>OZ010654.1:2962500-5925000 GCA_963932375.1 Phania funesta | reverse complement strand
TAGACAGCTTTGAAATTTTCCAATATCTTAACATTAATAAGTTTTTTTTTTTGTGGAAATTTCAAGTGGCCCGGCCCATAGGTAGCAAATTCTCATTATTGTCTGCTTAAGAGGTAGAAGAGAAAAAGTCTTTATTGGACATGATTTTACAGCCGACTAACACAACTAATGGGTTGTTGTTATTATGTCATCTTGATTTGATTCAATTTTGTTTGAAAGTTTACCACGGACTCATACCGCAGCAACGCCTACAAATTCTGCAGCTGTATTCCAGAAGTCAGCGTTCTGTACGAAATGTTTTTCATGCAACTCGAGTAACATTTGGTGTACAGTATCGACCTTATGAGCATACTGTTGCCAATTTGGACGCTTTTGGATGATACGACATAATAGAACGCATCCAGCCTATTGGAAGTATATTGAAACGAGCGGAGAGCATGAGTGCAAAATCTGGCCAATTCCTTCTTTGCCAACCTACTTATATTTTCTATTCCATAATTCTGTCCATACTTGGTTTTCAAACCGTTTTCGTGAGCAGCTCATTTTCCGTTCAAGATCTGTTAACTGACCGCAAAGATCGTTTGATAGCAGACATCTAGACATTCTTTACTTTGGGGTTTTGTAAAATCCAAAATGCAAAATCCAGCTACAATTCGATACTTGAATGCATTGCTCGAGTAATTCGTGAGATGCGAGTAGCAATGGTTGAAAGAGTAATCAAAAATTGGATGTCCCATTGGACTGCCACAGCGTTGTAGCGACCAATATTCAACTGAAGTTATCTTTAAAATTATCTTTAAAAAGTAAAAGCCAGAATTTTTATGTCTAGTCACTACTTTAAATTTTTTAATGTTTCTTTATAAACTCAAGGGAAATATTTTTACGTCTATATTTACCACTATTGCATGTTATTAGCACATTTGTGAGTTTGTTTTTAATATTCACCATTTCTTTTAATACATGTCACTTTATTAGCGAAAAAACAAACAAATGCCAATTTTTAGGCAATAAAATTCTATTGCCTGGCGAATGGCAACCACGCTGGCCAGTAAGTTATTCACATATAAGTTTATTTTCTACTCACAAGCGTACGATAAAATAACAAGGTGGGCTTATAGCAACTGTTGAAAAGAAGTAGGTCTATATGCAAATAAAAAAGCGCCTTAATAATATGAGAGTGCGACCGAAGTGCTGGTATGTGAAAATATTAAAAATTCACGCAAAAATGGTAAGTTTTGGAATTTTTTTTGGTCGGAAAAATAGGTTTGCATGTTTGCTTTTCGCACTGAAAATAAAGCAATAGAAACAAAGGAAACAAATTTTAAGGAGTGTCGAAAAAACAACAAATCCAATGCATAACAAACTAGAAAGTCTTTAAAGCCTACTTTTAGGAGTTTAGGGCGATATTTTTTACTTTTTGAAAAATAAAATATTTTCCAAAGGACATTTAAAACTTAAAGTTGAGTTTCTTTACTGTGATATTCGTACTGGATTTTTAGGCCAGTTAAAATGTTTTGTTTTTTTTTCTTTGCTTACTCCGTGTTACATGTCGTACTTAAATTTTAGATTTATGGCATTGTTGAGTGAAATTAGTTGAAGTGCTAGTTTGGCTGTAGGCTGCCATTGTTTACGTGTATGTATTTTTGTGGCGTTTTTATGATGTTGCTACTGTTTTCTTTTGCACATCATTTTAAACCGATTTGTGATTATTTTTTTTTCTGGCCTTTTCCATTTTATACTTAAGGATTATCCTTAATTTTAGACTTGAGTGCCTTTCAAGTGATTTGCATGTTTACTTTGTTCTGCGAGATGGAAATTGCAATTCATGGAAATGGAAGAAATAGCGAAAGGCTTATGTTAGTGAATTCCTTTCAAGGTGGAAATAACAGTGACGTTGCCATTAATAATTTAAATTGAAATGTTAAATGAAGAGCATATGAAGCTAAATCCTTTGAAATGGCGTCACAAAAAGGCGAATTATTAGTGTAAATAAGGTGTTGAGCTTAAAAATTCATAGTGTTTTTAAGTTTACGTAGCCACTTTTTTAAATTCAATTAAAAAAATTAATCGGGTCTACAATGGAACTTTAAGAAGCTCGTAGAACCTAATCAGGCACTTAAGGGTCTTGTGCTGAAGGCGATAATATAGCTTTTAAGTCTTCAGAACTTTAGCAGACTTTTAGTGTAGACACATTTAATTAACCCTTTAATATTCTAAAGGCCATCGTTCCATAGTTTTAAAGGGTTAAAATCCCATGGTTTGCCTAAAATTGTTTATTAAGGTGGAGGGATGCGTGATATCAGAGGTTGTTTTTCAAACTTGACTTCCGATTGAAAAACCACGATGGAAAAAGCCGAAATGGATAATATACGATAAGTTATGGTCGGTCTAAAAATGACGGTGCTGTGTATGAGAAACTAAAAGGACGGTATACAGAAGCCTAGCAAAAAAAATAGATTTTTTTACATTCGTATTTAAGGGTAGGTTGTTGTGATGAAAAGAGTGCTTAATTAATCGTTATTGCTTAATAAAAGAAATATTTATTAGGTCTTTTATATATTTTAAGTACATATCCAAAACAACAAAGCAGACCATATTCCCACAAAAACCAAAAATTTTAGAAAAAATTTCGAAAAATAAAAATTTAAAAAAAAATTTGCCTAAAAATCGAATGTTACTAAACTCTGAAACTAGAGTTGGCAAACAACCAACTCAATGTAGGAAAATTTGTAGAAGCAATAACAATTTATTTGCTGTGGGGACTTCTTAACTTGACTTTAATACTTTTGCTCTAACGTTCTTCAAGCTTTCTCATTTGGTTTATAAAATTACGGGCATAAGACTTTTAATTTTTTGTGAAAGTTCGGGTAAAGGTTTCCTGATTAGCTTTGATTTATTGTCGTTTAAGTTTCACTTACCTTCATTCAGTATTTAATTAAAGTCTAAAATAAAATAAGTTCGCCGCAAATTTAAAATACAAGAATAATTTAAAATATTGTAGGTTCCGTTTTATATTTTATGTTTAAAATCTCTGTGTGTGTGTGGTGGACTATGGCGTGGACGCTCGCGATAACTGTGATGATGTGCTGGTGAATGACGTAGATTACCATAATATAATGTGGTGTGGTCCCCTGATTTGCAGCACCTTGATAATATGGCAGGCCATGATTTGTGGTTGCACAATATTGACACTTTGGCCTCATACGAGATGCTGTCCTATCATATACACATGGTGGCAATGTCGCCAATGTGAAAGCATTTTTTGATATAAGAATTAAATAAAACGCTTATAGTTTTATAAAACACTAAGCACAAGTGTATACAGAATATCACTGATGTTTGTAGAAAAACAAATACCAGAAGACAAAGGTAAGAGCTATAAAAAATAAGAGCCCAGCTCTGTAAATATTTTATTATTAAACTGACAAATATTAGTAGCATAAGAATTCTGAATATGAAATTAAGTATTGATGTATCACGATTAGATTTGCTTAATACGGATTTTGTAGTATATTATACAGTTATACAAATATTATTCTAAATTAAAGTCCTACACAAACCCTTGGAATACAATTTAACAGCATAATGGAACAAAAATTATTTTTAATGAAACTTAAACTCGTTGAAAAAGACTAATAGTTTACCCACGTTGCAAAATTCCTTTTAATATTAGAGACAAGGTAGACTTAGGTTTTCACTTGAGTTTCAGCTACTGCACTGTAGCAACTCATGCTTTACAAAGCTGCTCAACTAGAAGCTCTATGTTGAACATATTGTATGCTAAAATACAGTTCATTAAAAATTAGGATGCTTTATGCTCCTGTAGTTACAGGTAAAACAATTAACTCTTTGTTAAGCAATCTTTATCACATCCAAAAGGTATATGTTTGAATCTTGATTTAATATTCCGAAAGGGTATTCTGATGTATATTTTTGGAACGAATTTCCGTCATCCCTAGTCCGAACGAAAAATGACACTGAAGAAGGCACATAGCCGAAAAGGTTTGTCTCCAAGCCAAACTTGGCAAGGGATGACGAAAATTCATTCCAAAAATCTACAATGTTTGAAAAAAAAATATTGCCACTCAACGAATATTTCACTTCCCCAGGCCAAATGTGGCATCATCCCGCTATTAAAATACAACCATGGCATGCAGCATAGTTCTTGCTGTTAACAATATGACAAAAACTTAACTGGATTTGAAAATTGTTAAGATTAACATCCCTGAAAGCAACATTTCAATATGCGAAAAATAATTATTAATAATTTTTTTTTCATAAAAAATAATGAAAACTTATGCCAAGATGGCAATTTCAAGTGAACCGTAATTCAATTTAAATACTGACAATAAGCAAAATACTTTATGCGCTGTTACTATTGACAGTATCAGCTCTAGCAACTGCCATTTTTTATAAAGAAACAAACACAACAATTAAAGCAGCTGCATACAGTAGTAAATACTTGCTCTCACAGCATCCGCAACACTTTGTCAAGTCAAAGTAAGCGTATGTTTAACCATTATATACCTACTCACTTGCTTTTACAACCGCTACTTAAATGGTGTATGTGATTAGCTGGTGTCTTGTGTGTTTTGTTTTGTTTGTGACATCGAACTGTTCAAGGGGTTTAAACTGTCGTACCTTTTGTCCAATTTCTGATCTTTTAATTCTTCAAACAATAAATACAAATAAACCAAATTAAGTGGCGTCAATTTGATAATGAGCATTGACTCCGATATAAACCAGGAATATTAAAATTGTGTTCAGTCAAAAAATGAGCTATAGCTTTAGCACTCGATGTCTTTAGTGGACTGTGTTCGTACCTCAGCCGCTTCTTATCAGTAACATTAGGCTTTTGCTATATTATCGTTCCAAGAATATGATTTGATTATTATCTTGAATTATAATATGATTTATATGCAACCATATAATTCAATCATATTATGTTTCTTTTAGTATATCTCAACCATGTTTTTTTTGTGTGCAGGAGGCCCAATGACAAGAAGACACGTGGAAGCCTTCTGGGGTTTCATTTATCATATGCATTAGATAAAGTGCTAAGGCCTTTCTCCACATATTTGGCCTTAAGCTACTTTGTAGGGTCAATTTTTCCAAGTTCATTAAAAATTATGGAGGAAAAATAAATTAATTTCAACTAGAACTTTTAACATCTAGAGCAGAAAGAGAATGTAACATTCTTTCAATAAATGAGATATTAAAACTAATTACCTAACGCCCTTGACTAACAATAGCCAATCCAATGGATGAAATTATAGCTGCTTTCCGGAAAGTGGAAAGTATTTTTCCTCCATTTATACCCCGGGTAGAGGTGCATTAAAGTATGAATGGAGAAAATTAACGCTTTCTTTGTTGATGGTAGGTGTAGAAGATTCGGCACTGCCGATTGTAAAGCTGTTACTAGTTGCACGTATTTTGGTTTTCTATTTAAAAAAGTTTAAACTACTTGCAGGCTGTTGAGCTGTTATACAGTTCAAGCGTTCATGTGTTCGTACGTTGCAACAACAATATTTCATGTAATTTTATATTACACATAGTCTTGTGTGTGTGAGTTCATGTGTATGAACATGTGTATTTGTGGGTGTAGGTGCACGCGTATAGCAACTTCCTAATTAAACTTTAATTATGCTAGTTTTCTACGCTCCTTGCTTGGCAGTAGAGATGCCAAGGCAAAAGTATCTTAACTGAGTTAGGGTGCATTACGACTTCTATTTGAGCTAAGAATGTTTAGTGCACGCAGTTGGTTCATAAGATGCCTTCAATAAGATTTTTCTTATAAGAACAACTACATAAGACCTTCCACGACAGACACCCCTGTTCCTAACAAGCATACGTTATTTGCTCCAACGTTCCTTTTTATATTTCCTACTATTCCCTTTAAAAATATAAAACTTAATACTAGTATGTAGTAATTTTATCTTTACAAGGAAGTCAACAAGAAAAAAAAACAAATATTAAAGACAATGTCGATATCAGGATAATTATAAAGAATACATGCATGTCATGTTAAGAAGAAAAGGAAAGCATAAAAACGAAGGCAGAAAAAACAAAGGAGTTGCAAACTTTTCTTGGTATAGAAAATATAATTAAATATTGTAAAACTTTGCTGTAAACAAAACTGTTGTTGTGTTTGCCTTATACGTAGCTGTAGAAAACAATAACTTCGTTGTTACAATATATAATTACAAATTAAGTGCTTTATTTAATAATAATAACAACGAAATGTTCAACAACATACAACATATAATTGATGCCTGAATATATGCTGTAGTTTATATGAATTAAATAAAACTAAATGGTGAAGCAAATGTTGAAAAGTTTTGCTAGAGTTGTAAGAAAATTAAAAGGATGATGGCTTGTTCTTTGAAACAATATATTAATAATCACTGGGATTCTTAGGTAACTAATTATAAAGCAGTCAATTCTTCTTGTGAAATCTAAACAACACTTGAAAGTGTGCAAACGTTTAATATGGTGATTGATTAGCATATATTTAGGAGCACTATTCAAAATTTAAGAAAGAAAGCTTTAGCCTGATATACTTTACTGCTACCAATTTTAAGACAGACTGAAACTTATTTATTAGAGAAATCCGTTATGAGTTTCCCTCCTAGAAAATATTTTTTCCTGAAACAATGAATTAATATGATTTTTTTTTAAATTTAAAAATTATTTTATAATTATTTTGAAGTAAATCAATTGATACATAATAAAATAGTAAAAACCCACCAAAATATATTTTAAAAATTTCTGAGTGGTCACTATGAAAATACTCCATAATTCTTTGAGCCCCTAAAAATATGCCCTAATTTTGTTGTGGGTATAATTGAAGGTAAATTAAATTCTTCCTAAAATTTGCAAGTTATTACAAATTTATATATTTACTTGTTTGTTGATTTATCCAATATACTTTTCCACCGTCCTTCGGTATTTTTTCTATTAAGATTTTGCCAAACAGCTGGCAAAATAATAGTATCAAACCTTAAAGCGGTTTACTAGGAAATATAAACAGTGATAAATTTACTAACAAAAGGAGAACAAAAACAATACGAATGAAAACCATGCAACTCACAAAGAAAATGTTTATAAATTAAGGCAAATAATAAACAAGCACGCATACACAGAACAAAATGAAAATTGAGGAAACACCAAGAAACACGAATAGCAAATAAAAGAAAATAGGACAGAAAGTATAAACAATCAATCGTTTACAGTAAAAAAGAAAGGCAAACGACATGTTGAACTGTTTTTTGTTTATATTGTTATTGTTGTTGTGTACAAAGCAAATCGTAAGGAACAAGGGCAGGAAGTTTAAACAAGACAATAGAATACACGAAGAGAAGCATGAAAGAATAAAATAAGAAGACAAGAAAGGCAAACGATTGAGTAAGAAAGTCTAAAACAAATATGTACTCGTACGTATAAGTACGTGTGTAATTGTATAAACAAACCAAGAGAGCTTTTAGATTTTTTTTATTTTTAAGAAAAAGAGAGTGAGAGAATGTAAAGATTATTTTAGCTCTTTTTAAAAGAGCGCAGCATTAACAAAAGTATACACTCGCGCCAATTTTACTCCAGCGTGAATATTTTGTACTATTTTTCATAATAAAAAGAGACTGTCGGGCTAATGTTTGAAATACTCTTGAGTTTTTTTTTGTAGTGGTATTTCAGGCGTTTTCATTTTCGTATGTTAGAACTCTTTGGGTTTTCCCTTTCAATATTCATTTTAGTATTTGGGCTGTAGTCCTTTAAATCACATTACATATTTCAAACATTTTATTATTTAATTTCAAACTATTGAGCGGATTTTTTGTCTACGTATTTACAAGGAATCGCTGTGTTTCATTATTAATTATTGAACAGAAAAAAATGCAATTTAAATGGAATTTCATTAAGGGAAATACCCAGGAAAAAAACCCAAACATATGGAAATTTATAATTGTTTAACCTTAAAGTTGAGCAGGTGGGAAACTTGCTAATTCTGGGAAATTTTTATTACTGTGTGTTGAATTATTAATGACAAATATTCAGTTGTAAAATTTGAGGAAGCAAATTGATTTAGTGAATTACATTTTCTCTCTGCTTAATAGAATTTAGTTGACAAAAACTAAATTTTTTTTAAGAATTCGCAGTGCTTGTGTATTAAAAGTTTTTGTGATTATATGCTCAGAAATCTCTTTTGCTTTTCTGTAAAATTTTGTAATGCTAGCACTGTTCTTCTGTGTTTTGTTTATAAGTAATTAGAGTTATGTCGAGAAAGCATTTTGAGGCAATTTGAGGGTTTTGGTAAAAATGGTGTCTTTGTTAAATTTTTCGAAGAAAGTAACTTTGGACAAAAGTTTAATATGTTTAAAGAAAAAGGTCAAAATACATGCGGCCTAAAGTAAAGTATTTTGCAGCAATCTTGACTCCTGTCTTATTCAAATCCTATTCAGCTGCCTGTAGCAGTTTCTTTCTTGGAACTAAAATGTGAAACTGAAATACAAGATTTATCAAACAATTCCCATCAAACGCTTCAGTTTGAAGAACCAAATTGTGGGCGATTGTTTACAAAGTTTTGTTTTTTTTTCATTTTTAACAACAATATCGGTTATATCATTCCGAGTCCTAGCCGCTAAATCTACGCAGCCTGCAATAAAGAAAATTTTAAACGAAAATCTTTAAATTTTTTTTTTTCAATTTGTTTGGAATTTTTTAATGAAAAATTAAATGCCGCCTTAGAATGCTCATATGCATCCCATGTAGTAACCAAGGCGAGATTTTATAACGTACAAAAAATATAAACGGAGATCGAAATTAATACGATTGGTCGTTAGAAATATTTCACTCCAACTTGAGTATAAAAGGTCCACATGCGTAGGCGTGCCTGGGTTGAAGTTTGCGTAATTGTGTCGTGATTTGAATGTATATTGACTTCGTATTTGAAATTTCTGAAAATTATAAGATACAAATAAAAGTGGTGCATTATTAGCAGCAAGTTTTTTTTTATATTTCGTTAAGTTTTTGTTGTACAACTATAGAAACGATTTCGTTATTATGATTTATTTTGTGAATATCTCGTGACAATAATACTTTGCAATCGTTAGTGAATGATTATTCACGGTTCTAGTTTTATATTAAAATAAGAGATGGAAAACTACTACATATGTAAATATTAATTCGCCTTTATAAATAATTCGTTTCTTTTTTTCCCCTAATTCTTCGGCGAGTCGAACATTTCTTACGGCCTATGCGTTATTTTTGCGGTTACACAGAAAGGTGGTTGTGGTTTACGTTAATCCAGAAAGGTTTATATTTCTGCCACCAAAATTATCGATACAACACTTTACCATACGATGTGTTCGAGCCTGTAGAATAATTTCGCAATAAAAATTCGATTTCGAAAACTCTATTAGTTACGGTAATTTGGCGGTAAGGTCTATAGTATTCATAAGTAAATGTATATAATAATTAATGTGAGTAAAAAAGAGCTGATGGCAAATTATTCTTTAGCAAATTCACCTTACAAAATCCCACTTTAAAAAATTTCTAGTTCCAATTTAATATCAAGCCACTAATTCGAAATCGAACGTTTTTTTTTTTGCTTTCAAAAAAAAAGAAGTACTTTAGGACATACGCGGTTTTCCCCTCAAACAAAATATATACACATTAATATGGAAGTATTATATTATTGAAATCTAGGTAATTTTTGTGTAGAGTCATAAGAAATCTTTAATAATTCCACTTGGGCAAAGTTAATAAGCCATAATCGGAATGAAATGTTTTGCAAATGATTTCGAAAAAAAAGACTTGACATTTCATTTTGAACCTGTAGAATCCCTAATTTTGCATTCTCGTATTTCATTTCACAATATATTCTTATTAAAAAAATTTACTCTTAATATCCTTATATAGAAAATAATATGCAAATAGTTTGCTTTGCAAAATAAGATGATTTTATTGTATTATTGTGCACAACCAGTAGGAAATTCTCCTACATCAAACAATAATAATTAACATGATTAATCTTTTAAAACACTAATAAAAATAATACAAATTATGTACAAGATTTAAAAGACACAATTTTGTTTAAATATAAAAATAGTTGCACGCCTGGAAGTATGCACTATTTTAACGTTAATGTTGTTTTTAAGGGCTTAATATAAATTAAAATAATTTGAATTAATTTAAACATGAGCATGTATACCATTTTTATTTAACAGAAATAAAAATAAAAATTGCCACTGAAATTCTTTCTTTCCTTCCATTTAATCAGGCGATTCTGTCGCATGTTTTGCTTGAATATTTCATGCCTGAGAATTGTGTTTCTTGTACTTTCGGCTTATTGCCAGGAAATGAAAAACACAGCTTATTATTAGGTCTCTTAAAACTTTTAAAATGTGAAACAATTAAAATAGTTATATGTGTTTAATTTCAATTAAATAAAAAACATGTGCACAATAGTTTTGCAGTTTCAGATCAGAATGAATTTTTTAATAAACACGAGTTTGTTTGTGTACTTGTAGGTGTGTGAAATTCATTAAGTTTTAGTTTACTTTAGTCCATATCATTAATCATGCACGAGTGACCACAAAACTAATTTAATCGTAGTTATCCTTTAGTTTTAGTTTTAGCAATAGCAACACTTAATTTACTACAACTACAAAAGGCCAATAGAATATGTTTGAAATATAAGTTTTCTCTTTAAACGACTTTTTCTATATTTCAACTCATGTATTGTAGTATAGTTACAGGATGAAATTAGAGTTTTAAACAAATACATGCATGTGAAAGTACCGAGACGCATGTATGTGTGCGGGAATATATCTATTCGGATATTGCTGCTGGTGTATTTATTTATTTTGTTGATATTTTCAGCCTTTTTCCTGACTCTGTAGTTGAACTTAAGCAGAACTTTATATTTTTTTGTGGGTGGTTCATTGGTATATTATTTGTTGTAGAATCCCTTTTGAGTAAAAAATATTTTGTATCGATTTTTGTTAGCTGATTTTGTACTGGTCCTATTTTTTTTTTTTTTTGTTAATTTTTGCTGCCCTTTAGAATTTTCATGCTGAACATCTTCTCATATTTTGAGTATCCTTTCTTTTTTGTTAGTTATTTTTCATTTCTGTTACATGATCTAATAAACACTTGTCAGTTATTTTATGCGTTTTTTGACTGATGCTTAGAAGCATTTTCTAAGGACAAAAAATTACCCTAAATAAACTGAGTCGTTTCATTTTTTGGTTCTGTTCAATTTTCTTTCTCAACTTGTGCGAACAAAAATATTTTTAAAGTGTATTTTTTTGTGTTACAGAACATTTTCAGCTAAAATAATTGAGTTTTCTTATTTTCAATATTCCGTCTGTTACTTTTTCCTTCAAACTTTTTCAAGCATAATTTATAGTTTGTTCTTGTTCACAATAGGCATTTTGCATATTGCGTTTCCCTCTTTCTTTTGCTTGATTTATGCTAAAAAGTTTTTGTATCAATACGTTAGTAAATTTTCCCCTTAATCGGTTTTGTTGTTTAATATTTAGCAGCTGACTGCAACCTAAATTTTAGGAATAATTAATTGCAGTTTTTAAGGTCATTCTTAATATTAAAAATATATTGTTAATAGTCCGAATTGGAAAGGCTTTATTAATTTTTATTTAAGGTAATAATTAGTGGTATTATTGGTAGCTCGTTAAGTCTAAAAGAGAGCTTCATTGCCAAGAGGGAAGTTAATAATCATAGATTGGCTTTTTAAAATGTGTGTTAATATCGTAATTGAGCTAATTAAATGTTTTATTACTTTTTAAATTTATTTGTAGTTTTTGTTATTAATAAAATCAAGAGGGCAAGTATTCCTTTCTGACTTTGCTTGTTTTTAAATGGACAGCTAAAATAATTATTTGAAGTTTGATATTTTAACCCTTATTTTTTTGAGATGATATTTATTACATTTTCAATTATTCTGCTAAGAATACTTGACTACAGCTTCTCGTTCTTTTGTCTCATATACCCCGTGATAACACTAAAAGGCGGTCGTTTTGAATTATCGACACGATTTAAAAAAATATATAATGAAAGAAAACATCCTTTATTATGCTGTAATTGATTGCCCTAGAAGCACAATTCTTTTTTTTTGGTTCAATGAGCAACAATCTCGGTGCTTGTAATATACTTCAACGGGAAAGCGTATGGTTTAGATGCTAGATAAGACCTTTGGATACAGTGTAACGTGGTTTTGTCTAAGGCTGATGTAGCTCAGTTGTAACCACGGTGGACCTAGACCCATAATATGTCGACTTAGATCCTACGTAAAACTCAACTCTGGGGCCAAAATATGCATATCTTTAATTTCGTTTTAATTAATGACGAATATTTGTTAGGATTGATAATCATCAGCTGTGTGTGGTTTCAGCTGCTTATCTTCGACAAATATTGGGGGTTCTGCGGACTGACTTCCTTCGGAACGTGGAGATATTAAATGTAGGATTTGGAGTCTCTTAGTTGGCCAGCAAAAGCCGATGACCGAAGATGCTGTGCAAAAACGTGTTGACAATACTTTGACTTGGGTCAAAGTAATGCTTTTAAAGAGTTCAGCTTACTTTCTTTCTGAAATGAGTTGACTCTACGAAATACACGGATGTACTTTTGGAGTCTAACGAATATAATTCTTGTCCGGTACGAACCGTCTGGACTGGGACGCAACTTATAACACTTATTAGGGCAAAACTATGAACCAAATGAGAATTATATGCAGTACTTAGGTAGTATACATATATATTAGTGTAAAAATATCAACATTTTTTTTTATAGTTTATGAACCGACTTTATGTACGTGATACACGTTACAACGTGTGGTTTCAGTTTGCACCTAAATATATTATAGTCTTTAAAAAAACACGCTATAGACATGCACGTAGAATTGCTCATGAACGTTATACACATAAGAATGACCTGTATTGGGCCGTGTAGTGCCCAAAAATTCGCGAAAAATTTTAAAATGCTATTTGCGAAATAGCTATAGGAGGAACAAATACTGTGTTATGCTACTGTAGAAGTTTTATGAACAATGATTTTGCTATTATTATTCGGTTGCATAAACATTTGCTGTCACCCAATAGCACCGGCACAAATATGACAGCAATTACATTGACAGCTTTGTGAAATGATAGAGCAACCGTGCTTGGTAGTAATAGAAAGTTTTCAAATTCGCGCAATTTAATTTATTAACTAAGTATTGAAATTGCTAAAAAAAAAATCTACCCTTGCGTTATTAGAATTTATGGCAGAAAAATTCACACCTCAGTATACAGCACCTGTAGTTCCAATAAAGGCTTTTAAAAATAAATAAATAGCAAGAGTAAGCAAGCTGACAGCTGACATTTGGTGCAGCACAAACACTTTTTCCTTTTTTTATTAGCACAAAAAACAGCAAAAGCCATATAGTGAATATTTTGCATTTATTGCTGCTAAGTTTCTTTATTTTTTGAATTTGTTTTTAGAGTGCTGGTAAAAAATTATAACTGTATTAAACAGTGCAGCGTTTTCTGTCATATTTGAACTGTTGCTATTGCTATTGTATTTTTATAGCAAACTTCATAGCAACACTAATAGCAATTTTAATATAGGTTGTTCTTAAACCCTAAGTATTCCGTGATCTTATGTCGTTCAATATTCCCTTGCCAATTTATGGCTCACATTGTATGTTTTATACAAAATCTTTCTTAACATCTTGCTTTATTTGGTTTCCAAGAAATTATTTTACTGCCAACTGCTGTTGGAAATGAAATGTTTTCAAATAAATATTTTAGGGCAATCACACTATCTTTATAAGACCGAAAACAGTCTCCAAAAATTTAAGAAGAAACGCTTATTTTGTATCAATAAAATATAGAATTGCCTTGCCGGCATATCTACCTACTTAACCCTGATAGATGTGGCAAAAAAAGGTTTTTATTATTCAATCTTAAATACTAATTAAATGTTTTTCTTCATAGCGGGTACTTAACAGAAAAGAAAAAAAAACAATAAGTATTACGGCCATTACTGAAAATAATTGCACATGAAATTCTTAAGAATCATTGACTTTTATTAATAAATCACAAATATTTTTGTTAATATTTTATTCGTACAAATTAATGTATTCATGTGTGCGTAATAGTCGTGTCTATGGTATTACGTGGAAACAGATATTATTTATAGCGAACTATTGAACACATCCATATTACTCTCCATCTCTCTTTCACATAAGTATGTGTTGCAAATAGCACAATTAATAACACATTGTTTTACACGTATTTTGTATTTATGGAATATTGTTTTTTATTTACAGAGGGCGTTTTTTAGATGCTGGATTTTCAGTTTAAATTTAAGAAAAAAATAATAATACAAGGCTGGCTTAGGTGTCAGCTCTGGTTCACATGCGATATGGATGCTATTTAATTTGACATAAAATTATCTTTAAACAAATAATAACACAAACAAGATAATAAAAAAAAATAATTTATAAATTATCGCATTTTAGTCAAACACTTAAAAAATTACCCATGTCTTTGCATATATACTTATATGTTCAATAATATTTTTCTATATACTCAATTTGTTAATTTTTTTGGTTTTCTTTAGTTTAAACGAAAATGAAATATAAAAATAATTTTTTCATGGCGAAAATTAAATAATCGAATGGGGAAAAAACTGCAAAAGAGCAGAAACCACTAAAGTACAAAAAATTAAATGTTAAAAACCAGCAACGAACATTAAATGACAATTTTTTTTTGTAATTTATTGATTTTGAAAATAAGCTTGATTTATAAAATGTATTACGGGACACACAAACACACACACACGCACGCATACACATGTTCAGCTTAAAATAAATAAATCAGAACAAAGTAAGATGAATGTTATTGTATTTGTGGCGAATTTATAACAGAAGACTGTTAAAGTACTTGTTGAAATGTTTGAATATTTTTTTTTAATTTACACGTTATTGCAATTTAAATAATTGGCTTTTATTTTATTTATAAAGGGCGACCTTAAATATACATGCAAAGAATAAACCTGGTTGGGGCATGATCACAACAACCATATTATGTTCTCTACGACAATATATTATTGTGACAAGCATACAATGCTTATTTGAAACGTTATTTGAAACGTTCAAATAAACCAGTTATTTTTTGCATTAAATATTTAAATGGTTGAAATTCATAAAAACTGCAACATGGTTGAGTTGTACAATAAATTTTGCACATACATAGTATTTTAACTATACAAACATAATATAATAACTTCAACCATAAAATATTCTAAGTATACATAATATGTAAAATTCTTTTAGTGTTTAAATAAAGTATGATTTGAGAGGCAAACTGGTACTTTTTGTAAATATGGTACACTACGGGAAAAAGTTCTTTTTGTAAATATGATACACTTTGTGCAAAAAAATTTTTTTTTAGAAATATCACCATCGTTTAAGAAAAGTACATTCTGTCACATAAGAAGCTTTTTTTTGTGACAACAGATGTTTTAAAAACATTTTTTTCGTGATAGGTGTTTTTTCCAAAGGTACCTGACCTATTGTGAAATAAGTACGAAGGGACTTTTTGTGAATATGGTACAATTTGTGAAAAATAACTCTTAGTAAACTTTTCAGAAATTTTTTTATAGAAAGATAAAATTTGTTTGGCAAGCAGGTATTTTTTATGAACAAATGGGCTTTTTGTAAATATGTGAAAAAGTACTTTTCGTGAATATGGTATATTATGTGAAAAAGTACTTTTTGTAAACTTTTCTGGAATTGTTTTATAGAAAGATCAAATTTAATAAAACGAACTTGAAACAAAATTAAATTTTTTTAAATAACTTTTTATAAATACGATTGCCAGGGAAAAATTGGGGCTTAAGTCTAGCGTGGTCAACAACCACTCCTTTTTCAAAGCAAATATATTCAGTACTTTTTAACCAACAAAATAATTAATGTTCGGTAATATTTCATTTTTATGGTCAAAATATTTTATTTGGTTGTTTTATTTTTAGAATCTTGGAATGTTCTTGTTTTGCTATTGAAAGTAGTTAAAGAAGTTGTGACCTTTCGTAAATGTGATACGAACTATGTTGTATAAAACTCATACGACATGGTAGAAATACATGACACATTTCATTTAAAATTGTATCAATAAAATAATAAATAAACCTTAATATTGATGTGATATTTTTTTGACATTTGTTACTTACGGTTTATTTTATACCAGAAACAATTACGCAGTGTAACGAAATCGCAAGATGCTTTTACAAAAAAAGGTAACATTAAAAATATTAAATCGCAACACTTTTAGCGAAGTCATATCATGCTGGTAGAAATGACAGCAAATGACACATTTAACTTTTAAACTTAATACTGCCACAAACAATAACAACGTTTAGCTGGGGATGTTGGGTTTATGGTTGTAGAAAATCGATGTTACAATAATACTTTTAAAAGACACACAAGCAGACAAATAGAATGTCGTACATACCATTTGACAAATAAACCATGAAATTGAAACCAAAATCAATACTCGTTTTAAAGAAATATGAATTGCTACTGTTTTAGAAAAAAAAAACAAGGGAGCAGATAAACAAACTGCCATAGATAAAAATATCAAAAATAGATAAGAAATATGTACAAAGATCGGCACAAAAACATACATGGAGCTGAAAATAATCGTTTTTGTGCAATAATGTTAGCAGGGATGCCAATACAGCTCACGAAAGAGGTCATTAGTTAAAAATTGCTATTTATTTCAACAGCATGATAAATTTTACAGAGTTAAATTTATCACATTTTCTCCTTGGGCCGACCACTACAATAACACTGGCTACAAAAATCAACCACTCAAGTGAATACGTAGATTAATATTTATTATATTTATTTATTTGTATTGGATCGTATGAGCATTATGTTGCATGTGCTGTATGTGTATGTAGATGTGCAAATAGTCGCACACATATGCCCATACACACATGGGAAGATACTCCTTATAGGTTACAATAAAACACATGTTAGAAATGTTTATTGTAATGGTTGCAAATAAAAGTAAAAAATAAAGAATAATATTATTTTGTGTTGCTTCCGACAATCAATTTTAAGCCAATGAGCAGAAAAGCAGTATGGCCATGTTTACAGGTGTGTCCCTAAACCGAAATTTCTTTGGAACAGTTACAAGAGAATAAGAGGACATTCATTGGCAAATAATAAAATCATTATTATTTTCATCGACGCCCTATGGCACCACGTCCCATTGGATCTTTGGCTAGAGCGGATTTGCGCTGTGAGTAACGCCAATTATGCTGTTTAGTGAGATACCCTATACATCTCTGGTAGTCAGTGAGGACGTAAAACGTACCTTTATTCTACAATCGCCAAGCATATGATACAGGTCTCTCATTACTCAGGTTGCAAAATCTATATTTGATGGTCCCTGAGTGTTCTATTTTAAATTGCTGGTGTCTTAGCCTATAGTGTCCGATAAATTATCCTGAGTTCATTATTTTTTCCTTTGGGATTGCCCCTGAGACAGCTTAATGAAACGCTTTCATTGCTTGGGTCTGGCTATAGCTTTCCAATACCGAGCAAATTCCAACTAAACACAAGAACTAAGTTTCTCAACAGTGTAACCACTATTTACTCCAAAGAAAGGTTTCGGTCCTATAATGACACGTCGGACCATTCTGTTTGCTTAGCAATCCGCCCGTTCATGTATCGAGCATAACATAATTTTATTCCGGTTATCTAGTTTCTTTAGGGACTTAATGCAGTCCATGGCAACTACTAATCTCACTTCAAACGATAGACGTTGAGTGCTACCTGGCTGTCCGACATTATGAAAGTTTTCGTAACTTTTATTCTTCTCTAATCACTTCCGTAACTTTCGTATTTGAAGCCACCAGTGAACCACACTTTATCGTCACATATGTGCCACCCAGATTGGTTCGGGCTTTGCTTCCTGCTAGAAATGAGGACTGTACAGTTCGTTTGCCCACTAATTAATTTGAATAATTGTGCCGGTCTCTTTGGAAAGCGATAGACAAGAAAAGGCACTTGGTGAAGCAGAGGGGATAGAAGAGCTTCAGTGTTTACCAACTCTGGAATTCGGCGTTATCTGGTGTTATCTTGGCACATTACTTGAAAGAGGGCGTTCTAATATACACTAGTATGAATAAAATTGTAGTACATATGGGAATAATTTATGTTATAGATTGGTAGCGGCTAGGATTCGCACCCGGGTGTCTAAAGCTATCGAATGCCTAACAGTCAACACGCTAACTACTTAAGTATATTTCACACTATTCTACAAGTGTTAAGATTTTCGTTGGATTTTTACAAAGACAATTCTAATGATAAGTATTTTGATTATATAGATTATATAGATTATATAGATATCTTTTTTAAATCTTGCAAATTTAGTTGGTAAAAAAGTGCGAAGATTTGCATCACTAAAGTCAACAAAATACATTGATGCACCTTAAGCACCGCAGCTGTTATTGTGCTCGCGCAAGCGCAGAAAAAATATCGGCGGCAAGGGTCTGTCCACGGCGACCCAGTCAAACCAGCTGCTTCTTTTGCTTCTATAAATGCAACCCTGCTAAAATTAGCAGTCTCAGTGTTTAGAAATGAGTCTAAAAATAATGAGACCCATGCGACCGTCAAATATATTTCCGTACTTTTTGAAACTCTGATTATTTGTCGCTTTCATACTCCTTTTACTTGAATTTTCGACAAGTCGTTTTACTCGATCTAACAGTGTGAACGGCTCTTTAAGCCACATCACCCTCACAACTAAACACAAAACACCTGCAACAAAAATAACTTAAATGAAATATTATTATTTATTACGAATAACCGTATCTTTTGCCAGGTAATAAATCATCTAAAGATTTTACATTCGTACCGCAGCCATTATGTGCAAATTGTGCAGCGCATATTAAGCTCAAATTCCATTCAATTTCAGTAGCAGTGCTTATGACCCATAGGTAGTCTATTGAATTGAATTTCCAATGGTTTAATGGCGTTGCTTTGTACAGATTTAAAATTTAAAAGGTTTTCCAAGAAGGACGGTTCGATGTCGACAGTCTGTCGTTTTGTCGAACAATCTCTTCCACTAAGATTGTGCAAATTTGCCTTCGATGCGCTCAAAGTCAACATGACCCTAACCAATAAGAACTGTGGACAGAGTAATGGAAAATGCGACCTCTCAGGTTAATGCCACCTTACGAAGTCATGGCAAACATTTAAATGATATTTTATTCAATGAAAGATGATTAAGCGACCTGTTCTTTTTATAAAACCCGCTCATCCGTAGAAAAATAGCCCCGATAGCTATGTTGAAAGTGCCTTAAGGAGTAGAGTAAAGTAATTCGAAATAACCCAATATAAACGACGAAGCAACGTAGCCACAATTATGGCAGACAATCAGCATTTCTTAAATATAATTTCTTTACAAAACAAATTTTGTGGCTTTACAAATCCTACCTTTCTGCACATTTCCACAATTTTTATAGATAAATCGTTTGAGAAACAAATTAAAATAAACGCTTTTGTTACCAAATCTTTATTTATGCAAATATTTGTATTTGTTAAAGACATAAAACTATTATATTGTTGCAAAAAACAAACAACAAGAAAAGCATAACGAATTTTTTTTAATATTGATTTATCTAAAATATTCTCACAAAGGCAAAGAAAATGTAAGAGAGATAAAACCCCTAAAATGAAATAATAGCAAATTCAATAAACATAAATTTATGCAAAATACCAGCACATACTTCTGGATTTATTTGCAAAAAAAATGAAAAATGGGAAAGAAAAAAATTCAAACCACCAACCAACGAACCAACCAACAACTTTACAGAGGAATGTAGAAAACTTTAGAATATTTGGATTTTTTCCTTCTTATTCAAAAGAAAAATTTATTCAAACGTTTCGACGTAATATTTTTTCTTATTTACAGCATTACCTTTTTACAAGGAGTTTTTGTTTTGGTGTTTATAATTTTTTTGTATTCAATTTTAACACAGCTTTTTCTTAAAAGTGGAATTTTGATTTAAGTTAGAAATTCATAAGCCATAAACACTCTTGGGGGTTATAAAGTACTCAATGTATTTAAAGGCACTGATTTGTTTTGTTATATTTTTCTTTGTCTGTTTATTTATTTATGTATTTATTTATTGTCCTGTTTGTGTGTGTATGCGAACGAGTGCAAATTTGAATATAACAATCCTTAAGTTCCTTTTCAAATAAATGCAAAAATATTGAAGGTAAACAAAGATTTCATGAGAGTTTTTGTGATGTGGGATTTCATTTTCAAAATACCTGTTAATGATGGCAGTTTGTTTTTTCAAACATATAAGAGATTTATATATTTATCAAACGATTACGAATTGGTCAGAATACATTACTTCAGTGATCATGGGTAGCCCTAAAATAAAGTTGAAAAATAAGGTAACAGATTTTTTTGGGACAAATTTTACAAGTCTTCTTATGGCTGGATAAAAGGAAATCCATCCAGTTTCTGCGAATAACTTTAGAGGAGATCTCTGAGGTCTCTGCTTTAATTATTATTTGGGAAATTAAGCAACCTTGGCCGTCATTTGCCTAATGATCACTACAATAAGGCACTGAAATTACACAGCAAAAGCTCACTCAAGTGAGCAAATAGTTGCTCACTTGAGTTCTTCTTGATGCTAAAGAATTTACAGCCAAACTCAATTAAAAGCTAAGAAATTTCCTAATGAAACTGTCCATGCAGTATCTATACAAAGAAAATGACAATACTGACTAAATGAAAAAACTTGCTTCCCAGTCGCCTACTTCAGCTCAGCCATCCATCCACCCATGCCTACCTTTGGTTCAATTCCCTGTCAGACCAGCTCCTTCGTGGTTGCTCTCGCGAAGTGGCCAGTAGGAGCAACCTACTATGATTGAATTAAATGTTTGTAAACATATCACATTTTTATTGTGGATAATAATAATTTGGTCGTATTAGAACGATAGAATAGTAAAAAATCAGTAATTTGCAGGTTGGAAGCGGTTGCGTTACGAACAAAGGCTAATAAACTCATCAACGCGCTGACCACTCCAGCCACACTTAAAGAATTTTACATATTATGCCTCTTAAGAACATTTTATGGTTAGATTTATTATATTATTTTAGTACAGTTAAATTGCTTTGTTTGTGGTGAGAACTTTATTAAAGATTCTATTGTTCCCCTCAACTGTTTCTATGGATGAGAACCATCTTCAATTCTTTATCGCAACTCAAATAATGCTTAACATGTTTTCAAACAACCATTATATCTTTGCCACAATAATATTTTGTAGTATAGGACACAATATGGTTGTCGTGATCATGCCACAACCATGCATTGTCTTTGTGTTTTGAGACTACCGGTTTTACTGAATCGTTATCGAAACTCCAAAAATAATTGTTGGGGCCGCTGCAGTTTGTCTGCTTACTTTTTTTTTTGGTAAATAAAAGGCAGCAAATAATTTAAATAACTGAGAGTCCAGTGGGTTTGATGAATAACTGCATAAGTCTATTTATGTAAATTTTTTGTTATTGACGGCAAATTGGGTTAGTCTCAACACTTTTTACATGACACCAAAAATGTTTGAAAAAAATATGTTCACTAACAAAGTAAGTCTGCGTTTTCCCCTACAAAATAGTGAGACAAATTAAAGAATTGTACCGCTGGTTAAGAAAAGTGGAAATCATACAGGCTAACCCTTAAATTTCTTTATAGCGTATTGGGCGGTATTTGTTCTGCAGGTTATCACAACAGCTCTATGTGGCCTAGCCTTGATCTAGCGGGGGTTTGCGAGGACTGACTGCAGTCAAAGGGCTATGCAGGGTATCAGGGAATCACCTCCTTTACCCGTCTGGACAGTTTTAGTAGGGGGCTAATACTTAAATTGAACTTAGGTTTTTAAAGTGCTCATTGATAAGGGTGTTATATAAAATTAGGTCATTGAAAAAAATTTTCTTAGTAAAAAAAATGTTTGAGCTTGGAAAGAAATACATATTCAGAAATATGATTAATAAAACAGTAGTACAGAATTTTCTTTAATATTTTCATAATCATTTTTACAACTCAAAGAATATTCAAACCATAGAAACGACACCCACATTTCCTTAAATTACACTAAACATAGCAACACAAAAATTCATACATTTTCTTTCACACAAAGACACACTAATTATACAGTACTCGAGCATTAAGCTTTCGCTCTTTGTAACTCTTTTCTTCTTAGAAACTTAATTAATTCTAAAAGCAAAAATGAAATAAAAAATTAAATGAAGAGCAGAAAATCTTAGAACTTAATTACACTTGAATTAATATGAGTGCCCTATATTATCCTTTAAGATTTCCTTGTTATTGCTCTTAAACAAAGCTCATATTTTACTTGCACCAGCAGGCCCAGAGACTCTTATGAAAACCTTTACAATGTTTCGCTCTCTTGTTGGTTTCGTCTGCACACATACCAATACCCTAAAACTAGTCTAGACATAATTTCTCAACTAAATAGTTTGTAATCCCGCTTAGAAAACTAAATAGAAATTTCAAATATTAAAACAAAATCCTTCAAGAGGTTGTGGTGGCTTGAAGGTAGGTTACACTTTTAATTGTTTTGTTTGAAATAAGTGTAAGCTTTCTTTGCTTCTCTCCTTCAAGATGTTAATAATGTTAGCTGCTTTTCAAATATTTCAATTTTCCGGGCAAACAATAAAAAAAACTCATTATATAACAAAACAGAAGTGTTACTGAGAAGTATATGAAAATATTCTTAAGAATCATCATCATCCTCATCATCGTCATCATTATTCTAACATTTTTATATTTTGAAAAGTTTATTTTTTTCCTTCAGCAAGTCAGTGTAATAATGACTCTACACATACATCCTATAAATCTTACTCGTACAGTTGCAGGACATGTACATGCATGGGTGTTTGTGTGCGTATGTCGGCTACACTATATGAACCGGTATAAAATAAATGAAAGAAATGAATGTGGCTACTCATGTTATTTTATGATTATAATGTTGTAAACTGAAGCTTAGCTGATTGCTGGTGTATCTTTTTTTGTTGTTGCTAAAATTGTTGTTGCTGCATTAACAGTGTAACAGAAGTTAGTTTTTCCTTTCATCGTCATTATCGTCATCATCTTCCTCTTGTGCTTTCTAGTAGGTTTTCTTTAGTTGAAGAGTTATTCTTAGTTTATGTTCTGCAAAGATTTTAGTTTCTTATTATAGCAAACATTAAGTTATACTTATATAAAATGTATATGTATATAGCCAAGGTAGGTGGTTGGCTTTTTAAGTTACTTTGTCGGGTCTTAAGAATACACGCCGTTTTCAGGCAGCTGGTTGTGTTGGTTGAATCTTGTCAACCAAACTCTACTGGAAATAGTTAAAAAAATATTTCATAGGCAAGAAGGTTTTTTATCTCTCTTACGCTCACAATACTCGTATACAGCTGATTTTAAGAAGAAAACATTTGCAGATGTGAACAGTGCACATATGCTTCTGTGAGTATGTTTCACTAATGGTTGTTGGCGTAGCTAAGGCTGGCACAAAAAGTTTAAATGTATTTTTGTTATTTGTTTAGTTAATTTTCATCTAACAAGTTCAAGGCAAATTCAGTAGTACCGGTTGGTACACTATTTCTTGTTTCTTAGAGGTCCTTCTATGTCGAGCTTCCAATTCGACCTATTCTTGTTCGGATGATTTCAGCATTTGCCCTTCGTTTTTATTCAGTAAGAGACCAAGTCTTTCTCAACTTGTATACACCAGGCGGCATATGCGAAAGTGCAAGCTCTTATATACGAAGAATTTACTTTGAAAGCTAAGTATTTGCATTTAGGCGTAAAGCTCAATCGGGCCATAGCCTGGTATCAGTAGCTCAATAAATAGTGTATTTGACGGTCGCTATAGAACGCCAACCTAACCCCCTTGAATTGGTTGCTGTGACCACAATTAATCACTAAACATTCGGTAAGTCGAAATTCTGAGCGAACTCGAACAATTAATTCAAAAGGTTAGTTTTACAGACCGCCAGCAAGGCAGACTTATGTAGGTCCCCATATCCAGTTCCTTTGTATCACGCGAGTGAGAAGGAAGACAATGGCGAAAGGTGGAACATAAAGAATACTAGAAAGATTGGGAAAGATATGTAGCGAGGTGTGGAGAGGAGAATGTGGACTGCTCACTGAAGCTGGGTCGATGTGCCGTCGATTCCGAACCAGTTGTTGCCGTTGAAGAGGTAGTATAATCTATCAGATAGTTAGGAGAGGCTGACGAATGCTCAGGACTGGGTATGGAGTTCTTTATCCTCTTTCACCTCATTGTGCCTACAGTAGTAACTTTCCTCCGACCCCAGCTTCTTGCCGAATCTGCAGTGTCCAGTTTCACTTGCCAAAATTTAAATTTCGATCAATATCGTGTGGCAAATCTGCTCCGTGGTGTAATGTAGGCTATATTAACTTGGTACTCCTGCATGATCGTTGGGGCTAGCTTCCAAATTCGAATCATTTCAATTGCAAAACCCACTTATGAAAAAATCCTAAAATAAGAAGAACTTTTTTATTTCCAATCACAATTTTTTAGGAATCACACAAATGGAAAAAATATAATAAAGACTTGAGCATAAATTTTAACAAATTTAAAATTATCTTACGTAAAAAAATATGCTATAGCACAGCAGAACACATTTTCTATTTGTAGTTCGTTGTGTGTAACAGAGTGTAAAAATGTTTGTAACTAGTTAAGTTTATATAGAATCCCCTTGTCTGTGTTTGTGGTTTGGGTGAGTAGGACTTACGCATTTCATGACATCTAGAGGTACTTAATTATAAGAAAAAGTACTGACTTGATTTTTGCTAGTACTACAAATGCTACTTCTACTATCACTTTTACTACTTCTGCTACAATTTTAATGTTGTTAAGATGGTTGTTGGGATTAATGTTGTCATTATTATGTGCATACAAAGCTCAAGTTGTTGAAGTGGTAAAAGTTGGTTCAAGTAACGACTGTTGAAATGAGAATGAATTGCAAGATCTGTTTGTAATTTTTAGTCTAGCAAGATGATAGATAAAGCCTGTTAGTAATTTTAAAATAAAAAATATAATAAAATAAAAAGGAAAATCAAATAACTTGAGTTTCATACAAACAAAAATCAAGGTTAAATATGATGAGCCATGAAAGTAAATTGAATAGGAAAAGTGTAATTTGGATATAAAAGAAAGTCAAATTACTCAGCCACATAAGTAAAGCAAACACAAGTAACAACGCGAGCGTATGAGTGATGACTTTTTATAAACTTTTATGCTGTAATGAAAACTAAACTTTAAATTAACTTTCTCAATTTTATTTATATCTTTTCCAATTTCCTGTTTTTCCAAAAAAAAACTTATTTGAATATTGACCATGAAATATGGAGTTTGCTACTTTTTTGATCTGGCCAAATTTTCAAATCCCAGCATGCAATGCAAGTTGTTGTTCTGTTCCTTTCACTTCATTTGCATAAAAATTTTACTTTTTCTTAACAAAAACTTTTTTCTATTGTTACATTCAACAAATACTTGTATTAGAGTAGAAATATCTGACTGAAGTTTTACAAATCAAGCCAATGACAATAAAGAAAATGTTAAAGTTAAAGCAGAATAAGAAAAAAAAAAAGAAAATTTTAAAATTGACATACAGCAAATTGGAAAAGTATTTTAATTATAATAGCAATATCATCTGTCTAGACTCCTCTTCAATATTGCAAACATCGACAACATGAAATTCCTGCTCAGTTTAGTCCCAGCAACAAAATGAAATTTTATTAATAGCAAATGTAACAAACGAAATTGAAAGACGAGAAAAAGCAAGAAAAGTATTCAGGGAAAATTCGAAACAAAAAAATATTCTCCTTGTGAGAGAAGCAACAAAAGCAACGACTATGAAATAGAAATGTAGGTTCAAAAGTTGCCTGCATTAAAGTTAGAGTTATGACCTGATTGATGCAAGTGTATACGGAATGGTTATGGAAATATCCTGGTTTATCTGTGCGATTTTTTTTTAGTAATATTAAAGTAATAATTGCCTCTTTGAAAAGCATAGACTAGAGAAGACAGATGGTAAATTCGATACACAGAAGCGATATCTCTATTTTTAAAAATTCTGTAAGTAGGCGCATTAGTTTAACTGAAGAAATGCAACATTGAAAATGTATGTACATACTAATGAAATGATCTTTGTAGGTTGCCGGCCTACTTGTTGTTTTTTGGAATTCAATTACAACCGCAAAGTCGAAAGTTATCGTTAAGAAACGATATTTTGCAACTTCAAACAAATTTCAAAGACAGTCACTGCTGCTTTGATTCTGAAATTCTAAACGGTGTTAAGTAAAGGGCGACTTAGGCTTTCTTACTGAAAAATCCTATCTTCTCCTCTGTTAAAATTTGCAAAAATTACTTAGTTACCATTTTTTTGTCCAGAAAGCCACAAAAACTCTCTTTTAATCGACATCGATCGAATTTTTAAAAAGAACAAAAATTCTCTCCAAAAGGTCTACAATCTATCGTAAGCCTCTTTAAAAATAAATCCGATTTTTCGACCTTGTTTTTGTGTCTTATTTTATTTTGTAAAAGCTTAAGTCCTAGAGAATAAGACCAGCAAAGAAGGATGCTGGTATATAAAAATGAGTACACACACGGTGTCCGGCGGGAAGATACACTACTTTGTTTGGCCGCCATTTGGGTAAACATTACCCTTGACAGTTCATATTTGGCGGTCGTGGCAAATTTATTATGGAAAAATATTCGGTAATCCAACGATCGTTAAAAAATTTTATCAAAATCAATCAAACTGTGCTGATGAGAAAGTTAGTGAAATTTTTGGGAGAACGTGCCAACAAGACGCACTATTTATCGTGTAGTGAATGATTTTGAAGAAAACGGGACTGTAGCTGATAGGCCCAAGTATGGACCACAACGAACTGCAAGATCGGCCGAAGACATTACCGTTGTTCAAGAAAGTGTTCAAAACTCAGGAGCTTGGTCTTCAAAGTGAATGGTGATGTTGATTGGCCTCCACGGTCGCCTGATTTGACTGCTCCAGACTTCTTTTTGTGGGGATATCTGAAAAGCAAGGTTTATGCAAACAAACCAGAAACGCTGAAGCAACTCAAACAAAATATTCGTGATGAAATTAATGAAATGCCGCCTGAAATTTGTGGGAATGTAATGAAAAATAACTTCAAAAATTATAAACAAACAAAGTAGTGTAACTTCCCGGCGGACACCCTGTATAAGCAAAATTGACGAGACCGTTTGACAGTGGCTAGCACTGAACAACGGTTATCGCACTAATGACGTTATAGGCAGGCGGGTTCAGTTAACGATGTCCGTCAGATCTATGTTGAAGGCACTAGACAATCTAAGATCCTTAAACTTAGAGCATTTGTTCAGCGCGTATTTTCGGTCTACAAGTTCCCCATTAAAAAATTTGTTTGTCAGTATTTTCACTCTTACGGAGAAACGCTTATTCACAAGTCTATATTCTATTCTATTTGCCATAAAGTCGAATCTAAATGTTCGACATAAAGTCGAATCTAAATGTTAACTGATAGAAACCCAAATTTTTCCAAAAACCGAAATTTCACAAAATAATCGCCAAAAAATCGATATTATTTCCAAAATTTTAATAGAAATAAAATTTTAGTTATTTTTATTTTTAATGGAATATAAGTTATACATACAATTTTATAAAAAATACAATTTCACTACAAATTTGAAATTCGCATTAAAATTACAAATTGCACCATGATTTTGAAAATTTCACCAAAATTCGAAAATTTACCAAAAAAATTTACGAAATTTTTAAATTAACAAAAAAAATCGAGAATTAAAAAAAAATTAAAAGCACGCAGAAAGGGCTAGAGAAGAAAAACAAATTAAAATAATCGAAATTGAAAAAAAAAACATCTCATCTATTTACCGATCGAAAATGCTCATGTTAAAATGAAAAGAAAGTTTTTACATTAAAAATTAGTCGGAGCCCAACTTTAAACGTCGCAAACAATCCTTGGCACTAGGAAAATCTATAGTGAATTTTGAATAGCTCATACTTTGTTAAAGTCGAAGGTAGCACTCTTAGATGTTTTTTGTTGTCGTGACTTTCAGTACAATTAAAAAAATACTGTAGTTTATGTCATTTTAAATTTCCTCACATCGGGGCAAGTACTTTTAGACCAACAAATTTTAAATAAAAAACCACTAAATTAAATGAGAAAATGATTTGTACTTCAGAAATAATTTTAGGAATCGAAATTTTATTTGAAAAAAGATTTTATTAATACAGTCGACACTTGAAAAGTCCTAACTCGTTAGTTTTACTGTGTTGATAATTTCAACCTTTTTCCAGGCCCCTTGATAGATTTTAAAGCGGCCATGAAGCAAGCAAAATGTGAAACTTTGAAATGTATTGAATGGAATGTTAACAAAGTAAAAAAATGTTTTGAAAATTTTTTAATTTTTAATTTTTTTTTTAATTTAAAATCTCTTTTATTTCAACTTTTGCTCTGAACCCATGTGCAAAAGTACCAAACAGGGGCCTATATTTAAAACGAGCTATGAAAACAACGTATCGCCCCTAATAGTCTTTGAAAGTAAAATGTTACTGCCACAGTTATTTGCAATTTAATTTAACCAGCCTGCTCTTTTTATATTAAACGTAACGCAATCAGAAAAATGTGACATAAAATTGAAACCTGTTATGTAACAAAAAAATTCTTTAGTGTAAAATGGTTTTCATTTCTTCTCATCAATATTAAATGATATTTTTATGCGCCTGGCCTTTATCTGCCGTAATCTTTCCAACTTTATTTGCTGCAATATATTTTGAGAATTGTAGGGATTTTCTTAAAACCCTCCCTGTAGTTGTACGACACTCATATGAATGTTTGTTTTAAGTATCAATTATGTAAATTTAATTATCATTATTTATGGCCGGCTGAGGATTTTTATTCAAAACAAATGTGTATTTTTTCCAAGGATTTTTACCAATAACCATTCATTTCAATTCATGTGTGTTCTTGTGTTTTATTTTACACCACACAAATACACATTCACATATTGTAAAGCTTCAGTATGTGACATTTAATGTAATTGCAAAGCGTGTTAATGTTCGCCTTTTTAGCAAATAATTTTTTGCTTTTTACTTGCTTTAGCTTTAGTTATCTGCCACTCTCTTTTGTTGTACATTTTTGTTATGTTAAATGAACTGCAAGTAAGTTGCTGTTGTACGCATTTTTTGCATCATTTGTTATGATTTTAAGTTTAAGTATTTTTCTTCTCCTCAGAGTATAAAAGCATGATTTGCATAAAATATAAATTTCAATTGAAAAATAACTTTACAAAGAATTTACCCCAGAAGAAAATAATAAAGCCGCAAGAGAAACTTGACTACTTTAAAGAAAAACTTTATTTAAATAAATGAAAAAGTACCTACAAAAAGAGGGACATTTTTTTAAAGCTTTGTGTTTAAATGAAATGGAACACAAAATAGAAACAGAAATTTTTTACTCGAAATTTACTATTAAACGTTTATTTCATATAATTTGTTAGTACCTTAAGCTTAACAAAACTTTGTTAAGAAAACATATTCAAAAAAGCACTTTAACTACTGTATGCTCTAATGAATTTTTGGTCGGCTTTGGCGAGATTCCCCACCTACGACCATACACTCGTTGACAATGCTGTTTATAGCAAGAGAAAGCCCATTAGTCTTGAGAATAAAATAGTGCGAAATTTGGATAACATTTTAGGAAAATATCTTGTACAAGATTAATATGGAACTAAAACCTGATCGTATTACTAGAACTGGCCGACGGTTTTAAAGTGTTAAGTCTCATTTAAATTACCTGACTAATCACTAAAAATTCTGCAGAAATTAAAAATAGGACTTGGATAGAAACGGACTTACATTGTTTTACTACTGTTTGGGCAAAAAATAGTAAGACTTTGTTTATAATTTTAAATTTCTTTATTTATTCTGCCAAATCTATTTCGTCCCCCTCAAAGTAATCCCTCCCAGCAGCAATACACTTATGCCAACGTTTTTTCCAATCCTCGTAACAGCTGTTAAAGTCAATTTCCGGAATAGCCTTCATTGCGCGTAGCGCTTCCGTTTAATGTCTTCAATTGAGTCAAAACGGTTTCCCCGGAGCGGTCGCTTGAGATTGCTGAAGAGCCAGAAGTCGCACGGAGCTAAATCAGGCGAATACGGTGGTTGTGTAGCGATATTGATTGGATTTTTAGCGAAAAACGTACGAAGAATCAATGCGGTATGCGACGGTGCATTATCGTGGTGGAAAACCAAGAGTTGTCGGTCCATAATTCCGGCATCTATTTACGAATAGCTTCGCTCAAACGACGCATAACACTCAAATAGTATTCCTTGTTGACAGTTTGGCCGGTCGGAAGGAATTCGGAGTGCAACACACCTCGATGATAGAGGAAAACTGTCAACAAGACCTTGATTTTTGACTTGCTTTGACGTGGTTTTTTTGGCTTCTGCTTACCGTTGGCACGATATTCGGCCGACTGATCGTCTGTTTCCGGGTCGTAAGCGTAGATCCAAGACTCGTCGCCAGTTATAATACGTTCAGTGACATCTTGGTAGTCGGAAAGCATTGTTTGAGAGGCGTCAACGCGACGCTGTTTTTCCAGAAAATTGAGTAATTTTGGAACTAATCGTGATTTCGCTTTTCTTAGGCCCACATTATCTTTTAAAATGGTTTTCACTGTGCCCTCCGATATTCCAACGATATCAGTAAGGTCTCTGACTGTTATTAGTCGATTCTCGAACACCAATTCCTTGATTTTATTGACGTGTTGATCATCAGTTGATGATGATGGCCGTCCTGGACGTGGTTCGTCGTCAACGCGTTCTCGACCCTCTTTAAGTAATTTGTACCAATCAAAAATACTTGCTCGCGACATACAATTATTGCCGAAGGCCTTTTGCAACATTCTGAACGTTTCGGCACCAGAAATTTCATTCCGCACACAAAATTTAATGGAACTTCTTTGTTGAATAATTTCACTCATTGAAAAAATCGCCGAATGCACTTGAAGTACTTCAGAAATACAAGAGTATATTAAGCACTAATGATTACTTTGATGTGATATTTGATGTCACAGATGTCACTGACAATCGAGTTCCGTGCAAAATTTAAATTAAAAAGTCTTACTATTTTTTGCCCACAGTAGTATATAGATTTTATTTTAAACTTTCAATACAAATATACTGACGGTTAGCAAAATCTAGAACCTAAAACTAACGAGTAGGAGTTATAAAATGCGAGCGAATGACTCTGAAATCAGCTGTTCAGTAACAGTCAATAAGTAAAATTTTAATATAATGAAAAGTTGTAAAGTATTAAAGTAGTGCAATGTGGTAAAAAGTTGTTAAGAAATAAAGTTAAATTAATAAAATTAGTAATTACTTTGTAAATTGTTTAAAAAGTTATTAAATTAAAATATTTATCTAACCTGTCAACTGTGGTGACCGAACATTTAATTAATTTCTCTATTTTACTAAATTAGGATATTAATTAAAGTAAGTAAGCCCCCCCTAGAATATATCAACATTTTATTATAAACACTTAAATAAAATCTGTGTTTGAGTTTATTTTACCGAAACTTTACGAAACAATCCAGCAAAAATATTAAACAAATGATGAGGAAGGTGATCCTAAATAAGCATTGCCAAGAAGACTAAAGAATGAGGTTGGAGAGCACGGTGGCGAAGAATAAAGCCTTGCAAAAAGATTTCAATATTGCTGCTGTCCTAAAATTTGCAACAGACAGCATTTTTTGTGCTTAACCACCTGGTGAACATCGTGTGGGTTGGGGTTATCCCATATGTATCAATTTTTCTTCTCAGCACAAGCACTAAATATAGTTTTAAAGCCTACCGCAACATTTGCAATAACCCAGTCTAAACGTACTCCAGCATCATGTAACTTACCATAATAATTTGGTATGAGCGCCTGAATAATAAGCCAGAGATTTACAAGACGCCGTCATAACAACTCCGCTTTCTTAAGTTCTCTTATTAGAAAATTGCTTAGCTCTACTTTACTGAACCCAACATACAAACGTTCAAGTCCAAGGATACTCTCCCCTCGTATTTCGTCTGTGCAAAAAACTTCAATAGCGTAAATCACTACTTAATTTCTTTTGAATGTCGCACTGTGTTCTGTCAGAATTTTACAAACGTTAAAAAATTGCTTTATTTTTCCGCTTTTCAGCACACCATTAATATTGATAAGTTCACAAACACAATTGGAACACCTTCTTCAGCCAATAGAAGAGAAAAAATAAGTTTTAAGAGCCGGGGCATTTGTTTTATGTGGCGACACCAACGAACAATAGGAAAATGTCTACAAAACAGACTAAATTAAGTGTGCAGAAGCATGTGGAATAGTGCAATTGTATGTATGTATGTATGTATGTATGTATGTATGTGTGTGTGTATGTGTGTAATATACTACTATTCCTTAAAACTTTTCTGCTCTGCTATTGTAGAGGGCCTTTAGTTCTTTTGGTTTTTTATCATTTGCATTTGTTCTTGCTTCCAGCAAAGTGACGTGTGTCGTTCTTAGTTCTATTTGTAGTTGTTGTTGTTGTTTGTTTCTATTTAATATATTTATATGGTCTAAAGCTATTTTCCGGTCGTGCAATTGTCATTGAGTTTTACCAATGGCTTTGTTTTTTTTTTGTTTGCTCTTATTTTACACACACACACACAATAATTTATTTAAACTTTGTTTTACAACATTGACCCCCTAAAAGTATGCTTGCTTTATTTTAAAATTTCCTTGTATAGATTACAAATCTGCCTGAGAGTCTCAAAGTCTACTAAGGCGGGCGTACATTTTTAAGTACAAATAAATTGAATTTTTTTGTTAAGAAAAAGCCAGGGGTAACAAATGGAATGAAAACAACATAAAGTTCCCTGTTCTTTGCTATGTAACAGCCAAGGCTGGGAAATTACTTCATTGCTGTTAGAAATTTATTTTGCAGACTAGGAATTTCTATCAGAGATGATAAAGAATGCTTTTGGTTTTAAAGTTTTTAAATTTATTTAAAGATACTTTGAGAGCTAAAGATAAGACAAATGCTGTTAGTAGCAGGGAAGGACGTGTGTTGTTTGTATTTTGTGCTTGTCTGTTTATTTAATTTAATTCCTTTAAATTTCTGCTGCATTATTTACTTCTCTTTTTCATAGGTTTCATTTCTAGAGACTGGGTAATAGAACATTACACTCGCATTTGAGTAACTTCTACTTAAGTCGTGGATAGCTGTCAAATGCTTGGAATACTAGATATTTGTGCGAGTGTGTGTGGATGCGTGTGTGCCATAGTTTAGCATATCGCGTCTTGCGGCATTTTTTGCTCTTTCTTTAATAAGTTCAAGACATTTATTCTGATATGCTGATATTGGATTGTTTTCCAATAAGCTGGTCGTGGTAGCTCCTTTTAAATTTTTTTCTTTTGTAAAAACATCAGAGTTTATTGTTTGGCTTAATTTTTTTCCTTCACATTTACAGCCACTTCATGTTGAGTTTCGTGTATGCTCACATACACACACACATGTACACATATGCATTTATAAATAGGAAACAGTGTGTTTTTAAGTATTTTCTAACTTGTATATTTCTTTTTTTGTTGGTTTGACATGTCACTCGCTGGATTTTTTTCTTTTAGTTCAAGTGTTATACATTTTCCAAATATTTTGCCAGACACCAGCAGGAGTAATTGTATTTTATATTTTGCTGTTATAAATTTGAAATGCAATTTCAATATTTCTTTTTATATTAAAGTGCTATAATGGTCACCGCTTGAGCTTTTGTTTCTAAAAAATTAAAAATTCTCGCTGCCAAATCTAAATGGAGTTTTTTATTTTATTTTTGTATCAATTGGGAGGTGGTTGGTATGACTGCAGCATAAAGAAACTGTTGTAAAATTATTTTTTTTCATAGAGTAGATGTTAATATAAAATAGAGAAAAACTAAAAAATTTTCTGCGTTAAATGGGACTTTAAAAAATTCTTGTTTGAAAACAGGTTATAATGTTCTCGCTCGAAGTTACTTCACATCACCTATGTATGTGATTTAATTTTTAGTTGTACAAATTCCTTATAATAAATAAATGGTTTAAAATCCTTAAAGAATTACAACTTTTTCTTATATAAAATATACGGTGGCAGTAGTAGAGGGACATTGGCGTAAACAAAACCAAAGCCAAGACCTTAACATCATTAATCACTCCACAAATTTATTTTTGGGTGACTTCTGTTCAAGCAAGAATAAACCCATCCCCTGATGGTTGGAGTTCTACGAGTGTAAGGAACCAACAGTACTAAAGCAAGAGTTTAAAAAAAAAACTCTCTAAGATACTGTTTTCATTTATGTTTACTTCACCATCTTGTACTTTGACAAGATGGAGTAAATCAGGTTCAGTATTACGGTGTTTTGTTCAGGTAATAAGCATGTTTCTTGCTGATGATTTATTTAATACGAGGGTAAGGTATGAAGTAGTCTTTGAGTTTATGAAATGCATCAGCATGACAATAGAGCACCCCATTACTTAGGGTTTTTGGGAACTGAAGTAACTAGACACTGGGCAGATATACCTGGTCAAACGGAACTGAAACAAGGATCCACGTTGGGACTACACGGATAGTTATAAACTTGGAGATAATATAGTCAGGGAATCTTTGTAGAAGAACCGAATTAGGTCCCTATTTCCTTATCACAACAGGTTCCTTCAAGCATAATTTTGAGCAACCACGAAGTAGTGGAACTACGAGGCTAACAGAGATTAATATTTTCATTGGTGGCCAACGATGTTTGACTCCAAAAAGTGGTTAACAACTGCTTGACATATAATCTCGGTACCAGGCCAATCATGGATAATCAAAGCCGAAAACTACAAGCAAAAACACAGAAAATACAAAAATTTCGTAAAAGTTATCTATATCGCACACTGGTATTTACATGCCAAAAAACCTTATGGAGTAACCCAAACATAGAGCCTGCTAAAGCTGAACAAGATCATAATTATTAAGACAACGCTTTGCTTAGAATGAGCAAACAATAGCTTAAGATAAGCAAAGAAGATATTGACACGATGGAACATTTTTTATGTCACTGCACACATTGCGCACAGAAAAAATCCATTATTTTACCATGGACGCATTACAAGTCACAACCCATCTTAAACAATTTTGCAAGTACCACTGATTTACCATCGCCCTTACAGACCTTTTTAAGTTACGGTTCATAATGAACACCTCGCAGATAATTTAATCACGGGAATGTGGGACACACCAAGAATATACATGGTTGAGGTAGTCATAAACTAATAGCAACATATTATACAGGGTGTCCGCCGGGAAGGTATACTACTTTGTTTGTTTATAAATTTTGATTAAATGAAAGAGAATGGATCGTATATTGAAAAATGTTTTATTTAATGTCGACAATTATGTATGGAATACAATATCAGGTAAATGTCCGCCTCTGTTAGTCTCACAAGTGCTAGCGCTTTTGAACACATTTTTCATTACATTCTCACACATTTCACGCGGTATTTCTTTAATTTCATCACGAATATTTTGTTTGAGTTGCTCCAGCGTGTCTGGTTTGTTTGCATAAACCTTGCTTTGCAGATATCCCCACAAAAAGAAGTCCGGAGAAGTCAAAGCAGGCGACCGTGGACCATTCCTTGAAATACCTTGTTGTTGAAAGAGGTCTCGCAGTAATTCCATTGTAATCCTGGATGTATGCGATATGCCACCGTCGTGTTGAAACCACATGTTAGTTAAGCCCAAAGCATGCAGTTGTGGCGTTACAAAGTTGTCAATCATATCACGATATCGCTCCCCGTTGACAGTTACCGTTACGCCGTTTTCAGTTTCAAAGAAGTAAAGTCCAGTGATTCCTCCTGACCAAATTGTACACCAGACTGTCACTTTTAATTGATGCAAAGGTGACTGATGAATAATATGAGAGTTTTCCATTGCCCAGAACCGACTATTCTGTTTATTCACATATCCATTCAAATGAAAATGTGCCTCGTCACTCATTATGATTTTTTCATGTAAATCGGGGTTCATGTAACTTTCTCATCGTCACAGTAATCGATTATTAATTTTGAATGTGAAATCTTTTAACGATTAAAACACGTTGGTTTACCGAATATTTTTCCATAATAAATTTGCCACGTCTCTACTTCACGACTGCCAAATATGACGGCAAAAATGGCGGCAAAACAAGATAGTATACCTTCCCGGCGGACACCCTGTATTTGCTTTAAATTATTGTAAATAAATCATATTATTATTGTCCTCTAAGAACCATAGAAAAGCAAACAACAAGATGTTAATATAACTATTAAGAACATTTTATGGTTAGAGTTATTATATTATTTTTGTTTAATTAAAATACTTTGTTCGTGGTTTAAATTATATAGTTCAAACCAACAATGTGGCAATTTTTATGGCGGGAAATGATTTAAGTGTAAACAAAAACTTATTTTTTGCAACTAGAGTAACACTTAAGATATTTTGGAATAACCATTATGTGTTTGTCATTAGAATATATTTTTGTAGAAAACATAATATGGTTATATGCCCCAGTCGTGTTTTTTCTTCGTGTAGTTTGGGTCCTCTGATTAACCTAACCTCACTTTATTACTAATGTTAGAAAGCAAATATGCATATGAAAGAGGGCCTAATTGGAAATGATGCACAATGCGTTGCAGAGAAGTTTCTATGAGAACTGCGTCTTAGAAGAGATGTGTGGGTTGATTTATAAACTGATACTCTTGCTGTGGGTTTTACTTTTCCAATTTTCACTACGGAATGTCCTATTTTTATATCGTCTTTAATGACACTTAATATTTTGTTATGTCTCTAACGAAGCCCACAATTTTCCCTGCGATCCTCGTTATTTTACTCCACTTACGCTGCCACTTCTTTTCTATTCCTACCTTTTGGCTTACAGACAATTATTCACATTGTGGCGTTATGCTAAATAATAAACATGTCAAGGTACTCGCTTATGTCTCTAGGGTATTTGGAAAATTGTACACAAATGTGTTTTGATTTTCATGGACCTTTAATTTTTCTGGAGGTTTTGTTTGGCAAAGAAATTGAAGGAAAAACACAAAGTGGTTTTCTCCCCATTTTTCATTTATTCATTCATAATGATGCATTAATGTATTTCAAATACTCTACACCTACACGCGCAAACACTCGCATAAAAATCCTTAGGAAAATAAAAAACAAACTCACAAGGACTACAATTAGAAGTAAATGGAAATAAATTTAAATTGTATTTAAATTCCAGAAAAAAAAATAAAAACACACAATAAAAAAAAAAATTAAACACTGGTCTGTGCAAAACAAAAAATCTATGACTACAAGCACTGCCGACCAATGGGTGTCTGAACGTATGTTCATTTGTCTGTGCGCGTGTGGTCTTTTTTTTCATCTGTATATGTTAATATTGTTATCAGATTATTTTATACAGCCACAGAAAATGTTTCTTTTTTTGCAATAACTTCTATGCATAAGTGTGAGTGAGAGTTTGGGTTTAAATTGAAATATTTTGTACATGTTTCATTAGCATGTTTAAATTTCTTTTTGTTTTTGTTTATTGTTGCTGCTGTTGATATCATATGTCATGCACCGGATATTTGTGGTTATTTATGGCTTAAAGATGTTGTCACTTGAAAATGAAAAAAAAAACCAAAAACGTTAGAAATATATTTCTAGCCTGTCCTTTCTTTTGACTACTTTTTTTGCTACAAATATTTCATTAGCAATTTATTAGAAATGAGGAAATGAAACAAGAAGAAAATACACAAAAAGTTTAAGTTCAAAGGAAATAATGTTGAAACTTTACCTCTTCATGGTCAGCATGTTGATGTGTGAGTAGAGATAAAAGTTTGCAAATAAATAAAAGTATTTCTTGTGACAAAGTAAAAGAAATGTCCAATAACGTGTTTGGTTTGTTAGATTCATGTTTGTTTCTCCTCAATACAAGATTAATGATAAAAACAGGCTAGCTTGATTAAATTAAATATTTCTATAAAAGAATTTAAGAACTTTTAAAAAAGACGGTTTAGTAGCAAGAAGTACAGTACAACTGTAACGAAACTTACTTACTCTTATTTTTACAAAATTAATGGACTTTTTGATAGTGTAAAGGAGATTATAAACCTCCATAGAGAAACAGACTTCAGTTTCGGCGGCAATGGTTCCCGTAATCACAGGTGTAAGAGATGAACATTCTTGTACTATAAAATCACCTTGCGGGTTTCTTGCCAAAAAATAAACTTGTTAATCAAAAATAACATGAAAAGTCTTTTTCACTTAAAGCCCCGTCAGTCACACAAAACTCCTTTATTCCCTGAAAAGTACTCTTTTATGCAGATTTTTTTTTTTTTGACAAAGACTACTTTTTCTAACAAAAGTCCCTTTTCAAGAGTTTTTGATAAGACTATAATTTTTAGAAAGAAAGTTTTTTCTATCAGAAAGTTAATTTTCCATACTAAGTCTCTTTTCTCCAAAAAAGGAACACAAAAACCTAATTACCCTTTTGCACACACTAGTAACTTATTCTCAAAAAGGTACTTATTTTACCGGTAGTACCTTTTTCTTAAAAACTTACTTAATTTTCACCAAAAGTCCCTCTTTCGAAAATACTTTTTTAATGAAAATTCACTTTTTCTTAAGAAAAAACTTTTTTAATACAAATTTCCTTTTTTTAAAAAAACTTATTTGTAATGAAAAGTTTCTGTCCCTTGAAAAAGTACCTTTTAGTGTTTCACATTTTTTACGAAAACTGTACATTTTCATGATAACTCTCCTCTTTTACATTCAGAAAAAAATTCACTAAACGATATTTTTCTATAAAAAGTGAAACTTTGTGAAGCTTTCTTTCTTCGAAAGCAGGCGCTTTTTCTCATAAATAGTTTTTTTTTACTAAAACCTATATTACCATAAAAGGACCTTTCACTCACATAAACCATCTTCAGAGCATCACAGAGAGTATAGTTCCTTTTTATAAAAATTCCTCTTAAGCGGCTTTCACGCTGTTAGATCGAGCAAAATCACTCGTCAAAAAGTTAAGTAAAATTAGAAAGTATTATAGTGTGAGTAATTATACTGTCAAAAAATATGGATGGATATTTGAAGTCGTGTGATTCTCATTATCTAAAAAAAATAATTTTGTCAGGTTTACACTTTTACAGAAGGAAGCACAAACAAAAAAACCAACAGCAGCTGAAAATCATATAAAAAAGTCGACTAGTTTGACGCCGATAGAGCTCGACCACAAATATTTTTTTTTTTAGCTTGCACCGGCAGAAGAACGGTTTACTGGTTATCAATATATTTTGTTAAATCCAGTGCGGAACATTTTTGTACCTTTTTTCACTTCATTTTCCTGCATTTCTACAAAAAATCTAGTAAAAACTTTAGTCGCCGAAAATTCTCAAACGACACCACTGCCGCTAACTACCTGTAATTGCGCACCCATCGAAAGTATTGTTTCGGCTTCTGTCTCTTGAAGTAAACAACACACCTTTTTCATATTATTTCAAGTGTAATAGTGTGAGACACACAATGTAATAAGAAAATTGTACCTTAGATTCTTTTTTACTTTCAGAACGATTATAATTACATTTCTCTCCTCAAAACTCTAAACACTTGGAAAATAGTGTGAAGGGAACTTTATTGAAAAGAAATTGTGGAATAATTGCACCCTCCACTGTCATTGATGGAAACCAAATATTTTTTAAAAAGATTTTTTTTAAATTAAATAAAACTCAGCATAAATTTTCAGTCTTAGTAAAATTTACTTATTGCATTTCTTTCTTCAAGCCATGGATAGTCGCAAAACCAATATTAAAGTTATTAATCGAAAAAAAAAATTTTTTTTGAAGGAAACAATATTGTCAGGTGCGTTTACTTTATAGGTTGGTTAGGTCATTGCATTGAAGTTCTTAATTACTAGAAAACATGAGTCCGTTACATGCACATTAAGTCTACATTATTGCAAATAATGACCTCTATAAATTTGGTTTGCCTAAAAGTATGCAACATTAAATTTATTTTATAAAAATTTATTTAATTTGCCTGTATTATAATAGTCCTGTGCATAAAAACAAAACATTTTATTTTAATTCATCAAACTCATTTAATTAACATTTCGAATGAAAAAAGTATAACTTTTCTATTAAACCTTGTTTTTCTTGCCCGATATAAAATAAATAAAATACTTAATTTCAATTAAATCAGTGTGAAACAAATTTTTAAATCTCAGTTGTACAAATACTAACTGTACACTATGCTTAAGCTTCCTTTTCCCTTTTTTCAACATACGAGTACAAACACACACATGCTCAACAAAAAAACACCGACACACATCTGCAGTATTTAGTTAAAAATATTTCCGTTACAATAAGTCGGGGTTTCAATGTGTTTGTAAGTACATATACATATGATATTTGAAAAAGGATAAAGAACAAAAAGGCAAATTTAAATGGCAGACAGTGGAACGACTGTGATAAAATAGAAAAACAAATGTAACGCAACAGTATACATATGAAAATAACCATTTGAGATTAGCTTGACATTGTTGACATAGGATCCCTTATGTAAATCTAGACGAACTGCAGTGTAACGTATGCAGGCATGTATGGATAAAATACATACTTAAATAATTGCTGGTTATTACAGCTCTAACCAGAAGTTCGGAAGGGGCTTAAAGGTTTTTTCGCACTTATAAACTCATATCGTTTTCAAAACAATGTACCAGATTTTTAAAAAAAGATAAATACTTTACTGACCCTATCTATCTATGAAGGATACGTTAGCAAACATTTTTTTGACAAATGAAAGCATTATATACAGATAAACTAATCTAGAAGCTTATTCTTAAGTAACGTTACATCAACTTTTTAGGATTGGTTACTTTACTGGTCCTTTGTAATCTGTGAATGGTTCTAAAACAGTAAATTTCTGTTTTTTAGCCAATTTGGGCACAACAAACCGATTTTTAAAAAACGTTAAATAACATTTTGGCACTGCCTACTCTACTGATGCTTTGTAATCTGTGAACGACCTTGAAGAGTTAATTTAGTTTTTTTGGCTAAAGTTATGGAAGCATTAAATAAACTTTTAGTTATCAGCCCTCTGAAATTTGTGAAGTGTCCCAAAATTACGCAATTTTTCTTGGGAGATAAGGAAATAAACTCTTAGAAAATGTTAAATAAGATTTTCGGCACTAGCTACTTTACTGTCCCTTTGTAATCTGCGAAGGGTTTTTAGCCAAAAAAAAACATTATTTACAGAAGAACTAGGTTAGACACTAATTCTTAAGAAACATTAAATGATCTTTTTTATTGGCTACTTTACTAGTCCTATGTAATCTGTGAAAGGGCTTTGGTTTTTTATTTGGCCAAAGGAATGTGTTATTTATAGAAGTACTAGGATAAAAGCTGAGTCTTATTATTATTAATGTATGGAGGGATATCGAAGCAGACCACTTACTTTCTGGGTCCCTTTTCGACCCCTTTTTCGCTCCTCAAATTGATTTCAGGGAACCGATCCGTAATCACCGCCACCTTACTTTCAGTTGAGTCTTGTGTTAGCCCTAGCTTTTACTCTTGACTAGAGTGATTTCAGACTGTCGACTGGTAACTGTCGACACTCTTCCTCATCACGGAGTCTTTTGTAATTGCTAGCATTTGTCTAAGGCTTAGTTCCCCCATGACATTCACATCGAACAAGTGTCTGCCCGTGGTCTTAAGCCTTATGCTAGCCAGTGCTGGACATTCACACACAATGTGCGCTACCGTCTCAGCCTCTTCCAGGCATAGTCTGCAAGTATCATCTTCTACGACTTTCATCTTAGCCAGATGGTACTTGAAGTTTCCATGTCCTGTCACTAACGCAGTGATCCAGCTTAAAGTAGCCCTATTATACCCGAGTACCTTGTTGGCCTTCCTGCCGAGGGGAAATCTGAGTCTTAAGGAATATTAAATAAACTTTTAGGCATTGACTACTTTACTGGCCTTCTGTGATCTCTGTAGAGTGCCTGAATAGTAAATTTAGCACATATTTTACGAAAGAATACGGGAATTGATTCTCAAGAAATGTTAAGCACGTTTACTGACTACTTGATTGGCCTGTATTATTTAATTAAGTAGATATTGAATAAACTTTGGGATCGAACAATTTAACGCCACAGGTATATGAAATCGCTAGCTCACGTCGATTTGCTAGATCAATTGACATTGGGAACGTTGACTCAACCTTTGTAATTTATGAAAAGTTTATAGACTATAGATTTAATAGCTGGTAGAAAGTCATCAGACTTGTAGGGCACATTTAAGTATTGTTTCATATGTTTGTATTCCAAAATATGTTTGTGTGCTTTCAAAGCGGAGATATACAACCCAGAGTTTCTTAATATGCACGCCCCATTTGAAGATGGCTTTACAATAGAGACGCAAAGTAATGAAAACAAAATAAAAAATAAATGCACATCTAAATAATACAGTTTTTATCCAACGAGCATATATAATTGAAATGAGTGTTAGGGAAGAAACCTAGAGCATTAGGTACTCTACATTATTTGAAAGCATATTTAAGTAGAAACAAACGTTAGAAAACAAATTTAATTGTGAATACTTTCATTGGGGTCTTTTCGGCACAACAAAGTTCTAATTGTAAGTTTAAAAAACAACATAAAATTTATCAAAAATGTATCGTCACTAAAAGGGGTTTCCAATAAGTGTGGGTGGTTGTTAAAACGGATATTCGTTTATTCTGAAAAAAGTCCTTGGATTATGTATAACATATGATATCATTCAAGAGTCCGTTGCAGGTTCTCACGGTGACATCCAGCCATGCGGTCGAAACTTGTATGGCTCTTTCGCATACATCCGTTGACATTGCTTGATTGCAGTTTGTTGTCAAGATCTGTGAATTCAGAAAGGCCAACAACATATATTACTCAAATCGTACTCTAATGGTTGCCAATTTACGTCCCCGTCGCATAACATAATCATCGTGCATGCAGAATTTCCACTGTGTGGTTCGCTATGTGCTGCGTAGTAATGCTCTGCTAGAATTACATGTCGTCTACGACTGTATCGGCTAATTTGATGCTAACGAAAGTGCTTATCATTTATATTTAGCGCTCACCGTGCGCGGTGATGACCTCCTTAACGTTGTTTTTGAAGAAGTACAGATCAGTGATGTGTCCGCACGAAATCGAAACATTTTGTTGAATGCAATACCAACTGGTGAATCTCATGTGATGTGGCATCCTCTCATATTTAGAAATTTGGATTATTACGGTAGCTACTGGTAAAACACCTTGGTGGTGTTTTCATCTATCAAACGATGATTTGCTCATTAATCAGACGCTGCCAAAACAACAATGGCCGCCAATAACTCACAAAATCGACCCACCCTTTTGGAAACGCCTTTAATAAAATGTTCAAAGTTGTTTGTTCCTATCCTTACAATCATCTGAAGTAGCGTATTTGCAGTTCGTTAAGACCATATCAAGCAACAGACTGTTCGCCCAATTTTTTCTCTTCATCTTCAACTTTTTTCTGCAGTAGAGTTTCACGCAATTATGTCTTTTGCTGTGCGGCACCATATGTTAAAATGACTAAAGAAGCTTTATAGGAAGTTGTTGCCTAAACGTGCTGATATTGTTGCAGTATCCAGCGAAGAGAAAGATGTCAGGAAAAGGAAAAACACCAGCCAGGCAGCAGCCAAAGCAACAATGAAGAAAAAAATTGGATAGCTAAACAAATTTAGCATATTGTTGCATTATACTTTTATACATCTACAGCGCAACAATATCAAATAAAGAACCAAAAAAAGAAACCTTCTAGTAATTTTGCTGCTAAAGTTATAAAAAGAAAGTTCTTGTAAAAAAAAGTTAGCCGTAATTTCCAGGATATCACATGCTTTTGCTACATGCGACATTGAACCAGTATCTTTTGTTGTTGTTAGTTTTAAATATGCAACAGTTTTCCTTTTTCCCATTCTCAAACAAGTAAAAATCTCAGCAAAAGCAGACAATTTTAGACGACGTTTTAATATCGACACAAATGCCACCCTGCTCTGCCAGTGTTTTTTCTTGAACAAAGTTGCTAAGTAACGCTCGAGTGCCTTTGTAGTGGTATTAAACATAAATGGATTTTTTGTACGCTTTTTTTTAATTTAGTTCTCTTTTCTTTCCTACACCAATTTTAAATACGTAACACAATATGTGTGTGAGTAACCATAAGTAGAGGAATATGCTTTAACATAATGTTCAAGGTAGTGTCCTGTTAACATTTTTGTTCCTTTTTTTCTACCTCATTTTAAGGTTGAAATAGTCTAAATATGGGTACTTAATTTTTTGTTATTCTATCTGCGTTTACTTTGTCACAAACTTGTGTTTGAGTGCAGCATTCTGTGTGTGTAATTTGTGCTTGCATGCGGAAAACATAATCATTGCTTAAATTATTCTCTAACTAGCGTCTAGTGTGATGTAAGAGGAATAGAAGATAGCAAAGAAAATATCTTGCATCTGGTCAGATTGTTATAAAAATAGACTTAGTACTCAGTATAAGGAAACGTTATGCACCAGACTTATGTTGGTCAAACTTAGTTACATCCTAGATATTCGTCTTACAGTAGTGCTTACAGTATTGAACTACTCAGACGGTCGGTTGTATCCTTTACCAAGAAGAAGGCATGCTTTATAGACTCTACCACTGATTTTCATAACTTCATAAGAGTAGCTATGGGAATGACTAAATGTGCTACACTCTTGATCAATAGATTGGGTGATTTTTCAAAAGCATGCTGGGCTCAAATATGTCTCGATATTCACCTGAAAGGTCGTACATGGTGGTGCCCACAAAGCCAGCTTTATGTTTCCATAGCTTGACGTGACGGAAGGAAGGACTGCTTCATTGATACCTCTCCGTTTTCTAGAACTCCTACAAAAGTCATTGTAATGAAATTGAATCCCCTCGAATGTTGGTTCCTAGAGGTTTTTCACTTAAGTTGACACCTTTTCAAAACCGCACAGGGACCAAGAAAGCCTCGCTATTAATCCAGATTAATCAAACGGAGCTGCTACGTCATCCGCTCCGAATTATCGGTGTTGGTACAATGACAAATATATTTTCGTAAGCAGCAGCAACTCTTTTAGGAATCACTTCCAGTCGGCACAGATATCGTGGCCACTCAGACCTTTCTTTTTTATTTATCTTGTTAATGTTCTACTTTTCGACTAGACTTTCTTCTTTTCATCGTTTCTTCTGCAGGTAACACAAACGGACCCGACTTGCGGGAGATATATTTACGTTTCATATTGCAAAGTTTTTACTCCTATTGGATTTTGCCAGCCAGAAGAATATTACCATGATATTTGAAAAGAATGGTACGCTCTTTTTAAAGAGAAAAGAAATTGAAAAGTCTTCGTCGGCTACAGGCACTGATGTCAAATTCATGACATATTGATGAGAATTAAATCCATGTGGATAAAGTAAAGTAATTTGAACGGTAGAAGCTCACAGGTTGCAGGATAGTAGACTGGCCGTTAGTCCTAATTTTACATACTGCAGCAGCACAAAGTCTGATCGCCAAGTTTTGCGTCCCATGTTCGAAAATCATTGCTCTCATATTGACTATCAACTATTAACGACTCAAATGTGGCATCAGTCGTACAAAGATTTTGAAAATATATTCAGAACTATTCGGCTGTTCTTCAGTAGCCAATCGTTAATAAAAAAGCTTGTTGGTTCCATTGAGTCTATTTAAATTTTGTGTCGATTTCAGTTGGGTCTGACATCTAATTATTACAGAAAACTTACGCTTTTAAATTTGCAAATTTAAGCCAATATTTTTGAACAGACTTAGCAGTTGTAGTAGGGTGGCAAATAGGAAACCCTGCTGTTTTGCAGCTACTCTTGTTGGTCTTCTTATTAAATCAATTATTATTCTCTTGTTGTTTGCTTTCGTGATCCAAATATATTTTTCCTCCAAAAAGAAATGTGCTGCCTCCTTGACTAAATTGCCATTTTGCTTGCTTCAAGTGTTGCTTTTCTATAGAAGTTTTTCATTAACACACGTTCATATGCGTTGAAATAACTATTTTCTGATGATCCTTTATTGCTAATAACACCCCAAGTGGAAGGATAATCTTCAGAACTATGCGAAACAAGTAACTGCAAGTGTTTGTGCAAAGCCATATCGAATCAAAGTAATGTGTGTAGTGTTTTCTTGCGTGTTTGTGTGTGTGTATGTATATTCGTATGTGTGTGTGTGAGTAATATTACTTGCACTTTAATGTTTAATTCCTCGCGGCATCATCAAATTCTCGTTAAGATCCACAACAAATTTCTCTATAACAAACGAGTTATATTTTCTTATTTTTTCAATTTATTTTGCATTTTTTTTTTCTTTCGTTTCTCCCTGGGCTTACAATATGCATGACTCGAAACTGTGATACACCAAGTATTATTCTGTAACCAAATTGAATGCCTTATAAAATTCGCATCTATTATTTTTTTCTTCGGATGTTTGCTCCTACAAAGGAGTCAAGAGAATGTGTCTTTGAATGTACGTTTGCTCTCCTAAAAAGAAAGTCATGTATCGAAATCACCATATGCTCGTAAAATATGTAGATGTGTGTGTGTGTGCGCATCTGTAGTTTTCTTGCAGTTTTTATAACTTTATTTTCATTTAATGTAATTTGAAAAGCCATTAGGTTTTATTACAAATACAATAAATGTATATTTTCTGTGCTATATTGCGTTCTCAATTTTTGTAATGTATTTTTTGTCCGTTGTTGTTCTCATTTTAATAAAATTAAATAAGTATGTATGTTATATGTGTACTAGAGTGTCTGTTTTTAGGTTCCCACTTGACCTGAAATTCGAAAATAATGAAAATTCGTGAAACTAAACAATTTTCGAAGCAAAAATGTTCGATAAATTGTTCGACAATATAACTAATGTTGGTTTCTTTAAAAAATTCTCGACATTTTATCGACAATAAACCTTCGCAAATATTTCGTTCATACTTAAAATAACAATAATCGCAATATCGAACTTTTTCGAATAAATCTCGAAACATGCAGACATAAAATCATTTCTGTTTTTACCTGGTTTGGAAAAAGCTCGAAAGAAATAATTTTCTTCGCGCAGGTCTTATTAAAGACAGTTAAAAAATACGATGATCATCATGGTTGTAGCGAAACTTACTCATTTGGTTCAAAAACACGGCAATAATACAAAGAAGTAACGCGATTTCCTATATGTTATATACAGGAAAGTAAAAAAAAAAGCTGAAAGTCATTGGTGAATTAGGTTTCATAGAGCGCTTGGAGTTCATCAACAAATAAATTGTTCACTTTATCCATAAATTTCAATATATTCATATGTACATCTCTATGTATTTCTCAACTTTTAAGGGGATATGGAACAGACCGCTTACATTATGAATCCCTTTTTGACCCCCAGCTTTTTACGAATTGATTTCAGGCAACCGATTTGTAATTTATGACCACCTTACTTTCATTGAATTTCGTGTTAACTCTTGACTGTAGTGATTTCATACTATCGATTGGTGACTGTTGGCCTTGTGTTAGCCACTTCTGGACATTCACACACAACTTGCGCTACTGTCTCAGACTTTTGCTCAGAAGTATCTTTGGCGACTGACCCGCGCAACCGTTGCGAGTTTTTTTGTCCATATCTTAAGAATTTTCCTCCTTTGGCCAATAAACACTTGAGTTTCCACCTCTTGTGAGGCTTTATTGTATATCCCTTTTATAATTTCACGGCCCAATGCCTTAGGGATTTACCCGTCCACTCCCTACGAGACATTCTCGTCCATCTCCTACGGGTTGCTCTGCTGGCCATTTAAAAATGGATTCTGTCAGAGAATTTATACGTATAATTCCCACGAGCAATGCAGAAAAAAGCTCCATATGCACGGGTAAGTCTGTATTGGAACTAGAGATTGAATGGTGTGCAGAGTTCGCATACTAAATACCAATACCCTCTTGGCTATGCAACCCTGGCGTATTCTGTTCTACCGTGGAGCAGGGTCTTCTACAAGAGAGTGTTAACTTCTCTCCGCCTGACTTCTTTAGCCAAACTTCTAGTAAAGGCAGGAACTTTCTGCCAGCCACCACCACGAAGAGCCATAAGTAAGAACTTCTGACAGTGCATTCAGTTACGGCAGGATATAATTGGTCTTCCGGATGACAATTTTGATCGAATATAACAAACACATTTTGAATGCGCTCGGGAGAGACTGGCGAAAACATCTAGGTATCAATTTAAGAAGAACAAATTTTTTACATTTAATTTTGACCAATAGAAAAATGAAACAAAATACAAAACCTTTGCCCACGTAGTATTATACTGATATTAGTAACAATTAGCGTTATCGATGTCGTATCGCTACCAATATTTAGAAATAATATTTCTCAAGCTTTCTTTCCTAAGCATTGAGTAATATTAAGAAATGACTTTTTCCACACTTTCGTCGGCATCAATATCGATTCACTAGAGAAGTTTTTATGAATAAAAATTAATATTGCTTAAGTTTCGCTACAAATTTCATTGGCGAACCTTCGAAATCGATTGATATTTGAATCAAAACTTACCGAAAGTTAAACTTTTTTCGACTCGTTTTAAATTGCCGATCGTGTAACACGTTTGAAGTCAATATCATAAGCTAATGTTTTGGTCAAGTGGGTTGTTATTGTTATAACTTACATGAGCAAGTGTGTTTTCAGTGGCGCACACATGATTAAATTCTCCACATTTTTATTGGATGATTTCAATTAAAGTGTATCTAAGTCATGTTGATATACGAGTGTTTACAATGAATTGAAAAAAAAAATAACCTGTAACAGAAGGAAGTTCCAGGGGCTACTGGTTCCCGTGGTACCAGTTTACTCTTTTGTTACTGGTGGAACTTAGAAGCCATACCTTTTCCAGTTTCTGCCTCCTGACCAGGGGCGGTTTGCTAATGCAATAAGATGTAAGAGATTGGCTGCAACTTTCTTTTTAATTAAAATAAAATATGCGATATTTAATGACGAAGATTATCGGCCATACCCCTGCAGTTGATAACGTTTGATTTTTGGCTAGATTTAAAAACTGGAATTATGTAGGAAAGCTTTCAAAAAGAACGAAGAATGATAATGAAGATGGCACATAGCCGAAACCGGTTTGTCTCCAAACCAAACTTGACAAGGTATGACGGAAATTCGTTTCAAAATTCTACATCAAAACACCCTGTCGGAATATCAAATCAAGAATCCTTCAAAATTAGGAAAAATAGATAGTGCGTCGCACCTATCGCAGTCTTTCAAATATTCCGTAACTATCAGGTAGATAAGAAATTTATTACAGAGACTTTGTATTTTAGACCAGTTTAATTGATTAGTAAATAGGGGAATTTCGTTAACACAATGAATTTAATTAATTTAAAATTTAAATAAACGAATAAATTAAATACAAAGTAAAACATTTCTTTTAGAGACTTGTTAACATTTGCATTCAATATAGGATTTTTTAAATTAAACTTGTAAATTGTTTTATATTGTAAATTAAATACAGTCAACTCTCGATAATTGAAATCTTGTTAATATGAATCTCTGTATAATTTGTAGTATCGTCCAGGTCCCTTGAAAAACATTTGATTAATTGAAAGAAATCCATGTAACTTGGTCCGCTCGATAATTTGAAATTAATTCAATGGCATCTGCCTGGCTTGTCGTTACGCGATAGATAACAACCAAATAATCCTGTGTTTTAGTTTAAATGCTTCGCTTTATACATAGGAATGTCATCTTGCTTGCTGACTTTCTATATCTTGAAGTTTGGCATTTTCCACACTCTATAATTTGAAGTGGGTAATTGTTGTTGTATGGTTTTTATGCAATACTTTTAGCATGCGCACATCTGTCGCAGTTAAATTTTAACTTTCGATTATCTTAGCTTTATCGCTGGTTCCTTGAATATCAAATTATTTAAAGTCGACTGTAGCATACAGTTGTTTGTTCTTTAATTAATTTGCTGTTATAATCAATTACAGTAATTGATAACACAAATTAAGTTCTAAAGTTGCAAGTCAGATTTGAGTGAGGTTTTTTTTTATCAAACGTGACCTATTACAAGCCATAAAGTAAAGAAAAAATGCGATATACATTTCTTTTATATAAACAAACACCTAAACCAATTAACTTAATTTGTGTTTCAGTTAACAATAATTTTTGTTATAAAAACCCTGCGATTGACGGACGAACATCACAGTCAGTTTTTGAGTGCATCTCTGGAAACCAACTAGAATCTCTATAAACAAAATGAAAACTTTTATTGCTGTAGCTCTTGTCTGCTTAATGGCCAGTGCCTTGACCAGTGTAAGTATTTCTTTTCAACTTCCACAAACCTTTGCGAAACTAATTTGTAAAACACACTGCCTGCAGGCATTTGACTTCACGGAAGTTGCAAATGGCAAAGCCAAGGCTCACTTCCAGGATTGTATTAAACAAGAAAATCTATCCGAGGAAGATGTAAGCCGGCTGCGCAAGAAGGACTTTGCTAATCCCACACCCAAGATGAAATGTTTCGGCACTTGTTTCTTTGAAAAGACTGGCATGTTAAAGGATGGCATTGTGCAAGAAGATGTTGTGTTGGAAAAACTTGTACCCCTGTACGGCGAGGATATAGTTACAACGGGCTTGGAGAAGTGCAAGGATATTAAGGGTGCCGATCGTTGCGATACTGGCTCTAAACTGTTTGAATGTGGTTTAAAATTTCATAACTGAATTGGGCAACTAATTTAGTTTTTTGGTAGTTTTTTGTTGTACTAAATAAAACTTCGTTAAAGTTTACGTAAATAAAACGGATGTTTATTGAAAACTATATTGAATTTTGTACTTTTCATACCAGACATTTTTATAATGATCAGCCCATAGAAGATGCTAGAACTTAGAAAGATAGAGGGTAGTAATATTAAAGATAAAATAGCTCTGCTGCTTATTACTGGTCTCTTACTTACTACAGACCGACCTTCCTTTAATCCTTTATTCCTTTAATCGAAACCGACTTTTATGTCAACAAAAAGACTTAATCTAAAATTGTTGATAAATTTTACGAAATTACTTAAAACCTCAGCGTGGCAATATAGGGACAACTTTCCTTAAAAACAAGAGCTTAATTATCCTAGCTATATTCTGCTTAGTTGGCAATTACGTAGGAAAGCTTTCAAAATTAGGAAAAATAGCCAGTGCGTTTGCACAATGCTTTAAGACATAACTAGGTATACCATCTGATATGGCCAATGTTGTTATAATCTAGTAAAACTGTGACTTTAGAAAAATCCTACCAGAAAAAGACTATAGGGGTCAAATCGCACGTCACCGCTCCGAATTGTTTTATGCCGAATTACGGTTTTTGCTGTTTGGCACCAACTGGCTGGAATTACATGTCATGCTCATCTACATATATCTTTCAGTTTGGCTTAAAACGCCGAATCAAATTGAGATAACCCGATAGTTGGCCACCAAACGCTGGAGAGTTGACCTTGAAGGGCAATCGCACCTATCGCAGTCAATCAAATATTCCGTAACTATCAGGTAGATAAGAAATTTATTACAGAGACTTTGTATTTTAGACCAGTTTAATTGATTAGTAACGAAGGGAATTTTTTTAAAACAATGAATTTAATTAAAATAAAATTTAAATAAATGATTATTTTAAATACAAAGTAAAACATTTTTTTTTGAGATTTGTTGACATTTGCATTCAATATATGATTTTTTAAATTAAACTTGTTAATTTTTTTTATTTTGTAAATTAAATACAGTCAACTCTCGATAATTGAAAACTTGTTAATATGAATCTCTCGATAATTTGTAGTATCGTCCAGGTCCCTTGAAAAATATTTGATTAATTGAAAGAAATCCATGTAATTTGGTCCGCTCGATAATTTGAAATTAATTCAATGGCATCTGTCTGGCACGTCTCTACGCTCAATAATTTCTAATATTTAATGCGATGTGTGTTATTGTAAACAATAAGTATAAACCCAATAATCTTATGTTTTAGTTTAAATGCTTTGCTTTATACATAGGAATGTCATCTTGCTTGCTGACTTTCTATATCTTGAAGCTTGGCATTTTCCACACTCTATAATTTGAACTGGTAATGTGACGGGGTAAGTGTTGTTGTATGGTTTCTATACAATACTTTTAGCATCCGCACACTTGTCGCAGTTAAATTTTAACTCTTGATTATCTTAGCTTTATCGCTGGTTCCTTGAATATCAAATTATTGAAAGTCGACTGTAGCACACAGTTGTTTGTTCTTTAATTAATTTGCTGTTTTAATCAATTACAGTAATTGATAACACAAATTAAGTTCTAAAGTTGCAAGTCAGATTTGAGTGAGGTTTTTTTTTATCAAACGTGACCTATTACAAGCCATAAAGTAAAGAAAAATGCGATATACATTTCTTTTATATAAACAAACACCTAAACCAATTAACTTAATTTGTGTTTCAGTTAACAATAATTTTTGTTATAAAAACCCTGCGATTGACTGAGGAACATCACAGTCAGTTTTTGAGTGCATCTGGAAACCAACTAGAATCTCTTTATACAAAATGAAAACTTTTATTGCTGTAGCTCTTGTCTGCTTAATGGCCAGTGCCTTGACTAGTGTAAGTATTTCTTTTCAACTTCCAGAAACCTTTGTAAAACCAATTTGTTAAACACACTGCCTGCAGGCATTTGACTTCACGGAAGATCAACATGGCAAGGCCAAGGCTCACTTCCAGGATTGTATTAAACAAGAAAAACTATCCGAGGCAGATGTAACCCGGCTGCGCAAGAAGGACTTTGCTAATCCTACACCCGAGATGAAATGTTTCAGCACTTGTTTCTTTGAAAAGACTGGCATGTTAAAGGATGGGAATGTGCAAGAAGATGTTGTGTTGAAGACACTTGTACCCCTGTACGGCGAGGAGAGAGTCACATCAGGTTTGGAGAAGTGCAAGGATATTAAGGGTGCCGACCGTTGCGATACTGGCTCTAAATTGTTTGAATGTGCCTTACAATTTCATAACTGAATTGGGCAACTAATTTAGTTTTTTGGTAGTTTTTTGTTGTACTAAATAAAACTTCGTTAAAGTTTATGCAAATAAAACGGATGTTTATTGAAAACTATATTGAATTTTGTACTTTTCATACCAGACATTTTTATGATAATCAGCCCATAGAAGATGCTAGAACTTAGAAAGTTAGAAAGTAGTAATATTAAAGAGAAATTAGCTCTGCTGCTTATTACTGGTCTCTTACTTATTACAGACCGACCTTCCTTTAATCCTTTATTCCTTTAGTCTAAAAGTTTTGATAAATTCTACGAAATTTCTTAAAACCTTGTGGCAGTGTGGCAATAAAGTGACAACTTTCCTTAAAAACAAGAGCTTAATTATCCTAGCTATATTCTGCTTAGTTGGCAACACTGCATGAATTATTGCTCGAGAAATTTTAAGTGATTTGACACAGTATTTAATAAACTAGCAGATCTTGAAAGGGATAGTCAACCAACACACAAAAAATAGTAATAGGTAACATACTGTACTGACACACAAATTATGGTTACAAGCAGGCTACTTGAACTGTAGGCCGAGATTCTTGTATCCCTTTTTGTAGCACCATTGTTTGTAGTTTCGTTGAATAATAAGGTCCTCCGAAATTATCTTTTATTCTCTTTGTATTTACTTAGTAGTTTGCCGAATACACAAGTTCCCCAGAAATTATCTTCTATTTACAGCAGCGCTTAGTAGTCGCCTTGTAGATGAAATGAAGGTCTCCGAGATTATCCTATATTTTTCTGTCTTTAACTATTATTTTGCCGAATATGAAGTCCATCGAAATTATCGTGTTTTCCCGTAATATGGTTACCCAATACGGAAATCGTAATAATTTCGTCAAGAACTGCTTCAAGGAAAACCTGAAGTAACCTTAACTGGCAAATAAAACTGCTATTAAGAAAGATTAGTTTTACTTGCGTTACAATTTTTAGCTTAAATTTAATACTTAGAGCCAAGTATTACATACAAGGCAAACCGCACCACCATATGATGTTTCAAAAATTCCAAGCCGACGATTTTTCCGCATAACCGTCTTCTTCTGAATGCCACACTACACTACTTTCAATAAATAGCGTGAGTGTGACACTAAATTAAAAAAGTCCAATTGTAGGTTGGATGGGGAGAAAAATAACGATGAACTGATTTTGCAATAAATCAAAGATAAACGATTCTGGAGCGATTGCAAAAACGTTCTTCAAGACTATGTAAAGGTAGTACAATCCAGTGTAATCAGGCTTAAGTTCTCCCTCCACCAATCATATACTAAGAAATAGTCCTCCAATAAGGACTCTAGAAGGCAATAATTTACCATTTAAAGCCAAATAGCAAAGCTAGTGGGTTGAAATAAAGCCCTGAAATAGTAAAACTTTAATCTTGTACTACAGTTTGTCCCGATCTAAGTACGGGATAATTTATGAACTAATTGAGAATTATAATCTGTGCGTAGACACAGGAGTTCTTTTATAAACAGACGTTATGTACGTAATAACGTTAGACAATTTATTTCATTAAAGTGTTTTTTTTCTGAAAAGTGGACCGGCAGTGAAGTGTTGTCGTAAAAAAAATTTCACTACAGAGGAGATATTTAATCTTATTTGTCTTAACACTGGTAAACGCGGCAACACTTATCGTAATTGTTACTACCATCGTATATGTAAGTGTATGCATTGAACAGATACATATTATAATTAAATTCCCTGTATTCTTGCACTAAAGTTTCATATTTGTTTGTAAATATTTTATTTTTATTAAAAGCATCAGTAGCTTTTGCTGCAGGTGTCTTGTTATTTTAAGTCTCCCCTTCATCAAGATTAAAAATAAAAAACCTTATTCGTTATTGAAATTTTTAATTATTTTTCAATGCTTTTCATGGTTTAAGATTTTATGGATATTAATTCACTCTAAACTCCCTCCCCTCTTTGTAGTTATTATGACGAATGTTTTAATAAACTTCATGAGAATCTTATAAAAACATTTCCTCACTTTCTACTTTTATGTCAACTTTTGCCATTTCCATATATTTTTCTGGAATTTTTATTTGATTTTAATATTGTTTCCATTTGCTTTTTTGCCACTCTTTATTGGTTGGTGAACGAATGTGTTCTCTTTTTTTACAATTTATTTTTTTTTTTCAAAGTTTATTTGGTTGTGCAGTTTTCTAAATGTCATTTTGCTGTCATCTCGTGGATAATAAGATTGCAACTATGTAGAAATAATAGGATTGTAAAAGTTTTATTTTTTTCTTCTTCAGTTGTTTTCGCTGTTGATTTTACTTTTCTGTTTTAACATTTGTAGCTTTTCAGCTGTTACTTTCTTTTAATTTTTTTTTTGTTTAATTTGACTTAACAACTTTTTTCTAAAATGAAAAAAAAAAACGATGATGATTTTTGGTTTTAAATTAAGTTACAGAAGTGGGTGTTTGTTTTTATATTTTAAATCTGTCTACCATAAAGTTGGGATGAGTAGCTTTCTGCTTTGAATGGGTTTGAGAAGAAAATACGAGATTCCGTATGTATAGTCGAAGGACTTTAGCATTGTAAAATGATTTACAGGGTGTAAATTTATAATATTGAGGAAATTGCCTTATAAAAATCTTAGTAAAATAAAAAGTTTTTAAAGTGTGACAACATGATGTCATAAATTTGTGAAAACCCGGATGGAAATTTGACAATCGTATTGAATTTTTTACAGAAGTGCGATAGTGTAGAGACCCAATGTGAGAATATTATTTTACTTTTAATTCTTTTTTTTTTAACAGCACGATTTTCGATAGTTTTCTCTTTGCAAAAATGCAACGAAAATATAAATATTTGTATAAAAGCAGCTTAACCTTTGTGTTAACGAAAACGAAGAATTCATGAGTTTTTCAAATTTGTTGTTTAAGGAGACGTTCTTTTTTTTATGGTTTTGGAAGAGGGAATTTCCTTTTTTACACACCCCCAACTCTGCTCACCGCCTGGTAATAGCTCTCATAATAATGACGTTTTAAATTCTTTAATAAAATGTCGCCTTGTTGCAGGCTACAAATTTAAAGTGTTTAAGGCAGCCTGTAAATATGCAGCATATTATTTGGCGAGCACAAAACAAAAGTTATGAGAACAGGGGCGATTACTATAAAACACGAACTACTATTCAGGGCATTGCCTTTTACCGTGTGATTTTATACATTGCATCAAGTGCAAATTTTAAGAAGTTTTTCGTATTTTTTTAATTTGTATTTTTTTGAATAAATGCTTAAAAATATTAAATAACTTTTTTGTAGCAAAAACATAATTTGTTTACAAAAAAAAATTTCTTTTAAATTTTCTTATGAAAAAAAAATATGGCAACCCTATCACAGCTGAGTGTTTTGCGGCTCATTTGAGTAGTGATTACAGCATAAAGCATAATAAACAAGATTGTTAATTAATCTACATACGTTGTTTTTTAAGTATACTTTAAATTTTATTTATTCATATTATTACTTTTAAACATGCTTTTAAATTTAATTACTTCTGTCGTTTGAAAAATTAAATTTAACCTGATCTCGTTTTGTATTTAATTGTTTTATAAAAAAATGTTCAAGTATGTTTATGACCGATTTGTTTTGGTTACGTTTGTAACGAGCATTGACACTGTTGTGCAGCAGCAAGTTTTAACTGCTTCTTGTCTGGCAAGACACTCATATGTTGAATTGTGTTTTTATACAAGTGATCACTAAAAGCAGCAGTAAACCGGTTGTCGACAAATTTTGTTGCTACCACTACTTCCTAACTGACGAATGAAACACATCTGATAAGATACTCGTCTACTGCTAAAATAATAAAAACATATACAGTGTTGGGCAAAATAAAAGCAACCAAATGTTTCTTTAACATTAAAATGCTATATTTAAAGCATTTGATTATTTAGTGGTAAACGATTATAGCAGAAAACAAACGGCCAGACACTTTATTCCAATATTAATATTAACAGAATAAACAACAACAAGAATTTCCGAATTTGGTTAGTGTTGAAAGAATGGCTAGATATAAATCTTCCGAAACCTTACCGTAAACCTGCTACAGTAGTACAAGATCAATGTCAATGTTTTAAGAGGATGTCCACGAAAAACTTCCATACGTGACGAAATATAATAAATAGCGATAAATTATACTATTTAGTGACCCAAATTCAACTTAATAACTTCGGATAGCAATACCAAACTTTGACTTTTACCCGGTAAAAAACTGGAGCCACCCAATTACAAAACTAGTTTTAAATATAGGGAAGGTAGCATGAGATTGTGAAGGGCGAAGAGATCTATACCATTTTTCAAAATTGATGGAAAAACGGACTGCTTCATATGCAAAAACATTCTGTAAACGAAAGTTATTCCTTACACTAAGTGAGATATGCCACTTCGATGGGTGTTTCAACACCACATTGAAGTAGGTTAAAGAGTTCTAAAAACAATATGTGGTTCAAGTCCTTGATTGACTTGCACAATCACCTCAGTGAATTGCACTTTGACATATGGAAGAGCAGCCGTTCGGGTAAGGGAGTCAACAATTAGAATGAACTCTTTTAAACTCTTGAGAATGAGGTGAAAAGCATTTCAGAATCTTCGCCTGGCAAATGTTCCAGAATCAACATAATTTGATTTTTATTTAATTTTTTATTTCGAATACAAAAATATTAGTAAATCAATAAAACATACGACTACTTTCGTGGGAAAGAAATTTTCTTACAAAATAATAATTTTTATTATGTTTTAAGTTTTTCTGTGTTTGTTTTGGACACCACTGTATCTCTTTTCCTCATCTTAATGTCATCCTTAATGTTGAATATCGGTGTTTGTTAAGTAATTTCTGGTACAATTATATTTTACTAACTAAAAAATTTTGTAATAATTAAAATTAATCAAGTAGTTAAAAATATATTTGTGTGCAACTCAGTCTCAGTAGAAATTTTGTGGTCGAATTTGCTGGTACTGATCTTTGTTCATCAATTAAAATTATTGTTTTAAGTATTATAAAATATAAAAGAAAAAATTACCAAGACAACTCACAGTTGCATTCAATGCAGATAATAGAAATTGACAGATTAATATTTTATGAAGTGCAAAAAAGTGAAAAAGTGAAGATGGCATATAGCCGAAACCGGTTTGTCTCCAAACTAATCGTGACAAGGAATGACGGAAATTCGTTCCAAAAATCTACATGATAAAGAATCCTTTTTTTTACTAAAATTAGTTTTTTCACAATAAGCGGATTTCCTCCAAACTATCTTTTTTGCACAAAAAAAGTTTTCCTCATTGTTACTATTTTTCCAAAGGTATTTTGGTTTAAAAATGTCGTTTTTAAAGAAGTAAAGAAGCCAATTAAAAAATCTTTTTCACACAAAAGTCTTAAATGCGAAATCTGGTTGTCTATAATAAGTCTTTTATTTACAAAAGGCCCCGCTTTGAGAAAATCCCCCATTACAAAAGCTGTCTTTTTACAAAAGACGCTATCAGTGCACGCTCGATAACGTGAACTAATTAAAACCAAGGGAGCTCACGTTAACAAAAGTGTTCATGTTTTCGAGTGCCAAATAAGTATGAAGGGGATATGCATATATTTACACATTTAAATTTATATTTTATTGTTAATTTGTGCGTAGCAGAAATAAAAATCTGAAAAATTTGTAATTTAAAAAAATCAGTCATATTTTTTTGTATCTTCTGTTTTTCTAACAACTGAAACACAGCTTTCTCTCTTAGACGTTTCAGTGCATTCATATCACTTTGATCGACGTCTTCATGGCTAGCCCACTGTACCGCTTTGTTCAAAATTTGGACTGCTTCACTTGGCTTAATGTTCTCCGATGCTTCTGAGGTGCAGTCAGCATCGTTGGATTCGTCCTCCTCTTCAATATCGTTATCCCCAATGTCTACGTCGATATCATCGTTCCATTCCTGAACGGTCGGTAACGTACATTCAATCTCAGGACTTAAACTGTGAAGGAGATCGACGGTGTTGCACATCAAGGTGCGACTAAAATGCTTTGTGTGTTACACATAACAACGAAAAAAACGAATAAATTACTATTAGGGGATTCCCCAAGATCAGAATTATTTGAACTCAATATTAACTATGTAACGTTTATAGTTCACGTTATAGAGCTTTCTTGCTTTGTTCACGTTTTAGAAGTCAATGCACAAAAAAAAATTTTCACGTTTTGGGGTGTTCACGTTTTGGAGTGTTCACGTTATCGAGCATGCGCTGTATTTATAATATGTCCTTTATTTACGATATATCCCTTATTTCAAAAACATCTTGTTTTATACGAATTCCTTTTTTTGCAAAATTACATTCAATTTATAAAACTTTGGTTTTTTTTATAAATTTTTTCTATTTAAAGTAGTTTTTAATAAAAATACTATTTAATTAAAAAAGCCCTTCCTACAATACAAATAAATTTCTTTTCTTAAAAGGTTTTCTTTTTATAATATATGCTATACTTTAAAAACTCTTTTTTTCCAAATATTCCTTTTTTTAATTAATTTTTATAAAGGCCCTTTCTTTAAGTACTTTTTTATAAAAAAAAACTTTTTTACATAAAAAGTATTTTTTTATAAAATTATTATTTGTGAAAAATTCTTCCTTTATAAATAGTACACTGCTGTAATAAGTCCTATTCGAAAGTACTTTTTGTGGAAAAAATTTTTTTATTTAAAGTTCTTTTCATGTATGTTTTTCACAAGAAGTTCTTTATCATAAAAAGCGCAGATTTTTAAAAGAAGTGCCATTTTAAAGTAGATCCGTTTATTACAAAAAGTACTATTTTCACAAAATGTTTCCACAGAAAGTTTTTTTTTAAAGTTCCATTATTCATAAAAAGTGCGTTTTTCACACAAAGCCCCATTTTTCAAAAAGTCCCTACCTCCCTTTTCAAAACGTGATTACGTTCCTTAATTAAAATTACAGTTTTGCAAAAAGTTTTCTTTCTCTAATAAAAAATTCCGTTTATCACAAAAAGTCCATCGTTTCACAAAATGCTACTTTCTGCCTTTCCCAAGAATTTTTTTGCAAAAAACCCAATTTTTCCATCATAAAGTGCCTTTTTCAAAACAAGTAAATTTTTTTATAAAAAAAATTTTTTTTCCTTAATTAATTTTTGTCATAAAAGACCCATTTTAAGCAAAAAATACCTCTTTTCATTATAGTTGACTTTATAATATTATTCCCACGTACTTTTTACCATTTCTATCGTTTTCCATTTCCAATTAAAAAGGTCAGCAACTAAGTAAACTATTGAGTTTTTCTATTGGCTACCCTTGGAGCCAAATGCTAATTAGACTGTTTTTTTTTTGCTTTCAGTGTTTTCATGAACAGATTAATTGAAAGTCAAATTGCAATAAAATTAAATCACCACAACAGCTCGAAAAAAAACTGTAGCAATAAATAAATTCATTAGAAAACACCAACCATCAATTTGCAATTGATAGAAGCGTCATAAACTCGTGCTACAACCTCAAGAATAAAATCATACTATTATTAAAAGATAATACGAAATTAATATGTAATTAAATAGTTTCTTGCAAATTAGCATTAGAATTGCAATTGTTTAATGAGAATTATAAAATATAATTTTTATTATTCCTCGATTACAACTGGTCTTTTTTTAATTATTTAGTACTAAATTTTTAATGTTTTAAGAAAAAATTCCTTAAGAGCGTCAATATTTTTAGTGCTAGAAAATTTTAATTTTTAGTTTTTCGTAAATGTTTTGTAAAAAGAAATATTTTTTGTTAAATTAAGATACCGTTTTGTATGTTTATGAAAATTATAATACTTACAATTTTTCTTCTTTGAAATTTATAACTTCTTTTATTTTAATATTTACTGCCTTAAACTTTAGGCAAACAATTTAGTCTCGTGGTTTTCAAAACATTCATAAATTTTAAAACCGCTATCACAACGATCTGCCCCCTTGATGTCTTTGCATTTAGTTAAAATTTCTTTAGCCTTCTGCTCACCAATAAGAGCACCCAATTTTTGTAGAACAACCGCTTCCTGAACTTTGCTGTCCTTTAAGGTGCCAATCTTCTCAAAGAAACAAGTACCGAAACATTTCATACTATGTGAAGGATTAGCAAAGTCCTTGTTGCGCAATCGGTTGGCATCGTCTTCGGAAATTTGTTCTTGTTTAATACAATCCTGGAAGTGTGCCTTGGCTTTGACTTTTTGTTCATCGCTTAGTTGAGGATGCTTGCAAAGAAAGAAATTAGAAGAAAGTTTGTTTATTTTTTTTTCCCCCAAAGTTTGACTTAAACTCTTACATCGGCTAAACAGCTGGCAGTACAGCAAAGAACAGCTAAGGCAGTATAAATCTTGATGTTAACTTTTGTCATATTTGACCGGCTCCGGATGTGTTTGTCAAAAGACAGTTGAAAAAGTTGTGTTTTTAGTCGCTGTCATGCAGGAGTATTTATAATCAAAATATTTTACAGTCTTTGCACGAAATCCAGTTTTATTTTGTTTTAATTTTTTCCTTCTTCGTGAGAATATTTACAAAGTGTGTGGTGTAGTTATTTATTTCATTTAAGGCTTTAAAATATACGTTTTCTTTTTAAGTACATAATTCAGTTGGAAATTTCGAACTTAATAAGTTCGAAAAAAAACCATTAAAAATTTATATTTTTTTAAAAAGTGAAAATTTATTTTATTAAGAAAGTAAAATTTTTTTTGAGAAATTTTTATTTTTAACTTTTTAAATAAAGTTCAATTCATATTTTTTTGTATTTTGTATTTTTTCTTCATAAATTTAAGTTCGAAATTATTTAATCAGGGCAGTAATCTAGTTTATAGTCGAATTGATATGAAAAAATTTAAGTTTTTATGCAAATTTAAAATTATTATGGTATGTTCGAAATTTCGAATTTAATTTCGATGTCGAAAAATCGAATTTAATCTCGAAAATTTTCACAAACTTAATATTTCATTATGGAATATTAAAGTATTTCAGTATTGAACAAATATTATGATTTTGTACCAATTTAAATATTTATAAAAAGTTCGAATTTAGTATAAAATTTAGCAGAAGTAGCTTGAGTGTGAGATGGCATATAAAATTTACAAATTCATTAAAATTTTTGAAATTGACGTCAAATATACCCTGAATTTGTTCGGAATATAGTTTCGGTGCAAAAAATTTATAGTTTTTATTATGTTCGAAAATTCGAAGTTTGTCACAACTGCATTTTATAGCTAAAATATCACCCTATAAGTGCGATATTAATTATAAATTCTAAAATTGTAGAGTTTTAAGTATGTTCGAAAATTCGAACTTACTATCCAATTTTCGAAGAGTAGGGTACAAAATATATTGGAATAATGCTTAGTCAATTTAAAGTATGTTATAATATTTTTAAATGTTATGACTAGATCCTTTGGAACTTTCCCATAATATAACAAAACCTAGCGTCGATGATATGAACAAATTTTATTCGCAAGTGATTCTAATTAGGGCCTTCAAATATTTTAGAATTTAAAATTGGGTTTCTTAAAATTTTCAGTTTGAGAGCGGTATAAGTTTCTAGTCGTTAGTCTATTTGCTAGAAATATGGAATTTTGTCGTCGTAAACATTTTGGTTAATTAATATTATCTACCCGCACAGTGTAGCGTAATATGTAGGTACAAAAATTAGCATAACACACTTTGAAACCACATTTATTGTTATACAATCTTATTTGGTTTCATAATTCTTAAAGTGACATTAACCCCAAATAGAAAAAACTCAAGATTAAATATGTTTTCAAATTATAATCTTTTACGAAATATATGTTTTTAAAACAATTATTTTTTTTCTTTCTCTATGAATGTAAGGAGGAGGCAAAAATTTAATTTTTGTATCCAGACTTGGTAACATTTTTAACATTTGACCGCCTATTTAAATGAGAGTCTGTATTAACAAATATGTATTTTAAAGCAGCCCTTTAATTTCTCCCACATTTTAATTCCTCTAACATCAGGCGTGCGTATCTAATGACTGGTTATCTCAAGTTATCACTACTTGTTACTTAAACCAATTTTATCATTGGCTTAACTTCGTTCTTTTTTCCCACAGAAATGTTATTTGAATCTGATTTCCATGCTCTTAAATAACAATCTTATGATTAATAAAATAGAAGATAAATAAATAAAATTGTCGGCAAAAACTTAAAATAACATACAAACATTTTAGCAATAATAGTTTGTTTTTGTTTCTGTTATAAATAAAAAGTTTAAGATAAAAATTTGATGAGGGTTCATCTTAATAAAAACTTCTCGTTTTACATTTGCCTCAAAGCAGTTAATTAACAAATTTCTACGAAAATAAGTCTACTTTTAAGAAACTTTGCAATAAAATGCAAAAAGGGAGGGGAAAAAATTCCATTAAACAAAATTATCGATCGATCGATGTTGAGCATCCCATACTGCCGTACAGGTACAAGCATTTTCGCCAAATAAAAACTTTTTTAATCGAATAATTTCATCCGCTACTACAATAGCTGGTCTGGCTTTATATTTTTATTAAAATAAGCGATCGCTTTTTCAACCTGCTTACCTTGGTGAATTAATGATAGGCATCTTTTTGTGGCTCTGAGCAATTTTTTTTTTAATTTGTCTGCGAATTTGAGCCGAGAGCTTTGCATTACACCTGCGGATATGTTGGACATTATTTTGCTTCTACGAAGTCTACGACTGAACTTGTTAGCTTTTCTTAGTTCTCTGTTGTAAATGGATGCTGATTTATCTGCGTGAAAATTGGATCATATCTCACCTGTTTCTGAAAATACGATGCCGGTACAAGTTTAGGATAAATGGGGAAAACGGTATATTAGGAATAAGACAAATCACGTGCTTATACATTACTGCTTCGCCTTTCAGCCAGAGATTCTGGCAATTACGAAATGCTACTCTTGCCTTACAATTATCTTTCCTGGAGACAAAGAAAGCTCTAGCGATATGTTTAGAATAGTTTAACAGCAGAATTACTAGTACGTGAGGTCTACTGCGAATGCAAGACAACTACTTTCTTAGGTGGGATGGTTTCCGTATGGACTCGGCAATGAGGAATTCCATGCAAACCGAGTTTATCGAGCTCGAGCGGAGGTCAATGTATTAAAAAGTCGCAATATATGAGCTTTTTATTATTTACACCTTTCCTTAACTACCGAAAACGGTGAACAACTTCACCTGATGTAAGGCCCTCTCGACTGGGTGGTGTGCCACTCTTCTATCGCTAATGCAAGTAATTATCTTAATATAGAATCATAGAAGCTGTGTTCGATACCCATTATTTTTTGTCGAATGAATCACGTGTGCCACGGAAGAAGTTGCTCTCCAGTTCGGTTGTTTGTAAAAAAAACACCCTGCTACTATTCAACCTCCACTATACTATTCAGACAGAATGTCTTCAAACACTACTACTCTCTAGCCGTCTCCTCAGTAATAGCTTTCCTATATTTAAAATTTATTATTATTTGAAATCTCAATACTAGCACTTCCAAAAACCTGCCAATACTCGTATATTGTTTCAATTTTAATTATAGTTTTAAGTACTGCATTTATTGCTGCAGTAATTTTTAACAAATAAAAAAAATAGTACTTACTTCTTTTTTATTTCTTTTCATCAATGAATATATAAAAAATTATTTCCGGTTGTTATATTTGCCATTTCGTAGCATCAGCTCTGCCAACCATTGTGCACAACTATTAAGATTTGATTTTTTTACAATCAATTTACAATGTCGTAGCCATTGTCGACGACGACTATAACTACCGGTCATTTGGTCAGCAATTTTACGGCATCATCATCATCATCTTCAGAGCAAACACATCATACGTTGATTCCCTGTCGCGCAATGTGTGGGGTGTGGATAGAAGCTCGTTATGTCACTGTTGTGCTTGTTAACAAGTGAACGAAGGTTTTTAAAATTTTATTGAAAAAAAAAAAAATTATGCTGTAAATTACAGCAGAGACGCGCCAAGATTAAGATCGAAAAAATTACCTCATAAAAAATAGCACTATGGTCTGCCTTAAAAGTTGTTGTTGCTGTTCTTTTTTGTAGTGAAATAAAAATCGCCACCATCATTAAGTCATATAAATTCATTGAATTGTTTTAACGCTTGCAGAGTTATTTACGTCTTTTTTTTTTGTTTTTTTTTCGTTTTAAGTGCATCATGAATTTGTGACAGCTTAATAAAAGTTGCAATACATGCATTCGTTGCAGGCATTCGGTTCGTTTATGGTTATAAGAGACACAAATTGATAATGAAAATATTAATTATTGGCCATTGAAAAATGTTTGCATTTTTCACATTAAAAACTTTGTTGGATTTTTTTTTGTTTCAAATAAATTGTTTAATATTTGCTTTAATCTTAAACTGTAGACATTTGCCATAAAACAAATTAAACTTGTGACATTTAAATTTGTGATATTCGAATTGTTTTTAAATTATATTTTTGCAAAATTTTATATTTTATAAGAAAGAGTAGCCCATAGTGACAGTCTGGTGAAACTGTTGTAGCTAATAAAATCCTTGCCGTAGAGTACGGAAATAGTTGTCTGACGATCACAAAATTTATTTTACAGTCTCATTCTACCCCCATCTGTCTGGGAAGTGCTGCCAGTTACTGCCTTGAGCATAACCCTTATTCTTATATCATTATGACACTCGTCAAGTTTTTTTTTTTAATTCGGACAACTAACATTAAAAATGGAACCGTTTTATTTCTAAAAACAATTTTTGCATTAATGGATGTAGTCGTCCGATTTGCGCAAAACTCATTTAAACGACTTCGCCAACTGTGCACCTAAGAAAACTCTAATTTAGACATTTACTTTAGCCCTTCTCAAGTTTCTCTTGGAGACAAACTGGTTTGGGCTATGTGCCATCTTCAGTGTCATTTTGAGATTTTTGACCTAAAATTCGATGTGATTTTTTAGGCCGTAATAAGATGAATAATTTTTGATTTACTGACCCCCAAACTTTAGTTAAAATTGTTACCGCTGTCATTTTTTACGTGCTGTGTGATTTGTAACCAAAACTTGATAGAACTACCAGGCGCTCTAATTGAAGAACGTGTCAAACATTGCATTGCTTTGGAATGAATTAACATTGCATCTGATTGTTCATCATGGTATTTTGAATGTAGGGGGATATCGAAGTAGACTTTTTTGGGTCCCTTTTCGACTCATCGAAGTAAATATGACAGTTTTACTTACCAACATCCCAAGTGTTTATAATAACTTAAATTAAATAATTTTTTAACAGAAAAACTACTTATTTTTATCAAAAGTATTGTTTGGTTTAAGTTTCAAATTTAATTAAGTTTTTAATTGATTCAATTACACTGTACAACTGCAAATAGCGGCGCATTGAAAATTTACCTCTGGTCTTTATTCAAAGCGTTTGTTTCTTCGTTATGATGGGTCCGTCAAATGTCTTTTGTTTGTATATTTCCATATTTTAAGATTACTTACTCCTCGGCCTTTGCGCCGAGTATGTTGTAGATGTACCGTTTTTGTAATAAGCGCCGGATTAAATTTGTTGTTGAACATGTCGTTGGCAAAGTTAGATTCTGGTATGGAGCTGGGATTACGTAATTTTTTTTTTTATAGTCTCACATATTTTCGCGAAAACAAGTTTTTATTTTGCATCCTCTTTATCCTGTGAAGTTGTGTTGAGATTTATACGTCAGTTTGTGTAGCTCCTGTTTATCTAGCTGGTCGTCTTTGTTTGCGTTAGTCTGTAATATTCGTCCTAATTTATTTCTCGTTTTGAAGTCTAAATTTATGTTGTATTTCTTGAAAAAGTTGGCTATTTTGTGTGTTAGTTTTCCGGTGTAAATTAATGTTGTCTAGAGTTTTCATGCGTTTTTGATGTTATGTTCTCTGATCCTTTAAAATTCTTTTTTAATTTTATCTACTATGTCGTTGTTGTTGTATGGTATATATCGCTTTTAGTTCTTTGTTGTATGCTTCTTTTGTTGGTGGAGTTCAATCTAGTCTAGTTATTAGTTGTCTCATCAGATGATGAGACAACAGAGCAGAGATGGTTCTAGATTCCAGTTTCACAAACAAAAGTTTCCCAAACTTAGTGACACAAAAATTAAGGAGGGCGTTTTTGTAGCTCCAGACATAAAAAAGCTATTTCAGGATTTATCTTCAATCACCAAGTTGTCGCTGTGTTTGGAAGGCGCTTTTGAAGTAGACGGGAGTTCGCAGTGTTCAGAGATTATTGTTGGAGCCTTATTAGAGCTTCCCTTAATCACAGTACAAGAGGAAGGCCAATCACTTCCAAAAAGAACCACATCGATTAAAATTGAAGTTAATGAGAAAATGCATGTTACTATTGGCGACTAAAGCCATCGAATGCTTAATAGTCAACGCGCTCACCGCTTAAGCGACAGCACTTTCATTGAACACCAAAAGAATTTCACATATTATGGTAGGAGTCTGTATAGTTAAAATACTTTGTTTGTGGTTAGCGTTTTTTTGTGTTTTCGTTTCTAGAAAAAAGTGTAATATATATTGCCTTTTTGTTATACTTTTCCCCTTAATAAGAAGGAAATACATAATAAGAGCGTGTTAAGAATATACTATTTTACAAGCCAACATTTTATTTAAGAACCAAAACGCCATTATTACACATTGTATTGTTGAAGTCAATTATGTTGCTCCAAAACAATATGATGAATCCAAAACAATCATTTGTTTACAGCCACTAAAATAATGTTCATGTTTCAGTTAACCATTGTATGTTTGCTACAAGAATATATTATTGTGGAAAACATAATATAGTCATCGTGACCATGCTACACACATGTTTTGTAGTTGTATATTTTACGATTGATTATACTGCCGTTAAATAATTAAGTGAATTAAAGACTTTATTAAAGTGTTTAAAACTTTTACAATTTGCATCTGTCATATTCAGGAATGTAAGCAATTTTATTTTGAAATTCCTATGTTCATTAACAAACTTAAACAATTTTATAAATTGTTAATGTATATTTATTCAATATGTATCAAATATACGTTAAAACATTTTAGAGTTATAACAAAAAAGTGAAAATGGAACTCCTGTACTTCGTTATGAGAAATACTAATTAGTTGCTTGCATTATGGGTAATTTTTACTAAAATCAATTTTCAATAGACACAAGTAATTTGAGTAAATTTATTCCTACTATGTGTTGCACAATATTGATCTGACAACATTAACAACATATGATAAATTTCCATTTATCCTTTAGAAATATTTTAATTTTTCACTCAATATTTTATTTCCTGTGTTCGAAAACACAAGCAAAATATAATCATAATGAACACTGATATAAGATAAAGTGAAAGCCGGATGTAGCCTAGTAATTAAGTTTTCCTCAATGGCTGTTATTAAAAAGTAACTAATTGAAAAATATGGACGGCATGAAGTAGTAGCCAAATTCTTTTTACATTTTTCGATGTTAAGGACTCGAATCCAGATTTCTGCAATCTAGCAAACAAAAAATAAGCACTAATTGTTTCGGAAAACTTTCTTTATTATGAACATTCTGCTTCGAGAATATTATTTGAAATATATAAACACAGTGGTTTATTCGTAGTCAACAGACACGGTGCTTCAGGACATCAGTTCCAATTTTAAGCCATTGATTGTGTTAGTAGAAACCGCTACATTGTTTTGATAAAACATAACTTTCTTTGCTTTTTTTATTAATCAAATGCAGAATTTTCATCCTCTTTTAAGATAATAAAGATTTTTTCATGTGCCTTCCTATTTACTGCCACCAATATTATGCTGGAAGAGATCAATCTCTGCTCCCTCTTCGAACACGACAATCTCCTTTAAATTTAATGTTTTGATTAGCCATTAATTTCACGTGTAAGCGGACAGGCTCACATTTCTCGTATAAATAAAAAATCGGGGCAAGTTGATTTAAAACTCCTCCAAGTATTCGACATTTTTTTGGTTCACTTTGAGATAATGCGCCCCTAATTATGTTTCAGAATTTCATACGCACAAAGAAAGTTGCAGTGAATGTTTCATAAGTAGTTAGGGCAAACAATATTTATCAATCGATTAATTAATTATATTATTATTCGAACCCCAAAATTATCAATTGTAGTTAATCGGAAAAAATAATCGTTTAATCGGTTAATTAACCTAACGTTGAAAATTGCCATAAATATCATAAAAAGTTAAGCAAATATCGTAAATATCTTTATTTCGGGTTTTTAAGGGGTTTTTAAATAGATTTGTTTAACACAGTAATCACGAATAAGAGTTTTGAAAGGGGCTTAGTAGTTCATCTGTTCCTTGGTTTCCAGAAACCAATATAATTGTGCAAGCATGTAAAGGTTGGAGAACGAAAAATGACACTGAAGATGGCACATAGCCGAAACCGGTTTGTCTCCAAACCAAACTTGACAAGGGATGACGGAAATTCGTTCCAAAAATCTACGTTGGTATAACACTGTGTTTTTTTCATCCCATGCGTTAACTACATTCCGTTGTAATTCAAAAACCGAAGCTTGGCTCATGCTGAAAATTGGTAGAGTCATTGTCCTTTATTTTTTCCTTGTGAGGTAAAGACTTGTGGTGAGCCCATTAAGCGCATTTTCAGCCATTTCACTTCTTACTAAATTGTTAAGTGCAAAACAGTTTTCGATTATTATTCGGTTTTAGATTTATCTTGCCATCACTACTCATAAGAAATAATTTTTGAAATAGCAGCGAAAGCTGCTTGTTCACGCTATGGCTCATATTATCTTCTTGCAAACCAAGGAGCGTCCTTCTAATCTTTGCCGTTTCTACAGGATATCCTTTTAGGAAATAACTAATCAAGAAGCTTTTTAGTTTATCGCATTGGTCCTAAAACTAACTGGAAAAATCGCTAGTTTAGTGACATTGAAAAGTACTGCAGGGTCTTAATATACATTTTACAACCTCATACATAGCAACACACACACACGCCCACACACACACACACACAAGAACAAAACTGCCTGTGTGCTTAATATTTATTATTAATTAATGCATATTACTATTATGTATAATAAAATACTTTTAGTTTAGTTTAATATACGTTCGTACTTCGATACGATAATTATAATAATAATAATTCTCTTGATAATAATAATGACGTTGATTATCTCGTCAATGTATGCATAATGGCAAATGGACTCAGCGTCTATGAAGATTAACACAAATTTTTATTATAAATATTGTATACAAACATTAATTGGGTCATAATAAAATGTATTAATTTTACTACTAAATACATGCACACACATACATATGTAGGGATATGTGTGTATGCATGTGTGTGTGTGTGTTTATTTACTTTATCATATTATATTAAAGTAAATGGATTTATATTTTGTTATATTTTTTGTATTTTTTAAATTAAGTTTGGCTTAAACATTTAATTTCTTTTTCTTTTAAATGTTTTACAGTGTATTATCGGTTAACCCTCGGCAAACGCGCCTCCTCGATCGTCAGAACACTCAAGTTCTTAATATTGGTAAGTCTGCTAAAGCAAATTTTTAACAAATAGAACCTTAGCTAACGCCTCTATAGAAACAAAGTTGTATATTTTCTCTTTCGCCGGGTTTTTTACTTAATTTTTTTTTTAATTAAAAGTTATGTATGTAATCTCATTTAGTTTAAGAAATCCAAAAGAATTGTTGCGTTTTATTTTTGCCTTAGAAAATGACTCTATTTGTCCGGAATGACAAAATATTTTATACTCATAATAAAGCAAAAAGGTACACGTACTACTAGATGACACAACTCTCAGATTATGTTTAAATAGGTATAAGTAGTCAAAGTTGAATAACAATCAGGGACGATTCATGCACGACAAGAACACGTAACTCAAGTTTACGAAAATGAATTAAGGTGAATTTTTGAATCAATATTGCAACGTGTTGGGTTATTGCCGCCGATAGATTCTCACAGCGGCTTTGGTTGACGACTATTTCCCTACAACAAGTGAAAGCCCATGTTACTAGGCTCAGCAATTTAGTAAATAAAAATAATATAAAATTTTAACATTATAAAAGTAGCTTTAAATTGTTATAAAATAATAAATTTTACCGAAAATCGAAATTAATCTTTAAAAAAAAAAACAACAAAGTTTCAAGATTATTTGGGAATCCTACCAAAATTCGAAAATTCCACCACAAAACCAAAAACTTGAAATTACGCAAATAACAAAATTCCTCAAAAAGTCGAAATTAAAAAAACCGAAATTGCCTCCCCATAATTACGAAAAATGCACCTTTTAATCAAAATTTTGAAATCTAAAAAATTTAATATTTTACCAAAAACCAAAATAAACTGAAAAATTAAAAAATCTATGTTTCATCGCAACTTATAAATTCATATAAGTTTAAAAATCTCCACGAAACTAAATTATTGTCCAAAAATTTTTTAGAACCAAAATAACAATTTCTCCAAAAAAGGAGAGAAGTTTCCAGAAAACCGAAATTGCCCCTAAAAAATAAAGAAAAATTAAATTTTTGCCAAAATTTTAAACTATCCAAAAGTTCTAAAATTCATAACTAAATTAAAAAATAAGTGTAAAAAAACCGCAAACGACTAAATTTTAAAATTTCAAAACTACATTTTTAATTTCAACAAAATTTTGCAAATATCAATATTCGATGAAAACCGTCGCAATTTTAACAAAATGGATGTTATACAAGGTCAAAAAGGTAAAAAATAGTAAGACTTTGTTCATAATTTTAACTTTCTTTATTTATTCTGTCAAATCTATTGCATCCCCCTCAAAGCTATCCCCCCCCCCCCCCCCCCCCCCCCCCAGCTACAATACACTTATGCCAACGTTTTTTCCAATCCTCGTAAGAGTTGTTTAAGTCAAATTCCAGAAAAGCCTTCATTGCGCGTAGAGATTCACGTTTAATGTCTTCAATTGAATCAAAACAGTTTCCCCGGTACGGTCGCTTGAGTTTGCTGAATAGCTAGAAGTCACACGGAGATAAATCAGACGAATACGGTGATTGTGGAGCGATATTGATAGGATTTTTGTGCAAGACCCAAGAGTTGTCGGTCCATAATTCCGGCATCTATTTACGAATAGCTTCGCTCAAACGACGCATAACACTCAAATAGTATTCCTTGTTGACAGTTTGGCCGGTCGGAAGGAATTCGGAGTGCACAACACCTCGATGATAGAGGAAAACTGTCAACAAGACCTTGATTTTTGACTTGCTTTGACGTGGTTTTTTCGGCTTCTGCTCACCTTTGGCACGATATTCGGCCGAATGATCGTCTGTTTCCGGTTCGTAAGCGTAGATCCAAGACTCGTCGCCAGTTATAATACGTTTAATGACATCCTGGTAGTCAGAAAGCATTGTTTGACAGACGTCAACGCGACGCAGTTTTTCCAGAAAATTGAGTGATTTTGGAACTAATCGTGATTTCACTTTTCTTAGACCCAAATGATCTTTTAAAATGGTTTTCACTGATCCCTCCGATATTCCAACGATATCAGTAAGGTCTCTGACTGTTAATCGTCGATTATCGAACATCAATTCCTTGATTTTATTGACGTGTGGATCATCAGTTGATGTTGATGGCCGTCCTGACGTGGTTCGTCGTCAACGCGTTCTCGATCCTCTTTGAATAGTTTGTACTAAACAAAAACACTTGCTCGCGATATACAAATATCACCGAAGGCCTTTTGCAACATTCTGAACGTTTCGGCACCAGAAATTTCATTCCGCGCACAAAATTTAATGGAACTTCTTTGTTGAATAATTTCACTAAATGTAAAAATCGCCGAATGCACTTGTTGTACTTCAGAAAGACAAGCGTGTACAAGACACTAATGATTACTTTGATGTGATATTTAGCACAGATGTCACTGACAGTCGCAGATGTCATTTCCGCGCGAAATTTTAAATTAAAAAGTTCTACTATTTTTTTCCCATACACAAGAGACTGAAATTGCACCAAAAACTCTAAATTTTAACAAATATTAGAAATTTTACTAAAAATTCAATCACGCTATTACCTACAATTCCCGTAAAAGAACAAAATAAAAGATCGATAATTTAGGAAAAACATTTCATCTATTAACCAATTTCATGTTTAGTTTTGATTACTGCAAATTTAGGCGTTTAAGAGGAGATTTTTTATTCAAATATGAAAAGTTTTATTTACACCTGGATTTGCCTGAAACTCTATTTTAAACCTTCCCCACATTCTCGATTTTTTTTTAATTTTCCTGTTGTTTAGCAGCTGTTTAAATTACTCTATGAACATAATCAAACAATCGGTTTCGCAATAGGGATATTTCTTGTAGCAACACTAATGTAAACGAGCCTACAGACATTTAGTGCCAAAGTGGTGGAATTAGTTCTGAGGTGATGAAATTAGTTCTGAGGTGAAAAGATTAGATATTTTTTATTCCAATACTTGGTTTTTTTTTCAAACAAATTATATCTCCAGTTTACAACGTTTTTCTTAATAGCAGTGCGAATCTGTAGCGCGATGGATGGGTGTATCTTACTACGGCGAGCAGCTTGTGGCATTAATTGACTAATAGCAATTATGGAAGCTTTTCTAGCCACGCTCGATGCGAAAATGAAGACATTTACCTAACGGTCTTCATTATTCAAAAGTAATAAATTTTCCTAAAAAAAAGTTCTCATTGGCTTAATGTGTAACAAACAAATTTAAGCTACTATACCAGAGTTTATTGGTTGAGCTAAAGCAAAAAATGAGAGCTAATAATGTTTTGGTTAATTTTTTTTGGGTTGCAATCAAATATTTTTGGTTTTTTAGTTAACAATTGCGTTGCTCTTTAATCTGCCCTAATTAAGAAAATTAAAATCATTAAGAATATAATTGTTTTACATTTTTTTTTGTTTTTAATTATGAAATTATTGTAATTTTAGCTGCGGCTGCTTTTGTCATTGTTAACCATATTCTGTTTATGGTTGTTTGAATTTTATTATAAAAATCATTGGTCGGTCAAATGTTTATTTGTGTAAAAATATTTTAATTTAAAAATCAAAACCGCAAATATAAAAAACAGACCTGGCCGGCCATATTGTTTTTTTCTATAATGTTTTTTTTTTCATAATATTTATTTAATTTAAAAATATTTTTATTATTAGCCTGCACAAATATGCACAGAATCATTAAAATAAACGAACAAAAAGTGCGTTTGTAATAATTTTATATATTTAATTTAAAATAAAATACAACAAAAAAGGAAAGAACAACAATGCTCAATGTATTTAATAGAACTCTAATATTTTAAAAGGGATAAATTTATGTGATTCAATTAAATTTGTGTGCAATAAACCGCCAAATGAGATTTAAACGCCTATTTTCATTTGCCTTTTTTTTGTTGTGTCACTTAAAAAGAACGAGGGCAAACTTAGAATTACTGTAAGTAGCAAGGATACTTGCGTCATTATTTTTAGCCCTCTACACTACTTTCCACGAAACTGAATAGCTTCAAAGTCCTCTTTAAATCATCCCAAAATTTCAGAATCCTCTAGTTGATTGTGGGGAAATTCTTTACCACCAAGCTGTTATCTGAGCTTGATACAAAGAGAAGTAGGACGGGCAATTACCTTTTTCCTGAACTTTTTTTTACTCCAGACTTCAAATAATTAAAAAAGTAAAGTTGTTACTAGATAGTTTTTTATGAATCCGTTAAGAACTTAGGATAAGCCTTAAGCTCCTGTCACACTTTTCTACAGGTTTTTGGATTTTTTCAGAGAGAAATCTGATGATAATCGTGAATAAAATCTTCTCATTACATTTTTCGTCTACCTTTTTGCACTTGAAATCAAAAAAATGACCTATACTTTCGGCGGCAATTATAAGTGCGTAGCGGCGACGGCGACGCTTGAAAATTAACGGCGGCTTAAGTTTTAGAGCTTTTTGTTTTTTGGAAAAAGTAGCGAAAAGAAGTAGGCAAACAGTGCACAAATTTGCAGAGCTAGAATGAACATTATACAGTAAATAAAATACATAATCGATAAGCCGTTTTTATGCCGGGGCAAGCAAAAAAAATCTATGGCAGGGCACTGTCTACTTGCTAAACAGCTGCTTTCAGGATTTGCAACTCTGACAATGTGAAAAATCTCACCGTTTACGAAATTATCAAAAAATAATGAGACTCATACGACTGTCGAATTTCCAACAAAATTTTTTGACAATCAGAATAAATATTGCTTTCACACTAATATTTTTCACACGTATGATATGGCTTATCATGAAGCCATATCAAATCACTCCTTTATGCGCCTGACTTGCAAAATAGTGAGCTCCAATGATGTCTTAAATCCTCACTAGACAGGCACTCGTTAGGGATCTTAGAACTACCAGCAAAGCCAGAAGATGGTTGTGGTTTGGTCACGGCAAACATATTACTTTCAAACATATATTGGTTATTTCAGAACATTTTAACATTTCTTTAGTGGCGCTAAAAATTACAAATTACAAGGTTAAGTTGAACGAAACAATTTTTACTGAAAATTTTAGCACAAAAAAAATATTTATTAGAACAAAAATCGTATAATAACCCTAACCATAAAATTTTCTTAACAGATATACTATGTAAGATTAATTATTATTATAAAGTTGCTGGAGCTTAATTGATTACCGCTTTGACTACTAAGCGTACGAGGGCTTTATTCGCCTGTGTCGCACCTCAGCTTTTTTTGCTATTCTATTATTCTAAGAGGACTATATTATTATTGTTATCTACAATAATAATAGGACTTGTTTACAGCCAGGACGTATAGTTTGATCTTAAAATTAGGTTATCGTCCCCTTAGCCAAGTTAGAACGAAATCGTCAAGCCCATTGATGGTCTTTACTCTAAAAATCAGCATTCTTTTTTTGGTGTTTAATAAACCATTCTACGAAATCCAAACTCTGTTCACTCTGCATGACCCATGGCTGCATATCTGGAATCAACTGAACTCTTGCTAAGTTGGAAGCTATTCCGTTTAGAGCTGTGGGAAATTCTTTATACCAGACATTCACCACAACTATCAAGAATTGTTTCATATTATCACTTGAACATTTAGATTCTGCTATCGATAGATAGATAATTTTTCAATTATTCTCTTAACAGTTTGAGTTACATCAATATCTCTGCGGCTAAATTTTTGTAGTTTCCAAAATATTGTTCGATCACATGCGGCGCCTTTCGTACTCATCCGAAGTTATTACTTAATAAAATTGTTTTTTTATTAGCTTTTCGTTGACCTCACTTTGCCGAATAAATGGTGGAAAATTCTCATGTTGAATGTTACCTTCAACAAGTGTGTCCTTAGACAATAAAAATCCTAATCAGCCTTAAGAATCCCATCTAACATCTTAAAATATTTAAAAACTATTTTAGAAATACCTTTTTATATTTCACAAAAGCCTCCCCGCCTAACTATTTTAATTTTCATAATACAGGGTGTCCGCCGGGAAGGTATACTTTAGTACTTTGGTACTTTGTTAGTTTATAATTTTTGATTAAATGAAAGAGAATGGATCGCATATTGATAAATGTTTTATTTAATCTCGGCAATTATGTATGGAATACAATATCAGATAAATGTCCGCCTCTGTTAGTCTCACAAGTGCGAGCTCTTTTGAACACATTTTTCATTACATTCTCACACATTTCACGCGCTTTTTTATTAATTTCATCACGAATATTTTGTGGGAGTTGCTCCAGAGTTTCGGGTTTGTTTCCATAAACCTTGCTTTTCAGATATTCCCACAAAAAGAAGTCCGGAGCAGTCAAATCAGGTGACCGTGGAGGCCAATCAACATCACCATTCCCTGAAATAACTTGTTGTGGGAAGAGATCTCGCAGTAATTCCATTGTAATCCTGGCTGTATGCGATGTGACACCGTCTTGTTGAAACCACATGTTAGTTAAGCCCAAAGCAGTTTTCAATCATATCACGACATCGCTCCCCATTGACAGGTACAGATACGCCGTTTTCAGTTTCAAAGAAGTAAAGTCCAGTGATTCCTTCAAGTTGCACACCAGACTGTCACTTTTAATGGATGCAAAGGTGACTGATGAATAATTTGTGGGTTTCCCATTGCCAAACAACCGGCTATTCTGTTTATTCACATATCCATTTAAATCATTATGATATTTTGATGAAAATCGGGGTTATCATGGGCGAGCTGTAGCATCCTATTGGCATATGTACGCCGGCGTACATGGTTTTCTGGATGAAACTCTTGTGTCAACTGAATCCTAAATGGAAATAAATGCAAATCTTTGTGCAAATTGTGGCCAAAGTTGTTCTTTGAAGACCAAGCTCCTGAGCAGGGTGTCGAATTGAGGATGATGAATTGTTTTGAACACTTTCTTGAACAGCAGTAATGCTTTCAGCCGATCTTGCAGTACATTGTAGTCCATGCTTGGGCCTATCAGCTACAGTCCCTCATTCTTCGAAATCATTTACTACACGATAAATAGTGCGTCTTGTTGGCACGTTGTTTAAAATTTCACGTAACTTTCTCATCGTCACAGTAATCGATGATTGATTTTGATAAAATATTTTAACGATTAAAACACGTTGGTTTACCGAATATTTTTCCATAATAAATTTGCCACGTCTCTACTCCACGACCGCCAAATATGAACCGTCAAGACTAATGTTTACCAAAGTGGCGGCAAAAGAAACTAGTATAGCTTACCGGCGGACACCCTGTACAATTAATACATTTCAAGCGTTTGCTAATAATCGATTAAAACTTGTTCTTAACAAAAATGTACTAAAACGTTTTAACAATTTTTTTTTTTGCTTATCAAAATCAGTTTTTGCGTAATAATGCCGAGTTTTCAAACAAAAACACATACTTGTGCTAAGGAATACAAAAGCAATTAATGTGACTTTTGTAGTTAAATAAGCATGTGTGTGTAATAAAACCCCCAAAAGCAATTTTCGTACGCAAAACAGGATTAACACAAATGCACTTTATAGAAAAACTTTACCCAACATACTCGAAATTAAACGAATGAACAAACGATAAAATGGAATTATAAAAAAAGTGACCAAATAAATTTAAATTCAAATAAACGTTGGCCCGTTTTATTAACACTGAACATTCATTGCAAAAACACTGGCAAATTAAACGAGAAAAAAAACAGACACACGCACACCCGTCATCTAACAATACATGTGGTGGGCAAATTGTTTGTTTGTTTGTTAAGCCTGGCGTTTAATGAAAGTTTAATGATTTGTTAATTGGATTTTGGCTGTAATAGCAAAAAGAAGAGACGGTATAAAAAAAGATACAGACTCGTGAAGGTTTTCCGTTTGAACATGCAAGAAGCGGCAGCAACTTAACAATTTAGCAAACAAATGAATTTGCATAATAAAATTGAAAGTGAAAAGGGACCTAACTACCATTTATGCACAAATCTTTCTACACATGCCACACTTACCTTAACTTATGTGGCTCCATATATGATACATTTTGAACAAACAATTTCTGTTACTTAAGCTGTTTTTCACTGTTACCATGTGGGTCATGTGTACATACACTTTCGTTTTGCTTTTAATTTTGTTTGTCAAATGAATTTGTTTGATTTTGCTCTTAACAAATCCTTAAGGATTTTTTTTGTATCAATTTATTATGCAACATCTCTTTTTCGCTTTTTGCTATTATTTCGTTAAGTGTATGTAGAAAATTAAAAGTCAAAGAAAATTTTAAATGAACTCCCGTATTGATATTAGAACAAGTTAAAGTTTTATTTGTATTTCTCATGATATTCCTTCGATGAAAATTTAAAGAAATTTTTATTGTTAAAAAAACAAGTTTTTCTTGTGGGATTTTTGCTTATTTGTACTTTTTATAAATTTTTTACTTCAGTCTTGCCGCGACTTATGCTAAGAAGGTTTATGCATTAATAGTTTAATCGGTATGAGATTAACTGTCAAACGACTAATACTTAAGTGAATAGCCAACAATCTAGTTATCGATTAATTCTCTCTTCACGTATAACAGCTCACTTAGTTTTTAATTTCCTGCTTTCAAGTAATAATTATAACGTTTAATTTTAATCGATTAATCGAATAACGGAAATCTCTTTTCTTTATAAGTTTTCATATAAGGTGATTTTGTAGCTTAATAGTCACTCCTAGTAAAAAGCTGCTAAGGTAAGCACAAACACTATAGAATGTGCAATTCAGCACTTCGTCAAAATGATCTATATATCGTCATTATAATAGCCGAACGTTCTCAGATTCAAATGTTAACATTTTTTGCACTCAAAATTTATTATAATGGCTTAAAGGAGGGTAATATGCGATTTCTGGTTCTATATTTGTTAAAAATTATTTTATATAAAAAAACTTATTTATTAACTAAAGCGAATAATTATATATTCATCGATTAAATATCAAGTCGGGGTGATTATTTGCTCGATGAAGTGATCCAACAGTAACTCGGTTAAGCCTTACTACAGGGTGTCTGGTGACAAATTTATATTTTTAAATACGATTATTTCAAAAAGTATTAAACATTGCGAAGGGAGGGTGGTGCCGTTTGAATAATCGATTAGGCGGATTTTTAATTGCTCGTCGGCAATTTTGTCAAAGTTCGGTATTCGGCAAATACGTTATGGACCGATTGTAAATTTAATTCGTTCGCAGGTGCAAAAATGTTTGTGAAACGATGTTGGAGCGTTTTCGCAGTGTAAATCTAATTTTTTGGAGCGACAAGGCTCATTTTCACTTGACGGCCACGTCAACAAGCAAAACTGCCGCTACTAGACTCCAAGAACCCGTAAGACTCGATTGAAACATTAAAACCCATTGCATTGCCCCAGGGTAACTGTTTCGTGTACGTTATCCACGCATTAAAAAAATTGACAATTTTTTCCAAAATTTTCGAGGCCAGGCGACGAATGTCAAGGGTGAAAACTATCGACGCATGATTACGGAATTCCTTTTGTCAAACCTACGAGCTCATCTATTGTATTCTTCACACACGTGGTTTCAACAGGATGGGGCAACTGCACATACAGCCAGAGCTTCGATAAATTTGCTTCGGGAAAATTTCCCCGAAAAACTGATCAGTCGCTTTGGGGACATCCCATGGCCAACGAGGTCGCCCGATCTAACTCCCATGGAATTTTTTATGGGGCTACCTCAAATAGAGGGTTTATAATGACAATCCCCAATATCTATTGTGGCTTTAAGGGAAAATATTCGTCGAGAAATCAGCTCAATTGAAGCAAGTTTACTGCAGCATGTGGCGCAGAACACAAGGCTACGTTTTGAACAGTGTGTTCAACTCCATGGAAGACATCTGAATGGCATACTCTTTAAAATATAAAATCCGCATTTCCATTCTATCGTTCAATAAAACTTTGTGTCAATTATTTTTATATAAGTTTGAAAATACAAGTCTGCTATCAGACCCTGTATTATCTTGACCTAGTCTTAGGAAAGAAGGTCGTGGTAAAACAAGTCGTCAATGGCACGGCCTGATGTTAGCCATTCCCCAAATCTTCAAATCCCCAAATAGGGATATAAATTCATGGTCCAGGCCATCATGTTTTTTTTATAGATGAGCTTAAGACTCTAGCATGCGTTGGCAAGTTCGTTGTCACATTGGCTTCAATTTACCATCACTTTGCCCTGACCCCGATCATTAAAAAACCCAAATTATTAGAAGCGAATATAGTCTCAGGCAATTTATCCTCAAAGGCCTGATAATTTTTCATATAATTATGTTCAAATTATATAAGAGCAAATTCTAAAAGGCATAGGACAGATTTCGTAACCCTCGTCCTCCATGAACCAAGTACGTGTTTTAGTGCACAAAGGAAAAAAGGTGGAGAGAATTCCTTGTAAAAAATATTTTTATACACCACTATTTTTTCTGTGATATAAAATAAACTTCTTTAAATTCTTAACTTGATGGTGGTTAAAACATACTCACTAATGCCATTCAGGAATCCAACTGTCAAAGTTTTCCTTTTATTTCCTTCCTCTCTTTCTTTGCAGAAATATTTTAATTTAATAAAATAAATTCCAAATTTGACATATGAATTGATTGCAACTAAGCCTCCAGTAGAGTTTTGCCAACGACTAGACAATAGACAGACATGACAAAAAAAACCTCTAAGACAAAAAACTAGGCAGCGGAAACATAAACGGAAAAAACATGAATGGATTTAGTTTAACAAATAAAACTACACACCCTAATCGAATAATATCGGTTGTTGGTTCGAGGGGAAGACAAAGATTAAAGAAAACATTTCAAGAAAAGAAAAAGGAAAACAGGAAGTTTGTGTTATTTTCTTTCTAGCATGAAACAAAAAGAAATGAAGAAGGCTGTGTAAATCTCTGAAAACATTGATAAAAATTAAATTAAACAGATTGACACATTGTCTCATTGTACTCGCTTTGATAATGCTGACAATGGCCATTGTTTTCTCAGACATTTCGTTTGATTTTAGCTGTCATTGTTTCTTGAAATTTTGTTATAAATACAAGATAAATTAAACAAACTGAAATGAAAAAATAATGGTTTGTCTTACTTTGCCAACAAAACATCCTCTTAGTGGTATTGGTCTTTGTATAAAAAGATGAAAAATACAACAGCTTTTTAATAAACTAATGCTTATCGTATGTTAAAGAGATAATTAAATAAATGCATTATCCATTATTTCTAAGTCTAACGAAAGTTTGGTTAATTTTTGGTGCGATGCTGTTGGTCAGTTGTTTATGCTCTAACAGATAAGACAAAAGCCGTGGGAAACTTAATATAATGTGTTAGCACGACACATGTGCTTTAAATTATTCAGATGTATTGCGAACTTCAGAGTTCTAATGAAAATCTGTATTTGATGTCCTTAGAGCAATTCGTCGGCTACGTAACCAGTCTACTACTTGTTATTAAAGGCTATTTTGCGACCGAAAATATTCTACATCCCAGCCATGGTAGTTGAAAAGAGTTTATCTAGTTGCCTTCCACAAAGTGACATAGTCCTATCAGTTCTCTCCTACAGTTATATAATTTTTCTGATTTATCCAACCAAATAAAAGTCAAAATAAAATATGAGCCGGCTCTAACAGCAGTAGGGCTGCAGGCAATGGGTGAGAAGATCAACCGAGATTACAAATTACGAGCTCAGAATTTATGGTACGAAATGGTCGATTCTCCGCAGGGCGCGGATTTAGCGGACCTGCTACCTGTAATAAAGGCTATAGTAAATCGTGAGTCACTGATACCATTCTGAAAATCTCGCACAGATACCGAGGGAATGAGCTGTTTCACAGATGGCTGCAAGCTACGACATATGACGGGAATATACTCCCGACTTCCAGATTATAGCACAGTCCTGCAAGCGGAAGTTAGTGCGATCACGGAGCGACTAAATAGAGAGCGTACCACGTAACTGAAATACTGGCCTAGGGGTATACCTAGAGGCAAAGTATGGATGTCCGTTCGCCTCGGTCCAACATATACGCAATTCTTTAGATGAAACTAAGAAGGAACTCGTTTGACAAAAAAAAGAATACTATTATATTTAAAAGCATCGTAAAGTATTAAATGGCTTGGCATGGTCGGTCGATTTTGTTTCTTTAAGCAGTCGTGGCTTCTATTTTAGATAAACTGATTAGTTTTAGTTTTAAATTACTTTGTATACCCCATTTTATATCGATTGCCGCTTTCCTGGTGGTTTCCGAAATCTTATCAACAAAACCTTTCACTCGACATCATGGATTTGCATTGACAAATAATTGGTCCATGCTCTTTGAGCCTGATTTATAACCGCCACCTACCGGAAGCGGTTATAAATCTAAACCATTCATGGGCCCACTTAAAGACACACGTGAAATTTCATGAAAATTTGGTTCCGTCGTTCAGGAAGAGTTCAATTTCATACACACGTACAGAAAAATTATATAGATAGAGAAACCCTTAAAATATGCTACACTCTTTATATGACACCTAACGCCTTAAACCCCACATTCTTTTATATAATTCGATTGTAATAAAATACACCCCTTAAACTATACAATGAACACTTATAACCTGCTTAGGTTTTGTGAACCCTTTACAATTTTTTCAACATTTAATATTCTGCGTTTGATATAAAACAAATACCTACTTCTTTGCCACACACCCACACATTCATTTTACCTTGTGGCTGTGCAAGGGCTTGTGCACGTGTGCGGGAGACAGAGTTTAAATGTTTTTGTTGATTTAAGAAATCTTTAATTTACTTAACAAGCCAAAACCCACCGCCCCAGCCCGCCTTGGCCTTTACTTGTATTCTTATTTATAAAAATTAAATGAATGATAGCAAAGTGAAGTAAGATTCAAAATCATGTTCCTCTATGCATATGAGGGAGCGTGTGTGTGTGCATGTGCTGTTTTCTTTGTTTATTTAGATGCGACGTGTTCATCATGTAAAATATGCCCAACATCCAGTTGCCTTCTAACTATTTTTGCCTGCCACACTTGCAGTGCTGCATTGTCCTCATCATCATCGTCATCATCACCTGAGATTCTTTAAAATAAAAACAAACAATTTATACAAATAAAATGTTCCAAAAATAAAAAAAACGATGACAAAGAAATTATAATAAAGTGGAATAAAAGATTACGTTATGTTCGTTTGCATTTCTTTCGTTGCTCAAAGCATTTGAATAATATTTATTTATACTTGAGTCTAATGAAATAGCAGTTTTAATTGAGTTTTCTTTTGAAGTTTTTGTTTTAAAATTTAATTGAAAATTTAATTCCCAAAAAAAAGCTATAGTTTTGGCAAATAAAAAATTTAAGAATGTTAATGACTGGAATTAGATTTTTGGAACAAATTTCCGTCACCCCTTGTCAAACCGGTTTCAGTTATGTGCCATCTTCAGTCCTGAGATGTGGGAATCAATTCGATGGTATTTTATTGTTTGTCAAGTATTTATTTGTCAAGTCAGCTGGTATCAAGTAAACCTCGTTCATCAATTCGCTATCTGTAAGTTGTGAACAGGTAGCAGGTAAAGCTCGTAGGTCGTATTGTATTTGTAAAGATTATACTGCGTCACAATTAATAATAATCCCAACTATAGAGAGGAAAATAAATACTAAACAATTATAAAATTTTGGGCGTAAATTCGATAGCTCATCCTTCTGTTAAGAAACAAAACTTTGTTTTATATGACAACTTTGAATACACTTAAAGTCAAATTTTTTTAGACAACGAGCAGAATGTAATGCATTTTCTAGAACTTCGTTCTAACCAAAAAAAGGCAAAAACATGAAATTTTAGACTTTTCTCATATTCTATTTGTCTTAGTTATTAGGCTAAATAGAAAATTTTGTTTACAGTGGACACCAAATTAGTAAAAAAGAAACAAATAATGGTGATAACGTGCGTAGTGTCAGAGAAAATGAATTCCATTTTGCTCGTTGCCTAGAAAAATAAAACTTATAACTTTTACAAAATTATCATATAAAGCAAAGTTCACCTAAAAGAAAGAATGGAAAACGAATTTAAGCCTGACAATAATTAATTACTTAGTATAACAAATTTTAGTTCGTCGAATTCGCATAAGAGGAAAATACATGTTAAAATTAAAACTTTAGACCAATGTGGATTCCGGAAATGTTTTGGCTGTCGGACAAAATCGGTACCAAACAGATAAATCACCTGTGTTTTGGTCACGTATAAGACTCTTTTGCCTGTTAAAATAGTTTCACATCTACCAAATGCGCCACGTCGCTTAATATAAATTTTCCGTCAAATTTGGGTTCCACATTCAGCACTTCGAATCCCACATTTTGGTCCGCGATTAGTTGGACAAAAAAAACATGGTTGCAGTAACCATAATCCAAGAGCAGCATATGAAAATAATTTACAAAATGATGTTATTAATCTTACCTCGGCGACAGCGACAGAAGCCCTCGAAAGTTTAGTAGTCACCACCATATTAAACACCAAAACAATTCTACATAATATGTTTTATAAAAACATTTTATAGTTAGAGTTATTATATTTTTGTATAGTAAAAATACTTTGTTTGTGGCTAGAATAAAAAAAAATATGTTTTGATCAAGTGATTAAATGTAAACTAAACTAAAATAAACAAAGTAAAGTCAAAATTTACATACATTTGCCGCAACAATATATTATTCTAGAAAACATATTATAGTTATCGTGATCATGTATTAACCATGTTTTCTATTTGCGTGTGCGAATCGAATCACGGAAGCATGATCAAAGCACGCAACAGTCTGCATTCTGGTACACGCATCCTCCTGAATGCTTTCATTGACAGCTGCAATATTGTCGGCCAATCTGACTACATTTAACGTATTGCAGTTAACTAATGCTTAGCATTGTGGAATCAACTTCGAATTGTTATAAAATGCATGCATTTCGCGCATCGTATGCACTCGTTTTGAATAGACTGTTCAACAGTGTAATAGCCTCTTATGCGAATTGTTGTAATGAATGAGCTTAGGAACTCTGGTAATTCTTACACTTTAGTTTAAGACATTTTCAGCACTTTTATGTAAAACACAACGAGGAATATTATCGTGTAAGATTTTATGCTTCTAACTCTTCACTGTATGGGTCTTTTTAGACCTTTCTCGAAGAAGAGCAAAATTCTCACATTAAACAGCAATATAGTGGGCCAAAAAGTTCTGCAAAAATATATATCATAACATTCTTCTGCAGAGAACCTAAAGCTCAAACTGCAACTTAAATGCCAGGAATAAGTCAAAACTTAAAATGCGTTTAAAGGTAAATTTCGTAGTTCTTGACAATTAGGGCTAACTTAACGCGCAAAACCAGATTTTATGAGGCTAATTTTTATTGAAAATATGTTGAACGCAAAATATCACTGAAAGCCATCATACAAACGAAACAATTTAATTAGACATATAGGGTATTATATGTCTAATTAAATTGTTCACCATGTTCATCGCATGCTGTTGCTAACTGATGCTCAAAGCCAATTTTTAGAAAGCACTTACCATGGCGTCGCCGTCTATTCGAGGAGTAGGAGAACGTAGAATGTTTTAAATAATGTCTTTAATGCTTTTCCAGTTATACGTGAGAGCATTCCTTTCCTTTCAAGCTTTTGAATCTATTTAGGCTTTTGATAACGATCACTAGAAGCTCTTTGTGTTTGTACTAACTTTCATACGTCTGAGAACAAGGATTCAATGCTATTTGGACACTGTTGTTAATCGCGAATTTAAAATAAGTTTGCTTTGGAAAATATTCAATTTAATTTCCTATTTAAGAGTCCAAACTTTAGTGAAAGTTTGGTTAACAATATTTTTTAAACAAACAAAATAAAATACTTAATTACTTGCAGTGTTGTTTATGGAAAAATGAAAAGTGTGTGTTTTAAAATTTATAACATTTATCATGCAACATAATAAATTGACATAAGCCATTTGTAAAACTTTTACTTAAAAACACACACATGCACACCACACTCATATTAGCTGCAAATAGATGAGCCCCATTGCTGGAAAAAACAAAACAATAACACATACCTTTGCAAACGCATAAGTTCAAAGTTGACAAATTACAACGACAAACAATTAAAGCAAACAATAATAATAATGATACACAAATACTCACTCTGTCTATCTTTTCCCGAACTCTCCTACTCAAACACTCGATTACATGTTACGAGTGTCAGTGTATGTGCATATAAATGTTTGTAGGTATGAGTAACAGTAGGGGACAAAATAGTTAGAACTGGTATGATACAGGCTTTAGTTTTATTACTTTCCTTATACGACACACATTGGGTCAGATTTAAAATATTTTACAAACAAATTGGTCATTTTTAAAGGCCTTCTCAGTTTAATATGAAAATGTGGGCAGCGATAGTTAAGGCGTTTTATCAATATCATTAGCTAGTAAAAGCAGGAAATATTGAGCCCTTAAGTATATTTATTAAAAATATTAGCTGTACCTAACTTCAGAGGCGGATGTTTTGAACTTCACTGTATTTTTGATTTGCAAGGAATTAAAGACTTTCTATTTATACATACCTACAGTTTGTAAGTGGTGTACAGTGTAAAAGGGTTTATCAATTTAAATGTATAAGGAAACTGTCATATGAGTTTGTAAGTCATAAATTATATCAAGAAAAGAGGAAAAATACAAAACACTCACACAACAATACGCAAGCATGCGTGTGTTGGTCTGTACGTAAAGATTTTTAGCATTTCAAAAGGGAAATTATTAGAGATAAAAAAAATTTGAACTTAACTAAAAAATTATTTCAAACTCTTTGTCTTTTATATATTCTTTGCTGTTTCTTGCCCATTTTCTTTCCGCTTCCTATTTTAGCTTTCCTTCACTTTTACATATATCACGTGTAGTTGTGTTCGATTGCATGTTAACTTTATTCTCTCTCCTGTGTTGCTTATTGTTTAAACTTTTCAAACACTTTGAGGAAAATAATAAAAGCCAAGATAACGCTGCCAGCCTAATCAAGATATTAACATGAACATCATGTTATAAATTATTACTATGGCAAACACATACGTGTATGTGAACTCATGTGCCGAAAAGGTTTTATTTTTTATTATTCTTCATAATTTGAAAAGTTTTATTTTAAGCTGCAAAATCAGTTGCTTGGAAAATTATACGAAATTAAAAGAATTTTGTCAATCAAAGATATTCAGAAGTAATTGATTAGGTTTCTTGAGTTGATATTCCGACAGGCTGTTTTGATGTAGAATTTTAGAATGAATGTCCGTCATCTCTTGTCAAGTTTGGTTTGGAGACAAACCGGTTTCGGCTATGTGCCATCTTCAGTGTCATTTTTCGTTCTGATTAGTTTTCCGTTTAAAAGCGAGTGGCCAGGGCAGACGTTTTCTTTCCGCAGAACGAGTTCTATAAAGGCATAATTTTATATCGTCGGCCATTTTGCTCATAGCTCCCAGATACTGTCTTCAACACAAATACATTAATAACTATACGTCTATGATGTGAGCAAGATTCTATGGAAGACCACCCAAGATCGTTAGCTTTTATGTGCCTCTTCAACATGGTCTTACATTTATGCAATTTTTACAAATTCCTAAATAATTCAAAACTAGCACCTTCCCAAGTTTTTTTTAACAAATTTCAAAAATACCTTTCCAGCATTTTTAAAAAAAACTTGCAAAACTTCTTGTCACCAATATGCTGTCGCTTAGAGGTGTGAGAAAAAAAAACACACGCGCACCCACACACATACGAACAAAAAAGAAGAGAGAACAATTTTAATAAATTACCCACCACGTTTGCCACTAATGAAGGTAACGCGCGTTGCATATTTTAATAAAATGAATGAACTGCTTCATTTAATACAAGAGTAAAAAAAGGTGAGTAACAAGAGTCCATTAATTATAACTTTTTTCGGATTGGTGTTGTTGCTGTTGTTGTTGTTTGTTGCCAAACTCCCATACCCAAACTGTTCTTTCATACCCAGACACATAAAATCTCTGACTTTTCTGGTTGCTAAAGCAGTTAGGTATCCATCTGAAGGCTGCTACAATATCAACAGTTGGGTTTTTTTTTTTTTGTGAAAAAGAGTAGATAAGTTTTCACTTGTCAATGTGTGCGTGCAGAAAAGCGCATAAATGTCTGAGTAAGAGTTTCTTGTTTTTATATTTTATTCACATCCTTAAAGTATTTTTTATTATTATGCTCTTGTTATTGTCTCAGGAAAGAGCACACACAATTTGCATGTCATGGAGTGTCTGCGTTTAGTTTTAACTGCATTTAAGAACATAAACGTGCCAGAAGTTTGAGTTTAATAAATTTCCATATTAAAACATTTAGTCATTTATTGTAATTAGCGAAAAGAGTGGATTTTTAATTCAACTGGCAGGTTAATTTATTGTTGTTGTCATTAATATCAAAGTTGTAGTTGCTGATAGTGGAGAAATTAATAAATTATAATAGAATTAATTGAAGGAATAAATATTAAAATCTTGAGAATGGTTAACCAGTGTTTATTTCGAGAGTTCAAAGTAGTTTTAGAAAGAAATGTAAAGTTGTGCACAAGTTGAAGCAAACAAAAAATGTTTTTGTGCCCCAATAAGTGAAGTCACGGCATCAGAGTGAAATCATTCACTACTCCTTATGAAGGAGTATATTCCTTGAAATGCTATGGGTGATAACAACAGGCTCATCTATGTTTCCTTATTCAATAGTCTTTAGCAAACCATTTCACGCTGTATCTTGCGTGATTGCAAAATCTTTGCAGCTTCATGAAAATTGACAAGTTGCGGTTTCTGTAATCATAAGAGACGTCTGGTATTACTTGGTTGATATTATTTTAGATCTATTTACCAAGAAGCTTTTAACGTATAAATCTTGCAGTCTTGTTTCTCCCTATGGTTACACATTCAACGGCATTGATCCCATGTCCATGGGAATAAAATAGATTACATGATGCCAATCCAAACGTTACATATTATAATGGAATCATATGGCTATAAACAAATCACAATATTATTGTTGTCAATAATCGGAAAGTCCTCTTAGAACCATAGAAAGCAAATATCCATGAAACTCAAATTCTTAACAGCCAATCCGCTATCAACTTAAGGCGCAGCACCCTCATAAATTGATTAAATACCACAAGATTTTTACATATTTTGTTTAGTAACAACATTTTATGGTTATAGTTAAAGTATTATTTTCAGAATTATGGAAAACATTTTATTGTTAAACCCAACCATGTTGTATTATGCATGGAATAAGTATTAACAATAACTTGTTTGTCGTGACTAAAGCATTTTTATAAATGTTTTCAAATAACCCAGATATGGTTGCCACAACAATATATTGTTGCACAGTACATAATATGGTTACCGTGGCCCTACCACATGCATGTGGTTTCTTTGCGTGTGAGCCACTTAGCATTCTTAGACCAGGTTAGCTATTGAACTAGAATTATCTGCCTTGAACCATAATGTTAAAGACTTTCTGCTATTGTTAAGCCGTGACTTCATAATTGTATAACTTGTACTTCTTTCGTTATTAATACTTTAACCATTTTAACCATTCCGATCTTTTGCCCTGTATGTTGCTTGAATTAATTGAGATTGTAAAAACTCCTTTTGGCCAGTTTCAAATTTTAGAAGATTTAACTCCATGAAAAATTTGAAATATAAATATTTAGAAATTTTGTTTTAGTAATTTGAGTTCGATATGAAAATGTAGCAAGATCAAATAGAAAACAATTCCATATTTATTTAAAAGGCGCACAGCATCCATTAAGATATGCTGAAGCTTTGCACTATGACATGCTTTGAATCACTCACTGATGTGACTAAATTTTAGTAAGGGCCGGGTTTATGTTGCGTTTGTCCTCAAGAAAAATCTTGGCAGTAGTAAATTTTAATTCACGTTATCTTCGTGATAGATAGCTACATCCTCAAATCGATGCCGAATGACCATTGTCCTCTAGATCTTTAGCACTGACCGTTGAATATAATGTCTCCTGTGGATTACTCCTGTGTAACGCCCAGTTCTATTTGGCAGCTTGGTTTGGCTTCAGTTACTGAATAAGAAACAAGAGCTTTGACAGGCGCCGCCAAAAGAATAGGGTGCGCAAAGACTTTCAACATCGACTGTCCCCGCCGTTACTGAAATTTATTTAGAAAATTGAACTCGATCAACAGATAAATTGAAATTTAAAAATAAAATAAGTCCGGATTAATTTAACAATTTGTTTAATAAGCCGAAAAGGTCCCATCAATTCTTTTATTATCAACTAAATTCTAATTCATAATTTTATTTCTTATTTAAACTTATTGCTGTAAATTGCCAGCTATATTTTAGGTCTATTAAACACCTTTAACTACATAAATATTTAATAATAAAACCATATTTCCTTAGTTTTACACACAAAAATATATAAATAAGAATAAGTAAGTTATGTCTCTGTATATGTGTAAGAAATATATTGCCTGTTGACAGTTGACATTATGAATTTATTACTCTTTATTTTATTATTTAGTTGTACAATGCATGGGGCATGCCATTCATATCTTGAGTTTGTAAAATACTAAAACCGAAAAACAACAACTGCAATAGCAATAAAATCAACAACTAAATTTTGGCAAATAAATATATTGTTTTCAAACCATGTATTTGTGTGTGCGTTAGGGGCAGAGAGAGAGAGAGAGAGAAAGAGTTTATTAATGTGACTTTTTTACAGTTATACAACAACATTATTTCCTTTCTTTCGTGCTGATACTGAAACTGATACAGGTAAAAATATACTTCTGGCACGTAAACAATAAAATAAACTAAAAAACATAAATTATCAATTCTGTCATCAGGCCTAAAAAATATATATATTTATAAACAGATTTATTTATGTAGAAACAAAGGCTAAAATAAAACGACATTTCAGCACACCTGTTATTAAACCAGACGCCGTAATGTAGTAACAGATAGGAATTATGCTTCTATATATAGTTTTTCTTCTAACGAAACCTCAACTCATAATTATATAGGGAGACCAAATCATTGGGTGCATATTTGAATCTAACGTAGGCACAAAGTACATACCTTAAGGTCAATAGTAAGTTTATATAAATAAAAGATACTTAAGCAAATTAACATCCAATAAAATTAATACAAAAAATGGAAGAGTCATTTGAATCCAAAATGTAATTTTATGTTGGCTATCAACTTGAGACCAATTTATGTACCGGATCTTGATTGCACTAAAAAAAAGCAGAAGTACAATAAACCGCCTACTCCCATTGTGAGAAAAAATGGGTCATTTAATAACAAGTACCCTAACATAGTAAGAAAACAGGATATGGTGGCAAATAAACAAACGTAATGAAAAGCAATTAATATAGACTGCAAAGCAGTCCTTCCTAAAGTAACACTAAAATCTTATCTGGAAGAGAGTGGTAGTCAAAATTAAACCAAATGATTGTTTTCACACAAATCATACAATCACAGACTTATTCGATATCTTAACAATTTTTAACACACATAAAATTTAATACTGGTCTAAATACTGTTATTAGCTGTGTCCTCAAATCAATTAATAATATCAATTTATCAAGTTTTCTGGTCAAATCTTACAGTAGTTCCTCTTAAGTTATGTTTTCATCATAAAAAATTTAGAAAAAGGGGTGTATTCGCCATTAGCTATGTGTTTCTCTATACATACATACGTATGATTAATATTGAATAACTATCAAACCCTATTACTCATACGCCAACAAAGATTTGAACTTTAGCACTCTAGTGCTTTTAACAGGATATGATATAAAAAAACAACTTCAGTTTAGAAATTTCCTAAGTTGATTTGGATGTAGCAAAAAGCACAATAAAAAAGGCGCAGTAGTTCCTTTGAATTGACTTGGTGAATGTTCTAAGGAAAATAAATCGCTTTTTAATAAAATGTTTATATTTTAAGGATATTTGCTTTATTTTTGTAATATTTGACAATATAATTTATTTTCGCACCAACCATCGCAAATATTTGTAATGATAATGTAACAAAAAATTCGCTCGAAAGTACAAGAAAATTTTAGTTGTTTCTTTTAGTCACAACCTGTGTTTTTTTATTTTTTATTTTTTTAATTATTATCTTAATGCCATATGTTTAATAAAGATTATAATAAAAATATAATAGTTTACCCTTAGGTATGAGATGAAGCCAAGGCCTTACTGTATAATACGATTTAAAATGAAACTTATTCCAATTTTTATGATTCGAAAATGTTTTCTTTGGAATCGAAATATGCAGTAACCTTTTAAACGCACCGAAATTCATTCAGCAGCTCGTCAAATTGCAAGATTTTATTTTGTTATCAATTTTATTATTCCATTAGCGCGTGTGAAATAGGTATTTAACGGAAACCTGTGTAGTCGACTTTTCGACCCCTATATAAGACTGTGAATAATCTTGCGACAAAATCGCTTTTATTTTAAAATTTTCCTTGTTTTCATAAAAATTTGTTTAATAAACTGCTTATTTCTCATAAATGTAATATTCTCATATCGAAATTATATGGCACTTTTGTAAAATTTCTTACCTCAGCTTCATTTTTGGAGTTGTCAATACTAATACTTTCCACTACCTTTGAGGCGTAAGCCCTAACGTAATTTGTTACAAAGTTTCTGCTGGAAAGGTATACTACTTTGTTAGTTTATAATTTTTGATTAAATGAAAGAGAATGGATCGTATATTGATAAATGGTTTATTTAATGTCGGCAATCATGTATGGAATACAATATCAGATAAATATCCGCCTCTGTAAGCCTCACAAATGCGAGTCCTTTTGAACATATTTTTCATTACAGTCTCACACATTTCGCGCGGTGTTTCATTAATTTCATCACGAATATTTTGTTTGAGTTGGTCCAGCGTTTATGGTTTGTTTGCATAAACCTTGCTTTTCAGATATCCCCACAAAAAGAAGTCCGGAGCAGTCAAATCAGGTGACCGGGGAGGCCAATCGACATCACCATTCCTTGAAATAACTTGTTGTGGAAAGATGTCTCGCAGTAATTCCATTGTATTTCTGGCTGTATGTTGAAACCACATGTTAGTCAAGCCCAAAGCATGCAGTTGTTGCGTTAATAAGTTTTCAATCATATCTCGATGTCGCTCCATATTGGCAGTTACCGTTACACCGTTTTCAGTTTGAAAGAAGTAAGATCCAATAATTCCTCCTGACCAAATTGCACACCATACTGTAACTTTTAATGGATGCAAAGGTGACTGAAGAATAATTTAAGAGTTGTCTTTGCCCATAACCGACTATTCTGTTTATTCACGTATCCATTCAAATGAAAATGTGCCTCGTCACTGATTTTTTCATGAAAATCGGGGCTGTCATGGGAGAGCTGTAACATCCTATTGGCAAATGTACGGCGGCGTAAATGGTCTTCTGGAAGAAGCTCTTGTGCCAACTGAACCGAAAATGGAAACAAATGCAAATCTTTGTCTTTGCCCATAACCGACTATTCTGTTTATTCACGTATCCATTCAAATGAAAATGTGCCTCGTCACTGATTTTTTCATGAAAATCGGGGCTGTCATGGGAGAGCTGTAACATCCTATTGGCAAATGTACGGCGGCGTAAATGGTCTTCTGGAAGAAGCTCTTGTGCCAACTGAACCGAAAATGGAAACAAATGCAAATCTTTGTCCAAAATTGTGGCCCAAGTTGTTCTTGGAAGACCAAGCTCCTGAGCACGGTGTTGAATTAAGGTTGATGGGGCCTTTTAACCACTTTCTTGAACAGCAGTAATGTTTTCAGCCGATCTTGCAGTACGTTGTGGCCCAAACCTATCAGCTACAGAACCTCTTTCTTCAAAATCATTCACTACATTCTTGTTACCACATTGTTTCTCGTTACAGTTATCGATGATTGTTTTAACCATTAAAACACGTTGGTTTGCCGAATATTTTTCCATAATAAATTTACCACGTCTTTACTTCACGACTACCAAATATGAACTGTCAAGACTAATGTTTACCAAAATGGCGGCAAAACAAAGTATTTTTCCGCCGAAAACCCTGGAAAATCCTATAATATATGCGAATATAAGACAGCAAATATTTTGTTATTAAACTACCACAAGCCACGAAAGTTACAACTTCCATTATAGTCTTGAATACACCGCGCATACAAGTGTTAATAAAATTTTAGTAAAAAATTTATTTCTATTCAAACAAATCTCAGTCACAAACTCTATAATACTTTCCTAAATATTTTCCATTCTTGAACCAGTTTATACTTTTCTAATATTAAGTTTATTTTTCAACAAAAGAATAAAAAATGTCAAAGTTTTTTTTTTAATTTACTTTCAACAGCAACATGAACAAGATTAAAATAGCAAGAAAAAGAACTTCTCTAGAGAGATACAGCATATTGTGTATTTTATTCAGGAAACCCCCGGAAACTGGCCATGCATGCATGTTCATGCATGTTTTTATATAGATTTTTTTTTTGCACTGTGAGTGGTGGGTAGTTGTTGACTTTTAGCAATTGGAAACTGTGGGGAATAGAACGAAAAAAATATATTTTATTTTGTTCCTTTTTTTAATTCATTTCTAGAAAACTTTGCTTTTGACCTTTTCGTTAAGAAGGGAAATAATTTTAAAAAAATAAACAACAATGTAGGAACAAATTTCAATATAATTTTTTTCTAGCCAGTTCTATTGACGATTAACAAAAGATTTGTTAGAAGCAAATTAAAAATTTTTGCGTTTATTTTGATTTTCTATTCTAAATTAAATTTATTAGGGAATACAAGTTTTTAAGAAAAATATTAATAAACTTTGTTTGTTTGCATGTTATTTAATATTAATTTGCTGTGCACATACATCTATGAGGTCTTCTATAAAAAGGAGAGCCTGATTCCTCCAAAGCAACTTATATGAATTACTCAGAGATATTCAACGAAATATAAGGCGGTTTAGCTTTAGAGATCGTAACATTTTTTATATATTGAACTACTAGATTACAAACAAATTTAAGATCCTGAAGTAAAACTGGATTCTTAAAAAACGTTTACAACTTTAACACCCAAACTAAATCTGAGCGTGTCATATATACTTGCGTTAAAGGACTTTTCAAATAAAGCCAGAAATTTGTTGATACTTCGCACACAGCCTGCTTTATTATTTCTTGACAGCAACTAGCCCTTTTTGTAAACCCTCTAGACATGCTATATTAGTTCTAGATATTACGAACTGCATTTACAGCCCGCACTTACAAAGAAAAAATTTTTCAAACATTTCCATCAACTATTTTTTGAACCATAACTGTCCCGTCAAGACATAAGCGCTTCTTATCTAAATCTAAAAATATTTTTATGAACTAACAGATGCGTGTGAACCTAATCATATTTTATTGTTTCTTATTAAAATATCGCATTATTATAATCATCGTGCATTATAATATTTTGCCATATTATCTGTCAAATAGTTTTTCGCGTGCTTGGCAACTTTTTCTTTTGTTTATTTAGTTTTTCATTTATTTCACGACAGTTTTAACAAGTATGAATGCATATATTTCCTCTCTATTACAGACTAGAAAGGAAACGATTGCTATTGCCGTCTTATTTATTTTTATTTCTATTAGCATGTTTGTTTTTTGTTTTTTATTAAATAAATAACATTTATTACCTCATAAAAATAATAAATATATAAAAAATATAAAAATAAGTAAAATAAAGTATCAAATAATTTTATTGCCATCATAAACACATCATGCATATTAATTTTTTTTGCTCATAAAAAAAACAAGTCTATACACGACGTATAAACTCAATATGGACAGTTTCTTGCCTTGTTGTGCCGTCAGGTGCAAGTAAAGATTTTATTGTTGGTCGGAATATTTTTCTTATTATAAAATTGTAAACAAAAAAATGTTAATAAAATTTGAGATCGTAAAAAGTAACAGCATTTTGCTATACTTGTAGTTCTTTAATTTGTTTAATTATGCTTTTGAGCTCGTAAGCTCAATGTTTTATTATCTGTCAAATCTAGCCGATATTACAAATCACAAACCGTATAATTTCAACTTTTTCTATAAAAGTCAAAACATAATTAATATTTTTTGTCTTTTATTATTATTTGTTTTTTGGAAAAAATAATTGTTAATTTCTTATTTTTTTAATAATTAATGTTGCCAAACGTTATTTAGGCAGCCGTAAAAAAAAAACATATTTAGTCTAACTGAATACAGCTGGCGTTTTCTATGCTTTAAATTTGCAGAAGATAACAATTCTATCTGGCACAAAAAGCACCTTATTTTATAGCAATCTAGTTTAAAACCATAAAAAAAATTTAGTTTAAAAATAATTATAAATATTTGGTGTGTATTTACGCCATCCTTTGTCAAATTTGGTTTGAGATCAAACTGGCTACGACTATGTGCCATCTTCAAGAATAAAAAATAATAAGTATTAATAAACGTTTAACTCAAAGGAAGTGCAAAAAATCAAGGATTGATCTGTAACGCTAGTGCTTGGTACGATATTATTATCGAAGGAGTGCGCACTAATTATGCCAAAATCCACCTAATACGAGAGTTTTTTTTGCCAATCATACAAGCTGTCATCCTTAAACGGCGTCAGTGGTTAAATATTAAAAAAAGATTTCACCTAGCAAATCAATGATAGATGGCAAAATTTTATTTGAAATGCGTTTCAAAATCTTAAATTGCGATATAGTAAAATACAGGATACAGTAGAGTGCAGTATAGAATAGAATAAATTAGTATAGTGTAAAGTACGCTACGGTGCAGCATAGTACACAATAGTAAACCACGATAAACTTTTTTAACGAGATGAAATCATCGAAAGACTTCGTGTGAGACTTTAACACGCTAAAACATATCAAACGTCTCTCCAATCCCGACTGTACGTCGGCATGGGTAGATTATTTAACCTCAACGGTTATTGCAAATTTTCAGAGAGTTCTAGAGGCACGAACTTCATATATGGCTCGAACTGACACTTATTTCACACTACCGAAATGTCTATGACGATGCTCTCTATCAGGATTCAATCTAGGGCAGAAGAAAAATAGCATGTGCGGCGCCTTTTATCAGCAGAGTACACTATAGTACTGTATAGTATGACAAAATGCAGCGTACTACCCAATGGAATTCGTACTACTTTATAATAAAGTATACTACACAATTGTGGAGTCCAGTATACTACAGTACACTAGACAACACAGTATAGTATACTATACTAGAGCACAGTATAATGAACTGCACTGTGGTAAAAGATATTACACTATCGTACAATATAGCTGACTGTAGTAAAGTACAGTACACTGTGGTACATTATAATACGCTATAAAGCAGTAAAATACAGTAGAGTATACAAGGATACTGTACATTACACTATAGCACACCATGTACACTATACAACACTATAGTACAGCATAGTTCCCCATCGACTCTATAGTACATCATAGTAGAACATGTTACACTGAATTACACTATACTGCAGTGTAGTACATTATAGCACAGAAAAGTAAACTATAGTACACTATATTCATATTAAATCTTTTTAACTTAAAGGGCTTATGATTGCCTGGTTTTTGTAGCCTTTAAAAGAGACCGTAACATTTCATATATTTGTTACCACAAATGCAATTGCAGGAAAAAGTGTTGTTCCATTTGCAGCTTTGGCAGATGTTAGTTTTGATTTGTCGGAAGCTTTTATACTACTTCGTAATTCAGTGAGAGGTACGAACAACGAAACACAGTTTATACTCACTCCTTAATGAATTTCTTTACATTTTGAAGTACAACTCCCTATTTTTTCAATGACAATAAAGAAAAAGGCTTGAAAATACTTGGTTTTTTTTGTACTATAATTTTGTAAAATTTATGATAAAAAAATTGCGTTTGACGTTTATTTCAAACCAACTCAAGTTTTCGAAATTCGCTGATAGTTGTAGTAAAAACACAAATGCAAATGTTTTGTATTATATGGCATGATATTATTCTATCTCTTCTTTCAGTTAAGTTAATTGTTTCACTTTTGAACAACTTTTTAAAAAGTTGTCGATTTTTGCTTCGTTTTAAAGGACCTGGTCAATTTAAAAACACACCATTTTTTCTTACCCAAGGATGATCAAATTTAAGCAATTAAATATTTAACATACAGAAATATTTATTTATTATAACAACACCATTGCCAAGGTCTGTGTTTTGCAAAAACTAATGAATGGTAATAAATTCTCTTCTACTCTATTAGTTTTAGCAAAGGGATCGCAATAAATTAACATTAACTTGGAGTCAAAAAATCACAATGAGGGACTTAAAAAATCGATACCATTTCCTATTATTTTTCCCAATAAGTACAAAACTGAAAATTCTACTTAAAAACTACCCAGGTTCCTTCATTCCCTCATTTGTTAACTCTAAATAGTAGTTCTCTTCTTTTTGTGGAACAAATAAGGCAATTGCACAAAATTTTAGCAAAACAGTAAACAAAAAATATAATTTAATAACTGAAATTTCCTTTGCAATTTAATAATGTTAAAATTATTTTCTTAATTTTCTCTTTACATTCTCGATATTCATATATATCATTCATCAGTTTTCCAGCACTTTTAATTTCTAACACAAAAATTATTTACGATCCCACTATTGAAATCATCATAAACAACTTAAAAAGATGAAAACACATAAAAAACCGCATAATTGAAATAAATATTTTCTGCTTTTCTATTTCTTTACCACTTCACGAATTGACAAAAAACAAACAACTAAAAATACTGCACACATTCACCAAAATAAAATTAGAAAAAAAAGAAATGTTGAAAAAAATCATAAAAAATCAAAACTTTTGAAAACATCTTAACTAAAGTGGAAGAGGAAAAACTAGAAAAAAAGAAGGATGAAATTTCGAAAAGTAATAACAATAATCATAAAATAGAGAAATTGAATAAAACTACAACTGAAAAACAAACCCGGCTGGAGTGTAGTCATCAAGAAAAATGCTAACGGAAGACGACTACTGGCTGTGTGACTTTATGTCTCGGTGGGTGTATGGGGTGAGTGTTCGGCACTTGTAAGCACAGGCTGAAGGAAATAAAGAGATTTATAAAGTATTGCTGCAGCGGCGGAAGCTTAAACAGGAAGAGAAGTTATTGTTGAAGTTTAGAATAGGAATTTCAGAATTTGCACAAGTACTTAAAAACCAGCAAAACTTTTATACAAAATCTTTTATGAGAATAAGGCCGTTTTAAAATAAAATCAATCATTATGGAGAATAAATATATCTGTAATAATGATGATACTGTTGTCCTTCAAGCCTTCAAGCCTTCAATCGTCTATTTGTTTTAGAGAATATTTCAATGATCTTGTAAGTAAACAAACAGATATGAGACTATAAATTTATATTTGATTAAGTTCTGTTCAGCAAGTGTATTCTGTTGTGCAATGTGAGATATGTTTCAATGTATTTGAGAAACACTAGTGCTCTCCCTCCTTAAGTCATTAGAACTCAGGATCTTACCGTCATTAGTAAAGATTTCAGAGGATCACAAATCATCACAAATCGTAGGACAGAGAAGTTATGCGGACTAACATGACGAGAGATTAAGTTGGAAATAAAAAAAAATTTTTGCTTAAAAGTTAATCTATGTTCCAAAGAAAAAGAAACACCCTTTAGCACGCATAAATTTGCACTCGTATTTAAAATATTTTGAAAACAGTTTTTTTTCAACTCGCAACAGTTTTAAATAAAATATCTTGACGTCATTAGTTCAGCTCTGCGTATGAGTAATTTTTGTTATATTTCAATTATATTACTCATACGTCCGGGCACCTAAAACAACTCCTTCAATTCAAAACTATTTTACTCCTGCGTCTAAGCCAGCCACAAGTACATCCTCAAACTAAAATAAAAAGAAGAGAAAACAAAACACAACATGTTCATATTCTGTTTAGTTGACGCTGTTTTCAATATCAAGTTGCAAAATGAAACCGAACAAAATCTTATAGCTTTCAACAAAACGAACAAATATTTTTTAACAAGATGACAACACATCACACCAGCTGCCTCAACTTGACAATGACAAAGTTTGCCATAAAAGAAAATGAAGGAGAAAATAAACTTATTCATGGCAAACAACAACTAGGAAGAAAAACTGAAAACATCTTTTGAAAATACAATGAGAACATTGTTACGACACTGACTAACACCAATATAAGACAAGGTCTGTCTATGACTGTATGTGTCTGTATGCGTAAAAGTGTTCACGATGATTTTCTAGCGTTGTTGGAGTGTGTGCACACAATTTCAATAATTTCACGGCTGTCAAATTTTCTATTAAAAAGCGTTTGTTTCGTTTATTTCTACCATGTTTTTTTTCTGTACTATTCAAAGAAAAAGGCGAAAAAAGTAGCAAGAGCAGCAAACATCTTGGCGTCATTGTCATTGCTAACGCCTTGGCATCTTACTTTTCCAGTTTGATGGTTAATACTAATAATGTTAAACGTTGGATTCCTTTTTTTCGTTTTATTTTTGTATTTTTATTGTTTCGTGGCTGTTGTTCAATTTTTTTTTACAAACAATTGGCTCGTCTCGCTACGGATATTTTGTTCTTCGTAAAGTTTTTGTATTTCTTGTTGCTGTTGTTGTTGTTGCAATTCTATTGTTTGCTTCATGTTGACTGTGTTAAAGCTGCTGTTGAAGAAGTGGTTACATTTTGATCGTTATAAACACATTACTTTAGATAAACTTAAAAGTAGCGAGTGTGATTTTGGTTTTCAAAGAAGTTTTCTAAAGGAGCTTTTAAAGTTTTTTTTTGTTTAGTTGCAAATCAAATATATATATTGAATGCATCCAAATGTGTAAGACTGCTTTATGAATACTGTGCATCTAAGGGGTATTAAACCATTTTCTATCATAGCGGGACATTGGACCAATACGGTCAATTGTATGACCGATCTTCTGTCATAGATTACAAAGGCTATTAGGCCTTAAGAGCAGCAACTTGTTCAGAGATGACTCAATATTTTCAATGTCATTGTTAAGAGCTGCTATTAAATTAAACTAGTTAACACTTATTGTTCAACAATTTTTGCTTCGCCATGTCTTTTAATACTCCCGCTTACAAAAACTGTATTTTATCATTATTTATTTATATTTTTTTGTTTAAACGCATCTCGAACTGTCAGCTGATTTGTTACGCTATTTTGTAAGCAGTTTGTTAACTTGTCAGTATTTCTTGTGTTCACTGCAAGCCAACAAGAAAAATACAATGGTATTTGGTTAATTGCGAATGCGAGACAAGACAGCACGACAAGAAAAAACGAATTTTCGATCAGCTATAGATAAAATTAAAAGCTTTTAGAGTTTGAAATCATTGTTGTCACATTTAAAATATTCTTACAAATTTCGCAAAATAGACAGAACAAATTATGTGTGAAAGAGAAGTCGGTATTTAAAGAAAATTAAAAAAAATGTTCAAGGTTTTACAAGTAAAGATGAAAGCAGGTTTTAGTCAGGAAAGAAATATTAGGAAAACCTTTTGTGAGAAAAATTTAATAAAATATTTGCATAATAAAAGTTTTTCAAAATAAATTTTCCCATAAAATTTGTAGCAAGGATGAAAATCTAATCAAAAATAACAAGTTTCTAAACCCTTCCACGCTTAAAAATTTTTTGAAAAGCTTTCGAACGTAAAAGCTTTAAGCTTTAAAAAAAGTAAAGCATTAAAAAGAGTTACGCTAAAAATTTTTAACCGAAAAATATAAAATTGAAAAGCTTTGAAAAACATTCGAAGAAAGATTTGTAGCAAACCATTACTTTTACCTAAATAAAATTTTTTACATTTCCTTCGATGTCGTTAAAGCTTTCAACCTCAAAAACGCTTTCAACATAACCAAACGACTAAAACGCAATCAAGAGCATAACTAGTCTGGAATCCTCTTGTCTACTCTTTCATTCCCTTTGTTTCATTTCTTTCAATTACAGGTCATGAAGTCAACATATTACTGCATGAATTCTTATGGGGATTGGCAACTGTTCAGTTTCGATGCTCTTGTTTTTCGTTACTCTGCTATCTATTTGATTTTCTTTTTAAGATTTTCTCTACTTTTTGCTCTTTTTTTTTAAATATTTATCATTTTTAAAACAATACTAATTTGCTACAACTTATGCTGCAGTTATTTCTTGCAATACAACTCTAACTATTGAGTATTTATTTCAATACAATAAATAATAAGTAAAAGAATCCTGAAACTCCAATTTGCTTCAATTTTGACATCATTTAAATAAAATACTATTTTCTCAAATTTCATTTATAAATGAGGATATTTAAATAACAAACACTGCTTGCGTGCTCTTCGTAACCCAAGGTTGTCATGGCTGACCGCTAAGGTCTGTTAAATATTCAATTTTAAACAAGACATCGGGTTCTATTACTTAAAGATTTTTAAATAAGTAGGACGATTTATTTGTTAGAAGTCAAGCGGATTATTTATTTTTGTACTGTATAAAGCAAATCAGCATGACAAGGTTCAATATTAAGCATAACGGGCTTTTGAGCATTTCCAAGAGGATCCAAGGTTGTAGTAGTAGAATAATAATCGATTCGAACGTACACAATATGTGGACCATTTTCATAATTTTTTCACTAAAAGTTACTTTCTTCACAAAAGTTTCGTTTTTTCCAATTGTATATTTTACAAAAGGACCATTGTTACAAAAAGAGACTTTTTGCCAAAAGTAGTTTTTTTTACCAAGAATGAATTTTTCGCTCAAAATAACGTTTTACAAAAATGCACTTTTTCACCAAAGTGACCTTTTTTCACAAAAGGTCCGTTTTCAACATAAACTCTCTTTTCACCCAAAGTGACCTTTTCCAAATGATGTTCCTATATCACAAAATGTACGTTTTTCACAAAAAGTACCTTCTGCTCCAAAAGTACCTAGTACACAAAAAGTACCATTTTTACCAAAAGTACCTTTTTTAAAAAGAACTACTTTTTTCACAAAAAGAAAACTTTTTCACAAAAAGTACTATTTTCACAAAACGTTCCTTTGTTTCTGTTTCCCAAAAAAACGTTTCACAAAAAGTTCCCTTTTCACAGAAAATCTATATTTTGCCAAAAGTGACTTTTGTACAAAATATATTCCCAAAAAGCCCTTTTTACACAAAACGTCCAATTTTTATAAAAAATCTCATCTTAGTAAAAAATTCCCTTTTTTACAAAGTACGTATTCTTCTAAGTCTTTCACAGTGTGATAAATATTTAGAACGAGTATGAATATTTTCACATGTCATATTTAAAAAATCCTTTATCTGTTTATTTGTCTTTAAAAAAATCCTTTATCTGTTATCCTTTGTTGTCATAATTACAACTTCGTATAACTTTAATTACATTATTTGTAATTGCACAAAAGGTCCTTCCTCGTTATTGTAGATTCAACTATTTCTTTTATTACTCTCTGAGTGTGTGTGTTTTTCATTAGTTTATGAAATGACATGAATACTTAAGTGGTGCGAGCTCTAAGCTAGCCGTCTTAACTTTATCTAATGCTTTTTTACAAACTGCAGTAAAAGCTGGTGGTTTAGTGTGGGTCAATGCACGGGGTTTTCTTGGTGTTGGTTTATTTTTCTTGTTGCTTCTTCCTACTTTGTTGTATATTTCGTGCTGTATTGAAATAATTTTGCCGCTAGTTAAAACAAAAATCTAAAGGCTTAAAAATATGTACCAGCACTCCCTATTTTTTTTTGGCAGTTAAATAACGAACTAATCCGTTCAACATTTGTAAAGGAAAGAGTTTTGTTTGAGATGGCGAAAAAATATGAAAAAAAGGAATTTTAGCCGCAAATAGTTGCTTGAAATATAAAATAAACATAGTTTGAAGGCAAAGAGATTTATAACATATAAATACTTTCATACCGTTGTTGAACAAATAGAGAAACAGCAGACTTATTGAAAGCACAAGAACATAAAGTACGACAAATGTTGCAGTAGGTCATCCGGCCTTGATGATCGCTGAACTATTAATGAGATGTCGGTACACTTTAGTAAAAGGGACGATTGAGTAGCAGCAACGGAAGCATACGGAAATGTAGATTGGGCTTAGGTTGGTAAAATTTTAAAGATGAGCCTCGTTCAGTGCGAATGGGAGGCACATTTCATTTATATTGAATTTACGGACTAAACGCACAGTGGGTATATGTTGGATTTGAGGTTTCGTCGCAAAAATCAGACGGAAAATGTGAAGAGCTATACAAAGCCTTTCAAAGTTTACTGTCTGGTCCTGTTGTGATTAGTTGGCCTTTTTGGCGGACCTTTGTTTTAACACATTGTCTCATTCTCTTGCATTGTGTAGTGTATCCCGGGAATGACAACATAATATACACACAAGTTTGAATAAGAAAGAGAACTTTAACATTCACGTCACAGTTCGTGTCTGAGGGCCATAATTAAAGTCGTGCTTTTTGTTGGCTAATTTTTTTCTCAACAGTTTTAGAAAAACAAAGATTGTATAAATATTCTGGCCTTAGTTGCGTGGTCTGCTATAGTTGTTGGTTTGCAATTGTATTATTCTGTGTTGTGATGATATATGCGACTTCTCTTGGTCATTTTCTGTCCAGTTATATAAATATAACATGTGAAAATTGTCTTTGTTGTCGCCTTTTACATTTTTTGCTGTAAAATAGAAACATTTCCATTTCTTTATTATTTTATTTATATTTTCTTTTTCTGTAAAGTAAGTGTCAAAAGTCGGACGTATTTTTTTGTAAAGTTGCCTGTTTGTAATGGGCAAGTTTTTTTTTTGAGGGTTGGATTCCATTTTGCTTTAGTTCGTTGTTCTGTAATTCCTAAAAGATGCATGTTTATTTTAATTATTCCTTTGTGAGATGTGTTTTAAATTGCGTTAATTACTTTGTATTCAAGTATTTAATTTTTTGTGACATGTTTTTTTCCAATTTTTTTTTTTTTGGAAGAGGAATGTGCTTCATGTTCTGCTGGAGTAATTTTATTATTTTTTTGAGAAAAAAAATACATGGAAGAAGAATGAAGTTATTTCTTTTTTATAAAGAAATATAGTTCCTACACAGAAGAAAATGGAGTTGTTGCTCTTTAGGCCATTTCGATTACAAGATGAGCATTTTTAGAAATTTTAGGGTAAAGCATTTATTATGTCATTAAAAAATATTTTAAATAACTTAATTTTATATCTTTGATCTATAATCATGAAATTTTCTCTCATTTAATTTCATTGGGTTTGCAATGAATGATGATGTTAACCAATCTTAAGGATTAAGTATAATATTTAAGTTATCACCGTTTACAAGTTTTATTATTTCATTAAGCATCCCATTCAGGTTACTCAGCTGGTTTGACCTGAGCTTCGGAAATCCTCATCGACCTTACCAACCTATCTTCCTGAGTCTCCTAATCGCGGCAAGATGACATTCCGTTGAGGTCGAATTTCATTACTCTATGTAAAATAAAAATTATATATGAAATCACTCATAATCTCTCCATGTCCAAGTTTGCCCTAAATCAATTGGTTATCATCTGTCGGCAGCGATATCTGTGGAGGATAACAAAATAGCTACCATCAAACAACATTAATTTCTAAGACACAAAAACACTGCCATTTACGGTAGCTGTAATAAGTTCCCATACTTGACTTGTGTATTCGTACCTACTTATACATATTATTTTAAAAACTACATGAGAGTTATAAAGTTGTTTTAAACATATGGCCACAGAAATATATCTAAGTGCCAGACTTGCAATAAACTCATACAACTATGTAGGTGAAAATGAAAAATATTATTTGCTAACAGAAAACGTTTTAAAATTAATTAAAAATCAAATTTTCCTGTGTACAAGTGTAAATAGTGCTTCTTGCTATAATAATAAATCCATGCAATATACATATGTCAATCATTGTCAACCATAGCGCAACTTTGTTAATAACTAATCATATTGTAACGTATTATTATGTTTTAATTTGTTGTTGTTATTGGTCTACAAATATTCGCAACGAAGAGCTGGCATGCATGCAAACAAAATAACTTGGGCCAACAATTAAGTTCTTCCAAACAACTAAGCTGGTGTACTACCAATATTCACTCATATGTATATATATTTGGCAAAGAAAACAGTCAGGAAAAAGCTTGAAATTTTAGGCGTACCATAGAAAACGCCTAAAAGACACAATTATACACACTCTTGTTTCTGAGTAAATTGTTTGTATGTTAAGAAAAGGAATATTTTTCCTTTTGATTGTGTGTAGTGCACAAGTATATATTTTCTATTAGAAAACATGTTTTTAATAAATACTTACAAACACACACACATTTGCACAAGAGCCCGCTATGTGTTTATGTTTCGGGCGTATGCGTGTATGGAAACCATAATTAAACCAATTGTCACTTCAATAAACTTGAGAGAAAATTAAGAAACCTTAAAAGGCAGTGGACATAGGTAAAGCTAGAAATAACTTTATAAATATTTTTAGCAACGAGTAGTTTGAGGTTTGTGCTTTTTCATATTTTAATGTAGAAAACTGGTATCTTACCAAAAGGAATGTTGTGTAAAAAAGAGACATTGTAATGAATTCATAACTCACGAAATGGTATTTAAATATTCATGTGGGCAGAACAATGCTTTGAGATTTTATGGAAATGTGAAAATTTCTTTGTTCAGTCAGCAAATAATCAATTGAACTAATCAACTAAAAGCCTCGAGGTTAAAAAAAAATGTCAAGTTCAAAAAGTGGATTCTTGATTTGATATTCCGACAAAGTGTTTTAATGTAGATTTCCTCCAAACCAAACTTGGCAAGGGATGACGGAAATTCGTTCCAAAAATCCATTTCAAAAACTAGTTTTACTGAGACTAATCGATTCCCAAATATAAGAAGTGGGAAAGCAGGCAAAACCTTCACCTAAATATAAAGTAGTAAAAATGTCAATTGTGTGAATAGGATTTTGTAGTTCCTGGAGGAAGTTTTTATACACTTCGCCAAAGGTGACATTTCGTTTGTAGTTTATACAATATGCATTTCCGAACTAATAAATTGTGTATATTCTGGATCCTTGTAGGTATCTTAAAATATACCTATTTGGAATTCTGATTACATTTTCTGTCAAGTCCTATGCTTTTCACTCGTAAGAGGTTGAAGCCTTAAAACTTTTCGGATCGGAAGTAAATGTATCCAGGAAGGTGAATTATCTGGGCTTTGCCCTGGATAAGGAACTTACCTGGAATGAACACATCGAAACAAAGGTCCAGAAAGCAAAAAGGATTATGTGTGGCCGTAGGTGGGGAATCTGGATTTACACAATGATGGTGCGACCCATTATAACTTACGCATCCGTGGTGTGGTGGCCGAAGGCCTCTCAGGGCACAATTAAGCGTAAGTTGGATTGGATTCAGAGGATTGCCTGCATGGGTATAAGTAGTGCAATGCGCACGGCGCCAACACAGGCAATCGAGACAATGTTGGGATTGCTGCCATTAGACTTATTCATTAGGTCAACGGCCGCATTGTCAGCTTTCCGAATGAGGAGCGATGCGGTCTGGCATAGCTTTGGGCCGAACATCGGGCATAAGAGTATCCTGGACCTCGTTGGGAAAGAGGTTAGGGCTGCTCAGCTGACGATGGAACGCATGAGTAGAAGAAAGGTAGTCGAGAGGCTGCATCGGACACTCATTGCGGAAGCCATTATACACAATGAGTGTATGGAGAACGACATCAGCATTTTTACTGATGGTTCTCTTATGATTGGCAGGGCAGGAGCAGGTGTATTCTCAGTGGAGCTGAACTTGTGCTGTAGTCTGTGTCTGGGGAGGTACGTGTCAGCTTACCAGGCAGAACTGCTTGGGTTGCTGCATGCGTTGGATCACTTGCTTGAAAGAGTGCATGCGAAAGGGGTTCTCATTGCATTCGACAATCAGTCAGTATATTCCAAACTGGTGCTGGAATGTGTTCTGAATCTAAACAGATGTGCCTCGTTGAATGAGGTAACGTTGATGTGGGTTAGGGGACATAGGCACAGCTTGGAATGAAGCAGCAGACGAACTAGCAAAAACGGGATCTGATGTGGATTTCTGTGGACCAGAACCCAGGGTTGCCCTGGGGAATGGCCTAGTGCGAGCTAAAGTTCTTCAATGGGTAAACTCATTACATCTGAATAGGTGGAGGGAGAATACCACATGTAGACAGGCTCAAAGAGCCCCTCGACAGGAAGGCCAGCAAGCTGCTCGGATATAATAGGGTTACTTTAAGCTGGATCACTGCGTTAGTGGCAGAACATGGAAACTTCAAGTACTATCTGGCTAAGATGAAAGTCGTAGAAGATGATACTTGCAGACTATGCCTGGAAGAGGCTGAGACGGTAGCGCACATTGTGTGTGAACGTCCAGCACTGGCTAGCATAAGGCTTAAGACCACCGGCAGACACTTGTTAGATGTGAATTCCATGGGGGAACTAAGCCTTAGACAAATGCTAGCAATTACAAAAGACTCCGTGATGAGGAAGAGTGTCGACAGTTACCAGTCGACAGTCTGAAATAACTTTAGTCAAGAGTAAAGGCTAGGGCTAGCACGAGCCTCAACTGAAAGTAAAGTGGTTGTGATTACGGATCGGTTCTCTGAAATCAATTTGAGGAGCGAAATGGGAGTCGAAAAGGGACCCAGAAAGTAAGTGGTCTGCTTCGATATCCCCCCATACATTAATAATAAAAATAAAAAATACTATCTTAAATGTTGGACGCAAAGAAAATTTTACTAAAAAAATATTTAAAAAAATAAATATTTAAAAAACTAACAAAAAATATTTTATTTAAAACAATTTCGATATGTAAACAGCTTTCGAAATATGTATATAAAAAAATATCAAATATCACAAAAAATTCCAAATTTCTTAATGATATCTGAGATAAACAAATTCAAAACATCTAAATTTTATTTAAAAAAACCTAAACTAAAAACTAACCAAAACCCCTTTCAGACCAGCAAAGATTTCTTTGACAAAGTTTCTTGAATTCTCTTTTAAACTTTGTCTTGTGTTCGGGCAGGATAATTTTACTTTGACAAAGTCTGTTTCTTTTGTTTGTATGTTTGTCAAATATAAAGAGCAGCTATATTAATTCGGTTTACGAACTAAAAACACAAAAGGAATTTGCGAGTACAACAAGTTTTGTACCAACCCCCGCTCTCCTTTCCTCTCTCCTCCACAAATTCAAAACTTTGCTAAGAAAACTTTGCTGGTCTGAAAGGGGTCCAAATATTAAATTTTTACTACAAAAATGTACTTCATTATTCTAAGCTATATATTATAGAAAAAGTCAATATTTGAAAAACATTCAAAATATTAAAAAAAATATCAAATTTCACCACAATTGGGAAAATCACCAACTCAACTTAAAAAATTTATCGTCAAATCGAAAATCTAGAATAAAAAATTTCAAAACAATTAAAATTAATAGAAAACCAAAAAATACCACAAAATCACATTCACAAAATTTTGAATTTTCACTGCAAAACCATTTACCAGTATAGGACAAAATATTACATGTCGCCAAAAATCTAAAAATTTACCATAAAATTTAAAAAGAGTAAATTTTACTAAAAATCAAAATTAAACTGAAAACTAAAAGCACAAAGAAAAGTTCACCACAAAACCAGCAAGGGGAGAAGTTTTTGATTATTAATAACCCTAATAATGGTTCATTTCTTTTTGGGCTCATTATTGACAAAGGGTCCTTGCAGCAGGTAATAATAGTGACAGAAAACTACAGCTTATTGTCACTTTAGTTATTTACACTGTCTCTGTAGTGCGTGTTGCAACTGACGTTATTGTTTTCCCTGCAAAATTTCCTTTCGCCATAAATAAAGTTATTAAAATTTTCGCACATATATTGTGGGTTTATGTTAAATGGTTTTAATTGACCTTTTCGGTTGTTTATATTTTGTACATGTGCTGGCATGTTTGTTGGTGTAAGTGTGTGTGTGTGTGTGTTAAACCACAAATTATTGCTTTACAAGTAAGTTCTTAATGTTACTCTATGGAATATTAAAATATTATTACGTCCCATCCACATGTTGTTATTACTGTTGCTTAAGCGCTTGTTATTATTATTGTTGTTATTTTGGGGTCTTGTTTATGTTGCTATTTATCTGGAAAATACCACAAAAGGATGTTACACTTAATATGTTCCTTTATTGCTATGTGTTTATATTTGTTACGGGCATAAATTGAGATTATTGAGAAAATAAAAAAAAAAATATTGTAATAAAATTTAATCAGGTTACAAAAAGAAATTGTAAAACTTACTTTAACTCTGCTCTAATTAAAAAAAAAGCCTTTATATTTTCGTATCAACGGCATTTGCGTGACAAGATGCAGAGTTAATAAATGAATCAGATGGCTGGCATCTGATGTCCCAGAGAACATTAAATGAAAGTATTCCATTCTGCTAGTGTCTGGTACATAACTTTTTGAGTATTCCAAAAATTATATTTCTTAATTGAAAGAACAAACTGTGAACTTGAGCCTGAATAAAAATTATTCGATTATTCAAAATTTCAGTTCCACAATTCGTTCAAATAACTAATTAAATAATCAGGCTTATCTTAGAAATTATTAGTCTCCCTTTCAATATTGTTTGGAAAACATTGTTGTCATCAAAGAGATCTTTATCTGGTTTGACGATTGTCTTAGTTGGAGTGCAAACCACAACATGCTATTTTATCCACGCGACACTTTAGTTTGGTCTTTACCTATCGACAGATCCCTAAAGATTAAGACGATGGCAAAGGCATTATGATCGGATTCCTTATTACACCGTTATAACGGCACTTTCCCCTTTTGCGACCTACCAAATAGTCTGTTGAGAGTTCACTTCATACAATGGAACTGAAAAATGACCATCTACAGCAGGTTATACTACTGTGGGCAAAAAATAGTAAGACTTTTTAATTTAAATTTCGCGCGGAAATCCATTCGTCAAAATTTTTTTTCTACGTTGGTATGACTGTCAGTGACATCTGTGCCGAATATCTCATCAAAGTAATCATTAGTGTTTAGTATACGCTTGTCTTTCTGAAGGACAACAAATGCATTCGGCGATTTTTATATTTAGTGAAATTATTCAACAAAGAAGTTCCATTAAATTTTGTGCGCGGAATGAAATTTCTGGTGCCGAAATGTTCAGAATGTTGCAAAAGACCTTCGGTGATATTTGTATATCGCGAGCAAGTGTTTTTGTTTAGTACAAACTATTCAAAGAGGGTCAAGAACGCGTTGACGACGAAGCACCACCAGGATGGCCATCAACATCAACTGATGATCAACACATTAATAAAACCAAGGAATTGGTGTCTGAGAATCGACTATTAACAGTCAGAGACCTTACTGATATCGTTGGAATATCGGAGGGATCAGTGAAAACCATTTTAAAAGATCATTTGGGTCTAAGAAAAGTAAAATCACGTATTATAACAGGCGACGAGTCTTGGATCTACGCTTACGAACCGGAAACAGACGATCAGTCGGCCGAATATCGTGCCAAAGGTAAGCAGAAGCCGAAAAAACCACGTCAAAGCAAGTCAAAAATCAAGGTTTTGTTGACAGTTTTCTTCGATCATCGAGGTGTGGTGCACTCCGAATTCCTTCCGACCGGCCAAACTGTCAACAAGAAATACTAGTTGAGTGTTATGCGTCATTTGCGCGAAGCTATTCGTAAAAAGAGGCCGGAATAATGGGCCGACAACACTTGGTTTTTGCACCACGATAATGCACCGTCGCATACCGCATTGATTCTTCGTGAGTTGTTCGCCAAATATTGAATCAATATCGTTCCACAACCACCGTATTCGCCTGATTCAGCTCCGTCTGACTTTTGGCTGTTCATCAAACTTAAGCGACCGCTCCGGGGAAACCGTTTTGACTCAATTGAAGACATTAAACGTGAAATACGCGCATTGAAGGCTATTCCGGAAATTGACTTTAAAAACTGTTACGAGGATTAGAAAAAACGTTGGCATACGTGTATTGTAGCTGGAGGGGTGATAACTTTGAGGGGGACGAAATATATTTGGCAGAATAAATAAAGAAATTTCTTTATAATAAATAATAAATAAATAAAGAAATTTCTTTATTTATTCTGCCAAATATATTTCGTCCCCACATTTTTTGCCCACAGTAGTACTATACTTTCAAGTTAGTTTATGGTTACCTCAATCATGTTTTTCCGTACTTGTACGTCTTAATTAAAGTAGCCGCAGTAGACAATGCGAATTAGATTGCCTCGCCTTTTTAGTGATTGAAACAAATCAGTTAAATAGTTAATGAGTTTCTCTGAATCAAACCGAGCTAACGTAAGTAAGTAATTTGGTCTTTGAATTGAGAATTTCCTTAAATACGTCACTATTGAGCCCATGTTCACACATTTCATGTGACCTTCACCTCACAAAAAAAAAGAATTTAGTTCTAGCTAATTTTAATTTTATTCCACCCAGGCATTGCCTTTCAACACATAATTCAACTGGCGATTTTATTTATTTCATTTCAGTCAATTTTAGTCGTTTAGACATTTTGATAAATAAGTTTGAGGCTCGTTAAGGTGTTATATACGGTTTAATTGTTAATCATGAATCTCAAAACAGTTTTATTTATTTCACTAAATTTTTTATGTGACATAATAGATGTGCGTTTTGCATGATCTTGAATAATTGGCAATTTCAAATACCATTTGAATGAATAGGAAAAAAATTGTTATGCTTTTCAACAGTCTTAAGTCATGAATTGTCACGACGGCTGAACTAAAGAGCTTTTTGGCATGTCTCGTTGTTATTAATTTAAATCGTATTGAAAAGAATAAACAGTCTGCCTATGGCATGGAAATAATTTTTAAATATTCTCTTTAAGGCTACAAAGAATTTGGGTCCCCAAACAAAAGTTTCGTTTTATTTTCGCTGTACACGTATTGTTTGTTTTCTTTTCGGAGTTTCTTTTTTTCAATATTCCAATTAACCATAATTGTTTGCAAATTTTGTTAATATACAAATATAAACTTTTTAAGAAAATTTTAAAGTTTTTCAGAATAAAGAAGAGTTTAAAAAAAAACAGAAAACTTCACATGACGATCAGAGGTGAGCAATGTTAGCATCGCTGAAGGGCCTTGATTAGAAGTATACAAAATGCTGAAGTTCGTTTACTTTAATACAAAACAATTTTTTAATGAAAGTAAGAGTATGGATTGGGTCTAAAATTATCCCCGTCCGAGAATATGATTTGTGGCCAAAATTCGGATTTCTGACCAATATTTTTAAAGTCATTCGGCTTCAATCCTTGCATTAGCACAATCTTTCCTGCTGTAAACCCAAATACAATCACAGGTTAGCCTAGTTGACTTACGGACAATGTCTAGTTCAGCTGATCCGCCACAAATTTGAATTTCCTTGTATTCTTTGATACCGGCCATCTTCATCTGCGTGAGGGGCTTCTTGGAAACAAGGGTGCGAGATTTGAGAATATACCTGATTGCAAATAGCCAAGCTACGCCCAGAGCCCTTAACTCGTGAAGCAAAAATTCAGCAGTAGCTTAGGGAAAATTCATTGCTGCGGAAGAGTTCCTTGGTATCTCAAGTGGATTTGACAGGGAAATTATCGATTCGTGGGCTGATACTTACCTTGAGCTGCTTGAGGAAGTTGAATATGGGCATAAACAAGCAAATCACTCAACAAGCGTAACCTGAGAAAACTACCAAACCTTTGGGCAATACTCCGATTAAAGAGTGTAGATATTGCGGAATGCACAACGAATCAGAATACTTGTTTTGCGACTGTCCTGATCTCGGCCTTTGGAGAGAGATGTTTTCCTGTTGTTACACCTATGACTCTGGCGGATGTATCTTATTGAATAAAGTTGTTGGTCTTGTCGTAGCCTAGACAATTATATTTCACCTAAGCGGATGTGCAAAACATCCTTGGGATTGCGTTAGTTTGGCAATGCTTATGTTTTTGTCTCGCTACTAAGTAGCACTTCCCTCCTTGCCATGACAACTTGATCGATCTTAAATTGTTAGACAAGCCGCAGGATAGCTATTATAGGCAATATTGGGAAGAATTTTTTTATTTTCTTAGTGAATTTGATATGACAAAAACTAAGTAGTTAGAGGTTTCATGTTTTTGTGTGGAATTCTTTAAACATCTCATATGGTTTGGAAAATTTCAGTTTTTTTAATTCGGGCAAAAGTTTCTAGATGGATCGGTTTAAGCACAGCGGAAAATTGAAACAGTTCAATGGTACTTTCTGACCACTAAACAAACGTATCCTTTTTTCTAAATGTTAGTACTTTTTATGAAGCAAATTTCTATATATAAAATAAACTTCAGTCATATAAAAATAAATATTTAAAATGTTTTATATAAAGATTAGTAAAGCACATTGCAACCAGCAAGGGAAAGTGTTCGGTTTTGTAAATCTTTAATGTTTTTGTTTTGAGCTTCTTTAAACATCTCATTTGGTTGGAAGAATTTCCTGCATAAAACATTTCTTGTTTTTTCTAAAAATGTTGCCAAATGTTTCCTGATGATCTCGATTAAGTAGCCAGCGAAATGCGCAAATCCTCCAACAGATAAAATGCAGTTCTATTATAGAATGAATTGCAATGGAATTAGCAAAAAGTATTGTTTTATACAAGAAAAATTTGATTGATTCTTGATTTGATCTTTCAACAGGGTATTTCACTCTACATAAGTATTTGGAACGAGTCCTTGTCATCCCGGCTTCTCTCGAAACCCAATCACGACCAATGCTGGAACTTTACGATTGTCAACATATCTTATTATTCTAGATGATAATATGCTTTTCTTTGAACGAGAGAAAATAAAACAAATGTATGTTTTTATTGGATAGGTATCATATGACTTACGAACACTGGCAACTAACCAATCGAGTGCTTAATAGTCAACTCGCTAACGGCTTAAGCCACAGCACCCTCATACTTAGATTAAACATTAAAAGAATTTACCATATTATAACTCTTAAAAACATTATATGGTTAGAGTTATTATTTTATTTCTATAAAGTTAAAACACTTTGTAATTGAATTATATTATTCATCTCAACCATATTGCAATTTTTATGGATGGAAATCATTCAACGATAAAATGTTAGCAATAACTTGTTTACGGCAATTAAAGTAATGTTAAAAATGTTTTCAAATAACCATTATATGTTTGCCACAACTATGTATGGTTTTGGAGAGCATAGAATGTGTTTTGTGGCCATGCCACAATCATGTTTCTGGTTTGCGTGATTATTATAAAATTACTAAATTAGGTTTCTGCTACCTGCTTATGGATCTACAAATTGAAGTTGGATATAACAAAGAACCTCAGTGGATAGCAAAGTAGCATTAGATGGAAATAATTTGCTATGCCCTACAGGTTGTGCATTTCAACTTCATATCCTTAAGCATACATCTGCATAACTTTGTTTGTGTTGTTTCCCTTCTCTGCTATTCTTGTTCTTATTATTGTTTTCTGTTTGAAACTCCTGGCAACAAGAACAGTAACAACAAAATATGCAACTCAATTTTAAAGAAGTTGTTTCTTTAGTACTTTTTTTTTAGATTTTTTTATTTTACTGTTTTGGTTTTTGTCGTTTACCTTTTTCCCCTTTTTGAAGTTGTTTTTCTGTAGAAGAACTAAGTTGGTCTTAACATTTCATCATCATCATCATCATCTTATTCCTATTCAACTTCGTAGGTAACTTTATTGAATTAAGTTGTTAAATTGTTTAGCTTTTTCTATGAATAAGAAACGCAAAGAAAGTAATGTGTATTATTTAGTGCAAACGTAGACAAACTTTTTCTTTACCTGGCCACTCAGTTTTTTGAACTTTTGTTGAAAAGTTCAACAGTCAGGTGGATATGTTTTTTTCGGATCACATTCTTGCGAGTTTTTTTATTCAATTTATGTCCTGCCTTTATATGGCTTTTATATGCTGAAGTATGTAGAGTAATAAAATATGCAACGACATATTTGAAGATGTTTATAGTTTTTTTTTTATAATGATTTGAATTCCTTATAATAAAATTTCCATAAGTGTATATTAAGTTATTTATAAACGTAAGAACTTGTTAGAAGATATAGCAAAAATGAAAAAAGTTTTCTTAAGTTTTCAATGTATTTGAGGGCGCAGTATTATACTTTTTGGTATAGAGCAATTGTGCACGCAAAAACAGTTTGCTAAATATGTTGGCAGGTAATGATTATATGGAGAACTGGTTAAAAGCAATTTGGACAGTTGTGTAAGGACAATTTATAAATTCTTGTAAAACTCAATATTGTATCACATTTTCATTTATTTTCTTGTAACAACTTTTGAACGAACGTCATAGAAAATATGGTGGCTCTATTTGTGAGTGGCTTAAAACGACTTGCAGCTAGGTATAATACATATCGTATAGATAAAAGTTGTTAAAACTGTAGTAAATTTAATGTATGAGGGAAATCGAAGCAGATCATTCCATTTATGGGTCTAGGTGCGACCCCTTTGTTTTGTTGAATTGATTTCAGGTAACCGAATTGTGATTTACGACTACCCCACTGTTTGTGAGTCTCGTGCTAACACTATCCTTTACTATTGACTACAGTTAATTACAGACTGTCGCTTGGTAACTGTCTAATTTTCTAATACTTCTGTAAAAGGCTTAGGACCTCCATTTCATTTCATATTTATCAAGTATCCGCCCGTGGTCCTAAGCATTATGGTAACCAGTACTGAACATTCACACACAATGTGCTCTACCGTCTGGGCCTCTTCCTGAGAAGTATCTTCGTGGATAAGCCGTCCACTCCTCGCGAAGCTTTCTTGTCCGTCTCTTCAGAATTCCTCCACTGGACAATAAACGCAGTAGTTGCGAGGCTTCATTATCAATTCCTTTCGGAGTCTTACGGTCTCACGCCTTAGAAGTACCTTTAGAGATTGACGCGTCCACTCCTCGCGAGGCTTTCTTGTCCGTCACTTTTGGATTCCTCACTTGGCTAATTAAAATCGGAGTTACTTCTGAGAATATATACACCGACACAGAGTTGCATAATTACGGCTAAGTCTGTATTGAAACAAGAGATCAACTGGTACACAGATTTCACATACTAGAGACCGAAACCCTCTTCGCCAAGCGTCAATGGCGTTTGCTCTTCCATCGTAGATTAGGGATTTTTTAAGAGAGTATTATCATCTCCCATTCGACTTATATAGCCAAACTTCTAGCATAGGCAGGAAGCTGTTGCCGGGCGCCACCACGTGAAGGTGTAAGTCAGAATTTCTGACGATGCGCTCAGTTCCGGTAAGACATAACTTTTTAACTTCATAACGTTTGCGAAGCAAGGTCGATATTTTGAGAAAAGCGCCTTTAAAATATCTTAAGAGCGTAATATTAATGTTAGCAACCGCTAAGTACAAATTTTATTATAACTCCCTTATCTCTTTTCTGAAGAACAAGTGGCGGCTTCCCTCTACACAGAAACAATGAATTCTGAAGTCAAGCTTTGTATAAAAAAGAAAAATTTTACAGCGTTTTTTGTTTTCCAACATAATTTTTATTATTATTTTCATTTTATTTCGCTCCTGTTGCGTTTGTTTTAGCTGCAAAACAATTAACGAACTTACAATATAATCGCATTAAATTAATTAAGTTATAAAACATAAAAATTAATGTGTACAAAACAATTAAGTAATTAAATTGTTTTACTTGGTGTCTTGTTGTTGTTGGTATTTTTTTTTTTTTTAATTTATGTTGTTTTTGTTTGTTTCTTTTCTCAACTAGAAAATTTACGCTATTAAAACTTTTATTAAAACAGCAAAACAAAAAATTGCAAATCTTAATTGTTTTATTAGCAGCAATGATGCCAAGTTTGCTTCACAGTGTGTTTGTCATACCTTGAAAAAGAGCTTTTAGTGACACTTAATGTTTAGGCGGTATTTTTTTACGATGATACATAAAATGTATATAAACTAATACACATGGAAAGTGATTTAAGAGCTATTTTTTCCAGCCAATTTTTTATGGCCACTTAAGCCTGCTTTGCCTTAATTGTTCAGCAGTAAACAAACGCATCGTTTTATAAAGTCCCATTAATATGCTTTATTGACTTGAATGTTTATTCCACTCAGGTTTCCCCATACTGAATTAGGAAAAACCCCTCTGAAAAAATTACTCATAAAATTACACTTAATCATGCCGTCTCAATTCGTGAGCTGTTATATATAGCCGAGTATAGGGCATTTTTCGTACAGGTGGCAACTGTGTCACCATTTCTAATAATCGGATAATTGGTGACACTATAATGGGTGACACAGCTGTCACCAATTATTTTTCCCACTATTAAAAATAAAGCGCTACACGGAAGAAAAACATATTTTCATTACGAAAACTTCGCAGAATTTTTGGTCGGGAAAGTGCAACTAATATGTCAGCAATACGTAGACTGGTCATAAAGTTTTAGGGTCCTTAAGAATAGTAAGTCTTCTTTGCTTCGACTGATTTGTACTGATTGCACACATTGTTTTTCTAAACGACAGCAGGGACTATGAACGAATTCAGTAAAAGGAATAATGATAATGGAATTCTTGGGGCCTTAACTGAGTAACATACGCTGTATATTAACAAAAACAGTAGCAGCAAAGTTTGTACCAAATTTTGATTTAATTACTTTTTCACTAATTATATTTTGTATGGGATTAAAAACATCACAATTTGATAGCAACATAAATAAGCACTTGTCGTCTTAGAATTTCAGTGGCTTTTAAAATTAAATTATATACTTTTAATTTTCTTTATTGCAGATTTGAGGTAAATACGTTTGCAATTCTTTTTATGACTCTGCTGTCAGCTAAATGTCGAAACCACTACTACGAATTTAATATACCCTTCATATTCACATGAAAAATTGAATTTTTGTTGACTTAAAGTCAGAGTAAAATTCCTACAGTCTTGGTCATTTTTTGAACCCCCTGGGATTTGTGCAAATTTGCACAATAAATTCTTGAGAATATATTCTGTAGATCTACAAGGTTTTACAAGATGTTAGGAAAATGTACTTAATATACATATAGACAGACAGGTCCAAGTGGGGGCATAGATCCAATACCTCAACTGTAACCATCAAGCGTATATGTGCCATATAGGTCGGGCCTCAAGCGTCTGTTTTGTAGCATTATTGGCAAACGGAAATGACAGACTTTTTTATAACCTTAACACTCCTTGTGAAAAACATAAAACCGGTATTAAAAAAAACTAAAATGAAAATCAAAATTGCTTAATACAACTCTACACGAAGCCAAGAAAAATTGTCAGTTTTAATAAGAAATACAAGTATTAGGCTGGAACTAATTACAAATGATACAAATTTCTGTGGAAATGTAAAGGAGCTGCTAATGAAAGAAGTGAAAATAGTAAAAGTAAAGTGAAAGCAAGCTAAAGTTGAGTTGTCATTTATTTGCATTGTACCCTTGTGTATGAAAGTTATCTTAAGGGATCCAAAGGTCACAAGTTTCAGCATGTTTTGTTATACAAATTCTAAATATTAGAAAAAATTTGCATTTTATAATTAGTTGAGTTTTATTAAGTTTGTCTTATTAAGCAAGATTTTTGTGCAAATAAGTGAAATGTCATTAAACGAAATAAGAGGAATAATATAACTGTTTAAGAAAGATTAAGAAATATTTGATGTCATCAAGGGATGACGGAAATTCGTTCCACAAATCTACATCAAAACACCCTGTCGGATTCTGTGTTCCTGGCGAAGGAACAGCTCAGCTTCTCTGCTTCTGGAAAAGGTCTAGTGCGAGAATTAAAACTCAACTACTAACCATACTAACCCAACCTAAAGAATGACGAACTTTTATTCTTTCCTTTACAGAACAAGTGCTAGAACATGTTAATTACACCTACGCGGAACTACTTTCTTGAAGCCAAAAATGCTACTGGTGAACAAAAATTTTTCAAGAACTTGTAAGTTAAATTTTTTCACTATTAACTTTTTAACTAATTAGACTTAATCTAAGAGATCTTTGCTTTTGAGGTCTCAATAACACGCGGAGATTTGCTACGCATGCTATCAATATTAAACACAATCTGTTCTCAAAACCCTTAACTGGCCTTAGACGCGGAATGGGTAATATTATCCCCTTCCCCATAATGAGTAAACATTTTCGGCAGATATTTTAGCCAATGTTCAGTGTTCCAATTCTAGACAACGGGTTCCAAAAACAGTCAGCCAACACTCATATATAGCCGGGCTCCCCGTATAAGCATAGAAGCCGTCACGTAGTCTTCGAAGAGCACAAGAATTTGGCCTTCCTTAGGCGAAGCTTGGCGAACTTTGCATCAGAACTTGCAGCTGTACAAGATGTATGGTACCAAAGAGGCCAAAGCTAATCTCCATGGATAATGTTAGATGGACTTCGGACAGTATGGAAGAGCATCCCAAATTGGGCTGAAATATGACCTTTAGTGATCAATCCAATGGGAGTTTCGTCAGGTGGCAATGCCTCACAAACAGTTGCCGTTTATTCCGGATTTTGGTATGGAAGCAACCTTCTTTTCTGCTACTTCGAAAACAACGTCTGTGAGGCCATCACCGGCCCTAATGAAATGATATAGGTGCGGATAACATGCCGTTCTAGTAGTACGCCGCTAAAAATCACATGGCAAATGCTATGACATTCTGCATGTACGATTTAAGAGTATTTTTACACCTACATTTATATGTTTCTAAAATCCTTTCTTTACACTTTGTTGAAACCAATTCGATTTCAGTCAATTACCCTAAATTTGTTATTTAAATCTTCAATTTAAACTGGAATATATTTCAAACCATCATATTTATTCCAGCTTAACTTCAACAATATATTATAAACTCAGTTTTCCTATTGTTTCCTTATAATCTCTCACGTTTCGGGACAAGAATAAGGATTTTCACACTTTCGATACGAGAACATTTGTGAGTGTGTCTTGACTTGACACCAATTTGTTGCTTGCATTGTAATCCGCTTAATCAAACTATAGACTTGTTTGATTATTCCCATCGACAACATGCTTCCTTCCGTGTTTTTATTTTTTTTTATTTCAACTCTCTTAGGTTATTTTATAATTTAACCCTTTCGGTATACCAGCATAAATATAATACAGTACTGTAAATCAAAGATTTCAAACTGGACTAAAATGTAATAATTGTATGCTGGTCAGGTTTTCAAAACGGACACGTTTCTTACAGCAACAGTAACTAACCGGGCAAAAATGAGCAGTAGGAGAAAACCGCAAAAAAGAAACGAAAATTAAAATCGAATGTTTTTCTTGTTGTAAAAAATCTATAAAAGCTCTAACAAATAGCACACATTCCTATGTAGAATAATAATAATAATAGTCTCAGGCTATTGAAATGGCTCTCTACCATCTTTGGCAAGTGTGAATGGGTGTAAAAATACACATGTACTCACACACACACGAAAAACCTTTTTTTTTGTATAAGACTCCACAAATGTATGGAAAAATTTAATCAACCGGAAATATACGAGTATGTATTATTGACTTTTTTCCATTTTTTTTTTTGAATTTGTTGCTACTTGTAATGAGAGCAAAAAAATTAGAAAAATAACTTGAGGCGGAAAATATGCAGAATTCCAATTTATGTGAACTTAAATGTAGAAATAAAAAGAAATAATTCAACTACAAATAATACGAAAATATTTTATAAGTTTTTATTTCTTTATACTCTCTCTAGGAATTATAAATGATCGCTACAACTGAAGATACTGATAGTGAAATGAATTGTAAAACAAATTTATAATTTAAAAAAAAAAAAGATGAATACTAAAAAACAAGAACATTAACTGTAGAAAATAAATCAGAAATTGGCGGGGAACCCTGCAGAATGTAAAAATTATTATATGCAGTAAAAATCACAAACATTTGGTTAAAATTAAAAAAATATAAAGAAACAAAATATTCTAAATTAGAAAATATTACTGGAATGCCAAAAAAAAACCCCCTATAATTTACTCCATTTATGAGAAATAAAAAAATTCAAAAGAAAACAAAAGATTTAAGAAAAAAAATAAAAATAAATTCTGAATTATATTAATTTATAAATGTAGGGGGAATGTTTAAGCAGACCGCTTATTTTATGGGTCCCTTCGACCCCCTTCGTTTCTCGTATTTAGTTTCCCGCCACATCTCTTGGCTGTAGAATGTCAGACTGTCGACTGGTAACTTTCGGGGTAACTTTCGGTTTTCTTCCTCATCATGCAGCCTCTTGTAATTGCCACCATTTGTCTCAGGCTTAGGTCCACCATGGCACTCACATTTAACAAGTGCCTGCCCGTTGTCCAAAGCCTTATACTAGCCAGTGCTGGTCATTCACACACAATATGCGCTACCGTCTCAACATCTTCCAGGCACAGCTTGCAAGTATCAGCTTCTTCGATTTTATCTTGGCCAAAAGGTATTTTAAGTTTTCCTAATCTATCACTAATGGAGTAAACCAACGTGTTCTTATTATATCTAAGAACTTTAATGGTCTTTCTGGTGAGGGACTCTTTGAGCACCAGTCGAGTATATCTACATTTGGCAGCCTCCCTCCACCTTTTCAGGCTGAATGAACCTACTTATTGTGGGAATATTGCTCGCACTAGGTCATTTTCCAGTGTATCCCTACCGAAATTCACAGCAGATCCCCTTTTTGCTAAACCATCTGCTGCTTTATTTTTAGCGCTGCTTATATGTCCTTCAACTCAACGCAAATTTGCCTCATTCCAGCACTTGCTTGAAGTACACGTTCAACTTCCTCATACGTTTTATAACCGACTAATTGTCAAGAATCTTTCTTCATTGTACCCGACTTCCCAGCATATGATCCAACACACACAGCAATCCAAGCGTTCTGCCTGGTAAATGGCACTTCGAAATAAGTACAAGTTTTAGAGATTTCTAGACCGACTCTAAACAATCCACATCACCCTGTTAAAAAGACCTGGTCAATTTGTTATGTACTGTTGTATTTTTGTTGACATTTAAGCCGTTTTACACAAATATGATTGTGTAAAAAGTGATGTTGATGATTTACACAATTTTACATACACAAACATGTTCAATCATTTCTTTCTTGTTCGTAGGTATATTAGCAATATTTGCAATTGAAATTGGTTAAACAAATCAATTGACTATTGGTTTCAATTGTTATATGAAATCTGTTTTACATATGTTAACTTCAACTACATATTTTTAGAAGCAAAAAACATAAACATTAGTGGTAAAAATTGGTTCATCAGTTGAAGGCAAACGACCGACCACCTTCTTGGTTTCGGCTTCTCGGATTGGATCTTACAGAATATCCAATCGGACCTAGAATTTCAACAGTTTACTGTGTATTTTGCTCTAAAATGCTGCAGGAAGCAACATTTCAGTTAACGGCGAGCGCTACAGATCCATGATTACGGACTCTATATGGCCGAGCATGGAAGATATGAACGTGAATACACTTTGGTTTCAACATGATGGTGTACCATGTCACACAGCTCATCATATAATCGATTTTTTACACCCTAATGGTGCAATTGGGTTAATAGTCGTCTAGGCGATGTCAATGGGCCGTCTCGGATCTGCGATTAGCTTTTGGCTTGTGGCGTACTGTTATAGACCGATGTCATTTGAATAATGCAGCCATGATCCACAAACTTAAGGCTAATATCTTCCGAGTTATTTGTGAGATAAAACCAGGAACTATCAACAAAGTCTAGAAAATTGGTAGGCCACTGGTAAGTCAGCCGCATCAGTCACAAGAACGAAATCGTCTTCCATAAATAATGAGAATAGTAATTCCTCATAAAGCCATAATATACCCAAAGAAATTAGGTTTTGCTCATTTTATTATTATGTGATATTATGGGTTATGTCAGCCATACTCCCAAATTTTTCACGTTGGCGGTCTGTTGTTGCATTCGCTGTGTGGCACGTCGAGCCAAAGGATCGCCGCCAAACGTACGGCCGTATTCTCTTTGAACCAAAACTACAGACTCCAAGGCGTGAAAGCGGCGGACAATCCAGGTTGTTTTTTCAGTATCGCACTTTTCAATTTTTATTAAAAAAAGTTATCAAGTTTTCTTTTAGCAGCGGCTAGTTTTTGTCGACATATTGGCACTTGCCGAAACTTCTTTGGGTTTGTGTTTTCCCATGTGTGGAAATTTTCCTTGTTAACGTGGTGCTTTTATTTTGTATGTTTTTTCTTTAATTTTTCGCATCCATCGTTTGCATTTTGGTAACAAAGTTTTCGCACTAGGACTTAGTAAAAAGATGTGAATATGCCCTCAGTTGGCTATATTTTGGAGCACCACTGTGAATTATATGTAGCCACAGCACATGCTGTATTTTCCATATTTCTATTATTGCTAAAGTGTTTAAATTGTTGTGGTTACCTTTACTACAGATGTGGGCAAATATCAATTGTTAAAAAAAGGAAATCAAAAAAAAAACTAAAACAATCAATTCCCAACTTAATGCACATGTACGGCTCAAATATCATTGTGTTTGTCTGTGTAATAATTCTTCAAATAGTTTGTAGAGGTATTTGTTTAGGTTAGCTATAGTACAAGTGGTAGTTAGTTAAAACAATGCTAGTTATTGATATTGATGGAAGCAAATATACATATGTACGTACATGATGAATATTTACTTTTAAAAGCAGCAAAAATAAAAAAAAAAATAATGAAATGAAATCATGTTTATTATGAGTTTGGTACACCCAGCCCGATTGCCAATATAATTGAATAATTGTTTGTAGAACTGATAGATGTAAACTATTGTTATTTGCTTAAAATGCAAATGAATATCAAATAATGGTAAAATTTCTGAAAGTAAAATTTTGTTGTTGCAACAAAAAATTTGTTTTTCAAATACGGGTATGAAGGGAAAAAGTAGCAGGAAAGAGTAGGATAGATGGCTTTTACTAAACTATTAGCCAGGCCAATAGAGAACTCAAATATTTATATTTCAATTAAGCGATTATAATATTTTACTTTCGTTGATTTAAAAAATTATGCGGGTAAGCAATCAATATGTTTCATGTTCATACAGAAGAGGACATGATTTTGTTCTAGTCTCTATAGTATAGAGTGTTCACATATTCCGCTGAATGCTTAAGCCAGCTCGCCAGAACACTTACTTTCTGGGTCCCTTTTCGACCCCCATTTCGCTCCTCAAATTGATTTCAGGGAACCGATCCGTAATCACAACCACTTTACTTTCAATTGAGTCTCGTACCTGCCCTAGCCTTTACTCTTGACTAAAGTGATTTCAGACTGTCGACTGGTAACTGTCGGCACTCTTCTTCATCACGGAGTCTTTTGTAATTGCTAGCATTTGTCTAAGGCTTAGTTCCCTCATGGCATTCACATCTAACAAGTGTCTGCCCGTGGTCTTAAGCCTTATGCTAGCCAAATTTTTCAGAAAAACTTGAACGTTTTACGTCCAAAATTCGTCAAACCGAATGAGAAAGCTTAAAGAACCTCATTCAAGAAACAGTAAAGTTTTAATAAAGCTGTATTTATTATCTTTATTATTATTGTTTTTATGTTTTTTTTTTTGTTTTGCTTTATTTTCTCAAAAATAAATTTACCCTTCAAAACAGGAAAAATTAAAAAAAATATCAAGCACACGAAAACTCCTTAATTTAACTTTTAACATAAACCGAAAAGCCTCCAAAAATTCGAAAAATCGCTAAAAAAACAATTTCAACTTTATCAAAAGCGCAAAGTGTCAGTACAAAAATCCAAAAATTACTAAGCAACCGAAATTTCACTTCAACTAAATACACTAAAAGCACGAAATTCAAAAAAAAAATTAAAATTGATCAAAACTAAAAAAAAAAAAATCACAAATTCAAAATAAAATAAATATCAAAATTTCCAAAAATTAAAAAAAAACCCTTTAAACCCACCCCGAAAATTTCAATAAGTTCCGACCACTGAAAAGACCAAAAGTATGTTATCTCATCAATTTGTTAACTATGAAGTTAATTATACTGTCACGAGGAATCCTTCTCCAACTAAATCTTAAGGCCATGATTCACGGTCCTATATAATCATACTAAAAAAAAACCCACCAACAAATTGATTTTTCGATGCCACAGTATTACACCAAAAAAATATAAGAAAACCAGAAATTGGACAGACCTGTCCAAAAATTTGCCATAAACAATATACATTCAACGATTAACGACTTTAACCGCACTGCGATAAAAACATACAAGCATCTAAAAACTCCCATGCCCAATTGCAGGTGATGAAACCTCTTGAGTTCTAGCAGCAATATGCTAGATTACTGACAAGAAAACATTCTGTCAATGATTGCCGACTAAATGAAACGGCTGAATCAGCTAAGAATTTAATGGAAATACAAAGGTCATGGCCATTTCCCGAGAAACGATTTGAAACTTGATTAGAGTGAAATTTTTTCCTGCCTTAAATGAATTAAAATTCACAAGTCGAAGAACGTTAAATTTACTTCAGCTTCAAAATAGAGTCTCATAGAATTTATTTCTGCATACTTTACGTCTTTTCACAAGAAAAACGAATATTTTTCTTTTCTCTTAATTTTTATATAATTTCAATTAAAAAATATTAATGCATTTTATCTGCGGGTGTTTTTACTTCAGATAAATAAAATTAACTCCAGGATAGAAATTAAAAGACAGGATATTGCACTTTTTGTTACATGATTGTTATGCATAACACAACCAACATACACGCATGCATACATGACCTCATCATCAAACTTTAATACGCAAAACACATATAAAACGAACATGACGAAACATGCAAAAGAACGTAACAAGCAAAGAGCTTTCGTCATTTGTTAAACACATTTAAGTAGTTTGTTTTCTCAAAAAAAAAAAAAAAAAAAAAATAATATATAAAAAAAAAATAAAAAAACAAAGAAAATAAAAAGAAGTAAATGAGTACGTATAAAATTATCTCGAAAATACATTATTTTCCTGGAATACTTGTTTTATAAAATTGCTCATGTTGTGCTGGTTTTTTAAGTGCATAAAGAGCAAAGTTTTAGTCTAAGTGTATTTGCCAGTAACTTAAAGTAAAATGGCCAAAAGGAAATTGTAAATTTCCTTCAAACTAAAACGAATAACAAACAGCCAAAATGTTGCATGTCCTTTTTATAAAAGACAGCAACAGCATACAAAGTAGATTGTTTAATGCCTCTTTACAGGTTAAAGTGTGCACACGAATGAGTTTTCAGGGCGTCCAATGTACATCATAGAAACTGTTAAATAGTCTTGTAGCTCCTCATGGTGGCAGCCGGTAACAGGTTCCTGTAATAAGTCGAGCAGGGAGAAGTGTATATTCTCTTATTAAAAATTCCTAATCCGCGGTGGAACCTCATGCATAGCAAAAAGGGTGATTGGTCTTTAGTATGCGAACTCTGGATACCATTTAATCTCTAATTTTACTCGTGCACATGGACACAGAGAGGCTAACCTCGGAAGAAAGTCCGGTTTTATTTGGCCATAGGAAAAATTCTGAAAATATGGACAAGAAAACCTAGCAAAGGTTGGACGAAGACACGACTGATACTGTAGTGCACATTGAGTGCGAATGTCCAGCACTACTAGCATAAGCCTTAAGACCACGGGCAGACATTTGTTAAATGTGAATGCCATGAAGGACCCGAGCCTTAGATAAGTGCTAGCAATTACTAGAGACTTTGTGATGAGGAACAGGACAGACAGACACCAGCCGACAGTCTAATATGTCTACAGTCAGGAGTAAAAGTAAGTGATAGCACGAGGCTCGTAGGGATATGATAATAAGTAAAACAATACTGTTGGCTCAAATTAGAGCCAAAAATAAGATTTTGGAAGACGCAATTAAGGAATATCATGCCAACGGTTACTGTAGAGATTTAGGTAATCACGCAAAAGGAATGGCGTTGGCAACAAACGACCTCTGTAGAGACTGTTGCAATGCGGAAAGGGAGGAAGATCAAGGCTCGGTGGGTATTAAGATAAGGTCCTCCATTAGGAGCAGTGACTGGTTCGGGATTGATTCCACATAAACTACTTCCCGTCTATAATCTCCCTTCAAAGCTTCTTTGAACTAGTTAGATTTTTTCACTTTGCTCCTAACTATTTTATCCACCTTTCCTCTTTGTCGGATAACACAAGGTGGCCTTTGCTGTAGGCGGGCTTTGAAGTTTACCTAACTCTAACCAATCCAATGCAATTTATAGGACTCTCGACGCTAGCGCGAAAACCTATCAAGAGAATATCGACAACAACTGTCCTAAAAAACCACGTATGTCCTCAAATACTTTTTGTATAGGGTAGTTAAAAAAGCATTGCGCTTAAAGTTACGATCACGATATAACATTTTTCAAGTCTCTAGTGAAGCAAAAAAAAAGTGACCTATAGCGACACTAAAAATGGATACAGATATAACAACTTATGTCAATGCAATTAGTTTTGTTAAACAAAAATTAAACGAATACTGTCAGTCTTGTTGCCTTAAAACACAAAACTTCTATTAAGCTCTTTCAATCAGACAAATAATTCAAAGTTAGTTTTCGAAAGTGCTCAGAAATAACAACGTATGTAATTGCAAAGGTTTTACGCACCATAATAATATCTCAGCACTAATCAATAGTACTGGAAATCAACATATAAGACTTGAAATTATTTAGACCGCTATATAGAGCATTTGAAAACCAACATAAATGCACATACGCTATTATGCCTGAAAATTACAGTAATCAACTTGTTCCGCGACACATTCTTATTCGAGGAAAGAAGTGATTTGGCAAGCAATTTCCAAATAACTGAGGGGTGATGTTTGCCGAAAAATGCCACCTTTAAGCTTAGCAATTGTGTCTTATTGTGAAGAAAACTTTAATTTAATAACCTTATTTTATTAGTCTTTATGCGTTAGAATAAAATTTATTTTTCTATAGATTTTCTAGAAGTCCTGCCTGATTTTATGAACTTTTTTTAGTTGTAAATAAAATTGCAAAATAAACACACCATACGATTTGTGCCCCCAGTTTGTCCATAACGAGTAGTTGAAGCTATAATGTACATCAAGACTCTTACGTTGTTGTCAAGTCCATGGTGCTTTTGTCGCAATGTCTCATGTTTGTTTGATTTTGATTTATTTGCACTTGTTGACAGATGGCATTTCTAAATGGCCGTTATTTGTGTTTGAATAACAACAATGAATAGAGTGAAAATTTGAAAGAAAAAAAAAACGAAACAGAGGGGAAATTGTAAGGAAAATAAATAAGCAGGCACAGTGGTAAATTCGGTACCCTACGTAGAGTATTTTGACAGGCAAAATAACTCTTATTAGAGGGCTGGCAAATTTCATGGAAAATCTCAGTTTGCTTTTACAAAAATTTGAAACTTATAAATTGCCCTAGGGGAGAGGGGTCCTTACCCATTTTAAATTAGAATATTATTTCGCAGCAACCTAAATCACAAAAAAAGAAAAAAATATTTTTCTCCTAAAGTTTCAATTGTTCGAAAAACGAACAAGTTTATATCCTGTAGAGTGACTTTTAGCAAATAAACTAGTTTGTGACTTTACAACACCAATTCAAACAACCAGTATACAATCGCATATGAGTTGGCCTTTTTTCTATTTTTCCCAGTTTTTTCTCCACTTCACCATCTCTGTATGTTGACAGTTGCTTGCTACAAGAATATATTGTTCACTTTATGAAGAAAAGTTGACAGTTGTAAAAATAGCCAACGATTTATGACCTCAAAAAGGTGACCATTAAGAATTTCTAAGAATTTTTAACTGCAAAAACTTATTTTCATTTTAAACAATAGTAAACTTAAGGAAGTTTCTAAAAGTTCCTACCTCAAGGGTCATGTGGCTAAGTTAAATAACAATTTCCGGCAAGTAAAATGAAAAATTTGTGTTCAATGATAAAACTTAAGTCCATAACAATCAATAATAAAGGAACTGGAAAGGCAAACAAAAATCTAAAAACGAAAATACCAGCAGTAGAACAGGAAAAGGACTACAAGACTGCAACTCTGTCTCACAATAATGTTCAACAATTTTTGTGCCTGCAAAACAAAGAAGAAGAAGAAGCAGAAAATTCCAAGTAATTTTCATTTTTATTAAATAGCCCGAGGTAAACAAACCAATACCAGTCCCGTTTATAGAAGAACTTTTTATGTCGTCATATATTCCAATTAAAAAAATAAAAACAACAAAAGAAACGTGCAAAAAGAAGTTTTCTTGTTTAAAATACTTGGAAAATAATGCAAGAAAAAACAGAAACTAAAAGAGAGTGAGAGGGAGCAAGAGAGAGAGAGAGGTGTAGAAATTGAAATGTCAAAAAGGCCAAAAGATTTATTACTTGACAGGACAACAAACTGTTAACAAACCCAAACAAAGGTAGTTGCAGCATGGCTGAAGGATAAGGTTAAGTTGCAGTTGAATAACACAACGCACCTAATGTCTCATGTACATTCGAAATTTATAGCCAGCAAATATTTCTTTTTTGGGAATATTTAAAGTGAACTTTATTAAGGCTTTCTGTTATGGAGTCTAGTTTATAAAAAGAGTTTGGGAACCAACTCGCTACCACGTGAAGAGGGGTAAGAATGAAAATGTTGCCAACAATTGTGGCAAAGAGAAGGACACACTACTGTGTTTTGTATCATTGCATTGCTTTACGGTTAGCGGCTGGTAGATTCAACCTCCTTCCTTATGACTGAGTTCCACGTAATGACCATCATTTGCCTTAGATTAAGGTGCAGTTTAAAGATCTTCCTCGAGCGGTATAAAATCCAGCGTGAGTGGATTGGAATATTTTCTCCTCTAAAATGATTAAAATTTGACATTTTCCCACACAAAATTTTTCAAAGTATTTGTTTCCTTTAAAACATCCCATCTTCGCTTAAGCCAAATCCGGTTCCGCGCCTAGCATTAAGTGACTTTTTTCTACATATGAAGTTCTATTAGAAGAGAGTAAAATCAGGTTCAGTTTTCTTAGCGAATAAGGCGAAAAACTAATTTACATTTTCTAGAAGTGAACAAAGTCAAGTAACAGCAAATAATTGTTCGATGATTTCGTTACTATCAAAAATTTGTACTTCCGTTTTTTGCGAGACTTTTCATTAGAGCTCATACTTTTACAAACTTTGCAGAACGCTAGTCCCCTTGCAACTAAAAGTTTAATATGTACCCACCTAAGGTTCTCATACCAAGGTCAGACAGTGATGGAAATTCCTATTCTACCGTTTCAGCTTCCCCCAGGCTCAATTTAAATACATCACATTGCTTGATTCTCTTCTTAGTTCAGGCGTGGCTCTAGCTTAAGCTTTTTGAATGGGTTTGCAAGTATTAACGAAAGCAAACAAATCGACTGGTTTTGTAAACCTCCCTTTTTGACCCCCGGATCAACTCCTGTCTTAATCAGGGTCCTATCGCAATTCATCGATGTAGTTAAGCAACTTTATCGATTTCTTGCCAGAAGGAAACGGATTTTATAGTTAATTACGGCCTCTTAAGATAACTGCAATGTGGAGAAAATGTTGAAAAATTTAAGCAGTGAATAAAACATACCACGTTGAGTTTTCGAATATATTTCTAACGACGATGGTCTTACCAGTGGGTGAACATTTTACGATCGCCATTGCCCTGAAACGACCTTATATAGGCAGCATAGATAGCCTCATAGGCTGACTGGACAATGAGCTATCGCTCATAGGTATAAATCCATCGCCATTAGCTTCTTCTAAGGGGTCTCAGAAGCAACCAGTCCAAGACATATCGCTGCGCAGGCTACTGGTGCCCGTGTTACTGGTGCTTAATTTACTGGTCGCACCAACTGTTTATTTTTCAGTTTCAGGAAAGTTTGACAATACATTAAGATGCCTGCGGAGGGAAGCTAGCTTGGATGTAGAAATTAAGATTCATATATTTTGAATTAAGCGGTGACATCAACCACCTATAAATTACCGGCCTAGACCAGATAATTTACATACTCCCAATGCAAGTAGACCGGCAAAGTTAAAAAAAAACATGATCTAAATATTGACTTCAATATAAAAGTTCTGTGGAGTTTTGAACATAACTTAAAAATCAATACCATAGAACAGACATTACTAAGGTGATCGTCTATTCAACATTTCCCCAAAACCGGTTTTTGAATAGTTAAAATTTTAAAAAACTCGGTTTCGGTTTCTTATATTAATAAAACTCAGGTTGAATTGTTTAAAAAAAAACTTCAAAGTTTGTTTATTCATCTTTATTTCTGATTAAATAACACACATTAACAAAAGTCATTGTCACTTTGCTCCTTGAACGCTTCAATAACTGACATGTCTACAAATTTATCCATTGTAACTATTCTTAATCTCATTTTATATTTTTTTTTTTACTTTCCAAGAATATCATAAATTGTTAATTATATTAAGATCGTGGCACTGGGTCGGAGATGTGTGAGACGAATAGTGTAGATCATTAAGTGAACAATGGCTGTGCTGGCTGTTTAATGAATAGAGACCTACTGAAAGAATGTACACTTGCTGACAAAACCTTTTTTTATATTTAGAAATTAGTGCCTATGTTTTATATATGTACCCACGAGTCTGCCGATACTAGCGGCCGACAAACAAACCTACACCATGATTTCAGCACGATTATGTTTGTGTTGAAAAAGTGTTGTTCTGTGATAGAAACTAATTCTTATATATTGTCAGGTTCGACGTGTTTTTTCTGGAAGCAAAAAAGGTACAGCTTTAAAACGCTAATTTGTCTACCCTTAAATCGCGAGCACCTTATTTTACAAGGTGTTGTTGGTGGCACTGAGAGCTTTTCGCTGTTTCTGCCAAATAAAAATTCGTAAAATACCAGATATTGTAAAAGGCCTTTACACTGAAAGAACATAACTTGTGTTAAAAGTTTTAGTCAAATAAAAAAGTAAAAAAAAAATCGAAAACTGGATTTAAAAAAACCGGGTTTAAAATAACCGGGTTATTCGACATTCGAAAAATTGCAATTCCTAATAATGTAAGCTCGAACGGTAGCGTGAAACGGCCATAGTAAAATCATAAAATAACTCAAGTTGTAGTTTAGAAAACATGATTTTATAATAAAAATAAGAACCAAATTACCTAAAAAAATATGTATTTGAAATAATTTTGGTTTATTGCAATGGAGGCTCATATAATAAGTATTAAGAATTATTTAACCACCAACAGCGAGCTAACTGTTTTGAGTACTTTTCTCTTCAATGCAGGAAGACCTAAAAAAAAAGCGCTTATAGAGCGTGTTTCTATGCACATGCGAAGAATCGCATCACCATTATTATCATTTAAAAAAAAATCATTTCACACACAAAATTTCTACTTCAAAAAAAACTCCAACTATTATCCATTTTCAAATAATCCTTATTTCAGCAATTTCAAGCCCTGCCAGTTCTCAACACTTCGCTTTCTCAATTGCACCGCATGTGTGTGAAGTAACAGTTGTAAGACGGCAATAAACCACAATAGACAGGACGATGAGAAAAAAAGTAACAAAACTAACACTCACAAATGGTAAAAAAAAAATAACACACTAGCAGTGTGTGTAAGGCAACAAAAGTAAAGTCATCTCCGGAAGCCGCATGGGTCACACACTATAAACTGATGAACTTTAAACCAAACCATTGATTTCTTTTAACTGGTTAGTTGGCTGACAAACTGGTATCAAGAAAAATTGCTAACAAACTCACAGCAACCTTTAAACCATAAATTTTTTCTTTGGTTTTTTTTCTTATTGCACCGACACAAATCGAGGCATTCAGTAAAGTATGGGTAGGGGAAAAATGAAAACAGCGTATATTTCTGAAAAAATAAGAAATATTTTTAAAAGACTTGCGTACAAAGTTGTAGGTGCCTGAAAAAGTTTTCCATAAGGAGCTTTTGCATAATTTTCTTTTTAATATCTCTTTAAAATTAAGACAAACTTAAATTTATTATTACTCTTAAGAAATTAATGTGAAATGATTTTTTTTACCCACCCAATATACGGACAAAATCGCACTTACATGTTTGGCAATACAAACTTTCTTCTGTCCATAGTCATTGTTGCTCTCAACACCAGAAATTGACAGCTCTATTTTTAGCCAACACTATTCAACAGCAAGTTCAGCATTTAGTTATTGTCGGTCTTGTGCCCAAACTAAAATTCAAGCAATAAAATAAAAGGAAAGAAAACCTGGAGAAAAATCCAGCCAGTTCACAACTTTGAACTTGTTTTTTGGCCGGATATGAAGTTTGATTTGGAGCAAATCCCTTTGTAAATGAAAAGAAGATGCATTGTGGATATTTGTACGTTTGAGCTGTTCGAAATGAGCAAAACGAAAAATTCCAAAATGCACACAAATCTTTGTATTCATGTTAAGCTACAGAGCAAAGTAAGAAAAAGCATTCTTTGTCGCTGCAAATTGAAGGTCTTTGAGTTAAACCTCCAATGGAGTGTAGACTCTTTGCTGCGACTAAACAGGTTTTTTTTTGTTGCAACCCATTGTAGAATAGGAAAATTTAAAATATATTTTATAGTTAGGTGGTTGTTAAGAAAACGTCAGAATCTGCAAATAGTTTATTTATTCTTCTGCAAATAATATTGATGGTTATAAAGTTGATTACTAAGCGACATTATTATTGGCGAATTTTTACAAACTTTTGAATCAAGAGCGAACAATGATGTGGAAAGTTTAAAACTATTAAAAGTATTTCGAAACCTGCTCTAAGAGTTACATGACGTGTAACGAGTTTTTCGAGGCATTTTGGCTTCCCTCATTTATCATATTTATTTGAAGCAGGATGACGCGCTCATGCAATTGTAATCTTCTCTGGGCTTGGTATATTCAATTACGAGTATAAAATTTCCATTTTTTAGGGAAACAATTGAACCAAAGTTATGCTTCCAGTCCATTTTGTAAGACTAGATTTCACCATTGTTAAACTAATCGAGCTTAAGAAAAATATTTTCAATAAAAGCGGGTCATTGTTGGCAGTCTTTTCTGGCCATATTGTCTTCATCGCGCTGTCAAATCTGTTATCTCTTACTCAGCCCCTAATGCCAAGTCATCACGACAAATTCCATCTTTAAGCAGCACGTCCAAGTATTAAAACTAGGTTAGGAAAATCAGTGTTCATTAGTGCAAACGTTGGGCACATTGCGCCCCTTTTAGGGCACACAAAGAGCCAGAGCCTCTTCCAACACGTAAAGGAAAAACATAGCTAAGTTTGATATGACCATAATCTAACAACAACATTTATGCCTGAAATACATGGTTATAATCAAATCATATTATTGTAGAAAATGATAATATGATCCACTTAGAACGATGTAAAAGCTAAAATTGACTGTTACTTGATTGCCAGCATCTAAGGTCCGAACACTAAAGCTATACACCGCAGACCACTTTGATTAAACACTAATAGAGTTTCACATATCATGTCTATTGGGAACATTTTATGGTTAGAGTTAATATATTATTTTTGTTTAGTAAAACTACTTTGCCTGTGTTTAGAATTCTAGTAAAGATTTTATTGTTTAACTTAACTATGTAGCAAGTTTTATGAATGGGGATCGTTTTTAATGATTGAATGTAAACCATAATTTATTCTTTTCAAATAACCACTGTATGTTTGCAGCGACAATATATTATTCTAGATATAATAATATGGTTGTCGCGACCATTCTATGATCATGTTTTTTCTTTGCATGAACTGTCAAACGTTATCACTTGGTATGGCAAAGGATGCACAGATCGGACAAGAATAACGTGAAAGTGTGCTGGAGAAACCGAAGTAAATAATTTCTGGCTGGACAGAATAAACTAGGACTGCTCCCTTATAAAAACCAACTGACCAAGAAAATCAAGCAGCCCCGGGTTTTTGTTTGCGAAGACGCACATTCTTAGATGGATGGCTATCTCAAGAGACAGACTCACAAGAAGCTACTATTGGAGGTTTCTTTTTGGGCATTGCTCCTTTCTGCTTTTAAAACAGCGTAAGTGATGATCCAGCAGAACAGAACGGCGCGACGTGGCACGCAGCGAACGCCACAACCAAGATTTGAGATTAAAATTATCTCTGATTCTTGATTTGATATTCCGACAGGGTGTTTTGATGTAGAATTTTGGAACGAATTTCCGTCATCCCTTGTCAAGTTTGGAGACAAACCGGTTTCGGCTATGTGCCATCTTCAGTGTCATTTTTCGTTCTCAAAATTCTACATTATCTCTGATGTTTTTTATCTCAAGACTTCAAAACTTCTCACAATTGTTTACATGAAGTGCAGGATTTTGTTAATCTGTACCCTGCTAAGAATCACCTCATGCACATTAAAAAAACTTGCAATATTTTCAATGAAACATTTTAATTAAACTAAAACTAATTTAGTTTGCTCCTTTTTTAATATAAAAAAATCAATTTGTAACATTCCAATCAATGTCTAACTGACCACCAGCGAATCGAAAAGAAAAAAGATTACAAACAGCATATTTCAATATTCCCTTGCAGTAGTCAGTGCACAATCTTTGGCGTTTGTTAGATATCTTCGTACAACATGCTCTTGTTATCGAATTTTTCTATTTATTCCTCAGTTTTGGGGAAAACAGAGAATGGAATTTTTTAATAAAAGTAAATGAAACCCAAACAAAAATATAAAGAACATGAACATGAGCAGACGATATTCAATGTTCGAATTCATGGCAGTTGTAATGGCTGTTAAAGTTTTTAGTGGTTTTTAGGAAAATTTTATGTTGGCAAATAGTTGAGTTGAGTAGAGTTTGTTTCTTTTTACTTTGCTGTGGTTGATTCCACCGTCTCAATAATTTCTAGAAGAAAAACCAGCTTATAAAGGTATATTTAACCGCATATGCCTGATGGTACGAGGACAGCCGGAGAACTTTGCTACTTGTCAGCTATAGCTTGCAGCGTCACTTAAAAAAGTTCTATTTAAACAATAGAGTACAATGCAGCTTTTATTTAAAATATGATAATTAAGCATTAACGATACAAGAATTAAATGTTCTTTAAGTTTATTGTATTCAGTAGAATTCAACCATGATAAAACACGAGCTATGATGTACTGCAAGGTAGTCAGCTGTTCGTTAACAACAAAAAAATCTTATCTGTCGAGTGACGAATACCGATCTACCAGCTAATATTCTGCTTTCCGAGAGCTCTAACTATCGCTCATTGGTGTGTAGTGGAAGCCGCCTTGACTCACAATGGAACATAAGCTACGTGTTCGAAATGTATCCTAGCCGTTTAAAAATCACAAATGGATATAGACCATTTTACACGTTAGACTAAGGCTCGAAGAGAGAAGAATGGAGTCCAAAGAAATGTTCAGAGGGTTATTTTTTTTTTGTCTTTTTTTGTCCTTTTTAGGAAAATATAATCAAGGGAGAACAGTACCAGAATTCATTAAACGTTTGTATGATAACTCAAAACGTCGGATTAGACAGAAAAAAGAGTTCCTTCATGGGAGCAGCGAACAGTTTTTTTTTGCAACGACCCAAGTCAAAGGTTCATCACGTATCAAATTTCAGCATTCGATATAATGCGAACTTTTTGAATACGTAAAAGTTGGCCTGAGATTTGGTCTCCTAAGAGAGTGATCAGATAAAAGCTGTGATAGGTAGCTGTTGTTATATAAAGAGTATTGAAGCTTTACCACTCGTTGGAAGAAATGAATTAAACTTAAAAATTTGAAGGGGTGAAAAGTTAACAAACTTTGGCTGCTGGAACAAGCACCACCCTCGTATCTTAACGCTTTATTATTTAAGTGAAATAAAATTCCAATATACTTAGTGCAATTATAATTAAGTGCTGTATATACACGACAGACAGCCGGGCATATGTGGAGACTGACAGTGTTAGTGCTCATATGAAACCTAATATCGCTTGAAGATAAAGGTAAAAGTAATAAAAATTGTTTTCATAAACTACGAGTAAGAAAGATATTTAATTAAAAGAAGTACTCAAAAAGGTAAAATTTCATAAACAATCGTTTCATTAAGTGTCTAAATCGTGTGTCTGGCCACACATTTCCTCCTCTGGCTGTATCTCATTTATAATTTGACAACATTGTTTGGAATTAATGATGGCATATAAAGTTCTAAGTGAGCAGAAAATAATACAGGGATTTAATTACTGCAAGCAAATTGTTATTTTATGGAGAGTTTTTTTTTTGCTAATGAAGTGGTTTTAGTGAATTTTTATTTCCTTTGTTCATTAAGTACATAAGTAGTTTTTCTTAGGTAAGCGAAGGACAAGAGGATGGTATTTAAATGGTTTTCGTTATAAACTTATTTTTCCTTTTCTATGATCATATGTCAATAATTTAAAAATGGAAGTGTGTAATTTAAAGCGAAAGTGCTTTCACATAAGAAGAACCTTTGTACATTCTACAAGTAGATCCTAATCCTGAATGTATATTTTGGCACATAATTTGCTCTTGCTGCAGACACATATCGTCGATGTCCATATTGTTCTGTTAGAGTTAGAGCAAAAGGCATTAGCTTTCATTGATCTGCATCACTTCGCACTCATCAACGTTTTTTGAACAAGTGCGGAGTACCAAGTAACAACCGGTCGTCTCGAATTTGGCTATTAAACGTTGATGCATTAAAAGTGAAGGGCTATCGTGTCTACCGCAAAATAGCCACAGCCTTTGCACTCATTTTGATAATAATTTTTTATAGCTCGGACAAGCTATGTAATCCTTTCGTTAGTGATTTGGCATCAGATGCTGAATAAAAAACAAAATATTTAACAGAAGCCACCAAATTGATGTGCCCGCCACAGACTATCAACATCGACCCGCCCTTATCGACAAGTCTCTTTAAAAGGGGACAAACAATAACCAAAAGGTGCCTTAAGTTCTATCTTAATAAAAATTTTGCAACAAAATATGAATAGTAGCATTTTTTCCAAAATAAACTGGAATTGGCGGAGAATGCGAAACAGTCCGTATTCAAATTTAATATCTTTAGTTTTTGTATCAGAAATATTGCGTTCGACTAGAAAATATTTAAAAAAATTGGCATAACTTTTTTAACAGAAACCCCATTTATTGACTGACATGTGAAAATGTGCATTTTAATTTCGAATAAACTTTATTTAGAAAAAAAAGAAACCTCTCAAAGAGATGTCTCCACTTGTTGACTACAATGACAAAAAGATCATAACAAACTTCTTGCAATATTCTTATGAATCGTTATCTGTATTTCTTATTCTTGTTTTTAAACTTATTTGTTAACTTTTTCCCACTTTTCTTGATTAAGGACTTTTTAAACTTTGTTTGCGAGTGCAACATTTTTTTTATCGTGTTGCTACTTTAATTTTGTTGGCTCAACTCTCTATGAACTTTTCAAAATATAAAACCCATTAATCTTCTTGTAAGGAAAGAGAAACTTGAGAAAACAACAGAATATACAGCAATATTCAATTGAAGATGAGATAAGAAATTACAAATGTAAAAAAAAAATACAAAAATAGAATTCAAAGCAAAGAATGCTTCTACTTATATGAAGAACTTCATAACATTTTAATTTTGCACGAGTATTTGAATTAAATTTATGATTTTAAGGTGATTTGTACAATGTTTGTGCAATAGGCATCAGGATGTTGGTGGTGAAAAATTAAGAACGGGAAAACAGGCAAAAATGCTGCGAATCCATTTTTTTTTTGTCTACTCTCAAGCTTAGCGTCAAGGATGTTACTAAGTTTCTGTTACAAAATTCGTAAAATAGCAGATAATAACAATGCTTTTAATTTGTCTCACTTTATATTACCGAACAGTGGGTCCGCTAAATCGGGCCCATTGTGTTACCTGATGAGAAAGGGAGGAAGAAAATAAAGAAAAGAAGATTAAAGGAAAGAAAAAGAAAAAAGAGTGTAGATTCAAAGGTTAGTATGGTGAGTAGGGGTTGAGTTTTCACTACATATGTGCCGCTATGGAGTCATTACCCAACCAATTTGTGTCCCTTATGAAGGAATAAATTCTTGCATTTTGACCTCCTCCGGGAGAGACTAGCAAAGTTCTTCAGATTAAGATGAACTAGGCGTAGGCTCTCTAATACAAGACAGATATGATTAGATTTGCGTGAGCACCTGCCAATGTTGGCTCAATCTCACGGTGTTCCAACCATGGGTGTGACATTAAGCGGCCAAACCAGCGCCCCTATGCGATCGCATAAGCACCACCGGTATAGCACCTATACACATCCCATTGATTGCAAATTAGGACAGAGGTTGCCAAGCCCCACCCGTTGCTGAGGGGTTCGGAGCTACCTAATCTCCTGCTGTCAACGAATGACATTGACAGCATCGGTCCTGCAGTGAACCTTCCCGCTTTTGGCATAAACCACAGCCACCACGTGCACCCCCGAAGGAGCCTCACCAACAACCAGTCTGGAACCGAGGTTCCAGTGGCTACTGGTTCCCGTGGTACCAGTTTAGACTATTGCTACTGATCGAACATAGAAGTCATACCTTCTTCCAGTTTCAGGCTCCTGAACCAGTTTCTGCTCTTCCTACTCGTTGTGACGCTTTCTACAATAGTTATTTGCAGGCAACATTATCTCGCCGTGATTGCCAAATCTACAATATTCGGTAATCGTTGCCACGATATTACTTAATTGTGTCTTCTGAAATCTTAACAGATCTCTGGTTTGAGCCCTGTATAAACTGGGCCAAATTTGTCTAGTATTTCTATATGTGGGTTTCTACTACCACAAAGCCTAAACCATAATAGACCAGTTTAGATGACGGAAAGACACCTGTAAATCACCTAACTACAACGCGGCTGTCAGTGAAAATTCGAATATTCCTGCCTTGAAAATGTCATTTAGGTTCGTTCGAATCTGTGGTGGCTTTTAGAATTATGGTACGTCCAAGAACCTTCATTGTAACTGACCATCAGCCAGTTCGAATGTCATGGTAACAGTCTTGCATCTCTTAACAATTGGTAACTAATTAGCTGTAACTTAAGGCTAAAAGACTGCCGGAAAAATTTTTATACCAATCCCATCAACCTACCGAAATTGGCCTGATTATAAGCAGCACAATAAATAACAAAACTTATGCCCGCATCTAATTGAATATAAAAAATTTTATTAATTTTAATTATTTCAGTACTTTATTTTGGTTGCAAAAAAAAACAAATACTGTTAAAGTCAAAGCGCAGTTTTTTCTTTCTTTTTTAATTAAAAAAAAAATCTATTAAAAAGCTTGCAACACCACAAACAAAATGTAATAGGAATTTTTTTTATTCTGCATTAAAATGAAATGGCAATAATAAAAAGGGTGAAATATGATGCTGGTTAGAAAAACTAGAAAAATAAATTGGAATTTTAATTAGCAAAACAAGATTGGAAGGAAATTTAGAGAAAAAATAACAGGAAGAGAAAAGCTGTAATATGATGCTTAATTACTGAGAATATTAAATTGTTTTTTAAACCTTTTGTAGCATTCAGTAATAAAGTATTTACAGTGCTCATCAGCATGGAGAAGCGATTTAGCCAACAATCACTGAGTAATATAATTTGACTTTATAAGGTAAGACTGCTTTCGCTTCATCGATTCTCATGCCTTTACTATTGACTCTTGAGATTTCTGACTGTCAACTAGTAACTGTCAAACTTTTTGCTCATCACTGGGTCTCTTGTAATTGCTAGCATTTGTCTAAGCCTTAAGTACACAATGTCATTCACATTTAACAATTGCCTTCTCGTGGTCCTAAGCCTTATGTCAGCCAGTGCTGGACATTCACACATACCGTCTCAGCCTCTTCCAAGCACAGTCTGCAAGTATTATCTTCTTCGATTTTCATCTTAGCCAGATGATACTTGAAATTTACACTAACAGCTCGGTATCTATCTAAGCACTATAATGATTGCCCTTCGTGTCGAGGGTCTCTTTGATCATCATTTGAGGCTTAATGAGTCTGCCACTTCTTGAACCTTTTCTCGCACTAGATCACTTCCCAGTACAACTTTGGGTTCTGTTCCACAGCTATGCAGAGCAGGTCAGCTTTATGCTAGTTCGTCTGCTCATATTGCGGCCGTTGACCTAATGAATGAGTCTAACGGTAGCAATTCCAGCATTGCCTCGAATACCTGTGTTACTGCCGTGCGCATTGCACCACATTTACTTTTGACAATTCTTTGGACTCCATCCAGCTTACGTTTAATTGTACTCTGAGAAGCCTTTGGTCAGCAAACCACAGATTCATAAATTTTTATGGTTCGCGTTTTCATTGTGCAAATCTCCAAATACGGTCACAGATTCGTTTAGATTGCTTTTTGCTTTACGTAACTTCAATTGAATGTGTTCACCTCAGGCAAACTTCTTATCTAGTCCTGTTTCCTTAGAAGGTCATCAACGGTGATGTTCCATAACACTAGACTACCATACCCTGGATTTCGACTCACCCATTTCTGAGATTTATTGGCCTAGCCCTAAGCATTAAGCCATCTTATAACAATGCGCTCAATAAGAGCGTTTCTCACCCTCCCAAAAGAGATCTCGTCAAAAGCAGCTTGAATTTTCATAAAGACAGACAAAGCAGCTCCCCATTGAGAATTTTTTCTTTCCGCGACTCTAACAAGTTAAATCAGAACGGTATCTCTATATCTATCTGATCTATAAGCAAGTTGGTATCTACTCAAGAGCCTACGCAGCAGCGTATGATTCTCCAGGAAGTCGGATAACGCGCTCTTTATTGCCTTCAATAATTTTGGGATAAACAATCCTCTGAGCCACTGGGATATATCTGGTAGCTACACAAAATGTGAATAGTTCCCTAATGCTATCAAGCAAGCTACTCGTATGTACCCCCCATTTTAATAAGGCAGAGAAAATTCCATTCATTCCAGCCATCTTAAGTTGTGAAAAAGATCATTTGGAGCCTTTATTCTTCCAGCTTCGGCTGGTCTTTTATCACTAGCTTCCCTATTTAATGGCTTTAATTTTCATTGTTATTGGCAAACCTGAAAACTTACAACCACAAAAACTCGTAACTCATTTATAATATTGTCTTTTACACTACAACAAAAAATATATAGAGCAGAAGAAAACGAGTATTTATGATTTATGAACTTTCTCAACCGTAGCATATTGTCACAAAATTTGGCAACTACTTAACACTAATGGGTAATAATAAACTAAGCGAACACCAATACACTAGCATAAAATAAAAAAGAAGCTCATTAAAAACCAATGAAGAGTGAAAGCTAGACTCGCAAAACGCAAGCGGAAAAATAGCACATGCACACTTAAACCTGAAATGGTGAACGTAAAATCAGTATTAAAAACACGTAATGCCATTAAAGTTCATTAGAGTACAATTAGCACAGGAGACTCAGAAACTAGAAAACAAACGGAAACAGGACACAACTCTAGCGAAGCAACAGCAGGTTACATACTCCTTGTTGAATAAGTAAAACAATTATTGCACAAAAAAAGCAAATAACACAATTTTCAAAGAAAGACATTTCATTCTTATTGTTTCGTTAAAATGGTAGCCTTTATTTCTTCAATATCTTAATAATAGTTTCGCAATAAACAAAACAACAAATTAATTAAAACGTCTTTGGCATTCAAAGAGGAAAACAAAATTAGACAAACTTTTGTAAAAGAAACTTGCATTTACTGATTTCTATGCTGTGTTCTCAGGTAGTTCAGCTTCTTGGTCTTTTAATGTAATATCCTTTGCTTTATCTGAAATAAAGCTTGACATACCAGAAATGTAGGAGAAAACAAAAAGCGTAATCTTGTACTGTGATGCTTCGTCAATTTTTAATTAGCAACATGATTGCTTAGAAAGAATTGGTTAGGAATAATAAAACAAATGACAAACGTTTGTCTTATATAAAGCAACTAAAGATTTTATACACAAAAAATGTCTGGCTAGAAATTCAATAAATTAATACGTTTTTCTTTTTACTTCATTTCTTGCAACAATTGCCTGCTGATTAGTTTTGTGTTTCTGTAAGTCAGCAAAAAATTAAGCAGTTGTTTGCAGGGGGTTAAATCAAAACTAAATGATAATCACATGATTTTTAAATTTGCTACTAGCTTTTCAGCACTTTTTAATGGGAGACTAGAGCCGGTGGTTATTTTTTTAATAATATAAATAATTAATTTAATTAATTTTTAACGCGTTTATTGCTTTACAGTAGCAGTCATCGATAAGATCTTTAGGAGTTCTTCTGTTTCGTTAATGAAAGTATAACAAATAATAAAAATGTTATAATATCGACTTTAAATTTTATTCGCAAGACATCATGTCGTAGAAGTAATTTTTAATATATTCAACAACACTCATACGACTCCTGCGTTTACCATCGGTTTGTCAAATAATTCGAAAATCTGTAAATAAAACTCAAATAATTTTTATAATAGATTGATTAAGCATTAACATTTTTGAAAATAATAATATTTTTTTATATTTAATTAAAAAAAGTCAAATTATTAGAGTTAAGAGCAAAATACCTTGATAACCGATAAGCACTTCGGACGTTTTTGTGCGGCAGCAGTCTGTCGGCGGCCCAGTCGAATTTTTTATATGTTTAATATTTTCTTTGTTTGCTTCTGTATAAATGCAATCAAGGTTAAATGAAAAGTCTCATCGTTTCGAAAATTAATTTAAAAAAAATTAAAAGATGCGGCTCTCAAATTTCCATCCCTAATTTTATCAGATTCCTAAGGTTTTCACACTATAACACTTTTTAATTTTATTTGAATGTTTGACATATCTTTTTACTAAGTTTAAGAAAGCCTATGTAAATACATGCTTTAATTAATTTATACTTTAATGACAGGCAACAGCAACCTAAAATAAGGCTAATGATACTCTAATTAATTGGATAGTCGAATCTATTACTAAATATTTATTGTTTTAAAATAAAATACCATTTGTTTGTTTAATAAAAAAAAAAGTCATATAAATTAATAAATAATAATTAACACAACTTACTTCAGTGACAGGTGAACATTTTATTCGAATGAAGTGCCTTTTTCATTCGTTTTTATTGTATGTACATCACTAAAATTATTTTTATGAATTATTTGGATAAGAAATAAAAAAAAAGTTACAGTGTTGAGTTCAAGGGCTTTACAGTATAAGGATGTAAAAAGTGGAAAGGAATAGAAAAAGGGAGCATTTATACTGGGTAATCTGGTTTCGGAAAAAGTATTGCTTCTAAAAAAATCTATTTCCGAAAAAAGATAAATCTCAATTTAAAGAAGGTTTACTGTAAATATATACCTACTTTAAACCTACCATAAAATTGCTTTGCTTAACAATGTTTTATAAAGCTTTATTAAGTTTCGTTGCATATTTCGGTCTGTGTTTTAAAAGTGTTTTTAAATAATGTGATTCTATACCGACAAAGCACCAGCCTGGGGACTGATTATTCAGTTACCACTCTATATCATTGTAAATACGAACTCTTTTAAAGCACACCGTTATTAACTTTCTCTAATCTTTCGTTGTCAATAAACAAACTACTGTTGCTATTAATTTCAAATATACCCCAAACCAAACAGTTTTGACCCATAGTGCTTGGCAGTAACCCAAATAATACATTGACACTTTCTAAAACTCCATAAGTTAAATTAACCAAATAAAATTGTCAAAATGTTTGTTTTGTTTATTTTTTTCAAGGATAAGTCTACTATCTCAGTTCTTTTCCTTTCCATAAAAGAAAGAATCAATTAACAAAATTTATATTCTTTCCATATGACCCAAATTTTTCTTTTTATCAGAAAAGAAAGTCTGACTACAATATTATTCTTCGTATGTCACTTTAGCAGAAATATCGCAATGATACGAAAACAACTTGGAATTGTATTTCCTGTACTTTCAGTTTATTACAGCGGCAAATACATATTAAAAGCTCTTAAATCTGATTTAGCCTTTTGTTATTTATCTCTAAACCATTTACACTAATTATAATTTATTTGCCCTCCATAGGGCAGCTAAACATTTGTATATAAATAAATATAATTTGTAGGTCAACAATAGCAGGCTTGGAAAGACTAAAAGGAGGAAAGAGGAAGAACAAAATAACAAAACGAAAGCTCCAGCTACACTCAGATTAGGAACTCCTAACTAACTGATTAACCCTATAAAAATAGTTTCGGTTAATTTTTATACATTTTTGCTCTTGCTGGCCCCTGGCTGGAGATTTAAAATAAAATTATTTCACACACATACATCTAACATAATAGGCCACCAGGCCCAGTCACAACATAATACAAAATAACCATAAAGAAATGTCCTTTTATTAACGTTAATAAGACAGAATGGCTTGCCACAATGGTTGTTTATTTAAGATCACCCTCTATTTGAAGCACAAAACTTGCCATGCGTGTTCGTGTGTGCCGGCATCAATAGCAAAAGTAACAATATCAAGACATGATGCTACAACAATGATATGCAGCCCTATAATTTACTATATCAATGTCTTTTTAGTTGACTGAAAACATGTCTGTGCATGTTGTATGTTTAAATGTTACTGCTGTCTGCTAACTATCATTTCGTATGCGTGATGTAAATGGTTGTTATTGCTACTGCCTCGTTGATTGCCAGTCGGTCTGTTTGTGTGTAGGTATGTTTTATTATTAATGCTTGTCTTGTAAGCAACGTGCGAAGGATTTTATGAGAACAGACATGCTAAAGCATCCTGTGTATTAACTCTACTTTAAGCAGTATTTTTAACGAAGCAGAAATAAATAAAAACAATACATTGTGGGTCTGCAAAAAGAAGAACAACAAAGAAACACAACTTATGGACATCTTAGTGCTGCTTCCAGGGGGTAAAATTAAAATAATGTTAGTAGTTTGTAGACATCTAGACAGCATGTGGTCCATACTTCTTGCTTTTAGGTATTTTTTCACTTGAGTCATGCAAACAGCCAGCTAAAACCAAACAAATGCGTCTGCTGAAAATTTTTGCTAAAGTAACTTCATAAATACTTTTGTACTTTTACTGTTTTCAGCTGTAGATGCTTCTTAGCAATTCTTCTCCCTAATAGCCATAGCTACTTATATATATAATTTAAGGCATGAACTAAACTGTTAGGACAATTACATATTCAACGCAGAAATTTTAATAATTTTTAAAATGTTTGAGTAAGAATTTTGACAGAAAAATTGTATATTTTTAAAAAATAATTGAAGTAGTGATTCCCAAATACCCTTTCTTCTCAAAAACGTCCTCGCTCAGGTAATGATAAGTTTAAAGCAGTCTTTGTTCAGTAGTCACTGTGAAGTCGTCGCATTTTGATTATAAACATGTCTTAACTAAATTATATGAAAATTACATCAAATACAAGCTTTAGTTTAAAGGACCTTTCATCTTCCAGCCTTATTCTAGTTTTCTTTTGCTCACAGTTTGGCCATAAACGAATCAAGTCATATTTTAGCCGTACTCTACTCTCGCCATAGTTTCAGGGAATTTTTGCCTACAACTTGTTCACATTAGTCATAGGGCAGTCATAGTCTAGTCGTAGTATGGTAATAATGTAGTCATAGTCTAGCCACAGTCGAGTTATACCTTAGTCATAGTCTAGTCATAGTCTGGTCATAGTAGTCTAGTTATAGTCTTGTCTAATCATAATATGACATAGTAATGTCATAGTCAAGCTCTTGCCTGTCCTTAGTCCAACCTTCTTCTAGTTATAGTCCAGTCTTTTCCTAGCCATAATCGTAGTTTAGAGATAGTGCAGTTTTGTTCTAGTCATAGTCCTGTCATAATTTAGCCATAGTTTAGCCATAGTCTATTAATATCCTAAAGATAGTCCATTTTCTAATCAAAGTAAAGTCATAGTCTAGCCGTAGTCTAGTTTTGGCCTAGTCATAGTCTAGTCATAGTGTAGTAATATTCTATAGTCATATTCTTGTCGTAGTGCAGTCATAATTTAGTCATAATACAGTTATAATCTAGCCATCGTCCATACAATCTCTAGACATAGTATAGTCATATTCTAGTCATAGTATAGTTATAATCTAGTCATAGTTAAGTCATAATCTAGTCCTAGTCTAGTCAGAGTGTACTAATCTAGTCTAGTCATAATCAAGTTCTATTATAGTCGTAGTCCAACTATCTTATAACTATAGTCCATTTTTTTATATCAATAGTCCTATCATAGTCTAGAGATAGTGCTTTAAAAAATTGAAAAAATATATTTTCCGAATTGTATTAACTTCCATTTTCTTTTAAAAATTTATCTTATAATCAAAGTGCTTTTAATTAAATTAGAATAATTCCAGCATAAAAACTTGAAAATATGTTCAAATATCTACTTAATATATTAACAGTACACAAACTTTCCTTTCAAAAGAGAAATAGAATACAAACGAAGAAAACAAATCATTGAAATAAATCAAATTTGCAAGCAGCTTCAGTATCAAAGTAAAAAAAGATTTGAAGTCAAAAGAAAAGGACGTAGGAATATTAACGTTTATAAGAAGCATCATAAACGAAATACGCAAACGGCGGTTTAAAACAAGACAAATTCTGAGTTCAGTAAAATTTCTGACAAGGAATGAAAAGAATGCTAACTTTGCGTTAGGAAGGACATGTCAGTGTTTAGTATTCCATACAGCTAAGGAATTTAAGAATATTTTGTGTTACGAAAATTTTGAGTGCATTTAGTCCAGCTATAAGTCCAGTGTGGTTGGAAATAGGATATTCAGCCTACTATATGATATTATTGTTGCCACATTAGTATGAATTTAAAATTCATAAATAATAATTCATATATTTAAGCTCCTGCAAGAGCTACTTCTCATTGACAGCCTTCCTCCCCACTTGCTTTCATTCTGAGATGGTCCTACAATAACAAGTGTTGCATAATAAAGTAAATTTATAAATAAAAGTTTTTCACTTTTGCCGCTTGCCACACGAGCATACAAGACACGTTTCACGTTGAGCTAGGCGAAGCCTCACTTGCTGCCATGCAACCTGATGAAAGAAAACGATATGCAGCAGCATAATAAAGTGACGAGACTTTAGGAATTTCTTTGTAAAATAAAGCAGCAGAAAATAAAAAGAAAATTTCGTAAAAAAACGTACGAGGATGCTGGGGTGGGTCTCAATGTGTAGCTGATGTAATGGTGACGAAGATAATGATGATGAAGTTTAAGCTTGAAAACGTATGATATGCTGTTTCGTATTGGTTGCTTTTAATAGGAAAATGAAACTGTTTTAATAAATACGTGTTGTTGCTGATGTTGATTATGTTGCAACTTGCCGAGACGATATATCCACTAAAACACTATCATAAGGAAGGTTACAAGCACATTGTATGTGTGTGTGTGTGCGTTTCAAGTATACCCCACCACTTTAAGGGTCTTACGTTGATAATATGGATTTCAGTTTAGCCTCTCACGTGTTTGGAATAGTTTAATAAATAAGAAACAGGGAAAATGGTAAAAAGTAAATAAAATATGTCTGCATGAAGAAAAATTGTATAATAACTTGATACTTATAAAATATGTTTTTATAAAAAAAAAAAAATTAATACTACACAAAATGCAGTGAAGGAAGTCACCTCACATGCCCTTTACTAGATGTAAGTATGAATAAGATATACAGTTTGCTCAATACTAAGCCAAAACTTTTCTTTTCAAAAACCATCGAAATATATCTTTAAACAAATATTTTTAGCTACTTCAAATATTAACATTTGATGCCCCTGAAAGTATGCAAGACCGTTTAGGTTCGCACAATATATTCAATACATATTTGCTTAAAGCATCCATACGAGCTGAGTTTCATGTCCTTCTTAATCACGATTATGGCAATAATCATCCATTTTGTATTTATTTGTATCTGTTGCTATTGCTCCTGTCATTGACGGACGCTACTTTTTTGCATCATCATATCTCATGTATTTATCTCATGTATGCATTTTAAGATATCCTTCTTCAGTTTGCAAAATTACATAACCAAAAAAGGCCAAACCAAGATATAAACCAAGATATAATAAATAAATTCAAAAAACTTAAAATTTAACTTAATAACATTAAAATAAACTGAAGTAGATTACAATTTAAAAAAAATGAAGTTAAATATAATAAAATAAAATAAAATAAATGACCATACTATGACCAGGCTCTGATCAGAATATGACTAGAGTTTGACCAAACTATGGCAAAACAGTGAGCAGACTATGACCAGACTGTGCCCAGACTATGACTAGACTGTGACCAGATTATGACTGGACTTTGACCAGACTACGAATAGACAGCGACCAGAGTATGACCAGACTTTGACCAGTCTATGACTAGGCTATAACCACACTATGAATAGACTTTGAGCAAACTATGACCAGAATATAACCAGACTCTGACCAGAATATGACCGGAATATGACTATGACTATGAAAAGACTGTGACCAGACTATGATTAGACCTTGACCAGACTATGACTAGAATATAAGCAGACTATGACTAAATTTACTGTATTACGACTAAACCATGACTGGACTATGACTGGACAAAACGACTAAGCTATTAGTGGAATGTGACTTAAAAATCACTATAGTATGACCAGACTGCATGCACACTATCATCAAACCAAAAATGGGATCAATGCTATGAACGCTGAATATGCCACCTATGAAGAGCAATTTACATATTAAGAGCAATAGCCTTAGCATATTCGAAATACTTATATATGCGCTTCCTCTCCACATTCTTGAAAAGTTTTTTAAGTGTTAAATATTTTAGTTTTTTATTGGACTCGTTCTCTAATTCGATAGTAAAAACAGTTTTGTATTTTCCCTCATACGAGCAGTGATTCAAAACCACTTTTCAATGGTGTTTTGTTTTATTTAAGAGAAACAAATACGTCCTACAAAACATCTTGTATAACTTTTAAGAACTTTTAGTTTGCTGTTATTGTGTTTATACAAAGTAATCAAAAAGTGGAAGATTAATCCGTATTTAATTTAGCATAATTTCCAGTTACGCGTACAATCAATTAGAATTTCAATTACCTTAACCAATCGTATGTTTGGTATAAAAAAATACATTAAGAAGTCTGAACAAACTCATTTAAACAGTTGCGAAAGTTAAGAGGAATAACAAGCTGGCTGACTGGCTGATTCTGTTACAAGCCAGTGACCCTGTTGTAGAATTGAAAAGAAAGGAAAAAGGATTGGCTGATGATGCTACATAATGGCAGGATACAAAATATTTAAAGGCCATAAGGAAGTTTATGATTGAGCCGTCATACCAAGGAACAAATTTCATAAACTTGTAAAGAAATATAGCTAAACTCTTTTGTGTCCAAAGGTCTTATGTTGTTGTGGACTTTCAAGAAAATAATTTCGCTAATAATTATTATTTGCTGTTGCTTTGCTTTTGCAAAGGTAATTGCGCCAACCAATCTGTCAGCAAAAAACTGTTTATAATTTTAGCCATTGCAAGGAGGGGGATATTAACATTTAAAATATTAAACAAGGCTAGATGGCCATTTGAAATTTTAATTATAATAGCAGGCCAAGACGAAGTTAGGTGCAAATTATTAGCAAAAAATGTAAAAGAAAAGCAAACTTTTGCAACAGCTGTCAAAGCAACGTAATAATAATTATTATTTTATTGCTAAGCATTTAACTGGAAATCTATTAAGAGAAACCGTTTTACAGTGAAGTGCTTTGAAGCAAAAAAAATATATATAGAGAGAAAATAACTTCTTGGTTTTTCGTCTAAAACGGTTCCAGTAAGAGGATATTTTTTAGTGGCACCAATAAAATTTTAATTGCTTTCTTAATGAAATTACAATTTTACTAGACTTACAGTTTTATGTTTTAGTAACAAAATAATTTAAAAAAATTAAAAAATATAAAGTTAAACAAAAACTATTTTTTTTAGTACAAAAAATTTTTTGGAAAACTTTTTTTAATAAAATATATTTTCATAGAATTTTATAAAAAAAAGTATTTCTATAAACATAAAGTAAAGCGTTTTATTGTGCAGGCTCTTCTGTGATGTTGTAAGTTTAGCGATTCGAACTAACTATTTTTGACAGGCAATTCTAAAAAATGTTGACAAGCTCTGGCTACAGATTTTATCAAAATTAGTTTTTTATGAAAAAAAAAAAACATTTATACTATTTTCAAAAATCGCTTTAATATTTCCATCTTCATCTGCCAATTAACTTTCATTGTGAATGCTGCACATAATTAACTTTATTATTTGTTGAATTTATTTAATTAAAATTTTCTTTTAACTGCCCCCTCCTCTCACTGCTCTCCTTCAATCAACGCTTAGTAACAGCATTAGCTTTAAAGCCAAAGCAAGAAATATATCGCTTTCTTTTCGCATAAGGTGAGGCAATTATTCCCGCCCATTAAGTTTTAAACTTCAAAGTATCATGCTGTAAAAATGCGATAAAAAAGGCAAAACGGAAATCAATTTCTTTTGCATAGCAAACTTTAATTTGAAACAAAGAAAAAAAATCCAGTTTTTCTGCTACCCAAAAAGCCAGCCGTTTTATAACACAGCTGCATTTAATTTCTTAACCCTTTACTGCCTATTAAATTACCAGCTCAAATGGAAATACAAGAAAAACTACTGGCTATAATTGAAACATTAAAATGCGCTCAGAATGAAATACAACCAATCCCTACACAGACTTTGACGGCACAAAGACACGACAATCGTTGGCCAACGGCCTGGAAAATAGAACAACATCTCAGCCGAAAAAAAGGGCAACTAAAAGGAGTAAAAGAATTTCGTTCATTAAAATTGTAATGATCACAAGAGCAGAAAGCTCTGTACACAGCTACAAAAACAAAATTCAGCATTCATTGCTTTTTTACTCTTTCGTTTCTTCTTTTATGAATTTTTGCCATTTTTAGTGTTTTAATTTTCGCATTGAAGTAAAACATGAACAAAGGCATTTGTTTTAATGAGTCTTACGACAGCTTCTTTTTAAGTACAAATTCTTACGCAACATAAATAAAATGACAGTGGACAATAAGAGGGAACATTAAATTTATTTTATTTTTTATTATTCCATACACCATCATCACTTCTACTAGTGACCAAGATACAGAGCCAGAAAAGCCCTCTCTGCAGAAACCACCTACAAAATACGAGTATATGTTGGCCTTCTTTGTGGAAAAAAATGTGCATCGCAAACTTTTGAAAAAATTCCTTAGCTTGCTCGTAAAATACTCGTAACGCCAAATAATACTTTGTTCCATTAGAACACATAATTTTGGAAGAAGCCATAAGAAAAATGTTTATGTAGTGGCAATTTTCAATAGAAGATTTTGTGTGAGAGTTAAGATTCTTTAACAAATTTTGTGCTTAACAATATTCCTAATTGATAGTTTTGTGTATAACAGTATTGTTTAAAGATTTTTGTATAATGAAGGTCTCTACCAACAGTACTACTGTTAAATAAAAAGTTTTTGTCTAACCATTATCTAAAGTGCATATTTAAAAAAAAAATTTTATAACAGTTTTTACTAGGAATTTTCATGAGCAGGTGTATTTACCTATGGTTTAAATATAGTGTTTCATCTAGAACAGTTTAATCTGAGGAAAGTATTTATTATAACAGTAATTGCCATAGATCATTTTGAGTAAAAAAAGTATTTTTCTATAGAAAATTTTGCTTACATAACTGTTTTTACAGAAACTTTAGTGTTTAACATTATTTTCTATTGAAAATTATATATATAGCTATACCTTATATATATAAACATTTTTGTATAACAGAATTCTCGATAGTAAAATTTTTGTATAACAGTATTTTATATAGATTATTTTATGTATACAAACATATCATAGAGACTATTTTATTTATAATTATATTTCCTACAGATTTTTTATAACAGTAACTTCTGTAGACATTTCTTGTATAACAGTATATTCTATAAACAAATTCCTAAATGAAAGAATTTTTTACAGAAAATTGTGCGTATAACAGTATTTGATATAGACCTGTTTCCTATAATTTTGTATCTAATTTTATGTATGTAGTATAACAGTTTTTTTGAAAAAAAGTAATAAGATATTTTTTGCACAACAGTATTTTCCATAGAATGTTTCGGACTCAAGTATTTTCTCGGATATTGCATACAAGTAATCACCTTAGATAATCTTCTGTATGACAGCATTTTACATTTTGACGAATATTTAAAAAATAAATTGAACACCTCTGACTGCAAGGGCTTTTTGGTAAAACTTAAATGTTTTTGTTTTGAGGTTCGTTAAACTTTCTCATGGGGTTTAAAGAATTTTGGGCATAAGACGTTTCCTTATAAGTTGGCTTAAGCAACTAGTCAAATGCGTATAGAGATTAACATTTTATGACTTGTGATAAAATTAGCTAATGAATTTCTTTAAAAAAAATATTTCTTATATAGAAGAACTTATTAACAGTTATTTCTATAAAATATTTTTTATTTAAAGGTATTCTGTATAGAAAACCTAGTGGGCAGTAAAATATTCTTAAGAAAATTTTGCAGATGACAATTTTTGTAAATAGGATATTTTGTGCAGAACAGTATTTTCTGCAGAGAATGTTGCATGAAACAGTATTTTCCAGTAGCTTGTTTTTTGTATAACAGTATTTTTTACAGACAATTTTGTGCAAAAGAGTATTTTCTATAGACGGTTTTGTCTGCAAAAGTATTTCCCACAATCAATTGTGTATATAACAGTGTTTCCTATTAAACATTTTTGTATAACAGTATTTTATTACAAAAAATGTGTATGTGAGAATTTTCAAGTATAAAATTTTGTACATAACAGTATTTAATGCCGAGAATATTTCATAGAGCAGTATTTGCAATGGCATGTTTTTTGTATAACAGTACTTTATATAGACAATTTTGTATAGAAGAGATTTTCTACAGAGAATTTTGTCTACAAAAGTATTTACTATAGCAAATTGAGTGTATAACAGTATTTTTTATATAATTTTATTTAATAACAAAATTTTCGATTAAAAAATTTATGTATAACAGTATTTAATTTAAAATATTTTGTGTATAACAATACTTTATAGAGATTATTTTGTGTATAGCAAAATTTTCTATGGAGGTTTTCTCATAAAACTATTTTTTATGGAATCTTTTTTGTATAACAGTATCTTCGGTGAAAGATTTTAGGAGCCAGTCTTTATCTCGGACTCTTTGTAGATAACAGTGTTTTGAGTAGACATATTTTGTACAGGGAAGGTATACTATTTTATTTTGTCGCCATTTTGGTAAAAATTAGTCTTGAGAGTTCATATTTAGCAGTCGTGAAGTAGAGACACAAGACCATTTCCAGAAGACCATTTACGCCGCCGTACATATGCCAATAGGATGCTACAGCTACAGCTCGCCCATGACAACCACTAAAAGTTACAGTCTGGTGTGCAATTTGGTCAGGAGGAATCATTGGACTTTACTTCTTTGAAACTTAAAACGGCGTAACGGTAACTGTCAAAGGGGAGCGATATCGTGATATGATTGAAAACTTTCTAACGCCACAACTGCATGCTTTGGACATGTGGTTTCAACAAGTCGGTGCCACATCGCATACAGCCATGATTACAATGGAATTACTGCGAGACCTCTTCCCACAACAAGTTATTTCAAGGAATGGTGATGTTGATTGTCCTCCACGGTCGCCTGATTTGACTGCTCTGGACTTCTTTTTGTGGGGATATCTGAAAAGCAACGTTTATGCAAACAAACCAGAAACGCTGCAGCAACTCAAACAAAATATACGTGATGAAATCAATGAAATACCGCGTGAAATGTGTGAGAATGTAATGAAAAATGCGTTCAAAAGGGCTCGCATTTGTGAGGCTAACAGCGGCGGACATTTATCTGATATTGTATTCCATACATAATTGCCGACATTAAATAAAACATTTATCAATATGCGATCCATTCTCTTTCATTTAATCAAAAATTATAAACAAACAAAGTAGTATACCTTCCTGGCGGACACCCTGTATAATAAAACTTGCTTATACAATTTAGTGTATAACAGTATTATACTTTTCACAAAAAGCACATTTCTAGGAATAACATTATTTTCAATATAAAATGTTGTGCCGGACTGTACATTCATTACAAAGGTAATGGCATGTTGGCCTTTTGTAGATAATTAGTTTGTTCTAGTTCTTTCTGCTTGAAATTCTGGATACAACTTTATGTTCCAAAAATAACATTCCATTATTTTCTTTATTCAAATATAAAAAGCGTTGCCATAATCATTATATTGGAGTAGTTTTTTTCTTCATTTAATTATTTTCAGCTTACAATTTTCGCGTGAATTTTTTTAATTCATTTCGCATGTTGAGTTTGTGGTTTCTTTTGTGAAGTTATTATCTCATACATTTACAATGACTTTGTGATGATCATTAAAAATCAGGATTGCGTGTAATCCCTTTTTGCAGATATGAAAATCATCAAGAAGAGAATATAAAAATATGCGAAAAAATTCCAAAAAGTCCTGAATTCTGAAAGGAATGCAAAAAAGAATTTACAAAAAATATGAATTCCACATTTTCACTTTAATATTTCAGTTGCATATGTATGTGTGTACGTACGCATACAAGAAATAAAAAATTAATAACACACATCTACGGAATATAGTCACCCATATGTGTGTATATGGGTGCGGATAATCACCACGGATTTCCCACATTCACAGATACGAACACAAATAAAAAAACACCATGAACTTAACAAAAGTTTCATTACAATTGTAATAACGTCATTGTTGTGTTAAATTCTTTTTTCTTGACTGATGTTATGGAGCGAAAGAAAAAATGCCAACAATGAAAGTATTTGTAATTTGGCCGTTACTTTTGTCCGAATTTAAAATATTAAAAAATAGAACATTTTTTCCCATAATTGGAGTTGTGGTTAACCAAAATTTGTTCTTCCTTAATCCAAAGTTGGTGGTTAAACTAGGTTGCGTATGTCTGCACCATGAACTGGACAGGATTTTATTCATTCAAGAATAAAATTTGTTCACCACACACGAATGAATGTTTCTTGTTTTTTTTATTTTCGTGAATGTTCGTTTGCTTTACCGCTTGCAACTAAATCTTAAGAAAAGAAATCTGGTATCGCTTCTGTTTTTTTCACCGCGCATGATTATCTTCTTTTCCCGAAATGATCACGAAAGAACAAAAATGTGTTCATTCGTTTTATATTAATGATCTTACCAATATATACGTACAGGTAGATTAGTTCGGATCTGCCAGGGAGAAATGCACAAAGTTTGGTTCTTTCGTGATTATTTCCATAATTAAAAAAATAAAAAAATGTGGTTTAAAAAAAACAGAAGCAAACAAAATTTCTGTCATGAAGAGTGAGTTGTGAGCAGTAAAAAAACAAAAATTTTCACAAAAATGAAAATAGCAAGAACCATTCGTTCGTGTGTGGTGAAAAAACTAAAAGCAAAATGAAACTTCTTTCATGGCAAACGAAATTCCTAAAGCAAATCAAAATTTTATACGTGAGTAATGAAAATAAAAGAACAACCAAATAAGTTCACTGTGTTAAAAACTTATTTTGTGGAAGTTAAGTTTTTTATGAGGCAGTATACAAACCTCATGCTAAAAGTCTGCATATTGCCGTCAGGTCCGTGTACATATGTTCGAAAAAAATAAGAGCTATAGTCGGTGATGCTCGCAGGATACAATCTTCTCCATCGCTTCCGGTTAAATATTCAATATATTCGTAACGCAGGTGTAAATATTGTCATGATGTTTAATCACAATTTCATGCCTCTCGTTCTACTGCTGCCGCTTATCTTTCAATGTTCGAGCTACCGGAGGAAATGTCACCCGTCTACATGTTCCATCCTGTAGTTTCATGGTGGTCTTTTACAATTGGATGAGCACCTTATCGTTCATGTAAAACACAATATTGAAAATTGTAACTGACGTTTTATATCAAGAAAACTTGCAATACTTTGAAGCAAATCCATTAATATTTTTAGGCGCAATTAGGTGGGGTAACATCACCTCCAACGTTTATAAACTTCCAGTAGACAAAATTACAGCAGTGGATCAGATAGGTGGTCCCCGCCTGCAAATGGTTTCCATAAATCACGCCTATTATAGCAGTTTTAGCTCAGCTACAGTTTTAACTATTCTACAAAGTCCCAGGACTCCACTCCACCCATTAAAATCATCTGCTGCAAAACAACCAAGGGCCAAAATTATAAACCTAATATTTATTTTAAAATTTATGAATTGTTTTAGTTTTCTGGTGCGGATTATGTAATAAATTTTTCAACCCCGTTTGCTTATTTTACTCAATTATATTTTGCCTCACAGAATTGTATGAAGAAGATTAAAACTTATCAGACGTAATAGAAGCCCTACAGCTACAATTATAAAATAACTTTCATAAGTCAGCAAAGGTACGTAGACGTTTCTGTATGGCCTCGTGTACAAAAATAGAAGTTATTGTTTTAGAAATATTTCACGGGAAAAAATTGAGCAAATAAAATATAGAAGTAAAACTTTTGTTAGGAATCATTTGTAGATTTAATTGTAGTTTTTATATTTTTCTTTGTTTTCTTTGTTTTTTTGTTACAGGGGTAGGTGAATAAGTTTAGAGAAATACTGTAATGATTTTATAAACAATGAAAATAAAATTCAAAATTATAACCAAAACTTTTTGATCAATCCCAGCACTTTACTCCTGCAGCGCTAAACATTTCAAGCAGCTTTAGTGTTAATTAAACTTTCGAATCCTCCTTGTCTCTCTCCCTATCTCTCTTTTTCTCTTTGCCAGCATACCTTTCAAATCACGTTATACTGGAATTAATGCTAAAAATTAGTTCGTTATATACTAGCACTTGTAAGTAGATTTTGTTATACTCGTAATACAAAGTTCGTTTTTATTTCTCTTCATAATTTCACTTTCATAAGCTGCCATGAAAATGACATAGACATTGAAATTCATGCACAGTCTTATACAGACATGTGAATATGAGTTTAAATTAGTTTCATGTATTTGTACTTATAATAGCATTAGAAAGATAAACACAAAGAAAAAATGTTATTGTTATATTTTTTCGGAAGAACTAATGAGTTGTTACTACTTTAAGCTCTGGGGATTTACGTGCTGTTTTGACTTTAATAATAAAATCTAATGAAAACTTTAGATTAAGTAACGAAAAAGGAGTGGGTTGGTTGAAATTGCTACAAATGAAGCTGATCATTCACTTCATATGAAGTTGATAATTCACCAAAATTAAAGAAACTTTCACCAAAATTAAAAGACTTCACAACTACAAATAATTACTTTGCTTTTAAAACAATTCACATAAGTCTTTAAAGGTATTTTAAATAACATGGCTGCATTCGGTTAAGCTAAAAAACAAAGTGTTTTAAAACACTGAAAGCGTGTGTAGACAAAACAGCTTATGTCAAGTTTTTCAAGTTTTTGCTTGAAAAAATGCTACTCACGCAGTTTTGAAAAACTCACACAAGTTTTTATTAAGTCATGTTAACTTGAATGTAATAATAGTTTAAATAGTTTACATGAAAGTTGCTACTTCGTGCAAACATCGGTATTGCTGTAGGCACAAACATGTATTATGATGTGAGCGTACGAATGTCTATGGTAAGGTGAGCTCACACAAATCTATGTTGATGTGCGCTCACGACTATAAAATGCGCAACATTGTTGATGAACGATCATTCTACACCCAAGTGGCTAAGTGGCAATGGATGCGCAGGTTAAAGCCCCAGTTGTAAATCTGACCATTAGCAGCTGGTGAATTCCTAGTTCAGCAGTAAGTTGATGTCTAACAGCATCTAACTGTGGTTAAACCTCTCCCTGTAGCTGAGAGTAGCACAGCAAGAGCTCAATAGAGGCGGTCGTACTGTGACCAATAGTATCTAGGCTTAAAACTCTCACTGGCTCTATTAGTATTATGGACGGCTAAGAATAACGCATATAGAGTACACTCACGGGGTACGACTGGTGTAGCTCTGAGTGTAGCGCTACCTCGTATCGCACGCTCCCATACGCTCGATCTCTCTTATGCAGTCGCTCTTGCTCCTCACAACGAACCGCTGAGACCACAGACTGGTCGAGCAAATTGTATATAACAAGGATACTAAAAAAAGTTATGATTCTAGACGCCGGTGAACCTGCACCAACAACCAGTGAAAACGTGGCTCTATACCGGAAACCCACTTAATCATTACCCAGTGATATTTTGTACAAATAAGAGAGCACTAGCTGATCTATATGGATCGATCTTGCCTATTAATTAGGCAAGACGATTTTTGTTGTCCCTTTTGCAATCACATTATACAGCCGATTTTCATAGAAAGTATTGTTTTTAAAGGTATTTATTTGCTGATGTGCACAATCTATATTTTATAAAAATTAGTATATTAGGAGCTATAAGGTCTTGAGGCTGAAAAATACACAAATGAAAAGTACTTGTGTATGTTTTACTAATGGTTGTTGGCGTAGCTAAGTCTGGTACAAAAAGTTGAAATGTATTCTTTTAATTGTTGAATTAATATTTCTACCCACATTGGAGGAAGGTAAAGTAATAAAATGTCGACTAGTAGGAAAACACTATTTTTCATAAAACGATAGAACTTATAGTTCTCTGAATCCAAAAGGATCGTTTTAAATAAGACCCTCTCAACTCCCTCTTCAAATTGCTTTTTGATTTTTACTTTCACATAAAATTGCACACTTGGTTGGCTGCCCATTCTTCAGTTGGCTGTTTATTTGTGCAAATGTTTCGTTGGTTAGATGTTGCCTTTTAATGTATCACATAAATGATAAATTATACATTTTGTTCCAACGTAAAAAAACCTGCCATATTTAATAATTACCGCCTGAAAACCGGTGGTATAAAAATAAAAAAAAACAAATAACAGCCCCCACATCCTGTTGCAAGAGATTTGTTATGCTCCCCAGACACATAAATGGCGCCGTTTTTTGCTCATACATTAATACTCACACATACATACATGCTTACTGACATATGGATGCGAAATGCAATTACATACCCCATTAAACCCCCCCCCCCCTAACTTTTACTATCACAAATAATATTCATTTATATCCACACTTGCACTCACTCTCACTTAGTACCTTCTAATAGCATCCTGGTTGTTGTATTTAAACTTGTGCGCTTGTAGCTTTAAGCGGGAGAAGGAGGGAGGTTTTTCATTAGTTCTACTATGATGGGGTGACTTTTGTTAGCCTTCCTCCCCTTGCTACCAAACCCGTTAAGATAACAAAGTCTTTATTATTATCCTTGGCTTCCACTTTTCTGGCGTCTCATTCATTTATATACGAGTAGTTTTCAACCTGCATTTTTGCATCATTAAAGTTGTCATAATTTTCCATTACGTTTGCCATCATTGTTGTGTGTTTGTGTGTCTGTCCAATAGCTGAACATAAGTAATTATTTTTATGATTATTATTGTAAGTCATCGTTATCCTCATTAAAAATATAAAAATAAAACTAATTAGTCTCTTTCATTATTCGGGTATTTAAGAAATGATATGTGATTTCCTTGAGTTTTAATAATGCACACTTTTTTAGAAATTAGGTAAATGGTTTGCTGTTCTGTAAGCTTCGATAAGCCTTCGTGATTTAAGGTTTCTTGCTGAGTATAATGACGAGAATGGAAGGGCGTAAGATAATTAATTTTCAGCCATAGGAGATATATTGGTAGAAGGAGAAATGGTATATACCTAAGAGCTTAGAGACTTTAGAGAAATCCAGCTGAATTACTTTTCGGAGGTAAATATAAATTGACTTGCGTCTTACTCTGTGACTTACTCTCAAAGGATAAATTGTAAGGGCTGAAAAGAATGTAGCGCAGCCAAAATAAAGTTATTATGATATTTTATGAAATAAAACCCAACAGCTCGAACTATTCAGAATAACATGTTCATCTTTAAAGGAATTGTGACCACATATTTTGGCGGCAATAAAGCCCAGCAAACGTTAGCTTTTGTTGGTAAATTAGGTACTTTTATTAGATACTCTTATCGGACCAAACGGGCTTGTTGTACTCACTAATAATAATTAATTATCCTGTCATATAATTCATCCAGCTTTAGTTCTCGAACCAGTTTTTATGCTGTTAGAACCTGGTCAAGTTACACCATCCCAAATACAGCAACGAATAGGAATATTACGTCCGTTGAGTTTAACAGTGCAAAAGAGGGTCTGTCTGTAAGAATTAGCGACATAATTTTTCAGTTTTAAAGGCCCCTGTTATCCATCGTAAAAGGAACATGACACCTTTCCAATGTCTGCCGGGATTTCGCATGGTACCAAAGAAACGGGGATCTGTCGCATAGATCTTGCTAAATTCGATAGATGGCCTGCATTATGCTGAATTTAAAGACAACATCCGTCTTCTCAATCCTGCAGCTTCAGGAGCTCAGGTTTTAATACGGCCAAAGGAGGAATACGGAAGACATGGACAAGAATGCCTCGCGAGGGGTCAATGTCGAAAGGTTCTGCTAAGACATTGGGTCGTGAGATTTCAGTAAGAATGAACAAGGAAGCCTCTCAAGTGGTGAAGAGGTTAATATATGTAGAAACTGCGGCGTTTATTGGCCAATGGAGAAAATCGAGATACGGGTCCGTATCCAAAGATACTCCTGAACAAGGGACTAAGACGGTAGTGATCATTGTGTGTGAATGTCCAGCACTAGCTATCATAAGGTTAATGCCTTTGGAGGCCCTAAGCTTTAGACAAGTACTAGCAAATACAGGAGGCTCCGTAATTAGGAAGAAGGCTGACAGTTAGCAGATGACAGTCTAAAATCACTACATTTAAGTTGTAGATTACAAATCGGTTACCTGAAATTAATTCGGGGAAAAAAGGGGTCGAAAAAGGAGCTCTCTAACATAAATTCAAATTTTCATAATTAAATTTTATCATTTGGACCTGCTGTTCAATCGTCGAATGTGCAACGAGGAGTTTTCATATGCAATATGAATAATAATAATAAACAAGAGATTTGACAGACTCCACCAAAGTTTGTTAAAGAATAATTTATATTTATCTTCTAAGCCACCTTCAATTGTTCAAAAGCTTATAATCTTAGTCTTTAAACAATTCCTTCCCCAAGCCTCATAAACAAACATAAAACCTCGAAAAAAGTTAAAATAATTTACAGCTAAAAAGAAAAATATTTAAAATACGACATCTTAGTTAAGTATAAAAAAGCCAACAAGGAGAGATTAGCTAGACAACGCAGAAGACAAATAATAATGGCGAGGTTTAAGTATCAAGCGAGTATTTAAATTATAATTCACACTAACAGCTAAAAAAGGAAGATGCCAACATGTAGCAGACTATTTCGTTAAGTAACTACAAGCGGAATGTGCAGGAGACAATACCTCATAGACGTTGTTTAGGCAACAAGAAGCAAAAAATAATAAACAAAAATATAAAAACAAATAAGAAATATTTAAGAAGGAATTATACAGTAAAAGCTGTAATAATTGGCAATACTTAGTGATGAAGAAAAAGGAGGATTTCATTTAGTTACTAAAAAAAAATTTATAGAATGACCTGGAATTTATGTTGCAGACACTTGATGATTTGGCAGAAATGTATGGAAATCAAGTTTGAAATCTCCCATCAGATGTAAGCTCAACACTTTTCTGATTATTCTTACCTCAAGTAGTCTTTCCGTTTTTATAACTTTGAAAATAGGACATTTGTCATTATTATTATCGAGACCCTGCAGTACGACCCTTTGGTTTTTTGTGCAATCTTTCACTGAAGCAACTAATTATCTTGTTCAGGGAGTGACCATATAGACCTCTTGAAGTTAATGAGGACGTGACAAATACTTTTACAATCGCAAAGCAGTTGCTCTCTTAAGGTGGCCACTAGTGAGGTGCATGAATTGATTAATGATATTCCCTATATCCCTGTCCACTGCCTACCCTATACCTGATGTATTGTTACCAGGTCAGATGGGGCATCGGGAATGCACTTGATGGCCGTGGTCTAAACCCATATCGTAGGAAGATCTTGATACATTCCTCAGTTCGCTGAATCTATATTTGATCATCTCTGACTTTTTTGTCTTAAATTGGTGGTACCGTAGACCATAGTATACGATAAATTATCCCATAATTATCAGGATCTGATTCATATTCAGCCCTATAATCCTTTGTAATTCCCTCCGAGATATCATAATGAACCGCTTTGATTGCATGAGTCAGCTATAGCTCTCTATTGCTGAACAAATTCCGACTCAACCCAGAAAACAATTTTCTCATTTGTATAGCTACTATTTATCCCGAAGAAAGGTTCCCATCCAACATAGACACGTTAGGCACCTCCGTTCGCTAAGCTATCAGCCCGTTCGTTCCCAGCAAAGCACTAAGTTCATTTACAGATTTAATGCAATCCGTTATAACATCTGACCTCACTTCATACGACAATAAGGCCTTGAGTACTGCCCGGCTGTCTGACATATTGAATATATGTATTTTATACCTCTTATGCTTCTCAGTTATTGTCTAATAGAAATATGATATAGGATATAGGATAGCGTAAGTTTAAGCTAGGATATTTTTTTGGTATTTCCCAATGTTTAGACATTTGATCAAATCACTCCTGGACGAGAGTCGCTATTTTTCCGTTTGGAGCCGTCAAGGAAGCACAGTGGATAAGCATCTATGAATCACCCAGAGTAGTTCGATCACTGGTCGCTGCCAGATATGTGGAATTTGATGTAATATTCCAACAGGGTGTTTTGCTGTAAATTCGTTCCAAAACGAACAAATTCGTTCCAAAAATCTAAACCCTATAGTTCCTTTGCCACACTGCATTCGGTTTTAGGTTATTATTTTCCTTTCATGGCAAAAGCTGCGTTTTTTATGTCACCTTATTTTCATTTGCACCACCAAAATGTTGCACTTTCCAACTTTTTTACCTCTCGAAAGAATCGCAGATTTTGCAGTAGTTTGAAATTTAAATTAGCTGACTAAACAAGGAGCAAATGCGAATCAAATAAATCGTCAGTAAAGCCAGCCTGTTGATCGAGCGTTTACTGTTGAAATGCAATATTGTTAGTTCTTTCTTTTAGTTTTATGCATCTTTATTTAGGTTGTATTTCCTACGCTGCCGCTTTGGAACCACTAAACTAAGAACACAAAAGAGTTGTTGCAGTTAAGAAGTAACAAAATATTTTATACTTTTTCAAGAATAAATGTAAAGTATATACTTTGCAGTTGAGGAAATATGGTCTTTCTAATAGGAATATTCGACTAGGAAGATAATTACCCTTTCATTGCACATCAAGTCTTAGAAGAGAAAATAACGAGTCTGAACTTAATATTTTCAAGACAAAATATTAAGAAGATGATTACAAAGCAGCGTCCAATAAGGTCGATATTGCAATATCACTATGGCCACCATGGATGCGCATGGCGGCTTGAATTCAAGAGGTAAAATTTTAAATGACTCTGACGCGTGGAACCGGCTGAATTTCAGCAATAGCATAAATTGATAAGGTTTATTGGCTTAGTCCTGCTACTTCAAAAACCTAATGCTAAATAGGTCAGTTGTTTCAATCTTGACGTAGAGACAACCACAGGTTTCAAATCTATTTGAAAAATATCAATTGCGTTGTTGTAGTGCCATCCCGCTGGAGCCTAATGCCGTTCATAACCATATCATGTGATCGCCACTGGCGATGAAACAATGATGTCGCAGACCCAAGATTGGCATGAACGAGTAGCATTTTGTGTATGTATTGCCACCTGGTGAATTTCGTATAATTTGGCGTCTCATTCGATTTGCCAAAATAATAGTCACTGTTCTGAAATTGTGTATCGAGTTTCTTTATTCCATTTCCATCACATAAATCCCTTTAAAATTATTCAACATCTCGCGTATATGGGCCAGTATTTTAATATTTACTTTAATGCTATTCGACCGCGTGCAGAAGGCCCATGAGTTCGTCGACAACCAACTCTATTAACTTTTAGTGAGGCTTTACCTTACGTTACGTTGTTCGTTATATGCTTAGCCATTCGTGGTGTACTAATTCGCACTTCGTGCAACGCACTTTAGGGAAAGTGTATTTTCCAACGTTCCTATATTTTTCCTCTCGACTCCGTTGTTTTTAATTTGTTTTCTATCCTTATAAAACCCTAAATGGTCTCCAAGGTAGCATGGAAATATTGTCTCTTGTTTTTTTTTTTTTTTTGTTTACCTTGATTTGCGTTTATCTCGCCTCCATCTCCTTCTCTTGGCTTGGCTTCTGTTGTTTAATGGTTTTCAGCTTAAAATAAATAAAACATGTTGGCTTTATAAATAAAACGCTTAAGATTTTAATTGCGCCTTTTTATTTCAGGTAGGAAGTCTGAGAGTGTGGAGTTTGCGAGAATTTTGTTATCTGCTAATTATTTTCTGTTGCGTTTTAAGTTGGTTTTTTTTGTGGATTTTTATATTATTTGTTTAATTTTAAAGAGTGGTATGATGCAGTAAAGGCAAAACGTAAATGTGCAATTTTAAGAGACTGTGATAAATGAAGTAGACAACAGTAGAGATTAAGAATTTTATTACTGCTCATATCCTAGCCCTCGCCGTCGGTTTAATGACAAACGTTTTGAATTGCTCACTGATCTTGTTAAAAGGTAAGTGACAGCTTATGAAAGACTTTTCGGCGGAGATACGATCAAGGTGATTAGTCTGACTAACTTCTGTAGTCAGATCCAGTTTGCATCTTTTCAGAGTCCTCCCGAAAGAGAAGACGCGTAAGGCCAAGATTATTTCTAATCGGAACCAAGCATATTAACTCACACTTTCCAGAGCTTTCACGCAAAGAAAAACATGGTAAACATAATCAAGGAGCAACAAATTGTGATTGAATTGAATTGTACGGTTGCAAATAAAACATATTATTATTGTAGATAATTCTAATATGGTCCTTTTAGAATGATAGCAGAGCAAATAAATTATGTTTCTCCTATTGCAATGGCAACGGCTGAGGTACAAACACCGGCGACTAAAGTCATCGAATGCTTACACTACGTTCACATATGCTTCTTAATTAAGGTAATTAAATGTTTAATTGCGTTATAAAATTTGGTGTTCACGCATGTGCAATTTAGCTTTCGCAATTAGCATTTAATAGCTCAAAATGTATTCATTTTGTTTATGAAAGAGTCGTGTTATGTTTGTTAAATTGAGCTTAATTAACCTAAATTAAGCCCTTCTAAATCTCCTACTTGAGCAATTAAGGTTCATGTGTGAAATTCATATTGTGGCCATGGTTCTAAAGTGGTGTGCACTACACGCTGAAGGGACTAATTTTGTTGTAGAGTGTTTAATTTTGTTGTAGAGTGAGTCCCTCCACCTCTTTTCAAATAACATTCGATGAATTGGCGAAAAATAGAATCCCGATTTTCAGAAGAACATTTTATCAGCCGTTACATCAGAAAAGAAACTGGCTATTTGATGAAATCACTAGTTAATACATATACAAACACGATATTTTTCCAAATGTTTCCAGGGATGGTGAGCGCCAAAGAGGAAGTAAATCTTCGTAGTTGAATTGCATAGCCCTAATGTGGTGCCAAACAACAAGAATTAATGTATGGACTGAAACTTTTTAGTCCAGTAAAACGACCTCAAAGATAAACATGATTCAATACCTTTGCGCGGATATGCTAGACATGACCGAACCCCTCGTTACAATATATTGTATTAAATACTGAAAGAAAATGACACACAAGCCAGCTGTAATCGCCATATGCCCAAAATTATCTTTAACCAAAATCACAAAAAATTATCTACTCTGTATTTTGTTATCTCTGATCGTTACATAGGTTTAATATAAGCTCTATGTGTGCTTACGAGGCGATGTTATAGAACGCCTCACTATGGTCCTAAAAACCCAAATCTGAAGTGCAAAATAAGAGACGGGAGTTTGATTTTTCTCGAACCATGAGAAATAGAGCATATAACACCTACGCGCTTGGGCTAAAATTAGAAGTCTTTCATACTTATTTAACTTCCTTTTAACAAATAATTCCTTCCATTTTAGCTTTCTTTTAACAGCTTAAGTAAATTTGTTTCTTCAGTATTTCGATATCTTTTCTTAAGCTCTTCGTTTTGTGAATTTATTTCCATTTTATAATTATCTTTTTTCATGACTTTGTTTTAGTTGTTTGGCCACTACGTGAAGTTATAACAAATAAAGGAAAAAATTGTTAATAAATTGTACTTAAGTGTAGGCAAACAAGCGTAAAAAACAAATCTCAGTTAAAATAAATGTTTCAGATTGAAATTTCCCCAACCCTCCCTCTTAATGGTTTTGAAGTGATTTTTTGTCTCTGTATATGTTTTTTTTTTTATTTATTTCTTGTTTTTTATGCAACATCAAGAAGGAATTTGTCCATAGAGATTTAAGAGGTTGTTCTTTCCTTTTAGATTTTATAATTTTAAGAAAGCTAAAAACGAGATATAAAACTTTATAGATTTATGTTTGAAACGAGATGTAGCAAATATTCTAAGAGCATGAAATTTGTAGACATAAAAGTAATAAAATTTAATTATTTTACAGTTATGGGGCGAATATAAAAACAAAGTAGCAAATGAAGTATTAAAATTATAAAAACGAAGCTGTAAAAATTAAAATTTATAAAATTAAATAAAACCTCTCTTTAAGTAAAAATACTAAAGGTAGTTCTAATACCTCTATAGTTTAAATGTGTGTACAGTGGCTGTCAAAACAGTATCGTTAGAGACAAAGAGCTGAATGTCATTTCTTGTTACGCAGAACTACTGCAATCCTTTACATCATTATTATTTGCGTTTGTGGCAAGTTTTCATAATTAAGTGAAAATATCAATTTATTTTCCAACAATTAATTCCTCATAAACCATTAAATTCCTGAAATATGTACAAGTTGAACCAAGCTATACACAACAACAATTTTCCAAAAACAAAACAAAAATCCCGCAGTGAAAATGTCAACCAACAAAACACACCCCTTCACACATTTAATTTTATTCTTTCTCTGGCAGCATAATTTAAAACTCGAACGTTCAAATATTTTATTTTCCGGCGTCTGGCAGTGTTACCAGCTAGACAACAATGGCTTGTGTTGAAAATGAAAGCGGACAATAGAAAAAAAAGATTGACAAAAGCCGCAGCAGACTTTATTATGAAAAGCAAGAGAGGAGTGTGAACTTTTATGAGAACCCAATTAACATTTTGATAGAAATAAGTTTTTTAAAGCTGGCGTATATTTAGCAGTAAAATAAAAACGTTTAACAGTAATCAAGTTTCTGAGTTTCTTCTTTAATTGGCGAAGGGAGAAATCCGAAGATTCTCCACAGATACTCCTGAGGAAAAGGATTGTGGTAAAGAAACAGCTAGCATAACGATTCGGACCAACAGCCACACTTGTTCAATGTGAATGCCATTTGGGACCTCATTCTTAGACCGCACACTTAATTTATAAAAGTTTTAATAAGTGTTTATTATTTTAAATCTATTGCCAGTCACTGCTACAGCTATTCTGTTATGCCGCTTATGCGCTGCTGCTGCGGTGAGGTTTGTGCAGGATATCATACTGCTGCCCCTTAGTAATTCCGAGTGGATGACACACCGCGTTGATGGTGCTGCTGCGGTGAGATTTGTGCAGTATATTACACTGCTGCCTGTCTGAACGCCTTCAGTTGACGACTACGAATACTTAAGGGGCAACTCATACAGAAGTATATCATCACCACAGGTCAACGATGCCTACGGCTCAGCCGGATCTGTAAGGGAACACGAAAGGGGAAACCCACACAGACGTATCATTCACGTACAGATCAGTGGCTCATAACGGCTACTATCTATATAGCTGTATCTATCTGCAAGCAGAGAATACTAAAGGAGCACAAAAGGGGAAACCCACACAGAAGTACACATTCTCCACAGCTCAGCTATTCCACTATAGTTGAATCTGTGCCTGAGGAACGCTAAAGAGGAAACCCGCACAGATGTATAACTTATACACAGATCAGCTATCACCACTGGCCTACTAGCAGTTGACCCTGATGGCAGGAAATCCAAAAGGGGAAACTAAAGCAGAACTATTATCTTTGCCTATAGGCAATTAGCTTTCAAACTGTTAATAAGAAAAATAGGAGGGAAACCTACACGCCAATATTATTTTTACCTCAGGCAGTCTGGGCACCAACTGATCCCAAGCTCATGAATGCAAATATAATTTTTTTAAGTTCATTTACTTTTGAATCTATATAAAATTGTTTACTGGTTTTAGAAATATAATTCAATATTCTTCCATCCTATTTGTATTCCATAGAAATATGGCAACTGTTGCCATGTGAACTTAAACACAATTATCAAGCTAAACGACAAGAACAATAGCGAAAAGAGTATTCCTTTGTAACAGCTTACACACTAGACTCAAGCTGTAATACCTGAAATGAAATCTTCTTGCAAAAATGGTGGAATGAGAGCAAGTATAAAATTGTTCATAACAACAAAAGCTAACGTTACGTCATGCGTATTTTATAAATGTTTAAGCGACGTCGGTTGTTATTGACATCGCAGTACCACAAATATGATGTCTACATTGTATAAATACTTACTCCTATACAGACGAGTATAAGAAATATTGTTTCGAACTGTAGGGTAGTTCCGGTGAGCTTTAGAAAGGACTAGATTAATTTTTTAAAGTATTTGATGCTTTTTTTGCAGCTATTGTTAGTACAAAAAAACTTGAAGGGAATTGAGTTTATCTTTATAGACTTTTAGGTCTGAGTTCGCAATTACATTTCAATTACAATTACAAGTAATGTGTAATGAAACTATATTTAATAGCAATTAGAATTAATTGTAATCAAAACGAAGGACTACACTGAATTACAATTAGATGTAATTATAATTGAAAAATCTCAATTACAATTAATGTAATGATTATTTGATGTAAATATAAAATTTAGTAAAATCTAACTTCAAATACAGTTAATTGCAATTTTCAATTGTATATTTTCAATTAAAATCAGTAGTAATTAGTAATTGAATTTAGTCCTGTATTTAAATTACAATTACTTATAGCTAGCATTCCAAAGTAAAGTGACACATAACAAGTCATTTTGATTGTAACTGAAATGTAATCGAAATGACCCTGGTCTGCTTTCAGCACACAACTTGCTAAATTTTGCCATTAAAAATTTGACACACTTTCCTTTTTTCTCCACTGAGTTGGCCAGTCCTAAAGGATTTCATAGTTTAGTTCAAGTACTTAATGAAAACTAAAATAGAAATTCTAATGTTTGTAGCTTAGCTTTTAGCTTTCAAAACGGTTCAATTTTAACATTCTTTGTTTTTCAAGTTGAAAACATAAAATCTCGTTTATTTCCCATGTTTGCTGTTAATTTCATACGCTTATGGCGTTTGTAAAATCGTCCCCACCACCCACATCAACAGTGCTACTGCTTCCCAGGTTGCTGTTGACTGATGCTGGTTTTCTATAACGGAGTTATTGTTTTACAAAACTAAAAAACCGTTAATGGCATTTGAATATTGGTTGCCTATGGTAGCCAAACATTTAAACAATAACCAACGAAACAGCCAGCCAACGAGCCAACCAAGTCATCGAATCAACCTTTCATTCCGGCAAGCGCACACATACAGGCACACTCGGGTTTCTCTTACATCCGTTCGTACACTCATTTATTCATAGTTATTGTTTGTAATTTGATAAAAGGATATTTACAACGCATCCGTTTAACTCTTTAGTCTGAAATTGTATGAAATCACTTGAAATTAATTACAGTTTGAATTGCACAGCATGCTGTTCATTCACAAGCTTTGCTACTCAAACACACACACTCACACATATGCGTATTTATGCATTTACTTTGCCAGTGCTGAGTGTATTTTGTAAAATCGACGTAATAACATTCATTGTTGTTATGAAATTTATAATCAACTAATAGGTTGAAATTTGTTTCATAAGAACAACCAACTCAAAATATATAAAATGTGAATAAAGCCATTTTAATAATGTGGCCGGCCGTCAAATTAATATGATTTATAATTGTTTCCTTGGGTAAAAATTAAACAAGAAAAAATTAAAATGTAAAACTGCTGCAAAATATTTCATAATGAATTTGTGAAGTGTGAAAAATCTGAGGTAAATATATTTGAGTGTATGCGGGGCACATGAGCTTTAAAATCATATGGCGTATTTAATTAAAGTTTTTTTTTTGGCTAAGAATTATGGCTTAATTTAAAAAATTTATCACAGGATTGCCACCCATAAATGGTATACACTGCTCCACCGTGGATTAGGGACTTTTTATAAGAGTGTTAACTTCTCTCCGCTCGACGTACTTAGCGGGACCACCTGCAGAGACAGGAAACTGTTACCGGCCGCCACTACGAGGATATACAGGGTATCCGCCGGGAAGGTATACTACTTTGTTTTGCCGCCATTTTGGTAAACATTAGTCTTGACAGTTCATATTTGGCAGTCATGAAGTAGAGATGTGGCAAATTTATTATGCAAAAATATTCGGTAAACCAACGTGTTTTAATCGTTACAACATTTTATCAAAGTCAATCATCGATTACTGTGACGATGAGAAAGTTACGTGAAATTTTTGGGAGTAACAACGTGCCAACAAGACGCACTATTTATCGTGAAGTGAATGATTTCGAAGAAAGAGGGACTGTAGCTGATAGGCCCAAGCATGGATCACAACGTACTGCAAGATAGGCTGAAAACATTACTGCTGTTCAAGAAAGTGTTCAAAACAATCCATCAACCTCAAGTCGGCACCGTGCTCAGGAGTTTGGTTTTCAAAGACCAACTTTGGCCACAATTTTGCACAAAGATTTGCATTTGTTTCCATTTAAGTGTCAGTTGACATAAGAGCTTCTTTTAGAAGACCATCTACGCCGCCGTAGGATTCTACAGCACGCCCATGACAACCGCGATTTTCATGAAAAAATCATAATGATTTGAATAGATATGTGAATAAACAGAATAGTCGGTTCTGGGCAATATACAACCCACATATTATTCATCAGTCACCTTTGTGGTGTGCAATTTGGTCAGGAGGAATTATTGGACCTTACTTCTTTGAAACTGAAAACGGTGTAACGGTAACTGCCAATGGGGAGTGATATGATTGAAAACTTTTTAACGCCACAACTGCATGCTTTGGGCTTGACTAACATGTGGTTTCAACAAGACGGTGCCACATCGCATACAGCCAGGACTATAATGGAATAACTGCGAGACCACTTTCCACGGTCGCCTGATTTGACTGCTCCGGACTTCTTTTTGTGGGAATATCTGAAAAACAAGGTTTATACAAACAAACCAGAAACGCTGGAGCAACTCAAACAAAATATTCGTGATGAAATTAATGAAATACCGCGTGAAATGTGTGAGAATGTAATGAAAAATATGTTCAAAAGGGCTCGCACTTGTGAGGCTAACAGAGGCGGACATTTATCTGATATTGTATTCCATACATAATAACCGACATTAAATAAAACATTTATCAATATACGATCAATTCTCTTTCATTTAATCAAAAATTATAAACAAACAAAATAGTATACCTTCCCGGCGGACACCCTGTATAGGTCACAACTTCTGACAGTGCACGCAGTTAAGACAAGCCATATCTTGGTGCCTGCCAGTAATCGGCATAAATAAAAAACTAAGACAATTTCAGAAGCATTTTACAAGAAAAGTTATTGAATTTATTTTCGACTTATTCCCTTTATCTTAGACAACAGCGTCTATTTGATGTTTCACCTGTCCGTCCACCTATTAAATATAAATAATTATAAAAATTATATTATTATATTTCTTTATAAAATACGAATATTTGAGCGGTTAGAAAAAGATTATGGTGTTTTCAATTCATGGAAAAATGTAACACTTTTCGCCGTTTGGTTATACTCGAATTATATAAAAGCTGGTGCTTTTCTAAACTTTACCCTCAGAATGCCGAATCATGAAGAGCCCTTATATATGATTATTAAATCCCAAATAATAAGAGTGTGTTAAGCAAGTACTCTTTAACAAGGCAACATTTTATTTAAGAAACGAAAATGCGATTAGTTAAAAGAAATGGGTTAGAAAGTCCCAACTGCCTTCATCAAATAGCTCTAGACAAATAAATTAAATTTCTTAGCAATTCGTTTATTTTTAGTTAAATTTTAAAGTCTACATATCTCAAAAAGTTACCTTTTTTTGAGCATATTAATTTAATGTTCCTTGTTGCAAAACCTCGTATTTTTTCAGCTCTTTATTTTACGTCACATTCATGAACACATAACACAATGACAGCTGCAAAACCTAATCATATATAAAGCCCTTTCTTACATATCAAGTATCCATGAATTCTAAGAAATTCTGTTATCGCTGGGTAAAAACTAAAACACACATTTTTACCCCACTATTTTTTTCAATTAAAATTCTCTAAATCCCTCTATGATACAACTTAACCCAACCATAGTTGACTTTAATAAATATTACAAAAAGAAAAACGAAACAAAAAGGGAAAGAAAGAAACGCAATAAAAATTTGAAATAGAATCCAAAAGATCAATTGAAACTAATAGTGACCACATTGACTTAACAGTGTCAGCAAACGATTTGACAAGATAAGCATTTTGTTTAAAGACAGCTAGACAAAGTTAAACAAAGCTGCAACAAGATGACAAGTACAAAAACCAAGGCAACATTCATACCACAGTTTTGTTATGTGATGTGCCTCCACCCCCCCCCCCCCCTCCCCTCTTTTTTCATATACCTAAAGAAACATATTCTAGAACACATTTGGACGATTGAGAAAAAAGACAACATAAAAATACAATAACCCTACAGTTTAATACAAGAGAGAAAGTTTGCCTAACCATTCTTGAAATTAAATTTAAAAAAAACACAAGAAACTTGAGTGAAATGGCAACCTCAAGAAACATGGGAAGAAAGTGTGTTTTAAAGCAACACAAAGCACGAAATAGCACCAATAAAATTGCACTTTTAAGGCTGGCTACATAAAACAGCAAATAAAAAGTTTAATGTAAAATAAAATAAGAGAGATTAGGGACGAAAGGTCATCCACCAAAATTTTCAGTTAATAGTTGTAACTTGGAAAATGTTTAGGCACCACCTCACACATGCCAAAGGTATTGCTGGATCCTTTCTTAAGAGCCTAGAGGACAAAATAGAATTGATATAGAGCAGACATGAGATAATAATTCTCCCGTGATGCCAACAGAGAGCTCAACAAATTATACCAAACATTAATTTTATAGCGCAAAGTGAAATAAAATATGAAAATAAAATCAAAAATACAACCTGAACCAGCCACTTTGATAAAAATAAAAGAAAGAAAAAAGTTCTTCGTATGTCAAAAGTAATTAATTCGAGACCATTGAACAAAAGACGTTTGTCTTACTGGACAAATCTACGTAGACACCAGCTAGTGTTTTAAATACTTCAAATAAGAAGAGCAAGAAAAAACCAAAACACTGAGAGAAAAATATATAAAAAACAGTTTTAACATGGATTGCGAGGGATTGCAAGAGAATTTTCAAATTGTAGCTCTACTGATGTTCCTAAGTTGTAGCTCTACTGATGTTCGGTTGATTGCGCGCTATTTTTATCTCCAGCTATTTTTTTTTAATTTAATTTTTTGAACAGTTACAGTGATTTCCCCCTGGAATTTTTTTTGTGATTTCAAAAATGTTTTCTTCTCTAAATTTGGGATTTTTTCAGTTTTAATTATTTTCGATTTCGAGACAACAATACGTTTATTATGACTCTTTATTGCCTTGTTTGGCCAGCTTTACTAATTGCGCTATTATATTAAGATTTTTTGAACATTTTCCAGGACTTGTTCTTGGTGCTGAATTGAATCATTTTTCGCCGAAATTTGGTTGTTGCTATTTTAGCGATTTTTCTTGTTAATATTAGCGCTTAAAAAAGGTTTGGCGTTTATTTTCCAATTAAAGTTATTCTTTTGAATTTAAATGCTGTTTGATTCTTAGGCGCTTTTTGGTGTCCCAAGTCTCAAATGGACACTCTTAGCTTGAGTTTCGTTTGTATCTTAAGATTTTTCTTTTAAATTTAAGTTGTTGTTTTTTTTCGAAACATGACTCCATTACACCTGAAACCTATTGTTCTCCGCTTTGAAAGTTTTGTGCGGTGTAAGCTCATATGTTTTAGCAATTTCCCGATTTTAGTGCTTTTTTGTAATACAAGCGATTTAATGCTTTTTGTTTTATTTTGCGATTTTGGTGATTCTTTTTTGTATTTTTAAAGCGCTAAAACGTTATTTTCGTTTCTTCAAAACATTTTCATTTTGACGCTTTTTTTGTGATTCAAGCGATTTTTTCGCGTTTTAAAGCTTTTGAAACGTTTTACTTAGTTTTTCTAAAATTTCTTACTCGTCTTTTTTTTTGTTTGTTTTAATATTATCCGTTACTCATGTTTTCCCAATGCTGCATGGTCTGGTGATTATTATTAATTTACGCGACTTTCTCCTTTATTAAGTTGTGTTGAATGTGACCAGACACCATTTTTTTTCAGTGTACAATAATACACTGTAATGAACGTAGTTTGCCTACTGTTTCTATTTAGTGTTGCCTGTAGTAAGGCAACTGTATTCAATATAATAGAAGAGAAATATCAAAGATAGAAAAGCCTAATCGGATTGTAAATGTTACATACATATGTCCATTGGCCGTTATAGATAGGAAAGCTTGTCCATATAGCAGCATACAAACATGCCACACATGCACATGCATACATACTTACGAAAAAGCCTATAAAGTACAATTAACTGAAAATACATTCGAAAACAAATACAACTGCTTTAGACTCGTCTGGTTTGAAGGGTAAGGTGTATATTGTCGAGCACTTGTAAAATGCCGTCAATTAAGTCATGTAAGTGTTCGTACAGAGCTGTTTAATAAGGAAACGTAAATTGATTGTAATCGATTTATTTAAAAAGTGAAAATTAATTCACCTAAATAAACAAAATAAAAAAAGTCTTATTTATAATTTATACAAATTTTTTCAATAATTGAACGCCTCTGAGTTAATAACGCTAAATTAAAAAAACAACCAACATGTTTTCTTTGAGACTCTGAAATGTCCCAACAATTAGTCAACTTGCAAATTGTTGTTATAATTGATTTCATGATAATTCTATTCATTACAAGAAAACAAACTCCCTGCCACAACAACAACAATACAAATTATGTGCAAATATTCTTCAACAATTAATTACAAATGTTCACAAATCTTCGAAAACAACTTCAAGGGTTGTGCTGGAACTTGAAAAATGTATCCAAAAAAAAAAAAGTAAACTAAAGAAAACGGAAACCCAAAGATGTTAAAGGAAATTATTAATGACAACAAAATATTTTGTCAATGTCTTTATTTAATTTTTTCTACTTCAACACAAGTTTCTTAGCAAAACAGCTGAACATCATTAGAAGCTATAATTGTGCGAACAATTAAGGAAAACAACTTGAGCTTTTAGAAGAAAATGATCAATGAAAAAAATAAGAAACACGGGAACAGTTCTAAGTTGATCATAAAGTTTTGGCAAGTAATTGAAACAAGAATCAATAAAAAATAATGAGATTTTTCTATGTAATTAATCAGGGCACCATTAGGGAAATGGAAATGGAATTTAGTACGCCCTTTTCCCATAATAATATGTGTCAGTTGTGTTGACAATTAAGGTAATTATGGGCCATGTTGCTTAATTACTTACTTTATGTGGAAATGATATCTTGTAAAAAACCTAAAGCTATAGGGGTTTGTTATATTGGCTGTAAGAAAATGTACTCGCTGTTTTTTTAATATGACTTTATTTCAATAAAACTAGCATCTAACATATCGTTCAACATATTCGCCATCGTTAGCTGTAACTTGCTGTCATTTTTCTGGCAATAGATAAATGTTGCGCTGAAGGAATTGATCATCTATGGCGGCCAGCAACATATAAAACCAATTTTTTAGACCTTCATGTGAAAGAAAACGTATTCTAGCCAGCTGTTCTACATCGACCTAAATCAGACGCATAACCAGCAGGACAAAATATATGATATTTCTCTCTTGAAAGCTATTAGAATGTTTTTTTCAAGCAAAAACTTTGAAATTGTTTGAAACAAATGATAATCAGATGCGGCAAAGTCTGGTCTAAGAGAAGGGTGCGTTAAAATTTCACATCCGCACCCTTTGTGTCTGGTATTTTTCTGAACGTTTTCCGTTGATTGCTCCCTTTACAGTACAACTCTCAAGCGATAGTCTGGCACAGGTTTACATTAAGTAATGCCTCTAAATCTTCATCTACAAACTTATTTGACCTCCCAAACTTTCTTTATCTTTAACATTAAAGTCATCATCATCAATGCGTCGCACAGTGCTTGAACTCAGATACAAAAATCAACCAAAAATATTACCTCCGATTGTTAGGAAAATAATGGCATTGCATTCTTACCTAAATAGCTAACTTATTAACGTAAACCATTTATTTTAATTACTAATTTTGACGTCACTAGATGTCGCTAAACTCAAATTACTTTTGAAAACTGCATTTTCATTTAGACTTCTTTAGAATTTAATAAATATTAATTCCTTTTGATAAAAGAGTTTTTCGGCTATAATACGTTTTAAAATATTCTTACCATAATAAAAAAAAGCATCTGTCCCACTCTAGGATGACAGATATTTCAAGCACGATACTAAAATGCCTACTAATATTTCTTGCCACGCCCCTAAATACAGCTCGTTTAGTTTTTTCTTTATTCTGTCGCCATTTGAAGTCCGATCACCATATATTATTGTTGGTAATGCTTTGAGAGCAGCTTCCTTTTCATCCTTTGTTAGTTTTCCAATCAGACGACAAATTGACAATACTTCCACGAATAGTTCAGATACGTCCCCATAATAATACATGTTGCATGTTGAGTTTATGATAATTTTTGCTATAGGTATCATTCCGTTGCCAGTTTTCCTTATTTCAAAATATTAAAATCCTAAAATATCACTTTCCTAATTTCTGTACAAACAACTTTAATTAGTTTCTAAACTCTCCCTATGCCGGTATAATGGCAAAACAATTTTCGGAAACTAATATAAATATTAGAAAACTATCCATACAAATGAAACAATTCAATTCACAAATTACACTTTAAATAGTTGCCTCACATTTTCTATAACAATCGTAAACAAATATTATTAATAATGATTTAATTTGTTTTTCTTTGAAATCTAGCCACCCTCCTCTTAACTATTAAAAACATTATTGTTTTTGGCTACAAATTTATCAAATCAGCAAAAAAAAAACAAAATTCAGCAAGAGAAAACAATAAAAGTTATTTTGCCAGCCAGCCGGCTGTTATCATTGAAGGTTTTCTCCTTTTATCAATAATTTGGCACATCTTGTTGCCTAAGACCCCAACTAAAATTTTGTTGATTTGCAAAAACTTTTCATCAAATACTTTTGGAATCCCCACCCCCATCAACGACAAACAAGGAAAACTAAGAAAAGCAGGTCAAGTTGGTCGGGTGAAGTTTCATAAAAAAAATACAAAATTAGTTTATCAGGCCTAAAATCACAATTGCCGTATGAAAACCCATTGAAAAGAAAACAAAAGTTTTGGGATGTTTTTCATGTCTGCCATCAGGCACTACTTATTATTGCATGTTATTATGAATTATTAAGAGATACAAACTTCATTAAAACAGGGGGAGACAGAGAAAGCGTTAGTAAAGTTTTTATTGCGCAGTTATTATTAGTGAATACTAAAACAAAAAACTTGTTTATTAAAATAATAAAAAATTTGGCTTTAATTATTTGGAAAAATAAAAATAATGACAGTTCAAATAAATTTGATTAATTTACAAACAAAAAGAATCATTAAATGAGTTTGTTGCTTAAGAACAAAACTTATAAGAAAAAAATGCGCAGTTTTACTTTTTGAAAGTTTTGTTAAACAAACTATAATATTTATTTATGAACGCCTGTCAGTCCTTAGCCCCGCCAGTCTCTTATAAATTAACAAACAACATCGCATTTAAAGACCCCGTCTCTGGAGAATCTGGATCCAAAAATATTATGTTCTTCTACAATGTGCTCTACGGCAAGTTACAAGTTTATTGCAGTTTAACTAAATAAAAAATAACCCCAGCAATTGACTATTACACTAAGATTTTCAGCTGTCAAAAAACTGTAAGGATTATTACACCTAAAAACTCGATGGACCAACTCAGGCAAATTAATGTCTCTATACCAAGTTTTGAAAAGCCATTTATTAAAACAAGCTTCTTATACAATCCATTGCTTGTTAGATTAATGAAATCTCTATAGTAAATATTTAATGGAATTAATTGTTTCATTCAAACTATTTCATTCCAGCAATACGGCAACTGTTTAATAGATAAAATATAAACAGTTCTGCGACTCGAAACAAGTAAAACGATCGCAGAGTTAAAAAATAATAATTCCAATAAGAAAAATGCAGAAAACTTTGAGATACACAAGTCCAAAGGGCATCTCCACTCAGAGGATTTATCGGTGTGCATCCTAAAAGATATTATTCATGAATTTTCTAGGATATGTAAGCGACTGCAAGTTATAAATGCTTGAAATACGATTCAAATTTCAAAAAAGACCATACAGCTCGTTACCACAGTTTCGACATTGAATCCAAAGCTAAACTCGTTACGTCCCGCTGAATCAAAACAAAATACTGAGACGGACAACACCATAGTAAATAAATCAAAATGACTTGAAATTCGATTTTCCTAGAACAAGAAACATCGTGTTCTTTGAAGCTATGAGCGCGGTAAAAGTTTTTGGGTAGCAGGCAAAATACGCATTTGTAGGTGGGGGACTAAAACATTTCATATATATAATTCGCAGCCTAACATTTCATACAAATTAAATGCTGGCAGAAAATAAAATAAATAAATTTGCACAACAAATTAGTGCTGATAAATCACAAGAAACCTTAAGTAATAAATGGTTCTTGTAAACTGGAATATAACCATAATCAACCAAAATTAAATTCTGGAAAAAATAACAACGTATGTGCGAAAGCATACGTCGATATAATTCAACAGTGCAGAAAACTCTTTAAAACCCCGTTCTTAATCAAAAAAAATCCTTGTAACGGGTGTGTGTTTCAAACCAGACATTTGAGCATTGAAAACTCAAACTCGTTAAAACGAGCATATACAATCTTTCCTAAATATTAGGGCATTACATTAGAGTCCCCTATGGCGTATGATTCATATATTTTTACAATGTTAATCATACGCCACCCCTTTGTAGTAGTCGGTATAATTTCGTAAAATAAACTGCTCAGTCCACTGTCTTCAGTTATCACACGAACAATTACTAGCCAAGCGATCCAGTTTTCAATGTAGTTCGTTTTCTTTTGTTCGTTTGGAAGTAAAAGCTCTCCTTGTTTGTTTGTTGTTGTTCCCTGGCAAAAACAAATTGTGCCAGAAAGTTTTTGGTTTGTAGTTCATTGAATAATATAATTATATTTTTTGTAAAATATAGGAAATCCTACACAAACGAAATGATAAAAAATCAAATAAACTAGGTATATCTGGCTAGGCCAAATCTTGTATACCTTATATGTTATGGACTATTAGAAATGTGGGAGTACTAAAAATATTTTGCGGTGCAAATTGTTGACGGTTTTTAATGTTGGTCTTGGGCTTTACTTCCCATATTTTTTATTTTAACTTCTTTTTTTTCCTTATAAATATTTGCAATCGGTCAGTAGATGTTTTTCTTTAATATGTGTTCATTTTCGCTAAATGCTTTTTAATTTATTTTCAATTTTTAAATAAATTTTACATTTTAACGGTATTTTGCTTTTATAAATTTTAGAGTCTTTGGTACAATTTCGGCCTTTGGATAACATTTTAAAACTTGTTGAAATTCTCTTTGACAATTTTTTGTGTTACATTTTGAAGCATAAAATTATTTTGGAGATTTTTTTAAAATGTTTGATAAATTTTTTTCTTTTCGCAAAATTTTGATTTTTATAATTTTTTAATTTAGGATTTTACTGAAACTTTTAGTTTTTTGTAATTGATTTGTTTTTTTGTGATTTTAACTTATTTAGGCTGATTTCCATTTTCTCTTAAATTTTTTAATTTTGAGGTGAAATTTTAATCTTTTTCCAATATCAATAATTTATACATTTTTTTATTGGTAAGATTTTGATTCTGCGTCAAATTTCGGCATGATGAATCTGCAAATATTTTGCTCTGAAACCAAATAGGAAATATTTTGTCTATTTCAAAAGCTCGTATGCTTCTCTGAAAATTTGGATAGCGGCACGGTTCGAAAATTACCAACTTTATATGATTCGACCATATTGATCAGGCTGACTAAGCAATGCCCTAGGGACATTTGAAGACATTGTTCAATTACGACCAACTGTTGTAGGCTCGAAAGTTTAGATAATTCCGCAAGGAAAAGTCTAGCGAGGTGAATTTGCACGATGTTGGTGGCCAATTCAATTCGCCTTGCCAAACCAGTTTCTGAATTCGAGCATTTAAAATATGGGTAGAATCAGGTGACATCTATGATTCAATTTGGACCAAAAGATATGGGTTATCATTGATCCCTAGTGCTCCCCATTTAGTGGTTGTATTGGAACAAGCACAGACAACGCTTCACATTGGATTTTGGTAAAAATTCTGGGGTCCTCCTTTAAACGATCGCTGGAACGTGCCTTCAAAACCACATCGCTACTACCGATTGTCAGTACTGATATAATACTCACACAATCTTAATATCGGCGTACTTAAAATTTCTTTCACGTTAAAAAAGAGGCAAAACTTAAAAAAAACAGGAACTCACAAAAAACATTAGCTATCATATCAAGCAATATAAAAAATCCGTAGGGGTTTGCGTTTTAATTTTGATATTTTTTTACTCTATTCTTATCTCCCTTAAGAACTTGAAAATTTGTCACAAATTTACATTTTCGCAACCTAAAAATTGCGCAAGAATTTATCAAGTAAGTATTCTACTTGTAGCAGCATAAATTAAATAAGTTTTTCTTTAACTTCTTTTAAGCCCCCAACTGCTTAAACTTCCAACAAAACAACTAGGCAGGCTCATGTGTTGTTTAACAAAAGTTTGTCTTTTTTTATTTGCTTTTTGTTTAGTAAGACTCCAACAACAGCAGCGATGTAACAACGAAAATAACAAAATATCGTTACATTAACACAACAAACTGCAACAACAGCAATAACAAGGAAAATGTTTCTTGCCAAATAAAAAGAAAAACTTTAAGAAATTCAAAACAAAATAACAGTTGTTACTTGTACCTTAAGGCGATATTATTTTCCGGTTACCGTTTGCTAATTCACTCACATACACGACCACATTAACTTATTAATAAGTAAGCAGCCAGCACACGCATGTGTTCAAATTTCAATAGTACGAGTAGTGAGACCAATGGCTTTCATATATGAATCTATTTAACAAAACAAAATATTTTACACGTTAACTAAGCAAATTTTTAGCTCCTTCTCTGTTAGAGACTCATAACTGCTTCTTGGCGCTGACTTGTAAACCTCAACATAATAATACCATTTACTAAGTCGCTTGTCACAATAGTTACTGTTCATTAGGAAATAATTTTGTATAAAGAGTTACTTATGTCCCAACTCTACTATTTCAATAAAACTTATATTATTTTGTTTGCACATACTATTTGTTAGCAGTCGAATTTTGTGTCGGAATAAAATTACTTTGATACAAAAGTCAATATAAAATAGTCTGTGTCACAAAACTAATTTTTTTGTCCCAAAAAAATAATTGAATTTTTTTGCAATAACTCGTCTATGTTAACAAAACGGCATTGAATTTTTTTTAATTTATTCGTCAGCAAAGAGAAAAATTGTGACAAAAGGTCGCTTTCTCATAAAAGGTCAACTTCGTAAAAAAACATTATCATCATCACAAAACTCAGTAAAAATCCCAAACGAAACTATTTTTGCAAAAGCACACCTTTGTCAACACAAGAATCTTATGTCACAAAAATTGTATATGTAATAAAATCTCACTTGTGGGACTAAAAGACAAGATATTATATTTGTCACTTTTCAGCAAGAAAACCCCCGCTTTTATTTATTAAATAATTGTTGAGAAAATATCAGAATTTCATGTCACAAAAATTATTCTTAACATTTTCCACAAAATAGTTCGGCTTGTCAGCAAAGAGCGTTCTATGAGAAAGAAGACACACGTTGACACTGCTTCAAAAAAACTCATATATTTCTGTACACGAAACATAAAGTTTGTTAAGGAAATAAAACTTTTAAGTAAAACGTCTTTTCACATAAAATCAGTTTGTCAATTCATGCCATGCACCATGAAGTCAGCCTATCACGTCAGGAATGGCAAGTTTTCTACATAAAGCTTCTTTTACCACAACAAAATCAAATATATTTAAAAAAAAACCCCCCACTTTTGTCCAAAAAAAGTCACTTATATCACCCAAAAGTAACTTTTGTGTTAAAAACTCACATTTGTCACAAAAAGTCACTTTTGCCTAACAAATTCTCTGTTGTCAAAACAGTAAGTTTTTCGCCAAAAGAAACTTTTTTCATCAAAAGTCATTTCTGTTACAAAAAGTAACTTCTGCCGCAAAAAATAACTTTTGTCACAAAAAGTGACTTCTGTCACAAAAAGTAACTTTTTTCAACGTCACCTTTGGTATAAAAAGTCAAATTTGTCACAAAAACACTATTGTCTTAAAAAGTCACGTCTATCCCCAAGAGTCACTAATGTCACAAAAACTACCGCTTGGCACAATAAAAACCTTTTGGCGCAAAAAATTCACTGCTGGCACAAAAAGTCACTCTTGGCAAAAAAAAAAGTCGATTTTGTCTCAAAAAGTAGTTTTTTTATAGAAACTTTTCTTTGGACACAAGTAATTTTCACAACCCGACTCTTTTGTCACCCGAATCCTCCTTTAGTGAAAACCAAGTTTTTGCCTAAAAGCTAGTTCTTTAGTTGGTCCCATTATTCCCTTCACATTTACTCAAAATTAAACAATACATGCAGAGCCTATAATTGAGCTATTGAAAGTGTTTTATAAAGTTACAATGTTGCATACGCATGGCCTCCTGTCTACTCCGATTCCCAAGCTGTTTTAGTGTGTCATGTTGCCCCTACCTTGAGCACTTGTGGTTTAATAAATAATTTTTGTTTGTTATATTTTACTTTTTCTGACTACTTTTTCTTTTTTATCGTTTTCCCCTCCCCCCAGCTCCGTTTACCAATATTAAAATAAATTTCATAAAAAGCATTTTGAACAGCTCGGAGATGATGATGTTAATGATGCTGCTGGTTGGTTGACTGACTCAACAACAATATGCGTCCACATGTTGTGGTTTCTTATTAGGAGTCATTTTATATTATTTGTTTAACATAAGTGTATGACTTGTTATGTGTGTGTGTGTGTGTGTGTGGGTTGATATAAAATATGTCAGAATTTTTCAACTCACATATATGTCTTCCTTACTTTTTCTGTGCTTTTCTTAATATTGCTGACACCTTCTGCTTAATTTTCATAATTTTTGCACAATTTTCGTACACATCGTTTAACTTATTTGAATTTAATAACAAACAAATAACCGAAGAAGTTTCCATAGAATTTTATTAAAAAACTTCGTACCCAGCGATTAAGGTGTCGAAGAACAATAATGATATTTTACAAACAAAATTTGAATATTTAGTCCATGTACAGTGGTAACAACTGAAAAAAATTAGCTTACACATATATGACACTTTTTGGCTTGATTGAAGTGAATAAAAACTTATTGGGTTCGGGACTGACAGAATTGAATGTAATGAGAAAATATTAAGGTAGCTTATTATTTTTGTCTGACAGTCAGTTTGAATGGAATGGCACATATAGAATACGTAGGCACTAATAGATGAGTTTAATTTTTATTAGTGGATTAAAGCAAAAAACAGAATCGACAATGGGTTAATGGCATACTCAAAAAATAAAATAATAAACGGTTTATAATTTGTTTTATAATCCGTTTGTAAATTAAAAATATTTTTATGAATACGAATATGAATTTTTGGGTTCCGTGAACAAGCATAAATAATGGTTTTAGAACGACCTCGAATAATGCATAGGAGATTTTCAGGTAAAAGTGCCATGAGAAATGGTATGGGTAGAAAGATGAAAAAATCTAATTGTTGTGGACACTTGAAAGTCTGCAGATAAACTAACTTATGTAGACATATGTTGTTTTTGCTGAATAAAAACGGCATAAATGCCACCCATCTATTTGTTTAAAACGAACGCAAGTAATCTTAAGTTCTTATTAACTGAAATGTTTGCGAAAAATTATTTCCAGATGCGTTCCGAAATAATAACGTAAGTCGAAGAAAATAATTTCTCCAAACCTATACTTTGTCACCATACTTCGTTAGTAAGCTAAAATTCGCAACTAGTGCATAATTTTCGCGAAATTTACATCCACGCAAAGAGCATCTAAAATACGGCAATTTGGAATCAATAATTCAAAATCGACCAAAATTAATATATGCGGTTATTCCTGAGAACCGCAGAAATATGTTTGAAGCTTTCTCTTATTTTGTCTACTTTACAAAATCGATTTCTAAAGCAATTTTATTCCTTAAGTAGTTAACTGTGGCACTTTCTAAACGACATTCTTTTTCATTAGGACTATTAGCTTATGAAGAGTTACGTTCGAGTACAGCCTTATATAACCAACTGGGAAAAATCAAACAGTTGAACATTTATTATTATTATTATTAATGTATGGGGGATATCGAAGCAGACCACTTTTTCTGGGTCCCTTTTCGACCCCCATTTCGCTCCTCAAATTGATTTCAGGGAACCGATCCGTAATCACAGCCACCTTACTCTCAATTGAGTCTCGTGCTAGCCCTAGCCTTTACTCTTGACTAAAGTGATCTCAGACTGTCGACTGGTAACTGTCGACACTCTTCCTCATCACGGAATCTTTTGTAATTGCTAGCATTTGTCTAAGGCTTAGTTCCCCCATGGCATTCACATCTAACAAGTGTCTGCCCGTAGTCTTAAGCCTTATGCTAGCCAGTGCTGGGCATTCACACACAATGTGCGCTACCGTCTCAGCCTCTTCCAGGCATAGTCTGCAAGTATCATCTTCTATGACTTTCATCTTAGCCAGATGTTACTTGAAGTTTCCATGTCCTGTCACTAACGCAGTGATCCAGCTTAAAGTAGCCCTATTATACCCGAGTACCTTGTTGAACATTTACTTTTTGACTCGCTTCTTTTCTCGAAATGATTTCATGAAATCGATGTGTAATTTACAACTACTTCATTTTCATTGAGTCTCGAACCTTTATTCTTGACAGTAGGGATTTCAGTCTGTCGATTCTTAGCTGTCGGATTTCTTCCTCATCGCGAGGTTCCTTGTATATGGTAGCATTTGTGTAAGACTTAGGCCCCTCAAGGCATTCACATTTAACAAGTGGTCCTGGTCCGTGGTCCTAAGCCTTATCCTAGTCAGTGCTGGATAATCTCCGTCTTCCTCAGAAGTATCTTTATAGACTTACCCATTCATCCTTTGCGAGGTTTTCTTGTCCATCTCTTCATAACACTTATAATACCCACAAGTAATGGAGCTACATATGTACAGGGTAAGTCTGTATTGAAACTGGATATCGACGGGTATCCAGAGTTTAAATACTAGAGACTAAGCACCCACTGTGCGTATGCTGTTCCACCGTGGATTAGGGATTTTTGTAAGAATGTGTTAACTTCTCTGCGCTCGACTTATTTTGCCAAACTCCTAGCAGAGACAGCAACCTGTTACCGAGGTATAAGTCAGACTTCTAACAGTGCACTCAGTTACGGCAAGCCTGCCAACTGACGGCCTGAATATTTACATAATTTTCGATGAAATCTTAATAAAAATTAAAATCGCACCACATGATTTTCGTTTGTAAAAGTTAGTCAAACCCCTTAAATACCAATCCGTAGTTGCAGCCATCATTTCTATAACAAAAATTTCACAAACTGAAAGGGCATTAATTAAAAATGTTGACAACAGTTTTTCAATTCTTATTTTATATTATAGAAAATATATGAAATTTCGTCCTGATTGCAAACAGATGATTAATATACTCCTGGACATTTGTAGTCTGAGTTCCTCAGTCATAATTTTTACTATATAACTTATGTTAAGCAGCTATGCATAGTTTATTACTTAAGGTATCGGAAGGAATCTTTTGAATTTAAATTTGATTCTTTCAATTTTTTGTGTTTCAACATACCTTCACTCTCAGCATTGACACAAAATGGCACATGCCAGCTGACAAGGAGATGAAGTTGTCAGCAAACGATATTTTTCTTTCTTTTTTTGGCATTAATCTCTAATATAAACTTTTACGATATTTGATATGTTTATGACAGTGTCAATAACGATAATTTGTTTAGGGTGAAAAACTTGGTTTTGGGAAGAAGCCAAAAAATTCATAGAAGTCATAGTAGATTTTAGTGAAAACAGATTTTTTAAAGGTTATATTCCACTTCCTGTATTATTCCTGTATATAACTCTGAGAAATGGTCTCCAAGATAACACAATATTTCTACTATTAGATTTATGATTAAAAAAATTGCAAAAAATATTCAAAAAAGAAACGCAAAATAAGTGGAAAAACTTTATAACTCATTTTAGCTGCCACAAAAATATGCACAGCAAAACACAACAATAATAAAAAAAAAGCTTATCCTCATAATTCTGTGACAGTGTGTAAACATTAAAATTTGATTGTTAACGTTTGACATTTAAGTGGGGAGAAAATTGCGTTTATACGATGCGTCTCTAAAGAACATTTACTCAATCATGTGCGCAGTCACATACTGCTACGCACGCACATATACGAGGTGTGTTCAAAAGATACCGGCGCTGGTAACTATGAGTAAAATAAAGCTCTTCGAACTTAAAGCAGCTGTAAATTTGAAGATAATTTCATACATTTCTGCTACACATCCCTCGTAGAAATACTTATAAATATGTATGTATATATTTTTAGGCCTATATACTCATTCATATTAAGAGACATTGGTTTTTTTTTAAGGTATTGAGAATGTTGTCATCATTGTCATTTTGCTTTTATAATACAGCAGAATACCAAACAACAAGTTTTCATATTTACTTCCACTGTTTGCCAGTGTTTGTTATCCACTTTCTCTTTATACACATTTACAGCAATAACTTTGAAAGCAGCAACAATGTTTTCATCATATATATTTTACCCCTTTTTAAGCAATTCAAAGCAGTTTACAGTTTGTAAATTAACCCTTTCAAGACCGAGCATACATTTTTATGTTCCATATAAAATTTATCTATTAAAAAACTAAAAATGCAATAGTTATTTTCTATCCAATATGGCTCATCGAAAAATTTATATCTTTAATTTTTTCGAATAATATAAAAGACTTTTTACCCAAGAAAACCTTAAAATTGTAATTAAAATTCTGTTTTAATTCCTTTTTTTGTAAAAGAATATTTTGTTTACCTTACTTGAATAACTATTTATTTTCTTGCCATATTTTTATATGCAAATAAAATTTTACTCGATTGATTTTATTAGATTAAATTTCGCATCAAGTAATACTTTATTGAAAAGTTTTAAATGATTATTGGTTAATTTGGTATCGAATATTTTTACAACAACTTTTTGCGGCAATACCGACAAAATATTTTTCGAAGGTTATTCTACTCGCAGGGTACTTTTTAATCGCGAAAAATGTTTTTAATCAAATAATTCATTTGTATAAAAAACATATATACTCATATATTTTTCTTATTAAGTTTCAGCTCTACCTGTAGTTAATTAAAAAACAAATTATCGCAATTTCCCAATTTCCCGTTCCCAAATATAAGTTGACTTAAAATGTATGTACTCGTATATGGTCCAAACATTAGTTCAAACAAATAAGTTGATATTCAATAGCTTTTGATTTCTGTTTTGATTTATTTTCAACATTTTTTATTCGAAAAATTACCTGCTCGCAAAATTTTTTATACGAATAACTTAATAAAATTTTTTAATTATTTTTTGCTCTAGGTTTTTTTTTTAATTGCTTAAAATATTCTCTGTTTATTTCGAATTGTATATTGGAAAGATTTTAATCTTGAATATTGTTTATCCGAATTCCTGTCTAGTTCAGAGTTTTATTCGTTTTACTTTTTTTTCTAGTGTTAGTTTTTTTTAATCCAATATTTGCGAAATTGTTTAAAGTAATGTATTTTTAAAAATTATTTAATCGAATATTTTTTATTCGAATAACATTCTGTTCGTTTTTTATTATTTAATAGAAATAATTTTATTTTTTAATAGAAATAATTGCTACTCAAATATAATATAACTTCAGACAGTGGGGTTTTTTGTACGACTTATTTGCAAAAAAAGTCTAATCGATTAATTTCTTATTTAAAAAATTAATAGAGTTAAGTTTGCTCAGAATTTTGTACTGTACATTTCTTATTCTAAAAACATTTTAGTTGAATATTTTGTTGTTGAATAAAGTTGTACTTAATTAAATTTATTAAATTAGATTTAATTATTTAAAATAATTTTTTTTATTCTTAAGTTTTTAATCGAATATTTCTTATTCGAATATATTTTTTTATTAAAACATTTTATTTTTATGAAAGATCATAAGTGAATACATAGTTTTTTTTTTGCCAAAGAACTTTATCCGGAAAATGTTTTTAATCGAATAATCTTATAATCGATTAAGCTATCAGTTTAAAAAAACTTAAAATTTATTAATTTTGTAATTTTCCTAAATTTTTGTTCTTAGGGAAATATATAAGTACAATGTAGTCTGTACAATAAAACCTGGATGGGTTAATAAATGTAACAGTGTCGCCAAAATTATTTTTCATTCCTAGTTTCATATCTTTACGTTTGAAGTACTTTAATGACTCTATTTGTTAAATTATAATATATACTCGCATCTTTACTGCTATTGTTGACTGCGAAAATATACAATACAACCACAAAGTAGGAGTAAAAAAAAATACTTGGAAAAAAATATGAAAATTGTTATTTGGTTCCTTATAAAAATTCAATTTTCTTTTTATTCATTGACTCTAATACACACTCCTTACACTTTTCACCAAGGATACTAAAAAGGGGTGAATTTTTCTATGTATGATAAAATATAATTGAATTATAATGTAAGCATGTGTGTGTGTGTGTGTGTGTGTGTGTGTGTGTGTGTGTGTATTCAAGATATTTGGTGGAAAAAAAATTCTGAATATTATATGAAGTAATTTTTTTTCTACATATTTAATTTACATACTTATGTATGAGAGTAATTCCTTTTAGATTAACTGCGAAGTCAGATATGGAGAGTTTGGAAAAAACCGGGCGCTAATATGTCGAGGTCTTTGAGCTACTGCGAGTTCCTGTGTTATTTTGCAAACCTAGTTCTTGCTGGATGAAAGAAATTCAGAGAGCGGATATCTATGAACTAGTTTTCTCTATGTCTCCGTCAAATAGTTCAAGAGAAACGATTCTTAAAATTTTTCTAACTCTCATTTAGTTCAGCAGATGCCAAATATGTATTTCATCCCTAAAAAAATTTTCTGATTTCATTGCAAAACATCAATTAGAAAAAATTATTAACTTCTAATTTTTTTAATTTTTGTTAAGGCTTAAAAAATCTGTTTTGTCATAAATTTCCGTTTAAACAATTAAAAGAATCTTTAATGGCTTTACGTATCGACTTTAAACTCATTAGCTTGAATCATTGATATTTAAGTTAAATTTGTTGGTACCGGCAAACTAATTTATTCAATTATTGTTATAAATCCTTTTTCCCTTTTGCGCTTTTGTAGCCTTTTGCAGCGTTTTCTTAAGTAGCTTAAGGTAAATAAATTTCCTTAATTTAGAAATCGCAAACAAATACTCACGCAAAAACTTCTCTCTTACTTAATTAACTTGACTAATAATCACAGCAGAAGCAAAATTTGTTTCCATCATAATATTCCTTGATTTTTTGACCACTAGATGAGTTTTTTTATTACGCAAAAGTACTTTTAAAAATTGCTTTCAGCTTAAAGTAAAAGATTCCCAAATCAACATACACGTATGTTATTTATTGTAATGTTTTTTAAATATCTGAAAAGAAGTTGAAAACCAACTTAAAATTAAAAAAAAAAAATTGAACTAAATTCACGGAAAGTAATTGAATCAAAAAACCAATATCATTTAAGGCCTCTTAACTTGCCCACCAATAACTTTGCAAATATAAAGGTTCGAGCATGCTCTCGTAAAGCACTTAAATAATGAAACTAAATACATATATCTACTCGAAACCCATAAATATAAAAACATATTTAAAAAACTATATAAAGTGCTTGTTGCTATGCACAAGAGGAGTAATCGACCGAAATACAACTAAAACAAGTAAGAGAGCTATCGTCGGCTGCGCCGAATCTTCTATACCCTTCACAAAAGTATAAACTAATTAAAATTTTCTACAGATTTTTTCCGGTGCAAAGAATTGTTTGCGATATTTAATTTTGGCCCCTCGTTGTAGTCGCCTTATTTCACATTTAAACTCTCCTCTTCTTTTGTTTTAATATAAGCAATTTCAATTGGCTGTTTTAATTTGTTTTTTTTTTAAATAGGAGAATTCGATTTTTAGGAAAATTTTTAATATTTTATCGAATTTAGAGTTGTTGGTGCAATATCAGCATTTGGGTAAATTTTTTCGTAAAATTTAAAAATTTTGTGAATTTTGTTTTTGGTTCCTTTTTTGTAAAAAATTGTTTTTTGTAAGATATACGAGGGCGAATCAATAAGTACGTGACTTTTCGAACTTACCTCGTAGTTATATGAAATGCAACACTGTTCCCATTAAGTACCACCTGTTAATACACTACTGTCGAATTTAGAGAAAGTGTCGTAATTTATTTTGCGTGTAACAGCTGTTCAAAACATCGAACCTCTTGTATTTGTTTAAAAATGGAAAACAGGGAATTTCGAGTGCTCACTAAACATTATTTTTTGCGACAAAAAACCGTCAATCAAACCTTGGAAAAGCTCGATAAATACTATGAGGACTCTGCTCCATCGATTTCAAATGTTAAAAAGTGGTTTACTGGCTTTCGTCGACTTTCATCGCACAAATACAAATGGCGCTGAACGTTCTGGACGGCCAATTGAGGTCAGTACCCCCGAAAATGTCGGAAAAATCCTCAATATGGTGTTGCCCGATTGAAGAGTAAAAGTGTGTGAGATTGTTGATGCTATAGGCATTTCAATAAAAGGATTGTTTGGAGTTGTTTAACCACAATTCGAATGAGTTTTGTAACTGTGGATGAAACATGGATCCATTATTGTACTCCGGAGAGCAAGCAGCAGTCTAAACAATGGGTGAACCTGCTCCGAAGAAGGCCAATGTAAGTTTGTCGTCCAAGAAGGTGATGGCAACAGTTTTTTGGGATGCACGCCGGATAATCCACATAGATTACCTTCAGAAGAAAAAACAATAAACGGCGAATATTATATCAACTTATTAGACCGATTTAAGGAGGATTTAAAAAGAAAACGACCCCATATGGAAAGAAAAAAGTTTTTTTTCATCCAGATAATGCACGGGTGCACACGTATTCAGTCTCAATGGCAAAACTCTATGAATTGGGCTGCGAATTGGTAGCTCACCCGCTATACTCTCCGGATTTAACCCCTACTACTTCCTATTTCCAAACCTTAAGAAATCGCTCGGAGGAAAGAGATTAAGCTCCAACGATGAAATTATTGACCAAACCAATGCATATTTTAAGGACCTCGAAAAATCCTATGTCTTCGAAGGGATACGAAATCTGAAGAAACGTTGGACTAAATGAATTTTTGTTTTGCAAACAAAAAACGAGAATCATATGTCGGGAACTTGTGAATCGATATTGCTGATTTTAAATACCGAATGTACTGATCGAATGGTCCAAGTTTCAATATTGTATGTTGTCTAGTGCCATCAGAAACTTACTTTCAACATCGGAGATGTAGACTGATGAACAGCTATACATCGTTATTTCAACTTCCCTGCCTCTAAGGATCTGGAATATATATTCTTTGTTGGATCGGATATGAATACTGTTGAAATGACAAACGGAAAGACAAACCTATATACACCCTTTTAGTTTTGTGAAGGCTATAAAAAGGAACAAAACAGAAAAACCAAAATTTTCAATTACGTTATTTTTACGCTTTTACGCGTTGTATGCCCATGGAATAAATAAAATGTATCTGCCAGTATTAACACCATATGGCTGGCCAATAGTTATCGTTGTGGGGCAATAAACCAGCATTTACAAATTAATAATGTAGAAGAGTAGTAGCCACATATTTTTTCGCTTTACGGGTTTTTTTTGTAAATTTTTCTTTTTTTTACACTTATTAACCAACACCCTAAAATTTAATAAAATAGAAAGAACTAGATTTATATTTACATTCATATTTACATAGCACCTAGAAATATATTTTAAAATGCTCCTAATAAAATTTTATAACAGTGCTGATATATAGACCGAAAGAAGAGCAGAAAAGATAAAATTGAAAAGCATGTGAACCTTCTCAGGTCGAACGTCCACATAACTAGAAGCAAGTTAAATACAGCTGCTGAAATAAGCACGAGTAATGATACAAAAGACGTAACCGTAACCCTAAAGGAGTCTAGTCCAGCCTGTGGGACTGTGGTCCTCTATACACGCAAAGAAAAGCTTGGTTGAGGTAACCATAGCCTCTCTCTAAAAGCAATGATTAAATTATATGGTGGCAAACAAATCATATTATTCTTGCAGATAATTGTAATATGATTTCTCTTAAATTCGTTGATACATGTTACTGGTGTTATTGATTAGCATTGGCTGAGGTACGAACATAGGCGACTGAAACCATGGAATGCTTACTAGTCAAGGCGCGAACCACTCAAGCCATACCACCCTTATAATTATGATGTATACTATGAAAATTTTATGGCTAGAGTTATTATATTATTTTTGTATAGTTAACATGCTTTAGTTTGTGGTTAGAATTTTGGTAAAAATTATATTGTTCAACTGAAACTTGTTGCAAGTTTATGTATAGATATTATTTAGTGATTATTAACCCCACGTAGTCCAGTAATCCAGAAAAAAATAGTAATTTGTGGGCTTGTCGCATCATCGGTGTATTGTACTTTAAAAGCGCTGAGTGAAATTCGCACTAACGATTTCAAGGCACGATTATCTTATGCAGAAGCGAAATAAAATATCTTATGATAACGTGGCAGTTGAAGGTTTGCCACTTATCCTTGGTCTATATGCTGCAATTGACCGGTGCTCTTGAGGGCAAAATAATCCATGACACCACTCAAATTGATTTTGTGTTATGGGCTGGATTGTAACAGACCGACCTGTATTTATGCTAAAAATCATAGGAGACAAGCTAGAGCAGGATTTTTCAGGACTCAAAGAAATTCCACTTTTTTGTAGCCAAGTTACTTTGCACCAAATAAAACTTCGCATCCAGCAACTCCATCTGCAAAATTGTTAAACAGGATTCCCAATAAATAATTTTATTATACAGCAACCAGAAAATTAATTTAAATGCTTCAGTGGAACAGAAAGCAAAATACCATAAACTATTTGCCTGCCCGTCTGGAAGAATATTTTAATGTCCCAAATGGATTTTATACGTTGTTGTCTTTCTTCAAGAAAGAAACCCGTATGCAGGGAAAATAAATCGTTGCAAATATTTCAATAATATTAAAAATTTATAAAATTCTTATTTTTTTTCGTCTTCTATGTTAAATCACGGGTGTGGCCATAAGGACGGGTTGATTTCGGCAGTCTATGGTGGTTACATGAATTTTTTAATTCTGTTGCTTATTATTCAGCCACCGATACTAAATCAGGATGACAGGTTAACGGGTGGAGCAGCAGGTTGAAATGAGCGTATGAAAGGGGAACCATGTTTGGACGTAAAATCCACTTTAGCAACAAACAACATTTTTGGATGAAGAGTAATACTAACAAACAAATGATCTGGATATTGGGACGGGTGGCATCATTGCTTTTCACTTCTCCCAAGCAACTTTGGGGTAGCCATCGCCCTCAAAGTGGAGCGTTACAGATCAGTGATAACCAATTTCTTTCGCCTCAGACTTAACGATCTCGACAGGTCCGTTGAAAGCGAAACCTCTCGGATCAGCGCTACTGTACAAACCCACGGCGCACATTTCCATTTAAATAAACAAGAACTTTGTTAATTCCTTTAATCTAGTTTGTTATACTCCCTTTAATGGCAACCCTTTAAGTACATTATTTATCTACTCAGTCCATTTCTCAATTGATGGCCTACTAAAGTATTCAAGGGTTTTGGCAATAAAAAACCATACATACACGTACTTTGCAGGCACTTTTTTATAGATTTATATTGAATTAATCTTTTATATTTTTTTCTTCCGCTACTCCGTTGTGTTTTGCTTCTTAGCTTTTAGAAGACCCATAAAAATGGTTTCTGATGAAGATTTTTATTTTGCAAATAAAAAGTCAGAGTGAAAGGAGGGAGCAGTCCAACTATATCATGCTAGTGAGACCATATTTTTTAACATTTTCTTTTTTCATTTTGATTTAAAACCTCTCAATTGTAACTTATGGCTTGAAATAGTTTGTAGTTAAAGGTCAAAGAACAAATTTATAGGCTTTTAGCTGTTAAAGTAAATATTTAATTAATGATTGTTAAATTGGGTGCAAAAAGAAAAAAATAGGTTAAGAGGAATTTTTTGGGCAGAAAATTTCGGGCGTGATTTAAATATTTGTTAAAGAAAATAATAGATACATTTTTTTTTAAATTTATGTATCAATGAAAATGATTTAAAATGTTTTTATTCTGCTACCGTCTCAGCGAAAGAGATCATCAAGAAAGATAGAGGGGTTTTAAAACCATGGCCCCGATGACACTATGACCATCGACATCACAGCGCTTTCAGCTGATTTAAATTGCCAACAGACTCCCTTGGAATATATTGTATCCAATGGAGCTTATCTTGTGGCACTTAGCCGTCTTCTCTTTCGATACCTTATACTACATTTACATCTACGCAAAATCTGGTACTTAGGAGATTTTGAGCGAAATCTAGTTCATTTCCACCAGATTTCCCATACAAAACAAAATCTACTTACGAACTAGATTTTGGCAAAATCTCTCAAAATCTTGCAATACTAAATGATGCAACTATGTATTTTTTGCTAATATACTGAAATATGCAGCGCTGACCAAGAAAATTTTGACATTTGTAACAAAAAAAAAAGCGCGGTAGAAACAAAATAATTGCAGCAACATTAAAAAATAATAAAAGTTTAAAATAAGTGTTTTCAATATTGATAAAACAATAATGAATAAAGTGTAAGTAATATTACATATGTAATTATGTGTATAAAAACAATTGTAGCACGAGTTTAATTAAGTTTAGAGCCAATTTATTATTCCTTCTTCAGTCAGTTGTTTTTGTTATGAAAATGAAATCCAATAATACGTCAAAAAGCATTGGTGTAAACGGCAGAGATTTTCTTCGAGATTTGAGCTGAAATCTACTAGATTTTGCGTAGATGTAAATGTAGTATTATCAAAGAATTTAATACAATTAATTAAATCAATTGCTTCACAAATGAGCGACATGCAAAACTTGTGTTATAACATGGTGGGATTGTCAAATGTCATATTAAAAATCTCAAGGTGTTCCCAGCATAGCTTTGTGCGTAATACTGATCACAAGACGTAGCGCAAGTGTGGTGGTCTGAATTAAGTAAAGAAAACTTGCCAGCATTGAGCCAAAGTTAATCCCACGGAACTCTAACTCGACATAGTCCAGAGCGTATTACACCATTCAAGGGCACGGGGGTTCTTACAAATACCACCAGTAGTTAGAGCGTTAACTACTAAAGAAATGACCAGAAAAGTAGAAACTTGTCTCAGTTAATGAATATTTCCTTAAAGTATACATTATATAGTGATCGCGCTTACTTCGTAAACGATTTTCCCAGTCTGACCTTATCCTATGCGGGTTATAGCTTTAGACGCCTGGGTTCGTTACCTTAGTCACTTTCAATCAGTAACATAATTTTTTTATGTGTGCTTAGTTTCCACTAATGTCACAGTGACCTCTTTCGGGAGTATTATTAATATAGAGCACCGAATCGTGAGCGAAAAAAGAGTTTGGAACTGTTACCTTTATTGTGGACTTTAAAAATAAATACTTTAAAAAATTTTACACACATCACCAGCTAACAACTTCAACCACGTTGACGAAAAACCTCCTCTTAAACTAAACTGAGCTAAACTTAATGTGCATATATCGTGCCATAAATGTATAAATGTGCGAACATATAAAAGTGTTGTGGGGGGTCGAAAGGCAGAAGAGAACACAACTTAACAGTCGAAATAGAAAAATAAAAAGCCAGCAAACAAACTGACTTACTGACCCTTTGCGTCTGCACCGCCAGCACTCGTATTTACTTAATGCTGAAAATTACTTACACATACATATACACACACACACATATGTTTAAAAAAATTTAACAGTTTTCCTCGTATGCTGAGGCAAGATGAAGATAATGAGGTTGATTTTTACACATGGAATTTATGGACTATCATCCTAAAGCCTGATGAATCTACCCCTAAAAGTATACACCATGCTCCATTTACTGCAGCCCCAATTCCTCTTGAAGTGGCTGGAATGAAGTAAATGACGGCAGCAGTGAGTTTATTTTGAAATGTATAAGAAGTGTCTTTTTTTTTTTGTTATAGTTTGTTTAATATGCCAGCGTAAAAAATTCAATAGACTTTAACAAATGTTTGGTCATTATAAGCTGGTTCGGTCAGTCGGTTATCTTCTCAAGCTACAAACATTGTTTTGCTATGGTCAGCAGCATCGTTTCTTGTGTTTTACTTCGTTGTTGTGTTTTTCATTATTGCTCTTGCCGTATAAGGCTGTGTAAAGGCATTTTCCCTGGCTCCATGATTTTATGTTTTCAATGAACGTTTGCTAGTTTAGTGAAGCCACTATATTCATTTCCGCTAGAATAATAGATTACGGGTTATTTTCCTTTTTAATTTAAACCATCACTCTCAACCACAAACATTTATAAGAGTAAAATATGCTACAGTGTTTGGAGTGAATGTAATGTAGTATGTTTACTAGCTGTAATGGAACAGAGGGCAAAATTATTAGATTAGAAATTTGGCTTAGCCAAAACGAAGCAATTAATTTTTAAACAATTTTTATTATTTTTATCTAAATACTTTGTCATTCCATTTGGAAAATTCTAAATTTTACATTTATCTTAAATTCACTATAAAATCAAATAAAAAAATTTTAATTGCCAAAAAATTAAAATTCAATAGAAAAATCGAAATTTCACTAAAAACAAAATTCACCATATTTTTTTAAATTTCACCACAAAAATTCGAATCTCAACAAAATTTTGTAATTTCACCAAATAGCCGAAAACGTCAAAATTTTCAAATAGAATTTCACCACAAATGGGGAATTCAGAAAAATATTTAAAAATTCACAACAATTTTTTAAAATCATAAAAATTCTAAATTTTACTAATAATCTCCATTTATTTGAAAACAAAACAAAAAACATTTCATCATAATTTAGGAATGCACCAAAGTTCACCATAAAATCAACTTAGAGTACACAAATTTAACAAAACTCAACGAAAAAAGCAATAACATGAAATTTGGGGATATTCTTTCTCAGATTATATTTCCCTTAAATTATTGATGTTTACAGTGGTCACAAAATTAGTAGATAGACACAAAGAATGTTGAATGTTGGCATAGAAAATGCATAAATACAAAAAGCAAGGGTTCAGGAAAACCTAAATATCACATGAATTCCAAAAAAAAAAATTCCAAGTTTGCCAAAAATTTCAATTCACCAAAAGTTCGAAAACTCACCTTAAAATCGAAAATCTGGTACAACACAAATAACGACCAATAATTAAATTATTATTTAAAATATTAACTTAAATTTTTTATTCTACAGTCTCTCAAATTAATATTTTATAAAAAAAAACGTCGTAATTTTAACAAAATCGATGTTACACGAGGGCCAAAAGGTCCATATCTTACAAAATAAAACCAAATTTCACAAACAAGTAACCAAAAACAAACTCCGCCATATTATGAAGCGACCAAATTTACCCAAAATCTGAAACTGCACCAAATACTCTAATTTGATCAAAAATTAAGAATTTTACTAAAAAAAACCATTACCGCTATAATTGACAATTCAACAATAAATTTATAAAAAATGTGTATAGCATTCAGAGAAAAGAAACTGCTTCTATTAAAATAAACGGAGAGGTTAAATGTAAAATAAGACGACTAAGAAAGGAGGCCAAATTGAAGTTCACAATGAATCCTTTGCACCGGGAAATATATTCCTTGCTTTTTATAAAAAATTTTTGCTTAAAATTTTCCCTGCCAAAATTTTTTTTCGAATATAATTTTCTGTAGAATATTCTCTCTCTCTCCCTTAATGACAACTTTCCTTTATAGAAATACTTTCAAGAAAGTTATTCATGGCTTAGAAAAGTTTTCTTTTTATTGAAAAGAAAATGTTTTCCAGAAAAATTTTCTCGATGTAAAAATTTTCGCTGCTATTTTTTTACACTCACTTGTTACCTTGCACTCATTTCTTTGCCTATTTTCATGGTTTAAACTTTTGTGTGCTTTTAACGCAAAACTACTGTTTCGCAGCCAAGATCGTAAATTAAATTGTTGAAAAAAAAAGAAAACAACTGTATGTTGTAATAAATTGTATCTGCTGTATTGTATCTTGTTCTTATTAAGATGCAACAGGAATCTCTTAAAACCTTGTTTGGTTACTACAAAAAGCCTTAACTACGTGATATTTTATGAAAGTACGTTTTTGAAAAAGTAAGAACTCTTTTCAAAGTATCAGAGTGTTATAAAGTTATTGAGTTTATTTTTAAATACGAGTTGAACTTAATAATTTAACCAACTCTAAGATGTGTAGGAAATCTTTTCGAACTGAAGTGATAACTTTTTAACGTCAATAGGTGAGGTTTATTTTTGTGTTCTTTATGTGTTGCTACTCAGCTTTAAGGTCACTTGTAAATTTATTTCTGATTTTATTTTCCACAGGGTGACTTGATGTAGACAATTTGGATTGAATTTCCGTCATCGCTTGACAACTTTGGTTTGGAAACGAAAAATGACACTGAAGGTGGCAAATAGCCGGAACCGCTTTGTTTCCAAACCGGGCTAAGGGAAATATATCCTTGACGAAGAGATGTCTTTCTGTCAGAAAATATCTATACTTTTGGAAATATTAACTAACTAAATTTGTCGTATAGAAGATTCAGAAGACCCATCCGCGAGAGACGAAAAACAAAGCGTCACTTTTTTTTGGATTGTAGTTACTGGCCCAATGTTGCCCAAAATATCACTATTATAAAAAAGTTATTTTCCTATAATATTGATTTATAATACATGTACTTTCAACATAATGGTGCGTCATACATACAGCTCAAACAAATCATTGCCTGTTCCTGCACGCTCTCGTTTCGCACATAAGTATTTGCTGTCTCATTTAAGTTAACACCATTCGGAAACATCGAAATGCTCTCATATTTAACTCAAAAAAAGCTTTGGTACACGCAAAGAAAAAACATGGTTGAGGCAAAAATAATCTAATAGCAACATATTATGATTGAATTATATGGTTGTAATAATAATAATAATAATAATAATAATAATAATAGTATCTTGTAAGCTTTAGTTTTATTTCATTGAATGTTTTTAAAATAAAATTACAATCAGTATTCAAATCTGATGTCTAATGTATTATTTATTAATTATTAGCCATGTAACAACTAAACTCTTTTATTCAAATCTCAACTTACTTTTTACAATCGGGTTGGGAGAGCCGTCTCGCCAGGCTCATTATGTCTGTTTTTCTTAGTCTCTGGTGCCCATTAAATTGCAATAAATTTCGTGCTAGAGTGTTGGATTGAAACAATAATTTGTTTACCTGTTTGCAGGAGTATGTTTTCATTTTTTCCTGGATAGTAGGAACTTTCAGATAACTCTGGGCGCAGACGATAACTCGTAACCTTCTGGACTGTATTTTTTGCAGCTTCTGGATATTTAGTGCGCAAGCAGTACCCCATAGTTGAATGCCCATATGGGTTTTATAACGGATTTGTACTCGTACAAAAGGACTTTGTATTCCAAAACTAAGACTGAGTTAGAACCTATTAACCAGTGTTGCTAACTTGTTCTAAATTGTATGCCATGTCAATTTCGCCTCAGAATGGTGGCCACAAGTTTGTCGTGTATTTACGTGAATAGCCAAATAGTGAGCGCGGGTTTCCGCTGGAAGAGTGAGTGATATTTGGTCGACAATTTTGTCTTCCGACATAAGCACATTTCGATGGATTTACCTTTATTCTCAAACTTTTTAGTCAGTCCTCTATCTCATTAATATGAAACTGAAGTTGTTCGTATGCAACTTTCGGGTCTTGCTTTACACTTATAAATGCAGTTTCGTATGCAAATGGGTCCTCCCATATCCTCTGTTAATATTTTATATAAAAGCAGCAGGCCTTGAGGGACTCCTTCAAAGATTTCCCCTATTTAGAAAATGTATCCTTTGAACTTACTTGTGGGAATTTTAAAGTAGAACTCCTGTTATTTTCGTGAGTAGCCTATCATGTCAGTCGTCATCAGGGTAGTGTCAATAAATAAAGCTGAACAGTATTGATTATTTACAAACGCCGCTCTAATAATGGTGACAATTCTATCGAATTACTTATTAGCACTATGTCTTGCTTGTAAACCAAATTCATGATCCGGGATGATGTATTCTTCATTATGCTAAGGTTTTAAGGTCGAAATGACTAATTTTGTAAACAGCTGACCAGAGTTCTAGAGCAATTTTTTTTAAACAACATTGTAAGATTGCTTCCCAGTCATGCTTTATTTAAATATAAAACAAAGCTTTACGTAAAAGTATTTTATTGTCGATATTATCATATTATTTTTATACAGTTAAAGAGCTTAGGTTGGGTGAAGAATTATAGTAAAAATTATGCAGGTATATTGTTCAACCCAACCATGTTACAATAACTTGTTCATAGCAACTAACGAAATGTTTAAACTATAATCATAATATTTATAATATAATCATAATATTTTTGCCAAAATATAGTTATTGGAAATATCATTTTCCTGACCATTCCTCAACCCTCTTTTTTCCTAGCGTCTACGTGTCGGCAATACCGTGACAGTTATTTGGTCGATGTGCAATTTCATGTTTTAATTGGAAAAAAACCGCAAGCACATCAGAAAAAGCGCCGTTCTTTATTTAATTAAAACGTTGCAGTTAATTATTTATATGTTTTTTTTTTTATTTTTTTACACCTCTAAGCCTAATAATTTATAACCATTTTTTATCATATAAAGTGAATTATAAAATGCAGGATTTTTTTGCGGCTATTTGATCTATAAATTAACAATTAATTTAAAGTTATAATTAAGTTTTTAGTAATTATAAGAAAAAAGTAATAAAAATACCCACATATTTTGATTTAGGAATTTTTATTTGTTAGTAATTTTCGATCAAAAGCGAGTAGAATAAATTAATTTCACAAACGTTTTTTCTCCAACAGACCTGCATTTAGTAACAAATTTTGCGATTGGGACGAATTTTTATTTACTTTGTAAGAAAACTAAGGAAACACAAAGTATAACTCTCATTGAGTTTGTAGAAGTTTGAATTTAAAATATTTATAGTTTTTACACAGTTAAAGCTAGGTTAAAGTGTTCATATAAGCAGAGAGATACAAAGAAAATAAATTTACCCTTATCCCTCCTCTCTTCTAAAAATGATAGAACCTAAGCAATAAGACCCTGCTTTACAATTTCGAACTATATGTAAGTTTTTCCGCATATTTTCATACCATCTTTTAGATTTAAAATCAAAGATAAACTCAGCATAACTTCCAACAGCTACAACAATATATGAACTGACAGGCCTTTGCGCCTACGCGAATGATTAAATAACAATTGAAAATAAATACATAAATTAAAATGCAACAAAAACTGTTTAAATTGTGCCAACAAGTGACCTAAATTTAAATTTAAAAATGATTCTATTGCCAACATTTTGTGGCTTCTGTCACTGTTTCAGTTGATACCAATATTTTTCATGTTGTTATTTGTGCAAAAATAGCAAAATATGTCAAGATTTTGACATTTTTAAAAAGTTTACCTTTTCAAAAGTGGTAAAGTTTTGAAATAATCTAGAAAAGTTGTTATACATACAAGTACCTGAAACCGCATGTAAAGAGTTTTATAATAAGGATGGTTAGATGAAGAAAATCTGTTGCGGCTCTGCTCATTTTTACTTTTTCAGTGACATGAAAACTTCTTGGCAAGACGTATAATTGAGCAGCACGGCCAAATGATAAACCTTTATCGTCAATGTAACTGTCCCCATTAGTGACAAGTTTGCGCAGCAAAAAGCCAAATAGGCTTCAGTCCAACCGGTGGAAATGTAATGAGTTGATCAAAATATTGGCTTTGCTGTAATAGAGTTTTTGCTTGAGTCATTCAGGATGTTGTCAAGATCCTTCTCCAAATTCGATGTCTTAGTTTTTCAATTTTCATATTCTCGAATACAATGAAGTCCTCATATTCTGTGTTAGTGCTGCTGATCCTGGTACTCTCATGTTTTTTGTTATTTGCCTCTTAAGCATTAGTTTCAAGCATTTTGCATTTTTTGCCTTCTTATGTAGCCAGGTTAAGTTAGGTGACAGTTTAAAAAACTTATCGAATCTGCTGGCTAAGTTCTCATTTAGTTGTGGTACAATGCAATTCAAATGCCTTTAATTACTAACTTGAAGGCGATCTAATTGGTTCTTACAGATATTTAAGTCAGCAGAAGTTTTCCATAATAACAATTAATGCCATTAGTGTAATCTAAAGCTGTAGTCGTAATATTCCAGTTTTATAGGCGAAAAAGTGTTTGTATTGATTCTTCATTTGATATTCCGACAGGGTGATTAGATGTAGATTTTCGGAACGAATTCCTGCCATTACTTAGTTTGGTAAGTTTGGTTTGGAGACAAACGGGTTTCGGCTATGTGCCATTTCAATGGCATTTTTGAAACCTAACTTGACAAGGGATGACGGAAATTCTATCCAAATATCTGTTCATATTAGTTTTCGCTGGCTGTACTACAGAATCATATAGAGAGTTCCAACTTGTGGTGCAGGGATAATTATTGATTACCAATGTAGTCTGTTACGATTGCTGGCGATTTGAGATTCTTGCACGTATTCTATAATAAATTACTGACAAGACACTCGAGAATAAACAAGCTGTCAACTCTAAAAATTTAAATGGTTGTGAATTCCAGCGATTTTACCTGATGAATGAGACAATTTATTCTTTATTTATAATTAGTAAATGGGTAAGTCGTAATTGAAATACAAATACAAAATACGTAAAAACAGTACTTTAAACAGAAGTGTTTCGAGCATTGCCCAACCCTGGTAATGTATCAACAAAAAGTGGCGTAAATTTTGGCCATCACCTCCAACAAGGACCAGTGCAAATCAGTGATAAACAATATTAGCTACCATTAATCTTCTGTATGAACGATTTTGCAGAGTTGGCGTGATTGCGCTGGCCACACTAGATCGTGAGGATTGATCCCGATAGAATTTTAAACAATAACATATTCCAGACATTATAGCCTGAATAGGCGTTTAAAATAAAAAATAATAATTTCTTTAATTTTTTGCAACCCCCAATGTATCCTTATTGGTAACCACTTGACATACCTAAGCTCACTTTAAATACCTGCACTTACAAGTCAACTGTTTGCTGGCTTTCATAGCGTTGCAGTTGTATTTCTATGTGTAGTAAAATTTGATATTTGTGTGTGTGTGTGTGCTTGTGGTAGAGTGCAGCGTACAATTTTTCAAAACTGTTGCCTTTTAATGGATAAAACTATTGTGTTAATTGCAGGGAAATGAACTACATCAAGCACTCCAAATAACAAGACATTTTATTCTCTGGTCTATGCGGCTCTCAAAAATGTTGATCTTCGTGCTGGTATTTTTTATTTTTTTTTTTTTTTGTTGAATCGTAAAATTGGTAGTTCACTCGAGCTCGAAATTTTTATCTACTTTAGTATTTAAACAAACATATAAAGTTTTCAATTTGTTTAATTATTAATTTGTTCATTTGCTACAAAACGTCATTAAATTCTGGTCGATTTTAAATTTTCTGGACCTATAAGGCTCATTTCAAATAGCGAAAACTCGCCAAACCCACTGATCAAATAGACCAAGATTCAAGATCCTAGGTTTCTTATTGCCATCAGACAGTTGATTCCAACATCGGACAGACGGGCAGATATAGATCGTTAAATGAACTTCCCTACCTAAGAGGATCGAAAATATATACTCTTTGTTAGATCGGCAATGAATATTGTAGAAATAACAAAAGGAATGCGAAACCTATATGCTACCTTTTTATTCTTGTGAAGGGTATGAAAACTATCTAAAGAATAATAAGTTACTCAAAAATCCCTATTTGAATTCCTAGTGTTAATTGTTTATGGGAAACCATATAAAAACCCAAGCTCAGGTGCTTGAAAGGAAAAACGGATATTTGATAATATATGTGGCTGGGATAAAATTGTTTCATTGAGCATGGGAGAGTGTAATGAGCCCAATGGAAGTCTCAAATGTGTGCAATATGAATTGAAAGACAAACAATAACAGGAAAGGCAAAGTAAAGTGATAATACTCATTTATATATCGCAAAAAGTTTAAGATATATGAAAGATAAACTTCACACAAAAGTAGATTCTTGTGTAGAACGAGCACGCAGCTCAGCACTCTCTAGTCTTATGGAGAAACGAACTATTGAATTAATACAAAATATAAAAACATATGTATGCTAAAAAATATAACAATAAAATATGTGTTTCCAACTAAAGTAAGTATTTATTTACTTTTAATAAAACATTTAAAAAGTTTTATAATTAAGTTTAAATGCATTTTTAAAATAGTTTTTCAACTGCAAAAACAAACCGAAAAAATTCGCAACTACAAAAACACAGTCACCTTCAAGCACAAAACATAATAGCAACATAACTTGAAAATATAAAACAAAATAAATATAAAATTCACTCTAAATTATATAAATTTAAAATAACAACTAAAACATAAGCTACATATAAAGATGACTGACAAACACCTACAAAAACACACTACCCCAACCAGTTTGTGTAAAGCTATTACTCATGCAAACTTACAAATGCATTACCTTAATTGTATTTGTCATTCATAATAAAAGAAAAACAACCTCACACACCACCACATTTAATGTTAAATATAAAATAAAACAACAATGACAACACACGTGCTACATACATATGTACATGTAATAACAACAACAAAATCACAGCATGCACAATTATACATACATACGTTTCTTTGTTTTTATTCTCTGCAGAGTAAAAACCCATAACAAGAGAAAACAAAATTTCTCTGGCCACATGACAAGCAAACATACACATGTTCACACGTGCATACGAATATAGATATATAGAACAACAGTATACACAGCCATAGTTTTAAAACTTTTAGCATAATTTCAGGCGCAAAAAAAGAGAAATACACTATTTGTTAAAGTTTAATTTTAAAACTGTATCGATAACTAAGAAAAATGTTGGCTTTTAAAAAGTTTAAAATGAAAATGATCAATAAGTTTTAGCGATATCGCACTGCTGCTAAAGACTTTTTTCCAACGTAACTCCACTTCAAGAACATGAACTTAATCTATGCGGAAGCGTATTCTGCATCGCCTACGCCCACACAAAATAAAAACAGCCAGTTTTAGGCAAATATTTGGCCGTGCGCTGTCAGACTGATATGGCTTGCAATGTTTGAGTGCACTGTCAGTATTTCTGATTTATACATCCACGTGGGGGCGGCCGAGCGTAGAGAAGTTAAGATTCTTATAAAAAAATCACCTAATTTAAGGTGGAACAGCATACGCCAAGGACGGGTGGCCAAGAGGATGCACGGTCTGGATACCAATCGATCTGCTGTTTAGATACCGACTTAGCTCTGTGAGGGTAGACATATTTTTCTTCATTACAGAAATAAAACAGGAAACCTCGGGAGAGATAGACAAGAATGCCTCGCGAGGGGTGGATGGGCCAATCTTTATAGGTACTTCTAAGCAATTGGCCCGTACGATTCCAATAGGGATGGGCAATAAAACCTCGCAAGAGGTGGAGAGGTTTATTTCTGTAGGAACTCCGGTGGATGGACAAGAAAACCTAGCAAGGGGTGCACGGGTCACTTTCCAAAGATGCTACTGAGGAAGAAGCTGGGACGGTAGCGCATACCGTGTGTTATGCGGGCTAGCGTAAGGTTTAGGATCTCGTGCAGACACTTGTTCATTGTGAATGCCCTGGAGGACCTAAGCCTTACACAAATGCAAGCAACTACAAGAGACTCCGTGATGAGTATGAAGGTGCACAGTCACCAGTCGGCAGTCTGAATTGGCTGCAGTCAAGAGTAAAGGTTAGTGGTTTCACGAGACTGGAATGAGTGTAAGGTAAACGTAAATTACAAATTGATTGCTTTAAATCCATTCGGGGAAAAGGGACCCATATAGTTAGCGGGCTGCTCCAATATCCCCCCAACATTAACATAAATAGGCCAGTATTTTGTCGAATTCTTGCGGCTTGACTTGATTTTAAAGCTAGCACGCATAAACTCCCAACAAAAGTTTAAATGCCAGCTGTAACAAGAGCGATTTATTTGAACGGGATGTTCCGAACCCTTTCAGTTTCAAAGCATGTTCTAACATGGTTTTCGGTACCAATGCTCTATTTTTAACTTTATTATTTAATCGTTGTCGCGCGACACTTTACACTGAAGAAGTACCAAACTACTAAAAGAATTCCTTTAATTATAAAAATCAATCTTTAAATTTTAAATGTTATTTTCAATCTAATTTCGCAATTTTTATTAAAATTTACTAAATGCCTAAAAATAAATAAACTTCTTCCATTTGAACAAATAAATTTATATCCCTGATAAGATACGAGTATAAACCAATTTTGTACTCCTCAACAACCAAAATCAACAATAATAAATACTTTATTGTCTTAAGTTTGTTTATAAATTATTATAAAAATTAGATTTAAATTTACCACAGATTTCTCAGAAATTGTGGTTTGATTGTTTTAAGACCCTAAAAATAGGAATGAAAAAATAAACGGAATTTTCCAAAAGATAATAAAACTAGACTTTTTAATCTTTGCCGATGAAAAGGGATTCATTTTGCTAGACAAGCAACAACTTTAAGAACAAGAAAATATGCAAATTTCCTAAAACAACAAATTAACATGAACACAATACTTAAGACAACAGCAGGCAACTTTTGTTGCAAAAGCAGAAAATCTCTGAAGCCTGACCATGATTAAGAAGAAACCCGCAAGTGGTGATGGCTGGACTAAAAATGAAACCAGCTGCTTGATAGTTTTTTTTTTTTTTGTTGGAAATAAAATTGTTGTGTTTGTTTTTAATACACAAAACATAACTAAGAGCAGTGACATTGTAACCGAAGAGGGATATAGGCTTCTTTACGTATATTGAGTAATATATCACCCAGTATCTAAGAAATATCAGTTTCCCCACTTAAGGCAAAGCCGTGTTAAAGTGAGAGGTTCCTTTCGTTCAAAGTGTTAGAACTGGAACCGCTCTCTATTCCCAAAGAACTAGTCACGCGAGAAGTTGTGTGTCAGTTCCATTTCTTCTAGCGATAATACGAAAAATGTTGACCTTTCATTCCCGATGAGATTACTTTACTAAAAGCGAATTTTTCACGGAAATAGCGCTATTGATCGCAAACTTTCACGTTATTTTCTCTGAAAATTATGAGACCCTAATATGCATAAAAGCATTCCGGCAGAGTATCTAAAAATTAATGGCCTGAAGTAAGAAAATCAGCACTCTACGAGAAAATACATTTCGCGCGCTTAGGGAAAATCTTAATTTACGTTTCCGCTTTACGTTGAAAAACTTAAAACGCAAGTTTATTGAGGCTTAGTTACACCGTGCTAGTTAGCGTACGATCTGGCATAGCCAGTTACCAGTGCAGCTATTCGCAGTGTGTGACCCCATCACACGAATAACTCTCCTGTGCCAGTTACTACAGGCGAGTGTCAGTGTACACTGTAGCTCTCCACTGTGAGGCCAGCAACACTCGTTGTGCAACCAGGTCTTTATGGACCCCACAACCAGCAGTTTGTGAGGGAAATGTATGAATACCATACAGGTCACAACAGGTTGGCTTGATAAATGTCGCAATTAACGTCAAGAAATCAGGAAATCCGAATTTGGCGGGAAGATCGATCCAAAGAAACTGAAGAGTTGTATTTACATCTAGACAAAGGCTTGGCGCATTTTTTGTAGAGATTAAATCTTTGAGTGAATTTTCTTCAGAACTAAAGGCAGCCTTAAAATAACTGTGAAGGAGCTTATTATTGACACCACTAACTGAAGCTCCTGATCTTAATGACACCTAATTCCACTGTTTCTAAAAGCATTCTTCTCATAGTAGAAACATTTCGAAAAACGAAAAAAAAAACCGAATACGTTCGTTCATGTGCGGTGAAGAAAACAAAATTTCTTTCCTGAAGAGTGAGGTGAGAATAGTACGAGAAGGCGACTATTCAGGAAAATGAAAGAATAGCCAAATACCTACTTTGTTAGAACGCTGCAATAAATGGTGACCGCTTCAGGGCGATGATCTCTGACTTTTGTATACCACAGTAGAATTCCCTTAATATGGAGAAACGGTGGTTTCGACAAGACGATGTAATATGGCACACAGCGTTTGCCGCAATGATTTATTGAAAGAAACGTTCGGTGAACGAATATTATAAAATTGTCCTTTACACAGCTGGATTACTATTTGTGGGAATATATAAAGCTATGCCGTCAAATCACAGACTATTGTCACCTTGGCAGACAACATTTGCCACATTGTCACTAACATACAGTATATATTGCTTCAAAAAGTGATGAAAAATTGGGCTTTCCGATTGGACTTCTTCCGAGCTCGCCCAGGTGACCATATGCCGCAAATCATATATATCGAAAATTATTAAATTTGTCAAGCTTGAAATTCTTATTTTTGTTTATCGATAGTTCGCTATTCCATTCTGATGATGATGACAAACGAATTACAAGCTTGAAAAAGTTTTTACATTTAATTAAAGAAAGGTCACGGAAAGAAAGGAGAACGAAAAATGACACTGAAGATGGCACATAGCCGAAACCTGTTTTCCTTCAAACCAAACTTGACATGGGATGACGGAAATTCGTTCCAAAAATCTACGTCAAGGAAATCCATAATTAGAAAAATATATTAAGCAGAAATCTTTTCTAATTTCATATTAGAGGACCAGTTTTTTAAAGTAAAATTAGGCATCTCTTTTGCCATCTACCGGCACTTTAAACTGTTTTATTTTTCTTTTCAAAAAGGTCGCTACTATTTGAATATAAAATTAAAGGGGCATGTAAGGACGTCATGAGAATTGGTTTTATTTAACAAAAATTGTTTAAAAGGAAAGGTTAGATTATAAATCGAAAATAAATAAGAATTTAAATACAAATTTACAAACACATACAGACGTCAACAAGGCCACACGCACAAAGGAGCACATTTGATAGAAAGATGCTAACAAGTATTAAAATATTCTGTGAATATTTGAATTTTAATAATTGAAGATTCATTGGAAGGACATTATACATCACTTTATAGTTAGTTGAAGCACAAAACAAATATATGAATAAATTAATTGTTATTAAATTTTATTAAATATGCAAAATAAAGCCATTGAAATTTATTAATATTTAAAATCTTATTAGTGTGTTTGCCAGGATATTTGTTGCGTTGTCCTATTAAGCCTTTTGGCCATAAAAGTTGGAAAGCTTTAAAACTCCAAACAAAAAGTTGCTAATTTTTGCTACATTGTCTAGTTTTAGTCTTTTTAAAATTTCTATTCATTTTTCTTCTTGTTTATTTGAAGGATCATTGTAAGAATGCAGTTATCATCATTATCATCATTAAATTTTCCATTGTCATCATCTTGTTCATCAGTGCGATTGTAGTTGCTTGTTTTCCAAATTCAATTAAAATCAGTGGAACATTACTATAAAACTTTTTCAATTAAACTGTAATTTTTTTTGTAGTTTTGTTTCTCTAGTTGAGATTTTTCATTGTTTGATAAAAAAAAAACACAAACTTTACCACATTTATAATGAACACAAAAATATAACAATATTTGGTAAGAGAGTTTTTTTTTACTAAATAAAATTCCCAAAGTTTTGTTTTCTCAAAAAAGAAAAAAAACATAGAAAACTAATTCAAAATAACAAAATATGCAAGTTAAAATAAAATTTGTGGATTTTTTTGAAATTTAAATAATTAAACTTCGTTAATAAAGTAAAAAACTCTTAACTGGCATCAACAAAGCTGTCCTTTAAATCAACCTGAATAAGGTTAACACTCTGGCAACATTTGTCTACCAAGGACTCGTGTTAGTTTCATTAGGAGGGAAGTCGCAGACTAAACATTGTAATTGCACTTTATATTTATTTTAACATTACTGCAGCAGGGCTACTGCCATAATATGTAGGCAAAACTTCCAGGGGCAGTAGCCTTGCCACTCTTACTCGAGAGTAGTCTTATCACCATTTGAAGCCAATGCAAGCACCATGGCTTCTATGTGGTTTTAGTACATAGCTGGCAACTGCAGCAAGCTAAACCCTTGCTTTATTATTAAAGGCTTGTATTACAATGTAACATCACATAGAGTGCTTAAATACTCTTCTTGGATTTTGACACGTAGTCCAATATTACCTAGATATTAATATCACAGGGTGGCGAAAAGCAACAAGAATAAACATGCCCGGTAGGACTGTGTTGTTGAATGTGACGACATATTTCAGCCATTGTCTTACTAACGATTAAACTAAATAAGTGGAAACTCTGGCCACACGGCTGGCTCCATCGTGAACTTATCCCTTGCAAGGGAATTGCTTTACAATTGACAGCCAGCCCCGTCCTATTTCGAAGACTAGCAACCGCAACTCCCCCAGACAACATTAAAATAAAGCGGCAGAAGTGAATAATAAGAAAAGGCGCCGGCAAAACCCCAGTGCTAAGTATGACGGCATTAACTAAAACGGGTCTTACCAATGCGTAATCTACAGCATGGCTGCCTGTAGAACATACTAATACCTTGCATGGAATTGCATTTCTATTTTCAGCTTACCTTTAATTGCGGCACCTCATCGAGTGCCAAATTCCTCAGACAACATTTAATTAAAGCAGCGGAAATGAACAAGAAGATGTATTACAAATAGGGATCAAGTGTTAATTATAGCGGCATTATCCCACGTTGGCTTTACCACAGTGTAAACTAATTAGGTGGCAATACGTTTACCTCCACCAGGAACTTCTCCCTTGCCTCATCGAGTGCTTGTACCGTCTGCTTAGATTTCGAACTTACTAACAGCCAGCCTCGAATCACTTCGAGCATTAGCAACCACAAATATTTAAGATAAGAATAAAACAAAGTGGGGTTATATATAACGGGTTTACCAACGGCTGGCCTGCATAGGTGGTAACATTATCTCTTCCTAAGGTATTGCCATTCTTTTAACGACTTCAATTGCCATGCTTCGCCAAATCGGCCAAGCATCACTACTTTTTGGAGATTTCGGCTTAAATTACAGCCACCACATTATTCACCTGGAGGGCATTTCGTATAACCGGCTTCGGAAGTCCAGTAGCACTGGTTGCATTAGTCGAGCTTCATAGCTCCTCACAAGCCTTGAGAACTGGCACCCAGTATCATGTAGGTAGCAATAGCTTCAGGGGGGGGTCACTAAGCAGGCAAGTCTTAAGGGAAATCTAATGATAGTCGTTTCGACTGTCAAAAAAATCGAAAGTAAAATATTCGCATTCACTTTATTTCACTAGAATTGAAATAAAATGAAAAAAGTGTCTATTTACTTCAAGCAAGTAGCAGAGATAGAAGTCGAAACGACATTTTCGTCGGCGGTGGTAGCTGAGCAATTTCGAGATTGTATCGACGGCGGTGGCCGTTGAGAATTTATGGTGGCCCAAGTTTTTCATAGTTTTTTTGTTGGGCAAAAAGTAGCATAATAAAGTGGTACACAACTTTTCAGCACCAGAGTGAACAAAATACATTGATAACCAAAAAGTACAGCGGCCGTTTTTGCACCGGTGTAAGCAGAAAATAAATATATACAGCAGCACACTGGCGGCAGCTAACCAGTCGACTTGTTTATTACTTTAACACCTACGTTGGGTACTTTTTTCGTTTGCTTTTGTAAAAATAAAACCCTGATGAAATGACAAGTTTCAGCATTTAGAAAATTTTCCATCCGTATTTTTTGACAGACTATAAACTTTCCTATTTTATTTGAATTTTTTATGAGGAATGAGGAGCGCTTAAGTAAGGGCATCTCTGAATAGCGGGGCTTTTAGGAGACATGCATGAACTTGCAGTAATTTATAGATTATAAAAATGCCTTAATGCCCTGCTGGTAAAAAAAAACTTTACATTTGTTTAACAAAAGATTTGATCTGTTTGACAACCATTTATTTATTTATTTGTTTTTTTTTTCTTGCTTGCGTCACTATTCTCTCTGGCCATAAAACAAACACTGTGGCCAAGTGGTGATTTAAACTAAAGAAAATTACAAATTAAAAATGCTCTTTGTCCTTGCATCCTGCATATGGAAACAGTACTATTTGCACAATGGGCATCATTACGAAGTAAGTAACAAAAAAAGGGGAAAAAGTATTCACAATTATTTGTAAACTGTCGTAAAACTTAAGAAACTCCATTATTTGAGCAAATCCTTTGGTGTGAAACTAAAAAGTTGCCAGTAGTTTATCATCAAACAAAGACGACCATTACGTTTTTTAGAAACTTAAACTCAAAGCAAATGCCAGCAAGTAACAATATAACTTCTTCTTTTAGCCAGTTAGATTTTTTACTTATTTCGTTGGTTGCTACTGTTGCTACTGCCAAAAAAAAAACTGCCCAAATCTAGATGAAAACCAGTAGCAAGCAACAAGGAAAAACTGTCACAACTGTTAAGAGTTGAAACAAAAGTTGCAATTAAAATAATTCGGACAATGGTTTAAAACAAAGAAGCGAGTTTACAAGATATACCCATATACCCTTCACTAAAGTACTCATTTTTTTAGAAGGAGGGTGGTACTACTGGTAAATTGTAGTGTTTGTAGCACAGTATCGTGGTGTTCGAAAATTCTACGCAAAACCCAACTATAGTCCAAGAATTATAAGTTAAAAAAATATTATAGTTTTGCAAAAAATTCCTAATTAAAAAAAAACGAAATAGCAACAACAAAATTACGAAAAAATTCGAAAATATATCACAAAATTGAAAAACTGGCATAATAAATTCATTTACTAACATCAATATTTATTAAAAACCCGAAATTTGACCAAAAAATGTCACAAAAACCAAATTTCGCAGTTTCGCCAAATATTTTAAAAAAATCATTATTTTATGAAAAACGTTACAATTTTAATAAAATCGATCTTACACAAAGTCTATATTTTACGAAAACCCTAATTTTTACAACCAGGTAACCAAAACAAACTTCACAATATTTTGAAATTTACCCACAAATTTTACCCAGACGCTGAAATTGCATCGTTCTTCAAAAAAATCTAGAATTTATCAAGAATTGATAAAAATTAAGAAAATCTGCAGTACATTCTTTATATTCCATAATTTTGTGAAGGGTATATAAGACCCGAATAAAGCAGTTTAATTTGTGTTTTTTTTTATTTACAATGCTATTCGGCAGATTCTTATTTATTTGTAATGTAATGTAGTGTGGGGGGTATCGAAACAAACCGCTTACTTTATGGGTGCCTCTTCGAGCACATTCTTTACTCGAATTGATTTTAGAAAAACGATCTGTAATATACGACAACCTTACTCTCTTTTAAGTCTTGTGCTACCACCACTATCATTTAGACTGTCGACCTTCTTCGCCATCAAGGAGTCTCTTGTTAATTGCTAGCATTTATCGAAGGCTTAGGTCCACCATTGTATTCACATTCAACAAGTGTCTGCCTGTGGACCTAAGCCTTATACTAGCCATATATACATTATACTGCTGGACGTTCCCACACAATGTACGCTACCGTCTAAGCCTCTTCCGGAGAAGTATCTTTGGAGACTGACCCATTCACCCCTTGCGATGTTTTCTTGACCATTTTTTCAGAATTCTTCCATTGGTCAATAAACACCGGAGTTCTTACAGATCTTAACCTCTCTACCTCTTGCGAGGCTTCATTGTCCATCCCTATCGGAATCTCACTGTCCAACGCCTTGAAGCACCTTTAAAGATTAACCCGTCCACCCCTCGCCGCCAAGTACCCTCTTGACCACGCCATTCCACAGTGAATTAGGGATTTTTATAAGAGCGTGTTAACTTTTCTCCGCTCTACTCATTTAGCCAGACTCCTGCAGAGGCAAGAACCTGTTACCAGCAGCCACCATATATTTGTGTCTACCAGCTGACGGTCATATATAAGCAATAACTATACTTATCAAAAGAACGCTGAAAAAAGCAAATAATTTTTATTAAAAAAAACATTTCACTATATTTAAATAAACAATGTTAAAAATATTTTGTTACAAAATTTCAAACCACTTAAACTATTTCATACAAAACCAGCAAAAAATAAGCCGTGGTTTTCCTGACGCAAACCACAAGGGTCTAACGATATTTAATTAATAACTAGAAAAATAATAAATAAATAACCATTATTTGAACGAAAATGTGATACAAAAATGTTTAAAAAAAAATGTAAATGCATGGGGAGAGATGTGTCTAAATGAAAGAATAGCGAAACACATTCAATAAAAATTACACTTCCCATACCGTGAATCGAACCCGGGCCTTCTGGGTGAAAGCCAGATATCCTAGCCACTAGACCATATGGGATGATGAAATATTTTGCCTAAGCTTCGTTTTCAGCTCATTACGCACATGCCATCTGCCGATTAATTATAAAATTAAATATATAATACAAGTAACATGTCATTGCCAGATGCTAATATAAAAAAACATGATATAAAATAAATACCCATCAAACAAAGTTGTATAGAACCGCATTAAAAATAGGCACACAAAACAGTTCAACAGCAGCCGTTTTCTGTAAATTTCGTTAATAAATTTTAGTTGATAAAATCTAAAAATTTGAGGGCGAACAAATTCAGCGATTTTTCCAAACCAGTATTATGTAACTACAATCCCCTTGCTATAACCGTAGTTAATTTAATATCAGTTCACTATTGCTTTCTTTGTGCTACGATGAGCTCCTGTTAAAAACAGACAAACATTTTGTGTTTTTTTTTTTTATATATGAACTCTCCTTTCTTTTTATTATAAGCATTTTCAATCAGTTCAGAGATGCTTTTTCGGCGATTTTAATTGTTTTATGTATCTTGCAATTTCTCTGAATGCTTTCTTGAGTTTTTAGCGAATAAGAGAATTTGAGTTTTTTGTAAAATTTTGAATTTTTGACAAATTTGGATTTTTTTTGTACAATTTCGGACTTTGTGTATAATTGCAAAATTTATTGAAATATATGATTACATATTTTATTGTGAAATCACGGTTCTATGGTTAAAATTATGTCTTAAATTAAACTTAAACTTAAATTTTATTTGTGGAATTTCAGAGTTTTGTTAAGTTTTAATTTCGGATTTTAGAGCAAGAAATATTTTTTAGTGATTTTTATATTTCGATGAATTTCAGTTTAAATTTATGTTATTAAAACTAACAAGAAGTTAAACTTTATATCGCCATTTTTGATCACACCTCCAAAAACGTTAAACTTCACTTCACTGTTTAGAAAGCTTTTTGTACCTGTCATGAACCAATTTTTTTTTTCTCCTCGAAACGTAGAATTTTTTGGTTATTTATTTCACTATTCTTCTAAAATGAAAAAAAATTTCAACTAAAGATATTAAATTGAAGGGCACTTACTAATCTTTCCCAACCAGAGGATGGCAAATTTGCCAGGATGCCAATTTGCCAATGACAACATATGATAAAGCTTTGGGTTTAATTTTATCATGTGTTACGCCCAACCAGGTAAACCATATTAAGAACTGTGAGTTAGCATCGGAAGCATGATAAGTACTAATTTTGCAAATGTCAGTCTTATATAGTAGCTAATAGTTTCAGATAGAAAAAAAGTAAAGTTGTTTGGTAAAAGGCATGCAGAATGCTGTCTAAAAATGATAAAAGCAAATTCAAATTGATTTAAATCCAAGAAAAATTATTTTTAAATCGTTTTTAGTACCTACACTTCCCAGAAAAACTATTCGTACACCTTGGGTCTTAAACTTTAAACATAAAAATAATCCTCGTTTTTAAATCGATTTGTTCAAAAAGTTTTTGTATTTGTTTTTTATAAGGCACTAACAATTTTATTATTTGACTTTTTCTTTTTAACGCTAAAATTACAAAATTATAGAGCTAATTTATCAGAAAAAGTATTCGTACAGATTAAATATTTGTACATAAAATTAAATTGTGATATATTTAAAATACTATTAATAACTAGTAGGATATCCTTTACGTCGAAGAACTTCTGAAAGATGTTTTGGCATTGATTTTGCTAGTTTGAATGTTTCGTCCTGGCTTATTTTGTTCCTTTCCTCCATAATAACGCTTTTTAGTATTTCCTTAGAGGTATTGTTATGTTTTCGGATCTTACGCTCCAATAAATCCGACAAATGTTCTATAGGATTTAGATCCGGCGATTGTGGGGGGAATGCAATTGATATTTTGTGTTATAGAGTAGCCACAACTTCACATTATGCGCCGAATGCTTGGGATCATTATCCTGTTGGAACCAAAAGTCTGGTCCCAAATTAAGTTTTTCGGCGCTTTGCAGGTCCATTGTGGATTCAAATTTCCGACTCCTTTAGCTGCAATGCATCCCCACACCATAACACCACCTTCACCATGCTTTACAATTGGAACAAGATTTTTTTGTGCGTTGTTTGGACAAAATAGAGCCGGTAGATTTGACATTTTTAATGGCGTATTGGATAGAAGAATGACTTCTTCCAACAGTCTTAGCAATTTCACGCAAAGATTTTCCTTCATTGCGCAATTTTATAATAATTTCAGCTGCACAAATTTCATTTGTTTTAGAATTCATCTTGATTTAAAGAACAAATAATGTTAAATTTTGCCATAAATCCTTTCCTATTTCTTTTTTTTTATAATTATTTAAGAATTAAATGTTGCAGTGTACGAATAGTTATATATATTTTGGGTTTCATGTTTTCCATTTTAATATCTAAAACTCACTCTTATTACGTGTTATGAGAACAATACTTTTAAATATATTATATATCCACCATAAAACAACTGTCAGGATGGCCGAGCGGTCTAAGGCGCCAGACTCAAGAGAAAATCTTGCCTTTGTAAAAGAAGGTGTATGAGTGAGTGTTCTGGTCCTCTCTGAGGGCGTGGGTTCGAATCCCACTTCTGACAAGTAATTTTTTTAGATTTTATTTAAACGTCCCCTACGTCTCGACTAGAAACAAATTTGTTTCCACAGGACTGTGTTGCTGTTGTTCAGCTCCAGAGTAATGTTTTGTTCCTAATCTAGGTTGGTTTCTTGCCCTCTTAGTTTTATATACGGCTTTTTACAGAAAGACGAGCGCATACATATATATTTTCTGCGATGGCAGAACAAAGTTTTGCAAACAACTATTCAGACATGAACAGTCTCTTTAGACGAGCTGTGGTATCGTAGGTCGTTACGAAATGTACTGTAGCATTTGAAAAACGTCAATTGCTATGTTTACACAAAGAATATTATAATAACAAACGGGAGCGTTTCTTTACTTTTTGATAAAGTTACGGTAAAAATTACTCTCTCTCTCTGTGGGACTAAAATGTATTAACGTACGGGAAAACAAAAAACCTAATTTCTATACCTAAAACACCGTTTAAAATGTAATTTGGTTTGTGCCCCTTCACATGTTTAATACGCTTGAGTTCAATAACAGCAAGGAATAAAAACTTATTGTAATAATAATTATATTTTTGCTTTTTTGGCACTCTTTTCTGCCTTTTATTAAATTTTCATTTATAATTAACTTTAAATTTTAATAAATCATTTCTTTATTTCTTTTGTATATGTGTTCATTCAAATCCCATTGAAGGCTACAGGAACACAGCTAGGATATGTAGCTTCGCTCGGAAGCCAAACCGCTTTTGACATCGACCGGAACTTCACCTTTACCGATGGCTCCCGGTATGGGAGCTACCACGTCCTTTTGTCCAATCTCGGCCATATTTGCAGCAGCACTTAGAATATATACATCAAACTGACGTACCAAATTTTGTTCAAATACCGTTATCAGGAGCAGAAGTAATGGATTTTTAATTTGTGATTTGTATGGGAGGTACCACCCCCCTTTGTCCAATTTTTTGTTTGTTGTACTTTCCAACAAAGTACAAATCATCAAAATCGGTTCAGCCAATCTCGAGTTATGGGATAACATCACTTCGGAAACTTTCTTTTATATACATATATAATTAAATTCTGTAAGTTAATTGTGGTCCTCGGGATGAAAATGTCTGTAGGGGGACTTTATATAAAATTCGATAATAATTCAGAACATGTATGTAAATTTAATGGGCCTCTGTATAAGCGTTTTCCCGGAAGAGTAAAAACATTAAAAAAAACCAGAACGCCCATATCTAGGGAATTTTTGAATCAATATCTCTGATTTCAAAATAGCCAAATGCAATGACCCAAGTTTCAAAATCCTACGTTGTCTAGTGCCGTCAAAAAGTTGATATCAACATCGAACAGGCGGAGAGCCGGACCTCGTTTATTGAATCTCCCTGCCTATAACCACCCAGTATATACATATGTATGTATATACTTTGTTGGGTCAGAAATGAATATTGAATAAATTACAAGCGGAATGACAAACTACATTCATATGTATACGCTTTAATTTTTGATTAGGTCTAAAAAAAATTTTATTCAATCAGTGGCTACCTTCCGCGCATAACTGTAACATAGATAACGGTACTCATCTCCCATATGGTCTAGTGGCTAGGATATCTGGCTTTCACCCAGAAGGCCCGGGTTCGATTCCCGGTATGGGAAGTAATCTTCTTTTAGGTTTAATCATTTTTTGCTTTCTTATATTTATATTTCATGTGCACTGTATTTTCAAAAGAATTTAAGTTATTTCGGTTTTCATTTGTTACAGCAAATAATCATTTGTACGTGTTTCTACTTGTTTTATTAAACGTTTTTGCAATTTAAAAACAGGTAAATTATTGAATTCATGTTGTTGTTATTATTAATGCTGCCTTATATTTTACCTTAAAATGCGTCAAGTTGTTGCTATTTCTTGTTGTATGATCAGAAATAGGAGAAAACAATTACTACATGATAGTGCTTGGCGTTTATGGTCTTGAAAGAAAATTGTTGAAAACATGACCAAACGAACAATAAACTTACACAGTTATACATGTCGATGTTTTTAGTTACGCAAAACGAATTGTAATTGATCATATGGGCATTTCTCTGCTATTAATGTTCATTTTAGAAATTTTATAATTGGTCACCCATGAAAGCGGAGTAAAAGTTAAAAAAGCTAAGAATAAAACAAGACTTTTTCAATTCACTATAATATTGCATTGTTAATAGATACTAGGGTGGGTGATGGTCGAAGCAACTCGATCGGCTTTCCGGTCAAATGTTTTATAATAGCCATTATTCGAATGTCGAATAACGCGATTTTTTCTTTGGAAAATCGGGGCTTATATGTTTTCTTTATATTTTTTTCTTTTCTTGACTAAGACTTATAGTACAAGTTCTCTTCTCACAGTGTAAAGGCTTTCTATATATTTTATTTCAGTGAATTTTATATGCCAGAGTCACCAAAAAGTCCACTTTGTACATTAAGGCGCTAGCGGTTTAAAAAAGAATAACCTGGGGTAGTTCTCTTGTAGTGCAATACCCTCCTTCATCCAGATTAAAATATTCATTACAGAATAACACTTCGTTTCCACAGGTATTTGACATATTGAATGGCTCTTTGGCAAAAGAAACCAACATGATCGTACTGGACTCATGATGTAGTATTGTTTGTCGTCCGCTGTTATCGGCAAACTAGTAGCTCTATAAAACATATATCATTGACAGGAGAGTATTTCTAAAAATTTTAAAACAAAATTTGTCAGTGGAGAAGCTACGCCGGACTTAGAAAAGCTCAAACGTCTTATGCTTGAAATTTCCTAAACCAAATGAGAAAAGCTTTTTGTTATAACTGTAATGTCGCCGTTTTGAGTTTCTTTGGATTTCTCATAAGGTATAAGAATTTTCGAGCATTCGGCGTTTAAGTTTTTAAAAATTTAGGTTATAGTTTACTAATGAGCTAGCTTATTCACCCTCAAAGAAATAAATTGAATTTTTATAATAAAATGAGTTGAGACAAAAGTAGTTAGAACTAATTTTTGAAATAATTAACATTATTGAAATTTTCTTTAACCTGTTAACCGGTTTTTTTATAATGTTAAAAACAGAAAACAGGTTTTTTTTAAGTTTCAAATACTCGAACTAATTGAAACCCGGTTTTCGTAAAATGTCAAATAATCGATCACCTTAATTTTTTGTGTTCTTATAGTTTATATACAAAGGTTTATTATATGTAAACAGCGTTACTTTGTTGCAAGACTTAATTCTACTCTTCTTGAAGCTCAAGGAAACACCCATATGCCTTTTGAAAACAGAGAAGATCAGGTTAATTTCTTTGACATCATTAATTTAATTTAATGATGTCAGATCAAAACACAATGTGCTCACTGACATAGCAAACACAGTTGATTGATCATTAATCAAATTGCAGTTGAACAAACAGCATTGAATGGTAGCGCGGTATTTAGGTACTTGTGTCTCAAATGATGTATCAATTTGAAATAATTTGGAAGAAAAAGTTGGTTAAATATTTTGTTATTTATTTGTAACAAGTGATCAAGTACCAATATCAGCTTTTAAGTTTTGTGTTCTCTGAAATAATTTTCAGAAAAGAAAATTTAAATAAAACAGAGCTGCAATGTGTGTTAGAATGATCAGCTCACCTTATAAGATGCATCGTTATGATATGATCGGCCTCTTCACTGGGTGTCTATGTTAACGAAACTTAAAACCTTAAATTTTGATCACCTATCACTTTTACATTTGCTTTGTAAAAGTCTTTTGTGTAAATACGTTTTTGATGTGTAAACAAAATAAGAACAAACATAAATTGATCTAAAAATAAAAAAATGAAAGTTTAACAAAATAAATTATTGCTCAACCTTCAGCAAACTCCACAAGACATTTGATTCTTGCAGACGTAAACAAAAACGCTCTATAGTTTAAACCAAAAAAAAACTAAGCAACAGCAGTTTTTAACTCACAAAACGAAAAAAGAAATGTTTTGAAGATGAGAAAAAAATGTATAGACTATTTAAAAGTAAATACCTGACTCTTGTCTGCTGACTTTATAAGTTTGTACAACAAATGAAATCTAGAAAAATCAACAACAAAACAACACTTTAACTCTAAACAACTTTATACAGCTTGGCTAAAATCAGTCTGCGATTGCGACTTAAACCCAACACACACAGTTCATAATTTCATTCGTTTACAGGCAAATGCGCGCAAAAGTGCAACACGATCAAGCAAAGAACGAACGAGCGATCGAAAAAAACACATTAATAAAACAAATTGCAATGTGCTGGTATCTCGAAGACTAAGATGGTCTCTCTAAGAATAAGATACTATTTATATGCAGTGCCATTTTAGCTTTAAAAAATATTTCAAATTGCCTTGAAAGCTCTTAACAATGGCAAATAAAGTTAAATGCTCGTAGAGCAGATAAAGAAGTGAATAAAATTGTATTTAGAACACATTGGCTAATATTTCAGCTAAACAGCAAAAGCTACAACACAAATACCATACAAAGATTATTCGAGTTAATTTCATAGTTATGTTAATTATTTTATAATTTGTATTAAAAATATAAAGAAAAGCAGACGAATAACGTTAAAAAAAATTATTAACAATCAACAAACTTTTTTTCGTTTTATTAAGACAAAAAAGATATTAGAAAAATGGTAGAAAAATACTAAAGAAAAAGTTTATGTTATGATAATTTTGTAAATGCTTTTTACCGGTCTAGTTAATGATGTGAATGAATATTTAATGTTGATGGAAAATTAAAAAAAAAATTTAAATTTTTTTTGTAAATCAATAACAAGAGAAATCGTAACTTTTTTTTTATAAATAAAATAAATTATTAAAGAAGCATAAAAACAAGTGAAATTTTGCTAAATATTGCTGTGCTACAAAAACAATAAGTTTGAAAAAAGTGAAAAACAAAACTTTGATTTCATAATCAGAGTGCGAGCTCATCATCGTATTAAATTTTTTTATATGGTTGGTACGTGTGTTTTTTTATCATAAAAAATCTATATTACTAACAAAAATTTTATTTTTGTACTAAAAAAATTATAATATAATACGTAACTTAAATTTAAAAAAAAATTAACACATTAAACGAAGCAAATTTTAAGACTTTTATCAAATCGCACGTGTGTTTGTGCGGAATTGAATTCGCTAAGCTCGACTTGCGACTATCTTTGATAATGAAAAATTCTTTAGTGTTGCTTAGACCTTGGCAGTTGATCACAATACCATTATGCAAGGTCAATAAGCGAGTTTTTTCTGTTAGTAAATTTCGAAATAAAGTTCGAATTTCCGAAAGTACTTTAAACTTTATGATTTTTAAGCTCAACTTACCCCCGTAAGGCCGTAAGAGCATAACTAAGCTTTTACCCAAATTTCTAATCTAAATACATAATAAGTTCGAAATAAAGTTTGATATACAAACTTCCAGATACTTCGAAATTGTGATCGAACAAAAAATATCGTCGAGTTGACATTGACGATTTTAATAAAATAAATAAAAATTATTTAATGTAAGAGTGATATAGAAGTAGAATTCTTACTTTATGGATCCCTTTTCCACCCTCGCATTGCTTTCGGCCCACTGTCGTTCAGTCTCGCGCTAACACTAGCTTTTACTCTTAATTGCACTTATTTCAAACTGTCAACTGGTAATTGTCGGCTTTCTTTCTCACCACGTCTCTTGTAATTCCTAGAATTTGTCTAAGGCTTAGAGCCTCCATCGTATACATATTTCACAAGTGTCTTCACACACAATGTGCCCTACCGTCTCAGCCTCTCCCTCAGTAGTATTTTTGGAGACTGACCTGTCCACTTCTTGCGAGGTTTTCTTGTCCATTTCTTTAGAATTACTCTCCTCTTGCGAGGCTTCATTGTTCAACCAGAATCAGAATCTTCCGATCCAACAGCTCCTACCTTTAGAGATTGACCCGTCTACCTCTTGCGAGGCATTCTTGGCAAGTTAAAACCGAAGTTCCTTCAGAAAATTCATATAATTCTCACGAGTAATTGAGTAAAATATGGCGACCCAAACAGAGCTCTCACAGGTGAGTCTGCATTAAAACTAAAAACCAAGTATCTTCTTGACCACGCATCTCTGGCGTATGCTGTTCCACCGTGGATTAGAGATTTTTTTATAAGAGAGTCTTAAAATTCCTCCGCTCTTGTTATTTAACCAGACTCCTTGCAGAGACAGGAACCTGTTACCACAATGAGGGGTTATAAGTCGGAACCTCTGTCAGTGCGTTCGCCAACCTCTGTTAGTGCGCTACGCCAAGCCATACCTTTGCGTCTGCCATTTGACTACCTAGATGAAAATTAAAGCAGTCAAAACTTTTTTAACATTATTTTTTTTAATTTACTTGTGTTTTCTTGGCTTTATAACTTCAAAATGGTTGGTCTTATGTGAAATATGATTAGAAACATTTTTATAGGAAATATTTTCAGCTTTAATTTTTGTATAAAGTAATTTTCGCTAAAAGTTATAGTTTCAAAACTATTAGTAAAGAACTAAAAAATGTCACCGTAAGAGGTTCCTCTGCCTCTAGCTCGCCCACCACCCTATCGCCACGACTCTTTAGTTTTTTTTAAATCATGTACCATGGGCCTACTGCGCCAATTTTTAAAACTCCGGGAATTATTTGGCTTAATTTGTCTAATTCTTCAAATGGCGAACGCAGTATTACAGTTTTGTTTACAATTTTTAGCATTTTTATATAACGTTTTTGTTTTAATTATTTGCTTTTTATTTTATTATTATTTTTTTATAATTTCTTTAATGCCAAAATTATTATTTTTTTTTTTGCTACGCTTACGTTCGTTGCCAAAGTTTGCATGTCTTTCGTAATTCTTCAACGAAGCAAAACTTTTCTTGCCCACAATGATGGAGATCACAATGAAATCGTGAAGAAGAGGAATCTGCTGCTTTATAACCGTTAAACGTTATGGTCAGTTCAAGATTGTGTTAATTGTTGGCGTAACATATAAACAATATAAAATGTATAGCAACAACAAAAAGAAACTGTAATTGTAGCCATAAAATTAGATCAAATTGTTTAGAACTTTACTAATGAATGGCAGTAAAACCGCGACTAATTTGGCTCAACAAGTGGGAGGGTTTCTCATACGAATGGACATAAATTTAGCCAAAAGAAATGTGTTGCTATATTTTCAGTTGGTTATGGCAATAACACAGTTTAGTGCTGTGCTTTCATTTATTTTTTACTTCGATTTGCATTTGGTTCTTTGCGATAATTTTTTTTTTCTTTGAAGCGGACATTAATATGTCAATAATTTTCTTGATGCTGGAATCAGGTTTCAGCAGATGTTCCTATAAATAAAACATTTAGTAAATGATATCTGCTCAATAATAAAATGGTAAAACTGCACTATGGTGCAAATGTTTTTAATAAAACAAAGAGTTTACATACAAGTTGCAACTTATAACTAATAAATAAAATGTTTAAGTCGATAAAACGAAAATATAATTTCTAATTAAGTAGCGGAAAGTATACTACTGTGGGCAAAAAATAGTAAGAATTTGTTCATAATTTTAAATTTCTTTATTTATTTTGCCGAATCTATTTTATCCCCCTCAAATTAATGACATCCTGGTAGTCGGAAAGCATTGTTTGACAAACATCAACGCGATGCTGTTTTTCAAGCAAATTTAGTGATTTTGGAACCAATCGTGATTTCACTTTTCTTAGGCCCAAATGATCTTTTAAAATGGTTTTCAGTGATCCCTCCGATATTCAAACGATACCACCAATTCCTTGATTTTATTGGCGTGTTGATCAGCCGTCCTGGACGTGGTTCGCTGTCAACGCGTTCTCGACCCTCTTTGAATAATTTTTAATTTATCACCGAAGTCCTTTTGCAACATTCTGAACGTTTCGGCACGGAGCAATTTCATTGCGCACACAAAATTTAATGGAACTTCTTTGTTGAATAATTTCAGAAAGACAAGCGTATACTAAACACTAATGATTATTTGATGTGATATTTGGCAAAGATGTCACTGACAGTCATACCAACGAAGAAAAAAATTTCGACGAATGGATATCCGCGCGAAATTTAAATTAAAAAGTCTTACTATTTTTTGCCCACAGTAGTATAATAGAATATGTTTGAAAACTGTTAAAGAGCTACTAATATTTGTTTTCTGAAATGTGTTTATTATATTGCACAGTGGGGTGGAATCAAAAATAATTTGGAAATAAATTAGCCCAATTGCCATGAAATTTTATACATGCAGAGCACAAGAGCACCCAAGCTTTAATTTTGATGATAAACTCGTTCGACCGTTCAGAAACGGCGCTGTCGAGTTCGATATTTAGACTTGAAATGTGGGTCTAAAAACTTGGCAATACTTTCAAAGGTCTTTGATTCTATAAACTCGAATCTCTTGCCTACATTTTCTTTTAATTGGAGTTTTATTTAAAGCCATCATCAAGTTTCAAAATGAGCATTTGGAATTCTAAAATTGTTATAGATATTGGTGTCGAAGGCTCTGTAATTTCAAGTACGGCTTCATTAGTTTTTTTTCAAGAAATTCAGTCAGAGAGAATTTTTATTTTCTTTATTATTAGATAACCGAGGTACAAAGCATCCTTTCTGGAAACTAATCTGAATGTTCGTTGGTACACTAATAGTTAAAATAACCGGAGAGTTTTAAGACTTTAATCCCTATAGAATAGATTAAATGTTTTTAAATAAAACTACTATTAAGGCGCACAGTACTGCGCCAGGCCAAGTTCAGGCCTAAGGCATATAGTGTGTGTATTACACGACCCCATTCGCGGTATTTTGACCTCTCTCATAACTTTGCTTTGTTTAATCATAAATGAAACTTGAAACATAAGAACTCTACATTAAGGCAACCTCATAGGTCAAGTTCGAAAGTATTACCATAAAATTTCCCCGAATTTTCAAGGTGTAAAAAGTACCTACTCACTGACTCACTCATCAATATTATAGGGCTCTTCTACTATGGCTAGAGAGCTGAAATTTGATATACATGTAGGCCTGGAAGAGAGATTAGTCAGAAAAATCTGAAAACTGTCACTTTTTACCTAGGGCGCCTAGGGTAACTTATTAGTGTGGGGAACTTCTACTATAGTTAGAGAGCTGAAATTTGTTACAAACCAACCGTCCGTCAGCTTTAAGTTAAAAGAAGTTTTATACATAAGGTCAAGTTCCTATCCAAAAATATAGGCCGTTAAAAGTACTTAGATCGAAAGGAGGGTCAAGTTCTTGATATACAATACCATGCAACTTACTAGCTTGGAAATTTATTCTAACTTTCTATCAAAAGCTTGGTTATTTTTGCTTAATATATGATATGGTGCACACGCCCAATATTTGAAATCTGCCCATTTAAAAGATCTTGCCCTTACAGACGCATACGGACTGCTTTTAGCATAAACTTGATGCACCAGTACTAAGGGTTTCACTTTCTAAGCCCTTAGTTGAAATGAAACGATATTCCAGATATCAAGAACTTAGTCATCATTTAGATCTCAGTAGTTTTTACAGCCGACATTTTTGGATCGGAAGGTGGCCTTATTACCACATTTATTTATAGCTATAGTTAACAGTTTGCTAAATATATGATAAACAATATTATCTTAGTGATACGCCCACCATCTAAAACCTGCCCATTTAAAGACTCTTGCCAGTCTTGACAGTCGCATAAGGACTGCTTTTAGCATAAGCTTGCTGCACCAGTACTTCTCTCGCTTCCTGTTTCTAAAACCAGGCTTTAGTGAATGCTTACTGAATGCTATAAGAACAAGTGATCTTAGCATTTTCGCTCACACTCAAATCAGATAATTATTAAAACTATTCTTGAGAGACTTTTTTATATCTCTTCAAATGTCTAATTAACTTTTATTTAAAATTACCACAATCAAACAAAAGTCAATTAGTATTAAGCAAAACTTCATCAGCTAAAATGTGATATTAAGAAGCGGTTTTTGATTAGTAGACAACTGACAAGATTCTTTAACCTAAATATACGAGTTGTATACGACTTCAGTTTAAATTGGCAAAACTATTATTAAAATACTACTCGTATGTTAGAATTCTTATGCGCGATCATTACAAAATTATCTGTGTTAAATCAATCGCAGTGACATGACGTGATGGCACTTATATTCATATTGAATAATAATCTATAATTTAGTTTGAAAATAAGTGTTTCAATTGTATTGCCAGATGTGATTTTTTCCGTGAGCATTTAGCAATTATTATTAAACTGCCCGCAGTATTACAACGCTGATAATGTAATCATGTCATGAATATGTTTGTGCGAGTATGATTGAGTGTAAGAAAGGCGTTGGAGATTTGAAATGTGAAATGAAGAAAATTATTAATACTTTCTATTAATATTCTTTTAATCCAGAGTAACTAGTTTTCTTTTCTATTAGCATAAATATTGGGTGTGTACATTTGCTTCAGTCGCCTCTCTACAGATGCCTTTAGTGCTAAGTAGTGATAAAAATGAGAGCATATATTTAGGTCAGGCAGCAAGCTTTTTCTACTTAGTCGAAATTAGATATGGGAAGCTACGAGGGCAGTTTGATAATTCCGTGACTTTATATTTCCAACGCAGTAACTTTAAATGCAACACTGGCCGCATTAACTGTTACCTATTGTCGAATTTTGATCCACATGCGCCTATTCGTTTATTTTTGACAGCCATTGCAATCCAGAATTTTGAGCGAAAATGGACAAAAGTGAATTTCGTCTGCTGAATAAACATTCTTTTTTGCATAACCGAAACCAACGAGAGGCTTGACTACTACTACTGGGACTCTACATTATCAGTTTTAAAGGTTAAAAAGTGGCTTACATAGCTTCGTTGTGATCATACCACCACAAATGACGCCAAGCGTTCAGGTCGCCTTAAAGGGGTTGCCACACTAAAAATGGACGAAAAATCTTGGAATGATATTGAACGATCGAAAAATGAAAGTGCATGGGATGGCTGAGGCTGTAGACATCTTAACCGAGAGGGTACATTATATTTGCATATGAAAAAGCTATCCGCGAGATGGGTGTCGGTGAACATGTGTGTAGTCACTTTGGCGAAGATCCATCAATTGGGGTACGAACTGCTACTACGCCTAGCATATCGTCCAGATTTAGCCCCTTGTGTCTATTACCTGTTTAGAAATGTAAATAAATGCCTGGGTGGTAAGAGATTTGGGGCAAGCAAAGAAATCATCAATAAAACAAACGCATATGTTAAGGGTCTTCACAAATCTTTTTATTTGGAGGGAATAGTCAAAATACAAAAAACACGTTGGACTATATGTATCAAGTTTAAAGGAGACCATGTTGAGAAATAACACGAAAAATTTATCCAAAAAGTCGCGGAGTTATCCAATGGCGAATAAGTCGGACAAGAAGCAGTTTTCGCCTATTGCAAAAGTTATCGAGGACTAGCAGGCAATACTCCGGTGGTATTCTCCGAAAAAATTGCTTCCCAGACTTGTTTGGCTGCATGCCATGCCACACAAGCTGGCTGATCGTGCTGCTGATAGCAGCCATATAATGTTATAGGATGACTTAATCAGACCGATAGAAACGCTATCAGAAACTAAGCCGGGCTGACTCTCTGGCGATGCATAATTCAGCTGATCTACGCCGAAACGAAATTTTTGTGGATCTTTTCACGATGCCGGCCTCTATGTGCCAATTTCGCATCAGTCTCTGTCTGGATAGTGGATTAATATCCAAAAGTCTGTACTGCTGCTCAAACTTGTCTATCGTGCGATAAATTGCCTGCGCACTGAAGCCATGATGTCAAGCAACCTAAAATGACAAAATTCATGTGACGTATTTACTACTACGCTAGAACTTCGATAATATTTGTTAATAATTTCCACACGTGATGATGAAATTGGCAAACCTTACTTAATATTTTGACAGCGGAAAAGATATGGTTACTATCTGGTTACCCTATACGATGCTCATACAGTGTGCTTATTTTCAATTACTGATGGCAAGATTAATCGCAAAACGATTAATAATCAATAATTGTATGGACAACTGCTGTTGAGAATTAATCGATTATTTTTAAAATAATCGAAAAAAATATGTCAACAATAAATTGACATAACAAACCGATAACAAATTTGTTTTTTATCGAATAGTTGGTGGCAAATCTAGATTGAGCCAGATTGAACGCCAGTTTAGGTATATGAAACATTTATTTTTAATGGCATTAATTCCACAAGGCCCCAGATTTAGGAACATCTGTTTTAAAGATCTATCGGCACTACCTGACGTAAGAAGCAAAATGGTTGGAAATGCTTGTTCAGACGACAGTACTGGTAGTAAAAGTGACACCTCTTCTTGATTTGCAAAAATCTACATATTCAATTAATGTTGAATAACAAGCGAAAAAGAAAAGACAACAACTCTACATATCCTCAAGATACGCTAAGCTTCTTTTCCAACGTTCTAGTTCTAGAATTGAAACAAAATATGGAAAACGCATGGGATGCAACGAGAATAGCGTTACCTTGTTCATTAGATACTTGAATAAACATATTGTTTATTTATTCGAACTTCTGCAGCACTAAATAAACTATAAAATGTCGTTCTGAAATCTTATTTCGAAATTCTGTTTTAAAGAAATCAATTTAAAAACCCTCTTAAACTCTGATCAAAACAAGAATTTTAATTGCAATACTGTATGTATGTATTTTCTGGGAATTATAATCATTTCCAGCTTTAGATAAATTGATCGATTGTTTTTTTGCAATTAATTGCAGTTAATAATTTCTCTGTTCTATTAAACACATGATTAATTATTCGATTAATTATTTATCTTTGGCATCACTAACTTTGCCGCATTTTTTTAGTGTATAACGCTTCAAAAGAGAAACAGCTGTTAAAAAAGCGGCATTAATAAGCTGCCCGAACAATGGGAGAAAGTAATGGCCGTCAGTCTTTTGAACTTTTAATGTATAAAGAATGTTCGACCCATAACGACACATGCTAAGTTGTACACCCAACATTTTCTTTTTACTTAAACACCAGTTCTTAAGGTGCAAGTATTTGTCTGCTCTCGAATCAAACTTTAAATAGACAATGGATATTTATCCAGAAACGAGTATGTAAATATTGTTTTTTTTCTTGTTTGGTTTCGAAAAAAACAAAGGAGAATTGTTTAGCTCCACTAACCCAATTTGTGGCAGCTAAATAATGGAATTTTTAAAATCGATTTACATTTGATTTATGTATTTAAGAATGTTTTCTTATATGATTTAAAAAATGTTGTTTAACGTACTCGTACTCGTATGTAGTTATTTCGAGTCATGGTTTATTAAGCGGACTATAACAAGTAGTCAAGTTGTTATCAGGAAATGTTATTCTTTAAAGGCAAAAAAAAAAAATCTCCCATCAATTTAGGAACTGCCTGTCAGTATGGTTTACAATTAAAGCACGGCCATGTTTAGAGCAATAACTACGATTTAATAATATAAACTCCAAATATATGCGGTACAGGATGAACATTTCGCTAAAGATTTTTCAAAACTGGTTGACATGTTATGGTTTTTATTTCAATACCAGAAAGAAAGAAAAATAAAGATAATAAATGATTTTAGACATAATAATATTTTCATACAGACAAGTTTACGTGCAGGCGTCTAAAGGAGAGAGAGAGATTAGTATTACGCACTAATGATACTGATATGTTTTATTTGTTGATTTAATCTGAAAGTATGCATACTTAATTTTCTATAATCTTATTAATCTTCTTTTAAGAACAATGTTTTTCCTTGCACTTTAACTTTGTTGAAAAGCCCAGCACAGTTCTCCGATCTTCAACACACGCGAATGTAGACCATAGCAACAAGTGGCAAGGAGACATAATATTAATATAATCTTGAGATGCACAGTGTTCTTCAAAATGCTTAATAACGCTCCATATCTGGCCTATTTTTTTTTAAATTAAACATTTTGTTTGAATTAATTAAATAAATAATTGAATCAATTACAAATTTTATTAAATTTTTTTGTTGACATCAACACAACAAATTTTCTGGAGAACAAAAGCTTTTACTTGCGATGTCAAATTAAATAAAAAGTTCATTTCATATTTGTATTATTATTCTATTTTGTTATTCTATTTGAAGTGCGAGGGAGGTCTAGAAATGTCACTCAAATTGGTCAGAATCGTCAGAATATGCGTGGTCTTGGTTTCTAGTATGCGAACTCTGGATACCAGCCGAACTCTAGTTCTAATACAGCCTTATCCGTGCATGTGTGGGTGGACGGACATTCTTTTCTCCATTACAGAGAAGCCTCGCAAGAGGCGAAAAGGTTAATCTTTGAAGAAACTAAGGCTTTGATTGACCAAGGAAGGAATCCGGAAGAGTTGAACAAGACTGCCCCGCAAGGAGTAGACGGTTCCATCTTTAAAGGTACTTCTAAGGCGTTGGACCATGAAATTCCGATAGTGATGGACAATGAAGCCTCGCAAGAGGTGTAGATGATAATCTCCGTAGAAAGTGCGGTGTTTATTGACCCATGGAAGAATTCTGAAGAAATGGACAAGAAAACCTCGCAAGGGGTGGACGGGTCAGTATCCAAAGTTTTGCGGAAGAGCCTTAGACGGTGCGCACATAGCATAAGGCTTAGGTCCTCGGGCAGACGGGGCTATCAATTAGCAAGAGAATCCGTGATGAGAAAGAAGATGGACAGTCTAAAGTCACTAAAGTCGAGAGTAAAGGCTTGTGGTAGCACGAGACTTGAGGGAGAGTAAGGTAGTCGTTAATTACAAATTGCATTATAATAAAAATAACTTTGCAAAAAATATTTGATCCATCTGAAGATATAAATCACCGAAAAAACGTACAGAATATGTTACCAAGCACGCAGCTACAATTTTCCACCACGATAATTAATGTTCGTCCTTACGTTGCTGTAACAAGGAAAGAATCAATTTGTGAAACAGAGGATGGAAAGGCTAACCTTGCACGCCTTATAGCCCAGACCTTGTCATGGTTGTTCTGCTCTTTGTTTTGATCGACCTTACCTTACACGCTTTATAGCCCAGACCTTTTCATGGTTGTTCTTCTATTTGTTTAGATCGATGTCGATAGAATGCTCTTAACCTTAGTCGAAGGTATCAAAGAGAGATGCAACAAGTTACAGCTAACGACATCCTACTTGACATTTTTTTTGAAATAAAGTCAAACTTTTTACAAAAAGAAAACAGCGAGAACTTATTTAAACAAAAGAGACAATTTCAATTTTGGCCTTCCACTATCCTTGTAGCGACAGTGGTTAATAATGAGTGGGTAGGTTCACAAAGACGACTCTCGAAAATCTGAAAATCAATTTTAACCTAATTACTGTTAACACAAATAACGACGTGCAAGCAAAATCTTTTTAAGTGCTTGTGTTGGGTAAGAATTATATAGAAAAAATGCGAAACTTTTTGTGTGGAGACAGCAAAGCTTCCGAAAATCTAAAGGGTCGAATCTGTATGGGGCTTGCGTTTCTTATGATTATAGTTATCCACGACTTTTTTAGCCAGAATTTTAAATTTATTATCAAACTTAGTCACCAATTTAATCGAATATGTGAGAGAAAAAACACCTCAAGAAACTATAATAAATCTCTAATTCATTCAAAAGCTACCAAAGGCCAAAAAGACATTTAACTACCCTGACCCAAATGTTAAGACGTAAAATAAGTTTCAAAGAATTTGTTAATTTGTCTTAGTGAGATTAAAAAAAAATGTTGCAAAAGTGTTTTATAATTATTTTAAATCTTCTAACATGCAACATGAACAAAGCAAAATTAAAATAAGACACACACATACACACTTATATTAAAACCTGCACACAACATTGTATTTAATTACTCTTGTTGTTCTTGTTGTTAGTTAAAATAAACATTGAGCCAGCGGGTATCGTGAATGTGGCAGATACAACATTATTTGATTTATTAAAGCATCCCATTTTAACCGGTTTATCCCAAAAGCAGCATCAGTGAAACATTAAAACGCTCCAATTTTCCAGTGATCATGTTGTTGAAGCCAAACTTTGGAACAAATGTGAATTTCGTTCACTTGTATGTTTTCGTATGTTGGGCACCGATGCTCACAGTAAGAGATTGTTTTGGATTTTATTGCTGTTTTCACGATCACTCACCTTTATTTGTGTTTGTTTTTTTTCAACACTTTTTATTTAGAAAAATCTTTTTTTATTTATTTACTGGCCGGCTTAGTTGGATATAAAAAAAACATTTTCATCGGTTTATTGTTGCAGTTATTGGTATATTTCGTGTTGAATTTTTTTCTTCGACTACTCACTGACCATTTTCCGTTTTGTATGGCTTCATTAAGTGTCAATGCTATTGACTGATACGATCAATGATCCCTTGTTTATTCAACAACGCTGCTGGTCGTTAGTTTTTCATAAATATTTTATATTGAATATTTGTAATTAGGTTTTATCTTCATTATTATTTTAAAGTACTCGTTGTAACAACGTAATTAGTCTTCTATATATCTGACAGATCAATAATGTGCAGAATTAAGATTTGTATAAAACCAGAATACTGCTGTTATCTGAAAAATAACTCTCTACCATTTTGAATTAAAAAACACGTCTAGAATTCGGTGGGCGACAACATTTTGCTCCAGTGATTTATTTATTGACTTTTTTTAAATTTTTGGCGAAACTGCGAAAATGTTGGTGAAATTAAAAATTTAATTTTGAAATTTTTATAATTTGGTGAATTTCTTTTTTTTTTTTATATTTACGATTATTTTATTTCAGTTTTTCGATTTTATAGCAAGCTTTGGAACTTTAGGTGAATTTAAAATTTCGCCAAATTTTGAATATGTTGTACTTTCTTGGTGCAATTTCGGTTTTCTTAAAACATCGCTTTTATGGGAAAATATTGTCATTATGGTCATTTAAAATTTTTAGACTAGAGTTTTGAAACTTGGGTTTTTTTATTCATTAATTTAATTTGAATTTTCGGAAAAATAATTCATTTTTATGATTGTTCAATTTATTTGTAAATTTTTAATTTCTTAGTGGCTTTTTAAATTTTTGCTGGAGTCCCGATTTGTGGTGAAATACGATTTTATTTTCGGCCTTTTGGCGAAATTTGAAAATTTTGACAGAGTTAGTAAAATTCCAAAATTTAGTGAATTTTTGTTTTTGTGGTATTTTTTGCTAAAATTTTGTTTATTTCTTTTTATTAAATATTGATTGTTTAGTAATTAATTTATTGTTATCCCAGTTTTTCGTTTTTATAGAAACTTTTATTTTTAAATTTATATAATTTTTGCCTAAATTTTCATATGTTTTTTGTAATTTTCTGGTGACATCTCGATTTTTTTTCCAAATTTCGATTTTTCGGAAAATTTTTTATCAGTGTAATATTGAAGATTTTGTGAAAATTTGTAATATTTGTTTTTTTTAATTCTTGTTGAATTTGTTCATAATTCCCCATTTCACTGAAATTAGCTTTTTTATATATTTGTTTAACATCGATTTTAATAAAATTCTAAAGTTTTTTATAAAATATGTTTTTTTTTATTTTTTTTTTGTGAAATTTAAATTTTTGTGCTAAAATTTAAAAATTTGGTCATGTTTTTGTTTTTATTCAATTTTGATTTTTTTGCAATTAAATTTTTTTATACCAGTTTTCCGTTTTTATGGTGAATTTAAAATTTTGGGCAAAACTTTTTGGGAAATTTCGGTTTTTGGAGGAATTTGATTTTAATTCTTAGCTGTTAAAAGTTTAGGTCTTTTAGTTACGTGGGTGCTTCGCATCAGCTTTGATGAGCATTCAAAATATGCAAATTTTATAGGCTTGTGGTATAAGCGTAGGAGTGAAAATAGCAAAACAAACCCAGAAAAATATTTTTTTTGTGCCCATATCTCGCGAACTTGTGACCCGGTATTGCTGATTTCAAATACCAACATTTTTCCCAACGACGAAAAAAGTAAATCACGCAAGTTTTTGTGCTAGGCTAAATTTCTAATTCTCATTCAGTTAGTGAATTGTTTCAGGTACGTGTTTTAAAAACGTTACTAAAACTAGCAGCTCCCTTGCATGCCGTCTTGACTAGCCATAGATCTCTTCTGCCAACCTATAGACTGATGTTCGCACATGAATATGGCTCGCGAAGACTGTCGCTGTTGATGATCTATTCTTGTTTAAACAAAGTTGTCCGAACAGTTAATCGCACAAGGCTGTTCTGCTATCCCCAAACAAAATACACACAACCAAAATAAAAAGTATGTATAAATACGCTCGTCTGTAAACAGCCGTACAAAAACTATGTTGAGAACATAGAAACACTCACGGTGACAGACAAAAAATTATGCTCAAACTGAACAGAAACATTTACACGTATCCTCCACACAGAAGACCACAAACAAATTTCTTTTTGTTATTCTGCCGACGCTCTATCCATGTGCAAACAAACTAGTGGCTAGTCGAGATGTAGTGTGATGCATCAAGTGATAAAAATATATTATCAGATTAATTAATTTTTTAACGCCAGAATAAAATCTATTTAATTTTTCTTGCTTTCTCTGACAGTTCTCTCGTTTTGTACAGAGTGTCAATAAGTGGCGTTTTTATGTGGTTGTTGACAGCTTTTCTAAATCCAAGTACGGTGTTTGGCGGGTTTTTATTGTTTGCCTATCTTAGTCTTAGATTTCAATGACTCTTACGTTTATGTCCTATTGTTAACCATTCTTTACCTCGTATTGGGTTCTTTGTGATAAAAACGGGGTTTTCCAAATTTTATAGGGTTTTTATAAAAATAATTGTTTTGGCCTTACAGTTTTTTTTTAAACATAATTTCTTTGGTAAAAGTAAAGTCAAGACATTTTACGATCTTTTAAAATTCATTGTAAGTAGCACTTTTGTATTTATTATTGTTTTTTTTTTTTATTAATTTTATAGCGATTTTTATAAGCATCTTTCCAAGGTATTATTTAGTTAGTTCATATTGTCTTCTAAAATCATTATTGGTTAAAAACAAAGCTTATTTAACAGTTTAATTCCCATAACCTACTTTCAAGCGCACGCTATCAAATGACCGCCTTCTCAAGTCGATATTTTCAAATTATTCTTCTATTAAATCAAAATCATTTTACTGCAACTAAATAATTCGACTTAATTCTAAAGGAAATCATTAAAAATGTATTTAAGGAGGCTTCAACAGATTTTAAGGCCAATAAATTCTTATCTTAATTTTCTAATGAAGCTGTTACAACAAATATTTATGCTTAAAAACATTTATACAAGGGGATAAATCAAACTTCCATTAGTGGGGACGGTTGTGTGATATTTTTAATGCCTGATAAAACAACAACTGCATACATACATCCGCCACAGCTTGTTTGTTTTATTTTGCGCAAAATTGAAAACCAGAACTTTTTATAAATCCTTATTTTTTTTTTGAGTTCTTTTAGCTCAATAACATACATTTCATTTCCTTTCTAGTGGCTGAATTCACATTTCAGGCATTTTTCTTCTTTTTAAATGGGAATTCTCAAAATATTTACACCATGCCAACGACATGCTGCTCGTAACAACTCACACTCACCAACATTGGCAATCGTTTAAAGAAAAAAACACTTTGTTCTGCATTTTTATCATAATAACCTCAATTCGTTCTGTACGAAATAGCGAAGACGATCAAGAACTACCAACAACTTTTTCATCTGGGCAAGATTTCGACCCAATTATATTTTTGTTGTGTTCTTTTCTTATTAGTGACATCTACTACTGCTTTTTTCTTGCTTACTCTTAAAAACAGAGCACGTAGCCGATCAGTTATAAGCTGACGCCACGATCAGCCTACACATGAATGAAATAATTGGCCAATGTCAATTTGCGTGGCCTATTACTGCTAATATTCTTATGCAACTCCATCAGCTGCGGTGATACGTTTTGCTTTTTTTAATTTGTGCAGCAACATTATCTGATTTGTTGCTTGTTTAAAAAATATGGTAACGTTTATTTAGGTATCCTTTACGAGGGTTGCCTACGTCGATCGCAAGCCGTCTAATTGTATACAGCCATTGCTGCCGAGAAATTGTCTACTTTGCATACCATTTTGACTAGCCACAAATCTGTGCGCATATGGACAGAGCGTCGGCAGAATGATGAAAAGAAATTTGTTCATGGTCGCCTGTGTGGAGAATACGTGTAGATGTTCCCGTTTAGTTTGGGCATGGTTTTTAGTTTGTCTTCGAAATAGCAATCTGTATGTTGGTAGCAGCATATAGTCGCCGCCATGTACATTTTGGATTATTCACCGCCGCTCTAAACAGTAACCGGCTTCGGGCTGTGTTTTTAGTTAAAAAGAAATGAGGTAGCAATTTACCTAGGATTATATCTTTTCCATTTGGTTGGTGTGTTGAGAGTGCAGTATGTTAAAATCGTCATCTCTTATTATGGATTTAACCAGAGATGGAAAATTCAATACTATTGTATATTTTTTAGTACATACTTTATCAAGGACGACCGGTTAGAGATGATAATTTGGGTCAACAAAATTCTGTTCCCGCCATTTAGGAGAAGTAACACACTCCTTATGCACATTATGAAGGATCGCGGCTTCCAATCCTAATTCATTCAAAAGTGAAATTGCTGTATAAATTGTTTTCCCTGATTTTTTTTAAATAGCTATTCTGCTATTCAAGGCCGAGACGATTTATGCACTTCTTAAGAAGCATTAATGTAAATGCTGACGGACGTAGTATCACGCAGTTCATTTTAGATTTTTCAACTCTCACATAACTGTTGGAGGAATAGAGAATCATATAAAAACGCCATACAGAATAGCTAAAAATAACCAATAGCCCTTATGCATACCCTTACCCGTAGAGCCTTTTTTATTCTCATTCTCCCAATCTGCTTAAATTTAAACAGTTTATTTAGAGTTATCTCAAAGCAGATTACGGGGATCTTTGCCCGAAGCATTAGGAAAACCAACATCAAGCTATAATTTTAACACCCGAGTCTCTATAGAAATTGTGTATTACCGAGATGTGGTACTTAACTTTTTTCAGCATGGCCACTGGACTAGAATCGTGTGCATAACATATATAGAAGAATGATCTGCTAACAGAACGTTTCTAAAAATATTTAAATTATGTGGAAAGAGTTGTACTAGAATGTTGTGTAAAAAATGGGATAAAACAGCACCTTGAGGAACCCCTACTCTTGAGTTATTTATTTCCCCAAAAATTGTCTGTACTCGAAAAAACTTTTAAAGCCTTTATTATTACGAAAGGATTACAATTCTAATAAGTTTATGCAAAATCCCTACGTGACAAGATCTGTCGAAAACCTTTTCGAGGTCTAGTGAAATGCCGACCGTGCACTTTTTGGTCCTTAATTTACAAATAACGTCACTTTGAAAAAGTAGTAGAGCGTCAACACTTGAATTGCCACGTTTAAAGCCAAATTGACTTTCTGGAATAACGGTTTCAAGCTAATTTTTCGCTTTAATTTTAATACCCTTTTCAAATAGTTTTCCAACATTACACAGCAAAGAAATTGAACGACAGTTGTTTTTATGCTATGTTGCAATTTCTCAACTTTTTGGCGATTAACCAATACTTAGGCAATGTTTTAATATATGAACCAAAAACGTTATTGCCGGAAGGAGAAGCTTTTTATTTAAAAAAAATTTGATAGGTTAACCACATCTGAGGATTTCTTACAACTAATAATTTTTATCAAATCACTAATCTCAGGTAGGTTATTAAAAAGTTCGGTATAAGCTGGATTTAAAGTGCTAAGGGAATTCTTACATTGGTGCAATGGTTCCGGACTACTGCTAAAAACTAAATGCACAAATTTCCGAAGTATTTGTATATTAATAAAAATCTGGTGGAAAAACGTTTAAACTGTAAGACTTTATCAGCGTGCTTAAAAAATAATTTAACACTTTTCGATTAAAAAAACAGACAATTTAAAATTTCCATTTTCCATGCCTGGTTATATAAATTTTGCTCTTTTTGATATAAAACGAATCGAAACTTGTTTTTTCTACTATTCTGTTGTTGTTGGCTTTGCACATAAGTGTAATAACGCAAACTGACATGTTTTCGTTAAATAATTGCACATTTTTGTGTCTTTATTTCAGGAATTAATACTCCTGCATTGAGTTGCAACATTGTAGAACTACACCGTCTATAAATTTATTTGGTTGTACTTTCAAAGCAACGAATCTGCGGTGTGACAGTGAAAAAATGCTTTTTAAATGACCCAATAGAGTATATTGTAGGCTTTGTTTAGTATGTAGATCACTCTCTGAATGTAACTAGTTTTTCAAAGAATGATTGGGCAGACGTTATCTTGCAGCAGACCGACTTTTAATCGCTGCCAGGTATTTACATTAAATATAATTGGTCTGTCATCTTGGGACATCCGGTATATTTGGTTTAAAATGCCCTGAAGTTACACTAAAAAATAATTGGACAGCCAGCCTTTTTATTTTTTCTTAAATAAATAATTGGTTCAAATTTTAAATATTTTGAAGCTGACAGCAAACAAAACTTATATATATATATGAAAATGGTTGTTTTTTCTGTAAAGACTTATAATAAAATATTGATAAGACTCTGAAAAAAAGCCTACCGAATAATTTTACTTTTCTAAAAATTCTTGGAGACTGCACTAAAACGTGGACAATAAAATGTAGCATTATTAACATGCATTATTTGCAATTTCTTCTTTTGACGAATAAACTTCATTTTACATTAAAATACCAGAAACGTCCAACAATATCCACGACTACTAAAATGACAGATGTGCGAATTTTTTAATCAAGTTTTCTTTCAAATGCAACAATTTGCAACGAATCACATACATTGGACAAGTAAAGGGTGATTTTTTTTTAAATTTGAAAATTAAAGAACAACAGAAAATGTTCAAAAATGAATGAAATATTTATTTTGGCCATAGGTGGTCCATACCTGAGTTCCCAATTTAGAATCCTTATCCATCATTTCGGCTGGTATCTCACGAATGGCAGCTGTAATGTTGTCTTTTATGCCTAGAATTATGGTTGGCTCGTCTCGCACACGAGAGATTTTACGTATCCCTGCAAAAAAATAGTCTTGTTAGGACGCATGAAATTGGCGGCCAATGAACTGCTCGAAAACATGAGATTAAACGGCTTGTCATTAACTTCATTTTGAGAAAAAAAAGTCGGTAATCATCGCACGGTAGCTTGCTCGATTTACTGTAACATTGCGATTTTCATCGGTTATGAAGAAGTACGATCTCATGGCACACAGACAGAGCATATTTTAGAAGGCATTGGCAGCTCTTGAACGGCCTCTGGCTGCTCTTTACACCAAGTTTGCTTATTAGTCTATTCTTGGTGAAATGGCAAACCGTACTGAGCCTTTTTGGCATGGCCACATCTTAAGAATATTTTTTTTTACACTGAAAAAATTTACACCTTAAAACCAAATAGCAAAAAAAATCACCCGATACCTGTAATGATTCAAGTCAAATAAAAATTAATTTATTTAATAACAATTTAATTATAAAGAAGACAAATATTTGCTTTGCATTAAACAATTTACTTTCTATAAAACATCATCAGTATCATCCACACGTTTGTATTTGCAAAAAAAGTGGTTTAATGGCATAAAGAAAATATTTTTGCAGGTTTTTAATGGAGGCTGGCACGTTTTATTATTATTTTTTTTTAACACACTGTGCTTGGCTTCGGTTAAATTTTTCTACTTGTTACATAGTAAATATTTGTTACATATGTGAAGCACGTTAAGAGTTTTCTTTCTCCGCCTGATTCTAAAATTTGAGTTTTCATTTTAGGGAACAGTGCTGTCAACTGTGTTGTCAGGTCCTGGCTAAATTTTCTAGAAGAAGTAAAATCACTCGAAAAATTGCTCTTCTACTTCTCTTACCAACAAACAAAAATTTAATGCCAATAATTGCATGAATAATTCCATAAATTTAAATGTAGTCTAAAGCATTTTTGATTCCTGAGAAAGGTTATATCTATATTTTATATTTTATAATTTTTTAATTTTCAAATAAATTTTTTTCAGATTTAAAACTTCTCCATTATGGGCAATACAATAACGAATCGTGCAAAAACGCGCAGCTCTTCCTCCTGTACACCTTCGATCTTTAGTAAAAGTTCTCTACAAAGGCAGAGAAAATCTGAAAATCATGACTATGAAAGGCGTTCAAAGACACTGCCGGCGCGCAATCGCAATACATTGAACCGAGGTGATGCCGCAAGCAATTTAAATGAAAAGCCTCAATTACAATCAACACCCACTACACCACCGCCGCCCAATGGAGAAACCTCAAGAGTGTTATTCTTGCTTTATTTAATACATCGCACTTGGAACGTTATCACCGATACTAAATACAAAAGGTTCGAATCAAAGCACTTTTTCTTTAAATAACTTTTATGTGAAACAAATTTATTTTGCAGCTCTCATGACAAAGTTTCGAAAAAGCCTTCAAGTCATGATTCATTTTATGAAACTGAAAGTAATTTTTCTTTATCTATGACCGAATTATATGGCGCTGGTTCTAAATGTTGTTCACAGCAGTCGGTTTGCAGTTGCAGTTCTTGCTACAATGATACGACCTTTGAACAAAATGTTTACAATTCGATTGATGAGCAGTTTTCGCAAGATTCCATTAGCGATCAAATTGAATGCGGTAGTAAAAGGTAAGTGATCTTTTTGATCTTCGATCAATTTTAAAAATAATAATAACCAGAAATACTTTTGATTAATACAAATAGTCATTGAAAAGAATAGTATGTGTTGCTGGAAAAACGGATACAAATCTATTGAACGAATTTGTGTGTGAGCTTTATCCAAGAAATGTCTGAATGCAATTTTATATTTTTTTTATAATCACAATAGCAAAAAATCGAAATTACGAGAAATGTTACTGCGCGAGCTATAGATTAAATTTAGACGTTAGTACAGACACAACCCATTCAGCATATTGTGAATTACAATGGCGATAGGTGCGTGGATTAACTAAATGAACATAAAACGAATTTTAGCAACTTGAAATTTTAAAACAATATAATTATTATATATTATAGCTTTTGAGAGATTATAGCAAAAATACTGAAAATACGTTCAGACAACACTAATGCTTATGATAAATTAAAAAATAGTATTAATTACAGTAAAACCCCGTTAATTAGTAATTCGCACAAAAACATTAATGTGAAAATAAGGTCAAGTTTCTATTAAAAACATTTCGTTCGAAAAAGTACTGAAAACAAAATCAGGACCAAGTCCTTCATATGTACAATACCATTCCATTTTTAGGCCAGTTGCTAGTTTGTTACCATTTTTCCCATAATCCTCTCCCATATTGGCCTCGCGCACTACCGTGCGCCTTAAACACTCGGGTCCAGCAATTTTTTACGAATTAAATGGGGGTTTTAAAATAATTAAATTTCAATTTTGGGTCAAAGGAAGAAAATATGAGAATTAACGGGTTTAACAACACAATATTTTACTTTTGCAACACTGCACAGTGTCTGCCATATATGGCCAATCTAGCACTACAAAAATCCAATTTATTTGATTCTAACTTAGTCTATATATTTCAATTATCAACGAAAAAAATTCCACAAAGGGCCATTATTACAATTTGCGTTTGAAGTACACGTTGGTAAAAGGTACCTTTTGCTAAAGTGGGACATAATGTGACCTTTTTGAAAATATGGCAGTGCCAGAGCGAAACTCGACTACTTGGGACAAATGAAACTGGATTTTAAGAATACACAGTGGCAAAGACTTACTTATAATACTTGTTAATTGGCAAAAAAAACCATTGTGATATTTTTATTCTCAAAAATATTTTCTAGGTCTCTTTTTCCATTTTGATTTTTGATTTGCATATTAAATTAAAATGTTTTTTGTTGTTCCAAATATGGCAACTTCAACAGAAAAAATTTTGTAATTAAAGCTCACGTTAAAAGTTAAAGGTAAGAACATCTTCCTTCAGCTTATCAGACAGTTTTTTCTGAAAGAACACTAAAAACGAATAATCTCCCCGGTAAAATCATAACCCGAACTATCAGCAAAATGTAATAATGGCCCTAAGAATGGGGGGTTTTCGGAAAACTGTCACGCCCACTTCCTATGATTATTCTAATTTTCGTAGTACAGAGCCCGATTTCACAGATTACAGATGCTGCTTCGATAAGAGGCACTGTCAAAAAAGTGGGCGTGGTACATTAAAGGTCATGCCCACTTCCGAAATGAATTATTATTTCATTATAATGAAAAAATGTATATGTATCACAACAGTTATCACAGTCTTCCGCAATGTGTAATAATTTCAGAACTTCCTAATACCTAAATACGATCTACATGCAACTTGGGGATTAAAACTTTCATTATTGGGCGCAAGTAGAAATCTTAATTTGAATGATAAGGTTGGACATGAAATAATACTAAACAAAAGGGAATCTGCTTGTTAACCATTTCAAAAAAGTTATTTACCCTGATCTTGTAATAACCAATACCTTCCCACAAGGTTGAGTTGCCAACTGGAAGCCGTTGCCCGACGAAATCATGAAACAAAACTGGGATTTTTACCATTCAATTTTACATTGGAAAAGAAAACTAAGCTCTGCAGTCGTGAGAGAGAATATAATTCATTTTGAGGGCGTTTTTTTATGCTCTCATCTTGTGGCACTCAATCTGGCAACAATGTTGCCATATATTTCTTTGATTACGCAATTTTTTTTTTGACATAACATATGCCTTCTCTCTCGACGATTTTTGAGTTGAGGATGAACTCGTATTCTGTTTTATCATTAAGACTTGGCTTTAAAAAATTCAAGACTGAATTGTTTATTTACACTCCAAGAAAGCTCCTCGCAGTAATAAAGTCAAGTACATGCCGTAAAGACGATCTGAGAGAATGGTTGATACGAATTAACTAGTTTATTGAAGAGATATCTTGTTTTACGTTTGCAACACTGGTAGAATATTGTGGCGTGCTATTGCCATGTTCCAACCACACTTAATGTTTTTACAGAACTTTAGTAAAGTAACGTGCAAACTGGCCCTGAAAAAGTACGCAAATTAATAATCACAAAATGTTTGCGGTAAACTTGCCTTACTTATGCTAATAACTTTTTAAATAGAAAAAATAAATTCCCAAAATTCTTCTTGTAATAAATTTGTATTAAATTAAACAAACATTGGCAACACTTGCTACTTACAGCTACATTTAGAGTTGGCAAACAACCAACCAAACGTAGTAAGACAAACAAGAAAATTGAAATACCAATTTGCTTATGCAAAGGCGGATTTTTATTGTTTTGAGTCTCTTTGGATTTCTGAGTTGGTATAAGGAGTGGCGATTTTTGAAAAAGCTCCTCCGCTTCGTGATCGCATGTGGGTTGCCGTTTCCGCTGCTACCTCTTGTTTTTCTTCCACTGTTCGCCCTGTTTCACCATTGGTAGGTACAATTGAAATGGCAGACAGTACCGGCACAGGTCCTCTCCCTGCTTCTTTTCTAACTTGTACAATTCTTATTCGGCCGTTAGTTGTTGAATCAGTAGTTACTCTTTGGCCTGTCATGGCATTTTGCATTGGCGTTTTTTCTATTACGATTTTTGTCAAAGCTCCTCCGCTTCGTGCTCGCATGTTGGTTGCCGTTTCCGCTGCTACCTCTTGTTTTTCTTCCACTGTTCGCCCTGTTTCACCATTGGTAGGTACAATTGAAATGGCAGACAGTACCGGCACAGGTCCTCTCCCTGTTTCTTTTCTAACTTGTACAATTCTTATTCGGCCGTTAGTTGTTGAATCGGTAGTTACTCTTTGGCCTGTCATGGCATTTCGCATTGGCGTTTTCTCTATTACGATTTTTGCCAAAGCTCCTCCGCTTCGTGCTCGCATGTTGGTTGCCGTTTCTGCTGCTACCTCTTGTTTTTCTTCCACTGTTCGCCCTGTTTCACCATTGGTAGGTACAATTGAAATGGCAGACAGTACCGGCACAGGTCCTCTCCCTGTTTCTTTTCTAACTTGTACAATTCTTATTCGGCCGTTACTTGTTGAATCGGTAGTTACTCTTTGGCCTGTCATGGCATTTCGCATTGGCGTTTTCTCTATTACGATTTTTGCCCAAGCTCCTCCGCTTCGTGCTCGCATGTTGGTTGCCGTTTCTGCTGCTACCTCTTGTTTTTCTTCCACTGTTCGCCCTGTTTCACCATTGGTAGGTAAAATTGAAATGCCAGACAGTACCGGCACAGGTCCTCTCCCTGCTTCTTTTCTAACTTGTACAATTCTTATTCGGCCGTTACTTGTTGAATCGGTAGTTACTCTTTGGCCTGTCATGGCATTTCGCATTGGCGTTTTCTCTATTACTGTTGATTTTTTAGTTGTGGGTTCTGTTTTACTCATATAATGGGCTGATGTGGTGATTTGTGGCAAAGCTTTTTCGCTTCTCGATTGTTTGTTAGTTGCCGTTTCTGGTGTAACTTCTTGTCTTCCTTCCACTATATTCTTTTTCCTGTGTCTACTTCTGTTTCCTTTTCTTTTTCGTTTCTTAATTGTTCGCTCTGTTGTACCATTGGTAGGTACAATTAAAATGCTAGACAGTACCGGCACAGGTCCTCTCCCTGCTTCTTTTCTAACTTGTACAATTCTTATTTGGTCGTTAGGTGTTGAACCACCAGTTACTCTTTGGCCTGTCATGGCATTTCGCATTGGCATTTTCTCTATTACTGGTGGTTTTTTAGTTGTGGGTTCTGTTTTACTCATATAATGGACTGATGTGGCAATTTCGGCCAAAGCTTTTCCGCTTCTCGATTGCATGTTAGTTGCCGTATCTGCTGTAACCTTTTGCCTTTTTTCCACTGTATTCTTTTTCCTGTGTCTTATTCTATTTCCTTTTCTTTTTCGTTTCTTATTTGTTCGCTCTGTTGTAGCAGTGGTAGGTATTATTGAAATAGAAGACAATACCGGTACAGGTCCTCTTCCAGCATCTTTTCTAACTTGTACAATTTTTATTCGGCCGTTAGTTATTAAACCGTTGGTTACTCTTTGACCTGTCATCACAGTTTGCATTGACATTGCATCTCTTATTGTTGGTTTTTTGGTGGTAGGTGGTGTTTTAGTCGTGTATTGGACCGTTGTGCTGATTTCTGCCAAAGTTTTTTCGCTTCTCGCTCGTTTGCTTGTTGTTTCTGTTATAACGGTTGTTGGCACTGTTGTACCACTGGTTACTCTTTGACCTGCCATGACCGTTTGCATTAGCGTTTGGTCTGTTACTGTTGGTTTTTTAGTTGTGGGTTTTGTTGTACTCGAATAATGAGCTGGTGAGGCGACCGCTGCCAAAGCTTTTCCGCTTCTGCCTCGTTTACTCGTTGTTGTTTCTGTTGTAACTGTCGTTGGCACTGTTGTGTCGCTGGTTACTCTTTGACCTGTCATGACAGTTTGCATTGATACTTCCTTTGTTATTGTTGGTTTTTTAGTTGTGGGTTTTGTTGTACTCGTATAATGAGCTGGTGAGGCGACCGCTGCCAAAGCTTTTCCGCTTCTGCCTCGTTTGCTCGTTGTTGTTTCTGTTGTAACTGTCGTTGGCACTGTTGTGTCGCTGGTTACTCTTTGACCTGTCATGACAGTTTGCATTGATACTTCCTTTGTTATTGTTGGTTTTTTAGTTGTGGGTTTTGTTGTACTCGTATAATGAGCTGGTGAGGCGACCGCTGCCAAAGCTTTTCCGCTTCTGCCTCGTTTGCTCGTTGTTGTTTCTGTTGTAACACTTGCTGGCACTGTTGTACCACTGGTTACTCTTTGACCTATCATGACAGTTTGCATTAACGTTTCCTCTGTTATTGTTGGTTTTTTAGTTGTGGCTTTTGTTGTACTCGAATAATGAGCTGGTGAGGCGACCGCTGCCAAAGCTTTTCCGCTTCTGCCTCGTTTACTCGTTGTTGTTTCTGTTGTAACTGTCGTTGGCACTGTTGTGTCGCTGGTTACTCTTTGACCTGTCATGACAGTTTGCATTGATACTTCCTTTGTTATTGCTGGTTTTTTAGTTGTGGGTTTTGTTGTACTCGTATAATGAGCTGGTGAGGCGACCGCTGCCAAAGCTTTTCCGCTTCTGCCTCGTTTGCTCGTTGTTGTTTCTGTTGTAACACTTGCTGGCACTGTTGTACCACTGGTTACTCTTTGACCTATCATGACAGTTTGCATTAACGTTTCCTCTGTTATTGTTGGTTTTTTAGTTGTGGCTTTTGTTGTACTCTTATAATGAGCTGGTGTGGCGACTTCTGCCAAAGTTTTTTCGCTTCTCGCTCGTTTGCTTGTTGTTTCTGTTATAACAGTTGTTGGCACTGTTGTACCACTGGTTACTCTTTGACCTGCCATGACCGTTTGCATTAGCGTTTGGTCTGTTACTGTTGGTTTTTTAGTTGTGGGTTTTGTTGTACTCGAATAATGAGCTGGTGAGGCGACCGCTGCCAAAGCTTTTCCGCTTCTGCCTCGTTTACTCGTTGTTGTTTCTGTTGTAACTGTCGTTGGCACTGTTGTGTCGCTGGTTACTCTTTGACCTGTCATGACAGTTTGCATTGATACTTCCTTTGTTATTGTTGGTTTTTTAGTTGTGGGTTTTGTTGTACTCGTATAATGAGCTGGTGAGGCGACCGCTGCCAAAGCTTTTCCGCTTCTGCCTCGTTTGCTCGTTGTTGTTTCTGTTGTAACACTTGCTGGCACTGTTGTACCACTGGTTACTCTTTGACCTATCATGACAGTTTGCATTAACGTTTCCTCTGTTATTGTTGGTTTTTTAGTTGTGGCTTTTGTTGTACTCGAATAATGAGCTGGTGAGGCGACCGCTGCCAAAGCTTTTCCGCTTCTGCCTCGTTTACTCGTTGTTGTTTCTGTTGTAACTGTCGTTGGCACTGTTGTGTCGCTGGTTACTCTTTGACCTGTCATGACAGTTTGCATTGATACTTCCTTTGTTATTGCTGGTTTTTTAGTTGTGGGTTTTGTTGTACTCGTATAATGAGCTGGTGAGGCGACCTCTGACAAAGCTTTTCCGCTTCTGCCTCGTTTACTCGTTGTTGTTTCTGTTGTAACAGTTGTTGGCACTGTTGTACCACTGGTTACTCTTTGACCTGTCATGACAGTTTGCATTGATACTTCCTTTGTTATTGTTGGTTTTTTAGTTGTGGGTTTTGTTGTACTCGTATAATGAGCTGGTGAGGCGACCGCTGCCAAAGCTTTTCCGCTTCTGCCTCGTTTGCTCGTTGTTGTTTCTGTTGTAACACTTGCTGGCACTGTTGTACCACTGGTTACTCTTTGACCTATCATGACAGTTTGCATTAACGTTTCCTCTGTTATTGTTGGTTTTTTAGTTGTGGCTTTTGTTGTACTCTTATAATGAGCTGGTGTGGCGACTTCTGCCAAAGCTTTTCCGCTTCTCGCTCGTTTGTTAGTTGCCGTTTCTGGTGTAACTTCTTGTCTTCCTTCCACTATATTCTTTTTCCTGTGTCTGCTTCTATTTCCTTTTCTTTTTCGTTTCTTATTTGTTCGTTCTGTTGTACCAGTGGTAGGTATTATTGAAATAGAAGACAATACCGGTGTAGGTACACTCCCAGCTTCTTTTCTAAATTGTACAATTTTTATTCGGCCGTTAGCTATTAAACCGTTGGTTACTCTTTGACCTGTCAAGGCAGTTTGCACGGACGTTTTCTCTATTATTGTGGGTTTTTGAGTTGTGGGTTCTGTTGTACTCGTATAGTTGGCTGGTGTAGCGAGTTGTGCCAAAGCTTTTCCGCTTCTTGCGTGATTGTTAGTTGTTGTTTCTGCTGTAACTTTTTGTCTTTCTTCCACTGTTCGGCCTGTGTTAGCACTCGTTACTTTTTGGAGTGTCACAGGTGTTTGCGTAGTCGCTTCCTTAGTTGTTGGTTGTTTTTTAGTCGGATGATCTGTGTTATCAATAGTTACTGTGGGTGCTTCGTTAGGAGTTCCTTCTTCACATGTGGCTTTTGGTATCGGGATATCAATGATAATCAAAACTAGATATAAAAATCATTTTTTAAATATTCTTGTTATAAAATTAAAAAGGTAGCTGTTACCCGAATCGCGATTTTGGGTTTGGCATTGAGGACCTACTGACATATCAGTACCGGTAGTAGCGGCCGGATGGCAATAACAAGGCTGCCTGAATTGCAAATCTTAAATGTAGCAGATATTGAGGATTTGAGGTGATTTTATTTGTTATATTAACTTACGAGTACTTAAGCTCGGGTGGTGGTCTTCCGTCACTTTATCCATTTTAGTAAATGTCTGCAACATTTCCTGTAGACAGTCATACAGGCCATTATGTGCGAAAGTTTTACCAGATGCAAGTCCTAAAACTAATAATAAAAGCAACAACATGCTGTCGAGAGAAAGGGTTCTAAAACACTAGATATTGTTGGTGAAAGTCGCCGATTTTATACTTAATTATTTATTTTAGCAAATACAAATTATTATTAAACTATGACTTGCAATTTTTTTGAAACACCATTTCTAAAATTTATACCAAAACAATGAATTTGGTAATAAGAAGATGTACGTGATATTGTACAAATTTCGTTTGAAGCAAAAGTGAAAGTTGTTGTTTAATACATCGGCGTTTTTCACAGTTGCGTTTTCAGTTATGATTTTGATATTTTATATTATTTGGAAGTTTGGTATTATATTTGTTACACGTGTCTAGTCACACCACATGGGTCAATGATAGATTCCTCTTTACAACAATCCGCCAATGTTGTGTTGAGATTCCTAAATTGGTTTTATGCTCACAAACCCTGATGGACATCAAGGCATCTTAAGTTGATTCCGAACAAAGAGCCAATGAGGGCAACAATCTTCCAAGTGCGTCAGTTTTGCTTATTGACGTTGCCATATAACACAAAAAGACTTTATCGATGAGAAAAGAGTTCTTGTTACGAATTTCTATAGATGTTGCTCCCAACCATAATATGTTCTCCACAACAATATGTATAACATATTAATGGCAGACATATAATGGTTATTTGAAAACAGTTTAAACAAATATTTTCATTGAAATTGTTAACAACACTTTTTGATTTCACCGATAATCATGACTCCTCTTTCTAGATTTTCAATTACGGAAAGTCAATGTTGTAGGTCCCCGTTTTCTGGCCTAGCGCGCATAATTACGCCATATGCTCGTGTACTATTTGATACAATCTCTAAAATGGGTTGCAATGGGATTTCGCATGGACGACTATTCTCTATATGGTTGATTTAAATACAATTCAAGCTGAAGCTTCACTACCCTGACTGTTTATTCAGCGAGAGAGGTTATTATACGCGGAACGTATCTCTAACTATGGATATAGAAACCCCAAAGTTGATACTCAAGGTACTACCCTAAGGAATAATAAATGTATGTAACTTGTTCTTTAGATGTCGAAGGGCTCTTGATTAAAGAATGGAGAGTTCCCAGAGTGTAGCAGCAATACACATAAGCAAATTTGGGCATAACGCGTTTTACCACACAATTTGACATTGAAAAAAAGCGAAGCTAAGTCGTGAGAGGGAATCTATTCAATTTTGAGGGCATTTGTTCTTATGCTCTCATTTTGTGACACTAAATCTGGCAACAATGTTGCCATAAATTCCTTGAATTTAACGTCTTTTTCTTACATATGCTTTGTCTCGCTTTCTCACGGGGATTAGTGGTTGAAGTCGTATTCTGTTTCATCATTAAGATTTGGATTTAAGAGATTAAAAATTAAAATGTATATTTCCACTCCAAGAAAGCTCTTGGTAGTAACAAAGTCAACAAATACATGCCTTTGGAGGTACTTGTAATTTATATTGTTTAAGTTTATTGAATTTATTTATAAGAGCGGTATCACGTTTTAGTTTTGCAACAATTTTAGTATTTTGTGCTTGCTCTTTTCGTCATTGTCGCACCACCCTCTTTTTTTCACACACATCTAGTAAAGTATGAATCAAGCTGATCGCGAATTGTGCAACATTGCTCAAAACATAGACTTTACTTACAAAAGGTTATCAACAACCCATTACGATTTACAAGGGGTTATACAGACCAAAGTAAATTATTGCAAAGTATTATTACAAAGTAGTGAGGAGTGGTCCGAAATGCATGGAATTTTTTTGAATCTAAGCGATTGCTGTAAGGGACCAACTGTTTGTTACGATTTATTGAGATTTTTAAATTATCTGGGTACCAATAATAGTGATTCGTTGCCGCCTAACAAAAAAACATGCCATGCAGACAGCGAATTTTACTAAATTACAGCTCAAAGAGCTTCAAACAAGTTGACCTATTGAAAGAAACGCTTTTCTGTTTAGTTTGTACAGCATAACTTTATATCTCAATGATAAGGTCCGAGATGGCAAAATATGGGATATATTACGTAAAGAATCTTAAACACCACCCGAATCTAAGGCCGAAATATCTCAAATGTTTAAATTCGCTTTCAACTAAGAAGGTTTTTTCGCTTTTGATTTATATTCAGAAGTATTCATTTCTAAACTCCTACTTTGGCTAATTGTCAAGCAGATAAAGGCATCTAATTGTTGCACCGAGTCGAAAGCAAATTCTTTAAAAATCTAAAATTTACCAAAAAGAAAATCGGCAACAAAAATCCGAAAAATCGCTACAAAAACATGCAAAATTAACGAAAAATCGCAAAGGAAACAAACTGTATAATTCCATTAATTAATTCGCAAGATGGAGGTCTTTGATAATTTTATTTATTTGTAAAAAAAAAAACTAGAATAAAAAAATTGTATTTACAAAATATTGAAATTTAATTGTGATAAATTGAAAAAAGTTGTGTGGTCGAAATTCTTTCCCCCCTAATCAACCACACTTCGGAGAGGTTGAGGCGTTGTTTTCATCAGCTTTAATTAAATATATATAGTTCGTAACTGTGCTCATTTTAGTTTAGAAGATATTTCCGATTATATTCTCAATTTGCAGGCCTGCTGATGGCTAAAGGGTGACATTTCTGGCCAAAGGCATTTGTAGTCGTGTAGCCGTGTAGCCTACTGTAGTCAATGCGGTTAATTCCTAATCCTTTTTCTTAAAAATAAGAAAACAAACTGACATTATTGAACTTTTGCTTCAAAATTAGGACATTACTAAAAAACAAACTTTTGGCCAGAAGGCGGAGGGGAGTTACATAAAAATGATTTACTCAAAAATCTACATTTTACTAGAAAACCCAAACTTCACCTAAAGATTTAATTTTAAAAACCAAATGTAGAAATAAAAAAACAATAATAAAAAATTTCTCAAGTTATCGAATATTTAACCGAAATCCGAGAATCGAAAAAAATAACAAAATATCGCATTAAATCGAAATTGCACCAAGCACCTAAAATTCAGCCAAAAACCTTAAAATCTTAAAAAAATTAAAAATTAGTGGAAACTGGAATTTTACTAGAAAACTATCGAAAATTTGCATTTCATGCGAAAATCGAGTCTTCATCAAAAAATTTTAAACTTTAATAAGTTATATTTCACTTACAATCGAAAGTTTTATAAAAATGTATCTGAAAAACTACCAACAATTTCGGCATTCACCGACAAATATTCCAAAAAGTTGAAAAATCGAATAATATTTAAATCACAACTTTTTTGCTCGAAAAACTATTTTTTTTACATTTAAGATCCTCCCTCCTTTTTGTATTTTATTTTATTTTATTTTATTTTATTTTATTTTATTTTATTTTCTTAATTTCTTTCAAGTTGGGTTGAAAGAATTTTCACTTCCGCCCAAAATTCCAAATTCTTATATTTACATACGAACTAAACGTGTTCGAAGATGAATATTTCCCCAAGTGGGTTAAAAACCACTATGAAGAGTGGTTTTAGGCACATATACAGCAATTCCACTAGGTCGGGTGGGACATTCGAAACCATTTTTATTTCTAACCTCTAAAATATCAGTATTTTGCAATATCATATCGTGTAGATAAACGTTTACTCCAACTTTTGTCATTAAAGGAAGTAATAAGTCAGAAATGAATAAAAGATGATTATTATTACTTATATTTACCAGGAGGAAGGGTAGGGAAACAAATGGATCATCAAGACCACCTATGCACTTTTTGCTGAATATCTTTTTTATATAATTTTTCTAAAATTGTGTTAATTAATTATTTAAGTCAATTGCGGGAAAGTTTGCTAAAATCGTAATAAAAACTTGTCTTGTAGCTGGAGACGGGTGGGTCCGCACCTTGGGACAGATGTGACAAGAAACATGAGGCTTGGCAACAAATTAAGAAAAAATTTTTTTCTTATAAAACAATAGTTGTTTTAGGTTTTTGAAAAAAAAGAGAGAAAGTTGAAATTAAAATTATTTGTTTTAAATTTTTTTTATAAATAAAATGTCGTTTTTGAACGACTTGGGCCTGATGCTGAGCATATGTTAACAACTTTTATTATCTACGAATTTGTTATATAATTTATAATTTAACATAAATACTAACCTCAAATAGTGCAGCCAACTTAGAGAATAAAATCCTAATACCACTAATAAGTTGTCAACCAAAAAAACTGAAACAAATATGTAAAAATCGAAAAATATGATTGATTGCTTAAAATGTTTTAGCGATTTTATTACGAAGCCGATAATTTATTTTCTTATAACTACGGTGTGGTTTTGGCCCATGTATATCTCATTTTCTGACCAATTCTGCTGTTGCTAATATATCCGAGTTTGGAACAAGAATTAGGTTCGTAAGTTATCTGGAGTTTACATAAAGCTGATGTCAACAGCAGACAGATTAGTATCGCTCCCCTATCTTTATGAATCTAGAATACATATGTACATATGTATATGCTTCCAGTGTTCGCAAATCAATGCTATAGTAATTACAACTTTTGCAGTATTAGTTAAATACAATCAAAGCCGAATTCGTTTACATTAGCAACACAACATTAAAAACTATTCATTAGAAATAATATAAAGTACGTGTTTAAATTGTAAGTTCTCTGCCGTTTAGTGATATTCTTTTTAAATTCAAATGCAGTGCAAAGAAGTTTATTGTTTCCTGTTATAAGCCTAACATAATTGCAAGTCCTATTATGTACGCAGAAAATATATTTCGGATCTCTCACGTCTTCATAACAAAAATTTTAAGAACGTGCAAAATTCTTCTTTTAAAACGTGCTATAAAAATTTACCTAACTGTGATTGGGAAACTTAAATAACTCTGAATTAAATAATTTATAAAAAAAAATATCATTCAAACAAAAGCTTCTTTTAAATGGCTAAAAATTCGTCTTGCGTATAAATAGAGACAAGGCCACTAAACTCTTTCCATTACTTTTATAAACTGATGGTGAAAAACGCGAAATGCAAGTCTTGTTCTTAAACATAGTTTTACTAATAATCGCTGTATCTCCGAATTACACATATCCCACCACTAGTCATCGTATCTGTGTAGTAGTGAAATATGAACCCAGTGTGGGCCCAAATGTTAACTGTGAGTATTTTAACACACAGCTATATGTTATTAACATACTCCGAGTTATATATTTCAATGCTCTTTCTTAACAGGTTCGATCTTTAGAAAATCAATGAAGTGTGATAATGGCAATGGTGCGGCAATTCCTTGTTCGGAAATCATGGACGAATTCCAAAGGCTTTTAAATTATTGTCAATTAAACATGGAATTGCAAGAAACCACAAGCAGTAAGTTTTTTTTTACTCTCTTACTCAATAATAAATATTTTAAATTTTGCGCAACAGTCAGTTATAGCGATACGAGTACCACTGATGCAGAAAACGAAACATACACTTCCATTAGTACTGACACTTCCACTATTGCAGATGAGGGCAAAATCACAAATACTACAGCAATAACAGGTATAGAAGCAAAAATATCCTCTATCAAACACAAAAAAACAGAATCACAAAAACAGCTGATATTACAGGTATAGGAGAAGAATCATTTACTACCGTAGATGGAGGCAGAACCCCAAGTGCCAACGATCCAGAAGGACAAATATTCATAACCGGGGGAGGTCTAACTACTGATACGGAAAGAGAAACATCTAATACAGAAGCAGAGGCCGTAACTGCAAGTAGTCTTGAAGAAGGCATCACACGTACGGAAGATGGCACAGGAATGCCAAGTTTTCACAGCACAACTAGTATAAAAGTCGAAACGGACCAAGTTAGAATCTCATTTACTGGAAATACAACATCAAGTACTAATGCAATAACTGAGGAAGACACAACTACAGATACTGACGACTCATCTCGTATATACATTGCCGAAAATGAAGGAACAACCGCAAGTGCTAGTGATGAGAGTCTCGGTACAGAAAAAGAAACAACCACTACCAAAGATAGAGGCACAGCAGCAAGTGACATTCGTACTACTGATAAAGTAACTGAGATGTCAACCACTGGGGAAGACAGAACTACAAATAGTACAAAAGATCTAACCGAAATCATCGGTGTTACTACTAGTATAGATGGAGAAAGATTCGTGAGCGAAGAGAGCGTAAGAACCGCTAGTACCGGCATAAGTGAAATAATAACCAATACAAAGGGAGGAACAACCACAAATACTGGGGATTCCATTCGTATGGAGGGAGAAACGACCAATATAAAAGAAGGAAAGATACAAATGGGAGATGTCACAGGCACAGAGCAAGAAATATCGCCTACCGAAACATTTACCACAACCACAGAAAAGCTCATATACAATACTGGCATAGAAATATCGACCACTACAAGCAACAGAATCATAAATAATAACGTGCTTACTAGTACAGAAGTGGGAACATCAAGTACCGAAAAAGCAAAAAGAATCACAATATATGATAGCCCCAGTAGTACAGAAAAGACGGTGGCAACATCAATTACTGCGTGGATCATAGGTAAAGAATGGGAACGATCCACACCTGAGCAACAGAGACCAACAGATAACAAAAGCTTTACCGATGCAGATGAGGATACATTCGATACCACTACAGATACTGGTACCTTCGTGACTAAGGCAGGAGAAATATTGACAACTACCGAATATTCGACCCGATCTACAGCTAATGCCGCTACCTCTAACTTATCTGAGGTAGAAAAATTTGTTTCTGAAGGAGAATCATTAACCGCTGAAGAGAGAAGAACTACAGGTACTACTGATCTCACTCATATAACAAACACATCATTTACCGCTACTAACGAAGAAGCTGAACCACGCACAACTTCAGAAAAATTAATGTCCACTACTGAAAGGCAAATATCGAGCACAGAAAGTGACAATACTATACTTGCCAGCGGTTTTACTAGTACAGAATTTAAAACATCAACTGCCGAGGAAGCAAGAAGAACCACAAGGTATGATAGCACCAGTAGCACAAAAGAAGAACTCTACTTTACTGATAAGCCCGACACCACCTCAAGTAATTCCCCGATTACTACAGATATAGTCACCTCCGCGAGTAAGGAAGGAGAAATATTGACAACTACCCAATATTCAATCCCATCTACAGGTTATGTCGGTACCTCTCACATTACTGAGGTTAAAGAATTGTCTTCTGATGGTGAGGTACTCACTACCGAAGAGGGAAGAACTACAGATACTAGTGGTTCCACGCTTACAACAGAAAAACTGTTGTCCACCACCGATAGAGATACATCAATCACAGAAAGCGATAGAACTATGGGTACTATCGGCTCTAGTGATACAGAAGTGAAAACAGCAACTACCGAGGAAGCCAGAAGAACCACAATATTTAGTAGCAGCAGTAGTACAAAAGAAGGACTCTACTCTACTGCTAAGCCCGACACCGCCTCTAGTACGGCCCTGATTACTGATAAAGAAAGTGAATCATCCAGTGCCACCGAGGAATATATAACTACAGATATAGTCACCTCCGCGAGTAAGGAAGGAGAAATATTGACAACTACCCAATATTCGAGCCCATCTACAGGTTATGTCGGTACCTCTCATATTACTAAGGTTGAAGAATTGTCTTCTGATGGTGCCCTACTCACGACCGAAGAGGGAAGAAGAACAGATACTAGTGGTTCCACACTTACAACACCTACGCCAACAACAGAAAAACTGTTGTCCACTACTGATAGAGATATATCAATCACAGAAAGCGATAGAACTATGCGTACTATCGGCTCTAGTGATACAGAAGAGAAAACATCAACTACCGAGGAAGCCAGAAGAACCACAATGTTTGGTATCACCAGTAGCGCAAAAGACGAACTCTTCTCTACTGCTAAGCCCGACACCGTTTCAAGTACGGCCCTGATTACTGATAAAGAAAGGGAATCATCCAGTACCACCGAGGAATATAGAACTACAGATATTGTCACCTCCGCGAGTAAGGAAGGAGAAATATTGACAACTACCCAATATTCGAGCCCATCTACAGGTTATGTCGGTACCTCTCACATTACTAAGGTTGAAGAATTGTCTTCTGATGGTGCCGTACTCACTACCGAAGAGGGAAGAACTACAGATACTAGTGGTTCCACGCTTACACCAGAAAAACTGTTGTCCACCACCGATAGAGATACATCAATCACAGAAAGCGATAGAACTATGGGTACTATCGGCTTTAGTGATACAGAAGTGAAAACATCAACTACCGAGGAAGCCAGAAGAACCACAATATTTAGTAGCAGCAGTAGTACAAAAGAAGGACTCTACTCTACTGCTAAGCCCGACACCGCTTCAAGTACGGCCCTGATTACTGATAAAGAAAGGGAATCATCCAGTACCACCGAGGAATATAGAACTGCAGATATTGTCACCTCCGCGAGTAAGGAAGGAGAAATATTGACAACTACCCAATATTCGAGCCCATCTACAGGTTATGTCGGTACCTCTCACATTACTAAGGTTGAAGAATTGTCTTCTGATGGTGCCGTACTCACTACCGAAGAGGGAAGAACTACAGATACTAGTGGTTCCACGCTTACAACAGAAAAACTGTTGTCCACCACCGATAGAGATACATCAAACACAGAAAGCGATAGAACTATGGGTACTATCGGCTCTAGTGATACAGAAGTGAAAACAGCAACTACCGAGGAAGCCAGAAGAACCACAATATTTAGTAGCAGCAGTAGTACAAAAGAAGGACTCTACTCTACTGCTAAGCCCGACACCGCCTCTAGTACGGCCCTGATTACTGATAAAGAAAGTGAATCATCCAGTGCCACCGAGAAATATATAACTACAGATATAGTCACCTCCACGAGTAAGGAAGGAGAAATATTGACAACTACCCAATATTCGAGCCCATCTACAGGTTATGTCGGTACCTCTCACATTACTAAGGTTGAAGAATTGTCTTCTGATGGTGCCGTACTCACTACCGAAGAGGGAAGAACTACAGATACTAGTGGTTCCACGCTTACAACAGAAAAACTGTTGTCCACCACCGATAGAGATACATCAATCACAGAAAGCGATAGAACTATGGGTACTATCGGCTCTAGTGATACAGAAGTGAAAACAGCAACTACCGAGGAAGCCAGAAGAACCACAATATTTAGTAGCAGCAGTAGTACAAAAGAAGGACTCTACTCTACTGCTAAGCCCGACACCGCCTCTAGTACGGCCCTGATTACTGATAAAGAAAGTGAATCATCCAGTGCCACCGAGGAATATATAACTACAGATATAGTCACCTCCGCGAGTAAGGAAGGAGAAATATTGACAACTACCCAATATTCGAGCCCATCTACAGGTTATGTCGGTACCTCTCACATTACTAAGGTTGAAGAATTGTCTTCTGATGGTGCCGTACTCACTACCGAAGAGGGAAGAACTACAGATACTAGTGGTTCCACGCTTAGAACAGAAAAACTATTGTCCACCACCGATAGAGATACATCAATCACAGAAAGCGATAGAACTATGGGTACTATCGGCTCTAGTGATACAGAAGTGAAAACATTAACTACCGAGGAAGCCAGAAGAACCACAATATTTAGTAGCGGCAGTAGTACAGAAGAAGGACTCTACTCTACTGCTAAGCCCGACACCGCCTCTAGTACCTTCCCGATTACTGATAAAGAAAAGGCATCATCCAGTACCACCGAGAAATATAGAACTACAGATATTGTCACCTCCGCGAGCAAGGAAGGAGAAATAATGACAACTACTCAGTATTCGAGCCCATCTACAGGTTATGTCGGTACCTCTCATATTACTAAGGTTGAAGAATTGTCTTCTGATGGTGCCCTACTCACGACCGAAGAGGGAAGAAGAACAGATACTAGTGGTTCCACACTTACAACACCTACGCCAACAACAGAAAAACTGTTGTCCACTACTGATAGAGATATATCAATCACAGAAAGCGATAGAACTATGCGTACTATCGGCTCTAGTGATACAGAAGAGAAAACATCAACTACCGAGGAAGCCAGAAGAACCACAATATTTAGTAGCAGCAATAGTACAAAAGAAGGACTCTACTCTACTGCTAAGCCCGACACCGCCTCAAGTACCTTCCCGATTACTGATAAAGAAAAAGGATCATTCAGTACCACCGAGAAATATAGAACTACAGATATTGCCACCTCCGCGAGTAAGGAAGGAGAAATAATGACCACTCCTCAGTATTCGAGCCCATCTACAGGTTATGTCGGCACCTCTCACATTACTGATGTTGAAGAATTGTCTTCTGAAGGTGAGATACCCACCACCGAAGAGGGAAGAACAGTATATAGTAGAGGTTCCACGCTTTCAACAGAAAAACTGTTTTCTACCACTGATGGAGATACATCGATCACAGTAAGCGACAGAACTATGGGTACTATCGGTTCTAGTGATACCGAAGTAAAACCATCAACTACCAAGGTAGCAGGAAGAACTACAATGTATGGTAGCACCAGTAGCACAAAAGAAGAACCCTTCTCTACTGCTAAGCCCGACACCGCTTCAAGTACGGCCCTGATTACTGATAAAGAAAGTGAATCATCCAGTGCCACCGAGGAATATATAACTACAGATGTAGTCACCTCCGCGAGTAAGGAAGGAGAAATATTGACAACTACCCAATATTCGAGCCCATCTACAGGTTATGTCGGTACCTCTCACATTACTGAGGTTGAAGAATTGTCTTCTGAAGGTGAGATACCCATCACCGAAGAGGGAAGAACAGTATATAGTAGAGGTTCCACGCTTTCAACAGAAAAACTGTTTTCTACCACTGATGGAGATACATCGATCACAGTAAGCGACAGAACTATGGGTACTATCGGTTCTAGTGATACCGAAGTAAAACCATCAACTACCGAGGAAGCAGGAAGAACCACAATGTATGGTAGCACCAGTAGCACAAAAGAAGAACTCTTCTCTACTGCTAAGCCCGACACCGCTTCAAGTACGGCCCTGATTACTGATAAAGAAAGTGAATCATCCAGTGCCACCGAGGAATATAGAACTACAGATATAGTCACCTCCGCGAGTAAGGAAGGAGAAATATTGACAACTACTCAGTATTCGAGCCTATCTACAGGTTATGTCGGTACCTCTCACATTACTGAGGTTAAAGAATTGTCTTCTGATGGTGAGGTACTCACTACCGAAGAGGGAAAAGCTACAGATACTAGTGGTTCCACGCTTACAACAGAAAAACTGTTGTCCACTACTGATAGAGATATATCAATCACAGAAAGCGATAGAACTATGGGTACTAGCGGCTCTAGTGATACAGAAGTGAAAACATCAACTACCGAGGAAGCCATAAGAACCACAATATTTAGTAGCAGCAGTAGTACAAAAGAAGCACTCTACTCTACTGCTAAGCCCGACACCGCCTCAAGTAACTTCCCGATTACTGATAAAGAAAAGGGATCATCCAGTACCACCGAGAAATATAGAACTACAGATATTGTCACCTCCGCGAGTAAGGAAGGAGAAATAATGACAACTCCTCAGTATCCGAGCCCATCTACAGGTTATGTCGGTACCTCTCACATTACTGAGGTTGAAGAATTGTCTTCTGAAGGTGAGGTACCCACCACCGAAAAGGGAAGAACGACAGATACTAGAAGTTCCACTCTTTCAACAGAAAAACTGTTTTCTACTACTGATGGAGATACATCGATCACAGGAAGCGATAGAACTATGGGTACTATCGGTTCTAGTGATACCGAAGTAAAACCATCAACTACCGAGGAAGCAGGAAGAACCACAATGTATGGTAGCACCAGTAGCACAAAAGAAGAACTCTTCTCTACTGCTAAGCCCGATACCGCTTCAAGTACGGCCCTGATTACTGATAAAGAAAGTGAATCATCCAGTGCCACCGAGGAATATAGAACTACAGATATAGTCACCTCCGCGAGTAAGGAAGGAGAAATATTGACAACTACTCAGTATTCGAGCCCATCTACAGGTTATGTCGGTACCTCTCACATTACTGAGGTTAAAGAATTGTCTTCTGATGGTGAGGTACCCACCACCGAAAAGGGAAGAACAACAGATACTAGAAGTTCCACTCTTTCAACAGAAAAACTGTTTTCTACCACTGATGGAGATACATCGATCACAGGAAGCGACAGAACTATGGGTACTATCGGTTCTAGTGATTCCGAAATAAAACCTTCAACTACGGAGGAAGCAGGAAGAACCACAATGTATGGTAGCACCAGTAGCACAAAAGAAGAACTCTTCTCTACTGCTAAGCCCGACACTGCTTCAAGTACGGCCCTGATTACTGATAAAGAAAGTGAATCATCCAGTGCCACCGAGGAATATAGAACTACAGATATAGTCACCTCCGCGAGTAAGGAAGGAGAAATATTGACAACTACTCAGTACTCGAGCCCATCTACAGGTTATGTCGGTACCTCTCACATTACTGAGGTTAAAGAATCGTCTTCTGATGATGAGGTGCTCACTACCGAAGAGGGAAGAACTACAGATACTAGCGGTTTCACGCTTACAACAGAAAAACTGTTGTCCACCACCGATAGAGATACATCGATCACAGGAAGCGACAGAACTATGGGTACTATCGGTTCTAGTGATTCCGAAATAAAACCTTCAACTACGGAGGAAGCAGGAAGAACCACAATGTATGGTAGCACCAGTAGCACAAAAGAAGAACTCTTCTCTACTGCTAAGCCCGACACCGCTTCAAGTACGGCCCTGATTACTGATAAAGAAAGTGAATCATCCAGTGCCACCGAGGAATATAGAACTACAGATATAGTCACCTCCGCGAGTAAGGAAGGAGAAATATTGACAACTACTCAGTATTCGAGCCCATCTACAGGTTATGTCGGTACCTCTCACATTACTGAGGTTGAAGAATTGTCTTCTGAAGGTGAGGTACCCACCACCGAAAAGGGAAGAACAACAGATACTAGAAGTTCCACTCTTTCAACAGAAAAACTGTTGTCCACCACCGATAGAGATACATCGATCACAGGAAGCGACAGAACTATGGGTACTATCGGTTCTAGTGATTCCGAAATAAAACCTTCAACTACGGAGGAAGCAGGAAGAACCACAATATATGGTAGCACCAGTAGCACAAAAGAAGAACTCTTCTCTACTGCTAAGCCCGACACCGCTTCAAGTACGGCCCTGATTACTGATAAAGAAAGTGAATCATCCAGTGCCACCGAGGAATATAGAACTACAGATATAGTCACCTCCGCGAGTAAGGAAGGAGAAATATTGACAACTACTCAGTATTCGAGCCCATCTACAGGTTATGTCGGTACCTCTCACATTACTGAGGTTAAAGAATTGTCTTCTGATGATGAGGTGCTCACTACCGAAGAGGGAAGAACTACAGATACTAGCGGTTTCACGCTTACAACAGAAAAACTGTTGTCCACCACCGATAGAGATACATCGATCACAGGAAGCGACAGAACTATGGGTACTATCGGTTCTAGTGATTCCGAAATAAAACCTTCAACTACGGAGGAAGCAGGAAGAACCACAATGTATGGTAGCACCAGTAGCACAAAAGAAGAACTCTACTCTACTTCTAAGCCCGACACCGCCTCAAGTACCTTCCCGATTACTGATAAAGAAAAGGGATCATCCAGTACCACCGAGAACTATAGAACTACAGATATAGTCACCTCCGCGAGTAAGGAAGGAGAAATATTGACAACTACTCAGTATTCGAGCCCATCTACAGGTTATGTCGGTACCTCTCATATTACTGAGGTTAAAGAATTGTCTTCTGATGATGAGGTACTCACTACCGAAGAGGGAAGATCTACAGATACTAGCGGTTTCACGCTTACAACAGAAAAACTGTTGTCCACCACCGATAGAGATACATCAATCACAGAAAGCGATAGAACTATGGGTACTATCGGCTCTAGTGATACAGAAGTGAAAACATCAACTACCGAGGAAGCCAGAAGAACCACAATATTTAGTAGCAGCAGTAGTACAAAAGAAGGACTCTACTCTACTGCTAAGCCCGACACCGCTTCAAGTACGGCCCTGATTACTGATAAAGAAAGTGAATCATCCAGTGCCACCGAGGAATATAGAACTACAGATATAGTCACCTCCGCGAGTAAGGAAGGAGAAATATTGACAACTACTCAGTATTCGAGCCCATCTACAGGTTATGTCGGTACCTCTCACATTACTGAGGTTAAAGAATTGTCTTCTGATGATGAGGTGCTCACTACCGAAGAGGGAAGATCTACAGATACTAGCGGTTTCACGCTTACAACAGAAAAACTGTTGTCCACCACCGATAGAGATACATCGATCACAGGAAGCGACAGAACTATGGGTACTATCGGTTCTAGTGATTCCGAAATAAAACCTTCAACTACGGAGGAAGCAGGAAGAACCACAATGTATGGTAGCACCAGTAGCACAAAAGAAGAACTCTTCTCTACTGCTAAGCCCGACACCGCTTCAAGTACGGCCCTGATTACTGATAAAGAAAGTGAATCATCCAGTGCCACCGAGGAATATAGAACTACAGATATAGTCACCTCCGCGAGTAAGGAAGGAGAAATATTGACAACTACTCAGTATTCGAGCCCATCTACAGGTTATGTCGGTACCTCTCACATTACTGAGGTTAAAGAATTGTCTTCTGATGATGAGGTGCTCACTACCGAAGAGGGAAGATCTACAGATACTAGCGGTTTCACGCTTACAACAGAAAAACTGTTGTCCACCACCGATAGAGATACATCGATCACAGGAAGCGACAGAACTATGGGTACTATCGGTTCTAGTGATTCCGAAATAAAACCTTCAACTACGGAGGAAGCAGGAAGAACCACAATGTATGGTAGCACCAGTAGCACAAAAGAAGAACTCTTCTCTACTGCTAAGCCCGACACCGCTTCAAGTACGGCCCTGATTACTGATAAAGAAAGTGAATCATCCAGTGCCACCGAGGAATATAGAACTACAGATATAGTCACCTCCGCGAGTAAGGAAGGAGAAATATTGACAACTACTCAGTATTCGAGCCCATCTACAGGTTATGTCGGTACCTCTCACATTACTGAGGTTGAAGAATTGTCTTCTGAAGGTGAGGTACCCACCACCGAAAAGGGAAGAACAACAGATACTAGAAGTTCCACTCTTTCAACAGAAAAACTGTTGTCCACCACCGATAGAGATACATCGATCACAGGAAGCGACAGAACTATGGGTACTATCGGTTCTAGTGATACCGAAGTAAAACCATCAACTACCGAGGAAGCAGGAAGAACCACAATGTATGGTAGCACCAGTAGCACAAAAGAAGAACTCTTCTGTACTGCTAAGCCCGATACCGCTTCAAGTACGGCCCTGATTACTGATAAAGAAAGTGAATCATCCAGTGCCACCGAGGAATATAGAACTACAGATATAGTCACCTCCGCGAGTAAGGAAGGAGAAATATTGACAACTACTCAGTACTCGAGCCCATCTACAGGTTATGTCGGTACCTCTCACATTACTGAGGTTGAAGAATTGTCTTCTGAAGGTGAGGTACCCACCACCGAAAAGGGAAGAACGACAGATACTAGAAGTTCCACTCTTTCAACAGAAAAACTGTTTTCTACCACTGATGGAGATACATCGATCACAGGAAGCGACAAAACTATGGGTACTATCGGTTCTAGTGATTCCGAAATAAAACCTTCAACTACGGAGGAAGCAGGAAGAACCACAATGTATGGTAGCACCAGTAGCACAAAAGAAGAACTCTTCTCTACTGCTAAGCCCGACACTGCTTCAAGTACGGCCCTGATTACTGATAAAGAAAGTGAATCATCCAGTGCCACCGAGGAATATAGAACTACAGATATAGTCACCTCCGCGAGTAAGGAAGGAGAAATATTGACAACTACTCAGTACTCGAGCCCATCTACAGGTTATGTCGGTACCTCTCACATTACTGAGGTTAAAGAATTGTCTTCTGATGATGAGGTGCTCACTACCGAAGAGGGAAGAACTACAGATACTAGCGGTTTCACGCTTACAACAGAAAAACTGTTGTCCACCACCGATAGAGATACATCGATCACAGGAAGCGACAGAACTATGGGTACTATCGGTTCTAGTGATTCCGAAATAAAACCTTCAACTACGGAGGAAGCAGGAAGAACCACAATGTATGGTAGCACCAGTAGCACAAAAGAAGAACTCTTCTCTACTGCTAAGCCCGACACCGCTTCAAGTACGGCCCTGATTACTGATAAAGAAAGTGAATCATCCAGTGCCACCGAGGAATATAGAACTACAGATATAGTCACCTCCGCGAGTAAGGAAGGAGAAATATTGACAACTACTCAGTATTCGAGCCCATCTACAGGTTATGTCGGTACCTCTCACATTACTGAGGTTGAAGAATTGTCTTCTGAAGGTGAGGTACCCACCACCGAAATGGGAAGAACAACATATACTAGAAGTTCCACTCTTTCAACAGAAAAACTGTTTTCTACCACTGATGAAGATACATCGATCACAGGAAGCGACAGAACTATGGGTACTATCGGTTCTAGTGATTCCGAAATAAAACCTTCAACTACGGAGGAAGCAGGAAGAACCACAATGTATGGTAGCACCAGTAGCACAAAAGAAGAACTCTTCTCTACTGCTAAGCCCGACACCGCTTCAAGTACGGCCCTGATTACTGATAAAGAAAGTGAATCATCCAGTGCCACCGAGGAATATAGAACTACAGATATAGTCACCTCCGCGAGTAAGGAAGGAGAAATATTGACAACTACTCAGTACTCGAGCCCATCTACAGGTTATGTCGGTACCTCTCACATTACTGAGGTTAAAGAATTGTCTTCTGATGATGAGGTGCTCACTACCGAAGAGGGAAGAACTACAGATACTAGCGGTTTCACGCTTACAACAGAAAAACTGTTGTCCACCACCGATAGAGATACATCGATCACAGGAAGCGACAGAACTATGGGTACTATCGGTTCTAGTGATTCCGAAATAAAACCTTCAACTACGGAGGAAGCAGGAAGAACCACAATGTATGGTAGCACCAGTAGCACAAAAGAAGAACTCTTCTCTACTGCTAAGCCCGACACCGCTTCAAGTACGGCCCTGATTACTGATAAAGAAAGTGAATCATCCAGTGCCACCGAGGAATATAGAACTACAGATATAGTCACCTCCGCGAGTAAGGAAGGAGAAATAATGACAACTCCTCAGTATCCGAGCCCATCTACAGGTTATGTCGGTACCTCTCACATTACTGAGGTTGAAGAATTGTCTTCTGAAGGTGAGGTACCCACCACCGAAAAGGGAAGAACGACAGATACTAGAAGTTCCACTCTTTCAACAGAAAAACTGTTTTCTACCACTGATGGAGATACATCGATCACAGGAAGCGACAAAACTATGGGTACTATCGGTTCTAGTGATTCCGAAATAAAACCTTCAACTACGGAGGAAGCAGGAAGAACCACAATGTATGGTAGCACCAGTAGCACAAAAGAAGAACTCTTCTCTACTGCTAAGCCCGACACTGCTTCAAGTACGGCCCTGATTACTGATAAAGAAAGTGAATCATCCAGTGCCACCGAGGAATATAGAACTACAGATATAGTCACCTCCGCGAGTAAGGAAGGAGAAATATTGACAACTACTCAGTACTCGAGCCCATCTACAGGTTATGTCGGTACCTCTCACATTACTGAGGTTAAAGAATTGTCTTCTGATGATGAGGTGCTCACTACCGAAGAGGGAAGAACTACAGATACTAGCGGTTTCACGCTTACAACAGAAAAACTGTTGTCCACCACCGATAGAGATACATCGATCACAGGAAGCGACAGAACTATGGGTACTATCGGTTCTAGTGATTCCGAAATAAAACCTTCAACTACGGAGGAAGCAGGAAGAACCACAATGTATGGTAGCACCAGTAGCACAAAAGAAGAACTCTTCTCTACTGCTAAGCCCGACACCGCTTCAAGTACGGCCCTGATTACTGATAAAGAAAGTGAATCATCCAGTGCCACCGAGGAATATAGAACTACAGATATAGTCACCTCCGCGAGTAAGGAAGGAGAAATATTGACAACTACTCAGTATTCGAGCCCATCTACAGGTTATGTCGGTACCTCTCACATTACTGAGGTTGAAGAATTGTCTTCTGATGATGAGGTACTCACTACCGAAGAGGGAAGATCTACAGATACTAGCGGTTTCACGCTTACAACAGAAAAACTGTTGTCCACCACCGATAGAGATACATCAATCACAGAAAGCGATAGAACTATGGGTACTATCGGCTCTAGTGATACAGAAGTGAAAACATCAACTACCGAGGAAGCCAGAAGAACCACAATACTTAGTAGCAGCAGTAGTACAAAAGAAGGACTCTACTCTACTGCTAAGCCCGACACCGCTTCAAGTACGGCCCTGATTACTGATAAAGAAAGTGAATCATCCAGTGCCACCGAGGAATATAGAACTACAGATATAGTCACCTCCGCGAGTAAGGAAGGAGAAATAATGACAACTACTCAGTATTCGAGCCCATCTACAGGTTATGTCGGTACCTCTCATATTACTAAGGTTGAAGAATTGTCTTCTGATGGTGCCCTACTCACGACCGAAGAGGGAAGAAGTACAGATACTAGTGGTTCCACACTTACAACAGAAAAACTGTTGTCCACCACCGATAGAGATACATCAATCACAAAAAGCGATAGAACTATGGGTACTATCGGCTCTAGTGATACAGAAGTGAAAACATCAACTACCGAGGAAGCCAGAAGAACCACAACATTCAGTAGCACCAGTAGCACAAAAGAAGGACTCTACTCTACTGCTAATTCCGACAACACCTCAAGTACTTCCCCGATTACTAATAAAGATAAGATATCATCCAGTACCACCGAGAACTATAGAACTACAGATATTGTCACCTCCGCGAGTAAGGAAGGAGGAATATTGACAACTACCCAATATTCGAGCCCATCTACAGGTTATGTCGGTACCTCTCACATTACTGAGGTTAAAGAATTGTCTTCTGATGATGAGGTACTCACTACCGAAGAGCGAAGAACTACAGATACTAGCGGTTTCACGCTTACAACAGAAAAACTGTTGTCCACCACCGATAGAGATACATCAATCACAGAAAGCGATAGAACTATGGGTACTATCGGCTCTAGTGATACAGAAGTGAAAACATCAACTACCGAGGAAGCCAGAAGAACCACAATATTTAGTAGCAGCAGTAGTACAAAAGAAGGACTCTACTCTACTGCTAAGCCCGACACCGCTTCAAGTACGGCCCTGATTACTGATAAAGAAAGTGAATCATCCAGTGCCACCGAGGAATATAGAACTACAGATATAGTCACCTCCGCGAGTAAGGAAGGAGAAATATTGACAACTACTCAGTATTCGAGCCCATCTACAGGTTATGTCGGTACCTCTCACATTACTGAGGTTGAAGAATTGTCTTCTGATGATGAGGTACTCACTACCGAAGAGGGAAGATCTACAGATACTAGCGGTTTCACGCTTACAACAGAAAAACTGTTGTCCACCACCGATAGAGATACATCAATCACAGAAAGCGATAGAACTATGGGTACTATCGGCTCTAGTGATACAGAAGTGAAAACATCAACTACCGAGGAAGCCAGAAGAACCACAATATTTAGTAGCAGCAGTAGTACAAAAGAAGGACTCTACTCTACTGCTAAGCCCGACACCGCTTCAAGTACGGCCCTGATTACTGATAAAGAAAGTGAATCATCCAGTGCCACCGAGGAATATAGAACTACAGATATAGTCACCTCCGCGAGTAAGGAAGGAGAAATAATGACAACTCCTCAGTATTCGAGCCCATCTACAGGTTATGTCGGTACCTCTCACATTACTGAGGTTGAAGAATTGTCTTCTGAAGGTGAGGTACCCACCACCGAAGAGGGAAGAACTACAGATACTAGAGGTTCCACTCTTACAACAGAAAAACTGGTGTCCACCACTGGTAGAGAATTGTCGATCACAGAAAGCGATAGAACCATGGGTACTATTGGCTCTAGTGATACAGAAGTGAAAACATCAACTACCGAGGAAGCAAGAAGAACCACAATGTTTGGTAGCACCAGTAGCGCAAAAGACGAACTCTTCTCTACTGCTAAGCCCGACACCGTTTCAAGTACGGCCCTGATTACTGATAAAGAAAGGGAATCATCCAGTACCACCGAGGAATATAGAACTACAGATATTGTCACCTCCGCGAGTAAGGAAGGAGAAATATTGACAACTACCCGATATTCGAGCCCATCTACAGGTTATGTCGGTACCTCTCACATTACTGAGGTTGAAGAATTGTCTTCTAATGGTGAGGTACCCACCAACGAAGAGGGAAGAACTGCAGATACTGGTGGTTTCGCGCTTACAACGGAAAAACTGTTGTCCACGACTGGTAGAGATACATCGATCACAGAAGGCGATAGAACTATGGGTACTATCGGCTCTAGTGATACAGAAGTGAAAACATCAACTACCGAGGAAGCAGGAAGAACCACAATGTATGGTAGCACCAGTAGCACAAAAGAAGAACTATTCTCTACTGCTAAGCCCGACGCCGCCTTAAGCATTTCCCCGATTACTGATAAAGAAAAGGTATCATCAAGTACCACCGAGGAATACAGAGCTACAGATATTGGCACCTCTACGGGTAAGGAAGCAGAAATATTGAGCACTACCGAATATTTGAACCCATCCACAGGTAACAGCGGTAACTCTAATATTACTGAGGTAGAAGAACACACTGCCGCAAGTAGCGTCAGTTCGATTGATAGAGATGGACAAACAACCAACACTGAAATAGGATACACAGCCTCCTCAAGTACTGACGACATCCTATCTGAAACGAAAACAGAAAGCCAAACAGAAGTTTCTACTCCAGAAAATGTAACTAGCTCATTGCAAGAACTTTTTTCGTTCTTCTCTGACTGCTTTGAAGAAATCGGACAATGCGTTAATAAATTATTATCATGTGTGAGGACAGTAAAAGATCAGTAAGTTGTAGTTGATGATAGTGATTTAAATTTAATTTGCTGGATCCTATTTTCATATGGGTTAAACGGTATGTACATATTCCACATGCACAACACTTACGTATCCCAATATATATAGGATGCACGTATTGTAAACGTAAGTACTTTTCGGAAATCAACGTCTAAACAACCAGTTCCTTAAGTAAGAAAAAATTTTGTTTCTAGTAAAATTCAAATATTGTATTTCAATTTTTTTAAGTTTATTTGTGAAATAAATCTAAATTATTTATAAAATACTTTCGTTTTTATAACATATCTTGCGTTCTGAATGTTAAATAAATATATCTAATGTTTCCATTCTAAGTTACTGAAGGCGTGATAAGAGCAGTCTAGTATTTAAAACTAAACCAAACAATTCCGGTATGCTTCGTCTTGGCTTAATGAGTCTATTCGTAATGGCAAATTAAAGAGGAGTTTATTTAAGGTCTTAAATCAGGTCTGGTTAAGTCATAAACATATGTTTTATATATAGTTGAATTTTTAGGTACTCTCGTACAGTAGCCTTGAAATATCGGATACAATATCCAAATCATTTTCCTCGACTTTTTTTGATTACTTACATTCTAAAACTGCATGATTTCTATTTAAAAACAAGAATTCCCTTACTATTCCCCTTATAACAAGACCTACTTATAGAAGACCAGCTGTGCCCGTCAAGCATTGTTTCGCCTTCTTGGCTAACATAATATTGTGCGAAGTTCATCGCCATCTATCGGTTTAAATTTGAACTGCAAAAGCGTTTTTTGAAAGTAATTTCACCCCAGTGCCGACCCAACGGGTCAAACTATAAATTACAATTCTATTACCCCTACACCGTTCGGATTTTATTATATTTTATACTAAAACTATAAAAGCTAAAACTAAGAAAAGTTAAACGGTTTTGAGACCCCTTATTACTAGTCTCTTACCAGATTAGTTGGGCTTATTGAACCGTTCATAATAAATAAAGAGGCTTCGATATGGCCCAGCCACCGGCACTGCAACGCCTTATGGCACTGCAACACCTTATAGCTTAAGTAGTAATCTCTTTGCCTATTGATCATTCGATGGCTGTGCGCCTGGGTTCGTATCCCAGCCGCTGCCAATAAATAACATTAACTTTTATAATGTGTGCTAGTTTCTATTCATGCTATATATCGCAGCGCCCTCCTTCGTCGATATCACTCTACACCAGTAAATAGTCAGCCAAATAAAATAATTATTAAATGGCTATATTAGCTTTAAGTATAGCGCCTGCATAAAGCTGTTCTAATAATAAACATAACATGCAATTATAGAGTTGTAAACACTGAAGCTTTTCCATCCATTCATTACCTGGCTTCCGTAATCCACTCTTTTGCAAAGAAATAAGCGCAATTATAAAAATAATAATTATTAGTAGTCATTAGTTGTCGTAAGTGCTACTCTTCCTTAAAAAAATTTAAAATTAGTACTTAGGCGACGACATGAGCTCGGAGTTAGAAAGACGTCTTCTTTAATACCAAAAAATGTGTGTCTGGGTGTGTCTCACCTCCAAAAAGATTGATAGGATAGTTCAGTGGAAACTGTTGCTGGTGATGGCAATATCAGCAATACTATTACTATCGATTAATTGCTTGGTGGAACTATTATTCATATGCTTTTATTTAAGTATTTTTACATAAAATATTTGTACTTGAATTATTTACTGCCAAATTAACCGATTAATCGATTAACTTAAGAATCGATTAACTGATTAATCGATTAACCAATTATATATTAGTAAAACAAATAAATTACTCACTAAGCTTAAATGTGAATATTACTTTTAATCAATTTATGTAGTATCGATTCTAATTCTTTGATTTTCCGTAATGGTTACCTACGCTTTGGAAAATTCGCGCTCTAGTGGCGAATTTGTTCTAAACAAAAAATGTGGCTCTCAAAATTCTGCATTATGATATAAATGGAACTTGTTATTTTTGAATTCTGGTATTCGTTTCACCGGATTTGTCCAGTATTTACAGTTTATATACATTTTACCAATATTTTAGAAATAATCGATAAATTTTCCAATTATTTGACGGATTGTACCAAACAATTAAATCCTTAATTTGAACAAAATAGTAGTGTTAATTGTATTAGCTTTTATCGGGGCTTGACTGTACGTGCAGCCGTACTTTTTGTGAAATGAAAATTTTTATTTTATATAAACATTTGTGCCTTAACTACAAAAAATGGCTTTAAAATTTTTTTAATTTTATTGAAAGTCGATAAGAATAGGCAATAAATTAATAATTACGTTGGCTACCATGTTGCGAATCATCCGCAGAAAAGTGGGATGGGAAGTCATTATTATTTGATTCGTAGTCATTTTCTAGTAAAAACTCCGAGTCAATAGAACTTGGAAAATCTAAAGGGTTCCGACGATTAAATACGTGGCTGTCACCATAGGGAACAGCATCTGAAACAAATTGTGTGCCATTTGATTGCTCGGAAGCTGGGTAAGATGCAGGGCTAGGTATATATGATTGCTGTTGATAGCTCGTTAAAGATGGCTGGTATGAATGTTCAGAACTTAAAAGGGGTGATGAGCCTTGAGCATTATCTGGAGGATTAGGGGAGAGTACAGTTGCTACTGAAAATGGCGAAATAAAAGTAGGCAGTGGCTTAGCTGAAGGCGACTTATATGACTGTGAAGCATCTACAAATGGGCCAGAATCGGGTAAAGTTAAGGAGTATACGGGCGATTGTTGAGGGTTATTGTTCAATTGTGCAGGCTGCGAAACAGCTGTTAATGGCGCAGCAGGTTGAATACTGTTAGCAGAACTGGCAAAACATGATAGAAATGGCAGTGACTGTGGAGCCAGTTTATGGTGTCGAAAAGTATACGATGGTTCAAAAGAAGGCGCATATGATGGCATAAAAGCTGATGTGGGTGAAGCAGCAATTGAAGGCGACAAGATATAAGATGAGGAGGAAGGTGCTGACACAGGTTGTCTCTCTGCATTATACTGTGCTGGTGATGCCGCAGCTGCTTGGGCATATGGAGAACTTTGAATATAATTACCAGAAATGGGGGAAATTGGGCGATATACTGGTAATTGGGGAGAGTTGTAGTCACGTTGTACAATCAAGGTATTAGCTGAAGGCGACTTGTCTAACTGTGAAGCATTCAGTATTGGTGCAGAAGCTTCACAAGTGGCTGAAGTTCGAAGATATAGTGGCAATCGTTGAGGGTGGTTGTTCAGTTGTCCAGGCAAGGCAACCACTAAAGACGGCTTATATAACTGTGGAGCATCTAATAATGGTGCAGAAGGTGGAATACTGTTAACAGCATTGGGATAATATGCAGGAGATGGCAGTGACTGTAGCGATAGTTTATAGTGTCCACGAGTGGTGGAAAATGATGTTGCATCTTGCTGTGTTGGCAATGCTTGTTGTTGTAAATGAGCTGGGTTGGATTTATATCCTGGTTCAGAATTACCATAAGGCTGTGGTTTCTGAACAGCATTATAGAACGATGGTGCAACTCTGTTTAATGGCAATGGCTGGGGTGGTAAATAAGGAACTAATACAGCAGGATGCTCGGCTAAACATGTATTCGAATCATCTGAAGCCTGTAAGTCTTTAGGAGAATCAAAAGGTGATGCTGCCCCGTTTGATGTTGGCGACGAGTATGACGGCAAACTACCAGATGATGAAGTTAATGGAGCTGAGTATAAAGGAGCTGTTGTAGCTGGCGCTGGTGCCAAACGTAACAATCCCAAAAGGCAAAACAAAACCTTCATTTTGTTCGTGCTAAAATCACTTCGAACTATTCACTCTTTGAGAAAATGCAAGAATATGTCTTTCCTTACCCAAATGCCTGATTTATATATATATTTTTTTTAATTACATGTAATTAAGTAATTGCAAGTAATAAATTTTGTACAGCATTTTAGCGTGTGGTTTTACAAATTTGTTTATCTTCAAACGTGCTTCTTCTGGCTGAGGAATTTTTTAGGAATTCTTTTTCTCTATTAAAAGCAAGAATGTAATTCAGCAATGCATAAGAAGTGCGTTTTATTGCAAGATTAAACTCACATTCCTAAAGAACATTTTGCTGCATTCTTTAAGTTTTGATATTTTCTCTATTAAAATGTTTAAACAAATATTGACAAATTTTTAAAAGCATTTAGCTGAGCAGTTTATACAATATTTTATATTATTGAAGAACATCGAAAACTTATGGCGTTTTCGTTTCTTAAATAAAATGTTGCCCTGGTATTTTATACAGTATTTTTGTAAAATTTTGTATTTTTCACAAATTATTGTGTAATTTTGGAACTTAGTACATTCCGAGCTTATGGAAAAATTTAGTTTTTTTAATTTTTAAGGCTTTTGGTAAAATTTAAAATCTTTATGATTTTTAAATATTTTAAGAAATTTTTAATTTTTTGGTGAATTTTAAAATTTTTTTGTAAACTCACCATTAGTGGTAGAATTTGTTTTTTTTTTTATTTCGTCGGTTTTCATAAAATATAAATTTTTTGCTATTTTTCGGCTTCGATGGTAAAACAAAAAATTTTGATAAAATTAAATCTTTTGTGGAAAAATTTTAAAATTTTATGATTTTTTTTTTGTAAAATTTCGGCTTTGTATTGAACTTAGATTTAATAAAAAAAGTGTATTCCAATTTTTCGATTTCATTTTAAATTTTGGCTTTTTTAAAATTTCGATTAATTTAAAAATTTTGAATTATAATTTGGATTTGTGCTGAATCTTTGAATTTGGTAAATTCCCAAATTATGGTAAAATTTGTTTTTTTTTTAATTAATTGAGATTTTTCAGATTAATAGCGATTTTTGGTAAAATTTTACTTTTTCATGATTTGAAATGATTTTAATAAAATTTAGCTTCTTTTTGTAACTTTGGCTTTTTGGTAATATTACAATATTTTGGTGAAATTTAAATTTTTGTGGTAGGTATTCAGAATTTGGTGAATTTTATTGTTTTGGTTTTTCGGTTTTTTATTTAATTTTGGTCTTTTAAATTTTTTTATTCCAGTTTTACGAATTATGGTGAATTTTTGCATTTGTAGTGAAAACTTTAACAAAATTTCAAGTTTTTCGCAATTTTTTTTAATTCGGTTTTTAGGGGAATTTGGGTTTCATCATCAGTTTTTGGAGTTCTGACGTTTTTTAAACATTAAGTTATCTGGGGGCCTAGCAATGGTAATTTCTGTAATTTTATAAGAATTCAGAATATGACAAATTTTTTGGACTAGTGTATAAGCGAAAGGGAATGAATCCAGAATACATATACTTTATAGGGTCAGAAATGAATATTGTAAAAGGTATAAAAAAAATCCACATTCATTTGCGGATAAGAAAAAGTGCATTAAAAATACACATCTTTGGGTTGGCGTGAAAACATGAGTTTCACATATCGCTGTCTCTTAAACACAAGTGCTCTAATAAGCTGCTCATTAAACCCTCTAAACCGTATTTATTCAACCAGTCTTTTAAGAAAATTAAGATAGGTTTAGAGCCAACTTATAAACTTAATTTTATAATTTCAATTCATTCCTAAGCTGTTTGAGTTGTACATTAGACCGGGTCGAGCTACATAGAAAAATGCACCAGCCACGCCAAGGTTGAAAACTATTCTAAAACGCCCATTAACAATTTTTGCCACGGCTCTAAATACAGCCCGTTTGATGTTTTCTTCAATGTGTCGCCAGTTTAAGTCTGATCACAACATATAGCATTTCACTGTTAATGATTTAAAAACGGATTCAATTTCGTCCTGGTTGGCTGGAATACTAGAAAACACATTGGTCACTAATTCATCAGTCGCAAAAGTAATCTCAAATACTTTGTATAATCTAAGTTTTGTTGTTTTTTCAAATAAAACAAAACCGTTCTAATTTAAACCAAATAAAGTTTGATGAAGCCGCAAAAAATACCTGTGTACTATGATATTTAATGATGATAACATATTTGGTTTCAATTAATATTTTTCTTGCCTTTTGTATATTGTGTAATATACAAATTTTGTAATAATTACATTGTTGGTAATAAATACTTCAAAAGTAATCATTACAAAATTTTCGTCAATTACTTTTAATTTCAAATAAATATTGCCCCATGGTATCTGGTTATTGCCAACTACAAGTTATATGTAATTGGTAATTTGCCGTGTAACCAATTAGAAATTACTTGTAATTGGTAATTAGCATTCATTAATTACAAATTACATATATAGCGCCCCCGTCTCTTTCTGATCAATTTCTGCTGCTCAATTTTTTTTAACGACTAGAAGCTTCTCTTAAGGCTACATAAATTAAGCTTCTAATATTTTAACCTTTGTTCACTAGTTTTAACAATACGCAAATCCAAAAATTATGTAAAAAAATATACCTGAACATGTTTCTCATTGAAAATTTACATTATTTATTTTTATTTTTTTTTCGACCAACTCTACCTCAGAAGATTTTGGTTTATATTCGAAATAACCTTAGAACCGAATTTCAACTGCTCCAGTCTAAAAGACAATTTTTCATTGGATCAATTTGTATCAGGAAATCTTTTTATAATTTTTTTTTTTTTTTTTAATTTCATAAAGTTTTTAACTTAAAACTTTCTATTCGAAAAATTGTATATCACTTCTATATCTTTTACCAAATTCCAATGTTAGGGAATTATCCACGTAAACACGGTATTTGACGTAGCCCCACAAAAAGAGTGTAACGGCGTTAAATTGCATGATCTTGGTGACCAATAGACGTTGCCAAACCGTGAAGTTACTCATTCTGGAAACTTACCATGCAATAAAGCCAAAATCAGTTGCCACCGTCTTGTTGAAACCACATATTGTCCAGTTCATAACCTTCAATTTCAGATCCAAAAATGTCGTTTATCAGACGGCCATAGCACTCTGAATTGACGGTAAAGGTTAATTTTCGACAAAATTTCGGCCCAATGACGCCTCCAAACCATAATGCGCACTAAATTTTACTTTTTCCGTATTCAGCGACTTTTTCTCAATACCTTCTGGGTTCTTCGAACCCTATATGCGACCATTCCGCTTGTTGACGTAACCACCGAGTGGGAACTCTAAAGAAAATTTTTTTCGGAAAATAGGCCTTGCAGGCCTATTGCTCTAGCACGCAATCAGCATATCTACGGCTTTGTGAATGGTCAGCCGGGTTTAAGTTGGACCTTATACGGATGGAAGTGCAAATCCAAATAAAAAATACGCTATAAAGAGCCGTAAGTCAGGCCCGATTGCTGGGAATCCCATGGAATCGAAAAATTCAGATTATACGCCACACTTTCACTAAGCGAAGCGATATTTTCGACATCGATTCCAGTCTATCTAAATTTCTTTATCATTTGGCCGATTCCTTTCACAGTATGCCGATTATGAAGACCATAATCACAGCGTAATACTCTAAAAGTGGCCAAGTTTGAAGCATCACTTTTGTACCCAGTTTTAAATAATTTTTAAGCGTTCGTCGGTTGTTAAATGATGCATATTCATAAATGGCAAATATTTACCAGCTGGTAGCCTTGCCAGACTGGCGGTTTTGAAACCAATAATTGGATAACCCCTGCAAATACATAAAAAACTTATTTGATTGAAAACTAAAAACAGTTACAGCAAAAATTTAAAACAAATTGTTTAACAAAATTGCAACAATTTTCGAAAATAAATCGCAACTATTTTTATTAGCAACTTTTTTCGTTACCCATCAGTCCTTGCGTTACCATTCATTCATTTGCACCCTACATAGAGTGTGTCATTTTAAGCCAAGTAGCCAGACATTTGAAAAAATTCTATAAAATAAAATTTTATATGCGATCAGAGAGAGTTGTGCAAGTGTGGTACCGAAAAATCATTTAGATGCGATTTTTTTTTTTTTTAATGAGACCAGATTTCTGTCAGATTTTTTCTAAGTGAAGTAAATGCGTAAAAGCAAACCCCAAAAATCGATAAATCTTGTAATAAATAATAGTAAACATTTTCTTGGTTACATATTTAGTAAAACAATGTTGTAGTGAAAATTATGTACAAAAGCGTAAAATTATCTAGGTGCACGTGTTTGTTGCTGTTTTAGAAGTAAAAAAAGGGATTACTTTAAAGCAGAATGCGTGTTTAAAAGTTACAAACTGCATCTTAAAAATGTAAAGCAACAAATACCAATAGGTATACGAACAAAAAACTGTTCAGAATCCAAAACGCTCTCTCGTACATACATGTATGTCTGCATGTGTGTAAACAAACTTAAATATTTACCGGAAGAATATAAGGCACGTAGCCAGCAGCCAGATAAAGTGTTAAATAATAAATTAGCATTTTCATTTATTGGACTAAAAATCTGGTTATAGAACCACACAATTATGTTTTCTCTACAAACTCTTAAAATCTGGCGATAAGAGCAGTTGTATGAAAGAGAAATGTTGTTGTTTAAAAAAACAGTTAATTTAAATAGTGTTGCCTGATGTTTGCCTTAAACAAAACACATATTTACAGAACGCCACCTGTATACTCGGCTGTGGTTATCAAGCATTGAAATCATGGTAGAATTGCACTTTTTTTCGTACATTTTCGACGTTATAAGTACGGTGCTACTACCGCGACTGGCTTGGTACAATTTAAAATTATAATTTTTCACTATATGCCAACATTAATTTCGATTATGTTCTCTTCAATATTTTTTTATATTTTTTTAATTTAAAATTGCTTAAATTATTTTTAATTTATGGTTTATAGTGTACTTGTGATCTTAATACACATTTTGCTAAGTTTCTGTTTTTAATATTTCTGTGGCTAAAGGAAATAAATGCTTAAGTAAGCTGAACTCAAGTTGATAGCTTCCTTGTGATTTCCCAAATCAAACCATACCGAATTCCAGCCCATACTCTTCATTTAAAACAGTAGCTTAACTAACGGTTTCGTTAGAAATAAGATCTTAAAAAAAAATGTGTTGTTATTTAAAACTGAAATTTTTGTTAAATGGTCTTCAAAAGCGATTATGTTTTTTTTTAAATCAACTCTTAAGTTTAAAATGGCTCTCCGACAAAGACCGCAAAATCGCACTTAAACACCTTTTCCTTGTTCACACAAAAATAGAAAAAAAAATGCTACCCTTCATGGCCTCAAAAGTACATTTTGTGTTAATGGTTAGTACAAAATCTCACAAACCATTTTCCGTCCCTGATGTATATTGTAGTTTCATTAATTAATTTAATTAATAATTTAATTTAATTAATAATTTAATTTGTATTATTAAAAATTTAGTAATATTGGATTTATAAAACGATATATTGTTTTATAATATTAAAAACCGGCCATAGTTGCTTTATCTTCATACACTTTTTTTCTTTTAAATATGAAAAATTCTAATTTACTAGGAAAAAACGTCTAAATCATAAGAAATAAACCAAATAAAATCGCACATTAAAATCAGCATACTGGCAACGTTGCATTCATGGCACACAAACGAGAGTTAGCTGAAGACTTTATCAGGTGAGAGAGAACAAATACAAGCAACGAGTATAAATAAAAACAAAGCAAACACACTATGAAACAAAACACAACGCAATTTAAAGAGCGGCTTAAACAACCAACCACCACTAAAGTAATATTTATTTAGAAACATTACAGTCAGTTCAAATTCTTGGGCCTTTTAAGTTAGACGTGTCGTTGGTAAATTAACGGAATTATATTTAAATCGCGATGAATTCGAAATAAATATTTAATTTAGTGTCACAATAAAACAATATAAAATATTAAGAAAGATTTTTACAGTTAAAAACAAAAAATATAATAAATAAAAATCTAAAGCAAAGGTATTGAAAGTGAATTTATCTTAAAGAAATTGTTCATAAATAAATAAATATATTGGTAATAAATTTATATATTTACATAATTTAACAAAAATATATTTAAAAAAAACTCCTTGATTGATTTAATTTCATTTGTGTTGCTTAAAAATAATTTGTATTTAAAAGACTTTTTATTTCTAAACTATGCACTATGGGAACGTTTGCCGCTTTACTTTCGCCGAAGTTTCAATGATTTTTTGGCTTTGACCCTTGTAAGACCCTTGAACATTTTTTATAGAATTTGTTCTACCACATTTCAGAAAATAACACACATGCAGTTAGTTCTAAATTTGATTTAAAAAATCTGTTACCAAACCGCACTATTCACTACTTCTTTGCCTTCACTTACGGAATACTTTTTGTCTGTTTGCTGTTGGCTCTTCCCAAAATTCTGGTTCCCGAATCTCAGTAAGGCGATCTCCTTTGGTAAGAGCTTAATTTTCTTCTGGTGCTTGATGTATATATTCAACGTAGCTACAGGAAATATAGTTTGAAGTTTTCTTCACAATCGATCTCATAAATACATGAAAATAAATCGCCACAAATAAGCTATCTTGCGTTAATGAATATATCCGAATTTCACACCCAGAAAAACGGGGGACCTTTCCGAAAATTACAAATATTCGGAGCTAAAATAATTAAATTTTTAAATAATTTCAATATTGTTCGAATTTTAAAAACTGAAAATTTTTATTATTAAAACTTGTATCTGAAAGTGACACGTAATTTATTGCAATCAATCCATAATTTGGAAACCCCATGCAAAACCGCCAATACAGTAATGTAAAGAGAAAAAAAATGCAGTTTGCAAATATTTCATTTTTGATTTTCGATCAAATATTTAACTAAAAATTCCCATAGTGCTGTAAAAAATTTTCTTTTAATTCAATATTAAAAAATATTTTCTTGCCAATTTTCATTTATGAAATACATAATTTTAATTCAACTTGCCTTCTATGCCTTCGTTTGTCTTATTTTGCCTTAAAGCTACAGCGCTTGGTTTGAAAGCTTTTATATCAAAAACTTATTTAATGAAACTTATTTAGTGAAATGGAATTAAAAATAAATGTAAAACTAAAAGTAAAAAAAGCGAAGTAATAATTTATTTGTCGGGTTTTGTTCAAAAGTTGATGTGTTTGTTCAAAACCTCTTAACAACTCTCATTTGGTTTAAAGAAGTTCAAGCATAAGACATTTATAGTTTTTCCTAAATTTTGGATAAATGTTTGCTGTAAAGCTGGCATTAAGCAACTAGCGAAACGCGCACAGAGACCGATTTATGCCCTAATAATTAAATTGCAACTTTATTGTAAAATAAATTAAGCAAAAGAAACATTTTAATAACAGAATATGTTCTCAAGAGTTCGTATTAATTAGAAATAAATTGTTTTCTTTTTAAATTCTACAATTGTTAGTTAAATAAATCTGCCGCTCTATAACATTATAGTAGATATATTTTGCGTCCTTTAGAACAGACACTCCTATAATGTATCTCATAAATTCGGGATATTACCAAATTTTTTTCTTAAACGTTCTTTTTAACGCAAAGATTTCAAGGGATTAAAATGAAAACGGGTAACATAGATTTTGCCTTTATATTTTAACAATAGTTTTCATTCTCTCTAATACTTTAAGTGCACACTTTTATCTTTTTATCTTTAAAAAGTGTCTGAAAGTTATTTTAAATAAATATAAAGTCTTATGTTTTAAACAATGTCCACTGCTTGTATCTCATAAAAATTTACATTTTAAAGTTTCATATTTTAAACGACTTAAAGTTAACGCATACTTTACGTTTCAAATTTTACGACAAAAAAACCAGTTTTGGTTATTGACTAAGCATTATTAGATTTTTATTTGTTAAAAAAAAGAATCTTGACCCAATTCTAAAAAATGCATCGAAAAGCTATCAAATTGATAATGTTTAAGACACATTGTCTATTAATGAGAAAGTTCATTTCATATGTACGTTCACTCTTTAAAAACTACATCCCACTGCCATGTCTGTAAATTAAATTTAAACATTATTAACATATGGAAAACTTATTAATTTATTTCTTCTTAACAACTTTTCTTTAACAAATTTTAAATATTCTTGTCGTGATAACGGTTCAATCAATTTAAAAAAAAATAATAAAAGCTTTTTTTGTTGAAACCCGTTACTGTTCCAGCCCCCTTCACAAAAGAAAACCAAAGCCAAACCCAATAATCATCATGCATAAACTTTAATTTTGAAGTAAAACAAATTATAGATAATTATGAAAGAATTTGTTACAACTGTAACATGACATTTGTGGGTCACTGTGTATTCTAAGAGCTACCATCGTAGCATACATTTTTAAAGGTTTTAAAACCGACATTCTAATAGAAAATTTTTATAAAATAATTCTCCCAAAAGAGGATTATGCCATGGTAATCTTGGGACAAACATATTATGATTGATGGTTATGTTAAAATAATGTTATTGATTGGCAGCGGCAGAGGTGCGAACACAGGCGACTAAAAAACCATCGAAAGCTTAACAGTCAACGTGGTATTCCCTCAAGCCGGAGCACCCTCACACTTTAATTAAACACCAAAAGAATTTTTCATATTATGTCTATTAAGAACATTTTATGGTTACATTTATTGTATTATAATTGTATTGCTAACATATTTTGTTTGTGGTTAGAATTTTAAGAAAACTTCTATTGTTCAATTCAACCATGTTGCAGTTTTTATGAATAGAAATCATTTAACGATTAAATGTAAACAATAACTTAATAACTTGTTTATCGCTACAGGAACATATTGTTATAGAAAACATAATATTGTAGCCGTGACCATGCCACAGTCATGGTTTTCCTTTGTGTGTAGGAAAGATAAAGTATTTATGAGTTGATTTTCAACAAATCTGGCAAGACAGATTAAAACATTGACAGCCATTGCGAAGCATATAAAAACAATTGATTTCCAGTTTCCACCCCCCCCCCCCCCCCCCCCCCCCCCCCCTCTGGTCAGAAAAAGCTTTATAATGAAACTTTTTTTTGTATCTCCAGTGGATAAAAAAAGCTTTGGCCATTTTCACATTGTCCGGGTTTCTGTGGTCGAAATAAATAGATCAGAGATGTCAACATGCCATTGGCCAATTTGTATTAACATTAAAAAACAATCTCGATTAGAAACTTGTCGCTCCACTTCAAAGTTTTCCTGTAAAAATTATAATGAGCAGGCTATTAATTCTTTGACAACAGTGAAGCCCAGAAAGGTTTTACAAAGACTGAGTATTGAAGACAATAGAGAATTGGAGTAGCTGCAGTAGCAAAAAATTGCTTTTTTCCTTTCGCTTCCTTCTTCTCTCTATCTCCCTCTGTCTGTCTCACTTTTTCTATCGCCATCTTTATTTATATTAATGCAGAGGGGATATCGAATCAGACCGCCTTCCCTTTTCGACCTTCTTCTTTCGCAGAATTGATTTCAGGTAACCGATTTCGTGCTAACACTAGCCTTTACCCATGACTGCGGTGATTTCAGACTGGCGACTGTGGTAACTGTCTTCCTGCCATCTCTTCAGAATTTCTCAATTGGCCACTAAACACCGGCGTATAGACAGGGATTAACCTCTTCACCACTTACGAGGCTTCATTCTCCATCCTTTTACAATTGACCCGTCCACTCCCTCGCTATGCATTCTCTTTCTTCTCTTCCTGAATCCTACTTTGGCCAATTAAACAGAAGTCCATTCAAAGTATTTCATAAATTCCCACGAGCAATGGAGAAAGAGATGTCCACACACAGACCTCGATATGCAATAAAATTGGAGATCGACTGGTGTCCAAAGTTCACATACTAGACACCAAGCACCCTCTTGGCCACGCTTCTCTGGCATATACTGTTCCACCGTGAATTAGGACTTTTGTGAGAGAGTATTAACTTCTCTCCGCTCAACTTATATAGCCAGACTTCTAGCAGAGACCGGAACCTGTTACCGGCCGTCAACACAAGGAGGTATCAGTCGGAACTTCTGATAGTGCACTGAATTACGGCAAGTCATACCTTTGTGCCTACCATCTTGCTGTAACTTGCGTCGATCAATTGCAAACGGCTCCCTCTCTCTGCCGAGTTACTTTTTTAGAAGAGTGGCCGGTTTTTAATACGGAAAATGGGACAACGACACCAGAAAATTTTTTTTAATAAGGAATCTCAAGCGTTAAGTTTAAAGTTTTCTAAATTTCTATTAAATAATTATGTTTCTTAAACAAATTCTCCAAATTCTTGCCTTAACAAATAAAAACGCATATTAAAAGGTTAAACTACTGCTTGAGTTGTTTAAGTATTTAACGGAAAAAGATCTAATAACCGGCCGCATTTGATCCAATATTAAATAGAATGTATGTTTAATTTTAGTTATGTGTTCTTGTTGTTGTTGTTGTTGTTGTTTGTAATACAATACAAAACACAAAAGTACAATAGCATACATCATCATTATCATTATCGATTACGCGATTTTGTAACCATCAGCAGCTATTTGAACTCTGTAATGCAAACGTTAAAATTCAACCAACCATATATTGGAACAACAAACAACCCAACAGCTAAAGGGTGTTCTTTTAAGCTGATAGAAAACACAGATATAATTTCTGGTAGTTGGCCTTAACTGCAAACCATGCTGGAGTTTAAAATTTCGCACACTTTCTTTGTAATACATGGGGCCGTTTATCGCTTAAAATTAATTTAAAACTTGACCACTCCTAAAACCAACACCCTTTATAATGTGCTATTGCAGCAGCAACCGCCTACCATTAATGCAATCAGCCTTAATATTCTTTTATGCATCATAGAATCATTCGTATGTACTTGCAGCAATAGCTTTATATGCACGTTGCCATATACGAGTTGTGATGATGTTATGGAGCAAATCCAAAAAAAAAACAACAACAGCAACAACATTCATATTGATCGAAGGAAAGGAAAAAAAAAGTCAACCATAACGTTGCATTGGTAACGAAATGAAAACAAACTACTCCAATAAACCGGCCTGAAAAATATCTACTCGTATCACTCGTATGTTACCTGCCTGCATTATGTGCGTACAAGTGTTGAACCAAAAGCGAATGCTGCAATAAAGAAAACATTCATTTCTAGAAAAAAAAACCCCATGCTGCTAGCAGCGAATGTTGCATACATTCTAACGGTAAAACGAGTATTATTACACTATTTTTATAGTGCAGTCTTCCTCTGCATCATCGACCACATAAGATCAACACAGCACAGAACAGCAAATACTTCGTTATATAGGAAATACATTATTTGTACAATTTCAAAATTACATTGCTCTTCTATATTATGTTTGTTTCGTACGTTCTTGCAATCTTTCTCTTTGTTGCCACCCTTTCCCCTCAACACTTAGTCACCCGTTTCCCAAAAGAGGTGATCGGCCAGCATCATGCTGTTTTTGCTTAAGAATATTTTGTATTGATGTTGAAAGAAAAATATCTAAAGATTTTATTTTTCTTATTTTTATATTGAAAGACATGCGGAAAAACATTTATTCTTTTGTTATTTTTCTTTTCTTACACTGTAAAAAAAATTATGTGAACTCTTATTGCGTTATTAAAATATCGTTTAATGATCACTTGATCTTTAATGGATACGTTTATCAATGAGAGGATATACTGAGAATATTCTAAGAAGAGGGAATAGAGAATAAAATTTTGGCGCAATGCTCAAAGGCGCAGACTCCACCTGATCGTTGCTGAGGTATCTCTTACCCTCAATGGTTGCTTTAAGTAGTGCAATAGAAGAGTTGGTAAAACAGTTCAAACTAAAAGATATTTATTTTGTTCTCATTGTCTTGATGAAATGAAATTTTCCTCTTCTCCCGAGGGATGCCTTCGTTCGCTTCGTCTGATATGTGAAATGGTAGGACCATTTTTCACTGATCAGCGTGTAAACTCGAGTCTATTCCTGAGTGACAACCGCAGTCCAATACTCAATTTTGTAAGTCTTCACAACAATGTTTCGTTAAATTCATAAATACGCGAAGATGGGTTAATTGGTTATATCCATTTTAAGCCTTGATTGCACAATGATCGGTACGACCACGCTTTTTGTACTTAAGGTATATTTTGTAAAATTGGGTCAACTAAATAAAGCAAAAGGTTTCCCAAAAAAAAGGGTGGGTCGATGTTGATAGCCTGTGACCAGTCATGTTGGTTTGGCAGCATTTGCAGATGCTGCTGCCAAATTCGAATGTCAAGTTACACGTCGATAAAATCGTTTGGAAAAAGGCAGCGATTTTGGGCGAAAAATCAACAGTGAACGCGTAAGTCTATATTCTGCATGAATGACGGGAGGGTATGGTTATCTCTAGCATAGGCTGGCCATCAGTTCGTGTATTATGATACCGCTAGACTTTTTCTTCTAGGTTTGTCTAAAGTGACAGGTCAATAATCCGCAATTGACCGAGGTCCTTATAGACATTTGAACGATCCAGCTAGAGTTTTGATGACAGAAATTTGAAAGGAAGCAGTAAATTGTTAAATGTTTCGAATGGAAAAACCTAAATTTGTACCTTTCCAGGGGGGTAATATAATATATTGCCTCCCCCTGAATCCGCGCCAGCTCAAGGGCATACATGGGCCCTGCGCTAGACCAAACGCATACAGAGCATAAATATCATATTCCAGATTTATAGGCCAGTCCATGCTTTCCAGTGAATACTTTCTCAGTGAAAAGGCTGCAGACAAGACAAAAATAGTAAAAAAAAAAACCTCATCAACATTGTAGCTGGAAGTGTAGAAGAAAAAGTAATAGCAAAACCTGGAATTGCTTTAACTTTAACAAAAAAAAAATGCAAACGAAACAACTATTGTTCTTGATTCGCAAACTAAGCAAGTCAATCGCAGTTGGAGTAACCCCATTTCGAAATTGTGCCAAACCGATTTTGTTAAAAGCTTTAAAGTTTAAGAATGTCCTAAATTTTGCTGTCAAATGTGTCGCTTTAAAGTCAGCAAACAACAACAATAAAAACCATTTTCTAATGTATTAGAAGTATACAAAAAGCATGATAATCTTGAGCAGCTAAAAGAAAAACTAATGTCCACTTTAAGCATTTTGTGCGAGGTTTTCTTTTAATTTAATGATAACAAAGCTGCTTTTCTCCAGGAAATCACATATAAAAATGTATGTGTGAGAGAGAGAGAGTGAGATAGAGAGTGATAGAGAAAAAGGAAGAGGGGATTATGTTGCAATATTAGTTTTGCAGTTGTTCATTACGGCAACCATCATACACTCTTTACCACACTTTTCTTAACTTTAATGTGCCCCATCAACCAAATGTTTCTTCTATTTATGTCCAAATTTTAACAGGAAAATTATTGTTATTTACTTTTCTACTTTTTCGCAACGAAAAATCTTTAACTTTAATGATAAGTTCAAGAGGTTGTTTGACTTAAAGGGATTTTTTTTTATGTTCAATAAATTAAAATTTAAGTGAAACGTTTAAAATTAAAACCTTAGAGCTGAAGGCAAATGCAGCCATCGGCAGAAAAAAATTCATGAGATTTTATTTATCTTAAAACTTATTTGATTATGGGTTTTATGGGAACTTAAAAGAAGATTAAATTTAAATAAGAAAATTTAAAGATTTGAATTTGAGTTGTGTGTTTTGACAAATTTTTTTAACAAACAAAATTTGTTTCCAATAAGGAAAAACTTTGTAGTCTTAAGAGAGTTTATAGTAAAAAAGATCAATAAGAGTGCACTATGAAAATCAGTCGTCATTATCTGGCATACCTCCTCATGCTGATGGCCGGTAACAGGTTCCTGTCTCTTCAAGAAGACTGACTAAACAAGTCGAGCGGTGAGAAGTTGACTCTCTCGTATAAAAAATGCGTAATCCACGGTTCAAACAGCCTACGCCACGGATGCGTGGCTAAGTGGGTGCTTGGTCTCTAGCATGCGAACTCTGTACTCCAGTCTATTTCCATTTTTAATACTGAATTACCCGTGCATATGGAGCTCCGTGTGAGTGGACATCGTTTTTGCCAATACTCGTGGGAAGTATATGAATACTCTAAAGGAACTTCGTTTTTTTATTGCCAATGGAGGAATCCGGAAGAGATACTCGCGAGGTGGGGACGGCTCAATTACTAAAGATGCTCCTAAAGCATTGGAACCTGAGACTCCCATAAGGATGAACAAGAAAACGTCGCCAGACCTGCAGAAATTAAGCTCCACAGAAACTCCGATGTTTATTCGCCAATGCAGGAATTCTGAAGAGATGGTCATGAAAACCTCGGAATGAGTGCACGAGACAGTCTCCACAGATACTGCTGAGGAAGATGCTTCAACGGTAGCGTTCATTGTGTGCAAATATCTAGCATTGGCTAGCATAAGGCTTATTAGGACCACGGGCAGGAACTTGTTGAGTGTGAATGCCGCACAAGACTCTCCGCAATGAGGAAATTTTTTATTAAAAAAAAATGATTGAATAAAGTTTGGTGATAAAGAAAAGCTTCGACTAAGATTTTTGGATTTTTTCTGGACAAATTTTAGTTAGCAAAATATTGTTAAAAAGTTTTTAAAAATCACTGGTTTGTTCTAATTTTCACACAATCAGTTTCAAATAAAATCCTCTAATGACTGGGCCTTCATTTTTCGGTTGTCGATCCAAGAAGTTTTTTTTAGTTTTCATTTATTTGCTTCCATCGGCCAAATTATTTCAAACTACCAACTCTGTGAAAAAATCTGGTCACCTTGAAACAAGTTTCTAGCCTAAGAATTTATTTCAAATTTCTAGCAAAACTTTTGTTCAATTTGTAACTCATGCTGCCGTAAATTGTTGTTGATAACAAAATAACAACAAGCCAAAAATTACAGACAGCAAATTGCAAGTTACAACCAAAATAAACGTTTTTGATAGATATGTGTGTGTGTGTGTGTGCGTGTGTGTGTGTGCGTGTGTGTGTGTGTGTGTGTGTGTGTGTGTGTGTGTGTGTGTGTGTATTTGTGCTAAGTCTATTTTTTTAACTAAGTGCACTTGTATATTGATCTTAAAAACCATAATTGTGTTTATGGTGTTTAAGTTGTTTTACGACAACTTGTTGTTAAGAAAATAAAATCTCTTAAATCAAATCCGATTTTTCCAATATGTTTAGAAAACGAGTCAGCCAGTTAGTCATTTGCACGCTTAGGTAAAGTAACTGGATTTAAATCTTGTCAATATATTCACTAGCAGATATTTATATGTACGAGTATGAGGGCAGTTGCAGAATTAACCAATCATTTATAATTTGCGGAGTTATTTCAAGTTAGACCATTGTTTGTCGACCAATAGAGGCAACACTTTTAGTACACTTTTAAGAGTGGTCTCAGTCCAATACTATTGCTAGATTAAAAATAGGTTCCACCGAAGGGGAATTGCTTCTGCCATTACAAAGATAAAATATTAAATGCATCGATGGCTTTAGATGCCTGGGTTCGTAACCCAGCCGCAATGAGTGTATGGAGAACAACATCAGCATTTTTACTGACTCTTATAAGTGGCAGGGCAGGAGCAGGTGTATTCTCAGTTGAGCTGAACTTGTCCTGTAGTCTGCGTCTGGGGAGGTACGTGTCAGTTTACCAGGTAGAACTGCTTGGGCTGCTGCATGCGTTGGATCACTTGCTTGAAAGCCGAGTGCATGGGAAAAGGGTTCTCATTGCACTTGACAATCAGTCAGTTAGAAAACGCATGAGGCAAGTGAACGTGTATTCCAAACTGGTGATGGAATGTGTTCTGAAACTAAACAGATGTGCCTCGTTGAATGAGGTAACGTTGATGTGGGTTAAGGGAAACATAGGCACAGCTGGGAATGAAGCAGCAGACGAACTAGCAAAAAGGGGATATGAGGTGGATTTCTGTGGACCAGAACCCAGGGTTGCCCTGGGGAATGGCCTAGTGCGAGCTAAAGTTCTTCAATGGCTAAACTCATTACACCTGAATAGGTGGAGGGAGAATACCACATGTAGACAGGCTAGAATAATGCTCAAAGAGCCCCTCGGCAGGAAGGCCAGCAAGGTACTCGGGTATAATAGGGCTACTTTAAGCTGGATCACTGCGTTAGTGACAGGACATGGAAACTTCAAGTACCATCTGGCTAAGATGAAAGTCGTAGAAGATGATACTTGCTGACTATGCCTGGAAGAGGCTGAGACGGTCGCGCACATTGTGTGTGAATGTCCAGCACTGGCTAGCATAAGGCTTAAGACCACCGGTAGACACTTGTTAGATGTGAATGCCATGGGGGAACTAAGCCTTAGACAAATGCTAGCAATTGCAAAAGACAAGGAAGAGTGATAAGGAAGAGTGTCGACAGTTACCAGCCGACAGTCTGAAATCACTTTAGTCAAGAGTAAAGGCTAGGGCTAGTACGAGACTCAATTGAGAGTAAGGTGGTTGTGCTTACGGATCGGTTCCCTGAAATCAATTTGAGGAGCGAAATGGGGGTCGAAAAGGGGCCCAGAAAGTAAGTGGTCTGCTTCGATTAAAAACACGCTGTCAATTAAAAACACGTTTTTCAGATATGTAGCAGTTTCTTCTATTGATTATATATCACAGCGCCTTTTTTCGTCAGTATCACCCTGTAGCACTAAATCGTCGGCGAAGTATAATAATAAATAAAATGGCTATACTAGCATTCTAGCAATGCGTCAACTTATCACCAAAGGCGCTTCAAACACTATTCTAAAAATAAACAATACGGAACTGCAGAGTTGTAAACACTGAAGCTTTTCTGTCGCCTTTACTTCACTACCTGAATTCTATTATCTATCCATACCCAAAGAAAGTAGCAGTTCCTGCTGAAAGTTCCTAATGTTCTTATAAAGAGCCAGGTGCCATCAAAGTCTACACAACTCGTGATCTTGTAGAAATTCAGAAAATTTAAACTCTCGAATGCTCGTTACTTAGCGAAGTCGCAGTGGTTACTTCAACTATGTCGTAATAACGCAAATAATTCATTACCATCTCACGCGGCCACCCCCAATGGGGGGATAATGCGCAAGAAAGCTGTGACAATGGTTCAAAAACAATTACGAATATTGTAAAGAAACAAAGACAAGTCTGAATGAATGAATTAAAGATTATTTTCGAATTTCAAAAATTGGACTGGTGCTTAACCACTTTTCACCAATTAAGGGACTCAACATTTCTTACTACACATGTGATATTGAAGCCTAAGTATTGAGCCAAAAGGAGGCTATGTCAGTATTTACTATGCAAGATCGGGTAATTTTGAAACCGTTCTCGTATCCGCAAGCATTTGTACTTGTAAGCTGTTATTGATACTTGATCTTGTTTAAATGTTTGCGGTTTGAATTTTGTTGAGGTTGGTTGTTATAGTTTTTTTTTTTATTTGTTTGTGTTTCTGATTTTTTTTTTACTGAATGCGAAATGCCGTAATAAATATTAATTAATCAAGCATGATTTACTTGTATAAAAATTCTTTAACAAATTTTTAATGAACAAAAAAATATAACTTGCTTCCTTAAATAATTTTCGCCGAACATATTATTGTTATTTGTCTAGCACAAATTATTTGTTTTTGGGTTTTTTGGCGAACAAAATTTAAAAAAAAATTCTTATGGTCGTAAAACTTGTCAGAACTATTTGTAGCTTTTTTTTATTAATTTTAATTAATTTTAGTTTAAGTCAAATTATTTAAGTTGACTAAGGTGACCTTAGAGACTAAAAAGACCAACACCACTAATTTAATTGATATGTTTCAGATTACAAAAAACATACAATGAAAACAATGTGGTTTTTATGAGTAACGTCGTATGTCGTAAAATGAAATTCATCAGTAAGAGCCAAATACATTTTATCTAGAAACTTATACATATGTACTCGTACAAGAAGCTTTTAAGGCGAAAATTGTATAAGAGGAGGAGTTCCTATCAAGGAACATAGAGCAAGAAAGGTTAAGGGACACTAACGTTGCGTAGACATGAAACAACTTATATAGACTTAGGTCAATCCTGTAGGGTTTCATGAGGTTTTTTTTAATTTTTCGAAGTCGCTGAATCTAAAGCCAGTTTTTTAGAGTGACGTCAGGTTTTTGTGCTACAAGGGGTGGAGGACAAGTCCTAACCCTCTGCTGTTAACCAAATCAATGTTTCCTATTTTAAGGAAGGTCGTGTAGGGTCATGTGACCGACCCATTATAGGGGCTTTCATACAAATTTTATGATTTTTACATAACTTTATAGATTAAATATATTTTTCTTTTAGTTTTGTTATACGAAACAAGTTTTTTTTTTAAATTTATTTTTATTATAACTTTATTTAAAAATAAAAAAAAGTTGTAAAAGATTTTTGGAACGAATTTACGTCATCCCTTGTCAAATTTGGTTTGGAGACAAACCGGTTTCGGCGATGTGCCATCTTCAGTGTTATTTTTCGTTCTCGACGCTAAAGATGGCACATAGTTTGTCTCCAAACCAAATTCAACAAGGGATGACGGAAATTCGTTCCAAAAATCTACATTAAAATACCCTGTCGGAATATCAAATCAAGAATCAAAATTATAAAACTTATAAATTTGTGTTTTTTTTTTTTTTTGGAAAATTATTGTTTATGTTCATGAATTATGCTGTTATCTAAAATGAATGAAGCTCATTTTTGGCTTAACGGATTTGGTAATAAACACAATTGCCGCGTAGCTAATGCCATGTATGAATCTTGCGATTAAAATTTCGTCTTTTCTGTGTTCTGTGTTTAACAATTTTAACCTCTTTCAAACCTAAAAAACACACTATATTAACCAAAATGACTATAATATGATCAAAATAGTGTCTCACAAGCAATATATGATTAAAATTGAACATAACAAAATTCAAGTGAAGGTATAATGATCGTAGTTACCTTCCTATTTTATGTTAATTATCACCAGGGAAACCTCAAATGCTGCAGAAATGTTTGGTGTGAAAATTAAAAAAAAAATGCTATTAAATTTAAAAAAAAATAAATGCTCTTAACAATAAAAAATTAATATATTTTTAAGACATTTGCTTATATTCCGCCAAAACTAATTATTTTTAATTTCACTTTGAATATCTGGTAATGCATGTTGCGATTATTGTTTTATTAAAAATATGCGCCCTCCAACTATTTCGGCAGACACTACAAAGAACTGCCAGCAGCAATGGGTTCTTGCCCCATGTTATAACTTAGTTTTGACGTTATCTGTTTAAAAAGAAGAAAAATATGTCTACTTATACTACTCGGTATTGAGAATGTTGCCCAGTCTGAACAGCGTCGCCGTTTTGATAATTTTTCGAAAACAATATTTTATGCGCCAAAATAAATAAAATTTATACCAATAAAAAGACCCCAATTTTCTCATAATCATTAAAACTTTATTTTAAAAATTACACACACATATGTATATATATCGCATAAATTATAAAATCGCTTCATACTTGCTTAACAGCCATTTATTTCAGTTCTCAAATAAGACAGAGAAGATCGATTACGACCTTAAGCCGGAGAGAATATTAGAAAAACAAAGATAACCTATAAAAGCCGAATATTATTTAAAAATAGTCAAATATACTCTAAACTTTCCGGCGTATGCCATAAATATGCAAAAATATGCTGTAAAGCGTAAAATATGCAAAATTAAGCGGTAGCAAATCGATGCCAAAATTCTCAAAAATTTTTAAAACGTACAATTATTTTATCCGTGGGTCTAATACGACGCACAGGCAAACATGCAATACTGGTCTCCCCTTTTTATCAACATTATTTTGGATTTTTTTTAAATTTTAGCTACAAATTACTAAAAATATTGTCGACTAAATAATTTTTCAAACAAACATTATTTGATTGCTTCTTTATCACAATTTGATAGTAACAATTTAAGAAACAAATTTAATGTTTAAAATATTTTAAAACAATTATAATAATTGATAACTTAAAATTAGCAAAACTTGACATACGCAATTCTTCATAAATACCACAATATTTTTGTAGACATTTAGAGTATGTTTTAAATTTTCAAAAACTAAGTTCAACTCACGTTAAAGAAAAAAAAAAAACTAAAAATATTTTAAATTGCGATGAAGAATTAATACGAATATAAACTTACAATAATTGGCCATAAAGTCACGTCTAACATTAAATGGAGCAAACACGTAAATACACCTGATGAACCGTAATTTACACCCAGACCCCAAACGAAACTTAGAGCAAGAAAATTTATTTAAAAAGTAAGAAACAACATAAAACCGCATACGCTAACCAAGTTGTCTAAAAACTGTTTAATTTTACACTTTAAAAGCAACTTCAAAAAGAAGTTGTACAAAAATAACTATAATTTGTAGAAGACAAAAATTTAAAAACAAAATCCATCAACGCCACCAAGTGAAATTAATATTCAAGAAATAAAATAAATTAGTGACATTTAAGTTCAAACTGGTGAATGCCCTATAGCCAATACAAAACGAAAGTTTTGAAGAGCTTTCATATATCTGTGGCAATAAGGAATAAGTGCTTAAGTCGAGTTAAGCTGGAAACGAGTTAATGGCTTCATTTTGATTTCCAAAAACAAAAGTACCCCTCCGCAAAATGTCACTTATTTAGGATGTTATATTGTAATGAATTTTATAAGCTTTCATTTGGAACAGTAACTTAATTCCACTTACAATTTCGGTTGCAATGGAGGATCTTAAAAGAACATAAGTTGTTTTTCAATATTTTTTTTCCAAACTTATATATTGGGGGGTCTTAACATGACCACTTGCACGTTTTTAAAAATTAACTTTAAAGCTTAAAATTGATCTCCTGTAAAACGACGAAATCACACTTAAGCACTTTCTCCTTAGTGACACAGGCAATGAAGAATTATTACAGGGTGTCTCAACGTTATTTTAAATCAAATGTTGAAGAACATTCAACACCAATTCTTTCGTACTTGTTTGGATCGAGAGTTCGTGGTTGGCCCCTGTTAAACTCTAACGTTACTGATCGTATGTTTTATTTTGATTGCTATCATGCAACCATTAAAGTGCGAGTTCCCACTGAGTATATGGAAACATGACTGTGTGCCTAAATCAGCAGATTCAGACTGGCCATACATTAATTTAGTTTTTCATAATTGTACATCCTAATTCAAATGGCAAAGGTTAACCAAACTTCTCGCCTAAAACTTTCTGACGCCTAAACCTTTTTCCTATAGAATTGTAAATATGGTCGTGTATATTCTAGGGCCCTTAGTTTTATTTGGGGAGAAAATATTTCAGTTTAGCAGGGGAAAATAATTTTTTTTCAGGCAACAACATTAACTGAAATCTTGTAAAAAACGCGATAACCATTAAAGTCTGAAATTTGTGTAGAATAATCGCGTTTTCGTTTGTAAAATAAAATGTTGCCTTGTTAAAGGGTACATGGTAAACACAACCTTATTATTTAAGATTTTATACAGGACATACAGGACAATACCTTTCGTGGGGGATAAGGGTAAAATGTAACAAAAACATTACCTTTTTTTTGGGCTTAAACATATTATGAATTTAACAAAAGTACCTACCAAAACTAACGTGGAAATAGAAGAGATATAAAGATGAAATTTATACACAATATAAAGCCTGACATAACGAACAATACTGCATCATTAACTTCAAAATTGCATTTTTTGACTTATGACGTTGTTTAAGAAAATGAGCGATATGTCAGCTTTAACATAATACTTTGACCGCAACTGTATCAAACAAACAAAAAATATAAATGCTCCATTATACTTGAATTATTTAGTCTCAAAATGTATAAGTAATTTTATTTTAAATGTTGCCTGCTTTAAGAAAAAATGCGGGTCATTTACTTGTTTTTTAAAACCATTTTGATACTTTGTTTTTGAGTAGTTTATTTAACTTTTAATAATATTTATTAACAATTGTAAAAGTAGACCGGAACATTTTTAGCTTTTTTTTTCTTTTGGAACATTTTCTTCTACCAGCGAGTGTCTGTCTGTCTGTCGGTCTGTTATGATTTGATTTTTTCAGCTCAGCTGAAGGTGGTTGTTGTTGATTTCATGTTTAAGTAAACTAAACGCTTGGTTGGCCATTAAATATTGTTTTTCTTTTTTTGTTATACCAAAAACTACAACAAAACAAACGTAAAATGAATCTAATACTACTTACTCGTACACACACAAAATGTTAGATTTCGGAAAAATAAAATTCAACACCAAATAATTCAAAGTTTTCTACTGTGTTTCACTAACTTACTTTTTAGGCTACAGGGTGTTACTTTACAAGAGTTTATTTTGCTATTTAATTAAAGGTTACAGTGAAGTTACGGGGTGAGAGTGTGAGTAAGCAAGAGTGAACTGTTTGTTAATGAATTTAAATTTTTTATGGGCATATGAACATGTTACTTCAAAGATTTCTGCTCATATGACCCTGCAATTTTGTTGGTGGCTGCTTTCTGATTAACTTACTGATTGACTGACTCTCTGCTTTACGCATGCCTTATGTGTGTGTGTGTGCGTGTATGTTGCGGTTTTCTTAAGCAGTAATTAGAAAATGTGTCGGCTTTAAAAAAATTTGTTTTTTTTTAGCCACAGGAATGTTTTTGTTGGTTGTCTAGAAATTTAAAGTTCAACATTCCGTGTTAAAATGTTAAGCATCTTAAAGCTGCAAGAAAAAATTTTCGCTTTCTAATTTTCTAAGCCAATTTTGGTGAAAAACAATTTCTTTGTTAAGAAGATTGGAAAGATATTAATTTTATTTTACGTATAAAGAAATGCACTTAAACATTTTCTAATCTCATAGAGGAGACGACTAGAGTTATGTCGATCATGATTTAGTTCGTTTAGTTAAGAGATTATTTTATAAAGGTGGAAGCAACTTCACAACAAGTTGCGTCTTGTTTTTGTTATTGTTGCACAATTGCTTCCACATTTCTAAAATATTATCTTAATTGAACGAACTAGTTCATGATCGACCCAACTCCAGACGTCTCCTCTATAAGATTATAAAATTATTAATCTCTCAATTAAACAAACTAGTTCCCGACGGACACAACTCTAGAGACGATAATAGAAAAAAAAATAATTTAAATTAAAAATTATTATGTAAGAAAAAATATTTCTTAAATTTTTCGGTTCCTAAATAAAATGTTGCTTTGTTAAAGGGTACATGCTTAACACGCCCCTATTATTTGGGATTTTAATCAGATCATAAATAACAATGGCCTTCGCATTATTAGGGGTAAAATTTAAAAAAAAAACAACACCACCTTTTGGGAACGTAAAGATATTTCGAGTATAACAAAAGGGCAAAAAGTTTAAAATTTTTTCCACAAAAGAAAACACCATTAGTCTAAGCATTGAATTAGTCATAAACATAAAATTGTTGGCTTTTATTTACATTACGATAATTACGATAATTCTTAGAATACTGGAAATACGTATTAGACACTAGCAGCATGAAAAACATGAATTTTTCTGTGCCGCTACGCACGTCATCAGCATTCTCCGTGTCTTTCCACAGAGTAGTGTCTTTTACAAACATTATCTATTTCGCCCACCTACTAATGAAAAATTTAATACGAGAGTTTCTATTAGTTAATATTTTCAGTATTCTAAAAATAAACGTTTACGTCCTTAGTTGAAAGAATACAATATGAACTCAAGCCCGAATAAATTATTCGCTTAGTTGTGTAAAAAAGTTACACAAAATTTTTTAATCAAAAAAACTGTTGTGGGGAAAATAAAGGGTGATGAATATTTGTCTAAACCCAATGGCCTTTTCTCGCAATCAGAATCCAGCGAAGATGCCATTTGCTTTAAGAGACTTTCTCAATATTGCTGCTGCTGAAACGGTTCATATTATTGAACTCTTTAAATAAAGGGCTTCGTTTTTGCTACGGCTGCTGATGCCAGCGGCATCGTTAAACCGAGCATTTTCAAGAACGATGAAAACCGCAACGTGACAATCGATGAAGCAAGGTACCGTGCGATTAATACCGCCTTTTTTTGCTCAAAATAGGGCAACTGCACATGGTTGACATGTCGTTTTAAATCACATGACGGTGTGACACGGTATGCGATACCATAAACCTATTGTGAGGCGAGTTTAGTGAGCAATTAATCTCATGTTTTGGAGCAATTCATTGTTCGCCAAGATGCAATTTAAACCCACTAGACAATTTTTTTTTTGATACGTCTCTCTTTTTGGATAAGTCTCTCGTGTACAGAAACAAGCTAGACACAATTCCAGCCCTGACAACATTACAGCTACCATTGGTGAGATACCGGCCGAAATACTGGAGAGAGTAAACCAAAATTGGAGCTTACGGATGGACCAGCTACGGCGTAGTTGCGGGAAACTCTTACTTCAAATATTACATTCACTCTTACAAATTTGCAGTGTGTTTTCAATATCCAGAACCCAAACGGTTAAAAAATCACCCTATATGGATCCACTTAAAATTAATTAAACAAAGTCAGAAAACTCAATGAAATCTTACAGCAATCTCTGGTCTGTATTCATAAAAGAGTTTGAAAAGAAAAAAGTCCAACACAAGGTGTTTAACTTGCAGCGTTTAAAGCAGTGAACGGATATAAAGCATTGAAGGCGTTGACGCATAAACGCGTGGTTTGTGCCTTTAGCTTGAACGAGGGCCAAAGCTGATCGTTAAAAAGAGAACCACTGTTTCGGTAATATTATCCCATACTGAATCTGCACGTAGTAGTGCGCAAAGCTAACCACGACCCGTGCGCATCCACCCCCTCCTGTCTTTAGTACCTTTTTCAACATTTACTTCTGGACTGGTTTGAGCCGAACTCCGAATCATTAAAATCTTCTGCTTCTTAAATTAAAGAACGGAAATGTATCGGCAGTGTTGGGCAGCAAGCAATGCCTGGATTAAGCCGCGGTCGTAAACAGGTATGACATGACAAGCCTTTGCATGTAAACAGGTATGACATGACCATGTGCCCAATATTGGGTGAGGAATTGTCTAATTTATCGTATACTTACGTTCAGTTAAGGCCACCTTTAACTATTTCGTTTTGATCCAGACTTTCCGATAAAGTTTTCGCGCGCGGTGTTTATTGTTTTGTTTCTCTTACGACGTAAGAAATAATTTGTTTAAAACTATGAAATCATAGACGGCACGTTCTTCATTTCGAAATAGAAAATTAAAGCCTTTTTCGAATCATGAGCTTTTGGCGGACAAATATGAATTTTTAAGTGGAAAAACCTTTCTACCTTTCTCACTCATTACCGCCAATGTTGTGCTCAGAATATAAGATGTGGACTTTTTTTTCAGTGTACTCGTATATGTACATAAACTAAATTATGTTAATGTTCTTTCGACGCTTTTTGATTTCATTTCCATAAAAAACTTAGAAATTAACATCGACAATAAATTAAAAGCTGTCAACAATTTTAGGTCATTCGGGCATAGCAGCAACACTTGGCTTAAATATCACATGGGATATTATTTAAATGATAACCAATAATCCAAATGAGAAACCTACATCTAAAAGAATTAACTAATTGAAACGCCTTTAATAACATTTTTAACATAAATTAATAAGAAGATTAACGTGAAAGGAAAAAAAATCGTTTTTTTTTAATTTTTTTCAACAAAATTGTGAAAACTTTTTCTTTAACCTGTCATTCTTGTTAACAGCTTAAGGTGATGCTTTTTCCATCTTCATTCACTGTGCCTGCTGCTGGTGTTGTTGTTGTTGTTGTCTACACAAGCTTGTAAGGTTAAAGCATGTTGTCTTAATTCCAATACATGTTAAAATGACATTTGGCTACTACACAGTCCGTACATGGTAGACGGATCGTTTGTTGGCACCAGTGGAAATTTATCTATGACCGGTTCTTAATGTTAATGAAAAAAAAAACATACACACATTTGATAAAAATTTGTAAAACTTCATTAAACAAATAATCAGTCATGTCAAATCTAGCTGCATGCTGAAATGGTTAACGCAACAAAAAATTAAAAAAAAAATAATAAAAAAAAACTTTAAATATTTATACTGTTTGAGATGTTTCGTGTCACTTTGAGCAGCAAAGTCTCTGCGACCCATCAATAAATGGAAAATAAATTATCCTTAACTTTGGAATTAAGCAGACAATTGTGTTTATATTGTGGGATGTGGCTCTCTTGTATCTCACATTGTGAAGTCGGCAATGGCTAAAGAGATAATTAATTAACTGATAAATGAGCAGAGCGATATTTTACAACTTTGTTTATAAATGATTTATTGGTCTTTTTTTAGCGATTGGGTTGCGTAGGTTAACAACATCAACATTAATTTTGACTATTGCCATTGAAAAAACACTTTCTTTTATCTTTGCTCAATGCGACATTCTTATTTGGATTTCGTAAAATCACACGAAGTAGTTCTAAATTCCCTTTATTATAATTTCACACGCCTTCGTAATAACTCATGTGAAAAAGCAAGCCATACACATGGCGACCGTTGGTACAACTTGAGGAGGTTATACACGATATTGCAACGTTTGTGGGCTCGTTGTATTAAGTTATGTCTCGGTTGTACGAAAAATATACAATTTTTGATTTGTTGGCAAGTGATACAACTCGGTCGCAACGTTAATTGGCGTGTTGTACAACCTCATTCTTTTTTATGCTTATTATAGTTGTGACCACATACCAATGAGGGAAAATCAACATTTTAAAATGGAACAAAAGCTAACTTAAAAAATACTATTTCACTTTAAAAGTACTATTTGAACAATTCAAAGAGCCAACTTTTCCTGTCTGTATATAATGCTTTTTGATTTGTTTTTTTATATGAAAAGTACTTTTAATATCGTGGAGGTACTACGGTAATTCGCAAATAAAAAAGTACTGAAGATAGTACAATAGCACTGAATTTTTCATGTTACCTACAGCTGGCACTGCCTTCACCACCTTGTTTAAGCACCATTCTCTTCTTTTGCATGAAAATTTCGTTTTTATGATCGTAAATATTTACTAATACTCGGTAGCAATATTCTTACGACTTCGCTTTAGAGCTGGCAGCAATCGCATAATCAAAGTATGTCTAAATGTTCTAGCTTGCGCCCTTCAACACCTAGTAGAATAATTTTTCTTTAGCATTTTCAACGTGACTTTTTAACGTGACTTTCGCCGAATATAGCGAGTATTAATATAGCAGTAGATACCTTAGAAGATAATACTGTCTTGGCAATTCTCGCCAACTTGACGTATTGCCACCCGGAAAATATGTGTATACTAGCCCTCAAAGCCTACCTGAGCCCTATAAATAAAACAACAAGACTTTCGAAGGTTTACCACTGATTACCAGGATCGTGGCGTGCGAAGAAGTACCCCCGGGTTGTTGTTTGAAATCCAAACTACGAGATTTGGATGCATTGTCGTCAATAGTATCAATAGGGATTATAAGCTCCCCAACTCCACATCGAGGGTTAAGTTCTGCGTGGGCAGTCACCACGGTGGAACAGAAGTCGGTTTAATTTTCTATTTAGTTTAGCAGAAAACTCAAAGTATTGATTTTCCTTTGAGCGATTATTCAAACTGCTTTTATATTTACCCCGATAGAACTTACGAAAGGCTTAACTATCAAACAAACTGGGCTCACTTTCAGACATTTACTAGTATTATACCGTGACACTTTTTACAGATTTAACGTAGTGCTTCCAAATTATCCAGAGTGAATGGAATATCGCAGCTGTAAACGAAAGTGTAGATGATCCAAATTTGTCGATTCGTCGGTCGCAGGAATTCGAGCTCTGTACGTCAACTACGTGTAACATTTTGAACAAACCGTTTGAAATTGAGGTGGTATCAGAATTAAAGCCACGACACCATCTTATCAGTTGGTATTTCGCCGATTGGGCTCTAACCTCTCTATCCGGTGTTTTATTTTATGTTTATTAAATTGTGTTTAGCGATGGGGGTTATTTTTGGCTTCAAAAAATTGCCGTATATTAGAGTAAAACCAATCCACAACAGACACTACAGACTCTATTACATCCAGAAAAATGCACCGTTTGCTGCGGGTGGCATCATTGGAGCATATTTCTTAAACAAAATGAAGCCAGAGCTCGTCTTACGGTCAATGGAGATCGTTGCCGAAAAATGTTCAAGGATTTTTTTTTTAAATATGGATGACATTGATCCATCCGGGCGATAAGAGTTTTCAGAAGGACGGCGCTACGTGCCGTAGTGCGCCGCAATCACCGTCTTATTGAAATTAAAATTTGTTCAAAACTTGATTTCAAAAAGTGGCCCAAAATTGGGTGTCCAGAACGCGTTTTGTCAAGAGCAAACGTGGTGGCCATATGCCGTAAATCATGTTCAAATAATCTTTCGAGTAAAAAAAAATTTGTTTATCATAAAAAAAAATATTCTTGTTAAAGAGGAAAAAAATAAAATCTCCCCGACGGGGAATTGAACCCCGGTCTCCCGCGTGACAGGCGGGGATACTAACCACTATACTATCGAGGATGCTGTCTCTCACCGAGCGTAAAACTCTAAATTATTTTCCAACCCAACTAATTAAGAGATATAATTTAAAATATTTCATTTGTTTTTATTTTAAAAAATTTTTAAGAAAACCGCATAAAATTGAAAAATTTTTGTTTATATTCAGTAGTAACTGCACGTAGCTAAAAATTAATATTGAAAAAAAGCAGAAACATTCTCCATTCAATGTGTGGGGAAATAAAATTGAAAGAACAATCGAGGAGGGTATTTTTATTTTAAGCATAAAAAATACATCAGCATTTAATCTTCAACAACACATCCCGTTACTTTCACCTTTAATTTCTTTTTCTCTTTTTTTGCATGTTTCTATTATCAGTTTTAGAAAATCTTCTTGAGGCATAATTTAAAATTGTTTTATTTAGTTTTGCAATTTTATTGCTTTCTTTGTTTTATGTTTAAAAGTCAATCTTAGTCAATTCATAAGTCCATCTTTGGGCTCTTTTATTGTGTATTGCTTGTGTTTCTTTCGATAAATTAATATTTATAATTTCGACCCAGTTAGTTTGGCTTGTTAATTATTTTGTTTTCTTAAATTTTTTGTAAAAGAAATATTTTTTATTTTAATTTCAATATAAACTTTGCTTTACGATTTACTCTGTTTGCATTTCACACAAATCACTAGGAATTTTAAAAATCAATGAAGCGTCAAAACGTAAATTATACAGTACTTAAAAAAAGCAGCATGTTCAAATAAGTCTGAATACCCCAGCAGAAGTTTAGTGCATAACAAATAGTAAATGCTTGAAATTTAAATTGCCCAAAAAAAATGCTGAAAATATACAAATATGAGAATACTGAGCAACAAATACCGAACGTAAAAGTAGTATAGCAGCAAATTGTTAATGAAAGCGAAGCGAATTAATGAAACTGAATAGAAATTCTCGAATGGTTTATTGTTTAAAAAAAATTTAAATTTTACCGTGACGATTAGCTAATAACAATTTTAAGTCAAGTATATTTATTTAATGTTTATATTTAACCAATAATAAAGTCATTTATGTAAATCATAAGCACAGATTTTTGATTTTTCCAAATCTGTAACATAGACTACAATTTGCTATATGTCGGAAAAAGTCTTTAAGCCAAAGAGTAACAAATAATAATTTCATTAAAAAAAGACTTATTTTGGAAATAAGGCAAATTCTCTAAAACAGAAAAGTTATAAAAACAAATTCAAATGGCGGCAGAGAAAATGTTATACTTTTCCAAAATTAACCGAAAAGTCGAAAAAATATCGTTATTCCAGTAAAATTATGAAAAATCACTAAAAAGCGATAAAAGGTTCAAAAGAGAAGATAATTTTAGAACCAAAATATTGCAGTCATGTCTCGCATTATAGACCGAGACTCTAATTAGTTTATATCTATTCCCTTGATTTTGTTAAAGAAGCTTGTAGAATTCATTGAAATTAAAGGCTTTCAACAAAAATTCATTATAATAATAAATTCAAATATTTATTTTTCCCGCTCCTACTGCTTTATATTAAATGTTTAATTTGTTTCTTCTTTCTTTACAGGTGAGTTTTACTCGTGATGTAAAATTAATTTTCTGCACTTTTATTTAATTAAGTATATACGGGTGAGCAATAAAAAATGATTTATTTTTTTTTCTGCGGCATATGTCAGGTTTTTCACAGGCGTGTCCAGAATTCCTTAAAAGGACGCAATTTTATAACTTAGCAGGCTTGCAACATTTTTAATGATATGGCAACCTCAGGCATTATTAACATGTTGAAATTTTCTATAACTCAATAGTGAAATTTTTAAACACCTGTTGCAACTTACAGAGCGCGTCCTACCGGACAGGCTGAGTGTGCCGTCCCCCATATAAAATTTAAAATGTAGCATAAATGACGTTACGCAAACTGTGAGTCTATTGGTTAATAATTTTTAGACGTTAAAGTTTTAACTGCAGGGTTGCCAACTCTAAGATAATGCATACATTGTTCTGCATAAAATTATAATTTCTTAGGGGCACATAGACGTCATCTAAAGGGATACAATCGGCATGGCTTAGTCTATGTTTCTAGCATATTTGCTGTGTGTGCGTTAGAGATTAATTGGAGCCAAAATAGTGATGTAGCTTAAATAGTTAGGGCGCATGGACTACTCAGCAAGTAATGATTTGAAGGGAACTGGATCCGTAACTCGGCGGCTGATAATAGCTAACATCAATGTAGTAGCTTCTACTCATGCGCCTCCTTTGAAGATATTAATCCAATAAATTGTCAATGAAGTAAAATCCTTACCAGACTTCTTGTAATGTGTGTAACTTTCTATCGTTCCTTTAAAAATACCTTTTCACTATTGGCGGTTCTGCTGTACCAGCGAGAGAACGTACCAATCGAAATAACGAAAGTATCGCCACCGTATTTGTTGGAATTGAAAATGATCCAAATCAGTCCATTTCACATCGTTTACACACATCAATTGGGAAATCTTCTCAAATCACTTTGTGGCGAATTTATTTATTTAATAAATTATCATCTATTTAGCACAAATATCTAGGCCTCTATCCACTCAAGATACAAACGAAATAAACTGTTAATATCACGCGGGAAAGCCCTCTCCCCTTGGCCCCTACTAAACAGTTGAAAACCTACAATACAGTCTGTACTCGGCAGCTTAAAAGTTTAAAACTTTCCCAAAATACGCCCGGCATCACAAGAAATATTTGCATAAATTATGCGCAAAAAGTGGTGGAAATTACTCGGCACAAATTCATTCATCTGCTTCCCTAAGGCATTAATTTTAATTCATTCTCTTTACAAAACCGCTCTACGACATTAAAATAAATGTTGAATGCTCATCAATGCAGACGAAAGTGTCGCCTAAATTTAAATTTCACACAACAATTTAAATCAATTAAAACTTTTGCTGTTAAAAAAAATAAAATTTTACAAATAAAAATGTTAAACACAGATTTATTTTTAATTTATTTTAACAAAATTATTATGAACAAAAAAGTATTAAATATTTTACGACAGTTTTGAAGAGTGTAAAAATAAATAAATTTAGAAATCAGCTTCAAATGTTTACGATTTGCTAAGAAATCCATGTGAATTAAAAACCAAGCACCAACTGAAGACAAAACCACTAATTGAATTTAAAGCTAAAGTTTCAACAAAAAGAAAATGGACAGTAACACTTTAAAACTAAAAGGAAAGAAACAAAATTTTCAATTACTGAGATGAATATTGTATATACCACGTCTTGAGCGATTTTGAATGAACAGTTTGAGAGTTGTTGTTTAACCAGGCAAATACTTGTCAAAAATAGTTTTATCGTATTTGCTGTCAATGTTTGCAATTAAATTAAGGAAACATCTGTAGAATATTGTAAAACAGAGGTAGGGGATTAAAATATTTAAAGAGCGTTCCGATTCCCTATTTGATATCTATTTGATCAAACCGCAAAGAAACAAGAAAATATTTATTATGATATCAATATAGTATTTTTTAAAAACGTATTAAAAATAGTAAAATCTATAAAACTTAGAAAAAGCACATTTTAATTATTTGCTGGAATGGGCGTAACTCTAAAGTTGAAAAAAGAAATTAATTATGCCTCGAAAGCTATGGATAATACGGCAGACATTTAAACCTAAAAAAAAGGATTAAAACTTGTTTCTGAAAAGGTTTAACATAAGAAAGAGCTTTGCTTTCATAAAACTGAAAAAAAATTTAATACATTCTGAGGTATGAGTCTATTTTCTAATCACAATCAAAACAAAAAGAGGCGGGTGGATGTCCGAGCTAAATAATCATCGGGAGAACTATAATGGCTAGGACCTTAAAATTTAATGAGAGTAAGTTTGCTGCAAATCTTCTTTAAACTTTTTATGAGTAAATTTGTGGAGTGCGCGATTAAGCCAAAAATATGAGTAATCGCAATAGTAGGCGTGGCACCTCTAGTACAAATTATTTATATAATCATTTTATGTTAGTGAATCACACCACATGACAGCTTGCTAATTTCTAAAAACAGAGTTTACCGTCATTGCAATTAATAGAATTCATATCTATTTTATTTCACTTTAAAATCACCTACAACCTACTACTAAAAAAATACCCTTTACTTTCGCTTGTTAGTGTGAATGTTATCATTAAATCTTGCTCTTCACTCATAAGTAGGTGGTTTTTGTTAAGATTTTTATTGCTGCTGTTGTCTCATTAATTTGTACATGTGCAAGTTAAGCTGTTTCAGATCTTTTGCTATCAACGTTGACAGCTTTGGCTTATGATGTCTAATACTTCCTGCTTACTCATTTGCAGACTCATAACGTGGTTCGTTTTTTTCGGTTTTCAGCTACACGTGAGTTAAGAGTTAATTTTTAATCATAAAACTACGTATAACTTCTACTATGTGCTTACACTGACAAATAAAATATGCGATTTATTGCCTTTTTGAAAATTTCGGACATTCCGGGGAGAAGTAAACACTCTCTTATAAAAAATCCCTAATCCATGGTGGAACAGCATACGGCTGTGATACGTAGCCAAGAGGATGCTTGGTCGTTAATATTCGAACTCTGGCTGCCAGTTGCTTTCCAGCTTTAATACAGACTTACCCGTACATATGGAGTTCTGTATAAGTGGACATATTTTTCTCCATTACAGGGATGAATCAGAAAGTCTCTCCAGAGGCAAGTTAAACTCTGAAGAAACTCCGGTTTTAATTCGCCAAAGGAGACATCTAAAAGAGAGCGACAAGAATGCCTCGTGAAGGGTGATCGTGCCAATCTTTAAACGAGCTTCTAAGGCGTTGGACCATGAGATTCCGTTAGGGATGGGCAATGAAGCCCCGCAAGAGGTGGAAAGGTTAATCACTGTAGGAACTCCGGTATTTATTGGCCATTGGAGGAATTCTCAGGAGACGGACAGGAAAACTTCGCAAGAGGTGGGAGGGTCATTAATAAAAAAGAAAGGCAAGTAATTAGGTCAGATGCAAACCTCACGTGAGCCGCATTTTGGAAAATTTTGAAAACAAATCTTTATTAATAATAAAATTGTTAATAGTAAAATTGTTAATTACTTTTACCAGCACGCAAAGAAAAACACAGTAATTTAAGGGCAACATATTATTATTGAATTAATGTGGTTGTAAACAAATCATATCATTATTTGTTGTAGATAATAATATGGTCCCTTTAGAACGATAGAGGGGCAAACAATTTATGTTATTTGGATTGGCAGCAGCTGAGGTACGAGAACTCAGACGACTAAAAACCATCGAAAGCTAACCACTTAAGTCACAACACCCTCTTAGTCTGGTAGAGAACATTGTATGATTAGAGGTATTATATTACGTTTGTATAATTAAAATACTTTATTTGTGGTTCGAATTTCATTAACAATTTTGATTTTCAACTCAACCATGTTGCAATTTCGAAGTCATTGAATAACTGAAAGTAAACAATAATTAGTTTATCGCAACTAAGGTAACATTTAAAATGTTTTCAAATAACCATTATATGTTTACCAAAACAATATATTATTGTAGATGAACATGATATGGTGTGATCATGCCACAACCATGTTTTATTTTTTATTTCTTTGCGTAAACTTAACATCAGCGTAAAAGAATAATTAAATTCTATATATATTATATTTAGGTGTTCAGCATAAACGCTGTCATTATCGCAGAACATAACTGGGGGGTTACTGCGTAATTCGATTCGAAAAGAAAATCATTCGAATTTGTATGCCTAACACATTGTGTTTCGAAAATGGTTTCTTTCGAATCGAAATACAGAGTAGACCCCCTGAACTCCAATTCACCCTTATGTACATACACACATATAGACATGTGTAAATATACTGTTGTTGTTGCTGCTGCTTACATTGTGGCTACAATGTTTACATCACAGCTTAAAATCAAGTGCAAGTACCTGACAATAGAGCAACAAGTTTAAACCTTGTTATTGCTTTTGCTTTCAACACTTGTTATTAGACAAAATACAACAACAATTTAATATAAAAAAAATTGTTGTTTAGGTTGTAAATATGAGCAGCAGCAGCATGCGAGTACAATTTAATATTTAAATTATTTCGTTGCCTTTTTTCTTCTTTTGAAGTTTAAGGTAGTGAAGAAAGAAGTCTGGTATTTAGGCATGCAGATAAGTTTGTATGTTTCTTTGCTTTAATTAGCTTTTCATGTGGATAATTTTTGTTGTTGTCTTTAACTATAGACTTCTAAAATTATGTGCAATTCCATTTTGTTATAGTTTTTATGGTTTTTCTCCTTTTATTATTGTTTCAAATCATCATTTTTCTAACACAAGTGTGATGATGATACGTTGACTTATTTGAAGATGATGATACACATTAACTAAAGTTCACATTAACAACATGTTAGATATGTATGTTGTGTATTGTTTGTTCCAGGTTATGGTAACTAACATGTTGTACAGAATTGCTGATTATTATTTTAATACATACACACACATACAAAGGTTTTTTACGCTCTTAGCACGTAGTTTGCTTTCTTTTCCGTCGTTACACTGTATTAGGTAACTAATTATATATTTTGTTGTGTTTTTATTTTATACATTATATGAGTATTAGATCATATTTATTAGTTAATAATAATAGTTGCAAAACAAACAAAAAATACACAATCCAAGAGTACTTTTTATTTTGGTTGGCTAAAGAAATTGATTAATTTTTTAAATTATATTATTTACAGCAATTGAGGATACAGGAGTTAAATGTTTTACAATATACAAAAAAAAGGAGTAAGGAGGTAATTTTCTTCAGGTGATGTCTCACATAGAAGTATTTTTCTTATCTAGCCGGCCAAATTTATTTTTTCCTTTTTTTTTATATATAATGACTCCCTGGTCAACATTAAGGTATCGAAACTATTTTGCAATAAACTATTTTGTAGTCACTTATGATATTGATAAAGGTGATATATTGATGTCATTTATCACTATCCTTATCACTTTCTGTATCTCAGAGGAACCTATCCTTAATCGGAATCCGAGGCATTTCACGGGTCAGGTACAGCATACTTTGGGGTTCATGCCAGTAATAAGTCGGTCAGAGCTGAGTAATAAATCTATTCATAATACCGATATTACACAGAACTCTTGAGAATGTTCTCTAGTAATTCTGCCTGTACAGTCGGAAATGTTTGTTTTGTGGCTCAGCGACTTCTTTCGAAAACAATCTGCAAACTTCCGCCAATGGGCTTTGTGTCCACATGATATTACTTACACAATAAATTTGGGTCGGTAAATAAAATTAGTGTCCTCTGCAGTCATTTCCGCAGGCATTTTGGTACTGACAAAAAATCTACTTCTACTAGATTACCCACATTGGTATTTCTAAGCCCAGCTTTCGGTACATATAATGTTAGACCAATTTCACATCGAAATTTTTCTTGATTTATTTGTTTCCTCTCCTTGACAATAGCTTTGTCAAGGTCAAATCTTAACTGCCATTTTTGTACAGTAAGTAAGTTGCCATAATCTTAATTTTACCAAACTACTGTGCAAATGAAGCTTTGGTTCCTCTAGTTACTGTGCACACCCACTAGTACCTCCCCAAAACATTTGTGCAGAAATGCGAAGAGTGTTTAGTAAGCAGAAGAAACTGTGTTCAATGACAAAATCGACGTACTTTAACAAGGTTACTGCATCACCAATAAAATGATATCTTTTTCTTAATGTCAGGTGAAATTTACGGTCAGTCGATTGCATGAAATTTTTAACGAAGATAATTAATTTCTTTAAAAAATTCTCTTAAAAGTTCTCGACTTCCTTACCATTTTGACAAATTCACAAACACAACTTTTCACGTACAAACTGAGTGAGCTTAATTGCATACATATGTGTGAACACCAAAGTCTATAACTCAATTTAAGATTTAAGTGCCTAAATTAAGGTGCATGTTCGTACTATTTGTCTATATACAGGTGCCAACAATCGAGCTTCGTCGTTTATCATTAAAACAAACAGCCGATTGAAACACTCATCAACTCTAGCTGGGACTGAAGTATTATCCTCTGTACGCTATAGTTCGAATTGTTTTTCAGTAGGTCGCTTATGACGTTCAAAAGGTTTCCAAAATGTATATGAAACATTTCTAGCAGAGCAGCATTTTTTGTAATGAAACGCAATGATCGGCGTTCTGCTGTAAGTCCTAAAGAAGAGAGCCAGATTTTCAATGCCTGAGGACCTGGTTCTGCTTTCATTTCACGGTTTCAAAGTTCACAGTCTTACCTAAGTCTCTGTTAACGTAACTAAAGCAAAATAATGCCAATACCCTACGTAATAAATACTTTTTAATACTTGTACTTTTATTAATCACAAAACGTAAGACTTTATTCCATAATTAAGGTTCAATGCCTAAATTGAATTGGGCTTCGTTTACCACAAAACAATAATATGAAATGGTTAAACTTTTTTGTTTGCAAAAAATTAAGCTGAATAATTAATTAGTTGAACTATTTTTGTTTTCATGCAATTAAGCATAAAATTGCGTGTTAAGGAGTTTATTTTCAAAATTTTGCTCACTTCTACTTTATACTACGTAAAAGCTACTGGGTTTTTGTAAATAATTTTCCTTTGTTGTGTTTGAAATTGTTATGAAAATTCCCACAATTTAATTAAAAATTAAAAATTTTCAACTACAAAACAAATGCGTAGAAGTTTAACAATCAACTTGAGTTTCTTTACGTTTAAATTCAAGTGGCGTATAGCTCATATTGTTACCTTGTGGTAGAGTACAATTCGAGTTCATAACGTTTAACACTGTGGTAATTTCTTTAAAACTTGAGCAGATTAAGATCTACAAGGCAAACGTAAAAAAAACAAATTTTTAAATAATAATTAAGAATGACGTAAATGGCTGAAGAGATTAAAATAAAACTATTCATCATTCAATTTGGGTTTTAAAGTACGTTGATTTTTAAAAGGTCATCTTAGTGCTTAAGAAATATGTACATATGTATGTAAGCCAGGTTATAAGTGTTCGAGATATAAATAAAAAATATTGATTTAAAATATAATTCAAAATTTATTTGTGGGATTTTCTAGCAGAGACACATGAATAGTGGCAGGCAAGATATTTGCAACAGAAATAAAAAAAAAGCCACATTTTAATGAATTAATGAAAGATTTAAAATTTAAGTTTTTCCGGGCAATTACTCCGAAAAACATCACCCGTTCCACTTAAAACCTTAAACTACTGCTACTTCAAATTACACGAAAAATTTATCACCATTTCGGAATATTTTATGGCGTTTGTCTCTTTGTTCTTATGGTTTCATTCCGGAGGTTATGGCTGCCATGAAATTACAATGATTTGATATTCCCCCAGTCCAGTAACTGATATTGCTAAGTACGATATATAACGGACTTCTTGTGGCCCGAAATTAAGGACATGGACCTGGACGATATGTGGTTCCAACAGCATGGTGCCACTTGCCACACAGCCAACGAAACTTTGCTCTTTTGTGTGAGAAATTCAATGTCATCTCACGTCGTGGCGATGTTAATTGCCTGTCGCGATCATGTGATTTGACACCGTTGGACTTCTTTCTTTGGGGATATTTAAAAGAGGAAGTGTACGTCAATAAGCCAAGAACAAATGATTAAATTTTAAGCTCTAACCTAGGAGCTTAAAATTTCGTTAATTAAAATTATAATAAAACTTCAAAGAAATATAATATCAATAACACCAAATCAAACAAATAAGATTTTAAATCTTAACAGGAACCCAACATATATTTATATCCTTTTCTGTTAAAAAAAGAAAACAAAAAATATCACTCGTCTCCCCGACGGGGAATTGAACCCCGGTCTCCCGCGTGACAGGCGGGGATACTAACCACTATACTATCGAGGATGTTAGATGAATTGGGACAAATACAGTATGTAAGCCCCGTGCTCACATATTTATAGCAATTAAAGGTTTATGAAAACTCAGGGAAACTATGTACGGCGCTGTCTTCCTAAACGCATGCTTACAAGGTAATAATACAGTATTAATACGGTGTAATTACATAGTGTAGTTATTTTTATAATAATTTGTGTACGCTTTGCAACCAATTTTTTATACATAGTTTGCATGCCTTGGCGCATCGAAAACAACACTGAAGCATGTATTTGGATTGTTGTTTTAATGTCCGCGCCTGTTAGTAGAAATTTCATCAACACTTTAGAACTAGAATTTTGGAACGAATTTCCGTCTTCCCTTGTCAAGTTTGGTTTGGAGACAAACCGGTTTCGGCTATGTTCCATCTTCAGTATCATTTTTCGTTTGAAGATGGCACTTAGCCGAAACCGATTTGTCACCAAATCAAACTTGAGAAGGGATGACGGAAATTTATTCCAAAATTCAAATCAAGAATCAACTTTAGAACTACTTTTTCTTGTAGCAGAATAATAAGAAATGAGAAAGTTTTATATTTATTGCAAAGCCATTTATAACAAAGAACTTGTTACTGCTGCACATTTAAACCCTGAAAAATGTTTTTAAATCGTATTTAAGTTGTAAAATCTTCAAAAATAAGAACAAATGTTCGTTTTAGCAACGTTGGTTCAGAGTGAGACAAAAACAACAATAAATGAATGTAATATCAACTACTGTTTGCAATATACGTCTCAGCCTCTTTCTCAGGAGCATCTTTGGTGACTATCCTAGTCACATCTTGCAAGAAATTCCTCCATTGGCTAATAAGCACCGGATTTTTTTCAGACATTTAGTTCTCCGTCACTTGCGAGGCCGCATTGTCCACCTTTATCGGAATCTCACGGTCCAACGTATTAGAAGTCACTTCAGAGACTGACCCGTCCTTCCTTTACGAGGTTTTTTTGCCCACCTCTTCCGGATTAATCCCTTGGTCAAAAAAACCCCTAGTTCCTTCACAGATTAACCTCTACGCCTCTTGCGAGGCTTCCTTATTCATCCCTGTAATGGAGAAAGAGATGCCCGCCCACACATAGGTCTATATACGCAGGTAAGTTTATATTAAAACTGAAGATCAACTCGTGTTCAGAGTTTGCATGCTAGAGACCAAGCACCCTCTTGGCCACGCATCCCTGGCGTATACTGCTCCACCTTGGGTTAGAAATTTTTATAAGGGAGTGTTAAGTTCTTTCCGCTCGACATTTTTAGTCAGATTTCTAGCAGAGACCTGACCCTATTACCGGCCATCTAGCCTAGATATAAACCAATTTGTTAACTATTAATTAAGTTTTTCGCCATTCAAGCATTTCTTGTTAACCAATCTTAATTTAACACAATTAAATACTTTGTTTGTAACTTTTAAAACGACATTTCTTAATGGGTCTTTTTGAACCATTTATGGAGTTCATTGATTCCACATCGGCCGGTTTGGTTTATAACTTACATTTCATAATCAATTAAGTTTTATGATTGTGCTATTTATTCAAAAAGATTTAAATACATACTAAAAACTAATGAAATAAAATAGAAAAAGAAAAACTTGTGACAAGACAAATAAGACTTTCCACTAATTACTTGCTAACAACCACAACACTATGGCACAATATTCAAACTCGAAAGCAATATTTTTTTAAGAAACCCTCACCTATAAACATACTAGTGCCAGAAGAGGACCAGTTTTGTATGTTAGTGTGTGTGGTGGCCAGTAATGGCAGAAAGTAACTGTTGCACAGACTGATATATTGATTCATAAAGTTGCTTGTCGTAAAATATAATAATGTAATGATGACGAAGATGACGATATAGTTGTGGTTTGACGTGCTGCAATACAATTTTTTTTTCTTTGAACGCATAATACACCTTTTTCGCTTTTCCATTGACAAAATGTTTAAGTTGTTTGTTTTCATTTTCCTTCATCATTTTATTGCTGACGCTGTGTGTCTGCAACAACAGCCGCCAAATGATAAATTTCACTTTTCATACCGAAATGGTAATATCTTGTATGAATTTGTATCGAAATATTGTATCGGGTGTCTTTTTTTTAGCTGCATGAGAATTGGAAGTGATAATGCAAGACAGAAATATTGTTGGAAAAAATTTTTTTAAACTATAATCTGGTAGATAATTGCATGGCATTCATTTTTTAAATATGATTCCCGCCATATGTCCGCCACGGCTATGAGTTACATGATCCATTCTATCAGTCCAATTTTTTACTACTTTTTCCAATAAATCTAGTCGTATGGCGTCAATGGTGACCTGAACATTGACTTCCAATGCTTCAAGAGTTGCTGGTTTGGCCGCAAAAACCAATGACTTAACATAGCCCCATAAAAAGTAATCCAAAGATATTAAGTCCCACGAACGAGGGGGCCAGTGAACAGGATAACTTCTGGAATTGAAGTCACCCAATTGATTTTGCAACAAACCGATTGTTAAGCGCGCTGTATGGCAAGCTGCGTTGTTGGACAACGAAATGTCGTTTTAATGATTAGCTGAATAATTTTTGAAAACAAAAATTCAGTCAGCATGGCTCGATAGCGCTCACCATTCATCGTAACGGCAGCTGCTTACTAATTTCGAATGAAATAAGTAATGGTGGTTTGTTAGCTACTTGAGGATGGTCTTAGTTGCAAATATGGCAATTTTGCTTATTGACTTGACCATTTAACCAGAAATGAGCGTTATCACTAAACAAACGATGACCGTTTGGCGTCGATTCTTGCCAAGATCCTTCCGCAAAATTTTCCACGTTGTCGAAGAACAAAGGCCGTCTAGGTGAGAACGACGACGAATCGATATTTCGTCATCTTCTTCAATACTTCGCGCTGCAGCACATTTCTTTGACTTGTTATAGGTACAGTAAAATTAGTGCAAAAACGATTAGCAACTTGCACGAACTGCTTGCTCTCTAGGCCGATTAAGTTGGCCGTAAAATAAACGCAGTGCTCTATGAACTTCGCGAACAGATTTATTAATTTTTTTAAGTAAATTTCCCAATTTGCAAGCATTGTTCTGGCGTTAAGCGTTTAATGATCACTTGCCAAATCTCATTGAATAGAAACGTCAACACAGTTTGACATACTCAGCTGTCAAACCATAGTTATCGATATCGATAGTTCCCATGCTGCTAAAAAAAAAACACCCGATATATATTTTCGTGATAGTATTTGCACTCGTGCTACATAAATAATATTGCAACACTAACAATTGTTGGGAGGCGACAATATGTAGAGCATACAAATGTTTAAACGTATGTGCAACAGGGTTTTTAGGTAATACACCAACATAGCACACCAGGCAGCTTGCCACTCAACTCATACGTACGAGTATAAATGTTTATTTGTTCATTTAAAAATGCCAATAAAAAATTTAAATTATTATGTGAAAAATTTCAAAATAGTATCAAACAGCCCAGCTACATATTTCCCCTTTTTTGGCTGACAGTGAGTGAGAAATTTCTTGCAAAAAAATTTTCGAAATACTGTAAAGGATTTTGCCTCGGAAAAACAAAGTTGCATAAACAAATCAAATTTTACATGAAATTATTTATATGAGCTGTTGTTGGTATGAGAAAAAAACTTTAATTTTTTATTAGTTGATAAAAAAATTTGTAAACAATTTTAATTTCTCTCAACACCTTAACTTTTATGGTTAAACTTTTCTCTATTTAAACCATCAGTCAGTCAAATAAGATCTCGATATGATAATTGTAACAAGTGGTCTTTGACATTCAAACTAACTCCAGTTAATCCGTTTAATAATAAAAAATAATAAACAGAAATTGTTTTTAATGGCAAAAAAAAACTATATTAATTTAACTCTTACGTACGTTTAATAAAATGTATCTATGAAAACTTTAAACAGCATTTGTTTTTCAATTATTTTTTTAATATAATAAGTCTTGAAGAAAATAGTATGAAAGAGTTTTAAAGTTGAATTATTTTGGAGTGTGTTAAAGAGTGCTGAATAATTGATTTCATAATAGTCTATAGAACTTGCTAGTTAGATAGCTAATCCATCCCACCCGCCGAACATTACTGAACTTACAGATATTATGTCATTAATGTGGTTATTTTATGAAAGAACCCGCTGGAACATTTAGGAGGTTCATAATAATCATTTTTGGTCAGGATTTCTGTCATTTTCTGATAGATATTATGTGCTCGACATAAACTAGCATCCGCACAAAAGCATATATTTGAAAATAAGGCCAAGTTCCTATTCCAAAAATTTCGATCTTTAAAAGTACTGAGATCATTCCTCTCCCTCCCTCCAAGTTCTGGATATGTACAATACCCATCTCATTTCTAGGCAACTTTGCTAGCTTGGTAACATTTTGCTATAATTCTTTCCCATATTAGAAAATTAAACAAATTATTATCAAGCTAGGAAAATGGATATTTTCATAATATTGTCGGCAATATACAATACAATCTCGATAATTCGTAATCGAAGGGACCGGAACGCTTTTTACGAATTCGAAGAGTTTCAAATTAAAAACATTTGATGAAAAAAGGTTTAAAATTTATTTAAACCAAATAATTAATATGTAATATGTTGATGTTTTAAAATTTTTTCGCCTATTTGGTCCACTAAGCGTAAGCTGTGAATGGCAGATTTTGCTTCCCTAGTTGTTATGGGGTGTTCCGCGTTATCAAGACCATCGATTTAGTCATCAATGTTTTCAATATTTTCGCCTGGAACTTCTTCCAAGATTTTACGAACATTTAATGAACCGGCAACAGTTGTGTATTTTTCGAAATTTAAATTTACAATTTGCTGTACAATGTTTTGAAAATTTTAAACATATTGACAGTAAATAGAAAAGTAGCTTTTTCTCTACTGTACTTACCACAGTGGGTGGTATTTTTCATCTTTAAAGCAAAATGTGCGATTGGGTAGGCATCTATAAAACATAGGATCTATTAAAATCTCCTTCAATTCTAAACACACATTTTCATTAACGGCAGCACTTGCGCCACAAATTTTGGTTAATGATAAGTTGTGTCCTTTTTTGAAACGACCAAGTCACATTTAATCGCATTTAGTCTTTTAGCAAAATTAATTGCTTTTTTCTATTAAGATCGGAGTGAGGGAGCTCTTGCACTATGAATTCTCTTTCCTTCAAAATTGATCAAAGCGTTGAAGGATCGATACTAAATTTTTTGACAAGTTCAATTTTCTTTGTTTGATTGTCAATTTATCCAATAGTGGCAATGTTCTATGCGTGTTTTTCTTTGACTTTTTTACGTCACACTTTTAAAATTAATTATATAAAGGTATCCGAGAACCCTGTCACCCTTTTAAGGCTGTAAAAAGTTATTCATTGTTTCTTCTCACCCTCTTAAACTGATCAATTGAAATCACACTAAAAAAAACTCAAACATACTTAAGTTGTGCGGGGTCTCAAGACGTTTCATCCTTTTTGGCAACCAGTAACCATTTAAAATAAATTTTAGACAAAACCTACAGATCTAACTGTGTATACACACATACACACACACCCACCCAAAGCGGAAAAAATGTGTTTTGATGAAAAAAATTTTATTAAAAAATGAAATAAAAATTTCCTTCGCCCAACGTGGGGCTCGAACCCACGACCCTGAGATTAAGAGTCTCATGCTCTACCGACTGAGCTAGCCGGGCATATGAAAGAAGAAAATCAAAGACATTATAGGAAGACACGTCTACAATATTTAGTAAAACAGAATATTCTTTGTTTGGTTCTTCAAATAAAAATGGCTAAAATATCTGTGTAAATCTCTTTGAATTACATATGTATGTATGTACATACATATACATAATTTATTTCACATTAAAAGATTTTAATTATAATTAACATTAACGAAAGTTCGTTTATAATTTTATACTTTCCTCGAACAATAATCAGGAATTATTGTAGTGTCAACTAATTTTATGAAAGTGTAGAAAAATACCACCAGGGGCCGTGAACTTTACAAGTTTTAATAAAAAAATTACTTTTTAATGATTATTTTTCCAGTTTAAATTTTCGCTTAGAAAACATTCAGGACAAAAAATTATCTTTCTATAGTGACTTGTTAATTGAGAAAAATTAAATAAAACCAACAAAAGTACTATTATTTTTCAAGCGAAAATTAAAACTTTAAAAATAATTATTAAAGATTATTTATTTACCAAAACTCAAATTAGTAATAATTAATGCACCCAAAGGTAGTCCGCCCAACAAAGATCACGTCGGTGTACTGCTTGATTTTGTAGCATTTCTCTTTATTTATTATTTTCTAAGTTAAAATTTGAAAAATATAATTTATTTTCCGTCCCTGACAAAAATACTTCAGGTTTTATTTCGATTTACTGGGCAATCGACAATCACATCGAACGTTAGATCGGCGAGTTGTAGTTAACTTAATGAAGCCGGAATTCTACAATCATTTATCTAGTTTATGTTAAACATATATCAAAGCTATTTCTCGGAAATACATATACATATATTTACGAGCATGTACATTGGGATGTAAGCAAGAGGGAGATCGAAGGGTTTTTATTCGACCCGTTTTAACCGGAGGGTTTTTTTTAAATATCAATTCTTCGGATATCGAATATCCCAGTAATTTGTATATAATAAACAGGTTATTTTAAAACGTATAACAAATAATGCTGATTTTAAACTAAATCACTATTTAGATTTCTTGTGGCAAAGTATTTGAAAAATTAAATATATTTTTATACAGATGACTTTTTCAGTATGGGAAGGACACAGCTAGGTACGTAAAGTGCCCTGATAAAAGTGTGCACAAAAAAGAACTTTATTCCGTTCCAAGTAGTTCTAATGCGACGACAAATAAAATAGCTTACTAAAATACTTTGCCAAAAATCATTCATTGGGTGAAATATTAGCTCGTTGTTTTGCAGGGCATCGGTATATCTGATACATTTCAGTTTTATTTGGAAAAATATCAAGAAATTAAAATCATGGAAAATGTATTGTGGTTTACGAATGAATGGATGTTTTATACAAAAAATATATTAATGTTACTATTCGTTTCTATATAAAACCTTGGTCTTGAAAAGTTAAGGGACGAATCAAAATTTGATGAGGCAAGATTCGAACGATGAAGTGACGGAAGGTATACTTTTTAAAATGAAAATATATTTTGTATAAGAAATAAATAACTTTAATAATTTAAGAAATAAATAACTTATTATTTTTTCTTTTCGATATTTCGCTACTCCATTGTGTAGCATTACCAGGAAATAAAATATTTTTATAAATATTTTTAATTTAAAAAAATATTCGCTCGAGTTAGAAAATGTGCAAACATTTTTAACAAATTAAATGTTAATCAAAATAAATTTTAAATGTATGTTAAAGAACTAGGGAACAGTGAGCTTAAACTAATTCACGTTGTACGGCGCGCCGCGGCGAAGACCAAGAGGATACCCTTTCGTGAAGGTATAATAACGTTGACTGTGTTACACAGTACTTTGAAGCCGTTAGAAGTGAATTGTCAAAAACTTCTACTAATTTAGTGAAGCTGATTGAAAATTTTCTGTTCAAAATTTCCGAAATATCAAAATTTGCCCTCGTTTTAATTTACTGGATCCCTTAAAATCACGTATTAGACGAAACGACGAAATAAATAATCCAAAAAGTTTTCACAAAATTTTTCATAATATTATTATTATGATAGAAGGCCAATTGCTCGCCACGGCTTCGGTGGCACACCTCTATCAGATAGTAGATATTTTCAATGACTCTGGGACATAATTGAGGTTCAATGTCGTTAATGTGTCGAATTATCTCCTCCTTTAGCTCTTGAATTGTGCTTGGCTTATTGACGTACACTTTTTCTTTTAAATATCCGCAAAGAAAGAAGTCCAACGGAGTCAAATCACATGATCGTGACGGCCAATTAACATCGCCACGACGTGAGATAACACGGCAATTGAATTTCTCGCACAAATTGTTTCGTTGGCTGTGTGGCAAGAGGCACCATTCTGTTAGAACCACAGGTCCATATCCTCAATTTCTGGCCACAAGAAGTTTGTTATTATCTCGCTATAGCGAACGCCATTGATGGTAACTGCTTGGCCGACACCATTTTTCAAAAAGTACGGCCCGATGACGCCGCCGGCCCATACATCGCACCAAACAGTCAGCTTTTGTGTATGCATCGTCTTTTCAACAATCGCTCTTGAATTCCCATTTGCCCAAATGCGGCAATTCTGCCTGTTAACGAATCCACTGAGGTGAAAATGTGCCTCGTCCCTGAAGGTGATTTTCTTTGCAAAGTCACCATTCACTTCTGCCTGTTCAACTCCCCCCGGGGGCATATATCATCTTGGTGAACCCAGCCACCTTGATGGATTGCTGCTGGGGGAAAAGAGGGGCCCCAGTCCCAATATGACCAGTATGAGTTCTATGTTCGACCAGTAGCGAGAGTGTAAACTGGTACCACGGGAACCAGTAGCCCCTGCAACTTCGGTTCCAGACTGGTTGTTGGTGAGGCTCCTTCGGGGGTGCACGTGGTGGCTGTGGTTTATACCCAAAGCGAGGAGGTTCACTGCAGGACCGGTGTGGCGTTGCATTGCACTGCAAGCTGTCAATGTCATTCGTTGGCAGCAGGAGATTAGGTAGTTCCGAACCCCTCAGCAAGGGGTGAAGCCGGGGGCCTGGCAACCTCTGTCCTAATTTGCAACCTATGGGATGTGCATATGTGCTATTCCGGTGGTGCTTATGCGCTGGTTTGGCCGCTTAATGACACACCCGTGGTTTGACCACCGTGAGATTGAGCCAACGTTGGCAGGTGCTCACGCAAATCTAATCATATCTGTCTGTTCAACTAATCATTCGGTGTATTGACAAGGCTTGAAATTATCAGTAGGCTACAGCTCTTGAGTCATTTGAACCTTGTAAGCATGTAAATTCAAATCTTTATTCAAAATTCGCATCACTGATGTTTGTGAGATGTTCAATTATTGGGCACGACTACAAGTCGAGATTGACGGTTCTTCTTCCACACTATCGCGAACAATAGCAATGTTTTCAACAGAACAAACTGGCCGAGCATGCACAGTGTGTTTTCACATTTCCTACAGACCGGACTTGCTAAAATTTTGCGCACAAATCACCCACCTGTGGACACATTTGGTCGATTATGCTGATCAAAAATGGTTAAATTTGTCAAACACTGAAATAGAGAAATGTCACATTAAGTTGGCAAAAAAAACTTGGCGTTAAAGTGTGACTCATAATTAACATCGTGCATTATGATTGGACCACCCTGTACATGGAGGTAAAATTCTAACTACTGGCGAAGAAATCTTTGTAGGGAAGACTTCTATTCTTAGTGAAATGTTCTACGATTCCAAAAGATATTTAGTTGAAATGTAAGCGGCTTTTTTTTCTGATACCGCATGTTTTGTTCTTGTTAGAACAACACTTTGCCTGACTGACTAACTGAAAAGAAAAACATTTAGGAAAACATGTAAAACTCATGTAAATGCATTTTCATGGAACTAATTCTATTGTGCCTTGTTAACAGAGACACATTTGTAATGAACAACGTTCATTTGCTTGTCATTGATATTGGCTCAAACGTCAAATGCTAATGCAAGCGTGTAGTTTTTTCAGCCTTTTTCTGAAGTCCGTCTTGGGATGTTCGTTCTTTTTTTTATTTATTTGAGTTTTTTTTATTTAAAAAATAATGGAAATGAAAAAAATCTTTTAAGCATGACTTTAAAAAATAAGTATCTGACAAATGTTAAAATAAGATAGATGTTTTATTTAGAATTCACATTCTTGTATCTTTAGCCCCCCCCTACACTTAACAATATTCATTATTATTTTATTTCCTTGCGTTTGTTTTTTAAACTTCAGTGATTTTTGACATGTTGTTAGCTGTCAGTTAAGTTTCTGCATAAAAATGTTTTTTTTTACCCAGACTACATGTTTAGTTTTTTTTTTTTTTTAATTTAGTTCTTGTGAAAAATAAACCAACCGTAACTTGGAGGTATAAAAAAAGGCCAGTGTGTAAATACACACATGAAACTGCCAACTCGTATGTAATTCGTATGATTTTTTTTTTTATTAAATCATGGTTAATGTTTTAAGTTTTAATAGGGATTTGTATCTGACAAGAGAGTTTTGTTTAGCTTCGGTCTGGGTAAAAATTAATTTGGCCACATTTGGTGGCCAATTGATTTAACTGGACTAAAGCAAATCAGTTGCTTAAGTCAATAATATAAAGCCAAGTTGGCTTAGTAGGAAGTTTATGCGCGATCTTAGGTAAGAATGCGAGAGATGAATTCAACGATTACAAAACACTGGGAAAAATTGGAAAAATAATAACTCAACCAGTCCCTCCCTGTGTAATACATGGGAGATGATATTCTTATTTATCTTTTCTGTAACTGACAAAGAAAATGTATCACTTTAAAAAAAAAATTTTTTTGCTCATCTTTTATTCCAATTATTTTATTGACCGTAGCAATTTATTTGTTGGGGAGTAAACTGATCTCTAAGTCCATTTTGCAGGTTTTCTAAGCCTGAAAATTTTAACCCAACATTTTAGAAAAACTTAAGCTTCAGTTTCTTTAAACTAAATGAGAGTTTTTAAGAAGTATCCAGACAAAAACATTAAAGTTCTAACAAACGATTTATAGCTATCTAATAAAGTCCATTACAGCTGTTATCCTTAGATTAGCCTTAAAACCCACTAATCAGTTATCAATAAACCCTTGTCTTAATTGATTTTTGTCAAATTCCTTGCTGAGCCAAAAATGCGATACATTGACCAGCTAAATTTGACATCGTTGCAATTCGGCATAGTTTGCCTTCTAGCTTGTAAATGAGGTATAGCTACCGAGGCAAAAGAGCCTTATGTATGTTTACTTAATCTTACATGACGACCCGGCATTTAAAACAATTCCTTGCAATATTTCTTAGCCAGCCGCTGAAGAATATCAGCCGAATTTCTCAGTGGGATGTTCGGTAATAAGTGAGAGCTCACGTACGTTTTTATATTTCAACCAATTCGTGTTTTTATTTAAATGGGAAATAAGGATTTCAGGGCTAGCGGAAAAACTGTTGTGTAAAATAACAATTGTATGTGAATGATCGAAAGATAGGTCCGATCACGTCTGATATTTTTTACAATGACAGAATCGATCAAATCTGGCAGCTTATTGCAGTTTGTTGCCCAAGAAGTGCGTTTACCTACGTATAGATTATTTGTTTGAACTGTATTGTACAGCTATCTACCTCTAGGGCCAAGAAGTCTGAAACCCCCATAAGTAAGCTTCGTAATGTAATCGCCAGCTGCAATGAAGCAAAGACCGTTGCTAATTGAAGGTGTTCGATTTTGTGCCCAGATGAGACTGCAATTTTAAAGTCGGTAAGATTCATAGACGTCGCTTTTTAGCAAATAAAGCTGTACACCAAACACGGATCCTCGAGGGAAAGGAAGTAGGATATCCTCACGCGACCTAACCAATTGAGCATTAAGATAACTTCAAACAAAGTTGGAAATTTTTTGTTATATTCGAAAATTTTCCATACTTTGCTGGCTAGGAATTTTACTAGAAACTGATCTAAGCAACCACTTTATAAGCACCTTAGAATTTGTCTAAACATTTTTCTTTTCTCCCTCCCCTCTTCAACACTATAAAGTTTTCACACATTTATCAAAGTTTTTAAGAAATTAACAATTTTCTTATCACAAGTATAAAATTTATAGAAATTAACATACAAAAGACTTTCTTAAATGTTTAATCTCATTTTATAAATCAGCCTAAAGAGTGAGAAAATAAGACGGTAGCAACAAAAAAAATTTATGTCAAGAAAATAGTCTAACATTTAACTTCTCAACCACATTTCTAATGAAGCAGCTACACACAGATAACAAGTAAAAATAAAATACAATAGACGACAAAATATAAAGTAAAAACGTGAAAATAAGAAACATTGACAAAATGTCACTTATCTGTCATGCTGCAATAGCTGTCAAAAGTCATTTGTCATTTTTAATGACAACAGCCACCAACTGCAAACTCAGTTACAAACATTTGCGCTACATAAGAGACCTGTTGAAGTTCCTGGGAAGGAAGGTAAAATTAAAGAAACTAAGAAGATGAGAAATTCAAAAGAAAATAAAGTATTTTTTAGTACAAGTGGGAATTTTTTTTATGTTTCCCTCAACAAGAGCAGAAGCTTAAAGAAAATATCTAAGTGCACTTTTTATCAATTGAATACTGCACAGAATAAATTTACATTTTCTTTTAAAACTTTTAACAAAAAAAAAAAAAACACCTCCCATTTAAAAACCCATAAATAATTTGCGAAAAATTAATAAAACATTTATAAAAGTTTCAACAGACATTGTTAATTTTCTCTAGTAAAATGAAAAAGAAATAATTTTTGTTTTAGCAAAAAAAAACAAAACATTTTGCCTGGGAAAATGTTATTGAATTAAATTAAACAGCATTTAATTTATCCCCTTAGTTGCTTGAGAACTTCCTGTTGACTTTTCTTTCACTTAAGAATATCTTCTTTATTAATTAACTACTCGTAAGTATTTTTCTCCAGAACATTTTATAGCGTGACCAGCAGTTAAGGAAATCGTTACTGGCCATGAATTTAGTCATTTAAACATATTATGTTGTTGTTTTTGGCTTAAAGCCCGGCAACATGTTTCCGAGTACTTTACATAATGAAGAAAAAATGTCTGACTTGTACGCCATTTTGGCATTGTAAAATAACAGGGTGATTAAAAAAAGGTTTCAAAAATAAGAAGATCATGAGTCTAGCACTCATACAGGGGAATTTTGAAGAAATTGTATAGACTCTCCTTAGGCCCCGCGGGCAGCAGCAAATGCAAGACATTTCACTTTAGTTCCCACAACAGCAAAATCATTGCAACAACCTGAAGGGAAGAAAGCAGCTACATCATTACAAAATCCAATGCATAGTGCCTCTTTAATAAGTTCTACAAAGGGGAAAGTCGGATTATCTCAGCTGATAATCGCCTTGCCCGTGTTTGGCATGGAAAGATATTGGCTTTAAAATTCTGGCTTCCTTGTCATAGTGAGACCAGCTCTTGTAGTCTAGTAGTGATAAATTCATTTCAGATCACATGATTTTTTAAAAAACAACGGTAGCAATAATTCGAATTTGATCCTAAACACATTTACTCCAGATTGGTTATTTTCAACCAGCAGGTAGACTCCTTCCTATATCTATGTCATTCTAAATAAATCTGCAACGCAACAGCAGGCATGTGGTTAATTCCAGACCAGACGACTACTGTCGGCTTAAAGAACAACCGAACGGAATGAACTCAGTAAAAGATTAGTTAAAAATTTATAAATCAAATCCATTCTTAGTCATTGTTTAGAGGATAATTTTATTAAAGCCAACTTTCGAGATATTATTTTGATTTCAAAAATTCTTTAGCCATTTAAAAAAAAATGCAACTTATCTGTTGGGGGACAAGTTAGTCTCTATGCGAATTTTTCTTGATCCCTATTTTTCGGAAAACTAGAAATTTCTTAAACTTGATTTTTTTTAAACCAAATGAGAAGTTTAAATAACGTCCAAAGAAACCCATTAACGTTTTAAAAAATATTTAATTTTTTACCTTCCTTTCTCATAATATCACTAGCTTCCCAAACACCCTGTAACACAAACTTATGACGATCGACGTCGCATTAATTGTTAGATTCTCAGGAAAATGTTCCTACATGGAATGGAAATTATTCTTAAATGCACTGAAACGTAAAGATACAATGATACTAGAACATGGAGTGTATCTTGTAAATGTATGTTTAACACACAGTCAAACAAAAGCAGGTTCTTTACTGTATTAAATTATCATTGTGCAAAAACTTAGAAAAAAAAGAAACTTATGCAAGACGGTTACATGAAATAAGAAAAATTGATACAATTATATAAAATGTTAATTTATATTGTCAGAGAGGGAAAAAATGTTTAAGTAAAAGCAGTTGGGAATAGTCATTTAAAGGTTGTATTATAGTTCAAACCGCTATTAAATTGTTAAGTTGGTTTTAGCCACACGAGATTGATATTAAATAAGCAACTAAAATACGAAGTGGTTAAAGAGTTAAGTATCTTTTTTATCTGCCTTTTTCCTTTTCGATTTCCTGACTTCTCTTAAGAAATTTGTATGAAACACAACACAACGTTAAAATTGAAATGAAAAACAAAGTTCAAACATTTTTATTGATTTTCATAAAAATTTTTAGGGTTTTGCTTTAATGCTTTGTGTTTTATAGACACAAAAGTTTTTATGAAATACAAAAAATTTCAATAAAAATTTTGAAACTTGGTTTTGTTTCCCATATAAATTCTGGCATTGCGTTTGGCTGGTTTACTAATTAATCGTGTGTGTTACGATGTTTATACTTGTATAAATTTACAATTCTTTGTGTAGGCTTTGGAACTGAATTTTTTTGATGTATTGTTTGCTATTCTTTGCGCATCAGCAACAAGATTGATGCACTTGGGAACAGAATACATCGTCAACATTTTAAGGGTTGTTATAACAAATAGGTTGATATGTATTACTACAAGGCAACATGCGTTTAGGAAATGAAATTAGGCGCATCATTTTGAAATAAAAATAAATTTTTTGCCAAATACAAACATAGTACATATGTGCACAAAGATTTCAAGTTTAAACAATTTTTCCAATTCTTGAACAGTGAATGAAAAACAATTTTTCTTAAAATTATATTCGACAACCAAATTAACAATTCCATATGCCAACAATTTAGTACAGTCCCATATGGTCTAGTGGCTAGGATATCTGGCTTTCACCCAGAAGGCCCGGGTTCGATTCCCGGTATGGGAAACTTTTTTACTTCTTTAATTTAATAATTCACAAGTATCATATATATTTGATATGTCCAATAATAAAATAAATCCTCGATAGTATAGTGGTTAGTATCCCCGCCTGTCACGCGGGAGACCGGGGTTCAATTCCCCGTCGGGGAGACAGATTTAATTTTTTTCCTTTAATGGTAGAGATTTATTTCGAAAAATTGCTGATTTATTAATTAATTTTGAAAACGCATGTTTCATTGTGTTGTTTACATAGAAAAACGGCTAGTGTTATTACTACAATTTATGCACACACTACCTTTATAAACAGGTATGAATGTCTTTATTGTTCATGTTGACTCAGAGAATGCAACTCATATAAAATAAACAAGCAGCAACCCCTTAATTTATTAGTGATAACCGTACATAATATAATAATACTACTACAAAAAATTACTGTTTTATGCGGATTTTGGGTCGCCGTATCATTGCTTCGTTATTATGCGAAAACAACGTCAAAATCCTCCGTTTTCGTTTGGCGCTAAATTAGCTATAAAGAGTTGGACGACTTGAAAAAATTATTTTTAAATCCATTGAATGACCCCCAAACTGAAGCTTACTGTTCAGACTTGATTTAAAGACCACATCTAAGAACACTCGCTACCTTAATCAAATAATGAAATAAACCACTACAAATCCCTAATGGGTTAATTCGATGAGTACCCTCCGTAACTATGACGAGGTAGCTTTAACTAATGAGGCGCAGATACAGTAGGGGAGCTTTTGGAAAGAATTTTTAAAAGAAACCAAAAACATTTTTCATTAGAAAATGTTTATTTGTATAGATTTTTAGAAAGAGTTTTCGTCATCCCTTGTCAAGTTTGGTTTGTAGACAAAACAGTTTCGGCTAAGTGACATCTTCAGTGTCATATTTCGTTCAGAACAGAAAATTAAATCAACCTGTCGGAATAACACATCCGCATTTGTTTATTTTTAACGATTTTAAGGGGGAAATTTTCTCTTCCCCTGGATATGCGACTGGCTCAACTGAAAAAATTGGCAACTTCTGCATACAAATATTTACGGCCAACAGGTTTGTTGTTGTTATTGTCGTAACTGTTTAATGAATGGTTTAGCCACCTTCACTGCCTTGAGCTCAGTAGTCAATTAATCATTCATTTTTTTTTTCTCAACGCTTTTTCGCTCTCTATCTGTTCACTTTAAAATCAATGGATAAAATGCAAAATTATAATAATTTTGTAGAGATAAAAGTAAAAGCTGCATCATGATGAAGAGGTAAAAACTTAAGGTCAAAGACAGCATTTAGTTTAAATAAAATATTCATTAAATTCATTTATCTTCAAATACAACAACAGTGCGTAAGCCGTAAAAAATGCGGGTAAAAATAATTTTTATCTCTATCTACACCTTTTTGTAAGGATTTTAGAATTTAAGAAATTAAATATGTATATTCAATAACTATTACTTATTTTTATTACGCCAAAAATTTCTAACAAAACTCGCTTACAAAATATTAAGAAAGAATTCTTACAAAAAATAAAATTATTCAAATCACATACTTTGGCTATAATTGCTGCATATTTTCCCCAGCTGAATTGTAAATGAATAATATGAATTTTTATATAATCAGGCGCGGATGTGAGGGGAGGGAAAATAGTTTACTACACCCAAACCCCCCAACCCCTCCCCAACAAAACGATTAAAATTATACGTTGTGTTTTATAAAAAATAATTTCCCATTATTTTACGCCCAAATGGCTTATCGGGAATTTGCGCCTGCGTATAATACTTTAGTATTCTGTTCTTAATTATTTTATTAAGAAATCATAGACAATTTGAATTTTTTTTTATATTTTATTTGTTTGTTATAATCAAGACGAAAAATCAAATTGACAGCGTACCACCTGTCAATTATGCACAAGTCGTCGATTTTTACCATGAAATGAATGCGCCTGTACAAAAACTGAAAAAGTGCTTAATGGAAAACTTGAAGAGAAATAAAGTGAAATAAAATATAAAAATTAATATTAATAAAAAATAAATAATTAACATGCTAGAAACGCGCGGGCAAAAATGTGCATCAGAAATTAAATGTAAATAAAAATGTATGATGACGAGCTGATTGATAAGACCTTACAAAAGAATTGTCCATATGCATATACATATGTATAATCGGGTGATTTTTTGGCTACTTGGTTTTTCAGTGTCAAAAAAAAAAAAAGATTCGTGACATGTGGCAATGCCAAAAATGCGCAGTAAGGTTTGCAGTTTCACCGTGAATAGATTAACAAACGAACAACGCTTGCTAATCATCGAGTTTTATATCAAAATTCGTGCTGTGAGAAATATGTTTTCTACCGAAAAATTGACTTGAGCGACAAACTCTTTAATAGTTTAAGGGCTGCGTCAACAAACAGAATTGCCGAATTAGGTGTGAAGAGCAGCCAGAGGAAGTTCAAGAGCTGCCGATGCATCCTGAAAGAAGAACGGTTTGGTGGGGTTTGTGGGCCGGAATCATTGGACCGTACTTTTTCAAGAACGATGAAAATCGCAATTTTAAAATTAATGGGACAAGGTGCCATGCGATGATTACCGAGTTACTTCCCCCAAAATGGAAGAATGGGTCTTGCTTGACATGTAGTTTTAACAAAACGGCGTCAATGCCACATGGCAAGCAATACCGTGAACCTATTGAGAAGCGAATTTGGTGAGCAATTAATCTAACGTTTTGGAGCAGTCCATTAGCCGCAAACTCATGCGATTTAATCCTACAAAAATTTGTTTGCGGTCAAACGTGAAGCCATCCAAAATTCCAGCTGTGGAAGGCAACAATACAGCTACGATTGGTGAGATACCGACCGAAATGCAGGAAGATGTATCCCGAAATTGGAGCTCACAGATGGACCAACTACGGCGTAGCCGCCCGCTACATTTACCTGAAATAATCATTAAAAAGTGAATGGCTGACAATAATTTACCGGGACAAAATAAATGTTTCTTTCACTTTTGCAACTTTGCTGTTTTCTCTTTTTAAAACGCAAACGGTTAAAAAATCACCCTTTAATTTCGATTAAAAGCCATAAGACGTTAAAAAAACAACAAAAAAATAATAAAATATAATAGCAATGGTAAAAGATGGCTCATATTACACCCTACAATTAAGAAGCGAATGGAAAAAATATACGCCTTTAACAAAGCACGTTCTTAAAAGTGCCTTTTAAAAAAGTAGCTATGTAAAAATAAGTCATTTTTTTTAATTAATTACGTTCTTAAGTAAACTTTTGTAATTCACATTTTCCAAAGAACTTTTTTAAATTTTATATAAAAATTCCTTTAAATATAACGGGTTTTGTTTGATAATTGGCATTAATTTTTTGTTCATTTTTATTTTAATATGGTTTCGGTCATGTGAACACTTTCACTGGCTCGGAGCAAGTCCAATCACGAAGTACAAATTTTCGATCACTTTTTGCAGCATGTATGTCAGTGATAACGTATCGAATTTTTTCTTCCTGGGCATCAAGCGTCGGTGGTTTAATCAGAGTGGGACTATGTGCAGCCCCACAAAAAACGTAGCCGTGTTAAGTCAAGCACATCATCTTGGAGTCCCATTTATGAGTCTATTACACGAAATTTTTCGTTCACCTAAGGTTCTTTTCAATAAATCATTTGCGTCACCACAATTGCTTCATATTAAGGCCATTCAATTGTGGTGCAAAAAAGTCAGTGATCATGTCATCGCTCTTAAAGAAATACGGACCAATGACTCCACCGGTCCATTAAACACACCAACCAGTGACTTTTTTGAATTTCTAAAAAAGGACTTCTGAAAAAGGTTACAAAGTCCTTAACAAAGTACTTTCTTCACAAATGTAGTATACCTATTTTTAAAAACATTAAATAAATTATTTACTGCATACATTACTCTAAACAAATAATACCTGCCCTATTGATGGTAGAGTAGGCTGATATATCTAGATACTCATTGCAAGAAGAATGTGTGAATGAATAAAAGATTCGTTGGTAACAAAAGAACCGCAAATAAACAGAATATGACATGAATACCATAGTCAGTATTTTTTACTTTCGAACTCTTAGCCACGCTGAATGGCCGTATGTTTTAAGTGTCAGAGTGTTTCCTCCATGTCTTGCCATAAAACCAAAAACAACATTATTATCTCGAATAACAAATCAAAGCTCTTTGATATTGAAAAACAATAAAAAATTGATTTATAGAAATTTGCATTAGAAGAAACTATGGATGCAGATACTAAATGGAAACCCGTTAATACGGCCACTAAATGTGTGTTAAAAGAAATTAACGGTTTAAAAAAATATGAATAGAAAGAAATAGAAAAAAAAACTACAGAAACATAATTATAATAAAACAATATAACAAAAGGCCATCAGCACCACATCTTTATAAACAAGTCAAAATATCGTTTTTCTTTCTACCCTGAAAGTGAAACTTAAGAAAGAAAATCGAAGACATTTTAAAGAAAATTTACACCGGTTATAAAGTTTTTTATTAAACAATATGAGTTCACTTCAGTTAAAGTGATCAAAGGGCCGCTGCAAAGTGTCTTAGGCGGACTTGTCAAGTACTTTTTGGTTTTAAAATCTACCGGCTAAAATGAAAATTTTAAAATAAAATTGAAAAAAAATTCAATTACCTCATTACCACAATAAATAAACACCACTCGAGCAGACAGTTCGTTAGTCAAGCCAAATATTTTGTTAGTTAAAATAAAACTTTAAATATTATTAACACATAAAAGCAACAATTAAAAAAGTAAAGAAAAAAAGTACGCAAAAACAGGTTTTGTACCACTGTGTTATTAACTCCTTTATGTACATTGACTGACATTCATCCATGCATCCATGTGCAGAAACCCACTTTTTAAGCGCCAGGTTACCAGTTTTCCTCCAACGTTTGTTGATGGCTATTAACCTTTTTGTGTCCGTTTAACCAATTAGAAAAATATTTAATTTCTTTAGCGGCAAACGCAGATAAGAAAAGAAATTTTGACTTTTTAAGCAAATAAATTTTGCAAACATGTGGAATAAAGTGTTCAAAAAACTTAGGTGAGTAAAAAAAAAACTGTTAGACCCAGGCCAAACTTTGAAGGAGTGGAAACTTTCAAATTTAAGTAAAAAAATACGAATTTGGTTGCATAAATTATAACTTCTATTATTAGAACTTTTTTTAGAAAGTACATATCTACACATATCTACACTTACACATAAATATTAATCGTTGTTATCGATTTTTATCGGTTTTACCGTCTTCATACAAATTCGATATTTTCGTCTCTCTCGTTGTTATCGATTTTTATCGGTTTTACCGTCTTCATACAAATTCGATATTTTCGTCTCTCTGAGTTCGACATTTTGTTTTGTTGTTGTTTTTCCGATGTTTATGCGAGTGTTTCATTTTCGAAATAATGGGTTCCCCGATGTTTTTCCAGACTTAAGTGGTTTGTATGGGTTTCAGTTTTTCGAAAAAATTTGTTTAGTACTTTTTGGAAAAGTTCTTTGCAATTTTTTATATAAATTTTTTCCAATCGAAAAATCTGATTGTTTTTTACAGTTTATTCGATTATGGATACTTCTTTCCGATTTCAAGGAATAGGTGTGAATTTGCTTCTTTTTGATTAGAAAGCACTTTTCTTGATTTAATTTTTTTGCGCTTTTCTGTGACAAAAGCGATTTTTTTTTTTAACTTGAAAGTCCGTTACAGGTTCAGAGATGATCTCCAGTTTAGTTTCAACAAATTTAGCGTTCACCGACTTTTGGTTTTTAAAAAACCAGCAACTTTTCCGAGTCTGCCTTCGTTTTGCTTATTTTTAAACGATTTGTCATTTTTTAAAGATTCATAGTTTTACTAGTTTTGTTATTTTGCGAATTTTTATCATTCTTAATTTTAGGCATGGCTTTATCCGATTGTAGCGTTTTTTTTTCAAAATTCGGCATTTTATTGCACTTTTAAATTCTTTGTTTCTTTAATCTTGTCCCTTTGGCGATTCAAGGAATTTTGATTGATTTGATGCTCAAAAAGCATGATAGTGTAGATTAAACATGAACGTGTGTAACACGGGTTTTGATAGATCTGTCCGATTTGATAATGTTTTAAGAGATTTAATAAAATAATATTTTCAATGCGATCAGAGCTAAATTTGTTTGTGTGATAGTGTGTGACACGGTATTGCCGATATTTTTGTTTGAGTGACGGTATTGTACCGACAAAAAAGTGTATCGATGCTTCCTTCCCTAATTGAGTCATACGAATATGTAGGCGAATAAATCACGGGTTTATGGTGGAAGTACGAGTAGCAAATGGAATAGCAAATATTTTTGTGTTAATTAAAAAAAAGACGAAACTAGAAATTTTTTAAGTCAAAGAAAAATAGATTTTATTATTAAGTTTCGCTCAAGCCAGCCCATTTCACACTCTGAAAACCATAAATCATATTCTTAAGCATCTTTCGATGTACGCTTACAGCTTTTATCCACCTCTAGACACACCCCCACATCTTTTTTGTTTGCTACTTTAAAAGAAGAAAAATTAAGCAAACATGAATTTAAAGCTTAATTAATGCACAAGATTTTTGCAGAAAACCAGACATTGAGAAATTAAATGTTTTACAATTGTCTAACTGAACGAAACAAAAATATACATATGTACATAAAATATGCTGTTAAGAGACGCATCATGCATTTTTTTTAACCATGTCCTTCTATTATTAATTTGTATTTGCAGTGAATTTTCATCGATTTCCCATACTTATCAAATGGCACCGAGTGTCTGTCAAACTTCACCTAAATTGCTACCACACAGTAATACACAATCGGGTGTGCATTGTGAGGGTAATGGTGTTAACGGTCAAGGCGCTGGGGTTGGTGGTACATCATCGATTACACAACGAAGTAATTGTGGCAGCAGTAGTATTAATGGTTCAATGGCTTCATGTAAAATGTCGACAACATCAGACACTAGTTGGTCACAAACACAGTACAGTAAGGTAAGAAAATTAAAACAAAAACGTATATTATAAAATTAGTTTTTATATAAAAAAAATATTTAAAAAAATTATAAAAATTTTCCCGTACCGGGAATCGAACCCGGGCCTTCCGGGTGAGAGCCGGATATCCTAACCACTAGACAATACGGGATGTTATTAAAATGGAATCAAATTCGTTATAATACTAAATAAGTAACACCATAATACATTACAGTCGTACCACATTCAGCCATATCTGTTTGTTTTTTACACCACCTCAACGAAAAAGAACACCGCTATTATTTGTAAGCGACTAACTACTACTACCAAATTAAATTCACATCACAAATTTGATTAATTCCATTAATTTTGAAAACAGAAATTTTAATTATAACAAAGCCAATGTTTACTACAATTTAGTTTCATGTTTAACAAACAGCCAGTTTGTGGAATTATAAGCCTAAAAATGTAATTGCGATATAAACAGTTTATCCACAAAAAAAATCAAGTAAAAACAGTTAATAATATCCCAGATATTATACCAGATTTTTCTGACGACTTTCGAGGTAACCAATTTTTTTCGAAAGCGGCTCTAGCGGTTTTTAGCACAGTCAATGTTTTTTATCTATGCGCTGTTCTTCCCGATGCCATATAGTTTATAGCGGCACACTTTTTAGTTTCTAGGAAATAGGAAAACCAAAAATCGATGGCCCCTATTTATAAAACCGATTTTATTGAAATAATTGGTTTTAATTATTTTTATATTGAGGTCATATACATTCAGCTTTGTTGTAATTTATCTCTTGATACTGACCAAATATCATGGAAGTCAACTAAATAAGAGAACGAAAAATGACACTGAAGATTGCACATAGCCGAAATCGGTTTGTCTCCAAAACAAACTTGACAAGGGATGACGGAAATTCACACCAAAAATCTGCATCAATTAAATTATATTTTTCCAAATCGTTGCTAACTTTCGTTGCTGGAAAATTCCCAAAATCATTGCTAATTCCTAAAAATAAGCTAAAATCCCCTGTTTTTCATTTCCGGCGTTGCTATCGTGGCGCACGTTTTTATTTTCCTTTGAGTTTTATGTACGCAAAAATTATGATTTTGTAGACACAAGGTTAACGTATATACACGATTAAAAACTATTTCAATATAGATTATATTTTGTTTTTTTTTTCAGGAAAATCAAAGACCGCCTGTTTATAATCCAGAAGACTATGTTGGGGCTTTAAAGAAATTCGGCAAAAGGCAAAGTGGCCCAAATCCTAAATCAATCTATGATGCTTCTGGTACAACAGAAGAGAATTATAAATCCGCAACATTGCCAAGCAAAAATTCAGAATACAAGTAAGTTAAAGTAAAACATATAAATAAAAAAATTCTCAAACAACTATTCCCCAACTTTGCAGAAGTCCTATTGTAGCACTAGAAGCCAATGAAGGAGAAATGTCTTTACGTCAATTCGCCACCATAACAGATTTACTGACCAAATTAAAAGCCGATTTAAGAGTTTCATTTCCAAGGTTTTATTTAATTTTTTTTTTTTACTTTACGCTTATTTTACTTGTAAACATCTTTTCTTTACGCATGAAATATTTTCAGTTTTGTTCAGGAGTTTGTAGCTGCTCCCTCAGATGGCATAAGTTTGCTATTAGAAGTGTTACGTTCTATACAATTGTCCCAAGCTGTTAATGCTCCCCTGAACATGATTAACAATACCGCCACAATGCCAAGGAATTCACAGAGCTATCAGAGACGAGCTTTATTAGATGAATTGGCTTGTTTGTGAGTGAATGACTGTCCTTTTAAAGTAAATAAATGCATAATTTTCCATAATTATAGGCAATGTTTGAATATCTGTTGCTCTCGCTCCTTGGAGGCTACTTCGCGTTTAGGAACTACTTCTGTAGGTCTTATGCCCTTGGCTTCTTCGGCAACTGGTCAGGGTATAAGGGCCCGCATTTTGTCAATGCAATTAATGGCCAATGCTTGCGATAAACAATTATTCGGTCATGGTAATCAAAAATTAGCCATGGCTGGACATACGGCCGTGTCAGAAGCTATGTCAACTCTGCGCTTAAGATGTAGTGAGCCGGTACGATTTCGTTTGCTTATGGGTATGCTAAATAGTGGAGGAGGGTCTGGAGAATTACAAGCTGTGGGTGTTAAGTAAGTGCTTTAGAAAACGAACTAAAAATAAAAACTTTATGACTCCATTAATCTTTTTAGATTTATAAATGCCTTTTTGGAGAGCGCGGAAAACTTACAGCAACGTTTATATTTACAAGCCGAACTTTTCCAAGCTGGATTTGATCCCAATAACTTATCAAAGGTAAATATTTTAGCCCAGCTGATTTTATATAAATAAGTAAATTTTATTAAAACTTCTTTCAGACCATTTCGTCTTCTTCCCCATGGATGAATGTTTTATGCAATGAACTGAAACGTTTTAATGCCATTTATGTAGATGTTGACAAAATGATAAACCAAGCTAGAGAAGCCGAACGAGTACGAAGTCAAATGGTTATATTAGAAAGAAGGGTACAAATACTTCATGAAGAAAAGGCGGTATTAACTTCCATGGAAAGACGCCTTCAAGAAAGATGTGCTGAGTTACAAAGAGAAATATTCCGTTTACAAGGAGCTCAGCATGAAAATACTTTTAAATCACTTGATAAACAGGGTGTAACTCTGCCAAGACACATACCGCCGGGTAAGCAAGATTCTTCCGAACATGAAGATGAAGGCATCAGTAGCTCTGACACGGGGCCTTCACTATCGCCAGTACCCATTTTGGTCTTGCCTCAAAATACCAAGAGCAATCTTAATAATACCGATGTCGATATAGAAAATGTTATGGATGAGTTGGATAATGTGGTTAATGAGGCCGAAAAGCAAATTACTTCAAATGAATGCAAATTCTCTATGTTTAGTACCGAAGCCAAGGAAAAGGAGATCGTTCCAGTGAATATTGTGCCTCAACCGCCCAGAAAATCGCGCTCGTTGGCGCATTTAATACAGCACGACGGCTCTGAAATGGATGGCTCCGAATATGGCATGATGATGATGCAAAAACAAATGACACAAAATCAAGAAGAACGAGTAGCGGCCCTAAAGACTTTTTTCGATGAGTCGGACTACATTATACAAGATCATGAGAAATCATATCATCGTTCGATTTTAGAATCTCCAGAAATACCTGAAAATTCTACAAATCAACAAAATGCTTTCAGTACACCCAACAATACTACACGAGAGCTCTTAGATGTCATAATGAATGCCCGCCATTGCGATGATGATCCCAATCTTAAAGCCCTAAGAGATGGAAATGAAACTGACCTTACGACTAATGAGGCCATATTAAATATACAAAATAAACGCCACAGTTTTTCCGAGGCCACAAATAGTGCAACAGTCCCGGCTCAACACTTTAATGGAGTCTTCTTTATGACCGGCATGAATACAGCACAAAAATATCCCAAACCGGACTTAACAGCCGCTCTGCAAGCTAAGAGAGTTACAAAGAATGTTGAACGTTTAGAAGCGGTATTTGCCAGTCATACTGAAACATTTAATGAGGCGTCACGGGGACAACAACTTATACCTACGAATAGGGAAAAATCAAGAAGTAATCAGCAGATATATTTTGGAAGCAATCCCACAATAAGAATTGGCTCATACACCAGTCAAACCAGCCGGCCTGATCTACTGAACACCAATAATGTCAAGAGTCGAACCAGATCGTATACCCAGGGTTCCAAAGTCACCGATATACCATCAGGTTTATATTAGACACCTAAGTAAATAAGTTTCAAACATCTCATTCAAAACATTTTATTCATACAACTTAGCATTTATTGATTTAGAGAAAGAAAGCTTTTGTGCAATAATAAAAATTTATTTGCAAAGAACTATTTGCGTTACGTAACTAAGTATTTCCTTAAGTTAATTTACGATTACCGTACTTTATAAGTTATTAATTTGGTAATTTGTACTAGTTTCCTTTTCTTAATAAAAAAAAAAATTACATATATTTATAAATAAATAGTTTTTAGGTAAAAACCAGAGATTTAAATTAAAAATGATTTGAATGGTGGTGGATTTTAAACACCGACTTTAAACATTTGTAAACTTTTTAAACTATTTATGCTTTAAAGAAATAAGATAAACTTGATAAAGTTCTATAATAATTTAAAGAATTTTATTAAAAGTTTTTGTATTTTTTCACTCTTTTATAGCACTGCTTTGGCACCACCTTTTTTTATTGATTCATCATAACACTTAACTAACTTTTCTGTTATAAGCAAAAATTAAGCACAAGTGTTTTACTTTTATACGTAAGAATTTTCAAACATATAAATCCAAAAAATTATTAATTTAAAAAGCAATAAAATTACTTGGACTTTAAAATAATTTTCAAAATAAGTTTTATTTGATTTTTATATATTTTTGGCAAGTAAGAAGAGTTGACTTTAAGGGGAACTTTATTTTAAACATCTGGTAACGTAGTCATAACAAGTATGTATGTATATATCGCACACTCACTTCAAAAGTGACACAACTCAAAATTTATATTACGAATTTTTTGTTGAATTAAAATTGTAGAATAAATGAACCAAATTTAAAAAAATCTGATTATTATTCATTCAAGATAAAAGAAATTAATTTAATGTGTGTTTATAATAAGTTTTATATAAAATATCTATGTCGAATGCAGTGCAGTGCGATCGGTGTGTTTTTCAATAATTTACAATAAAAACTAGCATTTCGCGTAATGGGTAGACAAGTTAGTAATAAGCACAAGTGGGTGTGCGATATATCGTATTGTGATTAATTATTATCTCAAGAAGTACCAGACCAAAGAGATAAATAGACTTATGATAGCCCAATCAAACAAAAGATTAAAAAACAGTGTTTAACGTTGTGGCAGACCATAACCTGTTTTTGAATAAAGGCTCTAATGCTTCATAAATTTTATTTCATTGGAGCTCCTATTGGATCTCAATTTTTATTATAAAACAAAATTAGGGCAATATTATTACTCGTATCAAGAGATTTAAAATTAGCAAAAACTTCACACAATGTAGAACTTATTTTCGGTCTACAAATATCACGCAAATGTGTTCCCAAGCTGGGCTCAATGTCTTCAATATGCAAAAAAGAATTGTAAAATATTAAATAATTATTTATTTTTTAGCTCGTGGATATTTTACTTAAATAGCAAAAAGATGGCCAACATTTTTTTTCTTTAGTTAGTTGAGGCACAAAAATGCCTTAATAATATTGCTGGAATAATTTTAAAAGCCTATAAGCTATGGATTAAAATTATATTGAACGGTTTTAACATTTTTATACATATTTTTTTCGAATCTGACAGACCTATATCAAGGTACCACGATTAAGTGTCATCTACATTAGACATGTTAAAACATTTGCTTCGACAACATATAAAAAGTAAATGAAAAACCGTCAACAAACAGCAATTGAAACAGCCTTAACGGCACGTTATAAAGGTCACGTCACGTTCTAAAGGTAATGTCACGTTATGAAGGTTATATCAGGTTAACGTACTACTTTATGCACGTAAAACTCAAGAGAAATTAATGAAAATTCATCAGTGTTTTAAAAACGATAGTACGACTGATTTTGTCCCATTTACACCATTTGTATAGAGCAAAACATAGTAAAATGAATACAGCTGTTGTTACAAAAGTACCAAATATTACACGTAAAATAAACATCCGCCAAGATGGCAAGGATGGAAATGAGAAGCAGGGAATTTTAGCACATTTTTGGGAATTAATGGCAATACTACTAGCAACGATTTAGGGTGTTTTTCAGCAACAAAAGTTCGCATCGATTCGGAAAAATGTTATATAATTTACTTCCCTGAGTTTTAGTCAGTACCAAGAGATAAATTACAATAAAGCAGAATGTATACCTCAAATTAATCCAATTAAATCGGTTTTATAAATGAAGGTAATACATTTTTGTAGAATTTTGGAACGAATTTCCGTCATCCCTTGTCAAGTTTGGTTTGGAGACAAACTGGCTTCGGCTATGTGCCATCTTCAGTGTCATTTTTCGTTCTCAATACATTTTTGGTTTTCCTATTTCCTATAAACTAAATAGTGTGCCGCTATAACCTATGTATATGACATATGGAAGCACATATGTGTCTATTTTTTTAGAAAATTCTAAAAACAAAGAGTCATACGACTGTCATATTTTCATCCGTATATTCGCTTAATGTTGTACCGGTCATTACATATTATGTTTAGACGATACCATTCGTGCTCATATACACACAAATTTGACATGCCGTTTGACTTGTGTGTCAGTGTAAACCACCCTTTAACAGCATTTTATGTCTAATGTAGACGACATGTTATGATGAATTCGAATGCGACACTTAAATGTATTAGAGTTACCATACCAACAACTTATCATAGTGGTCATTTTTATATTGCAACTATGTTACTTAAAAAAGAAATTTGATTTGCTGAAATTAAATTGATTTCATAAAAATTTTAAATTTAGGTATTGAATTCTGACTTTATTTTTATATGTCTTTCATACAAAATTAAAATAAATAAAAAATGTAGCTAATATGTAGTGCTAAAATCATAATTTATTGACTTTGCAAAGTATGCTACATATATCAAAATTGACTTTAGTAACCTTAATAAGTTTCTAGGAATTCTTTCAATTGTCTTCTTAAATAATAATTGATAGTCAATTATTCATAAGGCAAGATCATCTATCTATCAGTCAAACCTCATACAACAATGTTTAGTAATTAAAGGCAAAAATCTGGGCCATATAGTTAGCTTAATTAAAAAAAAAAAACAACAATAATTTAAGAATACACGATTGTTCAGTGTTATAAACGTTTTATATAATTTATTTTTTTTTTTTTTTTGTGAAGACGACAGTTTGTTTGCTTTTAAAATTTATCGCCCACAAATAACTAAAATTGAAAACAAATTTACGACACCAAGACGCAATTGAAACAATAAAAATATAAAAATTAAGAGCCTTTAAACTGAGAAGCAATTTTGTAAAAGGCCAAGAAAGTAAAATATATATTAAAAAACCTTTACAAATAAATTTTTATAAAGAAGAAACAGGCAAAATATTTAGCAAATTAAAGCTTTAAAATATAATGAAACAATTATATAAAAAAGTAAGACAACTATTTTAAGACTATGTACTTAGAGAAGAAAATACGTTAAATAATAGTTGTAGTAAAAAACTAAACGGGAGATTAAAATGAAAACTATTTTCATACAACCTTAATTCGTCGACTACAAGAAGCCTTAATTGATAGTACCTCTTCTACTCGCAAAGGAAGTGAAAATAGATGCGGAACGCGTTATGAAATAGGCTGTTAATAGTTTCACATAAAAATTTTAAAATGTTTGATAATTCGAAATTAATTGCGAATAACAAAAATTTGGCAACATATATAATTTAAAGTTCAATTGACATGAACATTTTTAATGGAGAAAAATCAATTATAATATTTCAGATATATTCGAAAATTCGAACTTAATTTTGAATTTAAAAAATGTATCGATTTTGAAGCTGTACATTTCTTTTATTACGCTTTTTTAATAGTTTCAAATAAAAATTGTAAAATTTTTGTTAATTCGATAGTAGTTGCGAATCAGAGAAATTTGGAAACAACTATAATTTAAAGTCCAATTGACATGAAAAACTTGTAGTTTTAATGGAGAAAAGCCAATATTAATATTTCAGGTATATTCGAAAATTCGAAGTTAATTTCGGATCTTGAAGCTCCTTCGATTTTTAAATAAAATGTTTGATAATTCGAAACAAATTACGTATTGCAGAAATTTGGTAACAACTATAATTTAAGGTCCAATAAACATGAAAAACTGGAAGTATTATAGGGAAAAAGCCAATACATATTAATATTTGAGAAATGTTCAAAAATTTGAACTTAATTTCGAATTTAAAAAAATGTATAGATATCGAAGCTGGATTTTTTTCAATACACTTTTTTAATCGTTTCAAATCAAAATTGTAAAATATTTGACAATTCGAAATTAGTTGCGAACCAGAGAAATTTGGAAACAACGAAAATTTAAAGTCCAAGTGATATGAAAAACTTGAAGTTTTAATGGAGAAAAGCTAATATTAATATATCAGGTATATTCGAAAATTCGAACTTAATTTCGGATTTAAAAACTTATCGATTTTGAAGCTAAACTTTTCTTTTCATTACGCTTTTTTAAAATACCGTCACAGCCGTAAAACAAGTGGTTGAAAATAACTCACGCGACAGCAGTTAAAACGCATTTTGAGGGAGAAAACAACACAAAAAGAATTAAAGAACCTGGTTGGAGTACCATATAAAACTCAATTTTGACATTGGTAGAGACCATTTGTTCATGTGCGGAATTCAGGAGTTTATGCTTTCTATAAAGAGCTTTCTATATAGATCTAATGCTGGAGAAATCACCTCATGTAATAGCCTGGCAATATAGCTTCTTGTTAGCCATACATATCTGATCCCCACCTCCAAATTGTTAAATCAAAATATTTTTTTTGTGTTTCTTTCTAAAGGGTGTTTATAATTCCACATCGCCTGTATAGCATTCTAAATTGTAAAAATATCAAATAACATACATATAATGCTGTGGTTACCATACAGGTGTAACCAACTTCAATATTGAATTCAGTCTGTCTTTGCAAGCAATAAAGTATGACGATTATACAAAAACTCGTACATATATTGAGAAAAACAGTAATCACAAAACATATGAAAAGAAAAACAAGAAAAATCATAAGGAAAAACAGGGCATGGAAGAAGCAAAAAATAGTTCCATCAAACAACTCAATCAATTGCACGCAAAAGCTACTCGTACAATAAATCGTTTTAATGAGAATTCAATTTTAATTGAACTACAGTTGCTAAACAGATTTCGAACTGGAAAGGTTTTCAAAATACTTAATCAATAGCAAAAAAAAAAAACAAAAATCCTATCATAAAAGATTAAATTTGCGCGGATAACAAGTATTATTTTACAATAATAAAACTTTAATACGATTAATTTATCGGTCAACAGTCAGTTAAAAAATTGAAGATTCTGTACCTTTGTCACTAACAATTAGATAAGAGTACATATTTATTTTATTTTAGTTGGTGTATATGAAATCTAAGTCTTCAACGTACTTATTGTTAGTCGCTCGAAAAAATTAACTGAAACAAAATTGTGCTTGCGCTTTTAGGTGAAAAATTTTATTAAATTCTTTTATATATTTTTTTAGTAAAAAAATTAGTGTCTTTTCTTGTCTGTTTGGCTAATAAACTAACGAACCTCTTCATCAGGAAAACTCTACCTGTTACTGTGGAAAACTTAGAAATGCTGCAAACTAAATGAGAGTTATAAACAGTACATTAAACAACATATTAAATCTTCAGTCCAACGAAACACCTAAAGAAGTGAAATTCGCCCAAAACTGTAAATTAAAAAAAGTGTCACACAAAAAAAACTTAAACTGTAAACAAAAAATTTAAGTTTAAGAAAAAATATTTAATGCGTGAAAATAATATTATAATCAAAAAATAGTTTTTTTTTTAAATAGAATTATCTAGCAAAAACGTCGTTATATTAAAAATAAATTATTGAAAGACTTACAAGACTTAAAAATTTGTAACTACCAAAAATAATAATGTTTAAAAATAACTGAAATAAATAAAACTTTTAATAAAAATTACTTTTTCATAAAAAAAAACTGCAAAAGTTGATCAGCAATTTTTCAACGATGGCTAAAAATCGTATCCCTAATGTGAATCAACAACTTTAAATAAAAACAAATTATTTAAAACAAAATTCGCTATTTATAAATTCAATAAACATTAATTTAAAATAAAATGGTAGACCGACAAAATACCGATTAAAAATTTATGTTATTAAAAAACTAGCTGACTTCCTAAGCGTATGTATACCATGTAATAATTGAGTATTAATAACGTGTTGATACATTGCATAGTTACTTTTATTATTTGCAACTACATTTTTTTGGGGTTGCACTATTATAAACCCTCTTGACTAGCCAGAAATCTGTTCGCACATGGACACAGCGTCGGCAGAATGACGAGAAGAAATTTGTTCGGGGTCTTCTGTGTGGAGAATACGTATATATGTTTCAAGCGTCGGCAGAATAACGAGAAGAAATTTGTTCAGGGTCTTCCGTGTGGAGAATATGTGTTCCTGTTCAGTTTGAGCATATTTTTTTGTTTGTCATCGAGATTGTTCTCTGAATAGTTTATGTACAAGCTTTTCCAGTCTTTCGCATACACGTGTGTTATTTTTTTGTGTGATGGAAGAACAGTGATGTGTCAACTACTTTTCGGACAACGTTTTTTTTAACACTAACCGACCAGCAACGGTCATCACGAGCCAAATTCTTGTGTCAACAGCAATCTGTATATGGCGTCTGGACGAGCCATAAATCTGTTCAGCCATTGTACATTTTGCTGTTCGCCCAGAAACTTGGACGTTGTCCGAACAATTGTTCGCACAACTCTGTTATGCCAATACACAAACCAAATTCACATAGGCAAAATAAAAAATATATAGACACCTGTACACAAAGCATCGAAATAATCTCGATGAGAGACAAAAATGTTATGCTTAAACTGAACAGGAACATCTAAACGTATTCCCCGAACAGAAGTTCGCGAACACATACTCTCCCGTTATTTTGCAGACGCTCTCAATGTGCGAACAAATGTATGGCTAGTCAAGATGTAGTGGTACGTTCGCATAATAGATTAATGGCTAGTCAAAGCGGCAAGTTCTCGTTAACGATTTTTTTTTTCAAATAAAAGACGGCAGTAGTTAAAATAAACTTAAAAAAAAACATTACTTATTCACAGAAAACACCAGAATAAAATCATGAAAGTAAACTTACTTTGCCTAAAGTAACTCGATTTGAACGAATTGCTACTTTAAACAAATTTTAAAACAAAATTCTAGTTTTGAAAATATCAATTGTAAAAAAAATTCTTAGAAAGCGGTTGGTTGTTGCACTTAAAAAATTAAATATTTTTCACAAAATTTGTTTTTATTCTACAAGGACGTGAAGGGGCACTACGTTTTAATACCTACAATTTTGATGAGAAATAATGGCTTCAAACTGAACATCACATACAAATTATGTTTGTATACTTGGTTCTGCAACAGTTGACCCCAATAACAAGTGCTATCGTATTTAGAATTCCATGCAGTGAATGATATTCCGTTACAATACGTCAAATATATCGTAATAATTTTCTTTTCCAATCATTTTGCACCCTGCTTTTTTAACAATAAAAATAGTTACTTTCACATACCGCCAAACGCACACATTGGGCTAACAATATTTGTGGTTTCAATTTTATTGTTAATTCGATTAAAATCCGAAGAATCGTGCATAGTAAAATGGCAACTAAAGCCTTTAATGTGTAAATGTATAATTGGATTAGTTGCAAGTAAATAATGTTAAGTAAGGTGCCTTTAATAAATTTGTTTTATTTATCATTTCCAGATATTCAAAGAAATTGTTTAATTTTGTGTAGCATATTTTCAAGGGATTTGACAACATCAAGTGTTGGCGTATAAAATGAATCCACCCACTGCTGATACGCCACCTGTTATACGACCGTTAACGCCTGCCCTACAAGAAGTGGCCATACGTGAATTAAATGAAAATCCCAAACAAACCGCCGAAAATGTTTTCAGATTAAGACAGTGGATTATAAATCAGTCGCATTTGAAAGCGCGAACAAATGATCAATTTTTGTTGGCCTTTTTAAGGGGCTCAAAATTTAGCCCAGAAAAGGCTAAACAGAAAATCGATCGTTATTATACTTTAAAAGCTGCCATACCAGAAGTATTTAATGAAAAAAGAATGGTGGATCATCATCAGGTATTGGAGATCTTAAGAATGGGGTAAATAATTAAAAGGTGTTTTGGGAAGGATACATTTTTTATACCGTTTTTCCCCCTTTAGCATAATATTACAAATTCCTATACCCAAAGAGACAGGTAGACCCTGTGTAACCATTATACGAGCAGCGGCTTATGATATCAGTAAATATAAATTTCAGGACATTATCAGAGTTGGCTCTATGTTTGGTGAGATAATGATGATAGAGGATGATAATTCCACCGTCTGCGGTTATATAGAAATAATGGATATGATGGGTGTAACTGGCAGTCATTTATTTCATTTGCAACCAGATTTGTTAAGAAAATTTTCCATATTTGTTGACGAAGCCATGCCAATGCGCCAGAAAGGCACTTGTTTTATTAATGTACCCACACCCTTTGAGAAGGGTTTCAAGACACTTAAGGGATTTTTTCCCGAGAAAATTAGAAATAGGGTAAGTTTTCTTTGCAAAAAAAAAAACCCCACACAAAACTTTACTTTAAGTTTTCAAATTTTTGACAGATTTCTGTCTGTTCCACCACCGACATTATATACGATCATGTTTCCCTTGAACACTTGCCGGCAGAATATGGTGGCACCAATGGCACGATACAGGATATTATAGAACGCATGGAAGCAAAATTAATGAAATATCGTGACTATTTTTTGGATGAACCTAATTATGGTACAGACGAAAAATTACGGGAGGGTGGCTTAGCATTTGATTATAAAAGTTATTTTGGTATAGAGGGTTCTTTTAAGCAATTAGACATCGATTAATTGGTTGCCCTACATTTTATAAAAAGCTTGTTTCATGATTTTGATTTTAATTTTAAATTCTAAGAACTAAATTTATCTAAGACACACACAAATTGTTACTTGATTAAAGATAATATTACAAGTGTTTTGTTTTTAAGTTTAGTTATAAAGTTTATTTGAATAGAAATACTAACGTTTTTTATTTCTTATTCTTTTTTCTTTATTCAAAATGACTGCAGTTGCATGGATTACGCCAAAGAGAAGATCGTGGTTGAGGAGTTTTTTCGGTTTATTTCAATAAAGTTTTGAAATTTATTATGTGTTTATTTTCTTGGTTCTCTAAAGTTATTATAATAATATTTTTAATGTTTCATAATTCGTCCTATATTTTCTTCAATCCTTCTATTTAATCTAGTTATATTTTCTGAATCTAATTTTGCACTAATAAAGTTTGAACATGAAAGTTGGATGTTAGAATTAGTTCTGAAGTTATCAGTATTTGCAAAATCTTTAATTAAAGTAGGAATAACTTCGCTCAAACATTTTGTTAAATTTCCATTTTGAAATAGGTAATTTTTAAGGAGTGCATTTTGTTGAAATTATATTTTTAAAAATAACTTATTTTAGATAAACTTTCTCACATAAAGAATTTATGAAAGTAAATCTTAAAAGTACGTCTGTAAGTTACTAAAACGCTCCATGCATTATATAATATTATTGCCGTTTTGCTCTAAACTCTTCAATAAGTGACACCATACATGTATCAAATAAATTTGTCTGCTCTTTGCTGAATTAAAAAAAATAATAAAATTTATGCTAGCTAAAAATTTTATGGATAAAATTTTCCTTTCCTTTAGATACTTTTGCTTAACGAATGTTGGTTTTCAAATGGTCCTCGTACACACGGCTTTTTTTACGTGGCCCCACAAAAAAAGTCTAACGGCGTCAAATTGCATGATTTTGGTGGCCAACTGACGTCGCCAAAAAGTGAAATTACGCGTGCTGGAAAATTCCCATACAATAAAGCCAAAAGTCTGTCGTGTGGTGTAGCTCGTGGCACCGTCTTGCAGAAACCACACATCGTCCAGTTCAAAATCTTCAAATACAGGCAAAAAAAAAAAAAATTCGCTTATCAAACGACCTTGGAGCTCTAAATTGACGGTAACGGTTCTTCCAGCGTCATTTAAATAGTAATAGAAGTAACGTTTGACCCTTTGAGAGTAATTATAAATTTAAAACTGACAAAAAACAGTTGCCGGTTTATTTAGTTGATTCACAAACCCATCACGTTATAATTCACACTAGCAACAGTTTGTGTCTTTGTTAATACAAAAGTTGAATATTCCGCAACATTCAAATACTGCGCTGAAGCACAAATCCAAAGTTTTTTTCGCGTTTACGGAAAACATTCAAATATGTATCAAAACTTTCTTAAATTGGCCAATAAATAATACTTTGTTTTGATTTTAATATTTTAAAATTAAAGAAGAAACCAATAATTTCACGTTTTAAACCTATGACCTCCAAGATCATGCAATGAACACCGGCCGGAAAAGTTTGTAGGCTTGGAAAACGAAAATAAAAACGAAGAAAAGAATATTTTTGTACAACCTTCTCTATAGAGAATTTCGATCTTTAATTTACGGAAAGCTATGTACCTTCCTAATGCTGGGTGTAAAGTATCCAATTGGAATATTGGCAGTGAGTAACAGCAATAAAAATTGCTGCATAAAAATAACTGTTTTAAAATTTGCAAAACAAAAGTAAAACATTAATATATTATTTAACTTTACTGACAGCAATCAGCCAAGTTTATCAGGCACTTTGGGTGAAGATATCTGATAGCATTATTATTGATAAAGAAAATATAATAAAAACTCAATAAATACATTTAATTCAAAGTTTAGTTATTAATATTATAGCAACATGGCACAGTTAAGACCCTTAAATGAGGAACTACAAAAGGCAGCCACCGAACAATTGGGTGAAGATCTCGCACGCATACCAGACGATTTGGAGGCTTTGAAAACATGGATTAAACAGCAGCCACATTTGCGTGCCAATATCGATGACCAGTTTTTAATTGCTTTTTTGCGAGGCTGTAAATACAGCATGGAAGGAGCAAAATCAAAAATTGATAAATTCTTTACACTAAAAAGTAAATTTCCTGAATTTTTCTGTGCCACAAATGTAGATGATCCCAAGTTTAGAGATATCGCACGTTTGGGGTAAGTGTTAAGTTATTATTTACATAATTCAATTAACTATTTTATCTTTTAGCGTTTGGACTTATTTACCCACGCCTCTGCATGACAACGGAGCACGTATCTGCATAATGCGTTTTGGCATATATCCCGCCGAAAAATACACCATTGAGGAGATTATGTCGGTGGCATGTGCCATGCAAGAAATCGTTCTGCTCGAAGATGATTATGCTAATGTTAATGGTGTTGTGTTCGTGGGAGATTTCGAAAAGTGCACTATGGCACATATGTTTCAAATGACACCGTCCGTTTCAAAGAAAATGACTGTATTTTCGGAAGAAGCTTTGCCACTACGACCTAAAGCGTCACATTTTATTAATACTCCAGCGGGATTTGAGCACATTTTTAATATGATTAAGCCCATGATGTCGGAGAAACAACAGAAAAGGGTAAGGAAGATGATAGTTAATTGAAAAAGTATGCCAGTATACCTTTTCGAAGTGATTAAAAAATTAATTCTTAGTTTTAACTTACTTTCAAATATCTTCTTAGTTGTATGTTCATGGTAATAAAATGGAACTGCTGACCAAAGAAATCCCACTGAAATATTTGCCCAAGGAATACGGCGGTGAAAATGGCAGCATTGCTGAGCTCACCTTTGAATGGGAAAAGAAATTCGATGATTATAGAGAATACTTCCAAAGGAACGCCACTTATGGTACCGACGAATCATTACGTCCCGGCAAAGCTATCGATTTTGAGAGTTTGTTTGGCATAGATGGCTCCTTTCGTAAATTAAATGTCGATTAGATTAATTCAAATACTTTTAGTGACGTTAACTTTTTTACGAAAAACTAAAATAAAACTAAACAATATATACTCGACTAGCCCGAATCTTAATTACTCTTCACTTAATTATCAACTAATAAATATGAATGCCCTAAAAGATATTACTGTTTTTCAATAGCAATTACAAATGAAAACCATATTTTACAGATCTACCCCACATATTGGTCCGTAATATACGTTGGGTCTTTGCAAAATCCATTTCAACAACTGGCAAAGGGGATCGGTATATAAAAAAGAAATTTCACCACAAAAATTAATTCATACAATTTTAGAATTTCACTAAAAAAAATTTTAATTTCATCAAAACTTTGCAATAAGCCAAAAATTTAAAAAAAGAAATAAAATTTAATGAAATTATGTTACACATTTATATAAAAAAATCAAATTTCACTACAAAGGGGAAATGCGCAAAAAAACTAAAAAAGTTAAAAAGTCACGAAAAAATTTAAGTCATAAAAATGATAGATTTTAACAAAAATCTAAATAAATTAAAAAACGAGATTTCACCATAATTTGGAAATTCACCAAAATTCGAAAATTTACCACAAAATCAAAAAAAAAAAATTACGAAAAATTCAAAATTTTGCCAAAGTTAAAAATAAACCTAAAATTCGAGAATCAAAAATATATAAACATTTAGAGAAGAGAAGATCTAATTAAAAGAGTAGTAATTAAGAACAACAAAAACATCTCATGTTTTAATCGACCGGAGAGGCTTGTATTTAAATCAATAAAACCGGAGGCATAAATTAAAGATTGCAAACAATCCCTAGCACCAGAAAAAATTTGTAGTACATTTTTAGTAGTTCATACTTTTGTTAAGGGCATATAAGACTCGGCACAGCCGAATATAGCTCTCTTACTTATTATTTTTTTATTTTAGAATTTTTTCTCTTAAACTTAATAGAAATATTAGCAATTACTAGCATCAATAAATCCTACCCCCCAAATACTCTCTGGCTAATTAACATTTATGCTATAGTCTCTAATCTCTTCAGAAATAACACATGTGTTGCTTAATATAAACAACTTTTTGCAATGAATATATGCACGATTGAAATTGATTCAAGTTGATTTCATTGAGAAGTTTATTAGCAAATAATACATTTTTCAAACTTTCAATAACTATTGTAACATGTATTTCAATGTTTGATTAATCTTGTTAAAATAATGTGTAAAAGTTCAAGTTTTAGCATCTTTAAAACGCTGTTCGGACATGCATGTATTAGTTACTATTAGTTAATCTAGCGCTTTAAGTATTTGCATTTTATTAATCAGTTGTTAATTAAATTTAAACGGGAAACGATCATAACGTTGAAAATGTTACATATAAAGAATTTGCCAATTGAATTGCAAAAAGTAGCTGAAACTGAGTTGGGTGAAGTTCCGGCGAGAATAGCCAGCGATCTGTTGGCCTTGAAGACTTGGATAGAACAACAACCTCATTTGAAAGCCCGCCTAGATGATCAATTTTTAATACAATTTTTGCGTGGCTGCAAATACAGTTTGGAGAAAGCTAAAACGAAAATTGATCTCTTTTTCACCTTAAAATCTAAATTTACCGATTTGTTTAATACCACCGATGTTAACGAAATTATATTTAGAAAAAAATTTTAATCAGGAGTGAAGAGAAAAATTCAGTATTTAAGAACAAATATTTATTATTTCTTTCATTTAGATTTGGTATGCCCTTACCCCTGCCCCTTAATGATCACAGTTCCCGCATATATTTAATGAAGTTCGAAGGCGATGTTGGAAAAGGCCTGATTGATATAGAAGATTTATTTAAAGTAGTAAATGCCATGCATGAAATCATCATTATGAACGATCCCTATGCCTGTATAAATGGGATTGTATATATTTTGGATCTGAAGCATATAACAATTAATATGGCGTCAAAATTTACACCAAGTTTTCTGAATAAAACTGTACAATTTTATGAGAGATCTTTACCTTTGCGTATAAAAAGTGTTCACATGATAAATACGCCGAGATTTTTTTATGCTGTTTTGAGTATTTTGTTGCCGTTGCTATCGGAGAAACTGAGAAAAAGGGTAAATTTTAAATACGATTTTGTATAAAAATATCTTCATTAAAAATATATTTCCTTAAAAATGTATTAAACTAAGAGGTTTCATTTCCAGGTCTTTGTTTATGGCCAAAACTATGAAAATATACAGAACATAATACCCATTAAAAATTTGCCGACCTATTTGGGTAGAGAGAATGGCTCAATCGAACAAATTTTAAAGGATTTTGATAAGAAATGGTTGGAGTATGCAAACTACTTTAAGGAAAATGCCAACTATGGCACCAATGAGCTGTTAAGACCTGGAAACCCTATTGATTTTGACAGCATATACGGTTTGGGTGGTTCATTTCGTAAATTAGATGTGGATTAAAATAGAGTTTAACCTTTAATTGAAAAAGGAACCAGAGATTTTATATATTTAATTAAACATTTCAAAATCATTATGCATGGATATCGCCCATTTACTCAAAGAGCGTTATAACTCAAAAAATGCTATTTTTAGAAAATACAATTTTACATCTAATGATCTTCCACAGATTCACGAAACTATACTATACTTATCTGACGATTCCTACTAGATTTCTAAAATTTATAGATACTCTAAAAAACAATAAGACTGAAAAAACGGAGAGTCCGTTAGACTTTATAGAATTTTCATAACAAATGGTTAGAATATGCAGATCGTTTCAATGGAAACGCAAACTACGGCACCAATTAAATGTGGACTAAATAAAGGTTTTATAATATTATACTATAGTGGTGGTTGTTATGTAAACTTGTAACAAAATAATTGTAATCAAAGAAATGGTGTGTTGTGGAATTTTTCTTTGAAATTCAGGGGTCTAACCGCCGTATACGATGATATCGAACAAATTGTATCAAGTCTTTATTTTTGCATTATGACATTCGTATAAAATGTATCGTAATTTGAATCGAGCTGGCATTCGATGCGTCTGAGAGCCTATCGCATACAGAATAATTACATTTTTAGCGCTAAATTTGCAATTTGTTTGAAAAAATGGAAAAACATGTAAATTTAATAATTATAGAACATGTAAAATGACTTAAGTAATGTAAACATAATAAATGCAATACAAAGAACTAATGGCAGGATTTATGACTTAGTAACCACAGTTGGCCAAGGACAAATTACCGTGAAGGAATACTCTGCTTTGTCATAACCTTACCAAGGAGTTATTTTCCATAGTTTTGAAAACTTCAAATTTACAAAAGTAGAAGTGCGGCTATGAATTGAACCTGCGGTGGACATAGCAATTCCTATGAAGTTTACCTGCCAAAGGCGTACACTGAATGCTTCGTTTGTCAGTCTTAATCTAGTTTAAAATTTGAAAACAAATCATACACATCTACTCTGCATTTCAATTACGTTCTCGCATTCAGTTATGCAAAAATGGAAAAAAAAACGGCCGTCAAAGGCAACAGATTGCTTTTACCTCTTGCTTTTTCCCTAATACGAACTAAACAACTTTTTTCCTTCTCTGGTGAAGAGGAAAGAAAATAATAATGGATTTTATTGTTAAAACAGTTTAGTTTTTTTTTTAACATTTTCACAATTCCTGTTTAAGTTCACATTTGGAAAACATGTTCGTAAATTTATTAAAATTTACTAAAAATTACGATTCGATACACATCGCAAGATGATTCGTTTACTCGACATGTATCGAAATGTTATTCGATACGTTAGTTTACTGGTTATCGAATGGCGTGTTTAGGCCCCTAGTTTGGGAAAACTTAATCGAAGAAATATAGATTTCAAAAAATAATTCTCCAGAAAAACTTGCCGAACTAGACAAATATTATTTATTTATTTAAGTTTTCTTCATAATAATATAAAATGCCACTCCTGGTCAATTTCAATATTCATATATTACAGTTAATCTGATGAAAAAGTAGTGTACATTACAATTGAACAACGAACTTATACACAAAATGAACCACAAGCGTAATTAAACGTCTATTATATTTAAGTAGAGACAGACACAAATATTGCCTTTCCAATTGCGAGATAACGTTGAAAATCAAATACAGAATAAAAGAACAATATATTAAAATGCATGTACAAATTAAAACGTTTTACTAAAAGTTTGGATTAATAATGGAATTACAATAACAAAAAATTCTTAAATTAAAATATCCTTGCATGATCCTTACGAGTTCTTTTGAGCCAATTTCACAATAACACTCTTAACTTCGGTATAATTTTTTAAAGCATATTCACCATTTTCTCGACCATGACCGGACATTTTGTATCCACCGAAAGGTACTTGAGCGCTAAGGGTATTATAGGTATTAACCCATACCATACCAGCTTTCAAGCCTTGTACAATATAGTTGATCTTATCAATGTCTTTGGAGAAAACTGCAGCAGCTAAACCATAATTAGATTTGTTAGCTCTTTCAATCACTTCATCCAATTTTTTGAAACGTATGATTTGTTGAACAGGGCCAAAGATTTCCTCACGGGCAATTGTCATATCATCTTGGACATCACAAAAAACAGTGGGCTCAACAAAGTAGCCGGGCAACTTTTGGTGACGATTACCACCAGCTACCAACTTCGCGCCTTGTTGCTTTCCAGTGAATATTAAATCCAAAATCTTGTTCATTTGTTCTTCATCTATCTGTGGACCGTGTTCTATATTCAAATCGAAGGGATTGCCTACAGAACGCTTTAAAGCTCTTTCAGCACTACGTTCTACAAATTCATCGTAGATTTTATCTTCAACAAAGGTACGTGAACCAGCACAACAACATTGACCCATATTAAAGAATAAACCAAAATGAGATGTCTCCACCGCGTAATCCATATCAGTATCAGCCAAAACAATATTTGGACTCTTGCCCCCAAGTTCTAAGGTGACGCGTTTTAAGTTGGTTTGACCGGAAGCTTGTTGAATCAATTTACCCACCTCAGTGGAACCGGTGAAAGCCACCTTATCAACATCCATATGATTGGCCAAGGCAGCACCAACATCACCAAAACCAGGCAAAACATTTACCACACCCTCTGGGAAGCCAGCTTCTTTAACTAACTGGGCGAAGTACAAGGCAGTTAACGAGGTCTGTTCAGCAGGTTTCAAAACAATTACATTGCCAGTGGCCAAGGCAGGGCCTAATTTCCAAGCCATCATGAGTATAGGAAAATTCCAAGGAATAATTTGAGCGCAAACACCTACAGGTTCGTGCCGAGTATATGCCATAAAATCACCATCCATGGAAATAGTCTTGCCATGATTCTTATCAGCCCAGCCAGCAAAATAACGTAAATTCTTTATAGCCATGGGTAAATCAACATTATAAGACATGGCGTACGGTTTTCCATTATCCAACGTTTCCAAACTCTTTTTAATAGCAAAATTGAGCAGTATTTTACATATAATATTACACAATTTAACCTACCGCCATATAAACTTGATCACGTTCCAATAAATTAGCCAAACGATTTATTAATTCGCCTCGCCTTGAAGCATCCATACGGCGCCATGGAGAACCCAATCTATTTTATTGCAAATTTTTTATGAAATTGATTTTTCTTGTATTAGAGCTTACTTACTTAAATGCATCCTTGGCTGCTTTAACGGCCAATTCAACGTCCTCGGGGCCGGCATACTGAATTTCGGCAATGGGCTTTGCGTTTGTCGGATTTTTGGTCTCAAAAGTCTTTCCTGATTTACTTTTGTACCATTCATTATTAATGAAAAGCTAAAATAAAGATTGTCAAGGCTTATAATAAAAATATCTACGACTTCTTAAATGTAACACAATTGCTAAGAACTTTGTATTTTTAAAACATATTTAGCGTTAGTTGCCAACTATATAAATTTTGTTTTAATTTTACACTCTTCTAGTTATGCTGGCTTTTAATGGAAAAGCTGATAGTCTTTGCAAAATGGGCTAATGGTGATGGTTCAATATTAGTAGTTGACGTGTTTCTTTACAAATTTTAGCTACAAAGGTTTACTGTATCATACATATCACAAATGTAATTTATCTGGGATCTATTAGAAGTGTTTATTTCCATACATATATACTGTATATTGTAGCAGCGAAATTATAATTTAATAGACGATAATTATATTCACCTAAAATTTTTGTGTGAAAAGTCACAAAGTATTAAGGTTTAATTATTATATTTAAAAATACACACGAACGTCATCAGAAAACTTGGCAATAAATTTAATTTCATGGGCAAAATAAAATACAAAAATTCGAAAACCAAGAAAACAAGTATTTTTAACTATTTTATTTTCTATCCCAACGAGTTTTTCAGGCATGGTTCTAAAGTTTAAATAAGTAATGAGAACTAAGTGAAGGGCTTGTAAAACAGAATAGTTTTACTGCAATAAAAAAAAATGCTAAACTTTAAGTAAAGGAAAAACCAATGCGTTTTTTAATAAGAAACTAGGGTTTTCCTGTTTAAAGTTTTTTTTTTAAATAAAATTTTTCTAAAGTGATTACAACGGAAAATAAATATGTATGTATCAACATATGTATATAGAAAACCGATACACATACATACACACACTCTGATAACAGCTATTCTATATGCATTTTTTTCTGTTTGGTCAAAGTTGTGCGAAATATAGTTAAATGACTCGCATGAGGTAAGAAACTATCTGCGATTAAGCTATGATTAGACTGTAATATTTTTATAAGATTTTTTAGAAGCAAAATATAAAAATATTCTTCGCTAGGTATTTAAAGTTTTAAGTTTGTTTTTCGCTTAGACTTTAGTGAAAAACGCGAAACGGTAAGAATAAAACTTAAATATTAGTTTTCTGTAATTAGATTTTTTAAATTTTTTTTGCTTCCATTTTACCAGCCGTTTTACTTATGATTTTCTCATGTGGTTGCCAATGTTTAGGAGAAATTACGCCATCTAATATTTATAAGTATTCCCTCCCAATGTGGAACAGTATCATACAATATTACGTACTACATTTGACAAATCATACTACTTTTGCTACTGAAAAGATTAGCAGTTTCTCGCAACGTACTACAAATTTACATACACTTCCTTACCTACGCTGGGCTAAAGATTGACGTAATAGACCCAGTAACAATTCTCATTTTACGCTCTAGGTATATTTTGAAGCATACAAAGAAAATGTTGATCCGTTGGCAGTTTTATGAGAAAAATTGTAGCACGTTGGTACAAAAGTAATAAACTCGCTTCCCATTCCTGTGTACAATTTATTATTGCCGGCGTTATAATAATTGAAAAAATAAATAAACAAACACAATTATTGTACGAGTATGTATGTATATGTACGTTTGTTTTTAAAAATAATGAGTGGCTCTAATGTTTCAAAGACCTACTACATCAGCGTTCCCGTTTTAATTACATTTTTTGTAACTTTTCAGCTCTCTACATAAAACATGTAACTTTTTCTGATATTTGGCTATATATTTGTAATTTTTGATACCTGTCAAAAAATGAAAAACTATGTATGTGCGAAAATAATATCAAAATAATATATTTGACACTGGCAAGCGAGTGCGAAAACCTATATATTATGTACTTGTACTATGGCGTATATTAATGTCAAACTCAACAGGTTGAATGTAACAACTTATGTTTAATTGTGTTTATATATGAACATATGTACATAATTATTTCAGAATAATGAAATCGACTTATACGGATTTTTTTATACATCTTTATACATATAATAAAAAGTTTTATACCTGCAAACACGTACACAGTAAGAAACATCACAGAATTAATTGAACAACTAAACGCCGTAGAGAATCACAGAAAACACAAAACTAATATCATTCGATATTAAAGATCTATATACATCGATACCAATATCAAGAACTACAAACAAAGTACATAAAACAGTACTGGGAAAAACGAAAAACGAAAGACAAAGACCTCATGTCGCAACTTACAAATGAATTAAAACCTACACTACAGCAGAACTACTTCCAATTAAACTCTGCCATCTATGGATAAATTAACAGACTTGGAATGGGACACCCAACTTCAACAATACTTATGGAACTTTTTTTGCAACACCCTGGAAGACAATACAAGGAACAAACGACTGGTCTCGGAGTAACACTCTACGCAAAATATGTCGACGACCTAATATGTGCAATTAAGGAAAACAACGAAACACAAATACTATAATACCTCAACAAACAACACAAGAATACCAAATTTATCTAGATTATCTAGACCTGACAATAAAGATAAACAAACTCAGATACGAAATATACAGAAAACCTACAGTCACAGATACAATAAAGAAAAATACCTCTAACCACCCAAAGCAGCACAAGCACGACGCGATCAGACAACTAATAAACTATACTGTAACGATGACCACTAACTAGAAGAAGCCGACAGCAAAGAACTAAACGCGATATATAATATAGCAGCAAACAACGGTTACAAGAAAGACACCGTAGTTAAAGTCAAACAAGAATTTCAAAGGATCAGTGAAAAACGAGAACGAATGAAACCCTGGTCAACTTTAACATACACCGGAAAAACAACACACAAAATAGCCAACTTTCTCTAAATACAACATACATATAGCATTCAAAACGAGAAACAACCTGTGACGAATGTTACCCAACTAAATCAACAGGGGGTATACAAACTTACGTGCATATGTCAACACAGCTAGGTAGGACAAATAGCACGCAAAATAAAAGCAAGATTTCGCGAGTATATATGAGACTATAACTTGAAGATACCTAATCCAGGCTCGACACCAGAATCTAACTTCGCCAACCTCATGTTCAATAACAAATGTAATCCAGCACACACACGGCACAATGGACAACGACTAAACACACTAGAAAACAAGGATACATGCAAACAAAATACATTTGACGGACGCAACCTAAACCAACAAACAAACTCCAATGCAGACGTTGTATTTAAAGATCTAAAATTAAACTACAAAACACACAACAAAAATAACGGGCAAGACACACAAAGCAACAAAAATGCTATAGCAAAATACCCTTTATCCGTCATCCGCAAACACCAATTATGCAATAAAATAGTATATACTCACTAACGTCTACCAATCCCTACAAAAACACTCGACATACGATTTCTACCTGTTGCCAACTAACATTTGACTACGTGATAAACAAAGTTCACTTGCTACCAGCTCACATGACAAATAGATACTTGAACAATAAAACACCAACGAATTGATACAAACTTCTTAGAACGAAAAATGACACAAAAGATGACATCTAGCCGAAGCCGGTTTGTCATCAAACCAAACTTGACAAGTGATGTGGGAAACTCAAGACTAAAAAAACGAACTCAACTGGTCTAAAGTAACAACTTATTTTTAATTTTATTTACATATTCTACATATGTATGTAAATAATTATTTCAGAATACAAAAAACGACTTCTGTAGTTATACTTCAATTATTCAACAAAAAAATTTATTTATTTATCATCCTTAAACACATGTATGTACATATGTATATGTACATAGCTATACATATGTATATGGTATTTTCGTCGATCCTATGACGGGAATAGAGCAATGAATTTTTTTTATTAAAAAAGCAATAAACGGCTATTTATTATCAAAAATCTTAAAAAATAAAAATTTTAATGGACAAATTGAAATTTTAGGAAGGTATGGTGTAACATTCTTCAATTTAGGCAACACTGCACTACTTAGCGCGTCGTTTGTCTCCTTTGTAAATGTTTAATGATCTTTGCCAATATGTTTTGTGTGGTACTCCACAATAAAAAACATAACAGAGAGTAGAACTCCTAGCATTTGTAAATGCTTTCATACATTTGTAATATACATATATGTATGTATATAAAGATCGCTTTTTTAAGCTTGCCTATGTACATATGCGATTGGAAACAACAAGAGTACTTACAATTACATATGATGTACTGCGCCTTTACTTTTTAGTTTGTTACTTTATAAAATTATACAATATCTACGCAGTTACATATTTACTTACTCCGGTGTAAAGAATTTCTGGATTAGTTTTCGGTTCCGGGATGGATGCGAAGTTTGCAGTAAGAACTGTAGTGCTTTGCAAATTATTTGCTAAAACTCTTCCACAATTTCTCAAGTTAATTCTATTCCTTATTAACCGCAACATTTTTCAGTCAAACTATTTTATTAACCAACTTGATCGAATTAAATCAAAAGGCATAATTTGCTTTATGACAATTACAAGCTATTTGCCAACAGTAAAACAAGTCGGGCAATTATTTTTGGCGGCGGCGGCTGAACAATTTTGTTGCGTCGGCTTAGCCTTTTATAAATATGGAAGTATGGATGTACGTTAAAATTTGTTTTCCATAAATTGTTGCTGTTAAAAACTCAAGGAACAAGACACATATTTTTTATTTAAGTTATTATTTACAGAGCCTATTTTTAACTATAAAAGCAATTGAAATTTTGTAATTTAAACAAAATCTTTGCAAAATAGATTAAAGGTACTTCTTTAAAAAGTTTAATCCTTATTTAGTTGTTAGATTTTTGCAAAGCTGGTGACCAGAGGGCCTATTCTAAACCCCGTTAAGTTTATAATGTATTTATAAATTTATAAATCTTTGACTGCAATTTATCGAATTATTGTTTGCCATGTTTAAAATTAATTGACAAACATTTGTTAATAATAATGCTATATTTATTTTAAATAATTGAACCATTTTGAATTTCTTAATATTTGTATAAAAATATAGTTCTGAAGAACTATATGATATTTCACAAAAAAGTCAGTAACATAGTCATTTAAACTAATGTTCTTATGCACTATTATGGCGCACCTTTCCGATAACCACTATCTTCAGACTTCAGCGAATTTCTTGGGGTTTTTTTTTTAGAAAAAATTTTTTTTTTGCACTTTTGATATACTCCAAATATGTTTACCGCCGCCACAACAGGATGGTGTTTTTGTATAAATTTTAGCCTTTAAAATGCCGAAAGACATTGATTGCCCTTAATGATTTGTATAAGTTCCAAATAATGCGGGTTTGGTAAGCATGTGCTCTTTAACAGGGCAACATGTTATTTAAAAAGCGAAAACGCTATTCGAGTTTGCCCTTTTTTGGTTAAGCGATTTTTGATAAATCTTTGTTAAGGGTGTACATAAGTATGTATATCTCTATATGAATTTCAAAAATTTTCAATGTTCTACAGCAGTTTGAACTGTGCAAACATAAATCTCACAACAAGAAATAAAAACCCCAAAATGTATCTAATCAAACATCCTATTTTATTATAAAATAAATATTTGGAAATGTGGAATATTGTGAACCCAAATTAAACGGAAACTTAACTATATTTAAACATTCATGATTCAAACTAAAAATATATTAGGGCCAAATAGAACAATCTTACAGCTAACCAAAATTTCACTTCTGGACAGAGTTAGTAGTAGAGAGAGGAAAAACGAATGGAAGTGGTTTGAAATCTTAAACGAAAAAATTCTAAGCAACGATAGTAGAAAATAGTTTTAATGTGCACCGGTAAAGGCAAGATTGAAAAAGAAATTGAGTAAATTTCCGTCAGAAAACTTGCTGTATGTGGACCGGGAGTTAATATGTTATGCCTATAGTATGCTTTTTATATACGAAGCCACTAACAAGAGTTTGCTTATTCATTTAAAGGGCCTCAAGAACAGCAAGAACAGAAAAATAATTTAAATCAATATTGCTACGTGTCACAAACAACATGACGAACATGGGATACTTTCAAATTTGTTAGTACTGGTTATAAAAAAAGGTGATAATAAAGTTAAATTTAACTACGGTATAACTGTATAGTTTGCATGAATGTATGACTCTATGAATTCGTTGTAGATTGCGACTAGCCCTCATTTGCTTTCGAAAGACATCTTGATCACTCAATATCCAGTTTTTCACCTGCTTAACAAGGTGTCAGTTGTGTTCTCTATAGAATAGCTGGATAATTAACAAAATATATATAAATGCAAAATTGCATGTTAAATATAACAAATGTAATAAAACAAAAGTTCATCAAAGTAGTGTAAAAACATTCTAGAAACATTAAACACAAGTAAGAAATTAAAATTAATTACATATGTATGTACGTACATACACAGTAAAAATTTAAATAGTTGAAATTTAAAACCATATATTGAAAACTTAAATACTTGAGGGAATTGTTTTAACACCATGATAAATTTATACGTATACTATAATGGAATAGTTTTAATTCTTTTTGGAATTGTTATATATACACACCGGCTTATCATTAAAATTAAACCATAACTTTTTACTGCGTAGGTATTGGTTTGTTTAAATATCAAAATAATTAACACCTGCCCGATACATGTACATACATATGTACATATGTACATAAAAATACTTTCATGCAAATAGTGACAGTTAAAATTTAGTTAAAGAATTGCAATTACAATTATTTAGATAACAACAAATTATAGTTTGTTTTATCTCTAATGGTGTGTTTCATCACTATTAGCAGAAAATTCAGGAATCTGTGAATAATGAATTAAAGCTAATGGACACTAAATTCTCGAAACAATTGTTCTAATTCAGAAAAATTCGTTTTCTCAAATCTTGAAAAATAAAAAATTTAGAATTAAAAACTAACGTGGAAAAGTGGCAAACAACCAACCAAATGTAGGAAGTCAAGTAAGAAAAATTAAATAACAATTTGCTTGTTGTGGGGGCTTTTTGTTAAAACTTTATTGTTTTTGTTGACGTTAAGACGTTTAAGTTTTTCTAAAAAGCTGGGTAAAGGTATCCTGATTAGCTGGTTTAAGCAACTAACGAAATGCTCATAGAGAGACTAGCATTTCGTGCCATAATTGTAACGAAAACGAGCCAAATTGACTGAAAAGGGGCCAATCTTTGATATTTTATTATAAGGGTAGTAGTTGATCTCGGGAAGATTTACTTTTTCTCCAGGTTTATTTTCGTTTTGTGTTTTTTATGCATCTGAGCTACTTTCTTAATTTTACATGCAATGTACAATAAAAGAAAAGAAGCTTATATACATACATGCATTAATCGCCAACAACAAAAATATCAAATTAAAGTTAATATAGAAAAAAAAATTTTTGACAAAACTTAACTAAAAACGGAAAATCATAAAAGGGGTCAAAATAAAACGAAAGGGCCATGGGGCCAAGCAACATTAAATAGTGTCAAAATTGGCCCAATTGGGCCTTAAATCCCAACACTGATCTCTATGTCTTTCAACTTATTTAGTATCTATTGTAATCATCATCTAGTTAAGCCAACCTATAATGATGCAAAATTGAATACATAAAAGTAGCTTTTCATATTTTTCTATAACTTTCTGTGTTGGGTTATAACACGGAGTTTGCGCCACTGTAACTTTTACTCATTGTATTGTTAACATTTTTCTTTTTTTATCGGAAGAATAAATAAACGAACTTAATAAGCCTGAGTAATTATTCATAATATTAATTATTAAAATTTGCATTTCAATAAAATTATAAATAAGATCACTTTAGTTCAGACATTATTTCAAAAACTTGCACCTGGAGAACGCCTTGAATTGCACATGATCTCTAAGAAATAGTTTTTGTGCTCTGGGACGGACTATTTTGTAATTCTTATAATTGAGTTAACTATTTATTTTGTGGTAACAAAATTTCTGGCAATTTTTTTTCTATTAATACTTATTGCCGTAGAGTGCTTACATACATAAGCACTTGGGTTTGAGTAATGCAGATCGTACAAGAGCTGAAGCTAGGCAACTTGGAACATCGCCAGATTTTAGGTTATATACCATTTTACTTCTGGTTCATTCTGTACCTTAAATCCAATCTGAAAAGCGATATTCATTAAAGTAATAAATTAATTTAAAGTTTTACTTATAAATATTCAAAATATTAATATGTTGCCGTTTTTTAATTGCTGAAGTTATTTCGAAATATTTGGGACAAACAACTGATATTCGCAAATTTTTAAATTTATTCTCAGTTTAGAAACTCAGTAAGCTTAAAACTTTTACGTTATTGAAAATTTGTTTTTAAAAATAACATTTTCTTTTACGAATTTCAATTCGAGAATTGTGTTAAAACTAAAAATTACCAAAGTAATGGAAGAGTAGAAATTTTAGGTAAAAAAGTTTCGCACTATCGGCCTTTACTAAAAGTCCTACTTTATTAAAATTTTTTCACAAAAATTCATTAGGAAAACTTATGGACATGATTCATTTCTTTTCTATTAAAGCATTAACTAGATAATGTGATTTTGTATCCTTATCAATTTAAAATATGTGTGTTTATTTTTTATACATATATGTACATACATACATATGTACATACTAGTACATATGTAGACAAATTTCTTATCAACTTGACATAAACATTATCAGCCAAAAAGGGATTGAGAACTCAACCTGGTGACTGTGCATAATTAATATTAATAAAAAAAACATTTTTTTTTTTATTTTTTTTGACACATAATCAATAATAACACTGGTCTGCTAAACTAAATTTTGCTGTCTCCTTTAAATTAAAATAGGTTTAATATGAAAGATTAAACGTGCTTAATAAAAATGTCCTTTCAGTTTTTTCTATCATCTACACATTTTTTCGAATGGGCGTGGTTATTTTGACGCCCTCAATAGAGCGGTTACACTAAGAAATTATTGTTTTAAATATTTTTTGATTTTTTAAAGGCAAAATCTTTTTTTATTGGAATTCTTTTCGGTTTCTTTTTAGTAATCTGATAATAATAACAATGTCAAAAATTCGTCCTTTATCAGAGAAACTGCAAATAAAAGCACAACAAGAATTGGGAGAAAAACCAGAACGCATTGATGACGATATCAAAGCATTGCGCGATTGGATTTCAAAACAGCCCCATTTAAAAGCGCGCACCGACGATCAATTATTGGTGGCATTTTTGCGTGGTTGCAAATACAGATTAGAAAATGCTAAACAGAAGTTTGATAGCTTTTATTCCATGCGAAATATGGTGCCTGAATTGTATAAAAATCGTTTTGTAGATAATAAAGCAATTGAGATTTTGAAACAAGGGTAAGTGGAACAAATGCGATTCCAATTGCCGAAAAATATTTTAATTTTGATATTTAGTGAAATTGCCAATTATTATTTGATTTATAATTTAAAATATTATATAACCAACTATTTATTAAAAAATATTAAATTAGCAATCTGATAAAATATATATATATATATAGTATTTACCAGGGTAGACTAGGCAGGTAAACTCACCAGCGCAGCTGATACTTTTTTTGAACTAATTGGATGTCAAATTCCATTTTAAAAATGTTTCCCCATTTCCCCTAGATTTTTTATATATGGAGTTCGACATCGGTTAAGAAGCCGGAAATACTTCGAATTCGCCGGTGAGTCTACCTGTTCTCAATTTGCCATGTTTAAAGACAAAGAGAAAACTTTCAAACATATTATCAAGAACATAATATGTCGACTGGGGATACCCAACCAACCAACCAACCACTCTTATGTCATTTTTATTACCTTTGAATTTTTGTCTTGCAGTTGTTTGCTGCGCCTGCCTGAACCCTTAAGTGAAGATGGACCACGCATACACATTTCTCGCTACGGTCTTTACGATACGGATAAATTTAGTTTAAGTGATGTGATCAGAGTTGGTACGATGTTGGGTGAAATTCAGTTTCGTGAAGATGATAATGCAATGGTTATGGGATTCGTAGAAATAATAGATCTCAAAGGTGTATCAGCCGGACATATATTTCAATTTGATGCTGTACTAGTGAAAAAGCTAGCCGTGCTTGGTGACAAAGCTTGGCCCTACCGACCGAAAGGTTTTCATTTTGTAAATGCTCCCTCGGGTACTGAAAAGCTGCTGTCAATAGCCAAGGCATTGATGAGTGAGAAAATTAAACGTAGAGTAAGTTACTGAGTTGCAATACAACAAAATCAGATTTCTAATTGCAGCGAAGAGAAATTCACAAAAATTATAAAAATAAGTTGAACAATTTAGAGAAATTCAATTTTTAGGGGCAATATGTTGGAAGCCGTACAAGAAATAAAATTTATTGCTTTCTTTAACTTAATTTTTTTCCAAATAAATGTTTTATAGCGGCCATAAAATCTGCTATGCTATCTGCTAGGGTTGCTAAGATATTGCTCTTAAAAATGTTAAGCTTAGAAATCGAATTTCTCGAAATTCTGACCTGCTACAGGCAATCGCCGAGAAACGTAAAATTTTTTTAAACTTATTTTAAAAATCCTTCCGAGTTTTTCTTCGGTGCAAAATACTGCCCTGCTGTGTAATTAAAGCCCTAATAAATTTAATTTTATCGTCCGTTTTCAGTTCCATATTCATACCAAATATGACACGCTATATAATTTTATACCTCAAGATCGCTTGCCCGTTGAATATGGTGGCAGTAATGGTACTATACAGGATGTTATCAACACTTGGGAGGAAAAACTTTTGGAATATAAGCCCTATTTTGAGGAGGAGGCTAAATACTGTACCAATGAAAAACTTAGACCTGGTCGACCTCTTAATTCTGAAACATTATTTGGCATAGAAGGCTCTTTTAGAAAATTAGATATTGACTAATTAATATAATTTGCAACGATTTATTGTATTTATGGAATTCCTACGAACTGGCATTGTAGATTAAAGTTGCGACCATACATTTTCGTTTCAAATAAGCCACCTTATTCCCACTCATGTGGAGATTTTATCTCAGATATAAGGCGGTGGACCCATGTCTAATATAATAAGGCTATGATAGCAATAATGTAATTAAAATTATCTTTAATAAACACAGTTTTGGTATGAAATTAAGAGCCTTAATTTATAAAACGTCAGGCAACGCCATAGTTTATATGGGGTTGTCTTGCGTATTATAAAATAAAAGCCTAATTTTATTTTAAAAAACTAGTACAAGGATGTATTACTTAAATACCACAAAAATTAAGTTAACGTATATTTTATGTATAAGATATAATAAAATACAGAGTGCATTTCTAAGGATCGGTTCAACAAATACTTAAGACCTTAGTAAAACTGTTAGTTGTGAATCTGAGCACACATTAAGTTTAAGTCGACTTTATTTCGCATTTACAAGCTTGATTTTTTGTAAATAAACTTGTGGGCTTCATCGTAATAGGGATTTGATTTTTCACGTACTCTAGCCAACCATTCAGATATTTTAGGGAATTTTTCCGAGACCTCATATTTGCAAAGTCCTGTAGTTTAGTTTGGATTTAAAATGTAATTTTAAAAAAATTGCTATACTAAGCTTTAACTTACGAGTTTGATTAATTTCACTGGCACCCATCAAATCGGCCACAGTCAATGTGTTTCCAATTAAGAAATTCGTATCTTTCAACCAAATTTGTTCAACGACTTTTAAACTATTTTCCATTTCGTTAATAAGTTTATTTACACTATCTGGAGAAGGCAACGGAGCCAAACCATTTATTGGCAAAAGCCAATAGTGCATAAAATAAGTTGCACAACCTGCGCGCAAAGACAAATGTTGCCATTCTAAAAATTCATCAACTCGCGCACGAGTTTCTATATCTATGGGATATAGATCGGCACTTAACAAACCCTTATCGGCCAAATATCTTTGAAAAATATTACATATACATAAGTACATATGTATGTACATACAAATTGAGTTGCATTGTTAAAATATACAAAAAAAAACATACCTTATTATAGCCACAGATTCCGATAAATGAAAGTCACCATCAACTAGAGCCGGCACCTTTTGGAAGCGATTAATTTTTTTAAAATCTTCCGTAAGTTGTTCCTCTATTAAAACAAATAAAATCATTAGACATTATTAAATTTGTGTAGACGTGCACAAACATACATATGTATGCATGTACGAGTATGTATGTATGTATAAAACTTGATAAGCATACTTTTTCTTAAGGCCACTGGACACTCCTCAAAGGGAGTGTTACCCAATTTTAGCGCAATCCATAGAGCCCTTGAGGGTTGGGACATCAAATCAAAGTAATATTTAATTAGTTTTGACATTTCTACCGATTTATAAGCAACTAAAACGAAACATTAGCATAGAATGCATATGTTTGTTCATCAGTCTCTACCTAGACTAGTCTAAAGTTCATTTGGAGCTTTTTCCAGCCTTGTTGTTTATCATGTGCAGAAAATACAATTTGTTTATTTAAGTGGAAGCTGCCATATGGCTGAGATTATTAATTCCAGAATATAAACGGGTGAATTCGTTTTAAACTGCTTAATGTAATGATGACAATATTTCAAAGTAAAAAGGGACTGTGCTGAACGACAAACCTATATACATACATATATATGTATGTATTTATACCTTTTCCACATGTTGCAAAGATATTTGTGTGTAATTTGTACTAAATATAGTTTTAAGTGCAAGCAATAATACTTAAACGATGCGTATTTTGACGCTGAATAATTCACATTGAATAAGTTTTTATGCCCTTCATATAAATGAAAATGAATAGGTTAGTCATTCGGTTTGTAATTTCTACAATAATAATTTCCGATCCAACAAAGTATATACTTATATTCTCGTTTCTTATATGTAAGATCTTCATAATTTTACCTTTTTTCAGCGCGTTGGGCAAAAACCCATTTTTCTGTTATTTTTGGAATTTTCACTCTTAAGGCGCAACGCATTACACAAGCCCCACAAAAAATCTTAATCCTTATCAAATTTGCTATAAAGTCCCCCTACAGAAATGATCAACCCGAGATAACTTACAGACTCTAAATATTGGGCCGAATGAAGAATTTTTTTTATAAAATACAAATTTCGAAAACTAAGAAACCGAATTCCTCCAAAAATCGATACCTCTAAATTTTCAATTCATTATAAAATCGAAAAACTAGAATAAAATATATAAAAAAATGTAATTGCCTCACAATTCAAAAAAAAAACAATTTTACCGAAAATACCAAAATTCATTAAAATTTTAAAGTTTTACCACAAAAATTTAAATTTACAAAATTTTATAATTTCACAAAAAAACCGGAAATCCACAAACAATCAATATTAAAGAAATTTTGATAAAACCTATGTTAAGGAAAATTTAAACCAACAATAAATTTTACCACAAACAGGGAATTTACAAAACAAAATTAAAAAATTCACCGAAAAGTTTAAAGCTCACAATCATCCAAATTATAAATTTTGTTTCTATTAATCTGAAAAATAAAACAACCAAATTTTACCATAATTTGCGGATTCACAAAAATTCAAAAATTTACCAGAAAATCTAACTGTTGTTCAAATATTTCAAATTAGGAAAGTAAACTAATATTCCAATAAAATCTAAATATAAAAAAGAGACTACATCAAAAATTTTCTAAAATTAAAAATGTTGCCAAAATTTTAAATTCACTACAATTTCAAAAATGTACCATAAATCGAAAAGCTGGAAAAAATAAATTTTATTTGCTAAAAAATTTATATTTAATAAAAACTTTTTTGAAATTTTATTTAAAAAAAATATCACAAAAATCAAAACCATATTTGGGAATTTCACAAAACATTTTTCAAATTCACCAAAAACCGGAAAAACAGAATAATTTACGAAAACGTCAAAATAGAATGTATGTTACACAATTATTGAAATAAACTCTCATTTCATCACAAATCGGGAATTTATCAACAAAATTAAAAACTCGCATTCAAAATAATTTCAAAAATCATAAAAATTTTGAAGTTTCGCCAAAAATTTTCCAAAAAATATTATATACAAAATGTCGCAATTTTAACAAACCCAATATATATCTTAGAAAACCCCTAATTTTCACTAACAAGTAACCAAAAACAAACTTCACGAAATTCTAAATTTTATTAAATATTATAATTTTTTACTAAAACCCCAAGTCTGCTATTATCTACAATTCACGAAAAATTTTAAGCAATCAGAGCAAAAAAACAGAAATTTAATGAGCCGTAATTTAGAAAAAATATCTATTAACCGATCGAAAATGCTTAAATGTAAAAAAAGACAGCTAAAACCAGACGCCAAAATTAGGAATCGCACAGCTGAATATAGGTCTGTTTTTTTTAGGAAATTTTTATTTTTTTCTAAATTTTCAATAATTTCTTTTTCAGTATCTTGGAATGTCGGTAACAATTCCTAATCATTTCATCAAATTATATTTTAACTTTTTGTTTAATCTGGCAACTGTGTAAAATAAAAAAGCTTTTAATTTAAAAGTTAAGAAAAAAAACGTACAAAATACTGTCAGCAACTAACTAGGCTATTTGCGCCTATAATAAAAGCAAAGAAAAGATGAGACATATGAACAGATATGTAATTATTTGACAAAAATATATTAAAATATCAGGAGAAAAAGCTTTATATGAACTTGCATAAGCTCAGATTAGCGCAGCTTTTAAACATTTTGATATTTAATTAATTATTTGAAAATAACAGGCACCCCTTATATAATATTGCATTAGCCATCATATAATGCGGATAATGCGACGTCCAAATGAATTTTTATACAAAGTTTCGCTTCTCTAATCTATAGCCTGGTCTATGTGGGGATTTTCAAAAAAAAATCTTTGATTCCAAGAAATGTTCTCTGTTTTATCAGGGAATTTCCTCACAATGTCTTACGAGTGGAGTGCAGTTAAAAATTGACAAAATGTATTTATGTGAACAGCTACCAATTGCACTTTTCTCGCAAACTACAGGCCCTGTTTTTAATGTTTACCTCAACTAGACTGGGTTGTCTTGAGTATTAGCAATTACTTTCAATTCAAACAAGAATTGTATATATAATAATAAATTATTATTAAAAATAAACTTTTTTTGTGTAACTGGCACAAAGTTCAACATTCAGCTCTTGTTATTCACGCTATTACGCTGTGTATTGAAAACAATATATTTGAAGTAACGCATCCTTTTGACTATTATATTGATTCACAAAATCGTGATAAGCAACAGGTAAATCATTTTAATTTAATGGAAATGCTTTTAGTAAGCCCTCAATATGCAAAAAGCAAGCATGATTAATTTGACTAAATTCAGGAAAAGCGATAAAAATAAATATGTTAGTTGCCATTGACAAAATCTTATCAGTTCGTTGCAGTTAAAGCAGGTGGTATATATGTATATTAAATAATTTATTATTTAACTATCAGGATCAACATGAAATTTAATATTTCATTTTAAAAATTAACACAATAGTAACAACCAATGTCGGATGATAGCCAGGTTGGTAAATATTTTAATTTGTATAATGTTTGCTGGCAAAATTATTAAATTTAAAAATAAAATTCCAACTATAAATCTCGTCTTAAGACCTCAAATAGTGGTTACTTTTTTATCGATGAAATAAGCCTGGTTTTGTTTGACAGTGCAATATATCGCGGCCATTTTTTAAAATTCGAAATTGAATGCGAAGTCGCAAAAATGCTGAAATCTTGAATTTTTTATAAATATACTAAGAAATTATGTCCCGATGTTATGCCTATTAAATTATTTTTGATAAGCTTTGCGACTTTAAAATAAAAAATAAGAATCAAAAATCTAGAAATTTCCAAAAAAAATATTGATTTTAAACTGCGGTTTTGAAAACGATAAAATAATTTGCTTTGCAAATAAAACAATATTTATATAACAAATACACTTAGACATATTTTTTAAATCACAACTCCTTTATATCTAGATTAGGTTAGGTGAGGTTTACAGGCTCACGTGGGTTCGCACACCCGGTGGCTTTGTGTTATCTGAAAGAGAAGAAAAAGAAAGTCGAAAAAAGCAAAATCAGAAAGATTAGAGAATAGAAAAGATAAATAGCAAAGTGTAGAGGAGAAGATAAAATATCAACTATAACTGTTCCGATGTGGAGTCATTTCCTGATTAAGGATTATGTTCCCAGTAGCCTCTCCTGCGGTAGTTCGGAGAGACTGGCGAAAGGCCTTCGCTCTAGATAAATTCGGCTCTGGTTCTTCAAGGCAGGACAAAGGCTCAGGGGATGAAATACTATCTCACCTTTCTCCTCATTATGACCGCTCCTTCATTATTCATTTGCCGGCAACCTCGTTAACCAGGTATATGTATATCTAACAATTTGTTTAAAATCAGAGTGATTTGCCACAGTTTTCATTAGGCGAGTTCAGGCCTATGCACACAGTCTGTATATTACACGAAACCATTCGCCCTGTTTTTACCCCCTCATTACTTTGATTCAATCATAAAATAATGAAACTTGAAACACAAGGTCTCTATATATAGGTAAAATGTTTTATCATAAAAGCTTCACGAGATATACAGGTGGCCTAGAAAGAGATGATTTGAACTTGGCCCTCATTTTAATTTCAGTACTTTTAGCGGGGCGAGATGTTTCTTTTAACAACTTCCTTGTTGTTATTTGGTTATTAGAAAAATTAAATCTCCACGAAACTTGATTGCCAACAGTAAACCTTTCTTACTTACCTCCTTGCAGTTCGATTTTAGCAAATGGAATTTTCCAGAAGAACGTATATGGCTTCATATACCAGCAGGCGAAATGATTGCCAAAATCAGTACTTTTTTACCGGTATTAATTTTTGGTTTAATTGCCAATTATGCCGTAACACGCTTAATCATGCTTAATCGGTCTTTAAGGACTCCCACCAACCTTATTATAGCCAATATGGCAATGGCGGATTTTCTAACTCTATTCATATGTCCAGTTTTATTTATGATTAATGATTTCTATCAAAATTACATACTGGGTTCGGTGGGCTGTAAAATGGAGGGATTTTTAGAGGGTGCTTTTCTTATTACGGCTGTTTTGAATCTATCCGTTGTTAGTTATGATCGCTTGACGGCCATAATTTTGCCTTTCGAAACCCGCCTCAGCATGAGAGGAGCGAAAATCGTAATTTTTCTAACCTGGCTGGCGGGAATGATAATAGCACTACCATTAGCTATTTACAGAACATATAAGGTAAGTAAAATGTAATTTTTCTATTGCAATTAAAAGCTATAAACATACATTCCTCTTCAGGTACGTCAATGGAAAAACTTTAAGGAAATGTATTGCAAAGAAAATCCTAACATTTTGCCCAAATACTGGTATGTTTTAATCACTGTCATGGTGTGGTTACCATTGGCTATTATGCTTATATGTTATTCAGCTATATTTATTAAGGCAAGCTGTAAATGTTGACATTTTCTAGATCTATTAATTTTTTTAAATTTCTTTATTACAGCTGGAACGCTATGAAAAACGCAATTTGAATCGTGAACATCCCTTAGCGGTATCGTACAAGAAAACTGTAGCCAAAACTCTTTTTATTGTTCTAATTATTTTTGTCGCACTTCGTTTACCCTTTACTTTATTGGTAATATTACGTGATAAAGTCATAACCAATAACAGTAATACGATTAATGGGAGTTTTCGCATTCTGTGGTACATTTCACAATATCTAATGTTCCTAAATGCGGCAATTAATCCAGTAATTTATGGTTATAAAAATGATCATTTTCGCCGAGCTAATGACCAGACGCCTTTATGCAAATGTCTGAAATAAGTTTAGTTGTTTTGTACTCGTATGTACATACATACATATAAATGAATAATAATTTCTTTGACTACAAATTTTTTTTTAATTAAGATTTTGCTTTGTGAAATCTTAATGCTTGATCGTATTTGAGGTAGAATAGGCTTTACATAGATTAAGGTTCCCATATTCGAAGGAACATTTTAAAAAATGATTTCTTTTTAGTTTGAAAAATAAACGATATTGTTATTAATAGGTGTGTTCGTTTACACACAAATTTGCAAAAGGGAGTATCAACTGAGAGTATAAAGTGACAATTGTCATACTAACAAAATTTAAAGGCATGTACAAAATAAACAAGTCTAAAAGCTTTGACATTTAATTCACTTAATAAATACATTTCGCTATGAATTTATAATTAATAAAAATTGATTATATCAAATACCAAAAACGTTGTATACTGGGTAGTCTAATTAACACACATATTTTAGGTCTGTTCCAGGTGCGAACAAAATAGTCCGGACTATTGAGAGTAAAAAGAAAATTACTCTCTGAATGTGCCAAAGTTGTCCGAAATTGCTGGAACGCAAAAAACCACAATTGAACATCTTTAAAAACTAATGGTGCCTACTTTCTCAAATAAATTTTATTTTAGTAATTTTATACGCTTAAAATGCATAATATTTTAAAAGCAAAACATTTGCATCATTGGCAGCAGCTGTCCTTAACTTCTTAGCATTTTTTATTAAACAAAGTGATAAATATGCACAAATATATATGTACTTACAACTTCAAGTTTATTAGAAAAATATTCCGTTTTGCTTTTTAATAAATTTAAAATAAAAGCTTTCTTCCTTTATTTAAAAATTTGTTGATTTTTAAATATAAACAAAAAACAGCTGATAATTTAATTTTAGTCCGAATTTACCCAAAGAAAAAGTTCGTACGACTTTGTACAGGAAATGAAAAATTTTACTTTTATTTTCCCTCAAAATTGCACAAAAATTGTTATCTGGAACGCGTTTGGACTAATTCGGACTGTTTTGTTATTCACCTGGAACAGACCTTTTACAGCACAACGCTTTATAGTGATCAGCTGTTTTGAGAAACAGAAAACTCTGAAAACGGACAATTTTTATCTTGGGTGCAGTGTTCCCTTATTTGTATGGGACACTTGCACTATAACTAGAGCTGAAGTGTGGTATGCAGGTAGACCTAGGAGAATAAATAATGAGAAAAATGAGAACTTTTCATCTAAGTGGACCAGGGCTCCCTCTTATTTGTATGCAGCATACCCACTATCGGTAGAGAGCTGAAATTTCATATAACCCAAGCGTCTATAAGCTTTAAATTAAAAGAGATTGTATACATATCGCACCCTAAATACAAAAGGGTCACAACTCAAAATTTTCCAAAACTGACTTTTTTCCATAAATTAATTCAGAGTACATATCTCTAACTACTACAAAAATTTCTTTCACACAACTATCTTCTTTAACTGGAAAAATACAATTATGTCTATTTTTATGTTAAGTGTATTGCTTCTGCATGATGAACTAAAGTGAATTATTTTGAGTCATAAATCAAAATTTTATTTTATTTTCGCAAACATAATATAAAATTGAAAAAAAGTATAGCAGAACCTTCTTCAATATTGAATTTTTTCAGAATGGAACAATATTTTCTTTAAATATTACAATCATTTTTACATAAACAGTTTTTTGTCCCTCCTGAAAATTGTAGTATTTTGAGTTGTGACCCTTTTGTATTTAGGGTGCGATATGTACATTAACAAACAAAAATAACTTGGAAAACCAAGTTCTGCATATGTACAATACCATCCTGTTTCTAGGGAACTTGCTAGCTAGACATTTTTTTAACTTTCTAAAAGGGAAGGGGGATTATGGAAAAAAATTTATCAAACTAGCAAGTTGCCTATGAAGAACTTGGCCAAATTTTTGGATAGAAACTTGGCCTTATTTTCACATTTATGTTTTTGTGCGGATTTAGACAGAATCAAGTTACAATTTATTCACAGTTTAGACATTCATACTCTACTTGTAGTAAATATTCAATAACAAATTTGTAGCATAATATAATAGCGAGAAAACCCGAACTTTTAAAAATTTTAAACCGAGTAGAAAATGTGGATTGATTTTTTTATCAACTGTAAACGAATCCCCTTAATGCCACAATGGAATTCATAAAATTATGAATGAACAGTTATAATTTTCTGACTACCTAATAATGAAATGACTGACTTATTTAACTGAGCAATGAGTTAAAAAAATGCATAGACATATTTAGTAAAGAATCGCTAGAGTATAAGCTGGAGTCGTACAAGTATTAAAGAGTTTAAATTTATATTAGTTAATGTATAAAAAGTGTATGGCTGAAAATGTTTTATAATATAAATTATTTATTACATATAATACTAGTTTCCATCAATGTAAAATATTTAACAACATTTAATGTGAACTTCCATTATAATTATAATTTACAAGTGGAGCCTTTTAATACACAAATTTATAAAAGGGAATTAACGCAATTTTTCGATAAAGGTAATTATGTATTTGCTTTATATAGTAAAAAAAAACCAAAAAGTTTATTTAAACAATTATAAAAAATTTATTTACATTTTATTTTGAACAACAACGTGATTTTACAAATGTTTTGCAAAATATTTCTTTATATCATGTTTCTTGTATATACACCATCGATTGATCAAAAATGTTATTGCAGTCCAAATAACTCCTTTTTCATATACCCAAAATTATGCACTTCCAAGTATTTTATAAACAAACGCATATTCATAACACCCTCCTCATTTTCAATATCATCACAGAATAATTGCTCTTTGAAACCTTCAAATCTTCTTAATTTATCAAGCTCGCCTCGGGCGTTACGACTACCCTCAATTTTGCACACAGAAATTTTCTGCCAATGCATAGATTTAATAATGCGCCAAAATTGTTGCGTACATTCCTTTAAGCCTTCTACGCAAATTATGCCTGGTTTGCCTGGCCGGCTGAAACCGCTCAAATCCAAATTACGCGACTGTCTAATAATTTCTTGTCTTTTTGTTTTGGATTTAATATGATGCGAATAAATCCACAATCTTTCGAAATTCACCAATTCTTGCTCGGCACTAATTTGGATCTTCATGTCTTCTGTTTCAAATTCACTTGCTTCTTTTTTTATTAACACTTCAATTTCTTCTTGTATCCAACTCAAAACTTGAAAGATATACGTTTCGGATTTATCCATGGTATTAATGAACTTTTCAATTTCGGTTTTCAAATACGACTCTTTACTTTTACTCAATAAGGGCGTGTGCACTATGACAATGGCATTTTCCAAAGTTGGATACAAATGTGGCAGTTCAATGCGCACGTCCAATTTAGTTTCAACTTTAGCACTTGGTAATTCTAACTTAATATTATAGTCCAACTGGGACCTTAAGAGATTAGACCAGTTTTCATTTGAAGGTTGCTGTAGAAACTCATTAAAGTCACTAATAACTCCGGGATCAATTATGTGAATTTCTCCAGGTGTGCAATAAATAGAAGACAACATATCCAACTCCTCTAGTTGTCTGGTAATGCAGTCTTTATATAATACTAATTGATCGCCCATATTGCTTAAAAAAATATGTATAAATAAAACATTAAAAAAATATATGCAAAATATATGAATTAAATTTTTTAGCTTCGTTTTCTTTTAATGGCTTTGAAAAAGTTGAATCTATACCGGTTTTGTTTCCCATTGATATATGTTTATTCCGTTTGGAGGGTATTAAATATGCCACAGTTTTGCATATGAAAGGAAATGGAGAAAGATATTTCGAAGTTCTAAAAATGAATGTAAGTATAAAAATACACATAAAATTATGTTTTTGCCTGAATTAGACAATGGGGAGGAGAGTAAAAGGCGAAACTTTTAATATTTAAATAGCATCTGACGAATTGTGTAAAAACGAGTGCTCAGGTTTAGGCAATTCTTGTTTCGTTTATTTTTTTAATTATTTTCGTTTTTTGAAGAATGGTTCTTATGAGTCAATCGCAAGTATAGCCACCTCTAATGGAATCAGCATGGATTGTATTAGCTTTAACAACAAAGGTTACGTAGCTATAGCTTTAAATCTAACAGAACCTATTAAATATGCTAAAGAAGGTTCCCCGATTTACGAGATTGCTGGCAATCGTATAAGAGCTATACAATATTTCGCCGCACCCAAGTTAACAGCCGTTTATTTACGTGTCAGTGGTAATGATTTTTTTCTTCTGCATACATACGCCAACTCCCAGGACACACCCCATCTTCATTGTCCCTATTTTAAATGGTCCGGTAGTACGTTCAACGATATGGGACGCATCCCCTGTAGCAATGCCCGTCAAGTAGCACCTTTCTCAATAGACCACGAAAGCTATGTGGCGGTAGCAAATTATGCCGATCAAAAAGGTCACACTTCCACAAATTCAGAAATTTATAAATATTCTCCTAGTAAAAAGGAATTCGTGTTATTTCAAAAGATTAAAACAAGTGGTGCCGTTGATGTGAAATACTTCAATGTACCGCAAAATGAGCTTAAAAGGCAACATTTTTTAGTATTTGCCAACTCCATAAGTGCATATAAGTCGCAGGCTAAAAAGGAGGGCAATAACTTAGACGCGGATTCAGTCTTTTATTTCTTTGATAAAGGACAATTTATACCCTATCAAAAATTGTCACTATATGCAGTAAAGAAATTTTTACCCGTACAGGTATGTCTGAAACTAAATATATATTTCTGTTCCCTAAGATTTGTAATTTTTATTGCTTAGAATGCAGATGCGGAGAAATTCATATTATTGATAGCCTGCACCGATCAAGATATTAAAATTTACAATTTTAATGATTGGAAATTTGAAGAATCTAAAGTGCAGTTTACAGAGGGTGCCTTGAGCAAAGGTGTGTCAAATATGCGCATTTATGAAGAAAATGGAAAGAGCTATTTGGTTATAGCCAATGAGCTTATGGCCGCTAATGAGACCAACATATTTTTGCCCATTTTCAAACAAGAACAGCATGCCAATGCTGTAAGGCAGCAAATAATCGATTGGGCAAAAGCAGAAACTCAACGCTTGGAGACTGTCAATACAAAAGATTTAAAAACACGAGTTGAGGTATTGTATTCAAATAAAAGTGACCACTTTTCATAATTTTTTTAAATAAATCATAGGAAAAATTACAAAATTTGGAGCAGCTTAAATATGCGACCAAAATGCGGGACATATTGCAAGCTAACATTAACATTGTCACTACGGAATCGGTAAACTCAGATAGTATAAAATTAGCTTTTAAAAATTTTGTCTCGAACTGAGAGAATTTTTTTATTTTTTTTATTTTAGTTGGTTTATCCGAGGCTAAAAATGTCTAACGATTATTGGTTGGCCTTAAATTATGTCACCCAAGCTTTAAATTCTTTGCAAACAACGTTCAAGCAAAAGCAAAGATTAAAACGTGATACAGTTTCCTCGCCCATCCCCCATGGAAACTTTGAATATCTGTATGAAAAGTTAAATGTAAAAACTTTGACCGTTAACAAAAGCCTAAAAGCTAAAAGGGTAAATAGAGTGAGTTCTGCAAAACCAGTTTTTGAAAATATCGAAGCCCGAAAAGTATTAGTTAGTAACAAATATATAAAACCTCCTCAAGAAAGAATTAATACCGCGGAAAGTTCAGATGAAGATGAAATTATGGCAGTAAAGAATTTACAAATCAACGGAAAGCTAAATGAATACTTATGGAGTGATTTGCTAAATAAAACCTTGAAACGTGAAGAGAAAATACAATTTTTGAAAGCTCCTATTGAAGTTGAAACATTAAAAACGGATGCTATTGTAGTGAATGAGGATAAAGTGAATGAGCAAAATTTGGGTGCTCTTATACCAATAGATAGTGGCAAATATGTTATTAATCAAGATATACAATTTGCTGCACCAATAACAGTCAATCAATTACAAATCTTTGAGAGACTAAACAATTTGCATGTATACAATGGTCAATTTGATGTGTTGCTAAAAAAAGCCAATAAAACTCAGGTGATAGAAGGCTTGAAAAATGTTACCAATATTAAAGTTATGGGCCCCATAACTGTAGCGGTAAGATAAATAAATAAAAAATTTTAACAATAATTCATTGCTAACGTGAACATTTATTTGACCAGGGTAAAGTGATGGGCCCTCAGTTGGAAGCCATATCGCCCAATAAATTCATACATGAACCTCTAGTTTTACAAGGCAACTATATAATAAACGGTGAAGTTTATATAAATCATCAACTGAATACCTTAGATCTTATAGATTTAAAAGACAAATTATCGACTAAACAAGTATTGGATATGGGTATACGCATGGACAAAAGTTTAAAAGATATCAATTTGAAATTTCAACAGCCATTGGCGGTCAATAACTCAATAATTAAATTCGTAAATCAACAGGATTTACAGAGATTGGTTAAACTTAATCAAGATGATATACAAGTTATAGAAGGCACAAAAGTGTTTAATGCGTCCTTGGAAATTAGAAGTGGATTTAGTGAAGTTAAAATTCTTAATGGAATAAATATAGAACAACTAGAAAGTAATGCCTTTTTAAAAAATAACAATCAAACCATTAAAGTGCCAATGAAAATTGGAAAAATTTCAGCAAAAGGGTAAGAGATTAAGTTTGTATTTTTTGAATTTTTGTTGAATCGTTACTCTTTATAAACATACATACATATACCCTATGAATGCAACAGATTTCAGAAAATGGTGCTTAAAAATATTTAATAAAATTTTACTTAGTATTTTTACATTTAAACTTGTTCTTACAGCATTCAGAGTCCTAATATACTTCTAAACTCTAAAAATCTAACCGATTATTTAACCACAAATGGCAATCAGTCTATACAAGGTTCTCTAGTAGTCGAAAATCTTAAAGCTCAGTTTGTAACTGTTCACCATTTAAACACCGACAGCAAAATATTTCACAAAAATGTACAAGACATATATCAAAAAAGGTCTCGTAATGCCGCCCAAGAAGATATATTTAAACAGAATCGCAAATTTCATGGTTCGATTTATGTACAAAATCTTATATTAAATTCCACCATCAATAACAAACCAGTTAAAATTATAGAAAATCAAATTTTGCAATTAGAAGGAAACATTAAATTTGTGGGAAATTTTAAATTTAAATATCCTATGAATGTTAGCAATATAACATTTCAAGGAAAATTAAACGATATATATGCTAAAGAAATTGGCAACTGTTGGCTACAAAAAAAGGCAAAAGAACAAGTTTTTACAGCAGCTCAAACCTTTGCTATCATAAATGCAAAAACAGGCATACAATTGCAAGGCAAGTTAAATGGTTTCACTATGGAAGAATTTTACACAAACACTTATTGGATAAATCGTAATGAGTATATACAATGTATTCATTTTGGTGAGTTTTCGGAACATAATCCTAATTTTTTAAGACACTTATAAAAATATTTATGGTTAGAAAATCCTCTTGAGATTACGGCATACTTAAATACTAAAACCCTGAATGACTACATTGTGCCACATGATGTGTTGTATAAAAAATCAAAAGAATATCCAATTTTTCTTAACTCAATGACTGTGGATGGAAACGTTTTAGTTGAAGGCAACATACTCAATCTAACTTCTATCAATAATATAAAACTCAGCAAACTTCAGGATTTTTTGGTTGGCTCTACAGGCCCTATTTTATACGTAGAAAATGCCTATTTCTTGCAATCGACACCAATATACAAGACTTTAAATAGCCACTACATAAAAAAAACTTTAGATTCTGTTTGGCTGGCCAATGAAAATGTAATGCTACCACAACATGTTGGAATGACAGATGCTTATTTTGATGGTCTATTGGAATTTGAGGTAAGTGTAAATATCTTTTGAAATGTTGCCTTAATCCATACTTTATTACAGGGTACTATTAATAACATCAATTTAGACTACTTAAAAGAAAATTATTTTAGTAAAAGCAAGCCACAATCTATTTCCGTTGAAATAGTATTCTCTAAAGGTGCAGAAAGTGAGAGAGATATAAATATAAATGAAGTGCAGGTTTTTGATACAATAATAGATGGAAAAAGGTAAGAACTTAAAGTCTATGTAATTTTAATTATACTTTCATCTTTTCCCCCAAACATTTTGTTACGTATTTTGTTTTCAAAATAAACTAAACAAAGATTATGTGAAAAAAATATGTTGATTAGATTAGGCTAAAAAATTAATTTCAATAGGACAAACTACTTTCTAAATACTTATGTATATATTTACCAAATCTGAACACATTTCCAATCTCTGTTATCCTGTTAACTGATTATGTCGTATATATGCGTCAGTTTCAAAAGTTCATTTTTTATTTAATGTCGCATATGTGCATCATGCTGAAAAAAAATTGCATTTGCTATGAAATTTAAAGGTAAGCACAAAATAAGAATTCCCCTCTAATTTTGATATTATAAAGTAGTTATTAACACTGAATTTACTGATGGATTTAAATTTAAATTATTTTGTTCATAAAATATCTAATAAAGTTTCATATTGTTGCATAAATCAATTTGTAATTATAAAACTTTTAATTTTAAGTTAAACCCAATTTAAAAATGTTACAGTTTTTCAACTTTTGTAACGTATAGTAATTTACTCTGCTCATGTCGTAAATACGCGTCTTTGCTTGAAATTAATTCAGCGCATTAAATCGAGCTTGCAAAGAAAAACTAATCAGTTAACAGGTTAAGGACTACCTTCTCTAAATTTTGAGTTTGAAAAGAAATGTTTAATTTTTAATGGAACTTCATAACAGCGAGACATGCAAATAGAAGATAGAAACAACAGCACCTTGATAAGACAACAGTATGAGATATTTATAGGTACTTTTAATTTTTATAAGGAGTTTGCCAAAAGCCACATTAGATAGATATATTTAAATACATTTCTATACAAATAGGCATATACACAACAGTAATATATCTAGTTTATCGAAGCAGTTAAGCAAAAAGTAGGCTAATTCACTTTTTAGAAGAGAAAAAATATATAAATGGGAACACTCGACTCAAAAACTTTTAATATACGAGTAGAAAGGTATATTTTTGTGAGATCTTTTATATTTTGTAACAGAATTATCATAGAAGTGCAATCTATTGCATACTATTCGAAGATTTTCGATTTAGTCCAGGGTTTGCTGGTAAAAGGTGTCTACGTAGCTGGTTTCTAGCTCCTCTATGGTAATTAAAACACTGGATCGTTCAAACAAATTTGTTGCAAACTTAGGCAATAGAATTTACAGGACGAGACGTAAAATTTTTAACACCTGCTCACAAATGTAATTAATTTAATATGACTATAATATTAATTTAAAAGAAATCAGAGTTTTACTTCCCTAAATACTAAATTTTACAGTAATTATTGTATGGATGGATATCACAGAAAGAATTAACTGAAATGCCGAATGTCAACAGAATCGTTAATGTTAATTCAATATTTTTTTTATTAAATAACTTAATAGTATTATTTAATTTGTATTTAAAATTTAACCTTGTATAAAAAAAACTGCAGCAAAAATTTATTAAAATTAATAAATGTTTTCCATGAATGTTTGAAAAACAAAACAAAAGTAAACTAAAAAAAACTGAGCTGCCAGATTTTATCTTGGAGTTTTTAAATAAAAGAGAATTGCCATGTGGAAATTCGTATCTCTTGAATATTACCACACAAGAGAAATTGATAACAGGTAAATTCACCGGCGAATTCAAAGTATTTCCGTATTCTTTGCCGATGTCAAACTCCAATAATACAAAAGTACCAGAAATGCCGAAACATTTCTTTAATATGGAATTTGACATCCAATAAGTTGAATTGTACATAGGTGCGCTGGTGAGTTTACCTCTTCAGTCTACCCTGCTACCAAGGGAAACTGATAACACGTAGACACACCGGCTTATTCAAAGCATTTCCAGTTTTTTTGCAGATGTAAAAATCAATTATAAAAAAGTGCCGGAAATGGCGAAAACAAATTTTCTATCATATTTGACATCCAAACAATTTAAAAAAGTTATCAGCTGAGCTGGTGAATTTACTTTAGTATACTGTGGTATATTACTTTGCAATATACTTTAACCTGTTTCTATTCTACAAAACAGCGGAGTATCATTGAATTTTAACGAATTTGTGCAAAACACTTTAAAAACTTCGGGACCACATATAATATCTGGAAATTGGTCATTACTTGAAGCCGTAGTAGAAGGAAATTTAAACGAAGTTTTAGTAAATAAATTGAACTTGGTGGATGACATTATACACCAAGATACAGCGACACAAGCTTATCGCTTAAAGGCTCCTAAAATTTTTAAAAATGTTTACATTGAAAACCTTTATGCAGATTCCACCAGTTTAATTAATAGAGTTCCGGTGGCTAATTGGATTCGAGATGCTGTTTATCTATATGAAAATTACACAATAAGAGGCGTTACCACCATAGATTCTATGAATGTTTACAACAATCTAATGGTTTTCGGAAAATTAAATAACATAACTTACAACGAACACAATCTATTGTTGCAAAACCAAAATCAACACATGCAAGGAAATTTGATAATTGTTAGCCATTTACCCCAAGAGAAACGTTTTTTAACCAACAACATAGAATACTTATATGCTGACTATATAAATCGGAAGAATATGCCAAAATTTATGGCAAATCTTATACCGGTGTCTACTACTACAGAAATAAAAAGTCGTTTAAGTTTTAAACATGCCCTAAAGGTTGAAACGTACGAAGGTCCTGAAGTGGACTTAACAAATTACCAATGGACCAAACGTAATATTGATGAAAGGGAAAATATTTATCAAAATACTGAAATGTTGCAGGAGTTCAATGATGTTAAGGATTATTTGGATAATATTTCAAAAAGTATGTTCAAGTATTTAATATTTTTTGTGTTATATTTATTTTATTTTTTTATTTAGATAAAGTGCATCAACTGGATCATTTTGATATATTACAAACTATTGAGGCAAAGTATGCTGAACTCGTAATATTAAGTGTCAAGTTTGACACTGCAATTGTTGATATTTTATCAGTGTTCGACTTGCAAGACAAAATTGTTACTATTTATAAATGGATTCCAAAAGAAAAACAATTTCGCAAAACTACAGGTAAGATAATTTAAATATTTTGTAAAATAAATTTTTAATTTCAAATATATTTAAGATTAGACATAGAACATACTGATTTAAATTTTGTATATTGTAACAAACAATAAAATATTAGTGTGTGATATAATAAAATTGGTAATATGTAGACTCACGGGCGAAATCAAGGTATTTCCTGATCAGTTGTGGATATCAATCTGCATACGAAAAAACTCGCGGAAATGGTGAATATGTTTGTATATGTAATTTTACATCCAATCATTAAACAAACGCATCCGCTTCGGTAGACTAAACAAACTTACCAGCTCAGCTGAGTACTTTTTTAAATTGATTTTTTTTATTGGAGTTTGATATCCGCAAAGAAGTCGAATATACTCTGCACTCAACCACTTATTCAAAGCAAAGTGGCTTGCTTAGCGACCCTGCTGTTATCAATTTGCCTTGTGTGGTGGTGAGTTTAAATGTTTTAATTCGTCTTGATATTAAGCTTTACAGCTGACACTGACCCGGAAAGGCCTTGATTTCGCCTATGAGTCTACCTGTTATCAATTTGCCTTGTTAATAATAGAAAACATTTGCGTCGGATTTTGAGCTAGCCGAATTTATGCAGGCATATTGAATCGCTCGTTTAAACTAAACTATTTTACAGATAATTACGTTTCGAATTATTTTTTAACAATTTAATTTGAAAACCCTACATAACTTTATGCGTTACGTTTAGCTATGTACAGCTGTGTGCAAAATAATAGGAGTGCTGTCACATAATATTTACATAAGTTATTTTTTTTAGTGTATCAACTAGTAAACGAAGTTTTATTCTAACGGCAATTACAACGGTACGTAAGAAGTAAAATACAAATGAGAGACTACAAATAATTATCATATTTAAGATGCAATTGACTCATTTCTATATTTGCCCTTTAATTGACTTGTTCAAAAAAAATAGGAGTGTGATCGATTTCTTAAAAATAAAAAATAAAACACGGCATAAAAGTGGAAGAAAATAAAAACTAAATATAGGAAAATAGAATAAACATTTTTTTTTAATAAAAACAAAAAATATATTTTTTTTACCAGTGGGACGAGGAAAGCACTGCTCAGAGGAAAAACGGAATTTAATAAAAAATCTGCGAAAAAAAGGAAAAACTTATAAAGAAATTCAGGAAAATTTGGGGTGCTCTGCTCAAATGATCGTTAATGCCCTAAAATATATGCAAAAAGCTGAAACACGCGGCCGCAAGCGCAAAACTTCAAAGGTTGATGACCGGCGAATTGTACGTTGTAGCAAGGGAGACCCTTTTGCGTCCTCAAATAAGATTCAAAAAGAGCTGAAACTTCCTGTAAGTACCTCTACGATTCGCAGACGTCTGATTGAAAATGATTTATTTGCAAGAAGTCCGCGAAAGGTGCCGTTATTGACTAAGAAACAGGCAACTGCGCGTTTCAACTTCGCAAAAGAACACATCGACTGGCCGAATGAAAAATGGAGAAACATATTGTGGACGGACGAAATCAAAATCGTATTGTTGGGTGGAACTGGCTCCAGAGAGTATGTCCGACGCCCACCAAATACAGAATTATTATTAAAATATACCAAAAAGACAGTTAAACATGGTGGAGCAAAAATAATGATATGGGGATGCTTTTCTTATACTGGTGTAGGTCCAATACATCGAATAGGAGGCATCATGGATAAGCACGTCTACGTGGAAATTTTAAGCAAAGTAATGCTACCATATGCAGAGTGGGATATGCCGATTAAATGGGTCTTCCAATAAGATAACGACCTGAAACATACAAGTAAGTTGGCAAAGGATTGGTTTCGGGTCAATGGGGTTGAGGTTATGTTGTGGCCTGCTCAGTCACCTGACCTCAACCCCATAGAACATTTATGGGGAGATGTTAAGAAGTATGTGACAGAAAAAAAACCATCGAATTCCGAAGAGCTATGGAACACAGTGCGTGATGGCTGGCATCGAATCCCGTTGAAGCGTTGCCAGGATCTTATTGATTCCATGCACCGTAGATGTGCTGAAGTTTTAAATAACCATGGTTATTCCACTAAATATTAAATCTATTTAGCTTTTTCTTTGACAATTTAAATATTTAATGCCTTTTGTTTCGAAACTATTAGGACAAAAACCAATACTCCTATTATTTTGAACAACGAATTTTGATTTTTTTTTGTTTACATGAAATTATTTCAGTTTTTTTAGCTTTATTGTGATAATTAACTATGTACAAACTACAGAATTTACCAAAAAACAATTTCAAGTAAAAAGAAGAAAATAAAATTTTTATTTTTAATAGAAAACTAAAATTTTGTTTTTTTATGAAGGGCACTCCTATTTTTTTGCACACAACTGTACATATACTAATACAAATATGTATGCACATGTATTTAGCAAGTAGCTCGCTAAATAAAAATGCCGGTTGCATTTCTTTATAGATTTTAGGTAATAAATTTTATATTTTTAAAGAATCTACCTTGTATATTTACTTATTATTAATATTAAGTTTTTGCTTCTCACTATGTTAAACATTTGTTTAAAACAAATATTTCGATTTTTAATTGTTGTGGTCACGCAACAAGTGCCGGTTGCGAAAATTGCCGCCAAAAAATGTATCCTGACAAAATACACATGTATGTGTGCAGTTGTTTATTAAAATCATACTAAAAATTTACATCTCATCACGCATAACCGATTCAACTAGATTTTATATTCCCTTAATTGTCAAACTTCATATTCAAGCAATCCTTTGTTCATTTAATCGTTTCACTACAAATATTTATTTTTTGCATCTGCTTCTAATCGTTTCAATAAAAACGTTAATTTAGATTTTATTATTTTTCCTGTTAAAAGTTTTATTCAACAAAGTATTAAATAAATCCGAGAAGTAAAGTCACCATTTATTTGTTTTCAAAGATTAAAAAATCAAAAAATAAGTTTATGTCAAATAAATTTTATTTTAAAATTTTCGAGCTTAATAACTAAATGGTTTGTAGTTTAATTTTTTTTTTTGTCATTTCTTGCCATAACAGTTTACACAAAGCAGACAAAAATTAATTTAAATAAAATGCAATGCGAAAAAATGTTTCAAGTTTCAAATTTTTAGAATTAGTACTAACTCTACTAACCAAACTGTTGTTCCAATTCTTCACTTTGTATATCTAAAATGGCTCTTAGAATACCTACTTCCAATTTAGCCGCCGACCGAGGGCGTAAACGATTCATAACGTTTGCAACATATAGACCCAATGCCTCGTGACGTGAAGAATTGCAAAGATTTTTGAAGAATGTGGGCGGCAATGAGTTATCAAAATTGCCAAGATTTATTATTTCCGATGTATTAGCTACTTTGCCAGTAAGAGCAGCGCTATTTACCCCATTATTGGCATCAAAAATAATATCATTGCGAAAATCAATGTCTTCTATACGAGGTGAAAAGCCATTTGTTGAAGCAGTCGAAGCAACTGTGGCAGCTGTAGATGACGATGGCCCACCTCCACCGGTTGATACGAGACCATTAGCAAGACCAGTAGCTGAAGGATTCCCTGGAATTGTAATAAGGTTTATTCCAGAGGTACTCGAAGCACCACAAACCGAAGTTTGCTGGTGATCATTGCGTTCTTGTTTAAGCTGCAATAGCTGAGCAGTGGTTGTGTGTCTTTGCGGCGAAGTAGATTTAGCCAAAGGTGAAACGTTGTTACACAATTGTGGAGTGCTTTGCTGGTTTGATTTTTTAGATTGTGTTGGTGTTGAAGAGTGGTCTTCGGATAACTTACGTTTCAATGAATCAGGCAATTGTATAGTCTTTCCAACTTCTAAGCCATGCATAGCACCAGAGTTTGAAGCAGCACGCCCTAAAATTAGTTTTAATTTTTAAAATTTTATTAGTAATTACATATTAGACATACTTAAATATAACTCTGAAATTCTTAAAGGAAAATAAGCTAGTAATATTATGTTGGTTTACAATCTTACCACTAAGTTTACCTTGTTGACTTTTAAGATTTATCAAAGATCGGCTTTGCTGATTAGCGGTTGTCTTTTTCATAGTTATGCCCTTCTTTTGTAAAGCAGCAGCTGTAGCCAAAGGTGTTTGTGGTGTTATCATACTCGTGTTAGATTTAGGAGTATTTGCAGCTAAAGTATTTAGTAATTTTGTCGAGGATGCTTTATGATCTCCCTGATGTGCATTACTAGAGGATGTCTGCTGACGGGTCAAAGATTTTGTAACAGGTTTGTCGTCTTTATCTGGTGATACATTGGAGCTATGTGATTTTACCGGACTTTCACCTTCTGAGGCTGATTCCCCTGATTGACCCGGTTGGCCGTTATCCTCTTCTTCCTGGACCTCCAGCATTTCATACTCCTCATCTTCTTCAATGGGCACATTGGGCTCACTTTACAAATAGTTAAGTTTTGATACATTTACAAATTCTATGTTTTTCTTGTACAATAACTTACTCTTCCTTCGGTTCAACTTTAACCGCTTTTTTGTGTATTTGATCCATTAGACCAAATAACTTCCATGCAGAGGAATCTTTTACTTTCTCTTGATCATATTTTTTCTGCAACACCTTAAAGATGGATCTAGATTCGTGTACTACAAAAGTGAAAAATAAAAATATTTATATATTACCGAGACCGTTAAAAGTTATTGCTGAAAACTTACCTGACAAATTACTATTCTTTCCAACTCTAGCCCAGGCATCGTCAATTTCTTTTTTTGTGGCGCCTTGATAATCCGGGTGTAGTACCTTTTCATTGGCAATATCGCTCAAAATTTTATCCAATTGTATTGGCATTGTCTTTTTTTTTTTTTTTTTGTATTTATAGTTTTGCAGTTTTTAACTTTTTGATAATTAAACCAAGATTTTAAAAAGATTTGCAACAATTTTCGTTCTTCTATAACACAAAAAACAATCTCTTGCCGCTGCGCTTCGTTCTTGCGTTTTCTTTGTGATGCTTTTTCTGAAAGCAGAGATACCATGCAACCAGTGATGCCAGATTTTAAACTACGTCTTCACTAGCCATAAACTTGTTCACACATTGAGACACCGTTTGCAAAATAACGAGAAAATAGGTTCGTGAGATTCTATTTGAAGAATACGAGTAGATGTTCCTGTTCAGTTTTAGTATAATTTTTTGTCTCATGGTAATTGTGTGGATGCTTTTGGATAGTTTATGTACGCGTGTTTACAAACAAGCGCACTCACCCATACATAATTTTTATTCTGACAACTCTGTTTGAGCATGAAGCGACCATAAACAGCGACAGTCTTGACTAGCCAAATTTCTGCAAAATGTGCTATGGTTAGACAGTTTTATGGCTAGCCAAAAAGCTATGTAACATGTATGTATGTGTGAGAATAATATCAATCGCTGAGAACAGGCAATTTTTTCCCTTGTTATTCCTTTCTCCGTAAACTTCTATAAATTCAAGAGTTGCGTAACTATAATTGCCCTGTGTGGCTTGGCACTAAACACCCGTACATAAACTATGCAAAAGCATCCATACAATCTCGATGAGAGACGAAAAATTATGCTAGAATCGGAGAAGAAAAAGCACACGTATTTTTCAAACAGAAGATCACGAACACATTTTCTCGCTATTTTGCAGACGCATTGTCAATGTGCGAACAAATTTATGGCTAGTCAAGACGCCATGTAATATACGGTTGAGATGCCATATATTACCAATTTGGTAGCACGGTTTTTTCACTGGATTTGTTTTTTGGGTCTTTGCTTTATATTATTTTCGCGGCATACAACAAAAATTTAGCGTTTCATTTTGCACCAAGTATTGCCAGGGTTTTTGTAATATCACTATATGTATGTAAGTATATAAATTTAAATTTGAACAGCTAAATTCGGTTGTATTGGATCTTTATGAAATAAAAAATACATATGTTGCCCCTGTAAAATTCTATACATATAATTATATGCATGAAACGGATCCAAGGGTGGAAGAACAGGACATTCCTTAACCCCCTAATTTTTACCAAAACTAACAATATCTGACGCAAGTTCAATCAGCCCAATCATAAACAAAAATTCCGCGTGAGTTTTCTCACTTTTCCCTTTTCACCGATTATGAATAAATATTTTCCCCTTTTTTCATCTGTGTGAGGGGAAAAAAATTCGGCGGGAAAAAAGTAGGTATCATCAACAAAAAAATTGGGAAAAATTCTAATTTCTCAAGTTTTTGTTCACGAGTTATTTTAAAGGTAGTTTGCAACAAAATGCATGTAATTTGTTTTTAAGTCAAAATAAAGTTTAAAAAATTGTGATATTCTTTATAGGTCAAAAAATACTAATAATGCACCTCGTGATATTTCGTTTCCGGGGATCCGGAAATTACTAGCTTGTTTTTATTATTTCGTAAAAAAAAGCTTAGCTAAAAGCCAAAAGTTGGTTTTCCCTTGTTAATACTTAAGCTCAAAGTGAGCTCGCAGGTCGCTATTGTTCTATATAAAGGAGTCATGGGATGCACCTAAGTGGGATGGATCGACATATCGAATTTTCAACTGGTCGTCACAAAGCTACAAACAATAACTTAATATATCACTTAATATTTACCCGTTTATAACCCACGTTTATTTAAATAATTAAGCTCTTTGCGAAAAGTAAGGGTAAAAAATATTTATGTATGCGCATCGTTACTTGCTAGCATAACATTTAAACTAAATATTCCTTTCGGTTGTAGAAAAGATGTTTGTTATCAGATGGGGCATTTATCTGAACATGGGTTCCATCGATCCAACCGATAACTCCAGGAATTTTGTGCTTCTTATAAAAAGCCAGCGCAATTTCCCGTTTTTCTTCCACTGTTTTCGGCAAATTAATCCAAATTGGACAAAGTTGTGTTTCAAAAATATGCACAACTTCTTTTAGTACCATACTAAAAGTAGATTGTGTAAAATGCACGTTAGAATCTTTTCCAATACAAGTTGGTATCCACCCTTCGGCAAAAAAACGCAAGCATTCACTAAGCTTGACTACCACCGGTGGAACAGCAAATTGTTCTTTGACCTCTTGAGAGTGCTTTGTAATCACTTCCAACAAGTAACAAAAAGATGGTTTATTTACCCGGTAATATTTTTGAATCCTATATCATCAAAACGAAGAAAAAAGATCGAGGCATAGTGGATTAGACGCATCGCGCAATTGCCTTCTTTTAATCTTTCTATAAGGCTGTTGTCGCTCATCTTCTTCAACTGGCACACTTCCTGCAAGCATCCGAAAAGCAATACCATGCATTTTTTGTTTTATATTTTCTTTTTTTTTATTATTTTTCATTCCCTAGGAATTTATGATTGGGGAGATTTTTTCTCGAGAAAGAAATCTCTCGGGAATATTCATGATTGGGCTGAATATATAAGTCTTGCAATTTTTATTTGCTATTAAAAAGCTGTATATGTATGTAAATTCGTTACGGTATGAACACACAATTTATTCCTAACGCATTTTCCAAAATCGTCATATATTGGTAATGATTTCATTTTAAAAATTATATACATACGTATGCATGTACGCATATCCATAAGTAGGTATTACGAACATTTTACAATTTATTTCAAATCTGATCTTTTTGGTTTCTGCTGTAAACATTGTTTATATTCTACTCTACTACTATTTTGTCGATTCGCTACAGAGAAAGGAAACCTTTTTATTCCAACACAAGCAGCAGAATAATTACCCCAACGGTCTGTCACTACTAAGCCCCCACTAAAATCTGGATAATATTTGACTATTCTGGACATACTCATGGCAGCAGCCTCCTCAGGTGTCGAACCCATACGTAAGAACTCAACTGCCAATAATGATGGTAAAAACCGCATCATTACATCGCCATCTCCTGTAGCCGCAGCTGCTCCTACTTCATTGTCAGCGTAAGCACCAGCACCTGGAATGGGAGAATCACCCACACGACCTGGAATTTTATGGCGAGCACCATTTGTTGATGTACCAGCATATATTTGTCCATTCCCATCAATTGCAATCATACCAATAGTGTCATGGTTCCATTGATTAATGTTGTACCTGTAACGCTCGTTGTGATTCTTGTGGCCTTTATAATAAGGCCTATAGGGGCCACATTGTTTCTTGGCATCAGGAACAACGTTAACCCAGAAATTTGGTTGACAATAATTATTTCGCCAATGTTGCCACATTTCTTCGGATTGAGGAGTAGTTAAATTTTCACGATGAAACCCCATCATTTCAGCAAAATTGCTGGCCGCATCTCCTACCAATAGAGTATGATGAGTGTGTTCTAAGACCATTCTCGCAACTTTTATTGCTGGCTTAATGTGCCTTAAACCACCCACAGCCCCGATATTCATATTTGAACCATCTATAATCATGGCGTCTAATGTAGTTTCTCCATTCTCATCTGGTGAGCCACCAAAACCCACAGTACCATCACACTGTAGTTCCTCACATAACGTACATCCAATTACTAAAGCATCCAAAGCCGAATCACCATGTTCTAATGAAGCCCAAGCAGCTGCATTTGCCTTTTCGAAAGCCCAAGTGTTTATGACCAAAGGTAGCTTGTTTTCAGCATAAATCTTAAAGATATTTAAAATAAAAAGTATAAAAATCGAAAGTAGCTTTAAATAATTATAATCTGCTGCCATTATGCACTTTTCCTCTTTATCTTTATTACTGTCAACCGATGCGAGTTACATTTGCCACGTTTAAAATTTGTCAAAATAAATGTGTTGCCAAACGCAAAAAAATATAAAAAAAGATTTATCATGAATAACATTTTCTTACAGAATTCGAATGGCTGCCACAGGATCCACTGTTATTAAAAATAATACAACAAAAATTTGTAGCTCTTCAACCAATAGACGAAGAAAAGTTAAAAACGTTTATTCGGCAAGACCTCACAACGTTTTACAGAGTTTTATCCAATGCAAATGGTATCCAGAATTATTTCGAATTTTCAAATGAAACTTGTTTACAATTTCAAAATAAACTGGAATTATCTATGGAGTTATATTTATTTTGTTCACATACTCGAAAGGTGGAAAAAATACTATATTCTAAGGAAGAAGTACAACAGGTTAGTACTATTAAATTGTATCATTTATAAAAACAACATGCAGTTCAAATCTAATTACAGATTACAAGTTTAAGAAACAAATATATGGCTGTGCTTACCAATAGATCAATATTTATTTATGATATTTTAAATTCAACAAAATTCTTACAAAAATTAGACACGCGTAAAACAAAACGAATATCTTTAGGATCCTTTAAAAATAGCCAATTTTTAGCGGTTCTAAATGGCGGACAATCAAATACTTTAAATTATGGATTCGTGGAAGTTTACAGGTAATGTAGGGAATTTAAAATACATTTCAGAAACGTTTTTTTTTTGTAACAATATTCATACTATTTTATTTTTTTCAGGTCTGTAAATGCTTCTGGTTTTACGTTATTTCAATCATTGAAATGTTTGCATCCTTCACAAATAACATTTTCATACATAGAAAAATCCGATGATTTTCTTTTACACATCTTAACTGATTCCTTGACTAAACCGTATTTAATTTATCAGTATCAAGGAATAATGGGTTTTCGGGAACTGTTATCGGAATCTATACTGCCAGCAAATTCTCTTGATTTCAATATTTTAAACCTGAACTCAAGTAAACACTATATAGTAGCTTTAAAGGGTCAAGATAAAGTTACTCTGATAGAATTAGCTTTAAAATAAACACATATACACTGTAAACGATTTTGAACAGTGTAAATTTAAATAAAGTATTAAAAAGCTCTACTTACTAAATAAATTATTTACCATAAATACTAGATACGCAGTGTTATTTATTCAAAAAGTTTAAGGGAGAAATCTATTATTTAATATACTGTGTAGTGCCAATCATTCAAAAATCGAAAATAGAAACACAGCCACTGTGTATTACGATTCGGAAGAAAAACAAGGTCGAAACAATGTTCCTACATAATTATTTGGAAAATTAGAATCGTATTACGCAAACTTTAATAATTTTTTCAAAACAAATTCTTATATTTTGGTGTTTTCCAAATCAACAAGTTCTAAGATATATGGAACCATATAAGATCTGTTTCCTTTTTGTATCTTTAGCATTTGTATGAATATCCACTTTACACTACACATATAATAAAAAGCCTTGTTTATATTCCTTTAACACTTCCAATAAAATACTATAAACTTTTACGTAAATCTATCCTAAAAAAACAAATTTCTTTGACACTAAATTGAATGAAATAAAAGGTTTATTTCCTTCCTCCAACGTAATGGATATAAAATTTATTGAATCCTAAGCTCGTTTTAGAACAAACAGCAAACAATCGATCTTCTAAATCTAAAGCAACCAATCATTACATTTGGAAGGTATAGATAAAACTTAAGAATTTAATCATCGTTAGATTCAACATTTTCGGTTTGCAAGTTTTTGAAAGTAGGTACGGGAACGTAAGTGACCAAAGTGTACAATTTGTTGGGAGAATCTTCATCATCATTACGACGACGAGCCAAACGTACTCGCACGCGAAAAGGAGTAGACCTAAAACAAAACCAAGTTAAAACAACACAAAATGTAAATAATTGATGCATTTAACTTACCTGATACCCTTGGACCAAATGTGCTTGTTTAAACGTGTGTCAATTCTGACATCATTGGTACCCATTTCCTTCTCAGCAAATTTACGGATTTCTTTAATCGCGCGAGGAGCACGCTTCTTAAATCCAATATTGTGCACACGTTTCGCCAAGTGAATGGTGCATTCGCGGGTAACCACTTCGTTAATAGCAGATTTGTTCCGTTTTTCTCCTTTTGTTTTTGCCATTTTTCAACTTATGAAAACAATTATCAGTTATTCAAAGTCCTAAAAGTAAGATAATTTGTTTGTTTACATACACAATTGAAATGGTGGCTTATATACAATTGAAACAAATTTTAATTGCAACATGTATATTTAGCAATATAGCATGATTTAATTGTGATTCTTTATATAAACACAAACTACACTCAAACTTGTCTGCCATTCTGTTATATATATTAGGATCTTTCTAATTACTTTGGATTTGTTATATGAAATTTTGTAAAAAAACCAACCTATCGGAAATGAAACCCTGACGAAAAAGAAAGGAAGAACTGTCAAACGTTATCTTTATTTTTATTTGACATTTGTAAACATTGACAGGCGACATCTAGATGTCACACTTTTACACTATGTTCTGACTAGCCAAAAATTTGTTCTCACACGGAGAGAGCGTCGGCAGAATAATGAAAAAAATTTGTTTCTAATATTCTGTGTGGAGAATACGAGTAGATGTTTCTGTTCGGTTTGTTTTTTGTCTCATCGAGATTGTATGGATGATTTTGGCATAGCTTATGACGAGTGCATACAGACGAGCGCACACACACATACATACTTTTATTTTCTCTGTTTTTGTTTGTGTAATGGCATGACAGAGTTGTGCGAATTATTGTTCGGACTCCTGACTAGCCATTTTTCTGTGCGAGCATCAAAATGTACGATGACTGAACAGATTTATGGCTAGTCAAGGAGCTATGATAAATAAACAAAACATTTGGAAATAATTTAAGATTGTACTCTAAGACAGCAATTGAAATTGAGGAACATCATTCATCGGCTTTACTTGGAATTAATTTATTTTATTTACAATATAAATTTAAATCAAATTTTGAACAAAAAATTTTTTTGTGGTTGTAAAGGCAAGTAAAACTAAATATATCCGAGATAACACCATGTAAGAATTTTTCTGGCATTGATAAAATTTATATCACCCGTCCCTGCTTTTATTTAGTTTACATATGTATGGACGCACATACATAGATACAAATAATAATGATTTTTAATATTAGTAAGTTTAAGCACACAATTCAATGATATTAGTAAAATAATAATTTTGTTTAGTATGTTTGGTTGTAGTTGGTATACTATGGGGCTGTACGAACCCTTTCATTAAATTGGGCAGTCAAGGCATTGAAAAAATAAACACCGGCTCTTCCACAAAAAACGTATGGCTAGAATTCAGAACTCTTGCATTCCGTCTAAAATATTGGGTGCCATTTTTGCTTAATCAGTCTGGTAGCGCCCTATACGTTTGGACTCTGCAGTCATCTAATATAATAATTGCTGTTCCAGTAGCTAATTCTTTGAGTTTTGCTTTTACTGCTATTACCGGATATATGTTAGGAGAAAGAATTCCCGGAAAAAGTAAGCCTTATTTTATTCCATTTTGCTTATAATTAGAATTTGGTTTTGTAGATGTTATCTTTGGCACTTTACTGGTCTGTATTGGATCTTCATTAATGTTATACGATCAAATTATAAGAGATAGTTGAAAAAGTTCGGAGATAAAATAAAGGAAGTAAGCCATATCCCAAAGTTTATTAAAATAGTTCTACATATTCAAAAAGTTTAATATTTTCTATAAAGCTTTGTGAACCGCCTCTACAAGGGTCTCCATACTAACGATGGGAGTTTGTGGCGTAATGCCATGACCCAAATTGGCAATGTAACGAGTTTTTCCAAATTTGCGCACCATTGTCGTAGTCATCTCGCGAATTTCTTCCGGTGTTTTGTACATATCCTGGGGATCTAAATTGCCCTGCAAGGTTATATTAGGGCCAACTTGTTTACGGGCTTCCTCGGGATCAACAGTCCAATCAAGACCAATAACTTCATAACCTAACTTAGCTTGCTCTGCTAAGGAATGGCCAGCACCTTTTGCAAATAATGTCTTAAGTGTGCAAGCAATAATCAAAATTTTAGACAATGTAATTTTGGAAAATCAAATTTATGTTATATACATATGTATTTACCAAGGGTACTAAAGGAATTCCTTGATCAGCTAAGCGCTGTTTCAACGTGTCATTAATCTCCTTAATATAAGGCACACACCACTTCAAAAAGTCGTCTTTTGTTAAATGCTCGGCAGAAGATTCAAATATTTGTAAAAGCTGGGCTCCAGATTTAGCTTGCATTTCCAAATAATCAACAATAGTTAAAGTAAGGATTTCTAAAAGCTTTTTAGCATCTTCTGGATAATTTGTGAGCCAAAATTTTGCTTTGGACATCGTTTTGCTACCGCCACCCTCTATCATATAACCCATTAAAGTCCACTATAAAATAATGAAAAAAATCCCATCAGTTGGCAAACATTTTAAATCAATAAAACTCACAGGCGCTCCAGTAAAGCCAATAAGCGGCACTTTACCCTCTAATTTGTGTCTCATCATAGTTAAAGCTTCACCCACATATGTTAAACGATTTACTGCACCTTCAGGAGTTAGCTTGGCCATATCAGCGGGCGTTTGTAAAGGTTCGGGAAAAACAGGTCCCTTGAAGAAAATTTACTTTTTAAATCGATAGATTTCGTTCACATATCAGGTTTTAATTATTTCTAATACTTAAATTTATATGTGATATTCAGGAGTCAGCTTTAATAATAATTACATACTTTTATACTATCAAGCCTGTCGCAAATTCCGATTAATATAGTTTTAATTCCATAATTGTAATTCTGATCGGTTTTATTAATTTCCAAAAGTACGAAAAATTTCGGCGCAGATCATATGGCAATGTTACGCATAATATGTATAAAATCTATATAGGGATGTATAATTACAATAGTTCAAAGTACTTTTCGGCAGTTTAAGCCATAAAAAATGATTCGACTTAGAAAACTAAGTGTTAATTCCAATGAAATTTTTCGTTTTCTGGAGAAGCAATTTACGGCATTGTCACCACATGTGACAAGACTGTTATATTCCATGAATTGAAATAAGTTTATATTCAGATTAAATACGACTAAAATTAAAATTGTTTGCAAAAATTTAAATAAAAATAAAAACAAACGTTTCTTTTTGTGATCTTCTAAAAATCAAACCGTTACACAGGCAGGTATGTGTGTCCCAACTTGTGTCGCACTTATCTACCGGTATACATGTAGCATTTCGAAGTAAATAAATTTCTTCAAATATGTCAGTATCAAAGTATCAAGAAAATTTGTAGCAACCTCTTTTCGAGCTCAGGCAACGTTATTAAGAAAAAAATTTAATAATTATGAAAGATATACTTACAACTCCCGGATGCATTTCTACAGTCATACCCAAAGCTTGAGGTATTACCAATATGTCTGAGAAGATAATTGAAGCATCCAAATCAAATCTTCTTAAAGGTTGCATAGTGACTTCACAAGCTAATTCTGGAGTCCTACATACTGTAAAGAAATCATGTTTTTTGCGAACCTCCTGAAATTCAGGTAAATAACGCCCAGCTTGCCTCATAACCCAAACTGGAACACGATCTACCGGTTCACCACGTGCCGCTCTCAACAAATTGTCATTTTTTAGAGCTGGAAAGTTCTGTTTTTCAAAGGTAAAATAAACGCATAGTGTTATTTGAATTGCAGCTAAAGAAATAATCATCTCTTTAAGAATTCTCATCCTTTTAGAAATTGGACGAATTATGTGATGTAACTTCGATTTCTTAGAAATTGTTTAACGTTCGCCACGATTGTCCTCTTTTTCACTATTTACCTTTGCATCCTTCATATTATGCTACTGTTTTCAGTCTGTATTATTTTTTATTTTGTAGTTAATTTAAATTTACATGAAATTGCAAGTTATATTATTTATTACTTCCTTTATACTAATTTTCTTTACAGTCGAAACAGAATATTTTATTTGTTGCTATCATTCATAATTCACAATAGCCATTTAACCCTTAATTGTACGTGCAATTAAGGCAAATAAAAACAGGTAAACTCACCAGCGTAGCTAATGTCTTGCATTCAGTTTTTAAAATGATTGGATATCAAATTCCATTAACATTTTTTTTTTCCCAATTTATATATGTATAATGTTTGATATCTGCCACTGAGACGGAAATGCCGTGATTTCGGCTGTCTATTTATTGTTAATTTGTCTTGGTGCTAATTTTCAGAAGGGAAGCATTCGTAAAATTATTTGTTTTGCTACAACATTTTTTTAATTGCTTGTATGTTGGTGTATTAAATGCAAGCAGTATGTACTCCATTAACATTGGAACTTCCAAAAATCTCTTTCTGGTGGATCTAGCCGTCTTAGGAGGACACTTTATATACATTTGCATTAATCATATTCTGTTTTTCAAATAGCTTCGTTAAAGTATTTTAAGGCCCGAATTTTACTAGTTTTAGTACAAGAGCTTACATTTAAATTGTAGAAAGATTCTCATTAACAAGACATTGTGTAACGTTTAGTTATATTGTGCAATTTTACGTTTACATTTATCGTCAGGATTTCGATTACAATAATTTTTTAAGGGAACTTGTTGACTATATACAATTTTTGTGGTTATTCTTTTTTGGTAAAGATTGTTCGCTGCAATTGTTAATGCGTGGTAAAATGTTCTATTTCAATTTGTGCTAAAATGGTATGTCTGCTTATGGGTTAATTAAAAATTCAATTTACGTCAGGCATGGAAAATACAAAGCAATATGTTTCAAAATTTTTTCTATGGGTAATTGCATATTTATAATTAAAATATTCGTGTACTTCGTTATTACTTTTAATAAAGTTTTTAAGTTTTTACTGTGTTCATTTCTCAATTAGTCGTTCATTAATTATAATAAATCATAATTTTACAATATTCTTTTCATTGGCGACCTCCGGGTACTTTCTGATCACAAAAGTAATAAAGGTTGGTAAGAACTTTACATGCCTGACTTATTTACTTTAATGCGCAAAACGAAATCGTGACGAAGAAAAATTGCAAATAATATCAAAAGAAAATACAGGACAAATACAACGATTTAAATGAAAAATAAAAATAAGTTCTGACAGATAATAGCCAATCTCATACACACATAAACTGCAGTCGTGTCACAAACGCGATAAAAAAAATTAAGTGAACTTTTAGAAAAGGTAAATATTTGATGAGTTATAATTGGAAGTAAATTATGCATTGTTTGTTATTGCAGATTTCTTTTAATAAGCAAAAACAAAAAAGTAACATGGCTGATGAACAACTACCTAACTTATTGGCTGGACATCCACCGGCAGGTTAGTTTTTTTGTATTATTGTTTTTGTAAAAATGTTTGACCAGCAAATAAATTACGCATTACCACAATATGAAGAATTGTTTGTTTTTGGTGTACATATTATACATATGTATTTAACGTTGGAATGATTTAAAGCTTAAAGTTGACCTTCAAATGTTTTGGTATTTTGCCTACTTTGTCGGTGACAAGTATTTTGAGGGAATGATTCATAAAGTCGTTTATAATTAAGAAATAAAAATTTTTTAGTCAAAGCTGGAGGCATGCGTATTGTCCAACATAAAACAGCCAATATGGAGCGTCCTGCTAAAGATGCTGAAGATTGTACCGGTTTGACTGTGAGTTTTCTTTAACTATAACTTTGTATATAATACCTTAGTTACTTTTATATTTAAAGCAACCTATTAATGTAAATGCCATGTTGGTAAGCGGTGCTCCTGTCAAAGGCAATTCTGATTATACTCCTCAAGCAGCTCAGGTGGCTCATAATCCAAAACCCCCAGCACATGTTGCTACAAAGCCGCAAATTAACATTCAACAACCTCGAAAATGAACTTTAATTCAACCATCTGCAAAAATACTCGTTGAATTTTTCAAACAATTCTACTTTTTTACTTGCTTTAACTAATGCAGACATTCCCTCTTATATTGCGTATACACATACACACATACATGTTTTCTTATATTGTTTTTAATCAGATTTGTGTTTCTTTAAAGTAGCAGCATTTATAAAATCAAAAACATTTAAATGGTGTTTACAATTTTTTAATATACAGTTATATATAACTATTTTCATATCTAACTGCTTTGTTATTGTAGGGTGGTTATTTTCTATGACTCGTAAACTTGGGGTTAGATGGTTAAATAATTTGCTTTTTTTTGTAGTTGCAATACAATTAATTCCCGTATTCTTTTTTATTTCACGTGTGTGTTAAATACGTACATATATTAATTTCTTGTGCCCCACTGAGCTTCGGTGGTCCGGTGTGCAGGCTTCAAACCTGTAGTCGATTAACGTCGAAGTGGTTCGATTCCACCTGTGGGGCGTTTAAGAAATATATTTTTTTAACTTAACATAAAATTAGTAAAAAGCATTTACTGTCTATTGTTTTGTTTCTAAAATTTTATATATTTTTTTTATTTTGTTAAACCTAGTGTTGAGCAACATTGATTATATCAGGTGCGATCCCGTACTCTACTTTGGGAGCCCGCGGGTTCCCAAATTTACCCACAACTGTTCCTGTACACAACGTTTGGGCCAATAAAAGAGAATTTGAGAGAATAATAGTCTTCTTCCTGCCCAAAACAGCCACCACTTTTTCTTCGGGCTCATTCGGTAAGATTTTAAAACCATCAGCTGTTGCATAAAGTACATAACATTTTAGTATCTAATCGAGAGTTATTTTTCTTTATTCCCATTTGCCCGAACTTTACCCAAAGAGTACGGGATCGCACCTGTCATTGAGAAATTAGGCAAACAACATACATATGTATGTAAAGAATACTTTATAAGAACATACGTACGGATTTTGTTTGTGTTTAAAAAAATTAAATAATTTAAAACTAATGAGAAAAATATTTATGAGATGCTTTTGTGTATTTAAATTTTATAACTCAATTAATTTAACCTGGCGTCAGTAGCCGTATGTATGTATAATATTTTTTTAAATAAAATAAACGTAGCGTCGGTTCCCAAATTATCAAGTTTGAACGCACCACTTTTCAAATAGCTATATATATATACATATATGTATGTATGTATATATATTGCTATTAAAAGAAGAATATTTGCTAGAAATAAAGAAATAAATAAAGCTGAAAAAGTATTTTCCTATTTCTTGTTTGAATTTTTTAAAAACCGCTGTTACTTTGATAATTTTAAGGGACTAAAATTTAAATTAAACAATCTATAGTCCAAATGAAAATCAATCGTAAATGTGTAACAAAGCGTAAACTCGAAAACGTATGAACCAATTAACACGTTGAGGTTCACCTCAGTCACCGGTGACTGATACCGGCCTTTCCGTTTAGGCCGCGTCAGTCACCGGTGACTGACAATATAATATACGGTAATAAAGATAAATATTGAAAATTTTTTTCAGGAAATTCTAATGGATTTTATTGAAACAAGGTAAAAATAAAAATGGTTGTCCCTCGCAAGTGTCAAAATGTTATAACCTGTTTGGACAAATTGCGTGCTACACTGTGTCGCATTTTCTTCATAGCACGATTTGCAATATTTTCGCACTGCTGAAACTCGCGCGGCCTAATGGGGAAGTCGCTACAAAACCGCGTGGCACTCAACGTGTTAAGCAATTTTTTTTTTAAATAATTCTTGAAATCCGAGGAACATTCTTCCTTATGGAAAGAAATTTTTAAAAAATTACACAGAAAATAGCTACCTTAAACTACAACTAAGCAAAAGAACTATATTCGGCTATGCCGAATCATAAATACCCTTAGCATAGGTATGAATTACTAAAAATGTACTACAGATTTTTCCCAGTGCAAAAGATTGTTTGCGATCTTTAATTTTGCACTCCAGTTTTAGTCGTCTTATTTTACATTTAAGCTCTCCTTTCATTTTCATATAAGCATTTTCGATCGATTAATAGATGAGATGATTTCTCTAAGTAGCGGCTCTTAATTTTTTTTCTTTTCTATAAATGCTTACCAATTTTTGATAAATTCTCGACTTTTCTGATGAATTGTAGAATTGGGTTTTTGGTAAAATTTCTAATATTTGAAAAAATTTAAACATTTTGGTGATTTTCAGCCTTGGGGTAAATTTTCTTAAATTTCAAAGTATGGTAAAGTTTGTTTTCGGTTACTTGTAAGATATACATAGTCCTTTTGGAACTTGTATGACATTGGTTTTTGTTAAAATTGCAACGTTTTTCATAAAATATGAATTTTGGAAATTTTTGGTAAAACTGCAAAATTTTGGTAAAATTAAAAAATTTAGTTTTGAAATTTTAAAATTTTGTGAATTTTTGATTTTGTAGTATTTTTTAGAATTATTTTGTTTTATTCCAGTTTTTCGATTTTGTGGTGTACTGACGAACTTTTGGTGAATATAAAATTTGAATTTTTCGTAATATGTTAGTGCTTTTCCGGTTTTCTTGAAATTTTGTTTTTTTTTTTTTGGAAAATTTAGTTATTTTGGTAATTTAAAATTTTTAAATTAGTATTTGGTTTTGTGAAGAATTTTTAAATTTTGGTTAATTCCGATTTTTTTTAAATTTAATTTAAATTTTTTGTAAAATATTTAATATTAATGATTTTAAAATTTTTTTTGGTGCATTTCGGATTTATGGTCAAATAAGGGATTTTTTTATATAATTGTGTAACATATATTCTATTTTGAGGTTTACATTTTTTTAACTTTCGTCTTTTTGGTGAATTTTTTAGCAATTGATTTGTTTTCTTCCAGTTTTTCAATTTATGGGGTATTTTCGAATTTTTGGTGAATATTATATTTTAGAAAAATTTTGTCAAATTTTGAACAGTAATTTTTTGGTGTAATTTAGGGTTTTTTGTAATTTAAAATTCTTAGAATATAGTTAGGTTTTGTAGTTAAATTTGGAAAAATCCTAAATTATTGTGAAATTTTGAGTCTTTTTTTATTGTCAGCTTATTTTACACATTTGGTAAAATTTGTAACTTTTATGATCTTTATTTTTTTTTTGGTGAATTTTTTAATTGTTTAGTGAATTCCACATTTGTGGTGAAATTTTATTTTTTCATATATGTATTTAACATAGATTTTGTTAAGATTTCGTAAAATATTGATTTTTTGTAAACTTTCGGCTTTGTGGTGAAACTTCAGTATTTGGTGAATTTTTTAAATATTTTGGTAAAATTTTGTTTTTTTAATTAAATATGGAATTTTGTTTGAACAATTACATTTTTTCCAGTTGGTGCAGTTTTGTTTTTTTAAATTTAATTATTTTTTTGGAATATCATTTTTTTGTAATATACTAGTTTGGAATTTTAGTTGGGTTTTGTAGTGAATTTTCGGTTTTTTGTAAATTCCCAAATATGGTAAAATGTCATTAACAAATTTTAGTAAAATTTAAACTTTTGTGTCGAAATTTCAAAATTATTAAAATATCGGTATTTATTGAAATTAAAAATTTCATTTTTTTGTGAAATTTCGGTTTTTGAAGGAAAGCCGGAAATGGATATTTACCCCTAGCTCGGAAACTTGTGGACTGTTATGTATACATTGTTGGGTCTGAAATGAATATTGTAGAAATTACAAACGGAATGACAAACCTACATACTACTGTGGACAAAAAATAGTAAGACTTTTTCATTTAAATTTCGCGCAGAAATCCATTCGCCGAAATTTTTTTTTTCGTTGGTATGACTGTCAGTGACATCTGTGCCAAATATCACATCAAAGTAATCATTAGTGTTTAGTATACGCTTGTCTTTCTGAAGTATAACAAGTGCATTCGGCGATTTTTACAATAAGTAAAATTATTATACAAAGAAGTTCCATTAAATTTTGTGTGCGGAATGAAATTTCTGGTGCCGAAACGTTCAGAATGTTGCAAAAGAGGCCTTCGGTGATAATTGTATGTCGCGAGCAAGTGTTTTTGATTGGTACAAGTTATTCAAAGAGGGTCGAGAACGCGTTCATTACGAACCACGTCCAGGATGGCCATCAACATCAACTGATGATCAACACGTCCATAAAATCAAGAAATTGGTGTTCGAGAATTGACGAATTAACAGTCAGAGACCTTACTGATATCGTAGGAATATCAATATCGTTCCACAACCACCGTATTCGCCTGATTGAGCTCCGTGTGACTTCTGGCTGTTCAGCAAACTCAAGCGACCGCTCCGGGTAAACCGTTTTGAGTCAATTGAAGACATTAAACGTGAATCGCTACGCGCATTGAAGGCTATTCCGGAAATTGACTTTAACAACTGTTACGAGGATTGGAAAAAACGTTGGCATAAATTTATTGCAGCTGGGGGAGATTACTTTGAGGGAGACGAAATAGATTTGGCAGAATAAATAAAGAAATTTAAAATTATGAATAAAGTCTTACTATTTTTTGCCCACAGTAGTATACCGTTTTAATTTTTGTGAAGGGCACAAACATGTTTTTCAATATGATTTCTTTAAGGGCTATTAAAGATTTCAAACCCCAAACGGTACGTTTGGAGAGAATATCTCAGACAGATGGTACGGGGGCTAAGTTGTTTTGAGGAAACGCATTTTTAGTTCAAAATTAATACCGGGAAATGGCGACGAACTTTTAACAATACTGGGAATCATTAAAATATTTACCAGGAAGTAAAAAAAATGTTTGGCAAGCCCAGCATAATAAAATAATGCTTTAATGCCCATTCTATATAACCAACTTTGCCACATTATCCCGGAACCGCTTTATTATTTCAAATCCTTGGCAACATGAAACAAACTGTATGTTGGTTGCTATTGGCAATCATATTTGATTGAACAAACTTTTTTTTGTTCTCAAACAAAATTTATCAACTTTTTTCTAGTTCTTAAATAAAATTAAAACAATTTGCAAAAATAATATCCTAAAAATGTTCTCATCAAATATTAAAGAAAAAATAACAGAAGAAGAATTGCAGAGATTACAAGAAACTTGTATGGAAACGTTGAGAAGAGGTGAATTACACTTATTAAGAAACGATGCCAAATTTAGAGCCGTTACATCCACTAAAAGCTACGATGAATTTAAGTAAGTTAAATAGAAGAACACTAGCTAGAAAAGCATCTGTGTGTATTAATTTTAAGGTAAAAATTTTATTATTATCATGTCGAGATGTTAACACTCATTTGCAAAAGATTTCCAAGGGCTTAACCAATGCATTCGAATAATTATATTTTTTATGTGGTATCGAGGCCTGAATACAAATTTTTCCCGCTTGTCTTTTGGCCATTTTTCTTTTGTAAGTAATTTTTGTTTTGTTATTTAAGGGACATTGTGGATGCGGCACATTTGAAACCAATATCGAGACAGGATAAAATGGAAACAAAAACTAAGAGTCGTTTATGGAATACTGCTGCTCGAGAAAGTGAACAATAAATGTTAAATTTTAGGCATGTGATGTGCCGGCTCTTTTTTGTTTTGTGTTTAATTTGCGACTTTTTAACACAAATTTCTTGTCATAATTAATTATATTACCCATAACTTGTCATAAGTATTTTAATATCAGAAAGAAAATCGATATTTTTTGTTAAAAGAATGTGTAGATCAAGGCGAATTAATTATAAGGCGAGAGAGCAAAGCGAATTCGATGTCAGCCAATGTCAAATGTTTTTCGCCTTTTTGAGTCTACTGATGAGTAGAAAAATTAGAAAACGACACACAATCAAACAAACGAAAAATCTTTGAACTAGTAAATATCAATTTTTAAAATCGCAATTTTTATTTGAATTTAATATATACTTAAACAGTATGTGACGTTAGTGTGTTACGAGCGAATTCATCACCTGCGCTCATAAAGCCACCTTATATATTCACCCTTATTAAGAATGTCAACGGCGACGTCAACACAATACTTTAGTCGTCGTCGCAAACTTATGCTGTCGCCGTCACCCCAATACCATATCGGTATTTACTAAGAATATTGTGTTGACGTCGTCCTGTTATCGATATTTTTAAATTTGACGTTTGCTTGATTTGTTTATTTAGTTTATTTCAATAATTTTTATTTCAATTTAAAAGAAATGTTTCTTCTGAGTTTATTGTATTCAAGTGAGAGTTCTGATGAAGAAGATAATAAATATCTAAAACTTCGAAGAAAAGTTTTAAGACAAAGGTCGGATATTTATAGTTTGCCAGATGCCAGGTAAGTGAACAAAAATTAAAGTTAGCAAGAAGTTTTGGAGAAATTGAAAGTTGTTTAAGTGAAATATTTTGCTTAATTCAAGATTTGTAGATTATTTTCGCTTAAACAAAAAGGCATTTAAACGTGTTTTGGATATGATTCAGCCATTCATGAAGACTGGAATACGATCAACTTTTATTGGCAGCGAATTAAAACTAGCGACGACACTACGGTTTTTGGCACAAGGCTCTTATCAATTAAGTGTCGGTAATGACTTTAATCTGGGTTTATCACAACCAACAGTCTCTTTAATTCTGGAGGAGACACTCGATGTGTTACAATCAGTAATCTGTCCGCATTATATCAAATTTGAAATGACCGAAGAGGAAAAGGCCGAGTGTAAGATGCATTTTTTTGAAAAGACTGGGTTTCCGGGTGTTATTGGATGTGTAGATGGCACACACATTAAGATTTTGGCTCCTAGCAAAGAAGAGCAAAATCTTTATTACAATCGCAAAGGATTCTTTAGCCTAAATGCAATGATTGTAAGTGCAAAAATATGTTTGTTGTCTATGCATTCGTATCTGAGTTAAAACTTACTTTTCTTAATTTAATTTTAGATTTGCGATAACAAAATGAAAATTAGGTATGTGGATGCCCGTTATGCAGGTTCAAGCCACGATTCTCTTGTCTGGAACGTAAGTACAGCAAGACAAGTATTGCGAGAACGCTTCAATGCTGGTGAAAACAATTGTTGGCTTTTAGGTAATATATCAAAGTACTGAAATTGTCGTGAAAAATTAAAAAAAAAGTATATTTGAATAGGTGATGCTGGTTATCCGCTTGAGCCTTTTTTAATGACGCCTTACAGGTCCGCTGTAGAGAGAAGTCCAGAGGCAATATTCAATACTAAACACGCAAAAGCAAGAAATATCGTGGAGAGAACAATTGGTGTGCTTAAAAATCGTTTCCGTTGCCTTTTAGGCGCCCGTCAACTTCATTATAAGCCTGCCAAAGCAACTAAAATTGTTAATGTTTGTGCTGCTTTACACAACATTTGCATTGAGTATCGGAGTTTAAATGAAGAGGATAACATAGCAATAAATAGTGAGGGCAACAGAAATGAAAATTTTGGGACTAACGCAGATATCTTACAAAGTAGTGAAGCTGTACAAATAAGAGACCAAATAAAAACAAGTTTTTTGTAGTTCCAATTCATTTGTTTCATTTATTCATAACACATATAAGAATGTATGTATTATGTACACTTACATATATAAAAAAAGATAAATAATTTGTTTAAGATTATTAAAAGTTAAAAAGATTTACTCAACTAATATTTGTTCTGAAGAGCTTCCAATTCTTTTTTCTTTATTTCCAACTTTATATTTTTTATTTGCATTTCTCTTTCATGGAGCTCTTCGTGTCTTTGTTCCTGTCTCACCATCATTTTCATTTTTTTTTCTTCTACCTCATATAGTTTTCTCTGGTATCGGCTTGTTTCCTTTAAAACTGTTTTTATCTCCTCAAAAGTTTGATGTCGACTTATTTCTTTTAAACAGTCTTTTACATCACATATTGTTTTGGACATTGTATGAAAAACCTCCTTTTGCATAGAATTGTGCTTGTCAAATAATTCCTTTATTTGGTCGTTTGTTTTCCTTTTTCTTGAAGTAGGCTGTTCTTCTACTTCAATGGCATATACGGAAGTTGATGGTACTTCCACAAAATCCTCGCAGATTGTTTGCTCTATGCTGGCTGAATTATCATGCAAAGTTGTACCAGTTACTTTCTGTATACCTTGGGCACCACCTTGAGGATTGAATTGCTTCTCAAATTGAAGCAGGTTAGAAGCAGCTTCTTCCAAAGGTGACAATGGTAATAGTTTGCACACGCCTCCACCTGTTGCATTGAGCTCAGCTTTATTGTTAGTTAACTTTTTTTTCAGTTTGCATTTAAAATCTCTCCAAACCTGAACATATGACATATTTTAAAATTAAATAAAATGAAAAACTTTTTATCCTTACCTTTTGCCAACCATCGCTGTCTCTAATTGGTGGTCCAATAGAATTTAACTTCGTCGCAATTTCTTCCCATTCTTCTTTAAAATTATTACCACTAGGGCCTCTATGAAATCCTTTGGCTAAACTCGGTTTATTTTCGAGTTGTTGAATAAGTAATTCAAATTGTTTACTGGTAGTAATTTTAATTTTTTTTCCATTTTATATATTTTTTTAAAAGCACAACCGTCAGATTAAATTTGAATCGAGTCGTTAACAAAAATTTTGTCGACAAAATCAGAGCCAATTTAACACAATAGCGCCGTTTTGTTGCCTTTGTTAATGCCAAATTATTGTCGGTTGTTATCGAAAGTTGGCAATATTGACAACGGCAATGCCATGAGAGAGCCGTCGACATCACTTGTGTCGCCGTTGACATTCTTAATAAGGGTGATTATTCGCCTTGGTGTAGATTTTATATTATGTAATGCTTTTTTTATTATATAGGCTGGTCCAACCAAAAAGCAATATGTTAATTGTAAATAAAGAAATTTGCAGAGAATTATCTTAATATTTTTTATTATGATAGAAGGATCTATGAGAATTATGTGTGAAACAAAATATTTGCCGAATGCTCGCCACTGCTTCGATGGCATATCTCTACACAATGGTCGATATATTCAATGACTGAGACATAATTGAGATTCAATGTGGTTAATGTGCCGAATTATTTTATCCTTAACTCTCGAATTGTTCTTGGCTTATTGACGTAAAATTTTTCTTTTAAATATCCCAAAGAAAGAACTCCAACGGTATCATATTACATGATCGTGACGGCTAATTAACATAACCACGATTTGAGATATCACGACCATTGAATTTTTCGCGCAAAACAGCCATTATTTCGTTGGCTGTGTGTCAAGTGGCATCATCCTGTTCGAAACACATATCGTCCAGGGTTATATCCTCAATTTATATAGTATTTCTTTGGGGGTTTCCAATAAGGACGGCTTGAAGTTGGCAACCTGCGGCGGCTATGTTGTCACGGCGGCGTTAGTCAAATTTGTTAATTAAGCTTTTAGTGTTGCCAAGTCAACACGGTATAATTTCGAGTGAATGGCTATTTAAAAATTACTATTGGGATAACGCCAATACACACGAGGTGCGCTAGATGGCAGTACATACATAAAATGTTTGTATTTGGTGCGAAATAAGGTGCGGTTGCATTATTGGTTCGTCCTGCGAAAAGAGTGTTGTTAAAGGCGTCACCATCCATATCGAGCGCTGCAATAGAAATTTAACATAAGAGATGTAAGAGTGCTGTTATCTCTTGCGAAAGTGACGGGCGGTTTGGCTCCGAAATGTCCTAAGCTCCTAGGTACACGACAATAAGCTGCAATCGACCAATTCCTTCAAATTCGACTTTATCCAGGACCCTTAATATTTTATGAAATGAGTTAGCATCATTCATTTATTCTTATGCTAAAAATATTTGTTACGTTTGTATAAATACGATTATAATGGAAAATGCTTTCCTTGCACATGATTTTATGATTTTATAGGAGAAGAAACAAGTATAAGGGGATAAAAATAATTTCCTGGTGTGAACGTAAGCTTTCTCAATTTGAGTTGGGCGTTTTCCCTCAGTTGGCAATGTTCCAGCAAAAACCCATGTTATATATTTGGGTATTCACCTGTATCGACGCCTTAGTTGATACCGACATATTGAGGCAAAAATGACGGCCATAAAATTTAGAATAAACCAACTACACTGGTTAATAGGTCCTACCTAAGTCTACCTTAACTCTGGCTTTGGAATACAAAGTACTTTTATACAAATCCGTTCTAAAGCCAAGATGGTCATATGGCATTCAACTATGGGGTACTGCCTTGCAGCAAACACCCAGAAATTACAAAGAAGACAGTCAAGGATTTTACGATATATCGTCTGCGCTCATTGGTATAGCAGAAATGAAAATATCCATAGAGATCCTGAAGTTTCCACTATCCATCAGGAAGTAAAAACATACTTGTGGTCCATCTCGACACCTTCGTACGCAATTTACTGCAGTTTGATGGGCACCAGACACATTGCGCCGGTTGAGACGGCTCTCCCTATCGAATAGGAGACAGTTTACTAAGATTTGAATAAGTCATTTTTCTAAATTTTTGGCCGAGTAATTTGTGTTTCTCTTTTGAACTTATGGAATACAAATTATAAGATAAACATTTGGGAAATTTTAAAAAACTGATTATATTAAATTTTATTTCCAGAAATTTAGGGGCTAAAACTTTTTAATACCTTAAGTGGCAAAAGACTGTAAATAATCTTATCAAAAGGTGATATTTAGCAATAAATATGTATTAATATAGAATAATAATCTACAGCAAATTCTATAATCGTATATTAAGAAAAATAATTCACAAGCATGGCAGTAGTTTCTAATATTTCGTTCTGCCAACATGTTCAAGTTTGTGATTTTATTAGCGGTTATTAGTTGTGCTTTGGGAGCTGCTGTACCTGAGGGTATGTTACCTCAATTTGATGGTCGTATTGTCGAAGGTGTGCCTTCATCTATTAGTTCCTTCCCTTGGCAAGTCTCTCTCCAACGTAGTGGCTCTCATTTCTGTGGTGGTTCTATCTATAGCGAGCAGATTGTTGTGACTGCTGCACACTGTTTACAAGGTGCTTCTACCTCTGCTTTGCGGGTTCGTGCTGGTTCTTCTTTTTGGATTTCGGGTGGAGTTCTAGTCAGAGTTGCAGCATTCAAAATCCATGAACGTTACAATCAGGTCCTAATGACTAACGATATTGCAGTCATCCGATTAAGCAGTTCCTTGGCCATGTCGTCCACTATTAGACCAATAAGTTTGGCTTTGACATCTCCTGAAAATGGCACAGCTGCAGCAGTTTCTGGTTGGGGTACCACTGAGTCTGGCTCTAATTCTGTGCCTACTCAATTAAAGCATGTTATTATGAAAATACTCAGTCGCGAAGAGTGTCGTTCTCCCACTTACGGTTATGGCCTCAAAATCAGGAAAAGCATGATCTGCACCTATGGTGTTGGTAAGGACTCTTGTCAAGGCGATTCGGGGGGTCCATTAGTTGCTGGTGGTGTTTTGGTCGGTGTTGTATCTTGGGGCTATGGTTGCGCTTTCCCTGACTATCCAGGTGTCTATGCTGATGTTGCTGCTCTGCGTTCGTGGGTTATCAGTACTGCGGACTCCATTTAAATTTAACTGATATAAAAATATTGGAAAATAAAAAAAAAAAACTTAAAATATTTCTGTTTAAATGGTAACAATCTTTTAGTTACATAAATTTTTATTTATTTTTATTTATTTAATTTTACAAAAGCTTGCCTTCATACAGTCAGTGAAACTACAGAAAATAGGTCATAGTTATTGGTTCAAATTTCGTACTGCTCGTATCACCTTTTCCAATCTTTTTCTATGTATCTCTTCTTCATAAATGTTAAAATTGTTAATGCGATTTTTTATATGTCTGTACGTATATCGTGCGTTAACTACGAAATTAACGTTACCTAAAAACCCAAATTTTTACAAGAGTTTATTTTTCCCAATTTGTTCAGAATATTTCAATGATCTTATGCTACTAATGATCTTATGCATCTTATAGGTAGGTTTAACCTGAATATATGTATAATATAGGTTTATAATTCAGATGACCGTCTCTCCGTCTAGCCAATGTTAAAATCAACTTTCCGACGTGCACTAGACAACTCTCTAGGATCGTGAAACTTGGGCCAGTTGGTCAGGGAGTTTGGCTACTTGAAATGAGCCGTATACATCCACAAGATCCCGAGATAATTTTGTTAGTAAATTTGGACACTACTGCATTTTTTAGATGTTCATTTGACATACATGTATATAGTTTTTAATATATAGTTTCCAATAGGATAGCGTAACAAAATCAAATTAAAGTTAATTAACTTTTATATTTGCCTTCAACATGTCTAGAAAAATGGCACGTAAATTTATGATTTATGAGTGATCGAGTGGAATGGGAATGACTGTGAGCAAGCCTTTGTGGATTTTCAACACAAGTTTCTTATATGTCAAAAATTGGTTTTTATTAAAATGTCTTCATATAGTAATAAAGGAATCGAAGGAAAGACAAAAGTTAAAAATTAAATTTAAAAATATTTTAAGTATAAATACTCATGCGGGAATTTCGAACATTCGAAAGTATTATATAATTGTTTTTTCGGGGAACCTTATGAGGGAATTCCGAACATTTGAATGGATATTCAAATTTTCACAAAATACGATTCCATAAATTGTTTTTATAAATTTAAATTAAGTTCGAAATTTAAATACTGTTTCAGAAACAAAATTGTTTTCATTTATAAAGATCTGTTAAACTTTCAATAGATTTTATATATATCGCGAACGTACGTTAACATACGATACAATTTACATTAAGGCTTTTATCGAAGAGAAGGATATTAAACAATTACATTGTCATTGCCACCAATTTTTACTTTTTGTTTTTACTAGAATTGAGTTAGATGTGCAACGCAGTCTTACTTTCCAGTTGGAGTTACGTTAGTCTTCCAAGGGTTTTTTAAGGGTCATAGATGGAACTGTAGAACACAGCTGTTTTGTTAACGAAACTATTACAGTGAATAGTATAATTGTCTACTTCGGTAGACTTTATGTTTGTACACTAGACGACTATATACTATGTTATATACGTAGATTACTAACGACACGCGACAACTTACAATAACATTGCCTTGATTATATAAAAGATATAATTGTTTCGTATTTAGCTATCTCTTTCATATAATCGTGTTAATTTTAAATTACACCTGATTACACGTTTTTTCAAACGTCATTGCATGGTATTCTGTGGTTATATACAATATAATTTCTGGTGGCAACTAAAGTACTGTTCACAAAGTAGTAAACAGAGGTGAAACGAAAATATAATGATCTCTTTGTCTATCCATCTCGTTCCCTCAGAACCTAAGTTGGTTTTTGTTTTGATTTTCTTGCCGTGTTTATTTTTGGTGCTATTAAAACACATTTTTTTTGGTAAGTATAAGGGTGGGTTATGCACTTAAACACATTTATTTATGTTTAATATATTTTTTTTTTAAAACAAATAATGAAACTTATTAACAATATTTTTACTTTACTTTTTAAATTTTGTACTTATTGACATTAGATTTTTGTTTTGTTTATTTTCCTGTATTTCGTCACAAAATGCTATAATATTTGTCTCTTTCTAACAGAGCCCAGAGAAAAAAACTGAGTTTTTTATTTTTGATGTGTCAAAGTTTCCACCTCTTTCAAGGTCAAACCTCCACACTATATCCAATATTTAGTATAAACTAAATGAGAGTTATGACCTATAAACAACGTGTAGTTTAACGTACTAACAATGTGTGAGTAGTTACATTATGTTAGCTACCTATTACTAATGTTTGTGTGTTGGTTTACATAACGAGTATGTTTATCTTTGTAAATTTGTAACGACACGTTTCAGCTGTACAGCTTGATAAATAAATTTTTTTTTCATTTATGACAACGCGATTCGCTAATCTTTAGTATAATTAAAAAGGGCTTTGATTGCTTTGCTTGCAACACATAAAATACATTTTTGGAATTCATCAAAAAAGTGATTAATATTTATTGATTAAAAGTGATAAACACGAGTTGTCGGGTGATAAACATTTTAATTATAAATTTATTATTTGACGCAAATTTGTCGTACTAGAATTAAAAAATTAAGTAAGTTTTTATTGGTCAGGCTTTGTTTGAATTTAAAATTCTTTCTATTACGAAAGAAAACTTTTGAATACAAGAAAAGTTGATTATTTTATTAGACATGAGCAAATTCTTTGCGTCTTTCGACTAAGTTAGTGTCTACTGTAAACATGATCTATTTAACCTTCGCGCTATTTTTAGCCACCTTATAACCTTGCTTCCTTATTTGTAAGGGGCATTTCCACTATATGTAGGGAGTTGAAATTTGATATAACCTAACCGTCTGTAAGCTTAAAGTTAAAAGAGGTTTCATACATACATTAACAATCCAAAATAACTAGGCAAAAAGGACTCAGATCCGCACAAAAACACAAATGTGAAAATAAGGCCAAGTTCACCTATCCAAAATTTTCGGCCGTTAAAAATACTGAGATGGCAAAAACAAAAAAACTCGGAACATAAGTAAGAGGTATTTGTGGCCAAACTATTCCAGTGTGAAGAATTCTAGAGCATCAACGTAGTTGTTGCAAGAGAAAAACAACGTTTTCGACCTGCATTAAATTAAAAAAAAAACTTTCAGATTTCAGTACAAAAAGATCGGCAAAATTAAATAAAGTTATATAAGATCATATAGGATTTCTTGAAGCTAAACAAACTAAAATCGAAAAATCGACTCTCCGACACTAAATTAACAACTCACAAAAACGTAGCTACGGAAGTAACGCAGAATACACGAAATCCAATCGAAACGGAGCGCAGAATATCAAAGTTGCCAAATGGAAAAATTCGAAATGCAGAATAGGGGGGGTGATTGTGTTCATCAGGGACCTAAACAAATATACAATTTTATGCTATATTTGTCTTTTTTGAATTAGAATAGGAGTATTTAGGGCTCTTTTCATCTTCTTGTTTATGTCTTGCCTTCCATCCAACTTGAAAAACGTTTATTAAGACATTCTCCTTAACAAATTTTAAAAACACAACCCCCTTTGTAGGGTAATTCATTTCCAGCTGTTTAGCATTCTTAGTATGCTGGTTATTTCTGGTAGCTATTTCCGATAGCAAAATTTGTTTTTGTTGTCCAAATAAATCCAATTTCTGGTAATAATTAAATTGCCCACTCGATGAACTGAATTACTTATCAAAGCCATTGCATTAAAGTTCTTAAAGGCATTTGTTAGTAATCTTATCAGTGAGAGTTAGATGGGATCCATCGTGAGTATTGGCTAGCTTTTAATAATATTGTGCACTTTGTCCAATTTAAAAATATTAAACGCACACACAAGTTGTATAAAAGCAAGGTGTTTGTCTTGGTCATATTCAATACAGTCTGGCTGGCTTCTACGGGATAATGTTTAAGTTCGTAGCTATTTTCGTCTGTTTTGGCTGTGCCTTTGCTGGCACAATTCCAGAGCATTGGGATGGTCGTATTGTAAATGGTGTTAACACCACCATTCAAGCTCATCCCTATCAGGTTTCATTGCAAACCAATGCCGGTTTTCATTTTTGTGGTGGCTCCATCATCGACGAAGACATTGTTGTAACAGCTGCTCATTGCATGCAAACGTACAAACCTCGCGAGTTTAAAGTGCGCCTGGGCAGTACTGTATACAATAAGGATGGTGAGCTGGTCGCTGTTAAGGCTTTCAAAAGTCATGAAGGCTACAATCCGACCACGATGATCAATGATGTTGCAGTTATAAAATTGGCCTCTCCCGTGCGTGAGTCTACTAAGATTCGTTATATAAATTTGGCTCAAAAGACACCCCCCAATGGGACTCAGGCTGTTGTTTCTGGCTGGGGTGCCAAGTGCTTCTTCTTCTGCTCTGGCGCACCCGAGACATTGCAAAAAGTCGAAGTTGATATTCTTACTGGATCATGTTGTGCTTCTGATGACTACAAATATGGCGATAAAGTTAAAGAAACCATGATCTGTGCTTCAGCTGTTAAAAAGGATTCGTGTCAAGGAGATTCTGGTGGGCCTTTGGTTTCTCAAAATCAATTAGTCGGCATTGTATCTTGGGGCATAGGTTGTGCGTTTGCTGGCTACCCTGGGGTATACTGTGAAGTAGCCACTGTTCGCAATTGGATCAAACAAACTGCAAAGAGTTTGTAAAATTAATTTTAACTTAAAAAAATAAATGGAATTTTTATTAAGACAAAAATGATTTCGAGCTTTTTTTTATTAAGAGCCTGTTCCACGATGTCGAACGTTAACGTTTGCTTGAATTATAGAAGAAAAAAAAAACTGATTTGTGTTCCTCCAAAAGCCCTCTTGATACATCTATTATTTTATTTAGTCCCTAAATATGTAAATCAATTCATAATACAGTTCATTAGAGGGACACACATTTTTATCCTGTTAGAATCCTAGTGAACGTTGGACATCGTGGAATATGCTGTAGGGAGTATTTTTTTGTTTTGTTTGAAAATTCGAATATTAAAAGCGAAGCAAATTTTGGTGTACTTTTAAGCCAAATTCAATTCGTAAACGGAAACGTTTCTATAATACTCGTATATGCATATATTCTATATTTCGAACTTGTAAAAGTTTTTGAAACTGAACCGAAGTTCAAGTAAGTGGTTCTCATTTCATATAAATACTATTCGAAGAATTTTTATAAGATTTTGTGATAAAGGCACCATGTTCAAGTCTTATCACTCTTGCAAAATGTATTATAACAATTAAGAGAGCTATATTCGGCAGTGCCGAATCTCATGTACCCTTCAGAAAAATATGGACTACTAAAAATGTACTAGAGATTTTTTCCGCTGCAAAGGATTGTATGCGATCTTTAATTTCGGCCTGCGGTTTAAGTCTTCTTATTTTAAGTTTAAACTTTTTGGATTTTATTACAAGCATATGAGCATCAAATTGCGAAACTGGTTAAGATATATCTGAAATTTTCACCCATTTGGCATAACCGTAACTTAGTGCACTGTCTGAAGTTCTGACCTAGTGGTGGCGGCCGGTAACAGGCTCTACAAGGAGGGGGCTAAATAAGTCGTTTGGAGAAAAATTAACACCGTCTTATAAAAATCCCTATTCCATGGTGGAACGGCATGTGTGGCCAAAAGAGTGTTAGGTCTCTAGTATGCGAACTCTGAATGCCAGTCGATCTCCAGTTTTAATACAGACTTACCCGTGCATATGAAGTTCACCGATCTTTTTGTCTAGTAGGAAGGAAAGAACTCCGGTTTCGAATGACCAATAGTGGAGTTCGGAAGAGATGGGCAATAATGCCTCGGGAGAGGGGTACTCCTAAAGCGTTGTACAGTGAGGTTCTGATAGAGATGGACAATGAAGCCTCACAAAAGGTCGAGAGTTTAATATCTGTAGAAACTCCGATGTTTATTGGTCAATGGTAGAGATTCTAAAGAGCTGCACTAGAAAACCTAGCAAGCGGTCATTTTCTATAGATAATCGTGAAGAACAAGCTGAGACGGTAGCGCAAATTTATGGTCAATATACTTTCATTTAATGCAAATTTGTATTTGTTTAATAGATTTCTTTATTTTCTTTTTTGAAAAGTTTTACTATATTCAAATGATTTTGTATTAGAACTATTGTGCTGGTTACTAATAGTGTCATTCTGTTGAACCAAGCTTTACGATCCAGGCCATTATCACAGAGTATGCTCTTTCGGCTGCATAAATAATACGAGAATTTTTCGCACTAAAAAAACGAAACAAAAATAAAAGTTTTTATTAAACTCACAGAGTGAAACCCCGTAAAAAGACTTAAGGTACAATTTTATTGACTTAATATTATGTAAGCTTGGCTGTGCCGACGTTTTTATTTCCTTAAAAAAACGTAGTACAAAATTCCTAAAATTGAATCAATTTTAATTCTGACTTATTGCTCTTGTACCCTAACAACGTCATAAGTCGAGAAATGCGTTTTTGAAAGAAATGATGCAGAACTGTTTGTTGTCATTCTTCCAGTTTCAGGCGCCAGGAGGCCCCGGGAACTGGTACCCCATTCTCCCCCGGTAACAATACCACAAGGTGTCGAGATCACCAAGAAGACATGACTACGGGCCAGACCAGCCGGAGTGTTTGTGTTGTTGCTTAAAAGAAAGGCAGATAAAGCAATGAAGAAAATTTTAGAGTGAAGAAATATTTTTCTTTTAAATTCCGCCATTCAGTGTTTTTCCTCTTAATTTGAAAAAGTAAAGATAGACTAGCACATTACTAACTAGCCTATTTGGGCACCCTTGTATGAATTAGACCCATTGTATGAATCAGAAAATTGTTTCTTTTTATAATTTAGGCGCATACCTAAGATTTTGTTTTACATAGTTTGACGATTAAATCGGGTAAGCGACGTCTCCCCATTCTTTATATACTGAGTTAACCGATTTATGTTGGCAACTTCTTGCTGGGTGTTGGTCTTCAAATCTCAAAAAACTCCATAGAAAAAACCACAAGGCCTCAATCTCTCAAAGTTCTCAGATGACCTTATGGGTCGAGAGACACCAGTTCTTTGTAATAACTGATTTCCGGTACGGAACAAAGCTCAATAGTGCTAAATTAAAGCGATCCTAACTCTTTCAACGTATGATGGCGACTGAACTATGTCGGGACAAAACTTTATACTATCTATACAGAACGACACACACCACTATTGCTCCGCTGCGACATTAACCTACTAACAAAATGGAGCGCATTAAAAAACAAGGAAGTTATGCTGTCGCACCTTGTGTTTATGGTAAAAAATTTAGTATAAATTTTATTGTTCAATTCAACCATGGTGCAACATTTAATGATCAAATGTAAACAATAATTTGTTTTTCGCAACTAAAATTTTTTTCAAGTAGCCGTTATGTGTTTGCTGCAACAATATATTGTTGTAGGCACCATATAATATGGATATCCTGACCATGTTGCAACCATGTTTTCTTTTCTTTCCGTGTGCATATTTGTTTCCTGTAAGAGAATTTGGAAACTTTTAAATAAACAGCCGAACATTGTTGATATAATTTCCCGTAACTATTAATAATATTTTCCATAAATAATTAGTAAAAAGTAACCATTTTAATTAAATACCTCTTCATGCAGCCACTTCTTTTCATTAAACATTTGCAAGATTAATATTAATTCCTTGAAACTTTCATGTATCATATCGCATATAAAATCTAGCAAATACAAATCCAGAGTAACAATTAAATAAGATATGGCGCCAACAGCTATATACAGCATTTTAGTGTGGTAGTAAAAGATAAAGACGTAACCAAAATACGCTGCTATCACGTTATTAGTGGTGGTAAATATACGCATTGCGATTAGTTGAAACTGATAGAGATTTAGTAATTTCTTTAAAATGCCACTTAACGCAACATGAACTTCTAAAATTGTTTCAATTTTATCAGCTAATTGTTCAATGTTACTCCTAGGCCTTTCGAGTTTGTCGTATATTGTTTCCAGTTGATCATTAAGGTGAAACAACAAGCGGCAAATAGTCCACAACGTTTGGAAAAAACCAAACAGTACCACGTAAATGACATTTAAAATGGTAGCATTGGCCAAGACTAATATCCAATTGTACCAACGGGCCTGTTCTCCTGACAACTGGACTAAAAGTAACAACGTTATGCAATGGACATAGCACAACATTGAGCATTTAAGATAGAAAATAAAATTAAAATGTTTGTCGATTTTCCCATTGCGATAGCGTGTATTAAAGTATTTCCATTCAATTTCTTTTAGTTGGGCTTTTAATGGAATTTCTATGTTTTCTCTAAATTTTCTATGTAGCACAGTGTAAAATATTGCCATAATATGTGTAGCTGAATTTATTTGATTTGCGGCCTTTATAAGTGGATGAACGTGTGGTAATAGTTCAAACATTTTCATGGCATTGTAACAGAAGTATAACAAAAGTTTTAAACAGACACAATTGGATAATGACGCTATGGTTCTTGTTAATGTCGATTGCCGATATCTCTTTGCAGATTTGTCATACACGTATGATGTTGCTCCCACAAGGAGAAGGTAATATTGACAAAATTTTTCGTATGTAACTCTTATTGTAGACATTTTAAGGATATTCTGTGAATAGTATCTGCTCGTAGTTTACACCCGAATTGTTTGTTATGTACTGAGGGTTAATTGTTGTTACCTTTAAAAGAGCTTAAGCATGCAAGATTGAGCGATAATATTTTTATTGTAATTTTTAATAAAGAGCCATTAATAACTGTTGCTGTTGATATTGACATATATACTCGTATAACAGTGTTGCTCACTTAATCGCCAGCGGCTAGGGTGGATCCAAGTGGGCGAGAAAACGTAATAAAAATTTACTTAAGAAAATCTTTTCTTGCTTGTCATGCCATCTTCTAAAACGCTGCCCACATCACTTTATTCATTATTTAAAGAAACATTAAAAGTACCTTAAGAAAAGCAACAAAGTACCATTCAGAAAATTTTATTGTATTCCTTAATTAGCAACTAAGGCAATGGCAGAAAATCAATATATATGCAAGTAAGCTATAGGAACGTCATGGAGAATCAACCCCTATAATTTTAGATTAGTTACGGGAGCCACGCACTCAATGCTAACAAAGGCACTCACTGCCATGCTGAACTGATTACCGGTGGATCTATTGGTCAGGAAGCTGGCACTATATACAGTGGTTCAATTAGTCGCGGCCAATGAATGAAACCATCACAGCGAAACCTTGTTACTTTCGGGCCTTTGACTTCTCAACCTTGGATAACCCATGGTTAGCAGAGAGCACAGAACGGCATGCAGACCATATGTGCATATATACAACTGGTTCCAAATGGAATAACAGAGTAGTAAGAGGTTCCTTCATAGGATAATTGGGTATCAGAACCCTAAGTGAATGTAGCGCCCTAAAGGCAGCAATATCAGTGACATTAAAGGCTATGAAGGTCGTCAGCTGGCAAGGACAGAGGCATGGCTTGCTGTAACTAAGTTATTGTAGTGGCAGTAACTGTTTCCTGTCTCTACTAGGAGTCTGGCTAAATAAGTCGATCGGTGAGAAGTCAACACTCTCTTACAATAATTCCTTATCCACTGTGGAACAGTATGCGTCAGGGATGAGTGGCAAAGATGATGCTTGGACTCCAGTATGCGAACTCTGGATACCATTCGATTTCCAGTTTTAATACACACTTAACCGTATATATGGAGCTCTGTTAGGGTGGACATTTTTTCTCCATTACTGGTGGGAATTATATGAATTCTCTACACGAGAACTCCGATTTTAATTGGCCAAGGGATGACGGCCAAGGGGTGGACGGGTCAATCTCTAAAGATACTTTTAAGGCGTTGGACCATAAGATTCCGATCGGAATGGCTAATGAAGCCTTACAAAAGGTAGAGAAGTAATCTCTGTGGGACTTTACTGCTTATTGGCCAATGGAGGAATTCTGAGGTGATAAACCAGAAAACCTCGCAAGGGGTTACGGGTCAGTATCTAAATATATTCGTGAGCAAGAGGCTGAGACGGTAGCGCACATTGTGTATGAATGCTTAGCACTGGCTTGCCTATGACTTAGGACCACGGACAGAGATTTATTGAATGCGAATGCAATGGGGGCTCAGGGATAAATGCTGGCAATAGCTCCGTGATAAGGAAGAAGGCCGACAATCACAAGTCGACAGTTTATGTTAGACTCAATGAAAGTAATATAGTCGAGAATTAAAAATCGGTTGCCTGAAATCAATTCGTGAAAGTAAGTAGGTCGAAAAGTAACCCATTAAGTAAGCGGACTGCTTCCATATCGCCTCTAGATTAATACAAAATGCGTCGACCTGGCTGTGATACTATAGAATATTCGACAGGAACATTTTGATTTTCAGTGCCAGCCGCGTTGCAATTAGGTTCCTAACAGGTGTCTTTTCGACATCAAAACTGGTCAAATAATGTCTGAGATCCTTAAGTCAAAGGGCGAGACATTCAAGAATTACCTAGAACGGAGTGCGTGACAAATAGAGCAGCAAGGCTGTAGGACTTGCATATTCATAAATTGTGCGTTATTCCCCTCTCGGCCTGTAAAAAGCAAGTTAATAAAAAATCTTGATTTGATATTCCGACAGGCTGATTTGATACCGATGTTTTGTTCTGAACGAAAAGTGACACATAAGATGGCACGTAGTTGAAACCGGGTTGTCTGCAGACCAAACTTATTAAAGGAGTGATAGAAATTTGTTCCAAATATCTAAATAAATTTAGCCCTATAAGAGATTGCTCATGCCAGATGAGGGAATATTAAACAAATTTGGACTAGTTTAGACAGGGCTCGAACCAGAAATTTGTTAAGATTTCAGAAGGCACAATTAAGGGATATCGTGACAACGATCACCGGACATTGTAGATTTGGCAATCAGGCCATGAGTATTGGGTTGTCTTTAAATGACTGCTAAAAAAGTTGTTACAAAGCGAAGGAAGAGGAGGCAGTAGTTCCTGCTCTAGAGAGCCTTCGCCGAACTCATCTCGGTTGGAGGACCTTTGTTAGCCTATCCGAGATATCTGTGGTGGGAATATAGGGATTATATTCCTTCATAAGGAGCACCAACGGGCTTGGTAATCACTCTACAGTGGCACATATATAGTGTTGACTCAAGCCCTACTCCTTTAGTTTTTGCATTTCCTTTAATCTTCGTACTTTCCTTTCTTCTTCCCATTTCCATTCAGATAACATAAGATGATACCCATGGACCTGCGTTGCAGGCGGCCTGTTCACCTAACTTAACCCAAACTTACTTTCAGCATGCGTGGTGGCTGTGGTTTTTGCTCAAATCTCGGGGTCAATGTGGCATGGCATTCTAATGTAAGCTGTAAGAGAGACTATTAAAAGCAGGGGCTTCGCATCGCTTATCAAGAGGTAGGAAGAGAAAGTCCATGTAGCCATGGTCCGCTACGTGGAGGTGCGTTTGTGGTCAGCCGATGCTAAGATCACCGTCGGATAATGTCTAAATGTAGCTGCCAACATCAATCAAGATATACATATCTGTAAGACAGTGTAATTCATTGAAAATGTTCGCATACGTGGGGTAGGAAAGAGTAATTTAAAGTTTTTTTTGTTATGGAAAATTCTTTTAGTCTTTTGTTAATTGCTTAAGTAATTGCTCGCGTAAAAAACTTTTCCAATTTTCAATATGTTATCGAAAACCTTATGCAATTATGTAATTAAACCCCTGTTAAATATGAATGAGTTGAAAGCTCAATATTAGTATAAAAACCTCTTGATAAACGACTTTTAACCAAAGTGTTTTGTTCACATTTTGTAGGCAAGAAGTGTATTGAAAATGTATTTTAAATTTCTCTCTTCAAGTTATCCTTTACGCAACTACTATTTCTATGTGCCAAAATTCTGTTTACGGGCAATTGGCTTTTGGCCAGAAACTCCTCAAACGCATTTGAACTTGTTTTGGGCCTGCAGTAATTTTCTTTTGCTCCTGATAGGAGTGTTAACCGAATTGCATGCTGGCCTCTCATTTTTAAAGCACAACTTGGAAAAGGCATTTGATACTTTATGTCCCGCTGGCACTTCAGCTGTAACGTTGTTGAAAATGTTTTTAATCGCCTACTATCGCCGGGACTTGCAGTATGTGTTAACTAAAATGCACGCCTTGTTATATGAGGAAGGACGAAAGCACGACATACAAATTTATAAGAAGCACAAAATTATAAGAAAACTTTCATTATGGGCAGCGCGTTTTAATTTTGCCACCTTTGTAACGGGCTTTATCACCAACTCATTTTATAGTTTTAAGCCTTTGATAATGGCTTGGCTATTTTGGGTCAGGGGCAAGGAAATACAGTGGGCAACACCATTTAATATGACGTGGGTACTAATTTATTTCATAAATTTAAATAAAACAAATCAAACTTTTTTCATTTCTTTTACAGTATGCCCACCATACTGCTTCATGCTCCCTTTTTCCCTCTGACCTATATTTTTACCGTCTATACGGGCTATTTAACTATTTTTGCTTTTGCCGGCTGTGATGCTTTCTACTTCGAATTTTGCTCTTACATTGCAGCCTTATTGAAAATGCTACAGAGCGATATTGAGGCTTCGTTTGACATGTTTGAAGGCCGGCTCCTGTTGTCCGAGAAGGAAAATCAATATTTGCAATATCGCTTAAAAACTATTATAGAACGTCACAACGAGATTATTGATTTGACGCATTTCTTTCGAAAACGCTACAGTGTCATAACATTGGCACATTTCGTATCGGCTAGCATGGTTATAGGAGCAAGTATTTTTGATTTATTAACGGTAAGTCCTGGGTAAAAGTTCAGTTTTTTTATGGGGTAGTTAAATAAACATACGGGGGCTTCTAAAGGTGGGCTCAGTATACGCGAAGAAACAACATGGTTGAGACAACCATAATATAAGAGCAACGAAATATGATAGAACTATATGGTCCTCTTAGAACGATTGAAAAACAAACAATTTATGTTTATGTTGATTGGTAGCGGCTAAGAGGCGGATAAAGCCATTAAAAGGAGTCTGGCTAAATAAGTCGAGCGGACGGAAGTTAACAACGCTTATAAAAAATCCCTAATCCTCGGAGAAATAGCAAACGCCAGGGATGCGTAGCCAAGAGGGTGCTTTGTCTCTGGTATGCGAACTCTGGATACCAGCCGATCTCCAGTTATAGTACAGATTTACCCATTTATATAGAGCTATACGTGGGTGTACTTCTTTTTCTCCACTACAGGGATAAATTAGGAAGCCTTGCAAGAGGCGGAGAGGTTAATTTCTGCAGAAACGTCGGTTTTAATTAGCCAAGGGAGGAAGCCGGAAGAGATAGACATGAATTCTTCACGAGGGGTGGACGAATCAATCTTTAAAAGTAGTTCGAAGGCGTTGGACCGTGAGATTCCCATAGGAATGGGCAATGAAGGCCCACAAGAGGGGCTGTAGCAAATCCCGTGTTTATTGGCCAGTGGTGGAATTCTAAAGAGATGGACAAGAAAAACTCGTAAGGGGTCAGTTTCCAACACAGCTCCTGGGGAAGTTACTGAGATGGTAGCGCACATTGTGAGAATGTCCAGCACTGGCTAGCATAAGGCTTAGGACCACGCAGGGAATGCCATGGTAGACGTAAGCCTAAGACAAATGTTAGCTATTACAAGTAACTCCGTGATGAGGAAGGAAGCCGATAGTCACCAGTCGACAGCCTGACAGCTAGTGGTAGCACGTGAATCGAATGAAAGTAAGGTAGTCGTAATTATGATTCAGTGGGCTGAAATCAATTCGAGGAAAGAAGGGTGTTGTACAGCGACCCATAAAGATAGCGATCTGCTTTGTTACCCCCTTGCATTATTAATATTAGGAAAAGAAAGTTGTTATCGATGGGTGACTAGTCTTTCCATAAAGCGATATGTATGTGATGGAAAAAGCCTTTATAAATATTTATTATCGAAATTTTATAGTTTATGAAATTTATATTAGGAAAGCAGTGGAAATATTCTTATGTACATATACTTATCTTGATCTTTAGTTCAGTGGATTTGGTAAACTTATATATGTGGCCTATACTGTAGCTGCTTTATGTCAATTAATTGTTTACTGCTTCGGTGGAAATATGATCTCCGAAAATGTAAGTGTGAAGTTGAAATATATTCAGCAGTTTGTATTTATGAAAAGTTTATTTTATTTTCAGAGCGAACGCATATCTACGGTGCTTTTTGGTTGCAATTGGTTTGTTTGTGATCCAAAGATACGCCGCATGATCCTTTTGATAATGATACGATCCCAGAAAACCTTAACTATGGCGGTGCCATTCTTTTCACCCTCAATGGTGACGTTTGCTTCGGTGAGTTAGTTTTTTTTGTATATTGAATTTTGTATAATTCTGTGTTAAATGGATAGATATCATATCAGAAGAATTTTTTCACAAAAAGTGATTTTAATGGCAAACTAGCTTTGCAAACATTGTAAATGTAGCAAAAAACTACATTTTTCCAGACCACAACGACATAAAAGTATAGCTGCACTAAAAATCGTGCAAGTATGATACACACAAAGAAAAAACATGGTTATAGTATGGTTACGATAACCATATTATAGTCTCTACAACAACACGATTCTGTGCCAAACATATAATGGTAATTTGTAAACAATTTAATAATCCGACAGGGTGGTTTGATATATACTTTTGAATCGAATTTCCGTCATCCCTTGTCAAGTTTGGTTTGGAGACAAACCGGTTTATGTGAAAACTTCAGAAACGAAAACCGGTTTATCTCAAAGCTGAACTTGACAAGGGATGACGGAAATTCGTTCCAAAAATTTATAACTTAAAAGCTACTTTAGTTGGGATCCCAGAAAAAATGCAACTTGAACAATAGAATTTTTCGAATTAATTCTAATGGCCAGCAAGTAAACAACCATTGTGCTATAGCACAAGTGGTTAACGCGTTGACTATTAAGCATACGATGGCTTTAGTCGCCTGTGTTTATATCTTAGCCGCTGCCAATTAGTAGTAATATAATTTTTTGTTTTTCTATCGTTTTAAGAGGACTAAATATTATTATCTACAATTATAATATGATTTGTTCACAACCATATAGTTTTTTCTTTGCGTGTGCCATGGGCGACTACCGCTATTTTTATTTTTAATAAAAAATATCATCGATTTAGTTTCAAAATATTTGAGAGACTAAAGGAATGCCTTTCACCACTTTTTCAGCAAAAAGTTTTTTAATCATACCTCTAAGAAAAATATCCGTACTTTTTGAACAATATTTTTTTAATTGGGAAAAAAAACATCAGCTTATTAAAATTTAGTACCAAAAAAGGTTACTGTGTCACAGATTTTATAATGATATAATTTTTGCAATAATTAGTTAATATTAAAAAAAAAAACTAGCATAAGTCTTCAAATTTTATCCTTTCAAAATACGTTGTTCGTAAAATAATTTATTAAAATTCCCAGCAGCAATTTGACTTCAATTTTTATGGACTATTTTCTTTTTTGCAGATTTTACAAACATCTGGTTCGATTATTGCTCTGGCTACATCTTTTAAGTGAATTTCTATACTTATAAATTTCATAGTCTTATTTTTCTTAGTCACATACATAATTTGTAAGGTACATTTTCATCTGAAAATTCCTAATATAATTGTTTCTGTACTGCATGATGTTTTAAAAATAAATAAAAATATTAAAATAAAGACGAATTAGTTACAAGTTGGCCCCACGAACGCAGGGGATGCAGTCGCACGTGACAAGCTGATGTTAAATACTGATAATGTATATTAAATGCGATCACGTACTAAACATTGGAATTCCAGCAACTGTTCCCGTACTTAGCGTTGCCAGACAAGTTGTTTGGCAAAACTAAACGCTAAAACACTCTACAGACGAAAACCCGTTATTCGTACAAACATGTTCTTCTGTTTTATTATACACTAGCCAAGCCGGCGCGCGTTGCTACGTCCCTTAAAGAGCTCAATATGTGTGCAAAGTTTCAGAAAAATCGGTCCAGTGCAAGTACCTAAAAATTATAACTTTTTTTATGGACGCGGCCTTTCCCACTTTTCTAATCACGAAATTATATAGTCATGATAGCTCAATATGTGTGCAAAGATTCAGAAAAATCGATATAGTGCAAGTATATAAAAATGATAACTTATTTTTTATGGGCGTGGCACCGCCCTCTTTTCTATTTACGAAGTTGTATAATCATGAGAGTTCAATATGTGTGCAAAGTTTCAGAAAAATCGGTCAAGTGCAAGTAGCTAAAAAATTAATATTTATTTTGTATGGGCGTATTTCATTTTTATATATATGTAGATGGGCGTAGCCCCGCCCACTTTTTTCTTTAAATTACCACAAACTCTCCCTGGAATGTGTACAACAACTTGCCGAAGTTTGAGCCCGATCGGCTTTACGGTTTCGGAGTCTATAGCTAAACAACACGCACACAGACAGACAGAGTTTCAATTTTATATACATATATAGATATGTACAGGGTGTCCGCCGGGAAGGTATACTACTTTGTTTGTTTATAAATCTTGATTAAATGAAAGAGAATGTATGGATCGTATATTGATAAATGTTTTATTTAATGTCGGCAATTATGTATGGAATACAATATCAGATAAATGTCCTCCTCTGTTAGCCTCACTAATGCGAGCCCTTTTGAACACATTTTTCATTACATTCTCACACAATTCACGCGGTATTTCATTAATTTCATCACGAATATTTTGTTTGAGTTGCTCCAGCGTTTCTCATCGTCACAGTAATCGATGATTACGTCTATACGTATATAAGCAAATTATCAGTCCATACCAGCTGCTATGCTCGGGATTTGCTGCTGGGATTGAGATTTGAAAACTGATTGTAATTTTCTTTAAATAAGATTCATGAGAAAATTTATCAGAAGATTTTATTTGATTAACAATATGGTCACTTTAGCATCATGGTGTTTCAAATTTGAACCCTTCTCGAATTTGTATAATTGAGCAGAGCAATTCAGGTTTAATGGCATTACAAATGTCGATATTTCTTTAAATATATTTCCGCTTATGAAGTTTTCAAAATTAAATATTTCAATACAGAAAGACGTTCTATCCCAATGTTATTTAACCATATATGACCCTTGATCCTGAATAATATTTATATCAGATGAATTGAAACCGAACAGATTTAAAGTATTTTTATTACACAACTGGCAAAATGGAATGCATTTTCTCTGCAGTTACACACGTTTTCAACATTATTCGTGCCTTTGCTACTAATCTTGTGTCAACTGTAAACATCGTATATTTAGCCCAACACTAAACCCAAATACTTAATAATTACTTAATGTTGGGGCAAGTTGGACCAAGTTACGTCAAACAATAAACTTAAATTCTTTAACAGCAAAATGAGAATAGTTTAGCATTTTTCTTACTATAAATGATGATTTTTTTTCTATTGAAGACAGGCATATTAAGCAAGTAGAAGCACAATCAGTGCATGTAATTGTTTTGATTTTTGGTACCAAAATTTTGTTTTTAGTGTCCCAGTACTTATGAGCATTTACGAGTACGTGTCTTATTGAGAGTAATTCTAGCTTACTCTCATTTCATCGAACTTTACCTATTTATGAATTAAGCAATTTCCTTGGGTTGCATTTGTTTCTTTCTTATTTTTCTAGACATCAGTTTATTCAAGGCGAAGAAATTTTGACGATGGGTTGAATTTGCCCAACACTAAATTCGCTTTGCTCCCACCTTATTACTAAATCACCTTGGTAGAGATGTAGGAAGTTTTTGTTTGAGTTGCTAAATCAAAGATTTTATATGGATACTTTTACAAAATAATTTAATCTAAATGTCGATCATGTGTATAATTTATAGCAGAAACAAAAAGAATCAAGATGCTATAAATTAAACGATCGAAATGGCGGTTCTGAATACTCGTATATGGTAAATCTCTCTCCGACCTAAACTCTCAACTAGGCCACAGTTTTACGTACTTTGTTGTTGTTGTTGTAACATCTCTGCTGCTGTCGGAAGTTCATCCATGGCAAATTTGCTCTTTTAATTTGGTCGGAACAGCTCAAAGTTATTAAACGAATTTGATTGATAGTAACAGATCAATAGCGATAATTTTGTAATTAACTCGAAACTAGTTTCGTTGCTAAACGCAATTCTTCAGTAAAAGAAAAAAAAAATTTATGTCTACTCTTGTCTGCGATATTCAGTTCTGGACTTTTTCGGGTGCGTCGCAGCAGCAATTTTCCTTGTTCGTACTCTATGCATAGATAGTAAGGTCGATTAAAATCCCATAATGTAAAACCAGTTCTCAACGAGTTGCTAAAGTTAGTAACTGGTGCCATGAAAGAAGCGCAATTTTTGAGGCAAAATAAATTGTCTGATTCAGTGTTTTATTTTATTAAACTATTTTTGAAATACTTTAAATATGGTTATCCACCCACGGAAGAAAAGCGGAAACATCGGTGTAAATTCCGGGATAATTCGGCTGCGCACAACCGTAGCCCCAAGAAACTATACCAACCAAAGCGCCACCAGAGACTAATGGGCCACCAGAGTCGCCTTGGCAAGAATCTTTCCCGGGAGCGATTGCGCAGATCATGGTGGGTTTAATGCTAGCCCCATACGTATAGGTGGAAGATGAGCAATTCGTAGTGCTTACAATGTTTACATCAATATATCTTAATTGATCAGAAAACGCATGTGTGCCATGCGAAGTGGTGCCCCAACCAGTAACTACAGCGGGTGCGCCATTAGCAGGAGCGGAATTAGCCATACCGATTGCTTTGATGTTAGCACTGTAAGTCAGGGAAGAAGCCAATTTGATGACAGCAATGTCATTAACCATAGTGCGAGGGTTGTAGTATTCATGCTTTTTAAATGAAGCGACATTTACCAATACACCGCCAGATCTCCAGTAAGATGAACCAGCGCGTATCCTCAAACGGTAACTACTAAGGAATTGCAGGCAATGGGCAGCTGTTATAATGGTATCAGGGTTGTAGATACTGCCACCACAAATAAGGGAACCATCATACAGTATAGATACTTGCCAGGGAGCAGAGGCAATAGTAGTAGCCACACCGCCAACAATTCGACCATCCAATTGAGGAAGCACTCCTGCAGGAACGGCAGCACTCCAAACACAAACTACTGCTGAGAAAACAAGTAAAAGCTTGAACATGTTGATACGAAATAACTGTCATTAGCTATTGATTTCCTCTAGTATTTATATGAAAACCCCAGTGCTTCTAACACAAACAATACACACACGTCTTTATCTCCAGTGATTATTGATTAGTCCAGCGATATTTTGATATCTCAAGTGGCTGTATATTATGTCATAGTCCGAATTTTCTATGCTCGTTGAAAAATAAAAAAAAGAGATTAATCGACTAAAGTCGTTTCCTTAGACAATCACTTTCTCGCCTTCTTTATTTGTTATTCTCATTACCGTTATAGATAGTGAAACCGCAGATTATGGCGATAAAGAGTGCTATTGATCAGAAGTATCGGATGATTTATTTTGCTATTTGGTTTTTCAGTGTAAAAGCAAAGATACGTGACAAGTGCAAATGCCAAAACTGCTCAGTGAGGTTTGCCATTTCACCATGAATAGACTAACAAATGAACAACAAATCGTTAAATCTTATTATCAAAATATGAGCTCTGTGAAATGTGTTTCGTAAATTACGTCCATTTTATGGTTGTCATAGTAGACCCACTGTCTTGCCAGGCTCAATATGTTTGTTTTTTTAGTCCAGTGGCTGTCAAATTGCCCGTCAAATTGAGTACGGAAGTGCTGGGATGGACCACAAGTATGTTTTTACTTTTTGCCGGATAAGGGGAACTTCTAGATCCCTGTGGATATTTTTGTTTCTTATATACCAAGGGGCGCATACGATAAGATGTAAAATCCTAGACCGCCATTTTTTTATTTTCTGGAAGTTTGATGGACCAGCAATACCGCACAGCTGAAATGCACATGACCATATTGGCTTTATAACGGATTTGTACAAAAGTACCTTATATTTCAAAGCCACTTTTGTAGCCCGCCATTTAGCTCATTAAAATGAAACTGAACTTGTTCGGATGCAACCTTGCGGTTCGGTGGCCAGAAATAGTACTCTTTAGCAACTGAAACTAACAGCAGTTAGTTGACAGTTACCAACTTTAATAATATATGCGGCAACTGGCAACGCAACTAAAGTTTGGTTGCTATTCATAAACTCCTGTTTCTGTAAGATTAAACGATTTTTTATTTGGCTTTCAAATAATTGGTTGATCCCACTTTAATTTAACACTACGCTTAATTCGTTCGCACATTAAGAGAGCGTATGTTAGCAGTACAAATCTATGGCAAGTCAAGACGGCATGGCCCGTAAGCTTCGTGTAACTACAGTGACTAACAAAACTGAAGCTTTGTCATGCTATACTACACGAACTTTTTTGGTTTTTTCTGCTACGAGTATAGACTCAATAAATTTTAACATATCAATTGTTTTTATCAGCTACAAATTTTATTTATCTGAAAATTTTTAATCATAAATAACAAAGTTTAGGTTGGTTCCCTTTCGTTGTCCGATTTACAGAAAAACAAGTCATATGTTATTTATTAACGAAATTTATGATAAAATTACATCACCCACCGGAATCATTCGTTTGTATTTAAGCCATTTGTGGCATTTTATTTCCTGTATTTAAAATCATATTGTATCAAGACTATAGCATTGGAGATGGTAGAGCTGAAAGTAGCAAAAGTCATGGCACGATTCATTTTAAATAGACCCACTAAATTGAATTCTAAAGGAAACGAAGCCAATTGCAAAGAAAAGTTATTTAGCTGAAATGAGAGAAAAAACAATGTACGTTTATAATAGACATAATTTGATAATATTCAAAAACCTTTAACAGAACAAAGAGGCGAAAGCTTAATTTGAACTAACGTATACACGTATGGAATTCCCCCAAAAGCAAAGTGTTGACAACCTTAAAAAACATTTTGACCGTCAAAAGTTTAGGGTTACTAAAAATGGAGCGTTACACTATAGAAAGACGTGTTATAATTATTGAACAATGTCTCAAAAATAATAAAAGTTTGGCGGCCGCAGTTCCACTGTTATTGGTGCCTGATATCACGACATGATAACAGAGCTCTTTCTGGTGAAATTGTATAAAATTGATGTGGCCTTACTGTTCGTGAAACAATTCAATTACTGCCCAAGATATTTCCTAGTCTTGTACACTCTTTCGTTTCGGTGATCACTGGATATCAGGTTGGTGTAAAGTCATCCGCGGTATAGAATAATTTACCACTGATACTGAGTGTGAAGCATAGTGATATGAATGCGTTGATGTGGGGCGCACACGCACGGCTAAAGTAAAATATTTAATAAAATTATTATACAAGTAGATGATGTAGATTTTTGGATCGAATTTCCGAATTTCAAGTTGTGGGAACGAAAAATGACACTGAAGATGGCACATAGCCGAAGTCGGTTCGTCTACCAACCAATCTTGACAAGTGATGACGGAAATTCGTTCCATAAATCTACATCACAACACCCTGTCGGAATATCAAGTCAAGAATCTGTTATACAAGCTTTAATTAATGCGCCTACATAACACCAGAGGCGGTGTAAGACTGTTCTAAATGTAAGCATAACGGACAATTGCAGAGTCGTTAAACCCTCAGGGCCTTTCTATCCTTTTACTTCACTATATGTTTTCTAGTCTGGTCTATTCCCTAACAAAAAAATTTACCACAATTAATTAGAAGGCATTAATTACTTAAGGTTGCTTTTCTTAAACAAATATAAAACGCTTTCGCCTCTGTGTGCAAATATTGTACTCAATTTGTAATTAAAAACTCTCTCTTAAGGTAGAGTCAGACGAAGCAAATATTTGACGAAATAGTATATACCCCTATTCTAGATTTCGATACGAATTGGGTTTCGTTTCAAATGAAACTTTTACGATTGTATGTATGCGGCATTACGAGCGTAGCTACGTTTTTGTTAGTTGACAATTTAATGGCGGAGAGTCTTTCAATTTTAGTTAGTTTAGCTTCAAAAAGTTGCAGGTGGAAAACGTCCTTCTCTTCCAACAATAACTCCACTGCAATCCAATATCCACAGCTGCTTGAAATTAAAACAAAGGAAATTAAGCTCTGTGCTAAAATAATATACAAAAAATTAAAATATCACCGCCGTCGCGACAGAATCCTTTACACGCTATAGTTTGGCCGCAAATACCGCTTACTTGTCTTCTCCTTTTTTTGGTTTTATTTAAAAAAAAGGTCTTAATTTAATTATTGAATCACTGTTTTAAACATCCCTGCTCTATATTCTGAGTGGAGTTAAACCATGACGAATTTTAAAAACACTCTGAGTTGATTAACTCGAAAATTAGCTGTTCAGCATTCCACATATTTGACATATTCCACATATTTCCTTTCATCGAAATTATTATGAAAACGACTGTTAAAAGAGAACCTTAAAACTTTTTTTAACAAAAATGTCATTTTTAAATTTAAATAGAGTTTTAACTGAACAAACAATGATTCTAATTCATTGACCTAACCTTATTCATTCTACGTAAAACGAAAGAAATTATTCGGACAGGACAGCTAAAATTTTCGGAAATTTCCCCTTTCGAATTAAATATTGCTGATACGGAATACAGAACAGCGCTAAAAGCTGCTGACTTTTTCTGTTCCTATTTCACATGTTCCACAGTGAAACAGCTGGTTTTGTACATACTCTCGATCTTCTGCTACTTAAGATTTAGGTTTTTGTTGGAATACCTTGGTGAAGGCGGAAATGTAAACGAAATGCAGAATAGGGCTAAGATATACTCTCTTTTGTTTTAGGCTAATATACATTAAATAAGATTAGTTTCTGCGTAACATTTTACATACGCCTATTGTTTCGTCAAATATTTGCTCCGTCTAACCTGCTCTCAAGAGTCTGTATGATTGATAGCAACCAGCTGTAAAAATTACACTTCTCTGCAAGTTCTTATTGTTTGTTGATATCCAAGCGTCGTGCTCTTTCAGCAATTCTGCAGTTTGCTCCATTAAGTCCACCGTATTTAGCATAGCAAATAGAAATAATTGTAAATCCAAATAATGTGCAATAATTGCAATGGGTGCAACATATACAAGCCACTTGCCAGAAGCAATCCAAAACCCATATTGTTCGGACATCACACAAAATATATAAAGCACACAAATATTATTCACATATACATCCAACATTACGCAAACGCCTTGCAAGTCATACATTTTATTAATGCGCTTAAAATATTGTTTTATTTTATATTGTGTCACACTTAGCAGGTGCAACTCCTCTGCCAGTCTAATGGCCCCCGCTGGTTCGTTTCGACAACCAGTGTTGGCTGCATTCAAAACTCTCTTGACTTCATCGTTGACAATGATCATTAAACTGTTGATATTTAAAATTGAAAAATAATATAAATTAATAACCAAGTTAAGCACATTCGCTAGCATGGCCAAGGGGAATAATATATACGGATTTTTAATATCGAAAATTTCGCCAATAGTTTTCATTGTTGTAATCAGCATAAGCAAATTTGGTACAATAGCGCGTCTTATTTTTTGTCTAATGCCGCTTTCTAAATATTCCAAAAATTTGTTCTCCATTTGACGTCTTTGCAGGAATTTTTTACAAAATATTTGATAGCTATTTATTAAGTCGACAAAATGTTTTCGTTTACTCCAGTTATAAAATATGGTGACAATAACACCTCCAATACGTATACCCGCTGTTAGAAGATTCATTTTATAATGGAGGTCGGCAGTGCCAGGCGGCCGGCTTTTTAACTTTATATTTAAAAGAAAATATATTAGAACTGTAAACATTAGCACAGTGATTACGGCTGAATATATAGCATTATAGGCTTTTATATAAGCTTTGCGCGTACGAAAGTTGTAACAAAAGTTTAAAATGCCCAAAAATAGGGCGTAAATATAGACCGACTGTATCATTAAATATGTTGAACGTTTCATGTTTCAACGGACAATAGTTTGAAATTAAAGTGAAAGTTACTCTAGAAATTATGGTCAGAAATATTTGTCGTATCCATTTTTGTGGCAGAATCTTAAAGGAGCGGTTTCTTTGAACAGCTTTGTTAAATTTCTTTTACTTTGAGCATTTATTTATTTATAAAAATAAAAGAGCGCTTCAAAGTAACAATCGGGCAATTATTTATACCTAAAATACGAACCGTATTTAAAAAAAAAAGAATAAAAACCTGGTGTAGTTTTTTTACATTTAGAATATAAGCGCACTATAGTGCGTTAGGTCACCTTCAGGTCTATGAACACAGTGTTTATATTACACAAAACTCGTCGCTCTGTTTTTATCACCTCATAACTGTGCCGCCTCCAAATGAAACTTGAAACATAAGGACTCTACATATATAGATTACCTTATAGGTCAAGCTTAAAATTTCTACCCTAAAAGCTTCCCGCGATTTTAGTATCTATTCACCTACTCACTGATTGACTGATCAACATTATGGGACACTTCTACTGTAGCCAGAGACCTAAAAATTGCCACAGACGTAGGTCTTGTGAATTAAGTACTCAGAAAAAAAAACGGACACTTTTGGTTTAAATGGGCTAGAGGGCTCCCTTATTTGTAAGAGACACTTCCACTGTAGCTAGAGAGCTGAAATTAGGTCTTGGGTAATAAGTACTCAGAAAAATCTGAAAACGGGCACTTTTTATCTAGAGGTCCCCCCTTATTTGTATGAGACTCTTTTACTATAGCCAGAGATCTAAAATTTGGCACAGAGGAAGGTCATGAGAAATAGGTACTCAGAAAAATCTGAAAACGGACACTTTTCGTTTCAAGGGGCTAGAGTGCCCCCTTATTTGTAAAGGACACTTCCACCATACCTAGAGAGATGAATCTAAATGATGATGAATCTATACACGTAGGGCTTGGAGAATAAGTACTCAGAAAAATCTGAAAGCGAGCACTTTTTATCTAGGAGGACTAGTGGTGGCTCCTTATTTTTATGCCACATTTTCACTTTAGGTAGGCAGCTAAAATTTGGTATACAAATGAGTCTTGGGGATTAAGTACTCGGAAAAGATCTGAAAACGAGCACTTTTTAGCTACGGGGACTACGGTATTTCATTAATTTCCTTATTTGTTTGGGACAAGTCTACTATAGCTAGAGATCTAAAAATGACCACAAGGGAAGGTCTTGGGAAATAAGTACACAAATAAAATCTAAAAACAGAAACTTTTCTTAATTAGAGAGACTAGGGTCACCCCTTATTTGTATGGGACATTTCCTCTATAGGCGGAGAGCTTTAATTGTGAAAATAAGGCCGTTAAAAGTCAAAATTGGGATCACGTTCTTGATATTTACAATACGATCACTTTTCTAGGCAACTTGCTAGTTTGGCAAAATTATTTGAATTTTCTAATATGAGAAAGAATAAGGAATATGTTACCAAAACTAGCAAGTTGCCTAGAAATGAGATCGTATTGTACATATCAAGAAATTTGATCCTCATTTTGATCTCAGTACTTTTAACTGGCAAAATTTTCGAAAAAGAATTTGGCCTTATTTTCACATTTATGTTTTTGTGAGGATATTACAATTATTGTGTTATTTTCTTGGAAAATTGATAGACTAGAAACGATAGGTGATGAAGTAAAGGGATAGAAAATTTTGTATTTTTTTAAATCCGTGTTGCAGCGCCTCTGGTGTTATGTAGCCGCATTAATTAAAGCTTTTATAGTCATTTTATTATTTAGTTTACTTTGTCGACGATTTAGTGCTATGGAATGATACCGGGGAAAGAGAGCGCTGTAATATTTACTAATTTGAATGGAGGTAGTACATATCAGAAAATCAATTGGTATTGATTGACAGTGACCGGGATGCAAAGCCAAGCGACATGAATTCAGTCTTTTAAGTTTTTCCTGCTGATGGCATGGTGTAATTAATTTAATTGATACTTAGTAATGAGGAGAAATTAATATATGAAATTTACTCTAGGGAAATCTTTATGCATTTAGGGTGTTTTGTAACTCTCTAAGAGTTTGTGATAAAATTTAATTACAGTGGGTGGGCCTCTTTCTGCAACTACATGCGACGAGGAAAATTAAAATAAAAATTTTCACACATCTTGTATTGTGGCCTGAGAAATAACGACGCTGAAGAATTATTCCGAGAAATTTATAGGAACACAGTTATTTTCGGATTTTGTGAGAAATATTTTGTTTATCGATTGTAGGCCAATGTTCATATTTTACTAAACTTCAATCAATCAATCAACTAGAGAAAAATATGAAAAGTTATTGAAGGATTCTAGCAATAATTAAAAATATTTTTTTGTTTTCTGTATTAGAATTATTTTGTAAAGAAAATATCGAGTTCGATATATTTTAAAATTGTTTCCCTTAATTTTTACAACGTGAGTATAAAAACAAAAGGTTAAAGTTCTTATTTCTACAAACTATTGCTAAAAACAATTACTTAAACAATTTGATATTTATTTATAAACCAAGATAAGGACAATCAGTTGAACTAAAATCAATCAACAATTACTCAACTAATAAAATAGAACACAGCCAACCGTTGAGGTAAAAGGAAGTTAAAAAATCCACCTAGACAAGGTTAATACGTTGTATGATTTCGGTATATTAATACTGGACTTAGTGACGTTCTCCTGCAAGTGCAGGACGGGGCAATTAAAAACGAATATTATCCGCAAACTATACAGCTGCATAAATTTGCTGATGTATATGACGGTGCCTCTGGAAACGTACGAGTACTAATGAACCTAAACTTCAGCTTGATGTGTTAAATACGTACATCATGATGGTGGTAATGAATTAGTTTAAACGCAAGCAGTTGATGTGAGCTAAAAGAGATTATCTGTGTTTGAGAAAAAAAATCGATGAATCAAAACTTGTAAAATTATTAAGATCAAAATTTTGTGTATTTTCTAGCCTTCTAAATAGTTCCTACGATATCGAATCTTGCGATTCGATATTTTAACAGCAGCGTTTTAAACATTAACGCGTTTTGGCTGCGATAAATGAGGAGGTCCAGAGAATGTTGAATACATCTTCCGAGTTGTATAGGGTGTTTTTTTTTAGCCCGATGGAACTAAAAAATATGTTTTTTTTAAATTCAAAAGATAAATACATGGCAATAACATTTGAAGACGATTTCGGGCGTATGGCTACCGCGGCTGTACTTGACGAAGCGCAGTCTGAACGTCGAATTTTCTTTATATCTGAAAAAATAAAGTCGAATGCAGGGAACCAAACGGTGCATTTTCGTGAATGTAATGGCGTCTATAGAGTCTTTTGTGGTTTTGGTTTTATTCTACATCCAATATTTTTTACTAACAAACCCATAAAGTCGAAAATTAGTATTATCGCTGAAAACAATTTCGTGATAAAATATCAGAAAATTTTAATAATTTGATAGCGCTGCAAAAGTGTCAATTTATTCATGATAATTTGCCAGAGTATACTGAACATAACTGTCAAAAAGTGAGCGCAGTATGGTAGTTCATTTGACAGTTCACCCTGTGGTAAGTGCTTCAGCACTTCAGCCAGCTTCAGCTTTCCGGGGATGGAAATTTTAACGGACACAAATAATTCTTAAATTTTTCGAGAGATTTTAAAGAAGTATAAATTCAAAATTAGTTCTGCGAAAAAAGAGCACGGCAACTTTAATATTTTTGAAAGTTATAATTAAAATACCATTTTTTGATTTATAACTGCGGCGAATACAATCCCAGAATTAACAGTCAAAAAAGATTGATGCTCTTAAAGTCAGCCAGACCATCACGCAAATTCGAACAGATCTATAAGGCAGAGTGATTCAAATTCGAACCTCTCAAAAATGGCGGAGATTCTAGCGAAGTAACACATTAAACTGGCTCATCAAATGTTATGTATGTGTTGGTAAATTTTGTGTTGCTTAGCCCAGCAGCGCATCAAACTCATTCCATCAAACTTATTTTGAAATGAGACACGTATAATAAGTTTGTAGAAATTTATTTAATTTTTTTCCTTCCTTTTTTGGTTTAACATATTTTTTTTAAATTCTAAAGTATTTTTTCCGAAAAGTATGACCGAAATAGATAACTAGAGCAAAAAAAAACCCCGTAAAGCGTCTGTGAACTAATTCTCATTTTCAGATTTTAATTTTTTTTTTTGCAGAAATAAAAATACATTATTGATTTAATTCTTTTACAAGCCTTTAATTTGGAGAAAACAACACATATTTCTGCAAAAAAATTAAATAAAAATCGAGAATTATTATAAATATGGGGAAGAAATCGAAGCAGACTGCTAATTTTATGGGTCTATTTTCGATCCCCTTCTTTTCACGAATTTTCTTCAGGCAACCGATTTGTAACTAAGGACTACCTTGCTTCCTTCTTCCTCATCACGGAGTTCTCTTGTAATTCCTAGCACTTATGGGCTTAGGTCCATTATGTCATTCACATTTAACAAATGTCTGTCCGTGGTCCTAAGCCTTATGCCAGCCAGTGCGGGAGATTCACACACAATGCGCAACTGTTTCAGCCTCTTACTCAGGAGTATCTTTTGAGATTGATTCGTCCACGCCTTGTGAGATTTTCTGGCGCATCTCTTCAGAATTCCTTGATGGACCATTAAACGCCGTAGTTCCTCTTCACTTCTTGCGAGGTTTCCTGCTTCATGCTTGTAATGAAGAAAAAGATGTACACCCCCACAGATCTTCATAAGCAGGGTCAAGTAACGGTATTAGAACTGGAGATCGACTGGTATCTACACACACATACTCGATCTTAAAGCACCCTCTTAGTCACACATCCCTAACGTATGCTTAGAGACTTTTATATGAGACTGTTAACCTTTTTCCGCTCGCCGCCAGGAGGAGGTATACGTCAGAACTTCTGAGAGAGCAGTCAGTTACGACAAGCCCTACATTTGTGCCTGCAAAGCTGACGACTAAATTAAGAATTAATACTTGTATCTTTAAAAAAAAAATAAAAATCATAAAATAATTATTATTTCTTCAACAAAACTAAAAAAAGTAAAATTCAAATTTTTCAAACGAATTTCCCTTATCCCTCTTCAAGTTTGGTTTGGAGACCAACTATTTATTACTTTGCAGATCCTGGTTTCAAACAAGAGGCATGAGTTTAAGCGTGAAAATCTTTTCAATGACCTACAATTAAGTTCTCTAAGTCATTTTCCGAAAGTGTTGCCGCTTCAAAAACTTAAGCACAAATGAAATTTGTCGAAATTACGCGCACACACATCAAACTAGCATTTGAAAGCGATTGATGTGTGTGCAGCATGGATAGTGAAAATCGAAAGTGATTCGATATTCCTTAAACTCATATCAAAATCACTAACAATCTGAGTTTGATGAAGCAGTTTGTTCCGTAACCCAGTTTCTTTTATTTTATTTCTTCTTCTATTCTTTTATTCTATTCCAACATTGAGCCCCACTTACGGATTCCTTTATATATGCATGTATGTGCTATTTCGACAATTGCTGCTTTGTCCCTTAGCAAGTTCAGTTTTTGTTGTTGTTATTTAACACACATATTATTATTTTTTTATTTAAAAAAAACTAAAGTGCTTTTCCCTACAATTGACTTTATTCGCATTTCATGTAAAATTGTTTGGTTTATTTCAATTCAATCGTTCTAAGACATTTTCTACCTTCGGTGACACAATATCGGATGCTATTGTATTAGCAAAAATTGCTTATAATTATAATAAACCTTGAAAAACATACAATCTATTTTTTATGATTTGAATTTAAAAACTGCACCTCGCAAAAAGTTTACATTAAGATTGAAAAGCTAAAACAAAGTACGAATAAAATAATAATTACTGTCATTTGAATAGTCAAGACCAAGCCCTCATTTCCACTGCATTTCTTTCTTTTATTCTTTTCGGTTCGAATGCACGTCATTTGATTATTGACCCATTTCAATACTTCTTGCTTCTTTCAGTGCATTGCTATGGCAGCAATAAGAAAAAATTGCATGTTCTTGCGTGCTATCTTTAATAATATAAAATTATTTAAATCCGATCTCACCTTAAATTAAGCACAAATAGATTTAAATGTTTTTATTAAAACGGCATTGAAAATTCCATTAGAAATATTGCATTTTTATATAGGGGGCTTTAGGTTGTTGACTGAATTGATGATTGCAAAGTTTTAAAGAGAAATAAATAGGATTGTTATTGAACAAAGCTGTGTTCAGACGATGTGTATTTGCCATATGGCAAATACATTTTTAATTTATTTATTTTATAACGGCCCTTATCAGATGGCTGTAAGTGAAAAATTCATATAGCAATTTGTAGAAATTCCTGTTTTATTGCGTCAGAATTGGTGTTTGCGGATGACAGGTAAGGGCTATAAGCCCAGTGTATTTTTTGTATAATTATTAATAGTATTTTGTGTGGGGATTGGAAGATATCAGGGATTAGTGCATTATGAATTTGTTTATTATTTTGGTATTGCCTTTTTAATGTTTTGTGTATCTTGGCCGTTATTTTTGTTGTGTGTTTTGTAGATTAACTTTAGAGGTTAGAATATAAAGTTTGCATTAGAGTTTGCTTCTTCGTTTACAGGAAACAGAAAAAATAATCCGGATTGTCAACCGCTATTACGTATTAGAGTCTGTAGTTTTGGTTCAAAAAGAATATAGGCGCACGTTTGGCGGCGATCCTCCGAGTAGGTGGAACATTATCAGACCAGTGAATAATTTTGCAGAGCATGGAACGTTCGCTAGAAGGCTTTATAATCGAAACCCTTCCGTTAGAACGGGGGAAACTATGGCTGCCATATTTTGTCAGAAAATGCTTGAAAAGGTGGAAATGGACGAGGACTTGCTGAATTGTCTATTCATGTCTGATGAGGCATGAGAGGAAAATGAACACAGCGTTACGGTTACTTTTGACCATTACTTGAGCATGCTAAAAGAATTTTTCTATTCGGAACCACGCTGAAAGAGTATTCCTTTCAACTCTGTGGGCTTTCAACAAGAAGTGCAAGTGCACACATAGCTTAGCCGGTTATGGCAGAAAATTTCCTAACATTTCAAGAAACTCAACCTTCCATTGGCTCGCCAGGTCACCTTAACTAACAGTACCGGTCTTTTCCATGTGGGGTTATTGTAAATAGGAAGTGTACAAATCGCAACAGCAATCAATTCAAGCGACAATAGCTGCAATTCCAGCCACAAGTTTGCGAGCAGTAATGAACAACTTTTTGCTAAGATGTCGCACCTGCATCACCGAGCAGAGCGGGCATTTAAATTCAATTATTTTTAAGAATTTTAAACTGATTTTAATACAATTCAATATGATTTCAAATGAAAAGAGATTGAATAAGTTTCTTGTATTACAAAAAAAAAAAAAAAAAAATTATTCCAGTTTCTTAATGTAGCAAAATTCATCAGCCATTCATCATTCATTATTATTATTGAATCTTTCGTGTTTTTTGTTTGTATATTTCATTGTTTTCTGGGATGTTTAGACGTCGTTGTTTGTGCTGTGTCGTTTTTCTAATGTGCGCTTGACTACATTTGTTGTTGAATACGTTGTTGGCAAAGTTAGATTCTGGTGTCAACGCGGGATTGGTATCTCTTTGTTATAGCCTCTAATATGTTTGCGAAATCTTGTTTTTAGTTTGCGTCCTGTTCGTCCTATGCAGCTATGTTGACATGTTCACATTAGTTTGTACACCCCCTGTTTATCTAGTTGGTCGTCTTTGTTTGTGTTGGTCTTTAATGCTCGTCCTGGGTTGTTTCTGGTTTTGAATGCCACTAGTACAATTATATTTATTCGGTATTTCTTGAGAAAGTTTGCTATTTTGTGTGTGGTGATTTTCTAGAGTATATTAAACTTCGTTTTCGTTATTGTGTTCTCTGATCCTTTGAAAGTCTTGTTTGACTTTGTGTACGGTGTCATTCTTGTAACCGTTCTTTGTTGTAGGTTTCTATTGTTAGTGATCATCGTCATGGTATAGTTTATTAGTTGTCTGATCGCGCCGTGCTTGTGTTGCTTTGGGTGGTTGGAGATATTGTTCTGTATCTGTGACTGTAGGTTTTCTGTTTATTTCGCTTCTGAGTTTGTTTATCTTTACTGTCAGGTCTAGATACATCAGATTTATTTTATCTTTTGCCGCTCTTCAATTGTGAATTTGGTGTTCTTGTGTTGTTTGTTGAGGTATTACAGTAGTTGTACTTCGTTTCCCATGATTGCACATACTCGTATTATGTCTTCCACATATTTTGCTTAAAGTCTTTCTGGGTGTTGCTCCATTCCCATTCCAAGTCTATTTATTTGTCTAAAGATGGTTGGGTGGAATTGAAAGTAGTTCGTGTTTCCTAGTACCGTTTCTAGTTCCCGATATTGGTATCGATGGATATCGATCTTTAATATCGAATGATATTAGTTTGTGTTTGTGTGTCAGTGATTTCTATGGCATTCAGTTTTTCAATTCACTCTGTGTACATGTTTGACAGTTCTAATTTTTTAATACTTCTTTCAAATGTTTTGTGAGCTTTTAGCTTAGTGGTGATTTGTTGTTTACTATAGGTCTCATTGGAGTGTTTGGTTTGAATTGTCGATATTTGCAAAGTGAAGTGAGAGTTTAAAAAAAAATATAGTCGTTTTATTTTTTGAAATTATTTCACACATGAGAAAATTTACCAGCAAAGTTCTTAATGCTCCAGTTAAAGTCTATGTCACTCTTAAGAGATTATAGTCTCATGTTATGCTTAATTAAAAGCATAATTAAAAGTTGGTTAGTGTCTTTAGAAGACTAAATAAACCTCTTACAGAAAAATTGTACTTAGTAAAGTTACAAAATTTGAAGAAAGCAGTTGAGTTTTTTTGATTCCAAGCAAAATGTCTTATGGCAATTTACAATATTATCCAGCATTAGCGCCAGGTTTTGGCAGCAAGCCCAGACTTCAATCAGTGCATCCTTTTCGCAATCTAGTAGCAGCTGGTAGCAATATGAACAATCAGTGGTCAGGTGCAAGTGGTCATCCTGATTATGGGTAAATAATAGTTAAACCTAAATGAAACTCTTTTCTTTATTATTCTTCACTAAGCTTAGATTGGAATCGCCAGATTATGACTATCATTCGGGTCCCTCCGGCCATATACCCAGCGGTGGTAGTTATTCTTATCATGCCACTGGGGCTAGTGGTTATGGACCACCAGCACCACCTGCTGCCCATCCGCCAGATAAACCAAGTTTTGATGCTGGTGGTGGTGTTAAGAAAGGCCTTTTCGGCGGAGCAGGTGGTAAACGTGGTTCTTCAGCTGTATCGGCTTTAACTTTGTTGTCGTTTTTATTCTTTATAAATCTTTTACAAGGTTGCATTAAAGATCATATGGATGCCATGAATCCTACAGTCATGGTTATGACTACCAATATAATACGGAATCGCTTTAATAAAATGGGAGAAATTAATTCTAGAGAACAAGGTGCCTCCTACACTTCGGATGTGGCTAATGTGGCAATACAGTCGGCTGATTTAGCAGCAGGTACAGCCGCTCAATCTGCTTCTATTATGGAAGCTACAAGACCTTCAGCCGGCTTAAACTCACCTTATAATGATAAGCCGGTGGAACAAGCCATACAAACATCTCATTCGCAATACGTGCACAAGAATTCAGAACCCCAGCTTCCTATAAATTATGCACCACATCAATATAACGCCCCCGAACCAGCCCCGTATGGGCACTTACCTTTTGCCCCACCAACTATAGCATATGACAGTCATACTTTAATAGCTAAACCTTCAACATACAAATTGCCGCCTTTTGAACAACATTACAACTACGATCATGCGGTATATAGTGCTCAGCCAGCAGCCCAAGCTTCTGTTGTTTCACCACAATATAGCTCTTCGCAAAATCCATTTTATGCGCATCAACTGCCGGTGGCTGCAAAACCCTACAATAGTGATTCTATTAGTCCTTATCAACAGACCTATTCTAACGTAGCCCATCATCCTTGGTCTTCGAATTTGCATACATCATCTTCTGTTGCTGCAGGACCCTTTCGACGGGCTTCAATTATTGCTCTGTCACCTAAAACGAGATGGATAACGGTGCCAGCCAAAATCACCGATCACACGTATTTCAATGCAAACATTGAAGACAATGAAGAGGATAATATTAAATACCATGATGATCGCGATGTGTTTCATAGTAGATTTAATTGAAATTTTTATCCTTAACTTAATCTCTTTGTTATGATTTTTTAATAAAAAACACTTCCAATTAATAAGAAACTTTTTGAAAGGCTGGTTGGTTAATTGTGTTGTTTTGTAACGAATTTGGCTTTTTCAAGTAAATTGTTCTCTCATCACTCAGCCACACATAGCTGCACAAATACTTATGCATCAGTGTTGCCAGGGGTAGATTGATTAAATAAGTAGCCGTTTACTTACTACTTTTTAAGAACAACACGGTTCTATTCATTATAGAATCTACGAGAACATGTTTATATTGAAGCAGAGTCTAAAAAATATGCAGCAATAGCAACGTCTTATATACGACTATGAAATAAATAAATTTTTCATCAATCTAATAGAAAAATTAGTTTTAAATATTTGTCTTAATTAATACTAATATTTTAATTCGCGTTTGTTATTTCTATTTGCAGCTACGAATATTTTGACAACAATCCAAATATTTTTATTGTGCTATAGCAGTACACAGAAAAATTTTTGAATTAATATCCCTAGTATTAATTTCTATATTGCTTAGTACTGTAGCTATGATTTGCTAATTTGCATTCTGTGTGTGTGGATGTAATGTATACTGAAGACGAATTCCTAGCGGGTATCTGCAGTATACGTGTGTACGTACAAACGTAACAATACAAAGTAGCAAATCACAGCTACTCACAGTTAAAGAAACATAACATTTGTTTGCTACTGTTCGCTGCAGCACTAAGCAAAATAGAAATAAATTCTAGCGCAATTAATTCAAAAATTTTGGTGTGTACTGCTATAGCACGATTAAAATATTTGGACTGTTGGAGTTCAAAATTTAGTATTAATTGACACGAATATTTAAAACTAATTTTTTTTGTAGCAAAATCATGAAAAATTAAAAGGTTTTATATTTATTGCATAGTCGTATATGCTACTGCTGCATATTTAAGCCCTGATTCTATATAAACATATTCTCGTAGATCCTATAATGAATAAGACCTTGTTGTTCTTAAAAAGTAGTAAACGGCTATTGATTTAAAAATATTTAAAAAAGTTTTTATTGATTTTTTACTTGATAATTAATATTTAAAAAATGTCAATCCACTAGTAACCTTTTGAAAGACGTGATGTAACTTTCTTTTAATCGATCTCTTGGACCACCCTATATAATATTTTCGTGACATGTATCAAGAGTTACAAAAATGAGACCAATAAGCAAAAAATTTTACATGTTACGTAGAGAGCATAAAAGTAACGAAAAATTTAGCAAACGGGAACACTGTTAGCAACACACCTAAACTCTCTCATACCCTCACTTCTCTCATTCATTAATTTACAACAATAAATTAATTTCTTGTATGCTTTCATTTGTTTTTATACTTTAACGAATTTGTAGGAAACAAAAAACAAAAAAAAAAAAGAAACCTACAAATCTTGTTGAAGTCACGCATGAAAAAGTCAAGTGTTGTAAAAAAGATTTTGTTTGTTGTTTTTTGATTTCTTATTTCTGTAACTTCAAATAATTAAATGAACAATTCGGTTTTAATGCCTGCGTTAAAGCTAAATTAGGAAGAAGAAGAAAATGTGTTAGAAAAGCTGTAATTTGGCCCAGGACTAGTGGGGATTTTTTAAGAAGTTTGTTAATAGCGTAGAGTTTGTATGGAATGTGTTTGTGGTTTTATTTGACTCACTGTACTTGCAGCCTTGACCTAATTTCTTTCTAATTTAAATTGGTGTTATATTTTTTAAGCTAAATTCTTTTATTTATTGCTGGCTTTTTTTTGGCTGGAGAATATTATTTTTAGCCTACTTCTTGCTGTTTGTAATTTTTTAACAATCACGATTTTTCTCAAATGTTTGGGAAGTGTGACGAATCTTTTAGTGGACCAGAATATTTCCTCGATTCTGTTAGTGGGTAATAAAACGATTTCGTTAAAATAAAACAAATATGTAGGTGAAGGGTATTATTTAAGAATTTATATTTAATTTTTTATATAAAAAAGACCTTCATGCTTAAATAATTCAATAAATTAAATTAAAAAAAAAAATTAAAAATTGACATAATTATACAATAAATTTTATTCACTTGTACTTTTGAAAAGGAGTTTTGTGTTATAATAATAATATACTCATAATGAAGGAATTGGAGCAACAGACCGTTAATTTTCCACCGCGAATTGGTTTCAGGCAGGCAGCCATTTTGTAATCTACGACTACATTACTTTAATTGAGTGTCGTGCTAACACTAGCCTTTGCCCTTCACTGCAGTGATTTCAGACCATAGACTGCTGACTGTTGGCCTTCTTCTTCATCACGGTGTCTCTTGTAATTGCTAGCAGTTGGGTAAGGCTTAGGTCCCTCATGGCATTCACATTTAACAAGTATTTGCCCGTGCTCCTAAGCCTTATGCTAGCCAATGCTGGACACTCACAGACAATGTGTGCTTCCATCTTAACTTCTTTCTCAGGAGTTTCTTTGCAGACTGGCCCGTCCACCCCTTGTGAGGTTTTCTTGTTCGTCTCTTCAAAATTACTTCATCAGCTAATAAACACCGGAGTTCCTACAGAGATTAACCTCTCCACCTCATGCAAGGCTTTATTTCCATCCCTATCCAAATCTCTCGGCCCAACTCCTTAAGGGTACCTTTATGGATTGACCCGTTCACTCCTGTGAGGTTTTCCTGTCCATCTCTTCTGAATTCCCCATTTGGCGAATAAAAACCGGAGTTCCTTCAGAGAATTCATATAATTCCCAACAGTAATGGAGAATAAGATGTCCACCCAAACAGAGCTCCATATGCATGGGTAAGTGTGCATTAAAACTGGAAATCCACTGGTGTCCATAGTTCGCATACTAGAGTCCAAAAACTAGAATAAAATAACATAAGAAAAAACTTTCCGTTGCTCCCGTCCAAAAGCTGAGCTAAGTTGGTAAACTAGTGATTTCTGTCATGTTTATTTGAATGTGCCCCAGGTATATCGCTATTGAATTCAAGAATATAGTTTTTTAAGTCAGTAAAACACACGTTCCTGGAGCAAAAGAATTTAAAAACTTGCTCTAGCCCTATCTTTATAATTACAAATAAATACCAACAGCCTCAAAAAACTATTCAACCAGATCTTGACGTACGTTTTTTCTTTTTAATATCCCCAAAGAAAGAAGCCCAACGGTGTCAAATCACATGATCGTGACGGCTAATTAACATCGCCGCGATAACACGGCTATTGAATTTTTCGCGCAAAAGAGCCATTGTTTCGTTGGCTGTGTGGTAAGTGGCGCCATCCTGTTGGAACCACATATCGTCCAGGTCCACATCCTCAATTTGTGGCTACAAAAAGTCCGTTATCATCTCGCGATAGGAAACACCATTCAAGGTAACTGCTTGGCCGACCTCATTTTCGAAGGAGTACGAATGACTCCGTCAGTCCATAAACCGCACCAAACAGTCACTCTTTGTGTACGCATCGGCTTTTCAACAGGCACTCATGGATTCCCGTTTGCCCAAATGCGGCAATTCTGCTTGTTGAGGTGAAAGTGTGCCTTGTCGCTGATGATGATGATTTTCTTTGTGAATTCGGCACATTGAAGACGCTCGAAATGATCAGTAAGCTTCAGCTCTTGAGTCAATTCGCAGCAGTGATGTTTGTGAGATGTTCAATTGTTGGGTACGACGACGAGTCGAGGTTGATGGCTCTTCTGCCGCACTGTGGCGAACAACCGCAATCATGCACAGGAGTTTTCACATTTCCCACCGACTCGGCTTGCTCAAATTCCCGATTGTGGACACATTTGATCGATTATGCTGACCAAAAAAATCACGAGCTGCACGAAATGCACGAAATGCATTTTGATTTGAACGCCCATTTTCGTAAAAGGCTTCAACAATCTTAACGCGTGCTCAATTGTCAAATTAAGTTGGGTTAAAAACTTGACACGTTTAAGTGTGATTCACAATTAACATCGCGCATTATAGTTGGACCTACCTGTGTTTTAGATTTTAAGTTCTGTGGCCAGATTAGCCATTCCATAGTCATATTTTATTAACACAACTTTAGAAATTATCTCTAAAAATGCGGTTATTTTTAAATAAAAGAAAATATAGAAGTCAACTAGCAAAAAAAATTAAAAATATTTTGTAAAAATATTGGACGGCAATGTTAAATACACATGCAAAATAATAAAAACATACATACACATACACACATTGAATGGCTTTTATTAAAAAAAAAGCGAAACAAACCAACGATTTCATGTCCAAGGCGAATTTATGTCAACCGGAAGTAGGTTTACTGACCCACGTTTTTCTTATAATACCAACACAACTACATATTAATTCTATTAAACAAATACTACAACTTCTTTAGACACACATACAAACATACATACATGTAAGGAGTGGTATAGCAAAACAAGAATCATAAAATGAAGATTTTATACGGTTAACTCAGGCACTTTTAATAAATGTGTATGTATGTGTAAATATAGGTGGCTAGTTACACATACATATGTGTATGTATGCTCATGAGGGGAAAAAACGACAACTTTGCGCTGTTATATACATATATAGTGGTAATACGAGTACAAAAGAAGTCTTAAAAGTTCTTTTAAAACCAATTTGCTATACGAAGGCTTTAAATATAAAAACTAAATTGGCGGGAATTTGAAACAAACTTTCGGTTGGAATATAAAAAAAGCCTGTAGCTGAGAAATATAGAATAATACCGCCGTTAGGGAAGAAGAGTTTTGTAAACTGTTTCAATGCTGATAGAGTTAAAAGAGAGAATGGATATTGGCAACAATGTTAGAATGCTTTGAACACAAATTATAATCCCACTTTTATTGATGAGCGTATAGTAAATAATTTCAATGCCTCAATAACGAGGAAGGTCAAAGGCATTATTCGGAATAATGCAAATATAATATTGGAGAGGTTGGCTTTAATATCGCAAGATGCATAAAGTAAAATATTGGATTGATTGCTTTCGAATGACTTTATAGACTGTCTTCGTATATGGAAACCATTGAATGAGCTTCTTTGTATACAAATGGCTGTGTGTATGTATGCTTGTGTGCACATTAAGGAAAATCCACAAAATTTTGTGTAAAGAAAATATGAAGTCCCTGTTGTTTTTTGACCATAATTGTTTTAGTAAGAAAGTCAGCTTTAGTTTCTTAATGAACGTTAAATGCAACGGATCGATTTTGGCTAATATCATGTAAAGGCGGTAAAAAGGAAACGGTTTATTAAAAATAAAAATGCAAAGTGATTGAAAATATTAAAGATTATAGTAAAAACCAAGAATCAAAAGTTAAAAAATCTAGTGACTTATTAAAAAAATAAGAATAATGAAAAAGCTATTAAATTGAAAATGGGTTTATGAAAAAGTTTTTTATATAAGAAATTTTGTAAGTTTAATAAATAAAACTAACCATCAAGTGTACTTAAAGTTTTTAAAATAAATATAAAATAAAATGGCAAATAAATGCAAAATTAGTTAAAAAGTAAAGAAAAAAATTGTGAAAACCTAAAATATTCAATAAAAGAGTAAATGAATTTAATCGGCCAATACAGCCTCATTTTAAGAGGTGTGATAAACTCGAAATAAAAAGGATTTTAACATTTCATAATACGGCGACTATTTCTAAGTTTGATCAAACATTTCGTGTGGTATAAGGAGAAGACTGACAAACATTTATTCAGTTTAAAGAGAAAAAAGAGGCAAACTGAGCTCTCAACAATTTATGATTTTTTGATTGACTTCAAAAAACAAAAATAAAAAATGTGTGTCAACCCGCCTGCACTGTATACAGGGGGAGAACATTAGCGAACTAGCATTTTTATTCTTATGTCATATTACTCTTCCGACATTCTGAAAAATCAAAAGTTTTCATTATTTATATTGCACTGGTGAATTTCATCGTTCTCCATAATTCTTTTTTAAAGGAAAATCATTAATTATTGCCCTTTTCTGACCCTAATGTTTTCACTCACCATGCGTTTTTTTCCAGTCAGCAGTGGCAGGTCGCAAATTTCTTCAAAAATTATTCTAGACTAAAATTGTTTTATTTATTTACAAAATTTATTTGCAACAACATACAAACATTTTTGAAATGTACAAACATATAAATCACACATACGTACAAACTCGTTGACTCGTTCATACTTACACTCACGTGTGTTAAATATATTTGGGTGATGAATTACGTTGGTGCGACATTAGCCAAGGATTTATTCTACACTCTACAAACACTTTTACATTGTTGCATTTAACAAGTGGGCAAACGTTTAATAACAACGCGATTTGGCTAGCAGAAAGCTAAAGTACGTACAGGGGTATATAAAACAATAAGTAGGCTACTTGATACATTGTTTTTGCTTACAGTGGTGGTGAAAAGTATACTAAAGTTTTTGACAAATTTTCCAAATCTTAATAATACGGATATTTTCTTAATTTGAGTAAATATTTAAACTTTGCACTTAATTTTAGAATTTAAAAAAAAATTTTTATGGCATAATTTTTATCGAAAGTTTTTATCGAAAGTTTTTATCAAACTTTTTTTAAAACTTTTTATTGTTCATGAAGATGATATGAAGTTTAAGCGGATAAGAGACATCACCAAGAATTTTTGCTTGCTTTAAATTTATACAAGTAAGAGAGCTATATTCGGCTGTGCCGATTCTTATGTACGCTTCACAAAAGTATGCACTACTAAAAATTGACAACAGATTTTCCGGGTGCAAAGTATTGTTGGCGATCTTTAATTTTGCCCTCCAGTTTGAGTCGTCTTATTTTACTCCTTTCATTTTAATTTAAGCATTTTCAATCGGTTAATAGATGGGATGTTTTTTCTAAATTACGGCTCATTTAATTTGTTTTTCTATTCTCTGAATGAAAATAGTGAAATCGAATTTTTAGTAAAATTGCAAAAATTCGATAAATCTTAGAGTTTTCGGGGCAATTTCAGGTTTTGGGTAAATTTTTTCGTTAAATTTTAAAATATGGTGAAGCTTCTTGAGGAACTTGTGTAAAATAAGCGTTGTTAAAATTCCGAAGTTTTTAAAATTTTTTGGCGAAACTGCAAAATTTTGGTGATATTAAAAATTTATTTTTTCGATTTTGTAGAGAATTTTCGAAGTTTTGGTGAATATATAATTTTTCTAAATCTTATATTTTTCGAAATTATTTGGTGCAATTTCGGGTTTCTTAAAACATCGCTGATTGGAAAAATTGTATAAATTTGGTAATATAAAATTTTCAGACTTTCGTTTCGTTAAGAATTTTTAAATATTTGTGAATTGCTAAATTGTATCGAAATTCGATTTTTTTCTTATTTTTTTAAAATAATACATTTTTATGAAGAAATTAAGATCAAGACTTTTTTAATTGAATTTGTTAAATTCTTCAAGCTTGATGGTCTTTTATTCTTCTCGATATTTCGCTACTCCATATCATTTATTTATTCAGGTTTAGGGGAAATTTTTTGAGCATCTTTTGTGGTGAAATTTCAAATTTTCGAGAATTTAGTTTTGTGATAAATTTTCGTATTTATGGTGAATATAAAATGTTGGTGAAATTTTGAATTTTTTGGAATTTTTTGTATAAAGTTTTGATTTTTAATTTTTTTTAATTCGGTCTAACATTTAGGCCTGTAAGTTATCTGGGTATCGGGTTGGTATATTCTTAGGGGGATAAGAATTCAGAATATGCAAAGTTGATGGATGAGCTTGTGCTTAACCGTTGTCCCGTAAATACCAGAAAAATAGTTTTTGCCCATATCTCGGGAACGATATGGCTGATTTAATACAACGATAATTCCCCGAACGTGATGATCAATCGGTCCAAGTTTCCCGATAGGTTGTCTGAGCCGTCAGAAAGTGGATTATAAGGATTCAGAATATATATACTTTGTTGGGTCGAAAATGAATATTGTAACAATAACAAACGGAATGTCGAACCTCTTTTGTGAAGGGTATAAGAAGCCGCTCAAATAAATCATTAAAATCCAACGAATTTTTGAAGTTGCAAAAAAAAAAAATTACTAAAATGGAATAAAGGTCATTATAGGAAAAATAATGTTTATTGCAGCCAAACTGAGGAAAAATTGGCTTCGTAGAGAAATATCGAGGAAAAACTCATAAACTCCTTTAAAAAATAAAGGGGACGAAAAATGGGAAAAATCTCTAAAATCGTCAAAGGTCCAAAATAGACTATCAGTAACAGCTCCTACATTCGAAAATTGCATATGGAAAAAATCTGTTTTTAATATTTCCAGCAAAAATTTGAGATTAGGAAGAAACTCGGGCCGACGAAATTAGCTACTGTTGTTCTACATTGTTTAGATTTGTATTAGTATTGGTAAATACATTCAAAAGTGTTACACTGTATGTCAGCGCTGTTGTTGTTTGCCTTTGAATTTATAGCGATTGTTACTGAAGTATGGCTCCTGTTGTTATTGTGGCGGTTTCGTTGAGGTTCTCTATAGTTTTATTGACCCTTTTTCCTTGTTACTGCTCCTTCAACCAAAGCCAAGGAAACACACTCAACTTAGACATTAAGTAAGACAAGTGGTTTTCGTTCGATTTTTTTTGTCTCTTGTTTTGTTTCAAAGTTTTATGCAAACATTTTTGCATAACATGGAGCAAGGTATTCCTTGCTATAACAGTTAGTGGCAAGAATATAAGGAAAAATTTGCCAAGTATTTATGGTATTACTCCATAATACATATTACAAAATAAGGAATAGCATTGGGTAGAACTAAAATGGAGGAATTGCATAATTACGGACATAAAAGTTTAAGACTATTAAAATTTTACGTTTTCGTAATAGTGGTCAAATATGAGAGAGTTAATAACAATTAAATGTCTGGTGGACAGTATTAACGAAACAACAAAAATTAAGTTTGTGTAAGTGGAATTTAAAGTGGAAGATAAAAATTTTTAAGTAGCAAGATTATTAAGCTCTTAATTTTTCCATACTTCATCAGTCGTAAATTTACACAAGGTTACTATTTACACAGGATAATCAGCATATGGGAGAGACTGTTTCACACAAATTAATTTTGACGCGTTAAATAGGGCAAAAGAAATTCGAAAATTATTAAATGATAGTTTTAAGACACACAATAGATTGTTAAAACAGAGAATAATAATCAATTACTTGCAGTAAAAATAAAACTTTCTTCTGATTTAAAAAAAATATAGTAATGGGTGACTTTTGAATCGTTTGTGTTTCGAAAATTAAAAACAAAAACACAGAAAATGGACAAAAGTCAATGACATATTTATTTGGGCCGATATGGAATATTTATTTGGGCTGCCACTTAGTTCTTAAAGATTACTTTATGTAAATGTGGACAGCGGTGGTCAAACCGTGAGCTTCAATTCCGGAATACTTTTTCCAGCATTTCGGCTCGTATCTCCCCAATCGCACCTATAATGTTGACTCCAAGAGCCGAAATTGTGGCTGACTTGCCTTGATCTTGGTGGTCAATGGACTGCTCTAAAACGTGAAATTAATTGCTCATCAAACTCACCTCTCAATAGGTTTATGGTAACGCGTGCCATGTGGCAGGTGACACCATCTTGGTAAAACCAAACGCGTACCAAGCCCAATTCTTGCATTTTGGAAAAAAAGTCGGTAATCATCACACTGTACCTACCTCCATTGATAGCAACATTGCGATTTTCAAATAGTGCAACTTTCAGGGAGCCAAAAATGAGCTACCACGCTGAAGACAATTTTTCGATAAAAAAATGGATTTTCATCCAACTTTTCTCAGGCACATTCGCCAAACAAACGAGGTTGTGGTACATCACCTGGCTTCAGTTCTTGCAGCAGCTGTATTTTTTATGGTTTCAAACCGAGATCCTTACGCAAAATCTTCCAGATGGTCGAATAACGTAAGCCCAAGTGTTGACAGTGGCAACGAATCGACATATTACGATCTTCATTGACACTGGTCGATACAGCAGCAATATTTTCCTCGGTATGCCCTCTTGCCATACGTATTGGTGGATTAATAAAGTGAAACTGGTGGGAAATTTGGTTACAACAGTTCGAATAGCCTGTTCGATTATGGCGATCATAAAATGGTCGTAATTTACGAAACACATTTCTCACACAGCACGAATTTTGATAATAAAATTCAATGATTTGCAAACGTTGTTCGTTTGTTAGTCTTTTAACAGTGGAATGGCAGACCACATATCGCGTATCTCTTTTTTTTTGAACTGAAAAACCAAATAGCAAAAAATCACCCGATATATATGGATTGTACCAAGTAGTTGAGGTGTCGAAAAAATCCTTTTCAATTTCATATCACATAAAGTAGCTTTAAAAGTGTAAATATACACATATACATTTGTATGTACATATCTTGTTTTGTTTCTTACACTCTTATTCTCTTTCTCAGCTTGAATTATAAAAACAAAAAAATACAAACACCTGCACACAAGTGTTTGAACATAATGGCGTGCGAAAGCAAAATAACAACAGGTGTTTTGAAAACTCTCTCTTTGTCTCAAGGCGAATTGGTTACTTCGCTCACTCGTTTTCTCTTCTTAACTAACGGATTAAAAAATCAAGTAGACTTTCTTCAACTACTTTGTGTATGAAAATTAAAGAAAATATAAAGAAAAACTTTAACTTGAACAACAAACACGTTAGTTTTGTTTTCTTGTTCAAACTCAACGAATAGTGTTGAATCCACATACAAAAAAAAAAAAAAAAAAAACAACAAATAAAAAAACACTGAAATAAAACCGTTTAAATACGTTTGCATGCATCGTTTTTATAATTTCTTGCTACTTTGTAGTTCAAATGCATTTATTTGAAGTGCTACAATCTGAAACGATTTTAATTCGTATAAAAATTAAATATCATTGTGCGGTATAAAAAAAAATATTTAAAATAAATTATGAATAATTAAAAGCGTTTTTGTTAAATTAAGGTAATTTTAGATTGATTTATAACTTTTTAAGCAAAAGTTAATATTGTAGTGAGTGTAAAATAGCAACAGCAATTCAATGTGTGATAAATGATATTTTGAGATTTTAATCAAATGTGGTAAAAACCAAACAGTGTGCAAGGAATATTTGTTTCATTTAACAAAGTTGACGTATTAATCAATTTTGGATTTTGATGTTGTTTTGACTAAAATTTAATATCGTAATAAAAAATCTAAAAAAACGCTTGGCTTGTAAAAATTGAATTTTTAGACACTTCTTGTCGATTAATTTTCGAATACAGTGCGACCTCGAATAACGCAATTAATGGATATTTGGGAAGTTGCGAAAATCGAGTTTTTTGCGGAAATCGGTTCACAAATTCGCTTGGTTCAACTGTAGATATCCCTCGGATATTTTTTCTTCGTCTAAATGTGTGTTAATCCTATTTAAGAACTTCTTTAAACGTAAGGTAGAGTTTTATACATATAAATTAATTTAAAATGGTTTGGGATAAAAAACTTAGCTCGAAATAATTTTTGAAATAAAAAGAAAAAATCTCAAACAGTTTTTTTTGTAAATAAATTAATTTATTTTAATGTAAATAACAAAAGAAAACCAACCTGAACGTTATGTAATTTACAATGCTATCATTAAAACTCTAAAAGGAAAAACTAAGGAGGGCTACAACATTTTTGATGCAAAAATGCGACAACTAAGTTTTTTTTTTTGGGGAATTTTGCGCTCACAGAGTCAACCATGCGAACAATTCGTGAATGGCCGTAATTGACGGTTTCAGCCGATACCCCAAGTTGCTAATGCTTTAATTATAATGAATTTTCAAATAATTAGATAAAAGTCATCGAGGAGCTGCGTTGATTGGATGTTGTGTTGAGCGAGGTTGCACTGTATACTCAAAACTTTTTAACTTTGACATTTTACACAGTTATTAGAATTACGTCCTGATACTTAGAGCATAAAAATAACTTTGCCAAAGTAATATTTTATGTACTAAAATGTTTTATCTTTATTAGTCCTTAATTCGAAAATTCGAAGTTAAGTTTATTTGTAGCTTAACATTGCATGTCTTTTAAATGAGCTTTCGAAAGTTCCAATATAAATACGAATTCAAAAATATAATTAATACATAATAAATACCAAAAAAAAAAACAAATAAAAAAGTCGTGTAAAAGAATTTTCCAAAAAAAAGGAACAATAATTGAGTAAATATGTTGCTTCCGAGAAATATTTAAGATAATCTTCAAATTACTTTACTACCTACGATACAAATTACAGCACAACATGTTTTTAAGCTGATAAATATTACTGAATTATTGTAATTCTTCCATAATAAAAAAATAGTCAGTTTAGCAGGATTTACAATTATTTCTATTTGCTATGCTAAATAAGGTCGACTGACTTAGTGAAGCAAACTGCAGAATTGCTGAAAGAGCACGACGCTTGGATATCAACAAACAATAAGAACTTACAGAGAAGTGTAATTTTTACAGCTGGTTGCTATCAATCATACAGACTATTGAGAGCAGGTTAGACGGAGTAAATATTTGACGAAACAATAGGCGTATGTAAAATGTTACGCAGAAACTAATCTTATTTAATGTATATTAGCCTAAAACAAAAGAGAGTATATCTTAGCCCTATTCTGCATTTCGTTTACATTTCCGCCTTCAGCAAGTTATTCCAACAAAAAAAAAACTGAATCCTAAGAAGCAGAAGATCGAGAGTATTTACAAAACCAGCTGTTTCACTGTGGAACATGTGAAATAGGAACAGAAAAAATCAGTAACTTTCAGCGCTGTTCTGTATTCCGAATCTGCAATATTTAATTCGAAAGTGGCAATTGACACAAGAATAAAGTTCCTTTTGTTTTGATGTCAAGGAGAAGTGTAATTGATAGCAGCGGCGTTATTGTTGTGCAGCAAAAAAAAAAATCTTTGTTGTTTTGCAGATGGCCTGGAACTTAGTCCTTATTTTGATCACAGTATTTTTAACGGCCTAAATTTTTGGATAGGAACTGGTTCTTATTTTCACATTTATGTTTTTGTGCGGACAGTAAATACACATTATACTTGTACACAAATTTATTAAAAATACCTTGTTATATACGATATAAATAATAAATAAAAAAACGTTGTGCTACTTCCCTACTAATCAAGCCTGCAATGGTAGTACTTTTAGAACTAATTAGTTAAAACCTTCTTAACTTTTCCCGAAGCAATAGATCAAATTTGTGACTTTCACCGCCAAAAACTTTCTAAACTCATTAAGGGGCAAAAGTAACATTTAAAGAGTGATTTAAGGCAAGCGCCAAAAGCAAACTGCCAAACTTGGACTATTGGACGTTACGATTTAGTGAATGTAATGGGGTTACTGTAATAACGTAACTGAAATAATGTTTTACAGTTTTTTATATTTGAATTTTTTTAAAATTAAAGTCTGTTTCTGCTTTTGCGCTAAACACTTCAAAGCCAACTATTTGTGCGAATTTGTGCGCAATTTAGCGTGTTGATATGCTTTTAAGTGAAAGTAAATTTTTTTATGAATCATATAAAATAATATATTTAATGCAATGAACACATTTTAAAATTACTACTGTAAAAAAATCTAATTACACATTTTTCAATTGTTTCGTAGCAATTTGCAATTAACTTAACAATTTCAAACGCCTCAAGCCACAAGTTACATGAACAAAACGATGGTAGTTAATATGGAAAACTATTAATCATCTTTGTTGCGAGTGCAAATATAAAGAAACTTCGAACTTCGAAAAATGTAATTTTGGGCAAAGGTGTTTTCTTAGCCGTTTTCAAATTAAATAAAAAGTAAAACTGGCGGGGAATTTCATACAATTCAATTGCACTTAATCCAATGCATTGTTGCCCTCCAACTACTTTGTACTTAATAAAATCATAAATACTTGTTTTATTTTTTTCTTAACGTCCAAGAAAACACCCTTTATAAAGTAGCTAAAGAAGTATGTGGTGTGAAGTTACTGCTACATGTTGTCGTAATACGTGAAACATTTTTTGGCATATTTTTTTCTGAAACTATTCATTCTTTTTTTTGTTGTTGGCTGTAATGGATTTTATTGGAAAGAAGTTGGAAACCTCTACTAGAAATATAAAAGAAATATAAAAAATAAAAATCATTACGAATAATTGTAATTTAAGTGAGTTAACAATATGAAACTAACTTCATGGAACATTGCATGAAATTGAAATAAGCTGGCAATATAATTAATTTATGGCCAAGGAATTTTGAAATGCTTCAACGTGAAAAAGGCAACGTTGACTGAAAGAAGACAACAAACGAGCTTCAATAAAGATAAGTTAAATTGGAAACATTATTTCACTTATACGAATATATAGGCCCGGCTGTCAGCTGTCAGATATGGCTTGCCGTAACTGAGTTCTCTGTCAGAAGGTACCTCGTGATGGCGGCCGGTTACAGGCTCTACAAGGAGTCTGGCTAAATAAGTCGAGCGGAGAGAAGTTAATACTCTCTCATAAAAATTCCTTAATCCAATGTAAGACAGCCTTCGCCACGAATGCGTGGCCAAGAGGGTGCTTGGTCTCTAGTGTGCGAACTCTGGACACCACTGGATTTCCAGTTCTAATACAGACTTATGGAGCTGTGTATGAATGAACATCCATTACAGGCATGAATAAGTAAGTCTAGCAAAATGCGAAGAGGTTAATCTCTGAACAAACTCCGGTTTTAATTGGCCAAGGGAGGAATCTGGAAGATGTGGACAAGAAAGTCCCCCAAGGGATAGACGCTTTAATCCTGGAAGGTACTTGCAAGGCGTTGGACCGTTAGATGCCGATAGGGATTGGCAATGAATCCTGGCACGAGGTGCAGAGGTTAATTTCTTTAGGAAATCCGGTGTTTATTGGCCAATGGAAGAATTCTGACGGGTCAGCTTCTAAAGATACTCCTCAGGAAGAGGCTGAGACGGTAGCACACATTGTGTGTGAATATCCAGCACTGGCTAGCAGTCGCTTGTTAAGTGTAAATGCCATGGTGGACCTAAGCCTTAGACAAATGTTAGCAATTAACAAGAGACTCCGTGATGAGGAAGAATGCCGGCAGGCACCAGTTGATAGTCTCAAATCACTACATTCATACAAGAGTAAATGTAAGTGGTAGCACGATACTCGAATGAGAGTAAGGTATTCATGAATTACGCACCGGTTAGTGAGGAAAGAAGGGGGTCGAAAAGGAACCCATAAAGTTAGCGATCTGTTTCAATATCCCCCCTACATTAATTAAACAAATTAAAAATTAATAGTGCCATAATTTAAAGGGCTTTAAGGGCTCTTTACCAACAACGAAAAAAAAATAAGCTCAAATTGTTTATCTGATCATGAACGAGGCCAGTAGAATTTCCAAAAATAATTAAACAAATCAATACAAAGGAACACAGCTTACGCCACACTTTACTTTACGCTATTTTTTATTCTGACGAATAATTAACCGTTAAGAGAGCAACTAAGCTTTCGGTTCTGCTTATTATAACAAAAAATTAAGTTGAAGACTATTTCCGCCCTCACGCAAAAACATGGTTGAGGTAACCATAATCTAGCCGTAAAATATGATTGAATTACGAGTATATGATCGCAAACAAAAAAAGCAAAAAAATATGTTACTGATTGCCAGCGGCTGAGGTAGGAACATAGTATTAGTCAACCCATTGCAAAACACCAAAGGTATTTTGCATATTATGTCTATTAAGAACATTTTATGGTTAGAGCTATTATATTATTTTTGTGCAGTTAAAATACTTTGTGTGATTTAATGATAAGTAAGTACTATTAAAAATCATTAATGATAAGTACTAATAAAAATCATTATATTGATGTGGATAACATAATATGGTTGTCACGAACATAACACAACCATGCGTTTTCTTTACATGTTCCTTCTGTCTCCTGTTCTCTTTCTTATTTTCCTTCAAATTCTGCAATTGCAATCTTCTCTTTTTTCCAGATGAGAAGATCATTTGTTATGTATTAGAATTGCAATTGTGTGATGCCATTAGATATTCACCAACTTAGACGCACGACACATCATGTTGCTTTATCTGTTGTTAGGGGTGCTAAAAAAGAAAGCGCTCAAACTTTCGCCTCAAAAAATCCTTAATATCTTGCTTCGTTTAAATGAAACTTTTATTTGTGTTGCAAAAGATTCTCTTAATTTTACAAAAAGTTCTCTAATGCCCATCAAATCTCTTTAAAGGTTAAACCTATCGGTTGGCGACAATATTGTTTAATTTTTGTTTTGTGATTTTTTTGTGTCGTTATGACATCCTATTGAATGTCCAACTGCCTTTTTATTGTTTAATAAAATCTAGGCTAAATATTTGTATAATAAATATTTTTAAAATTATAGCAAATATTTTGAAGGGAAGTGCTCCAAAACAGAAACCGAAATGAACAGTAACAACAACAATTGTTTAAATAATCAATGATTGCTTAACCAACACTGTGGTAACCACATGCAGACGTATTAAAAATAATCCAAACAACAAAAATTTAATAAAAATAAATACTCTAGTAAAAGTCTTGAAAAAAACTTTAAACGGAAATTCTTGATTTCTTAACTTCCGCGAACGTTTGTTACACACACATATACAGTCACACATATATGCATACGCATACACGTGTCCCAAGGTGCAGCAACTTTATTAATTTTTTTACAGATGACTTTTAAGCTGTAAAGCATTTGACTTTCCCTTACAATATGATTGTCGTACTTGGCGAGGGTGGTTCCAAGATTAACCGAACTATCGAGGGCGGTTTCAAGATAACCCAAACTGGCGTATAGTTAGTGGCTAAAATTTGCCAAATGACTATAAATTTAAATAAATCGAAGTGAGTGTCTTAAAAAGAAAAAATTTGCCACCGTTGTGTGGCACAAGTATTTTAAAAGAAAAGTTATACTGGGTGTTCTGCTGGCTTAAAATTGATCCCTAAATTCAAGTTTTTAGCGACAATTTATTTTTTACTTTACATCAGAATTGAGATAAGGCAAAAGCCTACTCTAAAAATCGTGCGTAATTATTTGGTAATACTGATTTTTTTCTTTGCAACAGCACTTACTGTACTGCGTATTTGAAATTTGTTGTGCTTTGGTTGCTGCTCATCAGAAGCAGCGCAGTGATGCATTTTTGAACAGTCCCTTAAGCTCAAAAAAGTGGACTAAAATTGTGGTATCGTTTCAAAACGAGACGTAAGCAAGCAGGCAGTTGTAGAATAGCAGTATTTTTCGAATCAATAATAACTTTATATCAACTATTTTTTAAGTTAAATTCCAAAAAAAAAAAAATATTTTACCATTTCCCAAGCATCATGCATGCCCTCTTGCATTATAAAGAAGAAAATCTGTCATCCCGCCAACCTGCACTCTTTGGCGAAAATCTTCATCAACTTCAAGTATAGTAACCATACAAAGTCGTCCTACCAGAACTAAAATTGGCAAACCAACCACATTGTCGCCTATAATTGGAACACCGAACAAGGACAGTAGCTCTGCCCAAAGTCCCTTGCACAGTATATGACCTTCAGCACCACCATCAGAGAGTGTATCGGACACCAATTCCAGAAGAGATACTTTATCAAAAATCCCAATAAGAAGTCAAACTAATTCCAGATCGAATTCACGTATAAGCTTTCATGGAGGATCTAGAGCTGCCTCAAGAGTAGGCTCGCCAAGTAAAGATTATTCCACTGCCGGTGTACGTTCTTCTATCAGTGATTCTCAGGGGATAGGAGAGCGTATATCACAAATTGCAAGTCGTCCAGCACAACGGTCTTTTAATGCTGATGAATATTCCAAAGCTGGGTCTCCGGTAAGGGAATATCTTAAAGCATATGGCCATATATCAGAAATGATCATAAGTACTGAAGTGTTTTATTTTTTCTTTGCAATTTTTACAAATTTAGATTGATAGTTAGAGAATTTCCAGTACTGTACTGCACACTACTTTACTTTACAGTACAGTACTATACATTATGGTTCTACCTTCGATACCAATGTAGCACAGTACTATACTGCACACTAGTGTAATACACTGTATTCTACACACTAATATAGTATACACTACTGGGCTGTGTATTATACTGTACCCTATTGAATCCACTGTCCTATGCTGTGTTGTGATTCACTGTTTTAATAATTTGTTGCGCTTCTTTTTTTCAGCAGCCAACTTAAATACTTGCATGAAAACTATTCGCTTGCCTATTCCAAATTCTCGTAATAAAATCAAAATTAATAATAAACAAAAAATATATATTGAAATTATAAGCATAATATAGTAAATGAAATGTTAATCCTTAAACTGTTCTCTTGATTTTTTTCTAATAATTGCAAACACATCATTTTTATTAGGAACGTGTAATTAAAAAACTTATAGAAAATAATTAGTAACATCTGCACCGAATTAATAACATTAAATCATATTTAAAATAAAGACATAAGTATGTTAACATTAGCAACAAATAAAACTACAACTAGTGAAATTATTTAAAAAATAAGAATAGAGAAAATTTTATGCTCTCGTTAATTCATTAACACGCTTTGAAAATATTGTAAAATCACAGATTTTAAAAAGACTTTAAACGTTGCAGTGCCAACAACATTACGAAACACGGTTACTAAAAATAACAATTGTGATATTGTTAAGTCTACAAAAATTACAGATTTATAGTCTAAAGAACCGTGTCTTTAAAACGTTTAAAAATTACTTGAACACCATGGGTTGGAAAATAATAAAATCAAAAATAAAAATAAAATCAAAATAGTTGAAGAGAATATAACAAAATGTCAAAAAGACTTTGAATAACTTGAAAAATGCATGTATCGGGTGATTTTTTTTGCTAATTGGATTTCCTGGGAAAAAATATTCAGTGTTGAAAAAGATTCGTGACATGTGGCAATGCCTAAAATGCTCAGTAAGATTTGCCGTTCCACTGTTAATAGACTAATAAACGAACAACGCTTGTGAACCATTGAATTTTATTATCAAAATTCGTGCTGTGTGAGAAATGTGTTTCGTAAATTACAACCATTTTATGGTCGCCATAATCGAACAGGCTATTCGAACTGTTGTAACCAAATTTCCCACCAGTTTCACTCTATTAATCCACCAATACGTATGGCAAGAGGGCATACCGAGTAAAAATATTGCTGCTGTATCGGCGAATGTCAATGAAGAACGTAATATGTCAATTCGTTGCCACTGTCAACACTTGGGCTTACGTTATTCGACCATCTGGAAGATTTTGCGTAAGGATCTCGGTATGAAACCATAAAAAACACAGCTGCTGCAAGAACTGAAGCCGGGTGACGTACCACAATCTCGTTTGTTTGGCGAATGTGCCTGGGGAAAGTTGGATGAAGATCCATTTTTCTATCGAAAAATTGTCTTCAGCGATGTAGCTCATTTTTGGCTCCATGGGGTACAACAAACAAAACTGCCGCATTTGGTCTGGAGAGCAGCCAGCGGTAGTTCAAGAGCTGTCAATGCACCCTGATAGTGGCGCTATTTGAAAATCGCAATGTTACAGTCAATAGAGCGTGATACAGTATGATGATTTTTTGCTCAAAATGCAAGAATTGGGTTTGATACGCGTTCGGTTTTACCAAGATGGTATCACCTGCCACACGGCAGGCGTTACCATAAACCTATTGAGAGGCGAGTTTGGTGAGCAATTAATCTCACCTTTTAGAGCAGTCCATTGACCACCAAGATCATGCGATTTGACCCCCCTAGACTTTTTTTTTTGGGTATAGATGAAATCTCTCGTCTACAGGTTCAAGCCAGCCACAATTCCAACCCTGGAAGATAACATTACAGCTACTGTTGGTGAGATACCGGCTGAAACGCTCTAAAAAGTTTGCCAAAATTAGAGCTCACGGATGGATCAAAAAAGTAAATGGCAATCATTTGCTTATGGGCTCAAATTAATATTTCATTCACTTTTGCTAATCGACTGTGTTTTTTCCATTTTTAATATCCAAACAGTTAACACAATCAACCATTACGTACATACATTGTAAGTGGCAAATACAGAAAGTGAATAATTGAAAATAAATTTTAAGAACATTTTAAAGCAAAAAAATATTGAATATCTCTTAATTGAAAAGAAATATTTGTGTAAAGGACTTGGGAATGTAGAGATGTGACTGTATTACTTAAGGCGAATCCATAACAGGTGTACGCAGGCATCCTTACAGCAATAGTATTTTCTCCGCTGTATGTAAAAAAATATACATAAGCTCAAAACTAGGTAAACTCCCCAGCACAGCTTAGTACTTTTTTTTTAAATTATTGGTTGTCAAATTCAATATAAAAAATGTTTCGCCGATTGCGCTAAATTTTTTATATATGGAGTTTGACAACGGTAAAGAAGCCGGAAATACTTTGAATTCGCCGTTGAGTTTAAATGTTATCAATTTGCCTTGCTCAAAACTTTTCCAACAAGGCAAATTTATAACAGCTAGACTAAGGGGCGGAATGAAAGTATTTCCGCCTTAGTATCGGATGTTAAATTCTATATAAAAGAAAAGTGGCGGAAACGGCGACATTTTTTTATATGGTTGGTTGGTTGGTTGGTTTACATGGTAGCCTGCTGCACGCAGGCTGTCAAGTAAGGTCTGAATGACCCCGTTTTGACAAGACCATACCACTCGCCAGGTAAATAGCGTCTTAGAGCCTATGCTCGCACTAAGATCCATCCCGTAGCCGAGAGATATCTTAAAATATCGTTGAAACGGCACCTAGATAACTCACTGAGATCCTCCAGTATGTAGTCTCCAAGAAATTTGTGTCTCCTGACAGCCAGGGCAGGGCATTCGCAGAGAAGGTGAAAAACCGTCTCCTCTTTCTCTATGTATAGGGGAGTCCAAGTCGCCTGGCATGTTCTCCTAACACCCAGTGACCTGTTAATATTGCCAGAAACCTCGATAAGTTCCTCCGATCACGATCTATCAGTTGCATAGTGCGCCTAAAATCAAAAGAGGGCCACATCAATTTAGAGACCCTACATGTGCTCAGTCTCCGCCACCTATTATCAGCCTCCTTAAGAAAGTGACTGAAGATGCCGCTCTTAATATTACCCAAGGGGATTGCGACTGATTCCCCATTGGGAGTATTTAGAGCGGTTCCTCCTTTGGCTAGTTTGTCTGCTTGTTCATTACCAAAGAGGTCCCTATGCGCAGGGACCCAAACCAAGGTAACATCCGCCAGGCTCCCTAGCCTTGACAACTCTCCCTTACATTGACTGACTAACAGAGACGTAGTTTTGTACGATTTGAGTGACAGAAGCGCCGCCTGACTATGGACTTTGATATCCAATCATTTTAAAAACTAAGAAAAACAGCTATCAGCTGTGCTGGGGAGTTTACTTGTTTTCAATTGGGTTGTGATTCAGAGATTCGGAAGTCATAATGTATTGATCGCGTTTTCCTCCAGTCAGGATTTTATTAACTGTCCTATCATGATCATCTAATAAGTAATAGGATATACGGCAGCATAACTAAGGTTAGATGGTGGCTATATGCAGATATATTAATTTCGAGTTGTTTGTCTTTAATTAAATTAAAGAAAATATTTTCTTTAAAGTTATTCTCCTCATTAGTCGTTCAAAGGGCTTTTAAACCTTCTTTTTTCAACTTTCCAATTTATCCGCTATTTGCAGATGTAAAGAAATCCATTATCAGAATTGCTAACTTCACACTTGTATTTTAGTTTGTGAGTGTATAGGTATGTAAATGGAAGCCATTGAACTCTTAAGAAAACCGCTTGCAATTTCATTGAAAAAATTAGAGAAGCATAAAAACGAAACGAAACTGCATAATCAAAACAATATTTAAAAAAAAAATATAGCAACCATACTAGACGACTTCCCTTTAAAACGTAACACGTCTGGACATGCAACATCACGTAAACACCAACAACAACTGTACCACACACACAGATATGCCACACTTATGGAAATCAATGCACTAAACTAAACTTCGTTGGTGATTTTCTGAAAAGTAAAAAGGCAGCAACAAAAAAAAAAAAAAAAACAAACCAAGGTATTCACCAACACTTGACCACTGTGAAGGATTTCTTGGTTTATTAAGGCCTACATTCGCAAGTTAGTATGTATTGAACTTTGGCAACCTCAACAGCTAGACGCGGCAAGATTTTGGAATTTAAAATTAAAGAAGAAAGCGGAAGTGTTTCAACAAATGCCTGGTGGTGGGGTGGACAAGCAACAAATCTTGGCTGCATTTCAGCAAATCAATAAAATAGTGCAACATTACATGTGCCGCAATAAACAAACAAAAAACCGGCCACAACCAAAAGCAGCTGACATCAATTACGTTTATAAGCAAAGCTTTGAAGGAAGCAAAAAGAAAGTCAGGAACTAAAAGTTTTTAAAGAAAAATGTCGCAAAGGTTAGTTTAACTAAGCAGCAAGAAGGTCTTATAGGAAAATCTAAATTTTTTTAAGGCAACATGTAGCAAAGGTTAGTTTAAATAAAAAAGATTCCTTGACACAACATTCAATTATAAACTAACAAAATTTATTGCAGAAGTCCTGGAGAAAGTTGTCAACAAAATATCTAAATTCGTGTGAAAACAACTCTAGAAGGCCTTACGTTTCAGGACCTATGTTAATATGAACCAATCACCTTCATCCACATTATCCTCGCCACCAGTATCCAATAAGTCCAATTCCAGGCCGCAGTCTTCCACAAATCGTGAAACGCCATCCATTATACCTTTGGATTACAGCTACCAAATAATGCCTCCCTCCACATTAAGGCCAGAAATTTCGAGATATAATTTGGTCTCACGTTCTTCCACACATCCAAGCAATACTGATGTCGATATTGATATGGATGAAGATCTTCCTTATAGCAGTTTATTTGGTGATCCAGTTCCGCCACCTCCGCCAGATGAATTTCTTATGCAACCATCGCATTATTTACGTTCTACTTCAGCGGAACTTACCTCCGAAGAAGAACAAACTCTAGGACAAACAATGACATTGACGAAGTCTTCTTTACCTCAGCGTTTATTTCCGCAGGTGCCTTATACAACTTTCAAGGGCAGACGCTATTCTAATTCCTCTCAACGCAACTTTGAGTTATTGCCTTCGAATATACCAAAGCTTAAGCCCCCCGACATACAAGTTTTGCCCAACTCAAGTGCAGGCTCCTCTTCAGATCCTCAGAATACGCCCAATTATATGCTACTCACACCGCAGGATATAACAAAGAAATCTGCGTTATACAATAATATCGAGGAGCCGGCAGATGTATCAGAACTAAAAGAAACATACACGATTAGTGATGCTAACTCTGTTAGAGAATTTATGCAGACAACAACAAGAAAGTGTTCAACGCCAAAGGATGCCCCAGATACGCAGGCTTTAAGGCAAGTAAAGTAATTTAAAACCAAACTTAGTCACTTAACCTTAAGCTCTGCTCACACTTACTCTTATTATACAGTCCTCCTAAAAACTTCGACAGTTCCTTTCCACGTAAATTTTCTAATGAGTCGTATTCGAGTGGTGAATGGTTTCGTTCGGGTAATTTAGAGTATCCTGAATTCAATAAAATGCCGAAACTACGTCCCAGTTCTAAAAATGTCATGTCTATCAAGCGAGATGAAATGCCAATGAATTCGCCAGTAGCTGCCATGATTAACGACTCTAATGGTTCGAGCAGTGGTGAGGAACGTCTTATGGAAGCCACACAAATACTAGATAAGTCCATAGTTTGTTCTGATAGTTTGAAACCTCCTGAAAGGCCACCAAGTCCTTCTCCTTCGTGCTTAAGGTCCTTGGAAGAAACTGTAGTGTTATCACCTAGAGAATATATTAAACAAAGACGGAAAAGTATATATCCCCCACATGTAGTAGAACAGAAACCTTCACATGACGAAGAATCACCGCCTCCTATACCGCCCAAACCTCACTTCATAGATGAAACTATTTTAAATAAAACGCCACCTGAAACTCCATTGAAAAGAGAAGTATCACCTGTGATAATTAAGGACTCAATAACGACGGGAGGAGATTACAGGTAAGTATTCGCTGAGTTTAAACCTTTAATCATTATTAATTCAACTGCTTTGAAATTACACTTGCAGAGTGGATCAATCTAGATTTCACAAGAAAATGTCTTTTACTATAATAAGTGATAAAACCCCCCAGTCATCGCGACTACAAAGTCCAAGATTTGTTAGAACACGAGAACATACCTCACTATCATTGATACCAACTAAACAAATACCCTTGCCCAAACATCAGCTACAACAGAAGTCTTTATCGTCAACTCAGCTAAAACTGCCCCACTTAGTGCCTCCCACATCAGTAGATGATTCCTCAAGGCCTTCCGTTCAATTTAATATGACTGGACGATACAGCCCTAGTAAATTACCACCTCAGAAAGGTATACTACAGCACAGAGAATCTTTAAACTCCACTCAGGAGTTCTCTCAGCTACCCCCTCATTACATGCGAAGACGCTCCTCGATACTACCACCCATGTTTGATACAACAGCTAGACCAAAAATGAAAAGTAGCGACCCACTACCCATGATAACAGACCCATATCGTACATCTATACCCAGACTCCACCGTTCTACTCATGACTTGAGCCCTGAAAGTGCGATCTTCCCTCCAGGAGCATTACCTAGACCATTAAAACCTAATCCAAATCCAACTCGTAAGCAAAAGGGTTTATTAAAAGTCATAAACCATGAGGAGACACTATCGCGCTTACCTTTAAAATCGAATTGGTCTAGCATGGACGACTTGTGGTTGGAACGAAAAAGGAAGCACGCGCTTTCTCCTATTCATGACAAAGCCACCAGAAGAAGATCAAGTTCCACATCACCATCCCGCCGCAGTTCAACACAAACTATTTCCGATAGACGAAGTTCAAATCTTAGCTCTGTTACAACTTCGGATTTTAGTTTTCGGAAGCCTTCTATAATAGCAAAACCCAAAACACCTCAGACACAAAGAAGAAATTCCGTCTTCCAGCCAACGAGTCCAGCGATAAGGCGAAAATCTTCATCAACTTCAAGTATAGTAACCACACAAAGTCGTCCTACCAGAACTAAAATTGCCAAACCAACCACATTATCGCCTATAATTGGAACACCGAACAAGGACAGTAGCTCAGCCCAAAGTCCCTTGCACAGTATACGACCTTCAGCAACACCATCAGAGAGTGTATCGGACAGCAATTCCAGAAGAGATTCTTTATCAAAAATACCAATAAGAAGTCAAACTAATTCCAGATCGAATTCACGTATAAGCTTTCATGGAGGATCTAGAGCTGCCTCAAGAGCAGGCTCGCCAAGTAAAGATTATTCCACTGCTGGTGTACGTTCTACTATCAGTGATTCTCAGGGGATAGGAGAGCGTATATCACAAATTGCAAGTCATCCAGCACAACGGACAGTTAATGCTGATGAATATTCCAGAACTGGGTCTCCGGTAAGGGAATATCTTAAAGCATACGGACATCTATCCGAAATGGCCATAAGTAATGAAGTGCATTCAAGAAGTGGATCTCCAAGAAAGGACTATATAGAAACTGGAGGGCGATCATTACAAAAAGCCCCTAAACATGAAGTACGTTCTAGAACTGGATCACCTGTGAAAGAATATCAAGCAACGGGGCGACGTTCTACGACCAGTTCCTTGATTAGGAACTATCAGGGTAGAGCAGATGAACGTTCCTCAAGAACAACAACAAGTCGTTCAGGTTCAAGAGCTTCACAATATATAAATTCACAACCCGGTTCGAGGGCTCAATCAAGAGCCAATTCGAGAAGTCAGTCGCGATCTACATCACGTGCTTCAACTAGACCAATATCATTGCCAGATTCTAGACCTAATTCACGTATGGATCATGCCAGGGATATAGCAAATTCCAGATCAAACTCTCGCATCAGTATGCACTCTTCCAAAAGAGGAGGCAGTACTTCTCCAGTAGTGGGTCGAAAAACGCCTAATAAGCCGGTGTCAGCGAGAAGGAAATCTATGTCTCTTAGTCCTAAGGCCAAAAGAAGAGGTACGTCTAGACGAGGATCTGTCAGTCCTCTTGGAAAGAAAGCTAGAGCAGATCGTTATGGAAAGACTCGTTCTAGTCCGGATAGGCTGGCTAGATCTCGTATACCGGTCAGTCACACTAATGGGAGAAGTTCAACCAGATCACCGCCAATTAAAAAGAAATCTAGTGTTTTAACCGACCTTCGAAGAACAACGTCACTGAAAGCGAAAACTAAAACTCCTACAAAACAACCAACAAGTGCCAAAAAAATTCCAACATCTGTTCGTAAACCTGACACCAGTGTTAAAAGAACACCTTCATCAGTGGCAAAACAAGGCTCTGTGGCAAAAAAACAAACAGGTGTAATACAAAAGCCCTCAGTAGGCAAAAAAGACCCTTCAAATATTTCGAAGAAGCCAACCATATACGGTAAACCGTTAAGCAGAGATGCTACATCGCTGCTTGTACTAAAGAAAGCTCTAAACAAAAAAGCATCCGCATTAAGCCAAAGGAATGAAAAAGAGACTTTAGGGGATAAAAAGAGCCAAATTAAAGATGGCGAAAGCATCGAAACTACAAAGGCCTCCACTACCGCTGGTGCTAAAGAACATAAAATCGACGAAACAGCAACAGGTGGCAAGAAAACTGAAGAGAAATCCAACAGCTCTGCACCAACAACAGTCGCAGTGCCAGTCTTAACGACTCTAAAGAGGCAGCCTTCCTCGGTATCTTTAATGCGTGTAAGTTCTAAAATAAGCTTGTTAAAAAAACGATCCGATAGCAATATCAGTAAAAAGACCTTAGACTTAGTAGTGTCCGATGTAGAGACCAATCAAGCTGAAGGTAAGTAGACAAGGAGCTTTTGTTTGTTAAGATGGTTAATGTTCTTAGTTTCAGCGCCTTCGCCCACCCAACAACTAGTGGAAATGGCTTTAGCTGAAGGTGGTTCCATTCCCGCTGCTATAATCGAGAAGTCCCAAAAAACCTTAGAGAATATACAAAAAACGGTAACAGAAGCCACAGAAGAAATACACAAAACTATCAATGAGAATCTTACGAATCTCAAAAGTCTGGAACAAGATATGGGTCTCAGTTCGGATGGTGCCGGTTCTCCTACACCTAGTGTTACGACAGTTGTGGAAAAGAAGTCTAGCTCTACAAAACAAATAGGTGATTCCGTTTCTCGTCAGGGCACAGCTGAGGGTGCAGGGGGGATGGCAGCATCTAAGAGTCCTTTGCCGCCAACACAACCAATTGAAGCGACTGTTTCCGTTTTAAATCCCGGCGAGACGCAAGCCACTGCGTTGAGTAATGGGACTGCTACTGGGGCTTCAGAAAGGGTTAGTGAACGTGCTATATCAGTTTTGCCTGAAGTTGACTGTGAAAGTGCAAATTTGCAGAGTTATCAGGGCGAAACAATGGGTGATGTCGATGACAAACTACAATCTGCTGCGAATACTGGTACTGGTGGTATGGATCAAGCCGTAATAAGAGATCGAGCTGATGATGCAGATGACTATGAATCTGAAGCTAAAAGAAGATCACCAGATGGTCAAGGCGGTTCACAAATTGGCAGCGGCAAAAGGTAAGCGAAAAATAGTTTTATAAGTTATTAGGATATCTCAGAATGTATGATGGAACTAAAGGCCCGGGCAGACGATGTCTTGCCGCAGACCACCTTTAATATAGATCGAATATCATACAGTCTGCCACTTTTCTAGTTGTTGTCAGATATTTAGTGCAGTTTTCATATGTATGTACATAGCAAAAATACCTTAGAACCTGGTCGCCGTACCAATTATGAATCTAAACCATCCTGGGCTCCACCCTCGAACACATTCACACATTTTCATCTAAATCGGTTCAGTCGTTTAGACGACGTTTGAATACATACACACGTACTAAAGTTGTCAACTATTCGATATTTTCAAATCACCGGTTTTCGAACAGTTTAAAGACCGAGCATTTTCAGAAACCGAATTTCTGGGCTTCTATTTAAAAAACCGGTTTGAATATCCAGGTTTTCGGGTTTCTCCTGATTTAAAAAAATTATATGGAATTTTTATTATTTTGTACTTTTTCTCTTGTTTTAACAGAAAAACAAAATTCAAATTTGTAACCAAATCAATTTCAGCATTAAACTGAATTAATTTTAAAAACTGAACCGCCCATTTTATAACAAACTATCGAAATTATCGATAGGGGTGACTATAGATATTTTAATATAACATAGGTGGGATATCGAACCACTGGACATTACTCTCGACTGTAGTGATTTCAGACTGTCGACCTTCTTCCTCATCACAGAGTCTCTTGTCAATTGCTAGGATTTATCTAAAGCTTAGGTCCACCATGGCAATCACATTTAACAAGTATCTGCCCATGGCGCTACCGTCTAAGCTTCCTCCGCAGGAGCATCTTTGGATACTGATTCGTTCACCCTTTGCGAGGATTTCTTGTCCATTTTTTCAGAATTCCTCCATTGACCAATTAACACCGGATTTCCTACAGAGATTAACCTCTGTACCTCTTGCGCGGCTTCATTGTACATCCCTATCAGGATCTCACGGTCCAACGCCTCAGAAGTACCTTTAAAGATTGGCCCGTCCACCCCTCTTGGGACAGTCTTGTCCAACTCTTGCGGATTTCTCCTTTGGCCAATTCAAACTGTAGTATCTTTAGATATTAACCTCTCCGCCTCTTGCGATACTTCATAAGTCGTCCTCCACACAGAGCTGCATGCGCGCGGGTAAGTCTGTATTAAAATCGACTGGAAATCGACTGGTGTCCAGAGTTCACATACTAGAGACCAAGCACCCAATTAACCACGCATTTCTGGCGAATGCTGCTCCACAGTGGATTAGGGATTTCTTATAACAGAGTGTTAACTTATCTCCGCTCGACTTATTTAACCAGCCTCCTTGCGGGGACAGGATCCTGTTACCGGCCACCACCACGTGGAGGTATAAGCCCGAACTTCTGGCAGTGCATCTAGTTGCGGCAGGCCATATATTTGTGCCTGGCAGCTGACGGCCCGACTATCGATAGTTTTGCACCTCTACCATCCTGTCGGATAATCAAATCAAGAATCAACATTTTAAGCATTGAGTTTAGTCATTTTCACTTACTTTTTTACAATATTGCTATAATGGGAGATCCGGTTTTGTCACTTTCACACATGTAAAGAAATATAAATATAATTTTTCTAAAATAAACTCGATCAGATATTTAATTGTGTTTCGTTATCTAACATTTGTATGGAATGCACCACATGCTGTTGCTTTGATAAAGGTTATTGTGCGCTTAATCATTGGTAGTATACAAAATTTATTGTGCTGCCTTTCAACGCATCCAAGTGTGAAGTGTGATGTATGTACTCGTATGTACTTCACATCACATCACTGACACAATTTTTGTTAAAGAAAAACACTGGCATTAAATGATTCAGACTTTGGATTGCATGACTGTGCTAACAGAAATCTCAATTGAAAATGCTTTCAAGTCAGTTCTGAAATGAACGTGTCTTGTTCCACTGTTTTAACTCATCAATATTTATAGAAATCGTTTTCTTGCGGCATATTATATTATGTGAGTGTGTGAGAGTGTTTGTGAATTTGAATAAATGCATGTACATGTGCAGACATGTGTAGGGTGATTGAATAAGTTGTGTTATTTAGAATTTTTTTTTAAATTTTCCGTACTACACACTTATTTATACCGAACAACACTTCAGATTATGCTGCACTCAGGATCATCAATAGCAGGATCTATGACAATTATGTGTACAACAAAATATCGGCGACATACCTCCATCCGATGGTCGATATTTTAAATGACTTTGAGACATAATTGAGGTTCAATGTGTTTAAGGTGCTGAACTATCTCCTCCTTTAGCTCTTGAATTGTTCTTGGCTTATTGACTTACACTTTTTCTTTGATATGTCCCCAAAAAAAAAGTCCAACGATGTCAAATCACATGATCATAACGGCCAATTAACATCGACATGACGTGACATAACACGGCCATTTAATTTCTCGCGCAAACGAGCCATTATTTCGATGGCTGTGTGGCAAGTGGCACCAGCGTGTTGGAACCACATTTCGTCCAGGTCCATATCCTGAATTTCTGGCTATAAGAAGTCCGTTATTATCTCGCGTTAGTGACTCACAATTAACATCGTGTATTATGATGGGACCACCCTATATATGAGCCGTGAATTTTAAAAGTGGCATAAGTCACGTATGTTGACAACTAATAAGATTTTGTTTGAGAGAAATTTTGCTTCTTAACGGTATAGCAAAACTGTTTATTTTAGTTTTCAAAAGCTCTTAATTTTAAAAATCAGTTAGTGCGCCATCGACGTATATTCGAGCAATAGGAGAATGACTTTTTCCCATGACGTTTTCCCATGCAATTGTCCAAATATAGCGTTTTTCACAAGCTCTCAGGACCAACAATATTCATCTATTTTCTTTTGGATCACTCTGCTGAAATCCGATATCAGAACTTTGTAATTTAAAAAAATCATTTTGTTGTATAGTGCAAAATATTGGTGGCGTTTTCGTTTCTAGAGAAAATGTAAAATTTTTCCCCTTTTGTTTTAGTCAATTTTACCCTTAATAATATCAAAAGAAATTTGCTATTTATGATCTGTATAAAATCCCAAATATCAAGGCAACATGCTGTTTAAGAAACGTAAACGTCATAAGTCCAATCATAAAATGTTATTAATAAACATAATATGTGAATTTTTTTGGGACTTAGCCAAAATATGGTTGGGAAGCCTGTTGCAAAAAACGAAATTGTTGTCGAATGCTTTTCCAGGGTCATATTATTATCTACAATAATAACATGATTTAATTTCAACCATATAATTCAATCATAATATGTTGCTCTTAGATTATGGTCTCTTCAACATTGTTTTTGCTTTACGTGCAGTAAGTGAATAAAAAAACCATAGATTTGACATCAAAACAATATGGCTGCCACAGGCTCTCAACATCAACCCGTCCTTATAAGAAAAACCCTATTTATTCTTTATTTTTGTTTTTTACAGCTTGATTTTCTACAACACTAGGGAAGTAACATAAATTTCCTATTTACAATACACCTCAATAATATTGAAGACAATAAAAAAACTCGTACTTAACAGAACAAGTGAGTTCTTATATAATATTAACAGTTAGTCAAACTTACACTAACATATCTTGTGACAGGCTGGCTACTCATAAGAAGTCAGTATGTACACAACAAAACACACACAACAACGACTTACATTTACTTTGCAACAACAAAAAAAACAGGTAAGAGGGGTAAATTCGACTGTACCGAATTTTATATACCCTTCGCAAAAGCATGAACTAATAAAAATTAACTACAGATTTCTCCCGGTGCAAAGGATTGTTTGCGATCTTTAAGTTTGGCCCACCGTTTTAGTCGTCTTTTTATAGATGAGATGTTTTTTGTTGATTATGCCTCCTTTAAATTGTTATTCTTTTCTGTAAATGTTTATACAATTTTGATAAATTCTTGATTTTATGGTACGTTTTAGATGATAGCGAAATTGGGTTTTTAGTAAAATGTCTATTTAATATTTAATATATTTAATAGAACTGAGAGATTTTGGTGTAAGTTCAGACTTTGAATAAATTTTGTCGTTAAATTTGAGAATATTGTTGCGAAGTAATAATCGAAGACGTGTGAAACGACCTATTGTACAAATACGCAATGTTATAAACATAAAGCAAAAAATAATTGCGTAGCGGAAATTCCCCAAACCGCAATTTAACGTAGAAACAAAAACAACTTCCACAGAAAGAAAAAGTAAACAAAAGATACACACACGCACAAACACATAAACAAGACTAGCAAGGAACATTTCCAATTTGGGTGAAATTAAAATTTTTGTAATGGAATTTCAAAATTTGGTGAATATGTTTTTTTTTATATTTTTCGGTAAAATTTCGGTTTTTACAGAATTTTGATTTTTCGCCAATTAAATTTTTTTTATTAAAACTTTTCGATTTTATGGTAAATTTTCGAATTTGTGGTAAATTTTAAATTTTGTCAAGCTTTCGAATTTTTCACAATTTTATTGGGAAATTTCGGTTTTTGGAAGAAATTGATTTTCTTCGTTAGCTTTCCTAAGGTCCCTAAGATACCTGGGGGCCTTGAGTTTTCGGTAGCTGGATTTTATAATAATTTTGAAAAGGATTCAGAATATTCAAACTTGTGGGCCGATATGGTTGACTTCAAATAGCGGAAATCGGCCGAACGTTTTCAAGTGCCGTCTGTAAGTTGATCTTAACATCGGACAGATGGAGATCGTTCTCTTTCTATAAGGATCCAGAAATTACAAACGGAATGTCAAACTTATAAATATCGTTTTCATTTTTGTAAATGGTTTAAAAAAGGTAAGAGAAACCAATCGAGTCATAAAGTATTGCTTGTGGTCTCCATTATACAAATAAAAAAAAGTACAATTTATAAATTATTCTGACATTACAGCAACAATAGTTATTATTTGCATAACTACTCGCACATGCTTCATACACACAAATACGACCGCAAAATAGCAACAACAACAAAAGAAAAAACAACGAATAATTTACTTCAACTTTATTGACGACCAAACACGAAGACAGCGTCAGAGGCGACTTGAACAACAGCGGCGACCACCTCTTAGGATTTCCGTTATATAGCATGGCATGCTCCTCATTTACATATGTATGTATGGGTGTGTGTGTGTGTTTGTTTTTGTATTCAAATTTATTTGAATTTTTATATACAATTAAAAATGTGTGAGTGAGTGTGTGGAATTTTTACATTTGTGGGTTTGGAATATTTTGCTGCAAAATATTGGAGGGTTAAGAAAAGAAATTTTTGATTTTTTTAAATCGATTTACAGTGTGATTTTTACACATATTACGCACATCCACTTCAAAGGTAATACATTTAAAAATTTCTTAATTTTGAGGTAAAGTGCGAAAATTGCGTTTTCTTAACTTGTCGCAAAGTTCTTGTCAGTTACAAAAATAGTTGTTCGTGTTTTATGGAAAATGACAAGTATTGAGTTGTGTCACTTTTGAAGTGGGTGTGCGATATGTGTTTGTGTCTTTGTAATAATTTTGTTTTCCTGAAAGGGAATTAGAAAATTTTCTTTGGAATTTTGGGCCAAATTATGTTTATTTATAAAACTTTGTCTCTTACAAATACTGGCGATAGATTATTCTAATCTCGAGAAAGCATTTTGTAACTTTAACGACATTTTCGAATACTGCTACATTTCTTTACGAAAGTTAAAATTTTAATACGATCTTTAGGTTCTTCAGTGAATACTGCTTTTTAGTTGACATAATTGCGGAATGACCCCTATACGACAGCAGCAGAACAACAAAACTCACGAAATATTCACACGGCATAATTGTATATTAACTTATTGTTGTTGTTATGTGTTTCCTACACGTTGGCAAATTTTCCTAGTGCTGTTGTTGTTGGCAGGATTGTATTGTTTTTTTTTCTTGTATTTGCGCTGTTGTTTTACGTTTTTTTTTTTTGTTCAACTGTAAACAGTTCTCGTGCACCACTCGTTTGAATATTAAATACTGCCTGATTGACTGACAGACTGGTGGTTGCGTTATTTGGTTGGTTATATGTCTAAGACTCGTACTTATCGGCAAACAGTCTTAAACTGGACATCACGTGAAACAGCACTTAATTTAGCAACTATAAAATTTAAGGAAAATCAATGAAATTTTAACAGCCAAAAATATTGTTTTACAAAAAATTTTAGCCAAAGGACCTTCCGTTAATAAACGCCGTTGTGTATTAAAATATTATTTTATTGAAATTTTTCAAATGATTTCATGCCAATGAGTGTGTTAGAGAATAATCTCCAAATTGAAGAGAAAGTAAAGTAAAAGCAAAAAACTGTGACCCAATTAAAAAGCGCCAAAAAAAAACTTACCAAAGCCTTATCGTGTAAGAAATTGATGGTGTTTTTTCATATACATACTTCAGAAAAACTTCGCGTTTAAACAAAAAAACGAGAAAGAAAAAAAAATGATACATAAAAATGGTAAACGCAAAAGTTCAGTGGTTTTCCACATCGAATTACCGCACGAAATTAAGGCAGCGGAGAAATACTTTTACAGGTATTTAATTTATTTTCTCGTCAAACACACAAAATAAATTTATAAAATTCTCAACAAGAATATTGTGTAGCTATGTAAAAAAATTGTTAAGGAAAATGTGTCATCACAAATATATATTTTTATTAAGAAGATTCAATAACAAATAATTGCTAGTGCTACATGCCTAAAGACTCCAGGCGTATGATTGATATTAAACAAAATATTGTTCATACGTAATGTATGAATTTTTCATGTGTTAACACATCCGTAGACGTGAATACTAAAGCCCTAATTTTCATGATGACATGGATGCTATAACATTAAATTTAAATCAAGCTTAGATTTAAAAAAAATTTGACTCCTGTCAAATTAAGCAGCTCACTGAAATTCATAATAGCACCTGTGTAATTTTGTATGTCTATAGAAATGAATGCTATAGCTATCAAGTCCGCGAATGTGTTGAAGAAAGTTTTGATATGTGTGAAAATATTTACTTGTGAATATCGAGTTTAGCAGTAAATTCACATGTTTTATAGCTGCAGCTCACATATTGAGTTAAGTGCCAAACATGAAGGATTATTTTGACTTCCAATAAGAGTAAAATGTAAAATCACACAATGTGTTTCCATATTGCCTAAGTCAATAGTATTTCGATAAAATGCAATTCGAAAAAACATACTGGATCCCCCAACTTTTTATATAGAATACAAGTTGTTGGCTTTTGCTGCGCTCCATGCTCCAACACTTACGTATCGTTTAATGCGGCTCAAGAAAATAATTTATTTTTGATCTGTAATGCTGGCATTGCAGAAGTGCCCTGCACTGATGCTGCCGGCCTAAAATCCGCACTAAACAGTTATCTTTAAGTATATGTTGCCAGTTAATAAAGGTCGCGTAGGTTGCTGGCGTCGTTTATATGCCAACTTTGTTTTGTTAATATTAATTTCATTAGTTATGGGCTATAATAGCACCGCGACCTGATAGATCTATTGTGTAGTCTCGTACCCAATTAGGACATTTCTAAATCTTGTCCTCGTTGAGGGATCTATTTTAATAAGGTTGACTAGGACTAGTATCCTTAACAGCCACCGCACGGCAATTGCATACAGAGCCGGCACGAATCACCTTCTACCACACCTACTTAATTTATTCATGTGTTAGTTAACTCTGCACTGTCGTATTAACGCTTCAGTGTAGAGTATAATATCACTTCTGCTGGCATTTAGAATGATCTCTAACGTAATACCTTCGGGATTAATGAGTCTTTTCGACAGCTAAATGCCTGTTTGGGCTTTACAGTAGTCGATAAGACCTCGTTTTCCCCCTCGCGTATAAGTTTATTTGTGAAGATACTCTATACCTCAGAGGAGCTCTGGAGCTATGAAACGAGTGTCTGTGCCCGTTTTGCCAGCTAGTCTGCCATTTTATTGCCTTTGTACCCCTTATGTACCGGTAGCTATATTAGATTATTTGAATTCTTCGCTGCTAGGGTATCTTGAAGTTTAAAGCACTTCCAGACTAATTTTAATTTGGAACGAATAGTTTGCTAATGATTTAATAGCTGCCTGGCTGTCAGAGAATATGCATATGTCAGTGCCGCGAGTGCTTCTACTTAGACATTTTTTACCACAAAGCTCTAAGCCGTGGACCTGTGACTGAAAGAGGGAAACTGTTTTTCTCATTTGAATTGCTTTTCGGAAATGTGGCCCAGCATTTCCACCTGAACCAATCTGTGTACCATAACCAAGCGACCTGTTCTACAATTATCTCATTGTTTCCCCAAGTCTTAGCGTTCATTAATGCCCACTTTAAAGTGCTTGAAAGGGTTTAGTGTTATATTCATCATAACGGAGACAGCGTGACATGGACAATTGCAGACGGCATTCAATATCTTTGCATTCCCAGTCAGGTTAGCTTCCTTAAGACTTTGGTAGCCTAAGGCCACACTGGCTGTTGACAACTTAACTGCACGATGCAGGGGAGTGAGTCCAGCAATCATTCTTAAGGCTCCAGTAGGGCACATTCAGGGAACAAAATGCTTAAATTTTTATTAATTTTCCATTCTTGGGCCACTTTCAAGGATAGCAGCGTTGTTCTCGGCTGATCGGGTATTCATATAACGTACGGGTTTAGATTGATTTTTTGCCGAACCGGTGGCTGGGTTTTTTGACGATCATACGTTGAACAGACGACTTAAAAGAGCCGTAGTACCTTAATCCAAAAAGCTTTACTTTCTTGAACTTGCATGCAAATTCATATCGATCGTTACAGTGAAAGCTTGCTGAAGTGGAAAAATAAAAAACAATGTGTATTTTTTAAGAGAAATCAAACGTGGTTGTACAATTATTATTATTGCAATAAGAATTATTCATGAAAATTCTACAAAACTTTTCATTTATAGAGAAAATTAAGAATTCAAGAGCCTGGGCCACAATGTCGAACATAAAAGTTCGCTGGATTTCTGATGGAAAACAAACTGATTTGCGCCCCACTAGTAGCCCTTTTCATGGGTTTATTTATTTATTTATTTAGTCCCTAAATAAATACAGAGATTCCTAAACCAGATTTTTCTATTCGAACTACAGCGAATGCCGAAGTTCGACATTATTCATTTTTTAACGACTCTTTTCTTCAGAAAGTGTATTTCGTTTATATTATTTTTGGTCTACTATAATTTTCCAAAGTAAAGTCATCAACGTATTTGCCAAAAAAAAAGAAGAAAAATGTATAAAAAAAATTAACACACTGTACCCACTGTAGCGTGTCATCAATTAAAAACAAATTTTTATTTATTGCATATTAAATGCCTCAAACTCTTGCCTGCAAGACTTCTTAAACCAATAAATAAAAAGTGAAAAACACTACTGTTCAACCTCAAACACTTAGAGTCAAAACAGCGACACAACACATACACACACACACACACTCAAAATTTGGCCTTGTGGCAAATTAAAAAAAAAACAACAACACCAACTTCTGGGTAATTGTTGGAGTAATAAATAAAATAAAACTTACTTGGCTATTTTGGCAGGCTTTTAACTACAGGGTGACTGATGAATTTTGCTACATGAAGACACCGGAATAACTTTTTTTTTTGTAATACATGGAATTCATTAAATCTTTTTTTCATTTGAAATCGCATTAAATTGTTTTAAAAATAGTTTAATTAGTCTCAAAGATAATTGAATTTAACTGAACACGTTGATGCAGGTGCGGCATCTTAGCAAAAAGTTGTTCATTACTGCCCGCAAAGCTGAGGCTGGAATTGCAGCTATTGTCACTTGAATTGATTGCTTCAGTTCATTCACATTTGTCAGTTGCGACTTGTACACTTCCTGTTTTCAAAAAGCCCACAAGAACGAGACCGGTAGAATTAGGTTAGGTGCCCTAGGGATGCAACGGAAGGTTGAGTATTTTGAAATGAGTCTGTTAGGAAATTTTCTGCATAACTCGGCCATAACCGGTTGAAATCACACAGACTTAAAAGGAATTCTCTTTCGGCGTAGTTACGGATGGAAAAATTCTCTTAGCATGCTCAAGTAACGGTCTCCAGTAACCGCAACTCGGTGTCCATTTTGTGCAAAGAAGTATGGCCCGGTTATACAGCGTCAAGAAACTGCACATCAGACTATGACCCGAATTGGTTGCGATTTCCTTTCATATACTATTTCTGGGTTGGTACCACTCCATATGCGACAATTTTGTTTGTTAACGTTGCCGTTCAGATTGAAATGAGCCTCGTCAGTCATGAAAAGACAATTAAGGCAGTTCTTGTCCTCTTCCACCTTTTCAGGCATCTGCTGACAAAATTCCAAGCGAATCGGCAAATCTGCTGCATTCAGTTTATTCCCCATTTGAATTTTGTAGGGGAATAAATTCAAATTCTTATAAATTATTGTCAGCAAAGGCAGCACCTACGGCAGCAGCTACGGCTGCAAAAATTTCCTCTGTTCGAACGAAAGGGTTTCGATTATAAGACCTTCTAGCGACTCTGCAAAATTATTGACTAGTTGCCGGCAAATGTGCGCCTATATTCTCTTGAACCAATGCGACGAATAGTCCAGGTTCTTTTTTCAGTGCCTCAGAATCTATAAAAACAGCAAAAAAAATTCCAGATTCCTTGGATAGAAAAAAGTAATCAAGTTTTCTTTTGGTAGTGGATTTCATCAGCCACCCTGTATAATGATGTTTTCATTTCTTTCACAGTACTGCATAGTATTTCTGCTAAACTAGAACTGGTTGGCAAGATTGGTTATTTTACTACAAATTTTTATCATTGACTTTGGTTTTTATTTTCCAACAAAATTGTTACCTTGTTTGCTGGCATATACGTCACTTACTCTTGTTGTAGTTATACTTTTACTTATTAACGTTAAAATAAGTTTTTTCTATTGTCAACATTTATTGTCCAAAGTTAAGCGGGTTTAGTTGTCATTAAGTGTTTTTTGTTGTTGTTTTGGTTCATTAAACACATGATTTTGAGAAATGACACATTTGCTTGCTGGCCGCTCAAGTTGCGGTTTAATAAATTTTTTTCCTGTGCAAACTAGTTAAGGGCAAAATTAATGTGTTAACAATTTTCGTATTAAATAGTGTTTAAATTGTTATATTAAAATGTTTATATTGTCCGACTATGATTGAGTTGTAAATGTAAATTGCTTTTAGCAAGTCATTAAACAAATTGATTTCTTTAAGTCAAAAAAAAAAAAACAAATTCATTGAGTTTAATTAAACACAAAAAGGAAGATGAAAAGAACAAATAAAATGAACTAATATTTTTCGGTAGTTGCTACTTTTTATTCGAAACTACGTAAACGAACATTTTATAAAGAAATAAGATTTACACACTTGACGTATGAGTAATTATTATCTAAATAATATCAATCATACGACGCGAGTAGACGGTCCGAACAAAAAAAGACAAAGGTAAGAAGTACATATGCACGGTGTTTCCAAATAATCTGGTTCGGTTTAGCTGAAAATGCCTGATTTTGACATTGACGAGTCATTAGCGATCATGACTTCACCTATATAAAAAAAAACCGGCTCAATATTTAAATAATCGGAGTTTCTATTGACTTCATATTAAGGCGCATGTTAGAGCGTCAGGCCGAAACCATTCGGGCTGTTTTTACCCCCTCATAACTTTGCTCCATTTAATCATAAAATAATGTAACTTTAAACATAAAAACTCATATGTATAATACCATCCCTTTTCTAGGCCACTTGGTAGCTTGGCAAAATTTTCTCTTTTCTAATATAAGGAAGGATTATGGGGAAAAGGTTATCAAGCTTGCCAGTTGCCTAGAAATGGTCCTCATTTTGATTTCAGTACTTTTTGCGGTCAAAACTTTTGAATAGGAACTTGGCCTTATTTTCACATTTATGTTTTTGTGCGGATTTAAATAAACATTATTCCCAATAGGATTAGATAGCAGAATTAGCAGTTCTATATGTTTTAGTAATTCTATAATGATAGTTTTATTAGGTTTCAGCAACACATATCACATGAATTGTTACAAGGAAACCACTTCATTTTTAAGTTTAACAGGGTTTTTTCTAACAAAAATGTTGCATATATTTTACACTATGAACATTTTTCTGTTCTCTTAATAAAAAAAAAATTGTGAGAGTGCGAACAAACAACATGTTCTTTTCTAAATATGTTGCACAAAGTAGTGTAAAATATGTTGCACATTTTACACTGAATTTTATTTAAGGGTTAAATGTGCAACACCGTTTTAACAGTGAAAATATAAATGTTTTGTTCTATTGGGATCGTGGGAAATGTACGACTTTTTAGAAAGTGTTACTGAATTATATGTAGCCTTTTTTCCAGAAAAGAAAACGCCATAAGTTGTAATGCGTATGCGTATGAGTAATAACACAATGTTTGTTGTACATAAAATATTAGATAGAAATATAGATTTCTCGTTTATAGATTTCTTGAAAGTTACTCATTTTTTTTAGAAACATTCAAATACATTTCCAGCCTTAATCTCATTGGTCGATTTCAAGAGAAAACGTTTCGCTATAACTTTTACAAAGTTACACCTATATATTATTACTTGTCATCATGCTGAAAGAGGCCCTCAGCAGAATCGCCAGCAAATGGGTTAGATATAATAGGGATACCTTAAGCTAGATTACTGCGTTAGTGCCAGGTCATGGAAACTTCAGGTATCATCTGCAGACTGTGCCTGCAAGAGCCTGAGATGGTAGCGCGTATTATGTGTGAATGTCCAGCACTGCAGTATTATTTTTCATTGATGCCTCGTTGTTTTCGACAGCCTCTCATGAGTGTATTGAACATTGTTTGGGTTATTCTATCAAAGTCGTTATAGAAAATCTCAAATTCATCTCTATAAAATGAAAATAAATATCTGTGTATAGAAATTAATTTTTTAATCATTCTTACGTCGAATAGCAAATCTTTAATTCTGGGGTCTCGTAAACATTTTTGGCACTATTCTCTTTCCATGAGAACTGCCTCGGTGGGAAGTGCCAAATCATCCAAGAATTGGTTGACAGAATTTTTTTAATGACATTTAGTATCTGTTACAGCATATTTATGCATAAGGACTCATCGTACATTTCCTCAAAATATTAGGTTGGAAATTTGAAAGCATCCATTTTGGTGAAATCAATTATTTGTTTGCTTGTATTAAATAGAACACTTAAATTTCCGAGTTTCACCACATTTCCTTAAGTTTCTAAAATAATCAAGTAAATTTTTTTTTAAATCGAAGGTTTTTCCCAACCAAACCCATCAATTAAGAAATGTTTTTAAATAATAATGCTTCCTAGAAAATTTCAATATGTGTAGAAGGAAAATCCATTATTTCCCTTCCGCAAATAAAAGGGCAGGCCAAAAGTAAGTGAAAAAAATAAATCAGGTCATCTCCATAAATGTGAAAAAGTTGTTTGCTAATAACGAACACACCTTTTGCATTTATCAAAAAATTATTTGCATTTTTTCTTCTTATAACATGTAACTTCAAACATGCAATAAAACAAAGGAAGGGCTATAAAATTGCAAAAGCCACCCCTGTCAAAAGCCAATCAACCACCCTTCCCATAACAGAGCACCAAGCGAAAAAGAAAAAAATGTGTAACTGACAAGTTTGGTGAAAGTGTAAGTAGAAATGTCCTTTAAATTTAATGTCTTATTATTGCAGCGATTATTATCTTGACACTCTATTCACAATATCATAAAATATAAGTTCCGTTTTGAACGGGGGGTTACGCCTCGGTACACATGTGTGTACGTTTGTGTGCACTTTTACAAATTGACTATCATTGACTAGAGTTAAAAACGTTTTGTTTAAATGGCCAAGTATTTCCCTTTAAAAACAATCTTTCCGCTGTTTACTTTATAATGACGACTTTCCGTTTTTATAATTATTTCACATTGGCATTGTCCTTTTTTTCGTTTGCTATAATGCAACCTGCATTATAGCAAAAAAAAAGAACGAAAATTATGCATTTCAAGAACTGTTTTAATAGTCAAAGCAAATTGCTTGCGATGACCTTTGGCTTCAACAAATTTTGCAATATATATCTCTTTTTATTACAAGTACCCTCATATATTATTGTAATTTTATGACAGCTTGTATTGAAGTTCAATGTTATAAGAGGCAGGGTCAAGAATGTTTGTTGGAATCTATTCAAGTATTATAAAAATGGTTTATTTTATTAATTTTGTTTGCATTACAAGTCTAGAGCGTATGATTGTTGTGAAATACAAATGAAGGAGGCGTATGATTATTATAAATTATAATATACATTACTCATACGCTCCAGAATTTCACATAATGAATTACTTAAGGCAACAATTATGTACTGTTTTTGCCGAGTTAAACAATCCTCACCTCCCCTTCCAGATCTGGCAGTCAAGAGTATTTGGAAGACCAATCGCTGGCGGACGAAGACAACGCCACACCAAAAGGCTGCTGTCGCTGTTGTGCTAAATTTTGTATGCCATGTCGTCGTATGCGTTGTTCACGCTGTTGTCAACGCAAAAACTCCTCAACCAAAGATGAGGCCGAACAGCCAGTACTGTCAGCCACCAGTAGTGCCACTACCACACATCTAGAAATTGTCGATGAAAAACAAACGCCAAAAACCTCCTGTTGGCAAAAATTTAATTGCTGTAAAAGCTGTCGCAAAAAATCCCAAGACGTAACAGACTCAGCGTCAACATTAAGAAAGGAGGAAGAAATTAAAGACGCCTCCTTTACACTCATGGGTCCACCCAAACAAAGTAAATGTGGTTTGTGTTTAAGTAAAATCTTCTGTTGTCGTTCCGTCAATAAAATCGATCCGAAGACAGGCGACGAAACGGAGGTTAAGAAATGTTGTTTTTGTATACCCTGCCGCCAGAAGCGTGGAATGGCTGGTGGTTCGGCTGTGAGTTCGGTGGCTGGGGGTTCCACAGCTGCTTGGGAAGATCACGAAAGAGGTATAACAGCCAACGATGCGGCTGTTGTAGAAGGCCAAGACATGGTAGCTAAGCCGTAAGTGAAGAAAGAAATGTGTTATCAAATTTTAAATGGAATTTTACTAAACTTTAATACGTTTGCTTAAATAGTGGCTGCTGTAAGCGTTTTTGTAACTTTCTGCTATGTTGCCGTAAGGAAAAAGTGGCAGTTACGGATAGTCGCCGGCCCAGTATTAGAGCACCACCACCAGAGGTAAGACGTTAATTTTAAACATCAAAAAGAGATACAAAAATAATTTGTAAAAAGAAATTTCGGGTATACTTTGCAAAAAAGGTACTTTTTACCAAAAAGGTACTTTCTATAACAAAAGGTACCTTTTTGCATGAAATGTATTTTTTACTCAAAATTTATTTTTTATCACAAAAGGTGCCTAGAGAAGGACAATTCCTAAAGAAAAGGCACCTTAGACAAAAAGGGTTATACATATTTTCACAACAAGTACTTTTTTCAAAAGGACGCTTTTTACAAAATGTAAAATTTTATAAAATATTAATTTTACAAAAACATACTTCTCGTCCGAAAATCAGTTATTAAAGTGTACTTTTTAAAAAATGTACTAAAAAAATACTTTGAGTTTTGACAAAAACGTACCTTAAAAGTTATTTATTTACATTTTAATATTTAAAATAAATTTGTGTCTTTGGAGTTCACGATTAAATTATGCGAACGTACGAATACGATGTGAAATATAATTTTGAAAAAAAAACGACGCTCAAGAGTTAAGAAATTTCATTTTGATTTTAATTTCAGGACAATCGTCGCAAATTACATGCTGATTTAATTGAATACACATCAAAGATGAAAGGCGCCATACCAGTGCTGCCCTTGTGGTTGGCTTGGTTTTGTGCTATCTGCAATGCATTGGTACCAGGTCTAGGTAGATTTGAGTTCTTAAAATAAAGAACATTTTTAAAAACCTAATCTGTAATTCTCTTTGTCCTTTTCTCAACCCAAAAGGTACTTTACTATCTGGCTTATTTTGTCTTTGTGTTGGCATACCACGCTTCTCACAATACGACAGCGCTAAGGCTCGTCTAGGTTCGTTTATTATAAACATCATTGTTGCTGTATCACAATTGTTTTGTGTTCTATTTTGTTTTGTTGGCTGGGGTTGGTCCATTTGGTGGGGTACTATAATGTTGAAATGTGCAAGTGGGTTGAAATAGTATTTTTTTTTAGATGGAATTTAAAATTCAATCAATTAACATTTAAATAATTTTTTTTCAGGAAAGCTAAGTAAAATACGTAAAGTGGAACGTTTAGAAATGGAAGAAGAACAGAGACAAGCTGCTGCTGCCGAGGCAGCTGCTGCAGCAGCCGCCAAACCAGCAGCCCCACAAGCGGCTAATGAACCGGCAGCAGAGAAATCTTAAATAAAGTACCCAGCACGAACTTCAATCTTAAAAACAGATTTTAAAACTATACGTAAGAAACGTTATGTTAAATTCAAATAAAGAAACCAATCGAATCAAAAATTGTCTACCAAAAATTAAAAACTTCCAAATCAAATTCCATAACCAATGAAAAGTCTACCAGATAAGAAAATTTGTCTTTCCCTCAACTAGTTTTCCATTAGCTAATTGTTTAAGCATAAATGCATATGCTGAAGTTTTTAAAATGACCATTATTTTTATAGAAAAAAAAAACAATTTAATTATTAGAATCAAAGTGAAGTTGTATATAAAAATAGTTTTTAAGTTTTCAATAAATACTTGTAGGTATTTGTAATGATTTTAACTATAAAAAATGATTTAACATAAAATAAAAAATACAACAAAATGCACTTATTTTTAAGATTTAAGCAAAATCATATTGTCATAATTTTAATGTAAATTAAATTTATTTAAATATTATAATTAAAATTTACAGGTAAAATTAAACAAAATATTATATGTATTTGTAAAATAAAAACCCAAAATATTAAATGACCACATCGAATAAAATACTTTATTTCTTGCCCAGGTCTTGTTGCCCCCAGGTTTTCAAAACTCTCAAATGGTAAACATTTTCAAACTTAATCTATATCTATATATATATATAACAGGATGTGTGTATGTATGTAACGTATAGATTCCAAAATTTTCAGGGAATCTTCAGAATATTCAGGCGGGTGACACTGTGATGTCTGATTTTCTATTTTCGGTCTGCGGGCGGAGGGGCGTGGCAAAATCAAAATCATATGGCACCACCAATGACATATGTATATTTATTATTTTTTTTATTTTATTTATTTGTTTTTTTTTTTTTGGAAAGCCGTTCTCATGTTTTTCAAAACGAGATATCAAACTCTGAAATCGGTTATGTAGTTCCGAAGATAGTTACAAAAAACCTATGTTAATAATGATCCAATATGAAAATTTAAAAACTTTCGAAATGTTGCATTCAAAAATCCGAGTTTTGAGTTTAGTTACAAAATATTTACATCATTCGATAACACAAGATATTTCGCGCTTACTAAGGTGCAACAAGCTCAATGAGCAAATTCAATTGAAACTGCCCGGTACATTAATCAAATACAAATCGATCGACACAATGACGGATGAAGAACAAGCCGTCAATTATCGCACTGAATTTTTGAATTCATTGGAACCACCCGGAATGCCACCGCATGTACTAACATTAAAGGTTGGATCACCGGTAATTCTTATTCACAACTTAAACGCACCAAAGTTATGCAACTGAACCAGATTGACCATCAAAAATTGCTCACCAAATTTAATAGAGGCAACAATCATCGCTGGCAGATTCATATGTACTTATTCCACGAGTTCCGATGATTTTTAACGATTTACCATTCCAATTCAAGCGGCTCCAATGCCCTTTGCGTCTTGCCTTTGCTGTTACCATCAACAAAGCACAAGGCCAATCATTGACTATTGCTGGCCTAATTTTGGAAAATTCATGTTTTTCACACGGCCAGTTATATGTGGCTTGCTCCCGAGTTGCCGCGCCAAAAAATTTATACGTTTTTACACCAAATAAAAAACAAAAAACATTGTCTATCAGCTGGCCTTAAGATGAAATAATAAATAAATATAATTTCCAATTTGCCTTAAATACATACGTTTCTTTTTTGATTGAGCTATGGGCTACACCGTATGTAAGTTATTCTGTAAGAACACTTTATGATAGGTATTCCATGGATTTTTATTTAAAGGCCGTAAATTTCGTTAAAAGCTCAATTTAAATCGTGTGGTAATACAACAATAATGTTTGCTTAGGGCCAGCAACGCGGACCGGGTCAGCTAGTTAAACATAAAAGTCTGACGCCTTTTGTTTCATAAAAGCATTGAAGGTTTCAAAATTAATTAACTACTCAAATTAGGAAATTAAAAATTAAGTTTGGATATCAATTGGAAAAAAAAATATCTGCCTTATTTTGAATATTCTGGAGGACATACGGTTGCTGCAGTTTACTATCTGCCAAATTCAATGGTAGTTATTTGTCAAAGAAGACAAAAAAAAGCTGCTGACTTTTTTGGCCCCAAAGCCCATATCCGATTCCAATCGACAGGGGTCTATTAAGAGAAGAGTTCGGCTAGCAACCATATGATTATATGCGCATGAATTTTTTTGTGATGTCTTTAATGCTCGCGTTAATTGTGCTTTTCACTTAAATCAGTAACGGTCTCGTTATAGTCCATAGTTACATTTAGCAAGCAAGCGTTGATAGATCTTGAAAATACTTTAATATTAAACCAGAAAACGACTACAGCTTCCATCACTAACCGCTGTGTGTGTGTGAGAGAGAGAGAGAGAGAGAGAGAGAGGTACCATAATAGAAGCTACAATGCAAGGAAAATTGATAACAGGTAGACTCATAGGCGAATTGAAGGTATTTCCGGCTTCTTTGCGGATGTCAAACTCCATATACAAAAATTGTACCGAAAATTGCAAAAAAAATTTTTTTTAAGTGCTTTGGTTAGTTTACCGTTTGGTCTACCCTGCTACAATCGTAACCACAAATGCTGTGATTTTATTTTAATGTTTACGTGCTTCGTACAAACACTAGCTTTTACTCGGGGCTTCGCCTACCCCTATGTGTGCCACTCCACAGTTGCGTGATAGAAAATGTTCGATTTCAGATTAATTTTTGTTGAAAGGGAGTGATGAATTTGGGAAAAGATTTTTAAAGCATTTCAAAAGTATCGTTATAGAAAATGCAGGCCAATAGATAAAATTCTCACCGTATAAACGAATTAAAGCCAACAAATAATGAAAATCATTAGAAATATTTATTAAAAAAAAAAAATAAATAAAAGCGCATCACAATGTTTTTCTGTTTCAAATCGAGGTTGAAAATTAATGTTCATTCTAATCCTGGTATATTTTTTTGTACAATTCTGACTGCAGATTATATAAGCAGCCATGCTTTCTCACCTCCTCTATAAATGTTTCATTAAGTTGGCTCATCTTTTAAATATGTGTGATAAAATTTTTTTATGGTGATTTGTTTCTCTTCTTTTTTATTTTTTATTGCGCCAAAATCCCAAAAACATATGTTATTATTAAGGGATATATGGCAACATTTTTGCGAGAGTGACTGCCACAAACTGAGAGCATTCGAATAAGGGCCCTCAAAATTAAATAGATCGTATCTGACGAATGCAAAGCTTAGCGATTTTTAAACGCCTAGTAAAACTTGTTTCGACCCAGTTATGTTTCACCATTTATTAGCTATGCCTAGAGAGGAACGGAACTGACACAGACCTTGTCATGTGACTGGTTCTTTAGAGACAGAGACCTATTCGAGTTCTAACATTTTGCACAAAACGCCACTTTAACATGGCGTTGTCCTAGAAGCGGAAAATGGATATATTTTAGACACTGTATAACAGGTCACTGAAGTTGGTACAGTGTTGGTTACTATAGCACTGGTCCCAGTTACAATTTTTGTATTAAATATGTATGTAAATATATCTATTAAAGGTTACATGCATAAAAAATTAAATGCCTTTTTCACCGGTCACGGACCGTCGTCGAGCACCAATCGACACAAGCTTCTCGCAGGGATTTCTTAAAATTTATATTTCGTTTTTTCTTATGATTGCTCTTAATAAAACACCAAACACTTATCATTTGATAAATATAATTTCTGGTTTATTTTAGTTTTTGTTGTTTATTACTGTCAGATAATTTTTCAATATTATTAAATTCTTAAAATTTTATAGTATGTTCAGACACGCACCTTAATTAAGTCAATTTAATTTTAAATTGAGTTATGAAATTTGGTGTTCACACATAGGCAATTTAGCTTACTCAATTAGCCTTTGATAGCTGAGAATGTTTTCATGCCCGAAAATGCGTTATTACGTACTAAATTTCCAATTAGAACCATAATACGAAAGAGAGCTAAATTAACAATACGATTTGTTATTCTTGATTTGATATTCCGACAAGGTGTTTTAATGTAGATTTTTGGAACGAATTTCCGTCATCCCTTGTCAAGTTTGGTTTGGAGACAAACCGGTTTCGGCTATGTGCCATCTTCAGTGTTATTTATCGAAACGAAACGAACGAAAAATGACACTAAAGATGGTACATTTGACAAGGAATGACGGAAATTCGTTCCAAAAGTCTACAAGATTTGTTATCTCTTTTATAGTCTAGTTAGTGATTTATTAAAATGTGATATTTTTACTGAATTTTCTGCTCACTAAACACACTTCAACAGGGTTGCTGCATGGGCAATTTGACGCAGTTTATTGTGCAATTAAGTATTAATTGAGTTCTTGTATGGTAAATTGAGTACCAATAAGGCCTTAATTAGAATAAATTCGTAATTGTGCAATTAAAGTGCATGTCTGAACATACCACTAGAAAATTATTTGTTTTTTTTTAATATTTCTTTCTTTTATTAATTTAGTTTTATATAATTAATTTTTGTTTAAGGAATAGCAACTAAAAAATTAAAAGTACAAAAGAATATACAACTGAAATTACATACACATACTTATGTAAATAAATTAGAATTCATGTTTAACATAAAAATATTTACTAAAGTAAAAAAAATAATATACACAACTTAACTAAGGATTGTCTAAATGTAAAAAAGTAAAATTAATTAAAAATAAAGAGACTAAATAAAATTAGTTAAATAAATTAAAGTTTTTACAAACACGAATTTATAAATAGGATCACACTTAGAAGTTTTTCACTTTTTTTTTAGAATATTTCTTTTTAATACAACTAAAACTTAAAACAAATACACATATTTCCTTTCAACATTTTTTTACAAACCATTAAATATTTGGTTACAAGCTAATTATAAAAATTATAAAATAAAACGTTTACTATTTACCCAGGATAATTTTTAGAACTTGTTCGAAACTTACTTCATCGCGAAAGTATGTATTCAGAATTTCATAGACTAAGAATCGATTCTCAAGGGAGCTTTGAGCTTAAGTGGTTCATTGAATCTAGACTTTTCTATGTGAACTATAAAATTAAAATAAAAAAATTACAAGCAATTTTTAATTTATATTTATTTATTTCCCCCACAAATATAAAGCAATTTTGCTATCGAATTTTAAATGGAAAAATAGAACAAAAATTAATTCTTCAAAAATAAAATAAATTTCATATCAAAACATTAAATTAATTTAAAATAAAAAACGTGTTTTTATACATTTGTCATTTGAATAGGTTTATTATTACTTAACGAGTGTCTGCTAGACGTTTAAGTAAAAATAAAATTAATTTATGTTAAGCTTCAGAACTAGTTCCGACAGCAATAATTTCGAATTAAACACTTTGGTAAAAATCTCAGTTCAAAAAAAAAATGAGAAGCATATGTGGAACTAGTTTCGAAAATAAAGATTTCACACAAAAACATTCACAATGACATACTAGACTTTCTTGCGCTAGTGAAGATATACCGAGTTTTGTCCGGATTGTAAAACTTGTAATAGTTCTACAACTATTAGGGGCACAATTTAATTTCCACCGCTTTATAAAGGATCATAGAGGTCCTCAATAAACTCGATCATTTGACTGATTTGTAATTTCGAGCGAAATTCGCACGAATTCACTCAAATTTATGTTTCAATTTATGGAAATATGCCGATATTAAGGTAACAAAACTTCTTTCAATAGTTTAATAGCTCAAATGCCTAGAACACACAGAGCTGAAACAAACACAGACATTCGTTAATAAAAGCATGAATGTCCACAAAATTTTAAACACGAAGAGAAAAAAGCAAAGGTACCCCAGAATAGTGCTGCTTTTAATTTGGCATTGAGCCCAATGATTTAAGTTCGAAACCATTAGCATAACTATGGAGGCCTTAAAGGTTCTAAGGAAGCGTTAAACAATCGCTACCGTGTCTTTCAACGGTTCTGTCACCAGTGTTTATAATAATTTTTTATAATTTATATAATTTTTTAAAGAAAACCTTAAATTTTTAGAATTTTTTTTTTGTTTTCTGTAAAATTTAAAACTTAAAAATTCAAATTTAATGATTTGTAAAATTCAAACAGAATTAATGAAATTGTCATTAGCACTAGTTTCACCTTTACTGTTAAAAAAAATCTGATAAGTTCTTTAAAATTTTCCTGGGAAATTTAACAACTAAATATTACACATATACAGGTAGGTCACAGGATTTGTACGAAAGTGAATTCTTCCACATTATTGAATTCATAACGTTTTTATTTTGGTTCTCCCGCTTTCAACCGTTTTTAGGAATCGGAAAAAAATAAAAACATTGATTTTTTTGACATTAAATATGGTAGCACTACGGAACAGCTGGTTGCTAACGGATAGAAAATAAATTACAAGGAATACAAATAAACGAAAGTAAAGTATTTTTGAAGTAATAAAAAAAAACCTCATGTCAATGCTTTTTTTGTTCGTTTTTACACTTTTTTCCTGTTGATTAAATAAATACATTTGAAAAAAATACAAAAAATGTATTACAAACGTTCTTTTACATGTGTTTTAAGACACAATTTAAATAAAAACAAAATTATTTACTATTTAAAATCAGTTTTGAGCACCCTTTTGGCGCAATAACTCTTAAATTCTTAAATACACTGCAATTAATTGAGGTGAAAATATACGCCAAAAAAATCGTTTTACTTTTTCTGTAGAAGCTAAAAACGTTTTCACTTTCACTTTCGCACAAATTTGTTTTCTGTGACATACCTGATTGTCATATTTTTCTCTGTCAAGTAATAAGAAAAGCTTTATATAAATTTAAATATAAAATTTTTTTTAAAAAGGTTGTGGGTTGAGAGCAGATTCTTAAATTAAAAAAAAATGGCACAAATTCTTTTTGTTTCCGGAATTTAGAAAAAAAAAGGAATTTCGAATATAAATTATTATTATTTTACAAATAAATGTTCTTGCTGTGTTTTGTTTTTTTTCTTTTACATTGGTTTCGTTCCAGACTTAAATAGCTAACGGACGTATGTTTTTGAATTTTTTTTTTATAACTTTTTGTTTTTTTAGATCTCTTTAGGTTTCCGAAAATATTTTTGTTGTCGTTTGTTTTCAATAGAATTTTGTGTTCAAAATAGTGTTTCTTTTTCTTAAAGTTTTGGTTTTGTTTTAAATCTTTAAAATATATTTTTATTTTTTTTCATCAAATCCATGAATTTTTAAATTTATTGTGTTGATTACAAATTGTTATACGTTCCTTTTTAGAGCTTCGTTTTTCTTTAAATCGTAAATAATTATTTTGTTTGTTTTATACGAGTATGTATGAATTATTGATTAAATTTATATTTATTTTATAAAATATATAAAGCTAGACACATAAAGATTTTTTTCATTTCATTTTGAAATATGTGAACATTTTTGTTTGCACGCTTAGTTTTGTTAAAAAAAAAACAGACAGAAACTTAAAGATAATTTTTCATTGCGTTATTTAAACGCTGTTTGTTAGAAAAAAGTACTTTGATGCGGTTGTTGCTTATTTTGGTTTTACACACAGTCAAGGAAGGAAGTCTGTTTGTTGTATTCCGTTTTAATCGTTTTCTAGTTGGTAAAGGTTTATTCGATCTGTTGGCTGTTTAAGAAATGATACACTTTTCATTATTGCCACTTATATTCACTTGCTCCAAATTGCGGGCGATTTCATGATCATCCTCGATACTAAAAATAAAAATAAAAAAATTTGTTGATAATTTTTTTAATAAATTGTAATTGGCTGATTATCATTTCAAAAAATAAAATTTTTAAGGAAACTCGTTTTTAGAATTATTTTTTGTGATAGATGGATTTTTTTTACCAAATAATTTTTGGTGTATTTTTTTTATTAATTGTATGAATGTACTAATACCGAAAAATAGGTCCTACTAAAATCCGAAGAAAGTATACAGGATATTTTTTTAACCCCAGTAGGGTTTAGCTGTCAAACGAACTGTCAGACTGCGCTCACTTTTTGACATTTATGTTTAGTAAGCTCTGGTAAATCATAATTAATTCGCTACCAAATAATCCAGATTAATTTTGAAAATCCGTCATCAACTGATCGGAGGTTTTATCGTAAAATGGTGTTCACCGATGAGGCTCATTTTTAGCTTAACAGGTTTGTTAGTAAACAAAATTGCCGCATAGGGAGTGAAACCAAAACACAACATACCCCTCTACAGACTCCATGCGGTTTACACGATGGTGACTTCTATAGAAATTAATTCTTCAAAAATGCACCCGCACTCGCGTTACGTTCAATGGAGATTGTTAACGCAAATTGATCTTTGATTTTTTGTTTGAAACTATGGCTGACATTGATCTAGGCGAGATGTGGTTTCAACAGGACTGGTCGACGTGCCATACGGCGACCGTTGACCATCGAATTATTGAAATAAAAATTGGGCAATAGAGTTTATTTCGAGAAAATTTTCTGTTAATTAGCCTCCAAGGTCGTGCGATTTCACACCTCGCGCTTATTTGCTGTGGCACCACGTGAAGTCACTGGTTTATGCTGATCAACCAGCAACAATTGACGCCATGGAGACCAATATTGGTTGTGTTATTCGTGACATATGGCCAGCAATGCTACAAAAAGTATCCCAAAATTGGACATCCAGAATGTGATTCATCAAGGACATCTGCGCCCATATGCCCAAAATCATTTTCAAATATTAATGCCATGTATACATCTTTCGTATAAATTTTTTTTCAATAATTAATATTTTGTATTTTTTTTTTTTACAATTATAGTTTTATCGGGCTTGAAAAACACCCTCCGAAACCGGAAAAAAGAAACACCACAAAGCAAGTTATGTAAAATATTTGCTCACAAATTTAATATCTTTTTTTTCATTTTGAAATTTGTTTTCCTTCTGTTAAAGATAAAATTTGTGAAAGGAAGAGAGGTCAATTATCACCATTGAAAGTAATTTTATTTTTTATTCGCCTCCCACTTTTATTTATTTGTTCCGATGCTTATGAAAAGAAACATATTTTATGATCTTAAAAAAAATAAATGCAAAGCTTGAAAAGGAAATATTCTATCAGACACGACGTCAATTACACTACGTCTTGATTAGCCAAAAATTTGTTCGCATATGGAGAGGAATCGGCCAAATAGCAACAAGAATTTTGATCGTGGCCTTCTGTGTGGGGAATACATGTTTCCGTTCAGTTTGTGCATAATTATTTGTTTGTCATCGAGAGTGTTTCCATAGTTTATGTACGGATGTTTACAGCCGAGCACACTCACATACATATTTTATTTTTATTTTGCCTGTATGTATTTTGTTTGTGTAATGGCAGAACAACGTTGTCCGACCAACTGTTCGGACAACTTTGTTTTAACATGAACAGACCATCAACGGTCTTCACAAGCCAATTTCCCTGTGCGATCAACAATTTGTACATTGGCAGAACAAAGCCATGGCTAGTCAAGACAGCATGTTCAGAGAAAGCCATAACGCACACAAGCATATTTGTACACATATAATAATCTCTATCACTTCAAAAAATATTAAATTCACACGAAAAAATTTGTTTTCTCTCCCAAATTTTGTCTAGAAATTTCGTAAGAAATTATTATTTTTTATTAATAAAATACGAGAATAAAAGAAAATTTGTTTACTACAAGAAAAAGAAAATTAGTTCGAATTTCGTTGAAGAAAGAATATTCGTTAGAAAGTCGAGATTTTTGGAACTCATTTACTCCCACCCAACTTATTTTAATTATTGAAAATAATGCAATTTATTGTTGCGTGTGGATAAGCAAGCTAGTCTCTATGCGCATTTCGCTGGTTACTTAGGGCACCTCTTCCTTTACCCAACTTCTTACAAAAAATTAAACACTTTATGCCCAAACTTCCTTAAACCACATGAGAAATCCAAGAAAATTAAAACAAAAACATTAAAGTTTTAACGAAAAGCTAGCTTGCCTTACTTCGTTTGGTTGGTTTTTTTTTTGCTAACTCTAAATGTAGCTGCCAGACGTTAAAAACCAATAACAACATAGGCTATAATCTGCTTTAGCTAGAAAAGCAAAAAAATAGCAAGTGTTGCCAATGTTTGTTTAAGCTATTGCATGTTTATTATAAAGTGGAGTTTTTTTGGGATTTTATTCTTTGTTAAATAAAATTAAATATGATGTCTAATTTTTCCGAGCTCCAGGTCATCAATAAAATCTTCCTTATTATAAATTATAATAAATATTTATTTTATTAAAAATTTTTTTTATTTTTTTTTATTTTTTTTTTTTTTTTATTTTATTTCCTGACGATGCTACACAAAGGCGTAGCGAAATATTGGAAAAAACAAAATTAATATTTATTATTATTTATAATAAGGAAGATTTTATTGATGACCTGGAGCTCGGAAAAATTAGACATCATAATAATAATAAAGGTCAAAAAACTAGAATAAAGTTTATTAAAATTAAATATTTTAATTAATTTTTGTTTGAGTTGGGAGTAAAAAAGTTAGCTAAAATAATTAATTTTATTCATTAAATGTTACAATTTAGTGAGAAATTATATTGTAACTGAAATAACCGAACATAGACACCTTTATTCGTTGTAGTGAAACAGAACAGAGTCTTTGGTAGAAATCGAATCAACGACTCTCCCGATACTAATAGACTAGCACACTACTAACTAGACTAACGGGGAGCGATTACCACTCGAGGAAGAATAAAATACGAGCATTCTTCTTACTCTGTCAGAATACAAAAGTAAACGATATTTAAAACAATTTATGCCATACAACTACAAGGACCACAAATCTAACTTTTAAACTTCGATATCGATTTAGATTTTTTGCATTTTCCAAGACTTACGCTTGTTCCTCATTGTGTAAACATTGCACCAATTCATTACGTTTGTCTACAATTGCCACCAATTTGTCCAAAAGCACACGTTCCTTTTCACGCTGAGCTTCAGTTTTACGCCAATCTTCCACCGACTGAGCAGCACGCAGCTCCTCTTTCAACAAATTATACTTATGTTCCAGTTCACATTCTTTTTCACTAAAAAAAAAAACAACAAATTAATAATTTAAACTTAAATACATTTCGCTAACGAACTGCAAAACTTACTGCAAATTCAATTGCATTTGGCGGCGTATTAAAGCGTTCTTTTTATTCACCAAAGTAAACCATTGAGATAATAATTGCTCCTCTGTTTCCTCGGTAACTAAAGAAATTTAATGAAAAAATTTTAGTTTTAGTTTTTTTGTTTAAATAAAGGTTTGTAAAGAAGAACTATTTTAAAAATTATCAACAAATAAAGCATTTTTATTGGCATTTTAATAAAAATATTAATATGATGAGATGTATTAGTGGTATTTTATTTATTAGATACGAGTAGAGTATGTTTAAAAACGTAACAAAAAGTAAAAGCGAAGTTAATTTACAAACATTGAAATAATTTAAATGAGCTGATTGACACGATGTATTAAAAAAAGTGTACAACTTTGGGTTCTTATTTTTTCTATAGTGACTTTAGCGATGAATTAAACTCGAAATAAATAAGTCACATCTCTAAGGCGATAACATCAGGGCAGCTATCAATACCACCGTTTTCAAATATTTGTCAATTTATGTCTGCATTTCTTATGAAAGTTTACGAGCCGAGATTTGAGAATTGAATTATCAGCTTTAATGTATCGAACGCTGTGAACGCTAAAAATCCGATCTCCTAACTATCTATACCACTTATATCCGACCGAAAATGGAATACAACTCTCATGTATGGGCCGGTGCTTCAAAGTCTATTTTGGAGTTACTCGACCGCGTACAGGAGAGGGCGAAGGTGCTCATCGGTCACAGTAGGGTATCCAACTCTATTGACTCGCTGGAGCATCGTCGCAATGTGGGGTGTGTTTCGCTGTTCTATCGCTACTACAATGGATTGTGCTCTGATGAAATTAGGGATATTATTCCCGAAACCCGGTCATTCATACGCACCACACGTACTTCATCAAGAGCACATCCATTTGTGGTCGAATGGTCAGTGGATCGCACAACGCACTACAGACAGAATTCGTTCCTTAGCCGGACCATTCGTATGTGGAATAAGCTTCCAGCAGAGGTCTTTCCTCCCACTTTCTCTGTGGAAAAGTTCAAATCAAATGTTAATAAACACTACTCCCTCTATCCTCCTTCCCATAACCTCTTTTCCTAGTTCTAGCACAATGCATTGCATGAATAGGGGTCATCCCCTGAGTGCTGGTATGAGAACATGTTTTTGAAGATGCCAATTTGTAACCCTTACTAATGACAAATTGCACTCATTAAAAAAAAATTTGGAGTGTTGTGAACTTCTCATCCAAGAAAAAAAGCAATAACATGAAAATTAAATTATTCATTCTCGTATTCTATCTGTCTTTAGTGTTGGGTTAAATATACAGGGTGTCCGCCGGGAAGGTATACTACTTTGTTTTGCCGCCATTTTGGTAAACATTAGTCTTGGCAGTTCATATTTGGCTGTCTTGAAATAGAGACGTGGCAAATTTATTATGGAAAAATATTCGGTAAACGAACGTGATTTAATCGTTAAAATATTTTATCAAAATCATTCATCGATTACTGTGACGATGAGAAAGTTAAGTGAAATTTTTGAGAGAAACAACGTGCCAACAAGACGCACTATTTATCGTGTAGTGAATGATTTCGAAGAAAGAGGGACTGTAGCTGATAGGCCCAAGCATGGACCACAACGTAAGGCAAGATCGGCTGAAAATATTACTGCTGTTCAAGAAAATGTTCAAAACAATCCATCAACCACAATTCGACACCGTGCTCAGGAGCTTGGTCTTCAAAGAACAACTTTGGCCACAATTTTGCACAAAGATTTGTATTTGTTTCCCTTTAAGATTCAGTTGACACAAGAGCTTCTTCCAGAAGACCATTTACGCCGCCGTACATATGCCAATAGGATGCCACAGCTCGCCCATGACAACACTGATTTTCATGAAAAAATCATAAGGAGTAACGAGGCACATTTTCATTTGAATTGATATGTGAATAAACAGAATAGTCGATTCTGGGCAATGGAAAACCCTCAAATTATTCATTAGTCACCTTTGCATCCATTAAAAGTTACAATCTGGTGTGCAATTTGGTCAGGAGGAATCATTGGACCTTAATTCTTTGAAACCGAAAACGGCGTAACGGTAACTGTCAATGGGGAGCGATATCGTGATATTATTGAAAACTTTTTAACGCCACAACTGCATGCATTGGGCTTGATTAACATGTAGTTTCAACAAAACGGTGCCATATCGCATATAACCAGGATTACAATGGAATTACCGCGAGACCTCTTTACACGGTCGCCTGATTTTACTGCTCTGGACTTCTTTTTGTGGGGATATCTGAAAAGCAAGGTTTATGCAAACAAACCAGAAACGCTGGAGCAACTCAAACAAAATATTCGTGATGAAATGAATGAAATACCGCCTGAAATATGTGAGAATGTAATAAAAAAAAATGTGATCAAAAGGGCTCGCATTAGCGAGGCTAACAGAGGAGGACATTTATCTGATATTGGTATCCATACATAATTGCCGACATTAAATAAAACATTTATCAATATACGATCCATTCTCTTTCATTTAATAAAAAATTATAAACAAACAAAGTATATTTATTTATAAACAAACAAAATATTTACTACAGTTGACACAAAATTAGTAAAAAACAAAAGACACGAAGAAAGTTGGAAACGTGTGTAGCGGCATAAAAAATTCATTCGAATAGTATTTTAATAAAATTTCAACTTTTACTGTATTCAAAGTTATCATATCAAATAAATTCTCTTTCTGAATAGAGAGAATAAAGAAACCGCTTTTAAGCCTAAAAATTAAGTTACTTCATATTAATAATTTGAGTTCGAAAATGTTACGTCAAACAATAAAAAAGAAATTTAACACGCCTCAAATATGATACTAAAAGATGTTGGACACCGACAGCTAATCGAAACAGTTTTAGCTCTAAGATTATGAATTGATGTTTTAAGAAAAGTTTGGCGAATGTTATCACTGGCGATCGTTGTCGATCATTTCCTTAAGTCGTGGCTTACGATGTTAAGAAGGAGAAGCCAAGTTTTATTAATACTTCGTGGATCGCTTCAAAAGATGACCAATTTTTTGAGCGTAGAAAAATATGAGGGCAGCAAGTTGCCCTAGGCGGACAATATTTTGAATCATAAATACATACGAGCACATTTTTTTTTTACTATTAATCCAAAATGTCGAAACCAAAGTTGTACACCTAATAATACAAAATTATTGTAGGTTATGGTTTAATTGTTTTATTTAAAGGACACTACTAAAGGCTGCAGCGGAAAGCTGAAAACTTGTTTAATTTTTATATTTTTTTACTTTTTTTTTGTTTGTTTAGTGCAGGCTTTAAACTTGCTGGGTTAAGAGTTTTGCTTCTGTTTTTTTTTTTTTTATTATAATTATTAATTTATTTTTTAAGTTTAGTTTTGCTAAGAAAGCAAAGCAGCACAGAACTTAAGTTTTGCAAACGACTATAAAACATTTACCGCCACCACATTTGTGTCTACTTCTTGATCTTCTTTGAGATGTGGAACGTCTTCTATGACGCCTTCTGAGTACCTGTTCTTCTTCATCACTACATATTTTGAAATTATCACAAGAGGAATGATTGGACGAAGCTGAGGATAATATACTATAAGGTTGTGTTGAGGTAGTTGTTATCACTGATGTATTATGGTTATTATTATTATTATTAATATTTTTACAATTACTATTATTATGTTGTGTTATATGATTTGTTGTAGTTGATGCTACATTTTCGAGTTGCTGGAACTCAACAACACATGATTGGGAACGTTGTCTTTTGACATGGGGATGTTGACGTTTATGAAAGCGTCTGTTATTAGCCTGTTGTTGTTGATGATGATGATGCTGTTCATCATCATCACTAGAAATTGAGGATGAAGAGGAATTTGTTGATGAATCTGTACTAGCAACCGTGGGGCTAAGCGATAGTTCACCATTTTCTATATCTAACAATTTAATGCGTATTGTTTCACCACCACCAATACTATTACGTATTAATCTAATAAATGAATTTGGTTTAGTTCTATTATTACTTGGTTTTCCAGCCATAACAGCGCGTAGTTTCTTCTCCAAACTATTGGCTTTTTGATCTACGGCCACCTGTTCACGTTCCAGTGCTTCCAGTTCGGATTGTATATAGGACAACTTCTCGCCCTACAAAAAAAATTGCTAAACAATTTTCACAACACAAATATTTTGCTATTATAACAAACCATATTTTCGGTCTTTGGTGTAGTTATTCTATCCATAACATTATTGAAAGATTGCAAAGTACTGCCGCCGTTGGTTAAACTTAATCTATGACTAGGACTTAATTTACTTATACTATTACTACTGTCATTATCACGTGGAGGCGTTGTTCTCTTCGTTGGCGATGACATTTGTTTCGGCGATGTTGAACCATTCTCTTCTAAATCTAGCGTATTGTTGATCGGCGAAATCGTGCGTTCTGAGGTGAAATTGTAGCGTTTTGGTTTTGTTGGTGACGGCGAATTTGGACTTTCCAAACTACTGCTGTTTGAGGATTTGCTGCGTGTTTCGAGTATTAAACGTCTGGCTTGTTCTCGTAAACGTTGTTGGCGTTCCTCCTGATAATAAGAAAAATAGATTTCCATTAAAATAAAGTGTAAGCATATTTAACCATAGTATCAACATTTTTGGAGGTGTTAAAGCTTTCAAATTCAACAACTTTGTAAACTCTCAAAACAGAAAAGGTCAAAAGTGTGGGAAATTTAAGCAACGTTAATAAAAAAAAAAAAAAACAAAGCTTTAATATAAATTTTAACCACTTCGGTACGTCGCATATCGGCCACGAAACGCGTTTTTATTTATTAATAAATATAATAACTCCCATTTCACAGTTACCGTTTTACAGATGTGAAACCGTTTTGGGCGATGGACTGAACGAGTAAACACTGCGCAAACACAGAGATAAGAGAAAATTTCTGGATGACGCTAGGCCGTCCGCGTTTATATCACGGCCGTCGACTATAGGCGACGCTCGGCTGTGTGGTGCCATCTGTGGCCGTCGCCTATAGTCGACGCTCGTACCGAAGTGGTTAAATTAAATTTATTGTTTAAACGAATTAAAATGAAATGCTTATGTGCGAACTTTTACTTACATCATGTATATTTTTATCATTTTGAGAAATTCTTAATTTCTCCATCATGATACGAGCCTTTTCACTTTGTTCTTTATGACGTGATAAAATTTTCTACAAATTAAGCGCCAACAAAAATATATAAAACAAAATTAAAACCAAATCAAAGCCAAAACAGAAGCTATAAATAAAACTCAATACACTAAAAATAAATAATAATAAAAACAAAAGGCTAAGCTGTAAAAATATTAACAACTCTCAAACGGTTAAAAATAAAAATTATTACAATTTACTTCTGTGCTAAGCTTACATTTGTTGTGTTTGGATCTAAAGCAGTGGGTGAGGAGGGCTCTTTGGCCAGTTGTTGTGCATTAGAGCAAATATTTTCTTGATTTGAAGAATTTAATTTTTCAATATCATCTGCATGGTCCGGAGTACAATTATTGTCCTCAATTAACGGCGATGAGGGGGCAACAGCCAAACTACTCAAGTGAGAATGTTGAGAGGCATTTATAGAGTTCTTGTCCTTGGCAGGCGACAACACTTTGCCCAATATACTCTTCGAACCGGACAATAAAAAATTTTTAACATCCTTTTTAGCTGTTGGGGATAATTGTGATTTATTATCGAGGCCAAGGATACCGTCATCCAAGGAATTCTGATGTAATAGTTGTGCTTTCAAATGTGACAAGTTAAGTAAATTCTGCGTTGACAGATTGTCAGTTTTATAATTGCCGATAACATAACTTGATTCATCTGCTGTGGGACCTATTGCCAGCAGCATTACAAACATATCCAGGGAAAGTGTATAAAGTAGGAGAAGAAAAAAAAAAGAAATATAAAAAGATTTTTATTAATTTGTTTGGTTTGTTTATTATGCATTTTAATTATTTACCAATTTGTTCAATTTGTAATTGTTTGCCCGTAAAGTGAGCGCGCAATTGATGCAAATACGTCATGACTGCCAATTTATCTGGAACGGCCAATAAACTCATATCACGTGGCTCAATGACACGTGGTATACCCAATGATTCAGCCGCATCGAATGCTATACGACAATTAGACACCACATCATGTGGTGTTAGTTTCGACATTTCTCTGTAATAGCAAAAGAGTATTAAGTTGAGATTTTTTAGGCGGAAAAATAAATACGTAAGATTTGTTATAGAAAATTTGAAAACTTAAAACACGACCACAATTCTAGAGGTTATTGCATATTAAAACACGGATTAATTTTAGGCACATCATTAAAATATTCTCAATATTCAGAGCAAGTTAATTCTTATTATTAGCGGGAGGTTTTAATAAGACATAATATCCGGCCTCTTTGAATGAGTTGAAATAAAGATTCACATGGTTTCATCTTTTCGCCAATATTGACTTTAAAAAAACGAAACGAGAAAGTTAAATTAGTAACGAATTGAAACCAAAGTATGCTGAACGAACGGCGGTTTGTTCGTTCCTGAACAGTTGCCTAAAAGATTGACAGAACTGTTATATTCTCCAGACATAAAAAACTCGACTTATTTCCTGAAAGTACCACCAAAATTTGACCTCTATATAACCAGGGGCCAACTCGTCGTACTCGTGCTCGAATAGTCTTACGTATCGAATGAAATTTCGTACGTTTACGATAATCAAGGGGCAAATAAGGGCAGCGATATTGAACGAATTATCGAATTTAAATGGAGATTTCGTTCGATAGCGAATGCTGTAATTCGTCACCAGATTTTGTCACACTCGATATCGTTCGATACGCTATTGGTTAAAAATTTTTAAAAAGATTTTCATTCTTCATTTGATATTCCGACAGTGTGATTTAATGTAGATTTTTGGAACGAAATTCCGTGATCGCTTGTTGAGTTTGGATTAGAGACAACCCGGTTTCGTTTATGTGCCATCTTGAGTGCCACTTTTCGGCACATAGCCAAACCGGTTTGTCTCGAAACCAAACTTCACAAGCGTTGATGAAAATTCGTTTCAAACAAATTCGAATAAAAAAATATTTTCGTAGTAAAACTCTACAAACATTTCCTCTCGATCAGTCTCGTCTTTAGTTGGATAAATGCCGGTGGGAATGTGTCCATGTTACTAGCGTGGCTCGCTTCAACTAAAGAATAATATGTTTAGTTATGACAGTGCGTATACAAACAATCGAGTAACAATTTTGGATTTTCTTAGTTGTGACAGTTTTTAATTTGAGGTGCGATATGTTTTTTTTTTAATCGTTAAGGCCTCAAACAAACTCAGCTCTATGGTAGTGAGTTTTCACTGTGTTAAAGAAACTAGAAATATTAAACAATCATAAAATAAGTAATTTGTATTTCGATTATGAAATAACAAAAATTATATTTACGAAAGCTCTTAACATATCGAATTATATTCCGATATAAGCCATTCGATCGACTACTCGTTATCGTATGCAACAATCTGAAATGTCGATAATAAAATAGTCAAATTTCACACAAAATCATTGGATCATGAGTGCGGCGATTTGGTCTCAGATTTTTACATTAAAGCCTACAATTATGAAATTAAGCGCCAGGGCAAGAAATGTGCATATTTTGGATTTATTTTCCTTCCAATCAAGCTTCAATCGCTCAAGGTAAAACGTTAAGTTTTTTCACATTTCGTCAAAGAAATTATAAAATAAATACAAAACTAAAGGGTGTTTTTTTTATCGACGAGTATTTATTTTCTGCGGTCTTTGTTTGAACAAAATTTCTGGCCCACGCGAGATTCCAGTTTTCAATTAGGTTATGCAACGTATTACGGTATTAAGGCGGAAATTATTTCGGGCCCAGCCATAAAAAAATAAGAAGAGCAAAAATATATCGTTCGCGCGAATTTCATTGCAGTTAATAGATTCACCGCCATTTCAATTCACTTAAAAAAAATATACGTGTAAAAAAGATACTATAGAAAAAATATCGACTACAACTTACATTAAATTTGGTTCAAAATGATGTATAATAGCACAGAAGGCCATGCCATTACGCCAACTGGTCGTTAAGTTGGTAACTTTAACATTTGGATAATCTTTGGTAACCTCTTTGCACCATTCAAGTAAATCTTGACCGGGAGTATTTTCTTTGAGTATAATCTTTTCGACAGGTTTTAGTGATGAATTATTTGTATTATTATTATGATGATATGAATTGACCGAAAGATAACCATTCGTTTTATTTGCAGTAGGGGCGGGTACAGGAGGAGATGGTTCTATAGATTCATAGGATTTCTTTAAGTTCAGCGGTTGCAACTCAGGACGTTTATGTTCGGGTTTTCGATTAACTGAATTCCTATCCTTATGAGCATCTTTAGTTAAATCGTTATTTTTCGTTGTTGTCGTTGTTGTTGTTGTGCTTTTCGGTGTATCCTGAGTTTTGTTATTTGTAGTTGTTGTCGCTGTTGCCATTAACATAGTAGAAGGTGTGTCAGTTTTATTTTCCCAAGAAAGTTCTGTAGCGGTTATAGTAGATTCACTCAGAGTGGCTTTCTTGGTGGCATCGGGAGGTTTTATTTTTTCAAATGAATAATCTAAAGATGATAATGAATTTTGTTCTTGCTGCTGTTGTAAGCATTCTTTGGTTTTCTGTTGCTGCTGTTCGCAGTCTTGGGGGAATTTTAAACCTTTACGTGCACGCTCTAGATTATTACCTTCCTCCAATTTCTTGTCATTTCCTTTGGCTATCGGTGTTGAAGTTATGATTTTAGCTGTTTTAAAATCTTTTCTCGTTGCTTTGTCTGCTAATTGTTCGTCGCTAGGAACTTTTTGTGTTGTCGGCAGTAGGGTGGCGGTAACAGCTGTTGCAGTGGTTGTAGCTGTTATGGTTGTTGCCGTTGTTGCTACTACAGAATTTGGTGTTTTTAGTAAATCCTCAGTGAAATTATCACCATTGTCAGCATTCATGGGTGAGTATGGATATTTATCTGATTCAAGTTCAAAATTTATATTATTAACTTCAGCCAATGGAGTTGGATCTTCTGACAAAGAAGGTACTACATATACATACACACATATGCACACGCACACGCACAATACAACATCAAATGATTATGGTGTGATTATGGATTTTATGAGTTTTTAAGGAGATTTATTAAATAGTTAGACATTTTTGTTAACAGGACAACAGTTTCATAATTAAATACACAAACACATACATATACAAAATAAAAACATTAATGATGATTTAATTACAGTATGGCCAGATAGTGTTTTTTATTATTATTGATTTTCGTTTTATGATTTTTTATTTTTTTTTTATTAGTTTTTGAGTTTGATTTTAAATATTTATAAAGGGGATAAAAGAGAATAAAAAAGTAGAACAAATTTACAATTAACAAAGTAATAACTATAATTATTAATCTAAAATCTTACTAAAGACAATAAAACTAATAAATTTAGGTAAATATACTGAGAACAGTTGGAGGAATTTGAAGAAACAATATTTTGAATGGTTAAAAACTATAAATATTTAAGAAAAGGACTAATTTGCGAAGACATCTTATCTGGTAGGTTAGACATGTGTTAATGTATGGGGGGATATCGAGGCAGACCACTTACTTTCTTGGTCCCTTTTCGATAGACATGTGTTAAGAATTTATGCTGTTTCTATTTCAAAACAAATACTAAAACATTTAAACAAAAAGTCACAGAAATAATTTTAAAATTTTATTATTTGGACTAAAAGTTGTCTCATTGATATAGGAGTATTTATAGGGTGTTTTTTAAGCCGGCTAGAGCTGTAAATTGTAAAAATTAAATTTTAATCCAAAAAATTTGTTATTCCAACGAATAAAACGTGTCATTAACATTTGACAATGACTTCGGGCATATGACCACCGCGGCTGTTCTTGATTTCAATCAGTCGATGGTTGCGGTTACCGTATGGTACGTAGCACCATCCTGTTGAAGCCACATCTCGCCCGGATTAATGTCATTAATATTTTTTAACAAAAAATCATTGATTATTATGTTGCGGTAACGATCTCTCCATTGACCGTAACGCAAACGCCAGCTTTATTTTTGTTAATGAAGGAGCGTATTCTCGACATTTAATTTTTCAAGCACTTTCGACCATAAACTCTGCTGGTTTATCAGCATAAACCAGTGACTTAACGCTAAATTTTGATTTCAATCAGTCGATGGTTGCGGTTACCGTATGGTACGTAGCACCATCCTGTTGAAGCCACATCTCGCCCGGATTAATGTCATTAATATTTTTTAACAAAAAATCATTGATTATTATGTTGCGGTAACGATCTCTCCATTGACCGTAACGCAAACGCCAGCTTTATTTTTGTTAATGAAGGCCCCATGAAGTCACCATCATGTAAATTGCACCAAACGGTTAATTTTCCAGGATGTAATGGAGTCTGTAGGGTCTGTTGTGAATTTGGTTTTACTCCATATGCGGCAATTTAGTTATAAACAAACCGGTCAAACAAAAATTAGCCTCCTCGATGAACACAATTTTGCGATAAAACCTCGGATCAGTTGATCACTGATTTTCCCAGCAAATCTGGATGATAATTTTGTAGCGTTGTTTAAGCGTCAATCTATTCACGATGAATTGTTTGAATTGTTAGAGTATATACTGACCCTAAATATCAAAAAGTCTGCGCAGTATGACAGTTTGTTTGACAGTTGACACTTTCGTAAGTTCTAACGGGCTTAAAAAAACACCCTATGAAAATAAATGAATAATTTTATTCCGGTTTAAGTTCGTTCTATTCTTTCGGGTAAGAAAGAAAAAAATTACTTTCCTTAAAACGATCATTTTAAGAATCCTAAAAATGTTAATGTTATCACACACTAGCAGTATTGAAAGCATTTTCTGTGCCGCACGTCATCAGTATTCTCTGTGTTTTCTACTGAATTAGTATCATAATCAATTTAACTCAACTAATGCTGAAAATTGAATTCGAGAATCTTTTCATATTTTTAAAATTTTTGGTTTGGAACGAAGTACACCGCACTGCAACTTTATTCGTACTCTTTTCAATATTTTTATATTACGTAATTTAATTTTTGGGAATAAGTTCATTTTTTTCTTTATTCGAAAGCGGAAGCTGAAATTCACCCCCAGGTTTTTGTCAACACTAAATAAAGACACATAGAATACGAGAATTATTATTTCTCAATTTTTAATGTTCTTGCTTTTTTCCTTGGGTGAGAACGAAGTTTTACACCTCTCTAACTTTTTTTTAAATATTGAATTCTAGGTTACCATATGCAATTTGCTTTTAGCCAATGAAAACATAAGAACTTTATCTCTCCTTTTTCTGTATTTTGAAAAAAAACTCCCACCAATTGTTCTCTTAATACAACAACTTACTACAAAAACATCGTTTATACTACTGTGGGCAAAAAAAAATAGTCAGAGTTTTTAATTTAAATTTCGCGCGGAAATCCATTCGCCGAAATTTTTTTCTACGTTGGTAAGACTAACAGTGACATCTGTGCCGTAAATCACATCAAAGTAATCATTAGTGTTTAGTATACGCTTGTCTTTCTGAAGTACAACAAGTGCATCCGGCGATTTTTACAATGAGTGAAATTATTCAACAAAGAAGTTCCATTAAATTTTGTGTGTGGAATGAAATTTCTGGTGCCAAAACGTTCAGAATGTTGCAAAAGATGCCTTCGGGGATAATTGTATTTCGCGAGCAAGTGTTTATGATTGGTACAATTTATTCAAAGAAGGTCGAGAACGCGTTCATTACGAACCACGTCCAGGACGGCCATCAACATCAACTGATGATCAACGCGTCAATAAAATCAAGTAATTGCTGTTCGCGAATGGACAATTAACAGTCAGAGACCTTACTGATTTCGTTGGAATATCGGAGGGATCACTGAAAACCATTTTAAATGATCACTTGGGCCTAAGAAAAGTGAAATTACGATTGGTTCCAAAATCACTCAATTTTCTTGAAAAACAGCGTCGAGTTGACATCTGTCAAACAATGCTCTCCGACTACCAGAATGTCATTAAATGTATTATAATTGGCAACGAGTCTTGGATCTACGCTTACGACCCGGAAACAGACTATCAAACGGCCGAATATCGTGCCAAAAGTGAGCCAAAGCCGAAAAAACCACGTCAAAGCAAGTCGAAAATCAAGGTCTTGTTGACAGTTTTCATCGATCATCAAGGTGTGGTGCACTGTGAATTCCTTCCCACCGGCCAAACTGTCAACAAGGAATACTATTTGAGTGTTATGCGTCGTTTGCGCGAAGCTATTTGTAAAAAGAAGCCGGAATTATGGGCCGACAACTCTTGGTTTTTGCACCACGATAATGCACCGTCGTATACCGCACTGATTCTTCGCGATTTTTTTGCCAAAAATCCAATCAATATCGTTCCACAACCGCCGTATTCGCCTGATTTAGCTCCGTGTGACTTCTGGCTGTTCAGCAAACTCAAGCGACCACTCCGACGAAACCGTTTTGAGTCAATTTAAGACATTAAACGTGAATCGCTACGCGCATTGAAGGCTATTCCGGAAATTGACTTTAACAAGTGTTACGAGAATTGGAAAAAACGTTGGCATAAGTGTATTGCAGCTGGGGGGGATTACTTTGAGGGGGACGAAATAGACTTGACAGAATAAATAAAGAAATTTAAAATTATGAACAAAGTCTTACTATTTTTTGCCCACAGTAGTATATAGAAATTTTATATTATATAAATTTAAACATACATATGTATGTATGTGAGCTACTATATAGTTGTTATATATATATGTATTTATACATTACAATTAAACATTAACTAACAGAAACAATAAAAAATAAATAAAAATTAAAACAATTTACAAAGAAAAACTTACCACTCAAAGGCGTTGGCAGATCCATGCAACCATTAAGACTGGTAGTCATTTGTTCTAACTGCTGGGTGAAATCAAACAAATGATCTGATATATCGGCTGAGTTTTCCAAATCAGGTATATCTTCCAAATCATCTAAAGGTGCTACATCACAGTTATTATTGACAGACATTAAAGAGACCACGCTTTGCATGTCTTCGTCTCTGTGTGGAAAAAGAAAATGGTAAAAGTTTAGAAAATTTAGCTAAAACTTTTATTTTATTTAACACTTACGTAGCCTTGCCTTCACGCAAAAATACACAACTAATGGTCAGTTCTAATTCGGCAGAAGTAACTTTACGCGATACTGGTTTCAGGCTTAAGGTAAAACTTTGTTGCGTCGATTCAATACTGGCATATTTACGCATATTTATATTGGCGTTGGCCAAAACGCGCTTCTTACCCATGGAAGTTATCTGCAAGAGCAACATTTTAAAATATATTACAAAATTAGCAAGAAATTAAAATCATATGCAGTTTAGTTTTCAACTTTTTTCCAACACAGCACCCGATTTCCTTATGCCCGAATTATTTGCTTTAGTTTTTATCCTTTAGGCGCACTTTAAGGCCGAGATAGAAAACTGTTTAATAAAAACTCCTTCGTTAATAGCGACGAGCCTGGAATGCTAATGACATTTTTCATGAAATTAGTGGCATGAAATTTTTGTTTATTGACAAGAGATGGTAGAGAGGCGCTTGCTTTATTAATACAAATGTAGTCAAAGTAAATTAAAAAATAATTAGCTTATACGAGGGCGGATCAATAAGTCAGTGACTTTTTGAATGAAACGCAGTTTTTTTGCAAAACAAAAATTTATTTTTCAACATAATCCCCTTTTAACTCAATACATTTAGTCCAACGTTTCTCCAGTTCTTGTATCCCTTCCAAAAAATAGGATTTTTCGAGGTCCTTACAGTAGGCGTTTGTTTGGTCATTAATTTCATCGTTGGAGCTAAATCTCTTTCCACCGAGCCATTTCTTTAGGTTTGGAAATAGGAAGTAGTCACTAGGGGCTTAATCTGGAGAATATGGCGGATGAGGTTCCAATTCGTAGTTTAATTCATAGAGTTTTGCCATTGAGACTGCACACGTGTGTACCCGTGTATTATCTTGATGAAAACGAACTTTTTTCTTGGCCATATGGGGTCGTTTTATTTTTAAATCCTCATTAAATCGGTCTAATAAGGTAATCGATTTGGATTATCCCGCGTCCATCCCAACAAACTTTTGCCATCACCTTATTGGCCAACAAGCTTACCTTGGCCTTCTTCGGAGCAGATTCACCCGGTGAAACCCATTGTTTTAGACTGCTGCTTGGTCTCCGGAGTACAGTAATGGATCCATGTTTTATCCACAGTTACAAAAAGCCGCAAAAACTCATTCGGATTGAGGTTAAAGAACTCCAAACAATCTTTTGAAGTTGTCACCCGGTTACGTTTATGGTCAATTGAGAGCCACCATATCGTGGATTTCTTTCCACATTTTCGGGTGTACTGGCCTCAATTGGCCGTCCAGAACATTCAGCGTCATTTGTACTTGTGCGACCACGGCGAAAGTCAGTAAACCATTTTTTTTTACCATTGACATCGATGGTGCAGAGTCCCCATTAGTATTTATCGAGCTTTTTCTTGGTTTGATTGACGGTTTTTTTTCGCAAAAAATAATGTTTCATGAGCACTCGAAATTCACTTCATTCAATTTTTAGACAAATACACGAGGTTATATGTTTTGAACAGCTGTTCAACGCAAAGTAAATGACGGTAGTCTATTAACAGGTGATACTTGATGGGAACAGAAAAGTCACGGACTTATCGATCCACCCTCGTAAAAATAGACTTTGGTACAGACAGAATTGGACTTACATATCGCGCACTGCACTTAAAAACAGGCACAGCACAAAATTGATCAAAATCGGCTTTATTTCATAAACCAGTTGAGACAACAAATCGCAAAAATTTCTTTCCCAAGACTGTCGTCTTCTTTTACTGGAAAAATACTGATACGCCTGTCTTCATGTAACTTGCGTCGCTTCAACTAAAGAGTATGACAGTGCTTATACGTGCGGTTAAGTAGCTTTGCTTCCCCTAAACATTGTTATTTCGACATCTGATGCTACACAGTGGGAGAAAATTGCTGTTTTGAAACTTACGGTTAAAAATCAGTTTGAGATATTCACATTCGGTTTTTTGGTAATATAAGTAAGAAAATGTGTCGTAATGTGGACTAAGTGCTAATCGCATTGCATTTTTTTATTTTATTTTACACAATTCCAAGCTTGACGCGGGATGAAAGAAATGCCTTCCAAATATCAACATTTCATCATTAAGGGATGAAATATACGGGTGTGATGACATAAACAGAATTTTAAACAAATCCTCGTTGTTATATTCCCGTGAGCACTTCTTCATGTTGTGCTCTTAACAATACCTATAGTCATCGCCGCTGAGCCTCTTCCGATAGCTGTTCGATCGGTAGAATGTGGCGGTATATAATTTGCTCTTCTTGCATTAAAATATTTTGAACTGTAGCAGGCATCAATGCCTGGACTTTCTAAATTTTCCTGAGAATCCTGTTTTCGGCACTTCTTCCGGTTCCACTAAAGTCTAAGTTGTACGACATCTTCAGAATGTGCTCTCTTAATCGGATTTTCGCTTGTAATGGAGATAGATCGATTCATATTCGAAAATATCGTCTTTATATCTGGGAGTGGTGCTCAATGTTTCCTAATTGTTGCGCAGGTGTTAAATATTGATGTCGATTTAGTGCCCGTCAATACTTGCGTAATTTTACCATCGACCATTGCCATAAATAGCCCACAGGCACTCAAATGCAGAATCTTTTCAACTATTTTGTTCAGACTTTATTAAAGAAGCTTCTTTTATCAGCTCCGGGGTTTCTCTTCTATACAGAAATTTTATTGCACGGCAATACTTGACAGTTCCTGTTGATTCAGTTTCCCTTACATTCATTGATGTTTCTGTAAGTCCCAGATTTATTTTTAATTTGTTCTGCTTCTTAATATAATATTCGACACAAAGTAATAAATTCTTCGCTTGAGGGAATATCATTTTGGAAGCAAAGAGCAAATTATCTTTAAAATGAGCATGCACATTCATAGCAGCTAACGCACTTGAGAATGCCATAAAAAATTGTCTGCCTGCATTTTTTATTCTTGCAACGAACATGTGAACAAATTATAGAAAAAGGCGTTGGGAAATTTGCTCATAATTTAGGGCCTCGTAAAGATTTTATTCCCTAGACAGACTTTTTGACTGTATTTTATGCACAGCAAACAACCAGTCAAGAAAGTGAATTGGCTTTACTAATATTCGTATTTTCATATGGATTTTATTTTGCTTCCAATATTTTAATACCGTTTGAGATACCCGCACTTAGTCAGAAAAAAATTTTGGAAACCAGGTATGGGAATACTTTGTATTGAATTCCTCAGCTTTGAACGACTTCAGTGAGACTCTAGATCAACCTTCAAAAAATTCTTAGCGGCTTTTAAGGTTTGCAAGTATTATAAATGAAATGCACAAAGAGTTTTTACAAACTCCACGAGTGACTTTTTAAACTTTTGGCCACGAACAACAAGCGATCATCTGCCACTGTGCGCTTGTAGATGATTTTGAGTTGTGAATTTTTGTTTAAACAGTTTTTGCCTCTCCTGAACATTTTGGATTTTTTTGTGTTGTGACTATGCGTTATATTATTGTGTTTGCTGCATGATATACATACATACATATATGATCTCTTTACATCGATCATCTTTAGCTATAGGCCGGAAGCAGACATTTTTTTACTTTTCAATTGTTAAATAAAATGCATTTGTTGCATAAGTGTTTATGTGAATTTCTACATATGTTATTATTGCCGTTGAAAATGTTTGGTGCGTGACCAAAACTAATTGACCAATAAACATAGAAAATTTGTATTGAAAGCTTTATAACCAATACGGCCAGCCACTAGCAGCAATTTTACCACTAACAAAAATAAAAAAATATTCTATGGCAAGAAAATATTAAATAAAATCGATTTTTTCTCATTTACAAAACCTGCCATTTCTAATAACATTTTGTGTGTGTTTAAGTTTTCTCAACAAAAACAAACAAAAAAAAAAAATGTGAAGAAAGTTAAGCTGAAACCAACTTACACGATTTTTCAATTCTTTTTAACATGATAAATTTTCCACTTTTCAATTTTCGTTTTCATCAAGTTTAAAATAAAAGTTATAAAACACTTAAACACCTACACCAGCCTCAAGTTTTTTTTATATGCAAATGTGTAATAATTTTTTATTAGCAACAAGAAGTGAGTGTTTGAACACATGAAGGGGTGGGAGTCTTGGGTTGAGCTATAAAAATATATGAGAGATTTTTAGCAGCTACTACGTTGGAACAGTTGGAAATTAAAAAAAAAAATTATTCGTTGTATTATTGTTCAACGAAATACAAAAAATTTAGTTCTATGCTAGAAGTCACAGTCGATCGATTATCCCAAAGCCAACTGAAGCCAAACCATCGCTCAAATTTCTGCTCCTGCTGTTGCTGTTTCTTTTGGTATCCTGTTTTCTTTTTTTAATAACAGATACATAAAAGTTGCTGCTAGATTTAATAAAATCACTGTCCTATGCCTTTTTCTAGGTTTAACGCTTTTGCGCATTACAAGGAATATTTCTATAAAATAATGTAACGTATTGAAATCCACTAAAATTCATAACTAAAACAAGTATGTCTTATCTAATCCACTGAATACAAATATAATTTATAAAACTTCACTTACATTATCACCACTGATCGCAGCTTTTAAAAAAGTATTGAAAATAATTCAAAACAATACTTCACACACATTTATCACACTTTAAATAAAGCATAAATTCTATATCCTTTCCACTAAGTCCCGCAATGAATTTTCTTATTAGACCGACTTATGCCACTTTCGAAAGAAACAGTTTTGTTGTACCGTTAAATAGCAAAACTTCCCTCAAACAAAATCTTATTAGTTGTCAACATATTGCAATTAAATTGCAATTAATATCATCATTAACTTTTGTATTTTTTTTTCAAGTGACTTATGCCACTTTCAAAATGCACGGCTCATATAAAGGGTGGTCCAACCATAATGCATGAATCACTATCGCGAGATGATAACGGACTTTTTGTATCCACAATTGAGGACATGGACCTAGACGATATTTCGTTCCAACAGATTGGTGCCACCTGCCACACAGCCAACGAAACAATGGTTCTTTTGTGCGAGAAATTCAATGGCCGTGTTATGTCACGTCATGGCGATGTTAACTGGCCGTGTTATGTCACGTCATGGCGATGTTAACTGGCCGTTATGATCATGTGATTTGACATTATTGAACTTCTTTCTTTGGGGATATTGAAAAGAAAAGTGTACGTCTAAGCCCAGCACAATTCAAGGGCTAAAGAAGGAGATAATTCAGCACATTAACGACATCGAACCTCAATTATGTCTCAGAGTCGACCATCGGTTAGAGGTATGTCACCGAAGCCGTGGTGAGCATTTGGCCGATATTTTCTTTCACACATAATTGTCATAGATCCTCCTATCATAACAAAAAATATTAAGATAATTCTCTGAAAACTTTTTTGTTTTATTTACTATTAACATCGTACGTTTTTGGTTGGGCTACCCTATATATTATATTTTTTATTATTCAATTATTTTCTAATATTTTTCAATTGCACACGTAGCAAAATGCACATTATCGTGGTGCGGTTTTTGGGAGCGGGATGTATTAATGTAAGTATATGCAAGGCCCCTTTAAACAACTTTCTTACACACTGCTTCTTTGTACAAGTTTTCATATTTAACCGAAAGTGCTTTTGTTTTCATTTAATCATGAACACAGTCCTGTATTCATTTCACATCGTTGAAGTACATTTTTTCCTTTTTACTTTCGTTTTAGGAAACATAAATAAAAATGAACGCGTGGAGGCGTTCTTGTGTCTGCAAATGTCACTATTAATTAAGGAATTAAATTGTAAAAATTTTTTGTGTTTAAAAAGCATTTAATATGATTAAATTACTGCACGTTACGAAAATACAAACAAATTAATCATGCAATAAATGAAACGCCAAAAAAAATCAACAACATTCAACAAGCCAAGACATGAACCACATGAGTGTGCATGTGACTCCACTCACGTTGAAATAATAATTTTGAATTTTTAAAGTTTGAATTGTGGACTATCTTAAAGGTCATCATATAATGAAATTTCCAACCTTTATGCCGTATTGATTTTAGTCCTTTATTGTTTTCTTTTTTCATACATTTAAGGTTTTACCTTTAACGAAAACAATTATTACATTGTGGTTTTCAGGTTTTTGGAACGGAGTTGTTGAAGAGAAAATTGAAAAATTATACATGTTTATAATACATTTGTAATTCAAGGTTGTATTTGTGGAAAAAAAACAAAGGAGAATGATAATTAATAGTAACAAGAAATCAAGTATTATGCATAAAGTCATTTGTCTTCAAAGCAAATCACTGCATTGGTACACTGGTATATATCAAGCGACCTTAGAAAAATTTAAAAAAAAAATCCTTGAAGTCAAGAAGGTGCTAAAATGTAAAGAAAAGAAATTATAAAATGACAGCTTTTTAAACAATGCGTGCTTGTGAAATTCTCCTTTTTTATTTGATGCGTTTGCTGTAGGCAGATAACAAAGGGGTATGCTATAAGGGTAGTTCAATGTTGACAGTCCTGAGCAGCCATGTAGTGAATGCTGTTGTTTATTATTCAGTCCCTGAATCCAAAAGTTGAATGAGCACTACGTGCATATAACGAGCGTTTGGAAAAGGACACCAGTCCATATTTGGCTAAATGACCATGTCAACAAGCCAACTGGAGTTGTCTCAATCTCGAACTAGTTCGTTCAATTGACGAATTGTTTCAAAAAAGGTGGTAGCAACTTTACAACTATTACAAAAATCACAAGCACCTTTCAATTCTTGTGTATGACATATCAAATTAAATTGTGTGTTGTTTTTGTAATTGTTGTGAAATTGCTGCCATCATTCTGAAAAACCTCTCAATTGAACGAACTAGTTCGTGACCGGCACAACTCAAAAGCCAACCCACCACATGATATTTATCAGGTGACAATGTATCAATTTTGATCTGGCAACGTTGTTGAGACCTTCACCATCAACAGAGAGTACTACAAATCAATGAGAACCAATATCTGTTTGCATTAACATGTGGCATGAACTATTTGAGGATATGATTATTTCTGGGTACTGTTCGTTGCCACTTGCAGTTGTATTGTACAAGTCAAATCGTAACAAGCTTGTTTTTCACATCAATTAAGAGTTAAACGAACGAATCTCCAAACAATAAATTTCTATAGGATTTTGTGCGGAAAATGCAGTTCTCTTACGTTTTTTGTTGCGAAAAAAATGTTGTTGTCAACATTCTCTTATGCAATAAAGTTCTACTTCCAAATAATTATTCCACACCAATTCCTTATATTGCTTGATATTACCATAATTATCTTAATTTGAGTTCTTTAAGCACTTAAAGAAGCACCTTTCTAAGCTGAGTATGAGACCGAAATTAACCCTTATTTCAATTTGTGAAATCGGTTTGTCATTATGTTTGATGATCTACTTTTTAAGCATAGAATTTTAAGCATAGACGACAACATGACAGACTACAAAAAAAAAAATCATACATAAATAATTACGTATAGGGTGATTTTTTGAGCGGATGACTGATGCTGTAATAATATAAAAAAAATTAAGGATCTCGAGTGTAACTGTCTGTTCCAAAATTAAGGGATGAATTGCCCTCCGAACTCATCTCTTTAGTTTAAGAAAAAAACATAATAAATTGAATTATATGGTTGTAAACAAATCACATTATTATTGCTGGTAATAATATTATGGTCCTGATTCATTTGATCATATGAAAGGGTGATTTGATTTGGATTTTTGGAATTAATTTTCGCCAATTCTTGTCAAACCGGTTTGTCACCAAGCCCAACTTGAAGGAAATTTGTTACAAAAATCGTTATTAAAGCCCTCTTAGAACAATAGAAGAGCAAAAAAATTATGTTACTAATTTGTAGGGCCTGAGGTACAATCACAGGCGACTAAAGCCATCGAATGCTTGATAGCCTCAAACAACACCAAAGTATTTTACTTATGTTTATAAAAAACATATTATGGTTGAAGTTATTATATTATTTTTGTATAGTTTTACAGGGTGTCTGGTGGCAAATTTATACTTTTAAATACGATTATTTCAAAAAATATTAAACGGTGCGAAGGCATGGTGGTGCCGTTGGAATTATCGATTGAGCGGATTCGTCAGTCACGATGTCGCAGTGGTCGAGTGATCATGGCGCATTCGCTGTGGAGACATTTTTTAAGAGTAGTGGTTCTTACGTAATTGCTCGTCGATAATTTTGTTTAAAGTTCGGTATTCGGCGAATACGTGATGAATCGAGTATAAATTTAATTCGTTCGTGGGTGCAGAGATTCCGCGCAACTGCTTCGGGTATTAATGTCTACGGCCAGGGCCCGGTTTATCTTCAAGGACTCCCGAAAACATTGAACTGGTTGAAAGCAGTTTACGTGCAAACCCGCGACTTTCAATACAGAAAAGAGCAGCCTCACTGGGACTTTCAAGGGCGATTATTCATAAAATTAAAAAAAAAGATCTGAAGTTTCGTCCTTTTAAAATTCAAAGCGTTCAAGAACTGAAAGAAAGTGACTTTGATTTACGGAAAAATTATTGTGAAACGATGTTGGAGCGTTTTCGTACTGTAAATCCCATTTTTTGGGGCGACGAGGCTCATTTGCACTTAAACGGCCACGTCAACAATCAAAACTGCAGTTACTGGTCTCCAAGAACCCGCAAACCTCGATTGAAACATCAAAACCCATTGCATTGCCCCAGGGTAACTGTTTGGTGTGCCTTAGCCACGCATGAGGTAATTGGACGATTTTTTTTCGAAAATTCTAGAAGCCAGGCGACGAATGTGAATGGTATGGTGAAAATTATCGACGCATGATTACGGAATTATTTTTGCCAAACCTGCGAGCTACGATACTCTTCACACACGTGGTTGCAACAGGATGGGGCGACTGCACACACAGCCAGAGATTCGATGAATTTGCTTCAGAAAAAATTCCCCCAAAAACTGATCAGACGCTTTGGGGACATTCCATGGCCGCCGATGGGGCTACCTCAAAGAGAGGGTTTATAATGAAAATCCCCAATCTATTGTGGCTTTAAAGGAAAATATTTGTCCAGAAATTAGCTCGATTGAACCAAGTTTACTGCAGCGTATGGCGCGGAACACAAGGGTCCATTTTGAACAGTGTATTCAACTCGACGAATGGCATCTGGATGACATACTGTCTAAAAAATAAAATTCGCACTTCCATGCTATCGAGCAGTGCTCCTTAATAAAACTTTGTGTCAATTATTACGTTTATTATTCAAGTTTTAAAATATAACTCTGCTACCAGACACCCTGTAATACTTTGTTAGTGGTTAGAAATTTAGTAAACATCATTGTCATTTTTATGAATGAAAAATATTTAAATGATTGAATGTATAACAATAACTTGTTTATTGCAACTAAAGTTATGTTTAAAAAGTTCGCAAGTAAGCATTATATGCTTGCCAAAACAATATATTGGTATAGTGAACATAAGGTAGTTGTCGTGACAAAGCCACAATCATGTTCCTTCCTTGCATGCTCGTAAGTTATTTCTGTCATGTGCTATGCGAAAAACTTCAGTTTGTTGCAATTTCATGATCAAAGAAATTATCGAAATCAGGGAACGATAGCATATAACACTATAATCATCAACATCTTTGAAATAATAAGAACTACTGACCCCAACGGCCCATAAAACGTACTCAAAAATTGTGAATTTTTTTTAATACTTCAAGAACTTTTTTATTGCCTCAGATTCCTCATCAGACCAAATACGAACTCTTTTACTTATTCACATACCCATTCAGCCAACAAGACCTTTCGCGGTGAAGACATATTTTCCGTTAAAAACATTTCTGATAGACCTTGCTCTCTCTCTCTACTTTGACACATGTCACGAATCACAAATTAACTCTGAACTGTACACAACTCCGCACTCAAAACTTAAATAGCAAAAAATTACTCTTTTTTTTGTGATTGATGCAGTAGTATGTGAATGTGTGTTTGTATGTGTATGGAATTCAATTTATAATGTAACAAAGGCTAAAATGAAACTGGGTCAAATATTATACTCGAATACACGGTGCACACTGGTAGAAAATAATTTCGCTGTCATTTATGATTTTATCAAGCAGAATAAAAAATATGGCTTAAAGGAAAAATAAGAAGTACAACCTACAGATACTTACATCCTCTATAACAAAAGTCCAATCTTTATCTTCTAATTCGTGGGTGCGGGGATCCTTGAAGAGAGTCACTGTTATACAATGATTATCGGGAACTGGCCAGGAGACATTACCGACCAGCGGATTCATCATATCGGGTTCCCAAGGCAGCGGTGCAGAGGCAACACGTCTTGAACGTCTCGTCCATACAACGGATAAGTTTGAGGGGCGCCTAGAAACATTAAAGTAATAATAGATATTTATTTCTCATTAATGTGTTCTACAAAAATTGTATAAATCAAGAGAAAATTGAAAAAAAGAAAATAGAGCAAACAATTTCCAACATACGAGTATAAAACTAAGCAACATTTGTTTAGTATAAATTTAAAAAAGAAGACTGTAAAAAAAACAAAATAAATTGCTTAAAGCATCAGCTGCTTGTTACAAATAAAAAAAAACTTACATCTACTATTTTCTTTCATAAGTATATCTATCTTTTTTGCGTATTAAAGTGACATGATATTTTTATATTTCTTTTATTCAAAGCTAAACTGGGTCATCGTTTTACACAAACATTACGAATAGTTATGCTGTTTTTACGAGGGTGCATCTAAGGTTTTTAGCTAGCGGCAAACAGAAAACAATTTCTGTTGTAAAAGCTTCAATTTAAAGTTGTTTAATATTTGTTTTGCGGCCATTTTTTATTAAACATGGAGATAGTACTTTTGTATTAGAGAGTGCTTTTATTTAAATGGTCTCAGGTCCTGCCAATACAAAATAATGGTGGCAGAACTGAAAACAGCACAGAGCAGAGGCGAAGATGAGCATTGTGTAAAGGAGAGTTAACGTTATTACGAGAGAGGGTTACCATATTTCATTTTTAATGAAACGAAATTTGTCAAAGTTTTTGAGATTTTCGTTTGGGAATATCCTACTGACCCTCTCCCCTTGATCCGGGTCTACTATCAATACAACATAATTTGTGTGATGAGAATGCGCTAACCGAGTTGGTTGGTTTACATGGTAGTCTGCTACACGCAGGCTGTCAAGTAAGGTCTGAATGACCCCGTTTTGACAAGACCATACCACTCGCCAGGTAAATAGAGTCTTAGAGCCTATGCTCGCACTAAGACTAGGGAGCTAGATCCATCCCGTAGCCGAGAGATATCTTAAAATATCGTTGAAACGGCACCTAGATAACTCACTGAGATCCTCCAGTATGTAGTCTCCAAGAAATTTGTGTCTCCTGACAGCCAGGGCAGGGGATTCGCAGAGAAGGTGAAAAACCGTCTCCTCTTTCTCTATGTCCTTACAACTGCGACAGTGGTCATTATAGGGGGGGTCCAAATCGCCTGGCATGTTCTCCTAACACCCAGTGACCTGTTAATATTGCCAGCAACCTCGATAAGTTCCTCCGATCACGACCTATCAGTTGCATAGTGCGCCTAAAATCAAAAGAGGGCCACATCAATTTAGAGACCCTACATGTGCTCAGTCTCCGCCTCCTTAAGAAAGTGACTGAAGATGCCGCTCTTAATATTCCCCAAGGGGATTGCGACTGACCGAATATTTAGAGATATTTTAACCCTGAATACTTATAACCCTGAAATAAATTTACACCTTAAGCGAAGAAAGACAAAACCAGGGAACTAGAAAAAAACAAAGCAAATATAAAAGAAAGTGAACTTTCATCAAAACAATGGATGAAATCTCGGCGCCCTATTATTGATATTAAGCTCTTAAGATCCCTTTTCAGTTTAAAAACAGAAAGACTTGGGTTAGTAGCTTTCTAGAGCACCTCTAATATGATTCTTGATTTGATATTCCCGCAGGGTGATTTAATAGATGTAGATTTTTTAAACGAATTTCCGTTCGTTGAGAGACAAACCGATTTCGGCTATATGCTATATTTTTCGTTCTTTCGGCCAGAAATTGGTTTAAAAAATCTTTATCAAATCACTCTGTGTGAATATCAAATTCAGTATCATATTAGAGGTGCTTTAGAAAGCTACTAACTAAATTCTTTCTATTTTTAAACTAGAAAGGGAAAATAATCTTTGGAAGTATAATCTCATAAATAATCTCATATCTCAATCTAACCGAAAGAGCGAAAATGACACTGAAGATGGCACATAGCCGAAACCAGTTTGTCACCAAATTAAACTTGACAAGGGATGACAAAAATTCGTTCTAAGAATCTACACCTCTAATATATTATCTAATATCAAACTATTCTTGTTCCATTTTACTATCACAATACTTATAATACCGCCGTCGTATAGCTTATAGATATTGCGCTGTGAAAGTGTATTTGTTTCGAACCAAACTAAATTACGCTGCAATTTTCTTAAATGTGTGTTTATGAAGCATTTTGAAGCGTTTTATTTTCTTTTGATAAAACTTTTAAAAATCAATCCAATCGCCTTGAAGGAAAAGGCCTTAGAGCTTTTAAACACTTGTGTTTAATTTATTTTTGTTTTTGTTTTAACCATTTTGAAGAGTTTAAGAACTGTAGTTTCTATAACATCAAACACATTTCTTTTTAAACTACATACCTACATATATATGTTTGCTATTAAAACATGATTCATAAATATTTAGTTAATATCTAATATTGGCTGGCAGTGCGTCAAATCAAGGAAAATAGCTCAAGGAAACTATTTGCGTTTTAAACTTTAAGATCCATGGAAAAGAACTGACGCCATGGGAGCATTATGCTTGCAATAAACAAGTGACTATTGTAGCACTGACTTCCCTTCAGATTACTTAGGGACAGTAAAGTGTAATTTACTTATGATGTGTATAAAACTAAATACCGCAAGATTCCATTGAAAAAAATACTGCTTACTTTAACTTTTACACTTAAAAAATCGATTTTAAGTGTTTTTATTTCGAATACATAATTTCTTGTGAGTGATAATACCTAAAAAGGGGCAATCGAAGCTGCTGAAGATTATTTTCTCGTGTTTGGATTTTCAACTCCCCTTATTTCCTATAAACATATAACGTGCCGGTACAAATTTACAAACATAAACACACGCGACTTGCAGACCAACACACATACATTAGTTATAGACAGCTAATATATTGTAACTACGCACACATCATTAGAACGTGGTAGCCAACATATTAGGAAATCAAAAATACACGTTGTTTATACCTCGTAATTCTCATTTAGTTTATACTAAATATTGGATATAGTGTGGTGATTTGGCAATGAAAGGGGGAGTAGTTATCGCTACCGTACGAACTATAGTTACCAGCAGGACACCTGAACTGTAGTCCGAAAGCTTTTACCGATTCTTGTTCAGATTTGCCGAATACAAGGTCTGCCGATATTATTTTGTATTTACCATAGAATAGAAGCATTTTAGACGAAATTATCTTATATTCATTCCTTCGTATTGAATCGTATTTAGCCGAATTCATTCTCCTGAAATTATCTTGTATTAATCGTAGTGTAGTTGCTTGATAAATATAATGTTTCACGACATTATTCTTCGTAATAAATCGTATTTTGGCGAATACAAGGTCTCCCGAAATTAAATCGTATTTTGGCGAATACAAGCTCTCCCGAAATTATCTTGTATTTACCGTAGATTATTCGCATGGTAGTCGAATATAAGGTCTTCTGAAATTATGTTATATTCTTTGTATTGAATCGTATTTTGCCGATTACGAGATCTTCCGAAATTATCTTGAATTTGTTGTAACCTCGTAGGCAAATGCACATTTACTGTAATAGTTTCATTTACTAAATAGCTGTGCTCATACAGCACCATTTACACATACGTTTTATAGGAGGCAGACCTTTTAGTAAAACTCTGGAAAGGCTGAACGTAATCCCAGCTGGGAAAAAAATTGCGTTACGAAAATCTTTAAGTATTCACTTAAATTTTTAAGAATTCAAGGCAATATTTCTTGTTGTTTCATGGAAGTTTTTGATTGAGTGATTTGAGTAATTTTTAAATACTTTTTATTTGGCGATCATAATAAATATAATTTTTAACGTTAACGAAATACGGTAATATTAATTTAAAGAAACTCTACTCATCCCCAATCAAGTTTTAGTTTTATTAAACATAAAGTATACAATAAAAATCATCTCATGCCAAGTTACAATCCAAAAAAAATTTAATGATAAATGAAAACATGATACGAGTATTATGCGGGTTGTAGCTTAAAAACAGGAAGTTCTTATATGAAAAACAGAAGAATAAAAATAATAAATTTTATATGCAGTAAAAGTGTTTACAAACACTGATGCTGATAGGGCAGAATTTTTCAATTTATTACATGTGTTCGTTTTTGTTGTTGTTGTTGATTTTTATTCAATGAAAGTAAAGAAAATAAAACCTAAAAAAATGAATTAAAATCATAAAAACTTAATCAGCAACACACATTGCTTACTTCATTATCGTTAATACTTAAATCAAAGAGCAAATTATGTTGCGAGAATCAGAACAAAGTGAAGGCACAAACCATTAATAGGAAGAAATTTGCATTTTCTCTTATTTAATTAAGGTTAAGAAATAATAAATTGAACTAACGTGATAATCATTACTCGTTGCATAGTGGATGTATATGTAGAAAACGTGTGACCAACCAAAGGGCAATTACTGGATCAAAAAGAAAATCCCTGATGCACCGTACCTCGGTGCTTTAAAAAAAGGAAGGTGGCGTCATAGTAGAATAGCGATAGCCATAAATGTAAAAAATACTAAAGACCGTGATCCAATATTACACATACTCATACGATTCCATCAGAAAAAAAATTTGATAGAATTCTGTCCCGCTCAAAAAGTAATCGCAGATCAACAGAACAACAAAATGCTACAAATCGTATAGAACCTATTATTATCTAGAATTTTTCAAAACCTTAAAAAAAATCGGACAGACCTGTCAAAATATTTGTCACACACATTCAATTTTTAATTACACTGTCATTCTGTTTGAGCACACATGCGATTTGTGGCAAATCTACTAACTAAATCTGATCATGGCTTTCACATGGCACCTTACACTCGAGTCATATTAACCGACAGCTGACATTCTTGAGTGATTTTTGACCTCAGAATGTTATTTCCACTATCAATGCATGCCGCAGGTAGTGTGAAAACATCCCCCTCAATAAGCGGATTTAATTTAAATAATTAAACTTCGCATACGTCGAAACGGCTGCTAATTGAGGAAAGAAACTTAATTCTTGCCGGGACCAAATAATTTAGCATTATCAAGACTAACGGCGTATTGAAATATAGGAATTTTTAAGCCCGCTAGAACTGTCAATTCTGAAAAACCGCGAAAATATTAAATTTAATTTTGGGCTACTTTTTCAAACACTTCTTGGCAAATAATCGAGAGGTGTCAAATCGAACGACCTTGAGGGCGAATTGACACGTCCATTTCTTGAAGACAACTTATCGCTAAATTTTTATCTCAACAAGTCAATGATTGCGGTCGCCCGCAGCGGCATCCTGTTGAAACCACATCTCGCCCGGATGAATGTCATCCATATTTTTAACAAAAAATCATTGATCATGGTGTGGTAACGATCTCCATTGACAGTAGCGCGATCGTCGGCTTTATTTTTGAATAATTAAGGCCCCATGAAGTCACCAGCATGTAAACTGCACCAAACGGTGAATTTTCCCGGATGTAATGGAGTCTGTAGGGTCTGTTGTAAATTTGGTTTTACTGCATGTGTTGCAATTTTGTTTATCACCAAAACCCGCCAAACCAAACATTTGCCTCATCGCTGAACACTGATGAGTAAATAATTTGGTAGCGTTGTTCAGGCGCCAGCCTATTCACGATGATTTGCCAGAGTATACTGACAATAAATATCAAAAAGCCTGCGCAATATGACAGTTCAATTGACAGTTAATCCTATTTTAAATGTGTTTGTTCTGTTATTTCTTCAAACATATGCTACATAGTTTAAATTGAGATCTCAAATAATTTTTGAAGAAAGTCGAATAAAGTTTTTTGTAATCTCGTTTTCATTAGTTAACAAAATAAAAATCTTCAGTCTTAATATTCAGGCTTTTATTTTTTTTAGAAGAAATTAAATATAATAAGAAATTATTCACCGTATGTATACTTTAGCAACTGTGTGTATTTTCTATTTCGCTAAATTAAATTCTTGAATAGAAATGTTTAGATTTCCCTCAGTATTTTTTTTTTTATTTCCAATATAAGAACAGAAAACGTTTTAAAACAAGTTGTAAACATTTTCACTATTTGACATTTTTAAAAATTTAAATTAAAAATATCTAGAATAATAATTTTTTTCTCCTAAATATGTGTATGAACTAACGTTAGCAGACGATAGTTGAAGAGACACAAACCTAAATAAAATGCTCATTAATATTATAAAATAGTAATAAATTCTGTCACTTAAAAATGCATTTTATGTTAATACGTTGTAAATTAAATGCAAAATGAAGACATACAAATTCAAATAAACGATTGCGAAAGGCAGCCAGACTACATACGAGTACAAGCCAGCCAGACAATGATCATTAAAATAACAAGTGAAAAGAGCGAGGGTGTCATTAAAAAAAATATATATGTATAAACATTTTAAAAGTGTTCAACCTAAACCAAATTAAAAAAAAAATTATTAAAGGAAGTAAGAAAAGAAAACTAATTTTATTTTGTGATTTATATTTATATATCCTTTTCTATGAATTTCGCAAATGCGATTTGCACCATTTGTAATAGATTTTGTATATAGGATCCGCCAAATAACTTTTTTTTTTTTGAAAATAATATGAAAAAAACTACTGAATATTTTCCCAAATTTCTTTTTTTATTTGAAGTACAAATCCTTCCGGTTAATAATGGAAAATAATTTCATTCAAAAGGTTGCCTTGGCTGGCCATGCAGTAGCCTACACGATCGGTTCAATTTTTAAGCTTATTATCGATTGTGTGCAGCTGTATTTCACCAATGGCTTCACGAATATTGTCCTTTAGGGCGTCAATTGTCTCTGGCTTGTCGGCGTAACACTTATCTTTGACGGCACCCCACAAATAATAGTTCAACGGTGTCAAATCGCAGCTCCGAGGTGGCCAAACGTCATCAGCTCTGCGGCTGATAATGCGATCTTCAAAAAATACGGCGCAAACATCGAGTGTAGCTTCGGCTGTGTGGCACGTAGTGCCGTCCTGTTGAAACCAAATGTTGCCAATATCCTCCTCTTCAATTTTTGTGAACAAAAATTCGTTCAACATGGCCCGATAACGATCGCCGTTGACTGTCACGGCCACTCCTTGCTCATTTTCGAAGAAAAATGACCCAATTATGCCTCTGGACCAAAATCCGCGCCAAACAGTGACTTTTTTTGGGTGCCACAAATGCGACCATTTTGCTTGTTTACATACCCACCAAGATCAAAATGAGCTACATCTGAAAAGATGATTTTTTTTTTTTTTTTGCAAAATCGGCATCTTCTGTAAGTCGATCGCAGGCCCACTTAGCGAAGCGAAACCGCATTGGATGGTCAGTTGGCTTCAACTCCTGAACCAATTGGACTTTGGTTAGCGTCATGCCAAGGTCTTTATACAAAATTCGTCTCAATGATGTCTCCGAAATGTTCAAACGGTGAATTGATGTTGATGGCGCTTCACGAATACTTTCTGCCACAGCAGCAATATTCTCGGGTGTACGCACTGTTTTTGGCTTTTCACGCTTTGGTTTATCGATGAGGATGCCAGTTTCTTTCACAAGATAACGAACATACGGAGCTGACGGTGCTTCTCTTCTTCCAAAATCTGTACGCAATTTTCGCACACATTCTGCAACATTACCATGATTTTCAAAGTAATGTCGCAATATTTCCCAGCGTTGTTCAAGCGTATACACAACCATATTCGTTCAGCGAAAGAATAAAACTAATTATCTGTCAAATCAGACATGAGCTAAGTGTTACCATTCACGAAATAAGCACAAGTTGAAAAAAAACGTTAGATGGCGGACCCTGTATTTGTGCTGGAGTTTTCGAAAAAAGAGGATTTTATAATGCATCTTGGCCTTTCTTTGTTGACTTGAATTGTTATGCACGAAAATCAAAGCGTTAAGGGCACTAAAAGTGTAAGCAGATAAAACAACTTATGTCAACACGGTAGTTTTCGTTCACGCAATCACCTATGCAGAGTTACAAACACACACAAGTAATTCAAAGTTCTTGTAGAGAGAAAAATTAAAAAATATATTTTCAGATGCGTTTAGAAATAACAACGTATGTAGGCACGCCTTGCTTTTTTAGTAATGAAAACTACTACTGTCAACAAGACCTTGATTTTTGGCTTGCCGAAAAAACCACGTCAAAGGTTTTTTCGGCTTCGGCTCATCTTTGGCACGATATTCGGCCGATTGATCGTCTGTTTCCGGGTCGTAAGCGTAGATCCAAGACTCGTCACCAGTTATAATACGTTTAATGACATCCTGGTAGTCGGAAAGCATTGTTTGACAGACGTCAACACGACGCTGTTTTTCAAGAAAATTTAGTGATTTTAGAACCAGTCGTGATATCACTTTTCTTAGGCCCAAATGAAATTTTAAAATGGTTTTCACTGATCCCTCCGATATTCCAACGATATCAGTAAGGTCTCTGACTGTTAACCATCGATTCTCGTACACCAATTCCTTGATTTTATTGACGTGTTGATTATCAATTGATGTTGATGGCCATCCTGGACGTGGTTCGTTGTCAACGCGTTCTCGACCCTCTTTGAATAATTTATACCAATCAAAAACACTTGCTCGGGACATACAATTATCAGCGAAGGCCTCTCTTGCAAGATTCTGAACGTTTCGGCATCAGAAATTTCATTCCGCATGGAACTTCTTTGTTGAATAATTTCACTCATTGTAAAAATCGCCGAATGCACTTGTTGTACTTCAGAAGGACAAGCCTATACTAAACACTAATGATTACTTTGCTGTGATATTTGGCACAGATGTAACTGACAGTCATTCCAACGTGGAAAAAAAATTTCGGCGAATGGATTTCCGCGCGAAATTTAAATTAATAACTCTGACTATTTTTTGCCCACAGTAGTACATACATACATATTTAAAGTAAAATAAGAGTTGAATTATTTTTTTTTATATTGCTCTGTAGAGTTTAACACAGAGCAATGTGGCATTACTAGTTGAAAATCGACAAAAGTGGACAAACGCGTTTATTCATGCAGACGCGGATTCAGTTTAAGCCTTTGGGAGAAAGTTTTAACGAAAACAAACAATTCTTTAATTATTCTAAATTTTTTGTTTAAGAAAATTTTAAACCTTAATTTTATAGGGCGAAATTGCAATATTTCAGACTTCCTGGATCTGCTCCACAAATTTAAAATACTGCCTCAGCCGAATTTAATTTTCTTTTTTTTTATTTCCTTTATTTTAACAGAGTTAATCTTAAAAGATTTTCAAATCTCGGTGTATTTAATGAAAAACATTTTAAGTCATTGCGATCTTAACGTCACTCAAAAGAGATTTTAAAAGCAGAAATTTTATTAAAACAAATATTCTTTCATTGCCCATTTTTTTTTCTTATTTTCTACACACATTTCATTAATTTTCTTTTTCTTTTAATCACTAAACCCCACCCGTCAACTCATATTATTGTTTAAAACAGGGTGTCCGCCGGGAAGGTATACTACTTTGTTTTGCCGCCATTTTGGTAAACATTAGTCTTGACAAATCATATTTGGCAGTCGTGAAGTAGAGACGTGGCAAATTTATTATGGAAAAATATTCGGTAAACCAACGTGATTTAATCGTTACGTGAAATTTTTGAGAGAAACAACGTGCCAATGATTTCGACGTAAGAGGGACTGTAGCTGATAGGCCCAAGCATGGACCACAACGTAAAGCAAGATCGCCTGAAAACATTATTGCTGTTCAAGAAAGTGTTCAAAAGAATCCATCAACCTTAATTCGACAACGTGCTGAGGAGCTTGTTCTTCAAAGAACAACTTTGGTCCAAATTTTGCACAAAGATTTACATTTGTTTCCATTTAAGATTCAGTTGACACAAGAGCTTCTTCCAGAAGACCATTTACGCCGCCGTACATATGCCAATAGGATGCTACAGCACGCCCATGACAACCCCGATTTTCATGAAAAAATCATAATGAGTGACGAGGCACATTTTCATTTGAATGGATAAGTGAATAAACAGAATAGTCGGTTCTGGGCAATGGAAAACCCTCATCAGTCACCTTTGCATCCATTAAAAGTGACAGTCTGATGTTCAATTTGTTCAGGAGGAATCATTGGACCTTACTTCTTTGAAACTGAAAACGGCGTAACGGTAACTGTCAATGGGGAGCGATATCTGCATTTAATCAAAAATTATAAACAAACAAAGTTGTATACCTTCCCGGCGGACACCCTGTATATGTTGTTCATTTTTATTATTTAATATAGAATCATAAAGTTGATATTTTGCTTTTTTTTCTTCTACATTTTAAATGAAAAACATATTGTACTAAATAAACATGATAACAGACCCAATAACAGCTAACTACCCAGTGCAATTGCAAGTAGAAAATCCCCAATTATTGTTCTTATACCATATTGAGGCGTCTTGTCTTGTCTTGTCTTGTCATATTTCCTGACAGTCCTTAGAAAAGAAATGAAAATGACATGACCCCTTGTATGTGTGTATTTAGTAACATTTAACTGAAACACACTCATACCTAAAACTCAACCTCAATAAGTAGTTAAGAAGGTTGGGGAGAAATGAATGGGACGTTAATATGCCGTTGTATGCCATGCACAAATACATTGAGTCAACATGCAATAGATATTTTCATAAGCCCCGTATAAATAAAAATAGCTAAAAATCAATAAATAAATCATAGCAAGTTTTTAATAAAAAGAAATAAGTTTGTAATTCTAATGGAAATTGTCGTTAGAAAAAATAAAATTTATTTAAAAGAACGATGATATCGTCGTTTAGCTTACAAAGAGAACTAAGTCTGCTTTATCTTCTTAGGAAAAGAAAAAAAAGGGTAGGAAAATAAACCAGGAGTTCCTTTAAATTCTTTGCTAAGAAATAATTTTAAAACAATAAAAGCTTCTTTATTGGACAAACTGAAATGCATCTGGTCTGTTTAACCCAACACCTATAAGAAATAAAATTCGAGAATTATGTTCCCAATTTTAGCTTCATTTATCGCCGAGTTAGATTAAAATTTACAATAACTTTTTTTTTTATATTCGCACATTTATTTTTATAGAAATGTTCACAAAAACTCAATTTAATTTCACAATGTCTTCTACAACAAAATGAATGGGAACAGTTTGCAGTTTTTGTATATATTCAAAGTATTTTTCATGCCCGGCTGCTGCTTTGCCCCATTTTTCGCTCAAAATATTAGCCACGAAATAGTGCAACAGTGAATAAACCAAGTGCTAGAGTGAACCATATGATCCAATACACAGTTCAAGTGCTTCGAAGCTTGTGCTGCAAAACCGCTTTACGTGTCTCTTGCTAGATTCATCCTAGTCATTCTTTAATGTTCGCGTCATACGCTTAGCTACACGCAAAGAAAAAACATGGTTGAGATAATCATAAGTTAAGAACAACATATTATGATTGAATTACATGGTTGTAAACAAATCATTTTATTATTGTAGATAATAATAATATGATCCTCGTATAATGATAGAAATGCCAAAAATGTATGTTATTGATTGACAACGGTTGAGGTACGAACACGCGACTAAAGACATCGAATAGTCAACGCGCTAACAATTGAAGCCACAGCAGCCTCATACTTTGATTAAACATCAAATGAATTTTGCATAGTGAAAAATGTTAAAATGTTATTTGTGGTTACAATTTTAGCCAAAATTATATTGCTCAGTTCAACCATATTGCAAGTTTATGAATGGGAATAAGTCAATGATTAAATGTAAACAATAACTTGTTCATCGCAACTAAAATAAAATTTCTAAATAACCATTATATGTTTGGCACAACAAAATATTGTTGTAGAGAACATAATATGGTTGTCGTCATGCGACGGAAATGCTTCTTTTGTCTTTTAGTCCGCTAAACCGCTCACAATATGATGCATTACACAGTCATTTTTCCTCATATACACGGTATGATTTGGGAAGCTTGCGTATTCAATTTGTATGAAGATTTTTCGCGGTTTGGGCTTATCGTAATGACCCCAACATTCATTTCCAGCCTGAAAGCCGAAACCACTTGTTCACAGTTTAAGTAACTTTGAATAATCTATCTAGTTTCTGGGAAAACTTGCGCTATGATGGGCCAAGTTAGGATAGACCTAAGCTAAAGACTATTTAATATGAAGCAGATAATGCAGATCAAAATAAACCTACGTTTAAGACACTGAGTTATGCCGTCAGCTAGCAGTCACAAAGATAAGGCTTGCTATAACTGAGCTCAACGTCAGAAGTTCTGACTTATACCTAATCGTGGTGGCCGGCCGATAACAGGTTACTGCCCCTGCTAGGAGTCTGTCTAAATGTATACATTACTCATGGGAATTATGTGAATTCTGTGAAGAAACTTCGGGTTTAATTGGCCGAGAGAGGAAATCGAAAGAGATGGGCCAGAATGCCTCGCGGAGGGTGGACGGATCAAACTCTAAAGAGGCTTCTGAGCAAGAGACTGGTACTGGTCCTGAGCATAAGACTTAGGACCACGGGCAGACACTTGTTAAGTATGGCCTTAGACAAATGCTAGCAATTACAAGAGACAGTCGACAGTCTGAAATCACTACAGTCAAGAGTAAAGACTATGGCTTGCTTGAAGTGAGTTCAAGGAAAGAAATCATTTTAATTACCCTATCTACTGTTAAAGTCGTATGCCAAGTGATGGTTCTTATCTTTTTCTATTTTTTAACAATATTAAAGGTAATCACAGATTGCTTTTAAAACTGCTTAACTCTTAGGCTTCCTAAAGAACAGTTCATGCGATCTTAATTTGAAAAATCGGGCATTCGGCAATTATTTGAAAATATGTTGGGAAATATATCGAGGCGTGGTCTTTAAAGTTGTTTTTGTCAGAAAATTAAGATGAGTTATAGAGCAAAATTAATTGCTTTCAAATATATATTTGATAGAGAATAGAGAGATTAATTAATTTTAAATTGTCGTTAATTTCCCATATATTTTGAACTATCAGACTAAAATTATATCTAAAAATAAAAATGGTTAAATACCATAAAACAATTCAAACCTCAAAGGTATGCTTGGAGAGAATAGCTTCAATAGGTGAGCCTCAGGCTCAGTTGTTTTGAAGGAACGCACTTTTAGTTCGAATTTATACCGGGAAATGATGCCAAAAATTTCGAACATTACTGCATATCAACTCCATATTTATTAGGAAAGAAAACACATTGAATTTTGAACTTTCAAGAGGTTTACCCTTATTTATTATTAAAATTTGTAGTTCATATTTGTTATTTTAATTAGAAAAAAAAAATCAAAACAAGTATAAACAACTAAAGCAAGGTTTTTAACCTGCCATCAAAGAAAAAGAAATGAAAATTAACATTTTGATTAAAAAGCAAACTTCAACTTTTAGCATAAATTAACACAATCATATAACAACAACTTGTTTTATAAAATCCGACAGTTCATTAAACCATTTTATCATTAGCGATGCGTATATAAAATTTGGGAAATATATTTCGAACATTAATCACTCTTTCCAATCAAACAACTTGAACGGAAAGTACAACTACAGCCCATTAAAGAAAACATTAAAGAGTAAATTAAAAACAATCAAATTAATTAGTTCAATCCAAACCAGTACTTTGTGCTCATATTTGCACTTTAAAAACGTTTCTTAATTAATTAATTTTCAGTTTGCAATTAATTTGTATGTATTTTATTTTCAAAATTGGCGCAACCATTGGCAAAACAACAACAACAACTGCTTGAAAACCAAACAAAATGTGCAAAATTGATTGAACAAATCTGAATCTTTGAACGCTGCCGAGCAATAAAAAAAAATCATAAAAACGAAATTTATTTCCAAACTATTTTAAAGCTAACGTTTTTAATAAAGGGTGCTTCAAAATTGAGGATAGAGGTAAATTAAAGCATTGACTTCGAAATTTTGTATGTGGAGGTTTGATATCAATTCATCCCCAAAGGAGACTATGCAATAATGTTAAATCCAAGGATTGAGGCGACTATTTCCGATCACCGAAACGAGGGACTACACGACCATAAAATGTCTTTTGGAATAATTGAATATCACACAGATCTGTTAAAACCACATGTGTGTCCACATCGATATCATCCCTATTAAGCAGATATCGTACGCCAGTAACACTTATTGCTTGTGCATTGTCTCATTTGCACTGTAGTATGTTCCGATGCCGCTTCCAGCCCAAATTCTTCTCAAATAATGGAAGGTTTTTCATGTATTTCTTTTTTGATAATCTCATGAAGATATTCTGAACAACAAGTACTACATAATTGACGCTTAAGGAAGTCATCGCATAGAAAAATTGCACTTCCAAAATTACTTTTACTTGCTGCTGTTCAATAATCAAAAAACCTATGATCGGCTTGTTATTGCGGCCAGTCTGTTTAGCAGCCTCAATTAATCCAGTTTTCCAGAATTTTTTTAGTTCTCTCTTCACTTCTATTAAATTTTGAAATGTCATTTAGTCATGTTGTTTCTTCCAGGGCTTTTTAAGCTACCAGCTCTCGCTTTTTTCCATTACACCATTTTACAACACATTATTTTAAGTTTTGCTCGAATTTTGAGACACCCTTTACACAGATGAAAATTAACAAAATTTTAAGGTCACATTTACTTTCACTTTAAAATAAAAATATTTGTTATAAAATATCGAAACCAATCAGTAAACATTTGGAGTTTGTTGTGAAATCACTAGTAAAGAGAAACAAACTTCAAATTGAATATAAAAAATATCATACAGTACGACCTCGATTTGCGCAAACGACGGGATATCGGTGTTGTAGTCTTTAACGGCCATTAGCAACTGAGAAAAAAAATTTACTATAACTAAACGCGCAAAATTTCGGTTTATTAAATTGGAGAATACATGTTTGTCCTTAAAATATATTGAAATTATTACCAATATATAAGCGCCACACTCTAACTCTTCAGAATTCCTACATTGGCAAATAAACTACGGAGTTCCTACAGAGATTAACATATCCAACTCTTGCGAGGCTTCCTTATTCATCCCTGTCGGAAGCTCACGGTCTAACGCCGTAGAGGTATCTTTAAATATTGATCCTTCAACCCCTCGCGAGGCATTCTTGGACATCTCTCCCATATTCCACCTTTGACCAACTAAAACCGTAGTTTCTTCATAGATTAACATCTCCGCCTCCTGCGAGGCTTCTTGATTCACCCCTCTAATGGAGAAAAATATGTCCACCCACACAGAGCTCCATATGCCTGTGTAAGTCTATATTAAAACTGAAGATCGAGTGGAATCCATACTTCGCATACTTGACCATATATAACCGTGGATCAAGGGTTTTTTATGCGAGGTATAAGTCAGAACTTTTGACAGTGCACTCAGTTACGGCATGCCATACTTTTCTGCCTGCCAGCTGACGGCCCCCAGAAGTAGTGAGGGAGGTGGCAATTCGAAATGATATTTAATTTTTTTTAAACTAGTTGCAAAGCTAACAATTACACAAACAGCTGATAATGAAATTATTTCAGAGCCGTGCTAAAGCATTGACGCTGACTCTGTAACGTTTTAAAAGAACTGCTTCGGAGGGTGAAAATCCCTAAACACAAACAACATTAAATGTAGTTTAAGGGCTAAATAATGTGAAAAAAGGGTAGTCTGTTGCAAGTGTATAAAAAGAGTAAATTGTATAAGTTTTTTAGTAGCAAACTACTAACAGTTGTTTGTTGAAAAACAATTTCAAGCAACTATAATTTTGTTTTCAATTGAAGTAATAATGTATCGCTAATGTCTACTTAATTATATAAACTAATTAGCGATAAATTTCTTAAGTATGCAACACAATTACTTTCAACAGAACAAAACAGTTTCATATAAAACTTAAAAAACACAGACAGAAAAAACTATTCGAAAATTGAAGAAAAACCAAAACCTTGTAAATATCGCATAACAACGAACCTCCAGTCATTTCAAACATTTCCTTATACAACGACAATAAAAAACATGTAAACTACCCTTACAGGGGCTTTATGAAACAAATCTAAATACTTTGGGGGCAACAAGGAAGAGGGAAATGTTTCGAAATCTGGTTATAACAAGAGTTTTCTTTTGTGTAATTGAACTTGAGTTCATGATTTGTTGAAACACACTGGCTCTCATACATTTCCTAAAAAAATTTGGAAACGGCTGACTACATAGCGATTCGATTCAACGCACTTGTTTTGGTAAAGAATCGTTAAAAGCAATTTTATTTTTGTACGAGAGTAGCGCCAGAATTACTTGAGCTAGTCGATATTATTAAGCTTAAGTTTAAAAACTGCCACTGTATTAAGTCCAAAGGAATTGGCGTTATTTTCATTTGAATACTCACATTTCAATCACTTTTAAGCGTATGCAAGCAATTTCTCTTGTCTCCACAAGAAATTATATACCAATACCAAAATTGAAGGGAAATTCCTAGGCCAACAGCCCAATTTTAAGCGCTCACCATACTGTTCTCTCAATAACTGCATTGTAGCGCTTTGAAGTGTGGCTTGTTGCACGGTATAGACTATTCAATTCAGACATAAAGAAATCAACATTCATTTTGAATGTGTTATGCGAAAAAATTATTCCGGTATGGTCACGACAACCATATTATGTTCTCTACAACAATAGTATTGTGGCAAACATATAATGTTGATTGATTTGAAATATTTTTAAACATGACTTTAGTTGCCATAAACAAGTTATTGTTAATATTTAATCAATAAATACTTTCCATCAATAAAAATTGCAATATGGTTGAGTGGATAAAAAAAATTACAAGAATTCTAACCACAAATTATTGTTACAAAAATAATATAATACCTCTAACCATAAAAAATTCCTAAGTAATATAATATGTAAATTTTTTTTAGTGTTCTATCATAATATATTAATCTAATCTAAAGATAAATGTGAAAATAAAGTCAAGTTCCTATACAACAATTTCGCTCGCTAAAAGTACTGAGAACAAATTGAAAACCATGTGCAATACCATCCCATTTCTAGGCAACTTGCTAGTTTGGTAACATTTTTCCCAAGATCCCTTCTCATATTTATGTTTTTGCTCGGATCTGAGTCCTCGTTCTGAGTGCTCGTTTTCAGATTCTTCTAATTACTTATTTCCCAAGACCTACCTGAATACCAAATTCTAACTCTCTAGCTGTAGCGGAAGTGTCCCATACAAATAATGGCCACCCATACCCATCGATTAAAAGTGCCGGTTTTCAGATTTTTCTGTTTACTTATCCTTCCAGACCTACCTGTATACTCCCTAGATATAGATACCAAAATATGCACTATTTACACCTTCATATCTCGGCAAGATTTTATGATAAATCTGTAAAACTTGGCCTATGAGGTTCCCTATATGGAGAGTCACTATGTTTTAAGTTTCGTTTATGATTAACGGAGGCTAAGTTGTGGGGGGGAGTTGTGAACTGATCAAATTATTTTGTGTAAATATACACACTGTGTGCATTAGGCCTGAACTTGGCTAGGCGCACTACCGTGCGCATTAATACTATAGTTATCTAACCATGTTTTTTCCTTTGCTTGTAATGAACAGCAGCTTTTTCTTAACATGGGCTTTTGGATTATCCTCTCTAGAAATACAATAGATTTATTTATTATTCTTGATATTTTAGCATCAATAAACTTCATAGTTGAACAGAATTTTCATGGGAAAACTGGGATCAACAGGAAGCTGGTTTCGCGTCATTTGTTTAACTATATGCCACGGAAATTACATATATGGCGAACTGTTCTATTACCGAATCTCCACAACAGTGAAGGCGTAAAATTAACTTGGACCTGGTGTTAACTACAAAAACAAGTCATAGTTTTTCCGCTAGATCAGGTAGTTTTGGTACCGCCCTCGTATTTCTATACCTATGTCTGTGTATAAATACTTCTTTTTTATTTTGATAGGCAATAATCAAATTCATAATAGTCGTTCATATTGTATACCAACACAATCTTACACTTTAACACATACATATACATATTTTTACAACATTACGTGGTTGCTTGTATTATTTTGTATGTCGTATCCTTGAACAACTCAATGTCAGTCATAAAAACTAATAAAGTTTTTTGCTGGTTTACAAAATTGCTTGTTAAAATGATCTTCCTTTTTTTTGTTTTACTTTAACAGTTTAAAGGTTTACTAGGTATTATTGAGGAAACAATTTGATTATTTACAATATTTTTCTGTGCAACTGAAACACACACACAGAAAATAAATTTTTGAATAAATCTTAAGAAATTTCATGTTTTAATTAAAGCAAAAGTGTTCTTTTTGCAAACTTATATTAAATCTTGAAAGAATAAATAAATTTCGAAATTAGTTTCGAATGTTCGAACATGACGCGTGTATAACAAGTTAACAAAAATTCATTATAATTTAAATATAACATCCAAATAATGTTTTTACACATATTCGAACACTTGGAATCAGACTTCGAATTATCGAACGTTTGTCACCTTTATTAAATGACATAAAACACAATATTTATTAACAAACCTTGAACAGGACACAAAATGACAAGAGTTCTAAATTCAATTGAACTATGATATTAGAAATAATAATCAATGTTTTTTCCTTATTTTAAATTTCGAACAAGCAAAAAAGAACAGAAAAATAGATCAAAATGTTTTTTTATTCATTATTAAGTGAAGTATAATGTTTCGCGAGGTGTTCGAAAATTCGAAGTTAATTTCGAATTTTTCGAAAACTACCTAATATAAGCAAAATTTAACTAAAACTAAGAGTTATATAATTTAATTATTAAAACCAAATCAAACTAGTAATTATTCTAACATTTGTGAGGTTTTTTATTCCAAATTTTGAATTTCGAACATCGTGCAATGTATATGAAAAATATCAACATTTCTTTAAAAAAGTAAACAAGGAGAACAATTTTTATACTTATAAGAGTTTCCTTCCTGACGATGCTGCTCAATGATGTAGCAAAATATTGGAAAAGAAAAGAAAAACTTATATGAAAAAGAACTAGGCCTCAAGCTCGATCATTTTTTAAAATTCTAAACCACAAAAGAACATGAATTTATAGAATAATTTTTATTGAGCATTTTTAACAATTTTTTTTATAACTTACATTCGTTTAAAATTCTGTAATGTGACCACTATAGTCAAATTCCTTAAAAGTTCAATAACAAAAAGAAATAAAATTTATTTTAAAATAAACCACATGATTCATTTTGATCAATGTGTACAATGTAAAAAAATTTCAATTAGACTCGATAAATTGAAAATTCTTTAAATAGTATCTGCTAATGCAGCCATCTAAAATGATCGACCACATTGGCATTGATTGGTTGAGAGAGAGAAAGAGTACTAAAAAAAAATAAATCATTATATTCAATTATAACAGAAGTAGCTGTAGCATGTGCAGCTTTTTACCCCCAAATTGCTGCACTGCATTGTAGACATTATGACGTCAAAAATCAAGTGTTGTTTTTCTAACTTGATTTGAAAACAAATTTACAGCACATGTTTGTTGATAATTATAGTTTGTTGCATAATATTTTATTATTTCTGTTTGTTTTTTTTTTCTTCTACGTTTTTCTTTTGCTTTCACATTGTCTGCAATTATAATTGTGTTAAACAGAGTTAGTTTTTCTATTTGTTTATACGTAATTTGGTGAAAAATTAAGTTTTACTTTCAATCTGGTGCCACGTCACCTATTGAAGCCACAAGAGAAATATCTTCACAGCACAGTTACACTACAACCATCTGCCTCCCTCAATTTAATTCTTTGGAGAAAAAGTATTTATAAGAAAAGAAGCAGCGTGAAAATACTTACATGCCGTCTTGAAATATTTCTAAACAAAAGTGTTACGAGGGCAATTGCATAATTGCCGAACTTGGTAACTTTAGAAACATTTTTCGTATTTTTCTAAACTCAGTTTTCCTTAACTCTTAACTTTTTCCACTAAATTATATCTTGTGCCTTCCAGAATGCTAATGTTATGACTTTGCCTGCACATGGGACTGCCCTAGACGACACGATTCCTTCACTTTATTTGTCAATTCTTTGTTTCAGATGTAAGTTGTTTAATCACTTTTTTGGACACATGTTTATGAACCGGGAGAAAAAGTCGGCCCAAATTTTCAGCCTAAATGTTATAAACGGCTGTCATCTATTACGCTCTTGAAGCATACAAACAAAAAAACATAATGGTGACATAGCAAACACAACCACATTATGTTCTCTACAACAATATATTGTTGTGCCAAATATTTATTGGTTATTTCAACAAATTTTTAGCATTACTTTGATTGCGATTAAGAAGTTATATTTTAAATTTAAGCATTAAGCGATTCCAAAGCATAAAAATTGCAACATAGTTGTTCTGACCACAAACTAAGTGTTTTAAATGTTTAAAATAATATAATAACTGTAACCATAAAATGTTCTTAAAAGACAGAATATGTAAAATTCTTTTGTTTGTTAAACAAAGTATAAGGGAGGGCTTAAGTGGCTAGCGCGTTGCCTATTAAGCATTCGATGGCTTTAGTCACCTGTGTTCGTAGCTGGTTGTCGGGCAGATAGTTTTCGGACAGCCCTCGTATTTTATTTGCTTGAAGTTTTGTGCATGTACTTCCTTGTTTTTTTCTTTACTATAAAACAACTCTAGGCGCCATCTGCCAATTATTTAATGGTTTATAAGTAATAAAGCAAATCGGAAAGGATTCAAAACTACATACTCTCATACAAACATATGTCTACGCTCGCATATTCATTTACACTTACAGTATATTTATTTATTAGCAACTTTTATGTGCAAAGTATTTTGCGTATGGGAGTCATAAAAAATGTTGGACGCTTGACTAAGGAGTTGGGGGTTTATAGAAAAATTATTTATTTGCAGAAAATTTGATTTTTTTAATGGTTGTTATTTAAATTAAATTAATTTGTATGACTTGAAACACAGAAACTACAACTACACGTAATGAAAAGCATTGTTGAGTTAAACAAGTCATTTAATTATTGTAGATAACAATATATATGATCCTCTTACAAAGATATAAAAACGAACACTGGCAAGTAAAGCCATCCTTAAGAATCAACACGCTAACCACTCAAGCCAGAGCTCTTTCGCCTATAACTTGATTAAACACCAAAATAACTTTACATATTATGTCGAGTCATTTATCACAACTAAAGTATTGTATAAAATGTTTTCAAATAACTATTATATGTTTGCCATAATATAGTTGTCATGACCATGTCGCAACAAGGTTTTTTTATACAACCATATCATGTTCTCTGCAACAATATATAGTAGCTGCAAATTTATTATATTTATTTAAAATAGTTTAAACATTACTTTAGTTGCCATAAACATATTTTTGATATTTGAGTGAACCAAATACGATAAGACCAGCGCGCCCGTTTTTATGATGGCGCAAACTAAAAAAAAGAATATCTGCGGCAATGTGCTGTTGTCTGTTCTGGTATTTTCTTCGTTGGCTTCTTTAAAAATGCAACCCGGATAAAACGAAAAGTCTCTTAATTTGGAAATCTTTCTAAAAATAATGAGAGCCATACGGCTGTCACATTTCCAACTGTTCTTTCCGCTGCTGCTGAAGGTTCTTGCCTGCAACAAATTTAAAAGATAAGTTATTTAGGTAAGTACCGTTGTTGGCCTTATCCGATATCAGTTGGGAAGTTAGAAGGGTGCATTGTAGCATGAGGGCTTTGTGGACAGACAGGTCAAGTATTGAAAGTGCCAGGAATTATTTATTCTCTGCAGCAGTTGAGCATAGCGGCTCGTAATTGACAGACAGAGTTGATTGAATTTGAATTGGAAGTAACCGTTTGTTCTTCGATATCCCACGGTGATAGGAGTTAGGGGGAAGTGTTGTCCACTACGGGCGAATAAAAATTTTCAAATATTAGGGACTGTACATTTTTTGTAAGGTTCTTACTTTTTATTTTGAAATATTTTTTCAATGGAATTGTGTGCCTCATTGGAATGCTGTGCTGTCATCTTTGTTACAATAAATAATTAGCAGTTCTTAAAATAAATATATAAATAAATACAATTGCTTCACTTGCAAAATAAACGGTAAAGATGCTAGCAGTAATAATACTGCGTATTCAAACATTTATTATTTTTAAAGAAAACAAATTTCATTTCTCAACGAAATTAAAATATTTGTAAACATTTTTCAAAAACAATTTCTATAAATAAGTTTAGCAAACGGAGGCAAAATTTATGGTGGCAAATAAATTTTTAAGAAAACGAAAGGAATAAACTTAATAAAATTATAAATACATTTTTGCGATCTCTTGTTATTGTGTGTTGTTTTTGTAAGCCACACCCCCGTTAATAATTATAAAGCAAGGTCAACAACCTAATACAACAACGGCAATAATAACATTAAGAGAACCTGAAAAATTATAAAAATATAAATAAACTTAAACGCTTCTGAAACATAAAAAATGTTCACTCAAAACTTTAAGACGCCTCTAAATTTTTGAATATTTAAATTGACATTTACAAAAAAAAAAATGTATTAAAAGCATATTGTCCAAATATTTCACATGAACTTGACATTGAATGACATTTATAAGAAATAAACAGATCCATAAAAACAGTACACAGTATTAAGACAACACGACGTATGTATGTATGTATTCGTATGAATATTTTTAATACATACAAACACGAAATAACACGTGAGTGGCAAAATTGTGTATTTAATTAATTTTCTTATTTATTTTCTTAACTAAAATGTTGAAAAGAAAATATTAAACGTTGATAATGTAAAGCTGTGAAATAACTTGGTTAGACATGTCACACATTCTTGCAATAAAAACTACGAGGGCTGTTCCCCGAAGTAATTGAAATAACGTTTATACAGCGGTTATTTTCATTTATTAAAAGTGACTAAATTTTAAAGAATACTACGACGTTTACTCTATGTTTTCAAGGCAGAGTCATTTACAATTCTCTCTGCGGTTACGAACGCATTTATGTAATTCAACTCAATATCAAGTATCTTGCATATTGCGAAGTTATAGTTTAAATGTAACAAATATTTTAAGCAATTTTTTGTTTGGGTAAGTAAACATTCTATATTTCCTCCCACTAGATACCCGTTTGATGGAAAATGGGTTCTAATTTTAATAACTGAGTCAAAGTTACAATCACAACAGATATGAGTATATGCAGGCAAAATTATAGCATCAGTATTTTGGTATTCTCATGGTATAATTTTCAATGATTTAATTCAAAAAGTAGGGAGAATATTACACGAATATTTTCCACAGATTATCAAAAGTAAAATTGACGCATTCGCCGAAAAATAAAAAGAACTTACAAGTTCACACATGTGGTATTGTAATGTTATTTATTTAAAATTGTCATATACCAAATTCATCAAATGAAGGTTCACGCATTTCGCTCACAATCGAGAATTAATGCAATCATGTGACTGGTTTAGAGAGGTTTCGTCGCCATCTTGATACCCTACTATACAAATCAACGTCAAAAAATCGGTTGGTAAGATTGCGGCCACGGCTTTTGTGTTATGTAAGAAATTTATATATTTCAATGGAACTATATATATATATATATATATATATATATATGCATATAGATATAAAGCAAAAACTATGTACAGTTCGGAAGACAAATAAGTGGTTTGTTCAAAAGAAAGGTTTAGTTTAATTTTTTTAAAAGTATTTATTTATTCATCAATATTCATTTCGTCCCCTTCAATGTAATCCCCCTCAGATATACTGCACTTTTTCCAGCGCTTCTTCGGTATAGCCATCAGCTCGTTCTTCGATTCTGACTTTATCTCATCAATTGATTTTCATTTATTGGTCCCTTCAGTTTTGGGAATAGGAAAAAAACGCAGGAAGCCAAATCTGGTGAATAAGGTGGTTGAGGCATGATGTTTTTGGCCAAAAAATCATATTCTTTGATCCATTTTTTTTTCAAAACTTAAAAATCAAAGAACACACACCTACGTGACTAACCTTTTCAGTTGCCAACATCAAACTACTAATCCAAACTGGCTGATAATGCCAAGATATGACTAACACATGTGTACCAACAGAACAAAATTCACCTTTTAAGAACTTTTATTCTGTTTCCAAATTTAATGAAATGCCTTCGGAGGAAATATGTGCTACCCTATTTAGAAAATCTTCCGAAATCTCCCGTGGGGGGAAATTTAAAAAATGTTGTTGTATCGCTACATGAGTTAGGAGGATCAAGTGAACAAATTTATTGAATTATAACAAAATATTACAATGATGTCATTAAACAATAGAAATTAAAAAAACAAAACTATTTTATGGCAAAAACCACTATTACTATTTTTATACATAACAACTTAGAACCTAATCATGAGATCTATAATATTAATAAATATTATAAATAACGTTTTATTTTTAGTGTTTGTTGTTGTGGAATTTACAAATTTGAATTTTTCTAAATAAATTTTAAAAGCCCCCAATATCTTTGATGTTGGTTCTTTAAAAAAATTAAATCGGTTACCGTATCGTAATATATTTAAGCGGCTTTCACACTATTAGATCGAGTAAAACGACATGTCAAAAATCCAAGTAAAATTAAAAAGTTTTATAGTGTGATAGAAATTTGACAGTCCTATGGCTCTCATTATTTCTAAAGAAATTTCTAAATGCTGACGCTTTCCATTTATTAGTTAAACAAACAAATAAGTCTACTAGTTCATCGCCGACAACGCGCCACGTCGATGTAGTTTGTTCACTCTAGTGCTGGAAGTTTGTGTTTTTCTTTACCACTTCATTTCAGTTGCTTTTTTACCAACAAAAATCGATCAACAACTTGAGCCGCCAAAAATTTGTTAAGAGCCTATGCCCACGAAATTTTTACCCCGCGAAATTTTTCAGCCGATGCCGCCGAAAGTATCGTTGCAGTTTCTCTTTCTCTCTCTCGCTGTCTCTCTCTCTCTCGCTCTCTCTCTCTCTCTCTCTCTGCAGAAGTAAACAAATACGTTTTATTTATTTTATTTATATTTTGCTGAGTCAGAACGAAAATTATTCGATTTCTCTATGCTAAAATGCAACGAAAGTTCAAACACTCGTAAAATAGTGCGAAAGGGACTTAACAAACACGAACTCGGTAAAAAAAGAGTGCTTTAAAATCAATTGGTCCAATTTCCATTGTATTTATTGAGCTTTAACTTCCGCAGTATTTTTTTTTTCAATTTCATAAGACAACTTCGTCTAAGACCTTCTTAAAAGCTTCCCTTTTTTTATTTTAAAAATCCTTTTTAGTTGATATCTCAACTATTTTTAGCACTAGCATTTCAATTTTTATTTATTGTAGAAAAACATTAACAAACAACTAAATATGCGCATATTGTTTTTAAAACAAATAGGGATTTTCTTTAAACAAGAGAGGAGGTCGGAAAGAAGAAAGAAAAACTCATTTACATGTGACGCAAAGTTTTAATGAAACGTTGCAATATCTATGAATGCAGGTTTTTCCAACTGTAAACAACACAGATGCGCTTTAGCGTTACAACATCTGTATGAATAACCAATAACTTGTAGATGACAAGCGGCTGGTGCCACAACAAATACATCATAGAAGTCATTATAATATGCATGATTTAGTGCCACTTTTAATTTTATGATTAGTATATATTAAACAGCAGGCTTACAAAAATAAATAAGGCTGCCATGCCAACACTAATAATAAAGTTATAATGAGAGTCTTTAATGATTACCAAAACTTTTTAATGTATTTTAAATGTATGTATGCAACCGCCGTTTTCGTGTGATTGGTTTAAGCCATCAGTAGTGGTCGAAATTTTTACAGCATGGACTTTGCCAACATTTGCGGCGAAGTACACTAAAAGTTATGATTACGAATATTAGAGAGTTGTCAGAATTCTAATTTTCTGAAAAAAGCTTTTGAAAAGCTAAAATAGAGAAATCTTGTGAAGAACCAAATTCTTTTATTTAACAGCTCTATTCTCTAGAATAGAGCTTCATGCAATGGCCGTATGACGTAATTTTTTTCGTACGATTGTCAACGCGATCACTAGGAGGCAAATTACGGCATTCGATGTCGATCAAAATTTCAATCGAATTTCAATGAAAATTACGATGCCTGTAATTTGTCCTAAGTTTGTTTTTAGCAGGGATCTCGTACTTTAAAGATAATATATGGTTAAGGTAACCATAACCTAAAAGCAACATATTTGCGATTGAATGGTTGTAAGCAAATCATATTATTAGTACGACAGAAAAGCAAACAATTGATGATTCTTGATTTCATATTCCGACAGAGTGATTTTATGTAGAGATTTTTGGAACACATTTCCGTCATCCCTTGGCAGGTTTGGTTTGGAGACCAACCGGTTTTGGCTATGAGCCATCTTAAGTGTATTTTCTCATCAGACGAAATTAACGACGGTAGTTCGTTCCAAACATCGGCAAAAATGAATGTTACTGATTGGTATCAGCTGAGGTACGAGCAGAGGCGACTAAAGCCATCGAATCCTTAATAGTCAACGTCCTAACCACTTAAGCTAGAGCACCATTATACCTTGATTAAACATCTAAAAAAATTTTTTATATTATAATACTTTATTTGCGGTTAGAATTTAAGTAAAAATTGTATTGTTCAACTTAATCGTATTGCAATTTCTAAAGATGGAAATCAGTTAATGATTTAACTGAAACGATAACACTTGTTCAACGCAACTAAAGTATGTTGAAATTGTGTTTAAATAACTAATATGTGCTTGCCATAACAATATATATGTTTGTAGAGAACATGACAAAGTTGCCGTGACCATGCCCCAACCATGTTCCTTCTTTGCATGCATGCTGTTGCAAAAATTAAATAATAATAATAATAATATGGCCAGTGATGACAACAGCTTTGAATCATAAATAAACCTTTGTGTGTTTAAACTCATTTGTAGTTTGCCGCTTTATTTCTAATTCCTGGCTTTTTCTGTAGCGCTCTGACAAATATAAACAAGATCGTTACAAATAAACTTTTTCTATTGAAATAAAATGCGAAAACACAAAAAACGTATAATTAGTGGTTTTAATTGTATGATAATGCTTTTGTTTAAATGTAAATATCAGTCCATCTGTCTGCCTGGTTACAGTTTATTTTCTTGCTGACATAGACATACAACAAATAAGTGTTAACTACTACTAAACTTTTTCTATTGTTTATTAGGCTTTGTACTAACAATAGTTTCCTAATAGGGGCGAGTAGGCTGTGTGTAAAATGTTAATCAAAAAGTCTTTTATATGAAAGGCACACGTCGGGTCGGTCGGATAAGAAAGATGTCAACTGACTCTGCCGCATTTGGCTTATTGGCTTAGATCTGAGACTTCAGACAACCAATTTTGAGCTTCTGGCTTAATTTGGTGTTATACAGGCAGGCCTAAGCCCCACGCCAAAGTTTATGTCTGTGAAAGTCTGAGTACTTGTGCACGACGAAAGGAAATAATCTCGGCCGATCTGATTTTCTTTTGAGATATGGATGCTGCTTGACTGTTTACCATAACAGTTCGTCTCGAATTTGGCCCTTAAGCGTTGAAGAGTGGCTATCGCGTCTGCCTTAAACAAGCGCAATCTTCGCACTAGTGCACACCCTTGACAATAAAAAAGAACTCACACGGCAGTCGCAGACTATAACCATCTGCCCGCCCTTTTTCGGAAACCTTTTATAATGCCAGTATTTTAAATAGACCAATAGCTGCTACTAATAATTTACAATAATATAGATTTTTGTTTATTTTGTTAAATTTTACACTTTAGTTTTTGCTGCTTCTAAGTATTTGAGAAGGTTATTAGCAAATAATATGTGGTTTGATCTAGTTTAAAAGACAACACAAAAATAAAATTGTAATACAAGTACAACAGAGGCAATAAATACGAGCTTAAACATGTTGGAAAATCTACAGCAAAATAGACAATAATGAAAATTTCAGAGATAAGCTAATCGTAAAATAAATGCACCAGATTAAAACGAAAATTCGAGCAGAGGCATTGATACATAATTGTCAATTCTAAGACTTTATTTGTTTGAAGGGACAATTAAACATTATGACAATATTAATTAGGCAACATTCGTTTTACAGGGCGATTTGAGTGAACACCAGTTGAACAGACGAGGCGAGGGACGTGCTAGGATTCGAAATATTGTAAAAAGAGTTAATTTCGGTAGACTTTTTTAGACTTGTCCCAAAATCAAACTTCTGAGAGTCCTGCCTCGTAGGAATTCACTGATGATAGAAGTAAAAACTAGATTATGCTATCAAGACGGAGACAAATGGCTGAGATCACAACGAATAACGGAAGATATCTGTAACATAGCCGACATCTAGATGTCGTGCTGAAAGCTTTGCTAAACAACGAATGCGGGATATATTTTGATGTGATAACACGTCAGTCCAAAACTCAGTGCTTGGCCAATATACCGATCTTTCACTCTGCCAGTCCAAGTATTTGATCTGTTGGAAATCATACAGACGAAGTTTACCTAACGAGTGGTAAGAAATATGTCACCTAACAACAATACAACATGCGTAAAACAAAGCGAATTTATAAGGGGGTCAATTAGAAATATTTGTGCGGGTACTTGATAGATGTTTGGAGTGAATGTCCGCTGCCCCTTGCCAAGTTTGATTTGGAAACAAACTGGTTTCGGCTATGTGCCATATTCTGTGTCATTTTTTCATTCTGTTAAAGCTAAACTTAAATCACTTCTGTAGGAGATATCGCAATAAAGAGAGACAGAGAGAGCAAATGGTAGTTCACCTTATATGCCCAATGGCTTCGAAGGCGAAAGGAAGGCGAATATCTTCGGCTCAGACAATCAGCCATGCTGATTGTATGGTAATGCGGAGTCCCAAGTGATCTAAGCAATAAAGTAAATGTCAAGTGATTGAAATACATGATTTGAAGCACATATACCTTTATTTTGTTAACCCAAATAATATTGTATGTAGGCTCAAACATAATTGTTATGTTGCAAAAAATTCTTACAATTTCATATTTAGAATAAAAAACTTAAGTTTTTAAAAAACACAACGAAATTTTTGTAAAAATTTTAAAACTTTTAACAACAACTAGATTGTGTTTAAATGGAAAAACTTATATGAGTATTTGAGGTTAACCATATCAATACGTGAAATGTGGCAGCCGCAAATCAAATACATGCATGAATACATACATATGTACTTATGTATGTTTGAATGATTCATGGAAATAAAAATATAAATATAATAAAATTAAACAAAAAACCGGAAAGTCGAATTGTACAGAAAAATAAAACAGCAGCAAACAATAAATGATTATAAAAAAATAAGACTAAATTAAAAACATTTTTTTAATTTTTGTTTTCAAAACTGTTGCGTTTTGAATATAAAAAAATAAAACAAAAAAAAATGAGTAACATTAACCCTATAAAAATAAGATGCGAGAGTGTAAAGGAAAAACACAAGAAATTTGGAAAATTAAATCGTTTTGTTTTTCAACATGATCTTTTTAGTACCATTAAACTACTGAGAACAGACAACGATCGCAGCTTTCTCATCTGCAGTGTTTCCAAATATAGTACATAGTTGTTTACAGCGAAATTTGCGCGATAAACAGCCAATTTCGAAATGAAGTCGTCATGTCATTTAAGACACAATGCTCTTTTGATATTTTTTATGGTGGCGCTAGATGGTTCTCTTAAATTTTCTAACCAATATAATATTATTGCAAACAGACAAGTCAGCTTGGAGCCCTTAACGCTAAAATAACGTCGTAATCCACAAAAAGTAAATTTTACAGGAGAAAGTGTTTTTTAAATTCGTTCAGAATTTTCTAATGAAAGTTTGAATGTAGCCTACAAGTGACCTTATGCATTCAATGTTCTGCACCGTATTCCTTAAAATAATTAAAATAATGCCACCCACTGGGGTCAAACTACAATTTACACGCGTAACGAAGCGTAAATCTTAAGACGAACAAATATCAAAGTAGAGAAGAGCGCGTTAATCATGCATGATCACGTTTGATCTTGAGTAATCTATGATGTATCATGCATGAACGTGAATATAAATAATCGGTGTGCGTGAGCGTGGATGAGGCAAAATGTTTGAGGGGTTGTTTCTTGCTTGGAATATTCGGACTTTTTATTTGAAGCTTCTGAACAATTCCGAAATTATGAAATATAACTAAAAAGGGCAGCAAGTTTCTATAAAATATTGGCTTAAGATTGAAATGATTTTGTTAATCTGATTTTTTTCCTGTTGTATCTCGTCACGATGAGTTTTTGAGATCGTGCTCAACTTTTCATTATATTCACGTGAGCGTAAACGCTTGTAAACAATTAAAAAAACAAGAACGTGCATTATTAATATTTTTATCGAGAGCGTGCATGATCTTGCGTAACTTTTCATTGACAACAGTTACATATATATATATATATATATATATATATATATATATATATATATATATTAACTGGCCTTTAGGTTTAAATCCTTTGTTTATTGCTCCCACATTTTGTGACTTCTGTTAGCTTAGTTTTGCGTTTATATCTCTGCGTCTACTATTATTTTAGATAGAATATTTTACCAGGCGGCGTGTTGGAGACTGTAGAAAAAGATCTACATCAAAAAGTCAATTGCAAAAAATTTTTTAGTTACGTTATTTTATCTAAACCTCAAAAATAGAATGCTAAACAACGTGTTGTGCTTTAATTCTAAGCGGAATTTTAAAAGAAACTTAATAGTGCTGCCATTTTCTAGAATAGCCACAAGTTCCGGCACCACCCTCGTAACAAACAAAAAGAATGCAGACAATGAAAAAAAGCAAATCATTAATATTATGAATAAAATATAATTAACTTTTACCCAAAAAACATAATAAAATAAAAATGAAAAACATCAAACTTACCATTTGGCGGTGGTCTCCAAGTGTAGTTCATGATATGAAGCGGTAAATTGAAATTTGGCAGCACGTTTATTAACACGCTGTAAACGTTTCCAAACACTACCCATGGCAGGCATGTTGCAAAATTTGTTTTGTTCTCTTGTTTAAACGCGTTTATTAAACTTTAATCTATTTTGCGGTATTTTTTATTCTATTCGGAAAAGCTTCTTTCTCTGTGCCGAATTTTATTTTTCAACGGAAGCTGGTTTTTAAAAACTTTTTTTAACTAAAATTTGAGTTTTTCATTCGTTTACAAAAACAAAGTTACGCTTCGAAAATTAACTAAAGATTTTACGGAACATTTGTGCGTTTTTCTTATTACACAGATTTGGTAAAATTAAATCATTTTTTATATTTAAATATTTTAATTAATTAATCAACTTTAAAGCACCGTATTCCTTAAATACTGCAAAATAAAAATAAAAATATTTATTTTATTATTTTATGTTTGATTTTTAATTTTACTTTTATTAATTGATTATTTTTCGTATTGAAAGCATTTCTTTGTGAATATTTTATTTTTTAACTCAAGTGATAAGACTGACTTGAATGTCTATTATTAAATGTTAATGTGTTATTGGTATTAGCAGTAGCAAGGTCAAAAAGCCAGGCGATTATTAAAACGCACTCATCACAAGCCTTCAATTTAAAACAAATCAAAGCTTTCATTAAATACTTAAGATCTATTAAAATATTTATTGGAAAATGAACTCATCCACAATCTAACACGTTTTGCCATCATGATCACAAGCTGGAAATCTTTTCTGACAGGTGTTGTGTTCTACAGACAAAAATCTGGGCTTTCAAACTGATAAAAACGTGGCTGAGGTGCCATCGGCTACCTAAAGCCATCCGTGACACTAATATTGGTTTTGAGCTACACAAGGCAAATACGATAAATATACATACTACTGTGGGCAAAAAATAGTAAGACTTTGTTCATAATTTTAAATTTCTTTATTTATTCTGCCAAATCAATTTCGTCCCCCTCAAAGTAATCCCCCCCCAGCTGCAATACACTTATGCCAACGTTTTTTCCAATCCTCGCAACAGTTGTTAAAGTCAATTTCCGGAATAGCCTTCAAGGCGCGTAGCGATGCACGTTTAATGTCTTCAATTGATTCAAAACGGTTCCCCCGGAGCGGTCGCTTGAGTTTGCTAAACAGCCAGAAGTCACACGGAGCTAAAACAGGCGAATATGGTGGTTGTGGAACGATATTGATTGAATTTTTGGCGAAAACACACACGAAGAATCAATGCGGTATGCGGAACCAATCATGATTTCACTTTTCTTAGGCTCAAATGATCTTTTGAAATGGTTTTCACTGATCCATCCGATATTCCAACGATATCAGTAAGGTCTCAGACTGTTAATCGTCGATTATCGAACACCAATTCCTTGATTTTATTGGCGTGTTGATCATCAGTTGATGTAGATGGCCAACCTGGACGTGATTCGTCGTCAACGCGTTCTCGACCCTCTTTGAATAATTTGTACCAATCAAAAACACTTGCTCGCGAGATACAATTACCACCGAAGGGCTTTTACAACATTCTGAACGTTTCGGCACCAGAAAATTCATTCCGCACACAAAATTTAATGGAACTTCTTTGTTGAATAATTTCACTACTTGTAAAAATCGCCGAATGCACTTGCTGTACTTCAGAAACACTAATGATTACCTTCATGTGATATTTGGCACAGATGTCACTGACAGTCTTAAAAGTCTTACTATTTTGTGCCCGCAGAAGTATGTACGCAAAATGATATCCTTATTGCGAATAGGATTATTCTACATTCCGCATTCATTATCAATGCATGCCGTAGTTGGAAAAAAGTGTACGATTCTCTGGTGAAAAGAATCTGCTTTGTCTAGATATTCTCTCTGAACCCTCTCTGAGGGTTAGCTAGCACCCAAAGAACTAAAGCGACTGTCTCTCATACTTATTTATTCACTATAGTGTTTAACAAATGAGCTGCTCTTCTAAGTATTTATATACTTTTATTAGTCAAATTCGTAAACAAAACCTTTTACGTAAAAAATTTTACATATTTTTTAACTTGTTTCGAATATTAATTGGCAATTCATAAACCAAACAACACAAAGACGAATGACCAAATTACAAGTCCAAAAAAAAGCAACAAATTTTAATAATAATTTTGGAAATGTTTACAACAACTTCCTTGAATTAATGAATGGAGTGGAAACAATCATTTACAGAAGAACCTTAAAGAACTAAACAACAATATACAAAGAAATCGTTAATGTGTGTGTAACAAAATCATGTCGAGTTGTGAACTGAAAACCATGACAACTAATAATAATAACAACAACAGGAATGACAAAAAAACAACAACAAAACATTGTATTTATGTATTTGTTCAAATACACAGGCAAAAACAAGAACCAGCCGACCGACTCACCAACCGATTCTTTATCAATCACACATGTGTAGATTTGTAAGAGACATCTGAACATGATTAAATCACAAGGGGGTCTTCAGTTTATACGTCATCTCTGTCTTAAAAACAATCGTCCGCCATCAGCTCATACTTATATAGAAGAAGTTCCTGAGGATTTTCCTTGTTTCTCTACCTCTCTCTCTCCCCCCTCTTTTTATGTTGTTGTCATAGGTAAGGAAGTTAGAACCAAAATTTCAGGAGCAGCAACAGCACATGTTTTAAATATGTATGATAAAATGATGTAAAGAGTATAACACTCAAATGTGTTACGTACAAGTTGAATGTAAATATGACAATGCCATTTATCCTTTTTATGCAATAATAAAAGGATTTATTGGGTGGCTACTTTACCTCAGATACTGTTTGGGCAATTTTTCTTTTTAAATATGTATTTGCTAATATATGAAATGCTGTACGAAGCGGTAATGATCGGAAGTTGTTTTTCCCATGAAAGCAGAATAACAGAGCTTTTACAATTATCCACGACAATTGGATCTTCGCTCCGGAACGGCAGGCGTTTCACACAGCCTAAAATCGTTAACTCAACGGCAGCTGTATTAATCGAATATTTTCCCCTAGGAAGAACTTTTGACAGATCTGCTACAACAGCAACAGCTACCTCTATCTGAGATAAAATTTGCGCCGTGTGCATGCCTTCTTGTGGATACAGCCATCTTATTGTACTGCTGTGCGGGGGTTAAGATGACCCTAGTTCCCGAGACTTTTCTGGGGCCTGCAAAGTTTAATCAGAGCCTAACCGACTGGTCCACAGACATCGGTAGCACCAGACTGGTTGCTGGGAGTCTCCCTTGAGAAAATAATGTAGAGGCATACGAATGAAACTCATATTGCGGTAAGATTGTAGTTCACGATGAATGTGGCGTAGCTTTGCAACGCAAGACGTTAAATCTATAGCAATAGGAAGCCCCAATACATATAAGGGCGGTGGTGGCGCAGACATTGAATTGACACTGAAGATGGCAATTAGCCGAAAACGGTTTGTATCAAAACTTGACCAGGCATGACGGAACTTCGTTCCAAAGATCTACATCAAAACACCTTGTCGGAATATCAAATCAAGAATAGTAAATAAAGTTAGTGACAATAGAACATTTTTATATCCTTCACAAAAATGAAAAGTGTATATATTAGGTTTGTCATTCCGTTTTTTATTTGTGCAATATTCATTTCCAACCCAACAAAGTATATACATATTATAGGAGAGTTTAATTACCGATGTCCGTCTGTCTAGGAGACAACCTAGCAAATCCTTAAAACTTGGACCATTTGATCTCCGTGTTTGGCGAATTTTCGCAATTTAAAATCAGCAATATCGGTCCTTAAGTTCCAAAATTATTTTTCTATGGGTTTTGTTGCTATTTAACCCGTTTAGTAAACCGAGGCTCCAAATAACGTACGGGTATAAATGTTAGACGCGATCAAAATATTTAAAAAAGGGTCTCCAAATTTCAAAAAGGGCCTCCACATTTCAAAAACCCCAATTTCTCCCAAAACTGAAATTTCACACAAAAATATTTTTTCAATTAAAAAGTTTTCCAAAATTATAAATTGACCACAAATTCGAAAATTCACCATAACGTCGAAAAACTAAAACAAAAAAAATTTATTGACGAAACACCTAAAATCAATAAAACCACGAAATTTTAGCAAAAAATAACAAAATTCACCAAATTATAAAACCTCAACACAAAAATTTTGTAATTTTTCCTTAAAGCATAAATATTATAATAAATCAATACTCAATATTATAATATAGAAAAATTTTAACTAAATCCATGTTAAACAAATCTAATTTCGCCAAAAATGAGGAATGCACCAAAAAAAAAAAAATTATTAAAATTTTGAAAAATCATATAATTCAAAATTATTCTGAAAATAAAAAGAACGAAATTTTATTATAATTTAGGAATTCACTAACATTCGAAAATTCACCACTAAACAGAATTATAGTCCAGAAAATTTAAATTATAAAAATAACAACAATTTTTTAAAAACTCGAAACTGAATAAACCGAAATCGCAATTTTACGAAAAATATTAAACTTTGACAAAATCTAAAATTTACGAAAAATTTAAAAATATGTATTAAAATGTAAAAACTGGAATAAAAAAATTTAATTAGTAAAAAGTCAATATTTAATAAAAAGTCAATATTTAATAAAAAAAAAACGAAATTTTACAAAAAAAAAAATACCATAAAATTCCGAATTCAAGAAATTTTGGATTTTCATCTTAAAAACTTTATTTTCACCAAAAAAATATAAATAAAACAATAAATTTCGACACAATTTATGAATTCACCAAAACTTGAAATTCTTTACAAAACGAAACTATAGTCTCAAAATGTTTATTTACCAAAATAACAAGGTACAAAAAAACAAAGTTTCTAGCAAACCGAACTTGTACTCAGAAATTTAGAAAAATTTTGAATTTTGCATAATTTTAAATTCACCAGAAGTTAAAAAATTCACCAAAAAGTCGAAAAATTGAATAACACAAAATAATTGCGAAAAATTTTGCAGTTTTGCCAAAAATTTACAAAATTTTCGAAAACAAGGAACCAAAAAACACTTGAATATATTCTCAAATTTACCCAAAAATTACCAATATCAAAGATGGATAAGCAATCAGAGGAAATAAAAACAAATTAAAGAGCCGAATTGGAAAAATAATGTCGTCTATTAACCGATCAAAAATTATTATGTTTTAAAACAAAAAGAGAATTTAAATATAAAATAAGACACCTTAAACTGGAGACCAAAATTAAAGGTCGCAATCAAGTCTTTGCACCGGGAAAAATCTGTAGTACATTTTTAGTAGTTCATACTTTTGTGAAGGTTACATAAGATGCGGTACAGCCGAATATAGCTCTTTGGTTTAATATAACGAATGGCAATATATTAACATTTTTGTTTACAAATAGAAACTTCTACACCTTGTATTATATTTTCTATAGCACTTATTTCACTTACTGATAAAAGTAGAACATGTTTAAGATTTTTTTTTTGGAAAACTCCGTATAATGAACTCAAAGAATAAAATGCTTGTCAAGTCTTTACAGAAGGCAATTTTAATAATCATTACACAAACATGTGTTACACAAAAACAAAATGGGAAAAATGTCGAAAATTGTCTTAAATTTGTTAATGATACATTTTGCAGATGCTGTTTTATGATTTTCTGCTTTAAACAATGTACAAAGGCACATACAAGCTGCATAAACGCTTGTTTATAATGTATAATCTGTTAAGTACCAGTACCACTGTCAGCCAAATTGAAACACACAGGTATGTAGTGCCAAAACTATGCAGCCGGTTTGTTGTCGGATCTTGTTTTTCTTATTTTTGATTAATATTAAAGTGGGCAGGATATGAAGAACAACAACAACAATAATAATTACAATAAGCACTAAGTAAAGAGACAGGTGGGTTTTAGACACTTATTACAAGAACAAAAATAAACAAAAACAAATGTTGTGCAAAATTGAAAAAAGTTCTTTTTGTAAAGTGCGATAAAAAAATTGCCGATCGGTGCCAGGGCTGGATAATTTCAACTATAATCAATCACACGTAAAGCGGGCCCAGATTAATAATGGAAGTTGTTCAAAATGTTTGGCTTTTATTAAGAGTTAAAAAATGTTCAATTTTAAATAGAATTCTAGTAAAAGAAGAAGGTATTTTTAAAGAACTTATGATATTCAATAGTTCTTTGTGGGACTAAATAAATCAGTGATTATATTCAAATAAGACGAACTTTATTGAGAAAAAAAATTATCAATTATGAAACGCTAGGAATGATTTGCAGACAACAGTTGATAGAACTTTCTTTATCGATATAACGATTTCGAGACATGGCTCCTTTAAAAAACCTTGGCAAAGTCTTTAAAACTCTGGATCATGGTCTTGAGTGGATCAAAAATACCAATAACTTAAATCCGAGACAAAAACCACAAAACTTTCCTTTGTTAATAAGTCATTGGCTGTTGATTTCTTAACCTTGTCACCTATGCGCCAATTTATGTTTGTTTTTGTTTTTTATTCTAAATTTTCTTGCCACCACTTCTCACCACTATTCACTATCATATGCCATTTTTGTTGTTTTTATTTTTTATTTTTATTTTGACTTCATTGAAAGACAACCTTGAGCAGTTAAAAAAAAAAATTATACTTTTTGTTGTTACTTTTCTGTTTGGTGTTAATTTGTTGCCATTTTTTCTTGAACTAAATAGAATTTCATATGATTAAATTTGCTTTTTGCTAATTCCATCATTCACTGAACCATTAAACATTTTTAAAGAGATAAATAAATTTTATCGAATTCTTAATTTCTTTTCTTGTTAATATGTAATCAAAAATAGTAGAATATTAAAGTTGTCAGGAGTGATTGTTTGCTTTGTTGTCTGTGTTTCATAAAAGATCTTGAGGCGTTTTCTTATTCTTGTTTTAAAATCTATAAACCTTTTTACAACAGAAATTTATCAAGAGACTTCAAATATTAATATTAGACAAAGAATCCACTGCGATTTTTATATTTATTAGGTAGACGATTCTATTGGTTTTAAAAAATAAAACTATATGTTAGCACTATTCTTCCGTTGTTGTTATTTACCACCCCATTTGGTTGTAATACACAATGTACGATGACGAACGATTTTTGTTTTTATTCTAGTAGCAGACCTCTATTAACAATGACGTCACTTTGTTACTTTTTAGGAATTTGCACACAATTTCTTTATTTTACGTTTATTCAACTGAAAATTTCTTTTTACGATAAATTTTTATAAACCAAAAATGTATTTACATATAATGTATCTTTTTATTTTTGATTATTATTTATATTAACTTATTTTTCATTTCTTAACTTGAAAACAGAGGCACGAGCACTTTTGCACAAACCTTTGTGTAAAACAATATCCGAAATTAATGCGTTAGAGCGGGAGAACAATACGAATGCGTGCACATTTATTACAAGAACAAAAACAGTAATGTTTTTGCTTTATTATTTCTGCTAGTTTACTTGCTTTAATTTTTTGGAGAAGCCGCTTTATCGTTTGCGAGAATTTAATAATAACCGTTCCGTTTGCTTGCCCATAATTTACTGAATGAGCAGAAAGAAGACAACAAATTTTACTGTGTATAGCACTGCTGCCAACTTTACTACAAAAAGCACTAATAAGATTTAGATAAAAATGTTGTGTATTAGAGAGTTCTTGTTTCGAAAAACATAAGTTTTTTCTCATACACTGTTTGCAAGTTCGTCTTTATTTTGTATTTATGTTCACATTCAAAATTTAATTTCTGCTATTAAATATAGCATTAAAAATTAATTTTAATTTCAACTTTTACTGGAATTTTTCAATAATTTTATATATTGTTTTTTAGTTTGCTTCAACTGCGCAAAAACAAAAAATTACCCAATAGAAGCGAATAGTTAGCGGGTATAAAATATATGTATAAAAAATTAAGTTATATTTCCCTTCTAAGCATTTTCACATGTTTTTAAAAAAAAATTTACTTTTAATTTTAAAACAATAATAGGCACCAAACTCCTTTTTTCGCGATCATGCTTTTTGCTGTTTCTGCTAGCATGGAATAATTTTACCGTGTAAAAAAGGCGTAGTAACTGTCAAATTACATATGGAAATTTATTAAATTTTTTATATGTATGTACATACATATATGGAATTTGCTCGACAGTTACAAAACAAAAATGTTTTATTGGCGAGGTGGGTTAACTTTGCTGGTAAGGCAAATTGATAACATGTACATGTAATTCAAAATATTTTCGGCTTCGCGGCGGATGTCAAACTCATTATACACAATTTTTTGTAGATATATGGAATTTGACATCCAATCTGTATAAAAAAGTCAACAGGTGAGCCTGTGAGTTGACCTGTTTTAATTCCCCCCAAAATAATAATCGAAATCAAAATTTAGTCGAGCTTTGTATGGGCGCCATCTGTGGGGACAACTTCTTACATGACCTACCATGATGTAATATAGATTCGGTGATTGTCTATGCTAACAGGGTGTATAAAATCTAAACTTTAATTGTTTAATTTTCAGTTCGTTATGAGTCATGACAAGAACTACTCATTTACATTTTTGGCTTAGTTTACAATGCTACCAAGAAGTGATGGCAATATTTAATAAATGATTTATTACTTTGATTAACTTATAAAAGTAAGAAAAGGTTCATGACTATGCTGAGAAAAATTAATGCAGAAGAAAAGGAGAGTAATTTGTTTGGTGTGTTTTATAATATTAGAGGGAAGGATAGCTCGTTAATATATGTTCAGTTAAAATGTATTCATGAATTAAAATATATGTATATATATATTCATCCATGAAATTTGTATCTCTTAAATATTTTAGGTTTGCAAAAAGATTGTTGATACATTTTATGTCAAATATTTGCGCAGGATCTGTATTGGCTCCACACTCTTGACGGCACACTTTCTTAATTTATAAAAACATATTTTATATCTTTTAGATATAATATCTGATATCTGACTGATTCGGTGTAATAAAGAAATTAATTTTGCTGAAGAACCAGTAACAATAATTTATGTATTTTAATTATTGTTTTTCAATTAAAATTTTCCTTTTAGTAATTTGATTGAAATACGTATTTGAGTTCGTTTGCAAAAGATCTGAATAATTTTAAACACCTACGTTTTGCCTATCATTAATTAAATCCTTTCAGTTTTGTTTCAAAGAAAACGGAAGTAAACCCTACTCAATATTTTTCACAGACACTTAGAAAGTCTTACTTATTCATATCATAAGGTGTAGTAAAATAATGATTTGTTAAACATTTACTAATGCTTGGGAATAAAGGAAAATAGAGGAAAATATTCAATTAGCTGCGTTTTACACCATATTATGAATAGTAGTTTCCTTTTTCACGCAATATGTTCACAGTTTGAAATAAAAAATGAAGAAATATTTTTGAATTTGATTTTTGTTTTTACAACAACAACAAAAAAAAGTTAGAAGTATTTTTCTTCATTTTTAAGCATCTGTTGAAATTATCTAACGGTTGGAAGTGAAAGGAACAATGGGAAGTAAAAGGATTTTTCAACAAAATGTTAACAGGTTGATTATGAGAGAAAGTGATTTTCCGAAAAAGATTATGTAATTTAAGGAGCTGGTGATAAAATACACGGAAGTGGAAGTAAAAAAAATATCAATTTGAATTTTTGAAGAGTTTACACGATGGAAATTTCATTTAATCAATCAGTCGAAAAGAGGAAAAATATCTTTGGCTTGAAAAATTCCATTTTCCGATTCAATCAATAAGGCTATAATCAAAAAACCGTATCGTAAACGGTTTCAACTCTTCGAAAAGCTCGATTTTTACTTCAAGATCGCTCGTAGCGACAGAAGAGAGAAACTGCCCGAGAAGGCAAAATTGCAAACACTGCCAGATCAAGGCTTTTCTCGAGCTATTTTTTGTAAACTCCTTAAGGACATAAGAGGGACTTAGAAGGACGAAGTTTTTCAATGGCGTCTACTTGATTGTGAACATTTGCTAAAAAAAAAATTCTTTACCGTCTCAGCCCTTTTCTAAGGAGTATCTTTGGAATCTGACCCGTCCATCCCTTGCGAGGCTTTCTTGTCCATCTCTTCAGAATTCCTCCGTTGGCCAATAAATACGGCAGTTCTTACAGAGATTGAACTCTCCACATCTTGCGAGGCTTCATTGTCTATCCCTATCTGAATCTCACAGTCCAATGCCTTACTGCGATGGTCAATAAATACGGGAATTCGTACGGAGATAAACCTCTCCACCTCTTGCGAGATTTCAGTGTCCATCCCTATCTGAATGTTACGGCCGACGCCTTAGTACATTTAGAGATTGACGCGTTCAACCTTTGTTAAAATTTCTTCCGGATTCCTACCTTGGGCAATAAAAAATGCAGTTCTTTTAGATAATTTTACCTACATAGAACTCCATGTGCACGGGTAAGTCTTAATGCAGACTGAAGATTGACTGGCATCCAGGGTTCGAATACTAGAGACCAATCACCCTGTTGGCCACGTATCACTGGCGCTTCCTGTTCCACCGTGGATTGGGGATTTTTATAAGAGAGAGTTAACTTCTCTCCGCTCGCCTTATTTAGCCAGACCGCTGGCAGAGACAGGAACCTGTTACCGGTCACAATTACGTCGAACATCTGACAGTTCACTCAGTTACGGCAAACTATACTTTTGTGCCTGTATTTTCATTCTTTATTGCTTTTAGTTCCATCTTAACAGATTCTTCTTATTGGCACAATTCGAAGAAATCCCCCCACATTCATTATGAGTTTCACAAAGTCGGTTCTTAAATGATTCAGGGAATATTAAAATTTAAATAAATTCAAAATCTCAGCTGAAAAGTCACACTGTGATTTTTCAAATCTTTACTAATCGATCCTTCTTTCCTTAGACGGTTGTTAGGCAAACACACAAACCTTTTGTTTCATCACAAAGGCCCTTGTAATGCAAAAGTAATTGTACGATTATGTTTTTATTGTTGTTTGTTTTTTTTCGCCCAAAATCAATACAAAGGAAGACCTGTTTAAATTTATTTTGATTTGAATTACAATTTTGTTGGAATTTTTCTCACTAAATCTTTCCCATAAATCATTGTTTTTGAGGCCAGAAACATCGAAGGAAGAGGAGAAGGATACATGTCGTGTTTAAAGAAGAAATAATACAAGTGTTTGTTTTTTGGTCATGTTAAGATATCAAGGACATGAAAGGATCATTTTCAATTGATATTTGAAAATACATAGAATGAAATTAGTAAATATTTTAAATAAATCCCACGCTAGTTCTGTGCAAAGATGTTGAACCAAAGTGAAAAAAACTTCAATCTCACGCTTTCTCTAACTCTCTTCAAAGAGAATTGAGGCAAGGAAAACTCTTTAAAGATGTGTTTAATAGTCATGGCTTTTTTTTCTTCACATTTTTTTTGATTACATTTTTATACTTTTGTTACCAAAACTAGTTTTTATTTAAATTTAAATAAATGCGCAATTTTAATTTGCAATTGGAATTCATGAAACAGGATATAATTACGCCTTTTTATGGCACAACAACATTTTATAATTTTAGGTTTCAATCAAAAGACACAATATTTTTTTTGTTTCTAAATCTACTCTTATTTTCAGGGGTTGCTTCTTTACATTTTTTTTATAGCAAATAAGTAAATCTGAAAACCAAATAATTACCACGAAACTCTGAATAGAATTTTTAAAATCTTGCAAACGGATTCTATTAATACGCACGGTAGTACGTCAGGCCAAGTTTAGGCTTAATGCACCCAGTCCTCCTTTATAAATGTGCTTCCTTTAATTATAATATAATGAAACTTGAAATCTAAAGGTAGCCCCATAGACCAAGTTTTACCATGAAAGCTTCCCGAGATATGAAGGTGTAAAAAGTGCATATTTTTACACATATTCATTACACATATACATTTGGTATACATGTCGGGCTGTGGGAATAAATAACCAGAAAAAATCTGAGAACGGGCACTTTTTATCTGATATGCTAGGGTTCCCCCTTTTTTGTATTTGACACGTCCACTATAGCTAGAGAGCAAAAATTCATTCAGGGTCCTCTCATTTGTATGGAGCATTTCCAGTGTAGGTAGAGAGCTGAAATTTCATATAACCCAACCGTCTGTAAGGTTTAAGTTAAAAGAGATATTATACATAGATTAACAAATAAATATAACTTGCGGATCATAGTTTCGTGGATATCTTAGACGGTGTACAGTGCAGCAGTGTCTGTTATGTCTCTGAATTATCCGTTTATCATTGTCAAGGCGTCTCAAAATGGACTTCAGCTAAAAGTCCATACGACTCTTTTTCGCATTAGCACATTTTATGCATTTCTTACCTTTTTCGCATTCTACGCCTTTCTGCATTTCAACTTATATCAAAACTAGCTATCAAAATCAGCTGTCCTCTTCGCACGCCGCTTATAACGCTTACAAAAGTACAAAGCGGACCTACTTTTCTCATTTTACTCTTAATGTCATCTTACGCCTTTGTGCTCAGTAATTTGCAACATAAAATTACTCTGATTCCGCCTTTTCAACAGATGCGAGAATGCGTAGAACGCGTGGTTGGAACCTTCAGCTTTCGGGTGCGAAGACTTGTTTTATCACAACTGATATTCGAACGATTTGGCAAGTTTTTTCTATCTTAGAATCGACAAAAACTTATATATCGATTTTTTTACTCACTTGTGCCATTTGTTGTGAGAATTTCTCATATAGTAATTGAATTATTTGACGCACTGTATGGCATTCGCCATCGCTTTGTCGACACCAATCATTGTCCACATTAATAGTAGCCAATTTAGGCAGACAGAACTTGGTTATCATGTTGCGATAGCAAGCATTAAGCCCCTAACGGACGATATGCTTTTTACATTCGACTTAGAGTTGCTGTACTCATGAACTAGTTCATTCAATTGAGATATTATTTAAGAAAGGTGGTGGCCTCTTTCCAATAGTTACAAAAACAACACACAATTTATTTTGGTATATTTATTAACGTATATGATATACGTTAATTCAAAGTTGCTTCTTTTTCTGTAATAGCCGCAAAGTTTTTACCACCTTTCTGCAATAGTCTATCAATTGAACGAACTAGTTCGTGACTGACACCACTTTAATCGGACTTGTCGAATTTTTCACTGCAAAATACGCGCATATATGCTCGTAAGACTCATGTGCAAATGCATACACTACGTCTGGATTGCTAGAAAATTTTTTCCCAAATGGAGAGATCGTCGGCAGAATAATGAAAATAAATTCTTTGCGGAGAATACGTTTAAATGTTTCTGTTCATTTTGAACATAATTGTTAGTTTGTCATCGAGAGTTTTTCAATGGTCTCAGCATTGGTTATGTACGGTTGTTTACAGACGACCACACACACACACACACACATATTTTTAATTTTGCCTGGGTGTATTTTGTTTGTGTGGTGGCAGAACAGCGTTGTGCGAACAACTGATCGGACAAGTTTGTTGGAACACGAAGAGGCTATCAACAGCGACAGTCTTCACGAGCCGAATTCTTTTATTGACAGCAATCTGCAGGTTGGCAGAACAGATCTATGGCTAGTCAAGACTGCATGTTAGAGCGTGTTCTATTTTGATATGACATCAGCTGTTTGTTGACAGAAGAGCTACATGCCGTAAGAAAATAGTGAGCGGCGATTGACTTACGCCAAATGCCTTGGATATCTGCGTAGTGAAAAGGCGAAACGAATTCGCACACTGATCAGCAGTTGGAATCGAACAGGGACTATGACAGATCTTTGCAAGCCAATATTATAAATCTTCTGAAAAGTAACAATTTGGCAAGTCATATGTAAAAAATGTGTCGGCTAATAGGGGCTTCAGCCACAGTCAACTTTCCGAACAGACTTATTTTCCAATCATTGAGGTCTAATGAGGCCTCGAGCTTAATATCCTTACGAAACATGTTGTGGATTCTTATATCTAAAATGAAAAGTTTAATGAAGCTCTCGCGGTGACAAGGCGCTTCATCACTTAAAATAAGTCTGTTTCGAAACTCAGAATTAAATGGTTGATGTTCAATAATTCATTTAATGAGCGAAACGTGTAGATGGCCGTTAGACTAAAGTTCTTGTGTCCATTGAACTTTGTACAAGGGGGCACGTAGATTTTTAGATAATAGAAGTTGCTGAGAGCATCTTTAAATTTGGAAAATTTGCAATTCCTGTATACAACTTTGAAATCTTTAGCAACAATGTCACGCACTACTTCTATACTGACAGTTGTACGGCACGTTATTCGATGTCAAATATGCTTAGCAACCCTAATTGATCCAGTTTGCCTGAAGTTTCCAGTTACTTTTTTTACAGTTGCTGGCGTTAAATCAGCTTTCATTGTTTTTGCATTAGTTTCCTTGTGCTTTTTGGTCACTCTTAAACTGTCAACTGCTCAGCTGTTCTCCTTTTCTTTTAGTTGGCAACACTTAACTTGATATTGAAATCTAGCCTGAATTTTTTAGCACCCTTTACGTGCGTCTTTAACTTCTAATGAGCTGCTGTACTCTTAAAAACAAACCCTGCTGCAAACAAATATCTGAATCGGAAGTAAACAAATATGCTCACAAATAAATTTATTCAATTGATAGTGAGTGACAGACAGCTTAAGTTTTGTTCTCAACAGCACAAGTATTCGGCCAATAAATCAACTTATTAATTGCAATTAAGGAAATCGCCTTGAAAATAAATTTTATTAAATGCTTTTGATTAAAAGGCGAAATAAAAAGCATCAAACAAATCAAACTATTTACACACAACAAGCTGATAACATTAAATGCATAAGAATTAAATAATAAAAATTATTATTTGAATAAGAAATTTTTCTATAAAAACTCGAGACATAGCAGAGACTAATAGCAGTTTTTTAATAAAAATTCAAGAAAATTGTGGCTTTTCGTACGCAAACGACAAACGCAGTGTTAAATATTCAAAGGCAGGCGTTCAATAAATGAAATTATTAAAGCAAAAGACAAATTTAAAACAGAAAACAAAAATAATTTGAATCAAAATGTTCAAGTGTTTAATTGCAGTGACCGTTTGTTTGAGTTTAACCCTAAACGAGTGCAATGGTCTGCTTAAGAACTATCGAGCCTCCCCCAAACTATTGGCCCCACTAAAAATCATACATGCCGATGATGAGACTCTAAATAAACTGGACGATTCATTGTCACAAATATCCACTGTTTACATGCAGGCCTTATTTTCCGGCACCCATACACCAGCCCTGGATATGCGCATGCGCAAACTGGAGGTTGATTTATTCGATCAACTGGACTCACTGTACAAACAGGAAAGACTTAACGATTACATCAAATACGAGGCAGAAGTGACAAGACAAATGATTTTGTACAATATGCTTAAGAAATTGTTCGGTTATGCCTTGGAGGACAATGAACAATATTGAATAATTAAATATGTATTTTTATAACCAGAAAAAAAACTGTGATATTTAAAATTCCTAGTTCCTCTTCCTGTATTTTAGCGTATTAAAGAAAAAATGATGTGTGAAATTTTGAATTTTAAATTGATTTTAAAATGTATTTATTCTATAAAATATGTTCGAATAGTTTGTAAGCGTAATGTTTAATAATAAATAAAAGTTATTTAAAATACATATTTGTGGTCCGGTCAGGCATTGCCCTGCCACAGACGGCCTTTTATCAGCCATCTTGGTGGATCCGCCATATTGGATTTGGAATGACTTCAATTAGTTTTTAAAAATTCTTCTCAAGAAATCCTCTTTCATTTCATATCCATATCGTATTCCTTAAGCGCCACCTACTGGGACCAATTAAACCATTCACACACACAATATGTTATCAAAATCGGCCCAGCCGTTTAGAAGGAGTTCGATTTCATAAACACGTACATCCGAATTATGTCGGGTAATTTTTTTGCTAGTTGGGTTTTCAGTGTAAATTTTTTTAGTGTAAAAAAAATCGCTACAAGTGGCAATGCCAAAAATGCTCAGTAAGGTTTGACCTTTCACCATGAACAAACGAACAACACTTGCCAATCATTGAATTTTATTATAAAAATTCGTGTTGTGTGAGAAATGTGTTTTCTATCGAAAAATTGTCTTCAGCGACGAAGCTCATTTTTGCTCAATGGGTAGATCAACAAACAGAATTGCCGAACTTGGAGCGAAGAGCATCCAGAGCTGCCAATGAGCGGTTTGTGGGCCGGTGTCATTGTTGCCCAAAATGGAAGAATTGGACCTGGTTGGCAAGACCAGACCAAGACGGTACGACACGACACGCGATACCATTTTTGAGAGGCGAGTTTGGTGAGCAAATAATCTCACATTTTGGAGCAGTCCATTGATCGCCAAGATCATGCAATCACCCCCCATCACCCCCCAGGTTATTTTTTTTGGGATACATGAAGTCTATCGTATACATGACCAGCCACAATTCCAGCACCGGAAGACAACATTACAGCTTCAATTGGTAAGATACCGCCCGAAATGCTGGAAAAATGATACTCAATTTAGAGCTCACGAATAGACTACCTAAAAAGTAAATGGCAGGCATTTGCTTATCGGCCCGGTCGAAAAGGGACCCAGATATTAAGTGGTCTGTTTCGAAATCCCCCCATACATTAATAATACTTATCGGCCCAAATAAATATTTCATTCACTTATGGAAATTTTTGTGGGTTTCTTGTACTGATTGCTCAATTTGTTAATTGAGTTCTTGGATGGTAAAATGAGCTGAATTAGGGCCTAAATCTTCTAATTGCGCAATTAAGGCGCATGTGTGAACATACTATTAGGTAGTTTTTTGCTATCTTGCCTCTGGCTTTTCGATTAGGAATTTAGCTATTTTTTTGCGTTTTGTATTTTTTTTTCGCCAAGAAGATTGCCTGGGTTTTATTTGGATTTAAGCGATTTATTAAAACTTTTTCGCCACGACTTAAATTATTTCATTGATAATAGACGTATATTGATGATTTAGCTGTATAGATTCTTGCCAATCCTGTATCTATTCAATTTTCAAAGTTTTTTTTATTTCAACTATTTTTGTTTTAAATATTAAATTGTAGCGATTTTAACCTGTTTCATTTCAAGCGCTTTTTCTTTTTTTTTTTTTTATTTGTTCTTTTATCGCTATATATAAATGCTTAACTGCTAATTTATGCCACCAGCTGAAAGCTCTTGCAATAATTAAATGTTTATCCCTAGAATTTCATAATTTAAATTAATTTTCTTGTCCAAGTATCCTGGGAAATTCTTAAAAACTATTGAGGCATTACAAGGAAATAAATTCTAAACAAAAAAAACATTAAATCAAGCGATAAACCGTAGCAAATAACAACAGGAACAAAAAAAAACAAAAACAAATCACCGAAGAAAAAAAATCAACAACAAGATTAGGACTTGAAAATATGAAGCCAACACTCTCATGCACTTGTTCATCGAAGAATGAGCAAGACAGTACAAAAGAGCAAGAGAGTGCAATGGAGAACTGAGTGTTAAAATAAAAGGTTAATAAACATTAAGAAAAATCGTAACAGACAGATGGTCAGACAAACAGTGGAATCAACAGATCGACTAAGCGCCAGCCAAAATACAAAACAAACGTTACGGCGAGACGGTGTGATTACAATACAAATTCAAGGATGTGTGGGAATTTTATGAAACAAGTGAAACGGTATTCAAAAATTACTGCAACAAATCAATGCACAGGAATGAATATGCAAGCAGACACACACACATACACAATTGCATGCAAACCATTAAACAAACGATAAACAAGCAGCAGTACACAATGAAATTTAAGCACGATGATGATGATCGTGTGATTTTTTATAAGAATCAACCAGGCAAAAGGATAAAAACAAAATGAGTGCAAACATATTTTTACAAAAACAATAAAAAAAATTCTAATTTTTATTTCATTTAAAAGATCTTTTCTTTTGTTGCTGGTAGCGGGAGTTTCTCATATTTCAAATGTGTGAGAAAAAACTTTTTTTTCATCCTACTCGTAAAATACCAGAGAGCAGCAATATTCCCGTCTATAGAGGAACATTATATCAAATGTTAAGGCGTATGTGAGAACATGAAGAGTTTTGTACATAATTTTGGTGTTTAGTTTTGATTAAAAAAAGGATAAATCAAGCTTTGTTGTTGTTGAGTGTGTATGTGTGTGTGTGCGTATAAGTGTAGAATGAGAAATTACCCACGCAAAGCAAGCGACTGACACACGTCTTCTTCTTTTCCTTAAGGATATGGAATTATAATTAGTTCCGTTTAACAGGTCTTTTTTTGTTCGAAGTCGTCAGAGGGGGATTTTAGTTTATGATTGCAGTTTTGATTAGGGTATGATGATTTTATTAAAAGGAAGAAAGGAAGCAAGGAAGGGTAAATTTGAATTGAGAAAATTTTTTAAATGATCTTTTAAATATTTGTTGACTATAGAGTGGTGAATTATAGATTAAAAACAAGTAAGAGAGCTTTATAGGGCTGTGCCGAATGTTATATACTCTTCACAAAAGTATGAGAACTACTAAAAATGTTCACCAGATTTTTCCCAGTGCAAAGAATTGTTTACGATCTTTAATTTGGCCGCCATCTTAAGGCGTCTTATTTTACATTTCAACTCTGCTTTCGTTTTAATATAAGAATTTTCGGTTCGGTCGGTTATTATATGGGATTTTGTTCTAAATTACAGCTCTTTTTTAAGTTATTTTTCTTTACTCTCAATGCTTATAAGTCTTCGATATATTCTCGATTTCTTGGTGAATTGTATATAACAGCGGAATAAAATTTCTAATAAAATTTCTAATATTTGCTAAAATTTAAAAGTTTGGTGCAATTTCAATCTCTGGGTCAAATTGCAACGTTTTCCATAGAATATTGATTTTTTTCAAATATTTTTTTTAGCGAACATAAAAGTTATAGTGAAATTAGGAACTTTGGTGAATTTTGGTAACTTCCCAAATTATGGTGAAATTTCGTTTTTAATTTTCAAATTAATTTAATTTTTTTTAATTTTTGATGTATATGATGTTTAAAGTTTTTGGCGAATTATTTTAATATTTTGGTGTATTTTGTGCTGAGGGTACTATCCGCGTAGACACAGCCTTTGACGTAGCCCCACAAAAAAAGTATAACGGCGTCAAATTGCATGATCTTGGTGGTGAATTGACGTCGCCAAAACGTGAAATTAGACGTTATGGAAACTTCGCATACAATAAAGCCAAAATAGGTCCAGTTGTGTGGCTGCGTCTTATTGAAAGCACATATCGTCCAATACATAATTATCAATTGCAGGCCAATAAAAGGCGGTTATCATACGGCCATAACAATCTAAATTGACGGCAATGGGTCGTCAAGCGTCATTTTCGAAAATATACCAAACCAAACAGTCACTTTTTCCGCATGCTATGCCATTTCGACAATTACTTTTGGGTTCTCCGAGTTCCATATGCGATTGTTTGGGTTGTTGACGTAAATATAGAGTGAGAAATGAGCTTCAGCGCTGAAGAAAATGTTATTCGTAAAATCAGCATTGATAGCATGTTGCTCTAGCATGCAATCAGCATATCTACAGCACTGTAAATGGTCAGCCGGCTTTTAACGTTGTATGAGTTGGATTTTATATGGATGAAAGTGCCAAATTAAATGCAAAATGCGCCATAATGAGTCGTAAGCTAGGCACAATTGCTGAAAACGCCGTGGAATCGACAAATTCCCATTATCCGCCACACTTTACCTTACAAAAGCGATAATTTTACATTGAGATGTTGCACAGGCCTGACCATATCTGTGACGCGTCCAGTCTTTTTGAATTTCCTTACAATCTTGCTAATTTCTTGCACAGTAGGTCAATTATGACGCACATAATCACCCCGTAATTTTCCAAAAATGGCCATGTTTGAACCACCGCTTTTATAGTATATTTTAACTTGATGCGTTCTTCGGTGGTTAAACGATCTATATTTGTAAATGGCGAACTTTTAAATAAGTGACAGTTTATATGACAGATATTTAACAGCTGACGGCCTTGCCAGACCGGCAGTTTTGAAACCACACTGCTTGGGGGTTAATTAAAAAAATGTATGAAAAATAAACCAAAAGTTTGCCCACTGGGTTTTGCTAAAACCTTAATGTTTTTGTTGGAAGAACTTTAAACATCTCATTTGGTTTGAAGAATTTCAAGCATAAGACATGAGGAGTTTTTCTAAAAATTTAAACAGATTTTCTGATCAGCTGGCTTAAGCAATCAGACAAATGGGCATAGAAACTAGCTTGTCAGCCAACAGGTAATTTCCAACTTTATAACAAAATGAGTGGGGAAGAAATAAGAGGAAGATTTTTTTAAATATTCAATAAAGATCCCTTCAAATCTTTTAGAAAAAAAATTTATTTAATATTTTGTGTTTTTATTTTTTCTTGACTTCAGGGAAAAATGATACATCAGACAAATCAAAATGTTATGTATTAAAATCCTAATACTGTTGCATTTGTATTAGAGGCGAGGATCACTTACAGCAGATCTTGCGATGCTGAAATTCCCCTTTTTTTAAATAAAATTATAAAATATTTTTACGCATTTATTTTTATTTTATTTAAAACTATTAGAAAATTGCAGCCATGGGTTTAATTATTTTTTTTTTAATTACACTTAAAGAAACTTAAACAATTTTTATGAACGTACATTTTTTATTAAAGAAAACCAAAACAAAATTTGCAATGGAAAAAGAAATCAGAATTTAAATACTTAAAATTATTAAAACTTAATAGAAAAATTTATAAGCAAAATTTAATAATAATTAAAATTAAACACAACTAAACAAAGTATTTTTTACAAAAAATCAAATTATATACAAATCACAGATAATTATACAAACACATATATACAATAAATAATAATAGAAAAAAATAATTACAATTTGTTTAATAAAATATTAAAACAATTTAAAAAAAATAGATTTTAAGCAAATAAAAACTTAATAGTTTTAAGAGTTTTTTATGATAAAAAACAAAATACTAAACAATTTGAATAAAAAACATACGTATGTTTTTCTTTAAAGTTCAATTAAGGAAAAGTTTTTATAATAAGTCCCAAATCCACTAGTTCTAGAACTAGTTCAGTAGCAGTGTTGCTGAAGTTACTTTAATGCGACTTTTTTTTCTGCTACTAGTTCTAGACTAGAACTACAGACACATGTACATTCGACTGTAGCAGAAACATTCTAACACTTGCCTGCTGAGTCCAAAACACTTTCAGGAAACTGGTGGCGAAAGTGACTGTTTCGTTCGTTTTTGCTCTGCCAACTTAAAGGGGGCTGAGGTTTCTGGAACTAGTAGTGGCACTAGTTCAGTTTTTCCTAGAAAATATTTTTTGTTTAACGTTAGAAAATAGAATATTTTCTATAATTAATATTAATTTAGAAATATTTTAAACTTTCATATAAAATACTTGTAAAATAATTCAGAATGCATTTAAAGTCCTAAAAGATTTTCTTTGTGACCTCTGATTTCTTCGGAGAAGCCTTTAGTTAATTTATTTGCATAAAATTACCAAGGTCTCCACATACTATCCTGATCATCGGCTTGCTGCTGATCTTTGCGATATTTCTTGTTGGCCTGCTCATCATCCGAACAAAGGCTCGAGTCAGCGGTGTCTGAAAATGATCTCTTCAACGAAGAATTTGAGCTGATGTTCAAATCACTGCTACTGGTCGAGGAAACCTGTTGCTGTTGCAAGTGAGCGGCGCTTAAAACAAACGAATTCTCGGCGCTTGAGGGCGGCGAGGCAAATACTTCCGAAAATGTATGATGTTTGCTCTGGCCTGGTGAAATCGAACGTGAATTGTTGAAATCCGTGCAAGTGTTGGTTATAGAATCCTCATTATTGCTAGATACCGAAGAAATAGGACTCAGAGGAGGACTGGTAGTGGTGGTGGTATGGAAAGCTTGTGCCTGTTGTTGTTGCTGTTGCTTAGTTTGTTGCTGATAGCTGCCACGACTTAAAGCTGTTGGCGCATAATTATTGACTGCTGGAACTTTAAGGGGATTCGTTAAAGTATTTTGAGGCTTAGAAAAGGCACTCAAGCGCTTAAAGTTGGCCGCAAAATCATTTATGGCTACAGTGTTATTAGTAGGCGCCTGGGCAGGATTAGAGGACCAAACGGGCAAAGCGCTGTTAGAATTATTATTTATTAAAGCAGCCGCATTTGTATTATTTTGAGCTGTATTTGGTACTATTAAAGCAAATTCCCCTGAGGGCAATCTAGAGGGTATTAACTGTACGCCACCCATTTGTATGGCTGGAGCAGAATTAGTATTTAAATCTTGCGGCAAGGCAGGAAACAAAGCGCCATTATTGCTAACTGTCAGTGGTATGCTATTGCTGTTAGCAAAAAAAGTTGTGCTGGCCCCCGTGCGATAGCCATTGGAGAAATTGGTCATAGAGCCAATTTGTTCCAGACTAGTGGCACAACTATTCAAATGGCTGTTAAGTCTTTGGCGTACATTATCCTCTACGCCCTCCAATTGGCTGACATAACGATTTACCTCTTCGGCACACTCCATGAAACCGGTCTTGAACTTATGTATAACAGTGGGATCGGTCTGCAAGGCCATATTCAATTGTTGGCGTTGTATGGACTGCAAATGTTTGACCGTCATTTCCAAAATGTCAGCTTTTTCCAACTTGGTATGGCGGGCCGGCTGAAATGAAAGGGCATTTATTAAAATTTATTTAAAATCTGGCAACTTTGCTGAAGATTTATTAATTCTCTTAATTGCCAACTTGGCTTAAGATATTTGCACACATCCCCATTTTCCCAGGCTACCAAAGTCTTTGTTTAAAAGCCGCCTACTTTTTTTGTCAATATTTTTACTCCGTTCACAAACTTGTAATGTTTCTTTCGTTTTTGTTTTGCTCACGTTGTTCAAAAAATTTTCGCACATTTTTGTTGTTGTTTTTGTAATCCTAACAAATCGTTGACCATGCTAGTGTTGCTTGCTGATCATGTTGGCCGACTGTTGGCAACAGTTTACAAGGCAACATCTAATTGATTGCAATTTGTTTTCTTAACGAAAAACGTAGCGAAAAGGGCTAAACAAACAAAAGAAAAAAAGCTAAAATTATTGGCCAGACGTCAGCTAACAAACTGTAGCAGACAGATCCTCAGATTGTAAACACACTAGCAGATACCTACAACAAGTTTATGAAACGAACACGATCTCTTGTTTTTTTTTTTTTTTTGGTTTAATTTTTCTTGTAGGATTTAAGGCATCGAAGAAAAAAGACTGATGAGAACAAAATCTGATGCCAAGAAGCTTAACAGCCACCATAAAGGTGGGAATACGTAAAGCAACCAACAAAAATTTCATTCATTTTACCTTTTTTTCATGATCATCCCATAACGATAAATGACTGGATGGATGATCGTTTTTGTTGTGTTTCTTTTCAGACATTCCCAATACTTGTTTAACAAAAAAATCCCTACTATCAGCGCGCCTAAAAGCTTGAGAAAAAAAGCTTCAACACTTTTGATTTTTAAGGCATAAACGCTAGAATAAATATATTCCCACGCAGGTCTTTACTGTACAACTCATTTTTTTTTTTTAATGATCACTGGTCATTGAGATTTTTAGACAAAAGCAAAAAGGAGAGTTTTTTTATTTGTGGAGCAAAGGGGGGCGGGTTGGATTATGGTTTCTCATTACTGCACTCGTATGTTTTAAGGTTTAAATTGAAACAGGCTTTTCGCAGCACGACACAACAGGTTTGTTCTTATTTTCTCTCTCGAGCAAACACTTTGATGTCAGCCGCTTAATGTTTGGAGAACCAAAAAAATTATTTAATAAAAGCGCGTTTAAGTTTAAAAAATAATTTCAACAGGTATTTAGAAAAAATTATAAACATTTTTTTAATTCAAGCTTTAAAGAGAGAGGAAGGTGACTTAAAGAAGAAATGAACAGACCTTTTTAGCTAAACAAAAAAAATAATATTTGATGGCAGCGATTTTTTAAGCCTTTAAATAATTCAAATTAAATTAATGTAACTTAAACAAAGCTTTTAGATAATTTTGTGTCATAAATAATTTTATTTTTATATTCTAATACTTACGTCTTTCTTCATGGCTTCCAGTATTAGGGACTTCAATTCATTTAAACAGTGATTGATGCGAGCCCGGCGACGCTTTTCCATAATGGGTTTGTTCGTCTAACAAAACATAAAAAAATTTTTTTTCAATAAATTTTAAGTTAAAATAATTAAAATTGAAAATTAATTAATTAAAATTACAATAAAATATAAAAGATGCCCTAATGAACTTAATAAATCAAAATCTTTGTAAAATTATTTTTCCTTGAATAAATTAATATTCCATCTTGTAACTACTGTCATTTAAAATTGAGAAAATACGAAATATGTGAAAAAATTCAATTTCACTAATAACTTCGATTCTTTCGATTTTGGTGAAAAAATCGCAGAAGCAACTATACTAGTGCAACAACTAATTGTAGCTAGCACACAGGCATTAATTAGATCGCTAATTGTCTTAATTTGCCATTGCGACCTATTACTTCTATACGAAATCTTTGTTTTCGAAACCAGTTCTATGGAAGCTATTTTGAAGAGCTTCTGAAATCAGATCTTTAATCAGACATTTTTCCAGTGCAAGACTCTAAACTGTTTTCTTGGTCAATATATAGGAATTATTTGATTTTTCTGAAGACTTTTATATAATGGTTAATGGTTTTTAAAAGAAGGCGCGCATGTAGCAGAAAGGGGAAAAACAAGCTCTTCCAAAAATAATTGTTTTCCTTCATAAAAACTTCGAGAATTGTGTATGATTGAGTGTGTTGCTCTGTAATTCGATACGAAAAAAAAACAATTTTTCGAAAGTATTTTTCGTACCGCAAGTTAAGCCGTAATTGGCTAATTTGTTCGTAACAATGGCCGCGTTTCGTTTATAAACAAATGGGAAAAAGTTGTGAAAACTTGGCAGCACTGTCACTTAATCGCCAAATAATTTCACAAGAAAAAGAATGCCAAAAAAAAATTAACATTATACTACATTAAAAATAATTTATTAAAATTGTCCAAGCTTGTCTTTTTTAAAAAATTATATTTTTATTTTTCGATATTTCGCCACTCCATTGTGTAGCAGCATCAGGAAATAAAAATAACGAACAAATTATATATGATGATGCAATGGAGTAGCGAGATGTCGAAAAATAAAAGTACAATTTTTTAAAAAAGACCTTCAAGCTTGGACAATTTTAATAAATTAAATTTAAAAAAATTTCAAGAACAGCTATAATTTCTCTCAATTTGTTACTAACAAAATAGCTTACGAACAATTTCCCAGCGCTTTTTGCCTAATTGAGGCTTGTCTTCGTAATGCAGAGTTGCACTTTCACAAGGGATTTCTATTCTTCGTAATACGGAGTGGATCTTTCGAAAAGGGATTTTTATTCTTCGATAAAATACAGAAATCTTTCGCTCTTTCATAAGAAATCGTTCAAAAGTCATCGTAGACAGTACAAATCGTTCGAACTATTAAATTTTTTCTTTAGAGTCGAATTACCCGGTATTTCGAAAGTGAATCCACTAGTTACCAGTAGGTAGTAAAAGAACATGAGATAGGGATTTTTTTTAAATCTCCTTTGTTCAAATTTTCCGACTGAAAAATTTTTTTATTTGAAAATATTCTTTCAAAAATAATTTTGAGCGCACAGAACTGGTTGTAGAAATATATGAGACTCCAGTAGTTTCAGGGATATTGTATTGTGATTTTATTTTAATGAAATAATAGCTAACTTTTTTTATTATACGAATTTCTGTCATCAAATGTCAAGTTTGGTTTGGTGACAAACCGTTTTCGGCTATGGGCCCATCTACAGTGTCACTTTTTCGTTTTAAGAACGGAATTACAAATCCTGCTAAATAATTTTATTCTCCGTTCCAAATATCTTTATTAAAATACCCTGACGGAAACTCAAAGTATGTAGAATCATGTTTTTTCTTTATTATTTACTAAAACGCTTTTCAGTTCAACTTTAACAAGAAGGTAACATATTTTCTCATAAATTTTTACCCTAAAATCGAAACATTATTTTCCTCTTCATAATTCTAAGTTTTTTTTTTGTACCTTTCTCAGCTCTGCTTTCGATAATCCCGAGGCATTAGCTAAACGTCCTTGAGATGTATTGAATTGAGTTGGTCCAGCATTATTGGCCGATTGTTGTTGAAAGTTATCACTATAACCGTTCGAACAATCGAAATCGTCATCTGACTGAAACTCAGATTTGTAATCCATATTGTAGTTTGTAGAACTCCAAATAAAAAATAATCCAAATAATTGATATTGAAATCAAATCAAGCGATCAATCAACTGCTCACACCCATTAGGTTTTTTAAAATTTATAAAATTATAACAAACAACACTTGATTAATTTTTCATTATACAAAAAAAAAACAACAACAATAATATAAGTTCTTTAATATTTTTCTTAATTGCACTTTATTTTTATTAGAGTTATTTAACAAAAATGTAGTTAGATTTTTCAACTGTTTATTAACAAAATCTTCGCATATTTTATTTTTTAAGAATTCCTCTTAAAAATCTCCGACCGACGAAACGCGCGCAATGTGTTCAGGATGAACGCTTAAAGGATACTGATCCTTAGTATGTTGTTCAGTACATTAAGTCACTTTTCAACGAATCGTTGTTGGCTGACTCTTTCATATACTAAACACCACCAAACACAACACTTTTGCTTACGAGATCTATACCCATACATAGTTCCACTCAAGTGTCCTTTTTCTTTGCATTATAAAGTAAATTCTCACGCTTGCTGCTTTACGCAGTTGTTGTTGAGTTTATTACCTGTATTAGGTGAAGATCATTTCCCTGCCACCCTGTCAAACAAGACCTACTCAATTTATCAGGTAAAATAGCATAAAAAGAAAGACACTCTTAAGAAATTGAGTGAGTACAAAGAGATTTTTGCTGAAGTTTCTATACTTTTTTAATTCTTGCAACACTCGCACTATTTTATTCCTCTGCTTCGCTTCTATTGTCTATGATATGTGTTATGAAACTGTTTTAATCTACTATGACACTCGTATTAAAATTAGTATTTCCTATATTCCAGTAACATTTTTTAGGGTGCACTTTTTGAGTTTAAATTGACCCCTATAGTGTTTGCGTGAAAATTGAAAATGTTTTTATTGCTTTATTAAACGTGTTACTGTCACTTAAGTAGACATGGGAATCTCCTAAAATTTTGCTAAAATAATTCAACTTTTATTAAAAATTTAAATAATAACCAACGAATTCAGTGCTGCTCTTTAATGAGCACATTTTAAGAGTATTAAAACTTATTACACTCTTTTACTGAGGGGGAGAATATGAGTGAGAGTTTTATGTTCTTAAAACAAGAGTTGCCGTTGGTGTGAATGTGTTAAATTACAACTCAAGTTGGGTTATTTTCTCTTATAAAAAACAATTATAGAATACCTTTAATTCGGTAAAGCAAGAGGTGTAAAGCTAAAGAGCTTAAAAAAAATGAAAACTTTATTATAAAACAGATTTTTGCCTAGGAAAAACCCGACAGTCACCAGTCGACAGTCTGAAATCACTTCATTCAAGAGTAAAGACTAGTGGTAGCTTGAAACTCAAATGAGAGTAGAGTAGTCGTAAATTAAAAATCGGTTGCCTGAAATCAATTCGGGGAAAGTAGGGGATAGAAAAGGGCTCAAATATGCTACCCTGCTGGAATCTTGCGAAGATTTTCTCGATTTCAGAAAACTAATCCTTTGAGCATGCTTTAAATGTTCTATCTATCAAATAGCTTTTGAAAAAGTTGTGTGCGTTTTCAGATAGAACACGAGTTATTTTACTGGGTAGCTAGCTCATCGTGCCAGACTTCAGCTGAGTTAATTAAAATAAAAGATTTTATTCAAGATTCTTCTTAACAGGATTATCCTTACGTTAATTGTATTTGATAGGAAGTAATCTATTTGATATTATTAATTTAAAGAATTTTAATATTTTGTGTAATTAAATTTAAATATTATTTAAATTAGAAAAACTTCGTTTAAACACTTAATACGAAATCGAATCATCTTTTGAAGCATGTGACGATCGTATGTTATTTAGTCGTATGCTAATTATCAGGTCCACTCATAACTTAGAGAAGACCAAATCTGAAGTAGAAAAAAATGTGAATGATGGCGCCGCTTCAAACTACGAAGGCGAGTATATAATACCTTAGGGTTTTAACAATATTTTGATGCACAACAGATGAACTGCAAGACCAAGAAACATTTAAAACTCGGATTAAGTAGCAAACGAAATCGAAATAAACAGTTGCATTTTAAAAACTGCCACCTCAACTGTGAAATGTTGGTAAATGTTTGGCTTAAATGCCAGCTTAAGTATTAAGCTAAAACACTTAAAAAGCTAATCTGTGATTAGACTACTAAACAACTAAAACATGGAAACAAAACTATTCTAATAATTGTTCATTAGAATAGTTTTGCTTTTGTAAAGTCTAGACAAAAGTAAAAAATAGAAAATTAATTTTTCAAATTTTGCCCATTTCACTTGTTTACAATTTTCCTGCGCATCTGCTAGTTTCGTGGAAAAACCGAAAATCTCTGGGAAAAAAGAAAAATTATTCATTGGCAAAAATACTGGGGGCATAATATTCAAGCGATTTATAATGATGCTTCAAGACTAAACATTTTCTTAGGGTAGTTTAAGAATTTTAGCACAGCCGTCTTTTTTTAGTTAAGATCTTTAGAGTTCTGAGCTAAATCATTTTTACAGCTGCTTGATATCATTTATTGGCCCGTGTCTAATAAATTTTTGGGGGTTGTTTGGCCTTAGCAACGAAAACCCCTAAAACTGTAAAAATATAAGTTTTATTACTTTTAGCCCGTTCTTGAAGTACGAATAAATAAAACAAAGAGGGTGGTTTTAAACTACTGTTATGTGCCAAAGTTGTTACCTGAATAAGATCTTTTTCTTTATTTCGCCAGCATCTTCAACACGCGTCTACATTTATGACATGTGTGCCTCTCATTGTACTCGTGTGCTGTTTGTTTTATTACTTTACAACCAGGATTTAAATATTTTTCTAGAACAATATTTTATAGTTAATCTAAATGATGCTCAAACATTTCCTGGGTCCTGGCAGATGTTTGGTAAATTTTAGAAATCATTAGCAATTAAAGTTTTAAAGTGATTTTTTTTTTTGCTTGCAAAGACATTTTGTGGCTTTTTTACCAGAAAGTTTGAGATGCCTAAGTTTTATTAAGTAATGGCAACATTGTTTTTCTCTGCTATTGAAAAAATAATACTGAGTGTTTATGAGAAAGAGAGAGAAGAGTGGAATTGTGACATCAGCTGAAAAGTGGCGCTTGTTATTTTGTTTCTTGCAGTAGTCTTTATTTGGGAATTTTGTTTGAATAAAAAATTATTTTGATTTTGATTAATCGTTAAAATATGATCTTGTTTGTTAGTGGGTATACAGTCAAAGCCCTGTTTAACGCATGGTATACTATCAGAGGCTTTTGGTAAACAGGGAGATTAGTTATTCCGAGAATTTTTTTTATTAAAACTTTCTTCATTTAGCATTGAGTTCAAATTTGTAGGTTTATTTTTCTTCATGAAATTCCCTTAGTACTGAAGATTTGGCGTAATTTTTGTTCAAACCATAAAATACAGGTTTCAAGCTCTTTTATGGCATATACGAGTATGTAGAATCTTAATAGGAAAAACTTCTGCCTCTACTGGTGGACTATGGTGTTCGTTTTCTACATCCTCACAGAAATGTTTAAGTATTCATATCTTAATTCTAAAATATTATTTATTGCTTATTACCAATGTAATGACTAATTTATTGTATTCAAATCTTAATCTATTGGGTAGGGAGAGCTGCCTCGCCAGGCTCAATGTGTCAGTTCTTTTTAGTCTCTGGTGCCCATTAAATTGCAATAAATCGCGTACAAGAGTGTTGGCATGTCCGATTAGTGTGTTGACGTATTTGGACGTGTATGTTTTTGCTTCTTCCTGGTTAAAGGAATCTTCTAGATCTCTAAGGATATTTTCATTTCCTATATACCATGGGCCGTTTGCGATAAGTCTTAAAATCCTGGACTGTGGTCTTTGTTACTTCTGGATGTTTGATGCACAAGCAGCATTCCACAGCTGAATGCCATATGACCATATGGGCTTTATAATGATTTTGTATAAAAGGACTTTGTATTCCAAAGTCAAAGTTGAATTAAGCGCTATTAGTCAGTTTGGTTGATTTGTTTTAAGTTTTATGGCCGTTATTTTAGCCTCAATATGGCGGGGGCAAGTTAGACGTCTATCTAGGTATATACCCGAATACTTAACATGTGTTTTCGCTAGAACAGTGGTGTTTGTTGTTGCTATTGGTGGACAATTTTGTCTTCTCAGAGAAAACGTTAGACTTCGTTAGCCAGTCTTCTAGCTCATCAATATGGGACTGAAGTTATTTGCGTTCAGCCTTCGAGCTTTATATGCACGGGTAAGAGACCAAGCATCCTCTTGGCCGGGCATCACAGCCGTATGCAGCTCTACCGTGGATTGGGGATTTTTAGAAGAGAGTCGTAACCTCACTCCGCTCGACTTATTTAGCCAGACTCCTAGCAGAGACAAGACCCGGTTACCGGACGCCACGAGGAGGTACAAGTTACAGGTATAGCTACGTCAAGCCATACTTTATGCCTAACAGCTGACAGGCCTTCGATTAAGGATAGTAAGTCTCCTTTGCGTCGACGTATCAGCCGATCTCATGAAAATGTTGTTCTTATAGATGAGTGGCATTCGTTAAAGAAATATAATTACAGAATATTTGTGTTCTCAATTGGACGGTATGGATCTGCCTCACCGCGCATGAAATAACCGATTTAATTCTTCAACTATCTCTCTAGAGCACTCTTATTGAGACACTCTGTATGAACAGTTTTCAAATCAAGCTCGAATGGCACTGGCTAACTTTGTAGTTAATTACTTAGACCAGAGAGCTTTCATATCATTCTTATTTTTCAATTGAAATTGTAGCAATTTTCTTAATTAATAATTTTTCTTAATAATAAAATTATACAAGACTGCAGCTAAGAGCTGATATTCTTCTCATTTTCCCAAATGCAGGATTCGAGCAACACTTTAGTTTGCATCTTGCTACTGAAGGTTATATTTACTTCTTCCCATAACATAAAACTTTAAATGATTTTTACCTTTAAGAACTGAAATAAAACATTAAAAGGCATTTTTGTTGGAAACGCACGATTTAAACATTAAATAATTTTAATAATAAAAAAACACAGCCACCAAACCGCTTATTAAGGAAGCTCTGCATATCATACGATACTCGTGTAATACAAACATTTTTTATTCTTAATCCTAAATTTAATATTTTCAGTGTTAGACTTTCAATATGAAAATCTTAAGGTCGGTCCATAATCATTAAAGTTCCATTTAACGTTTGTATGGGCGCTAAGCTTCCCTTAGTAGCCCAGCAACTACTAAAACACAATAATATTTTATTTCTCTCACATTCAGCTAAAGAAGGATCAACACCTTGAATATGTTTAGCATCTGTAGAGTATGCGTGAGTGTATGCGTGCATCATGCGTCATGTCATGACATGCCCCTTAACAAATTACGGCGCATGTGTTTTTTATATATTTCATATTTCGTTCGTGCTGGAAAGCGTTGCACTTTTTTAATTCACATTTTTTTACCCAACATTCATCATCCATTTATATGATGGATAAACGTTTATATTTCAAGTATTTTTATTTCCTGGGAATATTTTTAATTTTTCTTTTATTTTTGTCCTCAAAACCAAAAGTTTATGATTATGAATTGTTTTAGTCACGAGGGGGAGTAGAGGTGATCATGAGAATTTAAGGAGGTTTTAATTGAAATGTCATGTAGAAAATTTAAGGATCAAACTCAATTAACATGCTAAAATTGTTGTTTGTTGTTTAGGCAACGACTTGGGAAACTCTTAGATTGTTTAAATTGGACAAAACTAAACGTTGTGGTGTGAGCAAAACATAAGATTTTTCTTTACTAAAATTTGATAAGTTTTAAAACATTTCGAATGCTAAGAGGCCTTTAGAAGCTTTTTTTTAATTGCGCTTTAAACCAGTCGTTATTTACTTGCACAGTGGCTTAGGGTTGTCCAATATTAGGATATTCCCCAGGATTTAAATTTCTTGAATTGATTTTTCGCTAGGGTGATTTGAGAAAGATTTTTGGTATGAATTTCCGTCCTCCCTTGCCAAGTTTGGTTTGGAAGCAAATCGGTTTCCCCTATGTGTCATCTTCTCAGAACTAAAAAACTAAATTCATCCACATGCTGACGAATTCGACGAGTGTGTTAATGTTGAAAAGTTGTCGAAAAACTTTCCAAAGAAATGGAAGGGGGCAGACGGATGCTCTCAACTTATATTAATGTTAGAGGGATATCGAGGCAGACCACTTACTTTATGGGTCCCTTTTGAACCTCCTTCGTTGCTCGAATTGATATCAGGCAACCGAGTTGTAATTCTCGACTACCTTACATCCATCTGGTAACTGTCGATCTTTTTCCTTATCACGGAATCTCTTGCAATTGCTGGCATTTGTCTAAGGCTTAGGATTCTCATGCCATTCAGATTTAACTAGTGCCTGGCCGTGGTGCTAAGCCTTGTGCTAGCCAGAACTGGACACTCACACCAATTTGCGCTACCGTCTCAACCTCTTCCAGGCACGGTCTGCAAGTATCATCTTCTTAGATTTGTATCTTGGTCAAATGATACTTGAAATTACAGTAATCCAGCTTAAGGGGCTTTTTGAGCACCATTCGAGCATGTCCACGAGTGCAGGTGGTAGTCTCCCTCCGCCTTTTCAGGCTTAATGAGTCTAAACGTTGTAGGACCTTTGCTCGGACTAGGTCATTCCCTATTGCAACTATGGGTTCTGGTCCACAGAAATACACAGCAAATCCCATTTTTGCTAGTTCGTCTGCTGCCTAAGTCACAGCTGTGCCTATGTGTCCTGTAACCTACATCAACGTTACCTCGTTTATCGCGGCACATTTGATTAGTATCAGGACATATTCCAGCACTAGCTTGTAGTAGATGTTCCTTTGCCTCATGGGTTTTATAACCTACTGATTGTCAAGTGCAGTGAGAACTTTTCTGCCATAAACCCGAATTTCCAGCAGATGGCATCGCTTTTCATACACAAAACGGTTGGAGGGGCAACCGCCATACAGAGTAAATGTTAGTTTTTCTTTATCAAACTTGGTAATATACGAGATAAATACTCGTATGAGCTAGCAGAGGAGTACTTCTCATACAAAGTAGCAATTAACTCTATTAAATCGAAAGAATTTCAATAGGGAGACCCATCCAATTCGATGAGGATTTGACCACCGGTTTATTTTCTTTATAGTTTTTGGCGTAGCAGACCTTAGCCACTAAAGATTTTTTTAATATTTGGGATTTGTTGCGATCGGTAGCTAGAGGGCTTTCACACTGGGCAATTTTGTTGCTCAAGTCTGTTTTTCATACTTGCGAGTACAAACAAGTATGTACTGAAATATGAGTAACTTTCTTCCCCTTAACGCGACCTTATCCCTCTGAGCATTTCTTTAGGAATGAAAAATGTACCATCTTTCGCACACTGGCTTACATCTAAACAATTTAAAGATGCTAAATTTCGAATAGCTTCCTCTCTATGGAACCACATCGGGGGAAGCCAGTAGTCAAATAGTGTTTTGGTTTCAATATTTGCCATTATTTTGATCTTAAATGTCATCCGTAGTTCCGTAGTAGTTCAGGTGCTTGAAAATTTGAATAAATAGTGATTGTATATTAATTTTGGCGAAGTATACATTTATTTTTTTTGAGGTGTAAGTTTTTCGGCAGCCTCTTGTTAACTCAAGAATTCAAAATAAGCATTAGAAATTAATTATTATTGTGACCTGTTTGTAGTTGGAAATAAAGAAATGGGTGAATATAATAGAACATTATGTTATGCAGCCTTTCCAACAATCATTTTTGGTGCCCTAAAAATGCTTTCCGAAGCCCTTGAAGGTCGGTGTGCGGTTAACTTAGAAGCATTTCAAGCCCCTAATGGAAATATTGTTTTAAAGCATTTTATGTATAGACTGGCCCACTGCAAATTCCGCCCAGGTAATAACATACGAGTATATAAATGAAGACGGTTCCCATAAACATTAAAATAGTCATTTTTTTTTAACCATAATCAGCCAAAAGATTAAAGTTTTGTTCATTTTGTTTTTGTTACGCATTCATAATTACCGGCTTATTTTAGTTTCTTTAATCCTTTCTTCAAATATTCTTTCACAGCCACTAAATTTTTTTCCCTTTCTGTTTAATATACTTGTTATGTTCGTCTTTGCAAACAGTCTTCCCCTTTACTTATCTCTCCTAGAAATAAGATGGTTTGTGGAAAATAAAGAAAATCTTTTGATTATTTTCCTAAATAAAAAAAAAAGTCATCACATCATGACCCAACAGCTGTTTGAAAACGTGGATGTGTTCCATTGAGAAAATTGATTCAACTTTTTATCATTTTCATTTTTTTGGCACATGCCCTCTAAGGTTGTTGGTGTTATAGTTTTGCAGCCGCCTGAGTGCCACAAGGCTGCTGCCATTTGCCACTGTGGAAGTGTGACTATTTGTGAGTTGTGCCTGGTCTGTAATGTCCGTTACTTTTTTCACCTTCTTTCTTATAGTCGTTTCTTCGTTTGTCAGAGTGTCTTTTAAAATTGTGTGCACATCTTAGCCGAGATTATATTGTCGTTTGTTGTTGTTTTTGTCATTGCCCTAAAGGTTTTTCGATAGCAGAAGTGTGCCAATTTAATTTATCTTTTAGTTGTTTTTCAAACGAAAATGATTTGCCACATCTTCCGATTTTTGGAACGGTTATTATTAGAATTTATAAATGCTATTTTAGGACCAACCATAAAGGCTCATTTATTAACCGAAGACAAGGCTGCTATTCTTGAGATCTGTATGAGAAAAGAAGCCTTCATGGCGAACAACAGACCCTAACGTGCATATCGCAGACCATCTTGTCGAGTACCATTTCTTTCGCTTTCCTTTCTAGTTTGGCATATGTTTTCTGGCAATAACACAATCATATTGGGTACATGGTCAGCAGTTCAGAGCCACTGTAACTGTCACCTCATTTATGCCTGAAGCTTAACAAAATCTTTCTAATATCCTACAAAACAATTAATATTTCGTGAAATTACTATCCTCACGGACAAATTAATGTCAAAATAAGGGCGAGTTCCTATCAACAACTTTCGCCCGTTAAAACTACTGAGATCAAAATGACGACCAAGTTCTTTTTATGTACAATACCATCCCCTTTTCCAAGCAATCTGCTAGTTTGGCAAGTCTTCCCGTTTTCAGATTTTACCAGTATACCAAATTTCAGTTATCTAGCTATTGTGGAAGTGGCCCATACCAATAAGGGGCACTAGGCGTGAACTACCGTGCACCTTAATTTTGTGTAATTTTACAATGTGATTTTGAGGTGTTATGCAACCGAAGGAAAGTTTTAGATCGATTATTTATGGACCGTGCTCTATGTCGCACAAACCATCCAACCACCTTTCTTCCATGAATTCATTTCAGGCAACCAATTTGTAATTTTCGACCTCCTTACTCTCATTCGAGTCTCATGCTACCACTAGCCCTTACTCTTGACTGTAGTGAATTTCTTATCACGAAGTCTCTTATAATTTCAAGCATTTATTTCAGGCTTAAGTCCGCCATGGCATTAACATCTAAAAAAAGTCTACCCGTATCTTTGGAGACTGATCTGTCCACCCCTTGCGGGGTTTTCTTTTCCATATCTTCAGAATTCCTCCATTGGTTAATAAACATCGGAGTTCCTACAGGGATTAACTTCTCCACCTCATGCGAGGCTTCCTTGTCCATTATTATTTGTATCTCACTAGCCAATTTCTTAGAAGTACTTTTAAAGACTGACCCATCCATCCCTCGCCATGCAATCTTGTCCATCTCTTCTGCATTCCTCCCTTGGCTAATTAAAACGAGCATTTCTTCAGTGATTAACCTCTCCGCTCCTTGCGAGTCTTCCTGATTCATACCTGTAATGGAGAAAAAGATTATCCATCCACAGGGAGCTCCATATGTACGGAAAAGTCTTTATTAAAACTGGCGATTGACTGGCATCCAGATTTCGCATACTAGAGACTAAGCACCCTCTTGGCCACATATCCCTGACGTATGGCGTTCTATCGTGGATCAGGGATTTTTACAAGAGAGTGTTAACTTTTCTCCTCTCGACTTATTTCGCCAGAATAATTGTAAAGACAATAACCTGTTATCGGCCGCCACCACGAAGAGGTATAAATCAGAACTTCTAACAGTGCACTTAGTTACGGCGAGCCACACCTTTGTGCCTGGCAGCTGACGGCCTTAGTTTTTTTTTGTTTTTTTTTTATGGTAGGACCAGCACTCAGGGGATGACCCCTATTCATGCAATGCATTGTGCTAGAACTAGGAAAAGAGGTTATGGGAAGGAGGATAGAGGGAGTATTGTTTATTAACGTTTGACTTGAACTTTTCCACAGAGAAAGTGGGAGGAAAGGCCTCTGCTGGAAGCTTATTCCACATACGAATGGTCCGGCTAAAGAACGAAATCTGTCTGTAGTGCGTTGTGCGATCCACTGGCCATTCGACCACGAATGGATGTGCTCTTGATGAAGTACGTGTGGTGCGTATGAATGAGGGGGTTTCGGGAATAATGTCGCTAATTTCATCAGAGCACAATCCATTGTAGTAGCGATAGAACAGCGAAACACACCCCACATTGCGACGATGCTCAAGAGAGTCAATAGAGTTGGATACCTTACTGTCACCGATGAGCACCTTCGGCCTCTCCTGTATGCGGTCGAGTAACTCCAAAATATATTTTGAAGGACTGGCCCATACATGAGAGTTGTATTCCATTTTCGGTCGGATATAAGATAGGAGATCCGATGGGGTGAAGTAATTCTTACACCGTTTGAGGAAGCCTAGGCACTTGAATGCTTCTTTCGACACTTGAAAGATGTGTTGGGTGCATCGGACATCACATAGTTTAGATTTAGTTATTTTAAAATTCAGTGCAAGTTACTTATTAAATAAAACTCTAAAAATTTGGTAACAGGATTTGGACAATTGAATTAGTTTTTGAAAATTGAAAATATTTAATATTTAGAACGATGTTCTTGTTATATTCCAAACATCTGTTAAATAATTCCCACACTAAGCGACATGACAGAAATCCCACTCAAACCTGGCAGTCGTCTTATACTCTAATTTACACACACGCACACACATACCTTTACTCGGCAAAAAAATAAACAAAAGCGAAATTTAAAAATGAACCAACAATCCTTGGTGAAGTAAACTGTACTTTAACACCACCCAAATAAAATACCAATACAACGATTCTAAATATCAAATAAAAATTGTTTCAAAGAATTAATGTGAGAAAAACTTTTTCTCACGATCACCTAAGTAAAGGTATTTTTCTAAATGCAATAATTTCAACTATAATGTTTATTAATCCACGTGCAAAAGGGGGAAGCCAATGCACATTACAATACAACACACAATTGCTCGCACAAGGACTTGCTAAGGTTCAGGAGTTAAAACAAAAACTACCACCAATAACACATACTTACTATTCCAGAAAATAAAGCCTTATGGACAAATAAACTAACCACGTTAGTTTGAATCGGAAGGAACTGAAGGAAGTTGCTTTTGCATTAAACAAAACACACAGGCATGCATACAAACATACATACATACGAGTACATTCATACGACTACAGACAACGTAAGGACAAACAAACACGGCATAAAAAAAGCGATGACGTTGACGAGACGCAAGGAAAAAGACGCCCCTATTTTTAACCAAAATGACGCGAACTAAACTTGACTATAGCTGCAAACACATAAATGTTTATGAGCGATCGTATAACTATGGGAATTTTGTTTTTGTCATCTGCAAAGGTATGTATTTATTTTTAAATAAGGATTCGAAAAACTTTATCATATCAAACACGTGAGACCCTGGGAACTTTTCTTGGCCGCACCCCAATAGTTTCAACCACTACGCGTACATATTATAATACAATTCCTTGAAGAAAAGTCATAATAATTATGATGATATTCAAATGTAGCAGGCGAAGACAAGGTAATCAGACTCGTACAATACTCACGCATGATCCTTGTGCCTTAAGTAGGAGGGGGATTATGTAGTTTGGTTTGATATTGGTTTGTTGTTTTTCTTTGTGCCAAAAGGTGAATGCATCGATTTGTTTTTGAGAAAAACTCAAGAATGTGTGAAATTATTTCAAAGTAGATTTTTTTTCTAAACACTTGAAATTTTAAGCAGGGGGAGGAGTTGTTCTAATAAATGGTATTAATTTCTATACCTACTCGTACATATCTTTAGTTTATTTAAAAATAAATAAAAATTAAATGAATGTCATAAATGGTTGAAGAGAAATGAATTAAGGAGATAATTTATTGTTTAAGGCACTTGGGAATTTCTTTTTGTTTAGTTTATAAGATTCATAAAAAAGAAATTTATGAAAAATGGACAAGTATGAAGGCATTTTTAATAAACTGAAATGATAAACCATATTGACGGTATAAAGTAAAATTACGAGCGAATATTATTAATCTTCCTGGGGAATATTAGGGAAAACATGTTTTAGAAACTTCATTTAATTTTTCCATACAGGCGATGCAACCACAGAGGAAACCAGAAACGAAACTTCAGGCTTATGTTAATATCACAGATACCAATAAACAAATAGACGCAGAAGGGAGGCGAATATTAAAATTGTTGCGAATGATTAATACAACATAACACGAAAATCGATACAGACGATGGAACATTGTATTTAAAAACACAAAATATGAAAAAAATTTAAAACTAAAAAAGGAGCATGAATTTTAACAGGAAACATAACTACATACGATGCAACATTAAACGAAACAAGCCAATGTTTCCTCTAATGTTGTTCCTTCCTTCGTACATAGCCGGATTACAAATGGAACGAATTCTGCCAAAAACAAGGACCTTTTCTCAAGTCTGGGCGATTTAACAAGCAGTATGCAGTTGTTGTAAGGGAATATCAATTTGCAGAATCACTTGCATGTGAATATTTTCATAATTTGCATACTTTTTTCCCCTTTCATTTGCATTTTACTAGAGCTAAATTTTAATGTTTAAAACTATAATAAACACAACTAGACTTTGAACATCTCTTAACACCTCAACAACTAATAAATATTCCCATATTGAGCAATCTTCTAAATATTCCATAAAACAATAACCAATACTAAAAAATAATTTATTTTTTAATCATCTTTAAATTCACCTCACGTAGTGGAAATTGTTAAAACGTGAATTTATTTTTGAGCACGCGCAATTGTTGCTGATGAAGTTTTTTTTTTTAATTTATTCTTTGTCTCTTTTAGATTACATATTCTCTATACAACGGTAATTTTTTGTTACTGCTTCATAAGCAAATTTGATATAAAAGTGACTTGGTGCAACTGTTCTTGTTTTACCGTTACATTATAGTTTTATTGGTCATGAGAAAACAAAAGAGTTGCCATAGTAAAGTAAAAAAAAAAAAAATACAAAACATTTTGTTTGCAGAACCAAAAACTATTTCATAATTAATTAAAATTAAAATTTTCGAATACAGCTCTCTTAAGCCAATATTTTATTTTTGTAATAAAATACATATTTACTGGGTTTTAAAAGGATTTCAGAGGCTATTTTTAACCGTTCTTTGTGTATATGCCAATCTTTATATTTTTTTTTCCTAAAATGTAAAACTTGACGGCATTGAGGGGATTTACGAAAAAGGTTACTACATATAAAATATTTATACGTACATACATACATATAGGGACATATTAATAAAAATGTTAACAGCATTTCATGCCATTGCTAAGTGAAATTTGATAAAATTTTATTCATAAATGATGATGATGGAAATGTTTTAAAATAGGAGTGCACCTAAAAAAACCTATTTTAAGAGGATATTTTAATATAAATTTTGAAAAAATTTAATTAGAACCTATACTATTCTTGAAGCTAACATCATTGTCGAGTATAAATATTTCCTATATCTTCTCTACTCCAATTATTATACCACGCTTAATTTTTAGTTTGTAATAAAATTAATAAATAAATAATTGTAAATGGGTATACAAATTATTATAGTGAAGTATACATATATTAAAACGATTTAACGAGTCCAATTTTCCCCAAATGCAAATAATTATTATACTATTATGTTTGTTAATTTCATATAATACAAAAATTTATATGAATTTTTATTAAAACACTTTAGTTAATTTATTTTAAAACCCTAAAAACCTGAAAAAATTACGGTATTGCTAGTATACTAGTGAAAAATACATATTTGTAAAAAATTTTTAAGACACCGCTTTATTAGTCTTCAAATCTTTTTTAATTACACAATTTGTATTTGAAACCTAATATAAAACTGAATTTGGCTAATAATATTAATTGTTAATCCTACATATAACAACTTGTTTTTTTAAACATTAGCTTTAAATTTAAAATTTGTATGTATGTATATATAATTAAGATATTACTTTTTTTTTAATGTTCTTGCAATATACGCTATCGCACGCACATATTATTTGAAATTATAAAAACATACGTTTGAATAAGTTTCATCTGGCAATGCCTTTTATATTTTGTCAAATTTACTTTTGCTCACAACATCTAGAATAATAATAAAACAGCAAACAAGCGTCTAGCAATAACAAATACACACACATTGTCATTATTAACAAAATAATATAAAGAAAGATAATGGAAAAGAGAAGTTAACAAATATAAATGAGTAATACTTCGGGAGAGCATATGTCTCACTCTCTTACTCTTATTAAGAAGTATAAAAGACTTCTTATTGTGACTTGTTATCTCTTTTTAACTATTCTGTTTTAAGTTCTTATTATTAGTTCTTCTTTTATTGTTGGAGAAAACACTTTACGATATAAAGCGCATTTTGTGTGAATTTTCGTGTTGCAAGCATATTGTAATTAAAATACTTAACTAGTGCACATTTAACCCACCCAAGAAAAATATAATTATTAACAAAAAGTAAATTATGAAGCAATAAAAAAAGGATAAATACAGTTTCTTAGTTCATAAATGTATAAAAAACATGTAAGCAAAGAAGCATTTTATTTAAAATACAAAAGGAGACAAGAAGCAAAATAAGAAAAAGGAATTGCAGAAATTTAGGTGTGACATGAAGTGATTACAAGTAGAGTAAAAAAAGCAAAAATAAAAAAGGGAAAATTAAATTACATGTGTATATAAATTTAGAAAAAGAATAAAATAGAGAAGATTCAACTAAAAAATATAATAAATAACAAAAACTAAAATAAATTCTGTGCCGCATTTGTTTCTATTAACATAGTGTTGTGTAGAAAAAATATATAACGAAATGCAAAACAGTCCCAGATCAAATGGAGCAATATCTTCGCTCCCCAGTACTTTGGCACAACTGGCACTGAGAGATAAACAACCTGCCCCGCCTGTACCTCACAGTTTGCCACCCTCGATGGGTGGTGGTGCAAATGTACTGTCAAAAGCCTCAGCCCTGCAACAAGCAAATGGTGGTGGCGAGGCAAATAATGTAGGCCATAATGATTCCAATAAGCTGACTACAGAATTACAAGAAAAAGAACAAGAAAACAAACAACTGACACAACCAAAGCAAAAACCACCTCTGCCAGTACGCAACAAACCCATGGAAATTGCAGGTTATGTGGGTTTCGCCAATCTGCCCAATCAAGTGTATCGTAAGGCCGTCAAACGCGGCTTCGAATTCACTTTGATGGTAGTGGGAGCTAGCGGTTTGGGTAAATCAACGCTTATCAATTCCATGTTCCTATCGGACATCTACAATTCAGAACAATACCCGGGACCTTCACTGAGAAAGAAAAAAACTGTGGCCGTTGAAGCCACCAAGGTGTTGCTAAAAGAAAATGGTGTCAATCTCACCCTCACTGTTGTGGACACTCCTGGCTTTGGGGATAGCGTAGATAATACTAATTGTTGGGTACCCATTTTGGAATATGTTGACTCCAAATATGAAGAATACTTAACGGCTGAATCAAGAGTGTATCGCAAACAAATTCCCGATAATCGTGTACACTGTTGCTTGTATTTTATTGGACCCACTGGTCATGGCTTACGGCCTCTGGATATTGCCTGCATGCAGAGTCTATCGGATAAAGTTAATTTGGTTCCTGTCATAGCTAAAGCCGATACCCTGACCCCCGACGAGGTGCATCTGTTTAAAAAACAAATTTTAAATGAAATTGCTCAACATAAAATCAAAATCTATGATTTCCCTTCGACTCTGGAAGATGTAGCCGAAGATAGTAAAACTACACAAAATCTGCGCTCAAGGGTCCCATTTGCCGTTGTGGGGGCTAATACCATAGTTGAATTATCTGATGGTAAAAAAGTACGAGGTCGCCGTTATCCCTGGGGGTTGGTGGAGGTAGAAAATCTTTCGCATTGTGACTTTATAGCTCTACGCAACATGGTCATAAGAACCCATCTGCAAGATCTAAAAGATGTCACCAATAATGTACATTACGAAAACTACAGATGTCGTAAACTTTCTGAACTAGGTTTAGTCGATGGCAAGGCAAGACTGTCCAATAAAAATCCACTCACTCAAATGGAAGAGGAGAAGCGAGAACATGAATTGAAAATGAAGAAAATGGAAGCGGAAATGGAACAAGTATTCGATATGAAAGTTAAGGAAAAAATGCAAAAGCTAAAAGATTCCGAATTAGAATTAGCGCGCCGCCACGAAGAACGCAAGAAGGCACTTGAACTGCAAATACGTGAATTGGAAGAAAAACGGCGGGAATTTGAGCGAGAACGCAAAGAGTGGGAGGATGTGAACCATATCACTCTTGAGGAGCTGAAACGCAGATCCCTGGGAGCTAACAGCAGCACAGATAATGTTGATGGCAAAAAGGAGAAAAAGAAGAAGGGTCTGTTTTAATTAGAATTTCTTAAAAAATAAAACAACACTTAATACTTTGAAATGCACAGTATTTTTCCGCCACTTAAACAACTGTTTTTTTTTTAATAAGTGAAATTTTTGTTCTTACTTTCTCTCTCTATTTTCAATGTACCTTTAATTTTGTATACATTTCTCCATTTCAATGTTTTTATACGATTATTAAAAAACTTAGATGTTTAGATTATAAAAACAAAAACTAAAATTGTTTAAATATTATGTTGACGCTATATTTAGGTAAACTTTTCTATTAAAGAATATTCCAAGTAAGCATATAAATGATAGATTTTTAATGCCAAATAAAATTTTCGATACATTGACTGCCTGGTCCACTATGTCGAACGTCAACGTTCGCCTAAATTGTAATAGAAAAAGAACGAGCCTGGCAGTTGGTGTTTCAAAGCCACATTATTTGTAGTATAAAAAACTTTTTCTATTAAAACGAAGACTAATCGCATTCCCTTTGAGGCGGCTTTATACCGATATAATGTCTATTTCAGTTATACAAAAAAGAAAGAAATTAAGATTTATTTCAATATTTTTGTTTAGCCAATAAAACTTAATGATTAAAATTCAGTTTTCCGCCAAATTTTATTTTCAAATTTCTTATATAAAATTCTTTCGCCAATTTTTTATTTACAAATCATTCCATATTAGAAGGAATATATGCTTCCGAAATTTGTTATACACTCAAGATTTGTTGCTTTCATGCAATTTCTTATTTCTATTGATAGAAAAGTTTATTTATTTAATGTTAAGGCTTGTAATTCTTTCTTATAAAATAATATTTAAGTAAAATGTACTAAAATCTTTTTTTTACCCAAAAAATGACTCTTTGAAAAAGGTACTTTTGTACTAAAAACCAAAACAAAATTCAAAAGCCCAGGATATATTACGGATAATTTAACAATGCCTGCATGGAATTTTGTCTGATATTTCCCATTTTGGGAACTATGAAAATTGTAACATTTCAATGTTTTGACATAAAAAAAATTGCAATTAAAACTCGATTAGTTAGGAACCACATATTTATTTACTACCTTTCTCAAACATAAATTAAAGAAATATAAAAGGTTCTAAAAAGCTCTAAGAAACTTAAGTTAATCATGAGATGCTTTTGTTACTTATTTTAAAATGTTTTCGAGGGTATTGTTAAATGAATAACTTTATAAACAATTCACTTAAATATCTTAAAGAACTTTATTATTAATTAATAATATATAAACTCACTTGAAAAGGCACAACAAACAATTCATTTAATAAATCATTGTACCAACTGCTGCATAATAGTCATTAAACCATTAAACAAAAACCAAGTAAAAGAAACCAAGTTAAAAAATATTTAATAAGAAATCTATTTATTAAAGGAGTAAAACAAACGAATAAATAAACTGTCTTCGGCAACAATTTAAGTCTCTCGTAGCTTTGTAGAAATTACAACATTTTTGGATTTTTTAAATACTCGTAACCTACAATACAAAAAAAAAGATAAGTAATTTAGCATAAATATCTAAGACTCTAGTTAGCTTTGTTAATCATATCCGAACCCCCAAACACCCTTGAAATTTTACAAACAAATGTAATTTCCTTTCATCCTCTTTATCGTATATATAAAAATAAATAAATTAAATGATTATTGCTCATAATATGAAAAACAAAAAATTTAATTAACAACAATTAACAACTCATTTAAAACATTGTTTACAATTAATTTGTAAAAAAAAAACGTAACAAACAACTAATAAAAACGAAAGAAAAAACGTAATAAATATTAAATACAATAAATTTGCATTTGCTTTTAATAGAGAGAATTTTAATGACAAGAATGTCGGGGACAATTAATACAACCAGGCTGTTAAAAAACAAAAAACCTCTTGAAAATCTCTTTTTGAGAAATTTTTGGGTTTTGGAAACTTTTGTGTTGATGGAAAAATTTTAGTTGAAATTTTTTTTTTATCTTTAACATAATTTTAATGAATCTTTTTACTAAAAGAAATTTACAATATATATTCAAATCTTATCTCCAAAATATTTATTAATTACTAGCCAAGCCCGGCGCGCGTCGCTACGCCCCCTAATGAGCTCAATATGTGTGCAAAGTTTCAGAAAAATCGGTCCAGTGCAAGTACCTCAAAATTATAACTTAACAACTGAGGTTGGCTAAAATTAGGCTTCGCTAAGCCGACCAATTGAAAATCAGTACTACTAATTTAGTCGCATTTGCGATATTATCACTGACATTGTATCATCCAACGCGCACGCGAAGACTATTTTGCTAGATATATGGAACAAAGAAAAGGGCTGTTTTTAGTGTTTTCCCGGTAATTATTCGAATTTTTCTCACCGTTTAAAGCTTCCCTAGACCTCTACGAACATTTCAAGACCAACATAATACCATCAACCGTTCTCGAGTTTCAGCGAGACTAACGATCAGCAATTGATTTTTATATGTATATATAGATAGAAGATAGATTACCAATGTAATAACTAATTAATTGTACTAGCTATGATTGGGTGGAGAGAGCCGTATCGTAACAAATCGCGTGTTGAATGGGATGGACTACCAGTTTGTTTAGGTATTTGCTGGAGTGTGTTTTTATTTCGTTCTGTATAGTGGAAACTTGCAAATATTTATTGATATGTTCATTTCTTATATACCATGGGGCGGGCGTACACGATAAATCTTAAAATCCTGCACTGTAGTCTTTGTAACGTCTGGATATTTGATGCCTGGATATTTATACGCCAACAGGTGAATGCAATATGTCCATATTGGTTTTATAACGGATTTGTATTCCAAAGTCAGGGTTAAGTTAGACGTCTTAACCAGTGTAGTTAAATTGTTCTAAGTTTTATGACCGTTATTTTTGCCTCAATATGGCGAGAACCAAGTTAGGCGAAAAATTGTTTGGAGTTGTTTAACCGCAATCCGAATGAGTTTTTGCGGCGTTTTGTAACTGTGGATGAAACATGGATGGATCCATTACTGTACTCCGGAGACCAAGCAGCAGTCTAAACAAGGGGTTTCACCGGGTGAATCTGCTCCGAAGAAGGCCAAGGTAAGTCTCTCGGCAAATAAAGTGATGGTAACAGTTTTATGGGATGCACGCGGGATAATCCAAATCGATTACCTTCAAAAACTTATTAGACCGATTTAATGAGGATTTAAAAAGAAAACGACCCCATATGGATGCACGGGTGCACACCTGTGCAGTCTCAATGACAAAACTCTATGAATTGATCTACGAATTGGTACCACATCCGCCATATTAAGCCCCTAGTGACTACTATCTATTTCCAAACCTAAAGAAATGGCTCGGTGGAAAGAGATTTAACTCCAACGATGAAATTATTGACCAAACAAGTGCCTATTTTAAGGCCCTCGAAAAATCCTATTTTTTGGAAGGGATACAAGAACTGGAGAAACGTTGGACTAAATGTATTGAGTTAAAAGATGAGTATGTTGAAAATAAATTTTTGTTTTGCAAAAAAAAAACTGTGTTTCATTCAAAAAGTCACGGTCTTATTGATCCGCCCTCGTAATTATTCATAATAAGCAAATGGTTTTTGTGCGACAGACCACTGAGTAATTCTGATTATACATGAGTTTTCATCAAAATATGCTTACTCTTCATATGACCTGTAAAATTTAATTAAGGTCTCAGACCAATAAAAAACACTGCATATTTAAAATAAAATTTCTTTTTAAACATGCATAAGTAGTGCATGTGCATACTTGCATATGTGCTTTTCTTTCTACTCACTTTGAAATTATTAATTCGTTCACCTCATTTAACTACACAATTTTTATACAAATTCAAGAAAAATGCAAAATTTTTTAAGAATTTCTTTTATTTTTTTCTTCATTTTATGCTATAGTTTATTATTTTCCTTTTTGTATTGTCTGCTTTTTTATAAGCATGAGTAGTATTTGTTTAAATTAAGTTTCATGCTTCTTTCTAGAAAAGCCTACAATACAATTTCTCCCATAAGACCAATATTGGCGCAAAAATTAATTATGAACGTAGATAGACGGCAATAAACAGTAATAAATTTGTTTACCGCAACAGAAAATTAGCCACTTAAAATCAGCTTCTATCGGGTGTTTTTTTTTTAGCTGCATGAGAACATTAAATGATAACACAGGGTGTCTGGTAGCAGATTTATATTTTCAAACTTAAATAAGAAACGTAACAATTGACACAAAGTTTTATTAAGAGCACAGCTCGATAGAATGGAAGTGCGAATTTTATTTTTTAAAGAGTATGTCATCCAGATGTCTTCCGTCGAGTTGAAAACACTGTTCTAAACGGAGCCTTGTGTTCTGCGCCACATGCTGCAGTAAATTTGGTTCAATTGAGATGATTTCTCGACGAATATTTTCCCTTAAAGCCACAAGAGATTGGGAATTGTCATTATAAACCCTTTCTTTGAGGTAGCCCAATAAAAAAAAAATCCATGGAAGTTAGATCGGGCGGCCTCGGTGACCAAGGGATGTCTCCAAAGCAACTGATCAGTTTTTGGGGGAAATTTTCCCGAAGCAAACTCATCGAAGCTCTGGATGTGGGTGCAGTCGCCCCATCCTGTTGAAACCACGTGTGTGAAGAGTACGATGGATGAGCTTGCAGGTTTGGCAAAAAGAATTCCGTAATTATGCGTCGATAATTTTCGCCGTTGACATTCGTCACTTGGCCTCGAGAATTTTCGAAAAAAATGGTTCAATTATCTTATGCGTGGATAAAGCACACCAAACAGTTACCCTGGGGCAATGCAAAGGGTTTTGATGTTTCAATCGAGGGTTACGGGTTCTTGGAGACCAGTAACAGCAGTTTTGCTTGTTGACGTGGCCGTTTAAGTGAAGATGAGCCTCGGCGCTCCAAAAATTGGATTTACAGTGCGAAAACGCTCCAACATCGTTTCGCAAAAATTTTTGCGTAAATCAAAGTCACTTTCTTTCAGTTCTTGAACGATTTGAGTTTTAAAAGGATGAAACTTCAGATCTTTTTTTTTAATTTTATGAATAATCGCCCTTGAAAGTCCCAGTGATGCAGCTCTCCCCACAGCTAGCGCGCGATGCTCACTCGACCACTGCGACATCGTGACTGACAAGTCCGCACAATCGATAACTCCAACGGCACCACCCTCCCTCCGCACCGTTTAATACTTTTTGAAATAATCGTATTTAAAAATATAAATTTGCCACCAGACACCCTGTAGAATGAAAGAAATGTTTGATTATAAACTGGCATTAATTTTTTAAATATGATTTCCGGCATATGTCCTCCGCGGCTACGAGTTACATGGTTCAGTTGAGCAGTCCAATTGTTGCCTGCATGTTCCAATAATTCTGGCTGTATGACGTCAATGGTGGCTTCAATATAGGGTTCCAATGCTTCAAGAGTTGCTAGTTTGTCGGCATAAATCAATGACTTAGCATAGCCCCATAAAAAGGGAGTACCTGCCTATCGGCCCAACCTCACAGTGCTCTAAACACCGGGTGAATACAATGAGTCCACCACCGCCCCCATGTGAAACAAATTGCCACACATGAGTACCAATTCGAGTTCATGCATTTGGACATGACCTACCCCTTGGTGAGGAGCGGGCCTATCTAAAACTCCTACCGCTTTATGGGTCACGGTTCCCGTTTGCAATGCAACTCCACGCCGAGCTTGCGCTCTACCCGCGATTTGGATTTAAACCACAGCCACCACGAAGCTCCCCGAAGGGCCGCACCAAAGTCTCCGGTCAGATTTCGTAGCCGAAACTACTTTCGGTTGAACCCCAAATTGTGCAGGACTGGTGACCCATTGAACGAGGGCGCCAATGAACAGGACTACTGGAAATAAAGTTGTCATCAAATTGGTTTTGCAATAAATCGATTATTAAGCGCGCTGTATGGCAAGTTGCGCCGTCATTTAAGAAATAAGGAACGATGATGCTGCCAGCGTATAAATCGCACCAGATGGATGTAATGGTGATTCGTTAACGGCTTGAAGATTGTCTTCGCTCCAAATACGGCAATTTTGGTCATTAACGTAACAATTTAACTAGAAATATGCTTAATCATTTGATAAAAATGCTCATCTTTAATTGATGATATTGCACTCGTTATTTTCAATTCCCATAACACAAAATGGGCAGTGGAAATAAATAGAAAACCATGAACGACAATTAAAACTTAAAAATAAATGCTGGGCATTTTAGGTCATATTATTTAATTAGCATTTTAGCAGCAGCACTTCTACTATCACTCCGGCTGATCTTCAGAGATAAATTATAATGTATAACCGTTACGATCAGCCACTTCATGGCCCCTAAGTAATAAAGGTGGAAATTAGTTGGTCTCCCTCTGCTTGATGTATTACACAACGAGTAATAAACCGATTTAACCATAAATTAGCATAAGTAGGAAAGCAGTTCATTTATATTCGGATGTTCTGACACTGGCATAACATTTGCGATTGCGACTCTAACTCACGTGTTCTATAAATCGCAATCGAAAGAAGCTTGGTGAGCTTAAAACGCAAGAATACACTAAAGTGAACTGATGTATTTAGCCAAAACCTTTTAAACGAACAATAAAACGATGAATAAATTAGGTTAGGTGGGCAGCTCGCATACAGCGAGTTCACTCGAAGGCCATGAGACCCATTGTAATGATTCGGCGACCATCTATCTGATCTCACAGTTATCTATAACTTCTAGGATTTCCAGCTCGTAAGAACCACCTGGAGCTTCTCACAAACCTAGCCAGGCACGTTAGTATCGCATCCCTAAGTCAGTGCAGGTTCTGAAAGTATATTTAGCACAAATATTTGCACCTGCGTTCTTGGAGATCCGGGCAGTCGCAGAGAAAGTGTTGAACTGACTCTTCCTTCTTCTCATTGAGACAGCTTCTGCAGCTCTCACAACTAGAGATTCCCATATGCTACGAAATTATTCCAATCATACAGTGCCCCGTTATGATGCCAGATATGATTTGCCATATATTCGACACTTAGAATACGAGTATATCAAATTTTGTCTCAAAGAAATATAATTATTTCAAAACCCATGTCCCCTCTGATCCGTTTAAATAGTGGCAAGTGTAACCCAATACCGAAAGTCGTTCAATGACTCAAAATTAATTCGCAATTTAAAGCAAAACAGAAAAATATTTTCTATTTAATTTTGATTTTTGTACTTTGGTTTAGTTAAGTTTTTATGGTGTTGCTTTATGTGGTGGCATTGTTGTTGTTCTGGCTGTTGCAATTAAGTTGTTTGTATGCACAAACACTGCAACAACTACAACAATCATAAATAATTTATAAATTACAAGCCCCTCTTTAAAAAAAAGAACGAATAATACGTAGCATTCTTAACGACTTTAAAGCAACTACATAATAGCAAAGAGTTAGAGAGACAGTGTGCGATCGATTAAATGACGCAATAGAAAATGTTTTCATTCATTTTTCTTTATATAACTTCTGATTTTTTTCATATTTGTAGAGCGATCGGAAATCCCTACAGATTTCTAGAAATTTTTTTAGCACCCATATAGCTGAGTGATCAGCTTACTCGGCGGACATCTCTTTCGAAAGGCGTTTAGGACAAGCATTTTTAGGTAAGTAGGCCCATTGTTGAAGCCTATTTCCCTTGAAGCTTCAACTGGGGCCTTAACTAAAGAAATCACATGTGATGGTACTCAAAGCAGAATTATTTATATTGAAATAAAAGTGAAAAGGGAGACTAATTATGGTGATCATTTATTGGGAGGAATGTTTCTTTATATTTAAATAAGATGGATGAAAACATATTTAATATCGTAATTTATCCTTCTGTCCTTAAGTCTTAGAATTTTTATACAGGGTAATTTTTGAAAATTAAAAAAAAAAAACAAAATTGGCAAAAGTGAATGAAATATTTATTTGAACCGATAAATGAATACCTCCCATTTACTTTTTAAAGATTACCTAACGTAAATAGTGCCTGCGGCTACGCCGTAGGTGGTCTATCCGTGATGTTTTAATTTTAGTTTACTTCTTCCTCCATTTCGGTCTGTATCTCACCAATGGCAGCTATAATGTTATCTGGAATTGTGGCTGGCCTGTCCCTGTAGACTTCAAGTATCCCCACAAAAAAATCCAGTGGGGTCAAATTATATGATCTTGGAAGGTCAATTGACTGGTCCAATACATGAGATCACCAAACTCTCAATAGGATTATCGTATCGCATGTCCTGTGGCACCGTCTTGTTGAAACCACATGTCAACCAAGAGGAATTTTTCCATTTTGGACAAAAAGAGTTGCGATTTTTATCGTTCTTGAAGAAGTACGGTCCAATGATACCGAAGACCCACAACCGCACCAAACAGTGCTTCTTTAAGGCTGCATTGTCAGCTCTTGAACTGCTTCTGGCTGCTCTTCATACCGAGTTCGGCAACTCTGTTTGTTGGCGTACCCATTGAGCCCAAAATGAGTTTCGTGGCTGAAAACAATTTTTCGATACAAAACACATTTCTTTCACCGCCCGAATTTTGATAATAAAATTCAATGGATTGCAAGCTTTGTTCGTTTGCTGATCTATTCATGGTGAAAGGGCAAATAATACTGAGTGTTTTTGGCATTGCAACATGTCACGAATCTTTTTCTTACACTGAAAAAAATTACAGTAAAAAACCAAATAGCAAAGAAATCTCCCGGTATTATTTTGAAATTGATTTCATTGCTACCGAATGCTTTTGAAGCCGATTTTCGGTTCGCATAAAGTGACGGAGAGTATAGCTTAAGATCATTGAAATCAAGTTATTTTTGTTAGAGGGAGAGAGAGAGAGAGATAGAAACATATATACCTACCGTTATTTAATGTGTTTCCCAGAATATATCCAAGACGATGTGTCTGTATGATTTAATTTTTCATGACGATCAGTAATTTGTAAACCGCTATATACGAATAAATCTGGAATACGCCAATTTACCCAATTCTAATATTTCCTATCCCACCATTTTTTGTGTCACAATTGCCTTCCGCTTTTCGTTTTAAATATTTAATTAAAACTGCTTTTAAAGAGGCCTCAAAGTGCATAGAACTCTATATTAAACCAAATGTAGGAACGTACTCGTATTTAAATCCAACCGCACACACCGAAAGACAGGCATTTTTTTATGGGGATACAACAATCACATACATACATGCGAATACACACAACAATAACCACAAAGAACAACAACTACAAGCCATGCCACACATTCCAAAAAAAAAAAAATTAAATGACTGAATGCTTAAATGGTTGTTGACAATATCGGTTCGACGACTCAAAAATATGGACATGGGAGGGAATATTTATTTACTCGCAGCAAAAAAAAAAAAAAGCAAGAGGGGTACAGGAATATCAATAACCATGTCATAACTACAAACAAGAAAAAAAGTTTGTGATAAGAACCCGAAATATTGAAAACAGAACATTTCAACAGAAAAATATAAATTTATAAATTCCCGCGTTCCAACGATAGCGTTAAATTAATCAACTCATTGTAATAAACAGTTGCGTATCAAACAAACAAGTATTAAGAATGAAAAGAAAAAACATGCCACGCCAATGACGCAGTTTTCAAGATGAGATAATATTGATCATGAAGAAGATCTGTTGGGCTGAGAAGCCTGATCAATAAGAGAGCGGTTGAAAATCAATGCACGTTTTTAACGCACGAATGATTTTTTTGCTCTCCTTTTTTCGGGTTCTTTCCTGTGTAATACGAAACCTACAATAAGCAAAACTTACAATTACGAAGGCAGTTCCAGAATTACCCAAACTGACTGACATACATATAGCCAACGGTTTTCTAAAAAATGTTCACTTGTGCAAAGTGGCAAAGATTAGCGCGATCTTAAGTAAGTAAAAAGCAAAAGTTAAAGGCAAAATGTGTGTTGCCAGGGCTTTAAAGGTGCAGTCTACCTTTTAACATGGATTGAAATAAAGAGCTTTCTCGAAGACCGGTGTGGCGTTAGCTCATAATGGAACAACAAATGTAGCGTGGGGCTGATGCAATCGATTATTGCCGACGATCGATTCATTGCCGTATTTAAACAAGCAATCATGTGGATTCAAAGGGGAACATCGTGTCCAAAGGAGGGAAAAATGGTGGCATCTGTAGAAAATGCTATGACAGTGCTTACAGCAGATTCCTTTATTTTTATTTTTTTCTAAACTATTGTTGGCTATTTTGAAGACTTAACACGGCGTCTTGTCTTGCCATAAATTTGTTTAGCTACCGTACAGAAATTTTGCTAGTGTAGACCGTTTCTGTTGGTAGTCGGTTTGTGTTCAAACAGGGCTGTCTCATTTACCTCTGCTAATATGTTTGGAGTGACTAACATCAAATGTTTACAGCATGTTTGCAACAGCCATAGACTTGAAGACAAAAACAAAATGTCGGCAAAGCAACGGTACTAAATTGATCATGTTCCTCTATGTGGCGAATACGTGTTGATGTCCAAGTTCTGATTGATCATAATTTTTACTCTACCAAAGTGTTCACCGTGTACATTTTCTCGGCTGTGCGCCTGTATTGAACGTAATGGCGAACATGGTTGCTCGAACAAATGTTCTAGCAACGATGATTACACATGAACAAGAGCGGTCTGCACGAGTCGATTTCATGTGCGACAAATGGTTTGTTCGTTGTAGATTTTTGAAACGAATTTCGGCCATCCTTTGTCATGTTTGGTTTGGTGACAAACCGGTTTCGGATATGTGGCATCTATTGTGTAATTTTTTGTTGCTCATACCAAGTGGATGGCTAGTGGAGACCACTAGTAAATATATTGAAAATTGTAAAGTAAAACTATATGAATCTTATAATACCACCTCTAGTCCTTTCTGTCTGATCCGTTGTGACTCAGTTGACTTGATTTTGGTATACGGCGTTAGTTGTTATGTTCCGTTTCGCTGCGGACGATCCTGTAAAAATAAAATTTGGCAACGTCTTTAAGTGACAGCCAGAAACAGCTGTTTATATTTCTGCAAGAGTCTATTAAAATATTATAGTTTGTTCACTAATGAGGCCTTTAGGTGGTTCTTGGTAATGGAAATTATCGGCCTTGTATTAAATTTAATAAGTATTCTTCTTCAAAACATATGTAGTTTGGATAATTCTGGAACCGTCCTCGTATATGCCACTTAATTTAATTTTGAATTGTAGGTTCTTCTTATCATTCTCTTAAGTTTCATTACAAAACAAACTACATACGTGATTTTCATTTCTACTCTCTATTTTTGCTTTCTTCAGTGATGATACTGTAGCCTCTTGTCTCTTCTTTTGTGAATTGGGGCCACTTAAATTATTATGTATTTGCTTTTTACCTCCTTGTACGTTTTAAATTCTCACAAAATTTCATTTTTTTTATTCGTTATTCCTTTTTTTCTGCATGCGTGTGCGTTGTTTAACTTTTTTTTTTTAATATTTCGGTTAGTCCCTAAACAGGACAGTTGACAACTGTTTGACATTTGTTTTGTTTTCGTGTGGGAATATTTTGTGTTTGTTTTCTTTGTATTTATGCCTTTTGAAGATGTCATACATGTCATACTCTCACATTTTTGGTCTTCTTTCTACTCTAGTCTGCTGTGAAGTGAATGATTTACATACGATAATTCAATGCAGAACAATTTAAATATTTATTGTGGCTTCTTTGTCGGGTTCTTCATTTACAACGGCACCGTATGTTAGCGTCACCATATTTTGGGATCACTGAAGATTAGTTGGTTGGATGTATTTGGGTTTTGTTGTTGGTTTTGTGAGTCCTTAAGGAATTTATTGGTTGTTCGATAGTTTTGACAATTTTAATGAACTTTCGATTATGTAAAGATTATAGGTTAGATTAGTATGACATGTCTGCGTGTTGTTGAATTACAACATCAGGAAATTGGGTATCCCTTTTGTCTGAATGTAAAATGTAAATTAAAATAATTTATTTCCTTCCGTTTGTAAAGGAAAACATTTTTAAGATCAGTTACTTGAGTAGGATTGGGAAGCAATGGAAATGTAGTAACTGAGAGTTACTAAATCACGGGAATTTGTAGCGGATCCCAACAAGAGAAAACCTTTACCACTTCTTTTTACTGTTTAAAATATTATTACTGTTACTAAAGAAAAACATAGATAGGTCACACTTCTAGTGGTGGACTGAAGCCAATTAAAATACTATTTAATCGATATCCTAGAATCAATTCACTAATTATAATAAAAAGTGGACATTTTCATAGATGTGAATTAAGCGAAGGGGTCGAATTCATCGGACAATCCAATTAGCGTTTTATTTCTACAGTTATTCCTGCAACTTTCGAAAATTAATGGGACCAGTGCTTCTGAAACGTTGTGAGTAGGGGAAAAGAAAAAATATTCTCTTGTACTTTTTATATAACTTAAGCCCTAAGCTATTTCCTTTTGGACAACGGCACCCCACGCAATGGAACGCACCGGATTCATTACCGACTTATTCTAAATATGGTGCGTATTTCCCTTCAGGTGGTTTCAACCCAACTCCCCAAATATGATTCCGAAAGAGAAGTAACTGAGACCAGATAAAATTAAAGTCTGTGACTTCCTTTAAAACTTCTTTAAATTTTTGTAGTGGGGATATCGAAGCAGATCATTTACTATGGACCCCTTTTTGACCAGTTTTGTACCTCGAATTGAATTCATCGAGTGTAGTGTTAGCACTAGCCTTTACTCTTGACTGTAGTGATTTCAGATTGTCGAGTAATAACTGTCCGCATTTGTCTAAGCCTTAGATCTCACATGTCATTCACCAAGTGCACTACCGTCTCAGAATCTTCTAGGCACGGTCTACAAGTATTATCTTCGATTTCTATCTTGGCTAGATGATACTTGATGTTTCCATGAACAGCCACTAATGCAGTAATCCAGCTTAAGGCACACCTATTATATTTCAGCACCTTATTGGCCTTCCTTCCGGGAGGCTCTTTGACTACCGTTCGAGTCTGTATACATGTGGTAGATTTCCGCCAACTCTTTAGGCTTAATGAGTCTACCCATTGTAGGACCTTTGCTCGCACTAGATCCTTTCCCAGTGCTACTCTGGGTTCTGGTCCATAGAAATCCACAGCAGATCGTTTCATTCGCAGCCGGGCATATGTGTCCGTTAACCCATTCAAAACTACCTCAATCACCTTGGCGCATCTTTCTAGTTTAAGAACATATTCCAGCACAATCGTGCACTTGCCGCATGCGTTTTATAACCAAGTGTGATGAGAACCTTTCTTCAATGCACCCGACTTTCCAACAAGGGCTCCAACGCATGCAACAACCCCAGCAATTCTCATTGGTAAACGGGCACGTAGACGCAGAGTGCAGTACAAATTCAAATCCATCTGATCCTGCCCCGCCGTCCAAAAGAGAGCCATCAGAAAACTATGCTGAAGTCGTTCTCTATAAAATCATTTTCTATAGTGCTTTCGGCAATGAGTGCCCGATGCAGCCTTTCGACTAGTTTTCTTCTACTTACTTTTTTAACGAGGTTCAGAATACACCAACTTCGCTTAATTGTACTTTGAGAGGCCATTGGCCACCAAAACATGGAGGAGTTAGTTATTATGGATCAAACCATCATTGTGTAAATCTACACACTCGGTTACATTGATGCAAGATCCTTTTTGCTTTCCCTGTCTTTAATTCAATGTGTACACCTCCGGTGAGTTCCTTAAGGAATCTATTTTGCTCACTGAGGTGAAAGGTGGCTCCCTTGCTGGTGTATGTAAATAACTAACGGGTGTGTGTTATGGAGGTGAAAATACTCCAAGTGAAGTACATCAGGGTGGTGTTAGGAATCTCTAGAAGGTTAAAAATTATAAACTTTCCTCTAAGAACATAAAGATAATTGGTTTTTTATTTTCCCCTTTTTAGCTTAACAGTTTTACCTGCAACATTGTTTGTAAATTAAATTAAATATAAAAAAAATTTTGTCATGTTTTTCTGGCAATCTTGTGACATTTGGTGTGATATTGATCCCAACTTTGGAAACCATTAAGTGATGACCTATATTTTGAAGTGTTCAATTATTTTTACAATCTTTGTGCTGATCAACAATAATAAATCTGATATCAATTCAAGGTCCTTAAATTGGTAACCATTGTTAAACTTTCCTTTTTAACACATTACAAAGGACAGTCCGCATTTATTTTAAATTATTAAAATAACCGCAAAAACCACACATCAATTTAAAATATAAAATTATTTAACGTCAGCATGACAATGATGATGTTGATCGTTGTAAAAACACACACACACACATTCAACAATAATTGTCATCAGAAGCTTTGCAATCTCAACCAATTCCTTGTCATGACAAGTAAAATTACAAATCAACAGTGTATTGTTTGACATCAATTTTGGTTAGCAAGATCCATGTGTTTGGTCAGTTTTGTAAATAAATTGTTACAGATTTTAAAATTCTTTTATTATCATTTGTTAATTCAAATGTAGGTACACATATGTTTTTCTTTTTCTTTATATGAAATTGAAATGATTGTTGTAACAGATGCTTAATAATTTGTGATCATTTCGATACTCCCTGCAGCCTTTTCATTTTTACATTGTTGCATTAAGTGGCCGGTCGTCTAGCTGGCTGAATTGGCCCTCTGTTTTATAATTTTAAGGGTCAGTTGATTAAAATTTTTTTGTTGTTTGTCGGTTGACGGAAGTATTTCACACACACATACGGAGAGTCCTGCTGAGGCTTCCGTCATTATGCGTGTGCGGGCTTCTTAAAAAAAGCGATATAATTAATTGGCGTGAGGAGGCCCTTTTGTTTCATTAACTTCACAGATTTGTTGGCAAAATTTATGAGATGCTTTATAGGAATTAAGAAAACGACTTGTAATCATAAAAATTCTAGTGGCTTAGGAGTAGTACTGAACAAGCAAGATTTGAAAATCATAATTGCTTTAAAGAGATATGCCACTTTATTCAAATGCACACTGGGGCGCTGCTTAATATTAAGGCGAAAAAGTCTAGTGTTGTTAATCCCGTAGTTATGTTTGTCTCTAAAGCTCGAAGAACCAGAGACATAAAATAATTGAAATAAGCGATCAACTTTTAAAGAAATTGTGGAATCTTAAACATTCTTTTTTTCAGCTTCATAAAGCCCCCTCCACACTATTCTGTAAGTGTTCAGATATTCGTTGGATTTTTGCAGGCAGAAATCTACTGAGTGTTAAAAACATCTTCTTATTACATTATGGGTCTACACTATCATACTTAAAATGAAATGACAACTGCTTGTTTGTTTACTTCGAGCAAGTAGCGGAGAAAGAAGCCGAAGCTATATTTTCGGCGGCAACGGCTGAGCAATTTCGGGTGTGTGACGGCTCTTGAGAATTTTCTTGACTTGTTTATTTGTTTAACAGCTGTTTCTGATATTTTATTTCATTTGCTGCTGTAAAAGTGCAACCCTGATAAAATCAAAGGTCTGAGGGTTTAGAAATTTTTCTAAAAATAATAAGAGTGAAATTTTCATCACTCTCATACTTCACACTATATTACTTGCATTTTTAACAAGTCGTTTTACTTAATCTGATAGTGTAAAAGCCGCTTCTATATTTATATATTAATATAGGTGAGATATCGAAGCAGACTACTTACTTATGGGGCCCTTTTCGACAACCCTCTTTTCACCTCTTTTTGATTTCAGGCAGCCGATTTGAAATTTACGACTACCTTACTTTCATTGCGGTTTGGTGCTCTTGACTGTAGTAATTGCGGACTGTCGGCTGGTGACTGTCGGCCCTCTTCCTTATCACGGACTCTCTTGTAGTTGCTAACATTTTTATAAAGTTTAGGTCACGTATAGCATTCACATTTAACAAGTGTCTGCCTGTGGTTCCAAACCTTATGCTGGCCAGTACAGGACACTCACACAAAATGTGCGCTACCGCCTCTGCCTCTTCCTGAAAGATACTCCGTAGACTGACACGTCCCCCCTTGTCCATTCCTTCAGAATTCCTCCATTAGCCAAAAGACACCCGAGTTCTTACAGAGATTATCTTCGCCACCTCTTGCGAGTCTTCATTATTTTTCTCTAACATATCTGAATCTCACGGGAAACGCTTGAATAAGATCAGTCAGTTAGACCGTGTGTCATTTGGTAAAAACAACATATTCCGAGCGTAAATACCGAGAGCGGATTTGAATTCCCCACATTAAGGTTTTTTTTCGTACACCCTGGCTCCTTTTTTAAAATGGGGTCTATCAATATATTTACGAGTCCCGGTAATTGTCGCAGCCAGTTCTAAAATATACAAAATTAAAATCAGAGTAGGTATGCTTATCGGAAGCTTCTTTGGGTTGACTGTTCCATCTCTAGTCAGAATGCAATGCAGTAAACCTCGCAGGATTTGCTATCACTGGTCTTAAGTGCAAACTCACAATTTCTATAGCATTGCAACCTTTGACGACAAGGCGTAACTACAAGTATTAAGACTAAGCGATGTATATCCACCGCATTTCAATCTGCACAGCATTAAACTATTCCCAAATGGCGAGATTTGTATCCGTAACTATTTTCATTCGAGCAGCTTAAGTTGTTTCTTATCAGCTCACGTTAGCAGCCTTACATCAGTGTATTATATCGCTTGCAGGATTTTGCATCAGAGGTTATAAGTAACATTGGTTAATAGCAGAACTCATGAAGAATTAGCACCCAAGAACCAATTCCTTTAACACTCTGCAAATGTTAAACCAGTTTCGTGAAGTTAAATTAATGTATTTTTAAAATAAGTTAATAAGAAAAAGTTACTTAGTTTTATATTCCAAATCAAATTTAAATAATGATCTAAGATCGCCAAGATTCCCACGCACACTACAAAACATTTAAGGAAATCTCTGGGAATATTTGAAAATGTTACCGAATATTTTTAAGAATGAACAAAGTAGATTTGAATAGAAAACGAAAATCAATTATTCACCTGTAAAACCAAAACGAAATACTAACAAACAACAATACTCTCAGGCTTCTAACCAGGACTCATAACAAATGCACAATTATTTCCTTAAGGACATGGAAACAGATAAAAAAACTAAACATCGATTCAACCATCGAGCAAACTCATTAATACTTTCAAATAAACCCGCTACCAATTCTATCAATTCTTTCCCATTAACACACAAAATATTCTCACAAGATTTCGATCGTCGAGCAAAGCAACTCATTCACATTCCCATTCACAACACAAAGATGTTGTGGGAATTTTTATACATTTTTTGCACCCGCATGGAAATTTCAAAAGAAGAATTCTTTGCTACTTTAAAATGCATACGAGTACATGCAGATATGATGGAAATTGGGATTTAAGAAAGACACAAATATTGTTTGGTAAGAGTGAAAGGAGATCGGTAACAAGTTACTGACAACAAAGTAAACAACTAAAGAATGCAACCACCTTCACAAGAACAAGATTAAAATGCAATAAATCTACGTGAAAAGGACTTCGATTTGTGCATGAAAAGCACCTGTTACACGCAAAAGAAAATTTTCTTGGAGGAATTGCTGAGAAGACGGTAGTAGAAAGTTTGTATAAAGAATTGATCGGATTTAAAGCCCGACTTTCGTTGAAAAGCTTCTTCTTTAGGTGAATGAAACCATTAAGGAACTCGTTCAGAAGGTATTATTAGACATTCAATGCCTGTAAAGGGATATCAAAATATTTTTTTTTGGGCGAGAATTTATATAACGGACATTTTTTTTTCTATTTGGTTTTTCAGTGTATATTTTTTCAGTGTACGAAAAAGATTTGTGACATGCGGAAATGCAAAAAAATACTCAGTAAGATTTGCCCTTTCACCATGAACAAAGGAACAAAGCTTGCAATTCTTTGCATTTTACTATCAAAATTCGGGCTGTGTGAGAAATGTGTTTCGTATCGAAAAATTGTTTTCAACGACAAAACTCATTTTGGGCTCAATGGTTACGCCAACAAACAGAATTGCCGAATTCGGTATGAAGAGCAGCCAGAAGCAATTCAAGAGCTGCCAATGCATCCATAAAGAATCACAGTTTGGTGCGGTTGTGGGTCTTCGGTATCATTGGACCGTACTTCTTTAACAACGATGAAAATCGCAACGTTACAGTCAATGGATCGAGATACGGTGCGACAATTTCCGACTTTTTGTGCTCAAAATAGAAGAACCAGATTTGGTTGACATGTGGCTTCAACAACACGGCGCCACACGGCATGCGAAAGCATAAACCCTTTAAGAGGCGAGTTCGGTGAGAAATTAATCACACATTGTAGAGCAGTCCATTGGCCGCCAACAACAATTCCAACCCTCAAAGAATACATTACAGTTGCCATAGGTGAAATACCGGCTGAAATGCTAGAAAAATTATGCAAAAATCGCAGCTGATGAAGCCGCGGGCAACACTTACATGAAATAATCTTTAACAAGTAAATAGCAGGCATTCATTTATTCGCGCCACGCGGTCTTATAGCGACTTCCTCGTCAGGCCGCGCGAGATTCAGCAGTGAAAAAATATTGCAAAACATGCTATGAAGAAAATGCGGCACAGAGTGGCAGAAAAATAGTACGAAATTTGACAACACAGGTTATAACATGTTCTGACACTTGCGAGGGACAACCATTTTTATGTTTACCTTGTTTCAATAAAATCCATTTAAGGTTTCGTGAAAAAATTTTATATTTTTACGTTTATTATCATATTTTATACTGTCAGTCATCGGTGATTGATGCGGAAAAATCGGCGTCGGTCACCGGTGACTGACGTGGCACTCAACGTGTTAATTGAAAGAATAAAAAAGCGAACTTGATCCCAAATATTTAATTCGCTTAATTATTAAAAGATATTTTAGTTAAAAAAAATATGTGAATGAATTTGATTTTTCGTAAAATTTTTTGTTGCAGAAACTTTTGGTGAAACAAAATCTTAAGCGTAAAAGATTTAGCGAAACTAAAGAACAGTTTTTGATGAAACGAAATTTTTAAATTTTTTTTTGTGTGAAATAAATTTTCGGGTTTACGGCGAAACAAAACCTTTAGTCGAAATTTTTCGGTGAACCAAACGTGTTAGAAAACTTTTTGGCATTAAAATTTTGATCGATTTTTTTTAAACTTAATTTGTTTGTGTAGGAAAGGAAAATTATATCGAAATTTCTTCTTTTGTAAACTTAAATTTTCAATTGAAATTTTTTAGTTATAAAATTTTTTTTCGAACTTTTCGTTTCACTTTGATACATTTTTTTTGCGGAAATATCTTTTGGAAAACTAGATTTTGAAGTAAAATTTATTTGTGAAACTGAAATAATTTTCGTTAAATAAAATTAATTTTTTTTAATTTATGAGGTAACAAAGATTACGTTAAATTCATCACATACACACACACACACGTATGTTATTTTAAAGAGTTTTAAAAGGAAAGTTCCGAAACGAAAGAAAATAATACGCAAATTGACGGATGTTGATCACACTTTTAACGTGCGAATTAAAATACAAGAAAGCCTGCAGCATGAACAAGAAATATAATTTTTCTTTTTGGCAAATGAAGAAAATAAATAGCAGCCCTTAATGAGACAATAAACGATGCAACAAAACACCGAATGATCAGTGACAAGTTGTTATTGTTTTGAGTAATAAAGCAGTAAATGTGAAATCAGGCAACGGTATTCTTTTGCCTTAACAGTGCAAGAGAACGGAAGTAGAATTCCAAGGAAGCAACAATTTCCGTTCAATAAATAAAGGTACATATTTGAAAAGGATTCTTTTTTCCCCCTAAAATATTTGTCCTTAAAGGAAGTTAAATCGTTTTGTTAAAATATTCAAACAAGTGTGAATAGATAATTAACAGGTTAAATGTGAAGGCATTTCAAATAAATTGTGTTTGATTCCTAAAATTCCAAATTCATGCCAGAATTTCTTTGTTCCATTCAAATTTTTTTTGGCTAATATTTTTTAAAAATTTTGCTTCTCTTTAAATTAAAAGAAATTCTATAGTTTTTAAATACGTTTGTGTAGAAATTGTTTTGTGTTTGTTATAAAAAGGCGTTTGCCTTGTTATTCGTTTAATGTCTTTCATTTGAATTCTTTTTAAAAAAAAATCTAAACATTAATTTTTTTATTTTAACTTCCGTTTTGCTACTTTATTTATGTTTTTATTTTTGCTTTTTTTATTTAATTAAATTAAAGGCTGTAATTGATTTAAAATTCACATTAAACATTATAAATTTTTACAATTTTGCTGGCCGTCCCATCAACACTCTCCCGTATTTATTTATTTTTTTAACAGATTGAAAGCAGACATAAATTTCCTCATACTGTTAAAAGTTCATTATAAGTCCCGTGCTGACAAACTCTGGCCCTTGCACAAGAAAAATTAAAAAATTGAAATGTAGTATCCCGGGACTGCGATAAATTGTGAATATTTTCTGACTCAGATCATTTATTAAAGCAATCTCTGTATAACGCAGCTAATGAAGATATATACTGAGGTGGGAAAACTTCGCTTGATATCAGTTTATATAAGCCCGGAATGTGTTAAAATTTTGCTATTCAAAGAGAATTTTTTAGAAAAATTATTAATTTTAATATGAAATCGAAACTCGCTCTTCGTATCATAAACTAAGGTCGCCGAAAGGCTACATCGGATACTCATTGCGAAAGGCGTTAAACACAATGACTGTATGGAGAACAACATCACATATTCTCTTATGAATGGCAGGACAGGAGCAGCAGAGCTGAACTTAGCCTGTTGTGTTCGTCTGGGGGTTAACGTGTTCGTTAACCACGCAGAATTGCTTGGGATGCTGTATGCGTTGGATACTCTGCTGGAAAGTCGGATGCATGTAAAAAAGATTCCCATTGCTCTTCTAAACCGCATGAGACAAGAGAACGTGTACTCCAGACTAGCGCTGCAATGAAAGGAACTAAACAGATGTACGGTGGTGAATGAGGTAACGCTGTCGTGTGTTGACGGAATGAAGCATCAGACGAACTAGAAAATGATCTGCTTGAATTGAAGTGGTCCAGAATCAAGAGTAGCACTGGGGAATGGTATAGTGCGAACAAACGCCTTACAATGGGTAGAGTCATTGCAACTGGAAAGGTGAAGGGCATTCCTTGGCAGTAAGCTGCTTAGATATAATGCGGGCAGCTTAAGTTGGATTACTGCGTTATTGACAGCTTATGGAAACTTGATGAAAATCGAAGAATACGATACTTGCGGAATGTACCTGGAAGAGGCTTAGACGGTAGCGCTCATTGTGTGTGAATGTCGATCCGTCCCTAATATAAGACTTCCGACCACGGTCAGACACTTGTTAAATGTAATCCTAAGCCTTAGACAAATGCTAGCAATTACAAGATACTTCGTGATGAGGAAGAGAGTCGGCAGTTATCAGTCGACAGTCTGAAATCAGTACAGTCAATAATAAAGTCTATCGTTAGCACAATATTCAATAAAAGTAAGGTGGTCATAAATTAGAAACCGATTGCCTGAAATTTCTGGAACGAATGGTGTCTAAAAGGTACCTATAAAGTAAGCGGTCTGCCTCGATATCCCCACTACATTAATATAAAACTAAGATCGTTTCCCAATAAAGCTTTTGTTTTAATTTATGAACATTGTGTTCGTTCTTCGAACATTTAACCCAAAGCATTTGTAAATCGATGATAAATGTATGTATGTTTCATACCAGCCTAGTACTCATATCCAAAGTTTATAGACCTTCATTAAACATACGTACAGTGATTTGCAAAAGTAAAACATTTAGAAAAGCCTCAGTGACCAAATTCCAAGAAATGCACATGTTTTAAAATTATTTTTGCCCCAGTATAACAGCGACGTAATAGCAACCGTAGTGTGTAATTCGGAGAGAAAACAGCAACGATTCCACATTTCTAATCGCTTTTATTTTGTTCGAGAAGAGATATGACGGTTGGTGAAAGCAGTTAAATGTGGGGATTTATCGTTAGTATGGAACAGAACATTTGCAACGTAAACTTTTAAACACAAATTTCCTTTGTTTTTAAAATCAGTACTTCGTCGCAAAGCGTTGACAGGTGGTTGTTATATCTGAATAAATATGAATCATAAGTAGAACAGACATGTTATTAACGCTCTTCATTTTGCTTTCGGAATAAAAAAAAATAATGTTGTGAAAGCTCGAATTTCACACGGTGAACTTTGGACAACTGGGACTTGTCACAAGAATAACAAATGTATTTCATGCATTTCATTTAAATTGCAAGGCGAAACATTTAAAACGTTCGTTCTTACACAGGCAGGTGCACACAAAATATTTAGGAAGCTTCTCAGTCGCACACAATACGTATCGTAGGGCTAATTTTTTTCAGGTACTGGAGTAATACTGTTTTCACACATGCACCTTAATTGAGGCAATTATATTTTAAATTGATTTATAGACTTCTGTGTTCACACATATGCAATTTAGCTCACTCAATTAGCATTTGACAGCTGAAAAAGGTTTCATTTCTTTATTTTTCATACAAGCTTGTTTGTGAATTTGGAAAAAGGAGGATAAATTCGGTTCTAAAAGAAAATTTTCCAAGAAATTCATTATTAAAAAAAGTTATTATTTAAATAATATTTTCGTTAAAGATTTCATGAAATTTACTAACCATCAATTTCACCTGTCAAATTTTGGTTTTAATTTTTACATATAGATTTGATCAACTGTCTTGAAAAATAAAATTTAGTGGTATTGGTGATGCAGTAACCTTGTTGAAGTGTCATGGAAGACAGTTTTTTCTGCTCACTAAACGCACTTCACCAGAGTAGCATTGGGAATTTGACTTAATTAATGATGCAATTAAGCACACATTCTTAAATGTATTAATTGAGTTCTTGAATGGTGGTGCAATAAGGCACACATCCTTAAATGTTTTAATTGAGTTCTCGAATCGTAAATTGAGCTCAATTAAGGCCATAATTGCGTAAATCTCCTAATCGCGCAATTAAGGCGCATTTGTGAACATACAATCAGGCTGTGGGTTTTGGCGCTCAATTTCTCGGTAAAGATGATGCAACATTTTTAAAATTTCTTGATATTACGTGAATCTTACTTAGTGTTAAACTAGCAATAGATTAAGAAAGATTTTTTCTATGTAACTTTTTTACATCACTGTTCATGTGCAAACATCATCATTCCGTTCATGTACTTGTACTTATTTGCTTTTACTTTAAGTATTTCTTAGTACTACATATTTTTATAGCAAGTGACCACTTTAAATGGAAATAATTATGTGTTAGTATGTACGAGTTGAATGACAGCTCATTTGACAGTAAGTGAAAAAAGTTGAAGAAGCCCACAGACACATATTTTTAAAATACTGCAATATTCACACACACATATGCGATATACATACATTTAATCGAATACATATACATAGTAGTAAGAAAAGTAGTAAAACTGTATGTACACTTGTGTCTATGAATGAAAAAAAAAATATTTTCTTTTTTCAATGAACAAAACATGCAGTTATTGAATAAGAGGCTCTTATCGTCATAAAAATGTCAATTGTTTGCAGTTATTTTTAATATACGGACCTTGAGCTAATGCAAAAATCTGTTCTCAGTCGTAGGTGGCTATCAACTACTTGCATACACTTGTTTATATAAATACATAATTCTGTTATAGAAACCTAATTTTAAGCGATAAAAAATGCTTGAGTATTAAATAATTGTTTGTAGTCTCATACGGTTCAAAAGAAAATCTGTAATGTAAAGGGTGTTATATTTCACAAGTGGCTTTTCAATGTTAGATAAAGTTGGATCTCATAATAATAAATAAAGAAAAATATTGCTGGTGAGTTTAGGTCAGGGTTCGACCTCCCATTCACCAGAACCAGTGTTAATGCTCTTCACAAAAATGTCCATTTATGCGTCTGTCCCATATTGAATTGGACTTTCTTGACGGCAGTAGTCAACCTAGGATCTTGAACCCTGGACTATTTGATCAACGCGTTCGGCGAATTTTCGCTATTTAAAATCGGTAATATCGGTGTTTTTACTCTTACGGGGAAACGCTACTACATAAGCTCATAAAATTCGCTATTCTGAGTCCTTACCAAATTTGCTATAAAGTCCCTGAAATTAAAATGTCGCCAAAAACTCGAAAAGGGAAGGTATACTACTTTGTTTGTTTATAATTTTTGATTAAATGAAAGAGAATGGATCGTATATTGACAGATGTTTTATTTAATCTCGGCAAATATGTGTGGAATACAATATCCGACAGATGTCCGCCTCTGTTAGTCTAACAAAAAGATATCCCCACATAAAGAAGTCCGGAGCAGTCAAATCAGGCAACCGTGGAATGAGATCTCGCAGTAATTCCATTGTAATCCTGGCTGTATGCGATGTGGCACCGTCTTGTTGAAACCACATGTTAGTCATGCCCAAAGCATGCAGTTGTGGCGTTTAAAAGTTTTCAATCATATCACGATATCGCTCCCCATTGACAGTTACCGGTACGCCGTTTTCAGTTTCCAAGAAGTAAGGTGCAATGATTCCTCCTGACCAAATTGCACACCAGACTGTCACTTTTAATGGATGCAAAAGTGACTGATGAGGGTTTTCCATTGCCCAGAACCGACTATTCTGTTTATTCACATATCCATCGAAATGAAAATGTGCCTCGTCACTCCTTACGATTTTTTCATGAAAATCGGGGTTGTCATGGGCGAGCTGTAGCATCCTACTGGCATATGTACGGCGGCGTGAATGGTCTTCTGGAAGAAGCTCATGTGTCAACTGAATCTTAAATGGAAACAAATGCAAATCCTTGTGCAATATTGTGGCCAAAGTTGTTCTTTGAAAACCAAGCTCCTGAGCACGGTGTCGAATTGAGGTTGATGAATTGTTTTGAACATTTTCTTGAACAGCAGTAATGTTTTCAGACGATCTTGCAGTACGTTGTGGTCCATGCTTGGGCCTATCAGCTACAGTCCCTCTTTCTTCGAAATCATTCACTGCACGATAAATGGCACGTTGTTTCTCCAAAAAATTTCACGTAACTCTCTCATCGTCACAGTGATCGATGATTGATTTTGATAAAATATTTTAACGATTAAAACACGTTGGTTTACCGAATATTTTTCCATAATAAATTTGCCACGTCTGGACTTCATGACTGCCAAATCTGAACTGTCAAGACTAATGTTTACCAAAATGGCGGCAAAACAAAGTAGTATACTTTCCCGGCGGACACCCTGTAAAACAAATATATTAAACAAAATTTAAGGACAAATGGCAAATTAAAAATTCTCCAAAATATTTAAAAATCGAAAAAATTATAAAAAATTTAAATTAATTTTCACTATAATTTGAGAATTCACTAAAAATCTAAAATTTACAACAAAACCAAACTATGGTCCAAAAGGTTTAATCAAAAAAACTTCTTCCATAACAGCTTAAGGATCTCATGTCTTTGAATTTAGAGACGAACAAAAATTTCAATTCTGATGGAATGGAAAACGCCTTAACATCTCTTTTTTTTACTTCAAACTAAAGAAACAGATGCCTTGCCTTTGATTGTGGCGCGTGCCAACTACTTCGAAAGTTACACATATAAAATATTGCAACACCGGGGCTACTTATTGCTATTAAAGGGAACCCAACTATAAGGAACAGTAAATAGCATTGATAAACAAATACAGGGAGCTTAAGAGAACAAAAAAGTAACGTACATTAGATGAGTCACTAAGGCTCAATAAGAGAGAATAACGCTCTTTTCTCTAGTTTCTTGTTGAGCACTTAACATGAGCTCTTGCACAGGACGATTTATTTATTTAACTCAAATGCAAAATTTACACATGAGTTCTTAAAAATGATTCTCAAACAGGTAAATGAGTGGACTGTGGCAGAGATCTTTGTAGTTGAAGATAAGAATCTTCTCTCTCTCTAATTTATAAAGAGTAATCAGATCTCGCAGTTCTTTTCTTGTATTCAACTATAATTATTATTAATGATTTGGAGTTCAATATAATAATGTAGGGGTTGTTTTATTGATCCTTTGTGTCGGCTCAACATTTTTTTACAACATTTCCAAGGAAGTTGTAGTTTGTAACGTATATTTTCTTGCACTGATATTGAGGCTTTGTTAGTTTCTATAAAGGGACGCCACACTTACGTTAATTTTATATGGAACGTGTCAGAGTTTTTTTCCCTCTTTGGAACAGGCAAATCTTTTAGGGGAGATAATGAGCAGTGAAAGGTGCATTATTATTTTTATATCCCGAAATAGAATAGAACATTAGTGAATTCGGGAGACGTTTTCTAAAAGTTGATTAAGTAGTAAAAGTAATCGGTAGCAATAATAAAAAATATTTAGAATATTAATACAAATTTGGATTGACATCAAGTTTAATTTGGATGTATCTAGCCGGTCAGAAAATCTTGAATTAAATATTTAGTAGCTTTATTTAGGGATTTTCTTTCATATTTTCATTAGCTGTCTGTGTTCTGATGAGCTGGCCTAAGCATGTAGAGACTAGCTTAGCTTATCCATCCTCAACAATAAATTACATTATTTATTATAAAAAAGGAGTTAGGATTTAAGAACGAGCTAAAAATTATTTTTTTGAATAGAAATAAAAAAACCCCAACAACTCTTGTTAAAATAAATATACAAACATTGGCTACACTTGCTATTTTTTGCATTTCTACATAAAGCAAATCATAGCGCCTTGTTTTTTGTTTTTGTTACTTTTTTTACCGCTTACAGCTACATTTAGAGTTGGCAAACAACAAAGCAAACGTAGTAAGACAAGTAAGAAAAATAAAATAAACATTTTTTTGTTATGCGGCTTTTTGTCTCGATTTTCTTTGGATTTCTCATTTGATCTAAAGAATTTAGAGCATAAGACGTTCAAGTTTTTCTAAAAACCCTGTTAAACGTTTCCTCCTGAGCTGGCCTAAACAACCATCGAGCATTAATTGCATTTTTTTATAATAAAAATTCGCTAAATATAATTTGTTAAATAAAAATGACTTTGTTGGCTCTAAAGTAGTCGGTAACCGCATTTTTATAAATTTCGAAATACATCGATTAATCTTTTTGATTTTTTATTTGTTTTTACTAATTTCAGTAAAAATTAGTTTTTTTAAGGCTGGTAAAAGTCAAAGTGTTATAGAAAGTTTCTTTTTTAAAGTCAGATCTGGAAAGGAGTAATTGGTGGAACTTTCTAGAACACTAAGAAGGTTAAGTTATTAGACATTAGCAGAATGGAATGCTTACATTTTCTTTGCCGCTACGCACGTTACCGATGTGCTCTGTGTCTTTCTACTGCGTAATGTTTATTGCAAGCATCATCTATTTAATCCACCTGATGATGAAAATTGAATTCGAGAATCTTCACATATTTTTCATTCGTTTTTAACTCAAACAAATATAACGATAAAATTTTGGGGAAAAAAGTAATCGGTTTATTTAACCATTATTTATACGTGTGTTAATTTATTTTCCCTTAATTTGGTATTTTGGATTATTAACAACACAAGTATGTGCTTGCATCAAGTCTTGTCCAGAAATGCTGAATATTTTTAAGATAGTGATAGATAGACATTCGACAGTCACTTTAGTGAAGAGGGCTGCTTCTGCGCCGACTGAATTGCCGGTAAATTTACAAAGATAGGAAATAGACCAGACATTGGCGATCTTTACTTTTACCCATAACTTTTTATCTCAATTTCACAAGGCGTTAATTTGTTTGAAATGCTTTTCTTTATCACGTCCAAAAGCATTAGTTCCACTTCTTTAAACACAGGTTAAGGAAACTCAACTCTAATAATTGAGGGCTTTACGCAAAATATTGGTAAACACCAAACAATACTTTTTACACGAATTGTATGTCCTATTTCAACGGAATTATCTCCACAGGTCACCATTTTCATGGTTGCTAACAAATTATGTGCTTTGGTCTGGCCAAAGTATTTAAAACACCGCAGGATTTCGTAAAGTATCTTCGAAACCAAATTAACCAACAAAACAGCAAGTGTTTTTCTCTTGTAAATCAAGCCAGCCAGGTCCTAAGATTGAGATAATAAACACAGCGTAATTTAAAGTCCATCATAAAATAATTATTTATGCTAAAAGGGGGATGTGAAGAAAAAACAAAAATATGCAAATGTCCTTCACCTTGACTACGCCATGAGCGTAAATTGGAAAATATTGTGGGATTGTTTTTTTTTTTTGTTCAAAAATATTTGCCACAGCATAACATTTTTGTGAATGACTATAAAACCATAAACTTTAAAATTCTCAAGAAGTTTAAGTAGGTAACTATTTTAAAAACAAACCAAAAAGACTTTGTGACACTAACAAAGGTCCTTTGCACCACTGCACACACAGTCAAACTAGGAGTAAGATTTTTTTTTTTAAGAAAGTGATTTAATTTGTTTTTGTTTGATTTCAGCAACAAGGTAAACAGTTTAGTTGACATCATAAAACGATTATGATTAAATGTAAAACACATACTGCACTAAATTTAAATTGCTGTCAATGTCACAATTAGCAGGTAATAAAAGGCTCTATGAAGGATGTTCTAATAAAAACAAAAGAAATAATTATTACAATTTTTTTTCGGGTGTGTTAAGGAAGTTTATGAAAAATTCACGAATTATTGGAAAATTTTACTGAAGTTTTTAATAAAATAATAATTTACTTAGAACAACATTTTAAGTCCTTGAAAGGCACGTGAAGACACCGTTTTTAGTAATTTCGAGTACAGTTTTTTTCGAGTCCTTTTTCTTGGTAAGTTTTTTTTTTACTTTTAATTCTTAATTGCCTTGGAAAGCGGTACCTCTCTTTCATGGCAAGCAATTTGTGTTTACACTGATCACAGTAAGAAAGCAGCAATGTGGAGGAAATTTGTAATAACACTCGCTTTAAGTCTAACGCATTATTAACTGGGACAAGCTGAAATTTTGGTTCTTTGCTAAAGAAAATGGTGAAAGATTTGTAATTTATATTAGTCAATTTTAATACAAGTAACCGGTAACCATTAAGTCAAAAACCACAACAAGAAAAGAATAAAAGAAATGATTAGCATCATAATAATTTTAATTTCTATTATTTTAAGGGGAACTAAGATTGTGGTATAAATTATTTTTTTAAATAAGTAACCGGTAATCCTAACACACCAAAACACAAATTTTGTAATAATTTTTTTTAGGTTAGCTGCCAACCTAGCTCGCATGCAGCGAGTTCACTCCGAGGCCATTAGGCCCATTAAGATATCTACGACTATCTTTTTGCCTCCACAGTTCCCTATTGGACTCCAGTTAGTAGGACCCACCTGCAGCTTCTCGCAATATAGGCTTTCTATTGTCGCATCCTTAAGACAGTTCAAGTCCTGCAATAATCTTTGAATCAAATATACGAGATTGCGTTCTGCAGAGCCGGAAAGTCGCAGAGAATGTATTGAACTGTCACTTCCTCATCCAGACGTATTCTGCAGCTCTCACCCCGAGAGATTCTCATATGCTCCGAAACGCATGCAATCATACTGTACCGTGTTATGATCCCAACTATTAACGATATTTAATTTTTCCCAAGGGCCAGTAGTGCCTTTGTCCTATCCTCATCGATAGAGTGGGAAAGAGTTTTGGATAATCTGCGAGTGGTTACCGTAGACCATCAGCGTGGCTTTTCTTTTACCGATCATTCTCGTAACGTGTTTGAAAGTTTAGTCAGGGGGTGTTGATACCCCCTGGTGCATTTACCACGTCCCTCATACCCGGGAACCCAAACTATCACACGGTCTCGTCTAAGTAGGGCCAGAGATTTCAGTACGCATCTCGACTTCACCACTTTCAAATCAAGGCCCTAGACTGTCCACAAAAATATCAACAGTCGTCGTCTTCGTTATAAGTTTCTCAATTGTCCTTTCCGCTACCAATACAGCATACATTTCTGGCTGGTTAGTGAGAGGTCCTTAGAGAAAATATTCGATCCAGTCTCTTGGACCCATTTTTAAAAAATTTATTTGACTAAAGTAAGTAACCGTTAACCATTAAATTGCAAAATTCCGTTAACTAAATATTTTCCATATGCAAAATTAAATTCTCAATTGTTTTAAAGACGCTCAAAACCTTTTACTTTAAATTTAGTCAATTTTCGTTAAATAAATAACCGATAACCGCAAAATTTATCCAGCAGAATATACTCCTTAATACTTCTAAATATTTAAAACTTCCATTGCAGTGAGTGAAACTAAAATTCTTAGCTTAAGTTTGATTTTTTTCAAAGTAACCGGTAACCGTCAAGAAGAAAAATTAAGCTATAGAAATTTAATTTGTTGAAATGCTTCAAGTAATTAAAATTTTTTAAGTTCAAAGTTAATATCTTTAGTGAGAATGAAGTTTTTATATAGATAACCGGTAACCACTTTCTATGAAAAATGCACGAGAGCCGAAAAGTAACCTCAAATTCCTTTAACACGAATATGACGATTATTTTATAGAATTTGCAACCTCATAATCTCATTCTTAAAAACTTTTTTTTTAAAACCTGCAATACTTTTATATTTCAAAACTAGTTTTGCTGTAAATGCCGCGCATTTCACTTCTTGAATGTGATATGAAGCCCAGATAGGCAAAGTTCCTAAGGAACACAATAAATCATTTGTTTTCCAAACAATTTATTAGCATATTAAGAATTTTCAATCCCTTTTTAGTTCTGAATAAAAATTGTCTTGCTTGGCAAAAGCACTCGTATGATTTCTTACGTGTGACCAGGTGTGCGTAAGTCTTGTGACGACACACTTAAATGTCTACGAAGCAATACAACAAACAACCCTTAGGAACTTTGATATGATATCAAATGGTGGTAGTAGGTATATGAAATGGAATGTGCAACAATTTCGTAATTATAATTTTGCATTTGATAAACCTCTGCCAAGGGCTGTTTATTGAAAGGAGTTTAAAAAGACATGCGCAATAAGTTTTTGGACGGGTTCTTCTGCTTGTGCAATTAAAAAAAAACAGTATTTGTGAAGATTGAAAAACTGGTCTGACGGAATAGTGATTGATAATGTTCATCAAAAATTATACGAGTATTTTATGATCATTTTGCAAATTATCATGACTTAAAAGGGGGGTATAGAATTACAGAAGAAATAAACGTGCGTCTGTTTTTAAACGAATAATCTTATTTATTCTTAAGTGCTTTTTAAGGAATTTAGTAGTTGCTAAAAATTTTTGTTAAATAATTTAAATTTATTTTAAATTTATTTGAACAAAGTTAAAAAATTATAATATTGAATTTTGAGAAAAAGTAACCATTTTGTAATTTATAAATATTAATTAAAATCTTTCAAAATTAAGGAAATGAAATGTGTTAATACGAATAATTATAATAGTAAGAAACCGGTTTGAAATGTTAGACTTTATATGACGTGGCCTAAAATATGGTGATTACTTTGAAAAGTAACCGGTACTAACGTAGCTAGGAAATGTGTATTTTTTAAAGTTTATAACCAGGATGTGAATAGTGAAAATAAAAACTGTATGTTTACACAAGTGCTCTAATTGAGGCAATTCAATTTTAAATTGAGTAATAAAATTTGCTGTTCACACATATGCAATTAAGCTTAGTCAATTAGCATCATGTTTGAAAAAGCGTGTAATCTTGTGTAATGCGGATTTACGTACCAAATTTCCAATTGTTATCATAATATGTAAGAGATGGATAATTTGTAACAATAAGAATTGTTGTCTCTTTTATATAATCGTGGTAATGTTGTTTTAAGTTGTCGAGTTTGTGGATTTGATTTAACTCATGGTGTAATTAAGTACTAATCGCTAAATTTATTAAGTAAATTCTTTTATTGTAAGTCGACCTCCAATTAAGACTTTGACTAATTTAATTAATGCGCCTGTGTAAACATACTATTACATTATTAAAATTAATACTATGCTTTAATGTATGGGGGGATATCAAAGCAGACCCCTTACTTTCTGGGTCCCTTTTCATCTAATACTATGCTTACATTTTCATGTGGTTACTTACAAAAGTAGTCGGTATTAAAATAATTTGCTTAACTTATCTTTCTTTGGGTTTATACAATTAAAGTTCTAAATGTGTTGGAAACATATTTTTCGCTGACGTCTTAAACAAAAATTTTTGGCTCCTTTTTTTGTTTAAAGTAACCGGTTATAAGATGTCTGCAAATGTTGATTTATTTAAAGTATTATAAAAGACATACGTACAGTTTTATGTTTTTTAAGTTAAATTTATTTATAAAATTATTTTATTATAATATAATTTTAAAAGATTAATATTTTATATAATTTATTCATATTTTATATTGTAAGGACTAACAAGGATAATGGAAAATTGTGTAAACATTAGAAAAATATATGCTTAAGGCGCCATTACAATAGTAAATTAAATGATTTTTATAGTTTATAATAATTAAATTAATTTGAAATGGGAGGAAGAAAGGATATTTTTAAACATAATTTTCTTAAATTGTTTTTTGTAAATAATTGTTTTGTAATTGAGTTTTGAAAACAATTTTTATTTTTAGAAAATTAAATTGTATTTTATATTTTCTTTTTTACACTATTAACAGAAGTTTTTAGTTTTTGAAAAAAGGATCAAAAGGATAACTCAAAATTTCATGTTAAATTTTGTTAAAAAATTTTAATGCTTATTTTAAATTTGTTCTATTGTAATTTGGACTTCATTTCTTAGAAATTTTTATTTAATTTTTATAAAAAAGGATCAGTGTTAATCCTTATTTATTTAATATGGTTTAGGCAGTTTTTAAAAATTTTGGAGAAAAAAGGATTAAAAAGGATAATTAAAATTTCATGTACGTATGAATATATTTATTAAAATAATCAGATATTTGTTTTAATTTAAGGTAAAGAATAAGGTTATAATACTTTTTTTTAAGATGTAAAAACAAATTTTTTTTAAAAAGGACGAAAAGGATAATTTAAATAAAAGTTTTTTTTAAATAATGTACATACATACATACATTTGTATGTATGTATATACCTCAAAGTTGTAAAGTTTAAATGGTTTTCAACAACATTTTTTTCTTAAGATCACAAATTTTTAACAGCCAGGATTAAAAAGGAAAATATTTTATATTTTTGCAAAATAATGAAAAGTTTAAGATCATTTTTTTGGATTTTATATATTTTTGTTTATTTATTAAAACAAATTTTAAATGAACTTTGTGTCTGCATAAATAAATTTTTTACAAAGTTTCGTAGTATAAAAAAAGTTCACCCTGTTAACAGCTCAAGCGCAACGACCTTTGCTATTCCGTAGCATTGAAAACTTTGGTCATCAGCCCCTATTTCTTCATATACAAGGGTTCGTTTTCTGCTACTATTCTTCCGAGGACAGCTGGCGTTTTTTGTTTAATTCTTTTCAGCGATTTGTTTCTTAATAAAAAAAAATGTTTATTATAATTTTCATTTTGCTTGAAAGATTTTGTACGCCAAGGCAAGAAATTCACCCTTGGTTGAGTTTTCCACATGAAGTCATGCAAGAAATATTTCTTTTACTTCATGTCTGAAAATAAATTCAAAAGTAATCATTAATTCTTTTGTGTGTGGTACCTAAAGTCTGGGTATATAAAATGATTTTATTTATATTTTCTTTGTAAGAAAAGGGGAGGATTTTGGTTTGGTTTCGCAATTTTACGAAATGATCAATTTGAAGTTGGTCGACAACTTAGCAATTGCTTGTAGGCAACATATGGTGATATTTTTGTGTTTCGGCAACTGAAACGCGTGTGAAAGTTTATTTTGTGTTGTAGACTTTTTGCTTTTTGTTTGAATGAACTGAAAACAGGATTTTTGTTTTCTAGGCTGTAAAAGAGCCTGGCTGGGTTGTTTTGTTTTTATTTTAAATTTTACTACGTGTTATCAGAATCTACGCTCTACTTTTTCTGAAGATTTTTTTCTAAAACGTAGCCTGGCAATAAATTCAACATATAACAGGAATGTGGCAGAAACGTGCGTTGCTAGGGAATGTGTATTTTATTAATTTTACAAATAAATGACACACTTTCTTTTTCAATAAAGCAAGTCCTTAAAATAAAAATATATTTCTTCAAACTTTCCCAAAAAGTATAAATCCTAAAAGATACAATTCTAGTAGCATTTTATAATAGAAAAAATCTTGTTGTTAAAAAAAAATTTTGTTCAGAAAATTATCCTTCCTTTAATTGTGTTAAGACTATTTCAAGTAATTAATATTTATCTCAATTTAGGATCCTGTTTTTATTAGCGTTTAATTGAATTGGTGAAACGGTTTGAAATTTTGAAAAAACAAACCGCTTTCTAAGAAATTAAACTCACAATTAATATACTCTATAAATTAAACACGTCTTTGTCTTTTTGATCCTTTTCTGAATGCCCTTTTTGAATACATCTCTACACTGACTTGTTTGTCGCTTTTCATTAAGAAGTACCTGCTTAACAATCCCACAAAAGTAAATTGATGGGAACCTTTATATTTTGTTGTTGTTGTAGTTTTTGCTAAAGTGTTCTGATCCTCCCTCATAATTTTTTGTTTTATAAAGCAACTCTGCAAAGCGTTGAACTGCGAAAAGGACAGTGACAATGTGATGAAAACAAAAACAAATATCACACAAAATATGAAGAAACTGTATTGTTAGTTTACCGCTTTTAACAAACAGGTTTTTGGTTTTGCTGTCCCTTTCTGTCTCTCAAACTCGCCCGCTTGCGCTTTTAATAAGTAGGCGCTACTCCAATTGCTCAAGATCCAATGATAATACATTTTCGTGTGATCCTTCGTCTTTATTTTGTTTTGCTTATTTGCCAGGACATTTATGGGAAAAGTGTGTGTTTTCTTCATTGAAAATTTCACACGCAGCACTTGTTGGTTTGATATTTGTTTGCTTAATATCAACACAAATGAAAGGCTGAGAAAATAAACCTGTGGCATTAAAAAGCAAAAAAGGATAATGACAGGATACTCAAATATATAAAATACAAGCAAATTTTAAATTAGGAAATGATATTTTTAAAAAATATAGAATATATATAAATATAAAACACATTTTTGAACACGAAATTATTAACAAAATTAAACAAAAAAGATCCAGAAATGGTATTAAAATTTTTTTCCGAAAAGGACGAACAGGATAATGGAAAATGTTAATACATTTTTGTACTATGATTCTACGGAATTATATAATAAAGTAATATTTAAGAAATAATTGAGTTCGGCAAGATTTTTAGATACAGGATCAACAAGGATATTAAAGGATTAACAAAGAAGGACTAAAAGGATATTAATAATTTTTGCTTTATTTTATTTTAGTTACTGTATTTGCTTTGTAACGTAATTATTCTGTACTTCGACAATATTAGTTTTCTGAAATTTGTTGACTTATTTCAAAGGATCAACAAGGATAATAGAATATTTTATATACTTACAATGAATTTTCTTACAACAAAAATTTGAACAGTTTGCCAAGCAAATAAATTTGATCAAATTACATTCTTGTGTTTAAAGGAGTTTTTTTTCCTAAAAGGATTTGAAAAAGGATAATAAAATTTTTTAATAAATTTGATGGTTATTTTTTATGGGATATAAATTCACTTCTTAGTGTTTTAAAGCATATATTGCCGGACTTTAGAAAAAAAACGTGTTGAAAATGATCACAAGGATAATACAAAGCAAACAAGGATTGCACGGATAATGCTCAAACTCGAGTTGTATAAAAAAGCAAGTTATTTTAAAATACAAATTTAATCACTTAATGCATATAAATTAGCACCATAATACAATTCAAGGTCATCTTATAAAATTTATTCTTGCCCTAAATATCCTGCTACAAATATGCTAACTTCTAAATTGTTTCTTTATAAGAACAAAAGTGTTCATGAAATCTTCGTTATCCTGGCCATGGCAGCACCTCGTGAATTCCGCGAACATTTTAGTTCATTTGAAAACATTTTGGTAGTCATAAAACTATTTGGTATGTAAGAATTTGTGAAATCACATTGACAAGGACACAACCAAAGGATAATATTTAGTTAAAGTTAGTTACTTCTACGAAGTAAAATTAAAAAGAAAACAAGTTAAAATACTCGCCTTTAACTCTCTTGTATTAAACCCTTATAATGTTAGTTAAAATTAAGTACATGTGTATGCGCATCAAGATGTAAGAAAGGATAATTTTTATGAGCCGCCATAAACTTTAGCTAAAAGTAAACAAAATATTAGTAAAACCCAAAAGTGATTATTTGTTTGGGTTACAAATGAGTTAAAAGTACTTGTAGTTGTTGTTATTTAGCAAAAGGCTAGAGTTACTTACAACACTTTAGGGGTTTGAAGGATAAAGCAAGGATAATGCCCAGAATACTAGCTATTGTCATATATGGTGCTAACAAGTCAAACAATTAACACAATATTAGCGTTTACAGCGTTTGTAATAAGTGAAATATTCAAGGTTCTTTGTTCCGAGTTGTGAGTTAAATGAAAAATTGTTAAATGGTATTTATAAAGGATTAACATTGTAGATAATAAAATTAGTAAATTATTCCGAGAATTTTATAAAAAATGTTTTAAAATTGCATGATTTTTTTTTTAGAAAATTTCAGGAATTTTTTTTTATTAAAAAACAAAAAGTCATTTTTGAACAAAGATGAAAAAAGACAAAAATTGCATAATTTCTTGCAATACCTGCAAATTATGTTTTAAAGGATAATTATATTTTTCTGAGCATAACGAATTTTTTTTTTTTGAGAAATAATAAAAAAATATTTGCGAAAGAAAAAGTGATGATGCAAAGGGAACAGAACGCAAATAGCAAAAGGATAATGTAAATAGTTATAAAGGATAATGTAATGTTGCATAATTTGAGCGTGGCTTGTTTTGAAGAAATCATATAGAAGTATCTCTTCAGAATAAAGACAAGAACTATATATGCGTTCCTTAGACTCTGACATTATATAACAATAATCTGCTAAAAACAAAATAAATTTAAAAACCATTTCCCAATAAATATGCAATAGCTTGTACAAACGTTGGCAACACTTGCTATTTTGTGCATTTCTACCTGACGCGAATTATACATAGCTGTGTTGTTATTATTTTTTTATCGTTTAGAGCTACAGATAGAGTTGTGCCCAATGTGGAAAGCAAGTAAGAAAAATAAAATAAATTTTTAAGATATCTCATTTTGTTTAAGGAATTTCGGGTAAAGGTTCCACGATGAGCCGGCTTGAACAACCAGGGAAATACGCATAGAGTGTACCTTATCTCCCCCCACACAATAATTAAATTGAATTTTTAAAATATTTTTTTAAACTATTTCATTTATAATTAATTGTTTTTTTTTTGGAAAGGACATTAATAAATTGACAATAATCATAATTTTATTACTAAAATTTTCCTTCAAACAGCTCGTTATACCTTCAAAACACTAGCATTTAAACAAAAAAAAAAACAAAAAATATGCAAAATATATAAAAAGGATATCCAGGATAATAGGATAAAAGAAAAATTAAACTTTTCTGTTTCTATAACAGCATATTTGGATAGTTTCGAACATTGAAAAATATATTAAACATTTCAATTTAAGTGAAAAAGTTAACAAAATTAAAAATAGAAACAACAAGGATATCAAGGACAGTTAAAATAAATAAATATTTTAACGTTTTGCTGCCACATTTTATTTCAATTGTAAAGTGTTCATCATACAAATGTTTAAATGTTAAAATCATTGAAAAAGGATATGCAGGATAAAAGGCCTTATTTAATTTCCTATGAGAAACTATGGGGTGATTTTTTAACCGTAGAAAAATTGCAAAAATGAAAAAAAAGATATTTATTTGCACCGAAAATCAATACCTGCCATTTACTCTTCAAAGATTATTTCATATAAATATTGCTCGACGTAGATGGTCCAAGCGTGAGCTCCAATTTTGACGGTTCGGTCGGTATCTCACCAGTAAATATTTTCCAGCGTGCTATGGCGGCGCTTGTATTGTTGACGTACCCATGGTGGAATGCAAAACCCTTACAGAGCGTTTTTGGCATATTTTCCCAAAGGATAAATCCATAATTTTCGGTATATTTTTGAAGAAAAAATTTGAAGCAAACAAATATTTTTGTATAAAAATTAACAAGGAAACCCTTTCAAAAATTCTCCTAATTTCAATTAATTTGCTTATTTCAATACTTTACAAAATAAAAACATTAAAAGTTTTAAACTTTTTACAAAAGACCCTCTTAATATCCTTTGAAAAGTTTTTAAAATATTATTTCAAAACATTTAATAAAAAAAAATTTAGGACTTGTTGCAATTTCTTTAACTTCAAAAATTTATTAAACAAAAAGGATTTGAAGGACTAAAATAAAATTTAGTTAAAAAATGAAAGGACATTATAAAAAACATACTCGTAATGACACAAATTATAATAATAAAATAATATTTCGTGGTCACATTTGGATTAAAAATGTTCAAATTTTAAGAGTTTGTTAAAAAAGGACATTGAAGATATTTAACTCCAACAATGAGATCCATAAATGTATAACAGTAATTAATTAATTGGCAATTTTGTTTATTTTATTTTTTTTATCACACTCCAAAAATAACTGAAAAATTTTCGAATATTTATTTAAAGGATCATAAGGATAATTGGATGTATTTTCAATAATATCAATTTTCAAAATGATTTATTATCATTTATGAACAGGTAAAATTTGGGGCACATTCTTAACAAGGACACCAGGAAAGGATACCAAGGATTCTTTAAAATTTTTTAATCATATTTTTAAGTTTAAAAGTTTTGATGTCTCTTTAAAATATTTATACTCATTTTACATTTAATTTAGAGATAATTGATTAATAATTAGCACAAGGATATTAATGATATTAGAACTTTTTTTACTTGTTTTTATTCCTGTAAAAGTTTTGCTTTTATTTAAGTAAAATAAAATTCAAAATTCAAACGTAAGGATGTTTGCGTTAGTTAGACATATTTGAAGGACTTTGATTTAGCTAAATTTCCTGATCTTAATTTTTAACTTTAACCCCTTTTTGTCAATATTATTTCACACTAGAAATTATACTCTATAAATTCTTAAGGATTCATGGTAAAAAAAAATACCTGCTTAATTATTATTTACACCAACAACCTGTTAAATAAACAACGAATCTATTAAATAAAACTCAATTTGCTAAACACAATACTCGTATCTGCCGCTATGCGAGTATTTATAAATCTCTAAAATCTTGATGTGTATCAGCGTGAGGGTGGGCTTAACAAGACAATGAAAAATGCCAAAGATTTGTTACAATTTTCCCACACAATCTTGGCAATTCTTTTCGAGCTCTTTGAGTTACCAAAATGTATATAAAATTTCTTCTGCTAACTGTTATTGTGTATCCAACGCTTGAAGGATAACAAGAATATAGAGAAAAAAAATATTATTCTTGCTCTTCATTTCTATTGTTGTTGTTTACAATGATTAACCTGTTCTTTAGTAGGATTTTTTGTGTGAACATTTGAATGAGAATTTTGAAATTCACACGCTGCCTTAGTGAAGGAATTTATTTTTATTTCTTTTATGCACCGGAAGGAACTTGAGATATACGTGTGGTTTTCATTAGAGATTCTACAGTGCAACGCACACATCGTTTTACAAGGAGGTCATTGTATTTTTAGTTCCGTTTTTATTATTTTATTTTTGGTATTTTGCATGTAATTTTTATTGTTTTTATTAAAAATATAAAGTTGTGGGAGTTTTTTTTTCAATTTGTATTTTAAATTTAATTTTTCGGGTCCCAGTATTAGTCTTTTCTTAAAGGATTCTATATTTGTTACCACCACTTGTTGTGACAGTTTCAATTGCTTGTCACAAATAAAAGGCCTATGGTTACAGGTTGCTTGTTTTTACACAAGATTTGTTTAGTTCTTAGGAATATTGATGGGGTTTTAAAAGGGATCTGTCTTATGAGGGCTTTGTTTTCATAAAATCGATTGAAAGGAATCATTAAATTTCCAATTATACTTAAGTTAAGTGAACAAATTGTAAATTTATTCAGCTTGTTAAGGGTCGTGGTATCTCTTTAAGACTCTAAATGTTATTCATGTATCTTATAAGATTTTTATATTTAAGCTACATATTATGAGAGAGTATAAAAGACAGCTCTTTTGAGCACAAAAACCCCTCTTGATGTGGCAAAATATTGCTGTCCAGAAGTCATCGTCATAGCAATAATTTGCTTTTGAGTACTACTGTGACCAAGAGAAGAAGAATTTGTGCTCTGGTCATACTTACCGCAAATTCAAGTAAAGGATTCTATATGCTTGTGTTACGGTCACGATCACTATATTATGCTTTCTGCCATAATGAGTGATTGTGGCGAACATATTATGGTTATGTAAAATGATTACCTTCCATAAAAATTGCAACATGGTTGGATTGAACATTTTCACAGTTGACGTAGGTTCGGTATTTGAAAGTATTATTATTATATTATTAATGTGGGAGGGATATCGAAGCAGACCGCTAACTTTAGGGGCCAATTGTCGACCCCCTTCTTTCCACGAATTGATTTCAGGCAACCGATTTGTAATTTACGACTACTTTACTTTCATTGAATATCGTGCTAACACTAGCCTTTTCTCTAGACAGTAGCGATTTGAGACTTTCGACGGGTAACTCTCAGCCTTCTTCCTCAGCACGGAGTCTCTTCTAACTGCTCGGTTTTGTCTAAAGCTTCGTTACCCCATGGCATTCACATTTAATAAGAGTCTGCCCGTGGTGCGATGTCTTATGCTAGTGCTGGATATTCACACTCAATGTGCGCTATCGGCTCAGCCTCTTCCTTAGGAGTATCTTTGGTGACTGACCCACTAATAGCTTGCAGGTCTTTCTTGTCCATCTCTTCAGAAGTCTTAGATTGGCCTATAAACACCGCAGTTCATACAGAGATTAACCTATCCACCTCTTGGGGGGCTTCGTTGCCCACCCCTACCGCAATCTCACAGTCAAACACCTTTCCACCCGTCTACCTTCTCAAGGTATTCTTGTCCATCTCTTCCGGATTCCTCCCATGGCCAATTTTAAAAGGATTTTCTTCAGTGATTAACCTCTCCGCCTCTTGCGAAGCTTCTTGATTCATCCCTGTAGTGGAGAAAAAGATTTCCACCCACATAGAGCTCCATATGGACGAGTAAGTATGTACTGTAACTGGAGATCGACTGGTATCCAGAGTTTAGCATACTGGGGACAAAGCACCCTCTTGACCACTCATCCCTTGCGTATGCTGTTTCACCGTTGATTTGGGATTTTTTAAAAGAAAGTTTTAACTTCTCTCCGCTCGAATTATTTGGCTAGGCTCCTAGCAGAGACAGGAACCAGTTACTGTCTGACAGTACACTCAGTTACATTGTGCCTGTAAACTGAAAGCCGTACTTGGAAGTGAGACAATATGAATACAGTTTACACTGTGCAACAAAATCAATTTTTTCTCGAAATAGTTTCTTTTTCGAATTCTCACATGGAATATTTTAAGCAACAGTTAGCAACACATTTCAATGAATAAGGCGAATAATTTCATCAGGCATGTACACTTATTGAAGTATGCTGGGTAATGTTTGACAACTATAAAAAATTGCCTAATTGTAAAACATATTTTCGATACATACTAGGCGCATAAAATCTGGTTTTCTGTTATATTTTAGGGCTAATTGTCAATAAGTATGAAATTAACCTTTAAGTTTTGACCTAGTTCTGCCGTTTAGGTTGAATATTGGGTTTTGGTATCTGAACAATTTTATGGCAAATATTTTAATGGGATATTTCTACCCACTATATTGCTGTTTCAGGGTAGTTTTTGACCTTTCTCAAGAAATGGACAAAAAAGACCCATACATCAAAGAGTTAGAGGGTTAAAGTGTTCCACAAAAAATTTTCTAGAAGTGTTTTACAGAAAAGCTCTGAACACACATGATACTTAACATGTAAGGATTCCGATTCACTATTGCAATGAGTAAAAGGGAGAAACATTAACCCCGCCCAACATAAAATAAAAGTCGGACGTACTACTGTGGGCAAAAAATAGTAAGACTTTGTTCATAATTTTAAATATCCTTTATTTATTCTCCCAAATCTATTTCGTCCCGCTAAAAGTAATCCTCCCCAGCTGCAATACACTTATGCCAACGTTTTTTCCAATCCTCGTAACAGTTGTTAAAGTCAATTTCCGGAATAGCCTTCAATGCGCGTAGCGATTCACGTTTAATGTCTTCAATTGACTCAAAACGGTTTCCCCGGAGCGGTAGCTTGAGTTTGCTGAACAGCTAGAAGTCATACAGAGCTAAATCAGGCGAATACTGTGGTAATGGAACGATATTGATAGAATTTTTGGCGAAAAAATCACGAAGAATCAATGCGGTATGCGACGGTGCATTAGCGTGGTGCAAAAACGAAGAGTTGTAGGCCCATAATTCCGGCCTCTTTTAACGAATAGCTTCGCGCAAACGACGCTTAACATTCAAATAGTATTGCTTGTTGACAGTTTGGCCGGTCGGAAGGAATTCGGAGTGCACCACACCTAGATGATCGAAGAAAACTGTCAACAAGACCTTGATTTTTGACTTGCTTTGACGTGGTTTTTTCGGCTTCGGCTCACCTTTGGCACGATATTCGGCCGATTGATTGTCTGTTGTCGGGTCGAAAGCGTAGATCCAAGACTCGTCGCCAGTTATAATGCGTTTAATGACATCCCGGTAGTCGGAAAGCATTGTTTGATCGACGTCAACACGACGCTGTTTTTCAAGAAAATTTAGTGATTTTGGAACCAATCGTGATTTCACTTTTCTTAGGCCCAAATGATCTTTTAAAATGGTTTTCCCTGATCCATCCGATATTTCAACGATATCAGTAAGGTCTCTGACTCCTAATTGTCGATTCTCGAACACCAATTCCCTGATTTTATTGACGTGTTGATCATCAGTTGATGTTGATGGCCGTCCTGGACGTGGTTCGTCGTCAACGTGTTTTCGGCCCTCTTCGAATAATTTGTACCAATCGAAAACACTTGCTCGCGAGATACAATTATCACCGAAGGCCTCTTTTGCAACATTCTGAACGTTTCGGCACCAGACATTTTTATTCCGCACACAAAATTTAATGGAACTTCTTTGTTGAATAATTTTACTCATTTTAAAAATCGCCGAATGCACTTGTTGTACTTCAGAAAGACATGCATATGCTAAACGCTACTGATTACTTTTACTGGTCCCCTGCAGATATAATATGATGAATTTGAAACGCATAGTGATTAAGCCAGGCTACGCTATGGTCTTGGTAAGATAAAAGATGTATCATGTTATCACCCTGTATGATCACGTTATGATTATATTATGTTATTAGATGACTAGAATGCGTGTATCTTTAACAATATTATGGTTATAGGAGCTAAAAATATTAAAAGAATAATAACTTGGATGCAATACAAGCCTTTAATTTAATAATGAACTCCAACCATGTTCTGTTGCGTGCAATAAGGCCAGCTACAGTGGAGCAAGATGGTGAATTTACTTAAAACTTTCTTTATGAAGTCTTCTTATGGCAGGTAAAATTTGTTAATTTCTTGGCGGTTATATGAGTCCTTTGGCTTCTTAGTTCAATGAGTGTTCATTAGCAGTATTACGAAGTTGTTTGGTTATACCAAATCAGTGTTTTTTTAATTCTTTAAATATGTTCGTACTTTTCCTTACAATAGTATAATTTTTCAAAATTCTTCAAACATTGTTACTGATTTTAATATCCTTTTCTAAAAAACGACTTCCGCTTTTTTCTTTTTGCAATTGCAATTTTGTTATTGGTTTCATCCTCCTGCCCAAATTACTGGTCAGTGTGAGGTCCTTCTTCTTTATACCTTTAGCAAGTTCATACTAACACTACATAACAAATTATTGTAGAAAACAAATAACACCCCGTATTTAACTGATCAATGTCCTTCTAATGCAGCAAGCGGTAACTTTCTTTCAAGTATATATATATTTTTTTTCCAACCCAAAAAGAAAACTGCCTACAAGAAAAAGATACCAATCAAGTGTTCTTCATCCAATTAAACGCGCTTTATTGTTGTAAGTCCACCTCCATGTAATCATGGAAAATAACACAACAATAAGAAAAGGCAAAACAAAACGCTCAATGATGGATGGTTTTAAAGTCCAACACGTCTAATTTTAAAGCCTAATCTTGTATCTACCTGTTAGGCAACATCCTTTGTCCAGTTAAGGCTCAAACATTTTCATAAGAGATTTGCTCTTATGATTTCCTTACCAACAAAACTGCCATTAACCCTCTTAAATCCTTCTTTAAGTATATCGAATTACCTGATTGTTTTCTGCAAATATACTTTATGCCAGAATTACATAATTGAAATAAAAAAAATATATGTAAATCTCCCATAGGGGCTGCTTAAGCTGAGGAAACATTTCTCATGGCAGTTTAAACACAAGTTAAATAAAATCTTCTAATTGTCATGGACATTAATAAGATGACTTGCTATAGGTTTTAAAAGTAATTGATAGGTTGGGTTAAGTAAAGTAATCAAGCTGCCTGCACTGAGGTCCACGTGGGTCCGCGAATTCGGTCCCTTTGTGTTATCTAAAGAGATAGAGGAGTAGAAGAGGTGAGGAAACTCAGGGGAATTGAAGAAGGTTCACTAACTCTGTGCCAGTATGGGGTCACTGCTAAACCAGCGGCGGCTCCTAATGAAGGCATTGATTCCCCGCAGTCCCACCTCCGATATTTCGAAGAGGCTGCCGAAGGACCTCTGTCCGAGATGGGTCAGGCGTCTGTCCTCCAAGGCACAGGAGGTGATATATCGTTTCCTCTTCCTCTTCAGTTTAAAAACTTCTACAGAAGTCATTTGCAGGCAGCCTCATTCCTTTCTTATGGCTCCCAAATTTGCAATGTCCGGTAATCGTTGCAACGATGTCCGTTAATTATGTCCTTTGAAAGCTTAGCAGAGCTCTGGTTTGAGCTTTGTCCAAACTTGGCAGGTTAACCTAGAGATACTACATGTGGTGATTTATAATCTGTGAGTGCTAAACTGGTCCCCAACTCAACATCAGGACTACTTTTATGTATCAGAATATCTATTATGGTTGGCGACCCCGTATTTAAAATTTATTATAGCCAACAACTAAGAAGGTGGGTGTCTATGATAAGCAAGATGCCCACAGCCACAACCAGTACAATGTATGTAGTATGAAAACATATACTTCCGTATCAAAGACAACGACCGTTGTGCTGCTACTTACCACATGTAACACATCACTACATATTGTTACATACCGAGGATGTACTGCAGGCATGGAAACGTGAACTTTGTAAATGATTCTTTTTAACAAACACAATGTTATGAATAATTTTTTATAATTAAAAGTACAGTTTCATTAATGAAAGTTAGAAGGTTATAAAATCGTCTCAGGCATCTTTAACTAATTCTCTCTTATAGCCTTTGAACTGTGTGCTAGTGCTTCAAATTTGCGTTGTCGTATAAGCCATGTGATGACAGATTTATATTCGCTTTACTGAAGTGTCTTTAGTTTTCGAGATAAATTCAATTTCAGATTTTTACACATATTGGCAGTTGAAACACAATAATTTTTGAGCTTACAGAATTTTATACTTTTTGCTATTCCACCTCTGCATGCCAAGTAAGGTCTTAATTACAAAAATGTTTTTCTTTTAATTTTTAAATAAAAATTTTCAAGTGAACACAGATTTTCTTCCCTTATGTCCTACGACCTATAGCTGCGGAGAAAATGGAGTTTTGACTTTTGACATTGACGATGTCGATGTCAGAAGGAGTGACTGACCATTTTCGCCCTTCCATTCATGACTATTTTGAAGCGTTCTCTTTCGAATTTCTTTTACTTGTTTTATTCAGCGTGGAACCAGTTTAAAATTAGGGTTTGTGACTTAACTTATTTTTAAAATGTGTCTTAGGAGAGAACATTAATTTTTAAACATTTTAGCGGCGCCGATATATTATTTTTCTCCACCTCTGCAACCGCGCCAGTGGGCTTATCAGGGGGGTAACTTTTTTATGATTTGGTAAATTACATAAAAAACAAAAGAACAAAAAAAAAAAAGAAATTAAGGCCTTAGTCGCTAATAACAAACAGGGTAACAACTGAAACTGACCATTAGAACGTGTTTGTAATTGTATGCGTCTCCAAGCACACATACACAACTCCACTCCCACTCCATTTACGGGTTTGTAGTGACCACACACCCACAGTCTTTATTCAAACTCGTTCCAATTATTAGAGGATGATATTTTTGTTGAATTTTTTTTAGTTCTTTTGGTCATTTGATAAATTGGCATTTGGTTGCCTTGTTCGGTTTGTGCCAGGGGGAGTTAAATTCCCAAAAAAAGTACAACAAATTTTATTTTGCTCGAAAATAAATCTAAAAAAATGGCCAAAAAATTTTTGTGTATTCGGAAAACCATTGACTTTGTATGAAAACGCGTACAATAATATTTTTACAAAATAGAAAACTTAAGTTTCTTCTGTTACTTTTGCATTTGTATGTGAGAGTTTGTGTGTTGGTTAATTTTGTTGGTATTGATGTCTGCTGATAATAATGTGGACTTTTTTTATGCTTCTTTTTACTATTTGTCCAGTATTTCTGTCTGTTTGAAGTTTTGTTTTCTTCGTTTGTCGCTTTCTTTTGGAAAAACAAACAGTTTTTGGTGTCTAACGAAATTGAAATGATTATCGTTTTGGTCACTTGAGATGAAAAGAAGCAGTTAAAGCATAGAGGAGATTAACTTTACACCATTCATCACCACCTACACAATCGTCGTTATGCCTGTTATCGTTTGGCTTTTTATAAAGTGATAAAATATGATACAACATATTTCAGAGAACTGAGATTCACAATATTTATGTAATTTTTTAAAGTCAGATTTACATTATCTTCAGTTAGACCTATAAAAAATATCACTCTGGTTTCCTAAAATTAAAATTATCTAACAGATCGAAAAATAACTTAAGTCATTTTAAGGTAATCGGAAGGTTGTTCCGCCTTTAGACAGGCGAAGGAAAGGGTATCGTCAAACTGGCATACACGATTAATAGAGCGGCAAATAATATTTAAAAAATTAAAACTCACCCGTAATGACAAATGAGGTAACGTTGTATGTGTTAAAGGACTCATAGCCACAGTTGAGAATGAAGCAGTAGACGAACTACCAAAAAGGATATCTGATGCTAATTTCTGTCGACCAGAACTTCACTAGGGAATTGCCTAGTGCGTGCAAAGGTCCTACAATGGGTAGACTCATTAAGCCTCGAATGGTGCTCAAAGAGCCCCTCGGCAGGTAGGCCAGTAAGCTGTTTAGCTGTAATAGAGCTACCTTAAACTGGAGTAGTGAATTAGTGACATGTTAAAGAAACTTGAAGTGTCATCTGGTCAAGAGGAAAATCGAAGAAGATGATACTTGCAGACTTTGCCTGGAAAAGGCCGAGACGGTACCGCAAATTGTGTGTAGATGACCAGTAGTGGCTAGTATAAGGCTTAGGACTACGGGCACACACTTGTTATATGTGAATGCTATGTGGGACAAAAGCCTTACACAAATACTAGCAATAACAAGACACTCCTATTACCAGTCGACAGTCTGAAATCACTACAGTCCAGAGTCAAGGCAGGAGGCTCAATGAAAGTAAAGTAGTCGTATATTACAAATCGGTTGCCTGAAATCAATTCGGTGAACGAAGGCGATCGAAAAGGGAGCCAAAAAATCCTGCTTCGATATGCTACCTACATAAAAGAAGTAAAGAGAATAAGGATACCCAAAGTAACCGTAATAAACATAAATGTAGAAACAGCTTAATGAGGCAAAAATGATAATTGGAGGGAAACATGGTCGAAGTATCTAAGCCGAGCTGAAATAAATACTGAAAAGAGTTTCTACTTACAAGCAAAAAAAAAAAGCCATAGTTGAGGAAACCATAATCTAAGATTAAGCAATTATAATTAAATTATAATGTTGTATTCAAATCATACTATTATTATTATTATTATTATTATTATTATTATTATTAATATTATTGTAGATAACCATGTAGCTGTTCTTAGAAAGATATCATTGTATGATGGATTCTTAGTCATACTTTGATTGTGGTTAGAGTTTTAGTAAAAATTATATTGTTCAACTTAACCATGTTGCAATTTTTGTAGATGTTTATCATTTAAAAAGTAAATATAAACATTACCTTGTTCATGGTAAGTAAGGTAATGTTTAAAATAGTTTCAAATATGTAACCATTGTAATCATGATTGCCACCACAATACATTGTTGTAGAGAACATAATATAGTTGCCGTAATCATGCCACAAAGATGTTTTCGCTTTGTGAGTCTTATCAAGTTTTTTACTCAACAGTTTGGAGGGCTTAATGAGTCATCGTTGCCCCAGCTCTATTCGGTATTGATACTCCTATGCTGATCAGAGCTGGAGGCATAATTAATTCGGTCAGTCTCAAGCTTAGTTCATTTAATTTTTACCAAAGTTTCTTTCTGTTTTTTTAAAGTTCCAAATTAAATGATTAAATTATTTGCATTCAAACGTTTTTCTTAAGAATATTTTTTAAAAAAATTTTTGTTCCTAATACCGCTTCGTTACAGGTTTTGCATTAAAAAACACACAGAAAATATTTATATTATTAAATTCTTAGTTACAAAAGTGGGAATAAAATAAATAGTAAGAACCCTAGATAAACATTTAAGAAAAAAAATAAAGCGTTAAATTAAGCGCTTTAAGATTTTCTTTCTTTTTTATTGCTACAACACAAGTTACATATAATCTCCGTGAAAATACTTCTTTGCAATATTTTTAAACTGTCAAGTAGAAACAAACACCAAAAATAAAAAATAAAAAAACTAATGTAAAAACTATGTGGGAGACACAAAAATGGCTCAAGTACTTATGACCCAGCGAACATTTTTGTTAAAAATCAAATTTTATTTATTAGAAAGGAATGATGTCTGTACGCAAAGTGTTTGCTGTTCTCTTTAAATGAACTTTCTTCGTGCGTACCCAATCTGATATTAAGAGCGCTGTAGGTTAAGTGGTTGGCAACTAAATGTGTTGGCTGCCTGAGTTCAGTGCTCGGTCCCTATGGCCCATCTAACTTATTTATTTATTTAGGTTTGTACATATATGTATTACTTTCTATAGAATTCATGACAATTATTTCATTTTATTTTTCTTATGGCAATTTATTTTACTTTTTATTATTTTATTTTTTTAAATCTTGTTTGATAATATTATACTTATTAATTTTTTACTTTATTTTTAGTCATTTTAATTTGTTTTTATTCCGTTTTTTTTTATTTGCTTTATTTCATTTCCTTTAGTTTTATTTTTTTTATCGTATTCCTTTTCCAGCCCAATTGTCTGGCACGGCATTTATTTCAATCTAAGAGCACCCACATAGTATATTCAGATTTCAATACAATAAATTAATTTAAACATTGGTTATAATCAATCAATAATAATCGAGAGCTAAGATTTGAATACTTATAGTAAATTACTTTTCGAAAGATTCGATAAAATAAAATTTCAGCTTCAAAAAAATATTCTTTTTTATTTAATTTAATTTTTTTGCTTTATTATTGGTGCTCAAAGAGCCCCTTGGCAGGACGGCCAGCAAGGTACTCGGGTATAATAGGGCTACTTTAAGCTGGATCACTGCGTTAGTGACGGGACATGGAAACTTCAAGTACCATCTGGCTAAGATGAAAGTCGTAGAAGATGATACTTGCAGACTATGCATGGAAGAGGCTGAGACAGTAGCGCACATTGTATGTGAATGTCCAGCACTGGCTAGCATAAGGCTTGAGACCACGGGCAGACACTTGTTAGATGTGAGTGCCATGGGGGAACTAAGCCTTAGACAAATGCTAGCAATTGCAAAAGACTCCGCGATGAGGAAGAGTGTCGACAGTTACCAGTCAGACAGTCTGAAATCACTTTAGTCAAGAGTAAAGGCTAGGACTAGCACGAGACTCAATTGAAAGTAAGGTGGTTGTGATTACGGATCGGTTCCCTGAAATCAATTTGAGGAGCGAAATGGGGATCGAAAAGGGACCCAGAATGTAAGTGGTCTGCTTTGATATCCTCCCATATATTACATTAAAATAACCTTTACTTATTTTTATTTTAATTTTAATTGTGTTTCAATTAATATTGGGCTTATTTTGCTTTATTTCCTTTAATTTTATTTGATTTTAATTAATTTTTTTTATTATGAAGTTGTATTTATTAAGTTTTTCCAAGCTTTATTCTTTCGATGTTTCGCTACTCAGGAAAAAAATATTCTTATTAAAATGGAGTAGCGAAATATCAAGAGAATAAAACAATTTGTTAAAAAAAGAAAATCTTAATGAATTTATTTAGAAAAGGTCACGAAAATTTACAATTTAACTAATTTAAGATTTATTAATTTAATTTTTATTTAACACTAGCCAAGACCGGCGCGCGTTGCTACGCCCCTTAATGAGCTCAATATGTGTGCAAAGTTTCAGAAAAATCGGTCCAGTGCAAGTAGCTGAAAAATTAATATTTATTTTGTATGGGCATATTTCATTTGTATGTATATGTAGAAGGGCGTAACGCCGCCCACTTTTTTTAAATTACTCCCTGAAATGTGTACAACAACTTGCCGAAATTTGAGTCCGATCGGCTTTACGGTTTCGGAGTGTATAGCTAAACCACACACATACGCACAGACAGACAGAGTTTCACTTTTATATATATAGATTAAGTATTACCCAAGCACGCCATCCGTAAGTCTCAGTGACTCTCACGGGAATTTTGATTAAATCACACAAGTATTGATTTGAACCTTTTTATTTATATTAAAATTCCTAAAGTAGATTTTTACAATTAATAATAATTTTATAATTAAGTATCAAACGGTAAATACTTTTTAGTATGGAAACCACCAGGAACTTTTTTAAAAATTTTGTTTTATTTTAATCATTATTTTTAATTAAATAAATTTTGCTGCCGAGCACAATACACAAATTCTTCGTCGCAAGTTAACTAATGTTTGGCGATGCCAGATGGAGGAAAATAAAGTAAAATCACTTTGATTTTGGAGATAGCGCCAACATTAAGTGTTATTAACTTGATTTTGTTTTTATTTTATTCATTTTGATTTTTTGTTTCATTTTTATATATTTTAAATGATTAGACTTTATTTCAATTTATTTAATATTATTAAAAATAGTTTCATATCATTTTATTTAATTTAAGTTTTATTTTATATTATTTTATTTTAATAATTTTTTTATTTTAATTTTTTGTTTGTTTTATAATATTTTCTTTTATTCTACTTTTAATTTATTTTATTTAATCTAATTTTAGTATTTTATTTAATTTCTTATTTTTTTACTTTATTTTATTCTTTAAAATTTTGTACTTTTTTGCATTAAATCTTTTATTTTATTTAAGTTTACTTTCTTGTATTTTATATTTATTAAAATTTATTTTATTTGTTTTATTTTATTGCAATTTGTTTTATTGTTACATTATCTTTGATCTTATTTTATACTTTTCCATTTTATTTGATTGGTTCAATGTCCTAACAACAAGTCCTTTATATGCATTTTTACCGAAGGATACCGTTTTGACGCTACCGCGCGCTATAGAGCATTTGAGCACTTCTGTTACTCGCTAAATTTATTACGTAAGCTTAAACATATTTTTTTATATACTCGTACTATCAGTACTTTAAACACAATCTCTAGAAGAGCATCTTCTTTCAAAAAGTTATTACTGCAAAACATTTTCTCTCTCAGGCTATAATTTCAAAAATATAGGATTTAACAAAAACTTAAAATTCATATTTATAATTTAGGGTATCTATAGTGCGATTCACTAACTTTTAACGATTCGACAGTCGCAAAATTTGTCGACAATTTTTGTTGTTTGCATTAACGATTGTGTGATTCACCAACTATTCGTTAACGACAGTAGATATCGTTAATTTTTTGTTTATTTTAATTGATATCAAGTGGCATTACTGTCAAAAAAATATATCAAATAAACGAAAAGCACAAAGAAGAATGGAAAAAACAAGAGACTTTTTGGAAAAAATTGTTTGTGGGTTTTGCTATTTTTGCAAAAGTTAAGTAAACACCATTTGAGGCTCTTTCTACATGAAGTATAAACATGCTAGGAATGTACATAGTGCCTTGTTTATTAAAAATATTGTGTATAAATGATTTTTAAACAAATAAAAAGTGCCCCTAAAAGATGCCATGAATTTTAGTTTGTCGAATAAATAAACAACACAAAAATATACGTCGTTTATTTTTGTCTACTCGTATAATCGTTAAGCTAACAACAACAGCTGACTAAACGATTGCGAATGTTGTTTAAAAAAAGTTACTGAATAGCAACATCGTTAATTTTGTTGTTAAAATTTTTTATCGATGCGATTGTCGTTAAAAAAGAATAGTGAATTGCACTACTGAAGCCAATATTGTTTTGTTTACGGGACAAACTTACTCTTCTCACTCGCCTCTCTTTAGGTAGTGGCATAAAAAAATATATGTTTTAATTTTGTTAATTTATATAAAAGTATTAAAAAAAAACACAGACACACACACACACCAAATCCTTAGATTTGCTTAATTGTCTTTGTATACAAAATATAAATTTTTTCAAGTGCTCGTAGAAAAAATACTCACCATTTAACGCGTAAATACTTAAAAAATAAATACGTCCAACAAAAAAATGGCAATTTGACTAAAAACCATTACAGGACACGTACGTCGTAGGTCCCTCTAAATATTAAAACTCTGCTGGTTTTTTCTCTCATATATTTTTGGCCCAGGCATAACCATCATCTCTGGCCATTTAACACCAAAAAAAAAGTTATAAAGAAAAACTAGACATACGAACTCAATGTAAGAACATCATGTTACTTTGCAAAAGTTATCATAGTCGTAGTGGTAGTTGTAGGGTTTGTATGTCTCTTTTATTTTATTAAAAAAAAAACAAAACTCTCGTTAGATTTTAATTCGTTTTTATTTCTTTTTAATTTTTTATTACATTTCTGCAGTTTTGTTTTATTAGCTTTTTGCTGTTTGTTAAAAAATTAAGCAGAGTTATAGTTTTTTTTTAGCGCAAAAATATTTAAAAGAATGTTAGGGAGATTTCTGTTATGACGAGGCTGGTGATATTGTTGACTGGGTCTGTGTTTTTGCTGTTAACGTTCTGAGTGAGTTGCATGGTCCTTGGTCGGGTATTTATGGCAAACAGTCACAAAGGAGTAGGAAATTAAAAATGGCGTAATAAAGTTTAATTTTTTATAGCATCTATTTACATTTGCCTTGGTTTATTATTATTATTGTTCTTATTTGTTTGTTAATAAACAACAAAAACATTTTGTTATATTTCTGTTATGTGTAGCATACTTACTGGGGAAGCGGAACTAAACTGAAAAGCACGATAGAAAGGTACTGAAGAGGGAAATAAATAAATTAAGAAAATTCGTTTTAAAACAACAACTAGAATATTTTATGTGGCACATCCTTAAGGCAGATGAAGAAAATTTAATATGATATGAAGAAACTTAATATGTTGTTTTAAAACTTCTTGATTAATTTTGTATATTTTTACCTCGAAGGTTTTCTAAAAGCCACTTGATGAAGCATGTAGGTTGTTATATCATAGAACAATAAACCGCTAAGGACATTGGAGCGATATTTTTTTGAGTTGATTATCAAACATCTTTCAAACTCTTAAAGATCCTCAGTGACCTAGAAAATGGAAATTCCTATCATTTGCAACAGTGATCAAAGTTTAGAATGTAATACTCCTAAATATATACACTTGCTTTAATATGCAAAATGTTATCACTTAAGAAAATATATTGCCTGCGGATTCCCGTAATACACAATGAGATACTTCTGTATACTTTGTCGGGTGGCATTCAAAGACGATTAATAGCGTTTTCGTTTCTTAAATAAAATGTTGCCCTGTTAAAGGGATTTTATACAGATTATCGTTAAAAAAACGTCACATTTTGCGAGCACGAACATATTTCGGATACAAGAAAAGTGCAAAAAATATTACATTTTTTAGAAAAGAAAACGACGTAAGTTTAAAATAAAGATAAAATATACTTACGTAATATTTTTGTGAAACATTTATTTATAAAGTGCTCATGTAAGGACGGCTCTTATATTCTATTTCGAAATTTAAATTCTTGACAGTACCCTCGGTGGGCAGTAGGGTACAAAACTCTTTCTTATTAGGGATACGTCAATGCTATGTGGTATAAGAATTAAGAGAATAATTTATTCAGACTCAAGTTCGGTTTTTTATTCTTTCAATTTAGAAGGAATAAATTTATTGCTGACACAACAATTTAAAAGACTTGAGAAGTTATATTATTAGACAAAAGCATTCCCTGTGTCTTTTTATTGATTTAGTGTCCATTGTAAACATCATCTATTTATCCCAACTAATGACGGAAATTGAATTCGAGAAGTCTTCTCATAGTTTTCATAATTTCGATCATTTTTCTGTAGGGTTAAAACGAAGTTCTAACTTCACCCGTTGTATTCTTTATCATTTTATTGTTCAACTAATCCTTTAGCCAGCTCCCCAGCTAGTAACTAAGGCAATTGTATTTATTGTTACTCCTTCTTTCTTCGTTAGTATGAAGTAAAAATGCTTCGCGATGCCCTGTGATTTTGAATTGAATTATTTTAACGAGCTTATAGACTTAACGTTACGTTAATGCACAATTTTGATATGGTTCCGTACACTCCACGTGTTTGAAATCGACATGTCTTTTATTAACGTTCCGAATTATAATTAGTAATTGTTTTAAAGTAACACTCAGGCAATTATTGCATACTAATTAATATAGAATAACAGTATGTTCATGCATCCTTTATTGCGCAATTACAAAGTTTTAGCTCTAGTCATCAAATAAAAACTCAATTAATAAATAGACCAATTATTACTTAAATGCACCACAAATTGCGTCAAATTCCCCATGCAACCCTGGTAAGCAAAAGTGGGAAATTTTTTTTGTAAAATGGATGTAATAAATGCAATTGACCAACATAGAACAACAAGGCATATAGTTACCAATTTAGCTTCCGCTTACATATTATGGGTTAATCGGAAATGTACATCAAAACGCATCACCCATGATTAGACGCTTTTTCAACTGTTATTGTCGGCTCATGAAAATATTTTCAGCTATAAAATATTAGTAGAGTAAGCTAAAATGGATATGTGTGAACACCAAACTTTAGTACTCAATTTCAAATTTAATTGAAATAATTAAAGTGCATGTCTGAACATACTATAATTGTGCTACTTTCTTCGGGAAGAGATAGAAAAGAGAAGACAGGTGCTGGCTTGAGACTTTATGAATTTGGCAATTGCGTATTAAATTTTACTTTTAGAGTATTGTCACAGCGCCCTTGGTATTATGTAGGTGTATTACTTAAAGCTACTATAGCAATCTTAATAATTATTCTACTTTGCCGACAACTTAGTGCTATGGAGCGATAACGACGAAGTCCCATGGACAGCACAAAGTATTACAAGGAATATTTGATTGCTAGCTACACAATTCGCATCATGGAGAATGTTTTCCTGATGAGGAAAAAGCTTTAAACCTAAGAGCATAATTTTCGCCGAATATTATTTCACTGATAAAGCGAGTTCAATCGGTTCATCCCAAATGAATAAAACGTATTTTAAATAAATTTCTAACTAGAAGAAATATAATTTTGTTGATTTTTGGCTCTAAGCCAGGTAACAGCTTTTATAATTAATTATTTGGAATTAAAAAACATCACATATTTAAACTAGTTTTCCAAATTTTTTTTTTAATCTCACATTGACTGACCCATTTTAGTGTGTACTGTTTTTGTTGTTGGCTGTGTAGGTGGCTGGCCTGTCACTTGATTTTAGTTATTTAGGCCTATCTACAAATTTTACGCGTAAGTAAAGTTATAAATAAGCATTAAATATGCTGGCTGAAACTGCAAAACCCAATCTTGTATTTGCTTCATAGCAAGTTCTCAAGCACACGTGATCATGGAGAAACTGTAAAAAAAACTTGATCACAATAGTGATAAATTGAGTTGTGGTGTTGATTAAAGAAAAAATCCTAAGTTCCATAAGTAGGAAGTGGTAGAAAAAATTTCTAACATAAATGTAACAGCTTACAATTTACTACGATCAGTTGTTTGGTAACAGTGAAAGAAGAAAGTTCGTTTTGGAAGTTTAGAAAAGGAATTTGAAAAATAAATTAATAAACCGAAAGTGAAATTATGTCTTCAAATATTTTCAATGTTTTATGTTTAATCTGGTGCTTTTTCTTAACCACCGTTTTGTGTCTTTTCGAAATGTGCAATCATAAGTTTGAAATGAAAGCGGGTGAAAAAGTTTACGTAAATTCTCCTTATTATCCTGCCGAATATCCTATTGGAACTTCATGTCGTTATGCGTTTAAAGCTCCTCAAGATTATAAATTGAAATTTACGTGCAATATTAAGTTGAACACGGTGAGGGGATACGAGTATAAGAAATTTATATAAAAAAAATTAAGAGAAAAAGTTTTTCTCCTACCGCTGATCGCAATAAGAAATTATAAAAATAGTTCAAGAGCTCGTTGCTATTGTGTTGAAGTTTCCTATTAGAAAAATGTGTTAGAACAAGAAAACAAACTTGTGCAAATATTTTCTTTGATGTTGGTGTATGTGGTGTATGTTCCACTGTTCTGCTGTGATACGATGCTGCAATGAAATGTGTTCGAAACAAATTATGTGTTACATTGATACCTCATCTATTTGTGGTGGGTTGGCCTGTGAATAGCATAATGTTACTATTTATTACAGGGAGGATGTCTGAGCAGATTGCTTACTTTATCGACCCCCTTATCTCCTCGAATTGATTTCACGAAACCGATGTGTAATTTACGATTACCTTATTTTCAATAAGTCTTGTGCTAACACTAGACTTTACTCTTGCCATTAGTGATTTCAGGCTATCGACTGGTAACTGTCCGTATTCTTCCTCATCTCGAGATCTCTTACAATTGGCATTCACATTTTTCAAGTTTCTGCCTGTGGTCTTGAGCCCTATTTTAACCAGTTTTTTACATTTACACTCAATTTGCGCTACCGCCTCAACATCTTCCTCAGGAGTATCTTGTTCATCGCTTTAGAATTCCTTCATTGGCCAATCCTAGAGAAATTAACCTTTCCGACTCTTACAAGGCTTCACTATCCATCCCTGTCGGGATCTCAAGGTCAAACGCCTTAGAGGTACTTTTAGAGATTGACTCGTCCACCCCTCATGAGGCATTCTTGTCCATCTCTTCGGGATTACTCCTTTGGCCAATTAAAATCGAAGTTTCTTCAGAAAATTCATATAATTCCCACGAGTAATGAAGAGAAATATGTCCACCCACACAGAGCTCGATATGGACCGATAATGCTGTATGCTGGAAAACGACTGTTATCCAGAGTTCGTATACTAGAGACCAAGCACACTCCTAGAGAGCAAGCACACATCCCTGGGTTATGGTTATCTACCGTGGATTAGGGATTTTTATAAGAGAGAGTTAACTTATCTCCGCTTGACTTATTTAGCCAGACTCCTTGCAGGGACAGGGACCTGTTATTTACCGCCATCACGAGGCGGTATAAGTCAGAACTAATAACAGTGCACTCAGTTACGGCAAGCCATACATTTGTGCCTGCCTGTTGAAAGCATATGGATCGCATAACTTCTTACAGAGGAAGTATCAATAAAGAAAATTTCAAGTCGGATGTACATAAATATCCTCCTCCAGCCAATAAAAGAGGAATAGAGTCATCTGCAAAGTGCTCGCTTAATAATGAAAAATAGCTATAAATTTTCCGATTTATTTATTTGTATATTTTAATTTTAAATATTAAAAACCCTTTCTAATACCTCAAACTAAATTTCACACACTTTTCCCATTATTTCCCACTTTTTTTCAATATTCCTTACAAACATTTGACTTACAGCCTCCTGCCGCCAACAGATGTCTAAATGAAATCTTCTACTTTAACCGTGAAGGCAGCGAAATTTTAACAGAATCCGAATATTTTTGTGGCACAGGAAAAATGAATAGAAAAAGTTTTCTTAATCAAGCAGCTTTTTCATACATATCGACGCCCTATTACAAACATACAGCAACAAATATCTTCAGAAGCGACAAAGAGCAGGTACAAAATCATACAACAAACAAAACAGAAACAAAAACATCCACTACAAAAATACCAACTACTTCGGAAGTCCTTAAAGGGAGCCAGCTAACAATATTGACTGCAACAACAACAGCTATGCCAACAATTGTACTTAACAATTTATTGACGACTTCCTTTAAACAGCCTCTTTCGTCAACAACTTCCTTACCCCTATTTTCCCATATAGAGGATTATGTGAAAGTGAAGCACAACTTGGATGAGGATAAGAAAGTTAGTAATGCGTTTGCTTATGTGGTGGCTTTATTGTCCAACAAAATTAACAAAGAAAGTTTTGCAACAACCACCACCACTAAGTCCCCTACAATCACAACTATAAAATCCCTAGATCCAAGACCAACAAGTGTTTTGAATTTCTATGATTCTTTGCCGGTCAACATGTGGCATAATGGCTCGCATAAGATTTCCGCAAAACGTGTTGGCAAAGTGGTTGTAGGCCAAGATTATACAAGTTCTCAGCCAGCAGCAACAACAGCGTCAACTCCAGCCGCCATCTTTAGTCAAAATACCCATTTGAGGGAAGGAGGTGGTTCGTTTTCCTGTTTAGTGGAAGTTATTGAGCCCCAATGTGAGTGCGGCTGGAGTTCTATGGCAAAAATAGTCGGCGCATCTGGTGTGGCAGGTATCAATGAATTTCCTTCAATGGCTGGCATAATGACGATAAAAAATCAAAAGATATTTTGTGGCGCCTCCATAAGTAAGTTGCCTTTTCGTGTGACAGATTTTGAGAAACAGAAAGTCACAATGTTTTGATATTTTTTCATTTGCTTTCATGGTTTAGTTCATCAACGTTATTTACTTTCGGCTGCCCATTGTTTTGTGACACGTGACACCAAGACACCAGCATATCTGTCAGCTGTAGTGGGCGAACATGACTTGTCAATGGGTAAGTTACAGAGTGTGGGAATAGAAAGAAAAAAGAAGGAGAGACTGGGTGTTGAATATTGTTTAATTTAAGACATTTCCACTGCTTTATTGTTTTATTTTCATATCAGTCTTGGATTCCTTTTACACCCGCCATTATGACATTGTCAAAATTATAACGCATGAACATTTCAAAGCTACTTCTACCAAAGTCCACAATGATATTGCGCTACTTAAGACACGCATTCCTATCGAATGGAATCGTAGTGTGGCACCAGTTTGTTTACCTTTTTACAGTCTTGGCTATGGTAGCGACATAGTGCCCTATGCAGGTCAACGTGTAGAAACAGCTGGTTGGGGTACCACTTCCTTTGGCGGCCTACAAACCCCGCTATTGCTTAAGACCACCTTAGATGTTATGTCTAGCATTGATTGTCGAAAGATTGTAAAAAATTTACCATCCGAAACTTTTTGCACTTATACGCCTGGACGTGATACCTGTCAATATGACTCGGGTGGCGCATTATATGTTCGTGGAGAACGTTTGTATGCAGTGGGTATTGTGAGTTATGGTTATGCTTGTGCCACAAATCAACCCTCGGTGAATACAAGGATTGCTTCGTATTTGAAGTGGATTAGAGCCAAGACCCCAGAAGCGAAATATTGTACAAAATAAATTAAGTTAAAAGCATTAGTGACATTTTTTTTATTTTTAAAATATTTTTAAAGCAATTTATTTAAAAAAAAATCGGTTTCATCTATAAATTTCTGATGAATAAATTTAGTTTTATTACATTAGTTAATCCAAATTAAATTCTATTCAAATTAGTGCTTAATGGTAATACCTTTTGCCCACAAATATGCAACACAAACACATGACACTTTTAAAATCAAGAGCAGGAGAAAGAAAGCTGTAATTTTTTTGATTTATAAATTATAGAAAAAAAAAACAAATAACCATTTGAGTGCCTGTCTTAAGGCTTTTATTTGTTGTAATAGCAGGTGTGAACCAATTAACACTTAATGCTTTATTGACTTTTGTTGATAACAGACAGAATGCAATTAATTTGAAATGTCAACTAATTAACACCTTAAAGTATGCCTTTTATTATTTCCATTTCCTCTTCACATGTCAAGCAAATACACTTGTTACTTTTAACTTGTGCTCTAAGAGCCCATGATTTTCTCTTTACCAGTTAACAAGTTTCGCCAAAGGTTTTTATTTCACCACCACCCTCCAGCAACTATTTGTATTGCCACAATATTGAAAATGAAAAAAAGTCTAACACGATATATAAACTCAAATGTCAATATTCGATTTGAAATTTTTTATATTACACAAACGCCTTTATATATGCTTCATATTTTTTAATTTGTTTTTTTTGTATATTGTTTTTATGTAGATTTTCAAAACCCTAAATAATTAAACGTTAGCTTAACGTGCATGTACAGGCTAAATGTTAGTACAGCAGTAACAAAAAACATTAAGAAAAATTTTATATACACATGAGTTTTGCTGCCTGTTAACTGCATAAGAGCAATCGTGCCTTACACACAAATGCACTTTTGCTTGCATGTACCCACACACATACACATATAAAGCATAGAAAAATAAGCCCACCCTTTAAAAAAAGTGCATTGTATTTCAATGGCTTCTATGTAATTTCTTTTTAAACAAATTTCTATAGCATACATTTTAGGCTGATTGCATGCAGTGTGTGTAACGGCAACAAAATCATACTCATTGCCCTTCTAAACAACCAGCACAATATTAGAAAGAAATACTTCAATAAAAAATATAGAATTTTTATTTAGGTGCTGGTTGCCAGTTTCGCATCTTTGTTTTTATTATTCGTTTTTTTTTACATTTAACAGCGCGCTATTCATTTGCATTTAACCAATAGGCAACGGAATAGAGAAAATTGTCTGCTAGAAAATTGCAATTTATCTAAATATGCAGTTTTTGTCAGCACTCTGATGAGTCTTACTCACTCTTACATGAATACACTTGTTCCACCAAAAGTTCAAATGACGTTGAGAGCGAAAGAAAAAAAACTTAAATGAAATAAAATACAAAAAGGACTTTTAATTTACATTTAGCTAAAATAAGAGAATCTATTGAATGAATGGTTGGGACATAAAGATGGCTACAAATTGTTTTCAATATACAAATATCTATGCTATCACGTAGCTACGGGGTTTTTTTAAGAATGTATTTGGCTTGAAGATTTTCCTTTAGCAAACATATGTTCTAATAGCAGATATAAGCGTTATCAAAACCACTGTAGTTTTAACAATTCTGTTTATAGTCATTCTAGGCTTAGACCAATCAGTACATGGCCATGCTCATAGAGATCACGTAGTTAAAGTCGTTGCCATAGTGACGGTCACTGGACATACCAAATAATTGATTACTGAGTAACACAAACGTTTCATTTATACAAAGTTTTTTTTTTGGTTTCGTACTGAGTAAAAATATGGCTTCAGCATGGTCGCGACGACTATATTTTGCGGAAGACAGTATGAAATGTTTAACGTTTCAAACATTAATTCAGTTACGATAAACACAGTCTTGTTCATACGTGATCATTAATTGACTGCCATCTATAGACATAACATGGTTGAGTTTAAAATGTTAATTAGAAAGTTGCCACTAACTTTATATTATAATAACTTGCGATCATACTGTTGTCATATATGATAATATTATGATTGAATTAATAACTTGATTATAATACTTAAACAATACTATGGTTACGCGTTACATTATAGTGGACAGCAATATGACTGAAGAAGGTTCTTATTATATGATTCTTGATTTGATATTCCGACAGGGTGTTTTGGTGAAGATTTTTGGAACGAATTTCCGTCATCCCTTGTCAAATTTCGTTTGGAGACAAACCGGTTTCGGCTATGTGCCATCATCAGTTTTAATTTTTCGTTCTGAGAAGTTTGCATCAATTCGTTAGTGTTTTATTGTGTGTCAGGTATCTATCTGTCGTGTGAGTTCGTAGGCATCTGTAAGGTGTGAAAAGGTAGCAGGTAAAGCTCGTAACTCGGGTGTTTTGTACGGACTGGTAGATGTAAGCAGTCATAACTTACATTTTATTGCTTTGCATTGCATCAGAATTTGAGTTTCCGGATGCCAGGTAGATTTTATGGGTACAATTTTATTTTCTCATGTAGCTACCTTTAATTGGGACCTGGTGTTTTGTGATTACTATTTTAGTGCATCAGAATTTGTGGTACGGACGGTATGTGAACTTTGTTTTTAATTATTTATATATATATATTTTTTTTTGGGTTTGGGAAAGAAGTCAGTGATTATTGGATTATGAATTTTGTTATTATTTTTGTAATTTATTGTTTTTGGTGTATCTTGTTTGTTATTTTTGTTGTGTGTCTTGTAGATTCATTTTAGAGGCTCGAATATAAGGCCTGAATCGGAGTTTGTTTGTTCGTTTATGATCCTTATTTTATCTTTCACATTCCTACAATATTATTTTCCGATCCAAGAAAGTATATATAATATTTCGGATTCTGGTATGGAATAGGTGGGGAAGTTAAACAAACGATGTTCCTAGTTATGGGCAAAGACATTTTTTCTAGTTTGTTGGTCTATTCACTCTTAACTAAATATTGGCTCGAATAATAAAAATCTCAAAATTTTAACAAATAAGAAAGAATTCCTCCGAAACGAAAGAAGAGTTTAAATGTAGAAAAAGACGACTAAAACCGGAAACAATCCTTTGCACCGGGAGAAATCTTTAGTACTTTATAGTTTTGTCAAGAGTATACGGAATGAAATTTCTGGTGCCGAAACGTTCAGAATGTTGCAAAAGGCCGTCGGTGATAATTATATGTCGTGATTGGTACAAATTATTCAAAGAGAGTCAAAAACGCGTTCACGACGAACCACGTCCAGGACGGCCTTCAACATAAACTGATGATCAACACATCAATAAAATCAAGGAATTGGTGTTCGAGAATCGACAATTAACAGACAGAGACCTTAATGATATCGTTGGAATATCGGAAGGATCAATGAAAACCATTTTAAAAGATCATTTGGGCCTAAGAAAAGTGAAATCACGATTGGTTCCAAAATCACTAAATTTTCTGAAAAACAGCGTCGTGTTGACGTCGGTCAAACAATGCTTTCCGACTAGCAGGATGTCATTAAACGTATTATAACTGGTGAGGAGTCTTGGATCTACGCTTACGACCCGACAACAGACAATCAATCGGCTGAATATCGTGCCAAAGGTGAGCCGAAGCCTAAAAAACCACGTCAAAGCAAGTCAAAAATCAAGGTCTTGTTGACAGTTTTCTTCGATCATCGAGGTGTGGTGCACTCCGAGTTCCTTCTCACCGGCCAAACTGCGCGAAGCGATTCGTAAAAAGAGGCCGGAATTATGTGCCTACAACTTTTGGTTTTTGCACCACGATAATGCACCTTCGCATACCGCATTGATTCTTCGTGATTTTTTCGCCAAAAATTCTATCAATATCGTTCCACAACCATCGTATTCGCCTGATTTAGCCCCGTGTGCCTTCCGGCTGTTCAGCAAACTCAAGCTACCGCTCCGGGGAAACCGTTTTGAGTCAATTGAGGACATTAAACGTGAATCGCTAAGCGCATTGAAGGCTATTCCGAAAATTAACTTTTACAACTGTTACGAGGATTGGAAAAAACCTTGGCATAAGTGTAGTGTATTCCCCAGCTGAGGGGGACGAAATAGATTTGGGAGAATAAATAAAGAAATTTAAAATTATGAACAAAGTCTTACTATTTTTTGCCCACAGTAGTATAAGGTTTTGCTGTTTTTATCCGCGATAATAATATGATATAATTCAATCATAGTAAGTTGCTTATTTTCATTGCCGCAATAGAAATTGATATTGTAGTTGTTTACGTAGTCATAACGTAGTCAAAGGTGTAGAAGTGGTTATCATCATAGTTATTGTCACAATTAGAAGCTCTGCTTATATCCATATTGTGTTCGTAGAAGTAGTTAAACAACTAAAATCCTGCCTATTTTGTCAATAACATTTGGTAACCCCAAAAATTATGCTATGAAATTGCAACATTTTTCCTAAACGACATTTCAATATAAATTTTCCCACAAATCTTGCTAATTAAATTATTTTAAATAACACCATTTATGAAAAGCTGTTTTGCTTTCTTTATTTGTGTGTATATGTGTGTGTGTAGTGTTGTGTCGCAAAATAATATTCATTTTCCCTTACACCAAAAACTAAAGGCATCATCCATCATATTTTTGAATAAACGCTGCAGATTTATACATTTTCCTTGAGTATTGGAAATGAAAAAAAACACTATTACTAGTTATTTTATTTAATTGTCTCTTTTTGTTTTAAGTTAAGATTTCTATTGTTGTTTGAGGCAGCCACTAGCAAGATGAAAAGCATGAGTTTTATATGAAAAGAACATTTTCTAAACTCTTGTTGTTTTTATGGAATATTACAAGTATATGATTGAGTTTAAGCAGGCCTGTATTTTAATTTAAATGCAAATTAAGTCTTTTGTCATAGATATATATTTATGATTAGATCTAGAAGTGTGAAGGAAGACGAAGAAATTATTAATATAACACAATTTCTTTGCTTTGCAAAATTTTATAAAGCACAAAGTTATTGTTGTATAATTTTCCTTAGATGAAATGCTTTAATTTTTATGAATTTATAGTTTATTTTCTTAGATTTAATAATTTATTTTCGTAAAATCAAAAAAGTTCTTTTTGAATTCAATTATGAAATATTGAAGAGAGTAATTGAAAATTAATTCACAAAGATGTATATGGGAAGTTGTGAGTGGTGTTAAAATAGTTAGCAGCAGTCGTAACCTGTTGCCGGTCATGGTCTTAAAATAGTTAATATGTAGTCGTGGATACAATTCCAATCTGACAATACTACAGTATTAGTCATAGTATAGTTATTGTCGAGGCATATGCTAGGCATATTACAATTTAAGTTACATTCATATCTAAGTATATAATTAATATGTAATACGAGTTTTTTGTTGTCCCTCTTACGCTCACAGTCTGTGGCTAATTTTGACGAGAATATATAATTTTAAAATGTGCACAATAATTATGCTATAAGAGTTTTAAGTTGCTACTAATATTTGCACAAATAATACTCAAGCTATAAGTTAGCTTCAAGTTACAACATGCATGTATGTGCGTGTTTAATTAATGGTTGGTGGCATAGCTAAGTCTGGCACAAAAAGTTTATATGTTTTTAAATGTTAAGTTAAAATTCCTTCCTTTATTAGGGAAATGTATAATGGTCAAATTCAGACCAGTGGGCAAATACTAGCTGTTGTTAAAGTGTGTTCCTGTAGTGCGATTCACTAACTTTTAATGATTCGACAGTCGCAAAATTTGTCGACAATTGTTGTTGTTTGCATTAACGATTGTGTGATTCACTATCTACTCGTAAACGACAGTAGATGACGTTAATTTCTTGTTTATTCTAACTGATATCAAGTGGCATCACTGTCAAAAAAATATCAAATAAACGAAAAGCACAAAGAAGAATGGAAAAAAACAAAGACTTTTTGGAAAAAAATTTTTGTGGGTTTTGCTATTTTTGCAAAAGTTAAGGAAAAACCATTTTAGGCTTTTTCTACATGAAGTATAAATATATTAGGTATGTACCTAGGTGTTTATTAAAAATTGTTTATCAAAAATATTGTGATTTTTAAACAAATAAAAAGTGCCCCTAAAAGATGCCATGAATTTTAGTTTGTCGAATAAATAAACAACACAAAAATATACGTCGTTTATTTTTGTCTACAATCGTTAAGCTAACAACAACAGGCGTAGTTGTTTTTTGCAGTCATAGTCATGCTGTAGTTATTAAGGTAAATTGACAGGTACTCTCACGGGTGAAATCATGAATTTCCGCCTCAGTGTCGGATGCAAAATTCGAAACTACATAATTTAGCCCATGAAAGTCTACCTGTTAGTAATTTGCCTTGATGGTGATAATGTAGACATAGTGAAGCCAGCATCCAATCATTGTTATAATGTAGTTATATAGACACAGTGTCATGGTATAAGCATACGATTTCAGTCCCATTCTATCCATAGTCTAGTCATGGTCTGAACGTAGTTTAGTGCTAGTTTTCATAAAAAGTAAAGTATACTCTTAGGTCGAATTTAAATTTAATAAATAGCTTTAAACACGTTGGCGCCCAATGCTCCAGGGGAAGGTAAAGGAACACATATATATTTACAGTGTGTCCTCGATAAACGCAACACCTCGATAAATAAAACGCACAAATTCTCAACATGAATCGGTTAATGCAACTTTTACAAAAAAAAACTTCAATTGGCGCAACTTTAGAATTAGGGGTTCAGATATTAAGCAAAATTGAAAGCTTTTACCTTACGTAATGCTGTTTGCCTTTTCTCGAACGTTTGTAATGATATAATACTCAATATAATTAGAAAATGCAGGAAATTATTGATGTGTTTAGATAATGAATGCTGTGTATTATAAGAGCTCAGCTTATTAATAAATAATTATCACTGTATATAATGAGCGATTATCTACAAGAAATTGATTCACAAATCGCCAATAAACAAATAAATTCTTGTATATATGAAAACGGCTATAGCATTGAAACAGAAGAAAGAATCTCATGGGAACAAAGTAAGAACGTAGGCGAGAATGGTGTTTCTAGTCCCAAGTCTTCAAAAATAAAATCCCAGAATGTAATCGAAAGGTTTAACGTTTGTGTTCAATAGAAGAAGGAGCCTAGCAGCTCATTGGTAGACATAATAGTGGCGGAACAGCTTCTAAGAATTGCAGTTTAAAAAATGATCGGTTGACTATAAATTTAATGCACTAGAATGTGTAACTTTCACTTAATGTTTAATTTTAATATCTTTAAGCATTTCATTTATTTTACTTTGCCTTAATCTCAATTAAAATAAATGCATTTACTTTTAAAGTCAATAGTTGTTTTTTTTTTAATAAACAAAAAATTAGGCAGAGATATTTTTGATTTGGTTTTCGCAACAAACTCAGTTTTCGCATTAGCGTTTTCTATTGGTTGCGTGAAACGAGGTTACACTGTATATTTATATAAATTAAAAGAATGTTTTCGTTTCAAATAAAATTTCGCACTTTAATAAAGTTTGTAATTAACATGTGGGGTTTGCAATAATTTCTACACTAATGATGTAAAAAAAAAAACTAGGAAAAACAACTAGCATACCTAAATGCCATTCCTTTTGGTCTGTTTCTTTATTTCCAAAAAAAAGCTTCAAAATCAGGACATCATCAACATCTCTTAACAGCTACTTTGAATTGTTATTATTCGTGTTGTTTTCATGTTGAATTTTATAAATTTAGACGAATGCACAAGTAGTTGTTTTTACAAGAGTTTGAGTAAAGAACAAGTAGCTAAAAGGATACAAGTCGCGTCAAGTGTACTTTAATGCATTTATATTGTGTTGTTTTTGTTGCAAAATAATAACAGCAAGAAACGAAAAAAAAAACAATATAAAAACAAAGATATACCAACTCAATAGAATCATGATGTTTTGCTGTTGTTTCCGTTTTCTGTATTATGCTTTTGCTCAGTTTCTAGCATTCTGACACAATGAACAAATGAACTCATAAATACGTTCATACAAACAGAAAAGGGTTAAAAAGTTTTTGTAAAAATCACGGCACATATATTTTTTATACCACGACTAGCAAAAGAATAGACTTAAAGATTTTCAAGAGCCCTTTGGAAAAAAGTCGAATAAAAAGTGTAGTCGCATTTTAGGCTTCAAAGAAAAATCTCATGAAGTCTTACGAAATTGTATTATATTGTTATTAACTTCCGTGTTAAGTAGTTGCCAGAGAAGAGGGTGGGGGTTCTTTTTAATAAAAATAAATTAAAAGGAATGGCAAAAAGTCTGCTAATACTTAAGGTAAAACAATGTATTTTAATAAGAAAAAAAAATTATAGAATCCTGCTTTTTTATTGTGGATTAAATATATTTTCCAGTAAATTTTGTTAAAACAATAGGCAAACTAAATGAGAAGCTTAGCATACTTTAAGGAATGCTATATACTTGTTACCTCAGTCAGCATTACGGATTTGTAATTAAAAGAAGCCTGCTTTTAGGGGGTATAGCCTCCGTAGCGCTCTTTAGCGATTAGCTTCAAATTTCGCAGATATTTTTACAGCTAAACTTGAACTTGTTGCTGTCCTACTCACTTTCGAAATGTTCTTTCATGTTTAAATAATTCATGACAATTAAAACAAATCATAATTTTGTTTTATTTTATTTTATTATGCTTTTCACTATCAGCTGAAAATCAACCCCTTGAAAACAATTAAAATATTTTGTGAAACAATTTAAGAGTACTTTACGCTAATTTACTTGTTTTATTTTATTGCCGTTACACAAAAGTAACAATTAAATGCATACGAAGGCAAGAACATCAAAGGATGTATAAGCTCATTATCCTTGAAAACAGAAAAAATCATATAAAAATTATGGTTGTGCATAAATTAAGTCATTTACCATGAAAATAACAAAAGAGGCACTTAAAATAAAAAAGAGGAATAATGAAAAAAAAAATAAAACTTCCAAGGCAAACAAAAGCAGGATATGATAATTCACACGAAATATTTGTATAGAACAAAAACTAGAAGAAAATATTATTATGGTCATCTAAAGGACACACACATCGTTATGCGTGTAACGCCATATCCATCCCAAATGCGAAGTTATGCGTGTATTTACACCTATACCATAAGGCTGACCACAGCTACGACCATAACTTATTATCCCTAAAAGCATTAATCTCTGCTGACGCAAGATAACCGGGCCACCAGAATCAAATTGGCAAGAGTCTTGTCCTAAACCCCTGTAATCGTAGCTACATATATGTGACAGCATTATGCTGTCATTGTATCGCTGCTGACAAATACTATTTTCCAAAGTCATTAATTGGACTTTTTGCAAAGTATTGGATTTAGCACCACCAAATGATACAGTACCCCAACCGGCCAGTTCTACATTAGCGTAGTCAAACGAATCGGTTCTAAAAAAAATTATAAAATAATAAAATTTCCTATTTTTTGCTTCCCTTAAAAAACTCACTGCTGTCTCCAAGGCAAACAAATGGGTCCAACACCTCTAGACCATTCCATGGGTATTCTTGTTACCAATATGGCAATATCATTGATTACAGAGGTGGCTGTGCTGCTATAAGCCGGATGGTTGATTATACGTTGAATGCGGTATTGGGCCGCAAATGGGGTTTCATTATCTGTGCAGTCGAATTGAAGGCAAAATTATTTAACAGTATATACAAATTTATTATAAATTAGATATGCAAGTGCTAAAAACTTAATTGAAAGAGTGTGGTGAGTTTAAAAATTTTTAAGCCAGTTTGATATGTGCTCTTTTTATACTTTGTAATGTTTATTTCTCCACAAAAATTACTAAAATTCTGCACATCAATTTATAATAAATTAAATTTTAATGAACTGAAGCGTGTTAAAAGTGGTGAGTTTAATAAACTTTAAGCAAATCAACCGAATTCGACACGTTGTAGGTATTACAAAGGTAGGGATGTGTTTAGTGTCAGTTTTGAAAGTGTGGTGAGTTTCTATTAGGTGTGGTGAGTTTCTTTTTTTGCACATTAAAACCCAGACGATATTAATTTGTGCAGCTAATGCTTATTTTATGTTAAAAGAAAATATTTTATTCTCCGGGTTTTTATATCCACCACTAAAAACAGCTCTTTTGAACATTATTATATTGTGGTGCATTTTTTAAACAGTTCAGGTTGTCTTATATAACCTTCATAATCCCCACAATTTCAACTGAATATGATATATTACATATTTTTGAATGTGGTGAGTTTGTTTGCCATGTGGTGAGTTTAATAAACTTTAGAAAAAATGCGAACTCTATATCTTATAGATAATACAAAACCTTTGGTCCATATGACATGAGTTTTGAAAAGGTGGTGAGTTTCTTGTAAGTGTGGTGAGCTACTTATGAGTGTGGTGAGTTCTTAATAGCTGTTTAAAAATATGAATTTTTCACATACCGAGCTAGTTTAAATAATTTTGTGCCGATAATGCTTTTTGATATTAAAAGTAAATATTTTTTTCGTCGGGTTCTTATCCCCCTAACCTGCCCTGGTGAACATTTATATTAATTTCTGCGTTGGTTTAAATGATATACGTTGCCTTATATTAGTTTTGGAATTATCAGCATTTAAATTCTATTTGACATATGAAAAATTTTTGGAAGTGATGAGTTTCCTTGAAGTAGGCTTAGTCGCATAAAACGGACATTTTTGTTCACGTCACCGAGATTATATTCTGTATGTGTATTTATGAGGTAGGCTACAGTAGTCACAGCTGTCTCAATCAGACATAACAGGTATTCATTAAATGACTAAAGATTGCGATAAAGTGATTTTTGGGCAGTTGAAATTTAAGAAAACTGATAGCAGTGGCCTTTTTTATTTTTATTTTTGACATGAACTTGAACACAATTAAAGAAGTTAATTGCTAGAAGTTTGAAATTCAATTAAAAATTTAATTGACTTATTTATTTTCTTAATTAGAGAGTTTTCAAGTTGCTTTTTTAATAAAAACCGATAATTGCAGCAATTAAAAACATAATTAAAATAAATAATTGAATCAATGAAAAACTTAATTCAATAAATTATATACAAAACACTTTTTGAAAATTTAAATCAGTTTTGCTATATATTGCTATATATTTATTTATATAGAATATTTTTTTATTTAAATTATTGTGATCATTTTTAGCTACAAAAAAAAATTACTTACCTGCCATTAAATCATGATCACCTACATAGGCCACTATTATATCGGGGTTCGAATAAAGACGCGTACAATGACCAGCACTTAAAATATGCCGATGGCTTACTGAAATTTATAATTTTAATATGCGGTTAAACTAACTATAATTAATGAAATCTTTTTTCATACTTATACTGCCGCCGCAAAATATACTTTGTGGTGAGGTAAAATCCCTCAAAGCCACCATAGAGGGAAATTCATTAGGTCTTGTTTCCTGACCATTAACTATGCGCGTACCAGCGGTCCAACCACAATTACAGGGAGCCCGTCGTGCACGCGCTTGGCAACTGAGGCGTCCTCGTAAAGCTGTATTCGTGCGGTACGAAACATGGGCCAAAGCTGCTGAGCGGTAATAAGATATTCTGGTAATTTGTGTGGAACGACAAAAGCGTTGAGCATCCCGAAATTGTAAATCACCATCCAGTGTGATGTACAAGTATTCAGTGTCACAGGTATTAGGAGCCTAGACGTAAATAACCTAAATTTTCTGTTGCTAAATGGGGATACTGTCAAAACATACCACTTGGTAAAAACAGGTTAATATGACCACATGATCGCGGGGAGCTGTTATGCGATGTCTACAATTTGTGCCGGGCCGATAGGCATTTGGATAATCGGGGGAGGTTATATTGAGCACATCCCGTTCATTGAGAATTTGATAATCCATAGACCTACATTGCTGACTTTGGGCGAGTTGACAACTATACAGCAACACCAGGCAACTCCAAGCTTTAAGAACATATAATTTTACTAGGGAAAAAAATCCTTTTAAAAAATATTTTATCTCTTCTGTTACCCGCTTTATTTTTTAAACACCACATTCCACAGGGGCTGCTTAAAGTTCACTGTTTCATTAAAAAAGGTTTTATGTTTAAAGCCAATTTCTTCTTATTTTTTCTTATCTTGTTTAAACGAATTGCTTAATTTTGCAATATGTATATAAAAATATAAAGATAAATCTATTTATGTAACACTTTAAAGTTTATTACCTATGAACGCTTTAACTGAGAAGATATAAGCAACATTTTATCATTTAAATGAAGTGGACTTTTGATATATCAAAGTTCAAATTTAGTTTTTGGATAAAATTTCACATATTTGTGGCAACTTTTCGCAACCATACGGCATCGAAAAATGTGATTATTCAAGGCTGAGTTTTTTTTACATTCCCATATCTTTACGGTAGATCTGCTTAGCCGGGATTTGGGCTGTTAATTCAATCAAGTGTTAGTCAGAATTGGTTATTATAATTTTTTTAACTGTGTCTTATTTCGGCTGTCGACCGGCATATCTATTTGATATTTTGCTTTTGAAGTAGTGGTTAGATAGTTGATGTTGAAAATGCTCCCTTTGGCCTTTCATTACCTCTTGTTCCCAACTGACTGTATTCATAGTAGTACGCATGTCTTTGAAAAGTTGAAACATTGATATTGGACTTAATGTATTATATAAAAAAGTCACTTAGTCTTGAAATACCAGAAAGCTAAGAACGATTACTTTATTGCCAAAGAAAGACAAACATTGGCCTAGGAAAATCTTATGCTCTTGCACTAGTCATCATTCTGACCACAGGCGACTTCTGTATAGCCTTGACTGTTAAGCTACCCCACAGACAACATTCTACGCCAGAGTGTGTAACTAGGGGTAGCATTTGTTATTTCGTAATTAAGCCGGAGCTAAAGAAGCCTTCTTACCAAGAAAGCTGCCTTTTTTGACGAGACCTTCACTGTTACTACTGAAAATTAATTTTATTGCCTAATCGTTCGTCCTGGCGTCTAAATAAGGTGCATGTTGTCATGATTATTTATTTAATGTAGAGTGTATATCGAAACAGATCCCTTAGTTAAAGGTCCCTTTTCGATCCCTTTCTTTTTGAAAAAGCCATTTGTTTCTTACTATCCTTGAGTCTCGTGTTAACACTAGCCTTTACTCTTGTAATCTTCCTTGTAATTGCTAGCATTTGTCTATGGCTTAAGTTACACATTAGTATTCATATTTAAGAGGTGTCTGCACGTGGTCCTTAGCCTTATGCTAGACATTCACACAAAATGTGCGCTACCGTCTCAGCCTCTTCTTCAGGAGTACCTTTTGACTCCGACTCGTCTATTCCCTCCGGAATTTCTTTGTTCTTCTTCTTGCCTTTTCCTTGCCGGAGTTCCTGCAGAGATTAACCACTCAAGGTCCAACACCTCACGAATACCTTTAGAGATTGACCCGTGCACCCTTCGCATTCTTGTTCATCTCTTCTGGCTTCCTCCCTTTAAAAATTTCTTTAGAGAATTTATATAACTTTCACAAGTAATGGAGAAAAAGATGTCCACCCAAATACAGCCCTATAAAAACGGGTAGGGCTTAATGCAGAGAAGTTCGTCTGGTAACCACTGTTCACATAATAGAGGGCAACCTTGCCCTCTAATCCCTGGCGTATGTTGTCCCACCGTGGATTAGAGATGTTTATAAGAGGGTGTTAACTTCTCTCTGCCATACCCTTCTGCCTGCTATCTGATGGTATATTACATTGCTTATTTACACCCTTGGATTTGCTATATAAAAGTTGTATATATAGCGATCTTATGAAAATGAAACTCTATACAATTAATAGGCAAGATGATTTTTTGTTATACCTTTTACGCTGACATCATACATTCGATTTTGACCACATGTAAAATACATCAGATATGTTCAGTAACAATAAATGTGGCCCTGTGCCACATGTGATTTTAAGTCGGTCATCTGACACACTGCCGTTGGTTTTTCTTGTGTTTTTTCGTTTGCATATAAAAAAATCAGCTGTTTTCAAGCGATTTCTTAAAGTAAAGATCACAAAAAAAAAAAACAGAACCCTGTATGATTCACAGAACAAGAAAATATCACAAGTGTGTTTTCAAAACCAGAAGTGATTTGAAATCACGTGATTTTCAGAACAGGCCGGTATTTTAAAGGTATTTATTTACAGAGGTGTACCATCTGTTATTTATTTAAATTTGATGAAATAGTTGAAGCAATTTTAGGGTTAAAACTGGTCACTAATACTTGCTCAAATAATACACAATGAATGCATAGCCCCAATGGTGGCGGGCGTAGCTAAGTCGGGCACAAAAAGTTTATGTAAATGTTTAATTTTAATTTTATTTTTTTAGTGAACTTTCTTGTCCACATTAGACAAATTATTCGACCAGTGTGCAAGCAATAATTATTACAACCAAACAGATATAAAATTGAAAACATTAAAAGTGACAATAAAAATAAAATTTCTCAAAATTGAATGCCACAGCTTTTTATTGCAAAAAAAAAACTTCTTCACAAAACTTTTATTAAGCACCCAGCAGTTTGACATTGCAGGCTGAATGAAGCGTGTTTTGATGAATCCATTGCAAATATGAAGTAACACGCGTATTGACCCCAGTAGAAAATTTCTGTACACCACAGCCTTTACCAAAACTTATAATGCCGACTAAAAACTGGCGATTCGATCTGTAAATGACTGGACCACCCGAATCGAATTGGCAGGAATCTTTGCTAGAGCCCGAATAATCATAAGTACAAATTTGCGTTCTATAAATGGTATCAACATTTTCAAAGGCCCTGACACATGTTTCATAATCCGTAACCATAAGTGTAACCTTTTGTAGAGTTGCCGAAGTAGGACCAGCAAATCTTGTCGATCCCCAACCAATGGCATCAACATAGTTGTAAGCAAAGTCATTGTTGCTGGGTAAAGAAGAAAAAAGGAAAGTGCACAACAAAATTATTACAATAAAGAAAGAGCAATACTTACGCATTTGATGCTGGTGGCAAACAAATCGGACCCACACCTCTAGAATACTCTATATCCCTTTCTGTTACCAATATGGCGATATCATTTTTAACAGGTATCGCTGTGTATGAAGGATGTTCAATAATTCTGCTGATATTATAAACGGCGGCATATTTTGTGTTCGTAGCTTGAAGGGAGGCAAGAATTAAATATATAAAAATAAAAAAGCTTTTTAACTCTTACATGCATCTATTTTGTGTAGTCCCACCCAAGCCTCTATATAAGAAGGATTGGCTTGAACACGCGTACAATGAGCAGCCGTTAGTAAATATCTATGGGATACTAAAGTGAATAGAGAGAGCTTGAGGTATTTATTTTTTGACAGTAAAGAAAAATTAAAGGTTCTTACTTATAGCTGCCGCACAATAAAAAGGCCGATTTGTACTTCTATCTTTCAAAGCTACCATCGAGGGAAATTCATTTGTCGTCGTCTCCTGTCCATTAACAATTCTCGTATTAATGGACCAGCCACAGTCACAAGGTTGCGGCTGAACACGCAACTGGCAATAAAAGTTGCCAAATGAACCGCCAGATATGTAGGCCAATACCACTGTGCGGAATAAACTTTTACGTATAAATGTCCCAATACCACAAAAACTTTCAGATTCCCTTAAGTACATATCGCCATCGCGTGCTAAATAAAAAAATTCACTACTGCAACCTTTGCCGCTCTTTAAAATAAATTCAAAAATAAAACGTTTGTATTCCAATGGAATGAAGGGAAATACTGAAATTCTACCTTGTCCAAATTTACGGTACAATTAACAATTATATTGTGATCTAAAGGGGCAATATATTTATAGCGGCATGAGGTACCCGGTGGATAGGAATACGGATAGCCGGGGGATTTTAAAATAGCATAGCCATGATTTAATTGATACGCATAGTCACAGCCATCGAAATGAGCAGCTTCGGTGAAGTGCTTAAGTAGGGAAATGGTGAATAAGGTACAGAAAACTGAAATAAAAATAAAAGAAAATTTAAATGGTTGTGAGATTTTTATTTTAATAATATTGATTTTAATTAAAATGTTCGTTTTTCGGGAAGAATTAACAAAAATTTGAAAATTCTGATAAATTTGAAATGTGGTGAATTTCCCTCAAATGTGGTGAATTTACTCATAGGTCTGTTAATTGTGGAAAATTTAATAAAATGAAAAAATTCGAAATCCCCTGGTTGCGTTTATTAAGTTCTACGCTTCAGATTAGACAAGTTACAAAGTTTTGGATGGGTACAACAAAAATTTTGTTGGAGTAATTTGGGCTGCTGAACTCGATTCTGCACTGGGCTTTTACCTCAAATAAAAACAAAACTGGGGAACAGTTTGTCATATTCAGCTGAGTAAAAAATCCAAAATGGGACCGTAATATTAACTTTAAGTCGCGCCAAACATTGTTTTTAATCTGCTGAGTGGTTTCAGAGGTATTGTGGAACCTGTGTAAAATAATTTTTGTAATAAAAATGTTTGTTTTAAACAAAATTATAATTATTATGAGGGTATAAATAAATATGTTCCTAACAAAATGAGCTCTAAGTCTTTAAAATCGTTGCACAACTTGTAGTTTTATTCATATTTCTTCTCAATTTAGTCAAGTTAACTCATTTTGAATAAAGTTGCCACATGAATGTTGCAAGAGTTGCCACACAGCAGGGGATCTTAATTAATGCGACTGAAGAAGAAAACTCAATAAAACTAAGTCGAGACATCCATGATCTCTTACCCGATGTAATCATTTTAATTTGTGTTGGGAAACCCGATCATTCATGGCTGAAATTATTACACTCAAGAACCAAGCGATCGAAATCAAACGATCGAAATAAACCAAAAAGGATTTGCAGCATATTATTGCTTGAATCAATGTGGCGGCGTAAGTGATCAAGACAATTCATTTAACATTGAAATGGGGAGCCTTATATCTCCTGCCATACACTGGCTCACGTTTTGGCTGATCGTTAAAAAAATATAACCAGTTTTTAGTCAATGCGCAATTCGCTTAGAGCCCGAAAGGTGGAACTTATAAGTCCAGTCGTATTTCGTATTAAAATTTTGGCAGGCCCGTGTTTGAATTTGGCGCATGCTTTTCTTATAAAATCGGTTTCGGTTTTTTTAATTCTTCGAACATTTCTTTATTATTGTTATCTTATTTTATTTTTTACCTTTTAAATTCCGCATTACTTTTGAGCCGTTCAAGAATCTTTAACAAAATGATCAATATTTTCAGCCACAACGTATCAATTTATAGAATTTTTATTAAAAAAAACACTTGTATACAAATTGCCTCTGTATTTTGTTATTGTTTTTTTTACTATTATTATTTTTTTTTTGTTCTTTCTTAGTACAAATATTAGTTTAAATATATATTATGATTGTTATAACAAATTTAGGGTCAATAAACAGTTTTGGTTTCTTAACAGCAGCAGCAAAGATAAACAGCCAGCAAGGAAAAAGTTTAAAAGAAGGAAGGTTGTGGGGTGGCTTGGCTTGGTAGTACGATACATGTGCGTAAATAAAACTTTAATTATATTGATGGTTATAATTTCAAATGCCTATTGTAAAATTATAAAATTCTTGGAAATAAACTGTTTTCACTTTCGTTTGGTGACAGCAGAGAGGGAGATAAGTTTCTTGTGTTTTTGATTAATTGAAATTCGATCTAGTATTTTTTATAGACTAATTTAGTTTTATGGTATTTTCATTTAACTAACCATTCAGGGAACTATATATATATATAAATATTAATTACCTGCTGTCTGTTGGCGTTTAAATTAACATTTGTGCAAATACCTACAAAACTATAATTTCACAATGTTGTTATCATCATCAGCCACGACAATATCGACATCAGCAATAAACGAGTTGAAAATAAATAAATGTTTCCATACTATTTATCGTTATTATTTCTATATAACGGGGGCTTAGGAAAAAAAAATAAAACGGAATGACGCTTTAAGTTTTGGTCAAAATGAGGTGAATAAGTACTTTAAACTGTTGTAATTAAAACTTGCTTCAAGGAAAAAAATTATCCTACACTTTTGTTAAAGTAACAAAACAACAATAATAAATTTCCTTTAGAAAACAAAAAAAAAAACTTTTCTTTTTCTCAAAAATTCACCTTTCATAACGTGTTGAGTTAAAGAACCAGTGGTGAATTTTTGCAAAATTCCTTTTAGTTATTGTTTTACGTAAAATAAAAATCTTGTAATTCCTTAATATATTGCACCTTCAAACAGCCGTGGTGAATTCTCTTACAAAGTTCACCATACTCTCCAGTTTACGTAAAATTTAAATTGATGTGCCACGTTTTATTGCTGGAAAGCATACAAATAAAAAATTTAATTAAAATTTTTTTTGAGGTATGGTGAGTTTATCAAAAGAGTGGTGATTTTTCTCGAACAATAAAAATTTGTCGAATAATTTTAAAAAATGTGTTTTATATTATTTTATCGACTGTCATTATAAATTGGGTTTTCTATTATAATCGTTTAATTGTTTTAAAAGTGTGGTGAATTACAAACAAAAAATCACCTCTTCTAAACATTCTTATAAAAGTCCATAAATTATGTGTTACACTGATTTATTTTAAAATAATTTGTATATTGTTTTCTTTAACATTAAATTTTAAAAGGAGAAAATAATAAAAAAAAATTTTCAACTTCAACAATATTATTGCACAATATAAAATTTAACTCACCTTTAAAAATCTTGAAAACAAATTAAAAATTTTCACACTGCTAGATGTTTAGAGTTATTGTTACTAGTTTTATTGTTACTAGTTTTTCTACGATACCAAGTTTCTGAATTGAGTGGTGAGTTTTTTAAATGTCATAATTTAATTTATTAGATAATTTTTAAAAAGTGTTGGATTTTTGAAATTTTAGACTGCTCTCAAAAAATATTTTCAGTTTTAACAAGCTCACCATGGTGCTGTTTAAGTTTTCAAACTTGAACATTTTTAAATTGATTTTCAGAAACAATTACGTTGTAGTGTGGTGTATTTCTAAAAATTAAGGTGAATTTTTCTAAATGTTAATTTTTTATAAAATAAAAATTATATTTATTATTTCTATAAATTTCACTCGTGTTATGAATTAACTGCGTATATTTTTCGTTTGGCTAATCTTTTTTAATATTTCTTTTATAATCGATAGGAAATAATTTTCGTTTCACACATGTTGTAAATGCTTTGACTTTTTGCGTAGTACTGCTTGTTTTTGAAACCATAAAATAAATAATAAAAGTTATTTTCAATGTCGTTTGAAATATTTTGTAATTCTATTAAAACAGGTGACAAAACTTATTTTAGATTAAGTTTTTTAATTTTTTTTTTAAATTTGTAATGGTGGTTTTGAACTTGTACATTGACAGTGGCAGTGGGGTGAAGCAAAATGGTATAATACAACAATAACCTACACTTGTTTGGTTGGTATTTTCCGTGCTAGAAAATTAATTAGATTGAGGGCAGCCGGCGTTAAAACTAAAAAAATAAAAGCGTTTAAAGAAACGCAAAACTAAAACAGTATTATTTATTATTAATGTATGGGGGGATATCGAAGCAGACCACTTACTTTCTGGGTCCCTTTTCGACCCCCATATCGCTCCTCAAATTGATTTCAGGGAACCGATCCGTAATCACAGCCACCTTACTCTCAATTGAGTCTCGTGCTAGCCCTAGCCTTTACTCTTGACTAAAGTGATTTCAGACTGTCGACTGGTAACTGTCATCCTTATCACGGAGTCTTTTGTAATTGCTAGCATTTGTCTAACGCTTAGTATCCCCATGGTATTCACATGTTACAAGTGTCTGCCCGTGGTCTTAAGCCTTATGCTAGCCAGTGCTGGACATTCGCACACAATGTGCGCTACCGTCTCAGCCTCTTCCATGCATAGTCTGCAAGTATCATCTTCTACCATTTTCATCTTAGCCATGTCCTGTCACTAACGCAGTGATCCAGCTTAAAGTAGCCCTATTATACCCGAGCAACTTGCTGGCCTTCCTGCCGAGGGGCTCTTTGAGCACCATTCTAGCCTGTCTACATGTGGTATTCTCCCTCCACCCATTCAGGTGTAATGAGTTTACCCGTTGAAGAACTTTAGATCGCACTAGTCCATTCCCCAGGGCAACCCTGTGTTCTGGTCCACAGAAATCCACATCAGATCCCCTTTTTGCTAGTTCGTCTGCTGCTTCATTCCCAGCTGTGCCTATGTGTCCCTCAACCCACATCAACGTCACCTCATTCAACGAGGCACATCTGTTCAGTTTCAGAACACATTCCCGCACCAGTTTGGAATATGCGTTCACTTGCCTCATGCGTTTTATAACTGACTGATTATCAAGTGCAATGAGAACCCTTTTCCCATGCACTCGGATTTCAAGCAAGCGATCCAACGCATGCAGCAACCCAAGCAGTTCTGCCTGGTAAACTGATACGTACCTCCCCAAACACAGACTACAGGACAAGTTCAGCTCAACTGAGAATACACCTGCTCCTGCCTTGCCACTCATAAGAGAACCATCAGTCAAAATGCTGATGTCATTCTCCATACACTCATTGTGTATAATGCCTTCCGCAAAAAGTGTCCGATGCAGCCTCTCGACTACCTTTCTTCTACTCATGCGTTCCATCGGCATCTGAGCAGCCCTAACCTCTTTCCCAACGAGGTCCAGGATACTCTTATGCCCGATGTTCGGCCCAAAGCTATGCCAAACCGCATCGCTCCTCATTCGCAAAGCTGACAATGCGGCCGTTGACCTAATGAATAAGTCTAATGGCAGCAATCCCAACATTGCCTCGATTGCCTGTGTTGGCACCGTGCGCATTGCACCACTTATTCCCATGCAGGCAACCCTCTGAATACCATCCAACTTACGCTTAAGTCACAAAACAGTTTTAATTTTTGTCATTGATGAATTTAAAAAAATATTGCACATAAATCGTTTAAAGCCCTGAAAAAGTACTGCGCTTATAGACAAAAAGTTTAGCCGAATGGTGGTTTGGTTGCCAAAAAAAAAAGTTAAGCCAGTCATCCTTTTAATTTTTTGTTCTCCGTCGCCATTTTAAGTCCGATCTCTACATACATCTTATAGCTGACAGTAGTTTAAAAACAACTTTAATTTCGTTTTTTCCAGTTTTTCAAATCGGACGCCAAATTCGCGATACGACCTCTGCTATATGTCATTCTTCCCCTTAATAACCAATTTTTTGCAAACCATCGGATTTCCCTGCTTTCCCTTTGCTTAGCCTGGCCTTTAAAATATTCACCTCTTGCAGCTCCCAAAATGCCACGCCTCTTGCGTTTTAACAAACACTTGATATCATTTCTTGTATCTCGGATCCTTCTCTTATTTTTCTTAAACGACAAGAAACTTCTCTTAAAACTACAAAAATTAAGCTTCAAATATTTGAACTCCTCTTGACCATTTCTATTTTATTTTACAGAAATAATGAAACAAAACACAAAATAATCTTAAAATCTAGACATTTTTAAGTGTGGTGAGTTTGTAAAATATGAGATGTTTGGAAAAAAATTATTATCGCCTTAAATATTAATTTATCTTTAATTTTTTTTTTAGGTAGTGAATAATATGGGAATTTTTAATTATTAAAAATGTGGCATGAATTTAGAAATTTTATTAAAAGAATTCTCAGTGACTAAGAATTATATAAAATAAATAATATTTAAAGTTTTTGTTGTTGTAACAACTGACCTGAATTTAGCAGTAATTGCCGGCGTGTTTGAGGTTTTAAATGTTCGCATTGAAAATGTGCTTGACAATGAGAGCTGAACAGCGTTGGGAAAATATTCAAAAATTTCCAAAGTTCCCGTCGAAAATAAAACTCAAATTCTGCTGCGATATATTTCAAATGGACATAAAACATACGTTTGTTTAGATTTAAGATCAGAACGTGTCTTCGAATAGGAAACTAAAGAATAACTGATTTCCCTTACATGAGAACTTATTTATTTTTACTGAATAATAATATCTCAAATTTAATGACTCCATGACTTTACAATGGATGTTTACGATTTAGCAGTGCTTAGTAGAGGTTAAATTTTTTTTCTTAACATTGTTAGAGACTGAGATACTCACCAAGGTGGCCGCAGAAATGAAATTAGACTTAGAATCGATCACTGTTAAAAATTGTTGGCGCCGTTTTCAGTTGTACATGTGATTTCTAGCATCCCCTTAAAAGAATTGGAGAATATGACAGCCACCTTATGATTCTCCTAAACCTTCGTCGTAAGCGATCTGCTAGTGGGTATTTTTTTTCTCCAGCTGTGACAAAAAATTCTTTTGGAACTCTCTGCAATTACATTGAATAATTTTTTTCCATATTAAATCGCGTATAATCAGTGAAATGAAAACTTTGTAAAAAAATGAAATAAAAAAATTATTGAAGCTATTAAAATTTAAACGAAGCAATAGATTTTTCTTTTGTGTATACTCTGCCTAACGCTAGCTGGAAAACAGAACAGCAGGAGTTTAAAGTTATTGAAATTTTAAAATTTGATAATAATTTGATTAATAAACTTTTATATAATTTTAAAAATCAGCATTATTTATGAACTTTTAAATTTATGAAAAGTTAACATACTATATAAAAATACAATGTTTAAGCTTTAGTTGATTTAAATTAGGGTACGGGATAGAGCCTAAAAGCAGGCTAAGAAAAAATAGATATAAAATTAAATAAATATACGCACATAAACTTTTATATAAATTTATATAAACGAATTATTAGCAATTAAAAATGTAAAATGTTTTTCAAAACAAAACCTACAAAAACACAAACTAAACAAACAAAAAATATAATAACAGAATCAAATAAAATTTATAATGAATTTTACAAACATTGCCATGACAATATATTAAAAAATTAAAACTTTTTTAATTGAGTTTACTTTAGTTTTACGTTTAATATTTTTTTATTTTTTACTTCAAACTTTGCAAGTATAAATCTGTGTTCATTCTCTTCTGTATAAAGAAATTATAACAACAGGCCTAAAAGTAGGCTACATTATTTGAATTACAGTTACAGTGAAATGAGAAACTGTACTCCCAACTACCAGTCCGACACAAGCAATTAAAAATTATTATCATTTTTTTAAACGTTTTTTTTCTCTTTATTTTTCCTATTTCTTTTTTTCATAATATTACTAATGGTTACTACCTTCTAATTACTCTGCCTGACCCAGCCGCTTGTTAATGGGTGGTGTGTAAAAGTATGCGCGTTTATAGTTTTTTCTACTAGGCTTTTTAGTTATTATTGTGGTTTCGTAAATATACTCATGCTCTTGCATTTTACACACACACACACACACGTACACTTGGCCAATTACACTGACATTTATTCCGTATATAGTAGTGTAAAAACAAACAAGTTTAATGTATTTGCATTTTACGTTTTATATACTTTCATTATGTATTACTATGCTCATTTGCTATGTATTGTTATTGTTGTTTTTGTCTACTTATATGGTTATGCCATAATTGTTGTAGTTATGTATAAGTTTGTTGAAGTGAGTGTGTGTGTGTGTGTATGTGTTTGAGTGTGTAGTTTACTCACCAGCCAACCAATCAGCTTAACGCACATACTCTGGGTTGTTTACTGTGGGCCTATTATAGCTTTTTCTATTATCAGGTTTATTTTGTGGGCCGTTTCTTGTTGTTTTTGTTTTATTTTTCCTGCTCATTTTTGTTTAACATCTAAATACGTTGTTTACTTTTTGTTGCATTTTAAATATAACGCACTTTGCCTTGACAACATTTTGTTTTCAACATAAGCCGTAATGGAACGCAATTTTAGGAATTATTTGTTGTTCATTTTCTTTTCTATTTATCTTTGTAATTAGAAGAAAAATGGTCATTATGCTTGAACAGTATTTACAATTTTAAGAGTTTTTAAAACAACACAAAGTGTACTATATCCAAAGAAAAAATTGGTTGAAGTAACCCATAATCTAAAGGCAACATATTATGATTGCATAAGGTGCTTGTAAACGAATCATGTTATTGTCGAAGCTAATAATAATGTTATTATCTCAGAACCTTGAGGATTCACATCGGCTGAGGTAAAAATAAGTGTTGTCAAAATATTCGGATTAAAAATTTTTCGAACAAGCAAATAAAACTAAAATATTATTCGAATACTCCAAAGAATGAAGAACAGAAATATTTATTTTGAATAACTAAAAAATGAAAACCAGAATGCATATGAGATGTATGCAGATGTTAAGTACTTACCAGGCGCATATCCAGGTAGGAGGATCTAAAAAAGGCAAATTTTCCCCTCCAAAACTATTAAAATATTAACTAAATTGAAGAATTCTTTTCGTTGATATTTTTCCCTCCAAATATGGCACTGAACATGGCATAAATCCGAAACCGATTTGTCTCCAGACCAAACTTGGCAAATCTCCCTGTCGCAAAGTCAAAACAAAAATCAACTTTGTAAAGGAGTTTTGTTAACTTTAATTTAAGAAAATATTTTTTACGAAGTAGTTTTAAAAAATTATTCGAATATTCGACAAAAATCGTTCGTATAATTTCTTATTCTGAATTGAAAAATGTTATTCTTTCAAACATAAACAAAATAAAATTATTCGAATTATCCTTGTTCGAATGACAATTCAACTAAAATACAGGGGAGCAAAGACATCTAATGCTTACTATTAAACGCGCTAACAACTCAAGCTAGAGTAACCTCATGCTTTGATTAAACACCAAAAGAATTTGACATATTTTATGTATTAAAAACATATTATGGTTGGAGTTATTATATTATATTTGTTAAGTTAATGTACCTTGATTGCGGTTAGAATTTTAGTCAGAATTGTATTGTTCAACTCAGCCAAGTTGCAGTTTTTATAGGTGGAAATCATTTAATGAGTCAACGTGAACAATAACTTGGTTACCGCAACTAAAGTTTGTTTGCCAAAACAATATATATTGTTGCAGAAAACATAGTATGGCTATATTTTTTCTTTGCGTGTAAAGAACGCCGCAAATTACGCTGTACAACACAAAAAAACAACAACAAATTCCTCACAGGGGACCAAGAAAAAAATATACGTGCATCGGCGTTTTGTAAGTTTATGTTTGGCTTTTAGTCTAGGAAGGGTTGAAACACGAATGTCACCAGTTGAACTGTCAGCAAAAAAGAAAATAATTTGGGATGACATTTACAATGTTCTAAGCAAACATCCTTCGAATACTTTGTTATTAGATGCTCATATTCAACGAAAATTCATCGTTTTATGGGTTTCTTTGAGCATCAGTTAGCAACAGGATCCGATGAATATGAAAACAATTTTAATAGTTATATGTATAGCCTGCTTGATAGCAATATAAATTGACTAGATCTAAAACAAAAATCTTTGAAGACTTATAAGATTTCCTATGGCAATTCACTATAACAAATATGCAAAAGGGTGGAACTTTCGCCCCTTAAAATAAAAGGCAGACGTAAACTTTTAAAATGCCAATATATGTACATATGTCTTGATCCCGTTTGCTGGTATCTATTCTCAGAACCTATTTTGAAAAAAATATTTTGTTGTACCGTGTTATTTACTTTATTATTTCCTCACTTTGTCCTAAAGAGTTGTAAAATTACAAAAATGGAGTGCAATAATTGTAGCTGATTGGCAATTTCATAGGTATAAATGATTTTTGAATAATTTAAAAAACTAAATTAATAAATGTATAAATGGGCATGTGGAAATAAAAGATTCATTAGCATTCATGGAAGTTGTTTACTAAAATATGTCCAGTGTTTCCTAATAAAATTAAAATAACATGGAAACATCAGAAAATTAATCTAAAGTATAATCTTCTTATGAAGCTTGTCACAAAAAATAATTCGATAGTTCAAAAAACTGAAATGAAAATATGAGGTGATTCTTGATATTCCGGGTGTTTTGATGTAGATTTTTGGAAAAAATTTCCCTCATCCTTTGTCAAGTTTATTTTGGAGACAAACCGGTTTCGGCTATGTGCCATCTTCAGTGTCATTTTTCGTTTTGAGAAGTTTGCATCAATTCGTTAGTGTTTTATTGTGTGTCAGGTATCTATCTGTCATGTGAGCTCGTAGGCATCTGTAAGGTGTGAACAGGTAGCAGGTAAAGCTCGTAAGTCGGGTGTTTTGTACGTATTAGTAGATGTAAGTTATGACTGTTTTATTGCTTTGTATTGCATCAAAATTTGTGTTTGCGGATGCGGTAGATGTTATAGGCACATTTTGTTCCCAGCTGTAATCAGGACCTGGTGGTAGGCCGGGTGTTTTTGTATAGATTAAACGATTGTCAGATTGTGGTGCGGACGGCATGTGTACGTTGTTTTTAATTGTTTAGAGTGTTTTTTTTTTTGGGGTTGAAAGAAGCCAGTGATTCTTGGAAAATATGAGACTTTAATGGATCCTGGTTAACCTTCTTATAGCTCTGGCCCTACGTACATTTTCGTCATATACGAACCAGCTATAAGCTAGCTTGTTTGATTGTTTAATTTTAGTTTAGGTTGACACACATGTAGTACATCAAGTATAAAAATACTATGTATGTCAGGGGTATTAGGCTGTGAGCAAGGCGTCCTTATATGCTAATTATGTTAAAAAGGGGCGTGTTTGTTTCCTAGCTAGGAACATACAATTTTCATTACTGTAATTAAATTAGAATTGATTTTGAAAGTGCGTGTGGCCACTTTTTTACAGTGTGTATTTTCTATTAAGCAACGATAATCTGGTTTTCAAAACCATATTTCCTAAATTGAATAAATTAAAATTTTAATGCTAATTTTGTCGTCGATTATTAAAGTTTGTGTACCCAGTTTAAATAAAATATAGAATCCTTAGAGTCTGCGGTGTAAAAATTGCCCGGGTTAAAAATATTCGAAATATTTTTTGTGTTATTAATGCAAATAACCCCATTGTGCTGGCACTTGCTTGGTAAAGAAAGCAGTAATCAGCCGCCAATAATAACACTGAACAACAAAATCTAAATATTTTCAAAATAACAATGTTCTGATAACGCACTATAGCAGTGCTAAAAAAAAACATTTATATTTATGTACGTGTATCAGCGCTTTAAATGTTTTTTGTAATAAATTTATATTGATACTTAAAAATGGGGAATTGTTAAATTATATTTGAATTTTTGTAGAAATTATTGGTAAATGCCCCATAAATTATGTTCAGTCATTTAGATGAAAAACTCTGGAAATTTTTATTTAAACAATGAGCATTAAAAAAATTCAGCTAAAAATCGTTGTTTTAATCACAAGTATTTTTTTTGTACAAAATTCTCCAAAGGTTACAATTTTATTTGTAGACCTTTTAATTACTTGTATGTTTTTATAGTTCTTGTGTTGTTTAGTTTTCAACTTATCTCTGTTCTTTTGCCAACCATAATTGAAACATTTTGTGAAAAAATCAAAAAGAATACTTCTTCAGCTGTAGTAGAAAAAAAAGAAGAACTACAACGAGCTCAAACCACTACTACTGCATACTGCGAAAAACTGCAATTAAAAGTTGTTTTAAATTAAAAACTAAACACACACAGAGGTAGCCTTAGTGCCACATAAACTCATGGCAATATTCGCACACACACACACACAGTCATACATATATGAATAAATGAAATCATGAAAAACAAACGTTTTAGAAAATGCTAAAAAATACACACTCAAACGAGTGGCATAATAAGAAGAAAAAAACGCCATAACGTAACGTATAATGAAAAAATAACAAATTAAAAACATATACAACAAACATTTTTTTCGTTAAACAAGGCGTATGTGCTACGAAAATAACTAAATGCATAGAAAAGTTAACGTACACCCAGGCATACATCTAATATATAGTGTGTGTGTGTGTTCAGTTGGGTGAAACAGGACCTTAAGTATTTGTTAGTGTGCTTGACGTTGTACATAAGTGGAAAAAAATAGGCGGCCTCTTGTAAATACCACGCAGCCTCTCAAACAAGAGGAGCAAGCAAAAAAAACTTACAACAACAAAATCTGTGACTACATGGAAAAACGAAAAATAAAGCACACACACACACACACACATCTACACAAGATTTAAACGACTTGTTATTAACATAAATACGCAAAAATGTTATGTAAAACAGCCCTCTGAATAGGAGCTGAAATGAGAGGAGAGCACAAAAATATAGAAATAAAACAAAATAGAAATCGTGTTTAGTTACGGTAAATACGATTAGTCGTATATGCCGTTAATTTTGTTATTTAGGATTTTTTTTGGAATGTTTTTTTTGGGTTATGTTCTTGTTGGAGAAAAAGAGACGGACTATATTTTACAATTTGATGAAGTGAAATGAGCTGACTTTAAGCTCATTATAACGTCATAGTGTTATTTGTGTGCTTCACCTAAATCAATAGTGTGGCCATTTAAGCGTTTTTCAGTCTTATTAAAGAACTTGCCTTTACTTACGTCCTCGTGGAGGCGGCCGGTAATATTGACCTATCCCTGCTAGAAGTCTGACTAAATAAGTCAAAAGTGGAAAAGTTAACACTCTCTTATAGAAAATCCCTAATCCTCGGTGGAACAGCATATGTCAGCTATAGGTGCCCAAGAAGGTGCTTGGGCTCTAGTATGCGAACTCTGGATTTCCAATTTTAATACGGACTTACCATGCATAGTGACTTCTTCGTCAGGAGTATTTTTGTAGACTGATCCGTACAACTCTTGCAAGATTTTCTTGTTCATATCTTCAGAATTCGTCCATTGGCCAATAAGCAACGGCGTTCCTGCAAAGAATAACTTCTCCACCTCCTGTTTGGTTTCACTGTCCATCCCTATCGGAATCCCACGGTCCAACGCCTTAGGAGTAGCATCTTTAGCAACTGATCCATCCACCTCTTGCAAGGCATTATTGTCCATCACCTGCGGCTTCCTTCCTTAACCATTAAAAGGCGGAGTTTATTGAGAGAATTCTTATAATTTCCTCAAATAATGGAGAGAAAGATGTCCACCACACAGAGCTCTACAGCTCCATAGAGCTCGCATACTAGAGGTTGGCCACGCATTCCTGGCGTATGCTGTTACATCGTGGAGTAGAGACAAATATTTAATAACTCTGCCACACAGATCCAGCTGAATATGAACGATGGCTTGGGTGATGGTTGGTTTGATTTAAATCGCACAAATGTAGTGGCAAATTTACATGACTGTCATGATGCTCTCCAATCTCTCATGCCGAATATCCATTGTAACGATCACCGTACGTTACAAAGCAAGAACCTGCTGGAGCCACAACGTCATTTTGAAGTCAATTCAATATTGTTCAACACCATGTCCGCAACAAACTGTCAACTGCTACAGAAGAGAACAACACAAATAGCAAAAAGGAAGGCGACGCAACTAAAAATTATATTATCACAAAAAAAGATTTTAATGACAAAAGCTTTTAAAGAGGCTCAACTAAAACTATATTTTATATGTACTCGTACACGCAAAGAAAGAACATGATTGAGGTAATCATAGTCAAAGAGAAACATATTGTAACTCAATTATGTAGTTGTAAAGAAATCATATTATTATTGTAAATAAAGGAACGATATATATTGGCACAGGCGGCTGATGAACACAGACGACTTGTGACGACAAAATTCGCAAGGCTTGTTTTAGTCTCAATATAGTATATTTAGACGTCTGTTGTACACTAGTTAAAAGTTAATTAAAAGTGAATTTTTTATTTATTTTATATTCTAGAGTGAATTTTCTTTAGCATGGTTGTAGTATAGGGGCAGAATAAAATTTGAATTTAAAATTAACAAGTAACCGAGTAGCGCCATCTCTTTGTAAAAAGCCGTAAAATAATCGAGTAAGACAAGTCACTATAATAATATTTCACCATACTGAGAAAAAAAAGCAACACGAATGTGTAGAGGCTATAAAAGCCACGACATCAGCAACCAAATGATCAGTCAGTTGGCAGCAGCCAGAGCTGTAAGGCAAATAATTGGTTCAAATGTTAGATCTCCCCAGGCGCATATCTTAGAAGCAGAGTGTGCTGTTGACTGATATTGGAACCACTATAACTCCAACCGTTGTGGGAACGGTTTATATTTTTATGGAGAGATTAACAGTTCCATACAGAGATTAGACTTCTAATTCTGCTCTATATTTCTCTCCCGAGTAATTCCAACCATAGTTTGGACCTCTACTTGATATCTCGCTCCTGAGATTACTCTTCGTGTGCTGGTTTATCTCTTAAATATTGCCCTCCAAAGAGAGAGAGAGTAGTAGTTACAACCAGAGGTTAGACCTCTACCTGTGCGCTGGTTTATCTCCCTAGTATTACATTTCAGAGAGAGAGAGAGAGTGTTCCAACCTCTGGTTGTAGGTTAAACTTGTACCTTTATTCTGATATCTCGCCAGCGACCGAAGTTACGCTTCGTGAGTCATTTTCTCCCCTGAGTAGCATACTTACGTGATAGAGTGGTGGTTCTAACGGGAAGTTAGACTTATACCTGGTTCTGATAGTCGGTTCCTCTCCAGAGCGGTGCTCGCGATAGCTAGAGAAGTTTGTGAAAGAGAAGACAGTTCTCCCTCACAACTTTTCCAGTATCGCAATACCTCGTACCGACGTTGCTACTCGTTGCCAGTAAACTTTAAATAATAAAATGTGTAAATAAAGTTCTACGGTTTATAACGTATATATTAAGCGTATTGTTTGAGAAGGAGATCAATAATAACTCCGCTGGGGCAACTACCGTAACCTTGTCGTTACAGGCTAAAGCCATCGAATGCTTGAACGTCAACAAGCTAACCACTTCAGCCTTATTAGAAACACTTATTACATACAAACAATAATTTGTTTATTGCAGCTAAGGGAATGTTGACAATATATTGAAATAACCATTTTATGGTTGCCATAAGCATATTATGTGAAGAACATAATATGCTTGTCGTGTACATGTCACAACCATGTTTTTTTCTTGGTTTGTAGGCATTTCGCCTACGTGTACCAACCCTGATCATAATTTTAAAATATTCCGCACAAAATGTGCCTTCAGAAGATCACTTCACTATTCGCATAATGTTTCGAATTTCAGCCCATTTTTCTGTAACTGCGTAAAAGATTACGAATACCTAGTTTTTTATTGTTGTTGTTATTGCGTTAATAAGATGCTAAAAAAATTGCAGGAAATTGTAGCACAATGAAACACTTACACTCACACTAGCGTTAAATATTTCATCGTACACCGCACTATGTGGCAATAAAATGCTCTCATGCAATTGGCATGAGTTGCTTATAATTTTTTGTTTCTAAACTAAAACTACTTCTACCGCATATTTGCCGCCGTGTATAGTGGCTGTCTTATGTAGTGACTTGTTTTTATTTTCTTGTCCCACAAAAAGGTGGGTTGTTAAAGTTAGTTGTTGTTCTTGTACATACACCAAACCCTCCTTTTGATAACCAATCAGAAAAATTGTTTACGAATGTTAAAACAAAAAGCAAACTGTAGAAAAAAACGAAATCCTAGTAGCCACTGGTATATAAACAGCTCTGCTACTGCCTGCTGCGCTGTGGTTATGGCCAACATAACAACAGTACGGTTTTTGAGGCAATAGCAAACACGCCGGCACCAAAGTGAAACTCATTCACTCAAAACAGCTCTTTAGCTTTCTTTGCTCTTGTGTTTGTGCATGTGTTCATTTATTTACACACACATTTTTTTGTTTTCGTCTTGTTGTTGTTGTTGTTTATATCTTGCGTTTTTCTTGTTGTTACTAAAAAAGCTTTGGGAAAAAAACACAACAACACAAAAATCCACGTGCTTTTTACAGTTTTTTTCTGTTAACTAAACTGCTGCTGCAGCTCTGCTGCAGCGTTAAATTTGTTCGAGAAAAAAAAGAGTAATAAGAGAGTGAAAACTTGTTTTTATTTTTTATTCAACAATTTTGTGGGTAAGAGTAGCATTAAAGAGATTCATTTTTTCCTACTCTTGTTAATATGATTTTTTTTTCCAAATGTATGGCTGTGTTTAGTTGTTGTTATTGTTTGAAGCACCGTTTACTGTAGCAGAGGAACCATGTAGATTGGAAAAAGCTTTCTGAGGTTGTTGTTTTTCTTTTTCTTTTTGTTTAGGTGCATGAAAACTAGAATTTATTAAGTAAACGTTTAGTATGCTTGAAACAATGATGGTGTTTAGAAGCATTGACTACACAACGGAAGTGGAAACGAAATATTTAGGGAAAATAACATTCCTGAAAAGGCAATGGAATGTTCACTCTATTTTCATAACCTCCATGAAATATTTTTAGCTATTAAAACGAGTGGGATCTTAAGAGATTTTATGATCTATTCTTTAAAATTAGAGTATCGAAATAAATCCACTTTTACGTTTTTTGAAGATTCTGGACCATTTTTGGATCTTTCCAAAATTAATTTCACTTTTGTGGAGAAAGTTTTTTCAAAAATTAAAAGTAGAATGAAAAGTAGGGGTTTAAACAAGGGCGGGTTGATATTGATAGTGCTTAGCAGCCAGGTTATTTTGGGGTCGTATGTCAAATTCGTTGTTGGTTATTCAGTCACTGTTCCAAGTTACCTGACGTCCGCCTAAACAAGTAGAAGAATACCCCAATTTTGATATAAAAATTATTTTTTCTACGACGACGACCACTCGATTGCTTGGAGCTACTTATGATCATACTTCCAAAACAAAGTTGGTGAGGCTATCACCTTTAGAGGCGACCGTTATTTTATATGCATTGAACAATGTAAATATGAACAGCATGCCCACTCATGTCCAGTGACTAGTCGACGTTCTAAAATCACTACAGTCAAGAATTAAAGCTAGAGGCTCGTGTAATGTAATATGTAAACACTCTGTTATTTCGGGGAGTAAAACATTGAAGCCCTTTCTGGATGATATAGCAACTCCTTTTGTTAATAATCTTAAGTACCTTGAAGTCCATTTTAGTAATATTTTTAATTTTAATACACATGGAAGAATGGTTTTGAAGAAAGAGCAAAATATATTGGGTACATTATCAAAGATTATATAATAAAAACTTCTCAAGGGGAACTAAAGTTCTTTTGAATAAAATCAGTATGTCACTCGCTGTAGTCAAGATAATGGAAATATTTTAGAGGAAACTTTTTAGGTATTGTTTTCAAAAAACTTTAAATCAGTAAATAGGCGTTATCAGAACGCATTTATATATTGTCACGCTAAAATAACTCAAATTTTGTCGGTATGTGTGCGATATTCTAAGGAAGTTGATAACTACATCAAAATTATCATACAGGGTGTCCGCCGGGAAGGTATACTATAATTTTTGATTTAATGAAAGAGAATGGATCGTATATTGATAAATGTTTTATTTAATGTCGGCAATTATGTATGGAATACAATATCAGGTAAATGTCCACCTGCGTTAGCCTCACAAATGCGAGCCCTTTTGAACTCATTTTTCATTACATTCTCACACATTTCACGCGGTATTTCATTAGTTTCATCACGAATATTTTGTTTTAGTTGGTCCAGCGTTTCTGGTTTGTTTACATAAACCCTGCTTCTTAGATATCACCACAAAAAGAAGTCCAGAGCAGTCAAATCAGGCGACCGTGGAGGCCAATCAACATCACCATTCAACTTATTGTGGAAAGAGGTCTCGCAGTAATTCCATTTTAATTCTGGCTGTAAGCGATGTGGCACCGTCTTGTTAAAACCACATGTAAGTCAAGCCCAAAGCATGCAGTTGTGGCGTTAAATGTTTTCAATCATATCAAGATATCGCTCCCCATTGACAGTTACCGTTACGCCGTTTTCGGATTCCAAGAAGCAAGGTCCAATGATTCCTCCTGACCAAATTGCACACCAGACTGTCACTTTTAATGGATGCAAAGGTGACTGATGAATAATTTGTTTACTCACATATCCATTCAAATGAAAATGTGCTTCGTCACTCATGATGATTTTTTCATGAAAATCGGGGTTGTCTGGGGGAGCTGTAGCATCATATTGGCGTATATACGGCGGCGTAAATGGTCTTCTAGACGAAGCTCTTGTGTCAACTGAATCTTAAATGGATATAAATGCAAATCTTTGTGCGGAATTGTGGCCAAAGTTGAAGACCAAGCTCCTGAGCACGGTGTCGAATTGAGGTTGACGGATTGTTTTAGACACTTTCTTGAACAGCAGTAATGTTTTCAGCCGACCTTGCAGTACGTTGTGGTCCACGTTCGGGCCTATCAGCTACAGTCCCTCCTTCTTCGAAATCATTCACTACACGATAAATAGTGGGTCTTGTTGGCACGTTGTTTCTCCCAAAAATTTGACGTAACTTTCTCATCGTCGCAGTAATCGATGATTGATTTTTATAAAATGTTTTGACGATTAAAACACGTTGGTTTACCGAATATTTTTCCATAATAAATTTGCCATCTCTCTACTTCACGACTGCCAAATATGAACTGTCAACATTTATGTGTACCAAAATGGCGGCAAAACAAAGTAGTATATCTTCCCGACGGACAGGGTTTTGATACATATTTAATGGGTATTTCAACTGATATACCTCGAACTATCTTTCACTTATTGGATTTTTTGGCGAAGAATCTGTTAACTTTGACTTAAATTGATATTTTATTGTTTTTAATTTGTTATTATTTTTATTATTATTATGATTGCGCTACAACTTTAAAACACTTCCATATTTCTTGATATTTTTTTCACGTGATAGAGTGGAAATTCAGCTATTCGGAGGACATCTTTTTCACCGCCCATTGCCACACCTACTTTATTAAAATAACGTGTTTTATAACTTCTCGTCAGCAATCGCTGGATATTAAAGAGCTTCATTCTAACAGTTTGCTGTTCCGACATTTCAAAACAAGTTTCAGCGCTCTAGACTTATAACTACGAAGTTTTGGCTTAGAAAAATGTAAATATTGACGACAATGGGATACCAGGGGAGCAGAACTCAGTAGCAGGTGGATTTTGGAAAAAAAATATTTCCGTTTTTGCGCTGTAAGTTTTAAACTCTTCCATATTTCTTGATATATTTGCTTCCACGTGATTAGGTAGACTCGTTATTCACCACCCATGGCCATACCTACTTTATTGAGACAACGTGTCTTATAACTTTGCCAATTTGCCAGATATTAAAGAGCTTCATAACACAGGTTTGGCGAGTTCTGCTACGACACGTCATTACAGGTTTCATCTCTCTAGGCCTAAAACTACGAAGTTTTGATTTGAAAAAATTTATTACCAGGGGAGCAGAACTCAGTAGCAGGTGGATTTTGAAAAAAATATTTCAAAGTTTGCGCTGTAATTTCGAAACGCTTCCATATTAATATTTGTATTAACTTTTGTGCTTACCTTCCTTCGTGATATAATATATTTTGTATTGTTGAAGCATGGTCTTGTTAAAAATGTACTGTTGCTAAGATAATACATTTTAGTCTGAAGTAATCTTTGCTTGTTTATGGTTAAAAAGAAACTTAAACTTTTAAGTTATTTATGTTCTTGAAATTTTATATTCTTTTTTATAAAAAATCGATGTCTCTATTCCTTATATGTGCTCCAACAATAGCCTCATTTTTCTACTCATTTTCAATATAATGCACGTAGTTAGCCAATATGACTAGCCAAACCACATAAACCCAACCTGTATTGCCTGCTTTGGAATTAACTTTTAACAATCTCAAAAGTGAATAACATTTAATTATGACATTTTCAATATGAAAATATGCAGGGCAATAGCCTGACAGTGATACACACAGGAGGTAAAGTGAGATAATCCCTCACAAAAATATACAAAAATTTACCCCTTTAAAACTTGCGCTGAATCAGCGGCTAGTAAAAGCATTTTAGTGATTGTTAAACCATAAGCACGCAATACAATAGAGTTCTAATAGCAGGCCAAACTATTATATTCATACACCTTTTTATAATTTGTTATTTGTGTTTGTATTTAATAAATATCAGAGAATATTAAACCGAAGTACCCTAACTAATACATGAAATTAATAAAGTAATTATCTTAAAATATGATGAGAAAATACTACAATAAAATCGAAACCATATTAAGAGCTACAAAATAACTTAATTATAATTTAAAATGATATTTATTTATTCGTATTGAAGGTCTAGCAGAGGGCGACAAAATATTTAAGGGAGCCAGAGAAAACCTCAAAAAATTCCCTTTTCTATTTACAAAGGACACTTACGTATTTGTTATAAAGGTATTTTATTGTATTCTATCGTTTCTTCTTTAAGTTGTGCGCAAAAATATTAGTTAAGTAAACATGTTTACTGCTCAAATGGTTTAAATTGTTTAAGTGTAGGACAACAATTCGTAAAAGGTTATAAGATTTTTTTAATATGATAATTTAGGTGTTTGCCGATCGAACTAAATTATTTGTCATGCACAGTGAGTTTTTTTTAAAATTTTTTTTTTTTGGTATAAAGAATATAAATATTTCTTCATTATTTATTTAGGTTTCCTTTATTTTTCGTAATAAAACATAGATTTTTTTAGAATTTTTCTAAAGATTTTGAGGCAAAAATAACTTGAAAAATAAATATGTACGTGATTGAAAGCACCATAAAGGGATTTATATAAAGAACGTTTTTTTTAAAGGTTTAATTTAAGGACATTAATAGACAGCCTACAACACGTGCAGGTTCTAGCTATAAAACGCTCAATTAAAATTTTTACAAATATTTTCTTACTAAAAATGTTGCTCATATATCCTTTTTTTATATTTTATTCTTTTGAATGAAACTGTATAAGTGAGTAATTAAATGAAATTGTTTGTGTGGGATTTTGTGAATTTTATTTTTTTATTACTTTTTATTGTTGTTTAAGGAACTGCATTTACTGCTTACTACTGCTGAGTGGTATCAAGAATTCATAACAAATTTAGACTCCAAACAAAAATCTTTCGTCTCCGAAAACTAATTTTCTGCAACATTTTTGTGAACTTGTTTACCTTTTTGTACTCTTACAATACGTTAAAAACGTAAACAAGTTACAATAGTTAATTGTTATTTATTAATATGTAGTCATTCTAATGTTGGTCATATATCCTTGTTTCAATTTTATAAAAAAAATTTTTAAATAAAACTAAAATTGAAAATTTATAAGTTGGGGATGCAAAATTTAATTTCAATACTCCATTTCATAAAACTGAAATTTTTATAATTTTTTAGAAAAAAGGATATTTCAAAAACTTTTTTATTTTAAACAATTTCTTCGTAGTTAAAAAGGATTCTAAAGGATTTTAAAATTGAACAAATTGTGATCATAAAATCGTTCTAAATAGCCAACATTAAAAACTAAATAGCCAAGATTAAAAACTATCGGCTTTGCCTATTGCTGATAAAAAGGATATCTGCAGAGATTTTCTTGCAATGGACATTTTAGCAACATTGATTAAGAATTTTGGAGATTATTATATGATACGAGTTGTAGGCGTTTAATATTTTTAAAAACCCAGATCGAACACCGAAAAATTTTACTAAAAAAACTTCTCCATAAATAAATAACAAAATACATATATTTATTTACAATTAATTTTAAATGTCCCTTGAAAGTATTTAATGATTAAAAAACCTTTTAGAATAAAGGATATGTGAGAAATTGTAAGTAGACAGAGTATTTTGAAATAGTTAAAACACTTTTGAATACGCTCTGCTATACGACACGTTGTAAGCGTGAGATCTAAAAGAAATTAAAAGGGTTCATTCGAGAATTGTTTTTTTTTAAATATTGTTTTTCATATTTTAAATTTTGCTAAAAATAAATACAACTACTAAAGTTTTGTGCTAAAGAAATTATCTGCATGTTCACAGTTGCCGTGCAGGGACATCCTTTATTAATAAATATTTTGCAAATAATTACAATAATTTATCTATAAATTCATTACAAACTCATTTCACTAATGAACTCGTTACAATAATTTTAAACTCATTATGGCTAAAAAAAACCGCAGCTTTTCATTAACAACCACCAACTACGGCAGCCTTATCAACAAAATAATAATTTACAAATTATCAATAAACATCCGGTCCAATGGCCAAAACAAACAACCAAATACCTTTGGTCAGTTTGGTTTTTCATTATTTTACTTTTCACGAATTCATAATTGTAATAATATCAGTAGTAAGTAGTAATTGCATCATGACAATTGTAATAAGCACAAAATCATTTATGAAAGATTGTGGCCAATTGTGGCATATGCTGCTATCAACGGTCTGGCATCAGCAGTAAACCAACGCCAACAAACCATGGCTGTCAGGTCAAATGTGTTTATTGCGTGCGTGCTCGTGTTTTTAACAAAGTTTCAATTTATGAAATTTTAATTGAAAATTATAGCAACTATGAGTTTATAAATTTTAATTGACTTTCATTTAATATATATTTTTAATTACCTTGACAATGCTAAAGTGTGTGCGTGTGTGTGTGTGTGTGTACAAATATTTACATACAAATTTTAACACCTTTCAACAGTAGGTATGTTTGTAACATAATGTGGCTGCAAGTATATTTGCAAATATGCCAAACAAGTATGTGCGCATTTAATGCCACAAATACCACAAAGTATACTGCAGTAGAATATCCAACTTTGTTGTAAAGTGCATACGGAAAGGAAAACTATGCCATTATTAATATGTATGTAAATTATTTAACAGGATTTTTCTATAAAAAGTGAATAACATATTTCATATTTGGCAACAAAATGACATTTTTTATCTAGGCCATCCCATTATTTCACTAAAAGATCATATACCCTGTTTATTTGAATATTGATAGGCATTTGTTTGTTACAGTTTTGTGGTTTTATTCTTGTTATGCAGTGTTAAAGGTTTTAATTATTTGTTTAATATTGCTTATGTTTTTTAAATGTTCTAAAGGCTCTTTGTTAGAAAAGAAATTACGGAAAAATATATATTAATGTTGTTTTTAGTGACAAACATTTTTTATATACTTATTATTACTTGTTTGTTATTTAAGATAATAAACTATCTTAAGCTATTTTTTAATGCTCCATATATTGTCAGAATATTCATGAAAATATACAATTATATGAAATATTGCAAAATATTTGCGAAATATAAAAATTTTAAAAAATTTCAGAAAAAGGACATATGTATAAGTTTTAAGAACATAGATGTTTTTAATATTTTCAAGATTAATAAAATCGAGTTTAATAATCTACGAGTTGTGTACGGAAAATTTATTTAAAATGTTTATAAATAAAAAAAAAAAATATAATAAATAATTTTAAAAAATTTCAGATAAAGGACATATGTATAAGTTTTAAAAAAATAAACGTTTTTAATATTTTCAAGATTAATAAAATAGAGTTTAATAATCTACGAGTTGTGTACGGAAAATTTATTTGAAATATTTATAAATAAATAAATAATTTTTTTCTTAAAAGTGTGAAAACTTAAAATTTCATAATCGAATTAAGTTTTATATATATGAAGTTCTGCATAAAAAAGCATAGTATTTTTAAATTTACCTACGCACCGTATGATTTTTCAATAAAAAATAAAAAAAAGAAATAAAATAAAAAAGGATATATGTACAACTTTTTTATTACAAATAATTTTAATAAAATTATCACTGATTCTCATAGGTTATATTAATGTACAAATAGTAAAGATGAAAACGTTCGGCAAAGTGAACTTTTTTCTTTAAATTTTTTTATGAAATTTTCAAGGGTATGAAAAGAACAAATATCAAAAAACCAGTAATTAATTTTAAGCATAAAATTTACGATATGTTCTTGGATAATTAAAATTTTTTTTAGAAAAAAGGATATGTGAGTAACTTTATGGTGGATAAAATCTTTGTTAAAATAAACAAAAATTCAAATACACGGTTGGAAGGTGTAAAATGTGAGCAAAAAATTTTTGTTAAAAACTTCCTTCAAAAATGTAATACTTGAAAGTTCTAAACAAGTATTCTTTTACACATACGAAAACAAATATTTTCGCAATATTTTACAGGCTAGGTAACATTTTTAATGAGTTTTAACTTGCCTAGAAAAAGGATACGTGAACATATCTTTGCTAAATTTATAACTATATAAGGCAAGCACTGATTGTAATAAAATATTCTGAATAACAAATTGTAAGCAAAGAATTTAATTAAAACTAAAATATTTTTTTTAATATTTTCCTTCTTTTTAACATCATTCATGAGAATATATTTGTATTTTATATATTGTTGAAATTTTAAGTTTTTTATATTTATTTGTCCTATTCCTTTTAAGGACAGCATGGCAAATGACCAAACCAACACTAATTAAAACATCATATACAATTTCATTTTCATACCATTTTTTCTCATAAGAGAAATAAAAATATTTTCGCTGTCACATTAAAATTAATTTTTATATTTTTATGACCCTTGTACCTTAGGAAAGCAAGAATAAAAAAGTACACAATAAACGCCAAGGTTTGTCCAATAAAGAAACAACAATACATTTGCTGCCAACTCAGACCCAAAATGGAAAAAGAGATTTTTTCCACTGCTGCCATCTCTACCTACCCAACGCGGGTCTTTGGCAAAAGCTTAACAATATTTGTCTTGTTAATAAAATAATATTTTTTTACGTGATGTGTTGTTGTTAGAAAATATTATTTTTTTGTTGCATATTTTTTTTCTATCCATTATTATTATTATTGTGAAGCCTTGTTTGTACTACAAGAGTGGGCAAAGATGTCTAGAACAGAAAAAAAAACGAAAACACAATGAAAATTAAGCTTAACATACTAACATAGCAACTATACAGCAGCTCAAATAACCAACACCAGTATGAACTACAACATTTATTTTTTTCTTCTCTTCTTTTTTTTTGTCTTGTCGCTTTATAGAATATAAAATTTTAGTTAAAAGTTAATGAGACAACATAACTTTTTTTCCGCTACTGCTGTTGAGGTCCTGCGAAAAGTTTTTTTTCCATGTAGATGAAAGAGTTCGAAAAAAAAATTATATACGCGAACATATAAATTGTGGTTGTGGAATATAAATGATGCTCACATGGGACCAGGATGTATATGATGGTCTTCAATTCAATGTGAGTTATTTCGCAGCAAACATACTCTTACACAAACACTTTATAAATACAAGATAACACAGTCACACACATACCTAGGAACGTACACTTGAGCTTAGCAGCAGTAATCAATGTTAACTTTATATTAGAGTGTTGCAAAACAAATATAGAGTTTAAAGCAAAATGAAAAAGTGATTGAAAAAAGAAATATATAATATGAATACTGTGGAAATGTTATACTTCGTTTAAGTAAAAAAATATAGAAAAATTGAGAAGTGAAAATAACTTTTCCTGGGCAATATGGAATCAAGAAATATGCTATAATTCTTGTACGAGTGTAAAGGATAGAATGTACAATAATTATAATGTTAAATCCTGCAGCTTAAAATTTGTTAATATTTTTTAACAATTTATAAATTTGAAATTTAAACCAAGAATTAGCAATATTCGAAAAGATAAATAATATTTAATTAAAAATTGTCCTTTTTCTGAAATCACTAAATAAAAATATATTTAATATTATTTATAATTTTATTTTGTTTTAGAAAAAAGGATATATGGGAAACCTTCTGATAGATTAACAATTTAATAAAGGGCATAACATTTTCTAATTGACAACTATCAAGTTTTTAACATGAAAAATATGCAAGAAAATACCAACAACATAAACAAATTTATATTAAACAATAAATAAATATTATTTTTTATCGTTTCGCTGAAAGTTGAAAATTAATATAAGTTTTTAAACAAATGTAACTTTTGCAAAAAAAAGGATATATGGGCAACTATTTTGTTGATAAAAAATTTCATAAAATCAAAAAGGATTCTAAAAGGACTATCCTATCCATAAATTGTTAGTCGAAAAAAATGCAACTACACATGGAGAAAAGTATAAAATTATTGTTTGGAACTATAAGGATTAAATTAAAGGATATATGTAAGACTTTTTAGTAAAGTATATTTTTTGTAAAGCAAAAGAAGTTCCTAAAATAAGGTAAGTAACTACGAACAACTCGGCAGGAAGGCCAGTAAGGTGCTCGGGTATAATAGGGCTACTTTAAGCTGGATCACTGCGTTAGTGACAGGACATGGAAACTTCAAGTACCATCTGGCTAAGATGAAAGTCGTAGAAGATGATACTTGCAGACTATGCCTGGAAGAGGCTGAGACGGTAGCGCACATTATGTGTGAATGTCCAGCACTGGCTAGCATAATGCTTAAGATGTGAATACCATGGGGGAGCTAAGCCTTAGGCAAATGCTAGCATTTACAAAAGACTCCGTGCTGAGGAAGAGTGTCGGCAGTTACCAGTCGACAGTCTGAAATCACTTTAGTCAATAGTAAAGGCTAGGGCTAGCACGAGACTCAATTAAAAGTAAGGTGGTTGTGATTACGGATCGGTTCCCTGAAATTAATTTGAGGAACGAAATGGGGGTCGAAAAGGGACCCAGAAAGTAAGTGGTCTGCTTCGATATCCCTCCATACATTAATAATAATAATAACTACGAACAAATTTTGTCAATCACTTTATATTCTGCATAATGCAAATATTATACAATATTTTATTCAATGTGCATTTTTGTACATTGCACTGGCATTTCATAAATTCAAGTTGATATAATTTTTGTCTAACGTAGGGTGCAATAACACATCTGGTAAGAACAAACATCACTACGTAGAATAATCTTCAAAGCCTTAGAAACTCAAAAAGCAAAATTAAAATCTGCGACATTTTTTCATTTTGAATCAATTAACTCAAGTCATTTTTAACAGTTTGCTGTTACCAAAAGTTGATTACGAAGGACTTTTTTTAAATTTTAAGCTATAATATAAAAGAATTTCAGTATATTATAATCAGCACTCAGTCTGAAGATTTCCCACCTCATACTTTAAGTGTTGAAATATTTGCTCAACATTATTTCTTACACTTTGGTGACCACCCTTTGGTAACATATCTTTTCTGCACTGCATTTCTGCACAACTTTTTGTATTTTTTTTTGCCTTCGTTGTAATGATTTTCTTGGGCACATTAATTTTCGTGTGAATAACTGCAAGCAGGAAAAAAAATGGTGAAAAAAACTATTGTTGGCTAACACTCTGGGTATCCTTGGCAGTCTGTGGTATTGGTAACGGATGTGCTGAGTTTTACATGTCGTAATAAATGGGTGAGAGACAAGAAAATACTATATAGTGAACAAAAAATGTGCTCTGCAACATTAGTGTATTTGAATAGAGATGGTGTCGCGTTTGCATTTGAAATTTATGATTTCGTAGCAAAGGTGACAAGGACAATGGTCATTTATTTTAAAATACATAGTGTTTGTTAATGTTTCATATGATTTTTTTAGTTTGTCAACACATAAGTCTGTCTTCCTGTTGCAATAAAAAAACTCTAATATAAAATCTAATATTTAAAAATAATAAAGCAAAAGAAATATTTATATAACTCACATATACATATAAAACATAATTTTGGCTTAAGTTAAAACTCGGGCTTAGGTATAATCAACTATAAATAAATAAATGCTTAATTTTAGAGTTATAATGACAAGCAGGGGAAAATTAGGGGGTTCAAATAATTTTTTTTAATTTTTAAAATTTTTAGCATAAAAAGGATATACATATGTGCAACATATTTGGAAGTAAGAAAATCTCTAAAGTTGTTTTGTGTTAACGAACTTTGTTATAAAGTACGACTTGTAAGCATAATAGGTCAAGACAATTTTTGTTAATTTGGCAACAACTAAGATGCAATTATACGCTGTATGATTTTTAATTTAAAGGACATTGTTAGCAATATTTTTGGTTTAAACTTCTGTTGCAAAATTTTAAATAGAAAGTTAGACTACATAAATTTTAAATACATAATAAAAAAAACTACCTACTCGAACATTTCTTAAAAAAGGATATATGAAGGATTTTTTTTCGTCAATAAATATTTCTAGTTAGCACAGATTATTACAATTCGGTCCTTATAATCTGATTAACTCATTTACATTTTTTTCAAGTTATGGCAAAACGTTTGAATATGAATATGCGTAAAAAGGATATATGACAAACTATTTTGGTAAATAATAACTTTTATTAATAAGAAGATATTATGAGAGTGCACTAAAAGCGCCGAATTGTAAGCATAACGTTTTTAGGAAATCACTTCAGTTGTATGAATTTAGAAGAAAAAGATGTAAAAAAAACTTTTTAAAAGTATTTTTGTATGAGTAAAACCTAGATCAGATAATTCCCATGACAATCTGGACATGGGGCTCTAACACAATGTCCTTTAAATTGCTGCCATTAGGAGCTCATTTTCCTTTCTTCTAAAACGTTTCTATTTTAAAATTACTTGTTGTATCATTCCCAAGGATCGTAACACTGTTTTCATCACTGTGCTGGTTATCATCAAAGCTGTCTGAAGGCAGACATTTACTCGTCTGCAGTTATCTTTATATTGAAATTAAGTTCTTCCACAAATGACAGGAATTCGAATTATTAATGTCAGTCTTTTGTCAAAAAGCGTTTAAGCGGTGGCAAAGATGTTGGACATTAAATTTAATACTTTAATGTAAAATTGCATTATTTATTACAGATGAAACTAGTTGTCAATGTGAGTCCATCCGTATGGCAATTGTGGGTTCCATGCTTGACTTATTTGATAACAACGGTCGTATAGCCCTTTTTTAACGAGCTAGGGAAGTACAGTTAGAACATGCAATAATTTTTATTACATTTGTATTAATAATTCGTTAAACATATCCTTTTACAAATATTAGTTCATTTATTTCAAAATATGTTTAATTTCTTATCAACTATTTCGTAATAAATTTTCCAACTGCTGTGTTAATTTTTATAACCATATTAATTTCAATGCCCTGGAGTTCATTAATCATTGAGCAATATAACCACTTGTCTTATGTCAAGGTAAATTACAAACACCAAAAAAGGACAAACATAACAATTTAAAAAGACAGCAAAACGAAAACAACTAGCAATTGATGAAATTCAGCAAGTATCAAAACTATAATGACTAAGTGACAACTAATAAAATAGTAAAGATTTCACAACGTTAAACGAAAAAGGATAATGGCACACAAACAGAAAAAACAGGATGTACTAGCATGTCACTCAGTTTATACAAATGAGCAGATACTTTTCAAGCTAAAGATTGGCATAAAATGAAACACACAAAAATGATTTGTTGGTTTTCGTTGATTTTGACAAAATAAGATAAATGACTTTATACTTACCGCGATTTTTGTTTCAACATTAAAACAAACAAAAGGTTAAGGGTATTATTTATCAAGCAAGAGAGAGGGAAAGGTTTGATTATGTGTTTGTTTTTTTTTTAATAAGATTTTGCTAAAAACAATGGTTTCAATTTTAACCAAAGTTATGTTATATAATGGTTTGTTAGATTGTTTTTTCACACATGACTGTTCTTTTACGGTCACTTGTAATATGTAATTTTGTGTTATTTTTATAAAAAATTACGCGGTTTTACGCTGTAATGCTTAAGGGTTTAATGTATAGTACATTTGGTTGGGTTAATAAAAAAGGGAACGCCAACTCGAAAAATGAAATAAAAGGTTTAATAAAATCTAAAGTAAAATGTATAATCTTGGTTGTAGTATAAGATTTTGCTTAAAAATCCATAAAGTGTTAAAAGGATTTTGCAAAAAAAAAGGATATAAGTAAATAAAAATTACAGGCTTTAAAGGTAAGAAAGAAAAAAACCAAATCTTTGCTAGAAAATTATATTTTTAAATTAATTACTTTTTATTAAATTGCCAATATTGATTTTGTATTTTTTCTTTTTACTACATTTTGATTAGTGCAAGCCTTTTACAGGTACTCAATGTCCTTTTCACTTTACTTTTATATAAATGCAATATTTTTAAGTCACAATTCACTTAAGGATATGGCTCATCGAATATCAGTGAAATTCGTCAAAAAATTCGTTGCTTAATTTGACACTCTGAATGTCCTTTATCTAAGGCTTTATGTTTTGTTACTAAAATAATTCCAAAAATATATCTACATATAATATAGTATATGTATGTGGCTTGATTCCAGATTTATTTTCATTGTGACTTCTCATATTGAAAGTTAATTGTGGTCATATCATTTATTTTTATTAAAAAAAAAATAGCTTACAATATGGAGAATGGACAGTTAATATGACATTGGCTATTTTCTTTCAAAAACTTTTATTTTTTAATTCAACAGCAGAATGTCTGTTTTCCTAATGTGCATTTATTTAATCAATTTTAATTTTGTTGGGCATTTTCTTTTTTTTTTATTTAAATCCATTTTGTATTAAATCCAAAGGTTGGCAAAATTTTTTGCAGACGCTTAATTTGTATATAATATTTTAAGTGCGAATTTTAAAAAAAATACTACAAAAATTGGCTTACAATATATCAATTTCTCTTAGCTTCACAACGAACAAAATATTTTATCAAAATAGCATCGGTGTGTCTTCAAGCCAAACTTGACAAAGGATGGCGGAAATTTGTTGCAAAAATCTATATTAAATCACCCTATTGGTATAGCAAATCATGAATCATCATAAAAATCTTTTACGGGAGACTTGCAAGGATCTTTTAAAGATGATTTAATAAAATTGATAAAACTTGACAACCAAGTTAGTGTTTGAATTTGCCTAAAAATTTCAGTGAATACATGTCTTCGTTAAGAAGAAATTCGTTCTAGATTTGTTTTTCGATCCACTTAAAAAAAGCAATTAGTTTCATAAACACAAAAAATATATCCTTCTATGCACGTGAAAAAACAAAAATTACAGAGAAACCCAAAAGCGTAACGCGGAGCGTGGAGAGCAAGAAAACACCTGTATAAAATATACACATACATACATTGGTACCAAAAGCTGGCTTATAAAGTGCAACATAAACCTGGTACAACTCGGCACTGTAATTACGTTTTTGCCATCTTCTTTTTATTTTTCTCTAACTATACTTTACATTCATACCAACTAAAAACAAAATATTTTTTTTTGTTTTTGTAAAATTCATTTTCATATAAACAGGCAAACCTTCAACATAGATATATGCACTTGTAAATGTGTGCATGTGTACTTAAAAAATGTATATGTAGGTAGTATATACTTTTATTTAATTTACGTACATAGATTGTATAAAGTACTTACTTTAGTTTTATTTCACTCTTTTTTACATTTTTCATTTAGTAAAAATTTGAGAAAAAAGTTATAATGATATTTGGAAAAGCAGTTAGTTGAATAGGTTTTTTTTGTTCTACAGTAAATAAACTTGCAATTAGTAAGAAAATAGTTGCAAGGATTTCTATATATATAAATAAAAAATTAGAAAGTATTAAATAAATTTTTAATGTTTATTAAGGAATTTTAAATTTAAGTAACAATTTTGTAATGGAAAAGTTACCTTGTTTCATAGAAAAAATACTTCATTAGACCCGTTGTATATTAAATGTATTATTATTTATAATGCTTAGCTTACTATATGTCAATTCATAAACACTACACAATATAACAAACATTTTTCAATATTATCATTATTCAACAAATCTTTTCTAATGTCCTTTTTTTTATATCAAAAATATTTTTTTATCAAACACTATTGGTGCATACACAACATGCAATGGTGTTAAAACTATGCATTGCAGGCAAATTTTTTTCATATATGCGTTTGTTTAAACTGTTCCTGTATGTCCTTTTTTTTTGGTAAAAGTTTCTTTTTTTTAAATCTCCTAAAACAAAATCTAATAACACTACTCTGGTTAGAATATGTTTAAGTGGTTTATTTATTTTAAAAATGCCCTTAGTTTTTGCGTAATTTCCGTACTTTTTTATAAAATATAAATGTACTTTTTGATAAAAATTTTAAGTTTACAACTCACGAAAACAAGCCCTTTAAACAATACAAAAATAATTTTTTAGAAAAATTTTATTTTAAGGTCCTCTTCAGATTATCCTTTTTCTAAAAATTTTTTAATTAAACTTTTAAACCCCGTTTTCTTACTTTATTATAAGCAACATTATCTGCTGATTTATTGAAATATAATTTTTAGCATAACCCTCCCGTGGTAGAACTCTTGGACAAGATCGCTAATCGAGAGTCACGGGAAACATTTTTTATCATCAATTATTTTATTATTATCAGCAGCAGTTTGCGGAGAAGCTTATTCTCAAGCCGCTCTCAAACATAACTGTTTAGAAGTATTTTATTGTTTTTATTTTTTTTTTGCTTGAATTATATTTAAAGAATTTTTTCTCTTGAGTTAAGCTTAAAATATGCAAAGTTATAGTCATTATGAAATATTAAAAGAATGTCCTTAATGTCCTTTTATTCAATGTTGAGTTTTTAAATTTTCTGACTTAAAATTCTTTTGATAAAATTATAAATTGTTTAAAATTTTTTTTAATTGCGTGTAATCTATGTTTTCAGTTTTAGTAAAATAAGTTTTTGTCCTTGAAATTTATTTTCCTTACAAATTATTTTATTTACATTATGTCTAATTACATGTTTTATTTACCCTCGAAGTCAATAATTAAAAATTTTCATTTTTTAAAAATGCTGCTGAATGTCCTTTTTTGCTAAAGTAATTATTAATTATTTTTGATGTTTTTTTACAATATTGTTTCATACGAGTTGGAGTGCAGTACGGTTTTTAATATTAAAACCTTTTTATAAAGACTAATTTAATCGATCTATTTCTTTCCGTGGTTTTTATTGACAAACCTTTTTTACAATGTAACACCTCCTGTAGCAGTGGCTTCAGCATAATCATTTATCGTATAGACTCATTAATGTATTACCCACAATTACCTTTACTAACTTTTGTTTCATCAATTTTCATTAAATTTATACATAAACTTCCTAAACTTTTCTCTACGAATATCCTGGCAAAATAAAAAATACAAAAACATTGATTCCTTACAATTTATATTTAGGGATATTTTTCGCGTACAATACAACACATATTAACAAGCTGCTGGAAGTATAGCAAAACCTAAAAATGATGGAAAACAGACGAAAAAAAGCGGAAATGAATCTCATGTGTATAAATGTGAATAAATCCAAAAATAAATTGAATTAAAAAAAGTCCAAAATAAGACAAAAAAATAATAGCAACAAACACACTTTATATCCTCTTTTTTTGGCTCAAATAAAAGAAATCCTCCTATGAGTAGAGGAGTTTCATACAAAACATTAAAACGTAAATTCAGCGTATACTTTTGTTTAGCTTTTCCCAAAATCAATGACTAAGTAATGGGGGTATCGTGGTTGCACGAATATTTGCAAACGAACCATCCTCATGTGCGTGTGTGTAAAGACATACTGGAGGCTGTCTGTGATTATGGGTGTTTTTAATGGCCAAACGCTGGCGTTTGCCTGGCTATTTTAAGGAAGTGAGAACGTAATAAATTCTAGCATCAGTCTTTATATTTTGTTGGAGATATTTTTTCTACTGGCACTTGGTTCGTATATTTGGTTTATGTTTAGCTTAAGGGAGGCGAAAATAAAGTTTACATTTTCGTTAGAGAATAAGTATTAACAAAAAATTATAAATAAAACAGGAATAAGTTGGTAATAAATGGTACGCCAGGTTCTATATTTATTTTTTTTTTTTAATTTTTTGGTAACTTAACGAAATAAAACGCATAAAACAAATGTTATACTCAAAAAAAAAAAAAAAAAAAATACAAGAAAATACCAAAAAAATCGCGAATTTGTGTGCTATTTTGACCATTGACCAGTTGGTGTTTGCAGAAAACGTGTTAATTTTATAGATTTTTTAAAAGGTTTGGGTAACAGGAATAATATTTATATAGAAACCCCAATACAAGAACTAATGCCAGACAACTGGATGATAAAAGGCAGAAAATAAAAACGTTAAAAACATTCAATCCTTTAAACAAGAGTATGAAATTTCGGCAGGAAATCCTTTAAAGTTCCAACAAATTATTTTAAAAGACAACATTTTATTTTAAATTTCTTTGAATTTACAAGAAGTCTCGAATATCATGAGGAAAACGTCTTTTTAAACGCCTTGTAGCTAGAAACAATGCTCTAAGGCCTCAATTGAACGTAACATAACACTGAAGATGGCACATAGCCGAAACCGGCTTGTCTCCAAATCAAAGGAATGACGTAGATTCGTAAAAAAAAATTTCCCAGTAGTCTTTTTTAATAACATCCTTGAATGTCTCCTCAATATATATGCACGTTAAAAAATATTTTACAAGAGTAAGGAAAGATTAAATTAGAGTGTTTAATCTGAAATATAGGGAGACTTTCAGAATTGAAATGATTGAATGCACATGGTAATGTTTTGGCCCTTTTGGAACGAAATAGTAGTGACCCCTGGCATCTTTCATCGATATTATTCATTGCAAAAGCTTAGCTTTGTAGGTGCGAAAAATATCCAAGGTCCGAACTGTAACATTCTAAGACAACCTTGTTTGTCTTACTAAGGGCAAAGTGGAATTCATTGTGCCACTGACTTCCTCATGTCAAAATTTTATCCTGAGCAAGGCTTATAACAATGTTTTGGTTGTACAATTTAGGGCGGCACCTCTTTCGGCCAATTTTAAATACTGCCTGAAGGAAGTTCGGTTTTAATTTTGCTACGGAAGGAAGTAGTTCGAAAGAGATGGACAGGAATACCTCGTGAGGGGTGGACGGGTCAACTTCTAAAGGTACTTCTAAGGTACTGGACCGACCGTCAGATTGCGATAGTTATGGACAATGAAGACTCCCAAGAGGTGGAGAAGTTAATCTCTGTGCGAACTCTGTGTGTTTTTTGGCCAATGGCGGAATTCTAAAGAGATGGACATGGCAATATCCAATTGTTAGACGGGTCAGTCACCAAAAATAATTAGGACCACGAGTAGACACTTGTAAAATGTTAGTGCCATGGGCTACCTAAGCCTTAGACAAACGCTGACAGTTACCAGTCGACAGTTTGAAATGACTAGAGTTAGTATTAAAGGCTAGCGTTAGCACGACACTCAAAAAAAGTAAGATAGACGTGAATTACAAATGCAAGCGGTCTACTTCGATCTAAATATCTCCCTCCATTTAAAAATATTTACAGAAACAGGCCCTTCTTAATTGTAGGTGACATCTGCACCCACGCAAAAAAAACATGGTTGTGACATGGCCGCGGCAACTATGTTATGCTCTCTACAACACTATGTGGTTGTGACGAACATATTATTGTTATTTAAAATTTATTTTTAACATTACTTTAGTTGCGATTAACAGGTTAATGTGTAAATTAAAACAAATAAATTCGACACATAAAAACGGCAACATGGTTGAGTTGAAGAGAACATAATTTAAAAAAAAAATTCTAATCAGGGAGGCCGCTGTGTCTAGAGTAGTTAGCGAGTTGAGTATTAAGCAGTTGGTGGCTTGAGATGTCTGTATTCGTATCTCAGCCTCTGCCTATCAGTAACATCAATTTTGTGCTTTTCTATCGTTCCAAAAGGACCATAATATTAATAACTACAATAATAATATGATTTGTTTACAACCTTATAATTCAGTCACGAAATGTTGCTCTTAGATTATAGTTACCTCAACCATGTTTGTTCTTTGCCTGCCTTTAAAGTGCTACATAATCTTAGATGGCACATTACTTTAACCCGTCTTGCAAATCCCGTAGCTACATTTTGTTAGGCAACTTTAGAAGTATGACATTTTCTAATTGAATTCACCCACCTTTACTACGGGTAAATAATTTCATCTACAAAACTTCTTTAGCCAAAACAAAAGGCCACCAACAAAAACTATCGATAAGCGAAAAAAAAAAACACAAAGTACAACTTCCCACCTCTGCGTGTGCCTGCTTTATTATATGAACATGATTATTTGAAACAAATCAAATTACGTAAATTGTGGAAAAGGTAAATCATGCTATTCAGTTTTGAGTTCAATTCAATTTTCTTGTCGGTGTAATAATTTTGCATTTTCTACAAAATTAACGCTTGTTGTAGTCGCATGTAAAACTTGAAAGTATTCAAATACGAACTTCTTCTGTACATGTTGCGTGAATGTCTTAAGACAGGCAAAAGGAATTTACCTTTACACTACAAATACATAAAGTTGTGTGCATGTGTGTGTAAAGAAGTTTCTTTTGAAATTTATAACTTCATTAAATAATTGCGCTAAAATGCATTTGTTGAAAATCACGCCACTCACATACACTCGTACTCTAAGAAACTAATGTACATACACACACACAAACATACATATAAGCCAAAGTATAAAACATTGTTGTCCTGGTATTTAGGTGGATTCCTTAATATGTTCTTGTCCAATATATATTGCTTGTACTTTAACGTTGTTGTTTCTTGGGTACTTTTCGGTTGTGTGCTGCTGCAAAGTTTTCTTCCTTTAGCACATCAAATAACAGCCAAATGAACAGCAAAACTTTTCAACTCTTTCACACACACACACACACACACACACACACACACAAGAACATGTGAATATTTAACACACTAAACTCTAGTCTTGCATGTGTAAACATGTGTGTGGTCTTGCATGTGTGGCTTTTTTGTTGTTCAGGTTTTGACTGCGTTATTGAATTTTCTAGCATTCTCGAAATGTACAATCAAATAAATGTATTATTGAGGAAAGTTCAAAATTAACACATAAAATAATTTCGAAACAGAAATCATGTTTATTTTGTGTTATATAAGAGTGCTTATGTATGTGTGTGCGTGATATGCATGTGTATTATTGTGTTACTGTATTGATTTAACCTTTTGAAGTGCCAGAAAGTCATGTTGGGAAATATTGCAAGTAATGTGATTTAATTAAGGCGCGGTAAAACAAAAATGCAGAAATCCTTCATTAATTAAACTAAAATAAAATACTAGACCCCTTTTGTTTTAATCAACGTAAAAAAGAGCAATAATATCTGATCACTATGTCGTTGATCTGCTAGTCAGTGTGGAGCAGAAAAGCAGTAGTCCATGCGAAGTTACTCATTTTTTTTCAACTCCATGTTAGCAGTCTTATCATCTCCTCAAAATGCTGGCCATATGAGGGAGAGAATCTCTGCCACATGTGTTTTTGTCCTGTATTGGGCAGTGAACGTGTTCCTTTAATGTACTGCCTTTTGTTTAAAAAACCAATCTTCTACAATACAATGGATTTAAGTATATTTATAGACAAAGGCAAGCGTGACCAAAAAGCACCAACCGACAACGCTATTAGTGGTTTAGAGACGAGTTCTGTTAAGCACTGGACAGTGGGTGGTCTATCCTGACCTAGACATTCCATGGAATTGGTAGAAGCCGTAAGAGAGACAGAGAGAGAGATACATAGAAAGAGTGTTGTTGAGATACCAAATGATTCTTATCGTCACCGCGCTTAGCATTTTGGCATCACTTTGCGGCAAAATTTGAACTCTGATTTGCATTTGCTCTCTATAAAGTGCAATTGAGTGAACAAATTTTACTACCAGATCGACCACTTCGCTAGCAATACGATCAATGGTTAACACTAAACCTGTTTTCGGAAAGCAAATTTATATGACCAACGGGACTCGTTTCATACTCAGTGGTGGCGTTCAGGAGCACAAGTGCAACGGAGACTCCACATGACATCCAGCAAATACAATTAAATTGCCAAAAGGAAATTATTTGGATCGTTTGGCGTTTACCCCAAAGCGACCACTGCTGAGTTTCCCTTCAGGAAAGATGAAACTGTCTATAAGAAGCGTCACGTCAGCCCAAAATGTGAGACAAAGGTCTGGTCAGTTACTGGGTTCAACAAAATGGTGCACCATGTCCCACTGGCGATCAAATATAACACTGCTTGCCATAAAAATTCCTTGGACGTGTGATGTACCAATGCCGATATTGACTGGTCACCTACATCAGCAGATTAAAGTGTACCCAGCGAAAAGGATACATTTTAGCCAATAGAGGTGGCCTAATAAATTGAAAAGAAACTAATAATTAATTAAAAAATATCACACATATGGAACTTGGTTGGTCCTTCAATATTTACATACCGACGTAAGAAATTTCTGTGCTCCAAAGATTTCTTTAATGTAAAAAGCTTGATGCTCAAATTGCTATGAAATATGTGGGTTTCGGTGCTGCCATCGGTCATAGTTTGCCAAAAGTTGGGAATGCTTAAGGCGCTTAGCGAGTAAAAAAATTCCCAAAGCCTGTTTAGCTAACCAGTTTCGGAATCTGCCATCGTAGTACCAAGTGAAATCATTGACTTAGAATTTGAGACTGCCAAAAAGCATTGGGGCCGTAGATAAGGCAGCCTGTTGTTTTGTTTTCTTCTTACCCAAAGGCCTAATGGGTCTGTAGAACGTAATCTGACTAGAGCCTTTTTCTGGTTGATGAATCATGATAATTTCAGACACCTTCCAAGAGCATGAAAAAAGCCAACACGCAACATGACATTAAATATAAAACTTTTCTAAGTGATCAGCGAAAGCATTTACCTTCTCAACTGAGCTTTTAGGCCATGTGCGATTTTCGTAAGACTTAACGGAGACTCGTAGGCAATATGAAATGTTGAGAATGAGAAATAATTTTAGTGTGAGAGCTATATGTAATCTGAATGTTAAAATATACGGGAAATAATTTGACAGTTGTTGGGTTTTCAAATATTTTTAGAAAAATGTCCAAACCAAAGGCAGCTGTTGAACAATTAAATGCGCCGACTAGTTCACCACCGGCGTTGCGCTGCCGGTGATGTTTTTTCAAGTAGCACCTATGCGTGAAAATGTTTTTACTTATTTAACCATTCATCTCGCTACTTTCTTAAAGAATTCTACCAAGAACTTGAGCCGCCGAAACTTCCCAAGGGTCACCGCCGTCGCTATCTACCCCCAAATAGCTCAGCCATCGCCGCTGAAAATTTATCTTCGGCTTCTTTCTTTATTACTGGCTCGCAGTATACAAACATGTCCTTTTTTCCATTTCACGTGTGATAGTGTACGTGTGTACATTGTAATGAGAAAATTTTACTTTAGATTTATTTGACCCCTAGAAATTCTAAGCACTTGTACAAGAGTCTGAAAGGAGCTTCTGTCATCTGAAATTTGCAATTTATGCAACACTGCCGCTCTATGGCTGCTGAAACAATTTTTTTTTTAAAAATATAAAACACACTTTGGCAAAGCAACTCCCTTATGAACATTTCAACTGCTCATAACTTAATATTAAGTGTTTATTTTAAAATTATGTTAACAAAAAAAACTTGTGCCTTGGAGTTGCCGTAAAAAGTTTCTTGTCTTTAGCAAGACAAACTCTCTTGCACACAAAATATTTCTTATGCATTTTTTTCTTATGGTTTTTATTGAAGCAACAAACTTAATTAGTGTTCAATCAATAATAAACTTTCAACTTGACCAAAACTTTAAAGTAAATTTTTACTAAAAAGAAGAAAAAAGTAGGAAACTTAGAAAAGATACAAGATACACAAATTTTTGCTACAAAGATGCAGTAAAAGGCAATTGCAAAAATTTTGCAAAGGGAGGAAAAAGCTGAATAATAATAAAAAAAAAACAGCAACAATTTTCTTGTGGTCATGTATGGGCTTCTTAGAAACGCATGCACGTACACACACACACAGACTCCTAAACACTTGAGTTATTTGGCAATATTTTAATATGATTTTATATTAAATTGATTGTTTCTCTATCACTTGGTGAGTGCATCTGTAAACCGGACTTCATTTACTAAAATAGGAGGACAGTTTCAGAAATAAAGAAACTAATGTACAATTAACCTTGTGACAATGAAAAACAGCATAAGTATTTTTGCAGCAAGAGGCTCGGTAAAAAATTTCTCGTCCCGAGTTTCTTGGATAGGAATCATTAAAAAATCCCTGAAGATTGTCATCTATGCGAGGGAAAAATACGGACGAAGTGTTATGATTAAAAAAAGTGTTCGCAGATAAAACAACTTATGTCAAAATAGTTAGTTTTCGTTATATTTCAATGGCGCTAAGGCAATAACACAAAGCGTTTCAAATGGTTAAACTGAAAAATAAACAAATATACATTTTTTAATGGTTTCTGTAAAAACAACATAAGTGATACAGGGTTGACCAACAGCATTCTAACGACTACTATTTCAAATAATATAGACATATTTTTTTAAAACATTTTTAGGCTATTGGAAAACGCGATTTGGCATCGGTAACTCAAAATCGATGCATATTGACATACGCGGTTATTCACGAATTCCACTATTACTGTGTGGTAGTACTTTAAATTGAAGTTTTTTACTGCAACCCTTAGTTTCTATCTTGAAAGGGAAAATTTAGAAACAGGCATTGAAAAATAATGAAAAAATTATATTTAAATGTGTCAAGTAATAATAACATATGTGCTAGTGGGTTTTTATATAAAAATATACTACCAAAAATCAAATACTTGTTAATCAACTGCATTCGTACGAGTATTTTTATAAATATGCAAGTATTTTCGCATCATTATCAGGGTCTTAGAAAACAATTTTGCATCAGTAATTTAAAATCTGTACTAATGGACACTAACGAAACCCTCCTCAATGTATCGTAGTATTTTATTTTAAAGGATTTCTGGAATGACATCGTCTGTAAAGCATGTAAGAGAATTTAAGACCTCTTAATCATCTACTTTGACACTGTGCAACAAAATCAAATTTTTTTCAAAATGACAAAGGATTCCAGCAGATTTGCTTTCATCATTTGATTAGTAAATATCAAAGCCACAGCTTTTGTTGTGTTGTACAACAGTCCACACTGGCCTCAAAAAATTCGTCTTGTGTGGAATATTTTAGCACTAAGTGTAGATGAGTTTAAAATTAACCCTTAAGCAAATAAAAGTTTTGAGTTGTTTCTGGCATTCGAGTTAAATTATGAGCTTTACTGTCTTTGAAGACTTATAGTAGAATGTTATGGCATATATTTTTATACAATATGTCGACATGCTATATAGCTCTTTAAGGGGAATTGTCTACTATTTTTCAATAAAGGAACAAAAAAGGCCCATACAGCGAAGAGCTAGAGGGTTAAAATGTTCCATGAAAAAGTTCCTTGAAGTGATTTACATAAAAGGTCTGAACAAACCTTATACCTAAATTGTAACAGCGAGGAGACAATAATTATCCCTAAAATATAGAGCAGACGTAAACTTTCAACACCCCGATACGCGTATGTTTTAGGCCCTTTTGGCCGGCATCCTTTGTCCCACCTTGTTATATGAATCCTGAGTGCTTTGAAAAATTTTAGGGGGCCCCATGACCCCCTCCGTTAAAAAATTTCCCTAAAGTTCACACATATTTAAGATTGGATAGCTGGCATTTTATACGCATATTAGTATATGCACTTAAGTGTTTATGTGCCTGTGTAGCTGTCTAAGTCTTGTCAAATTAGAAGTTATTAAAGTTTAACTTTTTTATTCAGGCTTTTAACAAAATATTGCATTTGAAATACAACACTTCACAACAATTTCATATGACCATACAATGAAACTTTTATATATTTGACCACTCGACTACAAGAACAACATATTTGAGCAATTTTCTTTAGATATTTTCAGTTTCATTAAGAAAAGCAGGACGAAGTAAGAAAACAAAAAAAAAAAAAAAACCGAAAAAAATGGTTGTGAAATCTTTTTCCATCTAACAAATTATTAAGTTTTACTTTATTATATCATGTTTTATAAAGCTGTTGTTGTTTATGCTTGTATGTGTGCATGTTTATTTTCCTTGAGCATGAAAAAAGATCACAAGAACTTCAATAAAAATCGAAGAAATATATTGAATTTAATTGATATTTAGTTTGATATGAAAATACAAAAAAGTTTTGCAACTCCACAATTAAAAAGTTGTTCTTTACAAGAGAAAATTATAAAGGAGATAACCAAAGGAACAACTATTTAAGTATTTGGCCGGATGCTTTTGAAAGGAAAGTTTCATTAATATCAAATTTTTATAGTCAAATATTTTTCAATGCATAATGAAAATCTATAGTCTACCGAAAAAGCTTTTAAAATTTGATTAGGACCTACTAAAACTCGGATACTTTGAACTGCTTACGAATATTTATAGAGATTATGAGAAAACTATTTTAGTTATTAAATATAATTTAGCATTATTTACGTTGTGTAAAGAATCAAATTTTCCCTACTTTTACCAAAAAAAAAAGCTTATTTACATGGAGTAACTAAGAATTATTTCTATATTGAACTCTAAAAAGCTTTCATAATTTTAGTCGAAAGGTACTCCTCAGGAAGGGGATGAGACGGTAGCACACATTGTGTGCGAATGTCCAGCGCTGGCTAGCATAAGACTTAGGACCCCTGGCAGGCACTTGTAAAGTGTAAATGCCATGGTGGACCTGAGCCTTAAACAAATGCTAGCAATTACAAGAGTCTCCGCGATGAGGAAGAAGGTCGACAGCCAGCAGTCGACAGTCTGAAATCACTATAGTTGATGGTGAAGGCTCGTAGTAGTACAAAACTTAATTGAGACTCAGGTAATCGTAAATTACAAATCTGTTGTCTGAAATTAATTTGCGATGAGAAGGGGGTCGAAAAGGCACCCATAAAGTTAGCGGTCTGCTTCGATATTTCCCCTACCTAAAAAAAATGTGTGATTTTACAAAACTTTTGATTTACTTCAACAGCAATTAAATTCTAAACATTGGGGGTTATGCAAGTCATGCTAATGTTTCGCTTAAATTAACTGGTTTTTGTGTGTTTGAATTCCTTTATTTTAGCCTGTCAATAATAATGATCAAACAAATGTCTGGAACAGTTCACCTGCATTACCTTCCAATTACACCCCATGTTTGCCACTATAGACAGAAATGATGAAAAATATTACCGACACTTTATGCCATCTATTCAGATGAATTTTGTAAGGCTAATGCAATTTATGTTTCGTACATATCCTTTGGCCATGTAAAAGGTCTCCCTTTGGAAACTAAAAGTGAAGAACAACAACCAGCCAAATTGAACAAACGATAATGTTGCCAAAATAAAATACAAAAGTAGAATAGATGAAAAAAATTGTTATGTCTAAAATGCGCAAAAAATATACATCATTTAGACGCGTCATTTTTTTTTCGACAACGTGTTTTATACGTTTTTGGCAATTTTAAGAAAAATTAAACAAAAAAAAATGGCGAATTCACATAAAAAATATACTTAAGGCTCGAACACACACTCGGGCATAAAATACACATATTGGGATGTATGGCTATGACCATTGGCGCCACCTTATGTCCTCCAACCACACAGGACAATTTATGGGAATTAAATATTCTATGAGTATTGGTTGCATGCTAAGGTTTAAAATAAAAATCGTCTACTTGGCTTGTGTGCTATTACGCAGAGCATTTGAAAAAAAAAAACTAAAAAAAATTTATATATTTTTATATTTCGTTTGGTTTGTGTATTGGGAAAGCGCGAAAAAGTCTTGGCAGACGGGCTGGTATGACACATAAAATATTTCTGAAATTTCACAAAACATATTTCTTAATAATTTCCCGCTCATATGTAATGCGTGCTTATGAAAATAGTAAACAATTTTTCCCACTTAAAAAAATCTTCCCCTTATAGTTTTCCTCTCTGCTAGTTTTCCTTTAACTTGCAATTTATTTCCTGTGTTGTAGTAGTGTTTTATTAAACTATATTGCTTTTTATTTAATATTATTTTTATTTATCTGCATGTTTTTTGGCTTTAGTTTCATTTGCCTACTTTTTTTGAAATAAAACTGTCTGTCATTTAATTAGTGAACAATTTGGTAAGGCTTAACTGTAGTTCGAAATTTTATTTCATTAAGTGGCTGCCAATAGCGATACAAAATAGCAATAGCAACCGGAACAGTTAGAAGCGAAGAGCGAGTGTGAGAGCGAGAGAGAGAGAGATGGAGTGAAATAGAGAAAATTGAAAAGAATTGCCAACAAATTAAAATTTTGATTGCTGTTACTATGTGAAATGCCATCATCTTCTATGCCAGTTTTTTCAATTTATTTAGCGACTTAGTTTCATGTAGCCAATTATGGAAAATTTCTTTCTTAACAGAATTAAAAATAATTAAAAAACGCCAAATTGGAGAATATTTTTCAAGGGGAAACGGAGCGTATGAGTGATATTTAAATTTATAAAATATTATTTCACCGGTACGTATGAGTGATATTAAATAAGTTGAAAAATTTCGTAATCATAAGCTCTAGAGGCATATTCTACTTCTACAGGAGTATATTGCACTATTATTGACGCCATAATAACACATGGCCAGCCTATTTTTTTCCAAAAATATTTTTTCTTCATCTTTTGATAAAAAGGCATATCAAAATTAAATAGTACTTAAGCTTCTTTGTAGAATAGCAGTAACATTTTCTAATATTCCAATTTTAAGCACCTCTACAGAGTGGTAAAAATTCTCCCTTCTTTAAATTATTATAACCGCTTTGAGTGCTATATTTCCCTGAGTCATGTATCTTAATTGCGTTGCAGTTGTTGCATGCATTTGGGTGCCTATATAGTCTTTTACGAACACATCATTAGTTTATCAGCGGCTATGAGCGATTTAAAAAAAAATTCCAGTGATAATTAATTGTACGATCTTGAGTGCAGTGAGTCGGTTGAGGCGTAATATTTTGTCCCGTGTAGTTAAAAGCTCCCCTCTTTTATATGAAAATAGTTCAATATATCCAATGAATCTAATATTCTAGATTGACCAGAGGTCTCACCAAGCGTTCGAAATTGAAGCGGCTTCACAATAATTTCGTTAGGATTATTATCAAATGCTGCAGTTTTGTTTATTTAAATGAATTTCTTTATACAATTCATTGATTTTTAGTACTGAACATTGTAATTTTGTCTCCTCCACGAAATTTAATGACCGCTGAAAGTTCTCTTGATCTGTTCTTCATTTGTCGTTGCTATTATCAATTTTTGGCCTGTTTTTAAAACGGTATGCGTAATCTCATGTTGGTAGAAATACTTTTCAGTTACACACTGCAATTATAAGTTGAGTATTTGGTAAATTCTGATCTATTAATAAAATTCATTAATTCGTTAAATATTTTTTTTCGTTCAATTTGTTGGAATAATTTTAATGAACTTTTTCATAGAATCAATTAAATATTTAATCAGCAAATAACAAAATTTAATTAAATTAATAATGAAAGCTATTAAAAGCTTAAATTTTTAGACTAAATTAAAAAAAAAAACATCGCATACAGATGAAACCGTTTTGCTTGGTGACATAATAATTGAAAGGTATAGAATCCATTTGGCTTCGAAATCTTCCTTACTTTTGCAAATTATCCGGAGTTTTTGTGTTTGCTAGAAGATAAAAGAACCAAAAATTACACTGAAGATGGCACATAGCTGAAACCGGTTTGTCTCCAAACCAAACTGGACAAGGGATGACGGAAATTCGTTCCAAAATTCTACATAAAAGAGGCAGTTGTAACAAATAAAAAAATATAAGACTTTAAGGAACTATATTATGTTCTCTAGAAGTCTGTCGTTTAGAGAAGTAGCCACTAATATTGGCAGAAAAATTTCCATAAACTTTATTGTATTATCTCGTCAAGATTCATTATTTCTAAGCTTCATTGCACCTGAGAAATTTTTAACTTTTCCTCATTTTCCCTCACATTCTCTACACAATATAAAAATGTCCACATGGTCCACACGCCATACTTGTAATATGTGGTCTGGTCTAGGATTTTTTCATTATCTCATACTCCACTATTTAGCGAATAAAAATGAAATACTGAAAGCCGGAAAAGAGGTTAATACATCACAGCATCAATAAATGTTGAAAAACAGACAAAATGTGAAAAAAACAACTCAGAATCAAATGCAGCATTTAATTTGCTACAACAAAAGGATGCAATATTAAAGCAAAAGAAGAAAAGGAAAAACTTTAGAAGAAAACCAACAAAAAACTAAATTAAATAGAAATTACTCTAGTTTTTCTATTTTCACTTTGACCATTTTGTTTAGTTAAAGGGGTAAAATGCAAAAAAAGCAAACTGTATAGAAGGCTAAAGCATTTAATTGCATTTTTCTCTAACGCAAAACCAACAAGAAAAACGTAGAAAAAAACATAAAGAAATGTATAACCCCTTGGAGCCTAAAAATAGGCTGTAGTTTTTTACTATTGCTGATGCCTTGTATAAGAACTATAAGATATTTAAAAATGAGATGATTTGAGGAGGAAACCCACTATCCTCTGCTGCTGTCTCAACCGAAACGCTAAAAAAATCCCCAAAACTATACACAAAAACTATATGAAATTTGTAAAGGTTGTATCGTGCAGAGAGCCTGTCATATGCCTGCTTCTGAAGTATGAGTGAGAGCGTGTCAAGCGGATGGGTGGCTGTGTGTGTTTGGTGTGTGTAGAATAGTGTTTTATATATAAACAAGGGCGGAGCCTATATGATGTATGCAAGTGTGTGTGTGTGTGTGTGCGTGTGTTTGTTCTACTCTGCTATTTTTATGTTAAAAAACGAGTAGGTTTAACCATTCTGCCTGCTGCTTATCTTTGCTGGGTATAAACAAAAAACGCATTTTTTTCGTAATTTTTTTATGCAATATGCTGACGCCAGCCTTAGTTATCGTTGATAATATATTTTTTGTTCTACGTATTTGGTCATTTTGCACATTCTATAGCCATGGCTGTATTGTTGTCCACACACATACATTTTTTATATAGAAATTTTTCTCAATTTCTGTACTGATCTTATTCGTTTTATTTTGTTTCATTTAAATACTTTTTAGGTTTATTTATTTTGTTACAATTTTTTTTTTTTGGTTCAGCTTTTTACATTTTTTTGCATTATGTGATTTTGTGTATTTTTAATGGTTCTGCGTGTTTCATTTTGTACTCAACCACCCAGATGAAACTGGTGCTAAAATTTGTTATATAAACTTTTTTCTCTTCGCTATCTGCTACGTTTAAAAATCTTGTGGGTTTTTATAGTTAGGCCTAGCAAATGATAAATGACTGGGTACAAGAGGAGATGGAAAAAATGTCGCCTGTTTTAGTTTGCAATTCTTTTTTGTCGCCAATTTGTAAGAGTTCTTTAAACTTTATGTCGAGTTTTAGTTTTTTTCTGGACTAATTATAACAAAACTGCAATTTAAGTGATTTTATTATGTGAATTATTTTTAAACGTAACGCGACAAGGAATAACCTTGTATTCCCATGCTTACTTTCAGGAACGCCGGCGATGTTTGAGGTAAACCTAGTAATTACTGATTAAACCTACGTTAGTTTGGCAGCAGTGTTGAAAGCAACATGGCTGCAGCAGACTTTTAAAATCGATCTTTCATACTGATATATCCTTTAGATTCGTTGTAATTAAACATTTGTTAACAAAAAAAAAAAAAAAATATTTACTCTAATTAAAGCTTTTGTTCAAAATTTTATTAAATTTTTTATTGACTCAATTAAATATTTACTCAAATCGCATATTTTATATATTTTTTTGTTGGATCAATTATTAAGAAACCTATTTAAAAAATTGGAATTAATTATAAAGAAAAAAAAAACATTTTTTATTAAAAACATTAATTAAAACAATGAAAAGAGTAATAAAATTTAAAATTCAAACAAAATGTTTGATTGATATAAGTATTTTTTTTTTGTGTACAAAGTTTTATTAACTAGTTGGGTTTGCACTCTAATATATTAAACTGTTGTTCCTGTCGTGTTTTTATGGCGTTTGACGTTTTAATTAATTGGCTTTTCAGTCCTATATGCTTCCTTCGGCTAAAACTATTTTTTCTTGCCATCTACTAAATTTCGCGTTAAGCTATAATATTATGAGCGGAAAAAATTTACTAGTGCGAATTGATTGATCCACCCAAAGAAAAAACATGGTTGTGATATGATCACGATAACCAAATTGTGTTCTCTACAACCATATGCTGTTGCGGTATACAAGTAATGCTTATTTGCAAAACGTTTAAACATTACTGTGGTGCGATAAACAAGTTATTGTTCGCATTTAGGCATTAAGTAGTCATTACACAAAAAAGTTGCAACATGGTTAAGTTGAACAACACTATTTGTGCTAAACAAATTCTAACTGTAAAGTAAGTCTACTAACTAGACCAAAATAATATATTAGCTTCTTAATAGGCATAATATAGTCTGTAAAACTCTTTCACATTTACTCAAAGTAGGAGGATGCTCTGGCTGAAGTGGTTAGCGTATTGACTATAGCAATCAATGGCCTTCGTGACCTGTGTTCATACCCCAGCCGCTGCCAATCAGTAACATCATTTGTAGCTTTTCTATCGGTTTAGTATGACCATATTATTATTACATTTAATAATAATATGGTTTGTTTACAACCGTATAATTCAATGATAATACGTTGCTTTTAGATTATAGTTATCTCAACCTTGTTTCTTCTTTGCGTGTATGCACATGGGGATACAGCTAATTGCAATCACTGTCGTTGTGCTTTCGCAACCTAAAAAAATATAATTTACAACCGTCAGTAAGTTTTTCGATTATCGTCTGCACCTGCTCTAGTGGATTTATCTGATGGTATTTTTAGCATTAGCACCTTTTGGCACACATATGTTAACGGTAGCATCTTGAGTTTTTAGAACAAGAAGTAAAACGTTTGCTGAGAATTCGGAAACCAGTTGCTATTCGGCTCTACAATTGCCAATGCTGCAATTCAAGGCTTCCAATGGATGACTGGTGGTGCAATGTAAAATTACATAAAGTTCTCTCAAGACTAGGGTGAAATTTACAGCCATTTAGGCGTAGTTTTTTGTAGCTTCATACTCTGCTACAGTTTCTCTCTTGCTGATAGAAATTTATCAGAATCAAAAGAATGGCTTGCCCCTGCAAATGCTTCCAAAACAGCCAAGTGGTGGTGACGGTGCTACTATTCCTACGGGCTCTTCATAATTAGCATTAAAGCATATGAAGGATACTTTCAGTACTATGGCCCTCTGGAACATTAATCTGTTTGCCAGGTTTTGTCAGCTAATATTTTCGGAATTTATTTAAATACCTGTATACACTTTCCTTTTGTTCTAAATACTTGGAGGATAATTAGTCCTTAAGATTTTTTTCTCTTTTCTCCTAAAGTTTAAATCTTTAGTAGACTAATGTGTTAATTATTTTAAAACAATGTAACATATTTTTGTATTATTTTGCTACTATTCTACTGCTTTAAGAGTTTTAGAGTAAAAAATATACTTCTGTTTGCTTAAATAAAAATTTAACTAATTTTGCCTAAAAATCTTGAATTGTTAAATAAAAAGGAATCTGTGGCGAAAAAAATTGATTTTAATAAAAGTATTATATACAAATAGTGATATACATGGTGGGAAATTGACTGACCTTGAGAGTGCCGTCAATAGTAAAATTATTGAAGTTCAATTCACAAAAATAGCCTCTAAAATCAGACATACGAGAACAAAAAACTGATAAAAAACACAAAAACAAAACAAAAATGTCTATAAAATAAACGTAGATACATTTTTATAAATAAATATATAAAAAACTTTACAAATTTATTTAAATAAACTATACACACACACACACACACCCAAATATAGTTGCTCTATAGTACACACACACATGCAAACAAACGTATGGCTAAATATTACTTGGCAACATGCGGACTAGACATACGGAAGTATTGCTAACTGATACGCATACAAAAATCATTGTATTGTTGTATGTGTTTTTTCTCTATACTTGCATACATTCACATACAGACAATGCAATATAAATAAAATATAATAAAAAATAGCAAACGTTTTTATATATTTTATATAAATAACAAATATTCACAGCATTTTACATATATGGATGCGTATCTTTAGATGTGTATGTGTGCGAGTGTGTATGCTCACAAGTTGTATTTGTTGTTATATAGAACAAACCTTTTAGTCATATAAACAAAATCCAATAAATAATAAAATATATAAGCCAACAGCACGAAACCTCACCAAAAAACCTCAGGAAAAAAAGACAACGGAAATGCATTTATCCCAATAGATGATTTTTTGCTACGTTCTGTTATTCACAAGATATGTGAAAACTGCAGTTTTAGGTGCAGCACATAATGCCTCATATGCAATTGCAACATCTGCAGGCATATATTTCAATTCATATATCTGCAAGGATATGTAATGGAATGTGTAAACGCAAGTTGTACGCACAAGCCTACATAAAGTAAATTTATATAAAATGCAAGTAACGCGTTTTTAGGCCAGGCCATTCACTTAACATAGATGCACAAACACATGTGCAACATTTCAGCGCAGTAAAAATGCATTTTTATAAAATATATTTAAAATATAGAACGCTCCACCACTATCAGTTAGAAGATTCTTAACTGGCATGAGAAACAGCTGTTGCATTTGTTTTTATTTAAAAAAACACACACACACACATTGTGATTTTTGAAACAAATAGAGAGCATACGAATTGACCAAAGTGTTTTTAAAGGTCATTTTAAAAAGTGCATTGAATTGTATAGTATTCATCAAAACAATGAAAAATATGGCGAAAGAAAGAAAATCACATTGGCGAGAGGGTTTTGGCATAGTGTTCTCTATGCGCAACAAATATGCAAAAAAAAGTATTCAAGTACAAGTAGTCAAACACAAAGTTGTTTCAATAATTACCTGAGGCGTATGATGGTTGTTATATAAATTAAATTAATATCAATCATACGTAGTAGTAATTATACGTTGTGTTATAACACTATGTGACAAATCGGAAAAGTTGGAAGTACTCTTAATGAGACCTAGTACGTGTTATAGGCATATTTTACTAGATAATTTTCTCATTATTTGAAATTCGATTACTTCCGCAAAATCGAAAGTTAACGATAAAATTTTTTTTTTAAATTATTTTTAATTGTGAAAATGAGTTTTTGCGACTTTTAACAGTGTTAAATATAGGACAAGCTAGGCTTCTTTAATGCGTTTGACGAATTTTTAATCGGCTAATTTGAAATTTTATTAATTTTTTTCAAATTTGTTTGAAATTCTTTTAATTTTCTTCAAAAGCATTTTAAGTAGCGAGTAAAATAAGATCAGAATTGTTAAAATCGAAAAGGCATTTCTAAAGATATATTTTTGTTAAGGTTAATTTCTAATAAAACCTAAGATAAATAATTTTAGTATGTGGAATTATTCTTAGATTGTAAACAATTTGAAGTGTAAATTTTCGTTCGCGCGGAAAATGGCACATAGCCGAAACTTGAAAAACTTTTGAACACATTTTTCATTACATTCTCACACATTTCACGCGGTATTTCATTAATTTCATTACGAATCTTTTGTTTGAGTTGCTTCAGCGTTTCTGGTTTGTTTGCATAAACCTTGCTTTTCAGATATCCCCACAAAAAGAAGTCTAGAGCAGTCAAATCAGGCGACCGTGGAGGCCAATCAACATCGCCATTCCTTAAAATAACTTGTTGTGGAAAGAGGTCTCGCAGTAATTCCATTGTAATCCTGGCTGTATGCGATGTCGCACCATCTTGTTGAAACCACAGGTTAGTCAAGCCCAAAGCATGCAGTTGTGGCGTTAAAGAGTTTTCAGTCATATCACGATATCGCTCCCCATTGACAGTTACCGTTACGCCGTTTTCGGTTTCAAAGAAATAAGATTCAATGATTCCTCCTGACCAAGTTGCACACCAGACTGTAATTTTTAATGGATGCAAAGGTAAATTATGAATAGTTTGAGGGCTTTCCATTGGCCAGAACCGACTATTCTGTTTATTCACATATCCATTCAAATGGGAATGTGCCTCGTCACTGATTATGATTTTTTTCATGTATATCGGGGTTGTCATGGATAAGCTGTAGCATCCTGTTGGCATATGTACGGCGGCCTAAATGGTCTTCTGGAAGAAGCTCTTGTGTCAACTGAATCTTAAATGGAAACAAATGCAAATCTTTGTGCAAAATTGTCGCCAAAGTTATTCTTTGAAGACCAAGCTCCTGAGCACGGTGTCGAATTGAGGTTGATGAATTGTTTTGAACAGGAGTAATGTTTTCAGCCGGTCTTGCAGTACGTTGTGGTCCATGCTTGGGTCTATCAGCTACAGTCCATCTTTCTTCGAAATCATTCACTACGCGATAAATAGTGCGTCTTGTTGGCTCGTTGTGTCTCCCAAAAATTTCACGTAACTTTCTCATCGTCACAGTAATGGATTATTGATTTTGATAAAATGTTGGTTTACCGAATATTTTTCCATAATAAGGCTTCCTATCATTATTTTTGCCGCTTGTACTGCTTTGATAATTGGTATAAGCGTGAATAGATTTGTAGCAGTTGCATTTTAGAGGTTAAACAATAGAAGCCGCAATGATTTTGACGTTTTGAAGTGCAGTAGAGTTGCATTATCAAGCGTACCGTATAAAGGAAGATTGCTATTTTTGTCAAACCAATGTCGTTGATGAACACTACAGATCACGTGGACGTATAAAATATGCGAATGTTTTAAAAGGTACGAATCCAGCACTTTGACTTATACCTCCTCGTGGCTAAGTAAGACAAGCAGACAAAAGTTAACATTCTCTAAAAACCTCTAATCCACGGTGGAATAGCATACGCCAGGGAAACGTCGATATCAGTCTATTTCCAGATTTAATACAGAATTACTCGTGCAGATGGTGCTTTGAGTGGGTGGAACTCTTTTTCTCCAGTACAGGGATGAATCGGGAAGCCTCGCAAGTAGTGCAGAGATAAATCTCTGAACAAACTCCCGTTTTAGTTGGCCAAGTGAGAAATTCTGGTGAGATTGACAAGGATGAGGTAAAAGCTAGAAATTACTAGACACAACGTAATAAAGAAGAATGCTAGCAGCCACAAGTCCATAGATTGAAATCACTACAGTCAAGATTAAAGGCTAGTAGCAGCACGCAATGCAAATGGGAGTAAGGTATTCGTAAATAACAAATCAGGTGTCTGAAGTAAATTTGAGGAAAGACCGATATCGAAAAGGGACGCTTAAAGATAGGGGTCTGCTTCCATATCCTGGCTACATTAACAGTTTCGACTCAAAGGAAATTGATAATCCCTTTGCCCCAACTTAAGTACAGAATTTGGTCTCAAATATAAATTATCATGACCTTGTGTGTGACACAAGTTCGTCTCGGTTGAAGCAGAGGATGATAGTGAAGTGTTCTTCAAATGTTAAACTTCAAAGAGGTCATAAAGAATCTCGCATTATCCGAACAGGTTACAAAACCTGATGAAGATGGTAACAATCTCATGTATTGCATCGACCAGAGGATTGAGAATTATTTTTAAATGGATGGAAAAGTAAGTGTAAGTATTATTATAAATTCGGTGTTTTGCAACAAAAAAATCTCCAAAATATTTATCTATTAAAAATTGTTGAGAATTAATAAGGATCGTGTCCTGAAGAAGGCCTGTAAGACTACACTTAATTACTTCAAAAGCATATCTTTGATGTTACCCCGTATAGTTTAATGAAGGCAAAGTCATAACAAGTGAACTTCAAAGTATCGAGAAATTATGGAACCGCTATCGTGTCAGATATTAGACTCTAGCAAAGCCTGCACAAGATTCGCTATTTCCCAACAATTTTTCGCTCTACGATGGGATCTGTTTCTAGCTTTGTTGCTAATACAATAGGTAGAATAGACAAATTTGTTTTAGCGAGCAACCTGAACTAGAACACTCCATATTTTGTCACAACTGCAAAAGAATCGATTAAAAGGACATCATTTCAGGTTCATGGAGATGAAGCTTTTACTGTCAGGTAAATTTCAAGTAAGTACAGCTTAAGCTATTACACAGTCTTCGGCTTTTGGCTTACAGGATATCCTTAATCCACATTTACAATCCGGCAAAAATTCAGCTGCTGTCAGCCAACATTAGGCATATTATTCACCAAGCAACAATTAAATTGTTCAAAGGCGTCATCCAAGATTTTAGAAGGGACCTTTCTAGAACAGTTGCAGACAGAATTAAATTAATTTAAAATGATAATGGACAAAAGTGATTCGATTTTATTGTTAGAGACAACACCCGATTTAATTGAATCTTTTATTTTTTTTTCATATATGACAACTACCAAATCCAGATAAATAAATTGCAAGTTATTATAAAATTTCTTTGTCTAAAATTTAATAACACACAGTTAGTAGTTGTTTGTCAAAAATCCCTCTTAACCAATTAATTTAAAATATATTAATTAAAAAATAAAAATATTTTATTTCTGCTCCTTCCTTCCTCTCCTCTATTTTATCGCCAGTTATTCTATTTGTTTTGTTTCTTTTATGGAATAAAATTTCAGTGTTTGTTTAATTTTATTTGTAACATTTCACATGTTGTTGTATAATCATTTATACATACATATGTATGTGTGTGTATTTGAAGAAAGCCACATACACAAATAATTTATATAGAAGAAAGGGAAGAGAAGAAAGACTCGTGGAAAATGATAAAACAGACAGTTAGTTGCTTGGAACTTATTTCGTAATGCTGATGGTGCTCCTGCAGCTGCTGATATTTGCTACTTCCGTGTCTACCACTGTGTGATGTATTTGTTATTGCTGTTTGAATAACAATGTAGTTGACTTCTTTGTTTTTTTTTTTTTTTGGTGTGTTTTATTTGTTAAATTTCGACAATTTTTTCGAATGCTATAGTAACAAAAAAAAACCTCACAGACGACGCGGTTTTCACTATTTTTGTGTTTTATTTGTTTTTAAACAAACATTTTGTTGGGGTTCTCATTATACGTTTTCCATATAAATATATTTTCATCAGGAGTTTGATATGAGGGTTACGTTTTTATGTTACATGTGTGTGCTTCGATACATATACATATACAAATGTATGTATGTCGTGGTATTTGTAGAAAAATATAACATTTGAAATGGTCATCGACGTGAACTTTTTTAGTTTCTTTTTTAGCGATTGCTGCCGTGAACACACATTTTTTTTTGTTTTTTCTTATAAAATTTCGTGTTTGTTTAAAAAAGTTGCATTAAAAATTTTAAATGATAAATGAAATAACAATATGTAGAGGTAGAATTTATTCAGTTAAAACGAACATAATTGATGCGATATTAAAAAGTGGTTTACAAAATTCGAAAATAAATTTTGGAAAAGCCAACATCATATTTTAATTTTTTTTTTTTTTTATTTATTAGTTCTATATTTGTTAATATTTTTATATTTATCAAAATGTTTTCAATTTTTTTATATATTTCTTAATTTATTCTAATATTTTTATTTTAAAATAACTAAAATGTTTGAGGGAGGAACTTTCTATAAGCCGATGTCGTATATATTTTGTTTGTCTAAAAAGGCCCTAAATATTTTAAAACTTAAAAAATATTAATAAAACATTTTATTAAGCAACAATTTTAACAAATTGGTGTGCTTTCTTTAAAAGAAAAATGTTACCTTTTTTGCCCTCTTGTTATACTTGTCCACAAAAACGGATGCTTCTTTTTAGATTTTACCCCCAACAATGTCCTTTGATCTGTATCAAATCCCATATAATAAGTGTGTGTTAAAAAGGCACTCCTCAACAGGGCAACATTTTAATTAAGAAACGAAAACGCCAAAAGGTTTATTTAAAGTAAAAGTTTTACTAAAAATTTAAGTTAAAAATTAGGAAAAAAAATAAAAAATTATTACCCAAATAAAGTGAAAATCCCTTAGCACTTAACAAAGAGAGAAGTTATAAAAGAAATTTTATTTAACATTTTCTTCAAGTTTCAAAAACATCATTATTTTTAGGATGCCTCTATTGCCTCCAAACAATGTTTCTAAAAATTTTCTGGGCCAAAAAATGTAATTTAAAAATTTTATTGCACAAACATCGTGATTAAATCACACATGTATTTAATACAAACCTTTCAGTAAAGTACTCACGAGAACATGAAGAAAAAATATTGTGCTACAATTTTCGTAGAACAATTTTCAATGAAATATATCGAGAAAAAATATTTCCTTAAAGTTGAATGAGCTACTACACACTATACATAAATCATTTAATAATAGTTAAAAAAGAATTTTAAGTCAAAAGTATTTACCTTGTAAACGCATTACTGTCTTTATAAAGAAAAAGCGAGTGTTTAAACAAATTAATGTCTACCAAAAAATTCTTATTAATTCGACACATTGCGCTCGACGAGATAGCTCTCCCAATACTATGCAGTCTTTTATTAATAAGATTTGAACACAATAAACTAGTTATTACATCGGCAACACTTAATAAGTTATAATTTACAGATAAGATTTGAATACCTATTGTAAATTTCCTTAAATGGAAAGAAAAAATAATAATTATAATTTGATATACCCTTTATTAGAGTTCCATAACTGCAGTTAATATCTTTTGATAAAATATGCCTAAAAAACACAAGCTTAATGTAAAGCCATCTCTCAACTGCAATAAAAAATAGTGGGCCCCTTAATGTATGCAGCAATTTATTTTCTAAATCGCAATTAATATTCCTCATACGCTGTGTTGTTACATGCATGAATGTAACCCTTAAATGAAATTTATTTTTCCAACCAACAATAACTACAACTACTTACATTAAATTATTATTTTTTACTTCTTTTTATTGTTGTTGCTATTATTGTGTTAATATGTCTCATACTATTTGCTCTCTCTCTCGCCCTCTCTCTTACTCTTATTTTTTGTAAGCATTAGCAATATTTTTTCTCATACCTTCTGCCCATTTGCAACATTAACTATATTTTTTCCGCACATTATTGTAGTACTGAACACACACTTGCACGCACACATGCACACACACTTCAATTAAATTCATGCTGTGTGTGAGTATTTCGCGCGCATTATATGCGTCGCCAACCGAATCAAAAAACGAGCCGTATAATGTGTTGCGATTGGCTTAGAAAATTGTGCATAGTGGGCCTTGTATAATTTGCTTTTAACTGTGTGTGAGTAGGCTTGGCTTGGATACTTGGATACAACGAGTAATACTTATACAAAGCATTGCTAGAAAATACATTTTCTAACAAATGTTGTTCTTGTTGTTTAGTTTTTCGAATTCTTATTTTCAGAGATTTTTTTTATGTGTGTGTGTCCTTTTTATTTTCCTTGTATTTACGAGTATGTGTATGTGCGTATATGAGCGCTTGTACACAATATTTTTATCTGACATTGCGTTAATGTGAAAAATTAAAGGAATAATAACAATTTTCCTGCCGTCTTTGCTGCTGCTGTGCTAAATATTTATGAGCGCTTAGAAGTAGAGAGAACGCCGTGTTGTTGCCTCTGTCGCTATAAAAGAAAATAAGAGAGCATTTTAAGGGTCATGTGTAAGAGTATTTAGAAAACTTGCTGATAGTAGTCTAAAAAATATTTTAAGTAGGAGCTTTTTGGATTTGCCAAGCAAATTAAATTTCTATCAAATATTTTTTTTGTAAATTAAAAATACTTCATAAAAGTTATGACGAAAATATTTAGCCAACTTCTAAAATTATTGTTTCAATGTACTACGGCTGACAAATTTGTATTTAATAAAATCGGTAAATACTGAATAATAAGAAGAAAATAATCTTAATGGCAAAACTAGAATGCAGAAATTCTCAAGTTAATGAAAGTAATTTCCGAAATTCACAAAAATACTTTAGGTTGTTTTTGTGACTGGTAAAATTGTCCTCATTAACGGGTATTAGGGCTGGAAATTCTCAAGAAATAATTTTGTCTTTTTTCGTTACAAAAAGATTGTATGCAAAATTGCTAAAGCCACGGGAATTTTCAGGTCTATACATTTGAAATAGAAAATTCCTGAGAATTCTCGTTTAGAATTTTTGTAGGCAAAATATTATACCAAAGTTTTGTTTTCGAAAAGTAATAATTAATAACTAATTAATAAATATTTTGTAGCCGTTAAAAACGCATGCACAGCTTTAAGTCCCTAACATCTGTTTGCGAACTAAAAATGTTCCTGAATATTTCAGTCATAATTCAAATTTGTATTAAAAATTTCTGATGCTGGTATAATATTTTTAATAGATTTTTGAGGCCGTTAAATTTTATTTCAAAATTTTCAAGCTCGTAATTGTTTTAGTAAAATTATTTTAAAATTTTTTGGACTAAAATTTATGTACAAATTTTAGAAGATTAAACTTGAATAAGAATTTTTTGCGACGTTCAAATATTTATTAAATATTCTGCAGGCGCTGTAAAACGTTTTGACGCCGTTAAAATTTGTAGTTAAAATAATTTTAAATTTTTACTAAAATTGAATTTAAATTTTAGGCACAAATTTATTTTAATGTAATACTAATATTAAAATTAAACTAAAAATATTAGTGAATAATTTTGTGCTAAAAATCTTCTCTCGAACTGATTATTTTTAACATCGATTGCCAATTGGCAATAATAATTTTGACGCCGTTAGAACTCTTATTGACAACAGGTAACGCTACGGTAATGCTAAAAAATGTAGTCCAAAAAAGTTGCAATTATTTTTGATGCCGCTAAAAGTTTAATAAATACGATTCTTGATTTGATTTTCCGACAAGGTGATATCGATTTTTGAAACAAACAATTCGGCAATTTCTTTTTGGAGAAAAACCGGTTTCGGCTATATGCCATCTTTACCGTTATTTTTGGTTCGAAAAATCTTTTATTCCTCATTTTTTGACGCCGGTAAAATTTTTATTAAATACATTTTTACGCCGTTTTTTAGTGAGAATGAATTTCTTACTAATATAAAATTTAACTGAAAATATTAGTAAATAATCTTCTGCTAAAAATAGTTTGTCACTGTTAAAATTGAAACACTTTTTGATATCGTTAAAATTTTTATTTAAAATTGGTGGCGTTCTTAAAATGCTTAAAAAATTTCGACATCTTTCGAATTTATAGCAAATATTTCTGCCGCCGTTAAAAGTTTAAAAAACAATTTCTTAAGCCAATAAAATTTTGGAAACGATTTTTGATACCGTAAAATCTTTGCTAAATATTTCGCATGCCGTTTCTGTTTAAACTAAATGTGGTACAAAGTCGTTTAAATTTGTCGACAGGCATTTTCGAAAATTTTTTTAAAATAATTTTTAATAAACTTTTTTGCGGCCGTTCAAATTTTTATTGAACTTGTTTTGATGCCGTCAAATTTTTGAATAAACTTTTCTTGACGCTGCTAAAATTTTGATTACAAATTAGTTTTAATTTTTTACCAAAATTAAACTTTTAATGAAAATTTTACTAATTAATTTTATGCTTGAAAACTTTTATTTCTTTTGAAAGTTTTACTGAACCCTTTTTGGCGCCGTTAATGTTATTAGTTCAAATTTTTGACGCCGTTAAATTTTTTATAAAAACGAATGACGTTGTTGAAGCTGCCAAAAATTTCGACGCCGTACAAATTTATAGGAAATATTTTTTATACAAAGTTTTGTCTTCCAGAAAATTTTAACAAATTTCCTTAAAATCTGAAATTTTTGTAAAAATATCGTTTTCGCAATATTGAAAGTTAGTTGCAGCAACTGACTAAGTACTTCCTTAATATTAGAATTTTCAATTAATTCTAATGAATGAGTGTTTATTTTATTTTATTGCTTTAATTTTTTTTCCAAGACCCTTTGCTCTTTAAAAGCCTCAAGCAGCTCTTAAAATTGTCTTTGTTGAGAGCTTAATTCTCTTTAATTTTTCTAAAGCAGGCAACTAATACAGAATTCTCTTTCCTTAATTTTCACACATTCGTTAAGGAGACTTCCGTTAGTTAGCTCACAAAATTTTTCCTCATTTTTCCTTGGGGAAATTACAATAAGCAAAAAAATGAAGAATATGTATTTTTTTCCAACACATTTAAGGAAAAAAAAACTACTCCGCGAATAATGCTCACGGCGATGATGGTGGTGGAAATTGCGCGATTTTTTCCTTATTAAGGCAAACACAAGTTTACTTGTATGCTGTGTTATAGTTTTTTTTCCAAAGCGGTTGGCAAACAGAATTTGTGATTGGTCCTTTAGCACAGAATGTTGGATGCTAAGAAAATATGCTGGTTAAACTAAAGCTAAAGCAAAATTTGTTGCTACAACAGTTTTATGCGCATAATTATTTCATTTTTTTTGCTCTATTCTGACTTATTGTATTTTCGTTGTTGTTGTTGTTGCTGTTAGGGATTTATTTTTAAGTTAATAAGGATAATGTGTTGTATATTCTATCTCTGTTTAGCATAATCAATGATTAAATGAAAAGGAAAAAGTTGATTTTACCAAATGCAAAGCAGCCAACATGGTGTGTTTAGTTAATGAATTAAATTTAAGTAGAGAAATAAATTTCTTAAGCATTTCGCTTAGAAGTTTGGGCAAATAGGTATGCAATTTTCATTTCCCTGTTTACAAGTGTCTGTGTTTTTTTGTTTCACGACTTTCCCTTTCTTATTGTTTTTATTAAAAAAAAAAAAATATTTGTTTTTTCTGAATTTCTTTAGACACCTACCCACATTCATGTATTCCCTAGCAAATGTCCTTGACAATCTTCAGACGTTACTTGCTGTTTCCTTTCATTCATCCATATATATTTTTTCCATTTGTCTCTTGAACTCATATATGTAGATGCAAATATGAAAAAGAAGGGGTGGCAGAAAAAAAGAATCATGTGAAATGGTGGCATTGTGCTGTCTGGAAAAGTTGCTACATAAAAATCAAATATCGTTTCATGTCTCCGACAAATTCCAGCAAAAGTATTGGAAAAAATTGGTTAAAATTTCTGTTTTGCTTTGTTTTTTATTTCAAAGAAAGTTTAAAAAATAAATCGAGAAAATATTGACACATCATTTCTTTGCTAACTCCTGCTTGCAAACATTCAGACAATTGTATACGAGTATCCTCCTACTGCTAAATTCTTTAGATAAACTGTTTGCTTATGCCAACTACCCTCTTCATACTCTGTAGAATTCCATGATGTAGGGAGTTGCTGGTTGTACGCCTTACATAGCCGGCAGCTTTTGCAACAATTCTTTTATACTTTTTTTTTTGGATTTTATACCGTCTTTTTCATAAAAAAAAAGAGAGACAGCAAGAAAAAAAAAAAACACAAAAATATTTAAAACTGCATAGAAATCTAAGGAAAATTATTTGAATTGTTTGTCTTTTCGATTTGTCTGCCATGTATCCCTATATCCGTTTTCGTGTGCTCACCAAGTGTTTTGTACGAGCATGTCCGTATGTGTCCTTCTCCAACTGTATTAGTGTTTGTGTCTGGCTTGATTTAGCCACTTGTTTCAGGATGTAGGTGAGTGCTGTTGTTTTGCAGTTAGAAGTTATAAGGTTGAATGACTTTTTTAAAGGATTAAACTTAATTGGTAAAAATATTTGCTTAGAAAGGGCGGGTGGTGAAAATGAGAACAGAAAGAAAATTCTTTTTTTTTAAGCTCTTGATAATGGTGTTTTGCATTTTAGCTTTCTTTATGTAACAAACACAAATGAAAAATAAAAGTGTTATAATAAGTTTTGCGTTTAATATAAAATTTTGAACTAAAACAATAATTATTTGTAAAAAAATTTACATTAACTTAAGTTGAATAAAAAAATAAATTTGGAAAGTAATAAATTTGGTTCCTTAGTGGTGGCTTTAAAGAGACCTAGGTCGTAGGCTACATAAGTTTGTTATTTTTAGAAATTCTATTACATCCTCAAACTAGAAAGTTATCGATAATGACTTGGTAGCCTTTTAAAAAAATATCTCTTAATAATTACCTTTATGATTTGAACAAATCTGCTCCGATTTTAGGAGATAAAAAGAAATAGGGTTACAAACACAGTGCTGCAGAGAAAAAATATATATATAATTTTTTGGATCATATTTCTTCAACAACTTGGTCGGTTGCAAATTATTTAAGGGTACTAAGAAAGCCTAACTTCTTTTCTATTAAACATCGTTTAAAATTCAAAAATGGATGTAAAAATAATTTAGTTTAAAATTTTTTAGTCAACGTAGTCACAAAATATATTTTGTATCGATAACTTGTGATTTTCTAAACATAACAAAATTATCTACCCATATAAGCCTGCAAGCTTCCTATTTGATGTTAGTGAAGAATATGAACCGATTTCAAGCGTTTAAAATGTAGATATAAAATTCTGCAATAGAGTGCAATAAATTTAAAAAATATTTTTTGTTTTTGGCACAAAAATATTAAATTGATTTTAAAATTTTCGAAAATCCCAGATGAAATTATTTAGTGGAGATTTTTAGTCAGAAGACGGCAATTATCATGGCGGATTCCGCGTGTCAAATATTCATTTTAGGTTTCTAATCAACACGTTTTAAGGGGCGCACACAACAATTTTTAATTTATGTGGGAACGCAGCTTCAAACTTTTTCTCAGATCTGGCAGCATAGTTACATTTTTGTCGTATTAAACTTCGTGCGTTGGCAACATTCAGAGAACTTGCTTCAATTTTCGCTTGTAGTAATCGTTTCACCAGACACGCTGTACTTCTTAAACTGGATATATTCGATTAAAACTACAAATTATTAGGTGTTCTTCTGCCAATGAGAGAACGTAAATTTCACAATGCTTCAGTTCAAACTGAAACAAGCCCGCTGATTGCTCGCCATCGCCAAAATATGGAGTCTATCAAAATACATTATGACAAATATGTGATACAATCTTAATCATTTTGGGCACATACACCTTTTTTTGCCTCACTAAAAATTGATAAATTGAAACCTCGTCGTCGATATTGAAGTTTAGTAGTCTTCAACGTGAATGAATTAAGATGTGGAAGCAATGCGAATTCGGTGCTGAGTGAATTCGGACCAAGGTAGAAATTTTTTCGTCTTAAGTCTACTGGTGTGTAGAATAAAAAAAGTAACCAAAGCAAGCATGCGAAAAATTGTTTATTTAAAAATTTATTCTATCTAATTTTATCCTAATTCGTTTTATTATCAAAATTACATTTTCGCTGGGAGAGGAGAGGCTAGTCTCTACGCGCACTTCGTTGGTTGCTTAAGCTAGCTCATCAGGAAAGTCTTCAAACCAAATGAAAAATCTTAGAAAACCTAAAAGAACACAAAAGTTCTCCCTCTTCAACAGTAATTGACGTTAGGTTGTGACGAGCTAATTCATCAGCAGCACTCATGAGGCCATATTATATCTTAATCACCTTAGTTTTGTTTATGTAACTTCGACAATAAACTTTGTGGTGTTTAAGTCATGCCATAAGCGTTCAGTCTCTATATTTTTTATCATATGGAAATATGATTTTTCACCAATTTTGTTTAGACTTCACATCAGTTATATGTAGTGACGCCAAGCGATTAGTCTTTGAAAGGCAAAGTTGAGTATTATTATTATTAATGTATGGGGGGATATCGAAGCAGACCACTTACATTCTGGGTCCCTTTTCGACCCCAATTTCGCTCCTCAAATTGATTTTAGGGAACCGAACTGTAATCACAGCCACCTTACTTTCAATTGATTCTCGTGCTAGCCCTAGCCTTTACTCTTGACTAAAGTGATTTCAGACTGTCGACTGGTAACTGTCGACACTTTTCCTCATCACAGAGTCTTTTGTAATTGCTAGCATTTGTCTAAGGCTTAGTTCCCCCACGGCATTCACATCTAACAAGTGTCTGCCCGTGGTCTTAAGCCTTATGCTAGCCAGTGCTGGACATTCACACACAATGTGCGCTACCGTCTCAGCCTCTTCCAGGCATAGTCTGCAAGTATCATCTTCTACGACTTTCATCTTAGCCAGATGTTACTTGAAGTTTCCATGTCCTGTCACTAACGCAGTGATTCAGTTTAAAGTAGCCCTTGCTGGCCTTCCTGCCGAGGGGCTCTTTGAGCACCATTATAGCCTGTCTACATGTGGTATTCTCCCTCCACCTATTCAGGTGTAATGAGTTTACCCGTTGAAGAACTTTAGCTCGCACTAGGCCATTCCCCAGGGCAACCCTGTGTTCTGGTCCACAGAAATCCACCTCAGATCCCCTTTTTGCTAGTTTGTCTGCTGTTTCATTTTCAGCTGTGCCTATGTGTCCCTTAACCCACATCAATGTCACCTCATTCAACGAGGCACATCTGTTCAGTTTCAGAACACATTCCAGCACCAGTTTGGAATATACGTTCACTTGCGTCATGCGTTTTATAACTGACTGATTATCAAGTGCAATGAGAACCCTTTTCCCATGCACTCGGCTTTGAAGCAAGTGATCCAACGCATGCAGCAACCCAAGCAGTTCTGCCTGGTAAACTGATACGTACCTCCCCAGATACAGACTACAGGACAAGTTCAGCTAAACTGAGAATACACCTGCTCCTGCCCTGCCACTCATAAGAGAACCATCAGTAAAAATGCTGATGTCGGTCTCCATACACTCATTGTGTATAATGCAAAGTTGAGTAACATATTGAATACTGATCGCGGTAGTGCGACATGATGCTGTTGGGTTTATTTACCTGTTAAAAAGAAACGCTTAGGTCGATATGTAAATAAAAAAATTAAAGTCTTAATTCACCGTGTGTTTAGCAGATTTATGGAAATTGCTTTCTTCGTTGTATTGGAACTGGAAATCATACAAAGTAAAAACACGTTTGTGACATGGTCTCAACAAACATAGTATGATCTCTACAACAATACATATTGCTGGGGCCAACATATATTGGTTATTTGCAAAGATCTTAAACAATACTTTAGTTGCGATAAACAAGTTATCGCTTGCATTTTCTTCATTAAATGTTTTTCAACCATAAAAATTTAGTTGAAAAATAATATTTAAGTGGTTGTTGCATTGACTATTAAGCATTCTATGTCTTTAGTCGCCGGTGTTCGTACAGGCGCTGCCCAAATCAGTAACAGCAGTTTTTGCTTTTCTATTGTTCTAAGAGGACTATATTATTGTTATCTAAAATTGCTATATGATTTGTTTACTACCTTATTTTTCAATCAATCGATTTTGCTCCTAGATTATGCTTACCTCCTTTGCGTGTAGAGTATTTCGCGACCATAGTCAAACAATATTCATTTTGTTAGTTCTGTTTACCTTTCAACATATTCTTATCCAAATAGTTTGCATTGACTTTCAAATTCTAATAACTATTGAACTCATCATTGTCGCGGTCTTCAAAAGTCAAATTATTAATTAAGTAATAGTTGTGTCTGATACAACAAAAAAGAAAAATTTACTTCGTTAAACTATTAAAGGCAGTTTGTCAGTGTCAAAAACCTTGTTTGGTTTAAAGTTATTTCCGTTTCCGTTTCAAGTTTATATATGGAAAATTTTCAAGGTCTCTATCAAATGACAGACAAGACTGAAAAATAAAACAACTGCTATAGAAGAAAAAACAGTCAACATACTCATGCAAACAGTTCATGGCGTGTCCTGTATTGTTTTTTTTTTCTGCTGCCATTTATGTCAGTTATTTCATATAAAATATGTAAATTCAAACTGAAGACTTTTGAGAACATGTCCATTCAGACAGACCAATAAGAAGAATTTTGAAAACTAGTGTTAAACAGAATTGAGAGAACATGACAAATGTTGTCATATTAAAAGAATTTAGGGAAGTGAAAATAGTTTTTGTGGAGAAAAAAAAACAAAATATAAATTTATTGCTTGAATTACTTTAAGCAGGATTCTTGCTTTTTTATTTTTGCTTATTTGGTATGAAATTTATTGTCTCGTAGTTGGTGGGGCTTTTTGGGAAAAAAGTAAATTTATCCCCATAAATTTAATTATTTTAGCTTTTGTTTTTTATGTCATCACTAACTCTGCTCTTAACTCTGCCTCACAGCCTCGTCTCTTAACATGGGAAATTTGCCAGGTAAGCCATAAAAATACATTTAATAATATTAAATAGAATAAAGTTTTTTCGTGGTGCTTTTTTGTATCGTTTTGTACATTGGTGACTGACCAGAGAGAGATTTTGTCTAGATTGCTATCAATGTAGCGGGACAAATAAAAAAGTGCATTTTTTACTTGTTCTTATGACTTTTTCTACCCCTAAGAAAATAACTTTGTGAGTTTCTTGTGCTTTTGGAAAGATGCTGCGTTTGCTCTCAATAGAAGAAAACCCACCGCTGTACGGATCTTCCGACCGTTTTTCTCTGTGTTTAACAACGTTTTGGGTTTAAACTACAACCACTACGCAACTCCCCGAAGGCCCGCATCATAACCAGACTGAAACCGAAGTACCAGCAGCTCCTAACACCTGTGGCACCAAAATTAAGTCTCCGGTCAGAAATCGTAGGTAAAACCAATGTCAGTTGGACCACAAAGTAGTCAGAGACTGGTAGCCCATTACGTTTAATATACACGTTAAGAAAACGGGCGGACATAGAAACATCAATACTGCAGCAACTGCCTCGACAGCAAAATAGTAAGACAGCAATGGCAACATTAGCGGCATCAGAAACAGCAATTGCACTAAGAGCAACGACACGAACGGCGAATACCACGAGGCGGTGAGCTGCTATTCTACGAACACCGGGTCCACAAATTGCTGCTCAGATGTTTACATTAGTCTCGTTATTATCCTAAAAATTACTTCGGCTACTGAAATCTTATCCCACCCCTTCATCGTTGATTTCCATAATACCCAAATATCTTCGTATTGGGAATATGATTCTTGACTTGATATTTCGGCAGGGTGTTTATATGTAGAATTTTGGAACGAATTTCCGTCATCCCTTGTCAAGTTTGGTTTGAAGACAAACCTTTTTCGGCTATGTGCCATATTCAGTGTCATTTTCGTTCAGAACGGAGAATCTATATTGGGAAAATATTATTAGTACATGTACTCAGTCTTCAAGTTCCCTCCCACTCCCATAGATCGATGTAACGAATGCAACCGAATAAAGGTTTCCAGGGTAAACCAAGCATTGAAAGACATTCTGGAGAGTAAAAATGTCTGAACCATCATGGGATAAGTTAAACTACTACACGAGCGTGTTCTCCAGTCAATCAATCCTTTGTCGCTATTGCTTTGTCTGGCCAAGTAATGGGCAAGGCTGGCGGGTTTCTGCAAAAGCAAAACAATGGATTATTTAATAGATCTCTTTAAAGGAGACGTGAGGAGAATTAAAACCTGTTATATAGAATAAAATTATTTAGATAAAATGTGTTACAATGTATTTTTCCTTTTTTCATATAAAATTCTATAAAGGCTTGCGCTCTTTATTACATTAATGTTTGCTGGGTTATTCAGTGAGGATTTGCTTATCACAAATGTTTGAAAAAATTTAATACAATTTTATGCCTCAATAAATATTGCATTTACTGTGCTTTTTTTTATTTGTTTTATGAAAAATAAAAAATAAACACGTAAACACCAAATATTAATATGACTTATGATTTATATAATAAATGGCAAAATGTTATTAATTTTTTTTAATAGAAAACCATAATTTTTTTATTCAATGTTGGCAGTAAATTTTTAAGAGATACTTTTTTAAAACCCCTAAAGATATGCAGCAACTTTTAAAAACTACATAATTAGTTATTTCAGATAAAAAAGTGCTTGCGAATAGAATTTTGAAATTTGAGCTCGCTGGTCGATGAGAAAAAAACAACTTGTACGTTGCCACACTTCCCAGTTTATTGGGATTGTTTTTATTTTTTCGGAATTTTATGATTGTGTTTAAAAAATAAATTTTTAATTGTTTATTGCTATAAATGCTTTTTTGTGTACGAAAAGAACTTATTTTGGGTTGATGTCCAAAACACCCACCCATAAGGTAATTCAATGCTTGTGGGAATTTTAGAAAGTACTTTGGGAATTAATAAACTAAAGCAAAAAATGAACTTTTAAGTTAAAATAAATGTGTAAAAATCCGTTAAAACTATTTAGAGCAATAATTTTACCATTTTTAGTTTGCCGGGTAATTTTGGAAATTTTTTGAAAATTTTTAGGAATTTCACTAAATTTAAATAATTTGTGTAATAATGTTAAATGCCATTTTTTTGTGTTCCTAAACATGGTTTATACATATTCACAAATATATGGTGTTGCCACAAAAATATATTTAACATACGAGTACTTCCAAGTTTTAACTTGCAGCCATAACTTCTTACTTTTACAACGTATATGCTAATATATGGCTTTATATGCAGCATTTTTCTAAAATTTTAAGTGTTTGCGTCTTCTTGAAAATATAAAAAATATAATACACAACGGAGGCTAGAAATTGTGAATGCGATCGATCATATTTGCCCACATTTAGGGCCTCAAGTTAAATTGTAATGCCGCTGTTAAATACCCCCTTTATTTAATGTATATGCTTGAGTGAGAAGAGAATCGGTAGGAGTATGTGTGAGTATGTGCTTGTGTGCGTAAGTGTTCATCTCTCTATTGTTATTTGCTTTAAGTTTGCCTGTCTATCAGAGTTGTGTCTTTCTGTCTATAAATGTTTGTATCTATGTTTTCAAGCAAATTGCAGCTGTCTTGCGTCTTTCACCATTAAAAATTCAATTTCAAAATTTTGTTGTTCATTTATTTTTTGGTTAAAAATACAGATGCACGTATTTACTACGTAACCGTTTGTATATCAATAACTATATTTGCATCATTAAAGGCTAAAAGACACCATTTCTATTAGAATTTCAAAACAAGAAATGGTTTACACTGATTTAAGATTTAATTTCTGTTTTGCTTAAACTCACTTGAGCTTCGCATTTTTCTTATTATATTTGCTATCTCATATTATTTTGGGTAATTAAAAATACCTTCTTGTAGTTAGTGAAATAAAAACTATTACCACTGCACAATTCATTCGATTTTATTATCAGCTTATAACTCTCATACAGTTTATATCTTAGTGTTTAGAAATATTTTAAGCTTAGTGGGTGCTAGAGAAGTTTAAAGGGGACAAAATGCAGTCAGTGACTATTTTGACTCTTTGTAAGTTTCTTTTAGCGGATTAGGAAATAACAGCAACAGCTGGTAGTTTGACGGAGTTTTTATTACTTAAATGATCCCAATAACTGCCCCAAATCTGATCTTAAAAATAATAAAAATGTGTGCAAGCTTCAGCTATATTCACAAGTCCTTATGAAACAGTGTATCTGTTCGATTATCTGTATAAAAGAGTGTATATTTTGCTGCTTGTTATTTGTCTATAAATTAAATTATGTTTAGAAATTATGCATGCATTTCTGTCGTTATTCATTTCTACGAGTTTAAGCTCCTCCAGTTCAGATGCACAGCAACAACAACAACTATCACAAAAAATAAAGCAATAACAAAATAACTGTTACTACTATCATCTTGCCACGTCTAAAACTGCTTGCTTGCTTGCTACCTTAATGCCAAGTCGCTGTAGTCGAAATGTGTGCAAATTTTAAGACCACCTTCCTTACGAATAATGAATGCGTTTTTTGCCTGCCTGCCTGCCTGCTGTTTGTTGCATTTGCTTCCAAATATTAGCCGTTTTACAGGAGAGCAAAAAGAAACCATAACCGAAAAACTCATTGTCAGTTGAACATTGTTACTCACTAATTCACATTCGATGTTTAACGTATGCGTTCGGTCAATGAGGTTAAATTTTGTTACAGTTCAAAAATGTTTTGTTTTACATTTTCATGAAGGGAAATTAATGGTGGCTGGAGGATTGGGTTGTGGAAGTGAGGAAATTCTACTTATTTTCGAAAATTGCCAAGTATGAGGAGTTTAGTTCAAGTCAAACAAAAGAAATTTTTTGTAGTTCTCAGTGGCAGTGCTTAGTGAATGGCTTTGTTGTTGCTGCATCCAGTGTTGCTCCTGCAACTGACTTTTATTCTACTAACCGTTGTTGTTTGTGATGATGATGATGATGTACAGGTACAGCTTTATTCAATAATAATATTTTTTTTTAATTTCACAATGATTTTTAGCATCAAGCCGGGTAAATGACTAAAATGATGTTTTTGTTTCTTTTTCTTAACAATTGGCGGTTGTTTATATTTTCAATTAGTTCTACACCAGTGTGAGTTCTACACCAGGCATATCTGCGAACCTTTAATTTCTAACGTTTTAGTGTTATAACTTTTGTCTGACTGACTTTTAAAAAATTCCCTGTTGTGGTTCTCAAAACAACCTACTCTTAATCCTACAAATTCTTTGTGAACAACCCAAGCTTTTAGATTTAAAAGTGGACACGACCTTAGAGGACACTGGATTATTTTTTTCTGGAAAATGTGACCATTTTAATTTGAGTTCATCAGTGAAACATTTCCAACACTTATATCAATCTAATCGCTAAATAATGAAGCCACAAGTCTGCCCGATGAAACCATCCTTGCCTTTTTCAGAAGCAAATTACTCATCTGTAGTAAATTAATGATGAAATGTATTTCTCTCGTATAGGAGGGGCCACTTTCTTCATCTTGCTCCCGCGTATTCTTAGCACGGTAGCGCCTTTATATAACTTTGTTCAATTAAAGTTCATCGCACCACAAGATACCTTCGCTCAAAAGTAAGATTAACAAATCTCTTTGATAACTGATACTTATTATAACAGTGATAGAGTGGAAAGTATACAAGCAGAACTATTCCAATTCATTCAACACACCTCGCTCTGTACGTTTGGTATGAGTGCGAAGTAACACCTTGGGACTGCTTGCTATTTCCTAAGCTCAAAAGATCGCACTTTTGATACGATTGACGAGATTAGTACAGAATCGATTTACGACTTTAACGAATGAGTACCTTTACGCAAAGAAACAACATGCTTGCGGCCCTCATAATCTAAGAGCAAAATATTACGATGGAATTATGTGGTTGTAAACAAATCATATTATTATTATAGATAATTTAGATAATAATATTATGATCCTCTTAGAACGATTAAAAGGCAAAAAGTTTATATTATAGATTGACAGAGACTGGGGTTCGAACGCCGACGACTATAGCCATCGAGTGCTTAATGTGACAGTAGCCTAGTTCATACTTTGATTAAATACTAAAACAATTTTGCATGTTATTTCTATTAAGAATATTTTATGGTTGGCGTTATTATATTATTTCTGTATATTTACAATACTGTGGTTATGGTTAGAATTTTAGTAAACATTTTATTGTTCAACTTAACCCTGTTGCAAGTTTTGTGCAATTTGTTTATATTTAAAATGTTTGCCACAACAATATATTGCTTTAGATAACATAATATGGTTGTCGTGACCATGACATCACCATATGTGTGCGAGGAACCACGATTACTTGAAAATATGCAAAATTTTCCTTTGGAAAAACCTCTCGTTTAATTATTTTTGAGGGGTGGGGAGAGAGAAAAATATCACATTTACCATCTCTCTTGATTCGCGCCAACTGAAGGGACTTAGCAATTTATTTATGGTAGTAAAATCTTTTGCTTATGAACTAGTAAAGTCGAAAGCTCAATCAATGTGAGAAATTGTATCATGATGAAACAACGTTTCGAAATTATTAAATAGTTCCAAGTTACGGTTCTAATAGGCCTTCCTTCCACCAGGCTGACTGTGGGGGATATAGGGGATATATTTGAGTAAAACTAGTAACCGGTGGCCAATTCAAAGTCCGTGAGAGAATGAAACCTTACGTACTTCAATTCAAAATGATGTCAATTAGTCAAACCAATGCCGGGAACAGAAATCAGGAGTCTCCCAAACTATTTTTTTATTTGCTTGAAGATCTAGGCAGACGAAGTGTTGAGGGAGGAAATTCTAAGTGAAACGAAAGAACATTTTCGGAAAATTTCGTTTTTGATAAAATTTATTTTTAGCTGTTTTGAGGGAGGCTGAGGGAATACTTTCTTTTCTCTGTTTCCAGGTCTGAACTTAGAAGAGTTTCACTCCTTAAAATTTATAAGTTTAAAATAAAATTGCAGCAAATTATTCTAGTAGCGGATTTCTCGGCAAATTAAGCGTTTTTTCTATCCCTCTCCCAGGAGGTTTCCTGCAATTAATTATTCATTTATCTAATTTTTTTCTTAATTTTAAATTTAGAACCGACTTTATTAAATCAATTAGTCTTGGAAACCTCAAAAGTCTGCAATCAATTAAAATTTTTTAATTTTAAAATTTTTCACACACCGAAATTGTCATTGTGGTCTACTCTTTTCTCTGCATTAATTTCATTATTAAAATACTGAACTAATAATCGTCTATTTAATTGCAAATTCTAAATCATTATAATGCAGACATGTATCTACATTAAATCATGCAGGTAAGAGAGTGGCTACCAATATGCAACAACTCATCAATATTAATTTCTATTTCTTTCGACATTCCCCCACTGACTGCTCACTGCTGCATAAGCCAGAAAATTTGGCATAATCTTAAGGCTGGTATGGCAAATGCAGTGTAATATGATCAGAGCATGAATAGTTGTCGTTGTTGTTGTTGTTGTGCTTTAGCTTGCACTTAATTACTGACCTTACCCACTCCTTAGCCATTATAGAACGTGTACGAGTGTAAGTCGAGCGTACGAGTAATTTAATATTTGGAGCAGCTACGCATGTCTTAGCCAGACTAAATACTGCCAGATTAAACTTAAAGATGAAACCTGTTTTCTAAGGCCTGCCATCTTAAGAGCTCTAGCCCAAGACACACTCTTGCTTAAGAGTTTTTTCACGGTTTGTGCGGGTGTGTGTGTGTGTGTGTGTGTCAAATTTAAGAGTCTTTTTCTTTGATTTCGTTTCGTTAAGTTTTTTTCTTCTGCAACTTCCCCTTTTTTCCTTTTAATTTTATCACAGTTTTTCTTTGCTCTTTTTGCAAACATATGACGTCATGGATTTCTTTTGTAACAGAGTAAAAACTCTTTTTTTTTTCTAAAAGAGAAGTTTGTTTTTGTTTTAATCTTTAAGTGTGTTTTTCTTGGGTTGTTTTAGTGGCCTGCAGTCTTGAGATTTCATTGATTGTTCGACTGGTCAATAAGAGATTGAGTTTACGTGAGTTTGTTTTTTGTTGTTGCCTTCTTTTTATTGTTTTATTTAATTTCAAGTCGTCTTAATAAAAATATATTATGGCCAGATTATAAATGATACGGGAATTTTGAAAGCATGTGAATGGTGTTAAATTGAGAGGACGTGAGGGTGCTACAAAGTACACAAGGCGTAAAATAGTTTAGGAACTTTGTGAGACAAAAAGGGAAAAGTTAATGTGAAATTTTATTTGATAGAACGCAATTAAAAGAAATTTAACTAACCTCTATAAAAAAGGACTTTTTGTTTTGTATATGGTTGGTTTAGTTTTGCTTTACGTGCAGCCTGCATTACGTTAAGCTGGCTCATTTGGGTGCCAGCATTTGTTATCTGTACAGATGTAAGAGGAGAAATATTGAGAGTATAATGAAAAGAAGTCTTAGCTGTTATAAATACCTGATACGCCAGATGAAGAAATACACATCTTTAAGTAGCCAATAGTGTGGAGGGACTAGTGAAGCCAAGATTAGATAAGACCTCTCTTTCAACTTTTCTTTATGGTTTTTACAGCTTTAAACATTCAACAGAATTTCTATTCACCTAACTGAATTTCAAAACTTTCAATATTCCGTGGGACTTTCTGCAGTCTTAAGATATTCTTAGAACGTATATAGTCTACTCTGTTTCCGATCAGTCTATATGTGGGTTGGCTCACCCAACTGGCTTATAAAAGTTATACTTAATTTACTGTTTTTAGGCCAAGAGAGGAGTACAGGGGAATTCAAAATTCTTAGCAATTAAAAGTTCTTTTTTGATTCAATTACACTGTGCAACACAAAAAAAAATTAACAAAGATCAGACAGTGAATTCTGGCAGAGAAGCCTAGCCCAAAATGTATGTGTAATGGCGGTTTGAAAGTTTATGTCTGCTCGTTATTCTATGGAAGGGACAGTTAAAGTTTAACCCTTTGGCACATTGTGAATCGGTATAGGAAATCTTGTAATCCTTGTATTTAATGTATAGGATTTGTTTAGAGTTTTTATGAATTTTTTATTACCAAGAACATTTTTGTGGAACATTTTAACTCTCTAACTCTTTGCTGTACGGGACAAAAAACTCCTTTTAAACAGCAGTAGCGGTCTCAAATATTCTACTTGCCCTATATTTCTGCTATGAGTCTTCAAAGACACTAAGGCTGAAAATGCAATCTTAGAAATAAGTAAAAGTGTCTTTAAAGGTTAATAGCTAATTTATGCACAATTAGTGCTAAAATATTCCACAAAATGTTCAATTATTGCTAAAATTTCACTATAAGTTACCATACAAACGAAAGCTGTGGATATAATATTTATTTATAAAATGACACAAATTTCGTATCTTTCCAGGGATGTGATGATTTTCGGTCGATTTCAAAACCATTTTAAAATTATTGCAATTGAAAATGCAGACCAATCATTAAAAACCGAACCGAATGTGAAAACAACTTCTCTTTAGCCATATTAGAGAGAAATATGTTCAAGCCTTTTCTCAATCTAACTTACACTATGATGAATGTAACGACGTGTTTTCTCAGTTAGCTAGAGTAGAGCTTGAGGCTCCCAGGACTCGTTACCAGAAAATATTTATTTGTGTTTCTTTTCAAAGAGAAAGAGACGAGGCGGCTTATTATAATATTTATTGTTCAACTTCAATTGTTAAGTACAGCACGACACGGAATACGCGATAGGTCTTCGATGGCCATTGATATATTCGCTAGTATTCTCATTAACTTCTCACACCATCCGATGCTCACAGAATATATCTCAACTATTCGTTGCGAGTGCACATGAGTCGATTCGGGGCGAGAAATTTTCTCTGGATTAAAGCGATTAAAATTCTGGCTAAACCCCTTAGACGTCGGAGAGCATGTTTACTCACAGTGCGCCTAAACCAATTACGACGTATAAAATACTGGACTAATGTTACAGGGGCACTTCTCGCTCTGGCTTCTCTTGTCAGGGCGAATAATTTTTTGGTCTGATTCGACAATACCAGAAGCTCTGTGCCTCTCATGAGATGGGCTCTCCTCGTGTGGCTGCTGCTCTAGGTGAAGGGAAAAGGATTGGCTCTCTTGTCGGTACGAATAAATAAAATTCTGGCCGGAAGCTAAGAGATATCTCCTCTGCTCACTCAACTCCGACCGCACTTGCTTGTGGTGAATAAAATTCTGTCTCAACCGTTTACCGCCTGAGAAATGTCTATCCACTACTATCCTACACAAATTGGGGCAAATAAGATACTGGCCCAAGTGGTAAAGCGTCTCCTTACTTACTAGCTTCTCTTGTCAGGGCGAATAAAGTTCTGGTTTGACATGAAAACACCAGTAGATTCGCAACCAGTTGGTGCCGCGAGAGACTAGCTTAATGAATTTGAGTAAAACTCTAATATAATTAAGCTACAAGTAGTTGAGTTGAATAAAATTCTGGCTTTCTGCCAAAGATTTAAATAATAAAGTTGAATAGAACTCGAAAATTATTAATTAGGTCTTACAGCCTTGTTAGCCACAGGCTGACTGACTTTTCTAGTGTATACGCATTGCGATTATACTTGTTTGGCTGAGTCTCATGTATACACACCATTATACGATCCGTACCAGCTGATAATTTGGCAGTCATGGTAGTGTTGTATTGAAACAGTGCTACCATAGTGTGGAGGTGTTACCTAAACATTTCCGTTAATTTTAAAACTAAGTTTTTATTAATAAGACCTACGAATTTTATTAGATACACAAAAGACTTATAATTACATATGATCCAAAAACGAGTGAAAGGGCTTTTGGTCGTCACATGACTTAGGAAATAAAAATTAAAAAAGGCAATTTTGTAAATGAAGGCAACCCTTCAAAAGAATTTCGTGACAAGTTTTTTAAAGTAACAAAAAAAAAAAAAAAACAAATTAAATTAAATAATTTGAAAAACGAGTGTTACACTTTTATTTGATTGCCGGTTACTCACCTTCTATTCTGCTCATTTAATGGACTCTCTCACCTACTGTTGCATGTTGTAAACAGCCCTTGGAAACCAACAATAATTTCTTAAGCTACAAATATAATTTTTACTACTCCTACTAAGTCTGCAGAACTCATTAATTTATAAATTCACATACACTTTTCATAATAAGTACCAGAAATTATTTATTCTTCTAAACAAATATGAAAAGAGCGAGTGTTAAGAAGTACATGTGCGTGTCTAGTGCTCAGCAACAAAGTTATTTTGTAAAGTAAATAAAATATAAGAATGGCTCGTAAAAAATTAAAAATTTTACTTTACAAAATAAATTAGGGTCCTCGGTCATGTGTTTGTATTAGCAGCAGGGACCAAAGGCCTTCAAACTTACGTTTTAATCAATTATTTATAAGCTCATTAAATATAAGTTAAGGGGCTTATTAAAAGTTACATTCAACATAAAAAGGTAGTGGCTGCAAATGAGTTGTATGAACTGGACAGGAATATGTGCCAAAACACAATTAAGTTACAATGTGTTCTCACAAGCAAATAAGTTTATTGCTGTGTATAATAAGTGTTTGCTTGCAGATATTTGTCGTTTTTTTTTCTTAACATTAAAATTTTTAATCGTAAGTTGGGAGAATTAATACATCGTGTTTGACAGGGGATGAGAGAAGAATGGGATTGTGCTTAAGGTAAAATATTGTTGTTGCAGAGCAAAGCTTTGTATAACTTGACTGTGGCCGTTCGCATCTTGTTAAATCATTTAAAATCTTTCTGGAACCATATAAAATGAGAGGTCCTAACCCAACCTTTTTGCTTGCTCCCTGTTGTTCCTTTCACTTACTACTGGATTCCAGCGACTGTTTTTAGGTGTTGCCACAGCTTAAGCCAAAGAAAGTATATCCCAAAGGCGCTGTTTCGCTTGTTTGCGGTATTTGGATAGCGGTTGACCTCCAGAATAATCCAGTGAACAGGAGCCTGCTTTACCGAAGGAGACGGGCAATGGAGCGATGCCAAATGCAAGGCTTATCTGTAAGAGGCTTATCTGTGAAAGCAATCTAGTGGAATAGAGGTGAATGCGATGAAGTTGAGTTTAAATCTTCCGCTCCTACTACAGAACTAAACGGAAAAAAAATAATGCCAAAGGCTCAGAGGTTTAACTCTGATGTAGCACCAGTGGTATTGTTGGAAATTTCCCTTCGTACAATAGAAACCCAAAACACATTATGTCCTATGTGCGAGCAGATGTCTTCTGAAAGTAGAAGGTTTAGTAAAGGGCTCACTAACCACAACTTTGAAAGTCGCACTCAGAAAGGTTAGAATTTACGAATACAAAAAAGAGTCAGGAGAACTTTGGGATTCACGCGCACAGGCCAGCATTAAACTGAAGAAGCTCTTGTGGTTCTTGGCAATTGTGATGTTCGTTGGACTAAACAGGTTTTGAAGATCGCAAAATAAGCACTTAAGTGCCTGGGTTTTTTAAAACGGTGTAAGAGCTACTTTATTCCTATTGATGTCCTTACTATTTACACAACCTTTAACTGATCGAAAATGGAATACAATTCCCATCTATTGACCGGTACTTTAAAGTCTATTTTGGAGCTTCTTGACGGCGTAAAAGAGAAGGCGAAGCTGCTTATCGGTGACAAAAGGGTATTAAGCTCTATTGACGCAATGTGAACTGTGTGTCTTTTTTCTATCGGCACTACAACGGTATGTGATCCAATGAAATCAGGGAATTTGTTCCTGATACCCTGATACATACGTATGTACATATAACACGTTGCTCATTTAGGGCTCATCCGCAGTGGCTTGCACAACACACTACTGGAAAAACTCTTAACTGTTCTGTTCGTATGTGAAATAAACCCTCTCCAGATGACTTGTCTGCAACTTTCATTGTGGGACGGCTTAAGTCGTGGGTTCAGAAATATTACTCCGACTATGGTCGTTCCGACAAACTTTTTCCCTAGTTCCGATAAAATTCATTGCAATAGTGGGGGCGAAGCATAAAAAATGCCAGACAACAAAATAAATATTGGGTACTGCTGCACGTACAATATATATTGGCCACGATCCAGTATTGCAAAATTTATGAACGTTTAGCATGCACGTGTTTTGATGGATCGCGACCCATATCGCAGAATAGCTCAATAGCGAATCGCGATCCAAATATCAGAATATATAGTATATTGTACATGTTACAGTATCCTAAAGCCGAAAATAGATGATTAATGAGTAATGAGGTCGTGAAACGCCAGTCGACAACCGAAACTTACTGAGCAACGAAGGAGAATTAAAAAGCACCCCCAGTACAGTAGCTGCCCGATCCAGGATACCGCTCCGCACAATTGCTCTTGTTATTGACAACCCAATATGATCTTTGCTCACGTTTCTAAATAGTTGCACTAAAGTGTCAATGAAAATGTCATCTGGGTGTCTCGCCTTATAAGTTTTGCTACCCTGATTTACTAGTTATTAATTATGAAAAGTAACCCAATACAAAAACATGATAAATAAATTATACATTTAATACTTTAAATATCTCTCATACATAATTATAATTTCATATTAACAAGGATATGGGCGAAAATACGAATATCCAGCTACGCACTCCAAAAGATAATAAATATAAAATAATTTTTAATTTCCTGATAGAAATGAGTTTTTAATGAAGTGAAAAGTATTTATTTATCCGAAATGGCAAGTAAGTAAGTGTTGTTAATACAAACACTCACACAAACGCACACTCACACGCCGGACACATATTCGCCCAGCAACATGTTGCGTGAATGCGTGAATGGGATAAACTGGGATACAAACTCCATATAATTACTTTTCATGTTTGTACAAATGCCTGCGCTGAATACGATGCAGGGGTAAGTTAATGTAACGGAAATAAATTAATTTTATATGAAGTTTAATTTTTGGCAAATTCAATTATTGTTACGTTTTTTGAGATAAAAAAAATACAAGAAACAATTATTTTTAATAAATAACTGCCCTGCAGTCATTATATCCCAGCTACGAAATATAATTTATAATTTTTTTGTTGTTGTGTCAAAATTAAAAAAGTAAGAAAAACCAAAAACTTATTGGTTACGCCTTTTTCAAGCTTAATAAAATTAAATCATTTATCTGAAATAAAAGTTTCATAGGAAAATCATGAAATAAATTACAATTTCAAATAAATAATTATTTACTTAAGTCGCTACTTTATCTGTGTTTCTACATTTTTGGATTTGCTTAACATAAATCTTTTTATTTATTTTAATACACAGTGTCTATGCCATTCAAGATTTTATTTGCATTTTTTTGCCATTCGTTTCGGTTTTGTGGGTCTCGGAGTGATTGTTGATTTTTCATTTTAAATAATTCAAATTATGTTAATTTTTCCTCTTGATTTCGTTTACTTACGAACTTAATGTTTTAAGTATGAAGCACACTTTTTAATATTAAAACGCGCTGTTTCTACAGAACTGATTAGTGATGCCTTCTCTTGTCACTGTTTATAATATTAACAAAGCCTTAACAAAGTAGATTTGTGTATGTGTGCTTTTCTATTAAACGCTCTTTATCAATGCTAGTGATCAGTTGAAATTTAATGTTGTTTATGACATGTCCTACTTATACAGGGTGTCCGCCGGGAAGGTATACTACTTTGTTTTGCCGCCATTTTGGTAAACATTAATCTTGACAGTTCATATTTGGCAGTCGTGAAGTAGAGACGGGGCAAATTTATTATGGAAAAATAGTCGGTAAACCAACGAGATTTAATCGTTAAAATATTTTATCAAAATCAATCATCGATTACTGTGACGATGAGAAAGTTATGTGAAATTTTTGAGAGAAACAACGTGCCAACAAGACGCGCTATTTATCGTATAGTGAATGATTTCGAAGAAAGAAGGACTGTGGCTGATAGGCCCAAGCATAGACCACAACGTACTGCAAGATCGGCTGAAAACATTATTGCTGTTCAAGAAAGTGTTCGAATCAATCCATCAACCTCAATTCGACACCGTGCTCAGGAGCTTGTTCTTCAAAGAACAATTTCGGCCACAATTTTGCACAAAGATTTGCATTTGTTTCCATTTAAGATTCAGTTGACACAAGAGCTTCTTCCAGAAGACTATTTACGCCGCCGTACATATGCCAATAGGATGCTACAGCTCAAATTATTCATCAGTCACCTTTGCGTCTGTTGGGTCACAATGTATTATAATATTCTTTAATAATTAAATTAAAAGTGACAGTCTGGTGTGCAATTTGGTCCGCTAACTGTCAATGGGGAGCGATATCGTGATATGATTGAAAACTTTCGCTCCCCATTGACAGTTACCGTTACGCCGTTTTCAGTTTCAAAGAAGTAAGGTCCAAGGATTCCTCCTGACCAAATTGCACACCAGACTGTCACTTTTAATGGATGCAAAGGAGACTGATGAATAATTTAAGGGTTTACCATTGCCCAGAACCGACTATTCTGTTTATTCACATATCCATTCAAATGAAAATGTGCCTCGTCACTCATTATGAAAAAAATTTTTCGAATTTTTTTTTTTAATTTTGGCGGCATTTTGTTATCAGAATAAAATCTTATCGTTATTATATATAAAAATAATGTCGTCATTATTTATAACAAAAAAATTTGGTCATAAAAATAATTTTGTATTGAATGTCAAAATTTTGCATAAAAATTTTTTTGCAATTTTTCTGCTAATATTTTCTTTAAAAAAAAAAATATTGCGATGCAATTTACTTTTAAAATTTTTTTATGGATTTTTTTGTCTCATGCAATTTTTTAAATAAACAAATTCATTTCTCACTATTAATTTTTGGCTTCCGCTTGGAATAGTTGCCGCATACATCATACTCCCACACTTCTCTCAGAAAACGGATTTGATATATGGATATTATAGAGGGCAACTTTTGAACTTCGAGTGTGTTACTTAACCTTATAGACAGATCTAAGTCAGCGGTGACGTTTTGGGGTGGCACCACACGGTATACAAGGAGGACATATATCGCCAATAACACGACAGTAATGAAATCTCCATGAAAGGTCTAGAAAACTTTATTGTCAAAAACTCTAAAATAAAATGTCCAGAGATTCAAAAACGAATCTCGTCTGGCTGCTGGGAGCATGTTGATACACCAGGTACCATGACTGGAAGTTAACCAAATAGTTGAGCAGATTTTGATTACCCACCAAGGTCGCCATAGTGGCTGTGATAATGTGGCACTGCATTATTTCTAAAAAAAAAATGTAGAGCTTTTTAGTGATATAAAACACTAGTTCCGCCTTTTCAGATGATTAGATGAAACGAAATGGTGCGGAATGGGCAAACTGGGATTATTTTTAATATAAAATGGATCAGGAGTTTTAATTGTTTGTAAAATTGAAATACATATTTTTAAAGTATTTAAATTTTTCTCGAAGTTTTATCAAGTTTTTACAATTGTAATAAATCAAACTTTCTATGATAAATATTACTTCTGAAGTAAATTTTGCTTTTTACAATTGAAAACATTAATTTATGCTCTGGTAAATAATTGATGAAATATTAAAAATTCATTTTTGTAAAATTGAAAATAAATAATTTGCAAACCACTTTTTTATTTAATATCAAATATTCTGTTGCGGCAATTCTAAGAAGTCTTCGATATGTTAAGGTTTGATTTCTTGCACATAGGATTTTATGTTTAAACAATTATACCTATGTGTGTGTTTTATAATAATGTCTATGTATAATTCTCCATAAGCAGCCTGTATATAATAATGCAACATCTCTTATGTATGTATGTGATTTTTAATTAAACATTTTATTAAGGAGAATATTCTCCGTTTTAGTATAGACACAAATTTATTTGATAAAATGCAGGTGTATGCATAAGTAGGCATTATATACCAAACACATGCCTAGCAATATAAAGCTGTGAGAAGGATACCTTCTGTTTTAGGTCAATTACAGATTTAATGGTATTTGATTGGGAATACAATACACAGAAGAAAGTGTTGGAAAGATTTGAAAATACTGCTCGTACCAGTGCGCAGATAAAAACAATTGTTTTGATTTCGAAACTTTATTTAATTAGGATTTAATTGATTCAATTAACTATTTAATTAAGTTTGGCTTTATATATATTTTGCGATTATATGTATAACTAAATTAGTAAGAAGCTTAATTTAAACAAAATTTAATTAAATATTGGAATGAAAGGTAAGTTTAATTAATTTTTAAGCTGAAAACAAAAAATGCAAGATTGGTTTGGTGCATAAAATATGGTTCATTGGAATCTGGCCACTTTAATTTCCCCTTGACTTTATGGGAAATTTCCTAAGCAGACGTTTCTGTTTTCACAACAATGAGTTTTGTTGGGAGAGAAATAGTGATAACGATCGCACAAAAAACAATTTTTTATTAATGCAGAGACCACAAACTCGCCAGAAAATATTGACACGTAGAAAAATGTTCATTAATTAAAAATGTTGTTTAGATTTAGCTTGCCACTTAATTAATGTTTTAATTAATATAAGTACAATAATTTGAATTAAATTTTTAATAGATTCAATTATTTATTTCATTAAAAATTTTTAAATAAAGTTTCACTAACTTTATTTATTTAAAAGCTTGATTAAATTTTAATCAAAGAAAGGCATGGAATGCAGTACTGAGGAACCACGTTTGTACAAAATAAAGCGATATGAAGTCTAGTTGTTTGGGTTTAAAATTGTTCTTCAGGCTTCTGAATTTTGTTTCATTATGTAATAATGCATTCCGCAAATAGTTGGGAAATTATGTTTATGCACTGTTAAACAAATATATATAAATGCAATTATATACATACATACAAATGTGTATGTAAGTGTCTGGTTATATACGTAAATTAAATTTATATATAAAAATTAGAAGAATTTTCTAATGCGTTTTAAGCAAAACGTTGGTGTTTATGTGTGCATTGAGATGCATGTAGGCAATATTAAGCAAATGCAATTTGCAAATAATATTTATTCACACACATACATACAAGAGTATTATAATATTAAACATAAGTGTGTTTGTTTACCAATACATGGCTATATGTAAACATATTCATACATTCTTTATACATATGTATGGAGAACTTGGAATGTTATTTGCTTTTCATTTTTTGTATATGATGGACCAAGAAAAGAATCCTTTATTTGCCAGTTGCATATTATTTGTCAATAACAAAAATGCTGGTGTTAGTATACAACTAAATAAAGGTCATTGAATTATAAACTAAAGTGCAAATCTAGTTGTGGTCGTGTTAAGCTTTTTTAAGCAAGAATAGCATAAGGGAAGTCTGAGGAAAAATCCAATATTATATGGGCATTATACATAGATTTAGCAGAGGTTGAGCTTAAGAAGTTTCTTTAAGAAAGTGTAAGTTTGTAGCAATAAACTTATCTTTCAGCCTTAAAATTCTCTTTAACCTAAAGAAAGTAATGTTTTTAATAAGAAATTGCAAAAATATTGATGGTTAGACAATGTTCGAAAATTCGAAATTAAGTTCGAAATTTCGAACTTAAGTTCGAACATGAATTTCAAACCTTACATTACTATAAACTTATTTTCGAATATAAAAACTATAATTTTGAATTTTTATTAATATCAAACTTACTAACTTAGTTGCGAAATTAAAAAAACATCTGTTTAAAGCACTTATAACGACGACATTAAATTTCTATAGAGTTTACAAAATTCAAAACGAATTCGATAACATGTTCTTACAAAGTTTTAGAACTTATCCTCTATAAATTTTCTGACTCGATTCATTTTCAAGCAATGAATCATTGATCTGCTTTAAAATTAGAACATTTTTCCTTACATACTCTCATAATCGCCGATAAGAAATTGCGCTGAGATGTGAAAAAATAATATTCGATTAGAAGTTGCTGTAATTTCCTGAACAGAGATTCTTTTAATTTTAATTATCTTTCGAAGTAAAGCTTCAGTCCTTGCGAACAGTCCAATGCAACATGAAGTGATTTTCTGAAAATGATAAATCAGCTGATCCAGGGTAATGATTCATGAACTCAAGCCTGACAATTTTAATTATCTAATTAAACGCTAATTTAGTTATTCGAACATGCGCTTGTCCTAAAAGGTTGTCCTATATAGCCAGGTAAAAAAAAAATAACTTGCAACAAAACATAATTTAATTATTTTTATGAATCTTGGTTTCTTAACCAAACTCCGATTTTAATTACAAAAATATAAAATAAACATAAAAATTTGTAAGCTCAATAGTTGCTTAAATATATTTAAATAGACTTTGTATGTATGTGGGTTTTATTAAGGTTTGCATATACTCGTATATACATTAGCAATGCAGCTTATAAACATTGCAGACATATACAACTTCGCGTTGAATGCATGTTGGCTTCAACAAAAACTCAACACGGCAGCAACGCAAATAACAAAAACAACGGCATTTCTTCATTTCAACAGCATGATGTTGCATGCAGTCGGTAGCTAGTGTAGACAACAGAATGAAACCGTTCACTGGTATGCACTTTACCACTAGAGGAAATGTTCGAGAAGCATATACATACACTTGCAATTGTATATGTGTGTCCAACTCACACGCACACCCTAACACACACTCTTTCGCAAATTAAGTATGAATGTCTTTTGCCTGCATAAGAGAAATACTCAAACGCTCAACAATACTTTTATGAAATAAAAAAAAGAAAACATGGCAACAGATTTTTGTGAAGGCAACAGTAGTTGTTGTAAAACATGTCCTTTGGTTGCAGTTTTGTCTGTGTTAATGTTTGCCCCGACATACTGTCGTTTCAGCTAAACGTTGCTGCGTCTACTGGGTTGTTGCTTTCTATGTCTACTTTCTTTTGTTGTTGCGGTAGCAAGAGCTTAAATGCAACATTTGCTGGTTGTGTTACTCCCTCAACCCTTTTCTCGAGTTTAAACGTGTATGACTACTGGCTGCTGGTTTGTCTTGCAGATGTTTTACATAGTTATATGTATGAATCTTAAGCCACATGACGCACAATGTGTCACTAGTAATGTGTTTTGTTGTTGTGTTTATGTTGCACAACAATTCCCACAAATATACAAAATTATAAACATATATTCAAACTTTAACTGCAAGTGGACCAAACAAATCTAAACTAAAATTTTGTACTTCTTGCGTCACACAGACACAGTCAGTCATTCTTGCTACATCCCAGCTCAACACAATAATGTTTGTTACTAATTTAAATGCAAATGAGATTCATTTGACGTTGTTGACGACGGACTTTCAGCTATAGACTCTCTAACGTTGACAATAAATGTTTGTAGCTGTTTCTATGTGTATGTATGTGTGCCTGTATGTATGTCTGCCTTTCTGAATGCTTGCAAATGATGAGTAGCTGATGCTGAGTAGAAGGAGTAGCAAACACATGCTGTAGTGAAGGGTAAAATGTACGTTGGCTTCAAATTTTCAGTTTCACTCTTTCTGACCATCTAGATTCTAGATGATGATGATGTTGATTATGTCGTCTTTGCTGCTGCTACTTTTAATATGGTTTATAATGTTTTTGTTATTGTGTGTATTGCTGTCACAACGTGTTGTTGTTAGTTTCGTAGAGTTCGTTTTGCTAGTTAAAGTAGGTAGCAAGAAGACCTTTGCTATTGTTTGGCATAGTTGCACAGTAGCAGCACAAATAGTCATATTAATTTATATGTCGGTATGTACAAAAATCGGAAGACTTACTTCTAAGGCTGTATGTGTATATTCTCTCACTTAAATTACTAATACAAACACATAAATAAATGAACTATCGTAGCTTAAATGAATTAAGTATAATATTTGCAGGGGCGGATAATCAGAAATATTTTTAGGGTTTAAGAACACTTTGTGTGATTTTCCTTTTCAGTTTTGCTTCAGATTACTAGGGACATTTTAACTTTTCTTTAAGTAAAATCTGCCGACTAATTTTTTTTTAAATGAAAATTTATCATTAAAAATTAAAGATGTGTTTCACCAACCCTCATTTTTACATTAACATTTTTTACAAAATTTGTTTATCTACATTTTAAGCCCTTAAAAAAGTCACAAAAAAATTTATTGAAATTAATATTTTCACCAACAAAAAGTTTCTCATGACATGACATTTTACACTCACAAAAAATGGCAAACAAATGTATTCATTAATTTAAAAAAAAAAAAATATTTTTTCTCTAACAATTAGTTTGTCACTTTTATCCTTTTAGTTTTGTAGTTTAAACCAACAATTTTTTTATCAGTAAATATCAACTTATGAATACATATTTTTCACCAAGTTATTTTTTTTTCTTAAGTTTTTCTTAAACGTCACTAATATTTTTTATCAGTTAATATTATTTGCGAATATATTTTTTCACCAATGAATATTTTTTACCAACCAAGAATTGTTCACCAATTTATTTTATTCAATAATTGTCGGAGCAACAAAATAATTCTTTTTTCTATTATCGAATACAAGTTTTACACCAACAAAAATTGGTGAAATTTTTTTTGTTGGTGTAAAACTTGTATTCATTAAAGAAAAAAAGAAATATTTTGTTTTGTAAGGGAATAAAATAAGTTGGTGAAAAACATCTTGTTAGTAAAAAATATTCATTGGTGAAAAAATATATTCGCAAATTATATTTACTGATAAAAAAAAAAAATCAAAATATTAGTGAAGTTAGTGAAGTAGTGAAGCGCAAAATTTGTATACAGTTTTTTTTCAAACATTTTTAGAAACTGCGTCACAATACGGACGGAAATCAATACTCCCTTAGAATGTTTACTGTGGATCCGCAGACAACGAATGATTCTTAATAACAATAGCTGAGAAAAAGGTTTAAATAGCCTGATCGAATGGACCAAAAAACCTCTTCAGGAACTGCTAGAGGCTGGTGGCTACATTCACGGGACTCTATTGTTTTGGTACTCATTTCAGCGGAATATATACTGACTATTGCAACAGCTGTAATTAGAAAAATTTAGAAAATCCAGTATCCCATTTTACGACACCACTTTCCTACACTTTCCTTCTCTGATCTAACTTTGATATAACCAAATTCTTCACCAATTAATATTGAACAACAATGTTTTGCGTGATCGCCTTAAAAAAAAAGAGTACAACTACGCCTCTGTATTAATTAAGCTTCTAATGCATATCATTAAAAATCTACACTTAGTTTTCTTTATTTAGCATTACCGACACAATACTTTTTTTCTCTTTTCTTTGGCAAATTTACATATTCTCCATTACTCAAACTGTCCTGACTACAAAAGCAACAACAACATGGCCAAAATATAACCAAGCAGCAGCTAGAGTACAAGCCTACAACAACATGCATAATACTACCAACATGACATGCCGCCCAAATTCAAATAAAACATCATTTAAGCCTTCCCCCATCCACAAAATTATTTCGTACATTTTACAACTCATTTCAAATTTAATACATTGACTTACGCAGGATATTCATACATTTTGTATTATTACATAAAAATCTTGTTACAGTCTTTGCAGTACTTTAGCAAGCTACCAACACACACACTTTCATACAACAGCTAAGCAAGCGGTTTGTGGAGGAAGAGTAACAGAGCAAATGCGAGAGAGAGAGAGAAAGAGAGAAATTCTGATTAAAAATGTTCGAAGTCAACACTAGTTTTGCAATACAATTATAAATTTGTCCAGTTGTATGAAAATCCTTTCTTTTTTGACAAAATATATTTGCATATTACCCAGTGAAATTATACTGACTTCTTGCAGCTAACGGACAGACAGACAAAGAGACATAGGCAGACACACAGATACTTTTGTATATACATATACTTATATCCTCATAGAGACAGGCAGCCAGCCAGCCAGCAAGAAACTTTTACAACAATGTATAAATGTATGAATGAGAGCGTCTGTTCTTGTTCGATTGCTTAAGTTTATTTTCGGGCATTTGCAAACCAATGCTTGGAAAATGCAGATTCTAGAACTACAAACTCCCAAACACCAACGCACACAAATAAAGCTGCTGTTTTGCCTTCAACTCAATACATGACAGATTTTATATTAACATACCGGAAACTAAAGGTTTGTATGCTGCTGCCCCCAAACTGCTCGTCCTTTTAGTACTACACTTAAGGATGTTGTGATGAGAAATGCGAGGAGAAAGTTTGTGATATTTAGGAAAATTAGCAAACGCATGCACAACGCACAACGCACAAAATAACCAATGTCTAGACATTTAAGGTGATGCAAGAGCATAGAGGAATAAAGCATAAGATTTCTTGTACCCCTCGAGTAGAAACTAAATAAAGGACACTTCTTATATTTTTGTATGCCGCACTGTGTTGCCGTTGTACACTACCATACACAAAACCAAATGTACTAAAGCATTAGGATTTTGGGAAAATTAATAAAATTTTATACAAACCTGCAAATTTTCCACAACTAAAGACAATAGCAGAAGAGGTACTAAACATATTTTCAATAAGGAAATTTAGACAAAATCTTGTCGAAGGTGGGTATTATACTGGTAGTAGGGCTGCTATCAAGGGAAGGTATTCCGTATGATCTGTCACAAGTTGTTGCTGGCTGCTACACATTACTCGGGGTGTAGTTTTGGGGGGAAACAAAATATGCGAGCAAAAAGAAAAAAAATATTGGTGTGTGAAAAAGCTTTTCTCTCGCAAAAAGTAGTTTTTTTGTGGAAACTGCTTTTTCTAAAAGAAAAGCTTTAGGGTTGTTTAAAAGATGCTCAAAGCAGTTTTTTTTAGAAAAAAGCTTTTTATAAGCAAACATCTGTTTAAAAAACCAGCTTTCTTCATTATACATATTAGTGGTGACAAATTCTTTTATATGTTACCGAAAGGATTATAATTAGGACCAAACTTTTTTAAATACGTTTTTATGGGTGTTACGACGAAAGCTTTTCAATCGAAATATGAAAAAAGGTCTTTTTTAGAAACAAACTAAGCTATAAACATGTTTGTGCTGAGCTGACTGTGAAAAAAGCTTTGATGAGCAAAAAGTCTCTATACTAGCAAAGCTTTTAGCGCTTAAAATATTTTAATGGGGCGGATTTTATTTTAAATTTGATTGCTTAGAGCTTTTCGTTTAGTACTTTATTGCAAATAAAAATGGTCTTAAAAAAAGCTTTATATGACAGAAGCTGTTTGTCAATAGCTTTTTAACAAAAAACAAAAGTTGTTTTGCGTCTTAAGCTTTTTTAGGCAAAAAAAATATTGGAAGAAGTGAGTTTTTTATTAAAATGGTATTTGGGAATTAAAATTTTAATCAAATTATATAAATTTATTATTTTTTTATAAAATATACTTAGAGAGCTTTTTTCAACACCAACCTTTTTTGTTTTGCCGAAAAAGCGTGTTGAAATAAAATTCGTTTTCCCTTTGAAAAGCTTTTTATGAAAACAAACAAAGCTTGCATTTAAGGAAAGTTTTTGTTTTCAAAATCGAATGTTAAAACTTGGGCAGGATCTATACTCTTTAATGCTAAAAAGCAATCGAATTATACCCAAGAAAGTATATAATTCTAAGAATTCGAAAATAAAAAAGAAACTCTGCTTCTTGCTTCCTCTTGCGGGTCCATTGCAAGTCCTTAACATTACGACTACCACTTAACTTTTTCCATAAGGAGTATGTAGAGCTTGTTTGTTAGCCTATCTCTGTATGTATAACTCAGAGTCTATGTGTGTACATTTGTATACTTGATTGTATGGGTGCGTGTTTGTGTGTGTTTGAACTGATGAGGGAACAAGTTAATTCAGTTAGAGGACATAAAGCTGCTGGTACTTTTCGAGAAGATACTACAACAACATCATTACTACTTTCTCTAATTTTCTCTAAAATTTTAGGCGTTTTTTTCTTCTTCTTCCTAAATGTGTTAGTTCGTTAGTTAGTTTGTTTGTGTGAGTGTACGACAGTGTAAGTATTAAAGTTGGTTATTCATAAAATTGTTAGAAACTTTTAAGTAAATGAACAATAATGACAAGTAGTCTAATGTTTCTGCTTCTCCACTATGCTCGTATTAAATACATTTACTTTCACAGAGACATACGAAATACTTGTTTTTACTATTTTGCATTTTATTATTAGTGTAAAATGCATTTTATATAAATACGTATATGTGTGAATGAATATACGAAATATAAAGATAGATTGCATATATTAAGTAGCATGAAACATTTGCAGTATGAGAGTACGTGAGAGTAAGACTTTGAGTGTGTGTGTGTGTGTGTGTGTGGGACGCACAATAATGGTAATGAAAGAGGTAGACTTTAAATTAGTAACTCAGTAGTTTGTGTTGGAGGTGGATAATTTTATTACTCTGTAAAATGGTGGTATGCTAAGAATTTGTTTTAAGTTAGAGTTTCTAGCATTTAAACACAACTACACTCACATGCTTGCACTAATACAGTTACATATATTTACTGCATTTAGCCAACTATGCAAATTCGGAATATTTTGTTTAAATACAGCTGTCTTAAGTCAGTGGTGTTGGAAGCAAAGTAGTCAAAGAATGTTAAGTAAGGCTGGCTGGACTTTGCATATTGTATTGCGTATGGTGTGCAATTGTGGGTTTTGTATTAATTAAAGAATTTATCAAACATGCACACACATACATAAGGAAAAGTAAGATGATGTTTTAAATAAAATACATAAAATCAATAAATTTTAAACTAAGAGCAGAAAATTTGTCTTGGAATTCTTACAGAATGAATATGTATAAGAAATGCTTTAATGTTGGTAATATTTATAAAATGAAAATTTAATTATTTGGATTTAAATACATTTCTTTAGATTTTTAAGTGCAGTGTGTTTTTGAGCGATGGAGTCTCAAATTTAAAATAAATATTTTTATCGCTTTTTTGTTTTAATTTTACTCAACACATTTCAATTTAAAAATTAAATAAAATATTTTTTAAAATCATATATCCTTCATCAGATATCCTTCACAAAAACAAATTTTCACAGCTTTTGACATTGGCAAAAAATGGCAACACTAGTTTCGCCATCAAACAGTCCAGACATGCAGTGAAGTTAATTTATGCAGGGTATCCGCCGGGAAGGTATACTACTTTGTTCCGCCGCCATTTTGGTAAACATTAATCTTGACAGTTCATATCTGGCAGTCGTGAAGTAGAGACGTGGCAAATTTATTATTAAAAAAATATTCGGTAAACCAACGTGTTTTAATCGTTAAAACATTTTATCAAACTCAATCATCGATTAATGAGACGATGAGAAAGTTACGTGAAATTTTTGGGAGAAACAACGTGTCAACAAGACCTCCCCACTATTTATCGTGTAGTGAATGATTTCGAAGAAAGAGGGACTGTAGCTGATAGGACCAAGCATGGACCACAACGTACTGCAAGATCGGCTGAAAACATTACTGCTGTTCAAGAAAGTGTTCAAAACAATCCATCAACCTCAATTCGACACCGTGCTCAGGAGCTTGGTCTTCAAAGAACAACTTTGGCCAGAATTTTGCACAAAGATTTGCATTTGTTTCCCATTAAGATTCAGTTGACACAAGAGATTCTTCCAGAAGACCCTTTACGCTGCCGTACATATGTCAATAGGATGCTACAGCTCGCCCATGACAGCCCCGATTTTCATTAAAGAAATCATAATGAGTGCCTAGGCCCATTTTCATTTGAATGGATAAGTGAATAAACAGAATAGTCGCTTCTGGGCAATGGAAAACCCTCAAATTATTCATCAGTCACCTTTGCATCCATAAAAAGAGACAGTCTGGTGTGCCATTTGGTCAGGAGAAATCATTGGACCTTACTTCTTTGAAACTGAAAACGGCGTAACGGAAACTGTCAATGGGGAGCGATATCGTGATATGATTGAAAACTTTTTAACGCCACAACTGCAAGCTTTGGGCTTGACCAACATGTGGTTTCAACAAGACGGTGCCAAATCGCATACAGCCAGGATTACAAAGGAATTACTGCGTGACTTTTTTCCACAAAAAGTTATTTCAAGGAATGGTGATGTTGATTGGCCTCCACAGTCGCTTGATTCGACTGCTACGGACTCTTTTTGGTGGGGATATCTGAAAAGCAAGGTTTATGCAATCAAACCAGAAACGCTGGAGCAACTCAAACAAAATATTCGTGATGAAATTAATGAAATAGCGCGTGAAATGTGTGTATGTAATGAAAAATGTGTTCAAAAGGGCTCGCATTTGTGAGGCTACCAGAGGCGGACATTTGTCTGATATTGTATTCCATACATAATTGCCGACACTAATAATAAAACATTTATCAATATACGATCCATTCTCTTTCATTTAATCAAAAATTATAAACAAACAAAGTAGTATACCTTTCCGGCGGTCACCCCGATTATGTGTAATTTTGCTGCTATGATTTGTGACAAAATAAAAAAAGATGGATTTACTTTAAAAGACACCTGGTAAAATTTGATGGCCTACTTGTAATCATAATTTTATCATTTGTAGAAATTCAATTTTATCCTTAAATCGAAAGTTATCTAAAAAAAGGATTTTTTACAACTTCTTGGAGAAACAATTTCAAGTCATATTTGCACCGACTTTGAATTTTTAAACGGATTTGAATAGAGTGGAAAATAGATTTTCTTGCTACGTTTAAATATTTTGAATCAACAAAGATGAAATATGATTGAAAAAAAATTTTCCAACTATGGCGGCATCCTTTCCTGCACTTTGATTAAAAACCTGTTTCATTTTTAACTTTCCTTAAAAGCTTATATACTGGCACGTAAAATAAAACCAGATATATTAAAATTAGAAAGGTACTTTTTAAGATATTTTTTTTTATAAAAAGGTGCTTTTCAAGATATACGCATACGCTATTGGAACTGTTGGCAAATGATACTTGTTGTAGGATAGTACAGCTTTAAGACTTTAGAAGGCTGGTGATTGATATAGCATGACTTATCTTCCATGCAACACCGTTTAAAACACTTAAATCAGTGCAAAAACAACTTAGTTTAAAATTTTTTTGTCCACGAAGTCGCAAAAAATCCTTTCCTGTCGATAACTTTCGAGTTTGAGGGTGTAATCGGAGTTTTAAAATTTATAAATGATTTACTCAAGTAGGTCTACAACCTACACTAGGTCATTTCAAAGGTACAATTTCGCCGTTACACTGTGTACTTTTTGGACTATTTCAGTTGTAATTCTTGACTTGGTGAATTAATAATAATTCTAACTCAACATGTTTCACTTTAACACAAGTCACTGTACACTAAGGAATCAAACAGTGACTGCATTGGGAAAGCCGGCAGCTAAAAAAGATTCCCCTATCTAGAAAAATATTTATTTGTTGTTCTAAATTTGTTAGAGATATTTTCATGGAAATAATGAAGGGACTTAGGCGTTAATAAAAATTATTTTTTTAAATCAATCATTCAAACGGCGGTTTGACAAATTCGTTCAAATAAGAAATTTGTATCTTAAAAAATTTAGCAAAAGTTTTAAAAAAGTATACAGGCATGAAAAGATATTTGAAAATTCTGATAGCCAGTTATTACTTCCCCTATCTGGCGCGGTTATGTAGCCAAATTCCCCCGCCCTTTGAGTCAATATTTATTTTTAATTTTCATAAATATTTATCAAACTGGCCGCTGTTTAATTTTCTTATTTTCCTCATTTTCACAAAAGGCAGTAGCAGCAAGTACAAGTAACACCAACACACAAACACATTAACAATTGTAAACTTTATTTTTATTTTTAATTTTATTCCACCATTTAAAAATCTAAAAATAAGAGCAGAAAAAAATTTGGCATTTTTAATTTATTATGTCTGTCAATGATTTCTTCGTTTTTTGGCAATTGCCAAAAATTTTTACAATTGCGAAAAAAAAGCAGCAAGAAAAATTGACCACCACATCGAGAAACACATGTGCATACATATGCACACATGTGAGATACTCAAATGACTGAATGTAACACAGGGCTCTAAGTGACCATGGGGTACTGCCAACACCCATTCATCGTAGCGGTCTTCATCATCTGCAAAGAGCGAGAAGTTCGCCACCCATGTTACTCCTTTTGCTTGGTCCAAAGGCAAAAACACTAAAAAAATATTAACAAGAAGAAGGGCAGAATTACACATACGGCAAAGTTTGTGTATGTGTGTGCGAAAAAGCCAAAATAGAAAAACAAAATCAAATTTTCATACTCTTGCAAATATAAAATAGAAATAAATTAAAAAAAAACGCGAATACGTAATTTTGCATTTTTATAAAAATTCGGCGATTTATTCGTTTATTTTGTCCTCTTCATCCTTGCAAAATTACTGTGTGGTGCATGTAAGCACACATTTACAGGATAATGATGTTGCAAATAAGAACAAAACATAATAATGCTCACTTGTGGTGTTTTTTGAAATATTTCTTTTTTTTTGCATCTTTCGTTTTCATTACAGTTTTTATTGTTACGAGTGTTTGTGTGTTTTATATCCTGCCAGCTGTATAGCTGCAGGAGCCTGTGTTGCGTTTATGCAGAGGTTTGAAACGTGTAATTAATGTTCTATGTTTAAATTGGAGATTTTTAATTGAACATATTCTGGTTTTTGTGCTAACGCCTTCACTTTGTTCCAGCTTTTCCCCATTGTGGCTACTTCTGCATCTATTTTTCTTCTTGGATGTGCTCCTTTACGGCTTGCTTGTTGCTGCATTTATCATCTGTGTTCTCCTTATGTGAGCGTTCTCCTTCTAAGTCGTTCATTGTGATGTCATTACTTTGTCTCTGTAGAGTATGTCCACTCCGCCAGTGTTCCAAGAGGCCGGCGTTCGAGAAGACATTTGGCTAAAGGGGCTTCGAATTCTTTCCAGTATTTTATTCACAAACACTTGGATCTGTTATGGTTTTTGTTTTGGCAACGTTTATTTTCAGACCATCTGTTATTTCTGAAAAGTTTATTAGGTTTAAAGCAAGATCAGGGAACCTGTGATCTAAAAGGCTGATATTATCTGCATACTCCAGTTCATTTTCATTCCATCATCGTATTTCATAAATCCAGAGATATGACGCATCCAGTTTCAAATTTTATTGGTTTGCTTTGGGAGTTTTGCATATTTGGCACGGCAGATGGAGTTCTCATCAAGGCACTTGATTATTGCACTCCATATGACGCTGTGGTTTATTTTGTGAAAATATAGAAAAATGGGTAACAGTCGCTCCATAGATTGCTCGATGATATTACACAGACTTTCTATGTGATCTATAAAGGACTTATAAGGCCTAAGGCCACCTTGTTCCGCTCTCAGAGCTGGCGTCTTCCTATTATTTATGAGAAGACTTTGTTGAACAGTTTCGGGGACTCGAAAGATCTTTTTTCATAGGTATGTTAGTCAAAGGCGTCAGATATAATCAGCGTTAACACTGGCGGCTGAGACCAAAATAATTTTCGAATTAAAGCTGAATGCTTAATTTGACAGTTTGGACCTGTTTTCCGAAAATGATTGCAAAAGTGATCGTAAATTTAACCGCCCCAAGCGATTTGTCAGAATTTGTGAATAAATAAAGAGGCAGAAAATTATCTATGAAATTGTGTTGTAAGAAATATATTCGTTGTCTAAGAATTATTCTATTTTAATATCCGAAACCCACTAAATCAATTGCTAGCATGAGGACTTCGTTTTCAATTTTAAAATGTTTTTGATGCCGTGATAAGCCATCAGTTGTACAAGAATTATTAGGAAATACAGGGTACCGCAACAATATATTGTTGTAGATCATATAATATGGTTCTCCTGATCATATTACAAACACCTTTTTTCTTTGCGTGATAACAATTCAAATGCCATGAATAAAGGGTAGCAAGAGGCGAGCGTGAATCAAGCTCTAAAAAAACAATCGGCCTTTTTTTTAGAAATACACAAATGGTCATAAAGTAAGAGAAATGGTTCAATTTTAGTGTTTGAGTTTCCAAAAGTATTCGTAGCTGTTCTCTCTATATGTATTTATCTTTATTGCTGTATGTGTGTTTACTACATAGTACAGTTATGTTGTTGGATATAGCATTGTTTTCCTTAATTAATGTTTAATCAGCAACACAGTCGTCGTTTGCCAAAATTAAAAAAAAAAACAACAACAAAAATCATAAAAAAGCTCAAAAAACTTTCGCGTGAAACTCATTCAACTGCACGCTGCAGAGCAGCAATGAAGCACAAGTATCAGTAGTCATTTTGGTCCAGGCAACATAAACTAAATAAAAACAAAAACAACAAATACCAAAGTGCTTACAGTTGCGCGATTTTTTTTTCTTTTCTTTTTTTAATTTCTCTTTATACTCCTGCTTTATATTTCTTTGTAGCGCCACGAAAAGAGTTGCCTTAAAAAATACATTAAACATATTCTACTGTGCCGCAGCGACACCCCTTCGATACAAATTTGGCTAGAAAAACGTTAAAAAGCTTGCAGCAACTGGGTGGCAAAAGGTTGACAGGAGGGGTTATGAACACTTTGCTGTTATAAGTTGTTGCTTTTTGCGCTTTTTGGCGAACGCATGTACTCAAGTGACCAAAAAGCCAAAAAACACAGGCCACTACCTCTGTAATGCACATGGCATTTGCACAAGTGTGCGTGCGTGCGTGTGTGTATGTGAGTGTTTCAATGTGCGTGTATGTGTGTTTATAGAGGTGCACGTATGCAAGACTGGGTGGTAGTGTTTGTTTAATACGTTTCAGTTTTAAGACCCTGAGTTATTTTATTCGCATTGAAGCAGAGCATGTGTGGTGTGAGTAGAGGTAGAGGGGTACATAACTTGTTGTTTGAAATACTTTCTTCTTTGTTTTTTTTTTGGCCTTTTGAGTTGGCTTAAAAAATGGAACAAAACATTATAGAACGGAAATATGTAAATGTTTTTTGTTACACTTTTTGTATTGACCAATATAACAAAACATATGGGTGTTTGCATGAAGGATTTTCCTGAATTGTGGGAACGAGTAGAACGTAGTTAAACATTTTAAGGAAGAAATAAAAACTTGTTTCGTAGCATTGTAATTCCCGTCAGATGTTTATGACTTTTTTTCTAGAGCTGATAGACTTAAAGAAGGAACACGTAGGTTTTTAATTGCCTTACACTCTATTCAGACATGCGCCCTAATTGAGGCAATATATTTAATTTTCCATATTCAATTAAGACTTGAAAGCTGATAATGTTTTCATTTCATCTATCAAAACTTGTGGTTGTGATTTTGGAACAAAGAGAAATTCAAACCGAATTTAAAGAAATTTTTTTAAAGAAATTAATTATTTAAACTGTATTTTGCCAAAAGTCCAGATTTATCTGCAATTTCTTTTCTGCTTTTTTTCTCATTTTCGTTGTCATGAGAATTTATTTTTTGCTATTGCTCATAATTGTTCTTCTCACTGAACACACCTTACCAGAGTTGCATGGAGAATTAAACTCAATTTATGATGCAATTAAGAATTTATTACTCAATTTAATAATTGAGTTCTTGTATGGTAAAATTGACTAAATCTACTTACCGCTAAATTTACATGACGTTCTTTTCTACTTTTTTCTCATTTTCATTTTCATGATGTTTAATTTTCTCTCATTGTACAGAGTTTTTTTCTCACTAAACACATTTCACCAGAGTTGCATGAGGAATTTGAGTGAATTTATAATTCAATTAGAAACTAATTACTCAATTTAATAGTTGAGTTCTGGGGTGGTAAATTAGACTATTCTTGTCGCCAAATTTACCTGTCATTTCTTTTGTACTCGTCTTCATCTTCATTAAATTGCATTTTTTTATAGTAAAGATTTTTTTCTCATTGGACAGACATTTGTGGTGCAGTTAAATTATAATTTATAAATTTATTAATTAAGGTATTGTAGGTGAATTGAGCTCAATTAAGGTTTTGATTAAGTAAATTTCCTAATTTCGCGATTAATGTAAATTATCCTCCCTTTGGATCCACGCAGGATTCTGCATTAATTTATGCGTGTACAGCTTCATAAATCGAAACATTGATACACATAAACTTTTCCATGGAAACCACCATTTTGTATTTGTAATATTTATTTCTATTTTTATGTCGCTGTTTAAAATCATCATTTTATTTTCACTTCTTTTTCCATTTATCTTTTATGTTCTTCAACGATGATCGTGGTTTATTTCTATTTTTCAAAATTAACAATAACAATGACCAAACGAGTAGCAAGTAGATGTTTGGCTGAGTTGAAGCAGTGCTGTTACAGGCAGGCACCACAAAAATTGTACAGAAAATGAATTTTGACCAATAGTATTGAGAGTATGAGTAAAGTACTTTTTTTTTATTTATATATTTACTTTTTATTTTGGCATTACAACAGTGGCACAAATAAAACACATGCCAAATAAATTCGCGGCCATCTAAAAAAAAAATAGCCGAATTAAAAGTAAAAACGGAACAAACAGCAAAGCTAAAAAAATAACATGAAATATTTTTTTGGTAGTATCTATATACAAGCACAGCTTGTGCTAGGGATCAATGCAATGCAAACGATAAAGAGCTGTAAAGGAATTATATCGTTTCAGGTTATGAAAGTCTTAAAAGGTGTTAATAAAAATTTGTTATGAAAAAATTCAGCCCGTTTTAACACGGCAGCACCGGCAATTGCTCATCGATCTTCACTTGGCAGGCAAAAATACTTGTATTTTTCGAAAAATGTTACACAAAAAGTCTAGCGGTCGACCTCATTTTCAAAACAATGAATGCATGGAATTGATCTGCTCTTATTGAAGAACACTTTAGTAAGAAGAAGAGGAAGTCAACATCGTATGCTACCAATATGAGATTTCTTAAGCCCTGAGAAAGTGATGCACAAGAATGTTGTCTTAAAAAGTTTCTTTGGGGTGTTTATTGCCTCATGTTTTGTTCACAACTAATACAAATGATGTCATTATTTTTGCCCCACCGTATATAAATAATCTAGGTGATGCAGTAGTAAAAATAGTACTAACTTACGCTGAACTCTATGTTCTGTGCAAAAAATATTACGTAATCGCTAGTTTTTTTTTTTTAACATAACGTGCTGTTTCCTATAAATGTTGCCTATTTTTTTTAGAAAGAAACACTAGCATGCTGAAATGGCAAAATATTTGTAACATTTTTGTCAGAAAGGAAAACGCCTTTATTCCTCATATAAATCATTGAATGCGATTTAATATGTTTCAGTTTTAAACAACGAATTCATTACTTCAAATGTCTGCTAACGACGATATAAGAGTAGTTGTAGAAAGTATCTTGTTAAAAATAAAAAAAAAAAAATAAAAGTCCAACTTAATCATCATCATCAGCGTCATTGGCATTCAACGTCAACACCGTTATTTAGTCGTTGAACATCAACAATAAAATAAAAAGGATATGAGTGAAATGTGTATGTACTGGTATGAAATCATGTTCCTATAAACACACACGCTGATGTTGCTGCCATTGATGTTACGAGTATTTCATTATGACAATGACCACTTGGTACCACCCTAAACTCATTTTACTTAAACGACTTGCTTGTTGTACGAAAATGAGGTAAATAAACCAAAAAAATATAAAATTAAAAATTAAAAAAAGTAAAACATTTGCACAAACAGTTAAATGTCTATAAGGATAATATGGCAAAATATTCTCAACTCTTAAACTGCTCCATCTCCTTCTCTGTCAGCATGTTTAATTTCGATTTTTTTACCAATTTCTAGAATTTTATAGTTGAACTTGTTTTACGGTTTTTTTTGGCAACTCAACTGGCATTTGGTGTTGTACAAAACAACAAGCTGCTACTCCTCCTGCAAAAAAGAAAACAACTAAAAAAACTGTAGCTTAATTTTTTTGGAAAGCACAATGGTCAATTGCTTTGGCTTCTGCTGAGCTAACGGGAGTCCGCTTTTGTTAAAGGAAAAGGGTAGGCTGTTTTTTTTTTGGGAATATTTTGTTACTTTACCAAAAGGTAGCTAAAAGGAAAAAACCAGCCATTTGAAATTGAAGTCTATTGAAATAAAAGTCATGTCAACTGCGTGTTGAATGAGGGGCAAAAAAAAAAATATTTTTAACAAAAATTTTGACAAACTTTTTTTTTTATATCAGCCGACAAAAACTGTACAACAATAGCACCTAGAGATAGCCAAATGCAGAAACTTACGGCCGCCGATTTTTTCGGAGAGAATGTATTCAAAAAAATTTCAACAATAAATATGTTTTTTTCTTTAAGAAATAATTTTAGCCCTCGAGTATACTGTAGTTCTGTTGTTTTAATTAAGCCCCAAAGTATGCAGTTTTTAATGAAAGGTTACAATTATGGCAGAAAAAACTTTAATTACAGAATGAAAATCTAAGGAATTTGAATTAACAAAGTTATTGTATGTCTTATAGGCTGCATAAAGGCTTTTGGCCCCTGCATCCTTTGCACTTTGGATGAACAAATATAAACAAATTTAAAAAGTTGTATCTATTAGGCGGAAAGAAGACTGTGCTTCAACTTCTTAGACGACCACCTACGATTTTGGCAATATTGATCAGGACGAATATGGTTTCATGCATCTACCCCCACTGTGAATGTTTCCAAACAAGCTCGCTTGACAAGAGACCACCAAAAATGCAATTGTATTTTCAAATGTTTTTCATCCGTTTTTGCAATTAGGGTTTTACAAAATGTTATTTAACTAAATATTTTAATGCATTTTTTTATAAAATTTTTTATACATTTTTTTATAAAATTATTTTACATTAAAAATTTTTTTTCACCACAATAAAAAAACGTGTTTAATTTTTCAAAATTTTTATTTTCAAGTTTTCTCCATCATTTCTTCTTAATTATTACTTTTTTTTAAACAAATAAAATTTAAAACTAAGAAATTTAAAAAAATTTTTGCAATACAAAAATTTCTTTTAACAAAAATCTATTGCCCCTAATTTTTAACACAACATTTTTCAAACACATTGATAAATTTTCTGTAAAATAACAAAGATTTTATATGTATTTCTCCAATTCGGCGTCATTTTTAAAAAAATCAGGAACAAAACAATTTAATTTCACAGTAACTGAGTGCACTGTCAGAAGTTCTGGTGGTGGCGGCCGGTACCAGGTTCATATCTTTGCTAGGAGTCGGGGTAAATATATCCAGCTGAGAGAAGTTAATACTCCCTTATGAAAATCCCTAGTCCACGGTGAAACTGTGTACGCCAAGGATGGGCGGTCAAGAGCGTTTTTGGTCTCTAGTAAGCAAACTCTGGATACCAGTCGGTCTCCAGTTTTAATACAATACAGACTTACCCGTACATATGGATTTATGGGTGGATTGTACCTTTTATTCAATTGCTCGTGGGAATTATATGAATTCTCTGAAGGAACTGCAGTTTTTATTGGCCAAGGGAGGAATGTGGAAGATGTTGATAAGAATACCTTTCGAGGGGTGGACGGGAAAATATCACAAGGTACTCCTAACGCGTTGGACCTTCATATGCAAATAGGGATGGACAACGAAGCTTCGTAAGAGGTGAAGAGGTTAATCTCTGGCCAATGAAGAAATTCGGAAGAGATGGACAAGGAAATCTCGCAGGAGGTAGCCGGGCCAGTCTCCAAAGATAATCCTGACTAATAGTGCGCAACGGAAGCGCACATTGTGAGTAAATGTCCAGCGCTGCCAGCACGGGCAGATACTTGTTAAATTTGAATGCCCTCACAATCCGTAACGAGAAAGAGGGATGACAGTTACGAGTCTACAGTCTGAAATCACTACAGTCAAGAGTAAAGCCTAATATTAGTACGAGATTCAATAAAAGCAAGGTAGTCGTAAATTACAAATTGCTTGCCTAAAATCAATTCGAAGAAAAAAGGGGGTCGTAAAGGGACCCATTAAGAAAGAGGCCTGCTTCGATATCCCTCCAACACTAAATTATAATAATCTCCAAATAGTAGAAATAGGAATTCTAATGGCCTCTTTATGTATGGCAAGTGAGTGGCTGGGCCAGAGAAATTATATTAAAAATACTCATTCTTTACTGTTGATTCAAAAACAAAGCTTCGGAGCAAGTCTCTCGGTTGTCTAAAAGAAACAGGCCATAAATATAGCAAAAAAATCTTAATTCATAAAAAACGGGAATATTGTTTTATTGTCAACGAAATTATTATTTTCTTTTAATTAAATAGTAATTCGAACTTGAGTTTCTAGAAAAATAAAAACGTTAAATCCCAGTACTAATTAAATATATTTAATTAAATTTGATTACAAATTTGCCATTTTTGAATCATCATAATAGTGCTTTTAAACATTTATTAAATTAAATTTAATGCAAGTTTTTCTTTAGTATTTGTACAACCTTTTTTTATATTTATTAAATCTTATCGTAAAAAATCTTCTTTAAAATAAAAAGCAAATAAAAAAGGTATAAATAAATATCCACATTAAAATCTCATTAATAATAAGAAAGCCTTTACTTGGCCATAAGAAACACACAATAATAAAGTGACCTCTCTTTTGTGCTCTTCTAAATTCTATGAAGTCAAAATGTCAAGAGTCAATTGTTCGTGTCATTACAATTTAGTTTTACGGTCGGTGTTTAGCAAGTGGCGTGGTTTTCCTCAATCGTTTAGTATTTATTTAATTAATATTATAAAATGTGCACGGATATTCATAAAACTACTACTAAAATATTGATAAAAGTGCAGTGAATCATTTAAAATAACATTTATCATGAAAATCTAAAGGAAAAATCGTAAAAGTTGTTTTCAAATTAAGTTAATTTCAATTTTCGTTTAATGTCTGCTTAGTAATAAAAGCAGCGCAGTTGCAGCTTCATGTTGGTTGGGTGTCGTGTCGTGAGTGCTCGTGTTTATTTGCATTGTGTTTTTGTTGTTGCGAAGAGTTAGTCAAATGAGTGCATTTAAAAATGTGCTGTTGTCATGTGTAAAAGGTTAATTCAGCCTTTTCTTAGTTTTTCGTTTTGTTGGTAAAGTAAATTAGTTGTGTGAAAAAAATTTTAGAGGGTTTTTTTTTTGTTTAAGAAAAAAATTGAAGTAAGATAAAAAGTAAAATTAAGGAAATATGTAAAGAACCTCTTTTATAGTAATATAAAAATAAATAATTATTTACAAAGAAATTCAAAATAATGTTTATAAATGAAAATATAATAGTATGTTGCCTCTTTAATATACATATACCCATATGTATTTAAAGTGATCCGGAATTATAAAAATGGTAAGTTTTATATAACTTTCTTATGTTAGTTATTGCAGTCATTTAAATTTTTATTTATTTTTTGTGTATAAAATATTTCTTGTTAAATTGTTCTTCGTGTAAGAAAAAACTATGGTTGGTGTCTTTCATATATTTTTAATCTTCGCTATATCTACGCTAATATTTGTATTTACTTTACGATGAATTTAAAATTGTTTAATTAAGAGTAAAGAAGAAATGGGAAACTTCACGATTTCGAGAATATTTCTAGTAGGCCTCCCAACGGCTGCAGTTTTACTTTCGTCCAATGAAAGTACATAAATTTTGTGTTTTTAAGTAACCGATAAATTTTTTATCGCTGCTATTTTATCGAAGGAAAAACAAGTGAAATTATTGTTCCAATAATTCAATGCAACATAAAGAGATCTCTGTTTCTCTTTTAAAATTTGCACCTACAAGAATCAATAACCAGCCGTAAGCAGTAATTATCTTGCAAATGCAAAATATCAAGCTTTATTATGAAATTTGAGAGAAATTTTGAGTATTTTGCTGTTGAATTTCATTAAAAAGCTACGAGATTTTGCACTTGCACTTTTGCAAGACCATTTGTAACAAACACTGAATACTGCTAATATTAAGAAGACCAAACACTAGTCTATGATTAAAACAAAAGTAGCTAAAATGTATTATTTTTAGTAAAAGTTCTTTATTATTTAGCGATTTACCACCAAACTTGTTAGTAATCTTTTTTTTAGTTTCGACTAGCAAATATATTCTTACAGATTGTTAACGTCCGTTCTTGTAGTACATTTTCTATTTTCCAAAGAATACTTTTCATAAAGTTTTCACTTTAATTTATTGAATTTATTAAATTTTTATTGAAAATTTTTTTTAGTAAAAATTAATTCATGGTTAAAAATCTTTAGATTACATAAATAATCGAGCAATGCTTTGATTAGATGTAACGAGTAGAGTGGCGGGATAGTAAGATGCTACTACACCGAGAGAGTTGGGTGGGTGAGTAACACCGTGTTTATTTAGATTTCTGTAAGTCATTATTTGAAATAAACGGCATAAAATAACAGCTTAAGCCGCTTTTACCCTTGTAAATATTATATAAAGCTCTCAACCGAGTGAAGAGTGGCTGTTAAGTGCGTGTTTACATGGGGTGAGTGAATTCACGGGAAGTAGCGGGGAACTAGTACACGGCCCAATAAACAAAATGTCATTCTAGTGGCTCTCTCGCCACTACAATTAGTCACTGACACGGACAACAACTCCAACAATAGTTCCAAAAGAAACACAAGCAACTCATTGTACATTCTAATAAACTGAAAAATAATGATAAAATGCGCACAGAAGTAATAATTTGTCAAAACTAAAGCTTATGTCCACATACTTTATTAGTGCTGAAATGAATTTTAATAAAAGTGACGTGATAGTAAATAAATTTCAAATTAATTCATATACCATAAAGCATACTTGGTCATACGCCGCTATCCATGATATTTTCAGAAATATGGGTGATTAAAAATGTAGCCGAAATTTGCATAAATTTTGGTTCTGGTAAAAAAAAAAAATAAAATAAACACCCAATGATCACAGAATAATCTTAGTGTTACAAAAAGCAGTATTATGATGTTTTGATCGCTTTAAATTTGTCTTAAAATATTAGTGCACATTTTTTTTTAATTTTATTCAGTCTTAAATGAACAATTTAATTTTTTTGGTTAAGGAACAACCATTTATTTTTATTAATAAGTTATTGGACACTAGCAGAACTCGTTGTATTCATTATCGTACTCCTTTTCAAACTTTTGCGTAAATTAAATTAAATAAGCAAGTTCCCATTACAATGGAATACACGCACTTTTTTTTAATTTTTTAATAAAAAGTTTGATTAAGAGAAAGTTTATTTTAAAATATCGAAGAATTGTCACATATGAGGCATTTTGATGCAATGTCTATGTCACTCTTGCTTTGGCGTATCCTGAATCTCTGTGAATGGTGCAGCCGATTTATCGGTTATTGAAATCAACTTTTTTATGAACCCAAATAACTTACTGCTCCCAGATAACTGCTAGCCCTTTCAATTTCTGTCTCCATATCTTTGCGAGGGTGAAGTGATGGGTAAATAAAATTCAGTACGCCTGATTATAGCTCACTCACATGTTTTCATTTTGCACCTGACCGCAGTTACATATATGAAAAAAAATTCGCGGTTTCGTCAGTTTTCCTTTTACACTCACCCACAAATCTCTTTTTTTTCCAATACGTATTTCATGTAAACTGTTAAGTGCTTTTTTACAGGTACGAGTGTTTATTTTTCTGATTTTATCTCATAAACTGAACAATCATTTAACCAAATATTTATACCCACCAACCATGCCATGGATATTTTTTTAATGCTGCCTTACATGCAAAAACCCGTTCGCGGTATGAAAACAGAAATGTACAGCAATTAAAGAAACCAAATGCATATGTTTCATAAACTTATGCACGTAAATACTATTTGTTTTTTCAATACACTCGTTTTGAAAAAAATATTATTAAATAAATAAATTACTGAAAACTGCCACAAATAAATTAAAAAATTTTATATTTTATGGGATATTTTTCTTTGCTTCGTCTCTACAATATGGAGTTGATAAAAACATTATAACATTGCATTTGTAACTTTATTGTTCTTTAAGTTTTGTCATTATTATGAAAAAGGGCTTTTGTAGCACAATGAAAGGTATCTATTCCGTGCGTGATATTTTTGTCAAATGAAAATAACTCTCCATCAAAAAGTAACGTTCCATGGCCGCTGGAAATAGCGCATATGTTTTTTTTACATACATACTGAATACACAAATTACAACAGAGACCCTTGCTATAACTACCGAGATTGGACCCGATTATTTGCACCTATGTAGAGATTTAATTTATTTAAAAAACTTTACTCAATCAAACAACTTTTTTATTGATTTTGTTTTCAATACTTTTTACGGCCGACATTTTTGGATAGAAACTTTGCCTTTATTTACATTTATGTTTTTGTGCGGATCTGAGTCCTTTTTCCCAAGTTATTTTTGATTGTTAATGTATGTATAAAACCTCTTTTAACTTTAAGCTTACAGAAGGTTGTGTTATATAAAATTTCAAGTCTCTAGATACAGTCGAAGTGCCCCATATTATTGATGAGCGATTCAGTGAATATGTACCAATACATATGATTAAAGTTATCAAAGTTATGAGGGGGTAAAAACAGCGTGAATGGTTTTGTTTGATATACACACTGTGTGCATTAGGCCCAACCTTGTTCTGGCGCACTCCCGTGCGCCTTAATTATTCCTTTCCATGCAATTTTTAATAAATGCAATTAATTTTTTAATTGGCATTAAAAAAGAAGTTCAATTAAAGACTTCGTTTAAACAATATTTTATTAATTGTGAAAATTGTGAATTTGTTATATTAAACTATTTAAATAATGCTACAAATTTTCCAACAGGTTAAAATCGAGTTATTTTTATAATCAAATTTAGGTTTTTTTATGTTAACTTAGATAATCATTTTTTTAGTACGATATACTTTCTTCTATTAGACTTATAATATTCGTCTTTACCGAATTTTTCTTTCAACAGTTACAAAATTTATATGTAAATATAATGTTGGCCACTGATGAGAGATGGAAATTGTTTTATGTGGTTACATTCAAAGGATGCCTAAGAAGCAGTTGGATTTTTGTGTTTGGCATAAATATTCTATTTAGTGAGGTGGAGCAAAAAGCTTGCTGCCACTTAAACATAAAATTTACAAGTAATTGGGACAAACTCCCGCTTGTAAAATTGCGTACAAGAAGTAGGACTATTTATAGTGAACAACTATATGGCAGCATTATGACAACTTTTAAAAACCACACAATTGACACAAAAAAAATCGAAATGAAAAAATTTGCCATAACGATATTTTGAATACGAGATTTTTGATATCAATGGTACGGTATACCGTTGATAATCCTTTACAATTAATGGTGTAGATAGATATCTTTAGTCAGTTCTCTCAACATTATAATGTTCAGAATGTAAACATTTAAATAAAAAAAAAAAACAAATACACAAGATGATTTGTTTCATCATGGTATCAATATGCAATGCAAAAATCTGTCTGCATATTTTGTCTGATCTTCATGATCCCTAAGGTCCTAAAGTGAATTTCTTTTTTACTGCAATAATTTGAGGTTTATAAGTTTCTTTTAACCTTATTGTTTTTATAAAAATTCTAAGACTTTTTTGTATTGAAAAATAAGTTCGTCTGCTTAAATAATTAAAAATACATTTTAATGAATTAATATGCTTAAGGCATATTTTTTTATCTTCTAACAAGTGTAACAAAGAGGTCTAAAAACCTTACAAGAGTTCGCCACTTAACTTGACCTATAATATCAAAATAATATTTACTGTTTATTATATTGTGAAAAATTTGTTGTTATCTTACAGCAAACATAAAAAATATAACTTAAGTATGTTAAGTATGACAAAGCGGAACGAAAAATAAATGAAATAAAATATACAATACACTCCTATGCTTATGCATTTGTCAAGCATTTAAAAAAAACTAAAGCATACTTTAAGGCCCACTTCCTATTTGTCATATGCTGCATTCACTACAAGCACGTTTGTAGATTTGTTGTTATTTTTTGCTTTTATTGTTGTTATTGCTTAATTATATAAAGACTGACAACAAGCTGCTGTAGTTGCAAATAACAAAAACAACACAAAGCCGCAGGTAATTTGTCATCATTAGTTGTAAAAGAGTTACAAACAAATATGAAAATAAAAAGCATACTTCTTGGCCTAAGTAGGATATAAAATGTATTTTTATATATGGTATACTTGCCTACTTGTAGGAGCTCATGAACAAAACAATGCAGAGCATACTTTTAAGAGTTCACATGAATATTAAAAGAAAAAAGATAACAAATAAATGTAATATTTTTAAGGAAGTTAGTAGAGTACTTGTTAAGGAAATGCAATTTTTCTACTAATTAAAATGTAGTATGCTTAAAAATGAGAAATAAACAAATTGTCATGAGTAGAAGCATGATATCTTAATATCAAAATTGTGCGCGTGTTTCCAACAATAATTTATTTGCTGAAAGTTAAAATATACTAAGGACAATTAAAATATTCTGGTTTATTTTCAAGCCTTTAGAGTTGATTTATCGAGATGCATTTGTAGAAATATACGAATGTTTAGCCCTGCTTTACGAAGATCTTAACTTTATGGAAAACAATTAGGCAGAAAGTAAATATATTATATATAAATAAGCCTCTTATATACGGCTAATCCATTTGCCCCCAAACGAATATTGCTCTCGTGTCAATGTTTTAGAATTTCGATAGATGCTTTTAAAAACTTATGTTCTCCTGCTATCTGTATAGAGGGGTTTTTTTCATTCTATATGATCCCTTTAGTGATCATTTGCAGAAATTCCTTTAGCAAAAGATTAAGAGTAGGCCAACACGTAGATTTCAGTTACAAAGGTGAAAAATTCCATCCAATCGGCTCTTAGGAAAAAAGGTTGCAAAAGTAAAAGCAGTTTTTGTTAAGACCTCCACTTGAACCTTTTAAGTTTATTGCAAAATTTTTTAACATTGTGGCTTTTTATAATGCATAATTTATATCAGCTCTTTAATAATATTTTGTTTCTGTATACGATACCAAATGGAAGAATAAGGTAAAAAAAAGTACAGAAATATATACATATATAATTTTTATTTAAATTTAAATTTTAGACTTGTTATAATCTTAAGTATATAGTTTTCATTTTGCCGTTTTATATACAATATTTTTAATTTTATTTACTATGTATAAGATAGGATTATATATGCTATTATATATTATTGTTTACTATTCATATAAATATGTTTGCATCAATGTTAGAAAATGATAAGAAGAAAAGTCTAGGTAGCGCAAGACTGTTCTATTCAATGCAACTATTTCTGAATATGCAATATTCGATAGGATATAACTGCCTCCTAAACGCATACACAAAGCGCCCAAAAAGTATACTTTAGATTTTACCTATTTACAATCTTATATACAGGCTATATGTGTAAATGTCTTTGAGTAAAATCTAAGACTGTGTGTTGTGTTTTCATTTTGTTTGAAATTGTTAATGAAATTTTGCCTGCTGGTATTAGAAATGGAAACATGACATGACATTTTATAGACTAAATATATATAAAATAAAGGCATACAACTTCATCATCAGCATACGGGTGGCATAATCGTATTAGGGTTTTATAAAAATCACACACATCCTTATAATTGGTACTAAGAAGAAGTTAATTTATATATAAAGGTTTCTTTCTTTTTTTTACATTGTATTTGTATTAAAAATGCAGTTTCAAATCAGTTAAAAAATATTTAAAATTTTTCTGTTTGAATTTTATTCTGCAGTCTAGGCAAAATTTGCAACTCAAAGTTTAAATACTTTATGCCTGCTGATGGTCTGCTTCCTTTAAAGTCACATCAATTGACTGAACAAAAAGTATGAGTTTGAATTAAAAACAAAAATTTTTTTCTATATATAAATAATTTTACTTTATGTAAAGGTATATTTAAATTTATATTTCTGCAGTATTTTTATATATAATTGGGAAGCAAGTTGTGGTTAAGTATGTTATAAAAAAGTATAAGAAAAAGTTTATTTAAAAGAAAGAGCTTATTTTCAAAATTTACCCTAAACCTTCTTAAAGTACATAAAAAAGGAATCCAAGTTAAGTAAAGAATTTATAAAGCAGAATTTATATAGCAAAACGAAAAATGACACTGAAGATGCCACATAGCCGAAACCGGGTTGTCTTCAAACCAAACTTGACAGGGGATAACAGAAATTAGTTCCAAAAATCTACAATTTAAATATATGTTTTTAAAAAAGTTGCATTTTTTTTCTTTGAGATTTTTTAGTGTTTGCGAATTTAAACAATACATGTCATAACTATTGTCATTCGCTTAGTGAATGTATCTCGATGATTTGCATATAAACTCGATCACCATGCAGCAGAATATATATTAAAACTTTAATGTTTCTTTCTTGTAACTTTTTAAACCCTATCATTTAGTTTTAAGAATTTTTATTAGTTAAAGTTGGCCTGCTGGGTAGGCAACGTGCGCATGTACACTAGCTTATTATTTAGCAATTAAATTGCTACTTCTTTATAAGAGAGTTGGGATACAAACTTTGCATGATAACATTTTGGAAAGAACAGTGCGATTACCCTATGAATTCTTGTTATGTAAATTATTATATATTACGTTAAGGTAGAGGGGATATCATCATATCAAAAATTAAGCGGTCTTACTTTATGAGCCCATTTCCGATCCCCTTCTTTCCTCGTACTGATTCTCGTGCTAACACCTTACTCTTGAATGTAGTGATTTCAAACTGTCGGCCTTCTTCCATACCACAGAGTAGCTTATAATTGCTGTAGTTTCTCTAGTGCTTAAATCCCCCATCTCATTTACAAATACTAAGTGTCTACCCATGGTCCTAATCATGCCTGTCGAAATATCCGGTCACACGCCTTGGTAGTATCTTTAGAGATTGACCCGAAGTTCCTTCAGAGAAATCAGACAATTCTCGCGACTAATGGAGGAAGAGTTGCCCATCCACACAGGCCTCTATATTCACGGGTAAGTCCATATTAAAACTGGAAATTGACTAGTATCCAGAATATCTCAAAACATTGAGAGTAACGTGTTATCAAGTTAAAATTGTATGTTCAGACATGCAACTTAATAGAGGCAATTAAATTTTGAATTGAGTTATAGACTTCGTTATTCATACATATCCAATTTAACTTACTCAATTAGCATTTTCCAGCTGAAAGTGTGTTTATTTTGTTCGTGTATTTGGAAAACATGGACAGAAATTTGGCTTTAAAGAAATTTTTAATTTGAAAAGAAATTTATTTCACGGCATGGCAGTGTCTTTAATTTTTGTTTTCTTTTTTTATAGAAAATGACTCATGCAGAATCTGCCCAAAGAAACAGTAAATATCAAAACATGTTCTTTGCGATTTTTTACGGTGGCAAGACACAGCCTTAACTGCCTAAGCAATAAGATAATAGTTTCGGACAACCCAGTTCAAATAAAGCACACAATAATATTGAGATTCATATAAACTCTGCAGGCACGAGGATGATGTAGGAAGCTGTAAAACAATGTTCACTCCGTATAGCTTTTTACAATTAAATATATATTTTTTTTAATTTTGCCTGCTTTTTGTTCAAAAATCTATTCCTCTTTTACCTGCCACTGTCTTATGTAAAAAAAAGCACAAAAATATTTCAATCTTTAGCTAGCGTTTTTTTTTAAATTTATTTTTCGAATTCTTGAATTTATGTTGAATTATTTTAATGACGTCTTTATTTCAAAATATTTAATCAAGTCAATAATTTGCATTTTTGTCATTATTTGTACCTCTTTACCTGCGCATGTACATATGAGAAGACATGGAGAAATGATTTGCATCATGAAACCATCAATGATCTAAATAAAATAAAAAATAAACAAACAAGAAACTTTAGGGAAGATTCACTTTGAAAGTTTCTTGGTGGTTCTCGTTTCACATTTATTTTAGGTTTGCTTTTGTTTTGTGTTTATAAAATTTAAATTTTTTGTTTTCGTTTTACATTTAAAATCGATTTTCTTACTTATGGCTGGGTTTGGCTTTTTTGTAGATTAATTCATTATAATTTGCTGCTTTTTGTTTCGTATTTCTGTTGTTTTTTTTTTAATTTATTTTTTAGAACAAACTGCACCAACATCATGCTAATGCTCATGATAATCATGGGGTTATGTTTGTGACAACTGACTGACTGCTTAACTGAGTGACTGGCTAAAGCAGCTTTACATTGTGAACCTCCTCAATATTGTATGTAATGCCTTAATACTCTCCTTACATACCTCACAACCTATTGATGCATCCAGAAATGGCTGTATTGATTTTCAAGAAGAAAAACACAAAAATTGCAGCTCATTTGAATTTTTTGTTGAGTTTAAGTTTCGTTTCTTTAATTCGTTTAATTTAATGCAAAATTCTTTTTTTCTGTTTTTGTCAGAGATTTCATTAAAAATGTTTTTCTTACTTCGTAGTTTCTTAAGAATAATGCAATCGATAAGATGTGGAAATGAAACTCAAATGAATTCAGAGGAAATTAAAAACGACAGACAAATTAAGCAGATGATTGTAAAAGGCAAAGTATTTGGGAGTATAAATACAAGACGTAATAATCAGCCAATAATTATAATTAGCATATTTCAAGGGTTGCATTTTTTAAGAAAATAATAGTAGACTTTGTGGCTGTTGAGGACTTGTTATTTTATTTAGTAAATGGGAAAAATCACACATATTGAGCATGGCGAGATGGCTCTCTCAGTCTAATCACAGATAGAATATTTATAAATTGATATATTTCATATTAATATTTTAGAGTTAGAATTTGAATACTTATTGTCACTTTATTTTAGAAAGATTTAGTAAAATTAAATTAAAGCTTAAAAGAAATTGGAATTGGCAACTAACTATTTCTGTAAAAAAGTATAAATAACGTGAAGGTATCCTAAGGTTGTATTCCTCGAAAAAACATAGCTAGAAAATGTTATTTCTTAAATGCTTGCTCTTGTCTATCTTCTATAAGAACCATTTTTGCATTACAAATTATTAGAAGAGCTACATCTGAATTGTTTATAACTCATTTGGCAAAACAAAAACGCTTAGTGCCAGACATTTTGTCGAGATTTAGGACATTGACAAAATGTTATTCAATAATGAGAACTAATTGTGTGTGGGGTTCTAGAGTTTTGTATTACGCGAGAAGTATATTCTGAATACATGACAAACAGAACGGTGATATAATTTTGATGTGAGCATTACGGCGGCCACTCTTCATTTTACAATAACTTGTGTACAGTGTGTTTTAGGAAGGTAAACGTAATAATCGCAATAAATCCATAACGGATTTTCCGAAGCAATAAACCAGGTTCTTTGACATTTGAAAAATCGGCATTTCAAAAAATTCGACAACTGTAACTTGAAAATAATTTTTGTTATTTAATTAAAATTATAGCTGTTCTTGACCTTTTTTTTAAAATTTAATTTATTAAAATTGTCCAAGCTTGAAGGTCTTTTTTAAAAAATTATATTTTTATTTTTCGATATTTCGCTACTCCATTGTATATTTTTATTTCCTGATGATGCTACACAATGGAGTAGCGAAATATCGAAAAATAAAAATATAATTTTTTTAAAAAAGACCTTCAAGCTTGGACAATTTTAATAAATTAAATTTTTGTTACTCTTTCTCAAGTTTGGTTTTCAGGACGAACAAGGGATGACGAAAATTTGCTCTCATATCTATATCAAATCACCCAGTCGGAAAATCAAATAAAATAAGAACCGAAGTTACCGGTTAAATAGCTTTGTTAATCACCCTATTACAAAGCTAGCAAATATACCAGCGGTAACTTTCCTGTGACAACCTGGAGTGCGTTTCACTATTATTTATTAACGATTTTCCTATTGTTAAAAAGACGTTGCTATTCAGTATGCTTTTGTAAACAATATTCGCTATCGTTAAGGCAGCTGTTATTGATGTCCAAACGATTATGGAGAAAACGAAACGACAAAAATTTTTGCTTTGTTTATTTCTTCGAAAAACCATAATTCATGGCATCTTTTAGGGGCAGTGTTAATTGGTTTATAAATCATATATGAAGAATATATTTTTATGGAAAAGGCAGTAAGTACATATGTATATATTATATGTAGACAAAGTATCACATGTTTCTTACTTACCTTTTGCAAAAGTAGCCAATCGCGCAAAAAATATTATCTATAAAATCATCGTTTTTTCCATTCCTCTTTGATATTTTTTTTTTTTTTGGACAGAGATGCCACTTCATATCAATTTCAATAAGCAGAACATTTTCGTTTACGAATAGTTAAAGAATCACAAATTGGTTAGTGAATCATACTACTGATCTGAATTACATAACGAAACCCGAAGTTCAGAAAATGCTTGAAAAGACTTTTGGAAAATATAAGCTGAAATTAAAAGTATTTTCTTTAAGCTGTATTTTGTGATCTTAAAATTCAAGCTACTCCTGTGAACTTGATTATGTTTAGAATTATCGATTATTTAGATAACTATGCCCAATGCTAATTAAAAATATTGTTTAATATAACAATTTTCAACACAGCTTCTGTCCTGCCGTTGAAAGAGAAATAAAAGGGAATTTACATTTTTTTTATAATTTTAGCTTTGTGGCGAAATTACAAAAAATTTGCATAAATTTCAATGTCAGTTTCTTGTTGTCTTATATCTTTGTATGTCTTTATATATGTATATACATATGTATATATAACTACAAAATTAACCCTTTTTTCATTAATACAATTCGCTTGAATTTTGCCATTAAAACGACGTCAATAATATATGTATGTGACCGACCAAAAAACACCCCATTCGTGCTAAACGTACAACATGAAAATGTATTTAATTGTTATTTCCATTTTAATTTTTAGAGCCAACATTTGAAAGACAAGATTAATTAAAATGCATAATTATAATGGGGAAAATGTTTGCTATTAAAAGGCCTTAATTGTATTAATGTCTCCTCGACATTCTGCCAGCTGGACTAAAGTAGATGTCTTGAGTAGACATATTTCATTTTGTTCAAACGAATAAATATTGTGAAATGCAAATCAATTGATAGAAATATTTAAAAACACCCTTTAGTCACCATTGTACACACAAACACTTTAACATTAAATATCTTTACCATTGGACCAAACATTTCTTATAAAAAAAACCAGTGAAATATTAGCATAACATTTTTTTTCCTAAAGAAGCTGAAATAATTTGTCTCTGACCATCTTAAAGATTTTGTGGTTTCCACTGTTTTATTTTAATTAATGATGTTTTTCTTTCCGTACTATATTTCTTGTTGTTGTGTTTTATAATTTCTTTGGGTTAATACTGAGTCTATAATTGTCGTTTATATATTTTTTCTTCATTTACTTAACAGAATTTCTTTGTATTTTAATCTTAAGAACAACTCAATTTGCATTGCAAATGCCATAAACCCTAAACCCCTTTTTGGTGATGCTTTGTACTTTTCTAAGACGATATTGACTTCATAATTTTTTGAATAACATTTAAATTAACAAAAAATAATAATAAATAATCAAATTAATATTAGAAAGGTGAAACAGAATACTTAAAGTACGTGTATAAATTATGAAGCTTATGGCTTCTTTAGAGTAAAGCTGATATCGTGAGTAAATTTTTCAAGCATTCAAATTTTACAGGCTTGTGTAAAATAGACATCCGTGAGTAAAAAGAAATTACGAAATCTTACACTAGCACAATAGTCACGAGTAAAACTGAAGTATTTTTTATTTTGTTAGTGGAGGGGGGATGTCGAAGCAGATACCTTTCAACCCCTTTTTTCCTCGAATTGATTTCAGAAAACCGATTTGTAGTTTACTACTGCTCTAGTCTTTTTTGAGTCTCGAGCTACCAGTAGCCTTTACTCTTGATTGTAGTGATTTCAGACTGTCGACTGGTAACTGTCGGCCTTCTTCTTCACCATGGAGTATCTTATAATTGTTCGCATTTATCTGAGGCTTCCGTCGCCCATGACATTCACATTTAACAAATATCTGCCCGTGCCTTATGCTAGCCAGTGCTAAATATACATACGCTACCATGTCAGCCTCTTTCTCGGGAGTATATTTTGAGACTGGCCCGTCCACCACTTGTGAAGTTTTCTTGTCCATCTCTTCAGAATGTCGCCATTGGCCAACACCGCAGTTCCTATAGAAATTAACCTCTCCACCGCTTGCGAAGCTATTCTCTATCGGAATATCATAGCCCAACGCCTTAAGAGTACTTTCAAAGATTGACCCGTTCACCCCTCGGGGGGAATTCTTGCCCATCTCTTCCGGATTCTTTCCTTGAGTAATTAAAACCGGAGCTTTTCAGAGATTAAGCTCTTCACCTTTTTGCTTTTGCTTCCTGATGCAGTGTTATCGAGAGTTCGATAACACTCCATCCTTGACTCCTTGTAAAGACAGGAACCTATTAGACTCCTTGTAAAGACAGGAACCTGTACTGGCTGCCACCGCGTGTAGGTATAAGCGAGAACTTCAGACGTGCACTCAGTTAAGGCAAGTCATATCGTTGTGCCCGCGAGATGACGGCCAAAAAATCAGTGCCATTACAATATTTCGAACAAATAGTGGATAGAAATATTATGCAGCGTTGAGCTATTTAAATTAAAAAAATACTAATAAATGAAATTTAAATCGAAGATAAGTTAAATAAAGTTTTTATAAGAAATAAAACTGTTATAAAATAGGCTTTTAAATATTGCTACTTAAAAATCATTATGTCGAAAAACTTCTTCTTAATACGAGTATTAAATATTGCCCCGTATTTTCCAAATATTTCTACAAAATTTAGCTTTAAGTTGTTTATTTTTTTTTTCTTTTAATTAAAAATTCTTCTAACTAAATGTTTATATTTATTGTTTAACTTAATTAAATATGACATTTTCATCACAAAATTATTATTATAGTTCATAAGGCTACCCCGCAAATGTCAGCAACAAAGTTAACGTAAGAGCAAGAGTTAATTGCATATTTTCAGGCGAATAAATTTATAGAGTTTTTTATTCTATTTTATGCATGGCAGTGTAAATGTTGTTAGTGTTGTGTTCGCATATTTAATAACTTTGACTGTGTGTGTGTGAACACTTAAATTAACCTCAAACCTTTATAGTGCAACATTAGCATACCTTCTTTGAACTTGGAAGGGGCGATGTCACCAAAAAAATGTGAACATTAGAGTACTACTGGTAACTTACAGCGATACGGCGTATAAATATAATAGAGTCACTGTGCAACGAAAGCACAAAATGAGACTCAACACAATGTTAATACTACACAAAAGGACATAGGATAAATAAAAATAGAGAAAATTTAACGCATTTCCAACGACAAGACAGCAAATGAAATACTGTAGTGGAGAAAAACCAAGACAAGTTGTGTGGCAGCAACAATAAGAGCATCATCATTATGCCACGGTGTGTATTTAATTGAACGAATTTCATTTTATAAAATTAACAACAATTAGAAACAACCAACTACAACTAGTACTAATGCTATTGCTACTTTGCCAAAATATTTCCCTACAAACAAACAAACACTTGTTTACATACCTTTACACTTTAGATAAATGTACATTGAGGCAAACATTCATTGGCTGTACAAAAATGGCTAAAGTAGTACTTACAAGAAAATTTCATTATTTCTCTACCACGGGTTTGTAACGTGGCAACTTCCGCTATTTTGTAGTTATAAACACGGGAAAGTCGTATTTGGCACGCAAAGATGTTATGCCAGCAACTTACTATACAGCTTCATTACCTGCAGGTCATAAGGATGTTTTGCCAGATTTTCCTATCAGTGCATGTATTTGTGCAGCATGACGTTTACATTTTGAAAATTAGTTCGTGTTTACTTGTCTCGTTATACATCCTGATCATTACGAGGTCATAGTGCAATTAGCAGCTACATCCTGTGTCAGAGATATTCTTTATTATGTACATATTTTTGGCTTCCTCTAAGGCAAGACGCTAGTTTTAGCCATTTGAATTTATAGAGTTTCTGTAGCAATTTAAAGTTAAGGTAAATGAAATTATTGCTTAAGAATTTAGTGCTGTCCTCCCTCTTAATAATTAATAAGATACAATTTCTGAATATACTTTTTTTCATTCTTATGGTTTTATTCTTTTTTTTCCTTTTTTGTGGATTTAAAAGATTTTTTGCAACTGTTTAATTTAGGTTGCCTTAATTATGCAGTGCTGTTGAGGTTACCTAGAAGTATGCTATGTAAATTACATATTATTACGGTATAAATGCATAAACATGTTTAACCTGTTTAGTAATTGACGATGGCATTACTGCAATAAAACACGTGCTAAGAATTTGATTTCGTTAATGAAGCCAGAAGAAAGTGAAAATGTAAGAAGCTGGTGTTGCAAAAAAATATATTTGCGTTTTGACGTTATTTAGTTCTTTAAAATGAAATGATAGAAATTAATTGTTAAAATGTTGCATGGTTTTAGGCTTTTTTGTTATGCTGGTGATATTTATTAAAAGGTTATACTTAGTTAAATTATATTCTTATCTAACTCAAGCAACAAAGTAACGAAGACCTACATTGCTTGTACTACAACGTACAAACCTTTGGCCTTATAGGCAGTCTAACGCATTATTCTCTGTCAACAATATTAAAGAAACAATATATATATATTTCTTTTGATTTTAATCCTGCTTTTGAAAATATTCGTTACTTATAGGCGTCGAAATTTAACCGTAATTTTTTAATTTCTTATAATGAATAAATTGAAGCCTGCAACCAACTTAGAAACCATTGCCTATATTTGGGAGTTTTGCAGAATATAAGCTATAAAGCCTAATTTACGCAGCATAAGAAATACTAATTAATTAATGCCTATATATGGGCTTGGGAATTTTAATATAAATATATAATCTCGTATAAATTTAAGTCCACAACTCAAAAATTATTATTTGCAAGCCATTGCCTATTTTAGGGCTCTTATATAAAACAAACTATAAAGCCTAATTTAGGCAGCATAAGTAACTTCAATTTACTTATCCATTGATTTGAATAAAATACCTTTTAATATTACTTTCTTCTATCTTTTTATGTTCTATTAAAATTAAAGAAAAATATCACACAAAAATTTCATACCTCCATCGCCTGGTCAACCAAAATGCACTATAAAAAATGTTGCTACAAAAAAATGGTTCTTGCTGATTAAAATAAAAACATTGTTTTAAAAAAACGCCGTTGTTTTTATTTTGTTCAGATTTTGTTGTATGTATGTGTTGTTCGGATAGACTATATCACTCACACACAAAACTCATCTAGCAGGGCGGAGCTTTTTTCCCAAAAATGCTTTTATAACTTTTTTTTTGGCGTTTTCTGATGCTGGTACTAAAACGCATACATACATTTTTTTCTGTCATGTAGTGTATTTTTTGTTTGAGAGGGTGGGTTTTCTGAGAGTAGGAAAAAATATAAATAAATAGAAAAACACACATACAAATTGCATATTTATGTACACATTTATTCGAGGGTGTATGCATTTGTATATGTGTTGAACTTTTGAACCTTTTTCTTGACATTTTTTGTAAATAATTTTTTATTGTAGAAAATGTATTAAAAGATATATTGGAAACAAAGCAAAAAATGTCTTTCTTTGGAATTTTCCAACTTTTATTCTAAAAGGTTGAGTAGCACTTAAAAAAATTAAATTGTTTATAAATTAAATTAAAAAAGAATTTTAATTATTCAAATATGAAGCACAACATATCAAAATTATTTAATAAATTAAGTTTTATTTAATAAAAAAATTTATTTTTTACTTAATTAGTTATTAAATAGAAACAAATAGCAACCGATTTTTAAATTAATATTTTATTATTAAATTGACCTGGCCATTAATTTCGTTAAACAAACTTTGTGTAAAGTTGCATAACCTATATAGTGTAAACTTTTCAGAGAAAATAAGTGGTAAAGGCCACATAACAGCAATCCATAGTATAAAATATTTTTACTTTAAAAGCCAATTCTTATTTGCATCTGTATGTGGTTTGACTGTTAAAAGTGGCCGTAGATATGTAACCAATATTTTGTGGCCGCCATATAAGACCACATTATCGAAATTGCACTCATCGTCACAAGTAAGTATTATGGATAATGAATATCCTTTTTCTGTAGTTTGTTTCCTCTGTAAGGATGTAAAGGTATTTATGCAGACGTATATATTGGTGTAGACGAATGTGTAACGGTGAAAGTTAAGGTAGCTTATTTGTAGTTAACATCATACGTGCTGTTTTTGCATTGTGGAATAATATATTGAATTTTCATTGCATTATTTGTCTTTTCGATTAATAAAGAAACGTTATTGCCGTTTCATATGGCACACTGGTCGCATCATAATTTAAAAATCATTTAATTATTATAGAAACTGGTAGGCAATACATAAAAACCACAATAACATATAGCAAATAAGAGATATCTGTTGCGATATTTATGTTACCAATTTAGCAATATGTCAACCGCATTAAAAATATATTTTATTGTAACTTTTAAAGTGGCATAAATTATTGATAAATATAGTTGAAAGCCTAAAAGTAGACTTTTAAATTTGCCTTTAAACAAACACCTTAAAGTAGGCTACACTTAAATTAAATTTGTTTAAGCAAATTAAGTTAAAAGAACGGCTTCAAAATTGTCTATGAAGTGGATCAATATTTTGATGTTATTTGTTTTTTAATTCAAGTTCATGTGCTATAAATTGTGCATGTACTTTTTTTTAACAAAAATTTCAAAAGAAATATGTTGCATAAAATATTTAAACCTTTATTTTTTAATTTATATAAATAAACTTTCCATTTCATTTCTTCTGTATAGCCGCAAAAAATAGACCAAATCGCCATTTCAACCCTTTTGTGCAATAATTTACCCTGCTACTCCCCAAAGTGAATAGTAAATGAACGAATGGATGATTGTCAAACAGTGCATTTAAACACAGATGTGCAACTTAAAAACGCGTATTTGAAACGCACATGTTGTAGAAAAAAAGGTGGTGTTAAATAGACACTTTTAGAGTCAATTGAAGTTTACATTTCAAATGACTAAAGTTTGTATAATGCTAAATAAATATTACGATAACAGCGTAAACAATTTTATATCTTGATATTTCGAGATTTAGAAGAGATGAAATTTTGTTAAAGCAAAAGGAAATGTAGAATTATATGTAGATAATCGTTTATACTAGCTTCTCTTCATACTAATATATATCGCAGTTTCCTCCTTCGAAGGTGTCGCTAAATAAAAAATAATTTATAAAACGGCTATACAAGCTTTAAGTAATGCGCCTACATAACACTGGAGGTGCTGCACACTGTCCTAAAAATAAACATAAAGCGTAATTCAAGAGTGGTTAAAAACTAAAACTTTTTCATCCCTCTACTTCATCACCTGTCTTCTTTAGTATACCCCTGTGCAAAGAAAGTAACACAAGGCTAACATTACATTACAACAAAATGAATCAACTTCTTCACCTTATCAACCACACATACCTTAACTCGACCGCTTGTTAGGAGGTAATTGTCGCGAGCATGGAACGATTAGCAAATATGAAGGACATGTAACGTCTATCACGTACACACCGAGTGTTGATACATTATAAATCCTTCTTTGTAGTTATTTATATTACTAATACTACTTATCATAAAAGGAAGGCCAGCAAGGTGCTCGGGTATAATAGGGCTACTTTAAGCTGGATCACTGCGTTAGTGCCAGGACATGGAGACATGGCTAAGATGAAAGTCGTAGAAGATGATACTTGCAGACTATGCCTGGAAGAGCCTGAGACGGTAGCGCACATTGTGTGTGAATGTCCAGCACTGGCTAGCTTAAGGCTTAAGACCACGGGCAGACACTTGTTAGATGTGAATGCCATGGGGGAACTAAGCCTTAGACAAATGCTAGCAATTACAAAAGACTCTGTGATGAGGAAGAGTGTCGACAGTTACCAGTCGACAGTCTGAAATCACTTTAGTCAAGAGTAAAGGCTAGGGCTAGCACGAGACTCAATTGAAAGTAAGGTGGTTGTGATTACGGATCGGTTCCCTGAAATCAATTTGAGGAGCGAAATGGGGGTCGAAAAGGGACCCAGAAAGTAAGTGGTCTGCTTCGATATCCCCCCATACATTAATAAATAATATCATAAAATAACTATATGCAAATGCTTTTAAATCTCATTTAGTTAAAAGTTTTGCACTAAAAAGTATTTTGGGTTTCGCTCCAGTCGGGGCGGTTCAAAACCGACGATAATTCTGTGTCGCAAGTCTTCGAAATTACATTCGTGTAGTTAAGTAGAGTCGACTAATTTTGGTGCATGATTAGTTCAACTATTTTGTAGCAATACTTCAGCCTAGGTGTTTATACATTTTGGCACAGCGGCTTCGGCCGACTGTACTAGTTAGCTAAATTAGTTTTAGTACAGGACTTAGACTAGATTAAGAAAACTAATGTCCATTATAAGACATTCCGTAGACTCCCGTCTTCCAGAACCCCATATTCCTCCTCGCTCCCAAAGAAGCCAGTTCACAGAAACCCTAGATTATCTATCGAAGACTCCCGACTGCATTCGCATAATTACCGATAAAAATATATTAGAAATTATTTAAAAACATAAAAAAGGTACAATTATAATGACCGAAGAGTGGGTAAATAGACTGGGTTTTATTTTAAAAGTTTGTGTACCTGTATGCCGATCCTGGATGACACTGAGCTACCTCATCTTAAGGTGAAACCCCGTCATGGACATGATTCACGAATTTGATGCGAAAAGCTCTCAGAAGTTCCCACTAAAACAAACTGAGCGTGGGCATGTGCCAAGATAACTTTGACATACGTTAATACATCTGTTATTTGGCGCTCCACTTTCTAAATATTTAAAAGCCATCTATTTGGCGTTTTTCCTTGTTTGTTGTTTCTCCGAATTTTACAAAACCGAATTAATTTGGGAAAATAGTGATGCGAAAATAGTGTAATTCTAACAAAATATCAAACGACGAAAAAAAATAAATAATAATTAAACGAAATACAACAACAACAGCAGCCATTAACTGCTGTGAGAGAAGAAGGCCCTTCACACATGAACTAGTTCGTTCATTTGAGAGATTATTTCAAAAACGTGGTAGCAGTTTTACAACAATTACAAAAACAAAACAAATTTTATTTTGGCCGGTCATACAGGAGAATAAAAATTGCATTTTGTTTTTGGCATTGTTGTCAAATTACTATCACCTTTCTAAAATAATCTATTAATTTAACCTTCGCCTTACCAATACCCACCCGGGTGACCTTTTCAGTTTTATTTTTTCAATAACTTGGCCAATTTTGATTCGATCTAAGAAAAAATTTGACTCACTGAACAAATTGTTGAGTTATTTAGATTTATGCATAAATATTATAATATTTATAATTTTTCACCGAATTTTTAAAATTTTTTCAAATTTATTTCATGGTTTACCAATACCCACCCGGGTGGGTACAGAACCAATAGTTATTTCAATTGCAATTTTTAAAGTTATTTATTTATTATAAAATTCATATTAAATCTTATAAAATTAAGAGATCAATATCAAGCACATTTAGTCTGACTGAGGCTGTGTTCTGCACAAATAGGTTTTTTACAACTAACGCAAATTTGCCTTGTATTTCTTTTCTGTTTCTTGCAGTAACAAATGTAGCATTTTCCTTTCATTTTAATTCGACCAGTTGCATCTCTTTCTGGAACTCCATCAGGCTCAAAGCTGTTATCCTGGTTCTTAGCGGTAACTGATTCACCTAAAAAAAGGTGTATTATTTATTTTCTTCCAATGACTTGTGGTATTTTCGACCTTGTCATTATTAGAGGACGGATCTTCACCAAGGCTCTCAATAAACTGCCTTCTCTGTGATCCCTTTACTGATTTTCCCCCATTACTTTCGGAATATATAATAAATGAAGCCAGTGCTATTGTATCCAAAATATTGAAGAAAACTGCTAATGGCCAGCGCAATGTTGCACGCTTTGTGGAATACTGTGACAACATTTTATCCATAGTGTCCACGCCACCTTTGGTCTTATAATATAATATTATTTCTGGCTTATTTTGTGGACCAGAAATATTTTTATTGTGGTGCATGGTAGATAATAACAAAACTGATTTGTTTTTGGCTGGAACATATGATACCGTTGTCAGATTTTCAGAAAACCCGAATAAACTGGATGTTACTTCTCGGCTTCGAGATGGCTTAAACTCTTCTGGTATGTACCTTTTATTCTTTTTTAGTGTACCTGCAACGGATAACTTCCATGCAGCTAAGTCATTGGCTAACGACAATGTTGTAAAAAAATTATCCAAGGTGACATTTCTACCAGTGCTTTTGTACATGCCGACAAGATCTTTTATAAGGCGCTCACCTTGGTTAGTATCCCTTGCATTATTAATTTTTCTGGTATATATTTGTCCTTGAAGTGGATAATATGTATTGGAATCACACGCCCACCAGATTTTGATGCCATATTTTGCTGGCTTAGAGGGCATATATTGAGTAAAACGCGTTCGACCCCGGAATCCAAATAACTGCTCGACTACTGTAATTGATTCATGGGGCCTATAAAATAATTTCAAATCTCAAAGACGTCTCTTATGGCTGCAGCCTTGTCTTCCTGTTGTGGAGCATCTCTCGTTGCAAGCTAGTCAAAATGAAGGAATCTTAAAATTTGCGCAAACCTGTTTCGTGACATAGTTGCTCGGTATAATGGATATGCATTTTTTTTCCACAGCTCTGCGAGGGACTCTTGGCAAGAATTGTGGGCACCCGTTATTGGCAAAATACCAAAAAATGCTAAGAGCGGATCTTTGGGGAGAGGCAAAGGAACCCCTAGATTAATATTAGCATCCTTCCATAACGCTTTTTTCTGCGCCCTTGCTAAATATGCTCATTATCAAGATGGATATATGGGGGACCAAGTCGCCTTCCCCCTTGGCGGTCTGGTCCGTCGCGGGCTGTGTACTTTCTTAAGCTTAATAACAATTACATGTATGCTGTACGCAATGAACAAGGCTTTCTTGCTCATAAAGAAATGCGAAAATGTGTACCACCCGGGTGGGTATTGGTAAACGACGTACATAAAAACCTTTTGTAAGGCGAAGGTTAACGAAATAGTTCGTGACCGGCACAATTGTAACATGAACAACAAATGCTACCATATTATTTTAATGCTTAAGTTTTTTTTATACACACATAAATGCCTGTATAAAAAATTTATATTCTTTATACTTTTGGTAAAATTTTTGCACAATTCCGACTGAAGAGTTCATATGTAGTCATGCTTTCTTATCTGCCCTAGTAGTTTTTATTTAGTCTCACTCATTTTATTAATATGCATGTTAAATTTCTTTATTATGTGGACTTTTTGTTTTTCTTTTATTTTTATTTGTCTTTTTTTACTTTAAAAAGCTACGTGGTTGCGAAATTGAGTGTCTCAAAGTGAGAACAAATGCCCCCAAAATAAAATAGACTCTAACTTACGACTGCATAGCCTTAGTGATTTTTAAATGTCAAAATATATGGTAAAACTCGTTATGCCCTCGGTTGTTTCAACATTTAGAGCTATCAACGGTAGTCTGCTGACCTTGCCATTACCAGAATAGAGATAAAGGAGAGGTAGCCAATTTGCTCACGCTTCCCGTTCAAGTGCATCATTTATATGCTGAAATGAGAGTATCTTGCTCCATAAAATGTTCGAAAGTAGACTTTGAATTCAGGTGGTACTACTTTCATTTAAGTACAAAAATTAAAACATTATAAAAGTACAAATTCAAAGACGATTCCATGGCCTAAAGAAATACCTTTAAACGTCAAATTTTCAATATTGTTTGAAATAAGCAGTAGAAACAAAAGAGAAAGGAAGCAGGAGAAAGTATTATATTACTTTCTTGTCCTGTCGTCGGCCCTTTTCTTTTATTAGTTTCTAGCAGACACCATTTTCAATACAATAATTTAAAATAGTTTGGAAACCATTCCTTTAACCATGACCAGGTTTGATAGGATTAGTTTTTATTTGTGTTTGGTAAATTATAACAAAACTAGTCTAAACATTTTTAATGTATTTTTGTAAATTTTCTATTCAATAAAAAAATCTTAAGTGTAAAATTTTTGATTGTATAAATCGCTTTGATAAATTTAGCAAAAAGTGCCTTAAAAGAACTTGAACATATTTCCATTTATTTGAATTGTTTGTCGACATGTGTGCGGAGGGGGACAATACCGAATATAAAGAAGTATTTTGACTTAATTTTTGTTGCCCTTGTGTCAGTCTAGATGGTTGACTGGCTGACTGGGTTAATGGCTGCTTTCAATGTTTGTTTGTACAAAGAACAAGGGCAAGTTAGAAAGCAACATTTCTTGCTTGAGTTGAGTGTGAAATATTTTTCTTTTTTCCAACACTCATGTTTCCCTTTTTTTGTCTTCTTGTTACGAAAAATTTGTGTTTTTTTTTTGTTGTCTTCTCTTCAATGTGATATTTTTGGTATTTGTGCTAGAAATGGGTTAGACAAGAGATAGAGATATTTATAGATACCGGCACATAGCAAACATTTAAACACACACATACACATATGTACGTAAGTATTTGAGTGCACAAAAGCACAAGATTTTATACTTGGGGATATGTTGAGAGAAAACACAGAAAAAAGGATATGTCAAAGCATGATTTTTGTTATGTCTGGAGTTGTGTGTGTTTTTTAACTTCTTGCTATATGTACAAACGCTTCAAGGACACCAAATGACATTGGTTGTTTGTGAGGAAAAAATTTTTTCTTTTTTTTTTTAGATTTAGTATTGAAATATAAAAGAAAACAGGGAGAAAACATACTCACATCATACTACTTTGCGAAATATGGGTCAAATATAAAGGGTCAAGGGCTTGAAAAGGAGTAACAACAGAACTCTGTATACTGTTACCAAAAGTATCTTTAACAATTTGTAAGATTTTTATTAAGTATTTAAAGGTGTAAGCATGAGCTTTTCATACAAATAGTTTTAATACTCATGAAGTGTTAAAGTGTTTATATGTTTATCTTAATAACGTTATAAAAACATATGTATATAGGCGAAACACCAACATATTGCAGAGTAAAAGGATGCAGAGAAACCGCGTAAAATTCTACAGAGAAAATTAAATTTGATCCCTATCACACGTTTGCATTCAAGTGCATACACCATTTTATTTCGCGTTGCAGGGTTTTTTGATACATCCTTTTTTCCTTCTTCCGTTTGCTTGAGATACACGCATTATAATCAACATAGTTGCATGTATGATTGTTGCTACGTTTATGTTTGCTCAAGCCTCAAGGTCATTTTACATACACTTACGTACGTACATACAAACATATGCTGCATAATAGTTTCATTTACCCATTTACACTTTGAGGAGAAAAAAAACACAACTACCAACAACAAACTCTTGCATACAATACAAATTCAACAATAATGTGAGCATGTGTATGTGTAAATATTGTGCGTACAACCGAACCAAAAAATTCCATTGACTTGATGACATCGTTGTAAACAGTATCACGTATTGCATTTGTGACTTTGGTGCGTAGTGACTGCCTATGCCCTTTAGGGCAAATTGACGCAACAACACCAGCAATAATGTGACACCACTAAAAATTTTATATCCAAATATAACCCAGCTTTGTTGGAAATGTTTATATGTGTGCGTTTTATTCGCACTTGTTTACCGGAATGTTTTTCAATTTGATGATTTTAAATGAGGCAAATAATACGTTGGGGAAAACTTTGTAACTCTTTGGTTGTTTTGGCAGACCATATGATAGATATGCAGCCATGTAATTATGTCTGACGGAAGTAATTGTTCATGAAAGGGTGGTGGGTTGTTTGTATTTGGAAGAAAGGAGGCCCGAAATATTGCAAGAAGTATTCGGAATAATATAACAGGGTGATCTACGAGTACATTTAAATGCAAATAATTGATCTTTATTCTTACACTACAAACAAAGAATTATAAAATATTCTTTGTTAACACACATCGCAGCAACTTATCAATTGAGGTACTTGTCTACTAAGAGATGGCATAGATTTGTTTCTTGTTCTTGGCTTAACCTGAGCAAACAAATTTGCCGTATCTAAACGCAAAAAAAAAACATGGTTAATGTAACCATACTTAAAGAGCAACATCTTTTGATTGCGTTATAAAGTTATAATCCAATCATATTATTGTTTGATGAAGAGAAAAGCCCAAAATCTATGCTACTTAATGGCACATGTGACTAAAGCCATAGAAGGCTTAATAGTAAATGCGCTAACCACTTAAGCCACGGCACACTTATACATTAATTAAACACCAAAACAATTTTACATATTGTGCATGTCTATTTAGAACATTTTATGGTTATACATATTTATTTAAGTGTAGTAAACATACTTTGTTTGTGGTTAGAGTTTTAGCAAAATGTTGTATGATTAAATATAAAGAATAATTTGTTTATTGCAACTAAGGTAATGCTTAAAATATTTTCAAATAACCAATTTGTGTTTTCAAAACAATATATTGTTGCAGATAACATAATATGGCTGTCGTGAACATGCCACAACCATTTTTTCATTGCTTGTAATAACGTAAAAATGATGTTTATACATTCACCTTTGCAAATCAATCGTATTGCAGCAATACAGGCAGGTTGATTTTAGGCTGAGATATTAATATCCTACTGGACTTAGAAATGTGTGTGACACAAAATATTTATTTGCATATAAACATTCTTTCTGAAGCAAATATTCTGCAATGAACAGGTGCGGAATCTTTATGATGCAAATTCCTCCCACCAATTTTTGCTACATTTCTAATCTCCCCTACCAGCTCCTAAGTCAGCGCTTGATAATAACTTTTTTAATGATACTTAACACCAGCGCTTAAAGTTCTAGGTGCGAAATAGCTACAGCACAAAAAAATTCTGTACTATGCAATAAATTCTACAGGTTTTATTAAGAATAATTTTGCTGTTACCATGCTGTTGCAAATAAATAGAGCCCAGCCCAGCAACGGAAAAGAAAAAATCAAGAACATTTTCTGTCACAAAACAGCAATTTTTTTCATGTTAATTTATTTAAGCTTTTGCCATGCTCGTAATGTTTAAAATACGACTGCAACGAAAACAGCACTATCACTAATATGACAGCCATGTTAAATGGTATAGCAATGATCTTCGCACTAATAATGAACTTATAAATAATTTGATTTATTAATTTTTAATTAGGTACAAAATTAATCCTTGCTTTATAAAAATGTATGACAGGACGAAGTGCATATGCAGGTATACTGGATTTGTTTAAGACATAGGTTAAGCAATAGAGAAGTAACACAAAATATGTGGTATAGTTGTGCTCAAAAGCAGCTATAGCACTTTCTTAAACTTTTTTTTTGCTTTTTCCGCTGCTATTTAGAAATAGCATATTATTTTTTTAATTTTCTTTTTACGTAGTCTTACAAAATTGTCGCAGTATATAACAGCACAGTGTTTGCTATCATATTTTATCTGTTACTATTGCTGTTGCAGTTGTATATTTAATAAAAGCTACATAGCAGCATCAATAGCAATTTGATCTTAGTGTTTTCTTAAACACTGCTTAACAGCAATGTCCATCGTAATCTAAGTTTAAAAAAAAGACTCTGTATTAGTGCGACTACTTATATTGGTTCTATTAATTCATTTTATTGGTTCTTCTAGTTCATTGAAGTAACTACTAATATTTCTTCTTCTTTAATGCACCCATATTTTTCGTATTTCATTAGTGCTTCGGCATTAGCAAACATATTCTTCTATAATAATCTTTTTCATTTCTATAAAGCCCTCGCACCTATTTAATTAAAATCAATTAAACGTACATTAAAAAAAACATGCTTTAATCATAACAAATAATGCAATAAACATCATTTTCCATTTGCTACCTACATTTCCCCATCTTCAAATTCCATATCACTTCCCTGAAAATAAAAAACAAAATCAGACTTTGCTTAATTGTATAATTATTGAAAATCGTATAACAATCGTTCAATCATATGACTTTGATGCATAAAAAACCCACCTTAGATGCACACATGCACAGTTATATGAAAAAAGAAGAGGATGTATAAGTGCGTTTATCTCAGCAAGAACATCTTATAAATAGTAAAATGCTAAGACTTCTTTGCATAAAATTCCAATTAATTTTTAAAAATATTTTTGCCAATATAGCAACTCATTATTACAATTTCAAGTAGTCAAATACAAATACACAGATACACAGAGCATAGATATTCAACAAATATAGGGGTTTATAGTAAGGATAACAAGATTTCTTTATTGAATTAAATTAGCTGCATGTAAAATATGAGAGAATTATTAAAAATATGTGCGGAATATGTCAACGTGTACATTGAGCTTAAAAGCGCGAAACCTTATAATAAATCCGCACGATCTCAGTAGCCCGTACTGGTTGCCTTTGGGGCCCTGGGATTAGGGGACACAAAGCTAACACTATCTGAGGATATGAAATACCTGGGAGTACTTTTAGATAAAACTCTTGCTTGTGAAAATACGATTAAGATAAAATAAAAAATAAACACTTGAGAATAACTTATTCATGTCAAAGGGTGTATGGTAAAACATGGAACCTACGACCAAAAATGAGGGCATGGTCATACAAAACTATAATAATTCCAACCACCACTTGTGCTTCTCTTGCATGGTGGCCTTAACAAGATACATCGCCTTAACAGTGTTCACTGGATTTACTGCCCTTCATAAGCGCTTAAAACGACAGCAGCCAGTGCTGCCTTAAGGCGACCCAATCCAACTCATCTTAAAGGAGACAATCTTACTGACCGTGTGAAGTTCTGTACTCCGATACGATGAATAGCTAATTTTTTTCGGTGAACTCTCAGCGTGGCCAAATAATGATATAATAGTGGAACAGGACTTACAGTTATGGTAAATGGATGATCCAAGATGGAAGATGGCAGTGCTGGGGCAGGAGCTGTAGGGCCACATTTTCTAAAAGCTGTTGCAATGGGGAAAAACCAGCTTTCATCTTTCAGATGGTGGTCTTCGCTTTAGATCTCTGTACCAGAGAATATCGCAGTATCTTCTCTCGGACAGCCCGGTAGCTCAAAATCATTAGACATTAATCGTTCTAAAGAATACTTTAAGCTTCTAAACGTATATAACTCAGCAACAAGAAATTAGGCACTCTAATTTGGATACAGGCGCATACAGACAGTGTACTGGTAGACAATATGACCTAAAAGTGTGCAGACATGCCTTTCATGAGATCCAGAACCCTTCTGTGGGATCAACAATAGCATCGCAAATATCTTAATACACGAGGTGGAAAACAAGGTCTATTCGATTGCTGGAGTACCCAAACAGAAATGCGGTAGTCGAAAAGACTATTTGACCCTGAAAATAGAGATTAGTAAACTTTACACTGAACTGTTAACAGGACACTTGACTGGATTACCACATGAAAAAAATAGGTAGAAAGTGACTCCTGCACACTCCGTCAGGCGGAAGAGGACACGTCAGAACATGTTTTATGAGGTAGTATACTAGTTCCAAACAACCTAGCTTAAACAAAGCGAACAATATAAGATTTATAAGAAGTCTAGAATTGTTTTAGCTGAGTTGGAAGCTGAACAATAGACCCATCAGGTTGCAGAGTCATTATATCGTATAACTATTAATAATAATATCATAGTGTAACTGGGCAATGAGCTGCCATATATCTACCCACTCCTATTGAAAAACCCTACATACGTAATACCACTGTTTGTACGAACTCGTTATTGCTATTGTTGTTACTATTATTGTCAATAATAACTTCCTTTATGAATTTCGTATTTAACATTTATCGTTACCTATGAAGACATTGCCATTATTTATGCCAGAATATACTCGTACTAAGTATTCATATGCTTCGTTGTATAGATACGTATTAATAAATCGTAAAATTCTTCAAATTGCAATAAGAATTTGATTTGCATTTTTGTTGTTTATCAAATACAATTTGCCAATTTTGCCACGAAATGCAGTCAATCCATCCATACACATACACACGTGTAGTATAATGTACAAGGAAGCTTCTCTACATGAATTTCTATACATTGAATACAACTAACTAGTGGTTGTAGCAGCAGCAACAACAACAACAGAAACAATTTCAATATTATCATCATCTGACAAATGCATAAATATATACGATGCCGTTGCATGAGGAGAAAAGGAAAGGCAAAAAAAAACATACACATAATAAATATTTACAATTGTACGTACGAACTTGTATTTTTAAGTATGTGCCACTAGTGTTGCACTAATGAGTAATTGGTTATTCGGATACGAAAGTATTTCCTGATGTTCCTGAAACCAGTAAAACACGAACTAACTCTCCACGGCGCTGATAGCAGCTCGCAGGAACGTGAACTTTATTTTGTTGCAAAGAGCGTTTGCATATCAAGCGAACATGTCGGGAAAAAGATTATGGGCGCTAGAGAAAGTTCTGGACTAGGGAAGTTCGCAGGATTGACTTTGCGCAGTTGGTGGGGATTTAAAAACAATCACACAACTCTGCATGTTATAAACCGGGCGTCCAAGTTTACACAAAATACTACGTGATGTAGATTTGGTCCCGATTTATATTAATTTGTTTACATACCCACTTCTGTTACATGAGCATAGTCGTCTTATAATCTGGGCTCCTCAGAACAAAGACAGTTTCACACCAGTGCCCACCCTTTAAAGAATCACCAGCAGTTTAATATCGTAAGTTATTTGTGCAAGGAAATATACAGCAGAATGCATAGCTAGACTTCCTTGTGAAGGAAGAGCTGTACATAACTGTAATTTTAGTTCTCCTTTACTTCACTGGAGTGACATGAACGAATCGCAGTGGTCTTCACCTAATCCAGTAGGATAGAGGGTGAATATTGACAGAGCAATAGAAACATCACCTCGGAAGTGTAAAATTGGTAGAGAGGGTTAAGGAAGGCAACTCTGCACATGATAAGCCAGTAAAACCGCAAGAACAGAGCTCGGTAAAATAACGGACAGATGGTGTAAATTGCCATGGCTGTATTCGAAAGATAATTCTTTACCACCTCGACGGGCTCGAACGAAATCCATATTGCAGTGATAACATGCCGAATGTCTATGACTAAGCTGCGCATACTAGAGACTTCACATAGCTCAACGGTGTGAAAGCACACGATCGTGGAGGCATATATACTTTTTCTCAGTGAATCACTCGTGGCACGCGCTGTTGCTTTTGGGAGGCATAATTTCCTGGTGACAGGACCACGTTGACGTATTGTTAGCGGGCACGCACTGTGTGACATGTTGTACGGTCTTGTTGCAACCACAGATCCTGCACATTAAGCATATTTGATTGGCATTAAACACGGACCTATATCGGCCACCATTAATCTTAATGTTCCGGATAGTATCGTTTTTGAAAAATTACAGAAGTTGCAGTGAGTTTCTCGAACTGAACCATGTTCTTCGTAAAAGATCTGCAGGCTTTGCAGATGTTGTTTAGGTATCAGTGTATTCAAGATGAATTGACAAATTGAAATAAACGCAAAATAAGTAACAGCTGTCAAAAGGGTGCACATACAAAGCGGTGTTGCAAACTTAAAGTTTTATACTTCTAAAAAAAAAAACAATCGTTGGTCGGCATAGGAATGTAAAATACAAATATTCGATTACTTAACAACACACTTTTAGCCAAACCATAATAAAAACAGTATTAATTTCGCATAACAGCTAAAGAATAAGAAAAGAAGGTTTGATTATTACACGAACACATGCATTAACACACACACACGCAAACATATCGGGCCAAGTTTGTGTTGAGGTTGTGGTGTGGTCGTTATTGCTGTTCTTGTTTTATTTGGCAGCAATGTTGCACGCAAAAGCACGTAAATGTGCATGTAATTAAAAATGGAATTTTAATCGTTACTTTACCTAAGCATACGTTGCAACGGCAACAATAATATTGGCAACAAGGATGCATGCATATTTATGCTAAAAGAAAATCTGTTTTCATGTTTGTATACAAAAATTACAAAACTCAAATACGCAAAAGAGTTAAAAGATGATTTTTTCTTTGCAATATAAAGGCCGCAATAACAACAACAAAAACACACGCCAATATACAATTCATTAACGATTTCACCAAATGCAATGGCATAAACCGCCTACCACACGCCTTCCTTAGACTCTCTTGCAAATATATTTAAATGCCTTTTGCCAACATTTACTTACCCCCACCTTCTTAGCTCCTGGCTTACCTTGCTGAGAGGTTTGGTTATAGTTTAGCTTAGTTGTGGGTTACGATAATGTTAAGGCTGCAGTTGCAGATGATGATGATGCTATTAGTTCTTTGCCACACGCTTATTTTTGTTGTTTTTAAAGCCTTGCTAGTGCTGGTGGTGTTGGCTGTGTTCTTTGGTGCTAAGACTGACATCTATTTAGGCTGTTTGTCTGTCTGCTTAGTTTATTTTTTTACCTTCTTAATTTTTATCACCATTCTCTTCTCTTCTAGTTGTCTAAGCCTGTGTTTATAAGTACGTGTGTGTTAAGCTTATAAAAATGAATTGCAAATTACGTGTTTTTAAATTGAAGTTTTACGATGTGAGATACTTTTCAGTATGTGTTGCTGTTTTTCGATGTTGTCCTTCCAAGTTTTAATGTGAAGCATTCTGATCTAAAATAGCATCAAGCAAGGAGAAAAAAAAATAAACCAAAAAGTGTGTTGTTTTGTGAAGGTTACCTCGATTTCTCTATTAAAAAAGGAGTTGAAGTAAACTTATGATATAATTAGTTTTGTCAATTATTTAAAAAGCTTATACTCGATCTACTTATTTCTTGTTGGTTTTTAATAGCAGGCTCTCTCATTTATTTTGATTTTATCTGTTTAGAAGCTAGTAAAACATGTGTATACAAGTTTTGAGCAGTACCTTAGGGATACCTTCCCAAATCAAGTACTTATAGTTCGGTCTTAATTGTATTTGGTAAGTTACTCGCCAAGATCATTTAATAGGCTACAATAAAAAGTGCTGAAAAATGAAATACACTGAAAGAAAATTTATATTTAATCAATTGTGAAATTATTACTGAAATTATTTATTATCAAATCAAGTTTGTTTTTATTATTCGCAAAGCTTTGCGATATTTTAACTAATTAATTATAAGGCGTCCTTTTTTCACAGTGTAATTTTTTGTCGCCTCACAATCTTTATATCACGATTGTCGTCTTATTATAGAGTATATTTTTTGACGCTAAAGGCTGTGAAATTAAGGAAGAGTTATATAATTTCATGCCTTTTGCCCCCGCGGCTGGGCTGACCTTGCTTGTATTAAATAAAAATGTAAGAATATTATTTAAATAAATTAACTTTCAGTAAAATATATTTATTCATCTCCTATTCCATTTTCATGCCAACGCGTTTGTAAAAAGAACACCCTTTAATCCTGCCATACAAACAAACATATACTACGGGTTTTAAAAGATGTTGCATATTGATAATTATAACATTTTTTTAAAGTGTTTTTACTTTAAATATCAGTTATCAAACAAACCATTCGATGTTTATGAAGTTCCATGGAAATTGGGGTTCATTGTATTGACAAATGGATACTTAAGCAACACATTACAATAAATATTGCAAAACAGATATTTTTACACTTTTATTAGAAGACTTTAATTTAAGGAAACATTTTAATGGAATAGAAAGCAATTATGGGGCTCTTTAGATTTAAGGAAATTGTATTATTATCTATAATGACCGGCTGTACTTGAGGCTATTGTTTTTGAAAAAACTTGTGTGATACTTTGGGAAAGAATTTGTCCGCCCAAATCCTGTGTTCGAAACAGCAGACATCTGAAGAAATTAAGAAATGATCATTTAAATATTTTATTACTAGAAAACTTTTTAAAAGTTAATTTATGGGTACGAGCAAGCATTTCGCTTCTCGAGAAAAAAACTGTTTTTACGCTTTAATAATTTTCAAATTTCTAAAATTCATCAAAAATAAATTTATTGTAGTAATTTGCTCTTGTCTTCTTGATTCCGTTCATAATAAATTTCGATTTTGTTTAATTATATGTGAATTTAATTTGTACGTTATGAACACTGCTTGATTTATGACTAATTCAACTAAACCGGCCTAAGCAAAAAAAAAAAAAAAACAAAAAGAAGGGCAACAAAAAAATTCAAATTCTTGAACTTTTAGCGGCAGTGTTTTCAAGTTTGCATATAATGTGCATGCAACCGACAGGCAGATAGACAGGCATACAAACGGACATACACACAAAATGGTTCATTTGAAATGTTACCTAATTATGGCTTGACTTTTTCCCCGCTCCCTTTACATTCGCAGTGTAGACAAAACCCAAAGGCGGCCTTTTAGACTCATTCATTGATATTAAAGTAGAGTTTCTTATTCTCGTCATTTTCTCTGTATCTACATAAAGTCTAAACCAATTAAAATTTGCAAATGCTGGCGTGCATTCATAAATCAATTATTGATTTATGAGATTTTTCTGTTGTTTTATTTTACTCTGGCTCACAAAACGGTCGCATTTGGGGTAAGAAAGACAAAAGTGGAGGAAAATGAGGTAAAAACGTAGTTTCAGCTTTAAAACTGATTATTTGTTGTGTGGATTCTTAAGCTTTTTGTTTCTGTGTTTAAATGCTTGGTTTTAAGTGAGCGTGCTGGAGTTGTTGTTTAGTTATTGATCCTATAAGAGAGGGAGGCAGTGCGAAGCAGGGTACATTCGCTAATACCGAATTGATTAACCTGTTTTTTTTATTTGCAACTTAAACAGGTAGCCCTTGTCAAGCGTTGTAATATTACGATGCAAGCCACAAGCTTAAGTTTAATCGGTTCAGAAACAACATTTCTTCTAAAAGTAAAACTAGAAACCAATTAAACGAAAATTTTAAAGATATATCTTTTGGCATAAAAATCCTTATTTTATAGTAAAGCCAATTTTAATAATTTTACAACAGATATTTAAGTTTAAACGCCTTTTGTCAGAAACCTGAAAAAGTTTAAAATTTTTTTTATCAAATAAAGTCGTTGTACTTTTAAAGCTTATTAATGGTTTTCTGTAAGACAAAGATTATTTTCTAAAAATTTGTTTCATTTGTCGCTAATAAAGTAATGTAAGTTTTATAATTTGAAATTTTTTCCTAGCAAAGAATCTTTAAAACTTTCCTTTTTAGCCTTTTGGGACCTAAAATTTTACTTTTTTCTTAAAAGCTCGTTGTTTTAAATAAATTTTTTATAAAAAATAAATATTATATATACTTGTGAAAACTTTCTTATTAGAATACACAGGGTGTCCGCCGGGAAGGTATACAATTTTGTTTGTTTATAATTTTAGATTAAATGAAATGAATTGATAAATGTTTTATTTAATGTCGGCATTTAAGTGTGGAATACAATATCAGATAATAAACCTTGCTTTTCAGATATCCCCACAAAAAGAAGTCCGGAGTAGTCAAATCAGGCGACCGTGGAGGCCAATCAACATCACCTTTCCTTGAAATAACATGTCGTGGAAAGAGGTCTCGCAGTAATCCCATTGTAATCCTGGGTGTATGCGATGTGGCACCGTCTTGTTGAAACTATATGTAAGTCAAGCCAAAAGCATGCAGTTATAGCGTTAAAAAAAAAGTTTTCAATCACATCACGATATCGCTCCCCATTGACAGTTACCGTTACGCCGTTTTCTGTTTCAAAGAAGAAAGGTCCAATGATTCCTCCTGACCAAATTGCACACCAGACTGTCACTTTTAATGGATGCAAAAGTGACTGATAAATAATTTGAGGGTTTTCCATTGCCCAGAACCGATTATTTTGTTTATTCACATATCCATTCAAATGAAAATGTACCTCGTCACTCATTATGATTTTTTCATGAAAATCGGGGTTGTCATGGGCGAGCTGTAGAATCCTATTGGCATATGTACGGCGGCGTAAGGGGTCTTCTGGAAGAAGCTCTTATAGCAACTGAATCTTAAAGGGAAACAAATGCAAATCTTTGTGCAGAATTCTGGCCAAAGTTGTTCTTTGAAGACCAAGCTCCTGAGCACAGTGTCGAATTGAGGTTGATGGATTGGTTTAAACACTTTCTCGAACAGCAGTAATGTTTTCAGCCGATCTTGCGGTCCATGCTTGGGCCTATCAGCTATAGTCCCTCTTTCTTTGAAATCATTCACTACACGATAAATAGTGCGTCTTGTTGGCTCGTTGTTTCTCCCAAAAATTTCACATAACTTTCTCATCGTCACAGTAATCGATGATTGATTTTGATAAAATATTTTAACGATTTTAACACGTTTACTGAATATTTTTCTATAATAAATTTGCCACGTCTCTGCTAATGTTTACCAAAATGGCGGCAAAACAAAGTAGTATACGTTCCCGGCGGACACCCTATGTAAATAGACAAGTAAAGTGCTTAAGCTTTTTTACTAATATAAATTTTTAATTTAAGAAATTTTTCTTTAATTATAAATGAGAAAAATATTTGTTTAAAAAAAGCTGTCTTATTAAAAACTCTCTTTTTATTCTTTTAATTTAAGAAAAGCTTTTAAAATGAAGAATTAAAAATTTTTTTTAGACCTCATGTGTCCTGCCACAGTTTTCAAATGCCAACTGTTTACAAATTTGCTAAGCATATTTCACGTGAGTATGTGTTCTGTTTCCCTTTCAATATATTTTTTCGCTCTCCCAAGATATTAATGGTGAGAAGGTATAATCTGTTTTATTCCATATGCTCACAATATCGATATAGCGGCTGTTTGAGAATACGTTTTTAATATTTATTGTTGATGTTGTTTTTTTTTGTTTTTGTCTTTCAATTTATAATTAGGCTTCAATGCCCTTAATGCATTAATAATCATCTTGATTTTATTTGAGCATACACAGGCACACACACACACACACAACTGCATACTCAGACATCCTCTTTTACAAACACTTCCACATTATTTAATGTTAATGCTAAAATCTTATTTATTTTAGCAAAATACATTTAATGTATTTTATATCATGGCAACAGCGACAGCAGTTTTTTAATTTTGCTGGAAAAGTTGGCAAAGATTATAGCAGTGTCAGCGTCTGGGAATACAAATCAGTGTTGTGTTCTGTTGTGTTGTGAATGCATTTATTAAACATAATTGCATGTGGGCGTGGCTGGTTGAAATTTCTTTGATTAAACTCGATTAAAATCGCAACTTATTTAAAGGAAGTTTAAGTTGTTGTATTATTATTTTATGCATCCATATGCTTTGTGTTTCCTTCGATTTGCTTTATAATGTATTTAATTTGCTTTTTGTACCCTACAGAGGGCAGTGCATGAGTTTGAGTTGGAGTTGCATTGTAAGCAGATGCTGTTGGAATTTTAGATAGGTACCATTTTTCACCGAGGAGGACAGCCATTTCCAAATACATGGTTTCAAGTTGGTACCCAAGTGTGGAGCGACGTTGCTCGATGCCTTGTATTCACCAGGTGCTCAAAACCATGACTTGAAAATTCTCTCTTAAATATATTACTGCTGCAGATATATTCCTAGTGTAAAACATAGGTGGGTTTTTGTATTAGTTTAAATGAGACTTTATAAATAAAAGTGCTCTGCCACGTAGCGTCGACCGATTTTTTTCATTTGGGATGCCAAACCCTTCACAAATTTTATTTATTTTCGGCAGCGTAAACTAATTTTTTTTATTTTGATAATATCCCTTATTTAATTTTTTACAGCACCATCCAAGTCGACTTCTACCAACAAACCTTCTTTAAAACTACACTGGGTTGATAAATTTAAAAAAGGATTAAAACCTGCTTTTAAGGAATTTTTAATCTTCATTATAAGTAGTTTTTTGTTGCCCTTCTTCTGCTTTATTTTCATTATAAAATATTTTTTTCTCATCTTGTGGCATGATAGTGGATTTTGTTTGTGCCATCTCACATTCTGTGGCTTCATTCATTGTATTGTAATTATACTTCATAAATCAGTTGACTTTGGGACTCTTTGATTTTCAGTTGTTGTAGTTTTTGTTCTTTAATGTGTTTTTTTTTTTTTTGCTTGATGTTGTTGTTTAATATTATTTATTCTCTGTTTTTATTGCAAATCTTATGTATTGGCTATTTAACGAAATCAAAAAGGAAGGAATACAAAATAATTTTAACACAAACAAATTCCAGGTTAAACGTTAGCCAACTATCCAGGGCTGGCTGACTTTAATGCATTTTGAGTTGTGGTGTGTGGACTTGTGAAACTCTTTAAAGTTGTTTATAGGGGTTTTTTCAGTTAGTTATTGTATTCTTCATATTCTTTCTCTATCTCTTTCTCTGTCTTTTTTTTCATTAAACTTATAATTAAATAAATTATTGTGTATGTATGCACATGTATGCTTGTGTGTTTATGTTATTATAAGTTTGATTAATGAAAATCTCAATAAATTATAAGGCAAAATGAAATTAAAAATAAAAATAAAAAGCAGAAGTTGGTAAGAAAATAAAATGTTTGTGGCAAGATGGGTCTGGCCTGTTCTTGTACCTCTGTATAACAAATATAATTTTTTATGTTTTAAATAATAAATGAGATAAAACAGAAATGATTATAACTTTGTTGCAAAGCATGAAATTACCGCGGCATTTTTTTGGGGGGAGGGGGTATTTGTAGCGTGTCTGGCAATTAAAGATGAATTAGTATATGGTGCTCAGCATGTTGGCACAATTGCATGCACATGTTTACTATTGGCGGTTAAAGGTTTTACACTTAAAACAAGACTTCGCCTTTTCTTTTTTTTTACTAGGATCTCATTGCTCTGGAATTATTTAGTGAATTTTGTACATGAAGTTTTCACGACTTATAATCACGATATTTTAAGCAAACGCCAGACATGCATAATACTCTTTTTTCTTTTTGCCCGATAAAATTGCTTTAAAGTATATTCAGACATTCATCTTAATTGTGTAATTTAGAAATTCACGCAATTAACGTCTTAATTGAGCTCAATGTACCAATAAAGAATTGAGAAATTATTACTTAAATGCGCCATGTAACTTTGGAGAAGTCTGTTGAGTAAGAAGAAAGTATCTGCATCACCAATACAAGTGCATCGCACCATCCAAACTCTGTATATAAAAAAGTTAACACAAATAAAAGAAATGGCAGGTGAAATGGCTTTGAAAATTAGAAATGTCTTTAAAAATTTATTTTAAAGCCAAATATTTTTCCATTACTCTAATTTACAAGCCTTGTGTTTTCACGAAAAAAAAGAAAACACATTTAGCAGTCAAGTGCTAATTGAGTAACATGCACTTTACTGAAGTCAATTAAATGTTAAATTGAGTTATAAAGTTTGGTGTTCACACGTATGCAATTTATCTTCCTCAATTAGCATTTAATAGGTAAAAAGGGTTTCTTAACTGACGACAATTATGTTTGAAAAACCTATTATGTCAAAGAGGTAGCTAAATGGGTAACAATAAGATTTGATGCCCTTCCCGTGTTATGCAATCATGCTATTGTTGTGGTAAGTAGTTGGGTTTAACGAGAGTTCTACTACATTTAAAGAGTTCAATTCACTAAACGCACTTCACCTGAGTTGCAAGAGTTTATGGACGCAATTTACGGTGCAATAAAGTACTAATTGCTCAATTTATTAATAGGGTGCTTGTATGGTAAATTGAGCTCAATTAAGGCGTTAATTTTTAAGGAATAAAATATCCAGAAAATTATGTTTGCAATAAATTCAAACTCAAGGAAAGTAACAAAAATCATCGTATTTTTGTGTATGTTTGAAACATATTAAACAATTTTTATATGCAGCCCTGTGAAAGGTAAATCACCGAATTCGGACATTTGTTTTCTTAATTCAGGATACTAGTATGAAGACTTTTGTACGTTTACACAATTTTGAAATTCTCTTTAGAAATATTTTCAGCAGCCTTAACAGAAACCAATCTTCCAAAGCTTCGCGTTATTTTAGCCGAAATGATGTTAATTTTTTATTTCATCTTATCGTAAAATTGTAAGAAATTTCATTTTAATTTTTTCTCTTGCAGGCTTACAACTCAAACGATTGTTTAAATGGTTTTCTTTATAGACAAATATCGTAAAGCAAATTTTTTAATGTTCAAATGACCGCCTTCATCTCCTTTTTATTCTCTATACTAGCTAGAAATAGTAGAAGTGTTTGGCCTTAATGCTTCGACCAAATGTATTGCAAACATTAAATGATGTGGCAAGAAATAATTTTTAATTTCGCTGTTGCTAATGCTGTTCAGTTTGTGTTGTTGTCTGCTCTCTAAACTGGATTTGTGTTAATTAAAGTGTTGGAAACATATTGTAACATTTGCACATTAAAAAGATAATTAAACTGGATTTCATTTAATGTTGTACAATTATGATTATTTTATGGAGTTTTTTTTCAATTTTAATTTGAATTTTATGGCTTGAAATTTTTTATCTTACAACTTAATTACCTGTCTGTAGCGCAAAAAATGTGCGGATTTGATTAAATTTCGATTTAGGTTGCACTAAAATTAAAAAAAAAAATCTTGAGGGGTTGTCGAGTGTCCACGCCGGGCTTAGCGTGAAAGCCTCCTTCGCATTATTCTACAAGTGTTTAGATATTCTATGGATTTTTGCATACCTAATGTTCATGCACTTTTTGTCACATACATCGACTGAGTATCATTGTATGACACAACTCTCAATTGGTTTATGGTAGAAGTCATCAAAGTTGAGTAACACTGACTCGCACAACAAGAACACGCAACTCATATCCCGGAAATTACATTTTAATAATAAAGTAAATATGTTTATTTTTTTTTAACAATGCTGCGACGAACTTGTGGTACTTTCGATACATTTTCATACCGGCTACGGCTGACTGTTCTCGCAGCGTCTGAAGGATGACTCTTCTCAGAGCGGCTTTCGGGTCACTGTTCTTGCAGCAACTTCGCTTGACTGTTTTCATAGTGGCTACAGAGTAATATAAGTCGATTTTGAGATATTTTAAGAAAACTGGAATACACCAAGCAGTGCGACAAACGTAAAGTTTTCATCAGAGCGCACAAAACTGCCGAAACTACCGATATCCGTCTAACAATCCTCAGTTATCGTAGCTATTCTGTCGTAAGAGATTAAGATATTTGTGTATGAATTAAGTAAACCGATTTGAGTTTACACCCGAGAGTGAGCAAATAAAAGTATTCTTAATTGCTTAAGGCTTGTGGATCCGCAAGTAGAACCCTGGACACGACTGAATTGCCTCAGCCGATGACAAAATCTCGTTACACTATATCTACACTATCACAATTTTAATAATGAAAAAGACACGTTTGTTTACTTCAAAGAAGTAGCAGACAAAGAAGTCCAAGTGATAATTTCGGCGACGATGACTGAACAATTTCAGTTGGCTACAGGCGGCGAGAATTTTCAGTACTGGAGTAAACTAAAGGCATTGATAACTGCTAACCACGGAAAATTATTTCAGTACACCATTGAATGTATTGAAAAAATTTCCTGCACCTGATTGTATTACAGGTTTAATGTCAAGAAACTTACCTAATTCCGATGTGAGAATTATACTACTGCTATTTAATGTCATGTTTCGATTTGCTTCTTCCCACGCTCTTGGAAGATGTCAAAAATTATTACGATCCCTAAAATACGAAACGACTACAGCCAGATTACTGTGATTTTTACCAATGTGATTTGAAAAATTAAACGTTTTGAGTCTAAAACCTTATCGTAATGAGAAAACCATTACCCCTGGCCGTTAGTTTGGTTTTCGAACAAAGCACAGTACTATTGGAAAATACTGTTCACATTTATTCATTTATAGTTCCCAGGCGTTTGATAAAGTGTGGCATGATGGGCTACTCGCAAAAATAACTCCATTTCCTCCTAAAAAACTCCCACAAGCTTCTTATGTACTATTTGGCAGAGAGAATGTCTAAGGTAAGATAAAAGGATCAGCTTTCTAAAATTGAAAAATCTCTGTGCGAGTCCCTCAAAGCAGTAGACTAGGACCGCTATTATAAATCATTTATACATCGGATATGCTAAATATATATATATATATATACGCCAACGTTTGCAGGAGTATAACCAAGATCCGAAGAATGCGTCCGGACAAAACTTCAGTTTCACATTCATGAGGACTAGTTAAGGAAGTGTAGAATAAAGGTTAATCTATCGAAATGTTCTCGTGTAACGTTTTCCCACAGAAGGCAAAATGTTTCACCAATAACAACAACAATTACTACTGTTCCAGTGGCAACCCACGTTAAATAGTTGGGTATGTACGCCTAACTTGGTCCCGCCGTATTAAGGCAAAAACAACGGCGATAAAACTAAGAAGAAATCAACTACACTGGTTAATAGGTACCCAACTACACTGGTCCTGGATTTCGAATACAAAGTTCTTTTATAGAAACATAGTCCCGATATAGGGACATGGCATTCTGCTGTGGGCTACTGCTTGCACATCAAAAATCCATAAGTGACAAAGACAACAGTAAAAAAATTTACGACTAATCGTCTGCACCCCTTGGTATACAAAACACGATAATCTTAATACATACCTGAGAGTTACCAGTATCCAGGAAGACATAAAGACATACACGTGCAAATATGTAAACAAGTTATTGGTCGATTCTAATTTTCTTGTACGAGATTTAATGCAATTCGATGGGCCAGAGAGTAAGAAAATATACATAAAGCCTGGTATCTCTATCTCTCTCTACAAAGCCAGTAGGTAACAAATTAAGCTTTGATACAATAAATTAGTTATTAGATTCGTACTAGCTAATAAATAATAATGTAGAGCTAAGAGTTAAATACTTGTTGTAAACCACTTGAAGAACGATTTAATAAAATAACACTAAAAACCATTTTTTGGATATCAGGTTGATGTTTTGAAGCCAAAAGCAAAATTTTACTAAGTCACTGGAAATCGATAAAAAAAATTTAAATATCAATTTGAGTTTTTCGGCTTAGCCTTGACTACTTACATCGACAGTTGCATTACAAAACCCCTGATAAGAAATATTTAGCATCCAAATAAACACGCAAATATGTAATTTCTTTTGCCTAACAAATTTCATATTCAAAATCAAATGGTGTGTTTGAGAAAAAAAAAACTGTGACAAGTCCAATTAAATTACTTTTTGAATATCAAAACTAAAATTGTAAAATTTCTAACAAACATCATATGGGTGGATAAGGAAGCTAGGCCACACAAACGCACTTAAACGTAAGTAAGCATCAACTCAAATAGTCTGGCTGGCAGGCAGGGGCAGAGGAAGAGGAAGATTGGTGGTAACGCTGCTATATTCATTTGAAGAAAATTGCAAACGCCAAAAGCGTCACATAAGAGTTTGTAAAAAGGAAAAATTAACAAAACGACCGCACACTTGTGTAGCAAAGGATCTTTGTATATGTCTTTCTCCCTCTCACTCTCTCTCACTCGTTGTCGCTCAAACTTTGCCACATACGAGTATGTATTAAGAATTACCAACAGAAGTCTTATGTTGTTACCCAGTGTTTAAACTTACATTTCTTTATGCTTAAATGCAGTATTATACGAGTACATTTGTTTCTTCAAAGTTTGTGGAAGGTAATGTTGTTGTAATGACTGCTGGATATCTGTGTCTCAATATCCTTTTAGATTTGCTAAAATTTAAACATACATTTACCAACTATTACACAGAAGGAAGAGAATTTTTGCATAGACAGGCCTCTTCGATCGGCCAATAATCAAATTTTTAATTTATTTATAAATTATAGATTTTTTTGGCCAAGAGACGAGAGATGTTAATTTTATTCTTGACTTGATATTTCTTCGAGAAGTTGAATCAATGTAGATTTTTGGAACGAAAATCTGTCATATCTTGTCAAGTTTGGTTGGAGGAACGAAAACTGACACTGAAGGGATGACGGAAAATTCGTTCCAAAAATCTACATATTATTTTTGTTAAACTGATGTCAAGGCTGGATTTAATTGGTGAAAAATAAAGTTGTTACTAAAACGTTCTACTTAAAAGAGAAGTCGACTTTTTTTGCAGAAATTTTCTTTTTTCGCGGTTAGGTCAAGGGGAGGGGAAATTCACCCCTAAGTCAGTACTTCAGCACGTTGTGAGCGCTCCATTCTGAAACAGTGTCAAACGCCATACTGTTCTCTAAACAAACCTTCGCGAAATATCGGGTCCTTAGCAAACTCATTGTTTTATTCCCATTTGGGTCTCCCCATAAGGTCTTTGTTATATTCCCCGCCGTGTTTTCATTCCATAGTTATGTATCAGCCTCTTTGTCTACCTTTTAGTTCGGCTTTCGCGGCCACAAGCCTATTCGTGGCTATTAAGGCCACTGTTGGGTCGCTCGTTTCCCATCGTCCTCCATCGTTTTAAAGTTGATTATTTTTTACGTAAACAGAGGTTATAATGTAGGCAATATATCAAATTATTAAAGCTTATTTGTGAATCCATTTATTTATTTGCTTTTGAATAAAAAAACTTCTACTTTTGTTTACAACAAGCATTTACTTGCTGTTAAATTATTTCTATATAAAGGACCACAATCGCTTAATTGCATACCAGGCCCTTAATTTTAAACAAAATATTATTCGCTCCTCCTTTGACTTCATATTATTTTAAGCTAAAAACGTTTCAATCCTGAAGAATAAGTCAGCCATTTTAGAAATGAAAGAAATAAACCACTATATAGTCATGTTTTATTTTACAAAAAGTCTACTCTACCCCGTACAACTAGTGTTAGATGTCTTTTGGAAAATAAAATAAATAACGTATGTTCCTTGGTGTCATTGCTATTTTACTTGGCTTTGGCTTGTTTAGTATTGAAGATGTTGATGGTGATATTATTGTTGTTGCTGTTCCGTTTCTTGCTGCAGATACTGAATGTTGCCATTGATGTTGTTATTGCTGTTGTTGTTGTTGTTGTTGTTGCTGCTATATGTGTAGTATGTGTAGTGTAAGTGTAATTAAAATCCCTTGATTAATATGTAAATTTAATGAGATTACGAATGAATTCAACGAATAAGATTAGGTGGAATTCAAAGCGGGCCACAGCACTCGCCAAACAAACTAACAGCGACGACACTAAAGCAAATGAGGTTATAAGACTAAGTATAAACATACAAGGGACTTTGCCACTTACTAGCAACAGACGAACAACAGCCAACGAGCGTATGTGTACGAGAGTGTTTTAGTTAATATTTATTAAAACCAAAAACGCATTTGGACGTTGAAGATGTTGAAACTTTTACAATATGATGAGGTTGAGGTAATGAAGCTGATGCTGATGAGGAAGACCATAACTGGCAACGAGTTTTCAACAGAACTTAAATACTCGTATATGTAGCATATTTTTGCTGCTGTTGTTGTTGTTATTGTTGTATTTATTTGCCCTGTTTAAATTCTATACGAGTTCAAGTATGTATGGAAAATCAAACGTAAATGCTTTACTTTGTTGTTTTCATTTTGGGATGATATTTTGCATATAATTTTCACTTCGTTATATTATGTACTTGTAAATTTTGTATTAAGTATTGCCACCAACAACATCACACCGCCACCACCGGAACACTGCTACCATTAACAATTTGCATCTTGGCAGGCCACAGCAGTGAGTGAGGTGGTTTTTTGAAAGAGGTGTTGTGGTATGGTGTTTTGTCTGCCACCATTGATATGTATGTACGAGTATGTACATGTGTTTGCCTGCGCTATGTTGCTTGTTTTATACGATGGCTTGTCGGATGGTTACTCCATATGTATTTTTATATATGGCTGGACACATAAATGTACTTTAGGTTTTCTGTTGTGAGCCCTTGTTAACATTTTCCTTGGAAGGTTTGGCGATACACTTGAAATAATCTTTGATATTTTCTTAAAGGCCCACCCAAAGTGTTTTATGCTAAACGGAAAACATGAAGCAAACACAAGGGCTGAGCTGTAAGTAAAGAATGGCCGCAATTTCTTCAATGAGTCTGTAAAATTTATGGAATTGTATTTTAAGATGTAATTAAGTTTACAATAAACACTCGCGGAGTAACTACTCTGGTTGGGTAAATTTTAATAATTGCAACTTGTTGCATAGGCTAACTTTTCTTTGTAATTTTAATTCTATAACAGAAAAAGCTTATACTTGATCAAATAAAAAAAAACTATAGCCATATTCAGAATTTGATGCAAATGGTCGTGCAAAAGTCCAAGTGCAATATATCGTAGGTTTTTTACAAAATCCAACAGCAAGTACACAAAATTACTGTAAAATTTCATAAAAAACCAAGACCATTTGCATCACTGAATACAGCTAATATTTTTAAACTTGCAACATATTGTGGGACAGTTATTACTCAATTACTTAATCAAATATAAATTTCTAATAATGTTCTCAAAAGCTTAAATCAAAAATGCTAATTTTGTTTAACTTCCGGCTTTATCTATGAGATGGGAATATACAAAATTCGTTTGCGTAATAGTCTTGCAACTTGCAGTAAGCATGTATGGGGGGATATCGAAGCAGACCACTTACTTTCTGGGTCCCTTGCAGTAAGCATAATTTTTAATTATTATCTCACCTTAATAAAAGGTACTGAGTGGAAGCTTAAGGAACAAATTATTATAAAAAAAATGTATATAAGTGGAATGTTGCAAGTTACAGCAGGTCATTTTTGTTATATATCACTCAATTTCCACTCAAAACAAAAGAACTTAAGCAAATAATCTTACTTGCAACAAGTTACTAGTTGACTAATGTTACTAATGAGTTTTTTTCTTTAAGAATTGTTATTGACGCATAAAAATATATTAACAAACAAACAAGAAGCTCCCAAATTGAAGAGTTTATTATTTTCAACATGTTGTTAACAATCTTTCATTTAATCTAAAATTGTTACTGATCTCTAGATTATAAAATCACTAGATTAAATTAGAAGAAAAATAACTTGAAAACATTACTTGCCAAATGTTAAATTTTTAAAGATACAAAATATTGGAATAAAATTTTTGTTTTAACACATTTTTAAAATATAAATTTAATTTATTGACTTGTTTACGTAAAAATTTATGACAGCAATAATTTGTTGCAAGTTTAAACATTTTAAATTTATGTGCATAATGTTGACAGCTATTATTAAATGTGAGTGATATATGTACTATATACATCTGTATATTTATATATAAAATTCATTATTTAATAGCAAAAAATTTGACGTAATTAGATCTTGTTGCAGGTGGTTAGTTTCGATTATTTCTTCTTAGGTCACAATATTTTTACTTTGGAAGTTTTCCTTATTTTACACCTTTTTAGGTAATTTTGTAAAAATTAACAAAAAAATTTTTTTTCAGTGCCGCATGTGGCAAATTAAAATTTTTTAGAAGAAACTATTAAATTACTTAGCAGTTGAACAGATGTTGCAAAATTGGGATTATAATAGGTTCATGAATTAGAGGTTAGAATTTTGTATCAATTTTAGAAAAAAGTACAGTACGACCACGCTCAACTCAACTTCTCGTATATTGCAGCTAACAAATTGCCAAAAAGGATTCATTACTTATCGCGGTCTTCCTTCCAACATTTCTTTACTTTAAATAAAATATGGAAATTTATTCCGAAAATAAACATTCCAAGCCAGGCCCGACTACAGGGGAGAGGATTGAAAAAGGGAATTCCCCCTCCATAAGTATTTCAAATTAACTTTCAAAAAGTTTAGAAACGTTAAAATTCCTCATTTTTGTTAATACTTACCACCAAAGCTTAAGTATTGCCGCGCCTGATTCAAACTGCATGACCGCCTTTGTCTCTTTTTATAAAACTAAAGCTGCTTCCATGGAAATTTGTGACTTGTCTTCCGCAACTAAGGATTCTCGCAATTGTTCAAAATTCTATTAGGTGCGTTAAAGGAGGTTGCTTTGTATTTGTTTTCAATATTTTTTTGTAGGTTTCTTTAAAACTTTTACTCATACCTGTGATTTTAACTTAATTCCAAATATAGTAAATAAAAAAATTGATTTTTCAAACAAATTATCTAAAAAACTCTAGTAAGGGATTTTTACAGTCTGCCACATGTGACAACATATCGCATATTATAAATGTCAATATTTAAATGTAAGCAGTGAGGTGTTTTAATTTAAAAAAATCACTTGCCACAAATGCAACATCATTTAATTAACCAATTTGCTACTTTTCAAAAATAAAAGACATCTATTTGACTTTACTCAAAAATGTTAATAACAAAAACCTGTTGCATGCTATAAAAATGTTGCTCTCTACAACGTTCAATAAACTAACAACGAAATTGTTATCTTAACTAAATTTATTTCTTATCACGAACAAAATTAAATCAATAAAAGCTCAAACATTAATGTTTTACGTATTGCAACATTTCTAAAGTTGACCAGCAAGTGACAATTTAAGCAACACCTAAGATAAAAACTATTAAAATGTGACACTAATACAACATACCTTTCAAATGCTGTAGACAAAAAATGCTAAATATACAGCAGCAAACCACAGAAAGATATCTTTAAAACTAAACTAGTTTACATCAACAATTATTAAACCATTTCTAATTTATGCATAATTTATCGTATTTGGCAAACAAACGTTAACGTTAAAAAATGTTAACGTTTTTTCTATGTCAAAAACATAAGTTGCATGATATTAAAATAATGAAGATAAAATTGAAATGAATATAAACATGAGTAAGCAACATTGTCGCCAAGCTATTTGTTTATTTATTTCCGGGTAAAACAACAATACGTATTGATTATAAATAGACAGGAGCACAATGCACCGCATTATATTTTTACCTTCTTACATTCTTTCAACTATGAAATTATAAAAAAAAGAAATATTCAATATATGGTGCTGCTCTATTTCATTATCCAATATAATTTGGTTTGTGTGTTGTGGCTCTAGCTGCTCCTGCCCCTGCTATATTTTGCTTAATTTTATATTAAGCGATGATGCGATTCCTGCCGCGCTGTCAACCATTTTAACATGCATACAGTGATGATAGTTAAGCATAAAAGAAATTAAAATTAAACTGAATTCACCACCAGCGGGCAATTGACTACAATTTCACTTGCCTCTTTTCGTGTCTATAACCTGGCTTAGCTGGCTACCACACAATGTAAAAAAAAAAATTCTTTCTTTAACTGCTGTAGCTGTTTTTCAAAACTATGTTTGTATGCTTGTATGTGAGTGCACAGTCTTGATTAAGGTGGCCTCTTCTCAAAATGAATTTAACTGGATTTTGCTCGTAGATTGTATTTAAATTGCTTTGATGCTAGCTGAAGATGTTGTTGTTATTGTTGTTGTTCCTGCTTCGAAAAAGTGTGGCAAATGTTGAGAATGGCAAACTAATTTCGAAAAACTATAATTCATAATTTTACAACAAAAGAGAAAAAAAGGAATGATGTGTGACAGTAGAGGTGGAAATGGTACGGCAAAGAAAATTAGAAATGGAATTATTTATATTTTCAGCAATAAGTTTTAAGGCAGCAAGACTATAATCAAAAATTTCCTTTTGTTTTAATATTAGGCACAAAACAAAACGTTCTTCTTAAACATACTGAGATACATGTTGCTGAAAGAAATTTTCTTATAATATTCTTATATACAAAATGTATAGCAGATTATAGCAACATCATATCAATAATGCAGCTATTTAAAAAGAAGTTTTTTTTTCAATACATAGTTTTCTTATAATTGTATTATCTAAAGTTATTTCATTGGCAATATGTTGCTAATACATTGTGTTAAATATAATATTTTAATATATAATTACAAAACGATATTATTTTAATGTTTTTTGAATTATGTGTATGTTGATGCAACACGCATTAAAAAAAGTTTGTTAAACGTAATATTCGCAAAAAGTTTGTGATTGTTTCCGTAACATATTAGTTAAGATTTTTGTAAAATAAACAATTTGCCAATATAAAATAATCCTGTGTATATTTACCAACTACTTATCAGCAACATGTTGCTAAGGCAAATATTTACACAGGATCATATCTTAACTAGAATACGATAATAACAATTTCTTCACAAATCCATGTGCTTAGAAAATATGAAAAATGTTTCAGCATTATGTAGCACAACATGTTTATATAATCTATTGCTAACCTTAACTATTTAACAAGTAAGTTATTGTGGGTTTTAATATTTGAAATTAATGAAATAATTTTCGCTTTTGTTAGTCCATATAAGGCAATTCTTCAATGTTGCTGAACTTACATCAACATAAATCGTTACTTTGAATTAAAGACTGATAAATAAACCTTTATTTATAGTTTCGCTTTTCCTACTCCTCTTCTCTTATCTTCTAAATACCCCTTTAACTAAATTGTTTTAAAGCTCATAGATTTATGTTATTATTAATTAAAAATAATAAATTTATACACACGGCATTATTGTACGTAAATCATTATTAAAGAAGGAAAAAAGAAACCCACTGCCAAAAACAGAAATCATAAAAACATAAAACTCATTTACAGCCATTGCTGCTTGCTTGCAATTGAAGCTGAAATGACAGTCAATGCTAAACGTTAACAACTTTTGAATATACACAACATTTGTACTCGCAGTCATTTCTGTATATTGTGGCAAGAATAAGAATTAACAAATTTTAAAGTATAACAAGGAATATGCAGAAGAAAGAAAACACCTTCTTCTTCACCTCCTTCAACAGCAAGCAAAAATCCACAGCAAGAGCTCTTCCTAAAATGTTGCTAAGTTGTAAACTTCTTAAGAAATACTCGTTTAGACTATTGGAGACTTAAGTGTATGTTTAACTCACACCTCATGCTTTACAATTTAACTCATAATCATTAATTTGACTGCAAATGAACAGAAATGTACATATGCAACTGTTGTAGTTATAACAGCAAACAACGACAGCAACTATACTATCAACAAAATGCAGCAACAATAACGACAACAACCACATCATCAATAATTATTATTACTATGCATTTGCTTAAACACACGTATGCAGAAAAATGCACATTCATACATACATAAGTGCTACATTTAATAACATAAAGTACACACAAGTATGTGTGATTGTGTGTGTGTGTGTGTTGGCAACATTGGCCTACGTTTTAATTTTGTTGTTGTTGTTCTCTATGTGAACTCGTTTATTTAAGTAGAACTAGGATCTTAATAGTCTAAAGTGGAAATTTTGCTGCATTTTACATGCATTAATATGATTCCTTATTGTACGAACGATATTTTTGCTCATAATAACGATTTATATTAATGAGCTTCAAGTTATTTTCTTCTTTTTTTATGCTTTTACTTCTTGGCAACAGGCAAGCGAAGGTAACCCAAATGTATTTGTACATATTTTGTTTACGTTACACCTCACCGTAAGACATCATCTTCACTAGAACCACCTCCCTGAATTTTCCTACATAAAAATATCAGTTATATTTAGTTTGCTGCATTATGTGATGCCATGCAAGTTCCTCAACATGTTGCTAGGAATATGCTAGCTATATGTTGGAAAATAATTCCACATATTGTGAAAAACATAAGAAATGTGTGTAAGAAAATTTATTTTCTTATGAAATAATATGATATGTAAATGTGAAGGGAAATTCTGAAGCGAATTTGTTTCACGTGAAAATTATAGCAGCATTGTGTATTTTTCAAGAGTATATTTTTCATAGTACGTTAAAAAAAGTTTTGATTTTATACTAAGTTGTAAAGGAAAAGATAAATTTTGTGATGTGGAAGAAAACAGCAAAGTGCTCTTTCTCGTTTATCCTATTAGAGACCGTGTGTTGTCCGAAAGTTCTTCCGCAGCAAATACAACATACTCTTGTTTTACCGCATAAGCAAACAAAACACAAATGTAGAAATGATTTTTTTTCACATGTTGCCGAATTCCAAAAATTAAATAATAAATGTTACTGAACATATTTCAGAAATTCGAATGGAGTACCTGGCATTAGCATACAAGTTGATAGTCCCTATATTGCTACGGGAAACAACATGTTTCACAGATTTTTTCCAAAATAATTTGTAAACACAGCTTTGCTTCTTATCGAAATGTTAATATTTACGGCTACAATTTCCTTATAAACATATGTTGCTAAGAAATGTTTGGATCTTATTTTGTTAGTGAAGGCAATAATTTGTTAATGCTTAATATGTTGTTAAGATTAATTTCCAACCAAAAATTATTTCTTAGTTGAAAATATTTAATATATGTTTATGATGCTTAATAATATTTTTATGCAACATGTTGCTAATAATAGTTTTCTTGTTGGTCTAAACGAAACCAAACTATCCTGAGAAACATTTACAAAGAAGCTTTTCAATGTTTATAGAATGTTTCAAAATGTAGGGTAATTGTGTTTTTTTTTATTTTTGCATTAGCTTGCAACATGTTGCCAACAAAGCAATACACAACAATACTTTGTACTTGTATTATTTAATTTAAGGCTTTTGTTTGCGTAGTAAAGGTCTATATTAATTCGCTGTAAACTCAATAACGACAATGCAATTCGATTTAATTTTCTGTTTTACTTCTTCATTTGCCTTTGATGCAGCTTATTTATCTACTTGGTCATAATAATCATATACTCATACCTATATTCATAATATCCTCATATCTTATGTGTACACACACTTAACATACGCATTCATACATGTAAATATATGGCTGATACCATTCAACTTATAGACGTTGCTAGAGATTGTACGGTACAGTCTTTTACTTGCCATCCGATTTTTTTTAAATTGTTCTACCGTATATGATGACAAACTTTTGTTGTGCAGCAATTGCAACATATAATATCTCCTCTGGCTCCCCTAACCCCGAAGTCTTCTGGTTGTGCTTAAAGTCCTTTATAGCGCCTACATTGGCGCTCATTTTTGCTTCATTACGTTTTTGGTCATTAGCAATTATCATTATCATTACCATACCATTGCGAATGAACATTTAATTTTGTTAACAGCAAAAACAACAACATACACAGCATTAGCAAAATATTACCGGCGATGAGGACGGCGACGACGACCATATTTCCTCTTTCATTTCATTTACGACAACATAGTGTTTTTTTTTCATTCTTTATTTTGTTGCTACTTTTTATGTGACTCCGAAGCGACTTACTTTAAATATATGTATATGTGTGTGTTGGTATGTGCGTGCTGGTGTAAGTATGTTGGCAACTTCAAGCTCCACTTGTAGTATGTACTCAGTATGTGTGCGAGTATAATGCTACTCGTAAATCTTCAAGGCGTCTCTCAGCTCATCTTGCTACAAATGAGTTTAAGTTTTGAATTTTGTTTATTGCTGCGTTTGCCTGTATCTTTAGCTGAACATTTATTTCCATATAACTGTTAAGTTGTTCTTCTGATGAGTAGCATATGCCTACATACACAGTTGGTGTTTAAAAATGCTGTGTTGTTTTTGTTTTAAATTCGAAATTGATTTGCTTTTGCTCTTGTTTCTTTATTGCTGCTGCTGCTGCTGCAGTTGCTTGTGAGCTTCAATTAAACAAGATTAATATGACTGGTTTTTGGTTCATAAAAATAAAGCAGCAGATATATAAGAACGCAAGACATCAAATCAATCAAATTTGTAATGTTCAAATAATTACAGAGGTGAAAATTGATAGAACTTGATTATTGTAAACTAACCAGAAATAATAGCTGAGGACAAACAATTTAATGCTGAGAGGCATATGTATATATAGAAAAAACCTTTCGTTAACAAGAAAAAATACTAAAAATTGCCTTTGCAACATGTTGCTTAAGAAACCTCGATCTTTAATTATGTGTAAACATTTGTCCCACCGGCAAGTCGCAAAGCTATTATATTATTTATCTATTTGCGTTAGCAATACTGTAAAGTTCTTAATATGCAACATGTTGCAATGATAGGCAACATGTCTTATGAAAAATTAATAATGTTTTAAGTTATTTGTAAAATTCAAACTTATGATGTGGAATTTTAAAATTTTTCTTATATCAACAGGTTTCCAGACCCCTATATATATCTCATATTTCGAAGTGTGGAAAAAATAGCACCCAGTATACAATACACTTCAGTCACTACTATCTGCATTTACATATTTTTAATTATCAGCAACATGTTGCTTGAAATGTTTATTTTAACATGCTAACTGCTATAAAAACTAAACTTATGTTAAAATCCTAATGGTAAAAAATTGTGTTAACCACTCAAATTCAACTTTGTCGTCGTCTATTCGCTGCGTTGTGGCATATTTGTTGGAGAATAAAAATCGTTAAATATAATATTTTGTCATTTAACCTTAAGCTATTGCCAACTTAAAGTAAAAGTCAATCTTCAAAACATCTAACTATATTTCTGGCATTAAGACAAGACATAATTTTGTTCTAATTTCTTATTCGATTAACTTTAAACTTAGAAGAAAGCAACAAGAAAACTCTACATATAGAAAATCTAGAGTGTCATTGTACGCAACATGCAACATAAACTGAAACTGATTATATTCAGCACGCGCCCTCCAGGCTTCATAAAAAGATTTGATCCTCTTCTTTAGCGTAAACACACACATATCCACACTTTACATCGCGCTTTCATCTATTTACTTCGGATGCCTTAGACTTGGCCATAGCCAGAAACAGCATGCAACACAACAATAAATACAAGAAAAAAACTGTTTGTATACTAACATCTAGTAACAATATTAAAAGTGGTAGAGGTAGTAGTACTCGTGGTAGTTGGTGAGATGGTAGTAGCCTTGTTTAACGTCCAAAGCAATTGCACTAAATTTTTCTTGTTGTGGCAGCTATAACGAAATAAAAAATATTAAAATTCTATTGCAGCAATATTTAGATTTTATTTGTTCTGCAAGTTATGCCCACTTTTTCTCCATGAAGCTTCTTTTTTTTTAATTTAATATTATTATTTTCTACTCTTTCTTTAGATTGCAATAGAGCAAAAAAGTTAAATGTACTTTAGAAGACTTTTTAATCATTACTTCTCTGTACAATTTGTTTTTCTTTTATTTCTTTGGTTGCAATAAGTGTTTAGAACACACACGCTGCTTGCTGCATAGTTGCCTCATCGATTTAAATGTAATTTTTGTACAACAAAGTTTTCTCGTGTTTATTTAAAAGTATTTGCCACACTGCTACTTTTGTAGATATTAAATCTATAAGCACATTGGTAAATGTATTCGCTATGGCGTTTTGGCATATGAACAAAAGCGAAAAAAACAGTATTTTCTAACGTCTAACAAAATAGCTTTCATGTCATTATGTTGCAATAATAACATGTGTTAGAGCACACGACTACATCATGCTACAAAGCTTGGATGCAGTAGAAACAATGTTACTATAGGCTGCTTTTGTTTACTGCTGCCTCATCATGTAAGAGTAAAAGTATTCACAAGACAATTAGTTTTCAGTTTGTTACTTGCGCTGGAAGTTGTTTTTGTGCCTTGCAATAGTAAATTATTTTATAGAAAATATCATTATAGATCCTTCTGGTTGCTACGAACTGCGGCTCCTAAAGTAGTATCAGCATTAGCCACTACACAACTAATAGACTAGTTTTAATGCCCAAGCATATTAAAGTTATGGCTGTTCATTTACTTATATAAAATTAAAATCAAGTTTCGAGCGAATTAGTTGTATATGAAATTTGTTTAATTAAAAAATAAACAGAATTTTCACCAGGCCTTTAAATCTTCTTATTAGAAAGAATTATTTTAACGATTACCCGAGTAAACCAAAACACAAAAATGTTAGTGAAAAAATAGTCCAAAATGTTGCTAGCAAACTTATGCAACAATGTTTCATGAATTGTTTATAAACTCGAATATAAATCCTGTTCAAAATTTCATGCAATCTGCTGTCGAATTCCATATTAAAATAATTCATATGAAATATTTATGGAATAATGTTGCAGTAGTAAAATTTACTATGTTGCTATTGTAGGAAACATTTGACATATGTATAGCAACAACCTAGCAACATTTCTTGTTATACGAAATAAAATGAAGGGCAATTGTTTCACATGAAAATGCAAACAACAACAGCGCGTACTTGGCAATATTGTATTTTCCATAGTGCGGTGAATTATTTCTTTCTTTTGTAAAAATTATAAATAATAGATAAAAGTTATATTTACTGTGCCAAAGAAGCGGCAATTAATGTCTGTCTCTGGAAGAGAAATAAAAAAAAACATATTTTTTGTAAGTCCAAAAGCAAAGTTACACTTACACCTGAAAAAAGTGCCCATTCTCAATACTCTTCTAGAGATAAAGGCTCGTTGGAAACCGTTTGCCGTCTAAAAATTCTTCTGCAGCAAATACAATTTACATACGCATTCGTATGTATTAGCTGTGGTGCTGTCGTATAAGTTTTTTTAATTCAACTCTACAAAAATTCCTTGAAAAGTTCTTTTTACCTTTTTTCATTGTAAATTTTTTTTTTAAATACTCAAAAATATCTACTGATAAAAGTGTTTTGTTTCCATACGAAATAATCGAACAGAGTACTAGGTTTAAGTCCAGCCGAAGTTGCACTTACATCTGAAGCAAACTACCCTTTTTCGCTTCTCGCCTGGAGATACAGGCTTGTTGGAGATCGTATGTCATGAGAACTTTCTTCCACAGTAAATATAACATGCAAATATTAGCACTTGTGTTGTCGAATATTGTTTTAAATTAAACGCCACAAAAGTTTGTATTGCAAAATTTTTAATCTTGCTCAACATATTTCACAAATTCGAACCGACTTTGCCAACAATTTCTTTAAATGTTAGAAATAAATATTTTTAAGAAACGTGAGTTTTGAACTCTAGTTCTCAGCATCATGTTCCGAGTAGAGTTATTTTTGCAAAGTTGAAACAAAAATTTTGGGGTATATAAATTTTAGCATGTTGCTCAAAACGTTAGAATGTTGCAAATTCCATATATTTTGGTTTCTAAGTAAGATAAACTTTTCGCCCAATTGAAAAAAGATAGATACATTTTGGTATACATGTGCTTAATTCTGTAATAGCAAAATAATTAGAAGTAGTCGTATACCAAATTAAGAACTCTTTTTACTAACATATGCAGTAAATATTTTATATTGATTTAAATCTGTGCTGAGCAGAATGTTGTTAAAAAAATTCTTATTAATGCTTATAGTGCTCGTTAAAAAAAAAATTGGTTGTGGTATGTGTTTAGCAACATGTAGCCGAAAAAAACTTTTCTTCTAATTTAATGTTATTGGTTTGTTATTTTCAACAACAAAGTGCTTTAGTAACTGCAAACATCATTAACATTTTGTTATCAACGTTGCTATGAAAAGAAAATAATATGAACCACCATTTATAAACATTTGGAGCAGCAGGATAAGAAAAACTTTGAAAAAAAAGTGATTACAAATGAGCCTATTTCCGTACAAAAGTTTTGAAATTTACTTTGCTTTAATCATAACTTCTAGAGTTCTACAAAAAATTTTGTTGAACCCATGCCATTTTAGTTATATAATCTGAGAACTCAGTTATTTTTAATATATTGCAGTTACTGCAACATGTTGCTAGAAACATTTAAATGGAATATATTGAGAGAAGTAAATTTTTTGCAGCATTTATAAACAAAAGACAAATTTACATAATTGGCCATATCACAAACTCTTGTAAGAGTTGAAGTTATTAATTGTTGCTTGTAATTTCTGCGTATAAACATTTGCTTCGAAACATGTTTACATGAAAATTACCAAGACAAATTTACGACTTGCATCTCATACAAGATTTTAGTAATTTGCTAAATTTATTTTTCGTTGACATAAAATTGTTTACTAACATAAAGCAACATAGTGTAGTAAAGCGGCATAGTGTAGTATAGAAAAACTGTACTGCAAAAGAATATGTTTGAATTAAAATTATATTCAAATTTGATTCATTTCAAAAGGCATTCACTTTAAATTTTTGCGCTTTAACTAAAATTTCTAGAACATATTTTTTACATTAAATCATAGACATAAGACATAATTTGTCTTTAACCTCCTGGCCACTGCATTTTTTGGATTATCTGAAAAATTACTTAGCAACCTACAATGTTTTGGTTTTTATTATTTCTTTGTTTTTTTTTTTGAGCACACATTTTTTTCGACTGAAAGTGTATTTATATGGCCTGCAATAACTTAAAATTATAATTGTGTATCTCCCTGTATTGTTGTTTTTGTTTTGTTTAATTCTGTGGCATAGAATTAAACTAAGAAATTATGCATGCAACAGCGTCTGTGGTCGTCAGCATTGGAATCAGCAAGAGCACAGCATCATCATGGTCCTCAACATCATCGTCAAGAGCAGCAGAAATAACAAAACAAGAGCAGTATAGCTTAACTAAAGCATTAGTTAAACCATATCAACTAAACACAGAGAAATTCACTAGAAGTCAATAGAGTAAAATATGCACAAGCAAAAATAACTGCCACAACTAGATGAGGCTAAAGAAATAGAAGAAGATTTGTTACCAAAAAGTGCAAAAAAAAGACGAAGTGGACTTGAGTGTTGCACTAATTCACATTTGATGTTCAATGTTTGTTACTTTGGTCAATGAGGTTATCCGCACAAGTAATAGTCTCTACATACTAAAAAATCATACAAACAAATAAATCCTATGCCGCACTTAGCACTTGTATGTCCAGAAACAATTTCTTTTTTTAACATTTACAAATTCTTTGCAGCAACCTTACGTTGGGGGAGTTCGTACGTAAGTGAGCTAGAGAGTGCAGCAGTGAGTGATACTCTTAATGTTGCATATTTTGTTTAGTTGGATCTTTTGTTTGTTGTTAATCTATTTCGTTTTATTTCTTTTATAAATATTTTTTAATTTAACTAAGAAAGTCTATTAGCAGCTACCAAATTCTATTGAATTTATAATGAACTAGTTTTTTTTTGTTGTTGTTGTTCGTTTGCCAATTTTTACTTTTATGGAAGCCTAGAGGTATTTATGTGGCATGTTGTGTGCTTTTTATTTTATTATTATTTTTTTTAGGAGAATTAGAAGGAGTTAATGCTTTTGACTATCTTTGGTTATGGCGAAGAAAGTATTCTCTGAAGTTGTTGTTAAAACTGATAATGTTGTTGGTATTTAATTATTTTTATTTAGGTTAGTTTTCCTTTTTCGCATATTTTCCACGTTAAAAAGAAAAATTTTATAGCCTTGACGCTAGAGAAAATTAATTGAGAGGCTAAGCTGTTTAGCTACATGTTGCTAGGAGACTTCGTATGTGTTGCTACGTTTTAAGGCTTTTTTTCGAAGTTATTTATTAATTAATCAGTGCTGACATTATTTTATTGTATAAATAATATATAGTACAACATATTGCCATTTATCTCTAATAATTCTCATGATTGTACGTTGCCATATAACTGAAGAAGTGATTTTATCACACGTAGTTACACTGTGAAACACAATCGACAAAAGAACTTTGATTACAATCCTGAATTCGAAAGTTATTGCCGGGTCCCTTGTAATGGCTAGCATTTTTCTGAGGCTTCGGTCCCCCATGGCATTCACATTTAAAATGTGTCTGCCTGTGCTCGCAGTGCTGGATATTTACACACAATGTGCGCTACCTTCTCGTCCCCTTTCTCAAAAGTATCCTTGGAGACTGACCCGTCCACCACTTGTGATGTTTTCTTGTCCATCTATTCAGAATTTCTCTATTGGCTAATAACCACCGGAGTTCTTTTAGAGATTAATCTCTTGCGAGGCTTCTTAGTCCATTCCTATCGGAATCTCACAGTCCAATGTTTTAGAATTACCCTTAAAGATTGACTCTTCCACCCATCGCCAGACATTCTTTTCCATCTCTTCCGGTTTCCTTCCTTGGACAATTAATTGAGATTCCCACGAGTAAGGCAGAAAAAGTTTTCCAACCACCCTGTGCTCCATATGCACGGGTAAGTCTGTATTAAAACTTTTGATCGACTGGTATCCAGAGTTCGCATACTAGGCCACGCATCACTGGATTTATTTAGCCAGACTTCTAGTAGTGAAAGCAACCTGTTACAGTACAAGGAGGTATAAATCAGAACTTCTGGAAGTGCCTGCGGTTACGGGAAGCCATTCCGTTATGCCTGTCAACTGACGGCCTGTAATAATACTTAAGATATACAGTTTTCTGCCCTTATCGTTTCTTATAAAAAATGTTGCCCTTTTAAAAAGCACATTTTTAATGCACTCCTATTATTTGGGATTTAATACAGGTCGGCATTTTATTTCGGGTAAATCGAAAGGGGAAAAAAGATTACATTTCTTCTAGAAACGAAAACGCCATTAGTATGTTCAATTATTCTAAGATTTTTCAGTGTAAATATCACTTTGTTATGAGAGTATTTATTATCAGTCACTGTTGTTAGGAAAATAGGCATAACATGTATTAAAAAAATATTCATTTAAGATTTAATTTCGCTACATGTACGATGTTAGTGATTGAATTTAAGCATACAATATTTGATCAGCAATAATAAGTTTATGTTACGTCTGTGGCGTACAACGTATAACACTGTGCTTAAGGCTTTCAACCATTATTTTTGCTGCTTATACTGCGTTAATAGTTGATATGAGCCTAAATACATTTATAGCGATTGCCCTTTAGAGCTGAAAAAATAGAAGGCTTAAAAACTGACCACAAGGCTTTTGTCCTTTTCAAGTTCAATGGAATAGCATCATGAAGCGTACTATAAGCACGAAGATTGTTACTTTTGTCAAGCAAAAGTTCTTGCTCAATACTACAAAACATAAGGGCGAATACAATATGCGTGTGTTTTAACGGTAAGAAAGCTAACGTAAACGTAAGTATCTTGACGATTTATCCGTGTGTAGTTATGAGAGTTTTGATTCTAAGAAAATTTAGGATGCCTTTGTTCAAATTACGTGGAATATTATGATCTTGTCCGCGAAATAGGATTGTCAGGCACGTTGAGAATTTAGCTTTCCGTTTGAAGCCTTGGTATATAGTAGCAAGCGATTTTAAAGTAAACTGTCAAAGAGATAACAACCTGGCATTATTCGAGAAGGTTTTTAAAGCTGAAAAGGATGATAACAATCTCGTATATTGTGCAGATATTAATGACTTATATTCATATGTCAACTATAAGTATCGACTAGAAGACCGGAAATTATTCTTATTCGCGTAATAGCAAGTATACAAACAAAAAAAGTGATAACGAAAACTGCCATGTGTATTAGGATGTTTAAATCAATACAGACCATTCGGATAAGGCCACTTAGAAAAGAAAGCTCACGGCATGAATAGTGTTTGATAGTGGTCGTAAAATACTATATAACAAAAGTAAAAACATGGTTGGGGTAACCACAATCTGACAAATCGTTTCATTATTGTACATAATAATAACATGGCCTTTTAAGAACGATAGAAAAGCAATAACATTATGTTACTGACTGCCAGCTGAGGTACGAACACACTAAAGCCATCCATTGTTTAGTGGACAATGCCCTAACTATTACAGCCACAGCACCCTCTATCATACTTTAGTTAAATACCACAAGCATTTAACATATCGTCTCTATTAAGACCATTTTATAGTTAGAATTATTATATTATTTTTGTCAAGTTTCTGGTTGAAAGTTTAGTTAAGATTTAATTGTTTAACTTAATCGTGTTGCAATTTCTATGGATGTAAAACATATAAATGATTAAATGTAAACAACAACCAATTTGTCGCAGCTAAAGTTATGTTTAAAATGTTTACAAATAGCCCTTATATATTTGCCACAACAATATATTGGTGTAGAGATCATATTGTGATTGTCATAATCATGCTACCGCCTAATTCTTTCTGGAAATGCAGCAACTTGGCAGTTATGAGCTTAGTCGCTTATTACAGTTTGTTGGTTTAAAAACTATCTTCCTCACACTTTCCTCAACTTACTTTTTATTGATATTAATATATAATTAAACAAAAGCCAGCTGGTAAAAATTTGCCTTTTACAAAATTCTAAAAAGTTGAGTTATGACACTCGTTTCGCCTATGAGCTATATACATACACACATAGACTTATATATCTTGCTACATTCGTTTCTAACCAACACTAATTATTGCCTGTGTAAATATTTATTATGATAATTATTCTCAGTTTAATTGCTGTTTGAGTTGTTAATGTTGCAACATGTTTTTTTGCAATTATTATTTTAAAACTATAATTAATTGTTAAGATTTTTGCTTCAATGGAATTAAAGGAATAATTATATAAGAGTAAGATGTATAAGTGTTTTTCAGTTTTAATGTTGCAACATGTTTTATTTAAATTTCATTTAAAATCTATAAATACTTAGTAAGTTTTTTGCTTACAAAATTTAGACCATAAAACCAACATAAATTCAATTTAATTTATTTTAATTAGAATTGAAACAATATAAAAAAAAACAAAAAGAAATAAAGCACATCGATACTTCGCTACAAACGAAACAAATGTATATACAAATATAATAATTACAATTAAAACTATAACAACAAAACTAAAAGCTGAACAACAATAATTGTTCAAAAGACACGCAACGTTATACAATCGTCCAGGCAAACGTAGCCACATTGAGACAATTTAAGAACCAGCAATGAGCAACCTATATCTACTACATGCAAGTTTTTTTTTACTGCTGCCCCATCAGCCAGCTCCGTGACTCTGCGGCAAACGGCAATAAGACAAATTCCTAACAATTGTCAACACCCCCTACCCCTACTGGATTTCTATTGCTGCTGACTGATTTTCAACCTGAGTACATACTTAATTTTTTATAATACTTACTTCGTTTTTCTATTGGGGTTTTTTTCTTCTTATTTTTAAATGCGCGCCAAACTGTTCAACAAAGAGCAACCTAAAATTTAATACAATTTTATAAAGCAGAAAAAATGTTAAGCCTGCGCTTTGAAAAACTAAAGAGCATTTCACTTGTGTTTGCGGTGTTTATAGGGGGAGCTTATGTGGACTGCTATACAAAATACAAATGATTCGTTAAGCTCTCTTTAAGGGTTTCCTGCTCATAGCTCTTATCAAAAGCTCTTTAGCAACGAATTTCAAATGTGTTTTACCCAAAACAATAACAACAACAACTTTAAAATGAGTTACAATTAATGACGTCATTATGACATTATTGCTGTGTAAATAATTGCCAGCATACTTTAACATTAACTGCTGTTGTTTGCTTTTGTTTTAAAATTTAAATGCTCTTTATCTGTCTCTCTTGTTTGCTTTTTAATTGTTGAGTATTTTACATGCTTTTCTCTTTCTAGCCTTAAAGTAAAGACTCAAACCACCACCATTTATTACCAACACAACGACAATTATAATTAAATAATGCATTACCAGAGGGGGAGCACACTAAACAGCAGCAGAAGTAGCAATAACAAGAACAACAGCAACCAGAAAGCACACAAAATTAATTGGAGCTTTGCTTTTATTATATTTTAACTTAATACTCGTACTAATGATGTTATTGCATAAAAGGAGAACTAAAGTTAGGAAACCAAACAACTTGAAATAGAGAGAGAGTGAATAGAGAAGCAGAGCTTGTTATTTAACTCACAGGAATTGTACTCATTTATTCAATACACGAGGCTGGTCTTCAAATTAGCAGACCTAGAAGGAAATTTTGAATAATTGGGGAAGAAATTTGTTTTTACGCTTCAACATAGCCTCGATAAGTTCGGTACTCCACTTTCAGTAGTTTTCAAAAGCTTCACTACTTGTTTAGTCTATCTTTTTAAATTATTCTTAAAATCAACTAAAAGTACTGTCAGGAAGGTCTGCAAGTTGCTTATATATAATAAGGGTACCTTAAATATCATATGGCCAAGATAATGATCGAAGAAAATGTTACTTGCAGACTGTGCCTTGAAGAGGCTGAAATGGTAGCGCACATTGTGTGTGAATGTCTATCACTGGCTAGCAAAAGGCTTAAATCCACAGGCAGACACAAATCTCAAAGCATTGGTGGATCTAAGCCTTCGACATATTCCGTTATGTGAAAGAAAGTCGACAGTCAAAAATCACTACAATCAAGAGTAACGGCTCAATGAAATCGTATATTACAAGTCCTTTGTCTGAAACCAATTCAAGGAACGTAGAGGGTCGAAAAACGGCGCATGGAAGTAAGCGATCTGCTTCGTGCTACATTAATAACAATTGCAACTGTTGCCATAATACTTTTCTTTCGAATGTAATTAATGAAAATTAGACTACTTCTATTAAAAGATACGGAAGCTATTAATATTTTAAATAGAAGTCGATTTTATTCACGATTATGAACCGGCATAAATACAGACCTGTCACACATTCTCATCGGAATGATTATAATTCCGTAGTTACAACTCTGAACGAATTTAATATTGCTTCTTCAGATCCTGATCTATTTTGTTAACTCCTAAGTGTTCGAAAAATAAATTTTATAGGATGAAATGTACGTCTACATTTTTATTAGCAATAAGTGGTTATAAATACGTATCCGCGATTTATGTCATTGAAAATACAGAATGATTCCACTTAGAAATCTAAAAGAGCTTCAATTCTAAAGAAATTAATTGATAAAAATAACATTGAAGATGACACATGCCCGAAACTCGTTTGTCTTCAAGCCAAACTTGACAAGGGTTGACGAAATTCGTTTCAAAAATCTACACCAAATCAACCTGTCGGAATATAAAATCAAGAATCCAAAGAAATCATTTATTTCCTGAGAAGCAATATACAGAATTGAAGCCACTTTCTATTGGATTGGAATTCTGTTCTATGGTCGAAAATCGCCTTTCCTTCATTTTAAGCAGAAAAATTTAATTCTTGCATACGAAAAACGGCTTTAGTAAAATCTAGCTTGGCTTTTCAAATGTTTGGTGTTTCAAAATTCACTTGCCTTGTGCTCATGATTTAAAGCCCCCAAGCAAAAACTTAACAGCTTCACGTTCCTAACCTTTTGAATTAAGTTAAGGAAATTTGAAACTCTCCAGCACTATAAGGTTTTTGTTTTTTTTTATGTATCAGTTCGAGTAGTTTTGCGACAGCCCTCGTTTGCATTTTCATTAAATACATCATTATGAACATGATTATTGCCTTCTAAATGAGTACTAGTTCTAGTTGTTTTTGCTTTATTTCTTAAAGTATGTTTAAGTGAGTGTATGTTGTGTTGTTGTTGTTATTATTATTGTATTTTTGCATATTTTGCATTTCGGGGGTCCCAGTCACAGTCAACGTCATTGTATGATTTTTGTATAAGCGCGAGTGTGCCAATGTGTGTGCGATTGTGTGTTTGTATGTGTGAGACTTTGGCTGTTAATGTTGTTTGGTTTTTCATATTCATTCAGTCTGTGGACAACGTTTTGTCAGTACGTAACTTAACCAGCACATACGTTTACGTTACACATAAGTTTGTTTTTAGTTTATTAATTAAAATAAATAAATAAATAAAACTAAGAAATATTATGTGAAAGAAAAGTGTTAAGAAATTTTAAAATAAAAGTAAAGTATTTATTATTAAAAAAACAAGAACATAAATTAAAGAAAAATTATAAAGAAAACAAAATTGAATCATTATAAATTCGAAACTAAACCAAGTTTTCCTAACTAAACTGATTATGCTAAAGCGTAGGCGAATTATTAAAACACGTTCTTGTGGTAAACAAAAGAATTTTTTAAATAAAATTCTAAGGTTTTTCTTTTAATTTCACAACCTTAAAAAGTCAAACAAATGTTGGCTTGAGGAAGGCCTCTTTATAATAATATAATAATTATTAGGCTTTCAATAATGAAACATTAAACATTATTAAATTAACCATGAAACCACAAACGCACCTACAACTAAAAAACAAAATATATGAATAAATAAATAAACAAGAAAAAAAAACAACAAACTAAACAACCAATCAAATTGCAGTAATGATGCGCGTGAATTTTTTCGCAAAATTATAACTACCAATGTAAAAACTAAACATAAATACACACACACACGCACTCGCACACAAGCATGCATACACATGCCAATCTCTATATAATGAAAAAATAAATAAAACCAACAAGCTGAGAAAAATAACGGTTAATGTTAGAGTGAATCCAAGATGTTTTAACCAGTGTTGTTAAGTGTTTTTTTGTTCTTCTAAAATAACAAATTAATACAATTAAATAAATAATTCAATCAATTAAGTGTTTTGTTCCATTGCAAGAAAATTGTGTTAAAACCCAATATTGAAGAAAAACCCAAAGATTCTTTTAATCATTTCACAGCAGTTGACATTCGCAAGAATTTTATGGTAAATATATTCTTAATTGTTTAACAATAAGGGTTTTTTGTTTTTGGTTTAAAAATAATTAATTTTTAAACAAATTATGGATTTTCTTGACCTTGTTTTAATTAAATTTATTAAATTTTTCAAGTTTGAAGATCTTTTATAATTTTTTTTTAATTTTCACTGAATTTTCGCTACTCATTAGGAAATATAATAAAAAAACCCATAATAATTTAAAATAATATATAATATAATATTTTTTATAAAGAAATAAAACCCTAAAAATATTTTATTTCTAGATGATGCTACACACTGGAGTAGCGAAATATCGATAAAAATAAAAGAATTTTTCCCACCAAAGACGCTTGAAAAATATAATAAATTAAATATAATTTTTTTAAAGTTGAAACTTTTAATTAAAATAATTACCTTCGTTAATCTTTTAATTGCGCAATCAATTACTTAACGAGTTCTTTGAAAAAGGGTTTTCATATTTAGAATATGCATTATTAACATAAATTTCCATTCCCTTTTTTATTTAAATAAAAAAAAATTAAAATAAAAATACAAAAAACAAGTAGAAATGCTTTTACAATATTTTAAAATTATTAAAAGTAAATTAATAAACTTTTAAATTATAATATGTTTCTGTATCTTATATCGCACACTCTAAAACGTGGATATATATTTTCTGAATGCAATTTTTACCCAAAAGTGATAATTAGTTATTAAACTGACTGTCAGATATCATAATTAAATAATTATTACACCCGAAATATTAAATAGATACTAACACAAATCTAGCTGCCACATTGCCAAAAATATCAAAATTCTTTAAAAAAACGTTATACATTTTTATTTTTTATTATGCGTCAAAAAGTTATTATCTTAAGCCTAAATTGCAAATTAAATTCAAGCTTACATGATTTTCAAAACCCTTTGCTTGTTATATAATAAAATTTTCGGAAAGAATTTTTAAAAGGTAATTAGATTACATTATAGAAATTTCAATAATTACAAATAAATAATCCGGATTACTTAAATTTACTATCAAATAATAGAAACGAATCAAAGTACTGAAAAAAATAATTGGACTACTATCAGAGATTACTTTTGATTATTTTTGATTATTTTCAAAGTATTTCGTTTGCTATGTTTGATTCTTTTTGATTATTTGTACTCTCTACTAATCCTTATAATTTTTAGATTATCAGTAATCGTAATGAATTAATATTTCACCTGTTATATAAAAGTAATCTAATTACTAATTATCAGCATTGCTAATCATTACTTAACAACTATGATTGGAAACATATTCGATTACTTTAATAAATTGTTACAGCTACATTTAGAGATAAGCAAAAGTCAACGCATTATAGTAAGAAAATTAAAAAAATCAATCCCAACTTAATCGTTAGCTCTCGTTAACATTTCAATGTTTTAAACTTCCTTAAAACTCTCACTTGGTTCTTAAAACAACTAATTAACTGCAAGACTGTAAGAAAACCAATGAATCTAAAAAAGGGAACAAACTGTAAAAGTGTGGATAAAAAAATAATCGGAAATTCAGTTTCAAATGTGTTTAGCAATAACAGTGGGGTATTTCTACGAAACTAATTCCTCAGCAAATAAATATTTAGCGGCTGCGTTAAAACTGAATTTGGGACAAATAACTTAAAATCAACATATGTACACATACGAGGTTGTTTAAAAATCCGCAGCCTTGTATCGAAAATTCTTCATTTTTAGCAAAAAACATGAGTTAAGCTTATATCTTATTTGACTGCTTTTTATATTTGACATTTTTCATAATGTGATTTTTTAATTATTTCCAAAATTATAATTATTTCAAGGCAGAAGTGGCTACAAATAAAATATAGTTTAGCAACAATAAATTAAAAAACATGCCGTCGGTAATATGACACCTGAATATAGAAGAGTACCACGAAGTCGCTTCTATTTCTATTGAATAGCATGGCAGTCGAGAACTTCTGAGGTGTACTTGTATAGAAGCAGGTCTTTGTATACCTGCTTCTCGCATTCAAAAAACATGTCTTATTTTAAAGCAACCAAAAATACTTTAAAACCTTTCTAACATAAAACTTATGTTTTCTAAAAGATGTTCAATATAAAATCATGTCTTCTGTTAGCAGGTTTTCTGAAGGGCGTGACAGTCACTTGTTTTAAGCGATTACTTGCGAAAATTCTTGTATCTAGCATTATTGTCCGAAAACAGAAACTTCTAAATAATTATTGAAAAATTTATTTCTGTGATTTTGATTCACGTTTTCGTTTATTGAAATAAAATATTTTGGTGTTTTGCTTTCTGAAAAAAGTTTGCCTTTTGAAATAGGTAGCACTTTTTTTCAAATAACCCAAACCCTCACAAAGAGATGCACTTTTTACGATTACAATGGAATAAAAGTAATTCAATCAAATTTCAACACGCATGTTAGCACATGAAATGAAATTCTTGTTTGTATATAAAAATGAATACTATTTTATATTGAACCTTAAGTTGAGTGCAAAAAATTTTGCATATTCGCTAGTTTTCTGAGCAACATATTTTGAATAGAACGTGCGGTTTTTTGGATATGTTGAAAATTGTTCATTAAGAAACACATTCATCCCGTCAGAAAAAACAACGCCATAAAAATAATTTTCTTAACTTGAGTTAAAGTTTTGATTTCAGATGATTTTGCGCAGCGCATCATTTTTTTTTTTGTGCAGCCCATCTTTCGGAACAATTGTAGATGACAGCTGTTAAATATGAGAGTTGCAACTTGCAAGAAAAAATGCTACAAAATTTAAATAGTGCATTCTTATGAAGCCGCTCTATACCAGCAATCTATTTTTGAGTATTCTTAAGAAATCTCTAACTGAGAGCGGTATACAAATGGGGGCAAGTTCTACATATGACATAACTTAATTAATATTTTAAAACAACTTTTTAAACGAATTTAATTAGGCAATTTTTCTTCTGCTCCGCTTCTTATTAATACAACTGATTAAAACAAATCAATAAAAAATACTTCGTAATCAATGCAATCAATAAACACATTGAATTATTTTGTAAATTACTTCGTTTTTTTTTTATACTCATACCTGCATGTGATTTTTATTTGGTTTTTTTTCTGTAAATTTTGTATGTGACGAGTTTTGGAAACTGAAATTATTTTGTTTAAAAGTAAGATTTATGTAAAGCTCTAACGACATGTCTTAACTCGGCAAAGCGTTGTAATAAATAAAAATATCTTTCAAGTATTTTAAGAGGCAAGGCGGATTGTCAAGAGCTGTAAGTTATTTAAGGGATTTCCTGATGAAAACTTTAGAAGCGTGTTGGTACGAGGCGAAGGAAGGAAAAACCTTTTTTTATTAAAGTATTCTTCAGCGGTTTAGATCGTGAGTTTTAACAACGCTTTTTCTTTTAGGGGTATGTCAAATACAGTAAAGCCGATTAGGTGATGGTTAAATAATAGTCCAAATATGGAACTGGACTTGGAGCCGCTTGAGATATATGCCGGTAATTAGATTTACAATTTTATTCCAAGTAAAGTATACGCTTTACACCTCTTTAGGCAGTGCTGGGATAACTGTGAAAAGGACATACAAAGAAGCATAATGCTGGCCGGCAATCGGGTTTGACGAAGGAATTAAATTAGATTCTGTAATACAACTGAATTGATTAACTCTTTTAATGGCTAGAGAGTAACTCAGGTTAACCTGCTCTTTACTTTAACACTATGAGAGATAAGTCTCAACGTCTTACTCGGATCTCATTTCAGTGTCACCTTAGTTTTCAATCAATAATTAAATCAATTTCCATAGACGCACTGTTCTGCAACTTCTGTTATAAAACTCTTTTATTAAAACTTATTGAAGCGTAAAGTTTTCTTTTAGTAATTCAACTGAATTTTTCATTTAACATCTGCGTCTGGCATATACTAGAAGCTTAAATTAATGTGTTATAAAGCTTTCAACGTCACGCAAACAATTGTGTGAAGATTACTTTTGTGTTTAAATATATTTCCAGTTGTAGACCAAATTGACTTTTATAATAAAATTATTATAATTTATCGAATTCACAAACGCCTTGTATTATTGTATCGCGTATTAAAATAAACCTTTGATTAATTTGTTTGGGAACAGCTAGTTTCATTGTATTATGCTACTATAGTATCAAGCTTGGGAACTTTTAATTACTAACAATTACACTAAAAGGTAACAAAATTGCATTAGCCCATGAACAGATGATAAATATCTTTGCATTTATATTTTAAATTAAATTCCATAAATAACTTTTAGCTTTATAAATACTCTTAAAAACTGACTATGTTCAACTTGTTTAAAAACAATCTACTGAGTCCCAGGTATGGCGTCAATACAACAATTCAAAAACACAGCTGCGTAGTTTTAAATCAGGTCTACAAATAGCTGAACTACAACGTGAAATATATGACGCAGAACATTAACAAGAAATTCAGCAAGTAACAATTGCGAGAGGGCTGCCCAGACAATACAAGCATTTTAAAAACAGTGTTATTATTTTTTTAAAGTTGCATTTTTTAGCCTCTGCTATACCCTTTCAATATCAAGAAGTTGTAAGAACCGTTAATTGCAGCAAAATGTGGTCATTATGGCGTTTTCGTTTCTTAAATAAAATGTTGCCCTGTTAAGGACACCTTTGTTATTGGACATTTTATACAGATCACAACGAGCAATGCCTTTCCGCAGAATAATGCTTGTTTTTCAAGATAATTAATAGGATCAATGTCACACATATGATTTAATATTAAAGATGCGAGTTTGCTTGCTGATACAACTGTCTGCGGCTTCTTTGGACTGGATTCTCCTGATTTAGATCAGAATGTTGATTGGGCCTACTTCTATTATAGCTTTGCCTGGGTATACTTAACTGCGTTGGAATAAAAGGTCTTCCAACAGTCAATTGCGACATTCTTTAGCCGAAATATTGTTTTTCAAATGATGTATGCCTTTAAGCTCATTCACTTTTAACCAGCGGTTATGACAATCGCTGTCTTAAAAGTTCAGTCTTCCAACATTTTGCTATTGTAAACAGCTGACTGGGATGTGGCATTCGTTAACATGCGTAAATTCTATGCCGGCAAATGTTTGGTTGTTGTTTCTGGGATAACATCATATTCGATTTTGGATTTCTATATAATTTTTTTTTTAATTTTAGAGGCTATATATGCAGATGTGCGGGTTAGCATGATGTTGGTGCAATTAAAAGTACCTATGCTAACATAAGTTGTTTTATCCGCACATAGTTTTAAGACAGCGGCACTTTATTTTAACTTTGTTCTTTGTTATTTTAAGATTGTTGCTTGTAGTATTTATATACGACGTCTTGAAGTTATGTCTACTGCAGAAGAAAAAGTTTAGATCATTTTTATTTCTACGAAATAGTTATTTTTGAAGGCATACGCGGTTTTCTTAAGAATTCTAAAAATGTGTTAGCAGCGATTATTTCGTTAAGTCCATCTGGAAGATAGTTTTAAAACCGCCAGCGCAAACGACGCAACAAATTTGTTTTTTATTACTGATTTCTTTTTTAGTTTCTCTAACCCTTTAAGCATGCTATGATTTTTGTAAAATATCATCTCTTATCTAAGTTTAATAACCAGCTATAACAAATTTTTTTATTTATAAACTTGAATATTATTTGAACAAAAAAATCTCATGTATTCAACTTTGATTAGCAGATTATGTACTTGTATTAGGGGTAAATAGATGTATTATTTATTTTTGTAATCTCTGCAGATTTGTAAGCAACACTTTTTTAAATGCTACTAAATAAATTTTGTCAATCGAGTATTAGAGCATTTAGGTGTGAGATATATTTTTATCATAAAACTATTTAAATAGCCCCCATGGGGCAAAATTATAATGTAAAAATATGCACAAAAAAACATGTAGATATAATATTTTCTATTATTTATTTGAATAGTTACATTATCACTGCTTGTTTGTTATTACACCTCATCATCATAGTGTCATTATCATGCAAGTTTAGATAAGAAGAGAAAAAATAATAAAGCTTGTTTAAGGCAAACTTGACTGTACGATGAGCTATCTATCTAAGTGTTACTTTTATGAAACAATGTTACAATTCATGAAAAGCGGTGTCAAACTTTATATAAACAAAATTCATATGAAATACTTAATAATGTTGCAGAAGTAGCAATCTTTCCATATTGTGGAAAAAATAGGAATAAATAGGAAATATGTATAGCAACATTCCAGCAACATTTTTTGCATACAAGATAATATAAAGAACAAGTGTTTCATGTAAAAACTCAAACAACAATGTGTATTTTCCATTGTACGTTGGATTTGGATCTTTATTTTGTAGAAAGTTATATAATTATAAAATATGGGAAAAAAGTTATGATTTTATACAAAAGTTAATTTTACTTACTCGGAGAGGTCACAACTAAGTCTTCATAATTTAGCACGAGATCATAAATTTTTCCATCTTTTATAATTTTCTACAAATAAATAGATTCAAATGAAACGCACAATGAAAAATGTACTGTTGAAAACAACACACTGTTGTTCGAATTTCGACAGGAAACATCTGTCATTCATCATATTTCGTATGAGGAAAAAATGTTGCATGGGTGTTGCTTTGGTGTTGCTATACATGTTTTATATGTATTTCACAATATCAACAGAGTACTAATTCGGCAACATTATTCCAAAAATACTTCATATGACTTTTTTATATGGAGGTTGATAGCAGTTCGCATGAAACCTGGGTACCTGGCTTTAATAGAAAGAATAAAAAACCAACTTGAGCCTGAAAAAATTATCTGCTTGATTATAAAAAATGTTAGTTCGATAAATTTGTTAAAAAAATTAATTTTAAATTGTATTTAGTTAAAACTAAAAGAATAAATACAAAATCTCCTAATTTTTACGAAAACTCAAAATATGCAACATGTGACAAGTGGGATTTTTAAAGACAGTCTGTATAATTTATTTCCAAACTTTAATATTTTTTAACAGCCCTCAAACTTATTTTAAATGTTGCAACCTATATAAAAGATTTATTCTAAACTTATATTTTTACCCGGTTGAACATATGATTTTCTTTTATATGGATTTGGCAGTAGTTTGCGTGAACCAGGCTTAATTCACAAAACTAAAAAAATATTTTTTAAAATTTGAGTGTTCGTTAAAAACAAATACCGTCTGATTTGTTCGTGCTACATGAACTGCAACGAAATAATATTGATAAATTGATCTACAATTTATAATAATAATTTGTATTAACTTGCTACATGTGGCAACATTGAATATTTTGTTTTTCAAATTATATCTATTCTATCCTATGCATTTTGTACTAGAATATATTACGTAATCTTATAAGACTGCAATATTTTTGTTTGCAACAAGTCTTAACTAAAATAGAAGTTCAAAAACCTGTATTTTAGAATCTTGCCTAATGTTGCCAAAAGCAAGTGTAGCAAAATTTCTTTCTCAAATTCGTCATACAAACCGTTCGAGAAACTGTAACTGCTTTAATTTTTAATATAGTGCCCAACAATGCCCAGCAATATTATAAAAAAGCGGGACAATAGTTTTATATTAATGTCATTGATGTTGCCACACAAAAATTATTTTCTAGTGCAAAATTTTTTTTTTTTAATGCACAAAATGTTTTATAATTTTGGTATTGTATCTACAACAAACAACACTTTAATGTTGCTGAGATTATTTGATTAGATGATCATTTGTTTACTCGCTTAGTTTATCGTATGAATGTGTGAGTGCGTGTGTGTTTTAGTGACTAAATATATATGTATGTATATGAACTCTCTTGGGTGCTTATATTAATATTTCCATAAAAATATTTATTTTTCATACCATTTATATATTTATTGTTAAAGTCATTTTTTTTAATTTTTGTTACTAACTTTTTGTGGCATTTCAAAATGATTATGAACTTAAACATTTTGTAATTTTTCATTACATTGGCTATTAATTTAATTACTTAAAATTACTATTAATAAGTTTTTAGTTAATGTATTTTATAATTAAATGTTAAATGTTCAGGGTTGTTGCCAATAAGTAACACACGAATATTTCATACAGCGAGAAGTTGTTGCAAGCATAAAATCATTATCAAATATTTAAGAATTTTAAATACTAATAAATTGTATACATGGTCCACTCTAAATTATTTTAAAAAGTCAGTTAATGATCTTGCTATTAATTAAATGCATTAGTTATGTATTAAAATCCTAAGAGGTGCATAAAAAATGTGTAAATGCAATGAAAACGTTTAGCTATTGCTGCCATTATGTGATCAATACTGCATAATTTGCGTTTAAGTTTTTAATGATCAAGTAAATATTTTTTAATAAATATATTAGCATTTTTCTTATAAATTAACGCGTATTACAAAATTCAGTATTTTCCAACTAAAGTCCGAATATGCCACTAAAAAAATTACTTGAGTTTTACCTTATAATCTTGTTTAATGGTAAAATAAACCTTTTTACAAACATTTTCCGAAAAAATTTTAACTTGCAACATGTTGCAAGTTCCACATATTAAGATATTTGCTTTAATTTAAAATTGTTTGAGGAAGTGCGATGAGTATTTAATAATTAAAGTAAGTATAATTTATTTACATACTTGCCACACGTGTTTTTTTTTTTAATTTTGCCTAAAGAAATATTATCTATAATCAGGGTATTACTTTAGTAAGAAATAGGAAAAATTCGTTGGACTTGCCACATGCTGCAAGTTATGAAAAGTGTACAAACTCAGGAAAATTTATTTAATGGAGTAAGTAGTTATTGTTATATAGAGAAATATATAATATGGAGAATTTTAAAACTTGCAACAAGGGGGTTTTCTGATAGTTTTGAATGAAAAAATGACTTTTATTTGCCAACACTTGGTAGTGGCCTTGCATGTTCAATTTCTTTCAATAAATACAAAAAAATACACAACAACTATCTTCATTCATAATTATAAAAAAACATTTTAATAAACATGGCAAATATGTGAATTTTGAATTAAGTTTTTAAAACACTTGCCATATTTGAAAATAAATTGGATCTAGGACGACCTGTTACAGATATTAAAAATATTGAAAATAATCATACTCGTTGCCTTTTTAAATGCAAATTTTAAGAAAAAAAAATCATACTTACTACACGTTGCATGCTTTGGGTTTTTGTAGAAATTATAAGATTCTTTTCTTTTAAAATACAATTTAAAATTAGTTATTGAAACGAGTTTATGGAACTGAAATTTTTCATAATTTATTTAGGCTCAAGTATGGATTTTAATTTTTCGATTAATCCCTGGTACCCTGTTCAACCATTCATGATTTCGACACCTTTAAGACGCGCGGGTTCATCCGCTGCTAATATAATAATAATAATAGCACACATTCTTCTCATATGTACCAGCTTGTATTAATACTCGTATATATCACAGCGCTCTCTAAATAGCCGGCGGAGTAAAATACTAAATTCAAATACTGCGCCTACATAAAACCACAGGCGCTGCAACACTGTTTTAACAATAAACATGACGTGCAATAGCAGAGTTGTAAACGCTAAAGATTTGTATCCCTTCTATTTCACTATTTTTCTTCTCTAGTAGAATAATTAGTGAAGGTATTAATTGCCTGAATGTTACGAAGTAATATGAAGTGCAATCGTTTCACGCGAAAATTCAAACAACTGTATGAGTTTTTGGACCTTCGTTTTGTAGAAAAGTATTAAAAATTGAAAAAAATTACGATTTTATACCAAAGTTATTTTACTGACTCGGAGAAGCGGCAACTAATGTCAGCCTCAAAAAAAGCATACTCTTACTTTACTTTACAAAAGCGAAAGCTACATTCTAAGCAAAGTTGTACTTACATCTGCAGCAAAGAGCCATTTCTCGCCTTTTTACTGGAGAAAGAGACTTATTGGAGACCATGTGTCTTGCATAAATACTTCCGTAGCAAATTCAGCAGTGCTAATTTTATTTAGCCAATACCCCAGAGTTTATATGGAAAATAAAAACATTTCTAAAATTTTTTATTGGTTTTCAGGCAAATTTGTGGGCCCATCAACATCCTAAAACATAAAGCGTTGATTTTCTATTCAAAACATAAAAAGAAAAAAAATATTTGAAAAATTTTTAAAATTTGTTTTTGTTTTAAAAGACACAGAAATATTTATACAAAATAAAAATGTATTATTGAAATATTTTCAAACAATCACAAACAAAATACAGATAAGCGGTTTGTTTCCATATGTTGCTGGTCAAATTTTTCGAAATAAATAATCAATGTTGCTCAACATATTCCACGAATTCAAACAGAGTACCAGGCTCAAGAACCATTTTTATTACTGTTACCACAATTTTTATTATTTCTACTACGCATATCGTCAGCATTCTCGTGAGTCTTTCTACTGAGTTTAAGTCTGTTGTAAACATCATTTATCCCAATTAAATATGAAAATTTAATTTCAGAAGTCTTCTCAATATTTCACATTTTCACTCACTTTTCTGATGTCTTATAATAAAACTCTACCACACTTTAACTTTACTCAGTGTGTTCTAATCGAATTCTTTTTTTTTTTTGTAATTTTTTTGGCTTTAGACAAATTCTCTAAGTTAATGAAGTTGTTTTCATGTCGCATTGCAAACATATTTTATAATAATCAAAAAAGAAAGAATACATTTTTTAAAAATCTTGAAACCTATTAAAAATACTTAAGTATTTACTATGTGCCACATGTTGCAAGTTAAAATTTTTTTCATTACTTTAAAGGGGACCATTTGTATGCCACATTAGATATGTACTTTTGTCTTAGAAATTATGCCGTTTTGTTTCTAATTTAGTTTTTCGGGTAATCGCTGTTGTTTTGTCTTAATTATAATCGCATGTTCAAACATCTTTCATACAAAATCTATCAACACATACCAAACAACCCACACAGTGCAAAAGAAAAATTAAATATTCTTGCATATACTTGAAACAAAAGAGACACGCACTTTTACTTTATTATTTATTTCAGGCCACAAACCGCTTACTCGCATTACGTATTCGTACAAATTTATTTCGAAATAATTAACACAACCATGGCTACAAACTAAAATTAACTTAAACTCACTTAATATAAAACAATAATCATGCTTTTTTCTAATGACAAAAATATCATTTCAAATTTCAAAGCATGTTGACTAAGAAATATGTACGCGTATGTATGTACATAAGTATGTATATAAGTACGTGCGACACAGACACCTCCGCCAGGCATTAGTTGTTTAGTTAATTATATGAACTGTAATTTTATTTCGGTCGTTTCTTTTTTTGTTTTGTTTGGGGAAAATGACATTTCGCTTAATAATTAAAAACATTTAATGTTCAGAATTAATTAATTATTAGTACAATTATTTTTCGTTTTATGTGTGTGTGTGCGCTTTTGTGTGTGTTTGTGTTGTTGTTCAGTAATATTTTTATATTTGCTTGCTATTTTTATTATTATTTTGGGGTAATTAAACAATTGAATACTTGCGTTTTTTTGTTCAAATTTTCATTTTCATTAAAAAACAACAACAACTTATTAAGGCTTCTTTATAATTAAATATATGTGAGTTTGTATAGGTGTGTGTGTGTGTGTGTGTGTTTGTGTGCAATACACATTTACTTCATAACGATCTTACATTTCACTCATTTTTAACCTCCTCATCATCAATTAACTACAACAACACGCCAGCAATAAAAAAGATAATGAAAACATTTGTATGTAGTACTACTCACAACACACGCACACACGTACACACACTTTATTCTTTAAAGGGGGTAATTAAGTACAATTAAAATTCCGCTGACATTTCTCGCCTTTTTTCTTCGATGCCTCTTTCACAAAATATTTTATATGTTACAACATTGTGAAACAAGAAAGAAATACTTAATGTTGCACAGTAACTTGTTGACATATTGGAAGTGTGCAAAAGAAAAAAAAAATATAAAAAAATTTCTTTAGATCACCCAACAAACACAATGTCGAACGTTTGACAATCACTCAAAGTAACAACATGGTTGTGGCATAATCACTACAACCATATTATGTTATCTAGAACAATATACACGTACTAATGCCGTAAACATGTAATAGTCACTTAAAAACACTATATAAATATTACTTTTGTTGCAATAAACAGATTATTGTTTACATTGAATTACTAAATTGGTTTCCGTCCATAAAAGCTACAACATGGTTGAGTTGAACAATACAGCTTTTACTAAAATTCTAACCTCAAGCAAAGTATTGCAACTGGATAAAAATAATATAATATTCATATTTTGTTGCTCTTGGCTTATGGTTGCCTCAACCATGTTTTACTCCGCGTGTAGAGGAAAATTGTATACAAATTTACAATGATTTCAAAAAGAATTTTGACTTTTGGAGTAAGGATGATGTTGACTTACATCAAAAATCCACAAATTATTTTTCAACTACTCCACCCGTGAGGACTGCTAAGGCTAAACATTGTCTCATTGCTTCTCCGATTAGCGTGTAATCTTTTTCCATAGCTCTGGAAGTATCTCCAACCAGCTAGTGCCACCTTTTATCGAGATTCCCTTGGCAGGTTAGCGCTGGAAATTTTTATAAAGTTGTACAAAAAGTCGTCTTGCATAATAGTCGCGCACAGCTTTTTGTGGGGTCTTATTTTAATAAAACTCATCCAAGGAGAACAAAACATAAACTAATAACTCAAACAACACAATGAAATAATTAAACCTGAGTAGTTTTAGTATGAGTATCATTTTCAGATTTTTATTTTTTTGAACTAACAAGATATCATCTATCCAGTTTAAATAGTTTAATGTAATTAATGAAATATTTCAAAAAACAAAATTTCTACCTGGCCATTAAACTCTTTTTCACATATTTACTCCTTTATGCCGGCTACACAAGAATAAAAATTAGGGGAAACATGTTTCAGAAACCAAGTCGCATATTTTGACACAAACGATGCAACCACAGAGTAAACCGCAAACGAAACATCAGTTCTGTAAAAATATTACACATACTATTAAACAAATATAAGAGGAAGAATAAAACATTATGTTAGTAATCTGCGAAAATGATCATCAGGACACCAACTAAGCCATCAAAAATGCTAAACATCAATACAGAAGTTGTATTTAGAAACTTAAAAATAGCAAAAAATTTTGAAAATGAAACATAGTTATAGACGATACAACATTTAATGGAACATGTTCATGTCATCTTTAATGTTCCTTCGTTTGTAGCTGACATTACCCTGGCTCTTACTCATTGGCCTATAAAGAATATAACCCGATTTTTTAGTAAACGTTTGAACTTTTTTAAAAATAAAAATAAATTGCTTTCGATTTTATGAGATTACCTTCGCTCTAGCCTCTCTCCTAAAGACTACCACTGGATCTACATAACAGACGCTTTTTTTTTGCTAGTTCAAACGTTTGCCTGTAAGCCTGTTGCTTTTCGATCTGCTGGCCACCGAGTTCATGACTCTAGCATGTTTGCTGGGTAATTTTTTATATATACGTATCTAAACCGAGTATGTGTGCGTGCTTGTGATTATTATGAATTAATATTATTGTGTACATGATCATTTCATTGATTTTGATTATTTTCTATTTGTATTGTGCTGATTTTACGTTTTGCTAGTCATTTCATTAAAACTTTTTTCACTCTTCAATGTTTTCATTTAATTGTTTCTTTTTTTTTCACGTTCATCTATAGTTAGCAAACTGTTACTGTAGTTGTTGCCAGATATAAGTTTGTGATCATTTAATATGTTTATTTATGTATATTAATAATAAAAAAATCTAGAAATAAGTAGAGAAAAGAGATGGAAATGTATACACTTTCATACGATGACTTTATTTGAATGAAAAATGAACGCAAAAAAAAATAATAATAATAAAATTAATGATCTGCTGACGTCAAATGCTAATTGAAATTAATTTAAACTAATAATAGTAAAATATGTATTACGAAAGTAGCTGTGAATAACTATTGCAAAATACGGAGATACGTGAAATGACGCAAAATATGTAAATGATGCAAAACTTGCAATATTTAATTATATTTCAAAGAAATCTCGTTAACATTTGCAACATGTTGCTAGCATGAATTGAGTTACAAAAATTTATTTTTAGTTTTAAATTTGGGTTAATTTCCTGAAGAGCTCCTCAAAACTACCTGCTATTTAAGTTAGCAGCCTGTTGAAAATATAAAAAAATATTATTAATTTGTTGACAGGACATTAGAAACCAAAAGGACTTTCATTTGTTTTTTCATTTCAACAATTTTGCATGGTGTAAGTTACAAAAAGTTTTAATACATAAGGTTATTAAGCAATTATTTTTTTAATTTTCTTCCATATTACTCATTCTAACAAATGTTGCAACTTGTTGCATAAACAAATTTTAAAGGCTTATAATGGAAAAACTAAAATACAAACATATATGTATATGTTTCAATGAGTAAAACAAAATTTAGTTATTAAACTACACTTGCAACATGTGGCATGTACAAAAAATATTTGAGATTCAATAATATTTTAAGTAATTTATACACGTACAATGCTTATACAAATATATAAAGGACATTTTTTGATGTTTGCCAACTTGTTGCAAGAACATTTAAGATAAACTTAAAGTAAGCTTTAGATATAATGTAATGCTCTAACTTCTGCTGCTTGTTTTAGAACACACATGTTGCAAATCATAAATATTTTTAAGAGTTTTAGTGCTAAGGCAGGTGCTTTGTGAAATTTTCCGAAATATGTTGCACAACATTCGACAAGCAACAGATGTATTTGAACAGAAATGTTATCTTTATATGTTTATATATTTTGGGTCTGAGTGCTTAAATACTGCTGTGCAGTTCATTTAAAAATACAATGAAATGAAAACTGGCTGCTTAATACTGACTGCTTATATTAGCACAAACGCTAATATATGCATATTGCATTTCCTGCCTGTATCTCCAAGAAAGACGCGAACAAAGTGTAACTTCGATTGAAATGTAGCTTTTAGGACTTGTTTTAATTTTGCTGTTCTTGAGGCTGACATGAGAACGAATCTTACGCACAATGAACAACACTCATTGTTGCCTGAATTCACGCTTGCTCTTCATATAATTTCGTATTAAAAAATATGTTGCTTGAATGTTGCTATACATTTTTCATATGTTTACTAAATTATAAACAGAATACTACTTCTACAACTTTTAATTCATAAATATTTCATAAGTATTATTTATGAAGGGTCTGACAGCGATTCGCATTAAATCTTTAATAGAATACCAGGCTTTACTAAGATTTTTTTATTGAATAAAAATCATGATTTCTAATCAAGAAATTATGAAAATTTTAAACTTTGTTAGTTTGGCAACATGTGTTTTAGGATTTTTAAACTTCGCTTAAGAAGTAAATATATATTTGCCTTAATCGTTATGTTCCTAATTGAAAGATATTAAAAGTATTTAAAATAATGATTAGTTGTAGCATAAGGCATTGATGCTTATATCTGCAACAAGCCATCTTATGCTTTATGAAACGAACAATTCAAAACAACATGTGCTTAATTGATCCATAATGTTGCTGAAAACCGGTTTGATGTTGCAAAACGAATTAAAGCATTTAAATTCAACATAAAATATAAAATTTATTTAAATAAATTTTCCTTGTTGGCTAGTAGCAGAGGGTGTTTAGTTGCTGTCAGCAAATTGCTCATTATTGCAACATTTAATTATTTTTTTTATGTTCAAACATCCCTTAAACCATACATGACTTAATATCTTGGTATAAATAATAAATTTTAAGTTTAACACCATGTTTGTTGCCTTGCAACATAGCATATGTTTACCCTGTATTCTCTTAAAAAAAAACCATATGGTAGACTATTAAGGTGAGTGTTTTATTTATTGTGTTTTTGAACGGATATATTTTAAATATTGCTTACATTTTTTAAGTAGCTTTTAGCTAATTATAATGCTGGCAACATGTTATGTTGCGTTTTGCAAAAACTTACCACAAATTTAATGGCCTTATTTTAATTGCAACATCAAACGAACAACACTCTCATAAAATTTGAAAATTTTTATTTGGTTTTCTTGTTTTCATTCCTTTTAAATTGCACAAACAAAAATGGAAGCAATTAAGAATAATATTTAATTATCTTGCAGAAATATCTAACAACGACACAACAAGAAAAAAAAGATTAATAGTCAACAAAATGACTAATTTTATAATTTAAGATCTAAGCAATACATACTGTTGTATGTATGTTGGCAATTTGCATACATAATTTCGTTTAATAAGATATTTTTGCAGTTAATGCATTAATGATGTTAATGTTCTTTTTTTTCTTCTTAGTAAATTTTTTTTACATCTTTCAAATTGCTATAAAATCCATAAAAAAAAAACTAAATCCCCTGCAAGAATAATGAGTAGGTGGTGGTGGTTGCCAATACTCTACCCAGAGCGCAAGTAATATTTTTATTAAAACCAAATGTTATTTGCCTCATTTTGAATTGCTTTTGTATTGTACTCCAGCCGCGATATCTAGCCAACTTTGCCTCTACAGATGGAAAACACAAATTATGATGTGCATCGGTTTTCTAATAAGTTTCATAAATTTACCATAATTACGCACCATTTTTTGTGAGTCATTTATTTTTTAAATTCCAAGTAGTTAGATACCACAATTTTTATTTTATATAAACCATGTTGCTGCTGTTGACAACGTGACGCCGGCGACATGTATTCGTATAATACTAAATAAAAAATCCGCTTTAAAGTGATAAGGTCGCTTTTCTTTCGAAACATAATTCTTGATCAAGTATTTGTTAATATTCAGGCAATCGAACGGATGGACAAAGCTCTATTTTCTTAATTAAAAGAATAAAAAATAAACTTGAGCCTGAATATATTATTCGCTTAATTACACTGTATAACACAAAAAAGTTCGGAGAACGGCGAGAAAAAAATATGCGTGCATCAGAGTTTTTAAACACTACAGGTGGATTTTATTTTAGGGTGGCTTAAAGTTCTCTCTAGGAAATCTCGTCAGCCTTGCACTTTAGCGTTCAGCAGTTTTATGTAAAACACTACGTGGAACATTTTAGCCCTCTAACTTTTTGCTGTAGAGGTCTTTTTGGTCTTTTCTTTAAGAAGGCAAAAAATTCCTCATAGATAGCAATATAACGGCCTGAACTGTCCTACGAAGATATTTGTCATCAAATTCTACAATAAGTCTTCAAAGACATAAAGCTCGAAATCTAAATTAAATGCTTAATTTCGTACTTATTCCCGATTAGTGCTAAAAGGTCCCTGAAAAGCCGTATTTTATAAGGCTATGACGTATTGAAAATAATGCTTAAGTCAAATTTTACTATAAGTCACCATACAAAGGAAGTCGCTAGATATAATATTTACGTATAAAAGCAAATTTGTTTATTTAAGAAAGTACTTAATTATTACATTTTGATTTTTGGCTCTAGGCAATCTAGTGAACTTTAACCTTCCTAAAAGTAAAAATCAGACGTAGCCGCACATAACGCCGATACACGTATATTTTTTTTTTTTTTTTTTTTTGATCCACAGCTTCGAGAATCCTACGTCAGAACCTTGTGATTAAAAAAAAAATTTCGATTTTGTAGCACAGTGTTTTTAAAAAAATCTTAATTCAATAAAATCCGCTGAAAAAAATTAAGAAATTTGTTTATTATGATTTTTTAACTTTTTTTTTATTTTATCAATTAATTATGCAAGTTTTAAGGACTTTCCTTAAAATCTTTACCTTAAATATTAATTGTGTAACAATTGTTTGACGTGAGTGCATGAAAAATCATATACGAATTATTTTTTAAATTCCGTGTAAAGCGTGCATGACACTAAACAGTCATCACATGCGGCTGCGTTTAACATTAAACCCATTTGTTCCCACTAGTCAATTCTAAAACACAATAAAAGGCTCAACAAAATGATAACTTTCTTAACGTAGGGACGATATTGAAGCCGACCGCCTACTTTATGGGTCCCATTTCGACCCTCTTCTTTCCTCGAGTCGGTTAGTAACTTATGAACTACCTCACTTCCATTGTGTCTCATGCTAACACTAGCTTGTACTATATTGACTGTAGTGATTTCGGACTTCCGATTAGTAACCGTCGGCCTTCATCTTCAACACAAGGTATCTTGTAATTGTTAGCATTTGTCATCCATGGCATTCACATTTAACAAGCGGCTGCTCGTGGTCCATTGCTGGACACTCACACACTATGTGAGCTCATCCTCTTCTTCAGTAGTATCTTTGGAGATTGAGCCATCCACCCCTTGCCGATCTCTTCAGAATTTCTTCATTGGCCAATGAACACAGGAGTTCGTACAGAGATTAAGGTTTCCACCACTTGCGAGGCTTTATTGTCCATCACTCTCGGAACCTCCCTTTACAAGGCCTTCTACCTTTAGAGGTTGACTTCCGGATTCCCCCTAGTACGATAGAAAAAGTTTCCTATCTACATATAGGACCATAGGTACGGGTAAGTCTATTTCGTTCTAAGAACGAAAAATTACACTAAATATGGCACATAGCAAAAAGCGGTTTGTCTCGAAACCAAACTTGACAAGGGATGACGGAAATTCGTTCCAAAAATCTACATCAAAATATCCTGGCGGAATATCAAATCAAGAATCCATATTAAAACTTTAGATCGGCTGGTATCCAGAGGTCGCACACTAGAGACCATCACGCATTCCTGGCGGTTGTTGTTCAAGGGTAGATTAGTGATTTTTATAAGAGAGTCTTAACTTCTATCGCTCGATAGATTTATCCAAACTCCTAGTAGTGACAGGACTTTATTACCGTCCGCACCACGAGGAGGTATAAGTCAAAACTTCTGCAATGCACTCAGTTACGGGAAGCCATACTCGTGTGCCTGCCAGCTGACGGTAAACAAACTAACAAGCTGTATTATATATTTTTTTTATACTTCAACCTTATCATTTTGACGCGCATCTTTAGCATATAAGTTTGAGGATATTTTTCTATGTTCATTAAGTGTTTTGTTTTATATTTGTCTGATCGGATTGTACAAGTAGAGAGTATGCGTGATTTTTTAAATGCACTGGTTTTTTAATGCAATTAAATATCTTTTATTGCTTGTCATAAAAAAGCATATTTTATATTATTTAAAGCTTAATTAACATACAATTTTTATAGCCTGTTGCGCTATTAAGGCTGCACAAAAAGAAGTGAAAGTCCTTAATTTTTGAAATAAATGGAATGTGGTTATATGTATCGATTCTTTATGCTCTAGAAATGATTATAATGCTTTCTCCAATTAATTTCCGGTAATAACTTAAATTTGCTAAATATTTCGAGGAAAATTTTAAGATTAAAAAATTGCCTATAAATTTGTTATTGAAAGTTTTAGACAGCGTCAGCTAATAGTTTTACTCATTTTAGTGGGTTGGCGTCTGAAAGCTGGCCGTTCGTCATAAGGCCAAAGACAGTTCTAGTTAGTTATGCCTTGTACTACGGAATAAAAATAAACCAATATCGGCGGCATACACGCAAAAAGATAACTTTATAAAGATGACGAACATATTATAATTTAATTATATATTTGTAATCGAATCATGTCATTATTATTGATGATAATAAAATGGCCCTTCTTAGAATGATAGAAACGTAATCGATCGAGTTTGAAAACAAACATTGTATGATTACTTTTTAGTCATACTTTGATTAAATGCCAAAAAAATTTTAACTTCTATGTTTATTAAGAACATTTTATGGTTAGAGTTGTTATATTATTTATGTATAGTTAAACTACCTTGTTTGGGGTACGATTGTTTATAAAAATGTTATGGGTCAGTTCAACCATTTTGGAGTTTTTTGAATAGAAATCATTTAGTAATTAAATATTATTTAGTCATTAAATATAATAACCAGTTTATCGCAACTAAAGTAATGTGTAAAATATTATCAAATAACCATTATATGTTTGTCACAAACATATATTATTGCAGAGTATATAACATATTGTCAGATGGTCAATACGCACTTGTCTCAGGACTTGGGAAAATGGCTCTAGTGACCGGTGAAAAGAGCACATACTCGTATGACTAGTACAACAAATTAAAAGTGAGACCAGATTCTTTTCTGTTCAGTGACTTGCCTAAAAATGTTCATTTTCCATATGACAACGACATTTTGAAGAGATTCTTTTCTTGCAAAGTGTTAGAACTCAAGCCGGTCATTGACAAGTTCTGTGTCAATGCCGTCCCCTCTAGGAGAATTAGATAACACTTGCCATTGGATCGAGCTTTCTCGTGCTGCAATGACTTTCATTGTAGTTGGTTGGATGTTTTTAGCAGCTCACAATACATTACGCGGAGCTGACCTCATCTAATACAATACTTGATATTGAAGCTTTCGGTTTGACTGGCTACTTGCCAGTCATAATGCTATCGAACGATTCCTTCGTTCTTGTTTTTAAAGCAACGCCTTTCGGCATTCTTTTCCTTTGAAAAATTTCTATACCTTAAGGACATTTTTGAATTACCCATTGAGTCATTAGCAAGGAGGAAGCAAGTTTTTCAAATTTAATTTAAAAAAGTTTCTTAAATTTTTCGTCGTAAAATTTATCGGTGAAATCATTCTCCATTGCAATTTCCTGGTTCCGGGAACATTTACAGATAATGCAAATATTTTTGCGAGTTTATATTTGAAAATCTGTTTCTTCATTTCTAATGCGAAAGTTATGGTCTTTAAAGCGTTGGAACTTTTAACGATTCGCATTTCTACCCACCTCAGTCCTTTGAAAACATTTAGCGAGTCTGAGCAGAAGTACGTGTGGATCCCACGCAGATGTTTAAAGTGAAGAATATCATTTTTAAACTGAAACAAATCAGCTAGAGCTTTTAGCTTATAATACAATCTGTTTAATTTAAGAAAACAGGTGAAGAAAAGTTGTTCAGCAATAAGGACATTTTGAGGCAAAATTTCAATTTAGTTTCTTTAAAAATTTTCTTTAAAAAATTTTTACGTCTTTAGTTTTTATTAAACCCTTTCTTCGGCTCCACTAAAACACACATATTGAAAGTGACCCTTCTTCCTTCCTTTCAAACTGTGGTAAAAAATGCATGTTTAAAATTTCATTAACCTACCCTAACCTCATGCTCTTCACAAACCAACAACCCACCCCCCTCTCAGCAGCCGTCAAATAATAGTGGTTATAAATAAATCTTGTCAACATAAACACAAACCCTTAAAAATATTAGAATAAAAACTTAACCTGCCTCACACTAAAATAACAAATTTGTTGGTCTTGTTTTTCCATGTGACCCACATAAAAAATTACACACAAACTTTTAATAACAAGCCACCCAAAAAAAAAAGAAGTGAACTTCGACAAAAACAAATTGCTACAACAATTTCTTAGCGCCTGTTCAAATGGCACAAAAAGTTGAAAAACAAAAATACAAACAAATATTATTAATATGAGGGGTGGCTCTAGAAGTATTCGACCGAGGCAGGACGACGATATTAAGTTGTTTGATAAAGAACTTTCTTTATTTTTGAACAGTACTAGTCAATAGCTTCGAAGGACATCTGCCATTGAGAGCCGATTATGAACTCTTCATTATCAGTCAAGCCATTGCTTTTAGCTAAAAAGGGGAGTTTAAGCTAAAGATGCTAAAACTTAAGGAGAGGTGGCAGGGGAAAGCAATTTCATATTGAGATAACTAATTTTGAGCATTAAAAAAGCGAAGGTATGAATTGAGGCGAAGCGCATCCTAAAGTACTGACGTGTTGATCTTACATGCAGGTAAAAATACCTACGCAGTCCTCGGACATTAAGTCTACCCTTTCCATTAGTCGTTCGTTTAACATTTCTGTTGAATATGCGACAAAAGAAAATTAACGAAATGCCTCCAATTTCTTTTTTGTAGGCCGCGGCAATTAAATAAATTTTTTCTGGTGTCACTACTTCAAGGCGAGAATTCACTGTCTTCCATTTAATATTGCCAATCTCTAATTTTTATTTATATGGAATGGCCTGGAAATTCCTTATCTAAGAACTAAGTCATACCTTATCTCTCCATGTCAAAATAATGTCGACACGTCAAATACAATTGTAAACATTTTCCGGCATAATACGATTTTTCTTTTTCGAACTGGTTACTTCAAGCCAGGCTCCAAATATAAAACTTGAGCTTATGTTGCCTCACCACAGGCTTTTTTTCGTACTACCCTCATAAATGTTGCACGTAAAAAATCCCTGCTTAAATCATGTCAAATCTCCTGAAAAAAAAGATAAAAAAGCCGACGGCATTTGAACCTTTTTCCTTAATTTTTACATTCATTGTTAACATGATTTTCTTGCCTCTTCAAGGGCTGTTAGCTGCAACAATAAATTTTAAATACAGATTTCTTTGGCAAATCGTTTGACTTTTTTTTGGCTTGCCAGCTTTAGCATTAAACAGGTTAAAAGGTTGTAACCGTTTAAAATCCTTTTTGTAATTTTTTATTCCTTGTTTCTTTTTTTTAGTTGCGGCAGCTGTAATGATGTTGCTGTGCTAGGAGTTGGCTGCCCCATAGTGTTGACATTATAATAATAATTTTAATTGCTTCAAATAACAAATTTTAATGCAATCCCCATTTTTATATTTTCTCTGTTTTTATGAGCCTGTTACGGGTTAGACTGGTCAGTTATTGTGGGTCTTGGTTAAACACACACGCATACACGCACGCACACAGACACATACACATCATTTACATGTTTTAAAGGGCCAACAAATAGTAGGTAATTAACATGTTGGTTACTACACCACTGCTGATTTTATTTTATAATTTTTCTGCTTGTCTTTCTAATGTGTTTATAGAGTCCTTCCTTCCTTTGGGTAAGCATTTTTTTCACCGGCTTGGGGATTTTTTTTTTATTTTATGTGGTTTTTGCATTTGGTTTAACATTGAGGAAGTTTATTTTTCCTTTTTCTTCATTATAAGGATTTTTGTTGCTAAATTTTTTCTTACTTATTTACCTTAATGATAATGGTTGGCTCATTTCGAGGGCTTTAATTTGTTTTTATACGCTTTTCAACACCTTGTGGGATCGTCTTTTTTTTGTGGGATTTTTATTTCGTTGGGCGTTTGAGTGGGTGCTGAGATATTGTTTTAAAGTTTCAACACCTTGCAAGTGTTAAGAGTTGCAATAAAATTTACTAAATATTTTTAAGGAAGACTGAAGGACTAATATTTTGTGGCGTAAGTTACAGAAAGGTTGGACTATTTTTCTCCTCTCTCTCTCTCTCTCTATTAATGCTTTGGTGCCATAACAGTATGCTTGGAAATTTGCCTACACATCAGCTGATTTCTTACGTTACCTCGGTTTTAAATATGGGCTCACTCACCTTGTAAGTTCTCAGCATTTGTGAATCAGTTTTAATTTCCGGGGGCATTGGATATGGATAGAAAATTCAAAAGAATTTAAATGCCGTCTTTCGCCCTCCAGTTAAAAATTGATAAGTTTCAAATTGCTTTAAAGTGCTCAAGATATTTTCGAAAACAGTGGAAGGGAGAAGAAGATGAGCTCGGCAAGGAATTTCCAAACCTTTCAAAGACATAAAAGCAATCTAAAAGAGAGGAAATGGTAGGCCTCATTAGCTGTGTGGTAGAGAAATGTAAAGAATTTCGGATTCGAATTATAAATGGTAATTGAGAAATATTTACCATTTTGCACGTCACTATTCAAAGGGAATCTTATCGGTTCTTTTCGGTTTCGGCCACCAGAACCAGTGTTGTGAATTATAAGCAGTCAAAATCGACTGCAATAGTGACAGGCAATAGCTAACGAACGCAATGAATTTATGTCAGCTGAACTCTTAAAACCAAAATTGCAGATACTCAGGATTTTTTTCTGATTGGCGACAAAAGTACCGATGGCTTAACAAGAAGTAAAATATTTACGTGATTCATAGATTAATCCGAGAAATTGTAAGCTTTCTAAAGTCGACTTCGTATGCTTCTAAAATGTATCAGCAATAGACATTGCCTCGAATTGCAGATGAAAAAAAGCAGGAACATAGACACGCAGCAAACACAATTAATTAATTTTTAATATCAGGGCCATAAATTTAATGAAATTAATTGATTCTTTTTTTTTTTTTTTGTTAATTTCATTTTATAGAATATTTTCTATAATTCTTATTTCATTATTAAAGCAAAATTTCTACTTAATTGAAGCTTCCATGTATTACAAAATTACTTTAACAACTCAACTCTCTACGTCCTTCAATAAAAATACTTCTAATTATTTTGCCTGTGAAGTAAAAGAGCCGATGCGTAGCAAACATTTTTGAAATTTTTGTCGTCATAAACACAAATCTTGCTGTTCATACAAACGCTGTAAATTTCTTTTCTTTCAATACGGCTAAAAAAGCAAATCCTTTACAAGACCATTAACAAACAATTGAAAGATGAGGCCAAAAATATTTAACAACAAACACGGATCAACTGACGTACAAGTCTACCGGTGCACTAACAAAGCGCGGATTACACAAACGAACAGGGCAAACCACTGAAATACCAGCAGCTCAGAAACAAATAAAACGCAGATTTTTAAAGTGCAAAAAAATAAACAGAAATGCTTGGGAATTTATGAAATTGTAGACTAAAATGTAGCGGCAAAAATGGTACCACACGCACCCTATAGCAGAATGTAGTTAAATTAAAATAAATTCAAAGAAATTCGACGACAAATTTACTGGTTAATGCAGATATTTGTAATTAAAAGACAGAGAGAGAGATAGAGAGAGAGAGAGAGTGAGCGAAAAGCGATATAGATGTAGATATGGGGAGAGAGAAAGATTTATTTAAAACAAAAGTTATTTATTTTGATTAGTTTTTTACGCAGTCAGAAGCTTACTATTGCAATACAGGTACTTTAAAAAGAGCTTTAAACATTTTTTATAATCGAATTTCAAAGTCCCTGATTAACAGTTTTGGTTCTCCCAAGTCCTACCAGCGATATTTAACTAATTGTCATTGACAAGACTACTAGCGATAACCGCAATCGCTCAGCCAAATATCAATTGCAAGATAGACCTCTAGATAGACCTTTAGTTTAGATTTAAATGTCCAACCAGAACTTTCATTCTCTGGGGACCAACAAATATCTCCCCAGTCCGTGAAATTATCAAATGAGGAAACCGCGCTCCTAGATTCAGATAGCAGAGCTAGAAAGGCGATGATGTGCTTTTAGATTCAAATGGGATGCGATTTCGGTTGTGGCAGATCCAGAACTAATTAAAAATAATTAAGTAGGTAGATAGACCCACCTCCCAGTGAAAATGTTTAGTTAATTTCAGTACCAAATTACTCACGGCCTAGCAGCCACTTTTTTAACGACATAAAATTCGGAAGACAAAATTGCGGTAATGAAAGTCAATGTAAATCTCCATCAAATTTCAGTGAAGTTGCGAGCTCTATAACTCTGCGAATTATAGTGTCTTCTATGGAATTAAATTAATTTTAACTTTACTCAAAACTTTTTTTAGAAGGCAAAGAGAGCAAGCTTAAGATATTTCTTAACATTCGGACAATTAGCTACGTCAACAAATTTGATTAAAATGTTGCTTCCAGTTGGATTTCAGCTTTTGGTTTCAAAAAAAATTATTCTTTAGAAGTTCTTTTCACGATCGATTAAGATCCAAACTGAAATTGTTTGAATAACCTACAGTGAATACCAAACGGCCTTTTATTTATTTTCTGATAATTGAACCATTTGGCTCAATCGCGCTAAATTTAAAAAAAGTGTTCGATTGAAGTTGTGTCGGCCACGAACTAGTTCCTTCAGTAAAGAGATTATGTCGTGACTGGCGCAACTCTAGTTTGAAGTTCTTCAATATTAAAATACTTTCAAGCTCTTCTTCAGTCGCAAGCCTGACAACTTTTTCCTCTCCTCAATGTAGGGCGCTTAAGAAAAATTGAATAAAAAATAATGAAGAAAAAGAAAAAGGAACAAACCAAAAATAAAAACATAAATGTCAGGATGGGCTACTCAAACTGATGTTGTTGTTAGTGTTCGTTTACTTAACTGCTGCTGCATGCTGGTGCGGTGTAGCACATTGCTGTGCTGAATGCTTCGCTGAGCTACAAAAGAAAAAGAACAAATGTTGGCGTTAAAACTCTAGTGAGTGTTTGTTAGTGCAAACAAACAAACAAATGCTGACAAAGGAAAAAGTGACGACATAAAGTGACGCGCGGTTTCATACAATAAAATCTTTTATTTTTCGTTTAAGAAACACAAGATTTTGTACTTGAGGAATAATGCCCAAAAGACGTTTGAACGCATACAAAAACAAGAAATAAAAACACCAATAAATATAACGGAAGCAAAAGGCGTCCATATTGTTCACTTTAACTTTGCAACATGCTACTTGGCAAAACTGGCAGCAGCACCACCAACAGCAAAAACAACAACGGCAAAAATGTAACAAAAATATTTAACACATAAGAAAAGGCAAAAGACATAAGAAAGGCAAATATGAGAAATATAAACAACAACAACGACAACTTTAAGCGCCACCATTAATGCCAACCAACACTTGTGATATGTCCTCACTTTTCTAGTTGACACGTCATCAACTTTTACTCATAGCAAATACTATCGATACTACTACTTCATAGTTTCTGTTGCTGGTGTTGTTATTGTTGTTGTTGCAGCTATTTTTGTTGTTACATGCTGCTTGTGCTTCTTGTACAAATTACTTTTTATGGTCGCTAATGTTTTTTGTTGTTGTTTCCCCACTGTTGCGGTTGTTTGTTTGGTGGCTGCTGGTGCGGCTAAGTTTTTTGCTTTGTTTCTTGCACGAGTAGGTGTTTGCAATGATGTTCAAGTAGTTGTTACTAAAGTTTTCCGTTGCTGGTTTATTGCTGCTGTTGTATTGTATTGTAGCCAAAGTCTTGGTATTTGGCTGCTTTTTAATGGGTTTGTTTAAATAGCTCAGACAATTAGATTTTTATTTTGCACTCAAACTCTCCTTCTCTTTCTCTCTACCAAATGAGTTGTTTGTGGGTGTTGGGAGTCTAATTATTTATTTATCTTTGCACCCTACATCTAAGAAACGAATTTTGTTTGCTCAATCCTAATTAAAAGCTGCCAAAAACTTGGACTTTCTACCCACGATATTTGAAGCTCTTGAAATCTTTTACTTCAAGCTGTTTACAAAAACGATAATTAAAGGAGGTTTTAGTAGAAGTTTCAGAGAAATGAAAACACTTAATTCACCCAAAATTTTCCGTTTCGTTTTTTGCAACTTTTACTTCAATGGAATTTTTGTTTGGTAACACTGCTTTCAGCGCGAATCGTTTCAGTAGTTTTTTTATGCAAAAAAAACATGGTTGTGGCAATCATAATCTAAGAGCAACATAATATGCTTGCAACAGCTAAACACCACTCTTACTGATTTTGGCAACGTCTGAGGTACGAAGACATGCGATTAAAGCCGTGGTATGTTTAATATCAAACGGGGTTAACGCCACAGCGGCCTCGTACTTTAAAAAACAAACGAAGTTTATATATTCTGCCTTTTAAGAATATTGGTTATAATTATGGTTAGAATTGTGTTGTCCAACTCAAATTTTATCAATGGAAATTATTTAAATTTAAACAATAACTTGTTTATCGCATCTAAAGCAATGTTTAAAATTTTTTCAAATAACCATTATATGGTTGCTATAACAATACATTGTTGTAGAGATCATAATATTGTTATCGTTACCATGAGACAACCATGCCTTTTTATATAACGAATAGGCTCAAAACAGATTAGTCCCGTTTTATCATTTTTTTTTTTTTAGTTTATTACAAAACCTTGTAAGGAAACTGTAGCACTTGGAGGTTATACTCGTATAATAAGAAAGTCATTGTTGAGACGAGTTAAAGTAATTAGCAATAGCTTTTTCATAACCCATGTTTCAACAAGACTTAGCAACAAGTATCCTATCGCGTGCCATATTCGCTTAATATAAGGTCAGCGCAGAAATTTGCGTTTTGGATTTGTAAATTGGCCTTCACTCTTGTCCGATTTGCGATATTGCGTAGGCATCTATTCTCCGCCGCAAAGCCAAGTGACATCGATTACACAAGTATACAAGATTTTGGACTGGAGCAACCGAGAGTTGTTTCTAACATAATGTGAAGTGCTATATTCAAACTCCAAATTTTTTAATTGGTTATGTTTTCCGAGATATTCCGTTCTCTCCTAAAAGGGGGAAGTGGCACGGCACATTATCATGAGTATATCTTGAGAATGGTTTGTTATATTTGGCTGAGTAACAAATCCGACAATCCGCATTAAAACTACTTCTAGTTATTAGAGCACTGTCCTTAACTCTGCTTATAAATTTCAGTAATATCCAGGAAGTTGTGGCGAAAAAATTAATAAAAACTTTAAAATTTTTATTTTTCAAAAAATCATAAAAAATTTAAAAAAAAAATCGCATTTTTTTTCTTTCAAACAATCCGGGCCATATTTTGTAAAAATCTTTCCAGAACTTTTTATTTTATTCAAAATTTAAATATCAAATTTTTAATAAAGTTGACGTATGCAACTTTATGCCGAGAGCGTGTTATTATTTTGTGCACACGGCAACTTTTGTCAAAACGAGAGACCGTCACATAATTGAGAATAAAAGGTTGTGGAAAAAGCACGACATTTTGGTTGTTTTTTTATTTTTTATGAACTTTTATGAATTACGTAGCGCGTTGACTATTGACTATAGCACATCCCAGCCGCCGCCAATTAATAACATCAATTTATCTGATATGAACTAGCTTCTATTCATACTAGTATAAATCACAGCGGCGTCTTTCGTTGGTAACAACCTATAGCAATAAATAGTCGGCGAAGTAAAATAATTAATGATAAGGCTATACTAGCTTAAAGTAATGTGCCTACATAACATCAGAGGCGCTGCAACACTTTTGTAATAATAAACCTAACGTGCAATTGCAGAGTTGTAAACACTGCAGCTTTTAAATTCCCTCTACTTTATTACCTGTCTTCTCTAGTCTATCACTTTTTAAAGAATGTAGCAGATTTATTTCAATAATAATTTGTAAGCATTTAATTTCTGACTGTCAAACAAAAAATGTGTGTTCGCAATAGTTCTCTACCTCTGAAACTACTGAGCAGTTTAAGAAACAATGTTAGGACGACATAAACATAATCTTCTTGTCGATTTTCGGATTTTTTATTTAACTGCATACGACCAACCGTTTTGTTTAGTTATGCTAATATTTGTCGTGCAACTAATGCCTTATTAGCATAAAGTTGTAACTGAAAAACAAAAGCCAATTTAAAGAAATTCAGTGGAGATTGGAGTACCACATAAAAAATAGCTCTCCGTTGCTCCAGTCCAAAATTTGCCATGAATTTGAATTTATTTTTTGAATTTAAGAACATCGTTATAAATGTCAAAAACTAAATTAAGATCAAAATAGCAGAAAGTTATCATTGCCGTTAAAAAATTAATTTCAGCAGTCCTTTATTTGATTTTAAATACTCAAGCTAAGAAAGCTACGAATAATTTTAAATAGTCCCCTATCAATTTCTAAATTAAAAAAAAATATATTTGACCCACATTTAGTACAACAACATTCTATTGTGGCCTCTTCTAAAGTGAACAGCAAATGTTACTAAATAAAAATTCCTTTTTGGACAATTTTTGTGTTTGCAGGCAGCCAGACAGACATGCAGGACATACATATGTGTATGTGTTTTATGTAGCTTTTTTTGAAGCATTCATTTACTACGAGTATTTCAACCAACAACAAATAAGTTCTTTTCATACTCCACATTAGGAAATATTTTCCCTACTTGGCTTTCTTTTTTTTTTTTTGTTCCCCAACAACAATTTCTCTATTTTCGTATTTTCGAGCACCTCTTTCAACTTTTGGTCAGACAAATACGTGTTAAAGTCAAAAAGAAAAAATATCTTTCTAAAATTTCAAAGAAAGTAAAAACAAAATACCATAAAAATCAAATCTCTAAAAATAAAACCCATCCTTAGTTACTTATTTTGGAGAAAAACGGAAGAAATATGTTGCCTTTATGGTATCAAGGCAACAGATGTCTGAAGTTGGGTTTCTGCAATTCTACCATACAAGTGTTGTGAAACATGTATGTGTGTGTGTGTGTGTGTGTGTGAGGGAGAAAAAGAGTGTAAAAAATTAAATAAAAATATTTAACTTCCAACTGTGATGATGGGTCTCGGTTTAACCTTGATGTGTTATTTACATGTTTTCCTTTTGGGTGGGTTACAAACAAACGTCCATATAAAAATCTGTGAGGGTGTAAAAGAATTTAAAGGCCAAGGTTGCCATATGCAATGAAATATTTAAGGAGAATATTTTTTTTCTGCTAAGAAGTTAAGCTTGATTTTTCTAAAACGCCAACTATCTTCAAGATATTTTAGATATATTTTTCTTGAAAGTTCTTTAACCTGAAACGAAAAAAAGAAAAAGCCATGGTTGGCTGATATGTTACGTATTCGGGTGGGTGTAGCTTGGGTGTTTCCATTAGTCTGATTGTGCCAGGAGGTTATACAACAACAAAAATAGTGTAGAGAAATGGGGAAAAAATGCTGAAATAAGAAACTGTTTTAATGCTTTTACCGGATTCGGCATTTGAAAAAAATATATGACAAAATCGGGAAAAAGCCTAAAAAACGCTTAAATTAAAAAGCCCTAAACTTTTCTATAATTTAAATCTAAATATCGCAAAAATCAGAAGTAGAATTCTAATGAAATAAAAACAATTATTGGAAAAACCCCGAAACCCGGAAAAATCGTACAAATGTAAGAGCACAAAGTTTTTAAAAGGAGCCATACTCAAAAAACCCAGTAAATCGGAACAAAAAAAGAGCCAGCGGCGCAAACAACTTCCTTCAAAAAAAAAAGTTATTTATTAGGACAATGTTTAAGAAAAATTGCGGTAGCAAGCGCCGACAACAGGTAAAACACAGAATTACAAAAAAACGCTGAAATTGGAAAAGCACTGAAATTGAAAAACTCACTTAGAAAAGCCTTAAACTCAGCAAAAGTTGATTTTCCTCGGAAACAAAATTCGAAAAAAATGAAACTGAAAGAAAAGAAAAATCATAGAAGGCCCGATAATTTAAAGAATGTTAAAATTAGGTTAAAAAATAGCTAAATTCAAATTTCAAAAAAACACTGAAATTGAGAATAAAACCGCTAATATTAAAAAAAAAATTAACTAATTTTCCCTGCAATAGCAAAACTCAGCTTGGCTTAAAAAAAAGAGGCCGAACCGGAACAAAAATTCAAAATCCCCAATGTTTCCAAAAATCACCAAATACGAAAAAGAAATCTCCAAAACAATGTCCCAAAATATTTTATTTTTAAGATTTTGCCCCGATAATATTTTGCTCAATAGATTTAATAATTTTTACTTTGAAATATAAAAATTTTACTCCATTGATCGACTTAATGTTCTTAATTATTATTTCAAAATATGATTTTGGCAACCCTGTTCTTTCTAAAACACTTTTTTTTGATAAGCAGGATTCATTTCTAAGATTTACTCCAGCAAACAAAAATGTTTTTCCCTCTAATGTTGGCTGTGTGATTTGATGTTGCCACAACAAATAAAATATTTTCTATTAAAATATTTTTCTTTTTACTTGCCACACTAGGAGGGTAAGTGTGTGGGTGTGTATGTGGCTGTGTGTATACAAACGCTTGTCATAAAGGGAATTTCTATTGTGGCTGTTTATGTTTTATTTTTTTCAGCTGCAGCATTTTTCTTCATGACTTTATTTGACTCTGGAGGGGTGAAGTTTAAATTGTTTAGTTAAGTGTTGCTTTTTTTTTCTTAAAAATATTTCTTCCATCTCGGTTGTGATTTTATTATAATGATGTTGTTGTTGGTGGTTGCTTTTACTAGTTGGAAATCTTTATTTTAACTCAAGTTTTTGTGTGGCAGAAAAATGAAGTAGAAAAAAATAGCTGGCATGTCAACAGGTGGTTAATTGAGTGCTTGTGTTGCAAAGTGATGTCTTTAGTTTCATGATGGGCAAAAAAGATTTTTATTAGTTTTTGTGCAACGGGAGATACGTTTACGTTTACTTTTGTTTGGGTTTTATTTTTATTTTCTTGCTAACAATTGTACGAATAAGTTTGTAGGAAATATTTGGTATCACTACCGAGCAGTAAGGCGGAGGTTAATAAATTTATTTAGAATATTTTTTTGGTGAAAATCCTTTTTTATTCTACTCGAGCTATTTGATGGCTTGAAAACATGCAAATTACTAGGAAATATTTCTTTCTTGTACATAAATGCCGGTGTGGCGCTAGTTTTCCTCCGTTGACTCAGAAGGCTTTATCCTAGAAACTTAATTTTTCCCATTTTCAGTAACACTTTTCTTCAATTCTAATTTAATTATTCACTTTCTTCTTTTTTTGTACAGATAATATTCGGGTGAAGCCAGTATATGCTTAATCTCCTAGCCACTCGTATTCCGCACCATCCGCTTATGCCGCACATCTGTTAATACGAGTGTTTGTAAAATAAAAACTGGACCAAACCAAAGGTGAGTAAAATGTCTTGACACCTTTCAATTTTTTTGTTTAAATATTCTTATGGCTGTGTAAAACTTAAAGTTCCACAATGACAGCCAACTCATTAAGAATTCTAAACACATACAACATTATAGAAACAAAAAATCCAACTTATAATTTTGTGTCTGTCTGTATAACAAACAAACTTTCAATGGCTTGAATCAATAAATGCTGTTTAAAGGCCTGTTATTTATTTTTTTTGCCTTGTTCTGCATTATTATGGATCAAACAAATTTATCAAAATATGCATTAAAAAACTTGCACATTGTTGAATGTGTTGTGTGCGTTTTGGCTGGTAAGAACGTGTGTGTAAGTGTATTTCGCATATGTGAGGTTTAAACAGCTTGTGCTCCTCCTTCATTCATGATTTGGATTTTTCAACATAAATTTTATTGTGATTTCTGTAAATCTTTAGTAATAATCAACAATTTCTTTCTATACTATTTTCCTTCATAATGCGTTCTGTTTTGTACGTTTGTTTGTTCAATGCGTGTAAATTTCATTTGAGGAATTCACAAATGCCTTGTATTGTTGTATCATTTGTATTATTATATTATAATGCAATATTGTATTTTTGTTGTTGCTAGTTTTCATACAAAAATTTGGTATTATAATACAACTTCAGTTCATATGTTTTTGAATTATTGTATTGACACCAACCCTGTTTCAGTAATTTTCGTTGAAATAAGTTAAACGTTCATACTTTTTACGTATGATTGAAAACTACAAATACATAATCATGACGGATTGACGGAAGTTCGTTCCAAAAATCTACATCAAAACACCCTGTCGGTATATCAAATCAAGAATCAATTAATAACTGCTCTTTTTGCTAAAATCCTTTTTTGACCTTTAATCGTAATTGTTAGTAATGTAGAGTTTCCATGCCTGATTTATGTTATTAATTTTTTGTGAACTGTAATTTTTTTTAACATTGGCGTTGCAATAATACCACAGTAGAATTATATAGACTGTTGACAAACAAATAAACCAAACGATTTATTTTGATACACGTTACAATAATACAACGCTTTTGTGAATTGCATAAATGTTTCTTGTTGAATACGAGTATCTGTAAACTGCATTTTTGTTTTGATTTGGAATTACCTATAATTTCTTTGTTATAAATTATTGTATCTATGTGTGGTTTTTTGTTTTCTTCACTGCCTTTTTTATTGGGCTAAAGAAACTTGTAAAATTATGAACCCTACACTAAAGTTAAAAGTGTTTCGTATCTTCAGTAGGCCGCAGGCACAACTATAAACTTTAGTCTATAAATGTTTTGATTTCACCATTTCATCTAGTGGAATTAAGCACTTCAAAATTAGCATCGTAGAGGTGAAAAATAGATTAACGATTCATTAACGATGTTCATAAAGCTTTCTGCTAATCATAGTTGGTTTTCTGGAACGCTATTTTATAAAGTTTTCCTAAAACTATTAGTTTACTAGTTATCAGAATGGCATCATTGCCATTATGATGGAATAAGATTGGCAGCGGCTGAGCTACGGACTAAGGCAACTGAACTCATGGAACGCTTCAGCCACAGCATCTTTTCTTATACTTTGATTAACCACAAAAAGAATTTTATATATTTATTATGCATATTAAGAATATTGTATGATTAGAGTTATTATAATATTATTGTAAAGTTAAAATACTTTGTGCTGAGAATCTTAGAAAAAATTTTATTGTTCAAATCAGCCTTGGTTACAATTCTCTTATATGATTAAATATTAACAATAGCTTGTTCACCGCAACAAAATTAATGTTTGAAGTGATTTCAAATAACCATTATATATTTACCACAACAATATATTGGTGCGGTTAACATAATATGTGTCGTGACCATGCCAGAATCATGTTTTTTCTTGGCGTTTATAATTCACCATAAATGAGAGTTTTAGTGGACCAAATATGTTTAGCAAAAAAAAAAAAAAACACAGACTCTCTCTTGCTTTTAAATATCACTTCCAATAAAGCGTCTTGAAAGTTAAGTTGAAAGAGAGTTTTTACTTTGAATTTCATTTCCACTAAACTAGAGCTTAATCAATATTAACTTCTTACAAATAGTCGTTGTAAAGCTTTAAGTGATACTTTTTACATCATTAAGCCTCAGAGCTTCTATAATACGGCGCAACATCGCTTAACGCAAGAAATAGGAATTTGAATAATTGCGGTTTTTTAGCGAATACCGAGTCTTAAATTTGCCTGTATTCAAAATATGTTCTACGTGTTGATGTGTAAAAATCCTAAACAAATTGAGATGGAGTTTTATATAACAGATAAGTGTAATAATTCTTCTTGACTTGTTTGTTTTTTAAATCATCTTCATTTATTTTAATAATAATAATACAATTTTGGTAGCAAAGTTGCAATTACTTAGTTTTTTTTTGTTAAGTTGTGCTAAGATAGTCAACAATGTGAACAATCGAGGAGTTACGTTGATCGAGTGTTGCATTGTGTTGTACTGTCTTCAATAAATGTGCCCATCTACCTTAATTTGTACTTCACCGAGTGTTTTATCTGGAAATTATGTATGTAAAAAACGACTGCTAAAATAACATCTTGAAAGACAAACTAGAACTAGTAAATCTTTTTACTAAAACTGAAATTTTTATATTTAGTTTTTGTTCGCCAAACAGGTGTTTCCAATTCGACGCAGTCTTATCAAATAAAATAAAAACATTTCTTAGTTACTTTTGCAAAATTTGATTTGTTCAATTTATTTGGTTGTTATTCCTCATGTTATTTAACGGTAATGAACATTTATGGTGTTATTTATGAGTTTTGCGATAATAATTTTTTTATTTCGTTTGTTTTTTGTTATTGTTGTTGTTGTTGTTCATTTTTATTTAGACAATATTAAAATATAACGATAAGTTTCCATACACGATTATTGGCAACATATCAAGTTGCTTTATTTAATTTCGTTGGTGTTGGTGTCGTTGTTGTTCTTGTGCTTCTTGTAATTTTTTGCCATTATTTCTTATTTATTTTGAAAGGTAGGCTTATAATGTCTTTAAAGTATTTAAAGAATTTAAACACGGATTTTAATGTTGTATGTTTAGAGAATATTAAATGCGTGTTAAGCAAGCAGGATTTTATTAAAGAGTTACTTTTCTGCTACTCATATAAAAATCAAAGGTATGAATAAATTATAATAAAAAATAGTTGAAATTAACCTAGATTTGTTTTTGTAAAAACCAAACTTTTTATAAATCATATACAAAAAACTCAATTCTTAAGAAGTTCTTATAATTGTGAGCATTAAATATTCACTGAAGAAGGATTTTAATATCGTGACAATTGTAAAAAAGAAATTTGATTAAAGAGCAGTATTGGCCTCGGGCCAGCAAACGAATTATATGTGGCAAGGGAACGATATAAAATAAGTTGATATTATTATGCAAGTATTGATGACATCATGTGTCAATTGTTTAATGACTCCGCTTAGGGTTAAAAGAAGTGTTAGATTAAAATTGCTATGAAGCAGGTAACAACAGCAACAGTTTAAATGTGATAGCGAACGCTATACTGTTATGAAGTTCAAGAATTTTAGAACAGCTTGCTAAAAGCAAATTAAAAAAATCAAACTCATTTTTACACAGCAGCAGCAAAAGCAAAATATTAACGATCTTACATTTGCTGTTTTTTTACTGCTGAAAAAAAAACAGAACAGCAATATCAAATGTATGCTGTCATATTTCTTGCTTTTGCTATTTTTCCGTTTTTTCCTGTTAAAAATTCTTGAGATAAGAATACTAATTGATAAACAAAAATTACCACGAACTTCCCGGTACTAAAAAATGTATTAATCAAATTAAAGTTCACTATTAGAACAAGCACAGTTGCTGTACCATTTCACAATGCTGTCAATGTGATTGCTGCCATATTTTATCTGTTTTCATTACTGTTGTATTTTTAGCAGCATGAGTATAGCAATAGCATAAATAAGTTATCGAGAAAAAAGTGCTATTTGTAGCTGCAAATATTTTTCTTTCAAAAACATTTTAGTAAAACTTGTAGAAGCATAGCAAAGTATTTTTGCTATTCTATTGCTATTTCTCAGCTAGAATTTAAAAAAAACTACCTCAGTTAAGTATTTATAAAAAGGGGTTTTCAAACATTTCTGGTCGATATAGACAATCTGAGGGCATGTTACACTTATTCAAGTATGTAAAACTCTATGTCCCTTCATAGAAAATTCTCTAAAGTTTGATGGAAAAGTTGGGAGTACCGGCTTGAATGCCAGATCAACCGACAACATTGCCAGTGGTCCACGATATTGTGTAAAGGGATCTAGAGCAAACAATTCATTCTGTAGGCAAGTACTTGAATGTGACCAAATTTACATCGGTACTTGGGTCTGCATCCGTACATGATTTAACCCATTATGGACCTTAAAGCTAATGACCCTAGATAACTTCGCTTTTTCAGTACGTTTGGAAATGCGGCTAATTTTGGCAGAAAAATTAACTTTGGCTACGAGGTGCATTTTTGGATAGGCCACTTGGTTAGGTTGCAGCTTGGCTTTTTTTGCATCGTCCCTAGTATCTGCACTATTTTAAGCTGCCGGCCTGTATTTCTTCGTAAACAACGATGAAGAGTTCAACACCTTTTATTGCCAGCACAACAGATCTTTTCCAACTGAGTTATTATGGCTCGAATTGAACGATAACGACAAGGATAACACGACGGCACTGCGTGATATAGCGCGAAGGCCATAATAATAAGTATCAGAAGTTGTTGTAGAGCGAGCGAACTTTGTTTAAAAACTAGTTTTAATTGTTTTCCTACTTGCACAACTCATTATAGAAATTATAATAAGACAAATTAAGTTAAGTAAACGAACTTGAATAATATTCTATAAAATTATCTTAATGTTATAATTATCCACATAAGTTACATTGTAGGTTACTCTTAGTCGCTTAAGCTGTTTAACTCAAATGGCGATTGCAATTAGGGCTTGACTTTCGAAACAATGTAATAAAAATTATAATTTGTTTTTAATTAAACCTGTGTGACCAGTATGTTATCATAATTTGTAAATACTTAATTACTTGTAATTTCAGCCTAAATCATTACAAATTATGAATAGAAAATAATATTTCTATATCAAAGAGCAAAGTATTTAATTTCAGCTGCTACAAAGATTTAAAATATTTGTTTTTTTCTTCGAATTTCAATTTACTTAAATTCTTATTGCAAATTTTTTTTCCTTTTTCTGTGTTTGCTCTTCTCGTGAATTTTTTCTTTATTGCAATTTAATTTATTTGTCTTAATAATTTTTGATTAATTTAACCCTGATTTCTTATTATTATTGGTATTTTGTTTGTTTGTTCATTTCACTCTAAATTAATTCATAATTTATATTTTATTTTCATTAGCAGGCTTGTTCGCCTGCTTACCAACACACTTGCCTCACCAGCAGTTCATGTGTGTGTGTGTCAAAGTACATATGTGTTTGTATTTGCTATTAATTGATTTGTACTTTATTATTCTTAAAAATATCAAATGATCAACATCAACATTATTAAGTGGTGATTTTTTGTAGTTTAGTTTTTAGTTTTATTTATTGGTCTCTTTCTTCTCTTCTTTCACTAAATATTTTCAATGAGTTATAATTTAAATTCATTTAAATAATTTCTGATTTATAAAAGTTTGTTTGTAAAAATTAAGAAGCAGGCAGACTTGACTTGAGTTTGCAATATTTGTATTCTTCAATCAATTATTATGCAAAGAAAGAGTTCATTGTAAAGATATTTAACCTTTTAATTAGAATATAATGTGTTATTTAAAGTGATAAAAAATATTTTGCACGTTGTAGTTTTCGCTGTAAATGTAGATATATATATAGTGGCAACTTAAATAGCAAATTATTCAGATAATTTGAAGCCTAAAAAAGGTATTTCTAAAGCAAGCTTTTGCTAAAAAAATTGTTCGTGTTAGTTAAGCAACATGTGATTCATATCTACGTAAGCAACATAGTATTAAGCACAATATACAAAAGCTGCCTTACGTTTCAACAACATGTTATGAAGAAAGGCTAAATTTTAAATTTTTTTGATAGAAAACGTTGTGTGTTAACATTTTGGTAGCAGCATTACTATTCTTTATTATATTAAACTATAGTTAAAATTATTTGTTGTGAAACATGTTGCTGGAGATAAGCGAAAAGTTTTGTTTAAATTTTTAATTAAAGAATTTTTTGATAATGTAAATTTTAAGGCAAAAATGCACTCCTTAATTCCCTGCAACACATTGCCACACAGTCTAAAAAATGTAAATATTGTAAAATTGGTTTATTGTTGTTTATTTTAATTACATTTTTTTTTAATTTGACTGAAATTTCATTAAGAAACATGTTGCTAAGAACAAAATTTTCCAAGCGAAGCCAAGCATGTTATTTGAACGATTGTCACAGTTAATAAATATTATCATGTATACCCCTTGGAAAAGTTATATTCATTAACCCGCATCTATTGGAAAACCCTATATTATAATAACGCACTCCTTTATTATTTGCTACAAATTGGTTAATATTTTTTACTAATTTATGCCTTTAAAATAGTTTGTATACTAACTAAAATTTGTAAGCAACATGTTGCTAGTGCAGTTACATTCTACTTTAAAGCGGAGTTCCACGAAACATGCGCGAATTTTATGAAATAATTTTTGTATGTTTTTAAATTGAAGCTACTAAAATTTGTGAATTATATTGAGCCACATTGATTATTTATTTTGTATGATCTTTTATGTTGCCAATTTAAAAAGAAATTATAAAAAAATTTTATATAAGCAGCCATTATGTGGCATCACAAGAGTTTATATATATTTGGTATGGAAGAACTTTTCGACGAAACATAATCTTCAACAAGCCTCTATCTCCAGGACTGATGTAAGTGCAACTTCGGTTAAAATGTAGCTTTTGGGACTTATACAAAATATGCTTTGTTTTCCTTACCTTAAGCTTTGCTTTGAATGCCGCTTCTCCGATTTAGAAAATTTAACTTTTATTTTATTTGTTATGAATTTTGCAACATAAAAAAAGCCAAAGTATACTAAAAATAAAATAAACTCTTGAAAAATACACACGGTTGTTTGAATTGTCCCAAGAAAAAAATTTTTCTTAGACGTTGTTATACATATTTCATATGTTTTCCAGAAATGAACAGAGTACTACTTCTGCAACATTTTTCAGTATTCCACATGAATTTTTATTTATATAAAATCTCACAGTAGTTCTCATGAAATGTTAAACCAAATACCAGGCTTAGAAAAGTTCAAACTTTGGAACACTTAATGTGATCTATAACAACGTTCAATGCGAAACTTCTTCATAAATTTTATTATTTCCAAAAATAGTTTGGAACAACAATAAGTTGCTAAGAAATTCAAGTAAAGTTTACCGTTTCATTGTTTAAGTTTTATTTAAAAACGCAAATGTTTAGCAACATGCTGCCATTTACTTTTAACCACTTTTAAAAATATGCTATCAAACGCTATAATGAATCTAAAAAAAACAAATTTGTGAATAAACAATGTTTCTTATGTTAAGAATTAAAAATATTTAAAATATCTAAATTATAGTTTAAGGTGTTGTTATTTACTTAGCAACATGTGCCTTAAGTGGAAGCATTTTGCTGTGTTTTACGTAATTTTAATATTTCCATATATTTTTTATTCAATAGACAAATTACTTTTGACTAATTCTTGCTAAACAAATATCTTTAACATATTAAGCTCGTTTAAAGCCTAAACGATTTTAATGAAAATTTTATGTTGTTGTTTTCAAACTAGGAATAATAAATAGGAGCTTAAAACAGCTAGATACAGATCATAGATGTTTAATAAAATATTGAAATATAACACCCAAATAGCTTGAAAGGCATTTTGCAAAAAATATACAGATGTATTTTTATGTGACAGATACGTACATGCATCGATACTTAAAGTACTTACCTACGTTTCGAATACGCTATGAATTAGTATTAAACTGATATAAAAGGCAAAATGGTTTTCCATAATATACAACTGAAAGTTAAATGCAATACGTCTATGTACGTACTCCTATGTCTTGTAGGCAGATATGAGGGGTTAAAATAAATTTTGGCCAATAATTTGGAGGTAGAAAAACAAATGTTTTTATGAATTTGTAAAATTATTACTATGTTCCGCGTTAGTTACAAAAAAAAAACTTTTATTAAATACAATTTTGGAACCTTGGCCCCCATTCATATTTTTACCCCTAACATTAACATATGCTGCAGCTGTATTTGTAAACATTAATAAATTTTACATTGACTGCAAAACGCTGTTAATTTAAATGACATAATGAGGTATATTTTGCATTATTTATAAAAAAAAAAGAAAATCAAATGCCAGCAACAACTGCAAAAAAAGTTCATAGTGTTTAGTCAACAACATACTACGAAAACATTTTGCATAATGTTGGCGAGAGGGAGAAGTTAGTTAAAGGCGTTTAAATGCAAAATTAGTATAATCACTGGAAATTAAAAAAAATATATATACTTCTCTCTATTAACGTCTCATGTCTTCACAGTTCTTTTTTTCCATAAGATCTACTCACATACATTTTCACAGAAGTGTTAAAGTTATAAATCATAATAAAAACACCTTAGCAGACTTTAACACTCACAAATGTGCTCAATGCTTGTGTTAATTTTGTGTAACAAGTTAAATGTGTTAAAATGATTACAAACAATTTTCTACATTTTTCTTATAACTTTTAAGGTGTGATTATAGAAATTGTTAAATTTATTTTAGATAAATAAATATCTACATTGAAAGTAACCAATTTAATTTAGTAGGAAAAAAATAGCAATGCAACATGTTGCTAGGATAGGACTAAACAGTTTTAGTTGGTCTAAAAACATTTCAATACAATTTATAATCAAAATTTTTGTGTTGTTTACAAAAATAAATAAAACACTAAATAAATACTTCTTATCAACATGTGCCTGAGACCATGCTTAACTAACTTTGAACTGTTTATATTGGTTGTTAGAAAAACGCTTTGCTTTAAAAGACAAGTTTTCTTTTTCAAAGAGATACGTTCTTAAAAACTCTTTGTTGAAGATGTACATATATTTGAAAAAAAGGAAAATAAATAAATCTTTAAAGAAAAATTTCTTAGCAACATGTTGCCGATAAATGTTTTAAAATTAATTTTGAATTCTTTTTATTGCTTTTTAGACGAATGCTGAGTTTTAACAGAAACATATTTGTTCAAAAAGGTACATTCTTAAAAGGTACTATTTTTAAAGGAAATTTGTTAAATATTTCACAGGTGCTCTTTTGTTAATTCGACTCTTTTAAATGTACCTTTTTAAAAAAAAACTCGTTTTAAAACCTTCATTTTAATAAAGTATAGTTTTTAAAACGGTTTTTTAAACCATAACCTCAAAAAGTACATCCTAAAAAAGTACGTTATCAACAAAATGAATTTTATTAAAATTTTTTTTAAAAAACACGATTTTAAAAAGAGTACCTCAAAAATTATCTTTTAAATAAGTATTTTTATGAAAATAATCTTTTAAAACAGAAGCATTCTAAAAACGTAATCTTATATGGTCACAAATTAAACAATGGCCCTTTAAAAAAAGTACCATTATAGAAAAGTACCTTTTTTTATAACACTTTAAAACAAATATTTTTTATGAAAATTGTCTTAAAGAGTACCATTTTGAAAATAGCAATTAGAATTTTTTTTAATAGTACCATTTTAAAAAGTACTTCAGAAATATAAAATTTTTTTTAAAAACGAACTCATTAAGAAATCATTGTTTTATATAAAGTACCGTATAACATTGTTTGTAGAAAGTACCTCGTTAAGTACGAGTAGGTTTAAAAGTAAGTATCCCATTTTGCATCATGTCTTTTTTTCAAAACAATTCTATACATATTTGCTTTACAAATAGCGTTTTATAAGAGAACCCTTTTATTAAAACTTTTTTATATTGCACCTTTTTTAAATATCACACTTTTTTAAATGCCAAACTTTTTACGAAAACCATTGAAAAGTACTAAGATGACTAAGTAAAATATTTTCTTAAAAAGAACTAGTGCTTGAAAATGTTTAAACTAAACTTTAAAATCACGCAAAAGGGGGGTTAAAAATATAAACAACCTAAAATCTATTATTTGGGAATTTTAAAAAAAGGCTTCTAATAAATTTCAATTTTGTATGACTTATCAGCCCAAGGCTGTCTTATCTACATTTTTTATTTGGTAAAAAAACCTTAAAATGAAACATTTATTTCAAAACATATTCCAGGGAATAAATTAATTAAAAAAAAATGTGCAACTCATTTCTCGTAACGAGAAAAAAGAACAAGAAATAGAACTGAAATCAGATTTATGGCACGACATTTACAAAAACAACACTGACAAGCTTAAGTTCGTGTGAGAACATGGTTAAAAACAAAATTTTAACACAAACTTGCAAAAACCGAAAACACTAAAAACGTAAATAACAACAACTTCTATAAAGAAGGTGACGCATGCGCAAGATATTAGCATGACTTTATTTTTTACAACATTTAACTTTAACACAAAACGAAGAAGGAAGGAAAACTGGCATGGAAAAAAGTACTCGCATTAATAAATTTTATATTAAGATCGCGTGCAATATTTTTGATTATTAAATGCAAATCAGAAATTAAGACAAATGTGTTAAAAACGGGCAATTAAAATAAAACAAATAAAAATAAAAAACATTTGAATATGCAAGAGAAAAAATATGCATAATTGCTGGCAGGAAAAAAAGGAGAAAATTTTTGCAGTCTTAGTAGGAGTTAAGGTTCGAAAAATTCAAATCAAAAAGCTTAGTGGTGATTTAAAGTTTTCGTTATTAAATATTAAAACTAACTAAAATTATAATTATTAAGGCAGTTACAAACTTTTATTTATATCTCTTGTCTCAAAATTTTCTATTTAGATTTTATAAAATTTTTATTTCTTAATTTGTTAAGCCAAAAATTGGGTCCCCTTCAAAAAAAAAAAAAAATATCAATGGTTTCATTTAATTGACCTTCACTTATTAATCTCTGCTAAAAATAAAATTTATAGTTTTAATCTCAAAATTTATTGTTTACAAGCGGTTATTTTGTAAGTAGAAAAAACCACACCTTGTGCTCCAAAACATTAAAAAAATACAAATAAAATATGTAAAAGCAAAACAAAAACAAATGTTTTAAATTTGTTAGACTTATTTTTTAAATTATAAAAAATACTTATGTAGAACTGTGAATTGTGAGTAACGTTTTTTTTTCAGCCTGTGGCCAAACAACAATCACCTTAAAGCAGGCATTAATTACAACAATTAATATCGCACAATAAAATAAAAACAAATATTCCGACGCACTTTTTAATACAATTACAAAAAAACACACACATATAGCCAACAACACTCAACTGCTTTACCTTATTAACACATTTTGAGGCAAACTCAGCATTTATGCCAACTTCTACCCAAACTCTTAGCAACTTTTAGCACTAAATATCCAAGCTATGTTGCCATTATGCAATGACCATTAAAATCACAACAAGATAATAAAAAAAAGCTCTGCAACACAAAATCTATATAATTATTAAATTATATTTGCAAGAAAAAACTAAAAATTCACGGCACAAACAATATGAGTTTATGAAAAATTTGCAATTAATGCAAATTACGTGCAGCAGTTTTTGCTATTAACAAGCAAGACTCTGCAGATTTAGGCAAATAAGTCTTATATACCCAAGAGGAAATTTAGACACGATCACTAGGTGACACTTTGAAATCTCTGTAATATGTTTATTGTAAAAAGTCGTTCCAATTTTCGTCTTTATAAAGAAAAAAATAATTTATTAAAAAAATTAAAAAAAAACCTGCACAAATGGGTCCTCCTGATCTCTCTGGCTCTCCCCCTCTCTGCTCCACCATTTTAATAAATGCAACAAAAATTTTTTTTAAATTTTTGCTTTGCCCTGGATCCGTTTCTGACTTGGAGCTAAAATATAAACTGGTACCAAATGGCACATCTAAATGTGCATATTAAATTATGTCATAATTTAGCAACATAAGCACAGAGCTTTTTTTCAAATTATGTTTAACATTAATTTTAACGGCTTTTTGTTGATATTGCATGATCAGACTATGCCTACAAGCTACATTGACCGCATATGTCTCTCTTTAATTTGGTTGTGTGCCAGCTTCAAACCAACTACGTTCAGCGAAAAAAAAACATCTTATGTTTTTTTTGCAAACGGGTATTATGTACGCGAAATTGAAAGTTTATTACATATGTGCTTTTATCCGTTTTTAATTAGCTTTTGAAACAATTATTTTAAGAAGGTGCTTTTTTGACAATTCTTTTTTTAAAAAGTATAATTAGAAAAAGTACTTTTATAAAAAGTTGTACTTTTAAAGTTTTTTATTTCAACTATTTCTCAAGGTATTTTTAAAGGTCTATTTTTCGATCATATATTCCAAGAAGTATCACTTTTAAAAATAGAACTTTAGAAAAGCATTTTTTATTAAAGCAGCTTTTTTTGGAAACATTCCTGTGTTATAAAGGGTCCTTTTAGTATGCCTTTTACGTAAGGCCTCTTTAAACAAACAACACAAAAAAACAACTTTTTAACAGTTTCTTAAAATAGTATTTCCGAAATGGTACTTTTGCACACTTCTTTTTTAAAAATATATATTGCTTTTTTTAAAAGAGATCGTAATTTATTTAAAATGCAATATTTTTAAAATAATACTTTTGTAAAAATCTAAGTTCGTTAATTGTATTTTAAATAAACTTTTTTAAAAAAGTACATTTTCAGGGAACTTTTAGGCGTACCTTTTTCGATAGTCCTTTTTCGAGTTGTTAGTTTTCATAAACATTTACTTTTTTAAGTGATCTTTTCTTTATCTTCTTTGTCTCCTTTTAAAAAGGATTATATTCCTTTTTAAGTCTTTTTATAAAAAGTACCCTTAACGTCGAACAATTTTTAAACATATTGTATTTTACATAAGAAATGGGCTTTTTCAAAAGATAGCTTCATTTAACTTAATATAGCTTATTTTTATAATGGTACACTTTTCATAAAAGCTACACTCTATTATGGACTGTAAAAAAATTTTTTTTTTTAAAAACACATTTTTTAGAACATTTTTTTACGTATTAAGGATATTCTTAGGTAGAAATTTTTTAGCGTACTTTTTTAAATAAGAACCTCAAAAAAGCTCGTTACTTTTATAAAAAGGAATTTTTAAATTACAAATAAAGCATTTTTATATGAAAAACTACATTATTGAAATGGTATTTCGTGCGACATATAGACATTTTAAAATTAGTACTTTTGCAAGTAGGCACTTTATAAAAAAAAAAAAATATTTTTTCTAAAGTATCGTTTTAAGAAGAAAGTATTTTAAATGTATTTCCTTAATATAGTTTTTTGTAAAAATGTATCGTTTCTATCGTACCTTTCTTATTTTATTATATGTATAATCTGCTTTAACCACCGATCACATTTTTAATTCTTTTTAATGCAGTTATTTAATTAATTTTCAAACTCGAAAGGCTTTTTTTCCAACACGGAACAACGTTTTGAAGTACGTTTTCTAAAAATCTCATTTAATGTATCTTATAATAATTTAATATTTAAAATTGGTACTTTTTGTAAAATAGTACTTTTTGTAAATGTTACTTTTTATTTATTTATTTTTCAAAATAAAATTTTCTAAGTGAAATTGATAACTTGCTTAGTAGCTTTTAACCATCATATTTTACAAAAGAAGTCTAGCAATATGTTTCAGATACATATTAGTAATGCAACATATTGCAAAAAAATCTGAAGTATTTTTAGGTAAAGCTTAGCACTCCGTTTTAATGCGTAAAATATGTGAGTAATATTATTTATTTCATTTGCAACATAAATATAAAAAAAAAAATTATTTTTATATAAAAAAGGAAATGATTTAAAAATAATGAAAAATTTTACTTTTTAGGAACTTTTGTGGCGTTCATTAAAAAAATTTCAAAAGTACACACTGTTGTTTGAATTTTTAGTTGAAAGAATTGCCCTTCGTATTATTCCGAATGAAAAGAAATATTGTTTGGATGTTGCTATACACATTTTATATATTTTTTACACTTCTTCTGCAACATTATTCCATAAATATGTCATATGATTTTTTTATATAGAGTTTGACAATAGTTCGACAGTAGATATATTAAACAGGGTACCAAGTCAAGGGAAAATAAAGTATATTGTTCTGGAAATTTCTTTTTGACACTTACACACTTACCAAAGTAATAGTTGCAACATTTTGATATGAAAACTTGTGGCTACATTTGCGCTATATTAATTGTTTATATTGCCATTGTTTCCTTATTAGTTCTAATTTAATAAAAAACAAAATATCTTCAATAAAACCTTCAATGTTTTATTGTTTTCTATTTGATTTAATAATTTCATAATTTATATTCTACATCACAAGATGTAAATAAACATTATCGTACACACACATACTCACTTAACAAATAACAAAAGTAATAATTGCATACAACAGGCCAACCGTTGATAATTATTAAAGTCAACTTATTAAATACAATATGGAAAGAAAAACATTAACAATTTAAATTAATTTAATGTTCATAACTCAATTTTAGTGATGTAATCATAACGTAGAATTTTGTTTATTCATATTATATTTTAATGAATTTTCCATAGAATTTTGTTGTTATTGCTGATCGCTTTTAATTGAACGCCATTTAAAGTTTGACAGATTTAATTATTGAAACAAACTTATATTTATAATGCAAATGACCGAGATAGTCAAATAATATCTAATTGTATTTAGAAAAAAAAATACAATTTGTATTGGCTGCAAGTATTTAAACAATATCCATAAAGTATTGTATATAATAAAAACACACACACACACTCTCTCAATACATTTAAATGCGTAATATATTAGATGATTATTTATAGCAAGGCCCAGCAACATTTTACTAAAGATGGCAAATCGTTTTAATTGGCAATTAAAAGATAATTTTTAAAGTTTAGTAGTGATTTGATCATTTAGAATATATGACAAACATTCAAGTATTCACAGGTTATTTGACTCTTAACTTGGCACTGAACTCAGTGCATTAAGCACCAATCAGGAAAAGTGGCAATGGTGAGAACTTCCATGGCTATACTGATACTTTTTCGTTCCCACCTGATAAATGATATAACGAGCATAACTAAATCAATGGCTTGAGTTTGCGCGGACGCTTTGAGAGCAAGTGCTAATAACTAACTCCTCGTTTGTATATGTGTATATAGCAATTCATCAATATGTTCTAATATACACTCTTTAAGTATCACAAGGGGACCATAATGAAAAACTCAATACGCGCTTAAAAACTTTGCTGGGTTATTAAAATGCATTTTTCTATTTTCTGCAACAATTTTTTATATAATGGAATATATTTTTATCTTAAGGAACATGTTGCTGGCAACATTATTATTTCGATTTCTAGAAAAAATAAGTATATAAAAAATGTTTGTCAAGTATAGTTTATAGTCAATATTGGCATAGATAAATCTCCACATAAAGGAATACATAAGATAACAAAATTAATTTATTTTAATTAAAAGTATTACAAATAGGGAAAAGGAAACTTAAAAGAATGGCTAAGCAATTCGTTTATAAAAATTATCTTATAAGCAGTAATTCTACTGGCTGTAAGTTTAATAACTTTGTTGATCAATTAGTTATATTCGTTTCAAGTAATTCAAAATATGCTGCTTTTAAGAGTTAAAGGAATAAATATATATACATATGTTGCTTGCAACTCTAATTAATTTAAGTTTCGAAAACATTAAAAACTATAAACTTTGCAACATGTTGCTAAAAAAGTATAATTACTAATATAAAGTTGTAATGTTAAGGTAAATAATTTGTCATTTTGTTAGCTTGTCGATAAAAAAAATTGCTAAATACATCACAGAATTATATTTATGTAACTAATATGGTATTAACAATAACAAACATGGCGAATTGAATATATTTTTTGTCAACATTTATAAAAAGCTATAAAATATTGTTGTTTTCTTGCAAATGATTTTAGAATTAAATGTTTAACCTTTTGTAATAAAGCTGACTTTAATTACTGATTCCAGAAGTAGTCATTTGCAAGTAATGTAGTAAAAATATGCATGTTTATACTTACGACTCCTTCAGTACCTAAAGTCTTGGAAAACCTTGGCTAATTGCATTGTTTTAAATACATGTTCTTAATAAACTTGTACTTATTTTTCTTATTTCGAAATCATTTATTTACATAAGAAACTAAACGCGGAAAAAATGTGGCTGTCATAAACTTAAGGGATATAATACACATGCAACATACTGCGGCAAAAAAAAAAACAATCAACACTCCCCATATAGACACGCACAATACGAGTAAAAGAATATTAATATAAAACGCAAATAATATTACACGGAGTAAAACTGATAAGTCCTTTGAATTAAAAACTTGAACTTATTCCTTACAAACGCCAGCAACATGTTGAAAGGTTGTACATATACTCATTTGACTGTTATATATTTTTTATAAGTACTCTTTATGACTTAAAATAAGGTAAATCTTATTTTAGCCAACATATATCTACTCATCTTAATCATGAAGATTAGAAAATTCGCATGAACAACAAACAACAAGTTGAAAGAAGTTTTAAATTAAATTTTTTTAAACAATAAAATTTAAATTTAATTGCATATGTAATGCTTAAGAGAAATATGCTGCTAAACATTTCGTCATGTAGGAATATAAAAAAAAAATCCTCTGAAATTTATTGCAGAATAATTGATTTTTGATCAATTTCACTTCGTTTTCTTTTGATATATCGATCATAATCATGGAATATGCGATAATTATAATTTATAAATGCTTTACAAATTGACGTTAGATTTTCTTGTAAATTTATCAAAGAAACTATTTTAAGAGAAATTAAAAAATAATAATAGTTTTATAAAATTTGAAATATACTTTTTTCAAGTTCTAGAATATAAAACGGAAATGGAAATTTTTTTTGAAAACTTATTTACATAAATTTTTTTTATTTTACATACGATGTATATAAAAATATTCAATAAACATGTTGCTCAACCATAATTTTATGTTTTTGTACTAAAATCCTGAGAATTCTACGAAATAAACGAAAAAAAACATGTTGGCAGTTGACTAGTGATAGCAGCAGCAATATCATTCAAATATAAGAAAACAACTAAACAAATGTTTCTAAACATGTTTTAAAATTTAAAAAGGTTGTCCATATTAAATAAATAATTCTCTTTCTGAATAGAATGAAAAACGAACTCATGCCTAAAGAATTAAAATTACTTGATAATTAATAATATTTGTAGTTCGGAATCAAAGAATAAAAACTTATTTATTGTATTAAAATAATCAAGAAATTTTATTTAAAAAAACACACTTTCAATTAATAGTTGACTGCAACATTGAGATTTTACCGAAAGTAAATATAAAAATTATAAAATTTCTCTCTCTGTACTTTTCGAATAATGCATACACGTTGGCAATTGCATTAGCATTTGTGTTGTTTTTGTTTTTTGTTATTTTCAAATAAAATTACAAAAGAGTAAAAAACGAATCATTAATAACGTTCAGGGCATGAGTTTGGCGGCGTCCAACTAATTACAATCCTGAGCAAATGAAAATGAGTTTACAAAAAAAGTGCTACAGGATTTATTGCAACCCTTTGCTTGCATAACAAGCAGGAATTATGAATATATTTTTTTTGCCAAAACAGACACCCACTCTACTGCTCTGCACATAAGGGCAAGTGCAAAAGGGGGTTGCATTATAATATATGCTTAAAAAACGTGCTCATTATGACTTTCTAGTAATTTTTATTTTTAATTTTCGCATTTTTTGTCCTGTTAATGAAGATAGAAATAAAGCACCAGCAGCAGCACTGACAGCTAAAAATTCCAAATTAATGCAATTTTCAAATTAAGGGTGGTTTTTTTTAGATTTTGCACAAGACAATATATTTTAATACTTTTTTTCGTAATGGTCAGCTGGGTTTTTTTTCTCGTTGTTATCAAAATTATAAATGTAAATGTTAAATTCAAGGGAGCTATATATGAAATATTTTTGGCTGACGTATTGGCTGCTCTGACAGCCAGGGAGAGGCCTTTTAAGATAACTGTTAATATGTTGAATGCTTCTTGGAAGCTACATATTCGCCATCGCAATGGCGTAATGGTGCTCAGCAAGCTCGACTCACTAAGTAATACTTTTCGTACCGTAGTCTTATAATTGCTCTAAGTCTTGCGCTATAGGACTATTCTAAAAAAGCTTCCTACTTTGTAATGAAAATTTCTGTTTAACAGAAATAATTTATTTGCATAAGCACCTGCGTTGGTCTATACCCTCTACCATGCGTAGTTGCTCTCGAGCATTGTCTTTTTTCCCATTCTTTTCTGACAATTCTGACAATTTGTTTGTATGTTGTCGCTCCTAGTGGTCTATAAGATTTAATGTGTTCATTTTCTAGAATTATCTGCTTATCAAGCACACTTCACCAGGGAGAGAGAGAGAGAGAGAGGGAGAGAGTTCCATTAGGAATTCATTGTAATTAAGTAATATTTTCTTAATATATTAATGGAAATCTTGTATAGTAAATTGAGCTCAATTAAGGCCTCAATCACTTAAATCTCATAATTGCGCTATTAGAAATCTTGTATGGTAAATTGAGCTACATTAAGGCCTCAATTACTTAAATCTCATAATTGCGCAATTAGAAATCTTGTATGGTAAATTGAGCTCAATTAAGACCTCAATTACTCATATCTCCCAATTGCGCAAGAAGGCCGCATATCTGATGACCAATTAAGCCGCATCTTGAAATAAAACGTGATTAAGCCAGTTAAAAAAGCTCATTGCAAAAGCAAATGCACTTGACCATTTGCCTCAGCAATCTCGAAACCCAGCATACCTGACTACGAACGAATTGAGGGTGGTTTTCAATAAAAAAATTTAATGTTTAATTATCATTTTCAAAGTACGAGTTCGAACAATAATAATCTACACATGTATTTTTTCCATTGTTTTCCTCTATTCTACAAACAAAAAATTCGGTGCGTGCTTAATGTGATTTTTTAACGTAAACGAAATAATCTCCCCTTTATGAGTTTTCGTGTTGTTTTATTATAATAAACATATAATTATTAAACAAAAATCATACTCAACCCCAACCCTCGTGCATACAACAATAATGAACGTTAATAAGGTTATTCTTTGGTGTGCGCATTTCCAATAAAGGAATAAGTTTTAATTCACTTTTTTTTTATTATTTTTGTAAAATTAGTAAACAATTCCTTGTTTATAAATGTGAACAATGCATGTTTTTTTTTAAATCGTTGTGTTTAATCGTGTGTAATTTAACAGAAATTGCACGTACTTTCTTATTGCGTTTCTACAAATGTATGTCTCTGTGAAAGCTCATACGAGTATTTGCAAAGTCGGGCTCTTGTGTGTGTGTGAGTGTGTGTAAACATGTGCTGCACCCCCAAAATAAATTAATATTGAAAATCCTTTTTCTTTGCATTTAAAAAAGTAGTTCTATCGAGATAAAATTGTTATCAAATACAGAATCGCGGCAAAGTAGACGATTAAACGCTTAATAAGACGGCATATTACACTGGCAGATATGTTGGTCGAACACAAGTGAACTTAAGTGTCCATTTCGTTCCCTTTGAACAAAGGTGTGGTTTTAGTGCCTCTCAAACATTTGGTTTCAGTACGAGCACAGGAATACAAAAATGGTGCCTTAAAAAGTTTTAACTCGGGGATAAGACTGCCTTGTATCTCTTCGCATTTCTCATCAGGACTTTCTAATTTAACAGTCGCATTATTTTGAGAGGTTATGTTTAAGGAAATTTTAAAAAGCATACAGGAATAGGGCTTTTGAGCTCAATTTCCCCAATTGCCTGCACGTAGTGTGTTGAAGTTATGAGTGTGTTTGTTTAACCGTTTTTTTTTTTCAAAAGGCATATGACTGTATGTTCAAAAGTATGTGCGTGTGTGAGAGTGAGAAAGAGTGTGAGCAAAAGGGGGTACTGCAACGCGTATGTGTTCTAATAATAAAAGGAATTGTGTGTTTGTTTAAAGGGTATTTTTGCATAAATAATTTTTTCTTTATATTTTTTTTTCATAATATATTTTTGTTGTTGCTGTTGTTGTTTTAATTTTACAATGACTTAATGTATATTCATTCGCTGTTATTAACACAATTGTTATTGCCCACTGCCTGGCATTGTGTCTGTTTAATACTAAACTCTACCACTTGTTATTATGTATAATGGCTGTTGTATTTGTTTCATACATTGGTATTGTTGTATACCGTGTTTTCGTAAAAGTGTATTTCAAAAAAGAAGGCAGCAAAGCAGTATCGATTTCATTGTAAAACCAAATTACCCAGAAATATAAAGAAAGTTATTTAAAGCATGTTGCTAGGTGTGTGAAAGGAAATTACTCAAGGTTCCTTATAAAATCATACATTATTGAAATAATAATTTTAAGGCGAATAAAATTATAGAAAAGTAACAGTTAATAACAATCGATTGAACAATTATGCCCAGACATTCGATAAAATAGGGGTTTGGGTCAACATTAAGTACGGGAAGGTGGAAGAATTGTTAGCGAAGAAATTCGAGGCTGTACAAAAAATAAAACCTTCCTTACTGACGATTAAAGTTTGTATTTGCTGGCAAAAAATTTTGTTTAATCTATGAATTCCAAATCAGAAATACTAGTCGTTGTTACTAGTCATCCAGCATTGATCGTCACATATAATATTTATGGGATGTAAGGACCTTTCGTCTTATTAGATAAAGCTTGGCAAAAATTGAAGTAAAAAAGGATTGTGAAGTCTGGTAAAACTACGGATGGAAATTAGAATGTCATATGCCGCTAACCTTTTTTTAACATTTTCTAAAGGCATAGACTTTTCATTTTAACAGGGTTGCATTTTTACAGAAGTGACAATATTCTCCTTTTACTCTTTTTAACAGTGAGAACGATTACCAATAGATTTCCCTCTGCTGTACTAAAACACTCTTGCGTATTATATACCATAGATTATGAAGCTTTAACATAATTCACTATCAGCTGTTTCGCTAAAAAGATAACACTGAATATAAAATAATGAATCATACAGATGCTCAAGTATGTTTTACGTCAGCCATGATGTTTTTATATCAACCAGAATATAGCGGCGTAAATAACTACTTACTTTTTAAACTGTTAATCCCACTGGAAGTAGCTTCGGCTACGAAGTCTGACCGGAGACTAAATTCTGCTACCACGGGTGTCAGGAGCCCATGGAACTTCGGTTCCATCCTGGCAATGGTGCGTCCCTTCGGAGAGCTTCGTGGTGGTTGTGGTTTAAACCTAAATCGCGGGTAGAGCGCAAGCTCGATGTGGAGTTGCGTTGCAACCGGGTGCCGTGACCCATAGATCGGTAGGTGTTTTAGGTAGGCTCCGCTCCTTACCAAGGCGGAGGCCATGTCCAAATGCATGGTTTCGAATTGGTACTCATGTGTAGTGCGTGGGGGCGTTGGTGGGCGCATTGTATTCATCCGGTGCTGAGAGCACTGTGGGGTGAGGCCGTAGTGGCAGATACCCACACTAATCTGCAGCATATCTGTAAAATGATTTACAAAGGTATAGTAGAGAAAGAGCAAAGCTTTAAAAATGTTAGCTCTTGATCGCCCGCTTGACACACAAGGTGAACTACAGGGTGTGAAATTAGACTACCTGGAGCTTGCAAATCCTTCCAGATCTCGTAGGTTAAACAAATATTAACCGAATAACCTGAACTTAAATTCGCGCTTACCTTCCTGCGTTACCTATTATAGTTGAAATAGTATTTGAGTTTGATAATAGATTTATCCTTTTGGTTTAACATTTTTTTTTTTAATTTTCTAAATTCCGTCTTGTAGAAAATAATCACTAAAATTTCGAAGTAAGTTTAGTAAAAGTAGAAGATTATTGAAAATAAAACAAAAAAAAATTAAATAAAATTGAATAAATTGTTTGTTTGTGATTTAATGAAACTGAAATTTTTTATAATTAATACGAATAATTTATTCTTATTCGTTTAACTAAAGAAGTAACATATTAATAATAATAAATACTTGTTTTCAATGTTGAAAAAGAGCACGATAAAAGAATACAATGAGTAAAGTTACCGTGGCGCAAATTTCGTTTTAACCCATCAGAAAAATGAACGAATATTATGAAAAATAATGAAAAGCTCTCGTATTCAATTTTTCCATCATTATGTGGGTGAAGTAGATAATGTTTGCAATAGACACTAATCAGTGGAACATTCAAAACTTAACTTGTTCAGTGTTCTATTAAAAAATGATCGTATTATTAAAATAAAAAAATTTCCTTTCTTAATTGAAAGAATAATAACGAACTTAAGCCTGAATAACTTATTTGTAATAATTAAAAAAATAATATATAATAAAACAAATTTAAATAAATTTACAATGTAAGAAAATAAATTAAAATAAAACAAATTGGTTTACTATAGATTATAACGACGTGTTTTCGCTGTTAGCTGGGGTAGAGCTCGCGGCTCCCAGGATTCGTTACAAAAAATATTTATTTGTTTCCTAGAGAGAGACGAGACAGTTAATATAAATGCTTTCAACAACGTTATGAACTTTATTTATCAACTTAATTAATAAGTACAGCGCGACACGAAATACGATGGACCTTCGGTGGACATTGATACATTCGCCGGTACTCTCATCAGCTTCTCACACCATCCGACGCTTACAGAAGATATCGCCACTATTTGTTGCGAGTGCACATGCGCAGATTCTCTCTTCGGGGCGAATAAAATTCTGGGCCAGATAGTAAGAGAGTACTTCTTTTTCTGGCCTCTCTAGTCAGGACGAATAATATTCTGGCCTGACTCGATAATACCAGAAGCTCTGTGCCTCTCACTCAGATGGACTCTCTTCGTCTAGCTACTGCTCTAGGGGACGGTACAAGGATTGACTCTCTTGTCGGGGCGAATATAATTCTGGCCCGAAGCTAAGAGATGTCTCCTCTGCGCACTCAACTCTGACCGCACTCGGTTGGGGCGAATAAAATTCTAGCCCAACCGTTTACCGCCTGGGGAGTGGCTATCCACTACTCGCATATACCAATTCGAGCGAATAAGATGCTGGCCCAAGTGGTAGAGCGTCACCTTACTCACTGGCTTCTCTTGTCAGGGCGATTAAAAATTCTGGCCTGACACGAAAACACCAGTAGTTTCGCTACCAGTTGGTGGCGCGTGAGACTAGCTTAATTAAATTCAGTAAAACTCTAAAACAATTAAACTCCGAGTAGTTGAGTCGAATAAAATTCTGGCCCAACGATTTGCTGTCTGCCAAAGACTTAAATAATAAAGTTGAATAATTTTTTAAAATTATTAAGTAGGTCTTACCGCCTGGCTAGCCACAGGCTGTCTAACTTTTCTACTGTATACGCATTACTATTCTCCTTGTTTAGCTGAGTCTCACGTATACACACTATCATACGATCCGTACCAGCTGATAACTTGGCCGTCATGATTGTGTTGTATTGAAACGGTGTGGAGGTGTTACCTAAATATTTCCGTTAATATTAAAACTAAGTTATTATAAATAAAAACTATGAATTTAGTTAGAGAAGACATAATTACATGTGACTCTAAAAGGAGTGGAAGGACTTTTGGTCGCCACAAGATTATTTTCGAAATTTTTTATATTTTTCAATTGATTGTTCAAGCTTAAAATGAATAAATTATATTGACATAAAAATAAATTTAAATCAAATGAAATTAAATAAAGAATAATTAAATGAAAAGATGGAGAATAAAAAATGTTGAATAAAAAACATAAATCAATAAAATTAAATTCAAAAAAAGAGTGAAATAAAATAAATGAAATAAAAATAAAATAAAACATAATAAACTAAATCGATATAAAAATAAGTTTTAATAGAATTATATTATTAATTAATATAATAAAATTAATACAACTGTATGAAAATCAATTAAAATAAAATTAATCAATTCAGTTATTGAATAAAATTAAAACTGAAATAAAATAATATTGGAACAAATATTTTTCGCATAAAAGTTTTATGTTTTTAAAAACATGAAGGATTTCCCAAAAACCAGAAATTATATCTCATAATTAATATTTAAGTAATTATAACTACCTTAAAACTATATTATGGGCTGCTCTTATTCCACGAACTGCGTTTAATTATTGAAATATGTACTGCCATTTTAATGTCATTATAAGTAGAACCTACTTTGTTGTTGTTAACCAATTTACATTCATTAAATATGAATTTAAAAAACCTGAATACAATGTTGCAAGAAATATTATAAAGAGAGAAAAAAACATACACACACATAAAGCTTCCTACAAACTTTTTTTATGCAGCGGAAGAGAAAAGGAAACTTGCATACCGTTTTCTTTGCAGCTTTAACTTTGCAATTATTTTTAATTACTTAAATTTTGTAATTAAATTAAAGAAAGCATCAAATGTGTTTAATGTAAAAGTTAGTTAAAAATTAAGGGGTCATAGAGGTTCTCTCTCTCTCTCTCTCTCTCTCTGTCACAATTTCTTACTTTTGTTAAAGCTTTTTTTGTTTGCCAATAAAATTGATTTATTATTTATTATTCTTCTTGTAGTCCTCTTCCCAAGTTTAGTTTTAAGTTAGTCAGGCAACTATAGTTCTTCTAAGAACAGCAGTGATAGAGCGACAGAATAGCAGGCAGAACGAGTGTGCATGTGTGTCAGATAGAGAGAGTTAAAGAGATCGAGTGGGGAGAGCTAGTGGGCATTAGTTGCACGTATTGTATATTAATTATGTGCAATATGAAACAACAATTTTCACAACAAAAATTTACACAGTACAGTTGGTTTCTCCAAATTGAAAAACTGGTATAATTAAACTCATTGAATAAAATACGCCAACGAGGATATGCAAAAATACTCAAACACACACTTGCATAAATTCATAACGAAATGAAAAATGTAATTACCATAAAGATGTTGCATGCGAAGCTCAATGTTGTTCGTATGTAGACGACAAGTTGATGAGGTATAATTTTAATTATATAGAGTGGCAACTTTCTAGTCACCAACATGCAGGCACCAGCAGCAATAACAACAAATTAAAAACTAAAAACTAAACAACAACAACAACAACAAAAATTAATCACATTTTATGTATTTTGCTGTTAAACACAAGCGAGCAAAAGTACACACATATATGCACACGTACTTGCGTTAGTGTATTTCTTTTTAATTCACTCGAAAGTATTACAAATTATAGTAACATCCCTGTTTTTTTTTTGTATTTGTATAAAAACAAGTTGAATTTATTTTATTATTTTTTATGTTTTATTTTTTTGTAGCAGTATTATAATTACAAATGAGGTTGGTTATTGCACAAATACTCGTGCAGACAAACTAACACACAAAACTAATCCTGCAGTTACAGTTGGTTATAATTAATAATGAAATTAAATTGCAATCAACGGTATAAACTACTTCTCTTGCTTCTCCTCTACAATACTTTTTGTTTACGACTATACGAGGGGGTACAAAGAATTACTCAACGGCGGAATATTAATAGTTAGACGAAGAAATAGCTACTAGTGTTTTGGGAAAGCTTCAGCACCTGCTTTATAGCCAGAGATTTATTTTGAAAAATATGTTATCTTTTAGCCGGTTTTTTACTCTGGAGCGCGAAATAAGCGGAGATTAGCTGCAGATTAGTGTGGGTACCTGCCACTACGGCCTCACCCCACAGTGCTCTCAGCACCGGATGAATATAATGCGTCCACAAATGCCCCCACGCACTACACATGAGTACCAATTCGAAACCATGCATTTGGACATGGCCTCCCCCTTGGTAAGGAGTGGAGCCTACCTAAAACTACTACTGATCTATGGGTCACGGCACCCGGTTGCAATGCAACTCTACATTGAGCTTGCGCTCTACCCGCGATTTGGATTTAAACCGCAACCACCACGATGCTCCCCGATGGGCTGCACCATTATAAGGACGGAACCGAAGATCCATGGGTTCCTGACACCCGTGGTACCACAATTTAGTCTCCGGTCGTACCTCGTAGCCGAAGTTACTTCCAGTTGAACCTTAAAACGATCCGGGACTGGTGTTCCGCCACAACAAAAAAACACAAACACCAACATGGATGGACAAAGGGACAACAAATACACACAGACAATTAACAGCCGCCCTCACGGGCGACTCATTGGTCACAATGAGTGACACCAGCAAGGACAAAATGTACAACAAATGAACATATGATGACAATAAACGTTGTTGCCCTCACGGGCAAATAAGCGGAGAAGAAAAGATCTCCCAAATAGCGTGAGTAGGGTTCTCGTTCCATAGATCATGTCCAATAGCAACTCATTCACAAGTTCTCGTAGTTTTCTTTCCCGTTGTCCTTTATTTTTTAAAACATTCATTAAAAATCCCAACACCGTTAAGCGCCCGAGAAAAGTAGCTGAAAGCTGGAAAGTTTGCTGGACTCTTATATTGACTGGACGGCAATCTTTTGAAACATAGTGCTGGTAGCAGTCATTGACATAAAAAGTTATAATCTTGTGGGAGTCTTTTTATTGTTACTATTATAAGTAATTAGTATTCTTTTCTCTGCTCATTTTGGGCAGTTGTAAGTCCTGCCTCGTATATATGTTGGCATCAGGTCAAAAAGGGGTGTAAACTTGTTAGAGAATGGTAATTTACCAACACCAAAAAACATTTCTTTGGATTTCCGAAATTAATTTCTTTTAGTTTTTTATGTTTTGTGCTTTTTTTTGTGGTAAATTGATTGAGTTGTTTTACAAGATTTTTTTAATAATTCATTAAGTATTTGTCTTGGCTGGTGTTTTCTTGCATATTGGGCCAACTGCAGAAAATGATGTGCCTCTAAATTAATTAAACAACCATCCATCAATTTGCAGTTTGTGCTTAAAAGTTGTTTAGTGAGATTTCAAAATTATTTTTTTTATAAAATAATTTTACGAAGTATTGATTGATTTTCCGAATTTTGCTGTAATTTGTTTAATGTTGATGAGAAAAATTGGCAATCCAGCGAAAATTTTAAATTGTCCATTTATCCCACATTATGAGAGATTTATTCACACAAGGCGCAGATGTACAATAGTTCTTGACCGATTCCACTGTGTTACCCGGAAGACAGTAAACCAATATTAAAACCAAACTATTGTATTGTGTCACAAGGGCAACATGCAAGCAAAGCAGCTTTAGTAAATAAAGTAGCTTTGAGTTTAGCTCGATTCGTACTGCGTAACTTCAACGCCTTCTCTATAGCGTGGATAGCACTTATCGTTTAGTACTCAGTCAGTGTAACGATACTGTTCTCCTCTTGTCATATTTAGCTCTCTTTGTGCTCTCCCTTGTGTCGCTGGTTCTTTCATTGAACCTATTTAAAATACCACTTACTTAGCAAGACTATCCACCTTAAGCCAACTACGATGCATGGTGTGCTCCAAAAATCTATGTCAAAATCAGATCTGAACCACTCACCATCTCTTTTTAGGCGACGCAATGTCATGTCAGTCTTGCGACTAAATCCTATGTGGGTCTTACTACCGAGTGTAGTAAAATAACTCCGCTTTATGGCCTCGTATACATAGATAGCAATAGAAGACTATGGCTTCCTAGACCCACCTCTAGCTGAAGGGTTTGCAACGCACTGCCACACTGATCCTGCATTAGGATCGTTCTGCGATTTGAATATAAACCACAGCCACGACGTGACCTCCAGGAAGAGTCTCACCAACAACCAGTCTGGGATTTCCCTCCCAGTGGCTACTGGTTCGTGTGATAGCAGTGTTTACACCGTTACTGGACTATCTTAAAAAATCCTAACTGCTTCTAGTTTCAGGTTGCAGACAAGCCTCGGGTACTGCTTTCCCCATATCCCCCGGTAATAATACAACAGGTTGGCGCGATCGCCAAAAAGATACCGAGGCAGTCTTTCCTGTTTTAGTGACAGCGGGCATTTTTTGATCAACCATTATATCGATAAGCCATTCTTTGAACTGACAATATGATTTGGTTTTACAGAACTTGGCATTTATCCGTCACGTTTAGTTTTTTTCCTCCTCGCTTCTCAGAGATTCGTTTGATTTTTTTGGCATTTTTTGCTTTTAACGACTTTATAGAATTTTGAGGCCTCTTTACGGGTTTAAGGCGTTCTCTAGTTTTTGTTTTGTGTTATCTAATCCGAGGTCTTTATGTAAAATAAATAAATTAATTTTAATACCCTTTAATCTGCACATTAAAGCATAATTTCTTCACCAAAACCCACCTCGACATATAAATTGACATAATTGCACATTTTAATTTCCCTCTTATTACAACCGCATACATACCGGCTCCCTGCAAACCCAGCCACCTCTACAACCAACCCTTTCTTTTTGTATTCAACAGTCTTAACTTTTTGCTACTTTTTTCAAGTTTACTTTTTATACGGAGTGCAAATTTAATATGCTTCAATAAATTTTATTTCAATAGTCCTGCAAACAAACTTATATCTTAATAAAAGTTCGTCGTGAAACTAAACGGATATAGTCCGCCCGTCACTCCTATGCCACCCACACAAACTTAATCCACATTTCGGTTATGCAAGTAGCAACAAACGAACTTATTTTGTAGCTATAATTCTGTTTTGTATGTGTAGGAGAATTAATGGTTTATGTCTGAGTATGATGTGTGAAGTTCTTAAAGTTGCTAATAAAAAACCCCCACATACCTTTGTATTTGTATTTAAGTTGGGGTTTAGTTTACTGTATCGCTTAAACATATAATTATTTGAATCGGCAGCACGAATCGTTGGGATTTTCTATTACCAGCCACAAGACGCTGCGTTAAATTTTTCTTTAAAAACAAATGTCGCTAATCAACTCTTGGATTCAACTCACATGACACCCAATATTCTTTCTACTGCTTGCCTTAATCATTAAGAGAGCACCAGTTAATTCTTCCTGACTTTAATGCAATGCTTAAAGAAGTACGGCCTTCAAGTTTGTAGCATCTAGAAGAATTACTCTACCGTTACTATGCTTTACTTCTATCTCAAAATCACTGCTATTCAGGCACGTATCCCACATGGGGAGGAGAAAAATATCATATTTCTGTTCCCTGCTTCCTTTGAAGGCACGTCGTTACGGTGATCACATTACCATGATATATTAATATGAGGGAGGTATGGGGGAACCATCCCCGAGGCTTTTCTGGCGTCTAACACTGGCCGACCAGTAACTTAAAGATTGGTAGCGCGGGTAGTCCCAGAGTAATAAGTCTCCCACAGGTTGTTTGCGAAGCCCTTTATAGGGAGCAACGTGACTGTAGTTTAGAACCATATCACAAGAAGATTGCGCTCGATATTGCGATGTATGTCACCGTAAGCCGTCAATCGTACGGCAGTCAAATAGGTAGCTTCAAACCCCTGAGCGAGGGTACGTTTACGATTCAAGCTGCCACAGATAATATCTAGCGGTAGCAAAATAACATCTCTTCCAAGTAAAACTCAAATATAAATTTAGAATAAAATGTTGTCTAAGCACCCTCTCTAAATTTTAAGAAGAATTATAATTATTCTGTTACACTCACTCCCTCTCTCTCTCTCTCCTTCTCTTGTTCTTCACTATATTTTACGTTTGTCTCTCTAATACTCATACTGTGGGCATTAATTTCATTAATTATCCTTTTGCGTCACGTAAAGACTTATGCACATGCAAACAGACATACAAACCCTGATACTCATACTCTTTCAAAAAAAAATTTATGTTTGTATGAGTTGTTTAACTTGTATTACAATAACAACAAGTGCATATAACAAATATAACATGCAACACCAACAAACAATGTCTTTAACATTTCATGCAAATAAACAATACATACAAGTATTCTTACCAAAACCACTACAACATGGACACATAGGCCAACACAAGTACTCATTCACACACATACGCGCACACACTCATAAATAGTACCAGACAACTTTACTTTAACATTCGATAAGTTTGGTCTAGGTATGTTTGGAATAAATACTTTTGCATTACATAAAGACGAAAGTGGAAAGAAATTGTACGTTGACGATGTTAGTTGCAGTTGTGGCAAGGTGGTTGCATGCAAAGGGCTTTTGCTTGTACTTTCATGATGATAAAGCCGAATAGAGTGTTGAAGTAGTTGGTAGTTTTATTTTAAGGAAATGAATATTTTGCATGTTTAATGCAAAACTCATGGTCAGTAATGAAAGGTGGCAGGAGTGGTCACTACACAGCACTTACAGAACACATACATAGGCACACCCATACACACAACAAAGAAGAAATATAAATGTGAAACTTTATGAAACCACCCACTTGCATTTTAAATTAAATCTATATGAAAAGGGTTTCGCAAAAACCGTGGGTCGATGTTGATCCCAATTTTTGAAAAAAAAACATCTTTAGCTACAAAAAAATATCCTCTAGTTTCGATGACACTAACTCACACAATATTCACCAGATGACATTGCAGTCACTGATCACCAATTATTTACGTGGACACCAGTCGTACGACACAGTTCTATGGTGGTCATAGCACCATGGCTGCTTCGACCATGGACCCAACTCTTTTTGAATGGTTTGGAATTAACCATTCTCCTGTTCTATTGATAGTCTGTGTTGTAATGCTACACCACATTGATTGCGCACCATTATCTTCCCGCGTTTTTGGCATAAACCACAGCCATCACCAGCACTTCCGAAGGAGATTAACCAACAGTCAGTCTGGGACTTTTGTCCCAGTGGCTATTTGTTCGTGTGGTACCAGTGCTTATATTGTTGGTAGCTGGGCAAATTTATAAAGTTCTACATACCAACTTTTAGTTTCAGGCCCCAGATAAGCCTACGGAACTGGTTGCCACATCTCCCTCGACAATAATACATGAGGGTGGTGGGATCACCAAGAAGACATGCCTTCTGGGATAATATTGTTGTTATAAAAAGTTTTACTTTGATGTGGATTTTAGAGTGGCGGTATCGTTAGCTCGTACTTATTCGAAAACAAAGTTGGTGAGGGTATTATCGCCCAGGGCGAGTGCTATATATCCATGACAATTAAGTTCTTTTGATCCACATTGATCGATTTAGAAACTGTAGACACATGGCTTTATTAAGACGGCACTGCCTGTCACATATGACGTATTCGAGCTTATGCTTCTCCCTTACTAAGGTGTCGTGGACTTAAATTGAACCGGCCCTATGCGGCAGATTAATGCAAAATCTGAGTTATCGGCTACAAACCACCGTGTTGAGCATATATGGCTCGTTTGCAAATTATTTTATTCTATTTCTACATCGACCCAACTTTATTGAAATCCTTTTGTAACTTATATGTGTCCCTGCTGTATTTTAGAATACTCATTTGAAAAACTTTTTGCAACCGATTATAAGGATCTTACAATAAACTTAAACACAACACTGGACTTTTTGTACTAAAAATGCAATTTCTTAATTTGGACTTTACAACTTCTACTCTTTCTTTTGGTTTGGGTAGGGGATTTTGTAGGGGGGTCTCAAATGGCGGCTTGGTTTATACTTTATATCACTGACAAGTGGAGTTGTGCTGTTTGCACTTAGAGCATGTAGTTTTGAACAACTTGTTCGAAATTCGCTCTGGAGAGAACAATGTCTGCGATCACATCCGTTAGACTAGTGTTACGCAGTAGTAAAGCAAATCTGGAACGAAGGGTTGGTTTAAAATGTCGAAAAATTCTTAGTGGAAATATCAGAGCCATAACAAAAATAGTTACTTCTTTTATAGTCCTCAAAAAACTTTTTTATAGGCCTCTATAACAAGTTGTAAATTAACTATTGAGAAATATTAGCAACAATATAACAAGTTCGCAGGTGTGAACCCAACTATAAAATGCAACATTGTGTTCGAAAATTCCAAAAATCTGAAAAATAAAAATTAAATTAGCAAAAACCGTAACAAATCTAACAAAAATGTGAATGAAAATTTAACAACAATAAACTTTAACAATTGATTTTAGGCATTCACAGCATAAATGAACATATTAATCATGTCCAACACTGGCTTCCAAATGAAAATCTTAAAATCACTACAAGTGGCTTTGTGTGTAGCAGAATATATACTGGCAGCGGAAAATTCTTCTTGAGCATTTTTTACAATTACAATGGAAAAATCAAGCACAGATTTAACTTAATAAAATACTCTTTTTATGGCAAACACATTCACACGCACACACACGCAAGTACTCACCCTTCATTATCTGTATTGAGTATAAACGAAATTAGGCTCACACAAGTGTTTGTGTACTCGTACTCTTTTGAGGGCTGTAGTGTTTGTTCTTTACTGTTTGTTATTATATTGCAGCACTTCTAGTTGGGTTCTTCTAAGGATATTTTTGAAAACTACAAGAACTCTTTGCTATGTTTTAAGTAATTGTGAATTAAGTAGAGATATTAAACAGGTTCAAGATTGAATTTTTCTTTACGAAAACGATCGTCAGCATAGTTTAATATTTTTAAAAGTGAAATATTTCATAAAGAGGCAGGTCGATGTTGACAGCCTGTCGCAGTAAGGGTCTACAGATAAGCCGCTAATTCAACGTTACTCACAGAAAACACGTTTTTCAGGAGAAGTTTCTCTTAGTTGTTACTTTAAAAATTTTCAAAGAAAGTTTAATGAAAGCCTACAAATATCTATATGCATCCCTTATACTGCGTCAATTAAAAAGTACAAATTATTAACAAAAGCAATTAAAATTTTAAGTCCAAATTTTCAATGCCACTGGGGTTAAACTGTCATTTACACGCCTAACCAATCGCAATTTTAAAACGAACAAAGAATATCACAGTATTATTATTACCACTCATGTGATTTGCGTAAATCATGCAAGATCGCGTTTGATCGTGAATAATTTTTCGCTCCAATAATGTTAGCGTGCCTAAACGTGAGAATATATAAAATCTGCTTGCGTGAGCGTACATGGATCAATTTTTTTCCCTGATAGCTTCGTGTTTGTAATATTTTAAATTTTTATTTGAAATTTCTGAAAAACAATTAAGAAAATAAATTTTAACTATAGGAATGACTTGTTTAATTTGATTTCTTTCCGTGAGTACCTCGTGACCATCAGTTTTTTTGATCGTGATTGATTTCTCAATAAATTGATGCGAGCGTATTTTGAGCAAAAAGACGTGCATTAATAATATTTTTATCGTGAGCGTGCGTGATCGTGACTGAAAAGTTATTCACGGTTCTAGCTTTAATCAAAATAACAGAAATAACATACGTATGTAAATTGACTGCCCTTTATATCGAATTAATTGGTTTATTTCGCTAACTCTCCGACGACTCTCGCATGTAGAACCATTTTACATCAAAAAGCCGAGTTCGGAAAGTATTTCAGTTATGTTTTCTTCACGGTTGAGCTCTTGAAAATCCAGTAACTTCATACTAGTTTGTGTCGTCAAGAACTCAGGAATTTTGTTCGTAAACTTATTTTACCACTTATACTTCTTATACTTCAGACACTACTTATACTCTTTATAATACTGTTTAAACTATTTATATTACTTATACTATTTATACAAGTTATACTATTTATACCTTTTATATTATACTATTAATACTACTTACGTTCTACTTATAATATTTATGCTACTTATATTACTTTTTACCACTTACTTCTCATACCACTTATGGAACTAATATTATTTATACTACTTAGAAAAATTATTATTTTTACTACTTACACTACTTCTAATACTAATGTTACCTATACTACTTATACTACTTCTATTACTTGTACCTCTTATAGCACCTATGCTACTTATACTACCTACAAAAATTATACAAGCTATTTTTCTTATACTACTTATATTACATATACTTCTTATACAATTTATACTACCTTTACTACTACTAACAATACTTATATAACTTATACTACTTTGGATAACTTTACTTCTTATACAAATTATACTTCTTATAATACTTATAAAAATATAAATAAAGCAATAAAGTGCTTGTATAGCCGATATGGACTATTAATGCATTATAGAGGATCATGTTGAAGTTGATGCACTTCAGCTTAAAGCTGTCCATGTAGTCCATGCAAGAAAATTGAACAAAAAATAAAATTACCGTATCTCGGACAACGGTATTGCACAAGAGGTTTACCAGGTGGCAATTTCAACTCCTCACCGCCCGAATTAAACGACATGGTCGTGGATTACATGAGGCTATGCATGAATTTATCCCTCTAGACTTTTTCCAGTAGAGGCTTCTGAAGCCGCAAATTTGTGCCAATACGCTGCAATGAAATCCAACATAATTTAAACCTTCGTTCAGATTCAGCCGGCTCTATGCGCAGGAGATATTCCAATCACAATAGCAGGCTACGGCAGACATTTAAGTGCTGTCATATTAAGTAGAAACAGACATACATGTGCCTTTCAAACAAAATAAGAAGAATTTTATTAATACCTCAAACACAACCTTTTTAGTTCCAGTACAAAATTGACCCGCTCCTATTGGTAAAACCGTTTCATTGATTAGGTTTAAAGTGTAAGAGTAGTGAAATTTTCATCATTTACGTTATAGCACTAAATTACTACATTGCAATTAATTGGCAAATTTGAGTCAGATTGACAACTGTGAGTCAGTATTAACTTAGCTAAGCCCCTATTTAACTTAACATGTGTCCAAAATGTCAATTGTATAGCAAGACAAGGATGGTTCGACTAATAAATAGCTTGCAATTAATTAAAATATTTTTATTATTACAAAAAATTTATATTCTGTTTAAATTACCGAGCGTTGTTATAGTGAAACAGATCAGAGTCTTTGGTGGCGATCAAACCCACAACCCCCAGTCTGATGGACTATTATACCACTCACTAGCCTACCGGGGAACCCAATTCATTTAGTAAGTTCCAAAACTGATTTAATAATTTTTTTTTGGTATAAGAATTTTTAATTTTTTCCTTTGCAGCAAGTTGAAGATTTATAGAATTTTCTCTTAAGAAATTTATCATTGTATGATATACAAACCCCAGTAGAAATTAAAAATATTAGAGACGGAGCATGTAAGCGCTCCTGCCCATTTCTAATCAATTGCAACAACATTCACATTAGCAAATTTTATTGAAAGCCGCAATGTTACAACTGCTACAAATGTCCGCACACACGCACACCACTGGGCCACACAGATACACTGAAACATAGCAAGTGCATGCATACTATGATAGAAATTTTAGGAGAGAGAGAGGAAATTGGTAAAAACGTCTCCAATTTTGTCTATGCACATCGCACAGTGTTTAATATTTTAAGAAAAATTGTAAAAATCTTCGTGAAACCAGATGATATAAAACATAAACATAAAATTTGGCTGGAGGATCCAGAGCGAATGGATCCCAAAGAAAAAATTGTCCTCTGGCATAAGTATTTATATATAAGCCTTCTCCGACCCTTCTTAAAATGGTAAATATTAATTTAGTTGTTAGTAAAAGGGTTAGAGCTTGCCGCACCTATAAAAAATACTAAAAAAAATACTTCAGATTCAGCTACCCTTTTTACAGGGTGTTTACCGGGAGTCGCATGTTTTTTTATAAGGTAGTACATGGCAAGGTTGCATTCGCTTACAAAGCGATGCCTGTTATCACCAGGATCAAGTTGTTGACTTATACGAACGGAGCTTGAGGTCTTTAATCGGCAAAGTTTCTTACCATTGGAAAAGAAATACCCAGGTTTAACGAATGATTGAGGGTCTTCAACATAGCAAGGAGCACACGGTCAACATTCTCAGGTGTACGAACGGTTTTTGCTACGATCCGGAATCCGTTAGGTTTGGGTCAAAAGCATGGTGTCACACATCTTGAGTGTAGCTGAAGCTTGCAACTCTCCCCTACACAATAGGACCTTCCCAACCACCATTATTTGCCGTATACTAAGCAATAAAAAAAGATGAGGATCTGGGTAAATTCCCTGTATAACGCGGACAATTTTTATAAAAAATTAAATTTTATCTTCAATTTCATAACAAACACTGGCGATTAGCAGTCTACAATTCTCAACGCTTTTGTATTGACATTTTAAGTTGAAAGCTGACAATATTCGCAGTACAAAAATTTAATATAAATACCATTTCTTTTTCTTATAAAAACTCCACTGTGGCAAGTGTTTGTGGAAAAAGCTTTAAAGGATCTCTTTTGTTTTTGCTTTTTATAATACAAATACATTGAACACGTACTGGACAATAACGAAAATAACAAGAAACAAAAACAGCAACTAATTTGACTTCAATATAAAGAAGCAAAAAGACACATTCACACATTCACATAAATTCTACGAAAATGAACGAGTAAAATGTTGATTTCGTAAACGGGAGAGTGTAGGAATGAAAGGATGTGCTGCCTGTTTTTAGGGGGCGATGATTTTAATGCATAATGAATGCCACTACGCCAACAAAAACAAAAATAAGCATAATTTTTGTTCCATGTATAAGAGAAACGTGCACGTACACACGTGTGAGTGTGTGTACGTGTGTGTGTGTGCAATGAATTAAGGTTTAGTGAACTCTTCATATAACACACTCCTATGCCCATGCTTATGTACGTACGTATGTGTGTACTGTATTGAGAAAGTTTTGCTTAACAAACTTAGTTAATGAAACTCCTTTGCCTATACAGCAAAGTAAGGCGAAAAAGAGGTGAAGAGGGAGCTGTAAACAGCTACTAAGGCCAGTCATTATATGTATGAGCACATGCATTTACAATAAAACTGGCCTTTAATGAGTTTAAACTCCTTTACGAAAACTGCTCAACATATAAGTAATAAAATTTATATTAAAAAAAAAAAAAAAAACAACTGGCAGCAACAACAAAAATATACACCAAATATAGCCAGCAACAAACGGAATTATATATCAGTTATAAGACCTGAGGTTATATATTTGCAGATATGGCAGAACTTAAGTAAAATGCAAAGGGGTTTAAACATCTGGACGGGGTATAAGGTTTGGTTTTGTGTTGTTATTGCTTAAGTAGTTCAACTAGAGAGCTGTTATAATTAATTTTGCTTATTGCATGCAAATGAGTATAAGTATTCTTGTGTGTGTGTGTGTGTGTGCATGTGCGAGTAAGTAAAAAAGTTTGAGGATGAGTGTTTATTAATGCATTTGTGCATTTGTTTACATGTGCTAACGTTAGCAGCAAACAATGTAAGCAGAAAAAAAGAAAGACACCAACAACAAAACCAAAATTATGAACAAACGTCAACAGCAGGACATGTTACAGGACATCATGTGCCCACAAATACCCACGCACACTTCTTCATTTCTAAACTGCTTCCCCTCCTTTATTTATTTAGCAAATACGACTACTACCAACTCTTCCTTGCTTTGCCCCTTCAAGTCCTAGGGCGTTGAAAGACGTATGAGACATCTGCATATGTTGTTGTTTGTAGCAAACGAATGGAGAGAACTTTTTCTTGTGCAGGGACACATACACTAACACTTACATGTTATGTTGTTGCTAGTCGCATGCATTTGTTCAAGTATGTAGGAATCTGACATGTTAAAATTATGATTGCAGACAAGGATTTTGGTCAAAATATGTTTCGTAGTCGTATGTATTTCTTTAAATTAGTGAACTAAATTATCGGGTTTATGTTGCAAAGGTTTTTAAGGCAAGAAAACTGCTTAAGTTTGAAACTAAATTTGCTTATTCACTTTAAAAATCGAGCAGAAAGGTATTTAGGTTTTAGTCTTAAATTAAGTTGAGTTATGCGAAATTAATAAAACGATGTGTTTGATATGAAAGAGAACCTATTTGCTTCTATTTGCAGTCAACTGTTTAGTAGCTAGATTTTTTACTAAACTTCAATTGTAGAGGTTTCCTATTAATAATTTTCGGAAATAGAATGGATTAATTCACAATTTTTTTTTTATATTATTCACCAAAATTATATTTTATCTTAATTTCTTTCACTAAAAGTTTTTTGATAGTTGGGATCCAATCATTTACGGAAGAATTGTTTCAAAAAAATTTTTCTTTCTTTATCATAAATTTTTTCACCAAATTTACTTTATCATAATTTCATCCAAAAAATTTTTCCAAAAAGAAAATTTCTAACAAAAATTTCGAATTTTATTCCACCGGAATATTTTCCAAACAAAACATTTTTTCAAAAAAATTTTGCAAAAAAAAAATGTTTCCAACAAGAAATCTTAAAAAATAATTTGTCCACCATAAAACTTTTTCAACAAAAAACTTTTTCCAACCAACAATTTTGTTTCAACCAAAAAATATTTTTCCATTCAACATTTTTTACACCAAAATTTTTTCACAAAAGTTTAATTTCCCAAAATTTGTAAAAAAAAACCACCTAAATTTGTTTACCAACCGAAATTTTATTTGTTAAAAATTTTCATCAAACATTTTTTAGCACAAATTTCTTTCACCAAATAAAAATATCTAAAATATATTTATAATTGAAATTATTTCTTTGCAGTTTCTTTAGCACAATGTGTAACTGACATGGCGGAAGGTTGCGAAGAAACGGAGAGCAATAGTAGTAATCATAACGCTGATAACGCCCCTACAATGCTGGGCACGGTATTGCCATGCGAAGCTGCCATAACCGCCTCATTGGGTGTATCCGGTGGCGGTGTTATGAAACGAGAATTTGTCGATGCTACCAGCGTCTTGGGTGCTCATCTTACAGCCAGTGTCAGTCTAGCTAGTCCCACACACACAATGGCCTCACCCTCTACCACAGCCACTACAACCGGATCAAATCACATACAAACCTCTTCCACCAATCACAGACTTACGCCAACACCAAATAAATCTAACACCAATTCCTTAGGGCCATTAGTATGCTCTACCAATTCACTGCACTCCTTGTCCTCATCATCGTCTTCGTCATCTTCGTCCTCGTCAAATTCATCGTCATCTTCATCTACTTCATTAAATTCCTCGACAACAGCTTCATCATCGACTACAGCGGCTATAGCAAATAATTCAAATACAAATAAATCGCCTTCTACGTCACCTTATTCCAGTGCTGCCATTGCTTCCTTAAGCGGTGTTTCCCCACATTCTCCCGGTTTTGCCAACACGGGACACAATAGTAATGGCAGTTGTGGTCTAGCATCTACAAATGTAACAACAGGGACAGCCGCACTTGCAGCACCAGCCAACCCACCCACATCTACACCAGCAACGCTAATTACAACAAATAACTGTGCATCGCCCACACACGGGGCAGCGGCATTGAATATTAAGACAGAAGCGGTAAGTAAAACAATATGTTACCTTAAACTACTAATTGGTCAAGGGTCAAATAATATTGCCATTATTTCTGATTAACTTATCAACCAATTTACTTTGGAAACAAAAAAACCAACTGAGATAGCAAATTGATTGCTTAGTTTGAACTCAAATGTTTTATTTAGTCTTATCGTCACGCTTTGAACGGTTTTACAAATCGCTTTTATAGTTTTCAATTTAATCATTTAATGTCATCAGTTATAGCTTTAACAAGTCAACTGTCGTTCTATTTACCAACTCACTCACTTACTACAACGAATGACTACAACGACTACCACAAACAACTACTGCCATTTCTGCTGTTGTACCATGAAAATCAACTGACGGATTCCGTGACATCACTTTGAAACAATAGACCAACAAAAACAAATTGCGCCACAAAATACTTCGACTTAGAGACAAAAAAATATTAGGGGTTATCAAAAATACTTGTACTTTAATTTCAAATTATTTAAACATTTAAAGATTTTTGTTGCTGGAAACATGTTTACAACAATTTTGAAAGAGAAAAGAATGTGAAAAAATCTTTAAAAAATCAGCGAACTAAAATATTAGAATTTATGTTAACACCATTTATCTTTCGTTACCCCTAATACTTGTAAAGGAAGGCAATGCAAAATAAAAACAAACCAAAAAAAGGAAGGAGCTTAACGATTTCTAAAGTAAATTTGGTGATATATTTCTTTGTTTTTAAAACTGTGCGCTGTTGTTTAAACCCAAAGATTAGCTAAGGGTATTAAGATATTTAAGATTCGTTATTTACGCTCGACAGTTAGAAGAAACTACATTTAGCTGACATTTTATAGTTGATTTCGTTTTTTCTTTACTTTGCAAATATTTAGATCACAAACAGCTGATAAACTTGACATTGAGATGGTTAAAGAAGTTGTTTTTTTTTGTTCAGGTAAGCTAGAGCAACATGTTGCTGGAAGGTTAATAAAATTAAGAAAATATTAATTATTGTTTAACTCAAATGTCTCCAGCCCATTTGTTAAAACAATTACACCACATTATATTTCATAAATTGTTTTTTTCTCTATCCTACATATATACTTCTAAAAAGTAATATTTGATAGCAACATGTTGCCAGTTGTATGTAGCTTCCGTACTGATGGAAAAAATATTGAAAAATTTTTTAATAGCATTCAGTCTGTTTTTGAGTTACGTGCTCCCAAATCGAAAAAAATATTACCACTTCTATCGCAACATGTTGGAAAAAATTGTTCTCCGTTATATATAATTTATTATTCTACAATTTATTAATTTATTCCTTACATAATTTGAGTATCAAAATATTGCAGTTTTAATTTTATTGTATTGTACACTCTAAAAAGCTTTTTCGAACTACAAATATTATTAATTATTAAGTAATTTTGATTTTTAGGCATGAGTTTCAAAAAATCTTCGCATTTCTATATTATTTATCTTTTCTTGTACGTTTTTGATTCCATTTTATAAAATTCCTGACTGACATTTATATATATTTTATAGTTTTTTATATATATATTATAGTTTTTAATAGCAGTCAACAATTGTAAACCTTCAGAAACATGATGCTAAGACTTTTCTGTCACTAGAATTGAGTTTTTCAATAGATCCTCATTATAATATTTACAATCTACATCAGTTTTTTTAATAATGTGTTTAGTAACATGTTTAAATCATAAAGTATTTTTAACAAATAAAAAATTCGGATATTATTTTACAATGTGCTTAAATAATAAATTCATTATTCTTAGCAACATGTTGCTTATGGAAAAAAGGTCATATATTAAATTTTTTGTAATATAAAATAAAATTCCTCCTTGCTATTAAAAGTGTTGGTTTCATAAAAGAAATTCTTATGAAGCCTTGTACTCTGGTCAATATATCATGCGAACTGCTGTTAAACGCCATATTGGAAAAATTGATAAAAAAAAAAAACTTATGGAATAATGTTAAAGAAGTAGTACTTTTTTCCCATTCGAAAAATATATGATACATGTATAGCAACATCCAAGAAACATTTTATCATAAGAAGTAATATGAAGGGCAATTGCTGCACGCCAAAAGCCGCACCAAATACTAAATGGATATATTAACTATTTTGCTGCCTCATAAGAAGTTATTAAACACTCAAAAGAAAGGATATATAAAGAAATAAGTATGGTTAACATATGTTGCGTGTCCAATATTCGGCCAGCATAATAGGGTACAGGTATTAAAAATTATAGTAGGAAACAGATGTAATACTTCAGCAACATGTTGATAAGGTTTTCCGCTGCTCTCTAATTTTTCAATAGATGCTCATTACAAAGTTTCGATTTCTATACTGTTTTAATACAATGATTTCTTTAAATAAATAATATAGCAACATGTTTATGGCTTAACATATTTGCAACAAAAGGCAAACCGACATAATTCGGAGAACTTCAATTAAATAAAATTTCCTAAAAATACGTTTCTTTAAACATATACTTATGTCTGTTTTTATATAGTTATAGTATTTTTAACAAAAATTAGGGCTGAATATGTTTATCAACATGTTGCGCTTCAAAAATTTCACCTTTGCGATTTCTCATAATAAAAAAAAAGTTACTTTTCTTATATGAAAGTTGTATTTGCATAAAGTAGTTTTTGTAACCTCTTTCTTTTGTGTGAAAATTTTTAAATACTTCATTACGATATATGAGAAACTGTCGCATTCAATTTTTACGAATAGGTGGGTTCAATAATTGATTTTTACAATAGACGCTACTGAGTAGTAATACATAGATAATGCTGATGACGTGTGTATTTCCGTATTCTGCAAGTTATTGTGTGTTAATGAAATAAACAAGTTTATTTCTTTCATAAAAAACGAACTTATTAAATGTTACAGAGTAATTACAAATTATAACTTAAATTAACCAACACAGATAAATATATATATTTACGTCACATTGTTTATTCTAAAGAATTAAATATTGTACTTAGCAACATGTTGCAAACTATGTGACTGGTTTCACGATATTTCCTTAAAATGTTAACTAATATAAGATTAAAAAACAAGCATATTCTTAACCCACTCTAATATATTTAATTAGTTTTGTTTTCCATTATTTGAAAAAAAAACAATAAATAAGAAAATCAAAATAATTCTTATTTTACATAAATCATGTCAAAACAATTTTCAGTCTTTAGATATTGTTGCATAATATTTAACTGTTGCACATTTTGTATTGTTATTGTTGTTCCTAACAATTTGCTACAAAATCGTTGTAATTATAATGTATATTTAATTAACAACAAGAATAACTCACACATACAGACGTCTAAGAAAAATATAAATTATTGACAAACTCGACAACAAACAATGAAAGCAATTGTCATGCCATGGTAGATATTAATGTTGCTGTTGACGTTGTTATTGCTGTTGTTGCTAACAATAAATGAACATTTAATTAAAATAATTATAATGAGAATTAAACGCAAATCATACATGTTTAGATGTGTTTCTTTGCAAAGCTAAAATTTTTCCATTTATTAAAAAAAATTCATTAATTAGAAAAAAAAGTTTGTGGTTTAAACCGCTAATCAAGGGCATTATTACGATCGCTGCGGACCAATTGATTTGTTTGGCTGCTTGCATAAAAACTTTAAACACGCCTCTTGTGTTCTAAAATATTCTTAGCAGCGTTGCCTGTTTTCCCCCTTTGGGGTTCTTATGGTTGATTACAAAGTAGTCAATCGTCAACAAATTATTCTGGTTCTTAGGATTTAATTTTTTTCTAAATATATAATATGTCTGCCTGTGCTTGTGTGTATGTATGTGTACTTTTTTTTTTTTTTTTTGCTTTGTATGGTATTAATGATTTGTTGCTTTAATAGTTAGAATATTACTTTGCTTAAATATATCATTTTCATGTGACTGTTGAGCGTTTTTCATGTATGTACCTTTTTTTATTTGCCATTGGAAATAAATGTAACCCAAATATTTCAATATTTATTAAAAGTTTTTTTGTGCTGCCTATATGTCTATTTAACAAAAGTTTCGGCATTTTGACACAGTCATAAATTTCCAAAGTAACAAAAAATTATCTTGGCCATTTAAAAGGTGGTTAGAATAGAACTTGAAAAAAAACAGTCCTATTGGCATTTCGCATTTTAAATGAAAGAAAAAAATACAATATGTTGCCGCCACATTTCTGTATTAAGCTTGCATAGCCTTATTTTTGGATAATTTTCAAATGTTCAGCAACTTGTATTGGCGCTTTTTAAAGAGTGTTGATCATCAACATGTATCCGAAAAATTGTTAAGCAACATTTTCTCGAGATTTGCTTCAGTAATACTTAGTACTCTGTTCCATATTTATGGAGTATGTTAGACAACATTGATAATTTCATTTGAGATATTTGACAAGCAACATCGAATGTAATCTAAACTCTTTTATTTATACAGTGTAAGTGTAAGTACATCTTCGGTTGGACTGCCACTTTTGAGACTTATAGAAAATATGGTTTCTTGGGATTCCGCTACGCAATTGTCGTTTATATTATTTTGTATTAAGAAAAAATGTTGTTTGGATGTTGCTATACATGTTTAATATGATTTTTGTAGAGTGCTACTTCAGCAACATTTTTAGGAAAATATTTCATATGATATTTTTTATATGGAGGTCGCGAGAAGTTTGCATGTATGAGTATGAGGTTTAAAATAGCGGATTAACACATTCCAAATCCATTAATGGTTCGGGGATCTAGTATTCTAAAATATTTTAAATAATTTTATTAACGATGTGTTCAGCAACATGTATATAAGTAGTGTAGCTGTACTACGTTTTTCAGTTCCATTATTTTGAAATATGCCAGATACTTTCTTTAGCTCTTGTAAGCAATATGTTTTCTACTGTATATTGCTTGCTCATTAGGTACATGTTGCTGTAGCACTTTTCTTTTTTTAAATTATGCGTGGTAGTGTAAATATAATATTTTATTTTAAGTTAGCAACTTGTTGCTAAGGCTTTATTTCACACCAACGTATCAATTTCAATTGGTAATTGTGCTGGAGTCCTGCCGAAGGCTGCCAAATATTCCCGTCTTTAGACAGGTTGTCTGTATAAATTTTTAAAATATGTTGGGTAATTGTTGATTACTTCCATCTCAACAACTTTTAGAAACAAGTTGAAGCAACATTTTAATTATCTACTTCAGCAACATGCTTTGCCACTTATTAAAAGGACGTTCTAAGAAATTCTTTAACAAATTATTTCAAAAAAGTGTGTTGGCAACATGCAATAGCAACATATTTTAGAACATTAGGGAAAAAAATTTTGCTGTCATTCATGCAACTTTTTTCTGTTTTTATCATAAATTTGTGCGTTAGTTGGTCTCAAGCTTAAAACCAGTTTCATGATGATTAATAGAAATATGTGAGTATGTATATGTTCTATTAATTGTTCGCACTTCGAAGAATTTGTGTAACTATGACTGCCAGACAAATGTTTAACAAACAAACAATCTAAGAAAACTGAAAATAACCTTCATTTGGCTTTTCTTAGCCACGTTAAAGCCGAAAAATTATTAAGACAACTAGACAAATAAAATTAATGGTATTGATGGCAAATTAAAAACAAAAATAAAAACGAAAACTTAAAATTTTGTGTATTAAATGCTTCTTGTTGCCTGCCTCCCCCCTTCAATGGTTAAAAGTGTTTGCAACAATTCACCCACAATCAAGTCAAAGCCAAGAAACGTTTTTATTTATTCGTTTTAACGATAAAGGCTTAATTTTGTGGCAAAACCAGTCTTGATTATAGCTGCTAGTTGTTATTGTTGTTGAAAAGAATATAAAAACAGCAACAACAAGAGGCAGCAATAACAAATGCAACCTCAAACCAAAATAATTGTAAAGTTGACTTTGGCTACACAATATGGGCCAACACACTGATGTGTCTGTGTGTGTGTTTATATTTTTTTCGTTTGTTTTTTCCTGTGGAGTTGTATTGAGTAAAATGCTGGCTGCTTGCAACAATTGCCTGTTGCATGCAGTATTTTGCTTATTTGCCAAGTTTTTTTCTATCTTTTCTCTGCCAGCACATCTGTCCGTCTGCTTGTGTATTTTTCTTTTAAGCTGTAAACGCGTTTAAATCCTGTTGCTTGTTGGATTTTTTTTTATGATTTTTTGCTGTGTTTCTTTCGATGATGAATGTTATAAAAATTTCAAAGTTGGAGTTGGGGTTTTTTGGTTGTTGTGATTTTGTTTTATTCGTTTGTTTGTTTGTTTCCATCTTGTTAATGTTTAGTTGATTTTGAAAGGCCATTTGTCCTTATTAAAACGTTTTTTTTATGATTATTTTTATATTTTAGATTTTATTGTAATTAGTTTTATATGTTTCTTTATAATGTAGTTTTGTTTATCTCTGCTATTTTTTTTTTTTTTTTTTATTCGCATTGAGTGACTCGTTTTATTCGCAGTTGTTGTTGTAAACAAAGTGAGTGATATTTATATGAATTTCATTTAATTTGGTAGATTTCTTTCGAATATATTTTTCTGTATTTTAATAGCAGCTGGTTTTGCTAGTTTGCTTTTTTTGACCGGCATTCGCCGCATGCAATTTTTTGTTTTATTTATATTTTGTTGTAATTATGCAGCATTTAGTTTTGTTGTTGCATTTGGGTATTATGATGCATACATATGAGCACATTATAGCAAATGACTTTTAATTTTTAACTGCTCAACATGAGTACAGAGTGGCATACAGCAAGAAAATGATAATGCTGGTATCAGGGGCATTAGTCATTAAAGCAATGAAACTATTATTGAAGTAAATAAATTGGGAATTTTAATAAATTAATGAGCAACACTGGTAGTAAAAACTGTATATGCTGCTAGAAATTAATATCAAATAAGAGATTTTTTAAAGTTTTTTTTTTAACAATATGTATCTTATGAAATTTAATTAAAATACTTCAATAGCTCTGCTATTAATGCAACATGTTTGCTATATGCATAGCAGTATAAATGTAATTGTTTATTATAAGTTAGCAACATGTTGCTAAGGTTTTATTTCACACCCAAGTATAAATTGTAATTGGTAACTGTACTGCAGTCCCCCTCTGGCTACCATATATTACTGTAATTAGCCAGATACTCTGTGCAAATTTTTAAAATTTGTTGAGCAACATTAATTATTTTACTAGTGAAATTTGACAAGCAACATATGTTGACAAAACTCTTATCTTTACGCGTTTTTTATTTTCTTGTGCTTTGAAAAGTCTAAATTTGAAAATAATTAGAAATCTTTATTATTTATGTCGCGTTCATTAAAAAAAAATTACTATAAAATTTATATTATCTGCCTTTGCGACAGCACAGAGAGCAATAGCGCCAATAAATGCATATTGTAGCTGCTGCACACGCGCTCTGATATTCTTCTATCTCCAAGTAAGAAGCGTAAAACGACACTTTGCTGGAGATATACCTAATTGCAACTTCGCTATGAATGTAGAAATATGTTTTTTTTTTAATTTCTGGAGGCTGAAAATAAATGACAAAGGAATCTAAGTTTAATTTTATAATTTAAAATTTGTTACACAACAAAGAAAAAGCCAACGCAAAATTAAAAAATACACTCTTGAAAAATACACACAGTTATTTGTATTTTAATGTGGAACAACAACAATTGCCCTTCATATTATTTGGTATGACAAAATGTTGCTAGAATGTTGCTATAATTATTTCATATGTTTTTCACAATATAAAGATAGTACTACTTCTGCAACATTATTCCATAAATAGAGTTTGAAAGCAGTTCGCATGAAATGTTGAACAAAATACTAGGCTATGTTCTCTTTAGGGAAAAAGTTTTATAAATTTTACAAATTAGTCGCGTCTTTCAGTCATTTACAAGCATTAGAATGGCGACTAGAGATAATATTGTAGCTGGCATCATGTTGCCAATAAGTTTGATTGCAGAAAATGTTTCACAATAAATTTTATTTATAATAAATTTTTATAATTGAAACAACAAATCAATTATGAAACGATTGGCAACAATTTAAGGCACAAGCAACATGTAGCAGATATTTTGAGTTGAATAAAAGTATTATTAAATTAAAATAGGCAACAAAACTGTACTCCCTTTGTTGGAAGCTTATTGAAAAAAGGCGATAACTTTTCTTAAAATCAATATTATATTGCATAAATAAAAATTAATAAAGAAATGAAAGGTAACCAAAATTCATATTTATAAGTTTCTTTAACATTTAGAGGCAAAATTGAGGTGCAAAATTATATTAGCAACAGATCCGTAGAGTTGAAATTGAAATTACACCACCAACCTGTACTCAAAAGCAGAGTACGAAGTTTATGCGATATTTCACTCTTAAGCAATATAGGAGTTGTATAGCAACATGCTACTAAGGGAAACATTGTGCGGCAGATGGAAATAAGTTCTTGTAAATCTTTATGTTAAAAAGTTAACTAATATAAAAAACTTTATAATAAACCATCAGGCACTTAGCAACATGTTGCCATCGTACTTATTAATAACCAGCCTGCTGAAAATAAAAACATATGGCATCATGTTAAACTTAACAACTTAAGCGTGTTTATCTAAATGTTTTTAATATCTGTAAGACAATTATGGTCATTATTTACAACATATTGCAAGCTTTACTAGTCATTAACCTATGTTTAAGTAATTACTATTTCTTTATTTATAATCTCATTAATATGCCAAATAATGCCTGCAAAAATTTTGAAAACTCTTTATATAACTGAAATATATAATTTCTTAAAACCCCTCTAAGCCAATTATTTATTACATTTTCGAAACTTAAAGAAAAAAAGTAACTCTAACCAACATGTAACCCTCTCAACAAATCGATTTGCAATTTTAATTTGTAACAAATTAAAAAAATATATCTGCGAATGCCAAACAGCATTTAATTGCATAATATGCAAGAAAAAAAGAAATAAAATACAAAAAAATATGTGTAGACACACCCACTTTTGTATGCCACACAATGAAAATGTTGCCAGAATAATACTAAACAACATCAGCAATCATTATGGATTTCACTTACTCGTACATACATAACTATAACAACAATACAGTAAAGAACATTTGCAACATTTTTCTTAAGACAACAATAAACATCATAAATAAATGAATTAGCGCCTCAGGGCTTAACAACAGAAAAGAAAAACAGCCAGCTTAAAAAATAAATTTTTTGAAGTTAAAGGAAATGCTTTTTTGCAGCTTTTTTTTTTTTTGAATATTTTATTTTCTTTTGCAGCTTGAGCAACATCATATTTCTGATGCATAAGTTTATTATATTAATAAATATTCTTCTTGTTTCTTTTGTGTTAACAAAACAGTGTTGTGAGTTAATGATTAAAGAGGGTAATGGCTTAAGAAATTTAAAAAAATTGTTAGTAACATATAGATATCTAGTAAGTGAAATCTTTGTGTATAAAAGGTAGGCTTTTTTTTAACTTTAGCCATAAAAGTGGTAACGCAGGTGAGGGTATGTTGGTTTTCTCATGATGGAAACATAGAACTTGACTTTGCTGATATCATAATAACAAAAACGTTTTTTATGTATAGAAATTGAAAATTATAAAACTGAAAACATTCTGAAAACATTCTGGTATTCCCACAGGCAGTTTTGTTGCAGATGTTTGGAACAAACGTTCAGAACGAAAAATGACACTGAAGATGGCACATATCCGAAACCGATTTGCCTCTAAATCATTTAGCAACAAGTTCCCGGTAAATCGCCTTACTTTCATTCCATTTTCATAATTATTAGCCTTTATAAATTTAGGGGAAATTAAAATAGCAACATGTTGCAAAGCAAGCTCATATTTATAAAACAAATTCGTTAAGAGTTTTGATTACTTTTAGTTAAATTATTTAAAAGTTTTGTTTTAAAACCGAAAAACATATCAGCAACATGTTTCAGGGGAAAAAATTTTAATGTTTAAGTGTTTGAATCTCTTGTGTTTTGAAAAATTATGATACGAAGCATAAAAACCAAATAATATTAGTAGATTCTTAATTTGAATTCCCGTTTGTGTGATTTTATATAGATATATCATTCATCCTTTATCAAGTTTTCGGATTTCGTTAAGTGCCGTCTTCATTGTTTTGAAGCAATTTGGAAAATATGTTGGACATTTTTGAACATGGTAGAAAACATTTTTTGCTACACAAGCAACATAAAGATGGACATATATATCAGATTCAAGGCAAATAGTGTCTCTACAATTAAATGTTGAGTGTTATTTTGCCCGACCTAGGAACTTAATTGTAAAAAATCCCATTCCTAGCAACATGACATGAAAATATGACAAGCAACATATGTATACAAAACTGTTTTTTTATTTTGTTTCTAGTCTCCAACAAGTTTCTGACTCGGGAAGGAGCACTTTGCTTCAGATGTACATAAGAGCAAATTTGGCTGGAATAACTTTTGGGACTTGTACAAAGTATGTTTTTTTTCTCTTAAGGCCGACATTAGTTGTTGCTGCTCCTATTTATCAAAATCAGCAAAAAATTCCAGGCCTAATTAAAAATATGCTCTTGAAATGTACACAGTGTTGTTTGAGTGAAACAATTGCCCATAATATATTTTCGTATAAAAAAGATGATACTTTCATATGTTTTTCACTAAACGAACAAGTTACTACTTCTGCAACATTATTTTTGACAGCAGTTCGCGTGAAATGTTGAACAGATTATCAACCTTTGGATACAAAATATATAGTAAAATGATGTAAAGAAAATGAGTCATATTTTGATATCAACAAACAAAATCTTATTGCTTCGGCAGCATGTTGCCGGAGTATGTTCGTTCAAGTTTTTATTGGTGTTAACCTTGCTATCAGAATTTAAAGAGTTACTCGGCTAATTTTGGACATATTACCAACATGCAGCTAGCACAATTGTATGTAGATATTTGTAAATAGTATATAAAACCTGCAGCGACATTTCACGTTTACTTATTATGAAAAATTTGTTAATAGCATCAAAGGTTGCTTGTATTTAATTTTATAAACAATTTTAAATGTAGAACCTTCTGTCAAATACTTTTTAACTTAATCAAATTATATTATTGTATCTAGCAACATTCAGCAGCATGTTGCTTGATTAAAAATCAGTTTAGCTACTGCAAGTTCTCTAACTATAAGAAATTTTTGTTTATTAAATTAAAACTGTATTTTATCATATTTTAACATGTTGCTTCTATATTCAAAGGCGGATTTAAGTATTTGTATGATAACTAAAACATATGGCTTATCAACATGTTGCCAAGCAAACTTTCTGGCTTAAAACACCATATTTCTTTACTCCTTTCATAATTTCAAAGATATTTAAAAAAAATTTAATTATACTCGTACATCCTATAGGAAATGTAATCAGCCACTTTATGTATTATTTTCGTTTTCTAATTATTACTTTATTAACTACATACAATGTTGTAAATCTACTGCAAATTCTCTTTTACTACTACTGTACACTTGGCTTACTTGGCGGCCCTAGAGTAGTGTTCTATTTGGGTTAGACTAGTGTTATATTTTTATTGATTAATTGCACGCAATTATGTAATTATCTACACCCCCTTCATAGACACGAAGTGAGTGCATGAGTGACTGACTGAGTGTATGAAGTCTGTAGGTATAATTCTGACATTACATTGTAATCATAATAATAACGACTTGCTCTTAACGTCTGTCAACTAATTTTTGCCATTTGAAAATGGACTTTTAATTGTAGCGGAAATAAATAAAAAAATTAACTCCTCTACCAAAGCAGTGGACGAGAAGTTCACGAACAAATTGAATACCTTTGAAAGGTTATTAATACATATTACAAAAAGACAAGTAACAATTGCAGTAAATTTAAAAGTTTTATTTACAGAACAGACACAATATTAAGGGGAAAGTAATTAAATATTCGTAATAATAATTATAAAATTTGCAATTACCTTTTTTTTAATTTTTTTCTTCTTGGCTCCTTAACATTTCTCTCCTGACGTTTCATTTTAACTTGTGATGAATTTATGAGTTTTTAATTTTCTCATTTATCAAAATAACATTTTTCCTTTTACTTGACTTGAACATAAAGTTGTTATTAAAAATATCGATAATTTTTGGCCTTTAATCATTTCTTCCCCTCGTTGTCAATATTTTGTTGTTTGGCAAATTATTTAAAAATTTATTTTACTTTTGCGTTCAAAAATATGAAATTGCCCATTTATTTCTTCACTTTTATAAACACATTATTTTGATATATAAAACAACATATGACAACACCCAATTAAGCAGATGTTTGTTAAATGCAATAGTGTTGTTTTCTACAAAATTTTAAAATAATAATAAAGTCTGTAATTAAATGTAATTAAAAAAGAAAACATTATTTGACGTTCACATTAAATGTTTCTTGTAGATTAATAGCACCACAAAGGAAATTGCAAATTTTCATTTAAAAGATGAAAAATTAAAAACAAAAACTAATAATAATTGACGACAGAAACAAGTAAATTGATAAAGTATCCATAATTAAGACAACTTGAATTTAAAGTTGGCAGTTATGTAAGCTATTAGAGCAGGCGCGGATCCAGCTGAAGCTTTTGGAGGGGGAAATATTTACGAAAATAAACAATGCTAAAAAATTGTCGTTCTTATTGGGTTCGGATGGAGAAATTTTACTTTTTCATATACCCACCTGTAGATCAGCACCTGTATTATAGTGATAGCCTGTATAAATACGAAGCCTTGAAATAAAGCTCATTTCTTGATACAAGCTTTATATAAGTTGCGTCGTTCTAAAAACGTACTATAATTGCATAAAAAGGTTAAAGGTAGATAATGAAGACGACGGCATTGTTAATAAAAATATGGGGTTTTTAAATATTTTAATTAAAATTAGTCATACATTTAGGGACTCCAAAGCGAAGCTTTTTTCTACAAAATATACAAAAATCAAAAGCTTTATTTGGCGACTTGTGGAAACTTCTATATAATGCATATTTTGTGCAACATATTTTCTACGCAAAAGTTTTGGGTCTTTAACTTTCTGCTGAGAAAGTATTTTAATGCAGCCCTTACTGCAAACCACTTTCTGTATAACACTATATTGTAGAGGAATTTGAAAAATTATAGTAACTAGTTTGCAATAGACTGTGTCACAAATAGCTTTATTTACAAAGAATTTTGCGAAAAATCCGCTATAGATCCGTATTAGATCTTTTATAACAGTTATATAACAGTCTTTTCGATAGGAAGGTTCTTATTTAAACTTATTTGCTATAAAATAATTTGATTATGACAGAATTATTCTGTACAAAATATTTTGTGTAAAAATATTTTTTTTTTTTAAAAAGTTGTGAGTATAACAGTATAAAAATTTTTTTCTCTATAGATAATTTTTTATCTAATAGGGAAAACTAGAGAAAGTTTTGTAGGCAGCAGTATTAAAAGATATTATTGTGTATAACACTTTCATATATAGAATTTTTTTCCTATTAAACAGATTTTTACAATAATATTTTATGGTGATTTTCAATAAGAAAATTTGCTTTTGATAGAAAGTTTTATGTCTAACAATTGTTTTGCCATGGAGAAAATTGCATTTATTACAGTTTTTTCTCTAACCGTTTACTGCAGATATATTTTCCGTGGATTTTCAACACCTAAATGTGAGTCGGATAGATAACATTATGCGCATTTGTTTTTTTTTTTGCAAAGGAGAAAGTTTATTTATTACAGTTTTTTCTATAAACATTTTTTACGTTGATTTTAAAAACACATATTTGGTTCCCATGGAAACCTTTTTGTATAAAAATTTGTTTGAACAAAGAAAATTTTATTAATTAAGGTTTTTCTATACAAATTTTTTTATTTAAAGAGCATATTTTAGCTTATGCATAAATATTTGCTAATTATTGCAAAAAAAATTTTGAGTATAACAATATTTAAAAAAAAATTATTTTGTATAACAGTTTTTTTTTACAAAAATTATTTGATATTATATTTTTTATAATTTGATTTATATAAAAATGTTCTATTCTGAAGATTTAGTTTTAAATAATTATTACTATGAACAACATGACGTATAACAGTTAATGTGTAGCAGCATTTTCTTGTGCTAGTTTGTATATGAAAGTATGTGAAAAATATCGTGTACTTTAAATGCAAATTTTTTACATGAGAGTATTTTTGTAATAAAATTTTTTATTATAACAGAATTATTTGCCTATAATTTGATGTATAATAATCTTTGCTTTAGCGTATTTAAGTTTCTTCCCCGCAATAATCGTGTTAAATCAATTAAGCAGAATTGATGCGAACTCAAAAATCTCTTCATGCTCAATTACCCGTGCAGCTGCTAATGTAGGTATCTAGTCGTATTTACGAAGCCACTTATTAGGTGTTAAAAACAAGAAACATTTTATTTTCGCTTCCTTCTTGCAAATAATTTATATTGATTGAAAAAAAAAACTTGATTTTTTTACCAACTATTTTTATATTTTGTTTAGTAGTTTTCTTTTTTTTTTTTGCATACACAATAAACATAAAACTAATTAAATGCTTTAGATTTCAAATATAATTATTGTAGAGCACAGAAAGAGCCAACGTATATTTTTTCAATCCTTGTTTTTTAGAATTTGTGAATTTTTTTTCTCTCTGTTTTTATGTTCGTAACACATCAAACTAATTGACCCCACAAGCAGCTTACAGCAGGAAAGCTACAACTTAAAGACTGGGCCATGCCAGCAAGCACAGCACCAGAAATTTAACAGCAAAAACAACTGCAACATCTACAATTACAATAACAAATAAACAGCATGAGAAACATTTAAACGTAGAGAGACACACAAAGTTAAATTGTATGCAAAAGGAACAAATACATGAAAACTCGGACAGACAGACGGAGAAACAGACAAACAGACAGAGCTACAGGGACAGACGGGTGGACGGACATTCACTGCTAAACATAAAACAATGTTAAAACAGCATTTAATCCACACATTAAATTGGCTGTCATGACAAAACACAGCAACAGAGCTACACAACAATAATAATTACAACAAAACGTGCTACAAATGGAACTCGAAACAAAAAAAAAAAAAGAAGACTCCTAAAAGAATAAAGAAAAAAGGTGCATACACTCTCTAAGTTGTTGTTGCAACAACTTTGGTCAGTGAGCCAGCTGAACAGCCAATTGAGCCCGCATTTAAACATTAATAAACTGAAATTTTGCACTTATTATATATTCTTTACAAGTAAGGCATCGCTCCCTTTGCTCTTGTCTTATCTCTCACCATGAAACTTGGCCCCTCTTTAAGTTAATATTATAACAGCAGCAGCAAGCAGCTCATATGTGGCACAACAACATCCCCAGCATCGTATAGGAACCTACATACTTACATATAAGCAAACTATAATAATATTTAGTTAAATGCTAAAAAGCTTGGACTATAAAAAATATTTATGTGTGTCTTATGTTGGCTGTAATGCAACAAATAATGATTAAATATAATACACAAAAGTATAAACTGGTAATAAGAAATAGAACATCGTCATTTAGCTGAAGGCTAGAGAAGATATAAGCAAACTTACACATACACACACACAAGAAATGCATGAAAGAAGAATTAAAATAAATTTAATATTTTCAACCAGGCGTTCATGGTACGAGCACGTTAGCAGTTTCAAGATTGAAAATTAATGGTTGCATGATTTTGTCTTAGAGACATTAGGAGCATAAAAAATTAAAATGGCTTTAACACTGGAAATTCTTAAATTTCTTTGAAATAAATTTAGTCGTTCAACTCAGCATCACTTTATCACTACAAAGCTGGACATCAATTAAACCAACGTCTGTTAATAAATTATTGAAATAATTTTTTTAAAATAGTAAAAGAACCTTGAATCCCGGATTTTTCCACTCAAACTTGAGATATTTTCAAAATGATGTTTTTCATAATTTCGTAATGAAATATTTAGAAAACATAAAGCGTAAAATAGTTTGTACCCTTGCAGGCTTTCTTTCATAATTGTGATCATAAATCATAATTTTCTTTGTCCAATATCGTCATATCGTAGCCGCACGGCTAATCTCAGTAAAAATGATTTGATATAAATGTCACAATTTTACTTAAAGAATATTTCTCCACAAAACAATTATTCTTAAACACCCGACCTTAGTGTTTAGGCAAGAGACGTGTTAACACCATTATAATGCCGCATATCAGACCTGCCAAAATTCGAAAAATGTGGGAGAGGGTCTATCCAAATTTAAAGATTTGTTTATAATTTTCTCTTATTTCTCCACGAATTACTTTCAATACATTTTTTCTACTTGCCGAGAGTTTAAAAATTTGAAAAATTAACTCATCATCTACTCTACTGCTGACAAAAACTGACGTTCATACAAAAACTCTAAAATGGCTCCCGTTCCTCTTCCCAAAGCATAAGTTACTGCATCGAGGAAAGTGTTTTGAAATGATTGGGATGAAAAAAAGTATACACAAAATGAGCTGCAAATGATTCCCAAATCGGCCTATAAAAAGTGTTTCCAGAATTGTCGGAAGCGAATCGCTAGAAACAAAAAAATGCTTTGATCGTAATTATATTAATAACAATTTTCCGGCTATTTATAAAAGGAAATTTGGTCGATTTTATAACAAATTATTTGAAGGCAATTCCACCTGAATCCTTTTTGGAATTATAACAACTTAAAGCAATTATTTCCTTTTTTCCATACATATCGTGTTGTCAGCTTAAGAAAAATAAAGTTCATCTGATTAATAAAATTCTAAAACGTGTTGCGCATATAAAATTGACAGTCGATTGTCTTGCCTTTCTTAACTTTTCATTTATATTAAGATTTAATTATTTTAGTTTGACGTTGGTATGAAATTTAAACAACGTATAATCCACAGTGTCTCTTGAATAAGTTGAATTTAAAAATATTTTTATGTTATACTTCGTTCGTAGTGCGTTGTTTTAAAACCATATTTCACTTGGTAAACATTTCCTGTTATTTCATGTATGTGGCGTATGATTAATATTAATTTTAATAGCATTTGTGAAAACCCTTAATAACTTTTGATACAACCAACTGAATATAGCATTTTATACAGCAAATAACAGTAAACCTTCCGTACTTGCTATGTGCAAATTAAATTTAAACCAAAAGTTTTTTAAAAGTGCACATTTTTGTAACAAAAACTTCTATATAAAAAATATTATCACACTACTTGTTTTATTTTAATTGTTTAAGAATTTTATTCATCATTGGCAAACTTTAGTTCGATTACATTCTAATTGCTAACACTAACATTTAACCTTGTGTGCCATATTTTGGCGTTCTGTTAAATTAAAAGAGCCAATTGGTTTTTGTTGGTACAGAACATGTCAATGCAATTACATATATGTATGAAAGTGTCCGGTTGTGTGTTTTATGCTGACCCCTAAAGCAGCAATGAAAATAACATCAGCAACAAAATGATAGCACTTTACATCAACAATAGAATGTCAAATTCCCTCAAGGACCATTTGCCACATATTTATAATTTAGTTTTTCACTTTACACATTTACAGTGTCATGTACAAGTATGCGAAGTATAAAATAAAAGTTTACTCAAAATTTTTAATGAAACTAGTTTTGAGCTTAACAAAGAAGGTACCTCATTCGGATGAAGTTCGCAAAATAGCAGTATTTTTTTAATTTAAATGTTTATCTGATTTGTATGTAAATTTAAAATATTATTTCTTAAAAATAATCAAAATCTTAAGATTTGTAGCTAAATATTTGAAAAAAGTAAGATGATTTTAAAGTGCTACATATGTTAGAGACCCAAAATAATTACTTTTTAAATGTTATGTCCATTTGTAGTTTGTTACACTGTTGACAATAATGACTTGCCTGAACAACTACAAGTATCGTATAACATTATTATTTTTTGGCGCTTCATTGAGGCTCACTTCACTATATAGTGTTACTATATACCCTTGTCTGTATATTCATCTACTCCTTCCTTAATGTTTTAATTCATACACCATTTATGAAGCCTCCGCTTATTATGTCGCTTGCCATACAAACTTCTGCTCTATTGTATGTTCGGCAAACATGAGCTTGCTTTGTTGCTATTATTGCTTTTTGTTGTTATTGTTATAGTGAGTGTGGTAATTAATTTCGTATTGTTCATTTTAATTAGTGAACTTAAGTGACAAACTTAACAACAATACTAGCAGCAACAAACAACAACTGCAACAGCAGCAGTAATAGCAGAAAAACAAACAATAAAAATGTTACATATTGTGTAGAAGAGTAGTATAATGAAGTTGCTATATCGTAAGTAATAAAAAACTATGCATATGTACGAAGTGTTTGGAGGTGAAGTGGGTTAATTGAAAAGTGACTGGACAGAAGAAATTATAATTTAATAAATGTTCCATAGCACAGCAATAATACTTAACTCTATTATTTTCCTATAAATGTTTTAGAGATATAATTCTGACCATTTTCTATAAAAACCTAAATCTGAAACAATAATAACTTAATATTGTTACGTAGCACCTACGGCGTATGATTAATATAAATTATTAAGTATTTTCGAGAAAATGCCTAGAACCATGGCAACACACAAGATTCCTTTAGCCAGTAACATTCATTTATTGTGAATATTAACAGTTTAAGATAATATTTATCAATTGCGGGCATCGTCATTAGCGTTTTCGATCTATGTGGCATGCTTTAGATTTAACAACTTCAGGGGCTTGCTACCAAAAAAAAACCTCATAAGAATTAAGTAAAACCGGGCACTCTTCATCAAATAAAGAAACCATGTTTTAAATTGCACTGTAGTATTGGGACTTCATGCTCTCCAGTTCCTATTCATTAATTCGCAATTGCGCAGATCAGCATGTAAAAGCTTAATTTTTGAAATAAGATTTTTCAGCTGAATTACGTTGACAACTGTCTGCTTTAAAACTGTTTTTAAATTAATAAAATCGAGCCAATATGACAGAAGTTATAAGATATTTTTACACACTATCTCGTAATTTATAATAATCATACGCCACCCATACTTTAATAAGAAAATTCAATCAAATCTGCTTGCAAACATTTAAATCTAAATAGATTCATGTAGATGTATTAGATAACATGATACTTATTAGCCACTTTGGATTTAGTATAATTTATACGTAATCTTATTAAGTAAAGAAATATAAATGAATACAAGAGAAATAAGAAATAATATTTTAGTTGACTTGAAGCCTTTTGCAAACCATCGTGACAAACTTAATTTTTTTTTCAAATTTGAAAGTTTTATAAAAATAATTCATGTGTAAAATTTCCGTTGTGACCATAACGCTTTATAATTAAATAACTTTTTAAGCAAAATTTGGCAACATTTTTACTGATATTAAGTATTATTTTATTTTATAAGTGTTCGTGCACTTCACCAAGTGTACTTAATAAAGTAAATTTTAAATAAGCCCTCGCCGCCAAATACATATGCACATTCATTTTACACTAGATTCCCACTTTCCACATATGAGAGTCATTAAGTCAACTTTTGAAATTATAGCTTTCCTCCCTTCTCTCTTTCCGCTTCTGTCACCGTGTAAGGGACACTTTTATTATTATTACAAACTTACTCTCCCTAATAGTATTTAATGTAATTACACTGTCATTAAAATAACAATTATGTAGAAATAAAAATAAAACATAAGTTTGAGTTTGAGAAAACTATTGATTGTTATTTAGTCACTTTGAGTCATTCACACGACAGTATAGAAAAGTTTTTGTTTTCCAAACAATTATTACATTCAATTCTCTTAATAATACTTTCTATTTTTGTTACTCTACTTTGTAGCAGGAGTTCAGAAGTATTCAATAATAAAATTCTCTTTATACCTTTAGTTCAAAAGAAATAAATTAAAGTCTTTATTTTAGTTGGTTCTGTCTTGCTTCGTATACAAAAACCATGCTCCTTCTCATGCTAAGGCTCCACCCCGTTGAAGGTGTTTGCTTGTGCATACGACTATAGGAACATACAATTTTATAGTTAGAGTGCATTTGTGTTTTCACCCAAGAGTTTTGCTTTAAATTGCTGGCATCCTGCTACAATTGGGGAGTAAAACTAGTGATTTTAAAACTTGTACTTCAGGGTTGGTTTTTATGTGACGAATTTAGTTTGTCAATAAAATGCCAGAAATCTAATCTTTTGCATACCTAATGGTAAATATTTCTTGTACACTTTCTGAGAAGAAAAAACACAAATATTATTTTTTATACTGATTTAATAAAAAAAATGGTATTTGTATCTATCCTCTAGCCTCTATCAATAATTTTGCGTATTTTCTTAATGCGTTATATTAGAAAAATTATATGTGTTTTCTTTTAATCAAGGTAAATTTAGCAAACCCCCTTTCTTCACTTTGTAATTTGAAATAAAAACAAAAAGTGGGGCGTATGATTAATATTAATTACTTAGGTTTTTCGAAAAATTAACCACAACTTTATTAAAATTTAAGCAATTAAATCTTAAAATGGCTTTGAAAGAAACCACTTTAAAGTGTTACGCATTTAAATGTCCTGAAGCCTTTTATTAAGGTTATTCATATTTTTAGTGTTTTTAAGACTGTAATTTCTTCGTCATTTTGCTTTACGGCAAAAAAAATCCGAAGTATGAATTTTATTTGTTAAGAATTATTATAGTTTTAATTCTCTTCTACTTCCTTATTTATTAACACATACGCTTTAGTTTTTAGTTGAATCTTACACTACAATTCTAAATTTCGACAATAAATCTATGCTATGTATATTAACTTTAAATAGGCACGGGATTACTGTTTGCATTGGTATTCACCAACAGGCAGAAGAGTATATGTACTCTTTGGGCATGTAGTTTACAGACGAAATTTTATAGCCTTTTAACATTTTAATATAAAAAGACTATAGCAATTGCTTCGTATATGAGATTTATTAATTTCCTTAATTATTTACATAAGGCGTATGATTAATGCTAATTAATAATTTTAACACTTTAAAAGTGCCTAAGTAATAAAAACTATTCTCGTGTAACAAAACTAAGTACTTATAATTATTGAAATAAAAAGTCACAATATCGTCTGTCTTTTGTGCAACAATATCTCAGGTTTGGAAAAATATCTTGCCTCCCGTAGTCTAAGAGTCGAACAAATCGAAAAGCATTAACTCGTCGTTGATATAAGGTGCCAGGCTGGTTAGATTTGTGTATTGACAGTGAATAAAGTTTACCACATAACCAAAGTGTTCAACCGTAATTCAAAATTCCCATCTTAGAGTTGCAACTTAGACCTATTTGTTAAATTAATAACAAATGCGGACCTTCCTGCCTCAGAAAATTTTCCAATATTAAGTAATTTTTTAAATTACTTTTTACTTCACTTTAATCAATAAAATACACTTTTATAATAATAACCACAAATTATTTAATATACTTGTTCCAAAATTCCTTATATGTGCTTGGCATAAAAAAAGTAAAAACTTCTTTATCCTGTAATAAATTTTAAACACAATTATATGTAGATACATGCAAATAGTATAAAAAAGAAGACCACCAAGAATTCCAATTACATTTTAACGTAATTACATTATTTAAATTATGCATATTAGATGTCGCTGCACATATATTTATGTGCATGTAATTTTAAGACTGGCACCCGCACAGTCTCAACCACAAACACACACACATTTAATACAGTTTGTCAGCTAAGCACACAGACAATCATATGAATATGCCACACAACTACTATCATTATGGCTAAGCATATATAATCCTGACAAAATTTAGTCCTCCCTTATGGTTATTACTTTCAAATGTTAAAATAAAAGTATCATATATACAAAGAAATTAAAGCATGAAGGACTTATGTTGTTTTTTTCTACATTTTCTATTCTGACAGTCATTAGCATGTTATTATTATTAAAAAAAATACTTTTTTTTAACAAGTACAGTTTTTTAGGCAGGATTTAGGAGCACAAGAATAGAGTACTGTTTTAACATTTAATTTATTATTGTGGAATATTTAAAACTGTTTATTATAGCTTCAAAAATACCGTGTTTTTCTTTATTCATTTGTAAAATATTCAATATTTTATAAAAAGTCCAATACTAGACGTATGATTAATATTATTTATGACCTTTCAGTGAAAAAGATGTTATAAGTTTATAACCGCTTAAAGCAATTTGAAAATTTGAAAATAGTCACATAGAAAAGACTTGTACAGTATTTTTTATTACTAAAATATAATATAAATATTTTAACTAACTCTGTCATGCAAATCCAATATAATTTTTTTTCTTAATTTTTGTTAAAAGCTGTTTTTAATTATCTTTAGGCTAATAAATTTCTTGTGCTTTAAGAAAATTATTTCACACAGTTTTCTAAATGACTATCTCCTAACAACTTTAATATCAGCTATTTCCTTACTTGCATCATCATCTTACTTTGTTTTTAAAGTGTTTTATTTTTCTATATATAAGACCACTACCAAACGCAGCATGCAACATCAAGAAAACTTTATCAAATTGTTTAGCATACCGGTAGCCGGAGCAAAGCAGTAAAAAAAATCAAACTCAGAAAGTGTTGCATGTAAGTAAACACTTAATAGATTGACACACAATTAATGTTTTAAATTGTCTAACTGCTACTCTTAAATACTGAAGCCAGAGGGGTGACATTAAAATCAGCTTTTTTATGTAAAACTGTTTTTTTTTTGCTATTCCAAATAAAACCGTTTACATGTGATCAATTTCACTTGGGCCCTTTCCATATGTGAAGCTTTCGCTTCAGCTCTTATGGAGTATTATGGAGTTAAATTGGTCTTTAGTCATCTTTAGGCAATAAAGATGCGTTCCAGTGGTATTTCATAATTTTTTTCTGTATTAAGAATTTCGAGGCTGAGGTCTTGAGACTGGTGACTTTTCGTAAATGCAGTATTGAAGGCGTTACTTGATCAAGACTTTGGGCCCGAAACCATTGGCAAAGTAAAATTTCTGTAGTTAATATTTACGACACACAAGCGAAAGGGACTTTTGCGTTGTGTTGTAGCTGGAGATAAAAATGGATCGGCATAGAATAAATTTCAGCGAAAACATGGGTTCACGCTAAGAGTACGTCACGGCCGCTACACAATGGGACCAAGATAATCAAACCATACCGGTCAACAACTAAATGTTCAGTCTAACTATAAAGCGTTGATACGAGGTAGGTCAACTAGAAGTAAAAATGAGTGATGGAATACACAGAATGGCCGGTTTTTTAAGCCTGGAGTGCTTAAGAAAGCCTCAGAGAGACCCAAACCGCACACAACTAATACAACTTTGTGGTCGCTTTAAAATTTATTAGAAAACTAGTTTACCGCATTTTGTAAATCAAGATGTTAAATTTTGTTTGTTGTAATTTATTTACAAACTAGTTCAAATTAAACCCAAGAAAATATTTAATTAATTAGTCGCCTCTCATTTTGAAAGTTGACTCTCATTAGACTTTAATTTCAGTTGGATCTGAAAATTAAAAATTGTATCTTTATGCATTTTGTGCAAGATGCATAACGTAGTATTAGCAATGTTTTCAACTCGTATGCGAGTATCTTTTATGTAAGAGTGTGTGTGTGTGCCTGTGTGTGTGCATGTCTTTTCTTTCATGCAATTAGAAAGTTGATTGACGGAAATCGATAAAGAGGTGGTGGGAAGTGCAAAAGAGGATCTTTTATTAACACAGAAGACAAACGAACACATTTATTTTTTTAATACAATTTTAATAAGAGTCTTTTTAGCATTGTTAATGTAAAGAGTTTAATTTTCAGTCGTGAATTTTTGTGCCATTACTGCTTGTGCGCCTGTAACCATGCGTGGTTTAAGTGGGTCATTTCAATGTTTAAGCATGCAAATGTTCACTTATTTTTTCTCTGCTAACTAAACACAGTATAATATAACATATGCCAGTTTTTTATAATAGTAATTTATTTCTGTTTTTTTTTTCTCAACGTCATGTTCATTAAATGATATGAAATTTAACTTAAATATAAATTGGCTTTTACAAATTTCTTTTCTTGCCATTAATTTATGTTTTGAGATGAGAAAGTTGTCTATTTGTGTGCCTTATTGTGGGGGCAATTTATGGCAACAAAAAATATGTATTGATAATTATAACGAAATCTTGTAATAAATTTATGTGTAAAAACAACATGTTGTTGTATTAGTGCCGGCATAAATGTAGTCATAAATTATGAATTATTTTGTAAAAAGTAGGCTTACAAAATTAAAGACTTAATCGTGCTAAATCTTGCCTGCATGAACCAAGCTCACTTCGAAGCTCTAAGGATTTTTTTGAAGTATTTACTGAAGGTTGTAAAATATAATAGCAAAGCTAAGATATTATATCGTCGTAAGTTAAAAACCCCTTAGCGCATGTTTTAAAGCATCTTAAAAGAGTATTCTTGTTTTCTAAGCAATTGGAAATTTTTTTTGTACAAATGTAAAAGAGCATTTTTTATGAAAATTACTGTCAAAAAATTTACTCAAAAATAAAAATATTTTACACATAAATGGCTGGATCACATAAAACCATAATAGTACCAATAGTACCAATGATCACTTATGGCGGTTGAAGGAAGAAACATTACAGGCCTAGGTGATCCTCAACAAGGTACATGGGATAGCCTGCTTAGGCTATCCTTAGGAATGATCACTGGACTCAATCCCCTGCATCACGCAGTTAAACGAACAACATCTAATGTGGCCTTAAGACTACCGAATCTAGTCCCTTTTAGCGAAGTCAAACTTACTGGGCATGCAAAGATTCTGGATGTCATCTGAAAGCCTTCTTGTCTGGCTGACTCAGATAAGATGAATAGAATACTTAACTTATCCAAACAGTTTAAAGTGATCATCATTGAATGGTCAGATTAAGATAATATTAGAATAGGACTCACAGTTTTAATGTACAGATTGGTCAAATAGGCAAGATGGTAGTGCTGTGGCGGGTATTTTAGAATCGCATTTATAGAAAGTAGTTTCAATGAACTCTGTGCTAATGGATGTCTACTTAGGAACACTTGCAGTACCAAAATATTCATTTTCTTGGACAGACATGCTTTAAAATCGTTACGATACTGCTTCTTCCAAACAAAGTTAATCTGCGAGTGCCTTAAACTTCTCGTTATCCTAGCAGCAAGGAATTCAGTTGCTCAGGTCCAGAATCCTTCTGTGAACTGAAGAATAGCTTTGCCAATAACCTATTATGAAAAGAGAAAAAAATGGGTCGAAACAACACATTGACCCCGGAAGTATTAAGGTAGAGGCTCTTCTAAATCTCAGCAGTAACGATATCAAACTCTCTCCTTAACTGTTAACTGTTAACAGGACAATGCAGGCCTTATTAGCACATGATTAAAATAGGGGTGGTAGAAAGTAATTCCTGCGGACTCTGTCAAGAGGAATATGTTTAGCACAATTGTCCTCCCTGGTCCCAGACAAGCTAGTAAAAATAAATCCCACAAGCATTGATCTAGTTGGGCATGAGGCGGAACAATTGACCCATTTGCCCCAGATTGCGATGCTATTGTAGCCTAAAACTAATAATAATTTTGTTAATTAAATACTAAATTTAAATTGGTTTTATATACTTTTTCTATTAATTAATTAAATGAAGAGATAAATAAATTCATTAAATCTGAAGCTGGAACCAAAGATAAAGGAAGAATATATTTCATAAACAGCTAAATATTTTTTTTAGTGTTTAAAATAATTTTTTTCTAAAGCTTAATTTAAAATAGAGTTAAACTGTTGCAAGAAAAGTTCGGCAGGTATAAATATTATTCTCTTTGGGATCCTCCCATATTCTTTCAATCTTATGCTCCTCCCTCTTTCCGATTATAATATAAAAATCCATTTTATTATATTAATTAAACATTATGCTAATATCACAATTAAATAATTCAATAAGTTTTCCATTGCACGACTGCAATTTACCATCTCTTTTATTCATTTCATTTGCTACAGACAAATGAAATATAAAATGTTTTTGAAATAAAACTAAAGCAAATAAAAAAAAATAACTGCAAAACGTTGGTATGCATGCAACCAGGGATGGGAATTTTAATGTTGTTGTCTATTTAGTGGTTTCAAAACCGCCGGACTGGCAAGGCTGTTCCTTAGATGTTAAATATCTGTTTCTTGCTTTAGTATTCCGACAGGGTGTTTTGATGTAGATTTTTGAAACGACTTTCAATCATCCCTTTTCCTTTAACAACCGAAGGACGCGTGAACATAGTTAAAACTTAGTACAAAATGGGTGGTTTAAACGAAGGCCACTTATCGAGCATAACGGAATGATAATGGTCGTTATAATTGACCTACTGCACAGGTACTGGGTTAGAATCTAAAGAAATTTGAAGGGAATGGAAGTGTTAAAGTTGTGGTCAGACCTGTGCTTTACCGCAATGTGCTTACTGTAGAAAATATCGCGTCTGATAGTGAAATTGTGTCAGATAATACGACTTTCTCGATTCCACAGCGTTGTCAGCAGTGCCGCCCAGCTATCAGCTCATTATTTTGCATTTGGATTTGCATCTCCATACAGGTAAAGTCCAACTAACGCAACAATTAGACTGTCTGACCATTCCAAATGCTACAGATATGCTAATTGAGTGCTAGAGCACTCAACAAGAACAATTGCGGCATATGGGGCTCAAAATACCAAGAAGTCATTGTAGAAACGTCACTGCTTCCGGCAAAAGGGACTGTTGGGTGCGCATTATGGTCTGGAGGTGTCATTGGGCCGTATTTAAAACCTTCAGTTAAACGATTTTTTTGGGCCTGCAATAAAAAGGCTATAAGCTGGTGTATATGTGGTTTCACGTGCCACGAGCCACACATTGGGTGTTGTTTTGTAACCGTTGTAAAGTTACTGAAATATTCACTCAACTGAATGAATTCGTTCGTGAGCGATGCAAATCCATTCCTTATGTGATATGAACGAAAGAAGAAATTAGTTTTATTCCCGTGGAAGAACTAGCAAACTACCGCCTTAAACTATTTGGTAAATTTACTCAACAAAATTATCGAGTTTTTATTCATTTCCTCTACTCGTGCTCCCTTCCCTGTTTTTTTGTTTTTATGTTGAGGTTTACTCAAGTACTCTGCCAACCAACTAAATGCCAATACTCTATATTTTTGGATTTATTTATTTTTATTATTTCTATGAAACTTTTTTTAATATTTAAATTTAAATTGTAAGTTTTTGTTGTTTTTTGTTTACTCACAATTAAATATTTGTTTTTTTTTTCTTTTGCACTTGTTAGTGTTTTTTATACACTTTAGCTTAACATATTTGGCCGTTGTTTCACTTACCATTGTTGGCAGTGGTGACTATTTACAAATAGTTATTAAGGCAATGTGTATTAACAAATGGCTGTTGCACCAATTGTATTGGCGGTGGCTTAAACTGTTAATCCTCCCATTTGTTTTTTTTTAAGTTCTCTGGAAAAGTTAAAAATATTTCTACAGGCTCTTACTTACAAAGGCGGAATTTATGTTATCTAATTGTGAATTTTATAACAGTTTTGTCAGACATGTTTACCAAGGCCTATCACCCGCAACAAACTTTATATATAGGTAAAGAAAAAAATATGGTTGTGGTAACCATAATCTAAAAGCAACATATTATGATAGAATTGTATATGTAAGTGGTTGCAAATAAATTTTTGTTATTATTGAAGGTTATAATGATCACGAGAGAAAAGACAAGAAATTACGTTACTTGTTGGCAGCGGCTAAGCTTCGAACACATGCGACTAAAGCCATCGAATGTTTAACAGTCAAGGCGTTAACCACTTAAGCCACAGTAGCGTCATACTTTGATTATACACCAAACTAAATTTTTATAATATAACTGTTAAGAACATTTTATGATTAGATTTATTATATTATCTCTGTATAGTTAAAAATGTTTTTTTATTAATTTGTTACCAATGTAATCTGTTGGATAAGAAGAGGCGTCTAGCCAAGCACAATATATCAATTTTTTATAGTCGCTGATGCTCATCTTATTGTAATAAATTAAGTACGAGAGCGTCGGGATGAACGAGTAGTTTGTTTACGTATTCGCTTTTAATTCTTCATGGAATTCTTAATGAATATTTTAATTTCCTATATACCACGGTTCGCAGACGATCAGACGTAAACTCCTAGACTGTCTTCAAAAGTTTGATGCACAAGCAGTACCCCACAGCTGAATGCCATATGTATTTCAAAGCCAAGTTTGAGTAAGAATTTATTAGCCAGTGTAGTTGATTATTTCGACGTTCAATGGCCGTATTGTCGCCCAAATGATGTGAAAGCAAGATAGGTTGCAACAGCGGTATTTGTTATTGTTAGCTTATGAATTGGGGACTGAAGTTCTTCAGATGCTCCTTTCGGATTTTAGTTAAGACTTATAAATGCAGTTCAAATGTTAACAATAAATGGTTAATTGCTACTATAGAACTCCCAGTATAAAATATTGTTGTATAGAACATAATATGGTTGCCGTAGATATGCCACAATTTTTATTTCCATGCACATTTATACGGATATGTCAATCATTTCTATAAATAGGTTTCCAATTAGTTCGGTTACATATTCATAGTCTATAACGGTCAAGTTCTTTTGGTGGCTTCTGTTATTTATTATTCAGTCATTGTTGATAAATCGCCATATCAGGTTACGCGATTGAGCCTTACGTTCGACTGGTTGTTTGGATGAGTAATCTAATTTTAGTGAGAGTTGATAACGTTTACAGTTGACACAAAATTAGTAGAAAAGACACAAAGAATGTTGAAAACATGCGTAGCTGCATAGAAATAACTTTTACTGTATTCAAAGTTAACATATCAAAACAAATTTTCTTTCTTAATAGAAGGAATAAAGAAAAGGATCTTGAACCTAAAGATGAAAGTTACTTAATATTATTAATTGTAGTTCGACAAAGTTACGTCAAGAAATAAATTTACAAATCGCCAGACACGGCGAAACAGAAATTTTTAGATTATTTCACACGGCCATCGATGAAAACCTGCAAAGATCTATGGCTTGGTTCATAATTGAAAGCACTGGAGGAAGCCAATATATTGACCCTACCTTTTCTCAACGGAATCTGATCTAATTCTCACCTGGCCATTTTCTTATATTGAAATCACACCTAGAAACAAGCTGACATGGACAATTCGGCCAGGTATTTTATAAGAATCCATAAAATCTGTATCTAAAAATAAAAAGGTCTAAAATTATACCTCCCCCTGAGATGTCCAGCACAAGTGTTAAAAAACTACTTAAAACTTTGATACAATTTAAGAGGCAACTACAACTTGCAAATATATTCTATTAAGTTTTATTTTTCGTTATTTTGCAGTCTTTGTTGTTGTTGTAGTTTGATTAGAAAAACTACATCTACAACATAAATTTTCTGTCATTTACATTATCCACAACATTTACATTTGCAATTAAATTTGTTTTTTTTTTTATTATTTCTCCAGCATACATATTCATTTCTTCTCTTAGATGTAGTTTGCCTGCCCTTGCTCACTCTCTAACAAACTCTTTCGGACACAAAACCTTGCGACTGCCAGTATTGGGGCTAAAATCATAGAAAATTGCTTATCATAGAAATTAAAAACAAATGTAAATCCAAAAATCCTTTAAATAATTTTTTATTGTTGTTGCTGACGCTGCTGCTGCTGCTGCATTTGAAAGTTTCTAAAACATAATATGATTACTATTGCTAGGGCCAACACCAAACTCTTAGCAAAGCACCACTACTCTTCCCCCATCACTCTCTCTCTTACTTACTCTCTCTGTTTCTCTTTAGGTGTGTCATTCCCTCTTAAACTTTTTCAGTTTTGTTTGCTAACCCAACACTCCCACTCATTTTGGCAAATATGTAATTTGAAATTGGTTGTACTTATTTAGCATTTGCATAATAATAATAATTTTGTGCTTTTCATTTTGCGAAATATGTGCAAATTGTTTATTTAAGCCAAAAACAACAGCAATAACTAAAATAAATTAAAAATAAAGTTCTTAAACCAAATTAAACTGTGGCCATGTTTGTTGCAATATTGCACTACATAGTAAATGAGCAAGAACTTTTAGTATTTCTTCCAGCTGCCCCTAAAAGTAGACTTTAGTAAATCCATTTCACTTAAGAAGCTGTAGAAAGACTGGCAATATTTTAATATATTCTTTTTTTAATCCCTCAATTTGTCCCTTAACCCTTCTCCCACGAATAGTTTTTAGTTTGCAACATGTTTTATTTATTTCAATTTAAAGGCATAATTACGATATGGCTAAAAATTCAATATGGCTAAAAGCAGATTTGTTACAAAAAAGTGAAATAAAAATTTTAAAGTACTTTTCTTGCAGCCTAGAATTTGTTAAAATATAACTAAGATCAACTAACAGGGCTGTGGGGATGACAAAACCCACTCATCCTATAAGAAGTTTTGAAAAACAAATATATTTTAATAAATTTTGTTTAAAGTCTCAAGAGATTTTCTTCCTGCCAAAGGACCAAAATTTAACGATTTTATTTTATTAGTTGAATAATTATTATTTGTATAATAAATAGTCAAGACCATTCTTTGTTGTCACTTTTAAGTTCGTAATATAAAGCCGATTTAAACAAACGGTATATCAGTTGAAGGTATTAGTGCACAAACTATATTTTATTTGAATCGGTTGAGGTTTTTAGAAGTTATAAGCGGTTGGAAATTCTACTACTACTCACACAAATAATACATAATGTATGCAGCAGAAAAATAAGATCAAGTGTTAATTGTCTAAAAGCTACTAGTACAATTACTAGCTGAGCATGCACTAGTGCAATCGGGGTTAGCGCTTATTATAGAAAACTACTAGTGCTGATGAGTACTTGCAGTATTTCGCAGTATTGCACAGAGCAACGAGAGGTGTAAACTTTGACGTTAGAAAATTGCTTTAATCAGCTTTTTTTGCCGCGGGCAATCCCTAAAGAAAGAGACACATATAACATTAAAAATAATGCGAATAATAATCAAAACAAAAGCAAAAACCAAAAAATTAAAGAATGAAAATTAAACTTATCTTTTAGTATTTACAGCATAAGTTTTATCTTCTAAGTTTATTTAAAATTAATTCAAACTTTTTAAGCCTTTTTTACCTTTGTGCATACGTTTTTTTATTAATGGGCAGAAAAATAATTTCAAATAAAGAAGAAATATGTAACAAAAGAGAATAGGAGCGGTCAATCATTTAAGAAAGAGACTGACAGAGAAAGAGATCACTATACTCTCGTGACGTCTCTGTTTAGTTTATTATTTCAAGGGCACCACTAGCAGATTAGTAGAGTTTGTCTGTAACGGAAAGCGATTAGGGTATTTGTGGGGGACTTTTCTATATAAAAGAATTCGTATTAAGCTGGTTTCAAAGCACACAATGAGATCGAATCGGACTAGTATGCATCTAGCACCATAATCTCATTCCGATCAGTAGTCATACACAACTTGTCACTATTTATTTTATTATTTATTGCTGTTATATTATACTGTATTACAAGTTGATTTTCCAGCTGAAACTACGTTCGGTTCCCCAGACTAATACTACCGTATGACTACAGCTATTTTGTTAACGAAACTAATACGGTGAATGTATAATTGTCTACTAGGCGACAGCAAATACAAAATAATTTCGAGAGGCCTTGCCCTCGACAAAATACGAAGAACATAAACTACTTTCGGGAGATATTATATTTTTCTGACATGCGATAAAAGTTCCTCCTTTCGTGGTCAAACCTCCACACTATATCCAATATTTAGTATAAACTAAATGAGAATTATGATCTATAACATATATTTTGGATTTCTTAATATGTTGCTTACCATGGTACTAATTAGGTGGGCGTAGTTACAGTATGTGATCTACCTATTACTAATATTTGTATGTTGGTTTGCAAATCGACACGTAAATATTTCACAAGACATATTTTCCAGAAGTATCGGATCTGAAATATAAATCGATCTACTAAAAAAACTCAGTTTTGATAAAAATTTCGATAATACGATTCAATTTTTTACTCGTTTGCAAGCCATAAATAATATTAAGAATTTTAAAATACCTCTCCGTTCGTCGGTAACAAATAAAATATTTTCGGGCAAAAGAGCTTGTGAGAAAGAGAAATCGTGGCGCTAGAAGCATAAAGAACAAGTTTCTAAGGAAGAATTTTAAGTGTCTTACAGTTGATTTTTAAAAAAATATTCCCGCTTTTTAAGACAGGCTATGACAAACAAGTTATGTATTTTGATGATCTCATACCTAACGAGATTGCAATTATAGTTTGTTTATCAAATGAAAGAGATAAGCAGAACTTCGTTTTAATATAAAATTTCGAAAAATAAATTTAAATAATTGAAATTATTTTGAAGGGTACTTTTGAATTGGGAAATCACTATGGAGCTGTTTACTCGTTGCCAGCTTAAATCGACTTAAGCACTTATTCCTTATTGCCACAGACAAGTAAACCGAAAATTCGGAAAAGTCAAACCCGAGTCGGGTTCGCATTGAATTGAATAGGAATGTTGACGTCATGGTGCTTTTGCATACAAAACAAAAAGGCTATTCCCTATAAGCGTCCGTGGTTTGGCAATTGGGGGGGCTTTATTTGTATTTATGATCTTTACCAGCGGCCAACAGGAACCGATCTTATAAAAGATACAATTATCTCACTAGGCCAAGAATCACATATAATAGATTTGAAAACACAATATTATTTACGATTTACAAACTCGTCTAACAAAAAAGAGGTGCAATTTGGAGTTGACTCTTTTTTAAGATTTCTTATTTCAGAGGACGGTATACTGAAGCTAATAACAGAATTTAAAAATAAACAAACGTGTGCCGAGAATGCTATAGTCCAGCATTTTCTTGCTAATATGTTCAGCTTATTTTAAAACCAACCGCCTTAACGACGCGCAATTTTAAACCCGTTTTGAATGCCACATATCGCTTCTTAAGCCAGACGCCGGTGCATATATAAGTTCGTGATAGCTCCAGCGGACAAGCACTATATGTGAGCCTATGTTCCGAATTCGGCCAAAATAGAATGAAAAACACCGTTTTTCTACACACTAAAATTTATATAAAAAGTGAGCCTTGGTTTTTTTGTTCTTATTTATCGAAAAATAAAAATGCTTGTATTTTCTAAAATATTTTCGGTGAAAACACATTGAATTTCTTCAAAATTCTCAGTTAAAAAAATTTATAAAACGATTAGCAAAAAAATTAGCAATAATTATAAACTCATCCTACCAATCCTACAAAATGGCTATGGCAGTTTTAAACCGAGTTTTATTGTTAAACGTTTGCAAGTGGCCAGTTAACTATAACGTTGTTTCACAATTAATTACACAACGTGCAAAAGGTACTACGGCAGAATCAAATAACAAGGTTGACAAATGCTTCATACCGTCTGAAGTTAAATGTGGTGAAAAGTTTAAAAAAGCCCCTTGTGATCTCGATCCAAGACCTAAAAAGGAAGTCGTGGAGGTGCCGAAACCGCCTGAACACAAAGATCAACAAAAAGCCATTCGTATCAAGCGTAGTGTTTACTGTTGTGGTGATCCCTGTCCCTATTCTCTAGCCAGATTCGATAAACTCTACTATAAGCGTTCAGATAAGGCTCAACGCGTTTATCAACAAACTTGGGACGAGTGTCCCGAAAGGGTCATTAAACCAAAATTGCTATGTATACAGGAACGCATTAGGGCGAAATTCGAGAAACGTCCACCCAAAGAACGTCCTCAGACGGCAATGAAGCAAGATATATGCTTGCAGAGCAAAACCAAATGCCCCCATTTACAATCGCCTAATTGTAAAGCTGGTCGCAAGCCACCCGATTGTTTGACGCAAAGAAAACCAGCTAAATGTGATAAACGCACCGCCCCTTACCCCTCATTTTCAGAATGTGTACGCGGCCGGCCACGAAGTACACCTCCTATCGAATGTCAATGTCTAGTTGTACCTTCAGTATGTGAAGTATGGGCCGCTCATCACCGAAAGACTGCCATAAAGAAGCAAATTTCAACTTAGAAAATTTTCGGCGCATCGTTCAGAAAGTAATTTTTTTCCCAATTGTAATTTTATTTAAAACCTAAAAAAAAATGTATTGTAATAAACTGCGTATTATATTTAAATTATAAAAATGCTGACAGATTATTAAAATAATGGAATTTCCAGTTGAATTTCTACTGTTGCAGCAGTAACGTAAAATAGTAAGGGGGGTTACTGCATAATGGGATTCGAAACGAAAATGATGCGAACTTTGTCAGTAAAGTTGGCGATTTTTAAAGTCATCGAAAAAATGGATAACATGTGGAAGCTTGTAAGGTTCCAAAAAAAAAACTATTAACCCGTTGGGAGCCTGCTAATAGACAAAAGTAATAAAATGTTTGAATAAAAATCGCGCAATTTTCGAAGCTTTTTAATGCGAAAATAAAAGTAACATTTGATTTCATTTTATTGGCAGTTATGTTAATTTTAAAAATTAACTTTTAGGAAAATTTCACTACAAAAGGAAAAAAAAATTAAACCGCGCGACTTTTAAAATAGCAATTATCTATTTTGCTTAAAAAATCTAGCGATTTTTTTCAACAAATTTTATTCTATTTAACTATTGGGGGGTTCCCAATGGGTTAATTGTTTCGGTAGATAACAGACCAATAAATAATTAAAAAAATGGTTAGAAACGGTTAATTTTTTGCGGCAAGAAATTTAATAAATATCGCGAATTATCTATAAAAACTTTTTGAGGTCCCTTACACCGATATGAGTTGCCACCGGTTTTTTATGTAACCTCTTCTTGGTGAAACGATGCTTGGTACTCCGCAAATCACTTTTTTTCAAGTAACGATTTATCGCATTGAAAAATATTGTTTTTGTTTCTTTGTTTTCATTGTGTCATTTGCTTTTATTCAAATTTATTATTGGCCACTTGTTCACCATTTCATTTAAGTGATTTTTTTGTGAAATAAGCGATTTTATTATAAACGTGTTTGCTTTCATAACCATCAATAGTTTTGTAAAATAAATAACTTTTTGTATGAAAATTAAAAAATAAAATTATTTAATTTCTTTGCGAGAATGTGCGGAAGAGGCCCATTGTAACGGGTTGATTCTTAAGCAAATGTACAGAAATGACTACACAAAACTAGTAGTGACCTTGCACTGCAATGCTTATGGTGTGAATACGTTTGAGAATGTTTCGGTCTTTAGGCAGGCAAGTCGCCCAAATATATTTTCTGAGAACTCCGTTTTTTTTCTCATTTTTTTATTTTGAGATTTTTCTTGAATTTTTGGAAAAAGAACTATGATGACCACTAATTGGCTTTTTTCATTTAGTCAAACAAGTTCGTTGTGTTTTTTTTTTTTTTTTGTAAAATTGAAGATCGTTTTTGCATACTTCCATGTAAAATCCAAATACTGCCACTTAAAATGATACGACCCAAAATCGAAGGCTACAGTTAATTTATTAACAAGATACTTTTCTGACTTAAAAAAAATATCCATACTTATAAAACTCTATACAATTATCTATAGGGATAATGGCATCAGAATATCTGAAATTTTATGTTAACAAGATTTACAGTCTTGTGGCAGCTGCCTTTGTGAGTGTAAATCTTGATGACATAAAATCGAGAAAGATGCGGAAATTTTAAATATTTTAATTGGGTTTGAAATATGGTCCTTCCAATTGGGGCGGCCAGTTTGGTAAGTTTGGTGGCAACTTGAATATTTGTTTACGCCTTAAATATTTATAGGCAACACAAGAATATGGAATTTTCAAGCAAATGCATTCGTTTGGCGCTGGAGGTGGTATATAGGGATGACAGCTTTCCGAAAAGGCTGGGAAAGGACAACATCTCTTTTTGCAATTAGAAAGTCCTCTTTCTTTATTACAGGTGGCAGGGAAACGACCGCGTATACAACATGGAACCACGGTGCGTGGGCATTTGCCAGTTGAAGTAAACGATGTCATTGTTTTAAAATCAAATTCGCAAGCGGTAAGAGGACACCGCTTCTTTTCCCGACGATAAAAAGGTGGTAGTTCCGTAGTCTCATTACATGCTCTACGTGGACGCGGTTTTAGCGGTGGAAAATCCACCCAGGTTTGTTGGCATTGCATCTCGGCTTTGTTTTTGGGCTTATAGTAGAGTGTATCAAAGCGGGGCAACAATTCAGGACAAGGATTACCACAGCAGTCTGCTGGATATTCCCAGGCAGAAGTTTTTATATTCATACGTTTCTCCGATTTCATATCTTTTTTAACAAATTCCTTAGCTCCTTTTTCATAGCAGGGATCCCTGGTTAACCTGTCGCTACCACAACAATAGGGCAGTTCTGGACACACATGTTCCGGAACTTTGGGGCAATTACAAGAAGCCTTGGGACAATTCGGTATCCTGGCTTTGCAAACGGGCTCACAATTCTTTACGGGAAATTTCGTTTTGCAGGGTACTGCTCCGCCGCACTGTTTACCTATTGCATTGGCATACGCCCGAAAAGTAGCTGCCCCTATAGAGTCTAATCCACTTGCCAAACATCTCGCGATTAATGATGAAAACATATTGTTTTATAAGTATTGAGATTTCTAACAATTTTGTTCAATAACTAGCAAATTTTTTAATTTCTTTTTTAACTAAAATGCAATGGATTTTTTTTTTATCAAATATATTTATGTACAGGAATTTTTTTTATAACTTTAGCTTTTAGATATGTTTTTGTGAAATGGGAATGTAGAGGAATGGCACATAATTTTATTTTATTTGTTTTTTTTTTTGTTTGTTGTTAATTTTTACAGATTTTTATTACTACTTGTGGTAGGGCTGTTAATTAGCTTGACAATGCGAGGAGCCAATTAATTTGTATGATCAACGAAGTGTAAAGAAACTGAGAATAAGCAAAACTTGCTCTCACTAAGAGATAAAAATATAAAAGTACGGAAGCAGCAACAATCATATTTCTATACAACAAACATTTAAATGGTTTGACAATTTACCCAATCTACTCAGAGAAAAAGTGTGTGCTGTTTCGTGCAAGAAGGAGAAGAATACTATTCTATATTAGCTTTAGACGATTTTAGGGAAAAATTTTTTTTTGCCACCTTTTGTGCACTGCGTTGGCACTTGCAGTCCGATCATAACATATCGTTGTTACTGATTTGAAAACGGATTTAATTTGGTTCTATGTGGTTTTTCAATGGCAATTCAACTTCTCGATACAACCTCTGATATTTCGGATACTTCCCTTTTATTTTTATTATTTAAAGTAGGGATATACCGAAGCAGACCGCTTGCTTTATGGGTCCCTTTTCGTCCCTCTTCAAGCAACCTATTTGTAATTCTCGTCTACCTTACTTTCATTGAGTCTCGTGCTAACACTAGCCCTTACTCTTGACTGTAGTGATTTCAGACTCTCTACTGTTGTAGACCTTCTTCCTCATCACAGAGTCAGAGTTTTAATTGGTAGCATTAGGTCCACCATTTAGTAATAAATCTGTCCGCGGTTCTAAGCATTTGGTTAGCCAGTACTCCCACACAATGTGCGCTTCCGTATCAGCCTCTTCGTAGGAGTACCTCGGGAGACTGACCTACCACTTGCCTGGTTTTCTTGGCAATCTCTTCCAGACTTCTCCCTTGAAAAAGATATTCACCCACAGACAGTTCCAAGTAGACGAGTAACTCTGTGTTAAAACTTAAGATTGACTGGTATCGAGAGTTCGCATACCAAAAACCAAAAACCGTCTTGGCGACGCATCTCTGGCGTATGCTGTTCTACCATAAATACGGCTTTTTTCTAAAAGAGTGCTAACTTTTTTCTGCTCGACTTACTCAGCCAGACTTCTAGCAGAGACAGGAACCTGCTATCGGCCGCCGCCATGAGGAAATATAAGTTAGAACTTCTGACATTGCTTTCAGCTACGGATAGCCATACCTTTGTGCCTGCCAGCTGACGGCCGATAGTTTCTCTTTCTAATAACCAATTTATTGTCTACTATGGGTTAGACTTCCTAAAACTACGTAATCCCGGGTTAAAAAAATGTTAATTTTTCCCCACTTTTGAAATGCCGCCCAGTCGAATTCTGAATAATTAAATATTTAATAAATTGCTGATTTGCTAGTAGTTATGTTTTCTCAATAGCACGAGCCTTAAACTGCAATTTGATATAGCGCTTGCACTTTGTGACGATGGCTGAGCAACTTCGGGGTATGTGGCGACGACGGTGGCGCTTGAGAATTTTTGGTGGCTTAAGTTTTTGATAGATTTTTTTTTTGGAAATTAAGTGATAAAGAAGTATAAACCAGATTGAATAAAAGAAATTGATAACCGATGATTGTTGCACGGTGGCCGTTGTTGTGCCAGGGCAAGCTGGAAAAAATATCTGCCACAGCGCGCTGTCAGTGGCGAACTAGTTAACTTGTTTAAGTACTTAATATTTGATTCTTGATTTGATATTCCGACAGGGTGTTTTGATGTAGAATTTTGGAAAGAATTTCCGTCATCCCTTGTCAAGTTTGGTTTGGAGACAAACCGGTTTCGGAGAACGAAAAATGACACTGAAGATAATACATAGCCGAGACCGGTTTGTCTCCAAACCAAACTTGACAAGAGATGACGGAAATTCGTTCCAAAATTTTTCTTAATAGTTGTTTTTTGTATTATCTTTCGTTGGCTTCTCTAACAACCCGGGTAAAATGAAAGGTCTTAAGTAAAGATGGATTACATTATCACACAAGTCTTATGACATGTCGAATTTTTGTGAGGACGAGTGGCACGTCGAATTATAATACGACTGTGAAATTTCCATCTTAAACTTTTCCACTCTAGGACTTTCCTATTTTACTTACACTTTCGACAAGTCGATCTAATAGTGTTAAAGGCGTTTAAGCAAGGCTTACATACTATCTTTGAAAATACTACGATTTGACTGAAACCTTATATTTCAAGCAGTATCATGTTTATTCCAACCATGTTGTTGTTTCTTTGCGTATAAAAACTTGTTCTAAAAAAACAGTATCAATTAGAAGTGTTGTTCCGTTCAATTACCTACTTGTAAATTTGAAATATCTCCGTTATAAAGATGACGTTTACAACCTTTCACCTTAAGCACTGCAAACATTTACACAAGAGTAACTTGTTCATTTAATTGAACATTTTACCAAATTAAATGTATTAACGAATTTAACAAACACAAAGAACAACTTCACAACAAACACCAACAAAAACGAACAAAAAATATCAAGTTAAATCAAATATCTCAAATTTAAATCGATAAAAGCAAAAAACAAACAAAAAATACTTCTTAAAATTGCTTCAAAACGTTAAACAAGTGAATTAGATTTTCAGGTCGGTCTTTAACGATGTGTAACCTAATTTTAGATTTTGGCTACGAAATTGAAGAAGAAATTTCATTTGCATTTTGTGGCTCAAGAGTTGGCTCTTTATCTACAATTACGACGCTTTATGTCTTGTTAACCCACAACGTTTGGTATTTAATCTAAAAACGTTTAGTAGTTTTGTTAAGTATTTATTCATTTATTTATTTTATTTTAGCCAAAATACATTTGCTTGTATGCATTTTGCGTACAATACGAGTAAGTTAATGATCTACAAAAGATTAAATGTTTGTTTTACGTAAATGAGCTTAACAAGTAAAAATGATCTAGAAAACAGGCTGCCTAAACAGCTTTAAATTTCCTAATTGCCTGCTTGCATGCGTGTGGATGTGTGTATGTGTGTGCGTGTATGAGAAAGCATTTATGAAATAGCAACTACAATGACAATCTTAACACCAACAATTAAACAGAACCAACGAAAGGTGTCTGTCTCCCCTGTCGCCTAATTAAAATGTGAAAACATAACGTTACAATGTTTAAGATCAAATGCTTTGAGTTGATAACAGATTGTGTTTGAAAAATAAAAACAAAACTTATACGAGCAGTTTGGCGATCAAAGCATAAAAATAATTAAACATTTGAGGGTGACATTAGAAAAATACTCTTAAGACAATAAGAATGTACTTTTTTACCATTACGGTACCATTATTTATATTTACTACAAACTGATACTTAAAAACAAATCAAAAATAGATCAAAAATTAAGGAGAACAATATCGGAATTAATGATGATATATGTGAAAAACTTTAAAAGTAAGCCGCGGTAGTACTACGGTACTAACAAGGTCGAAAATGTATCAAAAAAAGTACAATTGTACCATAAATTCAATGCCAGTGACAGACAGACGAAGTTTGTTACCATTATCGTCGCACTGTATCACCGCACACCCTAGGTACAAATTAAATGGAGCATTTTAGCACCCCTTATCGACTTACTGCATTGCCGACGCACCACATCGCCCAACAAAATGGATAATTTTTAGTACTGTATTATCGACGCATTTTTACAAATGCAACAAAAAAAATTAAACTCAAAACATATTAACAAAAAAATTACTAGCATATTGAGGCGCACAAGAACTTTACATGGGCCTAGTTTTACCATGAAAGCTTGCCGAGATAGGAAGGCGTAAAAAGTGCATATTTTGGTACATATTCACTGACTCACTGACTGACTTACTCACCAATATTATGAAGCATTTTCGCTGTAGCTAGAGAGCTAAAATTTGGTATACAGGTAGGCCTTGGAGAATAAGTAATAAGACTAATGAGCACTTTTCGTCTAGGGAACCAGGGTTCCCTCTGTTTGTGTGGAGCATTTCCGCTATAGGAAGAACTTAGTCCTTTTCACGACCACAATTTTGATGGGAACTTGGGCTTATTTTCAGATTTATGTTTTTGTGTGGATTTTTTTTTTCACTTGATCAACAAATCACAATGCAAGTGAAATGCTACAAGCTTAAGAAGTACATCTTCTTGTTACGCGAACTAGCTTTGGGTGCGTTAATTTCTATTTATTTGGGCTTTGTTTAAAAAAATAATTTTAATAATTATTTTTCAAGGGTTATTTTTACTTTTTGCGTTTTATATTTTTCTTGAAAAGTTTAAGCAGTTTTGACTGGTTTGAATGAAACAGTTTTTTTTGCAAAGCAAACATTTATTTTTCAACATAATCTCTTTTTAACTCAATACACTTAGTCCAACGTTTCTCCAGTTTTTGCATCCCTTCCAAAAAAAATAGCCCAATTCATAGAGTTTCGCCATTGAGACTGCACACGTGTGCACCCGTGCATTGTCTTGATGAAAAAGACCATTTGGGCTTGTTTTCTTTTTAAATCCTCATTAAGTCGGTCTAATAAGTGGCATAATATTCGCCGTTTATTGTTTTTCCCTTCTGAAGGTAATCGATATGCATTATTCCGCGTGCATCTCAAAAACTCAATCCTTTGAAGTTGTCACACGTTTATGTTTATGGCCAATTAAGAGCAAACGCGGCACCCATCTTGCAGATAACTTTCTTAAACCCAGCTGATCATTTAAAATCGAAACCACACTGCCATATGAAATGCCTATGACATCAACAATCTCACGCACTTTTTCTCTTCGATCGGCCAACAACTTATCGTGGAATTTTTCAACATTTTCGGGTGCGCTGACCTCAATTGGCCGTCCAGAACGTTCAGCGTCATTTGTACTTGTGCGACCACAACGAAAGTCAGTAAACCACTTTTTTTTACCATTGGCATCGATGGTGCAGATTGACGGTTTTTTTTTCGCAAAAAATAATGTTTAATGAGCACTCGAAATTCACTTCTTTAAATTTTTAGACAAATACACGAGGTTGTATGTTTTCAACGCAAAGTAAATGACGACACTTGCTCAAAATTTGACAGTAGTCTATTAACAGGTGATACTTGATGTGAACAGTGTTGCATTTTATATAACTACGAGGGACGCTCGAAAATTCACGGACTTACTGATCCCTCCTCGTATTGTCAGTAAACAAGTCACTGTGGAAAGATCATTTCCTGCCCTAAAACTAATATGAACTGATTTAAAGTCACTATTATCTCCAGCGTCTGTATATTTTTTAAGCAAAAAATCAAACCGGAAAAAAACTATTATTTTCCAAATAATCATGAAAACCTAATTTGTTTAATAAAACTTTACTGCTTTTTACCGAAATACATACTTTATTTCTAAAAATTAATTCTGTTTACTTTATTGAGGAAATATTCGTAAACATTCTTTTTTCTAGGGAAATCAATTTTAATCACTGAAATTTATTTGTTTTTTTTTTTCTTATACATACAAAAAAAAAATTTTAATTGATTTTGTTCTCAGAAGAGCTTTCCATAAATTCCCCCTTCTGAAAGAGCTTTTTTAATTTGGTTTCTTTTTTGCAAAGTAAACAAACACTTTTTAAACCTATGGGCTTTTTCAACTAAACAGATTTTATATCAAAATAAGTTTTCTACTCATAAGCTTTACTCATAAGCTTTCAAGCAGCGAGCTATTAATACGATCTTGTTTTTTAAAAACAATATGAGGTTTTCTCACCATTAAAAGCACTTATCTAAGCCAAAGCTGTTTGTTTAATAATATATTTTTAATGAAAAAGCTTTTTATTTTTTTTGTTGGGGAAAATTAAATTTTATTCTAAAATTCTTTTATTGAGCTTTTTAAAAACAACAAGCAAACAAATTTTACTTATTTGCTTTTTCATGAAAGAATTGCAACCGCGATAGCTAATTGAGTGACAAGCCTTGTGGCTTCAAAGACTTATTCTAGCAATAAAGCTTTTACTCAGCAAAATTTAAAAAGAATTTTTTTTTACGAAAAACTTGATAACCCAAAAAGCTTTTTTATTTATTGTTTGATCTAACTTTGTCGAACTACAATCATTAATATTAAGTAATTTAACTTTTAGGCATAAGTCCGTTTTTTCCTTTATTCTTTTATAAGCTTTTTTATTTTTATAAAAGCTCTTGTTTTTTTTCACAAAACTAAATTTTTTTTAAAGTGCGTTTTCAAACAAAAAGTAGTTTCGAAAGGAACTTTCAGAGAATGAAATGTTCTGACAAACTCAATGTACTCTAAGTGAATCTTTCGTATAAGAAAATTCTAAAATATATTTTTTTAAATTATTTTTCAAAAGCCTTAGTTTTGCAAATCATAGAGTGACGGGGGCCATTGGTTTTAAATTTGTCTATTTGTCTTTTGAGTTGAAATAATAAAACATTAAATTGTATGTGTTATTTTGCAAAATCCCCCTTTACGTATTCCAAAACAATATTGAAACTCTTCTTACTTTTTTTTTTGTTTGTTTCTCAAATAATTCCATTTACCTCCTGAGCACATTTCTGTATTAGCGTTTCATTAACATTTAATATAAATGTAAATGTTTGGGCAAACAAAATTCCTGTATGGTTGGCAAAATAGTTTTCTGTGTGTGTGTCTTCCGGTTTGTAAGCGTATGTGTTTAGGCAAACCAAAAATCCTTAACTAACAACTAAATATCCTTTTTGAAAACTACGAAGCACAATTGTCAGTGGCACCAAAAAAGGGCTTAAGGGGGCAGAGGTAAGGAAACCAAACATAAAACGTCTGGTAACCAAATTTAAATTAAGTATATTTAAGTATATATGCGAGTGTGTGTGTGCGTGTGTGTGTGTGTGTCTGTAAGTGTGTGCGTAAAACTACAAACTAATAATGTCCTTAATATTTAAAGCAAATATATGAACACTTTTACTAACACAAAAATAGATTTTCAACAAACCCTTTCAACTTAGTTTTGGCTAAGTTTAATTCTCTTCTTTTCGAAATGTTTAAGGACTAAAAAGGATTTTAACTTAAATTACTACAGAGTGAAAAAAAAACATTTATAATTAGTTTATTTTAAAGTGAAATATTTTTGTCTCCTTTTTTTTTTGTTCAATATTAAAAGGCTTTTATAATTGAATTTAATATGAAAATCAAACTTAGTTATTTGCTTTAATAAAATCTTGTAGCGGTTGCAAGGTATACACTAGTTTCTTTGGAAAATTTAATGTTTGATTTATGACAACATGTCAAAATGGTTGAAATGTTTTGCATAACATATTTGCTTAAATCACAATGAAATATGCTAAATAACACAATGGCTTTCTTAGCCCAAAAGGAAAAAACAAAGAGGCATCATAAGTTTGAAATAATGTTTGCAGCATTCTACCAGTACCTTTTGATGAGCTACACTTGTTTGCACATAATTCGGTCATAATAGTGAAATTGTGACTGTTGGTTACAACGGGACAAAGGGGATTGTCGTGACAAAAGGTCCTTTTCGTAACAAAAAGGACCCTAGCAAAAAAATATCTTCTCGTTAAAAAAGGGAAGTTCTGCTGAAATACGTGCTATTAGTTTACACCAAATGCCACTTATTTGGTGTAAAAAGAGACTTTTGCTGAATCAAGTTACTTTCGTGAATAGGGATTTTTTGTGAAAAAGGTACTCTTGGTAAAAGAGGAAGTTTTAGTAAGAAAAGTAATTTTTGCTGAAAAAAATTGGATTTTGGTGAAAGAAATATTTTTGGTGGAAGAAGTTCCTTTTGTTAAAAAAGTAACTTTTCAAGGCTTTTAAATAAAAATTCACTTTTGTAAATTTGGCAGCTGTTGTGAAAAGACTTTTAGAAAACAAGGGCATTTTGATTAAAAGAGGTACTTTTTGATGAAAAAATTGCTTATTGTGAGAAAATGAACTTTGGTAGAAATAAAGAACTGCCTGTGTAAAAGCGGACTTTAAGTGCGGAACTTTAAGCGGGCTGTTTGAGAAAGGAAAAATTGATAATTGCGAATTTTGGTAAAAAAAAAAACTCACTTTTGGGAAAATGGTTGCATTTTGTGAATTAGGTCCTTTAAAATTGGAAAAGTGACTTTTGGTGAGAAAGTGAAGTTTACAATAGCTCAGAGAGGAACACTGGAAGGTGAACAGGGAATTTAGTTGAAACAAGGGCATTATGTCGAAAAGCAGACTTTTGGTGAGAAAGAGAAAATAGTGACATTTGCGAAAAAAAGGCTACTTTTGTCAAACTAGTGACTTTTGGTGAAAAAGGTAATTTTGTTAAAAAAAGCCACGTTTAATAAAAATGAAATGTACTTTTATTAAAAAAGGTACTTTTTTTAAAAAAGGTACTTTTAATAAAAAAGGTACTTTTATTAAAAAAAGGAACTTTTAATAAAAAAAAAGATACTTTCTTGGAAAAAAGTACTTCTAATAAAAAAATGTACTTTTATTAAAAAAGGTACTTGGATTGATAAAGTAAGTTTTGGTGATACAATGGACTTTTATTTAAAAAATACATAAGACAGGAATATTAGTTGGATGTATGAAGTGGTATTTTAGTTAAAACAAGGGACTTTATGAGTAAATGCTGACTTTTGGTAAGAAAGGAAATAGGAAAAATAATTACTTACTAAACAATTGTACTTTCGCAAAATAGTTATAAAAAGGTGTTTTTATTAAATAAAGGCACTTTTGGTGACAGAAATTGATTTTTGTTTATGCGTATTAGATATAATTTATTAAAATTGTCCAAACTTGAGGGTCTTTTTTAAAAAATTATATTTTTATTGTTCGATATTAATGATTTCCAATAACTCAGAGTGGAAAGCCGGTAACTAAAGCGTGCAATTTCCAATATTATCTGATATTACTTATTCCTTAATTGTAAATACTTTAATCAGAACAAGATTTAGGGTGCCATATATTCGGACCCAATCAATTTTTCAATTTTTCTTTAAAACATGAAAAAATATAATTTCCATATATATTTTCTTTAAGTTAATGCAAGGCTGAAACAAAAAATGGTTGTGTTTTAATGTATACGTACACATTTGATATGCATACACTTAAAAAAATTTAATAATACCTCATCCATGTTATCGACTTGTTCGCTTATATCATGATATTGTTCAGCATTGATTTATATTATTCATATATGCTTGACTGTTTGTTGTTTTTTGTGAAAGTTAAGGCAGTGAACTGATGTTATTTTGAAATGTTTCTGAATGATTAAAGTCGTCGTTTAAACAAATTATCAATGCAAAATAGTAAAAATGTTGTTTGTCTTGGAAGGGGTAAGCTTGGGAGAGGGTGATTTTTTGAATATTTCAAAGGGTAATATTTTTAAGAGAATTTTGCCAAGGAACTATAATGAAGGGTTTATGTTTTAATATTATTTTTGAAGTAAATTTTTACAGTTTTCTCACTCTGAACGAAGACGACTCTTAAATTACCTAAGCCAAAAAGTCTCACAACATTCTCGGTAAGGTTCGTTGTACATTTACCATTAAGACCCAACCGTTTCCTGTACACCTTATTAGAGTGAATAGCATTCCAACATCACTTAACTTCAAACGTGCAAATTTTGACAACTGTTATTAAGATATATTACCAACTCGGCCATCTATAACAGATATTAGGTAATTGTGAAACCCCTCTCGTATGTATGTTTGTGCATATTAAAACTAAAATGGAAACAAACAAAAAATTCTAAATTCAATACAACATTTAAACTCACACAGTGATTGACAAAATGTTGATCTTGTTTCTGCTGAGATACATTTTACCATCGTAAAAAAAAGGCAGACAGAATTATTCAAGCTGCTAAGAACATAAACGAGTATTATCTAAAGATCTTGGTAAATTCTTTAACATTAACATAAAGACAGACAAACTGACAGACAGATTTACGATTGGATAGGCCTTTAGCTTACACAGTACTTATTCGAGACAATTTCGCCAAACATACTGAAAAATATACATACGTTACTTATATGTTCGTGCCTGCCTAATGAACAACATCATTCAGTTTACGCATTTTTTATGAAGATCCACCAACAGCATGAGTGACTAATTTACATATTTTTCTTCGATTTCTGGTTTTTTCTTTTCTTTTTTTGCTTTTTAACATATTCTTTATTCTAGGCGCAATACTATATAGGAGAATATATTAACGGGGCTTTAATGCCACTAAAAAATAATGCTTAATATCTTTTCAGCAATATTATGACAAAAGGAAACTGCATTTTTTGCTCGAAACGAAAAATTCTTTAGCGTAAAAAATCATATTACAAATGCATTATTTTTCAATTGAGTAATAAATAGATTTTAACAAACGATACTAGGAAAATGAGTAGAAACTGACTTAAAAGTGCTTTATTTTAAATTTTTAACTAATTGAAAGAGAATTTTAGAAAAAGTTGGTCTCCAATAGTTTTGCACACTAAAGGGGTTTTTAACACAAATTCATTGTTAGCCAGTTAGTTTCTTCAGCAATAATTTCATTTACTAATTTGCTCTCACCAAAAATTTTAATTTTCAATATTTTCACCAAAAATATTTTAACCAAAACGATTTTCACCAAATATTTTCACTAAAAATATTTTCACCAAAAATATTTTCACTAAAAATATTTTCACCAAAAATATTTTCACTAAAAATATTTTCACCAAAAATATTTTCACCAAAAATATTTTCACCAAAAATATTTTCACCAAAAATATTTTCACCAAAAATATTTTCACCAAAAATATTTTCACCAAAAATATTTTCACCAAAAATATTTTCACCAAAAATATTTTCACCAAAAATATTTTCACCAAAAATATTTTCACCAAAAATATTTTCACCAAAAATATTTTCACCAAAAATATTTTCACCAAAAATATTTTCACCAAAAATATTTTCACCAAAAATATTTTCACCAAAAATATTTTCACCAAAAATATTTTCACCAAAAATATTTTCACCAAAAATATTTTCACCAAAAATATTTTCACCAAAATATAATCACCAAAAACATTTTTACCAAAAATGTTTTCACGAAAAATATTTTCACTAAAAATATTTTTATTAAAAACAATTTCACCAAAATTTTTTTAACAAAAATTTGTTCACCTAAAATTTCACCACACATATGTTCACCAAAAATAATTTCACCAAAAATATTTTCATCGAAAATAGTTTCATCAAACATATTTTCACCAAAAAATATTTTCAACAAAAATATTTTCACCAAAAAAATTTCACCAAAAACATTTTCATCGAAAATAATTTCGTCAAAAACATTTTCATCGAAAATAATTTCGTCAAAAACATTTTCATCGAAAATAATTTCGTCAAAAATATTTTCACGAAAAATATTTTCACGAAAAATATTTTCACCAAAAATATTTTCACGAAAAATATTTTCACTAAAAACATTTTCACGAAAAATATTTTCACGAAAAATATTTTCACTAAAATTATTTTCACGAAAAATATTTTCACTAAAAACATTTTCACTAAAAACATTTTCACTAAAAATGTTTTCACTAAAAACATTTTCACCAAAAATGTTTTCACTAAAAACATTTTAATCCAAAAACATTTTCATATTTCATCAAAAGTTTGTTCACCAAAAAAATTTCCTCGCAAATTTTTTTCACCAAAATTATTTTACCTAAAATATTTTCTCCCAAATTTTTTTTTCCAGGATAAATTTTCGGAGAACTATTTTTTGTAAAAAAAATAGAGCTTCCGAGATTCTTCAATAGTAATGCCGACAAGGGCTTTCAGATATCAAGCAAGTATCCGTTGAAGATGAATATGAATTTTACAGAATTCACAAGTTAACAGGGTCCGCGCTTTCAAAAGGCGGGAGGGCTTTGATCGGTGGTCAAATAAGCTCTATATTAGAGAGATCTTATTTAGTAGGCGTTGCTTCACGGAAACTATATAAACTATATAAATATATAGGAAACTATAATATACTACGAATGGTCTTGAAAAAAAAATGCAAACTCGCAACTGTTTCAATTTCATTCCTTAAGGAAATTATTTAAAACCTGTCATAAAGTTTATTTCTACCCTCTTACTTCAGCTAAAGCACAAAATATGCAAATTAAGTAAAACTGCTTGCAGGAAATGCTTGTAATATTTGTCTTAAGCAAAGTATACAGCATCTTGTTGGCATCTTTCTCTGTTTAATTCCATGTTTTCCAAACTGTTTTATTAAATCCTTATCTTCATTATAATTTCTAATTATTTTATATGAAACCAAACTACGATAAATAAAAAAGAAAAAAAACGTACGTCAATCCTTTTGCTAGCCATTGTTGTTGCTGCGGCCAACAACAAAACTATCCTTTATAATTTGTAAGTATAGATAACTAAAGTATTTGCCAGACAGTTTTATATTTATTTAAACTTACCTACACAAACACTCACATACACTTGGTTACAGATATATCGTCAGTGTGTATGTGTGTAAAGATACTGTATAATTTATTAATATATGTATGTCCGTTTTATAAATCTCTTTAGGCTGTTGTATTAATTAAGTGTAAATATGTGTGTGTGTTTGTACCTGACAAACAGGCCCAGGCCTGCATACATTTATCTAAGAAGTTTTCTAGTGATGTCTTCAATAAAGATTTTATTTCATTATTGTTTGTTGTTGTTTTTTTTTCGAATTCTTTAGCTAGTAAAACATAATGTGGCTTTGTAGTTACAAGTTGTAGAGCTGAATTTGTTGCTATGGAAATTAATTTTATTACGAGTGGGTGTTTTTATGGTGTTTTATTTTTGTTATTTCCTTTTTTTTGCCTCATATCTGCCAGTTTGGTTAAATTATGTTTTTCTAATTGTCTGTCTACATTTCATGTTATATTTTGAACAGAGATGTTTAGAAATTTAAGGCTTTTGATGGCAGGAGAGATTTTAATATAAAATCTTATTAGTAGCAGCATGTAATCTTCTAGGATATTGAATAGAAAAACGAGATTAATTAAAATTAAAAAAAAGCTTCTTAGCGACATATATGCATCTTGATTTTGTTCTTCGATAATTGGAAAATAAAATTGCTGGTCAAGTCTTAAAATGTTCGCCAATATTTCGCATAAAATTACCTTGAATTTTATAACTTTACAGGCGAGAAATTATTTGAGCATTTTATATTTCTTCAAACTTTTCCGCATATCATATGGAAATAATCTGTTTCGTAAAAAGATTGTTGAGATTGATTTCAACTCTTACTTTTCTTTAGCTAACAACGGACTTGTCTAAATCGTGTTCAACAAAAGGAGTTCTCTCATTCAAACGTCAATAATAGAGAAAGTGTTTAGTTTCCGACTCAAATAAACATCAAACCTTCAATCGCTAATTTCAGCAATTATTTCATCAATTGATATTTTCTTCCTCCATAACGAAAGTGTATTTTGATATTCGCAACTTAGGCATTGTGTCTAATACAAACGAACTGTGGTGGCCTTCCTCAGTTTCATAAATAAATATGGTTTTCTAAGCGCTGAACTCATCGATGGCCCAAGTTTCAATTCGCTCATTTGACGTCTCCCACTAGTAGATGGAAGGGGAGATTGTCAAACTTCTTCGCCTTCACACAAATTTTCAGTGGCTTTACCTTGTATAAACAGGCATTATCGCCTCCTTGCCTAACTGTATGGATTTTAAATAGACGCAGGGATAACGTGATGAATCACAAGTGTTTGGAGATTTTCAAGATTTCTTTTGCAGCTTTTGTTAAGCTGTGAATGATAAGATAACTTTTTAACACTTTTCTTTTGAACTTGATTAAACTGATCGGTTGTTTGAGTAGAAAACTTCGGACTGAATAGATATTAGTTTCTTTAAGCCTTCACGTAAGCAGGCATGCGTTTAAATATATTTTTGTAGATTTATATTTTTACACTTACACACATTATTCATTGTTTTGTTGCATGAAAAATTTCTTTCTAAATGTCTAATAATTGCAAACCATAAATTTTCACTTCCTTCCTTATAAATATGACTCGATATATAAAAGCATACTACCACACACACACAATAAAAATAATAAAAGGGAAATTTTGAAAGCAATACATAACAGGTTGACTTAGAATACACTCTCACACACATACAACAATGCATACATACATATGGCTAAACACATCTGTATATGTGTAGGTGCATTTGTATGTATTTTCTTTAAATATCAGAAATTGTATTGAAACCCATTGCATTATTAAGGATATTATAACTAAGTTAACTCTAGCATTTTCCTATTATTGCTATTTTATTCCAACACAATAATAAAAGTTTCAGACATTTGTTTAAATATGTGTGTGCGTGCAAATTTTTGTACGGCTGCGGGTATGGGCATGGGTAAATATATGATGTTGAGTTAAAATTTTCTAAGAAATTTCTCTAAACAATATGCATTTTAACTATAAAATTAATTATAAAAGGCAATTGCGTATGTAGAAAAGAGTAAATGTTTAAATTGATAAATTAATGCATACATGCCTACACAGTGTATGAACTTCTAAAGTATATGTGTTTGTTAAAGGTGTTGGCAAGGAATTTGCATAACAGCAACAACTGAACATAATCTTACACTCGAAACTCACACTTACTTACCGTTAAGGCATAGTTGCTTTAAGTGTATGTGTGTAAATTTTGCACTCATACCTTTTTAAATAACACATACTTAATTGAATTTTCTTATACAAATACATACATATATTTCTACTTCTGTAGTTGTGTTTGTAAGCTTCCACACAGGGATGCCTTTACTTAATTTTTGTTATTGTTGTTGTAGCTGTTTGTTTTGGTAAGACCAACCAAAACCTGTCCCGCATAAGAAAGTTAAATTCGTTTTCTATATTTTATAAGCAGAAGTGGAAGTCTTCAAAATTTTGCTATTTTAGTGGGGTCTTCGAGGAAAATGATTAAAACTTAATAAACATGTGTGATGTATATCTACAAATATGGTATACAGGGTAGTCCATCTAAATTGTTGTTTCTAGAAAATCTAAATTAAAACCTAAAATTAGTCAAATATCTAGTGCAACCAATGCATGCCAAGCAAACAGCTAAGCGTTTTTTTCGAACAATGTCTCGCTGTTTTATAAGGAAAACGTTCAATTATCCAACACCGGTTTGCACCAAAAATCTCTAAAATTGCATTTTCTTTTTTTAAACAGATTAGTTTTTTTCGTCATTGATTTGAAAAACAGTAAAAACATGCTATAAATAAATGTTTTTGGGCAAAACTACAAAAATGTTAATACTTTAAGTATGTTCGAAATTCGAACTTTACTTCGACACATTAATGTTGAACGCTTTACAAACACTAAAAATATTTTTTAATGCAAAAAGGGTTATATGTATATCTTAGTTTTAATACTTCGAACATTCGAAATTCGAATTTTATATCAAAATTTTAAATTTAAATAACACATCAACTTTAAAGCTTGAAAACTGCCTCTATGCAAACAATGTATAATACCTTGATTTTATACATGTCTAACATAATATACAAAATTTAAACCTAATGTCGAAAAAGCGAGGTCATTTTAACTTCGAAATTTTAAATTTAAAACTTCGAAATTTTAAATTTAAATAGGTTATCAACTTTAAAGCCCTAATTTTATTACTATTTAGAATGAAAAAAGTGTAACATATCTAAGTTTTATAATGTTCGAAAATTCGAACCTATTTCTGAAATCTAGTAAAAAAATAACTACAACGTTGTATAAGTAAATATAAAATTAATAAAATAGAATTTTTGGGATTTCCATAAATTTTTTGGAATAGCTTTTTCATTGTTAAAAATCGAACTTAATATCGAAACCTAAAAAAAAACTTATATTAAAATTTATTTAACTGACAATAGTTTGTGTCACATATCTAATTTTTTTATCATGTTCGAAAGTCGAAATTAATTTCGAAATGCTGATTTTAAATAATTTTATAGATTTGCAAAGCCTTGAATTAGTTTTTTAATGCGAAAAGTTTAATATTCTCATTTTTATTGTGTTTGAAAATTCGAACTTATTTTCGAAATTTTACAAACAGCAATAACAATATTATTTAAGTATAAATAAAAAATTACGTTAATATAAAAACGTTTAACTCAGTTTCGCAAGGCTTGTTGTCATATCAAAACATCGAACTAAATATTGTTTATAATATTTTATAGAGAAGTCTTAAAATACTAATTAGTGAAATGTTTTCAATATTCGAAATGAATTTTGAAATATTAAGTTTAAGTGGGACTCAAACCTTAAAGCCAACATTTTATAAATCTCTGTTTTAAATAAAAAAGTGTAACTTAGATTCATTAATATTTCGTTTTTATGTTTGGTAAAATGTGAAAAACAAAAAAAATTATGTCCGAATTTCGAAATTCGATATTTTCGAAGAAAATTAATTTTATAACTCAATTTATATAAATCTTGATTTTCTTTGCAAACTGTGTGATATTATAATGATTTACGAATGTTCGAAAATCGGCCAAATAGACTTCTCATGTTTGTTGGAAATATTTTGCTAATAAGACTTAAAATTTCATCACCCTGCATCGTTACACGTCCATTACAGTCATTTACTGCTTTAATATGTACTTGTATGTATTAAGTTTTCAAATATGTATGTATGTATGTACTCGTATATAATAAAGATGTTTATAAATCCTTTTCAAATTTTCTTAAAATTTACCTTCACCACATCTTCGTCTGCAGCTTGGCCAGAATTGTTTGCCAGTGGTCTATTGAAATGTATGCAAATTATATTGAAATACTAATTAAATGTTAAGGATTATGTGGGCGTATGTGAGCGTAGTGGGTTGTATGTATGTGTGTGGATTGTTTACATACTAAGTCGTAAACATGTGCGTGCATATGTATGTGTAGTTCAACATTAATGTGAGTATTAGAGTTCAATTTACCATATATTATAAATATTGTATAAAGATTTAGAGGCCAGTGTGAGAGAGTATGAGTTAATTTTATATTCGTTTTGCCTGAAGGGGGTTTTGGGAAGAACTAGGGTTTTTGAAATATTTTAAGAAATTTATAGCGGAAAGGGTAAGGGGAAAGTTGAGTGTAAAGTTCAAGAGGCTAGTTTGGTTACTAAGATGCCAATACTCTTGCGTACATACACACACCTTTGTGCACACACAGATGTTTGTGTGTGAGTAGACCTGTTTATGTTGATCCTTATTTTGTTTAATTTGCTTTACATTTGTACTAGGATGGGTGGATAGTGTGTGTTTTGTGTTTAAGTGTAATGAGTCTATGTATTTCTGTATGTGTGTTTTGGGCAATTGTAGTAGTAAATAATATAATTCTCCAATATCTTAGACCATGCATCCATCCATCTACTTTTGACTTTAAAGTTTTGTTTATGTATAGGAGCGTGTGTTGGTTAACTATAAATTTAAATAAGAAAATGTTGGTTTTGAAAGAAAATGTGAAATTCTGTGTTGTAGTCGTGCTGTTGCCATGTTCATATTGAAATATCATATTAAGTGTCTACCCAAAATGTATCTTAAGTTTGAAAATAAATTGTTTTATACACACACACATACGGACACACCAACATCAGGCATTTGTTGTGTGTGTATGTCTCAATTTATTAGTTGTTTTCTTGATACACAACATCTTACTTTATAGTTGTTTGTAGCTCTTCTTATTTGTTTATGTAATGAAAAGGTTGAGTTGGCCTGGAGTTAGCCTTCTAATTATCCTTTTTATAGCAAGACCATTGCATAATATTGATTATATTTTATTTTGCAGCAATCGTTTGTAATGTTGTTTTTTTGGCCATGAGATGTCAATATTTTCACGAGAGTAAGGGAATATAAGATTTCGTTTGCTATTAAATTTCAAAGTTGTAAGGGAATTAGTTATAAGCAAGGTTCTCGTCTATGTAGTCATATAATATATTTAACTTTAAATCACAATTTCTGAATAAGAAGAAGGAGCACAAACCACTGCAATACATCTATTTAAGATCCTAAACCAGTCCTGAATGTGAAAGAGCAACTCTTTCTAAATTCCGTCTCACTTGGAATCTCTAAGCAAAAGTAGATTCTACTCGGGTGGTAATACTTGTCGCCGCAACACTATATCGTTATTTTAAGTTCGGTAGATCAGCAGTGTCCAAGGTCGACGTATAAGTTCACAATCCTTAAGTTAAATTCCAACCAGTTTACCCACTTTTGAAAATAATTGTATCTCTATTTATGTTTTTAATTAATTTATACTACATGTTAAAATTAATCGGCAGCTCCGGGGATTTAGTCAGGAGTCTTCGTTTCTATGACCATGCTTCGAAACGTAGAGTAATACAGAATTCAGCTACATGGAATATAGGCGGGTTTTCTTATAAATAATAATAACTATTTTAATCTAGTCTTAGTCCTTTATTTAAACTAACCTAGCTAACCAGAGCAGTCAGCCGATGCCACTGTGCCGATACAATCAGTTGAAGACGCTGTGCCAAAATAATCAGCCAAAGTCGCTGTACCGAAATAGTCAGTACAAGCCATTGCGCCAAAATGTATCAACAGTACTCAACCTGGGATGAAGTATTTCGTTAAAATGATTTAGCTAATCCAACATCAAAACGCTCTACTTAACTACAGAAATGTAATTACGGAGATTTACGAAACAGAATTACCATCGGTTCTGAACCACCTCGACTGGAACAAAACTTAAAATACTTATTACGGCAAAACTAGCAACCAAATGAGAATTATAAGCTGCACTAATGTGGTGTATTAGTAATTTTATGATAAGTATAGTTGATAGTAGTGTAAGAAAATAGAAAAACGAGAATTTATAAGCTATTTTGTATCACTTCATTGAAGCTTATTCCTTTTCCATCGCAGCAATCAATTTAGTGATATTATGGTACATCTAGCATGTCTGCCATAGCCGTAGCAATTAGCAGCTTTTGCATATAAAATACTATTTAAGCAGACAAGCTTCTTACTTAACAAAATAATAGACACTACTTAAGGAAACTTCTTTGTACATAAAATGATAAAAAAATTTGAATATCCGAGAGAACCACAACTTACAGAGCAAACAAACTTCAAATTGACACTCTCTAACCCATTCACCAGCTACCGGAAAAAGTTCATGACGCTTAAAGTATAAAAAACCTTGTCACCAACTCTGATGAAGAAACGAGTACAATAGAAATTGTCTGCCAAGTTAAATTTTCAGAATCCTAGTATAAACATAATTCTTTGTCGACCATTGGCAACCGGCTTTCTGGAAACCAACTTCAGATTGCGAAACCAACTTCAGCATTCGATTGAATCAATCTATGAAACCTTATATTGGCGACGCCTTTAATAGTCTTAAAAATTGATAAGAGTTTCTTTTTTTTATTGTTGATCGTGTATGCATTAGCCGCGTGGTATAGATCGTTAAATGGATCAAAATCAGAATTTCTTAAGATACCAAACCAAACCATATAATGTACAGGCCCATGTCATTGACTTGGTCTGTTGTATTAATATTGGTTGCATAATGCTTTTGAATTGAAGCCTCTTGGCCACAGCAAGCCAACTTCATAAAATATTCTCAAACATTTTATTGATTTAGTGTTGTACATAAAACAATTAGGGATCCCGAAAAGTAAATACAAAATTAAAGCAATAATTTTTAGCTCAATAGATATAAGACCAGTGATATCCTGCATTCATATTTGCAATACATAAAGGCAAACAAACAATAACAATAATAAAAATTATTCTTAAGGGAATGTTAAGAGGAGTTTAAAATTCTAAAAATATCAACACTCTGCCATAACACTTACTCATCTGAATACAACTAAATGCTCACCACACCTGGACAAAGAGTACACATACAAACATACACATACATATACAAAATATCGAAAATGAAAAGTTTAAGGAGGCAAACATTTTTGCTTTAATATTTGACCAGATTTTTAAGACAAAAAAAATAATCTACCAAATACATATAATAGAAAACTTGTAGTAGAATTTTTACTACCTCTCTCTCTCTCTCTCTTGTTCTCTTTATCGCACTCTTTCAATATTTTGTTGCTGCATGCAATCTTAATTTAAATGTAAATGAGATTCATTTTGATGATGACAACTATACGATATGTCTCTACTCCCATACGATGCTTAACGACAAACCAGCTTTTATAAGTGTGAAAATATTTAATTATCCAGAATTACAGTGAGAGAAAAAATTGCACTTACAAAAGTTTAGAGTTTTAAAAGCAAACGGGTTAGGAACGAATTTCCGTCATCCCTTGACAGGATTGGTGAGGAGACAAACCGATTTCGGCTATGTTTCGTAAAGTGAATATTATAAAGTGCTTTTAAGAAAAACAAACAGATCGTTGTGATAATCAAACGGGTTAAAAACACCGATTTTTCATAGCGTTCGCCGATATTTTCTCTGCCTTAAATAAATCATATACATAATGCCTTATATTTGCACCAGAAGTCCTTTTTTGTATATTCGATTTTTATAGAGAAACTCGAGTATTCAGAAAACCGGATGGTTTTTAATAAAAACCAGTTTTCATATTCTAGAAAATCTAGTATTGTTAAACCAACTACTCGGGGCTTATAAAGTCAGATTTTTAATAACAAAAGTGTTTTTTTTAATTTTTTGCTTACCGGCTGAAAGTAAAAACTAGTATTTGTCATAAAGAGTCGGCTTCAAAAAAATCTTATTTTGAGAAAAAAAACTGTTTAAAAATAAAAAAAAACGGGTTTTGTAAGACCCGAGTTTTTGAAAACCCGGGTTTTACAAAACCCGGTTTTTTTGTATAAGATAATTTTTTTTATTTACAAGATTCTATTTTTTATATATACTAGGTTATTTTCCACAACTTTGTTTATGCCACAAACCCTAGAGTTGCTACAGAAATGAATTTTTTTTTTCTCAAAAAGATCGATATTTCTAAAAACATTACTTTAAAAAAATCTCCTTTTAATAAAAAAAACACCTTTGCCATTTTATTAAAAAATTCAAGTTTTTCATAAATAAAATTTATCATCAAACTTTGCTTTGCAGGATATTCGGTTTTCGAAATGAAAACCCGAGTTTAAGTATAGGACGGGTTTTTACAAAAGGACGGTTTTTGTTGAGGAAATGCATTCTTGCAGCATTGTTAATCTGTGTAATATAGATAAATATAAAAGCTAAAAGAGTAATACAAAATTATTATTATATTTCCTTATTTTACTATCTTCAGCATTAGTTTAGGCGTCAGTTAGTTGTTAGCCTAAACATAAGTATTTGATTGTAGAAATGCCTTAGCTCAAACCAAATAATCCCTTTTTGTATGCTCCATTTGTAGATTTGTGTATGTTGATGTAGTAAAACCCTGCAAAATTTTACATTTATGCAAGTGACTTAAATAGCCAAATATTTTGAACACCACCTTTACTTTCTATCTAATACAACAAACTACAACAATAACAATAATAAAAGCTTAAAAATGCACACCCACATACATAGATATTGTTGTATTATCTGTATGAGTATAAATAGACATTGTATGTGGCCAAAATCTCCACATACTATATTGTGTTTAGCCTTACGGTACGCTTTGATTTGTTGCATAAATTAAAAGTCCTTCTTGCATTTAGCAGAGAATAAGTGTGTGTAGACACACACATACATAAAAGACTTAGAGATCTGCAACATTATATACCTGATGAGCTGACACCTCTTATTAGATTGTTTCAGCATTTTTTTTTTTTTTTGTTCTCCTAAACTTTTGCACATGCACAAATATATATAAATTTTTTTGGGTTTTTCATTTGAAAATTGTTAAAATGTGTAGGCTGCTTTAAATTATAAATCCTAGTTAAGTCTTAAATCTATTGTTTCGAAAATTTAAAACTAATATTTTCAGTAACTGAATCTAAGAAAAGAAATACATAATATATTAGAAAGCCAACAGGCAATGAGTTATGAAATGTGGGCAACATGTGTATAAAAGGGATCAAATTACAATGCTCTTGTATTAAGCCGAAGTCCTGTGTACTACTACTGAAAGCAATGAAAATTTGTCTTTGTTCAAATAATTTTTAATGCTTTAGTAATGCTTTACAGTTCTAACATGATAAAGCCAATTGTGCAGGAATTTGGGAAAAAAGGATGTGAATGAAATATAGATCTTTATCTGTTTGATTGATTCAATAGTAAGCCTTAAACTAGGCAACTGAAACAAGCAACAACTTTAGCCTTAAAAGCTGCTAAAAGTAGTTTTCTCAATTTATAGTTTTTATAGTTTTCCTTAACTCTGACAAAAAATATATACTACAATCCCTTAAACACCAGGCCCGGTATTCTAATTACATGTCCTTAGTTCATTTGTATAGAGACACTTCTCTTTCAATTTCTTTTCATTTCTACCACAGACACGCCATGCCTAGTTTTCTAATTATTTTCTCAAGAAATTTTTTATTACGTCTTAAAAAACAAAAACCAATTTAACTGAATACAATTTTAGTAACACAATCAATTCTTTTAAAAACACATTCACACATAACAACTAACTGTACATTACTCATATTTAAATACAAACTATAAGGGCTTGTATATTCTGGGTTCATTACATGTATTGTATTCTCAAAGAACAGACACACACACACACACACACACTCAGCTCAACAAGCCAATGTATAAATGTCATTATCGTTGACATAAATGTATAGCTGCATTTATTGTATTTGGCAGTCTGATTACGAATACAACATGTACATGGACATGTAAAAACTACAACCACAACAAATACTCTCTGCACTTAAAACTAAATTTACAGTGGCAAGGAAAAGTAATTATATGTAGAGGCTAAGAAGGCGTAAGACATAGAACAAGTTAAACGAAGCACAAGGAATAGGGTGGGTGGTATGGTACGTTTTTAAAAAGGAAAAAAAGCTCAAAACATGACTGCATTGAAAATTTATTTTAATTATAACGCTAACATACGCTCGAACCTACAGACATACATACAACCAAATAAACAAACAAATATCGTTCATACAGCCTAAGTTTATGGCTGAAGTTGCAACAAACTTGCTAGAGGTTTTTAACATTTTGCCATTCTTTTTTTTTTAGCTGTTGTAGGTACAAATGCAGAATAAATGGTTAACACAATTATCATGTGTCAGAACTACTATAAAACTCGCAATAACAACACTAGCAACATCAGCTGAAACGACAACATTTATTTTGTTAAAAGAAAGTGATAAGTGTAGCTATATTTCAAATAAATAATTGGTTAAAACAATTATATGAACATATTTCTGATACGCCTTATTTTATGCTTTACTTTTCTTCTTGTTTTATAATTGAAACTTAAATAATCATTTATTATACTTTTTTTGATATCCAACTATTTGTGCTAGAATGTTCTAATTTCTGTTATAACACTCGTTTTTAATTATTTTTTTGAAACAAAGTACTTTATTATTTAAATGACACTTGCATGCAATGGTGGGCCTTCCATGTCTATTTAACAGAAAAGTTATAATTCACTTGTATATGAAAATTGAATTAATTTTTAAGATACTCTATATTAAGCAAGCGTTGAAAATCCATGGCAGTTTGGTTTCTTAAGTTAAAGGAATAAATTTAGAAGAAAAAAATGCAGTATACTTTTAGGAGTTTCAGTATTGAAATAATTCGCACTTTTAAAAACTCTCATTTAATATAAATATTGAATTTGTGTATTGAGTGAAGGAGAGGAATTAGAAAAATATTGTGTATACTTTAAGGAGCTTAAAAGTTCATAAGTAGTCAAAATTCAAGTAGCGATCGTTAACTTTTGTTTATCAAACGTTTTAAAAATTATTTATTGAATTTATTGAAAGTAATTTTTTAAAAGATGAAATCTTATACGCCCTCAAGAAATAAATTGCATTCTCTTTAATAAAAGGAGTTGGGATAAAATTAAGCTAAATGTAATTTCTTATTCCTTGTTTTCAAGCCAAAAAATATTAGTGATTAATTAGGGTTCTCAAAAATAAGAAAAACTTCATTAGTGTTACAATCAACATCTTTTTATAATTATATTTTAGCTTAGATGTTTGCTCTAAATGAAAAAAAAATTATTTTACATACTTTTAGGGGCTTAAGTAGTCATTATTAAAGTAATTATCCTTACTTCTTACTATCAAGCACTTTTCAAAATATTTATTGACTTTATTAAAAATAAGTTATTTTGTTGCTTTTTAATTTAGAAAAAAATGTATACAAATTATTATTAATTACAGTATACTTTTAGGAGTTCAAGATCTTATAGGTGTTTAATACCTAAGTAGAGATGTTTCATTGCTTCCGTAAACCAGTTTTATTTAAATTATTTATTTAATTTAAATATCGATTTTTATTACTGTCTTGCCTCATTTCTTTTCTAACTACTACCAGCTTGTCTTAGTTATAATTTCCTTTCTTTACACAAGTATGTTTAAAAAAAATTATTAGTTACTTACCTTAGACATATTGTTAATTAGACTGAAAGGATAATAGCATGTCGCTCGTCAATCGTCTACGATTTTCTATACTTTCTTCACTATATAATTCTACAATTGTAAAGTTTTGTTGTTCCTTTTTTCAAATTCAAATGCTCGTTAAAGTTTTGCATGTCTGTTTGGCGAAAAGTGAAGAAAGAGGTTTCTTTAACAAAAAGTAGTTACTTTTTAATGAGGTTAATTGAATTGCATTTATTGTTAGAGCAAAATGCCAACTATAATAATATTTGCTTATGTGTACTTTCTGGCATATGCCTGCATATGATGAAATTATATTGTATAGAGAAGTCAATGCAATTGTATAAATTGGTATTACTAACAAGTTGGTAACAGCCTTAAAATTATATCTACTTTATATACTGGTAGTATAAAAAGAATAAATAAAGTATAGTTTTAGGATGTCGATTAAAATTTATTATAAAGTATAATAGTGGAAGACAGGAAAATTTTTTATTTATTGTTGCTTTATAGTATAATTAGGCTTGGTTACTCTTTCAATTCTTTATACATAAAAGAAACTCATTAAACGAAAAGTACCATTTATTAAAGCGAGCTCTTAAAATATGTATATTTTCTAACAAAAATTATCACTAAAGGGACATCGGGCATAAGAGTATCCTGGACCTCGTTGGGAAAGAGGTTAGGGCTGCTCAGATGCCCATGGAACGCATGAGTAGAAGAAAGGTAGTCGAAAGGCTGCATCGGACACTCATTGCGGAGGGCATTATACACAATGAGTGTATGGAGAACGACATCAGCATTTTTACTGATGGTTCTCTTATGAGTGGCAGGTCAGGAGCAGGTGTATTCTCAGTTGAGCTAAACTTGTCCTGTAGTCTGTGTTTGGGGAGGTACGTATCAGTTTACCAGGCAGAACTGCTTGGTTTGCTGCATGCGTTGGATCACTTGCTTGAAAGCCGAGTGCATGGGAAAAGGATTCTCATTGCACTTGACAATCAGTCAGTTAGAAAACGCATGAGGCAAGTGAACGTATATTCCAAACTGGTGCTGGAATGTGTTCTGAAACTGAACAGATGTGCCTCGTTGCATGAGGTGACGTTGATGTGGGTTAAGGGACACATAGGCACAGCTGGGAATGAAGCAGCAGACGAACTAGCAAAAAGGGTATCTTATGTGGATTCCTGTGGACCAGAACCCAGGGTTGCCCTGGGGATTGGCCTAGTGCGAGCTAAAGTTCTTCAATGGGTAAGCTCATTACACCTGAATAGGTGGAGGGAGAATACCACATGTAGACAGGCTAGAATGGTGCTCAAAGAGCCCCTCGGCAGGAAGGCCAGCAAGGTACTTGGGTATAATAGGGCTACTTTAAGCTGGATCACTGCGTTAGTGACAGGACATGGAAACTTCAAGTACCATCTGGCTAAGATGAAAGTCGTAGAAGATGATACTTGCAGACTATGCCTGGAAGTGGCTGAGACGGTAGCGCACATTGTGTGTGAATGTCCAGCACTGGCTAGCATAAGGCTTAAGACCACGGGCAGACACTTGTTAGATGTGAATGCCATGGGGGAACTAGGCCTTAGACAAATGCTAGCTATTACAAAAGACTCCGTGATGAGGAAGAGTGTCGACAGTTACCAGTCGACAGTCTGAAATCACTTTAGTCAAGAGTAAAGGCTAGGGCTAGTACGAGACTCAATTGAAAGTAAGGTGGCTGTGATTACGGATCGGTTCCCTGAAATCAATTTGAGGAGCGAAATGGGGGTCGAAAAGGGACCCAGAAAGTAAGTGGTCTGCTTCGATATCCCCCCATACATTAATAATAATAATATCGCTAAAGGGACTATTAGAACTGGTACTTTTTAGGAAATATCTTTTAAGTGATCTTACAAAGTAATCATTTAAAAGAAGTATGGAAATTTTGTCAATTTAAAAGTGTCCCTTTTGAATAAGTACTTCTTAATAAAATTAATTTTTTTAAGCAAACACCTCTAAATTGAACTTTAAGGTTAACGAAAATATTAAAATCGAAAGTTCTCAAAACACACAACAGCTTTTAATAAAAGTACTTTTTTGAAAAAAAAATCTTAAAAAATGTACTTTAAAAAAAATTTTCCAAAATCAACTTCTAAAAAGGCCTAATTTAAATAAAAAAGTTTAAAAGAAGAAAACATATAAAAATAATTTTTAGGAAATTATTCTTTCTATTTCAAACATCATTTCCCGCTAATTTCATTCCAACTCATTTTATTATAAATTTCAATTTATTTGTTGATGGTGGATAAGATAGACTCTATGCGCGAAAAAATTTTCTTCAAAGAAAAACCTTCTGATTTTTTCAGAAAATAAATTTTCTTTTATAAATGTTTGATTTTGTTATAAAATTATTGTCGATAAAAACAAGTTTACCTCTGAAAGGTCCTAGTAAAAATATCAAAGCACTATACCACCATGAAAATTCAAACATAAACGTAAAGAATAATACATATAAAATGTACCAATATCTTTGTGTTATTTTGCTCATACGTTAACGTAGTTAGTATGATGCTCACATGTGATATGGCAAATTCCACTATGTACCACTCACTCACTATGCAATAAAAGTAACGAGAGCAGAAAAAAAATACTTTTTTCCAAAAAAAGCGAATAGGAACGCTACCAATCAGCAACGACGAAGCATAAGTACAACAAATACTTTTACGTTTCCTTTTTATTAAATTTCACAGCTTCACTTGTATGCAAACAAACACATACACACACGCACACACATCTGTATAGAAAAAATAAACTGCACATAGCAAAAAACTGCGCATATGTGGAAATGTGCATAACAATCAACAACAGCCACGTTAAAGACTACAAAAACTAAAGCCTATTTATAGGAGGCTGATATAAAACAAAACTTTGTTTTGGTTTTATTTTTTAGCCAAAAACAAAGCAAAAGTAAGAATGTTGCAATGCTGCATAAATTATAAATGATGCAGAGATAAAGAAATGGGATAGGAATGGCGTTCATAAAGAAGCCTTTCCAATAAATAAAAAATAAATAAAATAGCAATTGCTGCACTTAACTGACAAACACACCAATCGTTTTTAAATCCCAAAAAAATAAATCGAATTTCCATTCAACACTGCTGAACGCAGTTTGTTTTCTATGAGATTAACAGAAAATTTTATTTGTTTTATTTTCATACAAATACCTTGAGAAAAACTTAAGGGGGATGTGCGTAAAAAGTGGAATAAACTGAAATGTGTGTAAAAACTTAAAAAGTTGTGAAAACTTTTTTGAAAATATTGTCAAATTATTTCAAAAGTAAAGAACTTTCAAAAGCTTTGATTATTTTTTTTTTGAAATCTTATGATGTTGGCTTGCTAATTAGAAAGGGGAAAGTATATATAGGAATAAAAACCAAGGTATCGTGGTCTCATCAATATCAATATCTGTCTCAACATCTGCTTGAAAATTTCTACAAACAGAATTTTTTCTTAAAGCAGTTCCTACGTTTTCAGTCTAGCTGGGGCATGCAAACACTTATAATGCTGGCAGTATTTGAGAAAAAATTCATACGACCTATAGAATATCAAATACAATGCCTATAACTTAAAGTTATATGACATCTCAAAGTATAGCAGTATGAAATACCACAAAGAACACAAAATAAAACAATAATCAGAAATCGTTGCCTACTTTTAGGAGTTTAGGAAAAATTCTAAGCCGTTTCCGAAACAAAAATTTTTAAAATACTTTTTGCGAAAAATAAAAAGAGCATCGTCAAAACCAAACAATAATTTAAATAACATTGCCTATTTTTAGGCATTACAAATGGTATATATATTTTAGGCATACTGTTGCATTTAAAAAACAGTTTATTTTGTGGAAATAATGGACAGCTAAAAACCAAATATAAATGTGTGATTTTATGTTTTCTTTTAAAATGTTGTCCACTTTTAGGCGCTTGATATTTATAGTCCGTAGATTAAATAATAACTTACTAAGTAGCAATGACATATTTTCAACATTAGCATGAAGCCAATATTAAAAAAAAATTTACAAAGTGAATAACAATTTTACTAAAAAGCAAACAAGGTTAAAAAATAAATATATTCTTTAAATATTGAAAGAATTATTTATAAATAAATCGTCTTTCAAGTACTGAAATAATAAAGGTTAGAAACAATTAGTAATAGTAATTTTTATACATCGACTTAAATAAAAAATTAAATGATAAAGTTTTCATTCATCTTGGAAGAAAAATTCACAGAAGAATTTGTCTTTAATCAAAATTTTGTTATAATACAAATTCTGTTAGCCAGTCAGTAGTGCAGAGTTCGATTGTATAACATCATACATACTTTGGGAAAAATGTATTCATTTTCCCCACCACTCTAATAGGAACAAGAAGTGTAGCCAATGTCAACCACCTTGACACCCAACCATCAAATAAAATTGAGAGAAAAATATCAACACGCACAAAAGCCTTCACGACAGGCAGGCCAAAGAAAAAATCCAAACCCAAAACAAAAAAGAAAAACTAAATGAAACTCACCCTCTTCTTCGAATTTTATGAATACCAATTTTTTATACAAACAACACCAACAACAACAACTGCAACATTAAAATTATACAGCAAAGAAAAAAAGAAAGAAAAATTATACACAAGTATTGACCAATACTTTACCCCTGCCACTTTATATTTGGGTTTTCCCTTAATTTTTACAACATTTCTTCGAGCCTTTCGCTGAAAATATTTCCCTATTGTCCATAATGAAGGATTTTACTTTTTTTCCTGCCGTATTTATTTTCAGAGGGATTTCAGCAATTTTTCTAGCTCCTTTTTTATGTATTTTCCAACGTTTTTCTTTTATATTTTTTTTTGTGTAATTTTTATGCTGCTTGCTTTGGGATGGTGGTATGGGGGTATTGGGAAGAGGACATAAAAAGTTTTTTTTTTTCTTTTTCTACATTTTTTTTCCTCGTTCATTTTTTCATTTAGTTTATTCTTCTCTGCTGGTTTTGTGCTCAAATACCAACTGAGACTTTCTGATTGCCTAGTCACTGGTCAGCGAGTTTCCATAATGAAAAGTACTAAAGACAGCCAGCCATCAAACATTGTGAAATTTTAATGGTCATTTTGGATTTTAGACACAGAAAAAATCAACTTAAAAAATGAGTAAAGGAGTAGTCAGGAGTTGTGTTTTATTTTCTCTTATAGTGGACAATTGTATTTTTCGGCTACTTTTTGTAGTTAAAGGAGGAGGCTCTGTGTTCAGTGGTCATTTGAAACCATGACCTAAAAAGACCAACAAAAATTATGAATGAATTTTTTTTTTTCAACATGGTGTTTGTTCGTGTAGATACGTCAAATGTGAAGCTACTCTGCTACCTCTTGGTTAAACTGGTGCACAAAATTTGTGGGTTTTTTCTTCGTTTTTGGCCCATTTTTTTATGTGTGTAAATGTTTTTTTTTTTATTTTTTGTTCAAAATAAAAGTAAAAGCTTGCAGCATTAAATAGATTGTTGTTGTTGTGCTTGTTGTTGCTGCTGCGTTTTTTAAGCCATTCGTTCTTTTGGTGTTTGTTTTGTCTTTTAATGTTTCTGTTTTAGGGGTGCTGGGTGCTGGAGTTGTTAAGCCATGTTTGATGGTCAATTTTATTTCCAATATTTTTTTTTATTTTGTTGGTTCAACATTTGTTGCTTTGTTTCTTTGTGTCAATTTTTACGTGTATACACTTTTTGTGTTTTGTATAATTTTTTTAAAGTCTGCCTGTGATTTCAATTTTGACGTTAATGCCAAAATTTATTGTTTTATCTGGTGTTTCGTAGCTTACGCTGGTTCGGCAGAGTTTCATGTTGAATTAAAAAAAAACAAATTAAATAAAACTTGTAAATAACGCTATCATATTTTTTTGGAAGCATATAAAACTGCGAATTGTTGTACGTAGTAGTGTTTTTCGGTTATTGATTTAATTATGCCGCAGCCTAAAGGTATGCTTTATTTTTTTTTTGTTTCTTTGGTCACATATATTTTATTTTTGTTTAATTTGAATATTTTAGAACATTTTGGGATCTTTAAAAAAAATTTTGAATTTACTCAAACCACGAATTTACATAAGGATACATTTCACAAGCGTATTGGACAATTTTTATATTAAATGGACCATATTTGCGGACTCACGTGATGCAGTACTGGACTTGAACTGGCATTATTAATATACAAACCTGAGGAGCAGTTTCATTTTAATTTCAATTATGCTTAGTTCTAGTTTTAAAAAATGTAGTATAATTACAGGATTTTCGAGCTTTATTTTATTATAGAGTGTCCATGCTTTTAGATAACCCCTGCGTTAAAATATTTAATTAGTCTTAATTTCTTATCTAAATGTAAACTGTAGCTTCAAGTAATTAATTAAAACATTTCAAAAACGTTGAATATTTTTAGGATATTTTTGAAAATTGTTGCATAGTTCTTGGGTATTTTATGTATTTTGGAGATCTTTTTAGGTGCAGTAATTACATTATTTTAAATAGTTTAAGAGGCTTTATTAATATGCTGTTTATAAAGAAAATTAAGCTTTCCTGATAACATTTTAAAACGTTGTTGATCGTTGCTTGTATTCGCGTAGACCCAAAATTATTTTTGTTTTATTATTCTCTATATCTTCTCGATTCAAATACTACTAGTGTTCACAATTTCCTAAAAGTTTACGTATGGCTAAGAGCAATGTTACATTTTAATTAAATTTATCCACCATTATTGCACAAGGTCAAAACTAATATGAATAATTGTTTATGTTATAATCGTTTATGCCCCTTAAAGATATGCTATATTTATTACGTCCTTTAAATATATCTCCATAATGCACATAGTTATTAAATGTTGTCTAAATATTCAGTTTCTAGAAAACTAAGAGATAAAGGGGATCATTTTATAAAGCTCAACGCCAGAAATTATATTAAAAAGGAAAACAACATTTTAAAAATTCTAAAACAATTTATATTTTTGTCTGGACATCGTTTGGTTTTATAAAATAAGTTCAATAATGTACTTTGCAAAAATACATATCTGATTTAAAAAGATTTCGTCCCTTTTTTTTGTCCAAAAATTTACATTTAAAATCCGAAATTTGTATTTCAGTTTCGCCAGAAATGCTCATCCTAGTGTTTTATAAAATATTTTATATTTTCTCCACCAAATTTTAATTATATTTTAACTGAAACCAAATTACATTTTAATATATCCCATAAAAATTGGCACAAAAATGAAAGGGACTTAAACATTTCCTACTAAAAGCACCTACAAATTTTCTTTTCATTTCAACTCCCACCCAGAACAGTAGAAGGAAAAAAGCGTATGTTGCTATGGTCATATGAGGACATCAGTGTGACGGCTAGCAGCAGTTGGGTGTCAGTCGAAAGCAAAACGCCAAAAAAAAAAATTAAAATTGTTTTACTAGCAACATGGCCAACTTTTACTTTTATTTTGTCTTATTTTTAAACACTGTTGCCGAAGTCGTTTTATTTTTGTCTGCAACCAAAAAAAGCGGCTTTATAACACAACCCCCCTTTAACAAAGCAGTACTCTACGCAAAAAGAGACAACAATGTTTAAAACAACATTGAGTTATGTTATAATTTTTTTTATTTTTGAAATGCAAAAAAACAGAAAAAAGCCTAAAAAACTCCTGCTTAAAACATTATTTGCTTAACTTGTCTCCTTTTATTATTGTGTAATTTTATTTCTATTTTACTTTTTCATTAATTTTAACACTGCTCTGGCAAGTGTGCGTATGTATAATTCGCTTCACCAAGCAGTTATAGCCGCTTTTCTAAAGGGTGTGTCACAAAAATGCATTTTATCATTAACACGCTGCATACTTTTTGGCGTTATGAAAAATTGCAAAAAGAAAATATTAACAAATATTTTGCACATAACAGCGGGGTTGTATATTGAATAAATAGTCTTGTTGGGGGCACAGGGCTGGAGATAGGTGAGTTTCACCACTGTATATGTCTTGTTATAAAAACGTGTTACGGTCAAACGCTTTTTTAAAGGGTTGACAATTGTTTAACAAAATATATGTTTTGTTGCAAGGGATATTTATGTTTTCTTTTTTTAATTTAAATTTTTTATACTTTTTAGGCAGGCGAATTAATAATCAGTTTTAATTTTGTTCAATTGCTTTAACAAGGGTGGTATAAAATTTTATATATTTTGTTTTGTTTTTTATTTTTGCATGATTAACTTAATTGTAATTTGATTTGAAGAAGGTTTTGTGGCATTCAACGTAAAGTATATAGTTTGAATTTATAATATAAAAATGATACTGACTTCTTTGGTTCCGTCGTTTTTCTAAAGACGGTCTTAGCGGCAAATATTAATATAAGAACTCTGCTCTATTCATGTCTCAACCATAAAGTTATTCTTAAGAAAATTTAAGATTACAAAACAAATTTTAAATTTTTACAGGGGGTATAACTTTAGTGCTTTTCTCAAATCAGCTTGTTGTAAAAATAATGATTAAAAGGACCGTATTTGCGGACCCACGTGATGCTGTAATGCAGGCAACTTTAACTGGTATTATTAATAGTCTTGCAGAGGAGACAAAGGGGGCATAAAACCCAAAAACGATTCGTTTTGAAGTAGTAGTTTTATATCATACCTCTCCTTAATTTTTCTGTCTTACATTCCTCTACTCCTTTATGGCACACTATAACTCGAGCTCCTAAAAGCCGCCAGAAAGTATACTACACCAACATAAGTTCGCTAGAAAATAACTTTTATCTGTTTAAGCATTTAATGCAACAATATCGAATACATTTCCTTCTTGTTCTGTTTTTTTTTTTTGCATAATATCTATCTGTGTATCTATATTTTGCTAAGAACTATTTAGCAATTAATACAATTTCCTGGACATTCCTTTTTTTTCCTGTTTACGCCACACTGAGCATTAGACATTTTGTTTTCTTCCATTTTGTGCTGTATTTTTATTTATTTTTTTAATGTCTAGCTTATGAGAGATACTCTTAGATATTTCTGGGCAATTATGTTAATTTTCAATGCAAATAACATTTAATTGAAGTGTTGGTAGTGTTTTTGTTTTATTTTATTTTTCACTCCAGCAGTAGACCACACCTTAACGCCAACACAAATGGTAATAAAATTAAACCATATTTTCTTGCAGCAGGAAAATATGCAAATACTAGTTACTGGTAATTGCAGCTAAAGTATTAATTGCCAATAATTATATTGGTTTTAGTTTCATTTCATTTTGTTTTTCTTTCTTCCATTTTAAGCAAATAGACTTTTATTAAAAATACAATAATGTTTTCTTATTTTTTCACTTAGTTACGAGTATATATTAAATTGAAAGGAAACTTTAATATTAAAAGCGTTTCATATAAAATGTTACTCCTTAGCATATGCTCTGTTTACAGTTAATAGGTTTTGCCTTAAACTATGCTGCTATTTTTCACACGTAATTAAACACTTGTATGTTTAAGGATTTTGTAAATATGTAGTTGTACTTGTTTTATGATTTTTTCTATTACTAACCAACCAGACCACATTACTGCAGAATATTGAAAAAAAAACCATATTGCACACAACTCTTAACGTGGTAAATCGAAACTTAATTTATGACTGGCAGCATTTTTTTATGTGTAAAATCATGCTTCCTTTAATTTCTTTCTTTCTTTTTCTCTCCGTTATTTTGTTCACTATAAAGTGAATGTCCTGTTTTGTAAAAAGAACCAGGCACTAACTTCAATAACGTTGCATAGTTGTAGGTGTTAAAATAGCCAACCATTTAATGCACTAAATTAAAAAATAAAAAAGCAAACAAAAAAAAAATACTTACACATACAAATGCAAATGGCTTGTGAATAAAAAACACTACAAACAAGAGGAAGAAATTTATTTCTCATACACATACGAGTACATGGCAGTGTTATGCAGGGATGTGTAATGAATTAACTTTTTAACATATTTGCTAGTGCTCAATGGCATATGCTTGAGCGTGTGTGTGAGTGTGTGTAGCTACGTGGACATTCCTTTAGGTTCGTTGGCTTCTATGCACACTGCACTACATACATATAAATTATATGATTTTTTTTTTGCTATAATATTGGTTGTATAATAAATTGCGACAGTGCACAGTATATTAGAGCTTTGCTGCTGTTGGTAGCCGATAATGCAGTCAACTTCCGGTTGGTTCCATTCACTCTTATACTTAATTCTTTGTTTATGGCTGGCTTCTGTTTTTTTATTCATATGATCATATGGCTGTCATAAAATAATACATGTTACCGAGATTTTTATACCAACATATGTCATAACAAAAAAAAAAAAAAAAACAACGCAAATCAAAAATCAGAAAACATAAATGATGAGCATTTGTTTAACTAACAAGTTGTTGAGTTTGTTTTCTTAATATTTTTTAAAAATAAATAAGCCAGTGTAATATTTAATTTTAATATTAGCAGATTAAAGGGGATTTAATTTATTTGATATCTACCGGCACTAAATTATTCGAATAAATTAATCAGTTACAAAAACAAGCCGTAAGTTTATTTTCCTATAAAATCACCACTTCTAGGATGATCGTGATAAAAAAGCATCTGAATTTCCTTTCTGGCGCCTCTAAAGAGTTCCAATGGCTTCAACACTGGCACACTCTTTCAGTACAGCAGCGAAAGTTTAATGGACTTATTGGGGATTAATTTAAGTTAATTTAGGGATTTATTTTGAAAAGAGCTTCTTTAAAAACGAAATCGTTCATATAAAGCTTTTGTACAATTTTGCATTAAACTTATTTAAGTTATTCAGCTACTATCTTTTTAATTCAGCAAGAGAATATTTTCAACTTACAGAACCGGGCCTTAGACAAATTTTGTGCTTATCCGCTACAGACTTTTTAATTCAGCAAAATAAAAAGTTGATGTAACACATATAATTTTCAATTCAGCTACGAGTTTTTTTTATTCCGCAGCATAATTATTATTTAAGTTTTAGTTTATTTAATCTAGCTGAAATATGGTTTTCGGTAAAAGGTAAAATTTCAAAAGCAATAAATTTTTACAAAGAAACTTTTTCTTTCAGCTAATGATTTTGCAAATAATCCAATTCAGCTGTAGTAGTTTTTTATCAGCCGAGATATTCTACATAGTTTAGACGTTCATTTCTTATAATTTTTTGCTAATTATAAAAGAAATTATACTAACAATTAATCTAACAAACAAAATGCTAAAAAGTTAATACTGAGTTCAGTTAATGTCAGCTGAAATACTTTTATTTAACGAGCATACTTTAACTATTCTCTAAATATATATTGCCTCGTTCAGCTAATGATTTTATAGTAAAACAAGTTCAGCTACAGTTTTAAATACAGATATAGTAACCTTTTTTCTGCTTCGTTTAAATGTTTTTTTTTATTATTTTATTAATTAATGACAAAAAATAATTTTATATAAAACTAATTTATAAAATAGGATGCCAAAAAATTGTTGCTGAATTGAGTTAGTTGTAGCTGAATAAGTTTATTTTAACTAAATGTCAGAAACTTGCCAATTCAGCTATTAATTTTATAATTAAGGAAATTCAGCTATAGTGAATTTTTTGAAACCAAGACTTCCTGCTTCATTTAAATGTTAATTTATTTTTTGATAATAATAAAAATAAAAAAAATATATATTAAAACAAGCTGCCGAAAACTTGTTGCTGAATTAGGTTAACTGCAGCTGAATTAGTTCATTTTATAAGAAAATTTTGACTATACTTTAAATTAACCAGCCCAGCTTCATGCGAAATATATTTGCTGTATTAAATAAAAAGTGTCCCAGTAGCATAAAAAACGTACATTTTGCTACGTGTTACTACTTGCATTAATTTTTCTAAATATAATAATTTTGCAAGGGCTGTTTGCATTATAAGCTGAGTGGCATAATTGATTTATAAAATTATCTTCTCATTTATTTGTACAATTACAACGTAAATATGTAAACAAAAATCTGTTTGGCTGAATTATGAAAAGCAAAATGCAAGAATTTAATTTAAATAAATTACAATCAACACATCAAATGTTTGCAGTGATTCTTCTATCCCTTTGAAAAACTTGTGTTTGTTAAGTTATCGTCATTGCTCCGACGTTAACGCCTGTGCTGGTGGTCATTTTTATTACAATGCTCGGGCAGGAGTAGATTTATTTCAAACACGTATGTACTTAACAATTACATTTATTTCAATGATAAAACGTATATGTTTTTTAATAACCCAGTTGTCCAAAACTTTGAATAGGTTGGAGATCTCTGAATATATTTTTAAATGTCATCTAAGTTATCTGCGAAGTAAGTGCAGGTAAAGTCGCCGCTCAATTTGAGATGAGAAACAAATTTCCTTCCTTAGAACCATTTTGATGACAAGTGAAATAAAATCAAATCTAAAATCTTCCCTTCCAGCACTTGTTCGAAAAACTCTCTGACTAATTTTCTTGTTTCTATTCCTTAACTCGTCAAGCTTTTATGAAAACATTGATAGGAGAGTTAAGACATGGCCAACTGGTTTGTACAGCCTTTGCGGGTATAAGTGACTAAATAATATGGACTATTGTAATTTTTAATTTAATTTTGTTAATTTTAACACTTGTCATATAAGAGCTTAAGTAGCTTGCATCATGTCACTGAAGTGTTTAATTACACCCGACTATAGAACGCCTCACATACACATAAACATTAACATAAATTAACAAAAACCATTCATATGTTGCCATTTGTATGCGTGAGTTTTTGTAGCGAAGTAATGTACAAGAATATGGTAAATCCGATGCTGAGCTCATATTTATACTGACAATTATTTAATAATAATCATATGTATAAAAATCACTGATACTTTGTCAGCGTTAACCAGCAAAACATTTGATTTTGTAGCCATGAAAAAATGAGAACTCTATAAATCACCTTACACCATCAAATAAGTTGTACGAACATTTGTATGGGCCCCAATTACACATATCGCTCATTAACTCAATAAATGGCACAGAATTGATTGCTGTGATAAGCCTCATGTTGTGTATAAATATTATCTTTATATCTTTTATACAGGGTATCCGCCGGGTAGATATACTACTTTGTTTTGCCGCTATTTTGGGAAACATTACTCTTGACAGTTCACATTTTTAAATTTTTGAGAGAAACAATGTGCCAACAAGACGCACTATTTATCGTGTAGTGAATGATTTCGAAGAAAGAGGGACTGTAGCTGATAGGCCCAAGCATGGACCACAACGTACTGCAAGATCGGCTGAAAACATTACTGCTGTTCAAGAAAGTAGTCAAAACAATCCATCAACCTCAATTCGACACCGTGCTCAGGAGCTTGGTCTTCAAAGAACAACTTTGACAACAATTTTGCATAAAGATTTGCATTTGCTTCCATTTAAGATTCAGTTGACACAAGAGCTTCTTCCAGAATACCATTTACGCCGCCGTACATATGCCAATAGGATGCTACAGCTCGCCCATGACAACCCCGTTAGTCATGAAAAAATCATAATGAGTGACGAGGCACATTTTTAATTGAATGGATATTTGAATAAACAGAATAGTCGGTTCTGGGCAATGGAAAACCCTCATTTTATTCATCAGTCACCTTTGCATCCATTAAAAGTGACAGTCTGGTTTGCAATTTGGTCAGGAGGAATCATTGGACATTACTTCTTTGAAACTGAAAACGGCGTAATGATGACTGCCAATGGGGAGCGATATCGTGATATGACTGAAAACTTATTAATGCCACACATTGTAAACAGCAAGGATTACAAATAGAATTACTGCGAGTCCTCTTTCAACAACAAGTTATTTCAATGGTGATGTTGGTTGGTTGCCACGGTCGCCTGATTTGACTGCTCCGGACTTCTTTATGTGGGGATATCTTTTTCTGAAGCAAACAGAGGCGGACATTTATCTGATATTGTATTCCATACATAATTGCCGATATTAAATAAAACATTTATCAATATACGATCCATTCTCTTTCATTTAATCAAAAAGTATAAACAAACAAAGTAGTATACCTTCCAGGCGGACACCCTGTACTTTCCACGTTTGAAGAGAATAATTTTTTGCAGGCAGTGGGAGCAAATAGAAAACTTTAACTGCGTGTATTTCGAAATGGCATAAGATGGATTAGATCTCCAGATTAGTGTTCATGACATTAAGCGAAATCTCAGTATTGTCCGTGATTGATTTCAATAAGCTCTTGGGTTATTTAGATATTATAAGGAAATAGTCCGAAATCAAAGTTCGATTAATTTTGAAAGTCGGAGTTCTTGAGCGCACAATTTACTATCTGGGATTCTTCGAGCAATTACATATTATACGAAAAAAGAAGCCTGGATTACCACATAAATGCTCCTTGTCATTTCTTATTGAAAACTTTGCTGGGATATGTTTGTACCTCCCCTTGTAATTTCATATAATTTTTTTCTGTTTTAACTTCATTTTGTATGTTAAATACAAACAATTATTATTATAGATATCAGCGAACAATACTGTAAATATTGCACTTGTTGAATGTTTAAATGATGGCAAAATTATTTTTTCTCTATTTTAAATAAAAACTTTAAATTTCTTTAATAAATAATTAAATTATATTAAAAATTTGTTTGTATATCAATTGCAGGATTATGACAAAGAAATACCACCCCATAAAATTCACTCACCTTTGGGTGACAGCATCACGGATATGTCACTGCAATATGCCAGCGAAGATAAAGATCATCTCAAAGAATTGGAGTTTTATAAAAATTTAGCCAAAGCCGCCTCTTTAGCTTCACAAAATAATAATAACAACAATAGCAACAATAATAATAATCTTATAAATAATGAAAAATCACCTTTACCTCAGCATCCAACAAGCCATCTGCAAATGAATAACATCAACAACAGTCAGTTGCATACACCCGCTACTTCACCGCAGCCCATGCTAATCGATACCGATATTCAACATCATACAATAAACGAGGAGGATATTCATTCTGCTTCGCATAATAAAACACATGCAGAAGATGATCACACTCTGATCGATAACGATGTGGAAATGGTGGAACCACCCACGGATCAGGCTAAAGCTTCAGCTTTAGCTGCAGCAGCAGCAGCAGCACAAGCTCATCTAAATGGAACTAGTGAGTACATATCGAAATCCAATTTTATATAAAAAAAATGTTACACAACAATTACAGAAAACACAAACTTTACACAGAACATTCCTTCACGGACCTTCTCTTATAAACTAAAGTAAATTATCACTCAACCAAGAGTTTAGCTTTTCTGTTTCGAATTTTTGATTTTTTTTTGTTTTAAAGCAGGAAAATCTTCCCCTGACACAAATTAAACTCCACACGACTTTACGACTCACCAACATTGTGTCACGACGCTGGCCTAAAAGTTTTCTAATCTCACTTGATTCTCTTTCCATTTGTAGTGCAAGAAATGTTAAATTTACAAAAGTTAAAAAATTTATCGACGTCCTTTCAAGAACACAATCTAGACAATAGTGCAGCAACGGCCGCAGCCTTAGCCAGTCTGCAAGGTCTGGCCGCTGGCATAACTGCAAGTGCAGCAGCAGCTGCTCTTAATTCACCTCTGAACTTAAGTGTAGCCAGCAATGGTGGTCTACCACAAATAACGGCGGATTTAATAAATTCCCACAAGGCAATGACGCAATGTGCCAGCAGCAATACGGGCAGCAGTAATGGGGGTGACAATCAGAATAATCCCGGATCCTCTACTTCACCACATGGCAATAGTTCTGGCCTAACGCACAGTGGCGGACAAGCATCCTCTTCTACACAAAACTCTTTAGCCAATGTTCTAAACAATGTAGCGGCAGCGGCGGCAGGTGCTCAAGGAACAGCCGCTACCGCTTCACCTCCTCCCCAACTGCAAGCACCACCTGCTAGTGCCCAAATGCCCCAACTAATATTGGCATCAGGTCAGTTAGTGCAGGGTGTGCAAGGAGCCCAACTTTTAATACCCACACCACAAGGTATTGATAAAATTTTGAATCACTTGAATATCCTTACGAACTATTTCTATTCCTTACCTCCAGGCATTGCTGTACAAACCATACTAACCATACCGGTCAGTCCACAAATTAATACCAACGAACAATTTTTATCGAATTTCGGAGCATTTGCTGGCTTTCCCCAGCAACAGGCTAGCCAGACTCAGATGTTAGGTTCCACAACGTCCCATTTACAATCACCATTGGCAGCTCTTCATCAACCACCCACCTTGCCTCAGCTAGCCCAAGCACCAACGAATTTACTAAAACCAAATCTCTTCTCAAATGGTGTACAACAGCTGTTGGCTGCCCTGCATCCGGAATTATTTGCAGCAGCCGCTGTAAATCATCATCACCAGCAGCAGCAACAACAACAACAACATCAACACCAGCAACATACACAACACAACCAACAACAGCACGGCCAACAAATGTCCAGCCATCATCATGATATGCATTTAAGATCGTCGAATGAAAGATCCCCGCCTTCTTCCCCCACAAATAGTACAAAAGCAGCCGCTGCGGCTGCTGCTGCAGCAGCAGCTGCCTTTCACATACAATCCCAGCTGCATATAAAACCTGAGACTCAGCCACATCTGCATCCTCATCATCATGCTGCTGCAGCAGCAGCTGCTTTACATCATCACACTCAAGCTCTAAGACACGCTGAGGGCCTGGCATCGCCCAAATTGGAATGCAAGCCTAGCGTACATTTGACCTCGGAAAATTGCTCAAACTCACCCCCACCTTTGGGTAGACTTCAGTTTGCAGCTCACCATCGTCTGGGTGGCCCCTCGTCCTCGCCTCGTCCATCTTCCTGTGCTTCCAGCAGTATGACCTTGAGAGAAAGAGAGACACGTGAACAACATGCTTTGAAAATGAGTCCTTCACGTTGTGGCAGTTCAACGAGTGGTGGCATGAATTTAAGCCAGCTAGGCAATGAGAGGGGAAAAGAACGGGAAAGAGAGCGAGAACGCGAAAAGGAAAGGGAACGTGAAAATCACAGAGAACGTGATCGCGATCGCGATAGGGAAAGAGAACGTATAAGAGCTGCTTCACCTGCCACCTTAAATGCTCGCAGTGCGGCTGCTTCTATGGCCAAAGAGGCTTCAAATATGATGAATGTAACAAACCCTAATTCGACCATAATAACTAATTGCAACGAAAGAGGCTTTTCATCTCCTGTGGCTTCAAGCTCCGCCAGCCAAATATATCGCACACATTCTCCCCACCTAACGCATCATACTCTCAGCCAACAAGCTGCACACACACACCAAATCTTAGACTCGACACCACCTAGAGATTTTCTGGGCAATGGAGTGGGCTTATTGTCGGCTTCGTCATCTTCCACTACAGCCACCTCAACAACAGCCAATGTACTTAGTAGTATGAACAGGTGAGTTAGAACAAGAAGTTTTAGTTGTTGTGAAATACAAGAATTCACTCTTTTCACAGACTCTCCTCTTCGAATGGTGAATTGACTATGGCAAAATCTCATGGTCTGCCAAGTGCTACCGCCACCCGAGCTTCTTCAGCCTCACCCACCTCACCTGCGGGACCAACAACAAGTTCTCTCACAAATCCTTCCTCGATGCATCATCACAATCCTCATCATGCCATGCATTCCATGAAATTAAGTCCAACAACCAGTGCTGTGTTGCATCAGCAACGAGAAAGAGAACGTGAAAGAGAGCGCGAAAGAGAAAGGGAGCGTATGCAGGACCAACAGCCACCACCAGCCATGTCACCCAACGGTACAGAGGGTTCGATGGGAGCACATGATTTACTAATGGATTCACCGAGTGAGTAAAGATCGTTTTCACAAATTTCTTACTTCAAAATTAATATACTTGCGTAGCGTATTTAAGTTGAGGACTAGATTGCTCTAAAAACAAGTTTAGCCATATTTACTTCAAATACCAAGGACTAATTTGTTCATTTCATATTTAAAGTTTTTGCCTTTTATGCAAAACTTTATTAACTTTATCTTCTAGCCCAAAAATCTAAACAATATTGACAGTTTCTATGCAAAACTTTTTAACTTTAAGCTAATTTCCAATTACTTGTGATACAAACGCACACAAACACACTACGTCTTACTCACACACACGCATACTCCTTTCACAGCCAGGTGCTTAATACATTTTAACATATGAGTGACATTAAGTCGTTCGCCTAAATGTATGCAATAAGAAAATGCAATTTACTAAGATTTATGTTTAGAAATAAGAAATCCCAACAAAAGATTATACAACAGAAACTTGTCAGGTATAAAAGACATCAACGCGTAATTTTCAAGAAGTTTTACCTTAAAGAGCATCTTCATCATCATCATCCTCATCAACACCATCTTTGTTGTGTTTTAATCCTGGGGTAGGGAAAACTTTGTGGTTGCTGTGCAGTTGTTCTTCTTGTTTTTGTTTGATACATTTTCAACATTGGCATCAATTATTTTTGGCAATATTTTAAGTTTAATTAACGTTGGAAAACTTCAGTAAATATAATTGTGGATTTATGTGCAAAAAGGCAAATTACACCAACAAATAAAAAAAAGTTTAGCTCAAAACTAATTCCACTCACTTGGTTGTTCATACATAAGTTTATTTTTGAATTTGATTTGAATCTGCTAAAGCAAATTTATATTTATATATTGTGCTGATTTATTTGGTTTGTTTTATTCTTCAATATGGTTGCTTATGTTCTCAATAATTCTACCAAAAATTTTAATTGCAATTTATTTCTTTCCAAAAAAAAAAAAAAGTATTTGATTACACAATTGACCCTTTTTTTTGATGGTGTGTTCACGTATGTGCAGATGTATTTTTTTTATACATGATTTTCTGCCAACCATTTGTATGCGGTTAGTTTCTAGCGCTATGCTTGCTTTTTTCACATTTTTACCTTTTTTTATTAATGGTTTGTTAGTTATTTCCATTATGGTTATTGATTATTTGCTCTTTGGGGTATTGGCCGTTTTGGGGGTGTTTCAGGAAAGCAGGGAGGAGGTTTCTATTGAAAAAATACAAATCATACTTATACATATGTATGTGCATGAGTTAGAAAAATCTAAAAAGAGCTTTCATTATTTTGTTGCTGGCTGGGATTAATTTATGGAAATGATGTTTAAAAAAATCATCCAAATAAAACTTTATGTGGTCGGGTTGATGACCGACCACTCATATGTTGTTTTGTACCTGCGAACATTTTAATATTCTGAATTTAGTCAAAAGTAGAAAACCTAACTTGAAATCAGAATTACTTTTTAATTTTTTTTATTCTTAATTATTCTTGAAAAAATGCATAATTAAATTTAATGACCTGAGAAAGTGATAAATGTACAATATTTGAGCAACAATGACGGATTATAGCTAAAGGATAATATTCATTCCGAATTATGGAATATTCGACAAGATATTCGTCAGCCTCATTGCAATTAGGTCCCTGTCAGGTGTCTTTTCGACACCTAAACCGGTCCAGAACTGCCGGACATCCTTAAATGGGATGGCGGGACATTCTAGAATCACCTTAAAATGAGTGCGTGGGCATTGGACCAAAATTGGCAACTGTATGCCCGAAACACTGGCAATGAGAGCAGCAAGGCTGCAGGACTCGCATATTGATGCATTCTGTGGCATACCCCTCTCCGCCTGCAATAAGAAAATTAATTATTATATATATGATATGCACCAGGCCAGGTGGTGGGAGAAACCCACATGTGGCCCAGTTTAGACAGAGCTCGAACCAGAAACCTGTTAAGATTTCAGAAGATGCAATTAAGGGATATGGGGGCACCGATTACCGGAATGGGGGCATCGATTACCAGAATGTGGTTCCTGCAAATGACTACTGTACAAGTTGCCTCAACGAGGAGAAATCTCCTGTGCCTCTGTCCTGCATTAGAGGGCCTACGATAAGTTCAACTCGAAGGGAGGAACTAGCCTCCCCGTGATACACCATACAGGAATTATACTTCTTTATAAGGAGCGATGCAATTGTAGTGACCCCTAAGTCCCTACTCTTCATACCAACCCTACACACCACACTCTTTTCTATTCCTTTAATTTCCTTTCATCTTCTTTACTTTACGTCTCTCGAGGTTTTCGGCAAATGGTGTAAAGTTGCTTGAGGGGTAGCAAAAAAACGCTCGAATTGGAATTTTGAGAGAATCTCAAACATTACTCTCTTTTAAATTTTTTCTCTCTTCTCTCACATTTCACAAGTGATAGGAATTTGAAAATTTTGATTTTGTGCCGGGTTTGTACCATAACTTTTTGATATTAATACCTATGAAAAGTTTAAAGAAAGGGGCGATAGTGCCGCAACAGACAACAGCACCAACATTTCGATCAGTGTTTCACATAGCAAAAAAAGAGGTTTAAAACTTAAACGATAAAAAAAGTCCACAGCAGCTTTAAAACGAAATTAAGGAAACACGCAAACAAGAAACCCTCTGTAATATTTGTCCGAACAGTCTGCAGTGCAGTCGCATATGAGGAATACTTTTATTCTAGCTAGTTGCTTAATGAAATGAAAAATCATATTCCCCATTTCCTTTATTCACTTCGTATTAAGAGTTATAAATGGGCAAAATATATTTAGCTTATAACTTTAATTTATTTCAAAATTTGTCGTCTACAGAGTCACAAAAACTTGAAACTACTCTTCGTTTGTGCCGCCACGTTTAAACAAATTCTAGCAACATCCATCCTCCACTTAACAAAACCTAAGTGAAATTGCATTTAAAATAATTTTAACTTTCAAAATTTTGTGATTCATTTAAGTATTAATGATATGCAACAGCAGAAATAAACTTATTTACTCTGCCAACAAGGCAAAGAGACATCAACACCATCATTATGAACGTCAACACTAGCAGCCAACACTGACTACTATTTCACTGTCATCAGCATCTTCTTCGTCAAAAAGGCTTATTGCTCGAGTATGGTGTATTTAAGAAACTTAAGTAGCTGATATTTCAACAGCCACTTGTTACAACTTTAAGTACCAAAAACAACATTTTAGAGAGTTAAAATAAGTTTTATTCTATAAAATTGAACAAGCTAAAATATTACCAACGAAGAACTTAAGACACACACACACGCTCTGCCTCTCTCTCTCTCTCTCTCTCTCTTCCTTAGTGCCGCCATTCCTGTCTTTGGGGTTTTGAAAGTGTTAAAATAAAAGACAGCTTAATGTTTTGTTTATACAACAAACAACATCTTAATTTCAAATTTACACGTACTCCCTCATACTAATGGCTGCGTTCAAACACCAAGTTGTTGCTGCAACATACTACAGCCTTTCAAGATGCTCGCATTAACTTAAGCATTTTATTCGGCTCTGGAAACTTCTTTAATGTTTATTTTTTCACAGGCAACTGTAATTTATTTTCGATTTGTTGAAATTTTACTAGCTTCATAAATTTCTCTGCTCTCATCCTTTTAAGAAGAATAGCAGTCATGTCATTAAATAGTACGTTACTTTCTTAAGTTTTACTAACGTAATAAACATATTAGCGTATGTAAGACGTAAGTAAGACTTTTGTACAACAACAAAAAAGTGCAAGTTTTGTAAACGTCAATTAGCTGTAATTAAGCACAATATTGTTGCTGACATCTTTGTATTTTTATACAAGTTTGAACGTGTAAGAAAGTTGTTTTAATACAGCTTCTTAAGCAAGAAGATAAAGGGTACTTTTTTTGGAAGTGTGAATTTTTCAAATGAAATAAAAAATATATGATTTTATTAAATGCAATGAAATTGATTGAATAAAACTTTAAAATTATTTGTCTTATTGAGAAATCGTTTCGTGGGGCCCTAATTTTGTGTTTAAGATCTTTGTATTTGCCCTTAGGGGCGTGCGACCTTAATTCGCTCAGTTACTTGTTGTAAAGGTGTATGAAACTCGTTGTCTAAGCTGATAAGCCAGGGCTGATCGCTGACTTTATGGAAACATACGCCTCTTTACTACCGATTTGCTACTAAAAATTGAAGCTTCCGAAGAGCTTACAACCAACCAGTTACAGGAATCATATCTCAGATATTACATTCAAACACCGTTACCAGGTGATTCCCTGATTTTCACGAATACTACTGTTTCTTTTTATTTGAACTCTCTGTACATGGTTCTAAAACAGTATGTAAAGATAAGGACCGAGTAAAATGTTCAGGGTAAAAATATAGGAGCTTGTAGTTTTATATTAATGCAAAGTTTTCAGGTTACAGGAATATGATTTTCACATGAATAGCCCCAAAAAGGACTTACGTTGTTATCTCTGAACAAATTAAAATTTTTATTAACAATTTTCCAGTTTACCAGGTCTTAAAATTATTTGTGCACTGCTGGTGTCTATTTTTGTCCGATGTCTATTTTTGTCTGATGAAAACTGTGTTCACATAAGTTGTTTTAATGTTTAGTGTCCATTTAGATTTTTGTTTTGCTGCATAGCCGTCCTTGTAGCTTAGGAGCTCTCCTAGAAAATGTAATTTTAAGACATGCGCTATTATTCCGTAAATTACAGAATTCAATACACTTAAAAGCAACACCCTTTTTAATGGTTGTCACTTTGAAAATGTTCTGCATGTTAATCCTTTTATTACACACTACTAACGTATGTGTACAATTTGTTATGTAATTAGTTGGAATTGATAGACAATATACACAATAACCTGTATGAACAGAGTTACATTAAAATTATTGCACTAAGGTTCAATTCAAATTTAGAAGTCGGTAGCAAAATAATTCTACGATCACTTAGGCGACATTTAAAAATGGTATACCAGGTAAAAAGTTCTTTATTTGTAAATGGGCATAATCTATATTTTATTAAAATCGCTTTAGTATTTCAGGAGCTTTGATGCTTTAAAGTGAAAATATTAGCAGCATAAATTATATACAATGAGCGTGTAGCATGTATGCGTATGTTTCACCATTGGTTGTTGACGTAACTAAGTCTGGCACAAAAAGTTTAAGTATTTGCTTTTTTAATTTCTTTAGTTAATCTTCCTATTCATATTAGAAGAATGTAGGAGAGGTGGAATTTCGACCAGCAGGCTAGCACTACTGGTAATAAATGAGATGAGTATAATACTTGTAAAATAAAATGTAAAAGTAAAATTTCAAGAATTTTCCTTTGCACAAAATTTAAGACGAAGCTACAATTAATCATATTCAACAACCCCCATTTCATTTTCCTGGAATTTGCCGCCCGGAATTGAACTACGGATCTCGCGGCACAAACCGCTGCTTCAAAGTCTATCGTGGCGATTGATTTTCGCTAACAATAGTGACGAGGTTGCTCATCGGTTGGGGCATTGACTTACTAGTGTTTCGATTTAAAGTGGGTGGTGTTTCATTTTGGCATCTGGACTAGTGAAGTTTGGAAACTGGGTCTCTCAAACATGTTTCTATTATATATGTCATCGACACCCCTAAGGCTTGTTAATACAGCCCGCCATTCATGCAAAACTGCGACTCATCATTAGAGGGCTCTTTTTCCAACTGCTCCGAAGCCTTCACTCTCAACGAACAGCTTTGTTTAAGGTTGTTATCTCTAAGCTCCTGTGGAATCTTGTACTTGTGCAGGCTCAAGACCCGATGCGAAATTCACTGGTATAAAGTTTGCGACGAATCGACTGGCACGGGCTGGCGCAACGTTCTTGGCTAATCCGGCATTTTTGCAAGTATTAGTGGGTGGGCTATGATGGGCCACCATTCATTTTTAGAATTAAGTTTTATGATTCAAAAGGGTTGCACAATCGTTAACTACCCAGTCAGTGGCTGAATTCTAAACAACAGATTTTAACATCGATCCAACGGGAAAAACGCGTCGATAAGATTTTTTTTCTAATTATGCAGTCTTTTTTCCTTAACATCTTCCTCCTAAATGCCTCCTATAATTATCTTTATAATTATTATTACTCGTACCCTATTACCTTGAAAATATTTATATTGCTCTGCTACTTTGCATCAAGAGCAGGTGATTAGCGAACGTTAATAGAATTTCGCTAATTACCACAATTACCCAACATTATGGCAAGTGGAGGCATAAGCAACAGCAACTGTTGGCTGACTAATTTCTTAGTATTTCCTTTTAACTCAATTAGTGTAAATATTAAATGCAACAAGTATTTTCCACTATAAATACGACTGAAGACTTAAAGTAGAGTTGTTAAGTTGCAACATAAATATTTCACACATTTTGCACAGACTTGATACCTCTCAAGAGAGTTACAGAAGTATGTATTAAATTGAAGATAATAAGTTTAAAGGAATATTCTTTAAGTCAGTAGTTAAGTTGGTAATTATTTAAGGAAATAAGTTAAAGTTAGTTTTAAAGAATATTTACAGTTGTTTTGACTTTAAATAACAATGAATTTTCTATTTTTTTCTTTTCCTTCCTTCCAGATGAACCCACTATCAACCAGGCCACTACCAATATGGTTGATGGCATCGATTTAGATGAGATTAAGGAATTTGCCAAAGCTTTTAAGTTGCGTCGTTTATCATTGGGCCTGACTCAAACTCAGGTGGGCCAGGCTTTATCGGTCACAGAAGGTCCCGCGTATAGTCAAAGTGCCATATGCAGGTTGGTAACATTAGTCCATTATTTATGTTCAACATAAAAATGTCCTTCTTATTTTAGTCCTTTTTTTCTGATATCTTGTTATAATTTTTCATATTTAAAAATTCGAATTAATCGTTTCACTTTAATCTACTTATTTTTTATACACAAAAATTAGAATATTGTCAAATTAGACAATTTCTCTTTCTCTTAACATAATGACAGCAATGAAATAATATTTCAATCGTAAACAATTTCTTTACGGAAAAAGGTCATTTTGTAAATGTTTTCATTAATAATAGCGCGTGTCTTATGAAAAATGTTTGAGAAAATGTCGCAAACTATTTCCGTAACAATCCCTGGGATACAACATGAAAGTATCCAAACACATAAAAAACGTGACCTTTTGAATTAACGGCCGCCCTGCGGTGTGATTCTTACGATCCGCCAAACACATTCTACTATTTCTAGATTTGTAATTAAGTGGAAAAAAAGTAATCCCCCATTTCCCAAAAACAACTTTTGTACCACCTTTTCTTAATTGTAGGTAAAAAATCTTGACATAAAATTTGCAAGTAAAATTTTTACGACAATTAGATTTTCTGCATGCACTAGAAGTGTATAAAGATAAAACAACTTATGTCAACGCCCATACAGTTGTAAAATAACGCAATTATTTACTAGTCCCTGTGAATTGAAAAGTAATCACAGAAAACAATATGTAAGACATAAAGGTGTTTATAAATAACAACGTAAGTGCTTATATGTGCTTTATTCATCACCCAGCAATGCTGTGCCAGGTTGGAAATTGTTTGCATAAATGTGTTAAATAAAGCAATTTGTATCGTTGACATACGCTATTACTCCTGTAAAGCGAGTTATTAAAGCTAATATGCGTCAGCCAAATTATTGAGTAGAAAGCAATAAGTTTCCAGGTGTTATTATAAGATAAGGAGCCCCCCTCGTCTAAGCTACATCACATATACATATACTACTTCATATACTATACAGATACACCCGTACTATATACTCTTTCGATCCCCTAAAATCTCTCAATAACCTATCCTATCTCTAAAATATTTTTGGGTTTTCGTTTCTTAAAAAAATGTTGCCTTGTTAAAGGGTTACTTGCCTAAACCACCCTCATTACTGGATATTTTATACAGATCATAAAGGGCAATGCCTTTCGACGTAATTAAAAGTTAAATCTAGAAAAACATCTTGTGTGGGTGTAAGAATATTTCAAGTACAACAAAAGTGCAAAAAATGTTGAATTTTTATAGAAAAGAAAACATCTTTAGAATATATCCGAACCTACTCCTAAATAAATTGTACAACAAAATAATTTTTTGTTCAAAATAAATTTCTGACAACGGACTTATTTGGCTTTTACTTCAGTCCTTCTCTTTTGCACATTGTTGTAGTGAATCGGCATAGAAAATCTTGTAATCCTTACATTTCAGCTGTAAGTGTGTTCAGCACTCTTATGTAAAACACTAGCAGAAATATTTTGATAAAACATTTCAATCCTCTGCCATTTCGCGATATTAGTCTTGTTTCTTTCTTGAAAAAGGGCAAACAACTCCCCATAACGAGCAATGTAGCGGGGTGAAATGCCCTACAAATATATTTGTCATAAAATTCTACTATAAGCCACTAAAGCTCAAAATTCAGACAAAAAGTCAAAACTTAAACTGTTTTTAAGGATTAATTTTGTACTTATTTACAATTAGTGCTGAAATATTGCACAAAACCGAATTTTATCAGGATGGTTTGTGTTGAAAATATGTTTCAAGTAAAACTTCACTATAAGTGACCATAAAAAAGAAAGTTGTAGATATAATATTTAGTTAAAAAACGAGGAATTAAAATTTTGGTGATTTAAAAAAATTTAAAGAAAATTCAGGTAATCAGGACTATCTCGCTTTCATTGCGTCTCGTGCTATCACTAGCCGTTACTCTTGGCTGTAGTGATTGCAGGCTGCCGACTGGTAAGTGTCAATCTTCTTCCGCATTAAGGAACTTGTCTAAGACTTAGCTCCACCATTGCATTCACCTTTAGAAAATGTCTGCCCGTGGTCCTAAGCCTTATGCTAGCCAGTGCTGGATATTCACTTCCGCTACCGTCTTAGCCTCTTTGTTAGGAGTATCGTTGGGAAACTCACCCTTCCACTCCTTGCAAGGTTTTCTTGTTAATCTCTTTCGGATTTTTGATTTGATATTCCGACAGGGTGTTTTAATGTAGAAATTTGGAACGAATTCCCGTCATTCCTTGTCAAGTTTGGTTTGGAGACAAACCGGTTTCGGCTATGTGCCATCTTCAGTGTCAATTTTCGTTCTGAGCTTGTCAGGAGTTGGTCATGTAGAAATTAGCCTGACTGGATTTAGTTGATTCTTGATTTGATATTCCGACAGGGTAATTTAATGTAGAAATTTTGAACGAATTCCCGTCATTCCTTGTCAAGTTTGGTTTGGAGACAACCCGCTTTCGGCTATGTGCCATCTTCAGTGTCATTTTCGTTCTGAGAACGTTCTGAGCACGAAAAATAACACTGAAGATGGAACATAGCCGAAACCGGTTTGTTTCCAAAATTCTTTCGGATTTCTTCATTGACCAATAAATTCTGGAGTTCCGCCACAGATTAACGTCTCCATCTCTTGCGATGCTTCATTGTCCATCCCTACTAAAATTTCACGATCAAACGCCTTAGAAGTATTTTTAATGATTGACCCATCCAACCTCTCGCGAGATATTCTTTCCGGCTTCATCTTCCTTAGGAAAATTCGTCTAATTCTCACGACTAGTACGCTAAGTCTAAAACCACCAAGCATCCCTAGCGTATGCTGTTCCACTGTAGGTTTGAGATTTTTTATAAGAGAGTGTTAACTACTTTCCACCCGACATATTTAGCAAGACCCATGGCAGAGGCAGTAACCTGTTACCGTCCGCCACCACAAGGACTTCTGACAGTGCGCTAACTTATGTCAAGCCATACCTTTGCGCCTGCCAGCTGACGGCCTAACTGATGCTTAAAGTAATAAATGTTTAAATCCAAGAAATGAATTTTCTTTGACATATGAACACTTAGCATGTCGTCGACGTATATTCGAGCAATAAGGGAACGACTTTGCCTAGGGCATTATTAATGACGTTTTTAATGCTTTTCCATTTGGCCAGATCAATTGGCGAGCGCTTTTGAACAATCTCAGGGTTTTGTATAAGTTTTTTTTTTGCATATCTAGGCCTTCATAACTTCGTCGTATCACCAAGTGGAGAACCAAGTAGGTGGAAATAAGCATCCTTGTTCGATAATCAATATACGCGACCATAAAAAAATTAACCTCTTCACACTCATCCCATGCCGCAAATTTCACACCGTTGACAGTATCAAAAAGCTTCGCCAATTCACAACATTTTCACCACGTTCGAAATGAAAGCCAGATTTTATAACGTTTCACTTATGTCGACAAACAGCAAGCGGTTTAATTGAATCATAATTTAAAGTGATCAACATCCTCGACAACATGTGCATGCAAGGTTTAATTGAACCAATTAAACTTTATATTCGTTATTAGGAAATTTAAGGGGAATTAAAGAGATTTTGGCACAAACAAATATAAAAATAAAACCGATTTTATAAAAAAATTTAGATGCTTCACTCTGTTAAAAAACACAACGTTTAGTTAACTTCAACTTGTTTTATTTACAAAAATCCTAGAAATAATACTTGCATAATTGCCTGGTGACCATTAACAAAATACACAACTAATCTAGTTAGTTTTTATTCAAACACCAGCCCATCTCCGGCCATTTAAAGCAAATTCATCATTTTTATTTTAACTTCCTGCTAAAAAAAATATTTTTATTATTTATAGTGCCAGGACATTTGTTTAACTAAAAAAGAACCAAAAACAAAAACATCTAAAAACTAAACGCTAATTGCTTTTCTAAAACAAATATAATTAATAATATTTTTTTCTTATTTATTCTTTTTTTTATAATCTACCAAAACCAACTCAAACATAAAAAAATCGTATTGAATTGAAACGTATCGTATGAAATGTAGTGCTTTAGCTGCTCAAATGTATGCTGCTCAACTATCGACACAACAACAAAACATGTATGTTGACAATAAAAAAAAATAAAAACGAAACACAAAAGAAAATAAGTATTTAAATTATAAATTACAAATGCTTTTTTAAATAAATTTTTATAGCTTTTCTTGCAAATAAAATCAAAAAAATCATCTAAAAACTATAAAAATTTATCATTGAAAAAAAAAACAAACTAATAACGTTTTAAAAAGAGCTTAAGAGAATGTTTGAAAGTCTGTTCGAAAAGCTCTTTGAAAAACGTTTAAATAAAATAATTTTATTTTCTTTTATTTTTAGTATGCGCTAAAGTTTTAAGCTCTTATTGGCCAGGGCATTGCCTTTAAACTTATTGTATTTATTTTTGTTAAAAGGCCCTTTTGTTTATTTTTTTTTTTAAATACAATTTCATAATTATCTCTAATTTTTTTTAATTTATGATTTGGCTTAACTTTAGAAAATTTTTCAAATAGAAAAAATAAATCAAAAAGTTCAAATATCAAACAATGTCCTGGCACTTTTTTCCTAATTAAAATAAGCGCATACTAAAAACTGAAAAAAGTCCTTGAATTTAATTCAAGTTTTGTTTTTATTCCATATTTTCTCCTGCTCAGGTTTGAGAAATTAGACATAACACCAAAGAGTGCTCAAAAAATAAAGCCCGTCTTAGAACGTTGGATGAAAGAGGCCGAAGAGAGGTGAGAGTATGGATTAAGTTCCTTACGCGTTTGCTTTTGTTGTCATTCAAAGAATTTACTAACGTTTGTTTTTATTTCTCTTAATTTTCTAAAATTTTAGTCACTGGAATCGTTTTAAGTCTGGACAAAATCATTTAACCGATTATATTGGTGTGGAGCCATCGAAAAAACGCAAACGTCGTACTTCGTTTACGCCGCAAGCTTTAGAGCTTTTGAATGCTCATTTTGAGCGTAATACCCATCCATCGGGTGAGTGGTAATTTCAAATTTTATTTTTCAATATTTAGACACTAGTTGTAAGCTTTTTATCAATTTAAAAGCTTTCTTTTGCTTATATATTTCATTCTCATTTTGAAGCTAAGCTTAGGATTTTTTTCCTTTTTGGAAATAGAAAAATTTTGAATTTTGTTTTAGTTTAATTAATTTTTTTCTAACTCAAAACTTAAAAAATACTAGAACTTTTATAAAGCTACTTAAATTCTTTATTTACATTCTTAAAAGCTTACCAAGTTCAAAGCTTTTGTAAAAAAATAGTAAAAGAATTTTTCTTGAAAATAAATAAAAAGCTTTTTAGTTTTAATAATTTAAAGCTTTTTAATCAAATTATATAGTCTCCCTTTTTAATACTGAAGATAGTATTTTCGTTTATAATTTTGAGATACGTGAAAGAAAACAAATGAAACATGAGCCCTCACTGAACCCTTTCCCGTGTTGCTTAACAACTTCTTTCGATTCGTTATAACTAAAAGAAAACCTAAAATGACGAGAAGTCAATGAGGCCTTTACTTATATTTCGGATTAATCAGCATTATTATGAGCCCAATTATGAAGAACAAGTAACTAGGATTTTTCCCCTTTTCTCTCTCCTCCTATTCACAACACTGTTTGAAAAAGGAACTAATTGCCCTGCATATTTCCTGGGTTGTTAGAATGGACGATTTTTTCCCTGGGAACAATTGAAGGGAAAGCGAAAAAATCCCCGGGAGTATTCGCAATTGGGTGATATGACTCCTACTTTCCCTTGGAGATGTAATTTTATTGCCAAACCGTTATAAGAACAGAAGTCTTTATTTCGTATGTTTGTAGTAACAGTGACCAGTCACTGAATTCTGCTAACTGAGCAGCGAATTAACCACAAAACTGTTTAGCATGGATAGTCATAACTGGGCTACATTAGTTTTGCCAAAAGCATTGCGGTCTCCAAGAAAGCTCGTTTACAATATCAAGGCGGAACTCTACCGACAACTATTTGTAGAAGAAAAGTACTTCTATTAGGTTGCTATCAGCATTGCTATTTTAGCATTTTCGAAGCTAAATTTAGCTTTTTATTTTGCTGTTTAGCGTGGAATGTGCGGTTTTTCAACTTAATTTTTGGGTTATATATAGGGTAATTTTTTAACAGTTTTAGTTTTGAAAAAAAAACCGATTATTTGCTAAAGCGAAGGAAATATTTATTTGGGCCGATAAATGAAGGTCGCCCATTTACTTTTGAAAGATTATTTCATGTAAATGTTGCCCGTGGCTACGTTGAAGGTGGCTTATCTGGTCTTTATGTGCATTTCGCTAGTTGCTTAGGCCAGCTTACCAGGAAACCTTTAACCAACTTTTTCGAAAAATTAAACGTCTTATGCCCGAAATTCTTTAGACCAAATGAGAAGTCCAAAGAACATCAGAACAAAAAAAATATTTCTTACTTGCCTTACTACGTTTAGTTTGTTGTTTGCCAACTCTAAATGTAGCTGTAAGCCATTAACAAAATAATAAAAACAACACAGGCTGTAATTTGCTTTCGGTAGAAAAGCAAAAAATAGCAAGTGTTGCCAATATTTGCACAAGCTATTGCATATTTATTATTAGAAGTCGAGTTCTGAGGATTTTATTATTTCTTTCAAAAAATAAAATTAATTACTTTTGGCAATATTTTTTTTTATTTTGGCTTTAAAACTTTCAACTTCTGCTTTCATTTGCGTTACAACAAATAACATTTTTCAAACTAACCCTTTGCTATTGCGCATTTTAATTTAAACAGGCACCGAGATTACAGGACTAGCCCATCAATTGGGCTACGAGCGCGAAGTCATACGCATTTGGTTTTGTAACAAACGACAAGCTTTAAAGAATACAGTGCGCATGATGTCGAAGGGAATGGTTTAAAATTCAACAAATTACAACTGGCAACAGTAAATGCCTGAAGTTGGCAAAATAATATATAAAATGGTGGCAAATAAAGCCTTAAAGCATCTATAAAGCTTTTGTTACATAAGTTAATTATAAAAAAACAGCTAAAAGCTCTTCTTTGTAAATACAGATTTAAAGAAAAAGAAAAAAATTACAAAAAAAAATAATTAAAAAAGTAATTTAAAAAAAACAAAAAATATCTTAATTAAATGTTAAGGTAAATACAAAAAACAACAAGAACCTTTTTATAGATTTAATTAAATATATCGAATCAAATAAAATAAAAGTCCTAAATTAACTCGAATAATTATTTCGCAACTTTGAGTAATTTTCTTAACATCATTTTCGAAATACAAAATTATTATGTGATTAAGTGTGTGACATAAAACATTAAATAAACCCAACATGAATTAGACTCTAGTGTGAACAGGCTCCCCCACATTAACCACCTTGTAATCTTACTCCTCCTTCTCCTCCTTCTCCTCCTTCTCCTCCTCCTCCTCATCATTGATGAAACCAATTTAGTTTGTAGTGAGTTGTATTTATAAAATATTATTGTATAATTTTAGGCCATATGTAAAGGTGTGTCATAGTATTTATGATTTAGTTGTAATAAATCTTTCGCTCTATACGATTTCAAAATAAATAGTTATAATTATAATAATAAACAAGTGTATGACTTTACTGCTGGCATGACTTTAATGTATTGAGTTTCTCGTTGAATTGTGGCCGTTTGTTTGATGGACTTTAGGAATTATCAGCCGAGTTTATTCTACCCCAACACACAATGTGTTCTGGAATTTGTGAATACGTATTCGGCTTAGGTGGCAAACTGGAAACAGGTCGGGGTGGAAGATATTTTTATCCTCAGCCTTTAAATGATTGGCATTGACTTTCGCTTTACGAAAATTGTTGACAAGCAAAAGACTATTCAATCTGTCTGAGCTTGATTCAAATTATAAAATAGTCTTTTCTTATTTATCAACATTTCTAAGCTACTAACTCAAAATTTTTTGATGTGGGAAGCCACTTTCGTACCTTTAAAAACCATTTTTTTCCATAGGTATGTGCCGCTCACCGCCAGGAAAATTCACGCTCTTTAACCAAAAAAAAGGTGCCCGCCGGGAAGGTATACTACTTTGTTTGTTTATAACTTTTGATTAAATAAAAGAGAATGGATCGTATATTGATTAATGTCGGCAATTATATATGGAATACAATATCAGATAAATGTCCGCCTCTGTTGGCCTCACAAATGCGAACCCTTTTGAACACATTTTTCATCACATTCTCAAACATTTCACGCGGCATTTCATTAATTTCATCACGAATATTTTGCTTTTCAAATTTCCCTACAAAAAGAAGTCAAATCAGGCGACCGTGGAGGCCAATCAACATCACCATTCCTTGAAATAACTTGTTGTGGAAAGAGATCTCGCAGTAATTCCATTGTTATCCTGGCTGTATGCGGTGTGGCGCCGTCTTGTTGAAACCACATGTTAGTCAAGCCCAAAGCATGCAGTTGTGGCGTTGAAAAGTTTTCAATCATATCACGATATCGACCCCTATTGACAGTTTCCGTTAAGTCGTTTTCAGTTTCAAAGAAGTAAGGCCCAATGATTCCTGCTGACCAAACTGCACACCAGACCGTCACGTTTAATGGATGCAAAGGTGATTGATGAATAATTTGAGGGTTTTCCATTGCCCAGAACCGACTATTCTGTTTATTCACATATCCATTCAAATAAAAATGTGCCTCGTCACTCATTATGATTTTTTCTAAAATGGAAACAAATGCAAATCTTTGTGCAAAATTGTGACCAAAGTTGTTCTTTGAAGACCAAGCTCCAGAGCACTGTGTGGAATTTAGGTTGATGGATTGTTTTGAACACTTTCTTGCACAGCAGTAATGTTTTCAGCCGATCTTGCAGTACGTTGAGCTCCATGCTTGGGCCCATCAGCTACAGTCGCTCTTTCTTCGAAATCATTCGCTACACGATAAATAGTGGGCCTTGTTGGCACGTTGTTTCTCCCAAAAATATCACGTAAATTTCCCATCGTCACATTAATCGATGATTGATTTTGTTAAAATGTTTTAACGATTAAAACACGTTGGTTTACCGAATATTTTTTCATAATAAATTTGCCATGTCTCTACTTTACGACTGCCAAATATGAACTATCGAGACTAATGTTTACCGAAATAGCAGCAAAACAAAGTAGTATACCTTCCCAGGAGGACACCGTGTATCATTATAAGTCTTAAATTTTTATTAAAACCCCTGATACTTGCTTTTGCCGACTTTCATGATTTTGGAGAACAACAAACATATATTGTAAAGTAAAATTTTACGTAAAATTTGTTTAGAACGAAATCTTTTTGTATTTTATCGATAAAAAGGCGTAAGTCGTAAAAAATCTAAAAACTTTTAGATTAAAATTTACATTTCCAACTTAAAACGTTACAACGCTGTTAATTCTTTCCTATGCTACTCCAATATATATCGATTTTGCTGTATTTTTTTAATAACTTCACGTTTTTGTGCAGAACAAAATATGGCAACATTCTAAGTAAAAATAGGTCTGTTCGTTTACTTTTTAGTAAACTACAGTGAATGAGTTTTATTTAGTGTGTCGCAAAAATGACCTTCCAAAATATTTTTGTAACAAAAAGTACGCAACCGGAAAACTTTATAAAAGCTTGTCAATTAATTAATTAATTAAAACTGCAGACGGCTAAGAAATGTTACAAAAACACATTTTTGGACACTCAAGTCTTTTAAGTTATTTTAACAATTGCATTTTTTTTCTCCAAAAATCTAAAATTCCAAACTGCATTCGATATTTAGCGTTTTTTAATTCTTCACTTTATTAAATTTTACCAGCACCAATTTAGCCAATAAAAACTTGTAGGCACTCACTCGCTCAGTCATTGAACTGTCAATTAGTCTCTCAGTTTATACATGCACTTACTAGCTGTAGGGTAAACGAGCGCAAGCCAGTGAAGAGGTGCAAAAATTTGTAAAATCTTAAGTAAACGAACAGGCTAAATATAAATTTGTAAACAAAAATGTGGGGTGTTATTTTTTATATGGTTCTCTTTCTCCTATTGCCTATTTCACTCTCTCAATCTTAGATTAAGAAGAGACGAAAAAAGAAACTATCATTAGAGCTTAAGAGCCGTCTCATATAAATTATTTCAGAGCATACGATGAGGCCAAACTCTAATTGGCCTTGTCGAAACAGACTATTTAAATCTCTCACAAATGAGCGAGAAATGAGATTTAATATTGTCAGATGTCCCCAAGACATTTACCTGCTTTACTTCCCCTACATCCTGCCGCTAAAACAGAAGCAAAAAGTTATACACTTACCACAACTGCAAATTAGTTTTTATTTGTTTTTATTTGTTCAACAAAAGAAAACAAAACCAGCACAAAAACGGAAATTAAATGTGCCATTCCAAATAAAAAAATATTTATGCAAAAACTTGTAAAATAAAAAAAAAACTTTTATAAAAAAATAAAACAAATTTTCTTTAAAAAAAAAAATACTCTCACCTCCACATTTAAATACATTTATATAAAATAATTAAATACATCTACATTAAATTAGTATTGTATGCAACTTTTATAGTCTAGAGATATGTATGAAAATATGAAAAATAAACAATGTCTTATGTAAAATTTTATTAAACATAAAAAGAAAACAATAGATTCATATAAAATATGTTTAACACAAATTAAAGAAAATAATTTACTAAATTATTATTATGAAAGAAATAAAAATAAAGCAAATTAAGCATTTAAAGCAAAAACAAAATTAGAAAAACGTAACAACGTTCATATTATTTAAAATAATTGTAATAATTAAAAAAGACAAAAAAAAAGAACACGAAATAAAGGAATATGTAAAAAAATAAAACAAATTAAAGTGTTTCAATTCATAAATTAGAGACACATGTGTGCAAAATTGTTAATTGTTCCCTCCAGTAGTTAAACTATTAACCTGTGTTGATGAAAACATCATTTCCTCTTCGAAGGTAACTGAAATTTTTTATGATCCCTAAAACAGACAAGGCATATTACGTCATATAGGCCGATCAGTCGGCCTACTGTCAATTTTACCAAAGTTATTTAAAAAACTAACCGTTTCGTATTTAAAACCTTATCTTAATGAGCAACCCGTCATCACGGACCATCAGTTAGGTTTTCGAGCAAGCCATAGTGCTTACTATTAAACAAGTCCATAGAATTGAATTAGATCAGCATTTGAAAATAGGCAATATTCTTCAGCTTTATTTATTGACATATCCCAGGCATTTGATAAAGTCCTGCATGATGGAAATACTCGCGAAAATAACTCAAGTTGTTCCTGAAAACTCTCACAAGCTTCTTAAGATTTATTTCACCGATAGAATTTTCAAAGTAAGTTCAAAAGATCGATTTTCTAAAAATCGTAAAGTCACGGCAGGAGTAACTCAAGGTAGTATACTAGGGGCGCTGTTATATATTTAACCGGGTGTCCGCCAGGAAGGTATACTGCTTTGTTTTGCCGCCATTTTGGTAAACATTAGTCTCGACAGTTCATATTTGGCGGTCGTGAAGTAGAGAGGTGGCAAATTTAATATGGAAAAATATTCGGTAAAGCAACGTGTTTTAATCGTTAAAACATTTTATCAAAGTCAATCATCGATTACTGTGACGATGAGAAAGTTGCGTAAAATTTTTGGGAGAAACAACGTGCCAACAAGACGCACTATTTATCGTGATTTCGAAGAAAGAGGGACTGTAGCCCAAGCATGGACCACAACGTACTGCAAGATCGGCTGAAAATATTACTGCTGTTCAAGAAAGTGTTCAAAACAATCCATCAACCTCAATTCGACACCGTGCTCAGGAGCTTGGTCGTCAATGAACAAGTTTGGCCACAATTTTGCACAAAGATTTAGATTTGTTCCAAGTTAAGATTCAGTTGTAGGATGATACAGCTCGCCCATGACATCCCCGATTTTCGTGAAAAAATCATAATGAATGACGAGGCACATTTTCATTTGAATGGATATGTGAATAAACAGAATAGTCGGTTCTGGGCAATTGAAAACCTTCAAATTTTCCATCAGTCACCTTTGCATCCATAAAAAGAGACAGTCTGGTGCGCAATTTAGTCAGGAGGAATCATTGGACCTTACTTCTTTGAAACTGAAAACGGCGTAACGGAAACTGTCAATGGGGAGCGATATCGTTATATGATTGAAAACTTTTTAACGCCACAACTGTATGCTTTGGGCTTGACTAACATGTGGTTTCAACAAGACGGTGCCACATCGCATACAGCCAGGATTAAATGGAATTACTGCGAGAACTCTTTCCATAATAAGTTATTTGAAGGAATGGTGATGATGATTGGCCTCCACGGTCGCCTGATTTGACTGCTCCGGACTTCCTTTTGTGGGGATATCTGAAAAGCAAGGTTTATGCAAACAAACCAGAAACGCTGGAGCAACTCAAACAAAATGTTCGTGATGAAATTAATGAAATACCGCGTGAAATGTGTGAGAATGTAATGAAAAATGTGTACAAAAGGACTTGCATTTGTGAGGCTAACAGAGGCGGACAATTATGTGATATTGTATTTTATACATAATTGCCGACATTAAATAAAACATTTATCAATATACGATCCATTCTCTTTCATTTAATCAAAAATTATAAACAAACAAAATAGAATACCTTCCCGGCGTGAAAATGCTTCCTGTACAATGAAAATGCTAACAAGCCCAAATATCTAAATGTCAACGTTTGCAGATGATACTGCATCTACAAAGGCAATGACGTTTTCGTTTCCGAAATGAAATGTTGCCCTTTGAAAGAGTATAAACTTAACACACTCTTATTATTTGGAATTTTATACGAATCATAACAGGCAAAGAATTCTTGCATTATTATGGATAGAATCTACAAAGAAATATATATTTTTAGGGCGTAAACATATTTTGAATATTAGAAAAGTGCAGAAAATGTTACATTTTTTCTAGAAAAGAAAACACCATATATCAAGCTCCGAAAATTGCAACTGCAGTCTTATATTCATGAACTAGAGAAGAACAAAGGTAAACCATCAAAATGGGCTAATGTACGTTTGCCTTTAGAAGACAACATCCTCCAGCCAATAGCAATAACATATACCACTGTTCCAATGGAAAAACAGGTTAAATATTTAGGTATCCACCTAGATTAAGGCCTAACTAGCTTCCGGCATATTTAATAGCAGCGCTTTAGTGGGATCCCATATTAATCCGAGAAAAGGCGTGAGAGATCATGGCAGGGATTGGGTAACTGGAGCTAAAACGTTGCTCCCTCTGTACAGGCATTTCTATGCTTTATGTAGTGTATTTCCATAGAGTTTATTTATTAGTAACAGACCATCGGGTCATGACGAAGGTTGGTTCTCATACCATGACTAAGAATCTCGAATATAGACCTAGTCGCCTGACATTCGCCATGATGCCTAATGGCCGTAACATAAAACTTATAATACATAAACTACACTGGTTAATATACTCTCAATCATCCCAGGCTTTGAAACACAAAAAAGTGGTTCTAATTAGTTTCAACAATTGGTGGAACAACCATAACGTCTACAGACGCTGTGAGGCTCACAGTGGTTGTGGGTTATACTCCGCTGTTGTGAGACGTTTCACTTCCTGAAGAATGCAGCCTGTGGTGAGAGTAAGAGTATCACCCGCTGGGTTATAGTCGCACTTGGTGCCGCTACTATCTCAGTTGGTTGTCGGTGAGAGTTGGTGAGACAGCCGGCTCGCCCGTAACACAAACCGATAGCGTTAACTTATTATAGTTTATAGTTTCTCTTGCTTTAAATAGTTTTACGTTTCTTAACGTTAAGTTGGCATACGGTGAGCTTGCCCTAGTCACAAGCGAGAAACGTATCGTTACAACTTATTGTAAATTTCTTTAAAAGAGAATTAATAAAAAAAAGAGAAAAAAATAATATTAATCGGTCCAACACACTAGTTCGAAAGCTAATTGTATCTTCGGAAAGATGATCTCAAAGGCCAATGGATGGATAGACTCTTTCCATCCCATAGAGATCTAAAATATCGTATATACGTTCAATATCGCATAAAATATTTCACACTTTCTCATTTTTTTTAAATTTATTTTATACAAATATTAAAAAAAAATCACATCATCGTTTCTTTCAATAAAACTAAACAAAATAAAATTATTTAATTTTCTTCAAATACAAAAACTTTCAACATTATAAATCACTTTTCTCACTTAACATCACAGCAGTGTATTTTTGTTTTTTCCAAACGCGGTACTCAATTGTGCCATAACTAAACAAACGAAATAAAAATGAAATAAATTTATTTTATTGAAATAAGAAACAAATTGCATGAAAATCGCTCACCCCGCACAGCCCACTAGTAAAACACCGATCAGTATTAACAACTTTATGGAAGTACACAATTGAGAGCTTATAATGTAACCAATAACCGAGCCAGTAGATTCCCACAATCGAAAATTGCTGTAGCCAGCTATAAGATTTTTGGGAAATAAAATGCCATAGAAAGCTGTAAGAAAAAGTTTAAGTTAAAAGTGCAATTTTGAAAAAGACGAAAAATGTGCATTTAATGGATTTAGCTGGGAGACAAGAAAAGGTGGCTTTATATATAAAGATTTTGGTTAGCAACCTGACTTTAATAAAAGCTTTTAAATAAGCTTTTATTATAACGGCTTTAAGCCAAAACACATCGCTAATAACGTTCACATTTAACATTTCCAAAAGCTTTTAACTTTTAGTTTCCGTTAAAAATCTTGCTTTTCCCGTTAAGCAAATGCCAGCATTAAAAAAGCTTTTTCAACCTACCATTGATTATAACCAACCACACGCCATCACAGACACCCCAGATGGCAGCGAAGGCGCAATATTTAATAAAATCACCCTGTTTAGCTTCGTAGAAATACATGTAAACAAATAAAGTTAGATTTAATAAAGCACATAGTGCAGCCAACTTAACACGACCCAATTTCTGCGCTACACCACCAGCAAAGCCAGCAGCAATGGCATTGGCAATACCAAAACAAATCATAGCAAAACCAATATTGGAGATACCCCAGCCACAGGCCACAAAGGACTAGAAGTAAAGTAAGTTAGAAAAGGGGTTTTGGTTAAACATTTTTAAAGCGACCTACCTTGGTGAAGTCCACAGCCAAGAAAGCCTCTTCTAGTCCAATAAACATAGTTATAGGCAACATTAACAGTTGACGCTTTTTCTTCAACATATTGAGAGTGGCGGTTAAAAGCTTTACGCCCGACATCCCCCCCTCACCCCCATCAGCAGCACTTTTCTTCACTCCGTATCTGCTCGTAAGAAGAGATTTGAATGTTACCAAACATTCACTTTAGAGCTCGAGCTCCTTAATATGATAAAACTACATACCTTTTTAAAGAATCCACTCCAAAAAGAATTAATATTACCGCCACTGCCATGCACACTAAAAATATGGAATTTAACAGTTGAATTTTACTCGGCTCTGGTGGCTTGAGATTAGGATTCACCTCGGACTGGGCATTGGGACAGAAACGTGCCCCACACAGCGCACTAATCAAATCGACTGTTTTTGAAGCATTGCTGCTGTTTCGGGTTTGGTCATCATCTCCTGCTGCCAGTGATAATATGGAGGATGAGATTAAATTACCCCAAACCTGGGCCATTTGATAGAATATAAAGAAGAGTCCGAAAAATTTCACCGTATTGACATCTTTTTGTGATTTTTGTTTTCGAACTTTCGTCAAAGCTTCGGCCACGGTGGAGAGGTAAGTACATTTGGCACACCATAGGGGACCACCGCCAAAACCCACCATTAGACCGGCGGGTATAAGTGTTTTAAAGCGAGGATAAAACTGGGCCACTATGTAGGGCATATAGGCGAAGAAAGCCAAGGCCATGGTGATCTTGACACCAAACCATCTGCGAGAGGAGAAGCAAGAAATATGTATCGAATTAGTGAATAAAAGAGAATTAAGAGGTTAGATAATTATAACAACTAAAGATGTTTGTTGGGAAAATCTGAATTAAAAAAATAGAGAAGAAAAGTATTATGCGCGGACTATGAGCAGATGACGACTAAACAGTTTATGTCCATACTACGACTATACTATATCAAGACTGCGAACAGGCTATGACTAGACTACGTTTACACAATGCCTGGTCTATGACTATGCCTAAGGTGATAGCTGGACTATGACTTTACTAAGATTTCACTTGGATTGCACGAGATTAGAGAGAGGACTATGCTACGCCTACACTATAAATATATTATGACTTTGCTATATGCTATATGCCGACTAGAGCAAGCTTTAATTATATCATATGTAACACCACGTTTAAGCTACGGTTGTGTTAGGCCTAGTGACGGTAAAAGATATTTTTAGTCGAGTAATTAATCGTATAATTATTTAAAAATAGAATTATTAAGCAGGTTGAGAATTGTCATAAATAATGGAACCTCTATTTGCTGTATAATGATATTGGGACAACTACGGGACAGCTAGATGTTTGGACAAACTTCTACAGTAGCAATCTTTTATCAACTGTGTGTAACCCCCAACTCATCTGCAAATGTGTTTAACATGTTCACGACTCTTATATCTCCTCTGCTTGCCTAACATTAGTCGAGATTTTCGAGTCTATCAATAGCCTCAACAATAATAAATGATCTGACGTGGACGGCTTTGCGACCAAGATTTCCCGATGCATTAACAGAAGGCATTGTGCTTGATATACCCAAAAAAGAAGATCTTACGTATCCGAACAACTGGCGTGGTAATGCTTTACTTTGTTTGGCCAATAAAAACATCTCATAAATAATTGGAAAAGGTATATCCATCTGGCTTTATGCCTTACAAATCCATAACATACCACATAAATAGTCTCCGTGTTATAGTCGAGCAATAAGTGGAATGGTGTTCACCCACACCTTTATCTATATCACTCGTCAAGTGCCTTTCGAAGCAAGCCATCTTCCGAGCAAAACATGGACAAACCGTAAGCAAACTACACAAAATTTAATATGGTGCGCGACACAGATGCAACATCTCGACCTTTTCTATAATACCCCTGACAGACATAGGATTTGTTTGCTACAATAGCTTGGTATACTCCATGTGCGTCAAACTAAACTAAGTTAAACAACAAGACAGCTGGTTTGTAAACGACGAAAATGTACGTAGTACAAAGCTAGTAGTGCACAGCTTTTGTAGCATATTTTTAGGCTTTTTACTATTGCATTCTCTTTTTTTTCTTATTTTTTTGGTTCACAAATAAAGTATATCTAAGACATATTTTCTTCTTCACTATGAAATATTCAATATTATCATTAAAATTAATTAGAATAGAAACAAAATGTCTGGAAGCCTAAAACAGTACCAAAACCATAATATACAAACCATGGTGTAGAAACCACATGTTTGTCAGGGCTATAACATAGTGCTGGCCTCTATTTTAAAAAAATCACTAAAAAATGGAAAGAAGACCATATAGAGACTACGAGGACCCACAACTTTTCTGATCTTGCATTAAACCTATGCAACATATTAAAAATAACAGAGGCGTCAGGGCTGAAAATAAACGATGCCAAAACGAAAGCCGTACGTCGAAATGGTTATCTTTATTTGACTTGCAACCAGATATTTTAGCATTATACCAAGAAAAATACAATTTTTAGGCCTTCACAGTTTGATTAATTGAAAAAGAAATTATCGATACAATTAACTCGGTAATCGCAACAAAATAATCAATGATTAAGTGTTGCTCTAATAATCTTGCCAGCATTAGTTACTACACTATAGATATGCTAGGACTAGAATGATAATATATCTTTATGTAGCCTACTTATAGGGGTTTTGCATAGAAAGGGGTTAACAGTGCTGTTCTGTATACCAAATCTGTTTCAAATAATTTCTTTCGTTTTACTTAGCAAAAAAAGTTGAATGGAGTCAATTAGAATTGTGGTTTCTTTCAATTTTTATTTATTTTTCACAATAAATTATAAAATGCATATAAAAGCAAAATAGGTGGATAATAGTCCACTCGGTGTATACAACAGGGGCGACAATTTTTAATCATTAAATCTATTACTTTTCTATCCAGAATGTGTCAAATATGTATGTAGAAATGTTTTTAGCGTTATTATATTTCTAAGGAAAGTAATCATTTTTGTGACATAAGCAATGAACATCAAACACTTCTTGACTTAAATTCTAAATACTGCACAGTGGCAAATGCTTAAACATTAGTTATTAAACTGGTATTTAAATAATGGTAAGCACTTAATTTATTTAATATCTATGACCACATTCAATAAAATCTGCCTCCTTTTTAGGCCAGTAAGAAAGAATTTCTTTGTTTCGAAAACTTGTGGAAGAAAAAGAATATATTTATATTAAATGCTTGCGTAGTTTTATGTTAAAAGGAATTCCTTTCTTTTGGAATTTTATATTGTTAAACAAAATGCAAAGTTTTATGGCTTTGAGGCAAAATTATTTTATGTTGCATATTTAAAGGCGTATGATAAATAACTGAGAAATATATTAATTAAGAAAGATGTGTAATTCATTTGAATGCATAATATAAAAGAGAGCTTTTTAACAAAGAAATTTTATGGCTTAATTTGGGTTTTATAATTTACAACAAATTTAAAATTTTTTGAAAAGGTTTTTGTTAAAAAAAAGTCTTCGTTCTGGGATAGGGAACTTATATTTATCCTTTGCTTAAGCCGTAAGTACTGTTCAAAAAAAAACCCACGCAGATTTTGCGATTAAAAATGTTTAATAAATTTAAATGCATTTCAATTCTGCTTATGCACAATTCCTAATGTTAAAAACTAAAATAAAAAACGGCTAAATATCCAAAATAAATTGGCATAAATTCTAATAGATGATTAAAAGTTTATTTTCTTGAAAAAAAACTACGAATGTTAAATGTAAAGAAATGCAATAAAACAACAGACAAAATTTAGCCTAAAAATAGGCTTTAAATGATTTAAAATAAATAACAATTTAATACAATTTATTTAAAAAGTGTTTGCTAATTTTAATAATTCTAAGTCTATTGTTTAAATCGCAGCTTCCTTAAGCAAAAGTAAATAAAAATCCAAAAATCTACAGCATAAATTGACAAATTAATTCTGCTTTATTTTCCTTCTATTAAATACATTCCGCAAATCAATAAAGATAAGCTGGAACATAAATCAAAGTTCAATGGAATTTGAAAAAACAAACACAAATAAAGATTTAATCCCAACACCAACCAACGTGACATCCAACACCAACTTGGCAAAACCACAAAGAAAATAACGAAAAAGAAAACAAATACTTGTCCGCAAAATTTTAACACTTACCTTATCACCGTCATGGGCAAGAAAATATTCGATAATATCAAGGATCCATAAATAACCGCTAAAGTGGTTGTGCCCAATGCTTTATTTGAATTAACAGAACTCTGCAAATTGGAAGTGCCATGGAAGGCAGTAAAATGTATCATAAATGCCAGCCCAATAATAATCACATTTTTTGTAATGACAAAACGTTCTTTGGGTTCGTATTGGCAGACAGGCTCCATAGGAGCCATATCACTATGTGATTTTTTGTCATTTGTTAAGGTTATTGTACCATTTTCGACGACATTGTCAGTTGGCTGACGGTCATTCGCCTCCTGCAAGGGCATGAGGATACGGGCTGTTAGATCAATGTCTTCAGCATCCATCACACTTATTTAATGCGCCTGAAGGTTAGCAGGCAAACGTTTGAAGTAAATCAATAAAATAAATGGAAGAAATTGTGGCAAAATAAATTGATCTAAAAGAAAAGGAAAATAAATTGAACATACAAGACGGCATTACATTTTTGTTGCTTTAAATTATGTATATTTATTGACACTTTTAACTCATAAACAATAAATGTTGCACTTTATATTAAATGAAGTTATTTTATCAATTACACACGCGTTTCAGAACAATCCCAAACACTAGAGGAGACTGTAGTTTCAAAGACAAAACTTTACGACCCCCTCAATAAGGCGGTTACACTAGTTTATTCCCCCGAAACTCGGGAGTAGTTGGTGCGATTTCTTTAAACAAAATAACAGAAAATCGTTCAGTTATCTTAACAATATTTTTTCATGCTCAACAGTTTCGGAGTTTTTGATAAATTAAAAGGGTTACAGAGAAGTTTTTTATGCAAAATTAAGAATGTGGATATAAACACGTCCATAAACAGAATCTGTGTATAATCGAAATATAGTGAAAGCAGATTTTTATTAAACTAAAATTTTTAAAGACCTGCGAGTTAGATAATTTTGCCAAGAAAGTAAAACTTTTACTAGAAAAATGTGAACAGTTTCAAGAATTTTTTTTAATTCAAAGACTAAAAAAAATATTTAAACTCGCATTAATGGCTTTCGAAAAATTACAATCATTTCATTGTCAATCTCTCAAAAATTCAGAAAACAGCTTAAAATAAAAAAAAATCCCCCTTCTTTAAATTGGCTATATTTAGCAATTACTTGCTATCATATTTAGCAAACAATTGTTCCAAAACGAATTAACCTCGACGCTGTATTTATTTCCCCAGCAATATTTAATATTAATCATACGCCTTCGTGTCTCGACACGAAATAGCGTTAAGGTTGTGTCTCATACAACAACATGGTAAATAGTTTTATTAAAAAAACAGGTTGCATAAGTGCAACTATGGCACATCAGGACTTTTATCCTGCATTTGAACACCGGCTTGGACAAAGAAAAATGATTCGCCAAATATTGGGGCTTATGTATATATGCGCTATAGTGAATTTATTTGCATATGTCTTTATAAAACAAAACAACAACAATTTGCATTGAAGTAGTGGCAGAGCGAACTGGTTAAAAAACACATTCAATAAACTATGTCATTTATTTTTCATTCCGTAGCTCCTTAGCAGTGTTGGAGATTTATTTGTGGTTGGCTGCCTTAACGTTATTACTTGTGAAGTTAATTTCTTAGGTCATGAAATGTCAGTGATAAGACAGAGCAAAACCACAAAATGTAAAACAAGTTTTCTGTTGAATGCTTAAGTATTTAAACGTTTTATGAGGACACGTAAATTGTGTGGCTGGTGCAAGGCTTTAAGTTCTTTAAGGACACCCATATATACATAAAATTAAATGCAAAGTACATAAAATTGTGGTTTTAATTAAACTGCTGACATTAAATATACAAAAAATAAAATTGTCTATCTTGGTATTGGTACGTCAGAGTTGCATGTATTTTATGTCCTTAAATTCTTCTTGCTTTTTCCAGAATAAATGGTTTATACGCCAGTGTTACAGCAGTCATAAAAATAAAATGTACTTTTCTTAGAATGGCTTGAAGGCATTTTATATATGATTTTATTACAGGTGGGTTTCACTTTCATTGTCATTTTTCTACATTAAAGCCACCTACATATTGTTTAAGTAATCGCCTTTTGTCTCATTTTGCATGAAAAAAAGATTTGTATATAAATTATGCCTGCTAGTAAGTTCTTAAAGTTTTATTTTTACAGACTAAAATATTCAAACACTTGTATAATTTTTTTTTTAACTAAAAATTACATAATAGACATTTTATTTATTGAAATCAGACTAAATTTCCTAGAATCATAAATAGAGTCCATAACATTTAAAAATAGCTCGAGGGAAGTGATAGGGATATTCCTGATTTAGAAATGAATATTAATCAAGCACAATATTCTCAAGGTTCCATTGAAGACAAGGTGCGAATGCTTAATATTAAATCAAATAATTTATTAATACTCATACGCACCGTGCCACTTTTTTAATATGTTATACCATTAAACATTAAGCATAGTGATTACAGCAGGAGTGTAACACGACTACAAATGTCGCTCTGTAGCCAACTTCTTAATTATTTTGAAAACGACAGCTACAGAGATAGTAACGTTAAAAAGTTAACGCCTGTTGTAAAAATTCTTTTATATTTCACTGCCACTTTAGATTTTTCCTTTTTTTAAGTTCGGTTTTTTTCCTGTAACAAGTCCGGTGGGTGGGCGAGCCTGCAAGTTGAAAATATAATCGAATATATCTTCTAAACTAAAACAAACACAATAATGAACTATTTATTTAACTAATGCTTATGCAAAAACATTTCCAACGGCGCATCAACCTTTTCGAAGTGTGTACCCAAGATAGGTCAATTAGGGGGAAAATAATCCAGTAAGGGTTAGTAAATAATAAAATAAATAAACGAACAAAATTATTTTAAACTATTGTGCCCCGTTCGCTCGAATGTAAGCATAGCCGACAAACAATATAAGCCTATAAGATGATCAGCAAAAAATTAGTTATTAAGAGAAGAATCCGAGATATCAAAGGACGTACATACAGAATTTAACGGCCAATTGAAAAACAACCAAGGATGAAATTCAAGCCGTTTTGAATAAAAAATAAAAGGGTAAAACGGCTGTATTATGGGGCGTGGCAAAAACGAATTGAATGGGTGACTAGTGCATCTTCCTTTTCTTTAATATATTTTAATGTCGTGCCTCACAATGTTTCCAGCTTTGAGTTGGCATTTGACATAAAAATAGCAGTCGGTAGCTCAATCGATATATGCCGGACTATTAATTCTCTGCCATATTCCATTGGTTTTCATTAAAAATTATTCCTATTATTGCTTTGTCATTATACGGAAGAGAAATAATTATCTCCTTTTTTGCCGCCTGCACTTTTAATACTCATGGTGAATTAAAGTCACTTGCTTTTGATTTGTTCGCTTATTTAGCATAGTACTCACATAAGTGAAAGGTAGCAGTTTAATAATGTAGTCATCTGTCAAATGAATTTTGTGGCATTTGTAAATGTGCGTTGTCTGACGCCATGTAGATATGTGTGTATATGTGCAACAACTATGTACGATTTGCATATTTATTTGTCGCAGAATTTCAATTCTTTGTAAAGAGTGTCATGTATTCGCGTGTGGTTTGCTCATATGTATACTTGTGTTAGTATGTGTAAGAGCCATTTAAAAACTAGATGTTTTTAATTATGCATAGGAGTGCTTTGGAAGGTATTTTCTCCTTTTATCAGAGTATGTGTGTGTATTGGTATTTGGATCTTGATGTTGGCAAGTGTATGTGTGTGTAAACTACATGTGTGCGTAAATATTTATCATGTGCTTTGTTCATGTGCGACTTACTTGAATGTTGACAATAAATTTGTGTACGTTAAAAAGTGCAACACTTAATGTTCATGTTTACCGGCAGTAGTCTTCTCTAATTCTATAGGGAGATGTTGTTTCTGTTGTCATTGATTTGTTTTTAATGCCGTTGGATGTGTGTATGTTTTTTCTCTATACTTTTAATATCGTTTAAATATTTCAACATATATTTTCATAAAATAATAGTAAACCTTTCATGCAGCAAAGTTGAAGGTTAAGAAAATATTTTTGAGGTAAGAGGAAACTTAAGGAGTTTTTATTAATTTCTTTGTTAATTAAGACTTGATTTGAAATGCTCAACAAGTTGGTTAACTATGCGAAAAAAATAAAAGTTGATCAATTTCTTTCATAACATTTTTCTAGAAAAAATTCTTTCACGCATTAATAATGAAATATTCCAACGAAAGTTTTGTTTGAATTTAAAATAAGAAAAATTTTCAAGTTCTTTTTTTTTTCATTAAGTTTTTTGATTTCAGAGTTTTATAGAGCAGCTTAATTGTAAAGCGTTACAGTAGTTTGAATATTATAAGAAAATCGTTGACAGAGAAGCTGTAGGCGATAAACTGAGTATAAATGAGTCTTATTGGGAATCGAATGTAACATGTGAGTATAAGGACACCAACTGGTTATGAGAAATCATTATAAGAATTATACGAATTAAGTCTAAGTGTGAAAAGTAGAGGAAATCTAAATATAAGACTTAAGTATAAATAAAATACTACTTTAAATAAAGGGCTATACTAGAAGTATATATATGACGGCAGTTCTCTATAAAAAAAGGGTGTCCTCCGGGAAGGTATACTACTTTGTTTATAATTTTTAATTAAATGAAAGCGAATGGATCGTATATTGATAAATGTTTTATTTAATGCCGGCAATTATGTATGAAATACAATATCAGATAAATGTCCGCCTCTGTTAGCCTTACCAGTGAGAGTCCTTTTGAACACATTTTTTTTATCAAACTCTCAAACATTTCACGCGGTATTTCATTAATTTCATCACGAATATTTTGTTTGAGTTGCTCCAGCGTTTCTGGTTTGTTTGCATAAATCTTGCTTTCCAGATATCCCCACAAAAAGAAGTCCTGACCAGTCAAATCAGGCGACTGTGGAGACCAATCAACATCACCATTCCTTGAAATAACTTGTTGTGGGAAGAGGTCTCGCAGTAATTCCATTGTAATCCTAGTTGTATGCGATGTGGCACCGTCTTGTTGAAACCACATGTTAGTCAAGCCCAAAGCATGCAGTTGTGGCGTTTTCAATTATATCACGATATCGCTCCCCATTGACAGTTACCGTTACGCCGTTTTCAGTTTCAAAGAAGTGATGTCCAATGATTCCTCCTGACCAAATTGCACACCAGACTGTCACTTTTAATGCATGCAAAAGTGACAGTTGAATAATTTGAGGGTTTTATATTGCGCAGAACCGACTATTCTGTTTATTCACATATCCATTCAAATGAAAATGTGTCTCGTTACTCATTATGATTTTTTCTTAAATAGAAACAAATGCAAATCTTTGTGCAAAATTGTGGTCAAATTTGTTCTTTTGAAGACCAAGCTCCTGAGCACGGTGTCGAATTGAGGTTGATGGATTGTTTCGAACACTTTCTTGAACAGCAGTAATGTTTTCAGCCGATCTTGCAGTACGTTGTAGTCCATGCTACAGTCCCTCTTTCTTCGAAATCATTCACTGCACGATGAATAGTGCGTCTGGTTAGCACGTTGTTTCTCCCAAAAATTTCACGTAACTTTCTCAACGTCACAGTAATCGATGATTGATTTTGATGATATGTTTAAACGATTAAAACACGTTGGTTTACCGAATATTTTTTCAAAATAAATTTGCCACGTCTCTACTTCACGACTGCCAAATATGAACTGTCAAGATTAACGTTTACCAAAATGGCGGCAAAACAAAGTACTTTACCTTCCCGACAGACACCCTGTATAACATCGTAACACAGCTAGCATTCGAACAAGAATATTCGAATAACTTTTTTTTATTTTTTTTTTTTTTTTGAATTAATAAAATTTTTCAATTACGAATAAAAATTTATTCGAATAATTTTTGTCGAATATTCGAATAATTTTGAAAACTACTAAGTAAAAAATATCTTCTTAATTTCAAGTTACTAAAAATTTAGTTTTTCGGAACAAATTTTCATCATCTGTTTTTTTACCTGTTTGTAGACAAACCGGTTTCAGATATGTGCCATCGTTGGTGTTATTTCTCATCCTTAGTAGTACTGAGAACGATATATAGTATATGTATAAAGTATGTTTATATGTAATCAGTATTTATATATAGTTTGTATATATTTTCTATAGTATGTGATTTTGTTTTGTTTTTGTTAATAAATTATTACGAATATTTATTGTTATTTATTATTCGTCCGAATATTCGAATAATATTTAAATATCATTCGCTTGTTCGAACAGAAAAATATTAGGAACCTTTTTCGTCGAATTTCAAGCTCGAATAAATTGGCAACAGTCGATGGAAATCTACTAAAATACCTGTACTCTCGACTATAAGATTGAGAGTAAGATGGCAGTTCCCACATTAGGCAACTTTCTCAAAGTAATTTAAAATTCAGTAGTTGGCGTAAGAGGCGCTGGTCTAGCTATAATTTGGAAACAGAAAAAAGGCGCCGTTTTAATAAGAAATTCGACCCTGACTGAAAATTTGCTCGCTATAAATAATATGGTATGTCATAAGACTGCAGCAATACAAATATAAAACAGTCGACTATATGATGCTAATTTAATTTACTACTATCACATTTCCCTTGGCAGTGAATAGAAAGAAATATGAACATTAATATACACATGTAATCTGTCATTCTAGAAATGCTACTCATATTATGTAACAATAAAATAGTTATGCAGCTGCCAACAAAATGGTTTCATATTATTAGCTACTGCAGCAGATAAAAAATAACACAAAACTTCATTAGCATTCGTCATGAACTTGAGTAAAATGCATTTTTATGCTAATTTTATACTTTGCTTTTTTATTTTTTTTTTTTTTGTAATTTCAACTTGTCTTGTCCAGCATAACAAAATATTAAATTGCGCTTGCCCACAGAGGCAACAAGATAACTTTCGTTTCTAGATGCTGGAACTACTTACTGTGTTGTGAACTTTAAAAGCTGTAGCATAAAGGAAATTTGCATTTTAAAAATATCTTTTGTTTGATGAAACAATACAACACTCGAAAGAATTTATATGCATAACAATCATAAAGCGAGTAGACTTAGTTTAACTGTAACTTTGTGAATGAAATAGAACAACGAAAATTTATTGCTTTTAATGCAACCTTTTTTTCAAATTTAACTTAAGTTTTTTTAAGTTTTATTCAAGGCCAAGTGAATAACCTGAAATATAAAACTTACATAAGACAGCTGAAAACATAAAATGGGAAAATTTACCAATGGCCTTTTAAATTTTTCCAAAAAAGATTTTTTTTAGTTTACAACAAATAAATTAATACAAAAAATAGGGCCAAGGTTCAAGGTTCAGGGATCAAATTGAATAAAATACCAACTAAAACGTTATTAAGGTCAAAAAACCCTGCACACAAACTCAATGTTAAGACAAATTTACAGGAAGACATACTTTTGTTTAAAACTAAAATGGCACCTTTTAAAAAATAAATTTACAGTTTTATAAATAAAAATTCCATACAGCCAAATATAATTAGTTTTTCGTACCCACTATATTTTTTTGTTAAATTTCATTGATATATGTTAAGCTGTGTGTTTTTAGCCCCGGCTAATGACTTTACCTCTCTTCGCTATAATGCATAGCATTTTAATTTATTATGAATGTCAATACTCATGTCATATAGTTATAATAAGAAGTAATTCCTCTACGTTCGCTACATTGGTGTAACTCAACAACAACTTCGAAATGCACCTTAAAACGTTTTTGCACAAGTGATGATATTGTACGAAATATAATATATCGTACTGGTGACATAGCAACATATTGTATGTAGCTAGTCGTAGTATATGTCACATATGATGCAATAATTACATGCTTGGCATGACAACTAAAACAGAGCGAGTGCAGAAATTTTCAAGCGAAGTCTGCCTACATAATAAAATAGTTTAGATCCGCTTATTATCCATAATGAGAATGAGCTATTGCGCATGAAAGACACATACTTTCTGACTATGAGTTTTTAATATGCTTTAGGTGTGACTGCCTGAATTTGTGTATCAAATATTTAACATTTAATTGACTTCTCACGAAACTTTTCCCAAAGCAATTTTTATGCAAATATTTAAAAAATTTTTGTAGGATTAAGATCTTTATTTAATACTTAGGCAATTATTGGCCTAAGTCCAGCGGAGAGAAAATAATAACCCCTCATAACAAATCCCTAACACACGGTGGAACAGCATACGTCAGGACACGTGGCCAAGAGGGTGCTTGATCTCTAGTATGCGAACTTTGAATACTAGTCGATCTCCAGTTTTAATACAGACTTACATGTGGAGCTCTGTGTGGGTAAACAACTTCTTTCTCCATTACAGGGATAAATCAGAAAGCCTCGCGAGAAACGGAGAGGTTAAACGCTAAAGAAACTCCGGTTTTAATCGGCCAACGGAGGAATCCTGAAGAGATGAATGCCTCGCAAGGGGTGGACACTTCAATCTTCGAAGGTGCTTCTAAGGCGATGAACCTTGCGATTCCAATAGGGGTGGACAATGAAGCCTCGCAAGAGGTGGAGAGGTTAATGTCTGTAGGAACTCTAGTATTTATTAACCAGTGGAGGAATTCTGAAGAGATGGAGAAGACAAGCTCGAAATAGACAAATAGACTCCTGCAGAAGAGGTAGCGTAAATTGTATGTGAACATCCAGCACTGACTAGCATAAGGTTTAGTTAGGATCACGGGCATACATTTGTTATATATGAATGCCATGGTGGATTTCAAGAGACTCCGGGATGAAGAAGAAGGCCGAAAACGACCAGTTGCCAGTCTGACATCATTACAGTCAAGAGTAAAGGCTAATGGAAGTACTAGACTCGAATTAGAGTAAGCTAATCATAAATTACAAATCGGTTCGAGGAAAGAAGGGGGACGAAAAGAAACCATAAGTTTAGCGGTCTGCTTCGATGTCCTCCCTACATAATAAAAATGGCAATTATTTTGTAAAACATTAGGGAGTTTTCATTAGTGGACCTTCTTCACTACAATTAAGATATAGTTTATCCCGCCAACAACCTAACATATTTTCGCGTTAAGCACATTAATTAAAACACAAGTATTATCCTTTGCATATAAGCACCACAATTTCTTTCATTGCTCATAAAACCTCTGCAAATTCTTACGTGAAAAAATGCTTTTTAAATATTTCATATAAAATATTTATGAACTAAAGCCCACAATTTTAATACACTTTTAATTGTCATTCGTTATTTTTAACCATATACCCATCCCTGCTTTATATATTTCCACTTCCGATGCGAACCAGCACAATAAAATGTTCACAAATTATTTCGGTTCTTTCACCACACTCATGCCTATGCAAGAATCATGATTTCATATGCTGAAATGAAAGAAAAAAATTCATTCTTCCAATCAACACAAAACGTAACGGATAGAAAAGTTGATGCCAAAAGGGATGAGCAAAAGCGGAAATGTGTTTATGCTACAAATACAAACAAATTATGACCCCTCATCAATTTTATTTACTTTTGCATGAGTTTCTTTTAAGCCGAAAAATGAACAGTTATAAGTGAATATACGAGGTAGGGCCCTGATCAACATTGATTGTTAGGACAACGAGCCATATTTTACTAGCCTTTTAAAAATAAAAATGAAAATGAAAACAGACGACATTTAACAAAAACTCATTTCCCACAGGCGTTACTGCAATGACCAAACAGCGAGGCTACAAAATTTCAATTGCTTCCTGTACCATTTTCAAAAATATAAGATTTTCTAGATCTGATGTGAGGGTGGAAGCTGCGATGGCAGAACTTATTGAGAAGCCTGGTGGTTCAACTAGAAACCGCTTTGCTAGCAACGGCAGTTTATTCTGGAATCGCCCTCGTATGTCTGCGTGTGTAATTAGTGGATGTTTTTAGGTGGTATTTAGATTGAAAGAATTTCAGTACAGTTTTGTCTAGCTGTAGGGCCTTAAACGCTAACGAAGAGGGTTAGAAACCTAAGCAAAATCATATCGATGGTTGGTACAGAAAACTTTGAGATTGAGGCACAACATTTTTTATGTATCAGCGCAAAATACTAACGTTCGTTGATTTGATATTTCGACAGGGTGATTTGATGTAGACTTTTGGAACGGATTTCAGTCATCCCTGGTCAAGTTTGGTTTGGAGAACGAAAAATGCCACTGAAGATGTCACATAGCCGAAATCGGTTTGTCTCCAAACCAAACTTTACCAAGGATGACGGAAATTCCTTACAAAAACCCTCTTTGAAATAAATAACATAGAAAAACAAGCAAACACTTAAAAAAAGTAGGCCTTATTGACGACCATCCTAACAATTCACGATAAGTTTCACTCTGTTTTGTTGCTCTTGTTGAGTGAGACTCATTTATAACTGTAACCTTTGTGTAGAAAAAAATATATATATAAATATAACTGTTCATATGTATGAATAAGTGAACAAATATTTACCTAACTATGAAGCTTCATATACACACACACACACACACTTACACACATACATATACAAACATTATATGGGTTTATTAAATACGCTCAACTGGATTAATAAATAATGTAACCTGTAATGTTACACCAACACACTTGCATAGATTTTTCCATTTTTGCTTGTGTTTACATCCAAGTACCGGGTACATGTACTGCGAGCGTGAGTGCGTGTTTGTGCACGGTTATGTGCTTGTTGAAATAAATATTTATTTTTAACTTTCGGCAGCATAAGAAGCGCATCAAATTCTCTCATTTGTTTAGACAATTTGATATGTGGCTTCATTATTGCTAATGTATTTTTTGTTATGCTTCGAAATGTTTGCATTTGTATTGTGAGCAGGAGCTTGGTTATGTTAATAAAATCACATTTCTGGTTTTAATTATAAGTTTGTTTTTATTTTAGTCATAGCATGTGGGGCTATGAATTCCCACTATAAAACGTAGAAAATTTGTGTCATTAATTTTTCTATTTACCGGAAGTCCTCCTTTGCAGCAGCGAAGTTTTATGAATGGAGAAAAGTGTAAATGAATAATTTTAGTTAAGAAATATGATGCACACGTACATATATTGTACACGTTAGTTTGGTTTGTATGGTTTACGCACACAAATCGTCAGTTTATCAATTGGCTAATCAATTTATTAATTTCGATGAAATTACTATAAATTTTGGCTGACTTATTTATTTCGCAATTGACACAATTTTTTTAATTTTTTTTTACTCTACCAGCAAGTATACTATCGTAACATTACTAATATACGTGGATACCACCTAACTATTGCTTTATAATTCTCATTCAGTTGATAGTTTTGCCTTAATAAATATTTTAAGTTCCGTTCCAGTCGCAACGGTTCATACACGATCATTTCTGTTTCGTAAGTCCCCGATGTTTTATCCCTGGAGTTAAATAGAGTCGACGAATATAGACGTAAGATTATTTGAACTGTTTTGGGGTTGCAGTATTGTTGATACATTTAGGCACAACGGCCGGTTTAGTTTAGTTTAGTTAGCCTAAGTAAAGAGCTAAGACTAAATTAGGGAAACTACTGTAAATTATATGAAAACTCGCTGAGATCCCGAGTACCCGAATTTCGTATTTCTTCACGTTTCGAAGGAAGCTAGTTAGCGGAAACTCAAGAAAAGATTTCGAAGACAACAGAATGAACCCACGCGGCTGCCGAAACCCATTAACATATATTGTAAATAAATTAAAAACGTTAATAAAAATACAATTGTTTTGGTCTAGAGTTGGACATGAGGCTGAGTTTAACATAAGTGGTCCGTGAAACCATTGAGATACTTTGGCCTAAGGTAAAACCGCGTTGTACTGCAAAATATCCTCAAACAAAATTTGCAACGACTTTCATTCAAATGAGAGCAGTTATGAGAACAGTTATGAGTACAAGTTTTTAACTAAGCACACCAATACACTTGCATTCATTGTTGCTACTTACATATACTTAAGCCAAACAAATCTTTTCATTTTTCAATCAAATCAAAATCAACAATTTATGCCACTTGTTTGCTTTTAATTCTCCATTTCTTAGTTGTTGTTACATTAAATGATTCTTTGCTTATAAGTAATTATTTATGTGAGGTTTCATCTTATTTTGAGATTTGGAAATTTTAAATGAAATAGCACAACCTCTAATAAAAGAAAAAAAATTTAACACGTGCTGTGTTATATGGGCTGTTTATGTAACACAAAATGTGTATTTTAATTGATTTCTAAACAAATTGTTGTTTATTTCTATACAAATTCTATAGACCAGTCGCTAGCTTGTGTTACATAAAGAGGGCATTAATCTAAAATCGGGACAGGCAAACACACACAGCTAAAAAGTAAAAAAAAATTAAGCTGACAAGTTTAACAATGAGACTGCATTTAGGAAAGTAAATTCTTAGGCTTACATATGTGCAAAAGAAGGGGCAGTGAAGCACAACAAGCCTAGCACGAGTACTTGTATGTCAATGCTCTTATCAGGGATGGGAAACCTGGCATAAATTTCACACAAATCATATGAACACAATATATTAACAGCTGACAACTGTCATTAACAATAATTTTTTTTCAAAACCTGAATCAAGCTCGGCAGTCCCTTCCCATCCCACTAAGAGCAGAAAACATAAAAGAATCATATTCTGGGTAAACAACTTCGTTATTCAAGCGAGGGAGCTCAGGAGAGTGTTAATTACGTCTTTATGGAAATGAGAAGCAAGCCATGCAAAAGTTTTGACTATCCCTGCTCTGTACCTAAATTTATATTTTCCATGTTGATCAAAAAATATTTCCAGAAAATAAAAAAATATGTTCTCAAATAAACATTTAAAATATCTTGGCACAAAACCATGCGACAATAGTTTTTTAACTATTTTTCTTTGCTTTTAATTAGATGTAAATTAAAAAAAAAATAATATTTATTTAGATTCAAAGTTAAAAGTTGCGAAAAATTTAATTTAAAAACATCCAGATAAAATCAATTGCAGAATCGTGCTCGCAACAGTATTTTCACTTATAACTCCTAAAAGGGATAAGTCTGCATAGTTAAACAGGATTTTTAATCCTCCCAGAAAGAAGAAAGCATTTAAAACAAAAAAGCTTACATATACAAAAGAATATAAGCAGGTTAAGACAACATAAGGGCACTTAAAGGTATTGCGACAAATTCTAGTTATTTAAATAAATATTCATGGCAAAAAAAGGCAAGAGTAAAAAGTGTAATATAAAATAAAATACTTCTTAGGAAAAGCATAGAAGGAAAAAGAAAATACAATTTAATAAAATAAAAGCTCTCAACACATAAGGCACTTTAATATAAATAAAATAAAATGAAATGGGTTATTTCATTGAAATATTTAACAAGAAAAATAATTGTATTTATAAAAAAAATATGTAAACGATGTATTAATATGAATAAATTTTATGTCATACATTAAAAATAACAAGACGTCTGAGAAACGTAGAAATTGTAGCATTCTTTTAGGGATATTTAAAAAATAATATTAGTAGTATACTTTCCTTTGAGATCATTTATTTATGCATGAAATTGTTATTGGTAAAAAAAAACTATTTAATAGAAATAAAATTTTAAGCTTTGAAAATAAGTTTAAAAATATAAATCCAAAAAATTGTTTTGAGCATAGTTAACGTTGTCACAAAACTTATTTTACAATCCGATAAGCATAAAGTAAATATATCCTTTTAAATTTAAAATACCTTGTGCCTACTATTGCCAACATTTCGCTTAGTTTAAATAAAAATTATTTAAGAACAGCTTTTGTTAACCTTAATTATGGTACGAGTACCCTCTTAAACTTTTGCCAAAAAAAGTCAATTGGTTTTACTTAAAAAGCAAAAAAATATATAAAAATCTGTGATGTGTCTTGTCATTACAATTTTCTTTTCTTGGCATTGAGGTCAAACAGCCTAAAAGGCGTCTTTAGATATTAGCACTTATTGTTCTATACAACTTTGCTCGCATCATTTAAAGACCATTGATTTTTATTAGAGTTCACACTTAGCTTTTGAACTGTAAGTTGGAATTGACTGGCAGGCATTTAGGGAGTGAGGACAATAAACTAAATATATTTTTTTGTCTTGATCTTATAAGGGTTTGCTTGAAATATTTGTAAGAAAATCAAATAACATTTCCAGTTGAGTTCTAATTTAAAATGTTCTGGCGATAGCAAGATGAGTTCAAGGGGCTCCATATGGTTGGACATTGGGTTCTCAGCGCTATTGAAATTTTAAGCTACTATTTCAAAGTATCAATAATTACCCTTATTTAAGTTTGTTTATTTTCTATTTTTAAAATTTCTAATGATGTTAGAAAAATCCTTTATAATGCTTTTTTCAAACTTCCAAGTATAACCTTTGATTTTATACGAGGGTTGCCTTTTTAGTTTTTACAAAAAGTGAAACGGAAACGAACAAGTTCGACACTTGGTTTTGAAATTCTTCAACAGCTTCTTGAGGTGATGAAAATCGCTGTCCGCGCATCTTCTGTTTGACAGTGGCGAACAAGAAAAATTCATTAGGCGATGAATCGGGATAATACGTACAATGAGATTTTAATTCGATAATTTTTCTCCTTCAATTATTCGGTTTTTTGATGTGCTTTATGACAGCAGAGAGAGAGAGAGAGAGAGAGAGTCGTGTATTTTTCCTTATTTTATCAAAGACCGTTGGCAAACAAATTGTTGTATACCAATTAACAGTTTTTCGATCCTCTAATGCAATGGTTGCGACGTATCCAGTACGACCGAAGAAACAAGCGATCAGTTTCTTAGAATTGCATCGTGAATAAACAATTTTAGTAGGCTTCGGTTAAATTATGCGGAATCCACTAGGAACATATCTTTCTCACAACTAAATGTTCATGCAAAATCGATTGTATTGTAGTCTGCGATATCCTAAAAGGTAACCTAAAAGTCTCTATCTGTCTGTAAGTCACATGCCGATCTTCTCTAATCATACTGCGCACAGCATCGATGTTTCTTGGAATGACACCCAAATTTGGCCGACCTTCTCGGCATTCATCACGACCATGACGAAAACCAATTTGAAACAGTCTTCTTTGATGATGCTTCATTACTAAAAGTTGCATTAAGCAGTTCTACGCATTCGTGTTAAGTAAGGACGTTTTGAAAATCATAAAAAATCATCCAACGTAAGCCTACTCAGGTAGTGTGTAGGGTACAAAAAGTTGCTTCTTTTAAACGTTCATTATCAACAACTTACTCAGTCAATTTTTAAATTGCCACTGGCTTCGCAATAACAAACGTCAATGTTCACAAATACAGTGGTGCCCCAACTTAATAACGCCACCTATTGTTCGATCGTAAAAACTTAAAAGGCAACCCTCGTGATGATATGAACATCATAAATATTTTTTTTAATTATGCACGTTTACGCTATACAGAAAAAAATTACACATCTTTTTCTCATGAATCCATGTATATTTCACCTAAAAACGAGCAAAAAAAAAGTTACGCATATAAAGAAGACAAAAATTCTGTAAATTGAATGTAATTTTAAAAAAGGATTCTGACACACATCGGTAACACACACCTCACTGTGATTTCAGGAACGATATTCAAAAAATGTTGGTACAAAATTCTAATTTATATTTCTTCCATTTGTAGCTGGCGTTACAAAAAGATTTTAATCAAAAGGATAAAATTTTAAACGAGTATTATATTCTGCTTAAACAAAAGAATGGATAACATTTCATAAATGAAAAATATGCCAGTATTTAAAATTAAATAAGAAATTCTCTACTTTTAGTTGTATGTTATAATAAAAGCAATTTTTCTAAAAAATATTGCACTTATTTCTTACAATGATGCAGTTTGTTATACCAAACAAACATGTAACTTATCCTGCATCATCTCAAGTCAAGTTGTTAAACAAAATTGTGATTCATAAATTACATGAAACATTTCATGTTAAAAAAATCCTTTTAGTTTACAGAAGAGTATTAAAAATTGCCAGCTCAGTTTCGATAGAATAGCAGTATGTAAAAAATATTTTCTCTAAAGAGAAATTTTTTATAAGAGTATTTATATGTCCTTGAAAAAAATTAAGAGATAAAATCCTTTTTGTTAGTATGTTAATATCTCCATTTAAATGCCTTCAAACAGGGTCAATGTCAGTGTAACAGTTTTATTTCTCAGCAACAAAAGTAGTTCACATTATAAATTTTAATATGACAGGTTAAGTTAATAAATAAACTCCAGGAATAGGACACAAATTATTGAAGAAATTCGACGTATAAGAAAACTTCTCAAAACGCACTTTAAATAAAATCAGTGTAATTTTCTGTCAATAATCAAGAGCTGGTGTAGCCACAGTGTAGTGATATTTCTACCGTCCTCACGCATAGAAAAACATGATTGCAGCGTAGTCACGACAACTATACTATGTTCTCCACAACATTATATTGTTGTGGCAAACATATTATGATTATTTGAAAATAATTTAAACATTACTTTAGGTGCGATAAACAAGTTATTCGTATAAAGATTTTCATACATAACAATTGCAACATGATTGAGTTGGAGAATATAAATTTTACAAAAACTCTAGGCACAAACAAGTTGTTGTAATAATACAAAAAGATAATAATAACTGTAACCATAAAATGATTTTAATAGATATAATATGTAAAAATCTTTTGGTGTTGAATTAAACTATGAGACTGCTGTTGCTTAATTGGTTCACGCATTGGCTATCAAGCAGTTGATGCCTTTGTTCGTACCTCAACTACTGCCAATCAGTAGCATACATTTGTCTTTCTTTTTCATCGTTCTAAGAGGATCACATTACTTTTATCTACCACAATAATATGATTTGTTTAAACCCATATAACACAATCATAATAATGTTCCTCTTATACCATGTTTTATATTTACATGTACTACTCATAGTCTGACGATAGTATATTTATATATTGGCGATACGATGTATGTAGCAGCCAACTCAAAGTGATAGTAAAGTCATCACAAGTTCAGTTTGTCTAGTCAATAACTAGATACATACATTCTAATAAGAGATATTCTCTAGTTATAGTATAATTGTAGTCAAATTATAGTATACTTGTAGCCGTATGGTAGTCTTTTAATAGTTTATTGATAGTCTACTCATAATATAGGGATATTACAGTCACATATCATTAAGGATGAATTTTGCAAGTAGTCAGAGTTTAACCCAATTATAGTCATAGCCTGGCTATAATCTAAATACAAACTGTTCACAATTTAGCCATTGCCAGATGATATTCCTATAGTATAGAGGCAGTTTAGCCATGTTATAGTCATAGCATTTATTGCGACTTTATATTTTAGTCATAGTACAATTGTAGTCTAGTCATAAGTATTGACTACAATCCAATCATAGCATTATTTTTAAGACATAGTTTGGTCATAGTCTAGTCGCAGTATAGTCACAGTGTAACTAGAACAGATTTAATCTAGAAATTAGCTGTACATAGTCTAGTCTCAATTTATATATAACCTAGCTTTCCTTTAGCTATAGTACGGTCTCAATCTGGCAATAACCAGTTCATAGTTGAGGAAATCTATTGCCATAGTCAAGCCTTAGCATAACAAAACACTTCGGCGTTAATTTTTGTGTAACTTCTTTGCGTAACTTTTCATCTATAATGAAGTGTTGGCTTTAACAGCTCCCTCTTCTCTCATTTATATTTAAGACTTTTATAAATATAAAATTGTAAAAACAAAATAAATTTAATGAAAAAACCACAAAAGATAAGAGACAATTAAGAAAAACTGCTTACGGAATACAGCGTAACGGTGCCAAATATTTTCTAATAACTTTTTCTGTGTGCCTTGCATTCTCTGATTCTAGACACAAGCCCATTTTGTCTCTAAGGAGTTGTAAGCCAAAGAGTAAATAAATTGTGTAAATGGGAAAAACGAAAGCACAGCAAGTACAAATAATAATAGCTGCTGTTAGACGTTTTCTTATTTTTCTTGAGAGAAACATAAAACTGTTTACCCTAGAGTCTTAAAAATAATGGGAAAAACCACGATTGGTCTTGAAAAATGTTTTAAAAAATAAATAGAAACGACATTTCTTTCCACATAGAAATCCTGCGAAAAGTTAAGTAACTCGAACACTGTTTTTATAAGCTACAAAAATGCCAACATAAAACCACAATAAAAATAAATGTTATTTACAAGAGACAATTTCTAACTAATCAACAATAAACCCTGCAGTTCTGAAACTATAATCATGGTGGGTTATAGTTTGTAATTTAACTGATTTGTGAGTCTGTCAAACATTAAAGTGCCACTTACATGGTTCTATACAGGTTTAAATGGTGTCAGCTTGGTAACCACTCTCGTCGCAATCAAGGATATCAGAACTGTTAGGAAGAAATAAACACGACTAAGACATCACATATATGTACATATGTACATTCACTTATACTACAAACTTAAATTGTCATATCCTGACAATAGTATCAACCGTAAAGTATGCTACAAAAGAAGTCAAATAGCTTATTTCAAGTTTAAACAACACTGCTCGGCGTAAGCACATTTAATTTAAAAATTTAGTCATGTTTTCTGTGGACCCAGTGAATGAGTCGAATAGTTTGTTTTATATAAAAAATATTAATATGACAAATATTCCTTTTAAGAATTTATAAATCGTAACACCGTAAAAAGTAGAATTGGACGCATATGAAAACTTGTTTTATTCTGTATTTTACTCTAAATTCTATTTGAATTAAAAAATCTGTTTCGCTTCTTTCAGGTAAAAGTCCTTTGTAAACCAGTCCTGAATTTCTTAAAACACTTACTAACACAATAACTTGAAAAAATCGAGTGTACACACACAAAGTGAGTGTTTAACTCATGTGACTTATATGTATGTGTATGGTTGATTTCATAAAGAAAAAGTTAGCAAAACAGAAAGCCAATATCAAAAGAAGTTATGTTATATTCAGTAAATGAAAAAAAAAACTTTTTTTAAAAACACACGCTCAACTCGGCTGACAAAGTAGCAAGGAATATGTTTATGCTTGTTGTAAAGCAAGGTTGGTGCTTTAAGAGCAACTTTAATTATGATATTAGCACTCAATTTGGTTTTTAAGTTTATATGCTTGTCTTAAGTTTTGAGCAAGAAAATAAACTTTAACAGCTTAACTATTCTTAATAAATATAACATAAACTGAAATCACCCAACAACAGTAAATTTGTATGAAACACCCCTACGAAAATACAGACACGCGCAAACACCCATAAACACGGAAGATTTAAAGGTTATGTAAGAATAATGTGATTTATACAATAATATAATCATGATTTTATTTTAAGTTTAAAGCAAATGAAATGTGAAAATTGAGAATCAAATATTTATGCAAAAATAATCCTTAAAGTATGCAATGCTTTTTACAAACACTTTTTTATTAGCAACCACATGATGAACTTAAAATAAATTGGCTTTTTTACGTGTACGCACTGAATATGTGACAGATTGTTAATGTAATTTTAATTGATTAATGTGTTTCCTATAAAATTAGACGTAAATAAATACTTAACACCTATTAATTAAACATTAATTGTTTTCAATATGCTTTTAGCCTTAGTTCCCCATACGGCTTTAAATTCTATAAATTATTTCAGTGCAAGATTTTTTAAATACAATTATTTAAATAAGTCGTACAAACTAAACGAATTGAATTATTTTCATGTAAGCGACTACGTATATATTTTTTTTGTGGTAGGATCAGCACTCAGGGGATGACCCCTATTCATGCAATGCATTGTGTTAGAACTAGGAAAAGAGGTTATGGGAAGGAGGATAGAGGGAGTAGTGTTTATTAACATTTGACTTGAACTTTTCCACAGAGAAAGTGGGAGAATAGACCTCTGCTGGAAGCTTATTCCACATACGAATGGTCCGGATAAAGAACGAATTCTGTCTGTAGTGCGTTGTGCGATCCACTGGCCATTCGACCACAAATGGATGTGCTCTTGATGAAGTACGTATGGTGCGTATGAATGAGCGGGTTTCGGGAAGAATATCCCTAATTTCATCAGAGCACAATCCATTGTAGTAGCGATAGAACAGCGAAACACACCCCACATTGGGTCGATGCTCGAGAGAGTCAATAGAGTTGGATACCCTGCTGTCACCGATGAGCACCTTCGCCCACTCCTGTACACGGTCGAGTAACTCTAAAATAGACTTTGAAGCATCGGCCCATACATGAGAGTTGTATTCCCTTTTCGGTCGGATATAAGTGGTAGAGATAGTTAGGAGATCGGATGGGGGTGAAATACTTCTTACACCGTTTCAAGAAACCTAGGCACTTGACTGCTTCTTTCGACACTTGAAAGATGTGTTGGGTCCATCGGACATCACATTGAATCTTCATGCCAAGAACATAAAGAGCTTCTGATTCCTCAATATCTATACCACCCATAACTACAGATGGAGCAGCAAAGTCCGTCGTGCGTCTGTGTGTTAGCATACAACACTGGGTCTTATTGGGGTTAAAATCGACCCTATTCGCACGACCCCACTCTTTGATTGTCACAAGATGATTAAGAATGGCATATGCTGCTGTCATCTGCAAAAGAATAAATAGGGTTGGAAGTTTGACGAAGAAGGTCATCTAGGAAGATAAGAAATAGAGTAGAAGTATATGACATTAGTGTTCTATGGGATTTAGCTTAATACAACATTTTAAACTAAAGCATAAACTATTTTTAATTGCATCAAGTATTAAAAATGCCCAACTACTTTAATACTATTTCAGCTTAAAACATCTAACACTGTATACATTGTTTGCACATAGATTATGATGGTAGATTTGTTGAAATTGTTGCTTAGAATAATGTGAAAGTATTAGCCCCTAAGTCAGCTTCAAATATTAATTAAATAAACAGATGTATGGTGCAGGTAAAAAACAACTTTTAGCCAACTGGTTGGTGCATATTTATTTGACTGATGTAAAATATATATTGACAGGTAGGGAATAAGTGTGTAGTAAAGAATGTCCAGATGATAGTTTGCGAATTTAATAGTCTGTATTCGCTTTCATTATTTTCCATGTGCGTAAAAAATTAAATTTTTCTCAATAGACATCTCAAACTGTAAACCGTTCGCAAATACAACTTATAAAATATAAATAGTAAATGTTCTTGGTTTGTATATGAGCGGACTATAGCTTGAATATGATTATATCGTAGACTACACCAGTCTATGGTGACCAGTGTTACAATGAAAATTACCAAATGAAAAAGCCTTCAGCGCAGGCCTACGTGGGTCCGCATATTCTGTCCTTTTGTGTTGCCTGAACAAGGATAGTGACAGAAAGGGAGACAGAGGCGGGGAGAGAGATAGGCGGGGAGACAGAGATCGAAAAGCTTAGAACAGCGATGGGTTAAATGGTCACTACGCCTGTGCCGGTGTGGAGCTGCCCCTTATGAAAGAATACATTTTTCCTAATTCCAACTCCAATATTTTGGAGATGCTGCCGAAGTACCTGTGCCCGAGATGAGTTTGCAGTAGGTTCTCTAAGCCCGGACAGAGGCAAAGGAGATGAAATACCGTCTCCTCTTCCTCTTCAGCCCTGACAACTTTTACAAAAATCATTTTCTGGCAACCCTATTCTTTCTGACTGATTGCCAAATTTTTCACGTCCAGTAAACGTTGCCACGATGTCCTTTAATTGCATCTGCTAGAGTCTTAATAGATCCCTGATTGGAACTCTATCTAAGCTAGGCCGAACCAGCCTAGTTCTGTGACATGTTGGCTCTTCCCACCTTCTAGTCTTAGCCATATCATCAATCGCATTGTGAATTAGTTTCATACAGGCCGAAAGAAGAAAGTTACCGAATGCATCAATGTGCGAAGCCTTCAGCCTTGTTCCTCTCTTTGCCAGCTTGTTAGCCCATGTTGGTACCATGTCAACGCACCCATTCTAGGGTGATTCTCAAATATCTCACCGTATGATTTAGGGATGCCCGGCATTCCTGGACCAGTTAAGATGTTAAATAGAGATCTGTCAGGGACCTGATTGCAGCAAGGCTGTTGGTGAAGATTTCGGTCAAATATTGTATAATACAGCAGCCAATTCGGTGCCCTTAACACCGCTGAAATCTCAGCTTGAAGAACACTACATTGATTGGGGATTCTGAAGCACATGTTGAGCCCTATTTGCCTTCTATAGAGAACTCCGCCAATTCCATTATCCCAATGAAGAGCCGAATAAAGAGCTAAATAAAAATTTAATAATAATTCCTGGGATGTTTCCATTCTTATCTCATAAAATTTCTTTACTTCTATTTAAGAGGTAAACGTTTCCTGATGGCCAATGAAACGCACATAGAGACTATTTCATCCTCCAACAAATAAGTTGTTATTTTTTATAAAAGAACAGGGATACAAAAAAGGCAACAAAGATTTTTTTTAAATAAAATTTGACTATTTGACCTCCGTATCTGTAGTTTAAGAAACTGAAATGCTTTGGTTACTCAGTAAAACAAAGCACTTTGACAAGAGTGTTGCCAATACTACGTTATTAAAACGCGAATCTAACAAGCTTTACTACCATATGAAATTGTAAACCCTGATTAGTAAACTCAAAATACTATTTACATATTTTTTATATTGTGCCAAAAAGTTACAAAAATAAAAAAAGTACTAATTTCCACGCTGATCATGACTGGATTACGAATGGTCCATGAAAGATTTTTTGCTGAAGTGAAAAATATATATCCGATGTAAAACATTAAATTTATAAAATGGTTTAATGCTATGTTTTGAAAACAAAATTATTTAAATCCGCTTTATTTAAATAAATGCATTTATTTAATACAAGAGTAAGTTTTTCTAATTTGTTTGTTAAAAATCTATACAAAAACCGGAGATAACACTAATGGACTTTTATTATTCAACTTGTCGAAATTCACCCACTGCACAATTGTTTTGTTTGTCTTTGGATAATTTATATGTAAATTTAAAAACTTTGCTATCACGAAACACATACAACAATTGAAAAGTACTAAAAAGCAATAAAAAAGTTTTACGGTCTTTAATTGAAATATTGTACAGTCACGACTTAAATAAAAAAAATAATAATAAGTTTTAAATTTAAATAGATTTTGTGCTAATATTTTTATGCTATTAAAACTGTGTGTCTTAGAACAAACTGGCAGGTAAATACTTACAACCCAGCAAACAAAAACTCTGCTTACAATATGAAAGTCAATATCTAGTGATGCAGGAAGTTATTTTGTATATTTATACACTATAATCTGCAGTTAAAAATAATAACTACTTCAATATAGAAAGCGGCAATGTGCGATGGCATGGATGCAATCGTGTAATTCTAAACCACTCTGCCGTATAAATCTAGTTGAATTTCAGCGATAAGTCGGGATTATGTTGACGTTGTGGGAATCAGCTTAATTCCGTTGACATAAAATTTGCGAAACCCCCACTAAAAAAATTCTAGCGTAGTCAATTCACCTGATATTGGTAACCCATTTGCGTCACCTCAGCGACATACATCCATATACAGGGTGGCACAATTTTAAATAGACTATCGGATGATACTATAGTTTTTGCAAATAGCGTCCTATTTAATATTTGTAAATGAACAGCTGTAGTACGTAAAACGGAGAAACAAGTGACCGCTATACTCCGCAAAAGCATGAATTCTGACGTCGATTTCCTAATCGACCAATTGGGCAAACATTACGCCGCTTAGCAGCTCGACTCGAACAGACTTGACGTGGCCGCGACCGGACTGTTCGTTCTGTCGAGAATATCGCGGCTGTGGCTGCCGATGTTGCTGAGAACGAAAAAAAAACATCAACTAGACGACGTGCCACGCGATTAGGCACCACCAGACGAACCCTACAGACTTACACATCTTCAATCTCAACAGCAAAGAGTACTATTTGAAATAGAAAATCATCATGAGCGACGACACGCTTTTTCATTTAAGCGGTTACGTCAATAAGCAAAATCTTCATTATTAAGGCAGTGAAAATCCGCCTATGATGCACGAAAAGCCATTACATCTACTCAAAGCCACTGTGTGGTGCAGCGTTCACACGGGACTATTGACTGGGGCGTATTTTGTTAAGGTCACCATCGGCAATACGTTTACAGTTACTAGCAATGGATACAGGGCCTTAATAAAGGACTTCTTACTGTCCGATTTGAATGAGTGGGGCTTGGTAAATATTTAGTTTCAACAAGACGGTGCAACCGGGCATATAGCAGGAACCATAATAGATATTGTGAAGGAAGCATTTCCTGGTCGCATAATTTCCCGTCTTGGCGATTTGGCATGGCCAGTAAGATCGCCCGATTTAACCAACCTCGACTTCTTTCTTTGAGGGCTACTTGAAGTCGCGGGGTCATGCCAACAAGGCCTAGACAATCATAGCTCTTAAGGATAATATTCACAGCAATGCTAACAGTTATCACTGGAAATCTTGCGGAAATACTAGGAAAACGCGACAAATGTGTATCAACACTGGCGGCATCCACTTGAAGTATATCATCTTTTCCACTTAAGAGTAAAATTTATAAACGCCCAAATGTAATGAAGTTATTCAAAAACAAAATTGGATGATTAAATTTACACCACCATACATCGTTCACGACGAACATCCAAAGCACTATTCTCCTGAAGCCGCTTGTCATTGTTCGGGCCAAAAAAGATTGGTAATATTTGATCTGTACACGCAAAGAAAAAATATGGCTGTACTATGATCCCGACAATCATATTGTGTTCTCTACAATAATACATTGTGGTGTCAAACATATAATGATTATTTGAAAATATTTTAAACATTACTTTAATTGCGACAAACATAAAATTGTTTACTTTTCATCATTAAATTAGATGATTTCAATTCACAAAAATTTCAACATGGTTGAGTTAAACAATACAATTTTAACTAAAATTCTAAACACAAACAAAGTATTTTAACTATGCCAAAATAATATAATAACTTTAACCATAGAATGTTGTTAGTAGACATAATATATAAAATGCTTTTGGCGTTTAATTAAAGTGTGAGGCTGCTGTGGCTTAAGCTGTTAGCGCGTTGACTATTTATTAAGCATTCAAAAGCTTTAGTCGTCCGTGTTCGTATATCAACAGCTGCTAATCAGTAACATAACTTTTTTGGGTTTCCATCCAGGAATACCATATTATTATTATTATCTGCAATAATATTATGATTCGATTACAACCATATAACTCAATCACAATATTGTTGAAAATGATCCATGTGTTTTCTTAGCGTGTAAAGCTCGTTGTTGACATTTACTACGAGCAAGTGGATGGTTTTCCACGCGATGAACCTCATCTCATATCTACTCATGATGCTTGCTAACAAAGCCATTCATTCATGCTACTCAATCGTATAACATGCCATGGTGATTTGCCATCAGTGGCTCAATAAGTGTTAATTTTTGCGAGACGCTACCAATACAACAGCGGCGGAATGGCTCATCAATATTTATAACAAAAACTACACAGTAAAATACAATACTTCAATTGATATTGCTATTAACGAAATAGTTAAACCTGCCAGTGAAAAAGGCGCTTTCAAGATATTTGAGTCCCTTCAATTTGTTTCACCTACTTACGTTTGTGAATCCCATTGCTTTCATTACCTTATAAATTAATTGACAAGTGAAATGTTTGGTGGGAGGTTAAGTTTGTTTAAATGTGAGTTTGTTTAAATACAAAACAGGATTAATTGTTTCAAATGGCAAAAATATATCGTTTTTTAGCGCTAAACTTTTTAATGTCTTGTAAATAAGTTATTTGTTCTATTTGTCACAGGCAGGCACCTAACAATTAGACACCTTGTAGAGCAACAATTTAAAAAAAAAATTATATCTAAAAGGAGTTAAAGCAAAACATATATTTTCACGACAATTAAAGTTAGATTTATGCATGAAAAGATTTGAAAAAAAAATGATGAATAGAGCGATTGGAAAAGCTGGAAAATCACTTTAATCAAACTACGTGTCTCACATTTAAGAAAAAAAAAGAAGCAATCGTTATAGAATTTTGAAGTCTGTTTAAAAATGTGTAAATCGTTAAAGAAAAAAGTTTACGACAAAAAAAAAGCAGGAAGCAAAATTCTTCATTAATAAATCATGCAAAAACTGCAGAAAACAATTTCAATAAACAAATATTCTGGGAAACAGAGAAATGTAAACAGATAAATAGAGAAACGATAAGACAGAACATACAAGAATTGATAAAAACATGCAACAGAAAATTGCTTTACATGCCTTTGAACAAAAACAGAGTACACAATCTCAACCTACGACATTTAGAAAGCTGCACAGAATTTAATAAAGGGTAATTCATTAAGAAGCAATCAAAATGCAGAGGAATTTGTTAAATGCAAGGAAATGTATTGTAACTTTTCTTTGACGAAATTCCTGGCAGAGAACTTAATTTAACATTTAAAATGAGGAAACTGGCCTTCAAGCGAACTTGGCAATATGGCGTCCTAGCCGCGGGAGGTTCATACTACTGTGGGAAAAAAATAATAAGACTTTGTTCATAATTTTAAATTTCTTTATTTATTCTGCCAAATCTATTTCGTGTCCCTCGAAGTAATCCAACCCCCCCCCCCCCCCCTCCCCCCCCAGCTGATATACACTTATGCCGACGTTTTATCCAATCCTCGTAACAGTTGTTAAAGTTAATTTCCGGAATAGACTTCAATGCGCGTAGCAATTCACGTTTAATGTCTTCAATTGACTCAACAGTTTCCCCGGAGCGGTCGCTTGAGTTTGCTGAACAGCCAGAAGTCACACGGAGTTAAATCAGGCAAATACGGTGGTTGTGGAATGATATTAATTGAATTTTTGTCGAAAAACTCAAGAAAAATAGTTTTTACTGATCCCTCCGATATTGCAACGATATCAGTAAGGTCTCTGACTGTTAATCGTCGATTCTCGAACACCAATTCTTTGATTTTATTGACGTGTTGATCATCAGTTGATGTTGATGACCGTCCTGTACGTGGTTCATCGTCAACGCTTTCTCGACCCTCTTTAAATAATTTGTACCAATCAAAAACATTTGCTCGCGACATACAATTATCACCGAAGGCCTTTTGCAACATTCTGAACGTTTCCCCACCAGAAATTTCATTCCCCACACAAAATTTAATGGAACTTTTTTGTTAAATAATTTCACTCATTGTTAAAATCGCCGAATGCACTTGTTGCACTTCAGAAAGACAAGCGTACACTAAACACTAATGATTACTTTGATGTGATATTTGGCACAGATGTCACTGACAGTCATACCAACGTAAACAAAAATAATTTCGATGAATGGATTTCCGCGCGAAATTTGATTTAAAAAGTCTTACCATTTTTTGCCCACCGTAATATGTCCAAATTAATTTGAAATAAAAATTTAAAAAAAAATTCAGCTACTTAAAAGTCAATTTCATTTTAATATGCTTAAAAATCAAGAGAAACACCCTTTAAAAGCAATAATAAAAATATGAAGATAGAAAACATTTAACACAAAGAACTACAAATTTAAATATTTGCATCCGAAAAAGAGGAAGCTTGAATACGAAAACACTGTACACTACACAATTCCACTCATTTCCAACAACAATTTGTCAACTTTTTTTAAAATTACGTATATTCTTTCATTTTTTTTAATTTGTGTTGTTATAAAGAAACTTCTTACAAAAACCCTTTAGAAAAGTACTATTCTAAAAAGAAAAAAGTACTTTTTTCAAATGGTCCTATTTTAAAGCCAATTTTTTTTAAAGGCAGCTATTTTCAAATGGATTTTTTTAAAAAGTACTTTTTTAGGTGTACTTTTTTAACGTACTATTTTAGTAATTTTTTAAAGGTACTTTTTTGAAATATCTTTTGAAAACTTTTCTTTTCATAAAACGCACATTTTAACAGTTACTATTTTCTATCTGTGTTTTTAAGATACTTTTTGAAAATTTACTAATTTGAAGGTAAAATGTTTACAAAGCTCATGCTTCTAAAGAAGATACTTTTTGGAAAGTACTATTCTAAAACTTTGTTATATATTTTCCAAGAATATTTAATTAAAAGGGTGCTAACTAAGACGCTTCATATTTCAAATATCCATTTTTTATAGTTAATTTTGTAAAAGCTATTAGTCTAAGAGGTAATTTTTAAATTGTACTTTTTAAATGGTACCTTTGGGAACAGTGTTTAGAAGATACTTTTTAAAATGCATTATTTTGCAATAAAGTAATTTCTTATATCATAGTTTTGAACGCTAATTTTAAAGAAGCTTTTTAAAGATACTCTTTTCAGAAGACTAGTTTCTCATATACAAGCACTTTTTCCAAGATTTTATTTTTAAATGTAGGTTTTAATTTTTTTTTAATAAAACGTACTTTTTAACAGCTTATATTTTTAAACAAGCCTTCCAACATGTGTTTCTTGAAAGGTACCTCTGCTATGTTATTTTTAAAATGTCCTTTGCCTTGTAGGTAAATTTTATAAAGAGGAACTTTATGAATATACTCAATTTTAAAATGGCTCTATTTTCAAAGTAGTATTTCAAAGACATTTTTCTAAAGTTGTCTTTCTAAAAGCAAATTGCTTGTTAAAAAAATGTTTTTATAGAGCCATAAATCAACTGCCACTTTTTATAAAATCATGGCAAATATCTTAACAAGTTTAAGTCGTGAAATACATTCTTATTTATGTTACTTTTTTATGCCTGTAGCTGAATTGATTAAAAGGAAAATTTAACCTTATGAAGTGCACGATTAAAACGAAAGCTTATATTCAGTCAAACCTTAAACCAACAACAACACGATCACGACCTGACACGTTCCGGTTTTTATTAAAATGTAACAGGTGTTAATTTTTTTATTAAGTTGATTAAGTAATTATTTACAAAATGATTTCTAAACATATGCTTATTCAATTCGATAATTTCTTGGCTTGAACAAATTTATAGAGTGGCAATTACACCAGATGTCAATGAAAATTAAATTAAATTAAGTTTTTAAATTGTTATTTTTTTTTAATGATTTTTTACAAACTTTATTGATTTTTTCCAACAAACGTCTTTAGTGATTCTTTTTTGTTTTGTTTATAATATTTTTTTTAATTTTTCATCTAATTTAAGCAAAACTAAAATTTTAGCAAAAATTTTTAGCAATAACTGATTTTTTGTTTTCCAAGTTCTTGGATATTTTTTTTCAAACTTTTTCTTATTTCAACTATTTTGTATTTTTAGCTGCTTTTTGTTAAACAAAATTACATACGTTAAAAGTATTTGCGTGGCACAAATCTCTTGCATAAATAAAAAACCTGATCAAATTTAACTATGAATAGCATCATCAATATTACATTTTTAAAGCTGTTTAAAAATTTATATTCTCTTGCAAATGAAATATAATTCTTTTTGGGGGATTTTTTTTTTTGTTTGAGCAACTGGAAATATGTTTCCAATGGTAAGAGCATGCTCAAAAATAGTTTTGCAATTCAATTATATTTCGATTTTGAGTAGCCCTTTGTAAATGTCGATTTTACTGTTAACTATTAAACTAGTTGAACAAAATTATTAACTGGAATATTGTTCTTTTTTGTTAAATTTTTTAACGATACCGTTTTGTGCTCAAATAAATATAAAAATTTTATTGTTCTATTTTAGTTACCAATACTATTTGTAAAATATCATGTAAAATGAAATACTTAATTATTTTTATTGCAATAAAAGTTCTGGGCAAACTACAGCATTTTATATCGATTGAAATTACGAGTATAATAAAATTTTAATATAAATTTCCATCGATATCAAATGCTGTTATTTTTCGCTTCTAAGCTTCATCAAAAGGGCCTAACAATGGCCAACTGCAGCTGCTGGTGTATATAAATGTGTGATCTCTCTGTACTATATCTTATAGAGATTATCCTATCCACCCTCAACAATAAATTGCATTAATTATAATCATATGAGTTGGGACAAAAAATTAGCTATAAATAACTTTCCAAATTATAAATGGTTGTTAAGCTCTTTTACAAAAAAAATTTATTTTTTTCACTTTTGATTGATTCAAATTTCTATCGTACTCAATCAAGTGAAGCTACAATTTATTTAAAAACAGTTTAAAATATATTAAATATTTTTCTAAGAGTTGTAATTCAACCATAACGAGAGTATTTTTGTGAGCTCTTTCGCATTTCCTTTACTATTCAAGACATGTGTCAAAGTCGAAAAAGTTTTTAATGTGGAAACCTATTTTTGTAGTCCGTAATTTTATAGAGTGAAACCTGAAAATTTTTATAATAAAAATTCATGCTCTGCGAGAAAATGCTTCTTTTGGTTTATAAAATCTCAAAATAATAATAGTCATTCAACTAACCGCATGCGTAATTTACGTAGCTGCAAATTTATAATATTTTGTAAAAAACCACGTATGTCGAATTTTGAATCCATTGAGAATTAAAAAAAACTACATAATTTCTATAGTTATTTAAATACTTTTCAGGGCTAAGCAGCATGAAGGAAAAAAAACTGACTAACAAATACGTTGTTATTTCTGTACACACTTCAAAGTAATTTTGTTATATTTTTCAGTTCACTAAAAGTCATCACCTGTGAGCGTGTGCATGTTTATTTTTTAACTAAATCTGCATAAGTAAATTTTTGATGCCACAAAAACTACTTGTCTTGACATAAGTTGTTTTCTCAGCATGCACTTTTAGCCATCATAACACCTTTTTACTACGCTAGTGCCTAATGCCTTTTCGACTTTTGCCTAAAAGTTGTATCGCTATTGCACTAAGCCTGAAGAATATTGGCTAGCTAAAGGGCATATTTCCGGTAAAAATTAGTACGTTTGCAAGCAATATTGTCGCAGTCACATGGTCGGGCGCCCGGTCCTACCAAAAATTGCACAGTCTGATGGTGCATCAATCTGTATTTTATAAGACGATATTGCTCACAACTTTACTTTTATAACCATCTAGGCTTAAGCTAAAACGGCGCCACATTTAATATAATAAAAAAAATAACATCATATTCAGTACCAATAATTTGAATTGGCGCCTCTAGAACACAATTTATTACTTAACAATTTCTCGTCTTTGGCGATAAACGAAGCCTAACAGCAGTCTTAGAAAACAATAACAATAATGCCGATATATGCTAAGAACAAACATGGTTGTGACATGGTCACGACAACCATATTATAGTCTCGACAAAACTATATTGTTTTGGGAAGCATACAATGGTTATTTGAAAATATTTTAAACATTACAAGCCACTGTTTACATTTAACCATTAAATGATTTCCATCCATTAAAAATATTAATAATAGACATAATATGTAAAATTCTTTCGTTAGTATGAGGGTGCTGTGGCTGAAATGGTTGACGATGGCTTTAGTTGCCTGTATTCGTATCTTGGCTGCTGCTCAATATTTTGGCATTTCCATCGTTTTGAGAGAACAATATTATTATTATCTACAATAAAAATATATTCTGTTGTAACCATACAATTCAATACTAATATAATGCTCTTAGATTATGGTTACCACAACCATGTTTTTTTCTGCGTGTATAATCAGAAAATGCGCACCAAAATCGTAGCCCTTATAAGGACTATAAAATTATCGTTTAAAAAACACATTTGATTTTTTCCCCTTAAATTTAAAGTCAACCACATTAAGCCGAACCGCTGATTGAAGCATTTAAAGCAAATTTAAATTTTTTTACGAATTTCATATCACGATAATTAATGGACATAGATACATATACGCCATCTGTGGGCTAGATATCGATTTAATTGCTTTAAGAGATCCATTTTAATTCATCTTTTTTTGTATTTTTGTCGTCGCTTAGTTTAAAATATTTTATTTTATTTACGAGTATAAATTTTTAAATTCAATTAAGTTACTTTATGATTAAATTTTATACTTATTTAATTATTGTTAAAAAAAAAAACATTAATTTTTATATAAAATATTTTAAATCGTTTCTTTTCATACTTTAATGCACTTTAAAGGAATTTAAGCTCTTTTCAGCAGGATTTATAGGTAAATTTTATTGATTTCGTCAATTTTGTTAACCTTTTTTCAATGGCGCTTAAATTTTTCTGTAACACTTTATTTATTTAAATCGTAAATACTTGCAACAAATATAAAAAATATTAATTGAAATTCTATTTTTTACCAAACCAACAACCATCAGTAATGACTTTAACACACAAACTAAACAAAGCAAAAAAAAAACTAATGAAAATATCAATTAAAAGTTAGTTAGATAAATAAGTGAGAAGAATAAAAAACTTTACGAATAATTAAAACTGTTTTTATTTCCAACACCGACCGACACACACGAGACGTTTGAAACTGAAATTGTTTTTAACAAGATTTTTATTTTCGCTTTCTGAAAGAACCAAGTGATTTAATAAATAATCTTAGTTTGTCACTTGCTTTATTATTTATATTAAAGTTTGTTTTTGTATTTCATTAGTTTACAAAATTTAAGTTCCTCCTTGGTTTTGCTAGAATATCTTGAAACGAATTTAATTTAAGCGAGTTTTTTGTTTCTTTTGAGAGAACGTCAATGTGGGGTATGTTTATGTTTTGTTTTAATATTACAAATATGTTCATGAGTGCACATTTGGCCAACATTTGATGAAATAAGAGTGAACCAAAAAAATCAAAACTTATCTTTTATCGAAAAAAAATTCTGAAATTGAAAAAACTCAAACAAAATTCCATAACAGTTTTCTACAATAAAAACATCAAAAAATTGTAGCTTAAATAGAAAAACCACAAAATGTGCCAAAAATGTAAACGCGATAAGCGCTAAAAATTCGTTAGTTTGTGGCGATTTTACCGAAACAACACTTAAAAAAATCGCTGAAAACTAAAAAAAACAAATTGATACATAAAAAACCTAAAACACCAAGGTTGGTAAACAAGTTTAATCCGTTAGATTTTCGCCAAAAAATTTTATGAAATTCATAAAAGTTTGTAAAAAATCACAATATTTCTACAAAAATCATAATTACGCAAATTTTAGTTAAAAATTTTGTCTTAAGCAAAATAAACGTGTTTATTACAGACTCAATTATGAAATATTTATAACGACTTTTACCATACAATTTTCGATACAAAATCGCTCGTGCTCTTCGTCATGTTAGATGTGTTTGGCCTAAGCGACAAGCAAACCACAAGAAATTTAAATTGTTCAGTTCATAAGCATGATAGCGTAGCGCGCAAGCATTTTAATATTTTTTTCATGTCAGTTTACTACGAAATGTTGAAGTGTGCATATCAGGAAGGTGACTAGTAAATAATTTTTAGAAGACTTTAAGGAAATTTAAAATGAAATTTCTATAGTGTACTGGAGGGTTTATTTTCATATTTCTTATAAATGTCCATGTAACCGCTTATTTCTCTTTAACACCACTCCAATCGTTATTTTGTTTACTTATGTTTACTTGTTGAAGATGTAATCTTTATGATTTGTTGCATGTGTATGGAGAAATGGTATTCGAACAAATCACATGTATATGTCCATCATAAGCTATACCGTGATATAGAATAATTTTGAGACACTCAAACTTCCAATAACGTTGCAATATATTCATTAAATTTAACAATTTTTTTTAACAAAACATGGGTTTTTGAAGTTTTGGGGGAACGACAAATAAAAGGAAGTGAGAAATAACAGCGCACATAAAAGAAAATGTTAACTTGCATATTAATAAACTTCGTGATATTAAATAAAAAGACAATAGAGGAAGAGAGGGAAGCATGACTGAATATGCAACACAGTACAACAAAATTATTTTTTTTTCCTGATGATGCTACACAATGGAGTAGCAAAATATCGAAAAATAAAACTATAATTTAAAAAAAAAAAGACCTTCAAGCTTGAACAATTTTAATAAATTAAAACTTAATAATTTTCATAATCTTGAGGAATTTTTCTTCGGTACGAAATAATGTCATACTGTGTAGTCTGCAATCAGAATTGTACAAAAATTATACAAGACGTAAAAAGAACATACAATTTTATAGAAAAGTTTAACAACAAAATTAAACGGCAGTACTTGTGCTCACGGTTGTAAGGTTTATGGTGAGCCTTCTCTGTCTCTCTCTCTCTCTCTCTCTCAAACAAACTTCCCCATTAAGTTCTCCTTTAAAGAAGTAGAAAGTTATCACTTACTTAATTTTCTTAAGAGAGTTAAATTTTTTTATTGGTGCTCAAAGAGCCCCTCGGCAGGAAGGCCAGAAAAGTGCTCGGATATAATAGGGCTACTTTAAGCTGGATCACTGCGTTAGTGACAGGACATGGAAACTTCAAGTACCATCTGGCTAAGATGAAAGTCGTAGAAGATGATACTTGCAGACTATGCCTGGAAGAGGCTGAGACGGTAGCGCTTATGTGTGAATGTCCAGCACTGGCTAGCATAAGGCTTAAGACCACAGGCACACACTTGTTAGATGTGAATGCCATGGGGGAAACTAAGCCTTAGACAAGTCTGAAATCACTTTAGTCAAGAGTAAAGGCTAGGGCTAGCACGAGACTCAATTGAAAGTAAGGTGGTTGTTATTACGGATCGGTTCCCTGTAATCAATTTGGGGAGCGAAATGGGGGCGAAAAGGAACCCAGAAAGTAAGTGGTCTGCTTCGATATCCCCCTATATATTAATAAATAAATTTTTTTATTACTTAAGATTGCTTACAAATTCTTGTACACTCTTGCAGACATCTTCCCCAAATGATGGGGTCACTTATTTGATCAAATATTTGCTTAATGTGACCATCACTTTTAAAATTGCTTAAACTGGTTCTCATGTAAATAAACCTCAAATTATGACACTGATTTGTATATTTCTTTATTTTTATTAAGAGATTGAAATTTTATTTAACTGGTTACAATATACCTCCATTTAGTACTTCTTGTATTTAAATTAAATTATATTTCTTTAAAAAATAACGAAACGACTGGGAGATATACCTTAAAAAGGGAAAGAATTAAGAAATCAACATTTTTAAAAAAACATCCATCCGGTTGCTCGATAGATGGTGTTATTGGTACCTCAATACAGTGACCGCTAAAAACTTCTAATTAATTCACGACAACAGTGTAATTTACGAAAGTTTTTTATAAGAGCAGAAATTATACAATTTTATTTCTTCTTGTATGAGATTATTGAATAAGTGATATGTGTTGCAAACATCTGATCAAATTATGACTACAACTCCAGCATAATCACCCCATCCTCCTCCAGCCAATGATCCTTAAAAATCTCCTACTTACACAGACAACATTTGATATTAAATATTTATTTTAAATACTATTTATTAGTCGAATTGATATTAACGAAAAACCATAAGTTCATTAACATATCACGTTTTTTTATTTTATTATTATTAATAAGCATCTTTAGATGTAAAACAAATTATAAAATGCAAAAACTAAATTATTACAAAAAAAAAAATTACGACACAAAATTAATAATTATTAATATTTAAAATAGAAACTTCATTATTATTATAAAAATAATAATGAATTTATTTATTATTTAATTCTCAGAACTGCAATCTTAGTTTATTTATTAAATAAACAAATTAATATGAAATTGATTGTAAATATGTGTGTTGTGCAAAAACATTCATTCACCTTTTTGTTTATCAAACATGTTTGTCAGTTAATGTTTTACCATCAACTTAACTGTGAGCTGGATGCACTTAGAGAAACCTTGTTACTTTTGTCAAGATGTCAGAACTGTAAAATGTGAATTGAATAAAATTCTAAGGGGGAAATAATATTTAAATGAAAGAGCATTTTGAGGCTAAATATTTTTCGTGAATTTCGTTTAGTGAAGCAATTTGTTGGAAGAACATTTTTTAAGAATTTTTTTAAGAAAGCATTTTTCTAGCGATTTTTTTTTTTTTTTTTTTGAATTAGAAGTTAAAGAAAATATTTCTTTAAGGGAACAAATTTTTAAACAATTCTTTTAATAAAAATTATAAAAATAAAAGCCCTTAATATTTTTGTTATAATATTTTTGAAGGTAACAATTTTTGGGTAAAAACAACTTTTGATGCATAAAAAAAATTGATTGAAATTTTCGATTTTGAAAATAACTTTTTGGTGAAAATAATTTTCGTTACAGAAAATGTTAATGCAATTTTCTTATAAAAATATTATTTTGGTAAAAGTTTTTGTAAACTTGCAAAAAATTATTATTCTCTTATATTGCGAATAAATTATCCCCACAAAAACATAAATGTACAAATAAGGCCAAGTTAATTACCAAAAAATTTTTAGGGATTAAAAGTACTGATTATCAAAATGAGGACCACGTTCTGGATATGTACAATACCATCTCATTTCTAGGCAACCAAATAAGGGGCACCCTAGCCCTCTAGATAAAATGTGCACGATTTCTAATCGTTCTGATGAATTGTTTTCCCAGCCTATCGGTATAATAAGTTTCAGCTCTCTAGCTATAATGGAAGTGCCCCATAATATTGATGAGTTAGTTTGCGAAGAGGTACTAAAATATACACCTTTATGTAGAGTCCTTATATTTAAACTTTCATTAATTTATGAGTAAATAAAGGAAAGTACAAATAGCGTGAATGGTAATATACAGGTAGAGATCTAAACTTGGCTCGGGGGCACTACCGTGCCTCTCAATAGCTAATGTGTAATATATAGTGCTATATTTTTCCTTATACTAAAATTAGATTTATGCAATATTTTTTATATCAAAATATGTTGGTTACTTAAAGAAATAAAAATAATTTATTTACATCCTTAATTTTTATACTGCCACTTCTAGTCTCTTCATAAAGAAATTTTATCTCTCCATTACAAGGTATGGGAAACTTTATGGGGAGAGTTTCATAAGGAAACTTTAAACAAATCGCAGCAGGAAATGTGAACATGAAAGTACTTATTCTCCATCTCAAATATCTATGTTTCTTCAAAGTAAACTTAAAATTTATATTAAAATAAAAAAATTATCTCATACAAAAAACTAATTTGAAAAATTTTTACTCTCACTTCAATATAGAACGTCCCCTTCATATGTGATTACTTCACGGCAGATGAGTGCTTTATGGTTGTTACTATTTAAAGCACCTTTTTGAAGGAAATGATGTTGGCGTTGTTTTTAATGCTGATAATAATAGTAGTACTTAGTTAAGCATACAAGTCTACCGTAGTTCACCTGTTGGTGGTGGTGGTATATTTTGCCTTAAAAAAGAAATTTAGACAAAGTATTCGGTTTATTTTTTTTTTTTTATTTCTCCACATGCCACTTGTTATGAGCGTAAGTGTCAATAATGTTTTCGTAAAATGCAATAAAAACATTTTTTAACCGCTTAAATTTTTACAGTATGTTTACGCTTATAACAGCAACGTGAAATTCGATCGCAAGACTGTGCGGTGGGTGGGTGGCAAAAGTGCAGTTAAAATTTTATTATAAATAGTTCTTCAAGTTGCGGGTACTTGTGACGAGTTCAAGTGGGACGTTGTTAAGCAGTTGGTGGTATTTTGTTTATACTTTGTTTTAAGAGCCGACTATTATACCTGAAGTAATTGACATTAGAGCTGCATCTTTATTAATAAAATTTTATGTTGTAAACAATTGTTTCTTAAAGGCCGTGAGGAGGAAAAGTAAAGTGGTGTTTTCGAGATTTTTATTTTAGCTCTTTACTTTTACTCAAGTGTTTGGTGCGAATAGGCTTTTTGTAGCTTTTTAATAAAATTCAACATACATTTTGTGCTTTTTTTTGTTTGGGTTACATAAAAAAAGCTACGATATTTTACATTTGCACTTTTGCAAGATGCTGATGTAAATATTTATATTTTTGCAAAATTTCATTTATGATAAACATAGTTTTTTGGTGAAACATATTGATTTTTGGTGAACACAAAAAGGAATTTTGATACAGTTAGAAACAACTTGTTATTTCGAGCCTTTATGTCGTTTTCGTTTCTGAAAAGGGGAAAAATGCGTTTCTGGTGAAAGAAAAGAATTGTTGGTTTGTTTGCCATAATTAAAGTACAAATTTTATATTTGTAAAAAAATCAATTCGTGATGAAAATTAGGTTTCAATGAAGAAAATCGCTTTTACGATCAAAGGAGGAAAAAGGTTTGGTTTTGAAAATATATACATAGTCTTAATTAAGGTGAGAAAAGGTGAAATTTCGAGCAATAATTTGTATAAGGTGGTTCAACCATAATGCACGATGTTAATTGTAAGTCACTATCGCGAGACAATGGCTTTTTTGCGCAAGAAATTCAATGGCCGTGTTATCTCACATCGTGGCGATGTTAACTGGCCGTCACGATCATGTGATTTAACACCGTTGGACTTCTTTCTTTGGGGATATTTAAAATCAAAACTGTACGTCAATAAGCCAAGAACAATTCAAGAACTAAAATTCGAGACAATTCGGGACATTAACAAATATTATACAGAAATATCTGGGTTAACAGCTGATCTCTGTTATTTTTATTAAGTAAAAAAAAACTAAATAATTGATGTTTTGGTACAAAAAATTTTTAGGATATTAAACCGCTTTCCACTTTTGGTGCAAAGCAACGTTTTGATGGTTTCGATTATTAGTGAATTTTGTAAAATAACAGAAATTTGAAAACTACTACTTATTTAAAAAAATATTGATTTATAAATAATTTAATACTCATAAAAGAAAGCTTATAATACTCAACATAAATAAAGACCGGTTGAGTAAGTTTTTATCAAATTTATTGTAGGCGTAACGACAATTTATTAAAATTTAAGTATTCAAATACAGGGTGTTTACCGGGAAGATATACTACTTTGTTTTGCCGCCATTTTGGTAAACATTAGTCTTGACAGTTCATATTTGGCAGTCGTGAAGTAGAGACGTGGCAAATTTATTATGGAAAAATATTCGGTAAACAAACGTATTTTAATCGTTAAAAACATTTTATCAAAATCAATCATCGATTGCTGTGACGTTGAGAAAGTTACGTGAAATTTTTTGGGAGAAACAACGTGCTAACCAGACGCCCTATTTATCGTGTAGTGAATTCGAAGAAAGAGGGACTGTAGCTGATAGGCCGAAGCATGGACCACAACGTACTGCAACCTCAATTCGACACCGTGCTCAGGAGCTTTGTCTTCAAAGAACAACTTTGGCCACAATTTTGCACAAAGATTTGCATTTGTTTCCACTTAAGATTCAGTTGACTCAAGACCTTTTTCCAGAAGACCATTTTCATTTGAATTGATATGTGAATAAACAGAATAGTCGGTTCTGGGCAATGAAAAACCCTCAAATTATTCCTTTGCATCTATTAAAAGTGACAGTCTGGTGTGCAATTTGGTCAGGAGGAATCATTGGACCTTACTTCTTTGAAACGGAAAAAGGCGTAACTGTAACTGTCAATGGGGAGCGATATCGTGATATAATTGAAAACTTTTTAACGCCACAACTGCATGCTTTGGGCTTGACTAACCTGTGGTTTCAACAAGACGGTGCCACATCGCATAAAGCCAGAATTACAATGGAATTACTGCAAGACCTCTTTCTACAACAAGTTATTCCAAGGAATGGTGATGTCGATTGGTCTCCACGGTCGCCTGATTTAACTGCTCCGGACTTCTTTTTGTGGGGATATCTGAAAAGCAAGGTTTATGCAAACAAACCAGAAACGCTGGAGCAACTCAAACAAAATATTCGTGATGAAATTAATGAAATACCGCGTGTAATGAAAAATGTGTTCAAAAGCGCTCGCATTTGTGAGACTAACAGAGGCGGACATTTATCTGATATTGTATTCCATACATAATTGCCGACATTAAATAAAACATATATCAATATACGATCCATTCTCTTTCATTTAATCAAAAATTATAAACAAACAAAGTAGTATAACTTCCCGGCGAACACCCTGTACATTAAAAACAAAGCTCAATAAATGATTAATATTAAAATTTTTCTAGTGAAAACCTAGTTTATCGTTGCTGTTCTGTGTTCAGAGTGGAAACAATTCGAGTGGAATTGTAATATTACTCGTCATAAAAAAAATGGGAAATTTGCTGTTCTGCTTCTTCTTCTACTTCTTTTTTTGATTACGAGTGTTTTTGTTAAAATGTATAGACAAATTTTAATTTCATAATTTTAAAGAATTTTTATTTAAAGAGTTATATTAATAATATGGAAAATAAAACAAAACATATCAAATTATAGTACACAATCGTTGTTTTAATATTTCAGGGGAATTTTATTTAAAAAAAAGTTGATTCGGTTTGATTCCACTAACGTTTTTCTACTCGAAATAAAACGCAAAAAATTATTCGGAAGTGGAATATAGAACATCTAAAACATGCGGAATTTTCCGATTCCGCATAAAAACTCTCTGATTCGGAATACAGAACAGCAACGTATAATTTTTGTATATTCATGAGTGTTCCAATTCTAGTAGAAGATTAAAAAAAATATTAATTGTGGTACTTAACTAACCAGCAACTTTGAATTTATACAAGATTCACAATTTGCTAGAGTTTTACGAGTTTCTAGTTGAGTCTTAATTAATTTGGGAAATAAAAATTTAAAATAAATTCTTAGACCTATGTAGAAAACCACTGTTGATTTTATTATTTAAAACTGTCCTATTATGTTATTAACATAACATCCAACCCAAAAGCTTTCTTTTATAGGTTAAACGTATTAAATACAGAAACCTTTATAACTGTTGAAGCATTCTGTTATAACAATAGTTGGATATATTTTTTTTTTAATTCAGGAAAGGCTTCTTTAACTGCTTTTTAGAATGTTTCAAAGTCTAATAAGGTTATACTCATACATTTGTCTTCTTTAAAAAATATTAAATCTTTTTTTATAGGTTTTCATGAGCAACCGCATAAGTCTTAAGTCATTAAATTTTACCAGAGAGTCAAACAAGGTTTTGCTTGAAACTGGTGGCTTGGTGGGACTGTTTTTGAAACGTAGATATCAGGAGGAGTAACATCATACAAAATTAAACGGCAAAAATATAAAAATTCAGCAAACAATAAATTTCAACTATGTTCAGCAACTACATCGCCTACGGCCTTATGGGTGTTTTTGTATGGTAATTAAAGTTATCATCGGATAAAAACGTTAAAGAAAAAAGTGCCCCCAAGAGGTGCCTAAACACCTTGGGGCACATAAAACTCCTAGTCCGGCTAAAGCAAGCAATTTCAACAAATTTATCACTTTTCTAATATTAACAAACTGCACACCATACTCTGATGTATCTGTATAATTTCTGTGCAAATCGTCTTCGTGTACTACAATAATTCTTTAAAATTACTAAAACTTTTGATTACAAATATTTCATTATATTTCCTGGATGAAGTTTTTTTTTTGTTACAACAAGAATTATTAAAATGTTTCCAAGTTAAATTCAAGAGTAACTAAGTAACAATATGCTCACAGATATTGCTATAACTTCTTCAATTTAAAACGTGAAATTATATTTAAGAAAATATTTCATGGAAATTGGAATGATTTCTTAGAATTGTGCAAATAAAATGTTTATGCAAACACAAATAAAAATTTTAAAAATATCTCACCAGAGCAACCAGAGATGTAAACATTGACGTTAGAAAATTGCTAGAATCAGCTTTTTGGTCGCGAGCAGCCACTAAAGAAAGAGACAAATATAACATTAAAAAATATTGCGAATAATAATCAAAGCAAAAACAAAAAACCAGAAAAACTAAGTTATGGAAATTAAACTTATCTCTTAATATTTACAGCATAAGCTATCCTCTAACTTTATTTAAAATAAATCTAAACTTTTCAACCCTTATTTTTACCTATGTGCATTTTTTATTAATGGCCAGAAAAAGTATTTCAAATAAAAAAGAAATATGTAACAAAAGAGAATAGGAGCGGTCAATCATTTAAGAAAGAAACAGATAGAGAAAGGGATCACTATATTCTCGTGACGCCTCTGTTTACTTTGTGAGGCAAATGCTGTATTCACAAGGTATGCTATCATGTCATATTCTAGTGACTTCATATATTTCCGTATATTAAATATATTGCTTTTTAAATTTGAACAAAAAGCGTTTCCAAATTTTAAAACTTTTTGTGTTATGCTTAATGTTTTATCGTCATTGTTTTCTTTTGGTTTTTATATGAATTCCCACTGTCTTCTTGCTGTTGTAGTATAACTCATTGTTAAGTTTATTTCTGGTGTAAAAGTTTTATAATTATTTTTGTTTTCGTCGTCATATTTTAACAAATAGATATTTTCTTTGAAATAACACACTAAATTATGAGAGGTTATTCACAGTAGTAATATTTTTTCATGTTATTATTATAAAACATATGACCTTATGACGCTTTGTGAATTCGGTAAGAATATTATAAAACAATTATTTTCTCACTTTTCAGTTCTCGTTGACATACAAATTTTCTTATCTTGTGCGAGGTTACAGAATGCCACTTATATGTCCCTAAGTAATCTGAAGTGTAGTTAGCGAAAGTTTTTCGTATTTATAAATACTAAATAAAAATCGCCAGTCAGCATCTGGTGAATCACTAGTAAAAAATACGCATAATTGCTTAAGATGATTTTTTGGCCAAAATTGCGCTCTCTTTCCAAATGCCCCTTTAGAAGAGCTGCTCAACAGTGTAGCTTCAGTAGCCCCAAAAATAAAATAAAGTATCGACCCGCCCTTCTTCCAATTCCCTTTAGTAACATAATTGGCTGAAATTTATCATTTTATAAGAGATTGTTTGTGTGATGGCATAACAGCGTTGTGCGAACAACATGTTTAAACGAGCAGATTATCAACAACGACGGTGTTCACGAGCAAAATTCCTATGCGACCAGCATTCCGTACGTTCGCAGGACAGATCTATGGCTAGTCAGGATGGCATGGTAAATGAGAGTTTCGTGAGAAAAATGATATGAAGCAACAAGATGAAAATTAAGAAAAGTGGAGAGAGGAATAAAACATGTCTAGTACAGACGGTCGTGTACAACACACTCTACCTCTTTGGCTCCTCCCCCACAAACTTCGTCTGTCTGTCATGCAATTTCCATAGTGTAAAAGGGGACTACTGTAATATATCAAGCTGCACACACAAATAAGCACCTATACACTCATATAGATATAAACACACACACACTTACTCACACACAAGCATTTACAAATTTATATAAATTTTTTATAACAAATATTCGAGTTGATATTTTTATTCCATTTTCAAACTACAATATTTGATTTCGCTAATTTAACAGTTGGGGACGGTTTAGTTTTCCAGAAAACGAGTAATAAATTTAGGAACTATAGTAGAACCACAAATCCACATTTTCTTGCTTAAATGTTTTCATCAAAAAACATTCATTTTCATTTGAATATTTTATGTACGGCTCGATTCATGTGAGGAAAACATGAAAACTAAAATGCTCTTGCACTCAACTAAAGTGTGGGATATTAAGTGAAAATCTTTGTGTGTAATAAATACGTCGTGTTGAATTTATTGAATTTTAGTAGTTCCAATGAGGGGCAAAATCTCAATTATCATTTGAATTTTTTATTAAAATTAATTGAATTTAAACGTACCACCATTATATCAAATATTGTATTTACAAGAAAATATATTTTTGTAATATCACAAAATCCTCATATTAAGATGAGGCAACTTTTAACACTGTTAAACGTTGTAGAGGATACAATGTTATTATTTTGGTAGGAATTTTTTTCTAGGCATAATTTCCTGAGACCTGTTGCGCGTTTTACAGAAAAAATTGGCTTTTATTTGCATCCTTTCTTATTTTAATTTAATAAAACATATAAGCAAATAAATTACTCTCGATATAAAAAAATTCATAAACAGCCAAATAATGCTTTTGTACAAATTTTTAAATAAATTTTAAGCCTCAATTTTACACAAAGTATCTAATGTTTTTGCAATTATTGAAATGTACTAAATTAAACAGATTCTACAAACAATTATGGTAGTAAGTGGAGGCGCTTTAATTAGTTCATAAATACAGATTTTAGCCACAAAATTTCTATAAATATTTGCTTTGAATACAACAAGAAGAGCATATTTATAGGCGCACGAATATGTGGACAACAATATGCCAGAATCATGGCTTTTAGTGTATGTAACGCACGTACAGTAATTCCTCGTTTTACGTCGTGCTTGGAGATGACTTAAATGGAATTTAAAAATGCTCATACTTATAGAAGTTTAAACTGATGTACAAGTTACTAAAGCATTTAACGACTTATAAGGCAATTTAGAATCAGAGTTCAGATATGATTATTCCGAATATTATAATCAACTGAGAGGTCCTTAATCGAATGACGACGCAAGTCGATGTAGTAAATCGAAATTACGCAAATCGGGGAATTACTGTATTGTATAGACAAAAACCAGCAGGATCAAGTGACAGATAGATTTCCAATAAAAGGTAGAGAAACAAAATTTTTTACTACTCAATATTCAACCCTTTCCTAACATTTTTCACCTCTAAAAGGACAAATACAGAGTATCCGTCGGGTATGTAGGTATACTACTTTGTTTTTTTATAACTTTTGATTAAACAAAAGAGAATGGATCGTATATTGATAAATGTTGTATTTAATGTCGGCAATTATGTATTGAATACAATATCAGATAAATGTCCGCCTCTGTTAGCCTCACCAATGCGAGCCCTTTTGAACACATTTTTCATTACATTCTCACACATTTCAAGCGGTATTTCATTAATTTCATCACGAATATTTTATTTGAGTTGCTCCAGCATTTCTGATTTGTTTGCATAAACCTTGCTTTTCAGATATTCCCACAAAAAGAAGTCCGGAGCAGTCAAATCAGGCGACCGTGGAGGCCAATCAACATCACCATTCCTTGAAATAACTTGTTGTGGAAAGAGGTCTTGCAGTAATTCCATTGTAATCCTGGCAGTATGCGATGTGGCACCGTCTTGTTGAAACCACATGTTAGTCAAGCCCAAAGCATGCAGTTGTGGCGTTAAAAAGTTTTCAATCATATCACGATATCGCTCCCCATTGACAGTTACCATTACGCAGTTTTCAGTTTCGAAGAAGTAAGGTCCAATGATTCCTCCTGACTAAATTTCAAACCAGACTGTCACTTTTAATGGATGCAAAGGTGACTGATGAATAAAATGAGGGTTTTCCATTGCCCAGAACCGACTACTCTGCTTACTCACATATCCATTCAAATGAAAATGTGCCTCGTCACTCATTATGATTTTTTCATGAAAATCGGGGTTGTCATGGGCGAGCTGTATCATCCTATTGCCATATGTACGGCGGCGTAAATGGTCTTCTGGAAGAAGCTCTTGTGTCAACTGAATCTTAAATGGAAACAAGCGCGCGGTGTCGAATTGAGGTTGATGGATGGTTTTGAACACTCTCTTGAACAGCAGTAATGTTTTCAGCCAATCTTGCAGTATGTTGTGGTCCATGCTTAGGCCTATCAGCTACAGTCCCTCTTTCTTCACTACACGATAAATAGTGCGTCTTGTTGGCACGTTGTTTCTCCCAAAAATTTCACGTAACTTTTTCATCGTCACAGTAATCGATGATTGATTTTGATAAAAGGTTTAAACGTTTAAAACACGTTGGTTTACCGAGTATTTTTCCATAATAAATTTGCCTCGTCTCTACTTCACGACTGCCAAATATGAACTGTCTAGACTAATGTTTACCAAAATGGCGGCAAAACAAAGTAGTATACCTTCCCGGCGGACACCCTGTACAAGCTTGCTAGGTACCGGTTGTTTTGGTAGTGGTTGTAAATTGGAACTTTTCTAATTATAAGCATTTTTTGGAACCAAACACGAAATAAATCGAGGGATTGCTGTAGTTGTTTTTAATTTCCACATGTATGCAAATAATTTGAACAATTTTTGTGTGTATTAGTGCGTACGCTTTAATTTAAAATACTACAAATGATTACTTTATTTCAAATTAACACTAGATACAAATACTTTGTTTTACATCGATAAATAGTACTCTATGTAAATTTTGCGATATGCAAATAAAAGCTCTACTATGTGGAATACACAACTTTTAATTAAAAATAGTCCCCGGATATTTAGTATTTCTCTAGCTGGTTAATTTGAAATATTAATTAATGCAAAATTTTCAGCTGAAATAAAACAGATTGTACAGTTTCTTTTTTTTTTAATTTCATATTTTTAACTCAGTCACTGTATTACTCACTGCATTTATATGTATATGCACGTACGTCCTTTTGTCTGTCTCTTTTTTAGAGCAAAAATATTTTTTATTCCTGCAATTTTTTATTATAAATTTTTAACACACTTTTATCTTCATGAAACATTCGCACGGTCCTTTATTCATTCAGCCATTTATTCATTTCTTATTTATTTTTTTATGGTATGTCTCATTATTTCAATCATCGATCAAAGTCAAAATCATGGGGTATTATTAAAAACTATCACACAGTATGTTGTCATCGTTTTTTTATTTTACATTCCAATGAGTTTTACCAATGAAACAAAATTCATATTGTGCTGTAGAGAGGAAGACGAAAGGAGTGAAATCCGCAAAGAATCTTTATTACTAAAGAAATTTCAATGGCAAAAGCTTCTGGCATTTATAAAATACAAAGTGAAAGCACATGAAGGGATTGAAATTATTTATGGAACTATTTATACTGAATTGTATGAAAAATATTGTTACTAAGTGCAAACCAAGTATTTTTTGTGGTAAGTATCGAATGCTACGAATAACTGTGGCACCTACTGTACATAATTAAAGGGTGCGAATACTTTTGGCAGCAACTATACAGACAGCGCTGCACTGTAAGAATAAAACACAACAACGATACGTTCGTAGATGTTACCCAAAAAGTGGTTTTATTTTACAGTTATTTTATAAGTAATCACAGATACAACTGTTAGGCGGCCATATCGAATATGGCGTTGAACGTTTTTGTATTATACAGTAGCGTAGCGAGCATAACTAGCACCAGGAGCACGACACCTTGTTGGCGCCCCCTCTGAACACATATTCAGTAATTTCGTGATTTACATATAATAAATGAAATGGAAAATATATAATGCTCACCTATAAAAAACGCCTTTTTGATAATTTGATATTCCCACAGGGTGCTTTGATGTCGATTTTTTAAATTTATTTCCATTATCCCCTGTCAAGTTTGGCTTGAGTTCCGAGTCAGAAAGAAAAATGGCACTGAAGATGGCATATAGCCAAAACCGATTTATCCTCAAACGAAACTTGACAAGCGATGACGGAAATTAGTTCAATAAATTAACATCAAATACCCTGTCAAAAAATTTCTTCCGAAAAGTCTACATCTTTTTCATCTTTAAAACTTGATATAGATTTTGGTATGTGATTTTCTTTTTAACCTTAGTGAAGCATACACCAACTTGATTTTACTAAAGTAAATGTCAAGTTTGGTAATTTTAATAAACTTAAACATTTCATGATTTCAGGGGCCAGTCCCGAAAAATATAAGTAAACAGAAAAATATATAGTAAAATATTTACATATGACAGAAACTTCATATTCTACAATTTTTTATTGCCAGATTTAGATTTAATTTACTACAGTTTAACAACTCTCATTATGTTCAATTGTTAAAATATTTTACCCCTGGGCGGTAGATCAATTACGGAGCTAAATATTAAATTGTTTTAAAAAATCCAACCAACCTTACAACATTTACCATATATCTGAATTCCTGCGATATTTCACCAAAAAGTTACAATTCATCAAAAATGCAAAATTTAACAAATTTTCGAAAATTCGGAAGAGACTAAAAAAAATTTTAATACCAAAAAATCTGGATTTTCGAAAGTTTAAATAACCCATATATTGATATCTTAACCCAAAATTAAATTTCACAAATATATAAATTTTACCACCCACAAAACTAAAATCTTATAGAAAAATTCGAAATTTGCAAAAAAAAATCCAGAAAAATTTAAATATCTCAACGAGTCAGAAATTCACAAAAAATTCAAAAATATTCGAAACAAAAAAAAATACAAAAATCATTAAACTATAAAAAATTTTACCAATCGAAATTAAGCCAAAAATTAAAAAAAAAAACTGGACATTTTACCCGACATCGGTAGTTTGACAAAAGCATATATTTCTCTACAAAAACACAAAATCAAAAAAAAAAAATTAATTATCTAAATAACAAAATTAAAGAAAAACAAAAATTACGCACGAAAAATAACCCAAGCCCCGACTTTAACTAAGCTTTGAAATTTCCCCACGAACTTCGCAAAGATAAAAATTGTCACCATTCATTTTAAAATTTCACCGCAAATTCGATCAACAATTTCATTACAAGTAGGAAATACTCAAACAAATTCGACAATAAGTTTCAATGCGTGCGTATAATATAAAACTTGTTAGATATTATAAACTTCACCAAAAACTAAAAATTAAAGCGACAAATCGTAAACACCCAAAATTTAAGCGAAAATCAGAAATTCATAAGAAATCCAGAATCCAACAGATATCGATAATTCATAAGAGACTCAGAAAGTTAAAAAAAATACACCAGAAGACTAAGTTCCGAATTCGAATATTTGTTCAAACATCAATACATCGCCTGATCTGGATACTGCGATTTCAATTAAATTATCTATTTTAAGAGTGCAAGGAATATGCATTAAGCGAAGTTTTATATAAATATTTTTATAGAAAAGAGTTATGGACATATGTGTATTTGTTTGAAACCCAATTGAGTCAACGCATGTCTCTGTACACACACACTATATATATTTATGTACATATTAAGAAACGAAAACCATGCACCTCCTTCCTACGCCACTGGGCACACATAAGAGACTCTCAGTGAACAGAGACTATTTAATTTCTTTTCGATGAAAATGATAGTGGCCCAATATAAAAAACCAAACTTTTAATGCCGGTTGATTTATGTCTACCATAAAAAACCAATCTTTAGTTAATGTTTATTGACCTATAAAAAGAAAAAAGGTTTTTTCTTTTGCAAACACACTGAAGAGGAAAAGATATGAAAAGACAGCTTAAAAGCAATAGACTTTTCTAATGTGTGCAAAGAAAATATAAATACAAAGATTTTTGAACATACATGACGCAATAGTAAATACAAAATCTTATTTTTATATTTTGTGATACGCATATCTTTGCGAAAATAAAGTCAAGCAAGAAACTTTTTATTTAATTATATCAAATTATATTATAAAAATACTTTTTTGAATACCCTACATGTTACCCAATATTCATTAAGGACAAAAATATTCTTAGAATCAATATCTTGCAAAAGAAACAATTAATTTTTGTATCCTTCTATTATTCTTTGACTAATGGAATAATTGAATTAATTAAAACCTTATTTAATTAAATAAATATAAAAAAAGTATATAATAAGTAATTGAATCAATTAAAAATTTAATTTAATTCAATTTCAAGCTGAAAAACAACACATTTAACATCTGAAAAAAATTTCTATAAATATATCTCCACATATGAAAAAGTCATATACATACGAGTACAGGGTGTCTGCCGGGAAGGTATACTACTTTGTTTTGCTGCCATTTTGGTAAACATTAGTCTTGACAATTCATATTTGGCTGCCGAGCAGTAGAGACGTGGCAAATTTATTATGGAAAAATGTTCGGTAAACCAAAGTGTTTTAATCGTTAAAACATTTTATCAAAATCAATCATCGATTACTCTGACGATGTAAAAGTTACGTGAAATTTTTGGGAGAAACAACGTGCCAACAAGACGCACTATTTATCGTGCAGTGAATGATTTCGAAGAAAGAGGGACTGTAACTGATAGGCCCAAGCATGGGCCACAACGTACTGCAAGATCGGCTGAAAATATTACTGCTGTTCCAGAAAGTGTTCAAAAAAATCCATCAACCTCAATTCGACACCGTGCTCAGGAGCTTGATCTTCAAAGAACCACTTTGGCCACAATTTTGCACAAAGATTTGCATTTGTTTCCATTTAAGAAAAAATCATAATGAGTGCCGAGGCACATTTTTATTTGAATGGATATGTGAATAAACAGAATAGTCGGTTCTAGGCAATGGAAAATCCTCAAATTATTCATAAGTCACCTTTGCATCCATTAAAAGTGACAGTCTGGTGTGCAATTTGGTCAGGAGGAATCATTGGACCTTACTTGACACTGAAAACAGCGTAACGGTAACTGTCAATGGGAAGCGATATCGTGGTATGATTGAATACTTTTTAATGCCACAACTGCATGCTTTGGGCTTGACTAACATGTGGTTTCATCAAGATGGTGCGACATCGCATACAGCCAGGATTACAATGGAGAGACATCTTTCCACAACAAGTATTTTAAGGAATAGTGATGTTGATTGGCCTCCACGGCCGCCTGATTTGACTGCTCCGTTCTTCTTTTTGTAGGGATATCTGAAAAGCAAGGTTTATGCAAACAAACCAGAAACTCTGAAGCAACTAAAACAAAATTAAGTTAGTGAAATGTTTGAGAATGTAATGAAAAATGTGTTCAAAAGGGTTCGCATTTGAGTGTCTAACAGAGGCGGACATTTATCTGATATTGTATTTCAAACATAATTGCCGACATTAAATAAAACATTTATCAATATACGATCCATTCTCTTTCATTTAATCAAAAATTATAAACAAACAAACTAGTATACCTTTCCGGCGGACACCCTGTACTTTTCTTACTTAAAAGGTAATATAAAAATAGGACTACAATAAACTGAAATTGTGTATAACAAACCTGGTGCCGTGGATGCCGCAATACCTTTGTACAAAGCATATAGAACTGATTTAAGAGTTTAATAACAAATTCTACAATAAACGAGTTATGCCTAAAGTTATGCAACAAAAATTGTAAAAATACAATCCCTTACTTATTTACAACAAAAAACAAATACATACAACATAAGAAAAACACAACTTTACACGCACAAACATCTCACACATTATTATATAAATGAATTTGATTTGTAAAACAACACCACTCCTATGCATGTCAACATATAAAAAAAGGAAAAACATGTTTTAAGGCTTCACGCTGATGGTTTTCACACGATTTTTATGGTGATGTTGATGCTGATATCTTCTGAATTCAAGTATTGCTTGCTGCTTATTGATAGTTAGGGAAAAACCGACAAAAGCGACAGAGAATAAAATATAAGCAAAATTAATAATAACCGCAACTGCAAAACATTCCAGATAACACTAATAACATGTGAAATGTAAAGACAATGATTTGACAGGCATCTTGTTAGCGGTTCGCTTTAAAAACGTATAACTTTTTTATGTCTTCTTTTTTTATTTAGCTACTAAATTGTAGACACAACGTAAGATGCTAATAGTTTTCATGCTGATATAAATTATAAGATTTTTGCAAAGAATTTATTTAAAGAAATGATAATATAAAATTGTATACACTTTACTATTTACAGTAGAACAAACACCACAAAACTAAGACTTAAATTTTTAACATGAAATACTTTTTTTTTAACAACTTTTTTTAAGGATATTTTGAAGAAACACATTTCTTAAAATCAAACTTTTTAGAAAGGGAAGTTTTCGAGAAAGTACCATTTTGAAAAAAGTACTTTTTCGTTTAATTATTAAAAGTGCGTTTTAGATGGTGAAATTTTTGAAGAAAGTAGCTTTTTGAAAAAAGTACTTTTTTTAGTTTGTGAGAAAGTGCCTCTTCGAAAAAAAAACTTTTTAGAAAGGTAACTTTTTGAGAAAGTACCTTCTTAAAAGAAAACAATTTCTCTTTTAATAAATAAAAGTGAGTTTAAAAGGAAATCATTTAGAAAGGCACGTTTTTGAGAAAGTGCCTCTTGGCGAAAAGTATTATTTATTTTAATAAATAAAAGTTCATTTAAAAAGAAACTTTTTTGAAAACTGAAGTTTGGGACACAAAATAAAAGTGCATTTAAAAGCACACTTATTAGCAAGGGCAGTTTTTGTGAAAGTACGTTTCTGAAAAAAAGTACTATCTCTTTTAATAAATAAAAAACCTCTTTAGAAAGGGAAATTTTTAAAAGGAAACTTTTTATAAAGGGAATGTTTTGAGAAAGTACCTTTTTAAAATACTTTCTCTTTAAAGAAATGAAAGTGCGTTAAAACGGAAACTCTTTAGAAAATGAAGTTTATGTTAAAGTACATTTCTGAAGAAAATCACAATTAAAGTAGACCGGGAACTTTTTTGAAAATAATTTCTCTTTTAATAGTTGGAAGTGTATTTAAACAGAAAGTTTTTGGAAAGAAACGTTTGTGAAAATGCATCTTTTTGCAGTAGGTGCTATATAAAAAGTAACAGTTTAAAAAGTACATTCAGGTATAAACAAAAAAGTCCTTTTCAGGTACTTTTTTTTAAACAGAACACTTAATAAATATTAAAAAGTACCTTTTTGTTAAAGTAACTTTTTAAGCAAAAGTGTCTTTCAAAGTAGACCTCTTGAGCAAGTAAAATTTAAAAGGATGTTTTGGAAAGAACTTTAAAAAGTACCTTTTTAGAATTTTGTAGACAAATTTTTCTGTTTATAAAAGGCAACTTAACCAAATATTGTATCAAGAATTTGAAAATATTATCATTGTGTTGAAAGTATTTTCCATCAAGAACGAACTTGATAAACAGAGTCTAAATAAATACTTTTTAATAAATTAACTTTAAAAACAAAATTCTCTAAAAGGTGAAATGTTTAAGAAAGTACTTTTTTTAAAAGCTGTTTAGTTAGGCTGTTACATTCGGCAAACTGCGAAATCCCACACTACGTCATCAACATACGTTTTCTTACTTTTTTAAATGAAACGTTAAGTATATAAAAAAAATGTTTGGTAAAAATTTCAATAAATCCAAGTGTTTTTTATACAAAACTCCCTACCACGTTTACACATGTTACTTTATTCAAATTATGCATGACAGGCTACATTGCCACTGCCAAAAACTTAATTCCACAAGAATCTTAAACCACTTTTTTCATTTATAAAAATTAAGAAGACAGGAAATATACAAACAAGACATCATCATTGATGTTATTCTTGCCAAAAATCAACTCTGACCTGATTACTCCCTAATTTATTTAATAATATTGCTGACAAAGAAGGATTAGGCAGGAAGAAAGTATAAAAGTGTTAAGGTCTTAAGGAACTGTTTTATGCTGTCAACATTTAAACAATGTCTTTGTCATTAATATGTAACAGGCAACGGAAATATAATTAACTACAAGCCTACATGCCTAACGCATGAGCATGACATACTTTAGAGCATATATTTCAAATAAATAAAATTAATTATCCAATATCCAACATGACAGTAAAATTAAATAGCATTTAATTATAGGCATGACTTGGTCACAATAGAAATTTCAGAAATGAGTAAAATAAATCATTAAAAAATAAAACCTCTAAAGATGACAAATGGTTTTTTATGGTAGTTCGCAATTTTCACTGACCTTTAATAAAAAAAAAAAAAAAGCAAATGGAAAAGGAAACTTTTTTTTTTCATCTTTGAAATTACTCCTTGCTGACACATTTATTTTCTCTTCAAAACTCATTTTATAGCTGTGATTTTCCTTAGGAAATTCTTTACGAAAAACTGAACTTGTGTAAATGTTCACCAAGCTGTATGTTATGCCGTTGAAGTCTTATTTTTTTCATGACACTATTTTGGTTGACAACTCTAACACAGCACTGCAATTAGTAAACTGCCTTTTGGCTACAATCAGCACTAGTAATAACAAGCTCAACATGGTGACCACAAATTTTCTAACAGCCTTGATTGATTTTTTTTTTAAAAGTATCTCCTGTGTTTTTAGAAATTTTTATTCCGCTGGCCGCAATTAGGCGAACTTACATTTGTTGCTTTTTTATTACAGCTGTCATAATATTCATAACGGCATTTATTCTATTAGATTTTCTATCGTTTTTATACTTCTGCCTCCTTTTATGTGGGTTTATAAATGGTTATGACAATGTATCCTCAATGGCATAATCAAATTTAATATAAGTATCTTTAACTTAACCCAAAAAATACTCTAGCTTAGTTTAAAATACTGCAAGGCTTGTTTATGGTCGTTGGTTTAACATTTTATACATTTCTTTTTTGTGAATCCATTGCCAATAAAATTTGATACGGTCAGTGAAGGGTGACAGACACAGTCAGAATTACAACTCCATTACAGTAGACCCATTGGTCCCATTTTGTTACCATTAGTACTGAGATAAAGCAGAGGCAGAGTACTCGTTGTAAAACAAATCCAAGTTCCATATAAAGAGTCAAATCCAGTTAATTAAAGCCGACCGACATATGCTTTTATCTCCCAGAGAATAATGTTCGTCCTGCTTGCTCCAGCGTGCATTTAACTTGTGTATATTTTAGTGGTGGGTGTGTAAAATTCGTTTGGTTCTTTTCAGGTTACTGTATGTACTTTGCTTCACAGTACCAAATAGTTGGAATTCTATTATTTTCACTAGAGTAAATAAAATATCAATGGAAAATTATTATTATTTATTTATTTTTTCATTTCCTGTACAACAAGACAGAGTCTTATATTTTTAGTACAGGAAAGCATTACGTTACAAAAAAATATATATTATTAACAAAAAAAATAAATTTATTAAAAACATAACAAAATTAGTACAATTGACGTAAAAAATTGATAACAAATTATGCGAAAAAATTTAACAAAAATTATTTGAAACTATTAGAATTGCTGTTTAGCTGTTGACTGTGTGGAAGACTATTCCAAAGACGAGCGGCATGCACATAAAATTGCTATTCAGAAACTAGGCATTGATGGCGAGCTATTACAATATTTCGGTTCCGTGGTGATTGGAAAAAGCGTAGTTTATCAAATAAATAATTTGGGATTTTGGTGTTTATTATTTTATGTAAACGAGATTCCGTACAGATTATTGGACACTGAAGAGACGTGATCAAATCTTCTCAGTCCATACACATATCTTACAATATTATTAAACAAAATATTTAGCTCCCTTTTACTAGCTGAATCACAACTTGCAAACAATTCGCAACCATACATTAAACTGGGAATCAGATACATCTTGGCAAGTAAAGTTCTTATACTTAATGGTGTGAAGTATTGTGTTGACCAGAGAGATCGTAACTTTATATAGGTTTGACCAACCAGAGAGTTTATGTGATCGGTCCATGTCAAGTTGCTATTAAAAATTATACCAAGGTTTTTCGCTGCCTTGACAATTTCGATTTCCTCGCCATTTATGGCAATATTTTTGGAACTAGAGGGATTTAAGGTTTTTTTACATATTACTATGCACTTCGATTTACGTGGGCTTAAACAAAGTCCGTTTGCACTGGCCCATAGGTGGATTCTGTTTAACTCTTCGTTTATATACGTTATGCCTGAAGATATATTTTGAATTGAGCAACCTAGAGTAAGTTGCACGTCGTCTGCATATAATTTGATTTTGCATTTGTAGAGCTGCTTTGTCCACCAAAAAGTATTGAGCGTAATCATTTGGGAAGTGGGATTTTAAATATTATAAAAAGAAGTTGTGTTTTTTGTTTAATAACTTAAAGGCTGATTATGCTAAGAGTCTAACTCATGCATGTGTATAACAAATAGGAACGCCCTTACTCCTCTTAAGAGTCTTACGGATCCCATCAAAGAAAAATTACTTGTACTGGATAGGCCACCAACTAAATACAATAATAATACAACTTTGCTTACAGAAACACTAAGATGAGAGTAAAGAAGCCACTACATAAAAGCTTAATGCAAGACATTCAGTCCGAGCGTATGAGAGAGCGTGAGAGCAAAACAAGACCTGATCTTTTAAATTAAATTTGTTTTAAATTTTGTATCAGATTTTCATATTTAGGTGAAAAATTTAATTTTTTTTAGACAAGAAGTTAATGGCCTACGTAAGCTGAGTGCACTGGTAGAAGTGTACTGTCAGAAGTACTGACTTATACCACGTAGTGGTGGCGGGCAGTAACAGGTTTCTGTCTCTGGTAGGAGTCTGGATAAATAAATCGAGCGTAGAGAACTTAACACTCTTAGGGATGCGTGACCAAGAGGATGTTTGGTCTCTAGTCTCCGAACTCTGAATACCAGTCGATTTCATACAAACTTACCCGTGTAATTATATGGATTCTCTAGAGGAACTTTGATTTTAATTTGCCAAGGGAGGAAGCCGGAAGAAATGCACTGGAAAGCCTCGCGACGAGTGGACGGGTCAATCTCTAAAGGTACTCCTAAGACGTTGCACCGTGAGATTCCGACACGAATGTACAATGAAGTCTCGCAGGAGGTGGAGAGGTTAATCTCTGCAGGTATTCGTGTTTATTGACCAATAGGAATTCTAAAGAGATTGACAAGTGAACCTCGCAAGGTGTAAACGAGTCAGTCTACAAAGATACTCCTGAAGAAGCGGCTGAGACGGTAGCGCACAATGGGTGTAAATGTCCAACACTTGTTAAAGGTGAATGCTATGGGGGACATAAGCCATGGTCGAACTCTAGCAATTACAAGAGCCCTCGCTATGAGTAAGAAGGTTAATAGTTCCCAGTCGACAGTCATAAATCACTGCAGCCAAGTGTAAAGGCTAGTGTTAGCACGATACTCATTTAAAGTAAGGAAGTCGTAATTTACAAATCAGTTGCCTGTAATCAATTCGTGGCAAGGGGATGGAAAAGTAAGAGGTGTGCTACGATATCCCCTTTACATTAAATATTAGTCAAGAATTTCTTGTGCTTTAAATTAAGAACAAAAATAAAAATTGCAAAAATAAATCCCAGATATTATTTCACAAAGTTTTGCATTTAAAAAGTGAGAAATGAAGGAAGTAACTAAAATCAACAATAACCGAAAAATCAGTAACCTTTTGTAGTCAATTAAAGTTAAAGCAAAAAGGAAACGTATGTGACACCCCCGATAACGAGAGTAGAACAATGTCCCATAAATTAGCCACCTGTTGGGAAATCAGAGAGTTTCGAAAAGAATTAAAGAGCATAAACCAAATGTCTTATACAAGATACCAACATACTAATAAAGACGTATGTAGTCCATATGTCACAACTTTTCACAAAAATGCTACAAAGTTACAATGAAAATTTATGGTCTACAATACCAAAGAGTAGAAAACAAAAACAAACAAAGAGACAACAATGTCAATAGAAACGGACCAAAATAAACTCAAAATGTCCTTTTGAGTTGGGGCATAAATAAATAATATTTCAACCAGTGAAACAAGGAAATGTGAACTTTATTTACCCAACACTTAAATATTAACAGCAAATTTGCTAATACTTTCTATTTTTTAACCTTGTGCGAGGTGATAAATGAGGCAGACCATTCAACGATGACGCTATAACGACATCGCCGCATAGTCACCAAGATTAAGGATTATTGTAAGATATTAGAACGAACTTCCGTCAAGTCAAGTTTGGTCGTTCTGAGTCTCAGAAATGACACTGAAGATCGCACATACCATGACAAGAGAAGACGGAAAGTCGTTACAAATATCTTGTCAAAAAACCGAATAAAGAATCAATTATTGTAAGGCTTTTGGATGGAGGTAACGTTCGATCTAAACCAATCAATAGGAAAATTAGAAGAGTTGTTGATTCCCTAGCGGTATTTCTTCTTTGTCATTCCGCTACCTTGATGCATTCACGGGATAAGTGGAAATAAATCTTCCAATGTTGTTTGGGGTGTAAAACTACAAGATAAGGACCTCCGAGGTTCGATCAGGAACTAAACGGCTGATGCCATGGGAACTTGTAGCCACCGGGGTGGGGCGACAAATGCCGGTCCGGTTCTTGGTGAGGCGGTTACAGGTAATAATGTGATGTTCGTCTATTGTTGGCATCACATCTGATGAGTTGTAATCGACTCCCCGTCCAAAAATTATCAGTACGATGTACCAAAATAAATTTGTTAGAGAATCCTTACGATAAATAATGACAGTAGCCAACGTAAACCAACAAACCAAAACGCTATAAAAATAGTTTGTAACAAACTTACTTCCATAAGCTTAAGCATGTGACTTACATATGTATGAGTGGTAAATACTATCAGAAAATTAAGTTATTTCTTTGTTTTGTTTCCATTAAGTTTAGTTTCCAGCAAATGTAACCATTAAACACAAATTGTCATTTATGAGTTAAATACACTCGTGCGTATGTGTATACATACATATGTATGTATGTATGTATGTATGTATGTAGGTTGTTGGATCTGTGAATTGAAAACAAAACACACTACAAGGTCACTACTACTATAAAGATCTACAGTTTTCGTTTCACTATTATTTCGCCAAAAGAATGTTTAAACAGATAATATATAAACTTTGGTAGAAATAAAACACAATACGTTTTAGCGCGCCAAAAAATACAATTTTCGACAAGTTTTTACGAGCAGGCGCAGAAAAACTGTTATACTGGGGAATTTTCTCCTGCTTTAAGCAAATGTTTCCCTTCAATTACTTGGAAAACAAAAACAAACAAAAGTATTTTTCAACAATTTAAAAAAATGTATAGAGTGTTTTTTTTAAGCCTAATAGATCTTACGTAAGAGGCAGGTGTCACACTGCGCTCACTTTTAACATTTATAATCAGTTAAGTAGCAAATAATCAGGAATAGATTGACACTTGAACAATGCTACGAAAATTTGGCGATAAGCTGATTTTGAGAAATGGATCTGTCAATTGGCCTCTAAGGTCGTGCGAGGTGTAAACCTCTCGATTATTTCCTAGAGGCCACTTGAAGTTACTGGTTTATGCTGATAAAAAGGCAACAATTGACGCCCTAGAGGCCACCATTGTTTATTTAATTCGTGACATACGGCCAGTAATATTGGGAAAAGTGGCCATATGCCTGAAACCATTTTCACATATTAATGCCATATATGGACCTTTCAAACAAACACTTTTTTGGGACCAAATTTAATTTGTTGTGTTATTTTTTAACGATTTAAAGTTCTATTCGTCCTAAAATAAACACCCTATATTATTGCAGAAACTAATTTCCACAACAGGTTGCCGTATGCAAAAAAAAGTAAAAAGGAAATGCTTCTACGCAATAGATAAAATTATATTAAAATGCATTCCAGTTAAGTTCATAACCTATTAATAGTTTGATTTTGTGCAACCACAATGCAACTGGCAGCTATTCTAACACACACATTTAATGGCTGCGATTATTGAATTTTTATCTTTTCTGCAAAGAAAATTTGGCACAAATACAAATTTTTATTACTCATCCGCTCCTCTTTCCTTTACTTTCAGATTTTTGTTTTCATATTTTTTCTTTTAATTTCATTTTACCGCTACATTTATTATTTACCTAAATTTCATTTCACTACAGTGAAGAACAAATTATATCATATAACCCTGCCAACATTTTCTATCGCGGAATTGACGCAGAAGTGACGCTAAGAAGTTGAAACTCATCGTCCGCGATACCATTTTCTCATCGTAGAAGCGTCTCCTGTATTGAGAAGTTGTACCCCCCGGAAGTAACTTCAAGAAGTTACTTCTACGTTACTTTGAGAAGACACGACATAGTGACGAAATCGTATCTTCCGGAAGTCGAATTCTTTAGCTTTTGATTTTTTTTTTTTTGCCTTTACAGATAATTCACTCATATTGACTATGGGATAATTATTAAATTAACAAATAATTAATAATTATGTAAAAACTACAACAATAACAAAGTCATACTTTACCACTGACCAACTGAAAACTTCTTTTAATTTTATTTCTTAGTGTTGTTATTGTTTATTATATCCATAACGGCACATGTCATTTTCGGTTGGTGTTCTAAACAACAAACTATTTTCCAAACGTCGTCTGGATGATTAAAAGACGACTGCAATGTAAATTGTTATTGTGAAATTCTAATTATCTTCCAATTAACGTCTGGAAGTGAGTAAGACGTAACGCCTTTGACGATGAAAGAAACTTCCAAATTTTGGCAGGAAATACTTACATATGTAAATACATATGTATGTATGTACATACATATATACATAATTTTTTAACAACGCCACAATCTGTATTAATATACTCGTACAATTGTTCTTGTAACCACTTATGTATTGTACAAAAATAAATTAATTTGAGCTTTTTAAGAAAAACAAATAACATACAGACCTACGGAAATTAATAAATTACAATCAAAGTGAGCACGTGTTAATTGCTTGACATTACTTCATGTAATGGTGTGTGTAAAAACAATAACTGAATATTAACAACAACATGTCGAGTGCAGGAATAAACAAAAGCGCACACATACGCTCACACAAAAAACTAATAAAGAGGGATACACTTAGGCAATCGATAAATTATAGAGCAATTAAAATTGTGTTGCGGTCAGAGATGGAGAATTTAGTACTATATTACTTTTGAAAATTCTTACAAAGAGAAAATGTGCAAATAATCATGTCTTCATAAAGATCAGTGCTGCTGGGGGAGTAGGAATAAATAGCTTTGCTAATCCTTTTTTGCCAAATGACAAAAAGATAAAAAAAGAAGGCAGGCGGGGATCAGCTGAATGTACAAGTGCATATGGGAATATGTCACTCGCTGAAACGACATCAAGATTGTGAGTAGTGTAGGCTCTTAATTGGTTGGAATCGGCGAATCAGATAAAGCCAGGTGTTGGGATAAAAACAATAAAGAATTTGTTGTCATTTACAGACCCGAAGTTGTAGACATTACAAGTCATAATGCACTTTGTAGAACTGTAACATAAAAATCCTTCATTCAATGCATTTTAGGATTCAAGTTGCCTGAACTATGTTAGCTGCTCGTCAAGAAGACATTCATCAACCATATATGCCACGACAAAGCGGTAGACCATCCAAAACAAGTTTAAAAGAAAATCCACTAGCATATACTTCGACTTTATCCTTGGACAAAAATTTCAGGAACAGTTCAGATAGTATGGCTACCGCATCGAAGAAACGAAAGACTAGTGTTCAAAAAGCACCACCCAAGAAACTCTCGATAGGACACAGAATATTCGAGCTTCTGTACAAGTTAAGAGCACTGTTCGATACAAGGATTGTGATAAAAGCTCATTTATTATTCGCTAGAAATGTGTGTAAAAAGAAATTGGAATTGTTTTAAAAAATGTCATTTAAAAAAGTAATATATGTGTTATATCGAAGTTATTAAATAACTTTTAATATTATTAATTTTTCCTAATAAAAGTTTTGAATGAACGCTAAACAAATTTGTTGCTTTCATTATTATATATAACTAGCTTTTACCCGCAGATTTTATATACGAATCAATGAAATTGCTCACCAATATATTCAACATTTTCTAACAGCCGTGGTTGCGTCCAAAGATCAAAATTATTATTTTTCCCAGTAAGGATGTACTATTTTCAGCGGCAAAAAGTACCCTTTCAAACCATAAACTTTCCATACCTGATTGTTTAATTTTGCATAGAACTTAAAAAGAACATGGACAAGTTTGGCATAAACATGAATATAGTACACCATGTTACATAAGTATACATACGATAGTAAATCGTGCAACTATGTAGGATGGTGAATCTTTATCTTTTTTAAATTTATAATGTTTTTAAATGAACTTAAAATCCTTATAATTTACTATACAAAATATTAATCTTACATTTTGTTTAGCGTTTGAAAACTTTTGTCACGTGGTGTATAAGCCAATTTATAGAATACGCAACAAAATTAGTATTCCTATGCAAATTAACAAATAATTATGCAAATTTTACAAATAGCAAAAAAAAAATTAAAAAATTATGTTTTGTAATTCTATGTAAATGTACCTCAACTTTCAGGTGGTTGCTGTTGAGTTGTCATTGAAATTCTTTTTGCAAAAAAAAAAACGATTTTATTACATTTAAAACACCAAATCCTTTTGACAGGATTGCCCTTTTTTCTCAAGTGAATTTCAAAAGGGTGTTCGAGGGCAGACCTTTCACTTTTGCTGGTGTACGAATAACAAAAATAAAACCTTTTTCACTGCTACTTTATACGTTTTTTTCTCTGCATTTTTCTTTTAGCTTTTCCTTTTTCCAAACCAATCTCATAAGTGTTTAGGGTTATTTGTGAATTCTTGTTATACAAACTTATGTCCACGATTGTATGGATCTGAAGTGCTTACAGCAGTACAAAAAAAATTTGTAAGCAGAATAAATCATATTCTTCTCTGCTTGAAGTCAGTCGAGCACATACTCATGCACACAATGCAAAAACATGGTCTGCTCGTGAACCATAATGGCAAGAAGTACTTGGCAGTATCTTTATGTATCCAAAGCAAACAAAATGCATTTTACATGAACAGACCAATTTCCTAAGAGGATTTATTATAAAAACGTTACTTCCACAAACTAAAAATTTAATCTTATTCTTCATAGTTTTCTTTGCTTGATCCGAAAAAGTAAAACATATGTTAAAAAGTCTTGTATCCAAATAAGACGCAAAGTCTCTAGTTATTTTGAAATACGAATATTTAATCAATGAAGGTCGTGATACCAAATTCGTATGCTTTTGCTTAAAACGAATAATTTTACCGACATCGGAATACATACATCTGTATGTATGTACATAGATAAACAATTTTTGTCGATACATAAACGATATATCATGCAAATTTAGAAAAAAAAATCGTTCTTGGCAAAATTCGTTTTAGAAATACAGAAAAAGAAATCCTTGCACACTGCCGAAGGCAGACAAATTAAAATAGTTAAACCCACCAACGCAGCTGATGACTTATTCCGCATTAAAAATATTTCGCCATATCCGTAATTTGTTTATATACGCCACAGATCCTGATATGCCTTGACTTCACTCGTGAAACTACCTGCTAATAATTTGCCTTGACCGTAAACCACAGTCCAGAATATAACTTGTAAGCATGATATGGCTTTCCGCAAACTTAAACAAAACTGGCTAAATAACTGTCAAAGAATTAAATTTACTGAAATATCGCCCAAAATATTAATTTTTAGAATTTACTTATTAGCCGCTATTTTGTTTTTAGTTTGCCTGCTGTTGTATCGTATTATTTGATCTTACATACCAGACATTTTGGTTACAATATTTTATATGTATTAGTTTTAATTATAACACTTTATTTATATATTAATTGAGAAGGTTTTTTTAAACTTTGTCTTTAATTAAACACACGTTTAATGATAATATTGTAACAGAATATTTAAAAAACAGTTTAAAATAACATTCTAATAAGAAATTTCAAACAATATGTCCAAAGCATAACTTTATTTATACAGTACCAAACAGTACTTATTATGTGTATTTAAATAATAACTCTGTTTTAGAATTGGCACAGCAGCCATAGTTGCCATATCAAACGAATGGAAAACGTAAGAATATGTGATAATATATGGGATTTTAAGGAAGGGCAAAGTGATTTTAAAAATCGTTTTTCATTGTTTTTGTAACACTTTTTTTTTGGAAAATCGCCGCTTTGAAGTAAATTAATGGAAATTTGCGAGTAAAATTGTTTCTGTAAGAATATTTAGTGAAAATTTTTTCACTCACATTTAAAAATTTTTGAGTAAATCTTTTTTATTTTTTATAAAATTTCTTTGTGTTGTTGTCTTTTATTTCCACTCTTTTAATCTCTAATATAAACGTAAGGAAAAATTGCATTAACGTTGAATTGATATATTCTTCTTTACAACAATGTCAATTTGTTTCCATTTATTCTGAAGATACATAGCATTTCAAAAAAATCTTTGCTTTTCTTTTACATTTTTAACTCTATATGCTATGCCAAATTCGTATATAGCACCATAGTTATCTTGGCTTCCTGAAAACGTGACATTTTCTATTTGTTTTTTACTTTGGCTTGGCTACTAGCTGATGATTAAAAACTAACCCATACTGAGGCATGCCTCTTTTCCTCTAACGCACGGGACAAAAAATTTTCAGCACAAGATATTTTATTGGCGAAATTTATTAAAACTTCAGCAATGTACATAAGTTTAAAAAAATATATACACAAATTCTAAAAAAAAAACTTAAAAACCACAAAAAACAGTCGGCGAAAATCTAAAAGAGAAAAGTAAGTCCAGGGTAAACGAAGCAGGTAAAATCACCAGCGTTTCGATACATATTTAATATATGGAGGTCGCCATCGGCAAAGGGAGCGGAAATACTTTGTATTCGCCGGTGAGGTTACCTGTTATCACTTTAACTTAAGCAAGTTTTAATAACAAAACACAAAGTATTGAGCACAAAATCTGAACCGTATTAAAACTAAAAAAGTGTATGAATTCGGAGCCTTCTGCAATCACTCACAGTACGTCTTGACTAGCCATAAATTTGTTCGCACATTGAGAAAGCGTGTCCAAGATAACGGGAAAAAATGTGTTTGATGTCCTCTGTTTGAATAGAAAATACGTGAACATGTTCCTTCCGTTTGGGGATAATTCTTTATCACTCATCGAGATTGTTTCGATGCTCTTAGCATAGTTTATATACGGGTGTTTAAAGACGATCGCACACGCACATATTTTTAAATTTGCCTGTGTGTATTTATTTTGTGCAATGGCAGAGCTGTGCGACCAATTGTTTGAACACGGTCAACAGCGATGGTCTTCACTAGCCAAATTCGTGTGAGAGCAGTAAAATGTACGATAGCCGAACAGATTTATAGCTACTCAAGACAGTCATTTTACCAATTTGATTGTCACCAGAGACTAAAAAATACAGCCGCATTGTAACATTGTTTATTATCAATAAATAATACTCTAGAGCTAAGACTTGAAGACTTAATATAAAATATTAATTTTTGTGTAATTTGTCGGCCTTTGAAGGAATTCGGTGTTCTTTGTTAGTTTTTGAAATCTTGACTTTTTTTAATTTTTCAATGCGGTCTAATATTTAGATCCGTAAGCTATCTGGGGCCTAGGAATGGTCCCTTTTGTAGAGGACTTTATAGCAAATTTTATATGGAAATATTGATATGGTTAAAGTTTCAACATCGGACAGGCGGACATCATTATTTGAACTTCTCTACCTATAAGAATCCAGATTATTTATACTTTTTTGGTTCTGAAATGAATAAGTATAATTTGGAACGAATTTCCGAAAAATGACATTTACGATGGCACATAGTCGAAACCGGTTTGTCTCCAAACCAAATTTGACAAGGGATCACTGAAATTCGTTGAAAAATCTACATCAAAACACCCTGTCGGAATATTAAATCAAGAATCAATATTGTATAAATTACAAACGGAATGAAAAAAAATGTTTCGTCATTTCCAGTATATATTTTTACATATGGAGTGTGCCATCCGCAAAGAAACTGGAAATGCTTTGCCTGTGAGTCTACCTCTTATCATTTAGCCTTTATATACTCTTTTTCATTTTTGTATTTTAAAATTTAACAATTTAAAAATATAATTATTAATGAAATAAAAACAGCTCGTGCCAATTTATTAAGTCATAACTAAATTACTCCAAATTGTTTTTATTTACTGATTAAAAATCAAAAAAACCAGGATCTAAACATTATTTTATATCAAGCCAAATTTAGACCGAAATTTATAAAACCGTCAAAAAAATTTTCTAGTAAAAATCGTCCATATTATTCGTCGAATATGGTAACATTTCAGTGCATGAAACTAAAATAACAACACAGCTGTGACTCAAGCCTGCCATGGTTTTACGTGATATCAATTCCAGTGCGTGTTTTATTTGTTCGCCGGATATTTTGCTCAAAATAAAATAAACTTATAAAGTGTAGAATTTTATTAAAAATACACAACGAAAACAATATTAAATATGACTCAAGATATTCTAATGTCCACTGAAGAGTCAGTGGCTCCCACCAATGATTCAGCTCACAAGCAATTGCAACAATTTTGCTTGCTGGCCAAAACAGCTCATGGTGCTGCTATTTTGGAGTTAATTAAGCAAGTTCTGGAAGCTCCCAGCGTCTACGTGTTTGGCGAATTATTGGTTATGCCCAATATTCAAGAGGTTGTCATTAAAGAAATCCAAAAATAAATCGTGGTTATTCATTATATGCTTAAAATTTTAGCTTAAAACGGGCGATCATATTAAATATTTTAACACCTTGAATTTATTTGCTTATGGCACTTACAAACAGTATCGCCAGAAGCCGGAAGATTATTTGGAATTAACTCCTGCCATGCAAAAGAAATTACAACATTTAACTATCGTTTCGTTGGCTATCAAGAATAAATGCATTCCGTATGAGGTGTTATTGGAAGAGTTAGAAATAAATAATGTTCGCCATTTGGAAGATGTTATTATTGAGGCAATTTATGCAGGTGAGTTAAAAAATTTTTTATGTTTTATATTTGTATGTAAATATAATAATAGTTTAAATAATTAAAGTTGAATATTGTGATACTTCATTACTTTAAATGTATCATTGATAATAAAATCGTCTTTCGTCTTCAACAACTAGATTTTATTATAGTTTGATCGAAACAACTTTTCTGCAGAAAAGTAAATCTATTTCTGTAAAATTGTAGTGCCTTCAATAACTACTAAAAGTAAAGTCCACTTTATTAATAATTGGTTTAAGAGGTGATAAGGCATGTTCTAGAAAAGTGGTGAAATTGTAATTTTAAAAGTAAACGTTTCATTATTGGTGTTCTGGAAATGTAAATTGATATTTATATTGAATATTGCAATTCAAATGTAAAATATTTACCTGAGAAAGTAAAAAAAACACAATACTCCAAAAGTGTGCTACGGCACAAGAATTACTGTCAATTGGTTAGTTTATAATAAAGTAACTTCTATATTTTTTAAACAATGATTAATACATTTTTGGTTCCTAATCGGCAATATATTTATTGCCGATACAATGATATATTAACATATGTATCGTACACTAAATCAAAAACAGTAACGAATCAAAAAAACCCATAATGTTCTTTAGTTGACAAGCGAGGCTTGTTGTTCTAATGAGTTTTATTACAACAGATAACCACTAGAGATAATATGTACTATATTGCTCAAAAAATATAATAAAAGTTTGGGTAGCCTGTTTAATGTCAAGTGAGATGTTATAATGAACTATAAACTAGGACTAAACTAAAATAGCGTATGTACAAAAATAACTTAAAAACACCCTGTTGGCGCCTGGAACTAATTGAGCATAGAACTCTAGTAGACTGTATACATATGAGATAAGTAAGGAATTAATATCCTCGTGCAAGATTCCTAACGGAAAGAGGTAAGTGGTGTTGGACCAATTAAACTCAACCTGAACGCGAGGGACGTTGTTCATTTAGCTCTTCTCATGGCACTCAAGTCGATTCATGTACAGTTGCATTAACGCAAGCGATAGCAGATGTTTGACTACCGCCTTTCTACAGATTGTTGTGTTGAGAATATTTTACCAGAGTTCTTTCAGTTTGTGTTAACACAGTATCAAGCAGCTTCGTTCAAGTTTCTCCAATTCTCCTAAGTAAAATAAAAACATTCATAACGGTTACCGCTTTCATGCGGTATGCGATATGTACATCATAGATTTTATATTTTATTTAATTTACTTTGACTTTCTAATTGACTAGTATGTCGGTATATTATCAATATCGTATCGGCAAAAAGAAGTTTCGGTGCTTCCCTACTAAAACCACCATTTACTTAATATAAATTGTATTTAAAATTTATTAAATTTATCAAGCTTGTATGTCTAGGAAATAAAATATTTTTTATAAAATAAAAAAAAAATATTTTTCTGATGATGCTACACAATGGAGTAGCGAAATATCGAGAATTAAAAAAAAAAATTTTGAAAATAACTTAAATAAAATGATATCTACATCCATACATACATATGTAGATATGTAGAGTTAATTTTCGATTATGCGGAATAGCATATGGATAAATATTTTCAATTTTATAATTTTTATTAAATTAAACGTCTTTCAAGGATTTCAGAATTTGTTAAGGTTTGGCACAATTTTTTGAGAACTTTCGTGATTGAAAAAAAGATAATTCTCAAACTTCAAAGATTTTAGTAGAAATTTTTATTCCCTAAAAATTTCTGATAGAAATCACGATTAAAAGGGAAAAAATTCCTGTTCCTGTTCTGTTCCTCAAACATTTTTATAAAATGGTCATTAAAAAAACATTTTTCGTTTAAATGGTCTTTAAGAAAAATCTCTCTATTTTTCAAGTAATTCTTTTAAATTTTAAAAAAATACGTTACTCTTAAATCCACTGCACTGTGCGTGAAATATGAACATGAAACTTACTTTGTCATTGTTTTAGAAACAACTTCTGGAACCAGCTTCATTTAACATTTCTTTTATTTTGCTTTCGTTTTACAAAAACTTTTTTATAATTTGCTCGTTACCCCAAGATTTTCTTTGAAACTTATTAAATGCAACATTTGATTGGTTCATGGTTTTAAAAAGAAACTACAAATTGATTTTATTTCTTGCCAGTAACAAATCTGCAATAAGTATTTTCTTGACACATCCAGTTGGAGTTCCTTTAACACATTCTTGCTTGTTGAAGATATATACTAAACCAAAATTAAACTATCATTTGTAAAGCGGTGCTGTCATATATTTGTATTTTTTTACTCCATGAAAATAAACTTCAATGCCATTCATATAGAAAATTGTATAAAAGTTTACCTTGAGAAATTTTAGCTTAAGATTTACTTTTTTATTTAATGAAAGACAAAAAAAATTTGCAAAAATATACAGAAAAAGAAATAAATGAGAGAAATAATTTTTTTTTTAAGCTTGCAATAGAAAGAAAACTTTATTTTCTTTTCTTTGTTTCTGTATTGCAATAATTTTACAATAAGTTTTACTTAGAACTTTTAAAATTAAGTTCTTCTCTTTGTCTCGATTTACTTTCGTTTTTTCTGCAACAAAATGACTAATTGTTAAATAATTTGTTTAAAATCCTTTGAAGGATCTTTTCTATAATAATGTAAAATAATTTTTTAACATTCAGGTATTTATTTAAATTTGTGAAATATTTTAACGTCAACTAATGGCATCAGAATCGAATGAAGTCGTCTGATTTAAATAAAAAACATTTATTTCTTCAATTCAAATTTTGAGAGAACTTTTATTAAATATTTTGTTAAGAGAATGTATTTAAAAAGCAGTACATATTGTTCCAGCTATATGTTTTACATATAACCACCAATATTTATCCATAAAACTATCCATAAGCCTAAATGTATACTTCATTTGTATACTCTTATCGATGTTTATACAAATCCTATTCACCCCTATTCTGCATTTCGATTCGAATTGAAAATTTCTGTTTGGTAACTTTGATATTCTGCCTTCCGTTTCGATTGGAATTTTTACGATTGTGTGTATTCTGCTTTACGAGCGTAGCTACGTTTTTTAAGTTGTTAATTTAGTGGCGGAGAGTCTTTCGATTTTAGTTTGTTTAGCTCCAAGAAATGTGTAATTAAAAAAATGCAATTAAAAGTTTCACTAATGTTTCTACATAACTTTTTTTATTTTGTTTATCTTTTATCATTTTTATTGAAAAGTGAAAGTTTTTTTTTTTTAATTTAATGCAGGTCGAAAACGTTGTTTTTCTCTTTCAACATTAACGTCAGTGCTATCGCACATTTTCTTGAAATTAAAACAAAGAAACTTTATTTTTGTGCTACAAATAATATAAAAAATATTAAAATATCTACTTCAGCGCGACAGAATTCTTCACACTGGTATAGTTTGGCCACAAATACCTCTTACATGTGTTCTGGGTTTTTTTCCTTTCCGTACTTAACTGATGTGTTTATTGAATTATTGTGCTTTTAAAATTTTATTTTTACTCGGATTCTAAAATTATTTGAGATATCCCACCTTTGTGGCTCCACTGAGTACTCCCTGGACCACCCTTCCTATATAGTGGCTTGGGCCAGCCCATCACCATTTTTCCATAATGACCACTTATCCTCTCAAGAAATTTTCAAAAATTAGTACTTTTAAAATTTTTTTTCTCGGATTCTAAAATTATTTCAGATATTCCACCTTTATGGCTCCACTGAGTACTCCCTGGACCACCCTTCCTATATAGTGGCTTGGGCCAGCCCATCACCATTTTTCCATAATGACCACTTATCCTCTCAAGAAATTTTCAAAAATTAGTACTTTTAAAATTTTTTTTCTCGGATTCTAAAATTATTTCAGATATTCCACCTTTATGGCTCCACTGAGTACTCCCTGGACCACCCTTCCTATATAGTGGCTAGGGCCAGCCCATCACCATTTTTCCATAATGACCACTTATCCTCTCAAGAAATTTTCAAAAATTAGTATGTACTTTTAAAATTTTTTTTTACTCGGATTCTAAAATTATTTCAGATATCCCACCTTTATGGCTCCACTAAGTACTCCCTGGACCACCATTCCTATATAGTGGCTTGGGCCAGCCCATCACCGTTTTTCCATAATGACCACTTATCCTCTCAAGAAATTTTCCAAAATTAGTACTTTTAAAATTTTTTTTCTCGGATTCTAAAATTATTTCAGATATTCCACCTTTATGGCTCCACTAAGTACTCCCTGGACCACCATTCCTATATAGTGGCTTGGGCCAGCCCATCACCATTCATTGTTTTATTGTACAAAATTTAACATTTTATTACAATGTTTATAAAATTGCTTCATTTATGTGTTCATATTTCACACGTTCCAGAGCGAAACAGCTGGCTTTGAAAATACTCTCGGCCTTTTTCTTTTACGATTCAGTTTTTTGTTGGAATAACTTTTTTCGATTCATGCGTAACTGAATACGAAAACGTAATGGAAATGCAGAATAGGGGTGATTTACTTTAATAGCAAAACAGCTTTGATTCATAATTTTCCATCATGTTTGCTTAAAGCTTTAAACAATTCATGCTCTTATTTTATTTCTATTGTTGTGTTCTAATTTCATTGGCATAAATTTTAATGATAAATATTTTTAAAATTGCATTTAAATTATCAGAAATTTTACTTATTTCTCTCGGTGCTCAGGAATCTGCATGTTTATTTGATTTTCATATCTGTCGGTATTTATAGATGACTGCTGCTGGTTGCAAAACCAAACAAACAACAACACGTATAATTTATTTGCACAATAGTGATGTCTTCTTACACTTTAGCTTTAATTGAGACCACAAACTTTATTGAAAAAAATTTGATTGTAAATGATTGTAGACAGAACTGTAGGAGTGTTACAATACAGTTTAACATTTAAGGGTGAGAATCTATTTTAGTTTGAGGGTGTTTCTTCTTGTGCTCTCCTTTTCTGACACTAACTCTCGCAACAATGTTTTTTCTTAACAAAACATAGGTTTTTAAGTTTTTGGCGCAACGAAAAATAAAAAGAACTCGATGGGCACATAATAAAAAAAACGTATACATTAAAATAAAGGGACATCAGTTGTAGTTGCGGTTGTAGCTTTTATTATTGTCTTGTATCCTCGCTCAGCTAGTAATGGTTGTAGTTGGAGTTGTATTCTGTTTCATCAGCAATTGGGCCAAATTATTCAAAAGTAAATCGCAATGCAGTAATTAAGCAGAAGAGAGAAAGAGAGAGAACAGCTTTATAATATGCATAATCCAACTAAAATTGTTTTTAAGTAAAATAATGTATTTTTTTTTATTGGAAATGTGTTGCCTATATTGAGGTTACATTTTAATATCCACCTACTTTTATCTTAATTTGTTTCTATTTACTGCTGCTATGAATCAATATTTTACTATTTGTTGCATCTGAATCATGCTTTTAACATTACCCCCAATTGTTACAAATTATGAAAGTTTATTCGAAATAGTTTTTGCATACTTTGATTATTTTATGTTCCGTATAATACTAAACCCTATGTCTACTCATAAGGAAAGCTACAATTAACTGCTGTACAAAAATCCTCATTTGCTTGCTAGTTGAAGTGTGCTCAAAAATATTCTTACATCTTAATTATTTTTTATCTGGCAACGAGTGAGGGGCACATTTGGTCTCCAAATACAGAAGACTTTTTGATGTCCTGCAATTTTTGGCAATCACTCAGGATGAAAATGCAAGTTCTTTTAAATTCACATTAAATATCTTAATAGACGTTTTGAGGTACCCTTGTCAGTTAGCAGTTATTAATTTGTTCTTGATTTGATATTCCGGCAAGGGGATTTGATTCTCTCAGAATGAAAACTGACACTGAAGATGGCATATAGCCGAAACCGGTTTGTCTCCAAACCAAACTTGACAAGGGATGACGGAAATTTGTTTAAAAAATCGATTGTTAACAAAATATTTAGAAACTTTTTAACTTTTCTTCTTTTCAATTTAGAAAAACAATTTCATAAGGTTCTGTTATTTTAGAAAATACTTGAGATCGCGCTTTTATGCTTCTATACGCTTAAAAAAATATGTATATATACAATCTATTGAATGATTCGAGGGCTAAATTAAAATTGAGCACTTAGCGGTTAAAAAATGTATTTAAATTTCATATTTTTGAACCAGTAATACAGCACAAAAAAAGTCAAGCAAAGTGTTTCTGTTAAAAACAAAAGTTAAATTCAACAGTAATGAACATTAAAACATTTATCTGAAACATACATTTATTTTAACTTTATTTAAACTACACTTTCTGTCGTATATCTGAATAATACAATAAATGAGGAATACAAACAAAACATGACTCTTTAAACTAAAAAAACCCTGACAAATTGAGCAAAAGTTAATAATATAAACAATTTGTCTTTATTTTTATTAACATTTGTGTTTAACATAAAAATATATTTACATATTAACGTCTGAAAGCACTTGTAAATATTTATTTATTAAGAGCAAATCATTTGAAATTATAATTTTGTTTTCCTTCTTTCAAATCCTCCCCCATTACATACACTTACTATATTATTTTTCCATTTTTTTAAATTTATTATGTTAGATTTTTTGCGTTTTATTCTTTTGTGGTGCACTTTAAGTAAATTGCGAAATTATCTTAGGGCAAAACCATACAAAAAGAGCAGAATTCTAAACGGAATTTAAATAAATAATATTAATATTTATAGCATACATTTGAGGGAGAAAGTGAATAAAGAAAATGTGTATACATACATACATATTGTAAGGACGTGTTTTACAGTTGGATGGAATAGAGCTCGTAACAAAAAAGTTATTTTATATTTCACAAGCGAGTGACGAAACAGTTTCTTTTAATTTATTTTCCCCCAATATACTTTATAAGTAAACATAAATCATTAAATACAGTACGGCACAATGTGCACGTTCTGCGTCCGTTTGTCACGAAGGTATGGACTAACACCACCCTCTATCTTCATCCAACGCTCTAGATATAGCCAGTATTCGTTAAGACTGGACACGAGTTGACTCTCATCTGGTCCGAAGCTAAGAGAAATCTTCTCACTCGACTTCAACCTCGCCGTTGACGGTCGGAGACCGTGTTTACTCACGGTTGGCTTAAACCAATTGCGTCGAATAAAATTCTGCCCCAAAGGGTATAGGGAAACCTATAGGGGACTCTGCTTCTCGCTGTTATTCTAGGTAAAGGGGCAATGGTATGTCCTCTAATCGGGGAAATAAAATTCTGGCCCGAAGCTAAGAGAAGTCTCCTTTCGTCAGTCACCTTTCACCGCACTCATTTTGGGAGAATAAGATTCTATCTCATCCGATTACCTTCCGAGGACTGCCTATCCACTGCTTGCCTAAACTAATTGAGGCGAATAGCGGTTTTGGACCACCTCACTTACCCGCTACTCTTTTCAGGCCGAATTAAATTCGGACCATATACGAATCAATGCCAGTTGGTGGCTTGTAAAACTAGCGTAATTGGGTTGAGTAAACCTCTGAGATAGTTAAGCCACAATTAGATGGGTCGAATAAAACTAGCTCATCAATTTGGCGTCTGCTAACACTTTAATAATACGGTCCAATAAAATTCTAAAAGCGTTGCTACCCATAGACAGTGTACCCACCATCATACAATACATAAAGCAGATCATTTCACTCCCTTGGCATTGTTGTATTCAAGTATAATCGTTAGATGGCATTAATATCTTAAAATTTCAGTTACATTTAAGCCTAAGTTCTTATTATTAATATAAACTACGATGTTCACAATAATTTGGCTACTTTTTCATTTTAGAGGTTTTATAAATTCAATATAACTTAACATTGATCTGATATTATTAGAACTTGTTGGACAAAATATATTAAAGCTGCTTTACAGTGTCGATAAACCTTCTTAAAGATTACATATGATATGATCAAGTTTTGGGTTCGCTCAAACGTTGCATACTACTGGGATGCTTATAGAGAAGTTCCTTTTGCTTTAAATTAAAAGCTAAAAAGAACGCGTAATTAAATAAACTTGACCTGGTTTTTCTACTAAACAGATTAAGAATTGGGTAGAAAAGTGTTAGTAATAAAACTTAAGTTAAACTTTAAAGTAATTTCGATTTCACCTGCCGGGATTTAAATACAGGGTGTCCGCCGGGAAGGTATACTACTTTGTTTAGCCGCCGTTTTGGTAAACATTAGTCTTGACAGTTCATATTTGGCAGTCTTGAAGTAGAGACGTGGCAAATTTATTATGGAAAAATATTCGGTAAACCAACGTGTTTTAATCGTTAAAACATTTTATCAAAGTCAATCATCGATTGCTGTGACGATGTGAAAGTTACGTGAAAATTTTTGGGAGAAACAACGTGCCAACAAGACGCACTATTTATCGTGTAGTGAATGATTTCGAAGAAAGAGGGACTGTAACTGATAGGCCCAAGCGTGGACTACAACGTTCTGCATGATCGGCTGAAAACATTACTGCTGTGCACGAAAGTGTTCAAACAATCCATCAACCTCAATTCGACACCTTGCTCAGGAGCTTGGTCTTCAAAGAACAACTTTGGCCACAATTTTGCACAAAGATTTGCATTTGTTTCCATTTAAGATTCAGTTCAGCTTCTTGCAGAAGACCATCTACGCCGCCGTACATATAGCATCAGGATGCTGCAGCTCGCCCATGACAACCCCGATTTTCTGCATGCTTTGGGCTTGACTAACATGTGGTTTCAACAAAACGGTACCACAGCGCATACAGCCAGGATTACAATGGAATTACTGCGAGACCTCTTTCCACAACAAGTTATTTCAAGGAATGGTGATGTTGATTGGCCCCCACGGTCGCCTGATTTGACTGCTCGGACTCCTTTTTGTGGGGATATCTGAAAAGCAAGGTTTAGGCAAACAAACCAGTAACGCTGGAGCAACTCAAACAAAATATTCGTGATGAAATTAATGAAATACCGCGTGAGCTGTGTGAGAATGCAAGGAAAATTGTGTTCAAAAGGGTTCGCATTTGTGTGTCTAACAGAGGCGGACATTTATCTGATATTGTATTCCATACATAATTGCCGACATTAAATAAAACATTAATCAATATACGATCCATTCTCTTTCATTTAATAAAAAATTATAGACAAACAAAGTCGTATACCTTCCCGGCGGACACCCTGTATACATGTGTTTGGGGTGTCTGCTAGTAAAAATATTGCTAAGACGTTGTTGCGTTTTCGCTACTTCTTATTGATGCTGTAATAAACTCAAGAAATTAGTGTATACTTTCAGGCTGGTAGTATACTCCAATGAATTTATTTATTTTTGAATATATAGTATATTTATGTATATAAAATACGTTCCTAGTATGTTCATTGTATGCTTATGTACACACTTAATAATATTTTTTATTTTATGTTTGCAAAGTTTATACATGCACATAAATTATTCCCTGCCAAAGGTGATTGAAATTATTTTGTTATATTTATTCAACTTTTACGCCGTTACTTTTATTGCCACACGCAACATCATCATCTGCAGCATTATTATGATTGTCAGACAATGAATTAAGATGATCATTGAAATTTTTGTATTGTGTTTACAACAAAATATATTCATATAAAATTTACAGACAGCCAGGTGTTTTCTACAACTGATAACATTTGAGAAGTGTTTTTACAAATTTGTAGGGGTGGGAAAATATGAGTTTTTTCAAAAGTTCAATATTTTGTACCATATGCTCACAAAATATTTTACAATAAAGTTTGCAACGTATTTGTTTTGTTAAAAAACCATTTGCAACATTTACATGATGTGGATTCAACTGACTCTGGCTGGCTTACTGGCTCCGTTATTTTATAAAAATTAAAGAGTTTTAAAGGGAGAAATAAATAAAAATAGAAAATGGCATTTCATGTAAAATTTCTTATAAAAGTTTAAGCGGAATCCTGAGTAATTTACAAAATTTTGAGATCTGAAATTATGTTTAACAAAAAATACTCAAAAACTAGTTTTTAAAATAAATTAAAATTTTTATTAATTTGCAAGTTCTAGGTTTTTCATAAAAAATTTTATGACACAATTTTATTGTGTTTATTTGATATTTTGATGATGTCACGCGAAGGCGTAGCGTAATATTGAATATAAACAATAAAATTGTGTTATTAAAAAAGTTATTATTATTATTTAAGTTCAGCTTTGATCTTATACAGAGTAGAGGATACAGGGCTGGACCGCATTTAATTGCTTTATCGCAAATGTTATTTACATGTTGTTTGAAAGAAAGTTTCCTGTCAAGGATTACCCCTAGATATTTAATGTCTTCTTTCGAAGCAATAGTTATTCCTCGAGAAGTTAGTTGTAAGGTTGGCAGACGTTTGGGTGACTTATTATAAGAAAATACAATAGCCTGCATTTTAAGGTCATTGACTTTAATTTTCCATTTTTTCGAAGTAATTCTGTGCTGTTTTGCATTTTTTTAATTATCGCCTTTGAGAGTTTTGCGCAACAAATAAATTTACTATCGTCAGCGTAGAAGGCTGCTTCATAATATTTATGTATTACTATATCAGATGTATAGACTGAGTATAGTGTAGAAGATTGCACCGACCCCTGCGGCAAACCCGCAGGTATTTGCCTCTCACTCGAAAAAGTATTTTGAACGCAAACAACAAACGAGTGATTTTCTAAAAAGTTTTTAATAATCTTTTGAAGATAAATTCGAAAACCGAAAGTGTTAAGTTTAAACAAAAGGTCGCCATGCCAGATGGAGTCAAAGGCTTTTTCAATATCAAGAAATAAAACGTCAGTGCTTTTTCTATTAAACTTATTATTTTCGATAAAGTTAACAACTCCTTTTAACTGTTGTGTAGTGGAGTGTTCTCTACGAAACCCAAACTGCTGACTATTAATAATATTATTGTTATTACAAAAATTTAAAATTTTCTTATGAATGATTTTCTCAAAAATCTTATCTATCAAACTCAATATGCTGAATGGTCTGTAACTGGTGGGTAGTTTAGGATTTTTACCAGCTTTCTAAATAGGAGTTACTTTAGACTTTTTAAAAATGAGTGGAAAGTAGCCATTTTTTAAGCAAAAATTAAATAGATTACTTAACGTCTCGAAGAAGTAATCGGGCATATTTTTAAAAATAGTAGAATTAACGCCATCAAGGCCGAGCCTTATTATTTTTCAGCAATAGTACTTGTGATTTAACTTCATTTGTATGTTTTAGTTCAGCTTTTGTTCTAGAATCAGAAATACCGTTTAGGCGATTAATGTAATTTGAGACCCTAGGCTCCAGCGGGGATGGGTTATTAATAGTTACGGTGTGCGAGGTTTCGAAAACGTCAGCAAATGCATTTGCCTTCTCAGCACTATTTTTAATGCTTTTACGCAGACAATGACATATAAGAAATACAAACAAAAAACAAGTTGTTTGAAAAATTAAATTCAAGTAACAATTAATATTTGAAATCAATTTTCCTTCAGTATTAAATGATGAAATGTTTGTTAAAAATCAGGCAATGAGTATTATGTTTAACAAGTTTGCACCTAAAGGACCATTCGCTAATAACAACTCCAAAACGTTGTTGACCATTTTCGGTTGATTTTTCGTTTTTCTTACAGTGAAATAAAAAAAACATTCGTAAACAAGTATTTTTTGATAAGTAGTTTTTGCATTTAAATTTTCCAAACCAAATTATTAATGGTTCGACAAATTATTTCACATAGAATTGAAATAAATAAATGCATATGTTAAGGGTAGTAACCGTTATATACCCTCCCTCAAGGCTGTATTTAAGTAAATGAAATGAATAATAGAAACCAAACTTCGAAAAAAAATCTGCAATGTTCTCAAATACGCCTTTCAAACAACAATGTTCTGGTTTTAAAAATAACGAATTTGTTGCTCCATATTCTTTGCTTAAATTCTAAGCTTAAAAGCAATGTTCTGCAGGAATTGAAAAATAAACAATCAATAAAACAGGATATTATTAAAATAATATACAAACATATTTTTGCAAAACTTACAAGTTTATAATTGAAAAACTTGTGAAATATTTTTTTTTTCTATAACAGCTTTTTAAACAAACCGTTTTTGTTGACTTACCAAAAAAAAAAAACTGGTGTTCAATTGAAAAACTTTTGTTGTAAAAAGTCTAATATGTACTCCAAATATAATATTGATTAGCAATTTAAAAGTTGGATGCTATTGTTTAAAGACGAAACAATGTAAAATAGAAAAAGTCCATATCTGGGCGAGTATAAAATAAAAATGAAAATTATGAAACATACATTTAGGTGTTGAAGAAGGCATAACAGTTTATTGTGCAGTTAATTTTTGAAGTAATTTAGCTTATGTTGCAAAGTTTTTGTAAAATATTCTTTACAAAATTTTAAACACATACTATGACAGAGAGCAACATAATATTTTATAAATTTTCGATATGGTTTTTTATCTCATTTAAATACGCCAGCCGCTGGTAGTACAATTTCTGTTCTACCTATAAAATATCAAAACAAATGGCCTGCTAAGTAACAAATATAATGTGGTTCTAATCAATTGAACTGGAGTGTATTAACAAAGCAAGGCATTATTATTTGTTTTGCTACTAAGTATAGCTCTATTAGCCTAAAAGGCTACTCTGTTTAATTTTTATTAAGGTCTATTACACAACGCGTTTTATCTTGCTTTCTTTTTAACATCTCCTTAAGGCATGCTAGAGTTTATTTTTTTAACTACTTCCCTTTCATTACTTGACCTATTTGCGAGTTTAATAGAAATTCTCTTTGCATAGCTTGCTTTGTGTGTTTGAATCTTTTCTGTTTGGCATTTCATGCGCACTTACCTCTTTTTCTAACTAATGGAATTGGATTTTTTTAGCCATACTTCGATTGTTATTCTGCTTGCAACACATCACAATATTGGGACCAGTTTATATGAATTTTTTTATTATAAGAGAATATTTGATTGAAAACCTATTAGAAGCGGATTAGCTGGATAAGGGGTTCCTATTTGCTTTCATTTGATTTTCTCTTTTAAACTAATATTCTCTTTTAAAACTAATATTAATTTTATTAATTAACTAATTAAAGAACTAAATTAATTTATGAGAAAATCGAGTGCCATTAGTTATGTTTGAAGTAAACCTTTAAGGATCTTGTTGGGTGTTAAAGGAGAAAAAGTGTATTTTGAATTTAGATATAGTCTACGAATTTTTATTAAAAAACTGCATGATAATAGAAATTATATACATAGGTGTCTACTCCGGAATACGTGTCGACGGGGCGAAACTTTACATGGTAAACAACAGTGGAGTTTAATAAGTTTAAAGCAAGTGTTCAGCTGCGCTGGTGGTGAGTTTACTTGTTTAGTCTACCCTGCGCATTATTGTCGAACATGTTTCTCCCTTTTTTATAAACTTACATTTTGGATGAAAAATAAAAAAAAATTTTTGCAATTTGAAAAAGTTTGCTGTAGTTTTCCATATTTCTTTGAGACATAATTGAGGTTCAATGTCGGTAATGTGCCGAATTATCTCATCCTTTAGCTCTTGAATTGTTCTTGGCTTATTGACGTACACATTTTCTTTTAAATATCCCTAAAGAAAGAAGTCTAACGGTGTCGAATCTCTTGGTCGTGACGGCCAATTAACATCGCCACGATGTGAGATAACAAGGCTATTGAATTTCTCGCGCAAAGGAGCCATTTTTTCGTTGGCTGTGTGGCAAGTGGCACCATCCTATTAACACCACATATCGTCCAGGTCTATATCCTCAATTTCTGGCCAGAAGAAGTCCGTTATCATCTCGCGACAGTGACTCACAATTAACATCGTGCCTTATGGTTGAACCACCCTATGCAAAGGCACTTCATTATAAAAAGGTCATTAAAAAAAGTAGTTTTAAATAAAAAGATGTTTAAAAAAATCGTTTTTAGTATGTATGCTATTGAAAAAGATACCTCTTAATTGAAAACATTATATTTTACTAAAAAGGCATTTCTAATTAAAAAGTACTTTTTTTTTTAAAGGTACCTCCTATTATAAAAATACTTTTTAAATTGTTGTAATTTTTTTGAGCACGAACGATGATCGAAGATGTTGAACATGAACATGATTCAATGTGGTCGGCCTTTTGTAGTTCACTCACACCACATCAATCTTTAATCTTATAAAAAACACCGTACTATTGCCGAACTCAATAAAGTCGCTAATTATTAACCCTTTGGCTTGTTTTTCTCTTCCCGGGATTGAAGAACATCTTAAAAAAACTACCTCTTTTTTATATCTGTAAAATTATGTCCCCCTATTTCATGAACCCATCTCGTCCTTTTTGACGAAAGTTAATTTTGTTAAAGTACTTTATAAAAAAGGTACTTTTTGGTAAAAACAAATATATATTTATGAATAATAAGTGCAGGATTTTCAACACAAAGCTATAGATTTTTGCAACGAATTTCCTTCATCCGTTGTCAAGTTTGGTTTGAAGATAAACCGGCTTCGGCTATGTGCCATCTTCAGTATCATTTCTCGTTCTGCCAATTTTTAACAAACTTATATTTTTTCAAACTTCACTTCTTAACAGGAATGAGCCTTAATAAGGAATTCCTTTTTAAGCAAATAAGTTCATTTCAATAAAGCACATTTTAATAGAAAGTGATATTTAATTATCTTTTTTATAAATTACAAACAATTTCTTTTTTTCGAGCGACACTTGTTTTCATTTAATAATAATTAATTCTGTTATTATTTTTTTTTAATTTTTATGTACATATTCGATAATTGAGTTTAATTTTAATTTGTATTTTAATTAACTGTCATGTTAAACCGTGCATTAAAAAATTGACGTATCCGCTAAGCTCGAGTTTTTGTCCAAAATTTCGATGTGCTTCTCAATTGTGTAACCATCAACTGATTTGCCATCAGTGGCGAAGTTTTCAGATTGCCCTTGTACCTTTTTTTATTATATTTGTATAGACTTAGACTTTATTATGTATGATACATGGCATAATTTGGTAGATTATTTTGAATTTTGTTCCAATGTTTACGGTGGATTTCTAAAAATCAAGAATTTTCGAAGGAGATCTCAAATGGGGTGTGGACTTGTAAAATCTAAGGTGCCTTAAAAGGAAATTTAATACAGATTTGTATTGTTTAGCACTAAATTTGTTTTAAATTATATTTAAATAGTTTTTGATTTCATATTCCGAAAGGGTGTTTTGTTCTAGATATTTGGAACGAATTTCCGTTACTCCTTGTCAAGTTTGGTTTGGTGACAAAGCGGTTTCGGCTATGGTGTCATACTCAGTATCATTTTTCCTTCTGAGTAGTTTGTGTTTTGTTGTTTGTCAAGTAAGAAGTTGACATGTGGTAGCAGGTAAACCTCGTTGGTATGTTATTATTTGTGAAGTAGCCATCTATCTGTCAGGTATGAAAAAATAACAGATGAAGCTCGTAGGTCGGGATTTTTTGTAGGGTTTGGTAGACGTTCTGTCTTTTTATATTTATTTTGTAGGGGTTGGAAGAAGTCAGTGTTTAGTGGATTTTAAATTTCCTTTATTATTTTGGTATTGTGATTTTATTGTTTCATGGCTTTATGCATCTTGTCCGTTATTTTTGTTGTGTGTATTTTGTAGATTAATTTTAGAGGTTCGAATAAAACGTTTAAATAGGTGTTTATTCGTTCGTTATATTTAAATAATTTATGCTCACTATGATTTTGCTCTATAGAAATATTTTCTTAGGTACGGAGTAAAATGATAAAAAGATTGAAATAAACTTGAATTTGCCAAATTTTCACCTCTGTCGGATTTGTTGATATATATCATTTTCTATGCCAGGCAAACCTGATGTTCAAAGAGTACTTGAGCAAATAACAAAATTGCTGTCATTTGAGCTCTATTGGGAATCCCACGGAGGACTTGGTTGGGTTGTGTTAGAATATTCAGCATATGCCCTTGATTATTTTAGTGTTACCTATTAGAATAGGAAACCGAGTTCTTTCCTAATCACAAAAAAGACAAAGACTATTCACCGGATAGCACAGTTCAGAAGTTCACAAATTTTTTTTGTTAATGTGAAAAACTTTATGCAGGATTTTTTAAAAATGTACTTGCTAAGCTATGTTTGTTTTTTTTTTTTTAATCTGTAAAATGACTAAAGTATATAAATGTTAAACCTTTTAGGAAAAACTTCCTTAAAACAAATCCCCTGTGAAATTTGTATCTCTATTTCATGGAATAAGTTCTGGTTTTTGTATCTCTCTTACTTAGTTAAGCGTTTCTTTCTGTGGTTTATTTGCTTGTGAAATACTTCTTGTTTGTTTTACTAATTTGAATGCCGAATATTTGAAGAAATTTTCTTCTGAAAAAAGACAGGTTGATATAGCTCTTGTTGCGCGTTTTCCAATAGATTCAGTGGGTTATCTTTTGGCTTCTTTTTCTTTGTCAGCGAACTGGAAAATATTTTTCTAATTATCTGCTCTTTTTGTTGTTACTCTGGCCAAAGAGGAAGAGGGATTGTGTTGAATATTTTTTCCGCAACCTCTACAAAATATTTTTTTCTTTCAAGTGTGTGTGTATGTGTGTGTTTAGTGTTTGTTTTTTAAGTATTGTTAGTGTGCAATGAGTATTAGTGAATGTAAGAATGTATGTAAGTCTACATGCCTGGTTTAATATTTAAATGTCAAAACTAATACGAAAGACATCTTTTTTTACTTTAACATAACTAAAGCAATTAAACACAGAAACCTTAACGCTTTATTAAAACATGGTGTTCTTCTCTTGTAGTAGACAGTGACAAAAGGCTGGGTGGAAATTCAAAAGCAAATTAATTCTTTGAGCCAGGAATTGAACTACCAAACTAAACTAATTTTGTTTATGTTTGGTTGCTCAAGAAAAAAACTCCAAACTCCCAGTAGGCATTAAAACGAAACAGTGCCTGTTGGGTTCCAGGTTGAAAAACAAGTAATACAAAAAACGGAAACAGCATCTATAGATTTTTTTTCTACTACCAGTTGAATAGTTTTAGGCGTTAAACAAAAAGGAGATAGAATGTTATTTGAATAACTATCTAACTACGAAATCCAGCACTGGATTGATGGCGACAAACGTTTGTTAAGGCATGGGGCATAATTAATGAAGATTATAGAGGTAACGAAACAAACAAATTTTGAATTTGGCTGTGTACACTTTGTTTCGCATAATTATTTCAGTTCTTTTAATCTGGGCTTTCAATCGCATACATTCTTATTCTTTGCCTATTCTAGTTTGAGCTCTTGAGCAACACTTAGCCTTTCGCAATAATGTTTTTATTTAAACACATGAACTCTGAGTATATAAAATCTGATAATTTATAGGAAGCAGTATCAATTGTTTTTTTATGGTAGGACCAGCACTCAGGGGATGACCCCTATTCATGCAATTCATTGTGCTAGAACTAGAAAAAGAGGTTATGGGAAGGAGGATAGAGGGAGTAACGTTTATTAACATTTGACTTGAACTTTTCCACAGAGAAAGTGGGAGAAAAGACCTCTGCTGGAAGCTTATTCCACATACGAATAGTCCGGATAAAGAACGAATTCTGTCTGTAGTGCGTTGTGCGATCCACTGGTCATTCGACTACAAATGGATGTGCTCTTGATGAAATACGTGTGGTGCGTATAAATGAACGGGTTTCGGGAATAATATCCCTAATTTCAAGAGAGCACAATCAATAGCGATAGAACAGCGAAACACACCCCACATTGCGTCGATGCTCGAGAGAGTCAATAGAGTTGGATACCCTACTGTCACCGTTGAGCACCTTCACCCTATCCTGTACGCGGTCGAGTAACTCCAAAATAGACTTTGAAGCACCGGCCCATACATGAGAGTTGTATTCCATTTTCGGTCGGATATAAGTGGTATAGATAGTTAGGAGATCGAATGGGGTGAAATACTTCTTACACCGTTTCAGGAAACCTAGGCACTTGAATGCTTCCTTCGACACTTGAAAGATGTGTTGGGTGCATCGGACATCACATTGAATCTTCATGGCAAGAACATCAAGAGCTTCTGATTTCTCAATATCTATACCACCCATAACTACAGATGGAGCAGCAAAGTTCGTCGTGCGTCTGTGTGTTAGCATACAACACTGGGTCTTATTGGGGTTAAAATCGACCCTATTCGTACGACCCCATTCTGTGATCGTCACAAGATCACTATTTAATGAATCATTCATGCGGTGCCTCATGGCCCCAATCTCTAATTTGATGTTTTTCGTGCGTTTATACAGAACTGAAAGTAGATTAGCGATAACTAACTGATTGCTATAGAAAATCTGCACTATCGCACATCCTATCAGCTACACAGTGTAACGTTAGTATTGTGATGACACCGTAAACCGTAACCAATGAATCGATATAAGATTAAAGCACTCTAATAGCTACCTAAGTTCTATCTTGAATCCAATATTCAATAGCTTCTCGATATTGATGATAAAATATCATGATGTCATCATTATGTTAAAAACCAAAAAAGTATTAAGGTTTCGAAATATATCGATCCATGCTAACTCCGATGGGTCACGTGACCCTCACTGCTCTGCGGATGAAATATAGTCACACCTGGGAGGTTACTGCGTAATTCGATTCGAAAAGAAAATCATTCGAATTTGTATGCCAAATACATTGTGTTTCGAAAACGTTTTCTTTCGAATCGAAATACAGAGTAGACCCCCTGGGCTGAAGAATTTTAATGAAGATTTTAAACGAATGAGCACTAATATTGTTACTAATCTTCCACTTACGGTACTAGACTACCAGTGCCGTCCCCCGAGCGGTTATAAAGGCAACTCGAGTGACTCAATTAATAGATCAGAATCACCTTCGAATAATTTGTTATTTCATTTAGAACCGTCAGAACAGGAAGGGCATGTAAAGTACGGGACAGCCAAACATTACAGTCTCACTTGATTGCAGATTATTTAGAAATTTATATGAAATAGACGAGAACAAAAGGTTTTTGTGATTTGTATGTCCTAATGCCACAACATTATATTGTAGAAATTGTCACGAGTGAGCTGACATGGTTTTAATTGACAACATTATTTAGAACACACGAATTGAGTTGGCATGTGGTTACTCGTATGCAAAAGAAATTTGTTACTACATTTAAGTAGACTAATAAACTACAACATTTTTAAAGAATTTTCTAGGTATTTCAGAATCAATTGAATACATCTACAAGTCATTACTAAAATATTCTCAATTTCGGTTGAGCTAGTTTCTAAGAATGTGTATGTCTGTACTCACAGCAAGGCAAACACAATACAAATTAGAAAATCAGATTAAATTAATTAAATTCAGTTAAAGAAACGAAAATTAATTTCCTGCTGTTCGCAGCAGCACTAAGCAAAATAGAAATAGAATAGAATAGCGGCATAGATTCATAAAATTTCATGTGTACTACTACAGCAGCAAAATAATAGTTGGCCTTTTGTCTACATTTTCGTGTCTTGTAGCACAATGATGAAAAATGCTACTGCTGCATATTTAAACCCTGTTTAAAACTATTAAATCATGTCAAATTACGAATCGTATATTCACAGATTCATGCTTGTGTTATGTAACAGGCTGCTACATGAAGAGCAAAGCTATAAAGTGATTTTAAAGGAAGTCATTTACTTGACCCCATGTAACGAAAGTGATGGAGACGTCTCGCTCTTTATAGATTGCAAAATTTTAAATGCAACTCTCTTATTGTAGCAATAAATTTTACTGACCAGAGGATTTTTAGTGTTTTCTTGCTTGCATCACAGCATCATAATGTTGTGTCTACAGTTGTGTGCTTGCTGTTCTTGTAAAATATTTTTTTTTTTTTTTTTTGGTCAAAGGTTTTGTACATGCAATTACACACACTTCCGTACATTTTGGTATTTTATGGCAGACATCACGAGTTGGTGGTACACCCAGGAACAATAAGAGGTCAAATAGAAATTAAGTCATACAAAGTAACATCAACATTCAATGATACACGCAAACATTTTATCACTTTTTGGACATGAAATTAGTTAAAACAAAACCAACTTGTCATTGTTTCACAAGATATCGAACATTAGTTGCGATTTATGCAAGTCGGATGTGAACTAAACCAGTAAAAAGCAGTTTATATAAAGACTTAAAATTCTAACCGCACTTTAATGAATATACGAGGGGTTATATAGGATATACGGTAAAAATTTTGAATATCAAGTGGATTTCGAGTTAAGAGAGGTGATGAATTAATGCAAAGTATAGGCCGTCAGCTGTTTAAAGTCCCGACTTATACTTCCACGTGGTGGCGGCTGGTAACAGGTTCCTGTCTCTACAAGGAGTCTGGCTAATTAAGTCAAGCGGAGAGAAGTTATCACTCTCGTATAAAAAATCCCTAATCCACGGTGGAACAGCATACGCCAGTGATGCGTGGCCAAAAGTGTGCTTGGTCTCAAGTATGCGAACTCTGGATACCAGTCGATCTCCAGTTTTAATACAGACTTACCTGTGCATATGGAGCACTGTGTGGATCGACGGACATTATTACCTTGCAAGAGACGCCTGGCGGAGACGTTAATCTCTTTAGAGAGTACAGTTTTAATTGGCCAAAAGAGAAATCCGGAAAAGGTGGACAAGAATGCCTCGCGAGGGGTGAACAGGACAATCTTTAAAGGTACTTCTAAGGCGTTAGACCATGAGATTCCGACAGGCATGGACAATGAAACCTCGCACAAAGTGGAGGGGTTAATCTCTGAAGGAACTCTTTTTGTTTATTAGTCAATCGAGGGATTGTGAAGAGTTGGACAAGAAAACCTCCCAAGGAGTGGACGGGACAGCTTCGAAAGATACTCCTGAGAAAGAGGCTGAGACGGTAGCACACATTGTGTATGAATATCTAGCACTGGCTAGCATAGGACTTAGAACCACGGGCAGACACTTGTTAAATGTAAATGTCATTGTGATATAAGCCTTAAACAAATGCTACCAATTAAAAGAGACTCCGTAATGAGGAAGAAGGTCGACAGTCACCAGCCGACAGTCTAAAAAACCACTATAGCGGTTAGTGAAGGCTAGTGGTAACACGAGGCTTGAATGTGGCTAAGGTAATCGTAAATTACAAATCGGTTCCCTGAAATCAATTGGAGGAAAGAAGGGGATCGAAAAGGGATCCATAAGAAGGTTGCTGTACCAGGTGTATTGCTTTGCATTTAAGAGAAGCTAATAATTATCAGAAATTAATGTAGCGTTAGACAATTATAGCCTCTTTTTCATACCCTCGCATGTCCGTTTAAATATGTAATAAGGCCTTAATTGCAAGTCCTGTAAATGTTGCTTATTTTGCTTACGTTAATGAAAATGTGGGAACAGTAAGATATTCTACTGAACGTGCTAACTTTGTTTAAGTAATTTTATTTAATTACTTTATAACTTGTATCAAGGGAACATACAAATTTATTCATGTGGAAATTAGTTTTTTTTAAATCTAAAGTTGAGTTTTATATGAAATTTTTGATAAAAGATTACAATGTTGTTTTTTACTTTATTATTAAAATTTTTGTGATATGTGAAAACAAATTCAGTATACTTTAAAATAATATAAAGTAAAAATCGTAGCATTGCATACACTGTCTATATATAATATACAACTTCACGAAAATATGTAAACTGTTTAGTTGTTAATTAACGCCTTAGCATAGGCATTGGAAAGTTCACATTACAACAAACATATAGAGTATATATATGCTACTACATACACATGTACATATGCACATGGAATAAGTATGAAGTTCCATGTGACAATTAGGATTAAAAAGTTTAATTTCAGTTGCATTTAAGAAAAACATTTATGTGATCTGATACATATCTTTTTTTTTAATCGAACTCTAAACATAGTTAATATTGTTTAATCTTTTATTTTTCTTTTCAGGTTCGTACTTTTTGCGTTGATAGACATTAAGCTAATTACCAGTTTGCCGTTGATGTGATTATCATTTATAAATTATTCACAAATGCCTGTGTGAATTTTCATAAGCTTCAATCCCTTTTTGTTCTTAATAAAGTTTAGGAAAAGCTCTTAACTTCAAGCAAACAAACATGGGCATCTGTCAACATGGCCACAAACAAATTAGTGGATTTTATTTTCATCCTAAAGGTTTTCTTTACCTAAAATAACAGTTTTACCAGCGTAATTATTGTACTCGTGGTTGGTTTTTGTTGTCGCTTTTATGCTCTCAAAAACATATGCTGCTACTGAGGACAAAGTAAATATTTTCAAAACTCGAAAAACATCCTTTAAAGACTTTATAAAACGAATTTATATTAAACTTCTAATTATTTTACGAACATTTTATAGCAACAATTTGAACTAGATTTGGGAGAATTGTTGTTTCCAAGTACAACACTTAAAAAACACAAATAGCTAGTCTTATAATTATAGTGCTACACAAATGTTCTTATACCAGAACGATAACATAAAATAGTTCCGAGTTAAACAAGAGAGTGCAAAATATTAAAAGCAATTTTCCTAATACTTAATTAAGGATAGACCAGAAAAGTAGCGACAGACATAAATTGCGTTTTGTTTTCAAAACAAATGTCTGTAATATAAAAGGAAGAGATGAATAGCAATATCGGGTGATTTTCGCTATTTGGGTTTTCAGTGTAAAAAAATAGATTCGTGACATGTGGCAATGCAAAAAACGAACAACGCTTGTAAATCCTTGGCTCCAATTATTAAAACTCGTGCTGTGTCAGAAATATGTTTTCTATCGAAGAATTATCTTCAGCAACGAAGCCCAGTTTTCATTCAATGGGTACGTCAACAAACAGAATTACCGAATTGGGTGTGAAGAGCATCCAGAGGAAGTTCAAGAGCTGCCATTCCATCCTGAAAAATGAACTGTTTGATACGGTTTGTGGGCCGGCGGCATCATTGACCATACTTCTTCAAGAACGATGAAAAACACAATGTCAATGTAGCAAGGTACCGTGCGATGAATACCGACTTTTTTTCCCCCCAAAATGGAAGAATTGGACTTGGTTGACATGTGGTGCCAACAAGACGGTGAGCCTTTAATCTTACGTTTTCGAGAAGTCTATTGGCCGTCAAGATCATGTTATTGGAGAGATACCGGCCGAAATGCTGGGAAAAATATGCCAATATTAGTGCTACGGCGTAGGCGCGAGAAAAATTTTCATGAAATAATCTTTAAAAAGTAAATGGCAGCCATTCATTTACCGGGTTAAATAAATATTTCATTCACTTTTGTAAATTTTCTGTTTTTTTTTTAAATTTCAAAACCCAACCGGTTAAAAAATCACCCATTATATAATAAACAAGTATTTTTTAGCTGTCGTAATATTATATAAGTCATGTTTTTTGTACAGAGCGCAATTGTCAAGTGGCACAAAAGCATTACTAGAAAGACTAGAAATAATAATTGCAGCATTTGACGATGTTGAAGCTACAAAGTATGTCGTAGAAATGTAGTAAAGTGTAAAAACTGTCTGCATGCTTACTAGGGCCAAGGGAATGCTTCTTGCTGTTCATGTTCCTAATTAAGCTTGTAAAATTATGGCATTTTAAGCAACAAATTTCTTGAAACTATAAACTCTGCTTAATTATAGCAAACACTTGTAATTAAAGGAACTGTTAAATTCTTTCACTGGCTGGATCCATAAATCTTAGAAGCCTAAATAATTGAATGAATCGCGTTGTGTGTCGTTTAAGTTCAATTTAAAGGTTGGGAACATAAAGTATTAAGCCTTGTCTAAAAAATAACTGAGCAGTAATCGGTCTATAGCTCTCCATAGTCACATTGTTGCGCTTCTACGAACCGGGCGTTGTGAAAATATTAATCGATTTGCAATGCAAGCTTAAAATACTTGTGATGTTTTTATGCTTAATTTTTCTTACAGATATAATTCATGGCAAACTGTTTCAAAATAATCGTTTTTTGGAGGTTGATTACGCTCAAGGACGTGATATACCACCAGGTTATACGACCAAAATTGCTGAAACTTTGCAGGATTGGATATATTCATGTGATGCCATTTCAAATTGTATTGTAAATCAAATAAAACGTGCAAATGCAGAAAAGTCAAAGAAATTGGACAATAAAAAACAAATCGAACAGGAGGTGTGTGTGTGTTAATATCGTAATATATTCTCACCATTTATTACGAATTTTTATAAAACTTATAGTAAATAATTCATTGAAAATTTGCTAAAGCAACCTTAGTAATATTGGCTTAATCACGTTATAAAAAAGCTCAATATAAACTTGTTCTCTTGCATAAATTAATGCGGAAAACTTGCTCTAAAAATACAAACTCAATTATCGTTAATTTTAGGAGTTTCTAATTGCTTTCATAGTTTTGTATTTAATTTGCTACATTACAAGTAATTACATTTATAGCGATACGAAGGAAATTAAACTTTTTTCTTTTTGTCTTCCTTTTTGGTTGCAGATAATTAATTTGAAGAAAGTTTTAAAAACACAAGTCAACGACAACGATGAAGCCATGCAAATAGATTCACGTGAAACCTCATCGACAAGTCAGGAGGCGCGTAAAAAAACTTCCAAAGTTAAACCATCACGATCAACGGGTAAGCTGAAGGCCAAAGTTACAAATCTCGCATGCAAATTTAATAAAATGCAGTTGGTTGCTTAGCTTCGATGGTAAACATTTGAGCGATTAGTTTGAAAACCCAACTGACAAAGTTAAACACAGACTGATTTTTAATTTTTCTAAAAAAAAACAAATACAAAATAATGATACGCGTTGTATGTAAGTGGGGTTGTTTTTACTGTTTTTATGTTGTAGGGGGCTCAGGCAATGGCGCGTGTCATTTTGATTTTTTTAGATGGTTAAGCTAACAAACATTAAAACGAAAATGTTAACGATTTCATCAAGTCAAAGTAAAAAAAGTTTTTTTTTTATAAAGAAATGAATGTAAACATTTAAAAGTGAAGAGAAAAATACAAAAAATTTAATTCATCGAAATATTATTCGAATAAAATTTACTAGTTGCCATTATCGGCCTGAGCATTTGTCTCAAGGTCAAACTATCGATCAGTGTAAGCAGCATTTTGGACCTCTTTTACATTATGGAAATTGTATGACAGACAGAGGAAGTTTGTTGGAGAGGGGCCGAAGAGGTAGAGTGTAGTGTGTAGTACACAAATTTTTGTACTAGACATTTTTTATTTCTCTCTACTTTTCTCAATATTCAGCTCCTTGTTTCATATAATTTTTCTCACTTCACTACCACTTCAGTATTTTTGGCTGGGTATTGCAAAGCTTGAAAAGAATTGAGAAAAGAAAAACAAAATGGTTCTGTATGTCTCATATCTACAAGGTTTGGGCAAGTTCAAAAGTGAATACAAAAAAATTTATTTATAATTTCGTTGAAAACTTCATAAACTTGATGGTTTTCAAGTCACTCCTACTGAAATTCCCCTAAAAAAAAAAATACCCGAAACAAAGTGATAGTGTCCGCAGAAATCAGAAATCTTACGGAAAATATGGAAACATACAAGGAATACATTAGATAAAATCCATTTAAACCGAACTTCAAATGAGCTAAAACGAAGATTAGATCAAAGTAAGAATGACCAATTAAGCTGTTACTTGATAAATCTTACTACCTCATGTGATAGAAGGGATGAACATAATTTATGGAATGCTACAAAGTATTTCAAAAGCCCAACGACAGAACGAGAAATGATACTGAAGATGCCACATAACCGAAACCGGTTTGCCTCCAAACTATTCTTGACAAGGCAGGACGGACATTCGTTCCACAAATTTACATAAAAGAAATTTCTCTATAAAATATCAGAATGGCTCCTGGTGTAAATAGGATTATAATAAACATTGCTCCTGAGTGAACCTGAAGATGTCGATATCACTTCTGCCTTTCTAGACATTCCGTGACAAATGGATTTGTCAATCAAGCACATATCTCCAGATGAAGTGTCAAACGAGAAATTCCACAGTTGAACAATAGAAAGTCTCGCTGTTTCGACAAAATTTGTGCAAGTTTTATTAAAACTCTATTTAAAAAGCCGGTATGCTTTTAAGAACACTTTAAAACTCTATATTAAGACTTAATCACTTTCCGACACAGTGCAAGTGTGCAGAAATAATGATGTTTCAAAAATCAATAAGTCATTTGCCTACATTCTCAAAGATTTTTTGTCACGTAGATAGCAGCTAGTTTTAAACATCAGGAATATCTACCTGACCATAAATTTTTCCCCCCGCCACAATCACGGCACACTGGAACAATGTCACCGTGGAAAACGTTAGTGTTCCGCTGTCTTTTTGGATGTTAAAAAAGCCCTGGGCAGAGTATGGCATTTAGACCGTTTATGTAAACTAAAAAAAGCTTATCCCGCCCCACTGTTTTTTGCTCCTCAAATTCTACCTACAAAATCGTTATTTTTATGTCAAAGTAAAAGATGAAATTTCTAATATTTGTGACATAAAAGTTGGTATTCCTAAAGGAAGCGTATACGTCCGATATGCTCCCAAATGAGAAAGTTTTTATTGCTACGTATGCGGATGACAGAGCCATATAGGCAAGTAGTGAATATGTAATAGAGGCCTCAAGTCGGGTACAAAATCACCTGACAGAATGTCGAATTGGCTTAAAAGATGGAACATTGCCATTAATACTGAAAAGTCCAAACACGTTTCTCATACATTGAGGATGGATATGTCTCCTCCTATTTTTTAAACAATGAAGAAGTACTAGGGTCGGATTGTGTAATCTTGGCATGCATCTTTATAGTAGGCTGACGTAGAAAGAACACAAAAATGAAATAAGAAAGTGCCCTAACATAGCGGTGGTATTGATTGCTGAGACAGAAATCTGAACTTAGCTTAGAGAACAAAGTTCTTTTGTAAAAAATTAATTTAAACCCTATATGAACGCACCGTATTCAACTGTGACGTACAACAAGCTACTGCAACCATAGAAATACTACAACGAAAACAATCAAAAACGATACAATTCCTTGAGATTTATATATACTAGAAATCAAAAATTGACTAAACGAATTCAGTTCGAGATACCTTGGAATTACAACAGGCTGTGTCGGTTCTTTCCTTCGTATGCTTGTAGTGCTGTCAAGTACATGGCTTAGAATATTAAGCGCTATAGAGCAAACTGTTATCCTTAAACTACTTACGTACTTTAAAATCCCACATTAACAAGCAACAGTTTCCTAGAAAATTTTACCTTGTAGACACTGACAAACTTATTAATTTTGAAACTTTACTTTTCTTCTTAATTATGTAAAAACCTTATTACTATTTTGCCTCTAACACTTTGTGTGTTTTATTTTTCTTTACAGATTTATTTAAATTCAACAAGTAAAGTTTTACTAGATGTTCGCTATAAGGCAAACCAAACCAAAAAAAATTAAGGAAACAACAACAAGAAATGGAGCAGATTATCTCACATTTTCATTATCTTTAACAAGTAACAAGTTCATAATACTAAACTTTTAAAACTCTATGTATAAGAATTTATTTGAGTTTCAATTTATTTTCTTTGATTTTTTAACGTTGGCAAAAAGCAAAAAAAAAAAAAACAAGACACAATCCTTGCAATTTTGCTTTTTATATTTGAGCACTTGTCACAAGGATTGTAACAAATTAATGTCTAATTGGTAAATAGAACTCGAAAATAAAAAAATATATTTTTCCTTTAATAACAAAATCGTCTTAAATGTTTATTATCCTTTTAAATTTTTTTCCTGTGAATAAAATTATTTATTATTTATAGAACGACCCTAAGGTTGTGTTAATTTTGGCAAATATTTTTAACTAAATTTTATGCGGATACGAGTTTATTGCAATAAAGAGAAATAAAACAACACTTTTGATACCCTCGCGGGAAGACAGAGAGAGAGAGAATTATTATTAAATGCTTTCACAATCATATCTCTAAAATTCAAGTTCGAAAATGTTTCATAACATGTTGCTTAAAAACAAACGAACACTCTTCTAATTGAAGATCCATTTAATAGACTTATTGTTAAGGACAAATTGGAAAAAAATCTGCAATACTTATTGAGTTTAATTAAATTTCTTATCGTATACATTCTTTTTAAATATAATTGCAATAAAAATATTTAACATGCAAGCAGGCAGGTTTATAAACTCTGGTATATAATTTTAATAGCTTCAAATTTCAAACCGGATTAAAAAGGACCCCTTTCTTTTTTTTTATATCTGATTGCGAATTATTTGAAACCAATACTTTTATAATTTCTTTTAAATAACAAAGATCGGCAGTGAAATATATTTTTGAATGAATAGCCGACCTCTTTCGCAAATATAACCTTCCGATGTTTTTTGGCTGTAATTTAAAAAAAAAAAATGAAAAACTTTGATTCTTCTTGTGGATTATTTTTATTTGGTCTTTTAATTTTTTTACATCAAGTCGAGAATATGATGTCATGTAAATGGCCGCCGCCACAGTTGGTTGTCATTTGAGCCCTTTTTATGGCATTTTCCATCACTTTGGCCAAAACTTCCGGCGATAGGTCCTCACATTCTTGACGGATATTGTCTTTAAGAGCTGCAAGAGTCTGAGGCTTGTTGACATAAACCCGCTACTTCAAAAAGCCCCACAAAAAGAAGTCTGCATGTCAAATCAGGCGATCTTGCTGGCCAGTGCAAATCGTCAAAACGGGAGATTAGGCGCCCGGGAAATGCATCCTTCAGCATATCGGTTGTGGCACGTGCAGTGTGTGCCGTTGCACCGTCCTGTTGGAACTACATGTTCTCCAATCACAATTCATCAAGTTGCGGCAAAAAGAACTCGTTAATCATTGCTCTGTAGCGCTCACCATTCACAGTAACCGTTTGGCCCGCGACGTCTTCGAAGCAAAAAGGGCCGATGACTCCTCCAGCGAAAACAGCACACCATACAGTGACTTTGGCGGGTGTAATGGCTCTTCGTGGGTTACACGCGGATTTTCAGTGCCCCAGAAGCGTAAATTTTGCTTATTTACGTACCCGCTAAGATGGAAATGGGCCTCATCACTCATGATTATTTTTGATGAAAAATCATCTTCCTCTTGATGGTGATTAAGGATGGCTTGAGCGTATGTTAGACGCGATTGGCGGTCAGCAGCTAACAGCTGATGCACCGTCTGGACTTTGTACGGAAACATCTTCAAATCTTTTACCAAAATTCGCTGTAAAGACCGTCGACTGATACCCATTTGCGTGACACGTCGTCTGGTCGATGTCGACGGCGCTTCCATGACATCCTCGGCTACAGCAGCAATATTCTCTGCAGAACGGCTACTCCGGGGTCTGCCACGCCTGGCAGCATCTCGTGTTGTGCCAGTCTCTTCGAGGGGAGCTGCTAAACGTCGCAGTGTTTTACCAGTAGGCGTTGGACGGCCAGGAAATCTGCGACGAAATTCACGTTGTGCCAAAGTCACCGACCGATTATTGGTCAAATAAATAGTCACCAATATTCCGCGTTCTGGAGCAGTGTAGCGTAACATTGTTTATTAACGTGCATTTCGCAAGTGTTTACTACACAAATGTCAAAACAGAATTGACATTAGGGGCCAATCGCAAAATTTATAGCATTTTCTGATAGGAGGATTACTTTTGCGCCATCAGTATATGGGCCCCTTTTCGACTTGATGCCCTTCAATATACTGCGTTCGGTAAGACAACCAACCAATACTTAGTTTTTAAAATTATTCAAACAAAAAAAAATAATTTTAGCACCTTTTAAGTGTATTGATGTATTCACATAATTGCTAATAAAATAAGAATTTGTCCATCCGGTTTCATATAGCTTATTGTGTTCGTAATACACCTATTTTTAAGAACAACATGCAGTTTTAAATTTTCTATGAATTTTTAGAAAGAACTATTTTTCGATACTGAGCTGTGAATAACTAAGAATCCATTGATTAACCCATTTTTCGCCGACTAGTGATTATAATTGCAACCACTTTAACGACCCACAACTGGCAAATCAAATCTTTTGCAATTAATATACTTTTTTAATCAATTACTTGGGACTAAGGCGAATTATTTATAAGGTGGCCTCATGAGGGCAGGTGATGAATTCACTCGTCACAAGCTTACCTCAAATATTGTTAAAACTATTCTAATAAAATTAAGAATTTAAAAATATTATAAACATATTCGGCGGTATCTATAGCTTTAAATCGTCGGCGAAGTAAAATATTAAAATGGTTACATAGCTTTAAGTAATGCGCCTACTAATACCAGAGGCGCTACAACACTGTTCTAAAAATAAACATAACTCGCTATTGCAGAGTTGTAAACACTGAAGCTTTTCTATCCCTACCTGGCTTCTCTATGTTATCCTTCAAAGATTCAAAGATTTGGTGCGGCGAAAAATGAGTCTTATTACCATTCCAGTCTGAAGGTAATTTTCTCATGCATCTTTTGTTGTTTTGCTGTTTGAAATCAGTCATACTTTTATCGAGTTTAGGAAAAAATACTAAGTTATGTTAGTGGAAATAATGGGTGATTCAAGTAGAGGCATTTTTTTCAATAGCCTTTTTTTGACAGATCACGTGTGAGTATCATGCTGTCATGTTATTTATGTTTAGTATTGTTTGGCATTTCATAATGGAAAGACTTACGCCTGAACAACGTTTACAAATCGTTAAAATTTATTACGAAAATTCCCGTTCTGTGAGGAATGTGTTTCGTGCACTTCGCTCAACTTATGGTCAACATAATTGGCCTACTGAGCGTACTATTCGCAACACCTCACCCGTTTTGAGACTCAGCATTCATTATTGGATAATATTCGACCGAATAGGCCACGACCAGAACGCTGTGAAGCAAATATAGCGGCCGTAGCTGATAGTGTACTCGAAGACCGTGTAGTGTCGACGTATGGAACGACTTGACGCATTTTACGTCGAGATCTTAAATTGAAAGCATACAAAATACAGCTTGTGCAACAACTGAAGCCGCTCGAGCTTCCCAAGCGACCTCGCTTCGCTCTATGGGCTCTTGAAAAGTTCCAAGAAGATCCGACGTTTTCGAGGCAAATTTTGTTTAGCGATGAGGCCCATTTCTGGCTCAATGGGTATGTAAACAAACAAAATTGCCGCATTTGGGTCTAAGAGCAACCTGAAGAGATTCAAGAGCTGCCACTTCATCCAGAAAAAACAACGGTTTAGTGTGGTTTGTGAGCCGGTGGAATCATCGGTCCATATTTCTTTAAAAATGATGCCGGTGCGAACGTAACCGTCAATGGCGACCGTTATCGTGCCATGATAACCGACTATTTAATTCCTGAAATTGAAGCTCGTGATCTCGGCGACATTTGGTTTCAGCAAGACGGCGCCACTTCCCACACATCGCATCAATCAATGGATTTATTGAGAGAACATTTCGGTGAGCACATAATTTCAGGCCTCTGTAATTAGGGTAGCAAAGTTACTCGTATATTATAGAAAACTTCATCTACTAATTGAAGGTGTTTAAAAAAAAAAATCCTCAACAAAACTGTTTAACTAGATCAAATATTTCGTTTGAAATGCGAGTACAAAAAATAATGAATAATAATTGAAATTTGTTACCAAAAAATCAAGTACAAATTCAACAAGGCCATCATAACTGCACGTTTGAATAAATATTTCGAGAAATGCATAACTGTAAAATTTAAGTAGCGTATTTTTTTTTATTGCGAGAAATGAAAATTTACAACCTGTTCGGTTTATTGCAGATTTAATGAATAAAATTAAAATTAAATATGTAAATTAATATTCGCCGGTGTCGAATGTTTTACACTCTACTTTTATACAGCGGCTGAACTTATTTATCAATTATAGGTTTGGTACGTACGAACTAATTAATACTTCCAATATTTTATACGAAAATAATACTTTGCCAAAAAAAATTTGTTTCTAAAGTTTTATTTATGAATTTAAATTTTTTAGGATCAACACGATCTATATATGTTATACTATATATATATATATCATTGAATTTGTGTTTGTATGTTTGTAAAGCCACTTTGGCTGGACCGATTGCTTTGAAGTTGTGAAATAGTTTTACGACTGATCCGGAAATTAAAATAGGCTAATTTTTTCTTTTGAAATCCGCATAAATATTAATATCTCTATATCTAAAGAACTACAACAGTGAGTGTCTTACATTTTGGTGTGGGCTATATGTGCGCACTCGGAAGAAATCATCGGGGAACCCTCATGTATAGTAAATATTAATTTTTTGGGGAACTGCAACAAGGAGAGTCTTCGAATTTGAGACTAACCACTTTCAAGACCTATAGTGTTCTCAGAAAAAATCTTATGGGAGTAACAAGGCAGGCAGAAGAAATACCCCCCATACAGAGTATATTTTAATTTCCCTATATCTAAAGAACTACAACAGTAAGAGTCTTCAAATTTAGTGTGGGCTATTTCGAACGCCAGAACTCAGAAACAATTGCGAAGATGTAGGATTGCGCATAAGGGCACCCCTCATACCGAGTAATATTAATTTTCCAATATCTGCGGAACTGCACAAAGATAGTCCCCAAATTTACTACGGGATATTTTTAAAACCAACAGCGTTCGAAAGAAAAAACTTATAGGAATAGCAGCGGGCAGGTTACCCCCCGTGTAGAGAGTGAGTATGTTCAAATTTGGTATGGGCTATTTTGAACGCCAAGTGCGTGCTAAGAAAAAATCCTGAACAGATAGGAGCGTGCAGAAGGTACAGAGTAATAATAATTTTTCGATATCTGCAGAACTACAAAAGTGATGGCCTTCAAATTTGCTACGGTATTCTTTTAAATCCAAGTGCCTTTGAAGGGAAACATTTTATAGGAATAGGAGCGGGCATAAGGGACCGCCCCCCATACAAAGTAAATATTAATTTCCTTATATTTAAAGAATTACAACAGTATGAGTCTTCAGATTTGTATTCAAAAGCAGTCGTGTATTCAGGCAAAGTACTGGGCGAATATTGGCTTGCAGAGGGATACTCCCCATGCAAAGAAACTAATAATTTTTGCTATATCTAAAGAACTACAATAGTGAGACTCATCCACCTCGATGCGGATTTGACCACTTGCTTAGATTCTTGATAGTTTTCCGCCTAGCAGGGACTCGGCAGCTCACAAGCTGTTACTTCTCTACTAAAGATTTTTTGCATAGTTGGGATTTGTTGCGACCGGTCATAAGGATCATCTAGTGTACTATCTTTCGAACAGTGTCTTAGACTTATTGTTATTGTTTTTTGTTTAACTGATGATAGGGGCAGCGAAGAGTACCGGGTGAAGCTAATGAAACTAAACTGATAGAGCAAATATATTTTACTTGTTTTCTGAGGAGTTGCCTTTATGCTTTTAGTTCGGATAGGAAGAATAAACTGCTGCCTTTTTTGGTTTCAAAAATGACTTTAAGCACCAATTTCGTAGTGCCATCGACATTTAGGTGTATCTTTTATTAACAATTATCAACTGCTGCCTAATTGCTTACCAATCATATGCAACTTAAAGTCATGAAGCTAAATGGGGCTGATTTAAATTTTGTTTAGAAAAAACTAAAGTCATTGTACACTTTTCGATATCTTCATTCATGTTTTTAGTTTATGAATACTGAACGACAAAAAAAAAATTACTTTGGTTCGAATAAACTGAACGGTTTTACATTTCTTAATGTGTTAAATTAATTAATTTTCGTTTTGTTACTAAGTCTTAAACTGTAGTCATAAAGCCTTTTTTTTATAAAAATTAAATATTCAAATGTCAAACGGTGCATGAGCATGAGCTTGTTTAATTAAGAAAAATTTAAAAAAAGAAACATCCAAATAGATTTAAACCAGTTTTGTTAATTTATGTTCTAACAAAATAGAAGAAAGTAAGAATTCATAAAAGTGAATCTGGTTTCAACGAAATTAAGCGCAGTTTAGAAACAATTTTAGAGGTAACAACAATAATTATTAAACGATATGAATTTTTATTTATTTTCAAATCTTACGGTTTAAAGTAAAGCTGCATGTAACTTTCTTTGGTAAATTTGATTATAATATCATGTTTTACCCCTGACTGTTAAGACCTCGTACGCTCTTATAAAAAAAAAACAGGGTGTCCGCCGGGAAGGTATACTACTTTGCTTGTTTATAATTTTTGATTAAATGAAAGAGAATGGATCGTATATTGATTAATGTTTTATTTAATGTCGGCAATTATGTATGGAAACAATATCAGATAAATGTCAGCCTCTGTTAGCCTGAAAAATGCGAGCCATTTTGAACACATTTTTCATTAAATTCTCACACATTTCAAGCGGTATTTCATTAATTTAATCACGAATATTTTGTTTGAGTTGCTTCAGCGTTTCGGGTTTGTTTGCATAAACCTTGCTTTTTAGATATCTTCACAAAAAGAAGTCGGGAGCAGTCAAATCAGGCGACTGTGGAGGCCAATCAACATCACCATTCCTTGAAATAACTTGTTGTGGGAAGAGGTCTCACAGTAATTCCATTGTAATCCTGGCTGTATGCGATGTGGCACCGACTTGTTGAAACCACATGTCCAAAGCATGCAGTTGTGGCGTTAAAAAGTTTTCAATCATATCACGATATCGCTCCCCATTGACAGTTACAGTTACGCCGTTTTCCGTTTCAAAGAAGTAAAGTCCAATGATTCCTCCTGACCAAATTGCACACCAGACTGTCACTTTTAATCGATGCAAAAGTGACTGATGAATAATTTAAGGGTTTTCCATTGCCCAGAACCGACTATTCTGATTATTCACATATCCACTCAAATGGAAATGTGCCTCGTCACTCATTATGATTTTTCATGAAAATCGTGGTTGTCATATATACGGCGGCGTAAATGGTCTTCTAGGAGAAGCTCTGGTGTCAACTGAATCTTAAATGGAAACAAATGCAAATCTTTGTGCAAAATTATGGCCAAAGTTGTTCTTTGAAGGTCAAGCTCCTGAGCACGGTGTTGAATTGAGGTTGATGGATTTTTTTGAACACTTTATTGAAGAGCAGTAATATTTTCAGCCGATCTTGTAGTACGTTGTGGTACATGCTTGGGCTACAGTCCCTCTTTCTTCGAAATCATTCACTACACGACTTCACGCAACTTTCTTATCTTCACAGTAATCGATGATTGACTTTGATAAAATGTTTTAACGATTAAAACACGTTGGTTTACCGAATATTTTTCCATAATAAATTTGCCACATCTCTACTTCACGACTGCCAAATATGAACTGTCAAGACTAATGTTTACCAAAATGGCGGCAAAACAAAGTAGTAGGCGGACACTCTGTACTATTATTTACTATTGTACAACATCACAACAAGGAAATGCTTTTAACCATAATTTACACATGCTAACAAAACTTTAAGGCTATAGTCGAAGTCAGCCAATTATTTTTATTGATTCAATTAATAATCAAGAAGCCTTATGACCTATTAGATTATATAGATTTACTAACAGTAGGTACTTGAAATGTATGAAAATACTGAGAGGTTGTGGATTACTTAGTTTTATAAAATATATAAGCCTAGAAATTCTCTTGTCGTATTAGAAAAAATTTAATTCGTATACAAAACGTATGATCCTACTAATATTTCTTTCATTTGTGGATGTGTATATCTTTATATCATAAAGGAAAGTTGGCATTATCAAGGTCTTGGCAATTATTTGTTTGATATGGAGAGGAAACATGAATTCCAGAGTATTAACTCTTCTGAGAGTAAAAGACATAATATAGTTTTTATGATTCTCAAAGAAAAGTTTCTCATCTAAGCAGACCCCCATAGACTTATATTCATATAATTCAATCTCAATATTGGCAATTAACTCACACAATTGCCAAATTGGATCGCCAATATTTTCATGGAATTCACCCACAGCTTGTTATTCGTTGACCATCGGAAAAATCAAATCATTAGTGAATAATGTGATGAAGTCCGATATCCATAGATATTTTGATATCGATATATCCACATAGTTGTATATAATCTGCACTGCAGAACGAGGGAGATACAAAGGGATCAGTAATATAAAACATAAAAAAAGGTGAGCCATAACAGAACCCTGTGATATATTACGATGAATTTGCCGATATCCTGTTAACTTAGTGCCAAGTCTGACAGGTGGTATCCTTCACATAGGAAGGATGCCACCAAACCTGTTTCGGCTATGTGCCATCTTCGAGAACGAAAAATGACATTAAAGATGACACATAGCCGAAACCAGTTTGTCCTCAAACCAAACTTGACAAGGGATGACGGAAATTCGTTTCAAAAATCTACATCAAAACACCCTGTCGGAATATCAACTGAAGAATCAATAAAATTGATTTTGGAGTCTTCTTAACAATAATGTATGCAATGTAGTTGTACTGTGACCAGCCCTTGATCCTAATTTACGAAGTGATATCATGTTATTCTGATTCAAATAACTAACGATTTTCTTCCATTATATTTTTGCCGATTGGGGGTATAATTATTGATCTAAGAACCGTAGTATATACTGAATTTTTCTTCTTAGGAATTAGAGTTGCTCCAACGATTTTCCAGTTGCTAGGACAAACAGTATTATCTGCAGGTAATATAAAAGTGCTATTCAATATATTCAAATCCTCATGGATGGCATAACTGCCTTTGTTCGTAATGCCAGTACTAGTTTCAGGTTCTAGCAGATGGCATCTGGCTGCTTTCTTTGAAGTCTGGCAACACAAAGTGCTTTACGTTTTACACGCAATAATGACAGTACTGCCACATGTCTTACCACTCGAGTGTTTGGTGCCATAGGTAATAAATCCATTAACTCTAAAGCAGTTTTTTAGAATCAAGAAAGATTCAGATATCAGGAGTATATTGATATCGTACATTAGCAGCAAATGTTGTAATTCTAGTTTGTGCTGAAAGAGCCTCATCGTTAAACAGAATATTGCAATAAAACAGTGAGAACTGAACCGCGATATTCGAAATAAATTTGCACAATATGCATGGGTTCTCCTGATGTTAGTCTTTTTACGATAAAAGGGTTAAACAAACTGAGCTCAAATGATACTAGAGTTGCCAGATCTGACAGTTTAATGCCTGTTAGAAAAAGAAAACTAAAAATAAAAAACCCTTTACAATAATGTTATGTTCAAGTACATGTTTAATTAATTCTTGACTTGATATTCCGACAGGGTGTTTGATGTAGATTTTTGGAACGAATTTCCGTCATCCCTTGTCAAGTTTGGTGGCAAGCCGGTTTCGGTCATGTGCCATCTTCAGTGTCATTTTTCGTTCTCGAACTTGACACGGGATGATGGAAATTTGTTTCGAAAATCTACATGTGAAATTAAGTTACTGCTGAAAAAACATTCGTTGTTTGAAATAAAAATATATTGTTGCGGAGAACAAAATATAGCTGCAGTGACCATGTCAAAACCGCTGCTGAAAATCTTGTCGATTTAAGAAAAATAAGTTTAATAAAGTATTTTTGTCTTCATTTTAAATATTTTTTTAATCAATTTGCAAATTTCACTTTGTGCTGATTTGTAGTAAGCAAATGTCTCAAAAGCTGACAACTCACTGACATTTAGGTAAAAGCCAATAATTCATTAATAATTCAATAACACAAAAAAATAAATTAAATTTTATTATCTTTTATATTAAAGAAAGAAAAAAAAACAACAGCCAAATCAAATCATCTCAATAATTGCACAAAGTAAAGAAATAAAAAGCACATAAAAATCTATAAATTCCCGAATAAATTCTGCTTTAATTATACCGGTGTAAAGACAAAAAACAAAATCTAGTTTCAATTATTGGAAACAATTAACTGCTGGTAAGAATTAAACAAATTAATGGTATAAAAGCCAAACGAAAATTTCAAAACAACACAGTTTAACAAATTTGTATTAATCTGCTAAAACAAACATGTTCAAATTAGTAAGTCCAGCAAATTAAATTTAAATTATAAAAAAATCCTTTTTACATTAAGAGATTTAATAACAAACAAATAATGTTTTTTTTAGTTCATATTCACCGTCTTAATAGCTTACGCTGCCGCATCTGATGATGATGTCCATGCTGAGACCACTCTCTTGAAGTCCGATGTTAGACATGACGGTTTCGATTCGGCTTTGGAGACCACCAACCACATTCATCAGGTTGCTTCCGGTGATGAACATGGCAATATTCATGGTGATTTTGAATGGATTTCTCCTGAAGGTGAACACATTAAGGTGGCCTATGTTGCCGACGAACACGGTTACCAACCCATCAGTGACTTGTTGCCCACCCCACCACCAACACCAGAAGCCATCCTGAAGGCTATTGAATACATCAGGTCTCATCCTTCTAAGGAAGATATCCATCATTAAAAAAGATTTTTATTAAAAAACCAAAACGAATCCAGCCGTTTTTAAACTTAAAGAAATATATTACAATTGAAACTAAAGCATAGCAAAAAAAAAAAACATATTTGGCCTTTCATTTGATATTTGAAACCCCCTTTTCTTCGAACTAAAAAAAAAGAATTTCTATAAGTTAACTTTTGCCAAAAGCTTAAAACTAAGAGGCATAAAACAAAGAGACAATGTTAAATAGTGTGAATGTATTATGTGTTCTTTTGTACTTAAAGCAAAGTATGTGATATGATTAGATTTGCGTGGGCACCTGCCAACGTTGGCTTAATCGCACGGTGGTCCAACCACGGGTGTGACATTAAGCTGCCAAACCAGTGCCCCTCTGCGATCGCATAAGCACCACAGGAATAGCACTCATGCATATCCCATAGGTAGCAAATTAGGAGAGAGGCTGCCAGGTCCGCGGTCCCACCCCTTGCTAAGGAGCTCGGAGCTATCAAATCTCCTGCCGTCAACGAATGACATTGACAGCTTGCGTTGCAATGCAACGCCACAGCGATCCTGCAGTGAACCTCCCCGCTTTGGGTATAAACCACAGCAACCACGTGCACCCCCGAAGGAGCCTCACCAACAACCAATCTGGAACCGAAGTTCCAGGGGCTACTGGTTCCCGTGGTACCAGTTTACACTCTCGCTACTGGTCGAACATAGAAGTCATACCTTCTTCCAATTTCAGGCTCCTGACCAGCCCCAGGAACTGGTGCCCAGTGGCAATCCATCAAGGTGGCAGGGTTCACCAAGATGATATATGCCCTCAGGGGGAATCGATATGTGATTTGGCGCGTTGCTGCACTTGCGTATGGAGTTAAGCTTTAAGAGTGCCATAAGCTCTTGCCATGCCTCGTAGAGAGCGCCGAAACGGCTAAGGCCCTGTCTTTAACAAGCTTTGGCTCCAAATGCAGCTTCCTATTTCTATGTCGTCAGGCAAACGTCGTAATGAGTGCGCATATTGTCGTCTGTTACAGTTCAATTTTTTTGGAATAATCAGTAGAACTGTTTTGTCTTCCTTCAGTTGCCTTCCTTACTGGTATTTCGTTACAGGAGTAAGTAAAGAGTCAAAATCATTTTTGCTTTAAATGACCCTACTGAAATTCAGATACTACTTGGCTTATTAGCAGATTTACTAGCGCAGATCTTATCACTTTCACACTTATTAATATTTTCATATTTTATTTAAACAACAACTAGTTTTGCCAACGAAACTCATGCAATTTAATTTTCATAATTATTTTCTAGAATTAAAAGAAGCAGGAACTGGATTTGCAAAAATGTATTTCATGTTTTAAAATTTTTGTCTTAATTTGTCACCAATAATTAGTGTCAATATCTAGATGACTTTGTTTAGCGGGAGTAATTTTTTTTTTGGCAGAAACTATTTAAAATTCTAGTTAAAAAGTGCATAAAGATTATGAAGAAAAATAAAATTAAAACGAAACTTGTTTTCATTACTCAGTTTGCTCCTAACCAACCGTCTTATAATACTCTAGTTTTAGTTTTGAGATAATGCCCACTAAAAACTAAAAATGAAATGGTATAAAAGCGTTAAGAAATGTTGAGACTAACACAGTTTACCAAGTCTTAATACGCCTGCCATAGCAAAAATGTTGAAATTCGTAAGTTAGAGAATAAAATGTAAAAAAGCCTTAAAAAAATTCAAAACCTAAAACATTGTGTTCTGCAGTTCCTTTTAGCCGCTTTTGTTGCCTGTGTCGCCGCTGAGTCCGAAGAAGCCCATGCTGAAATAAAGCTCTATAAGTCCGATATTAGACATGATGGCTTTGATACAGTTTTTGAAACCAGCAACCACATACGTCAGGCTGCTCACGGTGATGAACATGGCAACATTCATGGCGACTTCGAATGGGTAGATCATAAGGGTGAACACACTGCTGTTAAGTATGTGGCCGATGAACATGGCTATCAACCCGAAAGTGCAGCCTTGCCCACACCCCACCCAATACCAGAAGCCATCTTGAAGGCTCTTGAATATATCAAAAGTCATCCTGCCTATGAGGAGAAACATGATCATCATTCTCATGATCATCATCATTAATTTGATTCAAATTTAAATTGCGTACAGACATTGTTTCTTGATTTCAATTTATAAAAAATGCATTTATTTACGAATTGTGTAAAATTTAAAGATTTTCGAAATATTGATACTTTTAATAAATAATTTTTTTCAATATATGAAATTTTTCTAAAGTCACGCTTTGAAACATGTGTGCTTGTATTTTAATATAAAACTTGAGCTTAGAATCACCATCTGGGTAGATTTTGGAAAATTCGCCTCCTCATATTGCCACCTGGTTCTTTGTCGATCAAACCTGATGCAAAGAAATGTGATCTAAAACAAAAGCTACTGCTCCCTAATTTCATTTACTCGCCATATAAATGTCTTTTTGCAAATTTCAATGTTTCGTCTTTTAAATTAAAAAGCCTATAGTTTTTATTCTAATAAATATCATATTATCGGTGTTCAGTGTTGAGAGGGGCAGGTTGAAAAAATGTACAAAAAGAGTTTGCTACCACACAGACGCGCGACGGACTTTGCTGCTCCATCTGTAGTTATGGGTGATATAGATATTGAGGAATCAGAAGCTCTTGATGTTCTTGGCATGAAGATGCAATGTGATGTCCGATGGACCCAACACATCTTTCAAGTGTCGAAAGAAGCATTCAAGTGTCTAGGCTTCCTCAAACGGTGCAAGAAGTATTTCACCCCATCCGATCTCCTAACTATCTATACCACTTATGTATATCCGACCGAAAATCAAATACAACTCTCATGTATAGGCCGGTGCTTCAATGCCTATTTTGGAGTTACTCCACCGCGTACAGGAGAGGGCGAAGGTGCTCAACCAAGTTAGAACCAAGTTTGCTCTACTGTTACTTTACAATTAAAAGGATTTACCAAATTAGAGCCTTAATTGAAATCAATTTACCATATAAACATTCAATTAATAAATTGAGCAATTAGTACTTAATTACACGATAAAATAAAACTGATTCACAATGCTACTCAGGTGAAGTGTGTTTAGTGAGCAGAAAATTCTGTATAATGAACACATTAAATGTAATAATCCAACAACTTACAGCAACAATAGCACGATTATATAAAATGGATAACAAATCTTATTGTCACTAATTTAGCTATCATCAAATACTAATTGAGTAAGCTAAATTGCTTACGTGTGAACACCAAATTTTATAACTCAATTTAAATCGTTCAATAAAGGCGCATATGTGAACATACTATTAGCCAGTCCTTAGCACAGCATTGAAAGCAAGCATTTATTATTACTACATAGAATACCTAAAGATATTTAGAAAAAAAAATATTTGCTAGACATAAGTCACAACTTCTGCAGTCAGTTACAGCAAGCTACCAGATAGCAAGTTAATTAAGTAATATTAACAACATATTAGCGGAAATCACTCTTCGTTGCATATCTAATATAATGCAATAAGCTAAGCCGCAGCCAGTATATAAATGCTAACGCCACCTCTAAAATGTTTACGCAAAGAAAGTATTTGGTGTGTGCATAAACTTTCTAAAATCTTTTATCAATTAATGGAGATTTGTTTAATATTTTGTTCTTACTATTTTAGCAACAACATTTTAACAGTCTTAGCTTCAATTTTAAGTACTCACAGGCAGTTGTTAAGACGGTTCTACCGCCGTAAAACTTTGTAAGCACAGAGGCATTGTTGATACAGAATATGCTACATTTCATTCAACTACTTGAAGAATTGAATTGAATTTTTCTACTCGTATATTGTAATTAAAATTATTAACAAACAAAAAAAAAAACAAATTTAATTGTTAAGGCCTGGTACGGCAACATCCAAACAAATTTATGAATTTTGTTTACGTGAGTGTATTTTCGAGTGTACATTGCACAGTCCTCGTTGACTGTTACATTTTTCAAGCAATAGAAATAATAAAATTATAATAAAAGAAATGATCAAAAATTTATGAAAATTTATTAAAACTAATTTTAGGCCAAGAGCCAAGCAGAAATAAGAAGAACTGCTTAGACTTTTTCGGGTTTAAATCGTTTCAATTTCCACCATTAATTTTTTGTTTAAATTTAATATACATTATTTTCTGTACTGTCGTACAAGTCTATAATTTACAGCACAATCAAGTAATTACTGTACGATTGACAACATGGGGTTAGGTCCGAATATAAAAATTATAAACTGTAAGTAAAACACATGATTTTCCATATGGACATCACATTTGACATTTTGTATGACTTGTAAATGTATTGTGAACATAACTTAACTGAGATAAAACTAATATACCAAAAGAAATTTTTCATTCAGAATGTTTGGAAGTTGGGTCTTCAAAAAAGCAAAAATAAAATTTAAGGATGATGATGATGATCTTCCTTGCAACTATGAGACATGGCATAGTTAATGGCCTTCTGTATAGCTTCTGGTATCGGTGGAGTGTGCGAAAAATCGTAGTTGTATTCGACATAATTTTTTTTGCCTGCAGGTGAAAGCCACTCGAATTTACCACGCATGTTGCATTGTGCATCACCAAAGTCAACTGGAGAATTGTGATTATTAGTTCCAACGGAGTCAGAACCATCTTTTCTTGGACTGAATTTTTCGAGGATAGTCTTGGCATGAATATCTTCGCCATCAGCGGCAGCGCAAGCGATCACAGCGGCCAAAATTAACTATAGGAATATAAAGAGTATTTTCAGGTGAGTTTATTATGTTTTTTTTTGTTTTTCAATTTCAATTTTTTCTTTAACTTACAATTTTAAACATTTTCGTTATTACGGGTTTATGAAAACTTGGTTAACTGTGCTAATTATAAAATATCTTTTGCTTTTATACAATTTTACATTTGATGGTCTATTAATTCTTTTCTTTGTTGATGCAGTAACTTCAAAAAAGATTGATAATTTTTGTTTGTTTGCAAATCATCCAGAATTTAATGGGGGATTTAGTTCCTACGGCTACGTAAAATTATTTTATATCCATTTTATTACTCATTGTTCAGGATGAATTGAAGGCAATATTTTTTTATTTAATGTTTAAATTGTGCATTGCTGCAAGAACACACATTTTTGACATAACATTTTTATAAATTTAATTTAGAAAAAATTTTAATTAAAGAATTTACGAAAATTAATATTTTAAACGACCAATTATTTTTTTTGTAATTAAAAATTTAATACGTTAACTTTAAGACTTTTATAAATTAAAATCAATTTTTATATTCTATAATTCTATTATAAAACTATGAAAATTAGATCCTCATTAAGAATAAAATATAAATTCAGAAAAAAATCCTAAAACAACGTATGCCATCTTAAGTAGATTTTGTTGAACAAAACTAATACTAATTCATTTAATTATGCAGATATAAATACAATATAAATAAATACATGGCATTCACAACGAACAAAAATATTGTATAGAATAGTTCCATGCAACGAAGCACACAAATATAAGATTCTAAATGATAGCTGACTTAGATGGAACTTCTATTGTTTTCTCCCTATAAAAATAGTATTTAAATCACTCAAAATAATACATATTCAAATTTTTTGAAACAATTATGAAAGTGGCGTTGTTGTCCATTGTGAAAATCAAAAATTTAAATTTGTAAAAAATTTCAACAATGCATCAACCAATTTAGCGATTCGCAGTTTGCTCCTCGTATGCGCACCAACAACTTTAAAAGTACATTTAGGAACATGTGACAAAGTTTACAAGCTTGCATTTACGAACACATAACTTGTTGAGTTTTCGAAGCAACTGACGTTTTGGACTTCATCCACAAAACCTAAAATGTTTTTTCAAATGTGGGAAATCATAACAACGTATGTGCGCGCGTCTTTCTTACAAGAAAAAAAAACTTATTCAGTTACCTAATGTTTCTCGATTTACTAGAAGTACTTAAGTAATGAAAGCTATTTTCACAAATATTTTTCTATAATTAAGAGCGTTTAAAGTAAAATATTTTGGCTCGAAGGTGAACAAAAGTAAATACTCGCATTCGTTCATGAAAACGTCACAATATTATTTATATGTTCAATTTTATTTAAGATAAAAAGTATTAAATTTTTTCTGAGTTCTTTGACATGATTAATAAAATATTTAGAGAGAACAGAATATTTCTTTATATTTGAATGTTTGAAATATGAAATCAAAGAAATGAACACACTAATATAAACAAATTTGCTTGGCCACCTTGTAAAAATTTTATCTTCTTCAAATATCCCAAACGGTTTCAAAATCACGGCTACATATATTTTACCAAACTCCATCAAAAAAAAAAAAAAAAACGTCAGCGAAATACTTTGAATGCGACATAATCGTTTTAGTAGCCTTTCAATGGAGTAGCTAGGCGTACTAACAGCTTGATGAAACAACTTTTTTAAAAACTTCACAGAAACGAAAATGATTTACGTGATATAGGTTTGTCATACCATTTGTAATTTCTACAATATTCATTTCCGACCCAACAAAGTATATATGTTCTGGTCCTTTTAGGTAGAGAAGTTCATTTAACGGTGAACTCTCTAACTGCACTAGACAACCTAGAATTTAGACCTTTAATCGCCGTATTCGGCTATATCTGTCCAATATTCCCCTGGACATAGGTAAAAAACCATTTTTCTGTTTTTATTTTTGTATTTTCACTCTTACGAGGAAACGCTAATAATCAAGCCCATACATATGCATATTTTGAATTCTTGTCAAATTTGCTATTAAGTCCGCCAACAGAAATGATCAATCAACCCGAGGCTCCAGATAAATTACGCATCTCAATGAAGGGCCAAATTAAAAAAAAAAACGAAAACTTCACAACAATAAAAAAGTTCGAAAAATTCATCATAAAATGGAAGAACTAGAATAAAAAAATTCTAATTTCAAAAATTTCAAATTTTATAAAATCTGAAATTTTACAAAAAAAAAAAACAAAAAATGATCAAATTTTAAAATTTTACCATAAAAATTTAAATTTTACCAAAACTATATAATTCAAACTAAAAAGGTAATATTTTATAAAAATGTGAAAATATTATATATGTTGAAATTCAATTACATGTAAAAAATCTAATTTCACCAAAAATCGTGAAATCACCAAAAAACTTAAAAAAATCTTCAAAATTTTTTTTAAATCTTAAATACTCTTCACAAAAGTACGCACTACTAAAAATGTACCGCAACTTTTTTCCGGCGGAAAGGATTGTTGATCTTTAATTTGGGTCTCCAGTTTTACTTGTCTTATTTTAATTTGAAACTCCATTCGCTTTAGTACAGGGTGTCATATTTGGTAGTCGTAAAGTAAAGATAAATTTATTATGGAAAAATATTCGGTAAACCAACGTGTCTTAATCGTTAAAACATTTTATCAAAATCAATCATCGATTACTGTGACGATGAGAAAGTTACGTGAAATTTTTTGGGACAAACAACGTGCCAACAAGACGCACTATTTATCGTGTAGCGAATGATTTCGAAGAAAGAGGGACTGTAGCTGATAGGCCCAAGCATGGACCACAACGTTCTGCATGATCGGCTGAAAACATAACTGCTGTTCCAGAAAGTATTCAAAACAATCCATCAACCTCAATTCGACACCGTGCTCAGGAGCTTGGTCTTCAAAGAACAACTTTGGCCACAATTTTGCAAAAGATTTGCATTTGTTTCCATTTAAGATTCAGTTGACACAAGAGCTTCTTTCAGAAGACCATTTATGCCGCCGTACATATGCCAATAGCATGCTACAGTTCGTCCATGACAACCCCGATTTTCATGAAGAAATAATAATGAGTGACGAGGCACAGTTTCATTTGAACGGATATGTGAATAAAGAGAATAGTCGGTTCTGGGCAATGGAAAATCCTCAAATTATTCATCAGTCATTTGCCACCATTAAAAGTGACGGATTATGATTAGATATACGTGAGCCCCTCAATTTCACGGTGGTTCAACCACGGGTGTGACATTAAGTGGCCACACCAGCGCCCCTATGCGACCGCATAGGCACCACCGGAATAGCACCTATGCCATCCCATAGGCTGCAAATTAGGACAGGAATTTGCCAGGCCCCCGGTCCCACCCCTTGCTGAGGGGTTCGGAGCTACCTAATCTCCTGCTGTCAACAAATAATATTGACAGCTTGCATTGCTATGCAACGCCACATCGGTCCTGCAGTGAACCTCCCCGCTTTGGGTATAAAGCACAGCCACCACGTGCACCCTCGAAGGAGCCTCACCAACAACCAGTCTGGAACCGAAGTTCCAGGGGCTAGGGGTTCTCGTGGTACCAGTTTATCTCGCCACTGGTCGAACATAGAAGTCATACCTTCTTCCAGTTTCAGGCTCCTAACAAGCCTGAGTAACTGGTGTCCCTCTTTTCCCCCAGCCGCAATCCATCAAGGTGGCAGGGTTCACCATGCAATCATAGGTAACTGTCAATGGGGAGCGATATCGTGATATGATTGACAACTTTTTAACGCTACAAGTGCATGCTTTGGGCTTGACTAACATGTGGTTTCAACAAAACGGTACCACAGCACATACAGCCAGGATTACAATGGAATTACTGCGAGACCTCTTTCCACAACAAGTTATTTCAAGGAATGGTGATGTTGATTGGCCTCCATGGTCGCCTGATTTGACTGCCCCGGAATTCTTTTTCTGGGGATATTTAAAAAGCAAGGTTTATGCAAACAAACCAGAAACGCTGGAGCAACTCAAACAAAATAATCGTGATGAAATTAATAAAATACCGCGTGAAATGTGTGAGAATATAATGAAAAATGTATTCAAAAGGGTTCGCATTTGTGAGGCTAACAGAGGTTGACATGTATCTGATATTGTATTCCATACATAATTGTCGACATTAAATAAAACATTTATCAATATACGATTCATTCTAATTCATTTAATCAAAAATTATAAACAAACAAAGTAGTATACCTTCCCGGCGGATTCCCTGTAGAAGCATTTTTTGTCGGTAAATAGATGACATGAATTTTTTCCTTAATTACGGCCCCGTTACTTTGTTTTTCATTTTTCGGAATGATTTACAATTTTTTGGTAAATTCAACATTTTGTTTGGTGAGTTGTAGATAATAACGGAATTAAATTTTCAGTAACATTTCGATATACGAGTATTATAAATTTGTTCGTTTTTTTTTGCAATTTCAGCATTTGGGGAAATTGGTCTTTATATGTTAGAACATGGTGAAGTTTGTTTAATTATTTGTGAAAATTAGGTTTATTGTAAGTAAAATCCCCACAAAAACGTAAATGTGAAAATAAGGTCAAGTTCCTATCTCGTTTCAAGGCAACTTGTTAGTTTGATTACATTTTTCCCATAATCATTTTTCATATCAGAAAAGAAAAAGTTTTGCCAAGCTAGCAAATTGCCTAGAAATGGGATAACATTGTATATATGAAGACCTAATTCGCTATCGACAGCTTTTTGAAAAACTTGAATGTAATGCAAAACATGGATTATAACCTGTGGAAAGCTGTAAAGCACTTACAATGTCCTATTGATCACTAAGACTTAGAGATCGAACTTGGGCTAAAAACGCAAGTGAAACGACAAATGCGTTCGCGAATCACTTAGAGAAGGTTTTCACACCACATGATATAAATAGATCCACTATTTCAATTATTAGTGACACCGTAAATAATCCTAGAAAATTTCGCGTATCTTCTTTAAAATCCACAATTAAAAATATGGATATGAGGAAATCACCCGGACCTGATCGTATTACAGAATCAATGATCAAAAACTTGATTCTTGTTTTGATGTAGATTTTTGGAACGAATTTCCGTCACCCCTTGTCAAGTTTGGTTTGAAGATAATCCGGTTTCGGCTATGTGCCATCTTTAGTGTCATTATTCGTTCTAAGAAAGAAACTTGACAAGGAATTACGAAAATTCGTTCCATAAAAATCTACAGATAGAAAACTTACCTAAGTCAGCTGTAAGAATTTTACTTTACATGTTTAATGGTATGTTGCGCGTCGGCTTCTTCCCATGATCTTGGAAGACGTCTGAAATTTTTATGATCCCGAAACCAGGAAAGGACTCAAGTCAGATTACATCCTACAGGCCCATTAGTCAACTTTCACTTTTGTCAAAAATATTTGACAAATTATACGTCTGGAGTGTAACAAAACATTATTCCAAATCATCAGTTTGGTTTCCGAGCAAGGCATAGTACTATTGAACAAGTCTATAGAATCGTCAGCCATTATTATATCGGCTTTTGATAAAGTCTGCCATGATGGGCTTTTTACTAAAATAGCTCATGTTCTTCCTGAAAAGACCCGCAAGCTTGTAAAAAGCTATTTGGCAGATATAACGTTTAAAGTTAGGTCAAAAGATCAGCTTTCAAGAAATGAAAAAATCGTTGCAAGAGTACCTCAAGGTAGTGTACTAGGACCTCTATTATATATCATCTATACAGCGCATATGCCCTCAAGTCCACATACATGTACGTCAACGTTTGCAGACGACAGTGCAATTATTAGTGTGAATAAAGATTGGACTGTAGCATCTGCACAACTTTAGTCCCATATTCATGAGCTAGAAAGGCTGGCTAAAACAGTGGGGGGAAAAGGTAAATCCATGGAAATGTGCTCATGTAACGTTTTCTCTAAGAAGGCAAAATTGTCCCCCAATAACAACAACAATAATAAACACACGTTAAGTATTTGGGTATCAACCTAGATAGACGTTTAATTTGGAGCCAAGAATATCAGCCATAAGACTTAGAACAAATCAACTACACTGGTTAATGGGCCCTAATTCAAACTTGACTTTGGAAAGTCCTTTTGTACACATCCGTTGTACATCCAATATGGTCATATGACATTCAGCTGTGGGATACTGCTTGTGCATCAGACATTCAGAAGTTACAAAAAAGATAGTCTATGATTTTACGTCTTATCGTATGCGCCACATCCCCAGGTATAGAATGAAATGAAAATGTCCATAAGAATCTAAAAGTTCATACTCTTCAGAAACAAACTAAAACATACATAAACCAACTAGTCGTAGCTCCCAAGACTCTTGTACGCAATTTATTGCAATTTGACCGGCACCAGAGACTAAAAAGAACTGACTAATTGGGCCAGGCTAGGCATTAGATTAAGATATGAATACAATAAATTAGTTATTACATTGGTAATAACTAGTAAATAATATTTTAGAAATATAATATGAAAATTTCTTTTAGTACAAAGATTCAATAAATTAAAATTAAATTAAAAAAAAAAACTTTGACTCAATCTTTGCTAGGAATTCCACATCTGCATCATATTGATGTCTAATGTAGTAACCACTTTTAATCTTGAGGGTAAATCTCCATTCGAGAAAATCGCGTGTTTCAATAGAGGAAAAACGCATTTGCCTTCCACTCACGGTACATTATCCATACAATTCACAAATCGTTTCATGATCAGATCATTGTAATGCGAACTCATACATGTTGTTAAATTCGAATTTTGTACACGATTGCACCCATCAGGGAAAAATACCCGAAAACGTTTATACCAAACTCATCCGCCAGGTACACTCGACAACTCGAGCAGAATGTAAAACGAGAGAGTTAAAAAACACTACATCGGGGGTCTTGTTCTTTACGCCCACCGAAATTAAATCGGAGGATTAAAAGAGGAATACTCTCATACTCCATAATTGAACAAAATCAGACTTAAGATTAGTTTACATTTGCGTGCACAGATCAGGCGCCGATCCAGCTTTAGCTTTCAAGGGGAGGTAATAACGTAAGCAAACAATTCTTCAAAATTTTTAAATTTTACTATGGGAAATTGTAAATTATTAATGGATATTTCCCCTTTTTCGCCAAACTCCCCCCGCTGCTTACGCGCCTGGCATACATATGTACATACACACGTACACATCAACTTCAAGATAAGCTTTTAACAGATTTTAAAACAGAAACTACTAGAGCACATATATACGCTTCAATTTATTTATAGTTGCTTTGACTTAAACAAATTATGATAAAATAACTGATAGAACTGGATGTAGTCAGTTAATTACTGTCTGTACTTAAACATTAATTTTAAAATTATGAATTTCATGCTGAAACTCTAGTTTTAGTTTCGTTTAGTTATATAATGACCAGTAAGAACTACAAAGGAAATGGTATAAAAACACTGAGAAATTTTCAAGACGACACAGTTTAAAACGTCTTCACACGTCTTCCATAGCAAAAATGTACAAATTCGTAAGTTGGAGAAAACTAGAGAAAATAAAAAAAAAAAATAAAATTCTCAAAATTTATAAACAAAAAACAATATTTTGAAACTTTTCTCCTAAAGTTCCTTTTAGCTGCTCTAATTGCCTGCGTTGTCGCTGAGTCCGAAGATGCCCATGCTGAAATAAAACTCTATAAGTCCGATATCAGACATGATGGCTTTGATACAGTTTTTGAAACCAGCAATCACATACGTCAGGCTGCTCACGGTGATGAACATGGCAACATTCATGGCGACTTCGAATGGGTAGATCATAAGGGCGAACACACTGCTGTTAAGTATGTGGCCGATGAACATGGCTATCAACCCGAAAGTGCAGCCTTGCCCACACCCCACCCAATACCAGAAGCCATCTTGAAGGCTCTTGAATATATCAAAAGTCATCCTGCCTATGAGGAGAAACATGATCATCATTCTCATGATCATCATCATTAATTTGATTCAAATTTAAATTGCGTACAGACATTGTTTCTTGATTTCAATTTATAAAAAATTCATTTATTTACGAATTGTGTAAAATTTAAAGATTTTCCAAATGTTTGTATTTTTAATAAATAATTTTTTTCAATATATGAAATTTTTCTAAAACCACGCTTTTCCGACGTTTGAAATATGTGTGCTTGTGTTTTAATGTAAAACTTGAGCTTAGAATCACCATCTGAATAGATTTTGCAAAATCCGCCTCCTCATATTGCCGCCTGGTTCTGTGTCGATCAAACCTGATGCAAAGAAATGTGATCTAAAACAAAAGCTACTGCTCCCTAATTTCATTTACTCGCCTTATAAATGTCTTTTTGCAAATTTCAATGTTTCGTCTTTTAAATTAAAAAGCCTATAGTTTTCATTCTAATAAATATCATATTATCAACAGTGCTGTGAGGGGCAGGTTGAAAAAATGTACAAAAAGAGTTTGCTACCACACAGACGCGCGACGGACTTTGCTGCTCCATCTGTAGTTGTAGGTGATATAGATATTGAGGAATTAGAAGCTCTTGACGTTCTTGGCATGAAGATTCAATGTGATGTCCGATGGACATGAAGTATTCGAGTGTCTAGGCTTCCTCAAACGGTGCAAGAAGTATTTCCCCCCATCCGATCTCCTAAATATCTATACCACTTATGTATATCCGACCGAAAACCAAATACAACTCTCATGTATGGGCCGGTGCTTCAATGCCTATTTTGGAGTTACTCCACCGCGTACAGGAGAGGGCGAAGGTGCTCAACCAAGTTAGAACCAAGTTTGCTCTACTCTTACTTTACAATTAAAAGGATTTACCAAATTAGAGCCTTAATTGAAATCAATTTACCATATAAACATTCAATTAATAAATTGAGCAATTAGTACTTAATTACACGATAAAATAAAATTGATTCACAATGCTACTCAGGTGAAGTGTGTTTAGTGAGCAGAAAATTCTGTATAATGAACACATTAAATGTAATAAATCAACAACTTACAGCAACAATAGCACGATTATATAAAATGGATAACAAATCTTATTGTCACTAATTTAGCTATCTCTTTAATATTGTCGGATCATGAAATCAATTTTAGCATCAAATACTAATTGAGTAAGCTAAATTGCTTATGTGTGAACACCAAATTTTATAACTAAATTTAAATCGTTCAATAAAGGCGCATATGTGAACATACTATTAGCCAGTCCTTAGCACAGCATTGAAAGCAAGTATTTATTATTACTACATAGAATACCTAAAGATATTTAGAAAAAAAATATTTGCTAGACATAAGTCACAACTTCTGCAGTCAGTTACAGCAAGCCAGCAGATAGCAAGTTAATTAAGTAATATTAACAACATATTAGCGGAAATCACTCTTCGTTGCATATCTGCAATTTTTGTACACTTAGTATGATTTTCTGCCACAAAGCGTGAGTGTCTTTTTTAAGCGCTTAGCAAATTTATGGCAGAATTGCATAAAGTAACTTTGCCGCATGCAATAAGCGAAGCCGCAGCCAGTTTATGAACGCCATCGGCACCTCTAAAATGTTTACGCAAAGAAAGTATTTGGTGTGTGCATAAACTTTCTAAAAACTATTGTCAATTAATGGAGATTTGTTCAATATTTTGTTCTTACTATTTTAGCCACAACATTTTAACAGTCTTAGCTTCAATTTTAAGTCCTCACAGGCAGTTGTTGAGACGGTTCTACCGCCGTAAAACTTTGTAAGCTTTGCTTTGATTTTAAAAATAAAATGCTATACACAGCTGTTTTAGCATTGTAAGTTACCAATCTGCAATGATTTTTGTCATAGCATATTTGCTTCAGTGTAGCAAATTTTAGTTTCATACATTTTGTTGTTATGGTCTTGCAAAATGTAGCATATTTGCTAGACTTGCCACATGCAAGGGTTGTTTACAAGCAAGAGTGAGTTCCCTTATTATTATCCTGCCTTGCACAGAAACAAAGCTATAGAGGCATTGTTGATACAGAATATGCTACATTTCATTCAACTACTTGAAGAATTGAACTTTTCTACTCGTATTTTGTAAGTAAAATTATTAACAAAAAAAAATATTTTATTGTTAAGGCCTGGCATGGCAACATCCAAACAAATTTATGAATTTTATTTACGTGAGTGTATTTTCGAGTGTACATTGCACAGTCCTCGTTGACTGTTACATTTTTCAAGCAATAGAAATAATAAAATGATCAAAAATTTATGAAAATTTATAAAAACTAATTTTAGGCCATGTACCAAGCAGAAATAAGAAGAACTGCTTAGACATTTTCGGGTTTAAATCGTTTCACTTTCAATTTTCACCATTAATTTTTTTTTTAAATTTAATATACATTATTTTCTGTACTGTCGTACAAGTCCATAATTTACAGCACAATCAAGTAATTACTGTACGGTTGACAACATGGGGTTATTTGTATAGAGGTAACACATGTACGTATGTCCGAATATACAAATTATTAACCGTAAGTAAGTAAAACACATGATATTCCATATGGACATCACATTTGACATTTTGTATGACTTGTAAATGTATTGTGAACATAACTTAACTGAGATAAAACTAATGTACCCAAAGAAATTTTTCATTCAGAATTTTTGGAAGTTGGGCCTTCAAAAAAAACAAAAAGGAAGAAGACATAATCGTGTTTAAAAGAAAAACATGTAGTCAATACAGCCCGGACCGCAATAACGAATCGATTGATACTTAAGTTACTAAAATAATATAAATTATTTAGGCGCTACGATAAATCAGGAAGATGATTTTTGTGCGAAAAACAACTAAAAAGGTTTCCAAATCGTCCAATATAACTCTTATGATAATTTTTTTTAAACGCCTTTTTTTTCTTTTATACATAATGATTTCAAATATATGTATTGCCACTTTCAGCAATGTCTTTTGAATTTTTTCTGTGTTTTGGTTTTAATAAAATTTAATGATGATGATGATGATGATCTTTCTTGCAAGTATGAGACATGGCATAGTTAATGGCCTTCTGTATAGCTTCTGGTATCGGTGGAGTTTGCGAAAAATCGTAGTTGATATCGACATAATTTTTTTTGCCTGCAGGTGAAAGCCACTCGAAGTAACCATGTATGTTGCATTGTGCATCACCAAAGTCAACTGGAGAATTGTGATTATTAGTTCCAACGGAGTCAGAACCATCTTTTCTTGGACTGAATTTTTCGAGGATAGTCTTGGCATGAATATCTACGCCAATAGCGGCAGCGCAAACGATCACAGCGGCCAAAATTAACTATAGGAATATAAAGAGTATTTTCAGGTGAGTTTATTAGTTTTTTTTTTTGTTTTTGAATTTCAATTATTCTTTAACTTACAATTTTAAACATTTTCTTTATTACGGGTTTATGAAAACTTGGTTAACTGTGTTAATTATAAAATATCTTTTGCTTTTATACAATTTTACATTTGATCATCTATTAATTCCTTTCTTTGTTATTGCAGTAACTTCAAAAAAGATTGATAATTTTTGTTTGTTTGCAATTGAAGGCAACACTCTTATCAGTGGTAATTTTTATTAGCTTTAATCTTTTGTTTTACTCGTGCATTGATGCAAGTGCTAAGAGAAGGATTTGTGGGATTTAAAATGTGTTTGTCGAAAAAATGTCATATTCAAACATCAAGTTCCATTTAAATGTTATAATTTTTTGATTTAATAATATTGATTAGTTATTAAAATTACAAAAAAAAGTTGTTGTACTAAAATTTTAGTACAAACATTTTTTGGCACAACATTTTTTACGAATTTAATTTAAGAAAAGTTTTTTATATAAAAAATGTACGATAATTAATATTCTAATCAACCTCTAAAAATTGAGCAATTTAGTAAACCTTACATACGTTAAGGTTTTAATTGATAACAATTATTTTTTTGTAGGAGAAAAAAATATATTTGATCTATTGGCAGTCACGTGAAAAAAATTGATAAAAAATTATATAAAAACTGCCTCAGAAATGAGATGCTAAGTAAGAACAAAACGTAGATAAGAAGAACCACAAAATTGTATGCAGCTAAAACAACGTATGTCATCTCAGGTAGTTTTTATTGAACAAAAATAATACTAATGGAATTAATGATGCAGTAAATCTGCAATGCACAAAATCTAAAATTTATTCTCAATTATGGGAGATCAAAACAACGTATGTGCGTGCGTCTTTTCTACAAGAAAAAAACTTATTCATTCACCTAATTTTTCTCAACACAGTATAGTGGTGAATAAAAGTTAATATCCGCGTTTGTTAAAACGGCACAATTTTATTTAAGATAAAAAGCAGTAAATTTTTTTCGAGTTCTTTGACATGGTTGATAAAATATTTTGATAGAACGAAATATTTCTTTATATTTGAGTGTGTTGCTTATGAGTCATTCTGTATGAAATCAAAACGCTAACATAAAAACATTTATTTTACCACTTTGATGCAATTTGGTACGAAGGTAGCCTTAATAAAGGTGATTTAAGAAAACAAATATCTCAGACGGTCTCAAAACCATAGCTATGTAAAGTCTCCCGAAATCTGCCCAAAAGAAGTAACCGACACATTTTGAATGTGAAATAATAATAATAATTTCATGAAACATCATTTTTTAATTTAACTATGAACCCACTTGGCTTCTATGTTGAAATTTTTTTAATCCCGTAGCAAAAGTAAAAACTACTTTTCGTGGAAATCAAGGTGCTTCGTGTATTTCAATATGCTCTGGCTGAGATTGAACTCTGAATATCCGATCTCAGAAACGAAATATTCGATCACGAATTCACATCAACATGCAGAAGGTGATGAACTAGGAAACTTTAACGATGAATTCAGCTTCCAGCTGGCAGACTGAAAGATATGGCTTGTCGTAACTGAGTGCACTGTCAGAAGTTCTGCCTTATGTCTTCTCTTAGTGGTAGTCGGAAACATGTTCCTGTCTCTGCAAGGAGTCTGACTAAATAAGTTGAGTGGAGAGAAGTTAACACATTCTTCTAAAAAAATCCCTAATTCACGGTGGAAGAGCTTGCCCCTGGGATGTATGGCCAATAGGATGGCTTGGTCTCAAGTATGACCATTCTAGATACCAGTCGATTTCCAGTTTTAATACGGATATACCCGTGCGTATGGAGCTCTGCGTTTCTCCACTACAGGCATAAATCAGGAAGCCTCGCAAAAAGCGAAGGGGTTAATCTCAGAAGAAACTTTGGTTTTAATAAGAGAAGTACAACTAAGGCGTTGGAACGTGAGATTCTGATAGGAATATAAAATTTAGACTTGCCAAAAAGTGGAGAAGTTAATCTCTGTAGGAACTAGGGTGTTTATTGGCCAATGAAGAAATTCTAAAGAGATGGACAGGAAAACCTTGCAATGAGTGGACGGACTAGCCTCCAAATATACTCCTAAGGAAGAGGCTGAGACGGTATTGCACATTATGTGTGTATGTCCAGGCCTAGGACCACTAGCAGACACTTGTTAAATCTGGGAGATAAGCCTTAATCAAATACTAGCAATTGCAAAAGACATCGTGATGAGGAGGAGTGCCGACATTCTGAAGTCACTATAGTTGAAAGTAAAGGCTAGGGTTAGCATAAGACTCAATTAAAGTAAGGTAGTCGAGAATTACAAATTGGTTGGCTGAAATTAATTCGAGGAACGAAGGGGTCGAAAAAGGACCCTTAAAGTGAGCGATCTTCTTCGATATCTTTCCTACATGAAATTATAATAACGGTGAATTCGAATAGTTATCTCGTGATGGTGACCATGTTGGCATTAAATATATTGCTGATTAATATAGCAACCTTCACGTTAGCAGCTGGTTGCCTAGCCAACAACCGATACCAGAAGCCATCTTGAAAGGCATTGAATATATCACGGCTCATAGTCTATCGTAGACATATCAATATAGAATTTATTCAAATTATGGATTTTCTTAAACCTTTTTTTATTTAAATTTTTTTTATATTTAAACGAAACCCCGAAATTTTGATTTAAAACGTTTATCCTCACAAAAAAGTTGACAAAAAGGAAAAAAATAATTGTAGAAAATAATTTATTCAAATTGAATTACTTAATTTCTTCACACTACAAAAATAAACACAGTGATATTTAAACCTCTGCAAGTGGAACACAAGTAATGGAGAAAGCTTATCGTCTCGTATAGAGCGTAAGTTTTCAAGCTTAAAAGTTTGTTGTTGTTGTAGATCTGTACAGTGACAGATATAAGGTTTGAGGGAGCTCCTTTAGATGAACGTACGACCTAACACCGAAGTCTGAGTTTACAGAACGTAAGAGGGCAGATTAAGCAGTAGAAGATAAGTCAAATTTTAATGAGAAACTTGTTCTAGGAAAACGATAAATAGATATTAAAAGACTTAGTAACGTAAGAAAAAAAAATTATCAATATCAATTGGTTTTGTTTATTTATAAATTGAATTCGAAGTTTCAATTAAAGTCTTGTTTTATTTAAGTTCTCTACGGGTGCTGGGATGTGTTCTGAAACTGAACAGATGTGCCTCGTTGAATGAGGTGACGTTGATGTGGGTTAAGGGACACATAGGCACAGCTGGGAATGAAGCAGCAGACGAACTAGCAAAAAGCGGATCTGATGTGGATTTCTGTGGACCAGAACCCAGGGTCGCCCTGGGGAATGGCCTAGTGCGAGCTAAAGTTCTTCAATGGGTAAACTCATACACCTGAATAGGTGGAGGGAGAATACCACATGTAGACAGGCTAGAATGGTGCTCAAAGAGCCCCTCGGCAGGAAGGCCAGCAAGGTACTCGGGTATAATAGGGCTACTTTAAGCTGGATCACTGCGTTAGTGATAGGACATGGAAACTTCAAGTACCATCTGGCTAAGATGAAAGTCGTAGAAGATGATACTTGCAGACTATGCCTGGAAGAGGCTGAGACGGTAGCGCACATTGTGTGTGAATGTCCAGCACTGGCTAGCATAAGGCTTAAGACCACGGGCAGACACTTGTTAGATGTGAATGCCATGCGGGAACTAAGCCTTAGACAAATGCTAGCAATTACAAAAGACTCCGTGATGAGGAAGAGTGTCGACAGTTACCAGTCGACAGTCTGAAATCACTTTAGTCAAGAGTAAAGGCTAGGGCTAGCACGAGACTCAATTGAAAGTAAGGTAGCTGTGATTACGGATCAGTTCCCTGAAATCAATTTTAAGAGCAAAATGGGGGTCGAAAAGGACCCAGAAAGTAAGTAGTCTGCTTCGATATCCCCCCATACATTAATAATAATAATAATAAGTTCTCTACGTCATTTATACTTAAAGAAGTTGAATATAATTAATATGTCGGCTTAATTGCAAAATGTCCTGAGGAGGATAAACTGGTGGGTGGAGAAATGATCACGTGGGTTTGTGGTCGTAGAAGAAAGTTTTCCGTTTACATCAGCCTTTCAACATTGTGTGGTTGTAATTAAATTTTAGAGTCATAAGTTTCGGTTTGTTTTTCTTTATTTTGATGTTGGAATACGCGGCTAGCGGGAAGGGTTGAAACCGCCTGAATAAATTCCAGCTAGTCGAAAACCCCGCTAGACCAACCGGTTCGTAAGAGTGTTTTATAAATTATATTCTAAAATTTTCATAAATTAATGAAACTATTAACAGTAAATGCATTACAAACAATCGAATCATATTCGGAATTATTTTAATTTTAAAAGTTTTAAAGCAATATTCATACAAACAGGTGCCGCTATATCACAGAGTCAGAATAAAATTTCTATTAAAAATTTGTAGAATAAACCTCTTATAACTTAAAAATATTTTCAATAATATGGATTTTAATATTGAGTAGTTTGTTATTCATTAACTGTTTAGCAAAAACCACTGATACGCTTCTACAGAAGAAGTAACTACAAAAACGAAAACAGAATTGCACGGCACAGAAAGGCTGTAGAAGTCAAGACTAAGGAGGCCTTAATGGCCTCCTTATGCGTTTAACATAAAGACTAGCTTATTCCGTAACAGTCGATTTTGTGAATTGTATGAATATATTAGTTTATTTCTTGGGAAAATTAGCTCCTTCAAATTATGCTAACTCTACTTCGTTGCCAGATTTTGACAAAATCTATTCAATATCCCGTAGTACTTTGTGGTGCAACTATGGTGTCTTTCTTTGATATGGAATTTAAATCTTGTTAATTTCAAAGCTACAAGATTTCGGAGTTATATAATATATGATATGACAATAAACTAAATTATTGTCCACAAGGAGGTGGTTTTTGTGCATAAAAAATAAAAAGATTAACTTTCCTAGTTTCGAAATGGTCTACTTTATTACGGTTGATAATTTCTTTTAACGTCAGTTTAGTCTCTTTTATAAAAAATAATTCCAAACAAATTTCGATTGTTTAAAAGCTCTTTATTGCCAGTTTAAGCAATATCTAGTATTTTTTCTTTGTTTTGCTTTTAATAAAATTTAATAATGCAAGTCCTCCTAGGAAGGATGTGCCAGGATAAAGGCAAGAGCGTTCTGGATGGCTGTTAATATTGATGGTGGGGTGGGTAAAGACTCGCCTTCAGGTAAATTTTTCGCAAGGTTACCATTCACGTTGACTTGTTCATCAGCGGGTGCGGAGCGGACAACCGAATCAAAGCCATTTTCTCCAATATCGAATTCTTGGAGCATCGTCTCGGCATGAATATCTTCGCCAATAGCGGCAGCGCAAGCGATCACAGTGGCCAAAATTAACTATAGGAATATAAAGAGTATTTTCAGGTGAGTTTATTATGTTTTTTTTTTTTTTTTTTTTCAATTTTTTCTTTAACTTACAATTTTAAACATTTTTCTTATTACGGGTTTATGAAAACTTGGTTAACTGTGCTAATTATAAAATATCTTTTGCTTTTATACAATTTTACATTTGATGGTCTCTTAATTCCTTTCTTTGTTGCTGCAGTAACTTCAAGCAAGATTGATAATTTTTTTTTTTTTTTGTTTGCAAATCATCCAGAATTTTATGTTGGATTTGGCAACCTAACATTCTTTTATTGGGTGATTTTTTGTTGTTGCTCGTGATATGTGAAAATGCCGAAAACGCTAAGTAGGGTTTGTCATTTCATATACTAAGAAACGAACAACACTAGCAAGTCAATGAATTTTACTATCAAAATTCGTGCTGTGTCAGAAATGTGTTTTCTATCGAAAAATTATATTCAGCTACGAAGTAACTTTTTAGCTCAAGGGGTTCGTCAACAAGCAGAATTTCCGCATTTGATGTGAAGAGCACCTAGAAACAGTTCAAGAGCTGCAAATGCACCCCGAAAGGTGGTGCGGAGCTACCGTGGGATGATTACCGATCTTTTTTGTTGCCAGAAGTGAAAGAAATGGATTTGTTTGCCATGTGGCGTCAACATAGCAATGCCACATGCCCCAAGGCACGTGATCTCATGGACCTATTGAGCAATCAATCTCACGTTTTAGAGTAGTCTATTGATCACCAAGATTATGGATCAAACCAGCCTTAATTACAGGCCCTGGGAGACAATGCTGGTAGGAGTATGCCAGAATTAGAGCTCATGAAAGGACTACCCACGGCATAGCCGCAGGCAACATTTTCATAAAACAATCTTTAAAAAGTAAATGGTAGGCACTCAAATAAATATTTCTTTCCCTTTGGAAATTGTGTGTGTTTTTTTCAATTTTTTAAATCTCAACGGTTGAAAAATCACCCGTTATATTTATTTGATTGTTTATTTTTGGATTATCATGAAATGCATAGAGTATTTTGATCTCTGGTATTTTTATTGTTTTGTGCATTAATGCAGGTGCAAAGAAAATCAAAATTTGGTAAATTTTTTTTTTTATTTTTTGTGATAAAATTTCAGTGTTTTATTAAATATTGTATTGTTCTGTATTTTTCGATGTTAGGGCGAATTTTTCGAATTTGTGGTGAATTTAAAATTTCCCACTTTTGGCAACATTTTGTTGCAGGTTCATTTTTTTTAAATTTGTACTTTTTTGGAGAATTGTTTTATTTTAGTAATTAAAAATTTTTTAAGTACAGTTTGGTTTTGTGTTGAATTTTTGAAATGTGGTGAATTTCCAGATTATCAGTCATGTGATGACAATCGATAATCGCCTAATATTTGCGATTGTGACTTGAACTCGAAAAAGGGGTTTGATGGAAATCGCAAACGCAAGAAATTTGGCGACTTCAAATCGCAAGAGCAATCTCACGTGAACTGTTGTATTTTGCCTGAACCAAACACTAAAGAAACAAATAAATGATGAATAAAATAAACTTGATATGTTTTTCTTTATTTTGAATCAAAACTAACAATATTTTTTTCTTTTTTACCAATTCTTATTAAAAATATGAAATTTAAAAAATGCATTAAGATTTTGTTAAATTTGTCTTCTGACGATTTGACGATTTCAACAAACAGCTGATCTAAATGATCTTCGAAAAATATGTGCTACTAATGCTGTTAATAATGTCGTGAAAGTAATTGGTTGTTTTTATTTTTATCTAAATACAAAAATGAAAAATTTTAAAAATCGAAAATCTGGCGATTTGCAACTCACATGCGATTTGACAATCGCGTGAGTGTCATCACATGCCTATATGATTCACTTTCGTCCATTTTTTATTTTTTGTGATTTTTAAATATTTTTTGGTAACTTCTTTTAACTTTTTCTTTTTTGATGTAATTTGATTTTTTATTCGGGTGTATGAGTTCTGTAGCGAGATTTTAGGGGGAATTTGGTGAGAATTTCAAAAATGAAAATTGTATGCGGCTTGTGTATAACTGTGTTCGCGTGTGAGTGAAAATACCAAAAACAAAAAAAAAAAAAATTCCCATATCTCGAAAATTCGCCAAAAATTCTGATCAAGTGGTCCAAGCTTCAGGCAGTCAACGGTTGACTGTTTATTACAACAAATCAAATACTTCCAAATAGAAGTTAGCCAATAGTTAATTTCTTGTAAATAGACAAATCAGGATTTTTAGAGCTTGAAAATTTGTTCAGGAATATCTGCTTGAAAAAAAGCACCAACTATTCTACGGAGACAACATTTTAAATTAACAACAACAACAAGCAATTATTTTCTTATGGAATTTATTGGCAGTTTAAAGCATTTATCTTTTATTCTCTTCATAAAATGTTCTACTTGTGATGTTCATCTTTTTGGCCATGAGCTGCATTGTAAGCAATAGATTTCAAAATGGCTTCGGGAATAGGATGAGGAGTAGGTACCACATCACCGCTGGGTTGATAGCCATGTTCATCAGCCACATAGGTAACCTTAATGTGTTCGCCTTCAGGTGAAATCCATTCAAAGTCACCATGAATATTGCCATGTTCATCGCCAGAAGCTACTTGATGAATGTGATTGCTGATATCCAAGGCAGTTTCGAAACCATCAGCTCTGACATCCGACTTGAGATTGGTGACTTCAGCATGAACATCATCACTAGAAACGGGCGCAGCACTAACATAGGCCACAAAGGCAGCGATGAGGATCTGTATAATTAAATAATTTTTGCTTAATATTTTGCTTTTTTAAAAAGGAGCTCTTTGCAGGCACTTACAAATTTGAACATTTTGTTTGATTAATTAAGTTTAATTTGCTCAACTGTGCCAAATACTAAAATGTTTAGGCTTTTTATACAAAAATTTTGTTATAAATTTTATTTTTAATTGTAATGATCAAATTCAATTAAAATATATTTCAAATATTTTAATATATTTTTGATCAATATTTGCTCGTAAGCTGGGAGTTTAATACTTTTTTTACTTATAGAAAGTTCCATTTATTTATGGGTTTAATAAAAAAAAAATATATTTGAATATTTAGTATTAAAGCTGGTTGGTAAGATCATACGAGGGTGTTTCCAGAATTATTCGAACGGATATGTAAATTAAATAGACAAATAAATAGACAAATTCAAATGAATCTCTTTGTTCGGTTAAATGATTTTCTTAATTATGGAAAGCTTTAGCCAAAACCCACGCAAAAGCCAAGCTGAACTATATTCCAGATGCCGTTACAGCTTCTCTTTCAATAATAAAATGTACCAATATTTAAGTAATGAATTGTTAATAAAGCTGCATGGAGATGAGAAACAAATCCAAAAGAAATACATTGAATGGCTGCCTCAAATAAAGAAAAAAATAAAGGTGTAGAAACAAATGCAAGAAGCCTGTCCAAAAAGTAGAGTACCGTTCCTGTTTTGTCAAGGAGCCTGGCTAAATAAGTCAAGTGGAGAGAAGTCAATACTCCCTAACATACGTTGGAACAGCACACGCCAGATATGCGAGGTCAGGAGGGTGCTTGGCCTCTAGTATGCGAACTCGGGATACCAGTTGATCTCCAGTTTTGAAACAGACTTACGCGTGCATGTGGAGCTCTGTGTGGGTGGGCATCTTTTTCTCCAACATGGGGATGAATCAGGAACAAGCCAGTCTTGAGAGGTACTTGTAAGAAGTTGGACCGTAAGATACCGGTAGGGATGGGCAATGAATACTCGCAAGAGTTGAAGAGGTTAATCTCTGCAGAAATCCGGTGTTTATAGAAAAATGGGAGAACTCCAAAGAGAAAGTCAAGAAAACCTCGCAAGGGGTGGACGTGTTAGTCTCAAACGATACCCTTGAGAAAGACGCTGTATGTCCAACACTGGATCGTATAAGTCTTAGGACCACGGGCAAACACTTCTTAAATGTGAATGCCATGGAGGTCCTAAGCCTTAGACAAATGATAGCAATTAAAAGAGACTTTGTGATGTGGAACAAGGTCGACTTTGCCAGTCGAAAGTTCTAAATCACTACAGTCAAGAGTATAAATGAGTGTTAGGACGAAACTCGAATGAGAGTTAGGTAGTAGTAAATTGTAAGTCGGTTGCTTGAAATCAATTCGAGGAAAGAAGGTAGTCGAAAGTGGACCCATAAAGTTAAAACGGTCTGCTTCGATATCCCCCTACATTAAAAAAATGTTTGAACTATTGACTAACCAGCACTTCGTACTTCAAGTGAACAAGTAATGAAAGATGTAGATCCAAATGCAAGAAATCGATTAAAAAAAGAGAACCGTTTTTTATGCGGGGAAAGTAATGGCGTGTGTTATTTAGTAGGCAACGTCAATCAATGAAGATTAGTAAAAGTTTGTTAAACGTTGCATTAAAAGGTTTAATAAATGTTTTTTGCTTGATTCCTTGCGAATTAGGTTAACTCTGGTGCCACCCTCGTAGCTGTTATGTAAGAGAAATTTAACTCATATGAGAGGCTGATAATTTTTATGAAATCTTCTACTGCCTCTGATCTAATTTCATAAAATAGAACAAGTTTTTTTTTTGTTGTATTTTCTGGTTCTGAATTTTTTGCAATCAATGTAAAATTCACTAAACAAAATATTTTTTGGCGAAAAAATATAAAATTTTACTACAACAACCACAGTTTGATACAAAAATAATTAAAAATATGCATATTAATTGATTTGAAATGAACAATAATTTTGTATAAATACCCTTCACGATTTAGCAATTACTACAGTTCAACTAAGAAAACAAAACAAAATGTTCAAATTCGTAAGTTGTAAAAATAAGAGAAAATTCTTATATTTTTTCAAAAAGAAAAGAAAAAAATACTAAGCAAAAATTATTTAATTATACAGATCCTCATCGCTGCCTTTGTGGCCTATGTTAGTGCCGTGCCCGTTTCTACCGATGATGTTCATGCTGAAGTCACCAATCTCAAGTCGGATGTCAGAGCTGATGGTTTCGAAACTGCCTTGGATATCAGCAATCACATTCATCAAGTAGCTTCTGGCGATGAACATGGCAATATTCATGGTGACTTTGAATGGGTGTCACCTGAAGGCGAACACATTAAGGTTACCTATGTGGCTGATGAACATGGCTATCAACCCAGCGGTGCTGTGATACCTACTCCTCATCCTATTCCCGAAGCCATTTTGAAATCTATTGCTTACAATGCAGCTCATGGCCAAAAAGATGAACATCACAAATAAGTTTTTTTATAATGAATTTATCTAAAACTGAAGCAGACCGGCAATAAATTGCGCTAAAAAAGAGTATTTTTAAAGTTTTATTTGGAGGGATTCTTTTTCAGAGAATTGTAGGTTAAACGATTGAAAAACTCATGCTTGGCAAAATAATCAAGTTCAAGGTGTCAACATTTTACAATCGAAATATTTGTTCCTACTCTTCTTTATTCGGTTCAACGTGCCTCTTGTAAAGGCTTAGTATTGGCCCAGCCCTGGGGCTTAACTGTTTTCGCAAGCTCGAGTTCTAGATTTTATGTTTAATAACAAACTTTTAAGTTGCCAAATTTTCGAAATAATTTTTATACATATTTAAATATTTAAAAAAGTACGATTTCAATTTCAAAAATATCTATTTTAAAACCCTTACACACAAAACTCCGAACAAATCAGTAAAGAAATATTTATTTGCCTTATGACGAGTTCTCGAAGTCTTCCATTGAAAAGAATATATTATAATGTCATCTAAATTTTCAAAATTTAACTAAACAGAAAAGAGAAGACTTCAGTTACACAAAGAAATATGTATATGTTGCTTAATTTGTGGAAAATATTCGATAACACTGTTCTGCAGAAAAAATGTCATTGCCTCCTTTGAATAAAAACTATATATAATAATTTCTGAATAATTCCGAAGCTGTCGAACATATAAAAAATGTTTAGATAACTGGAAGGTAATTTTATTCGGCATCTTCTATGATGCAATAAACCTAGTGAAGACTTCATTGCAGAACAGTGTTATTAAATTTTGGTTAGGCAATTTCCTGTCTCAAATGGCATCTAAAATACGTTAAATGCGACGAAATTTTAGTTTAAGATAGAATTAGTGCAACAAAATTATTTTTTATGCGAAAATGAAAAAATATCTTTTATAATACGATCGACATTTCGAACAGTGTTGTCAAACATTTTTCACAAATTAAGCAACATATACATATTTCTTTGTGGAACTGAAGTTTACACTTTTCTGTTTAGTAAAATGTTGAAACTTTCGATGAGATAAAAACATATTCTCTTTAATGGAAGGCTTCCAGAATTCGTCACAAAGCAAAAAAAAAAAATATTTTTTTTTATTAATTTTTTTTAAAGTCTCGGGAGTTTGGGATTCAAAATAGATGTTTTGCCAAATTTCGAAATTGAAATCGTATTTTTTTGAAATATTTTAATATGTACGAAAAATCAAAATGTCGAAAACGGTATTAACTTCGAAAGCCTGTTATTTTACATAAAAACTAGAAGAACTTGAGTTGGCGAAAACAGTAAAGGAGCATACAAGCCATAGAAAACTATACAGGCACAAGGCATAAGCAGATGTGGCGACAAATATTACTTAGCAATTATAGAATATATGTTTGTTTTACTTAATTTTACAATTTAATACCTCAAAAAAAAATACCCGTTATATATTTTAAAGGTTTCTTTTAAAGCATTAAAATGCAGACAAAATTATTCCGATGGAAAAATATGATGCCTTGCACTTGATTATCATTTCGAAATCATTTCGCTTTTGTATGAGTATTCGAAACTTTTTGTTAACATTTTTCAATCGTTTAACCTACAATTCTCTGAAAAAGAATCTCTCTAAATAAAACTTTAAAAATACTCTTTTTTAGCGCAATTTATTGCCGGTCTGCTTCAGTTTTGGATAAATTCATTATAAAAAAACTTATTTGTGATGTTCATCTTTTTGGCCATGAGCTGCATTGTAAGCAATAGATTTCAAAATGGCTTCGGGAATAGGATGAGGAGTAGGTATCACAGCACCGCTGGGTTGATAGCCATGTTCATCAGCCACATAGGTAACCTTAATGTGTTCGCCTTCAGGTGACACCCATTCGAAATCGCCATGAATATTGCCATGTTCATCGCCAGAAGCTGCTTGGTGAATGTGATTGCTGGTATCCAAAGCAGTTTCGAAACCATCAGCTCTGACATCTGACTTGAGATTGGTGACTTCAGCATGAACATCATCGGTAGAAACGGGCACGGCACTAACATAGGCCACAAAGGCAGCGATGAGGATCTGTTTAATTAAATAATTTTTGCTTAGTATTTTTGTCTTTTCTTTTTGAAAAAATATAAGAATTTTCTCTTATTTTTACAACTTACGAATTTGAACATTTTGTTTTGTTTTCTTAGTTGAACTGTAGTAATTGCTAAATCGTGAAGGGTATTTATACAAAATTATTGTTCATTTCAAATCAATTAATATGCATATTTTTAATTATTTTTGTATCAAACTGTGGTTGTTGTAGTAAAATTTTATATTTTTTCGCCAACAAAATATTTTGTTTAGTCAATTTTACATTGATTGCAAAAAATTCAGAACCAGAAAATACAACACAAAAAAACTTGTTCTATTTGATGAAATTAGATCAGAAGCAGTAGAAGATTTTATAAAGATTGTCAACCTCCCATATGAGTATAATTTCTCTTACATAACAGCTACGAGGGTGGCAACAAAACCAAACAAAAATTAAGCTTTTTAGTGCATTTTTTAATAAACTTTTACTAATCTTTGCTGATATGAGTTTCGTGCTCATAAACATACGCGATTACATTGTCCGCATAATACGAGTATTATTAATGCCCGCAAACTTTTTTTTACCCCCTTCTTTTCACGAGTTAATTTCAGGCAATCTCCTGTGACAGGTGTCATCTAAAACACTTTCAATGCGAAGAAATTTTAGTTTAAGCAGACACATATTTTTTATGCAAAAATGAAAATCAATAACTTTTATAGTAAGTTCGAAATTTCGAACTTAATTTCGAATTTAACTAGAATGTCAATTTTAAATTTTTGGATAACACAATTGTAGTGTTATACAAAAAGATTAATAGTGTCTAGATTTTATAAAATGTTCGAAAATTCGAATTTAATTTCGAAATTTTTTAAAAGGTCTTTTTTATGATTCCAATAGTTAGAAAAAGTTTAAAAAAATTCTTTAAGTATTCCAATACATATACGTAATTCTGATGAAAGTTTATGTTGTCAACCAAAACCAAGGGCTCTCATCCGCCACTGCTTGAGTGTTGGGAATACTCTAGTGTTTAATTTCACAAGTTTACAAATTCAGTTCAAGTTTTGGACGGGAGCAACTGAAAGTTGTCTTCTTATAACTTTAGGCTGCTTAATTCAATTTTGCACTTGACTTGCTGAAATCAGGTCTAGTTTTTGAGTTATCTCATTATGTAAAAGAGGAAGCAGTGTCACGAAATTACTCTTCAGTTAAATAAAAATTACGAAATTCAAAAACAATATTATTTTTAAGCCGTGCCAATATTGTTTTTCAATCTGCTTAGTAGTTTTACTTGTGCCAATCGAGAATCCTTTTAAAAATGTTTTTGTTCTATTCGCCCTATTTCTATTACCATATACTCGTGCATATATTCCAAATGAAACAAGCCCTATTTAATTAAAATCGGTGCACAACTTTTAATTTCATTCACATTTTTTCACAATTAAGTCAAGATATCTTGACGGAACGTATTTCCGTCAAGTCTTCTCAAGTTTTGTTTGGAGATAAACCGGTACTGTCAGTTTTCGTTCTGAGAAGTTTGTGTTTTATTGTTTGTCATGTAAGCCGGTGGTAGGTGAACCTCTTTTATTACGTAGCCATCTATCAGGTGTGAAGAGGTAGCTAGTAAAGTTCGTGGTTCGGGTGTTTTTTGTAGGGGTTGCTAGGCATTGTATTGCTTCAGAATTGTTGTTTGCGGATAACAGGTACATTTTACATGCAGAGTTTTTTAATTCATTTACCACGTAATCATCTGCCAGGTGGGACCAGGTAAAGCTGGTAGGTAGGGGGTTTTTTTTTATAGGTAAACGTTTGTGATTACTTTTATATTGCTATGTATTGCTTCAGAATTGGTGATTGCGGATGGTAAAAGTAAAAGATTATGCATTTGTTTAATATTTTTGTATTGTGTTTTTATTGTTTTGTTGCTTTGTCTATCTTGTTTGTTATTTTTGTTGTGTGTTTTTTAGATTATGCGCTGTATGTGTAGTACCTGTATCGTTTTTCTAATGTGCTCTGGATTACATTTGTTGTTGAACTTGTGATTGGCGAAGTTAGACTGTGTGGTCTCGGGCTCAAATTTCAGCAGCCCTTAACTTTCAGTTGCTCCTGTAAAAAACCTTGTATACTTGCGTTATCTATTCTTTACTGGGCCCTTTTTACTGGTGAGGATTTTTTTTACAATATTCTTAAAGGCTTTAAGGTCGAAACATTTTTTCATTAAACAACTGTCGAGAGCAGCAGTACTGTTGCGAGCACAATCACTTGCCTTTCGCTACTAAAAAATAAATATTCCGCAGAGTGTATTCTGTAACTGAATTTCGCTCACTCCAAGAACTACGCAGCAGCTTAAAGAGAATTTTTGATCACTGCTAACAAAAAATGATGTAAAATAAATGACAAACCAGTGAAATATTTTGAACTTTAATTTATTTTATTAAACAAAAAACGACAACTTTTTCTGAGGAAGTAGAGAAATAAAATTAAAAACTTAATGTTTTCTAAGGTGATCATCTTCATGAGAAGGATGGGAGCGAATGTATTCAAGTGACTTTAATATGGCAATTGGAATTGGAGGTGGGGTGGGCAAAACGTCACTGCTTGGCTGGTAACCGTTTTCATCAGCGATATATTTAAGAGCAATATGTTCACCTTTGGGAGCCACATATTCAAAATCACCATGAATGTTGCCATGTATATCACCCTCAGCTGCGGTTCTAATATGGTTGCTAGTCTCAAAAGCATATTGGAAGCCATGTTCATGTATATCAGAGTGTAGGGATTTAATTTCAGCATGCGCCTCTTCGCTAGAGCCATGAGATGATGAGCTCTCCAAATGTCCACCATGGGTATATTGAGCTTGAGCGGAAGCAGCGGCTACGAAAGCCAACACAACGATCTGTAAAGATTAAGTGAAGTTTTAGTTTTGAATTGAGTCAAAATAACTTTAAATTTTATTTGTCTCTTTAACGCACAAATTTCAACATCTTGTGATTAGTTGGTGTCTTTAAAACTGACTGATACTTTCTTTGGTAACATTTTGGAATTTATATAGAAATAAGAAATTTGTGAAATGTTACTATTGGTGGCCTATTACTGGTTGAAATTGACATTTAGTTTTCAAATAACATCAAATACCACACAATAATATTTGCATATTAACCCATTCGGGGTTGTCAGTTTTGAGCTGGGAAGTTTTAAAATTAACAGAGAAGTTTTTAATTAAACTGGTTTCGAATGAGTTAAAAAAAGCTTAAGGGAGGGGTCTCACAAACAACTAGTCGGGGACTTATTTTTCCCCGGGGGCGATAATTGTTGAACTTCAAAAATGCTTCTATTTTATACTGAAACGCATCGGAAACTGGTGGAGAATATGCTACCGATAGTAGTACATTAAAATGGTCACAATATTAAGAAGACTCTTTCTCGAGAATAGAATTTCATAAGGGGTTACAAGTTGTGTGGATAGCGTCAGATGTTGTGGGCAAATATACAAATATTCGATGAGTTTTTTTTTATATAAAATTCCATAGTTCCCATAATTTTTGTATTGACTTCAAGAGAGTAATTATTTTAACTGAACGTTCTTAATATTATGACCTCTCAACTGGTTAAAAAAATATTAAATAAAAGCCGATGGTTGTTTCTTATTTTTTTTAATCAAAAGAATTATGAATTCATTAATAAGTTTAAGTTATGAAACTGGTCTAAAACTAAGAAAGAGATGATATTTAATATGCGAAGTGGTTTATATTTAATTTTAATTTAATTCAATTACTTAATTGAACTTTTAGAAAATTACGTAAGTAAATATGTAATTACAAAATTGAATGTGTCATGGAACTCTTTAACATATTTTTAATCAATTTTATCACATTGCCTTAGAGTAAGAATTATTAGAGTAAGAAGGTTGCCTTTTATGTTTCGGAATTTGGCAACTGACAGCTCTATCGGAAAGTTGGACATTTTTGAGGTTATAAGTACTTAGAACCTTTTGGCATACGATCGCTATTTGTGTTGTTTACAGTAACTTAAAAGAATCATCTCGGCCCAAAAATGGAATTAAAGCGTGAACATTTTCGTGCGATTATTTTTTACAACTTTCGACGTGGATTAACTCAGCAACAGTGCATGGATGAATGCATGATTTTTTTTTTTTGGCGATGAAACTCCATCAAGGACCAGGGTTTATCGATGGTATGGTGAATTCAATCGTGGTCGTAGTTCACTCCAAGACTAATTTCGTGAAGGTTATCCAAAATCAGTTGTTGTTCCCAAAACCATCGATGCTGTGCGTGAACTGATATTGCAAGATCGTCATGTGACCTATCGTGAGATTGAGAAAACCTTAGGCATTAGTGGGATCAGCTTACGTTCAATATTGTATAAAAATTTGACTGTCTAAAAAATTTGTTCGCGTTGGATCCCACACAATTTGTCAATCGCTCCAAAAAAAAAGGCTCGTGTCAAAAGGAATGCTCAAAAAATACGATCGCGGTGCTTCGAGACAAGTCTATGACATCGTGACAAGTGACGAATCGTGGATTTACGCGTATGAGCCCGAAAGTAAGAAGCAGTCGACTGTATGGGTGTTTCAAGATGAGCTAAATCCAACAAAAGTTGTGCGCACACAAAACACTTCTAAGCAAATGGCCGCTTTTTTTCGGAAAAACTGGACATGTCGCAACCGTACCATGAATTGGGCCGCACATTGGGCATAAGAGTATTCTAAGAAAAAAAGTAGTCAAAAGGCTGCATCGGACACTTATTGCGGAAGGCGTTATACAAAATGAGTGTATCTTGAACGACATTGAGGGTTCTCTTAAAGACTGCAGAGCAACAGAAGGTGTATACTCAGCTGAGCTGAACTTGTTCTGTCTACGTCTGGGAGAGGAAGCTTTCGTTTACCGGGCAGAATTGCTTGGGTTGGTGCATTCGTTAGATCACCTGCTGGAAAGTCGGGTGCATGAAAGAAAGGTTCTCATTGCATTTGACAATAAGTCGGTTATAAAACGCACGATGCAAGTGAACACGTACTCTAAGCTAGTTACGGAATATGTTCTTAAACTAAACAGATGTGACTCTTTAAACGCGGTAACGTTGATGTTGGTTAATGAAGACATAGGCACAGGTGGGAATGAAACAGCAGATGAACTAGCACAAACTGATTTTCGGTGTGATTTCTGTGTAAACCAGAACCCAAAGTTGCACTAGAAAATGGCCTAGTGCGAGCAAAGTTTTTATAATGGGTAGACTTTTTAAACCTGCAAAGTTGGAGGCAGGCTATCAAATATAGACAGGCTCGAATGATGTTCAAATTGCTTAGTGCTTAGATATAATCGGAATACCTTAAGTTGACTTACTGCGTCAGTGATAGGTCATGGAAACTTTAAGCACCTTCTGGCCAAGATGACAATCCAAGAAGATAATACTTGCAGACTGTGCCTGAACGAAGCTGAGACGGTAGCACACATTAAGTGTGAATGTCCAGCACTGGCTAGCATAAGTCTTAGGATCACGGGCAGATACTTGATAACTGTGAATGCCAGGGTGATCTAGGCCTTGGCAAAAATCTAGCAATTACAAGAGACTCTGTAATGAGGAAGAAGGTCGTCAGTTACTATTCGAAAGTGTGAAATCACTACATTCAAAAATAAAGCCTAGTGTCGGCACGAGACTCGATGAAATCAAGTCGAGGAACGAAGGGGGTCGAGAGACCTATTGAGTTAGTTGTCTGCTTTGATATCAGCCTTACATTAATACCTAACTTGTGACTTTCGAGAAGAATTCACCAATTTGTGATTTATGTAAAAATAACAATCATTACCCTTGATTAAAAAATTTGCCCTTTATTTTTAAATTTGTTAAATTAGCGATTTTTTATATGGGGGATTTTTTTGTTAAATTTGCGGCTTTTTTCCAACCGAATTGTTTTTTATTAAACCAAGATTTAGTGCTGAATATTCCACAAAATAAGCGATTGTTGTAGATTTTAAATATTGTTTGCTGACATTGGATAAAGTTTTGTGAAATATTCTTTATATGCGATTCTATATTTTTTTTCGTCTCAAGTAACGATTTTGAAATGCTTGTTTTTTGAGTAGAACCAAATTTGGGGGCATTCTTCAATATATAAGGTCATAACATTTTCAACTTAAACTCACTGGAGAAAAACTAGTGGCGTTTTCGCTTCTCAAAAAATGTTGCCCTATTAAAGAGGACACCCCTTTTAGAATTTCGTACAGATCATACAGGGCAGTGGCTTTCTGAATTATTGGGAGTAAATTCCAAAAAACACCACCTTTTGTCAGCGTAAACATAATTCGATTATAACAAAAGGGCAAATAATGTTACATTTATCTTAGAAAAGAAAGCACCGTGAAACATGATTAATATATTTATTTGACATTTATTTATAATTGAAATAAATTCTTGAACAAACTTAACACAAAGCAAAACAAAGTTATGTAAGAAATTTAATAAAAAAGATTTTTAGTTTTTATGACCAACATCAACGGCTGCTACGTCATGTGGATGGCTTTCGATGTATTTAAGTGCCTTAATGATGGCCTCCGGAATAGGTGGGGGTGTTGGCAAGACATCGCCTTTGGGTTGATAACCATTTTCATCGGCAACATAGTTCACTTCGATATGTTCACCTTCAGGCGAAACCCATTGGAACTCACCATGGACAATGCCATGTTCATCACCTTCAGCAGAAGTTTTAATATGGTTGCTAGTCTCGAAATTGTAATGGAAGCCATGTTCATGTACATCTGAGTCTAAATGTGTAATTTCAGCATGATATTCGTCACTGGATTTGCCGGCATCGCCGTGACTTTCAACGTGATCATGTTGTTGAGCTGAGGCTGTCGCCAACATGGCGAAGATAACAAACTGTTGTACAAAATATAAGAAGTTTTTCCGAATTTATTTTTTTTACAATTTTAATTTATCAACTTACAAATTTGAACATTTTAGTGTTTGGCTTGATTTGTTTCTTGCGCTGCAAGTGAACTGATGATTTACCTGAAGATTTTTGTAGTTTTTATACTCTGTCGGAAGTTATATTTTTATTTAAGATTTGTCTGAAAATTATTTAATTCTTTTAAGGTAAAAAAAAAAATACATAATCATCTGTTACAACCTTCTAAATGCTTTTATTATATTTTAATGTGTGTTTTTATTTTCGGACGTTTGGACTCCAACGCTATTTTTAGTTTGTGAAAAGGCTAAAAAACTAGTCAAGATACAGTAAAACTAGTCCAAATCTATCATCACACTCTTCTTTGTTTTAATTCATTCACTCCATATGTTTTGTGCAAATTGATATCTTTCAGTTTATTTAAGATTAATTGCTTTTTTTTCATATACTACTGTGGGCAAAAAATAGTAAGACTTTTTAATTTAAATTTCGCGCGGAAATCCATTTGTCGAAATTTTGTACCAAATATCACATCAGAGTCATCATTAGTGTGTAGTATACGCTTGTCTTTCTGAAGTACAACAAGTGCATTCGGCGATTTTTACATTGAGTAAAATTATTCAACAAAGACGTTCCATTAAATTTTGTGTGCGGAATGAAATGTCTGGTGCCGAAACATTCAGAATGTTGCAAAAGACCTTCGGTGATAATTGTATGTCACGACCAAGTGTTTTTGATTGGTACAAATTATTCAAAGAGGGTCGAGAACCCGTTGACCACGAACCACGTCCAGGACGGCCATCAACATCAACTGATGATCAGCACGTCAATAAAATCAAGGAATTGGTGTTCAAGAATCGACGATTAACAGTCAGAGATCTTACTGATATCGTTGGATTATCGGAGGGATCACTGAAAACCATTGTAAGAGATCATTTGAACCTAAGAAAAGTGAAATCGCGAATGGTTCCAAAATCACTCAATTTTCTTGAAAAACAGCCTCACTTTCCGACTACCAAGATGTCATTAAACGTATTATAACTGGCAACTTGGATCTACGCTTACGACCCGGAAACACACGATCAATCGGCCGAATATCGTGCCAAAGGTGAGCCGAAGCCGAAATAACCACGTCAAAGCAAGTCAAAAATCAAGGCCTTGTTGACAGTTTTCTTCGATCATCGAGGTGTGATGCACTCCGAATTCCTTCCGACCGGCCAAACTGTCAACAAGGAATACTATTTGAGTGTTATTCGCCTTTTGTGCGAAGCTATTCGTAAAAAGAGGCCGATATTATGGGCCGACAACTCTTGGTTTTTGAACAACGATAATGCACCGTCGCATTCCGCATTGATCTTCCTTGAGTTTTTCGCCAAAAATTCAATTAATATCGTTCCACAACCATCGTATTCGCCTGATTTAGCTCCGTGTGCCTTCTGGCTGTTCAGCAAACTCAAGCGACCACTCCGGGAAAACCGTTTTGAGTCAATTGAAGACATTAAACGTGAATCGCTACGCGCATTGAAGCCTATTCCGGGAATTGTCTTAAACAACTGTTACGAGGATTGGAAAAAACGTGGTCATAAGTGTATTGCAGAATAAATAAAGAAATTTAAAATTATGAACAAAGTCTTACTATTTTTTGCCCACAGTAGTACAACGAATGTGATGTGATGTCTGTGTATTATTAGAGCTACATATAAATGATTAAATTTGCTGAAATTGACAGCAATTAATGGTTTGTCAAGGAGAAAAGTGCTCTAAAATTTGTATTTGATAGCGCATATAATTTTCCATATAAAAGGCGATAGTTGCAATAAAAATTAATGACTGATCACCATACTGGCCTCTAGCGTTCTATAATATTATTTTGAATTTTTTTTCTTAAAGAAGTATTTCTTGTGGATTAAAAAATTAAGATCATATTTAGAGGTCCTCATTTAAATAGGTGTCTACAATCGGCCCCTATCTTCGCTGAGGTACTAGGAACTACTGGAATTTACACTTGGCGTGAACCACATTAATTCGGCCGATATTGTAGTTACTGGAGAAAAGAGCAAAAAAAAACAATAAGAACATAAGGCTGTTAGTTATTGACAATATCGTCTGAGTTATCAGTCTACCCAGGGCAGTTTTAGGTCGTAGAAACCCCCAATACAGCAGAAACTATTTTTTTTACTAAAAGCGCCAAAATTGTATCAAAAACTGTTTTCAATATTTAAAATTTTTTTTTTCTCTGTAAATATTCGAACAGTGTCTTGCGCTCAACAACTTTATTAATCAAAATATTCTATTTAAAAAAATTTCTTGAAAATTATCTTAACATTACTTTTGTTGGTTCCCCGACCTATTTTTAATAAATATTTCTTTTTCAAGGCTAATGGGTTTTCAATAACAATTTTTTAATTTTAAACCAAAAAAAAAATGTCAATAATATTGCACAATATTTTCTAACAACTAAAAATCTAGCGATTAAATTTTATTTATTAACCACAAGAAAATATATTTGCTCTTTTAGTGCCACAAAAAGGAAACTTTCGTCAAATTCCTCAATTCAAGAAATGTTTCTAATTGTTGAAAATTGTAATTAGAGAAAAAGTTTTATATTCTCAAACGTTTTGACACAATGTGTGTTTGCTATAAAGAGAACTATTTTCATTTGCTAAAAGTTTGCATACTAGAGGAAATCTTTTGTTGGAGAGAAACTTAAAAGAATTAGACGATGAGTTTTATAAATTTATTTTTAATTTGTAGGCCTCGGTAGTCAATTACGAATTTAATTATGCTTTTGTTTTTCTCTTCACTGTTGACAACAATTCCTGTAGTGTGATTTGCGAAAATTTGCCGTTAATAGGTTCCTGCCTGTGATGGGAGTTTGGCTAAATAGGTCGAGTGGAGAGAAGTTAACTCTATTTTAAAAAAATCCATAATCCACGGTAGAGAGCGGGGCTAAGAGGATGCTTGGTCTGTAGTATGTAGTACAGTGTTACCGACGATTTATATGGGGCTCTGTTAAGGAGACAATCTACTTCTCCATTACTCGCGAGAACTACATAAGCTCTCTGTAGGAACTTCGATTTTAATTTTCAAAGGGAGGAAGCCGGAAGACAAAGGTACTCTTAAGACGTTGGATCGGGAAATTTCCGTATGGATTGACAATGAAGCCTCGCTAGAGGTGGAGAGGTTAATCTGAAGAGATAGACAAGAAAACAAATTTGTTTTTATCCCTAAAATTAAAAAGATTTTAATTGTGAAACAACAACACTGTATTAATTAATATTTTTTATGTTTCTTGTAAAAGGCTTAAATTAATTTTGTGAAACTTTACTCGTAAATTTTTCTGTTTCATTTTTAATGGATTTTTTTCTTTCAAAAATCGTTTTTATTAAATTAAAAAATTAATGGAAACATTTTTAATTTATGAACAATTTTAATAAATTAAATTAAAAAAAGGTCAAGAACACCTATAATTATTATTGAAATATTTTTAATAAAAAAACATTTGTCTTTAAAAAAAAAATACGCAGAAGCCCAGAGATTTTTAGGATACTTGTGCTTAATATTTCTTTTTAATTTATTTAATAAGAACTTATTATTTTAAATTTGATAACTATTTTTATGAACTTTGGCAACAGTGACAAATTGATAAGACAGTGCGTTTAATTATCTTTTTTCAACAATTTCGTAGCATACTTGCAGGCTCAACAATGAGTCTGTTCAATAAAAAAACTAATTTGTAATTTTTAATAGTTTTTTGATCTCTATGAAAGTACAGCTTTCTTGTCTTACAGAAAAAACGTATAACGTTGTTGGTGTTAAATTGAAAATTTTTTTAAATAAAACCCAACTTTCGCGTAAAAACTTCCAGTTACCAATTTGTGTTTCTAAAGGGCACTTGTTTACGGAAAGTGTTGTTTTCGCTGATGGTAGCGTTCAGAAATTAAATTTATAAAAATAATAAAATGATTATATTTATAACGTTAATTGTTGGCTTATTAGCTCTTGCTTATATCGAAGTGAAAACATATAACTTGAAACAAGCTGTAAAACATACACCGGGTCCCAAGACCTTGCCGTTGTTGGGAAATGCCCATCAGGTGGGAAAAACACCAAATGGTAAAAACTTAAATTGAATAAAATTCATTAAGTTAGAAAATAATTAATTAAGTTCGAAAAGAAATGCGATTAAATTTCGTTAAGTGAAAGAAAAGAGTGTGAAAATAATTTGATGTAAATGGGTGGAGAGGTAAAATTTTGCGCTGTGCGATTTTTTTTGTTAAAAATAAAGTTTCCCTTAAAATTATTCCTAAAAGGATGCATCAAGGATAGTGAAGAGTCTTTAAAAATAAATATTTTATTCGCTTATCCGAAGTAGCTTTCACATAACCCCGAAAATCAGCAGATGAGCCAAAATACATAATTTTCATTGGTGCTAAATTTTACATGGATTATTCGCTAAACTCAGCTTTCAACATTCTGTAACGGCGTTAAAGACATTTAAAAAAAACAAAAAACAGGAAACGGGGACTGTGTCAGCCATTAAACCAAACGTCTGTTATCCATCTATTCATATTCAAACGGATTTCCTTCAAGTTTCCCAAATAAATTTTTAGCACTGTTCCATTATGAAATTGATCACAAATCTCAGGAACTTTTCAAATGATTGTTTCGAAAAAAAAAGCAGTAGCTTGTTTGTAGATATAGTTGGAGCGTAGCTTGAACTAAAATCAGTTTCTATTAATCAGCTTCTACATTAGGGAAATTATACGACAGACATTTTTTGAATTCTCTTTTGAACTTGCCCAAATCTTTTACACCAGTAATACCAAAAGTGACGTGTGCAAAATGATATGAAGCAACAATATTAAAAGTAAGGAGAGAAAAAAAATGTCCAGTCCCAATTTACATTGGAATTGTTTGGTTTCCCAAATTTGTTGGAATTTTCTTTTAAATGTTCTGTGGTGCTTAGACAGGGAAATTTTAGTTTCACAAGTTATGTCCTCGTTTGTTTGAAAAAATCAAAAAAACCACACTTTAGTTATAAACTGCAAACGTAGAACAAACAGTTTTTACCGAGTACAAGAAACCCCACCATTATTATTTCCTTTCGCTTATCTACCTCTTGGGGCACTATCCTTCAAACTTCCACTGTCTGTCAGTCAATTTCCATAACATGGCGTCTAGATTAGCGATAAATCTGTTCAGTCATCGCACAGAAATTTGGCTAGTCAAGAGACCGTCGCTGCTCATGGTCGCTTCATGTTCGAACCGAGTTGCTCGAACAATTGTTCGCACAATTCTGTTATCCCATTACACAAGCAAAATAAAAATATGTATTTGTGGGTGTGTTCGTCTGTAAACACCCGTATGGAAACTATACTGAAAGCATCCACACAATCTCGATGAGGGACCAAAAATTATGGTCAAACTGAACAGGAACATATATACGTATTCTTCAAACAGCAGACCACGAACACATTTGCTCTCGTTATTTTGTAGAGGTTCTCTTATGGCTAGTCAAGGCGTAGTGTAAGAGCCAACTTGCGAACACAGTCACAGTGTTGACAACGCCTGCGAAATAAGGACAACAAATTTTGAAATTTTGTAAGAAGTTAATATTGTCTTAACAACTGCCATCATGCGTCTGAAAGTGCAGTGATTAAAAACTTCGATGTCAAATAGGTTTTTTGTTAAAGAAATTTTAATCAAAACTTTACTAAAATATTTTCTCAGCAAATATTTCCAAATGTAAAATACCGATTTTGGTGAAAGAAATTTTTTCTTTGGTAAAAATAACTATTTATTTTGTTTCTTGATTTGACATTGCGACAGAGTGTTCTGATGTAAATGTTTGGAACGAGTTGCCGTCATCCCAGATCGAGTTTTGTTTGGAGACAAACCGGTTTCGGCTAAATGCCATCTGCAGTGTCATTTTCGTTCTGAAGAAAAATGGCACTGAAGATGGCACATGGCCGAAACAGGGTTGTCACCAAATAAAACTTGACAATTGATGACCGAAATTCGTTCCAAAAATTGACATATTTATTTTGTGTTGAACAAAAAACAATTAAAAAAAAATTATGGTGAATAAATATATTTTTTACATCCCTACAAGAAAAAAATGTTTTCCGAAAAAGTATTTTGTTAACAAAATACACGTGCCTGATAAATAGAATTAACTACTGAAACGTAAACAACAAATTACGTAAAAAATTATTACATATTATTAAGATTATTCTGTTGTAGTCTTGGCCTAACAATTTATGGCCACGAGGCATTGTTGCGTGACATGTGTTCAGTTTTTTATTATAAATAAGCGGTAGTTAATTATAGACGAATGGGGTGAAATTTTAATTGTTTGTTTGTGTTTCCTTGCCTGTTGTTAATAAATGTACGTACGTTGTCTTAACATTCAAGACAAGTTTGTTGAATTTAAATTACACTCTTTTTACGTTTCATTGTGTACGTAAACAATTTTAAAATCAAAAGATTTTAATTGCAATTAAAGTTTTTTTATTAGCAGAATAATATATGTATTTCGTATTCGACGATTGAATGATTGATTGACACACCCTTTAGGCTATTAAGTAAAATATTTGTAATTTAGAAATATACAAAAGGCAAAAGTCTAAGTACACAGATTCTAGCAAGGAATTGAAGCCATACACTTTATCACGGCTAAGGTAATTTTTATGACCTTCAATGTAGCTGGAAAGGTTATAAGTCTGTTTTTTCCTTTGTTATATTTATTTTTATTTTATTTTATTTTATTTATTTATTAAATTGTAGAACTAGCACAACAAGATAATAATCTTATAAGTTAGAGTGCTAGTGAGTAAAGCAATTTAGTTGTTACATATAAAAAAAAGACAAAAAGGAGAACATAGTACACATAAAACAAAGTAATATGATAAAAGTGTATAATTAAAATAATATAAAATACATATAATTATTACACAAAAATTTTTAAGCATATATTTTAGCTAACTCTCTTTTAAATAAGTTTGCGTTGCCTAAGTTTTGAATATAATGCGGTAAAGAGTTCCATAGACTTGTGGTTTATATTATAAATTGACGTTGTGACAAAAGGCTCTTGTATTTTTGTTAAATTATAATCCTAACACGGTTAGATCTGGCAAACTGGATCCTGCCATATAAATATGGTGGTTGTTCAGTTATGATTATCTTATGCATTAAGACAAGGCATTTAAATCGTCGAATTTCATGTGAAAAATCTGGTAAGAATATAACGAAATATTGTCACGACAGCCCTTTTGGAAAATATATCTTGCAACATTATTATATGCAACTCTAAGTTTACCTCGGTCATTACTATCACAGTTTGCAAAGATTTCACATCCGTATAGAAGTGCTGGAACAAGGTATGCCTTCGCTAACAGCATACGTATAGAAAATGGCGTTGAATCTTGGACAGCCCAAAGGCTACGAAGCATGCTATGTACTCTGCCCACTACAATACTAATGTGATTCGACCAAGTAAGTCTATTATTGAAAGTGACTCCCAGGTTCGATGCCGAATCCACAAGAGCAATATCCTTATCATCTATTTTTATAAGAATGTTAGAAATATTTTTTTGGACTTGGACACTATGATGCACTTAGATGTCAGTGGATTAATGCACAACCCATTAGAACTTGCCCACTTACTTATCTCTTCAAATCATCATTGATTCTTTCCACACACAAATTAATATCATCGAGATTAGTGCTAAGATAAAGTTGCACGTCATCAGCATACATATGGATTTTACTGTTAATTGAAATATCAGGCAAATCATTGATGTAAAGACAGAAAAGAAGAGGCCCAAGAATAGAGCCTTGTGGAACTCCCCTACTAACGTTAATTGGCTCTGATCTGTTACCGTTAAGATAGACTGTCTGGGATCTATTGCTCAAATATAAAAGTAGAAGACTGCATGCTGAGCTAGAAAAATAGAATAGTTTCTGAAGTTTTTTCAACAGAACCGAATGGTCAACAGTATCGAACGCTTTACTGTGATCAAGAAGTACCAAAAAAGCTACCATATTTCCAACGAATTTCGATCTTAGGTCCTCGACTACGTCGACCAAAGCCGTAATGCAACTCCTGCCCTTCATAAAGCCCGATTGCTTATCAGATAAAAAATTTCCAGATATCAAACATTCACTTATTTGCTTGCTCATCACATTTTCAACCACCTTGGATAAAAAGGAGAGAATGGCAATTCTGTCATGCATACTTGGAAGATTAGTTAGAATTTGGTCCGTGTGAAAACACTAATTCTTCTAAAATAATTTAAAATTGGCACCGCGGCCACTGCTGACAATGTCTTTACATACATATTGTATGCGAAGTAAAATATAGCCAGACTGTAGGGGGGAAAAAAAATATTCCCAGAATAAAAAAAACCCCAAAAGTAGACACAGTTGTGAAAAAAATATTTAATTCTGCATGATCAGAAATATGAAGATGATGATCAAATAGAAAACTGCCAAGATTGACAAAAATCGCCTAAGAACGCCACATAAAAGTAAAAAACTATCAAATCAGAAAAAGTTGCAAAGCTAAATGAAAAAAGACCCAAATCCAAGAAAATAGCAAAAATTGTTTCAATAGAAAAATGTTAATATTACAGCAAATCACTTAAACATAATAAGAAAAAAAATACTGTAAAAACTGCAAAATTTTCAGAAAAAATTTTAAAATCCCAAAAAATTATTAAAAATGCTAAAATCGCAGATATGACCAAAAATCGGAAAAAAATTGAAAGTTTAAAAAAAAAATTTGCTGGAATCGTGAACAGAAAGTTATTCTTAGCTCAGCAGTATTGACTTCTGAGTTACACTTAGAAACGCTAAAGAATATGATATTCAAATAAGTAAAAGAGTTATATTCGGCTGTGCCAAATGTTATATACTTTTCTCAAAAGTATGAACTACCAGAAATGTTCTCGGTTCAAAGGATTGCTTGTGATCTTTAATTTTAACCTCTGGACTAAATCATCTTATTTTACATTTAAACTCTTCTTTTTGTCTTAATATGAGCATTTTCGATCGCTTAATAGAACAGATGTTTTTTATTATTTTTTTTATGACTCTTTTTATTTGTTTTTCTTTTCACTGAATACTTATCAATTTTTGATAAACTCGCGATTTTTGGTGAATTTAAAATTTAATCAAAATTTTTTTAGTGCAATGCTATTTCGGAGTTTATAATAGCGGAAATCACTCTTCGTTGCATATCTGCAATTTTTGCACACTTCGTATGATTTTTTGCCATAAAGCATGAGTGTCTTTTTTAAGCGTTTAGCAAATTTATTACAGAGTTGCATAAAGTAACTTTGCCGCATGCAATAAGCTAAGCCGCAGCCAGTATATAAATGCTAACGCCGCCTCTAAAATGTTTACGCAAAGAAAGTATTTGGTGTGTGCATAAACTTTCTAAAAACTATTGTCAATTAATGGAGATTTGTTCAATATTTTGTTCTTACTATTTTAGCCACAACATTTTAACAGTCTTAGCTTCAATTTTAAGTACTCACAGGCAGTTGTTGAGACGGCTCTACCGCCGTGTAACTTTGTAAGCGCAGTTGTATAGTTGCTTCGATTTTAAAAATAAAATGAAATAAACAGCTGTTTTAGCATTGCAAATTACCAATCTGCAATGATTTTTGTCATAGCATATTTGCTCCAGTGTAGCAAATCTTCGTTTCATACATTTTGTTGTTATAGTTTTGCAAAATGTAGCATATTTGCTAGACTTGCCATATTTGCAAGGTTTGCAAGGGTTTTTTGCAACCAAGAGTGAGTTCTCCTTATATTTAGATTGTTGTCCTATTTTTAGGAAAATGTCGCTCTTGTAGAAAATTTTGTTCTACAGTTAATTTTTTTTTCTTTCGGTATATATGTGTAGGTATTATTATGAATTTTCAAATTTTGGCCGATGCATTCTTGGTCAAATTTAAATTTTTGTGAGTTTTATATTTTTTAGTGAATTATTGAATTTTTGATTATTTCCCGATATACGAAATAACTTTCTATCAAATTTTGACTTTTTAGTGAAATAGCAAAATTTTGGTGAAATTAAAAATGGTATTTCGAAATTTTATAATTTCGAGAATTTTGGTTATTTTTAAACTTGAAGTTTCTGCAAATATTTTGTTTTATTTTAGTTTTTCGATTTTATGGTAAATTTTCGAACTTTTGGTGAATTTGAGCTTGATTTTTTCCTAATTTTTTGTTCCACTTTTGGTTTATTTTAAAACTGGCTTTTGAAAATTCTAGTTTTCCGGTTTTTTTTTAAATTTTTAAACTAAAGTTTGGTTTAGCGAAGAATTATTAAATTTTGGCTAATTCCCATGTTGTGTTAAAATTTATATTTTTTTATATTCTTCAGTTTAATCGAGATTTTCCATGATTTTTAAATTTTTTTGGTGAATTTGAATTTTTTTTTGCGAATTTTCTTCCTATTTGTGGTGATATAATTTTTTTATATATATTTGTTTAACATCGGTTTTGCTTATATTTGGACGTTTTTCATAAAAAATTTAGTTATTTGAAAATTTTCGAATATTTGTTAAAATTAAAATTTTTGTGGTGAAATGCGGAATTATGGTGAATTTCGGTATTTCTTTAAAGTTTTGGATTTTTATTAGGTATTGATTTTTTGCCACTTAAATTTTTTTATATCAGTAATTGCGTTTTATGGTGAATTATCGAATTTGTGGTGAGCTTTCGGCAATATTTTTGAGAAATTTTGGTTTTTGCAGGAATTTGGTTTCCTTTGTTAGTTATTCAAATTTGTTGCTTTTTTAAATTATTAATTCAGTCGAACATTTCGATAAGTTATCTAAGAGCCGCGGGATAGTAATTTGTTTATAGCAAATCTGATAAGGATGCAGAATATTCATATATTATCGACCTACCTATAAGCGTTTCCCTATAAGAATGAAAATAAAAAAAAAAATTCCAATATCTCGGGCAATGCAGAGCGCCAATTCGCCAAACGCCAGAACAGCATCGTACACACAGACAGACACTAAACAAGCATTGTGAAAAATATATGAGTAAAAGGGAAAAAACATAACTGATCAGCTACAAGTGTTCTAAGTCGAAAGTATTGATTGACAACTTTCAAAATGGGGAAAAATCTATAGTAGCACAAAAATCACTTAAAAATGTTCAGCATAAAAAGCGAGCACTGAGTTTTCGTTACATATTCTTTTGTTTCACATTAAGGTGAAACACAGATGATAAGTACCTCCTATTTGAGGGTTATTTTGTCGGTACAAATTAATTAATTTTCTTCAAACAAAATTTGCAGCAATTTTGGAGAATTTTTTTAACTGGTGGTACGAGTTTAACCAAGATAACGTAAACATATGGATTGGATCAATGTTGAATATTTTGGTGACAAATGTTAAGGATATTGAGGTAAAATTGTTAAAATAAATTAATTTAAAAAACATATTCAACCGTATGATTTTTTTTAGTTTATTTTGTCCAGTAACACTTTGCTACAAAAATCTGACACTTATGACCTGCTCCATCCTTGGCTGGGCCAAGGACTGTTGACTACCACGGGTTCTAAATGGCACAAACATCGCAAAATAATAACTCCTTCATTCCATTTCAAGATATTGCAAGATTTTCATGACGTCATGAATGTTAATTGCAACAAGTTTGTGGAGAAATTAAAAAGTATTGCCAGAGGTGATGCCATATTTGATTTTCAGAATCAGGCTTATTATTTCACCTTGGATGTTATTTGCGGTGAGTATAGAAAACAAAATAAAAGAGTATTATTTGTTTTTTTTTCTAATTAAAAAATCTCTTAAAATTTTCAGATACCGCCATGGGTGCGCATATTAATGCAATGGACAATCATAATTCGGAAATATCTAGCGCTTTCAGACAGTAAGGAATTTAAATTTCAAGACTATTACATAGATAAAGATTTGATAAAGATTTTAATTTAGTATATGCTACAATATCCACGTGCGTGCATTTGATCCTTGGAAGCGTAATAAGTTTATTTATCCGTTTTATCCCGACTATAAGGAGTATTGTAAGACTTTGAAAATTTTACAAGATTTCACATACGAGGTAAGCAAGATTTCATTTACAAAGTTGGCAATATTAAAAAAATACTTTTAATAAAATTGATATGGGAAAAAGATTGCTCATTTAGAAAGTACTTTAGGAAAAATTCGGTTCTTTTGAAATGTACATTTTAGAATTAAAAAAAAAAGTACCTTTTGTAATTAACATTTGCTTTAATTGCAATAAAAAAAAATATATATATAAAAAGGTACTATTTTAAAACGTACTTTTTCAAAAAGTAATATTTTAGAAAGTACTTTTTCGAAAAGTACTATTGAAAAAAGTACTTTTATGGAAAGTAAAATGTACTTTTTTGCAATACGTATACTTTTTTAATAGGAAACTTTTTTAAAATTAGTTTTGGGAAACGAACTTACCAGAGAAATATTTTTTTTAAAGTACGTCTTCGGAGAAAGGGTACATTTTTCATAAAAACTCTCTTCCAAAAGGCAGCATCTAAGAAATAAGATTAAAAATAAGATTAAAAATTATTTATTGCAAAATATTTTTTTTTTTTTGCCAAAAAGTACTTTTTTTGCCAAAGCTGTCGAAAGAGTCATTTGTAAAACTTTTGTTTAGATTATGGAAAATTTTTTTTAAATCTTTAAACTTCTGCTGTTTATTTTTTTTAATAACCAGATCATTGAGAAACACAGTAAATCGCGCAAGCAAGAGACAGCCCAAAAAGAAGAAAATGCCGGCGATGTATTCAGCAAAAATAAAATGGCTTTCTTGGACACTCTTCTATCTGCTACTAAAGATGGTCAACCCTTAACTACCCAAGAAATTTATGAAGAAGTATCAACATTTATATTCGCAGGACATGATACTACCACATCAGCAATAACTTTTACCGTATTCTTGCTGTCGCGTCATTTAGGAGTGCAAAAAAAAGTTTACGAGGAACAGCAACAAGTGATGGCAGGCAATATGAAGAGAGATGCTACATTCCAGGAATTATCGGGTATGAAATATTTAGATTTAGTTATAAAGGAAGTCCTGCGTGTATACCCCAGTGTACCTCTTGTAGGCAGATTGACTGAAAAGGATTATATTATGAGTAAGATCCTTCTCCTAAACGAATCTAAGAAATTTTACTTAGTTGCCTTTTTTTTTACATAGATGGAAAATTTATACCCAAAAATACTTCATTGGATTTATTCATCATGGCCTTGGGCTACAATGAAAAATTCTTCCCTGAACCCTATCGTTTCCAGCCCGAACGTTTTGATTACTCAAATAAAACGGATAAACCAAATCCCTTTGAATATGTGCCTTTTAGTGCTGGACCGCGCAATTGTATTGGACAAAAATTTGCCCTACTGGAAATAAAAACTACGGTATCAAAAATTGTGCGTTGTTTTGAAATTTTGCCTGCCCTCGATGAACTGGTCTCGAGGGATGGTTTTGTTAGCACCCGTTTTGGACCTTGCAAGCAGAATAGAACACAACATAAATATGAACCCATATTATCGGCTCAATTGACTTTGAAATCAGAAAATGGCGTCTACTTAAGGCTGAAGGAAAGGTTTTGAGGAAAATAAAGTTTTATTTTAAATGGAATCAATAGTACGTTTTTTATTTAATTTAAATATTAAACTTTAACTAAAACAGCGCCTACTTCGGCCTCAATCGAGAATTGCGAAGGATCCACCAATTGTCTGAAATATAAATAAAGAAGTGTGTAACATATTAATAAAAAAAATACCGTGTCGCAAGACCTCTCACTTACCCATCATAGTGTTTCGATTGCATTGAGATGGTAATAATCTCCGCTTTTGAACCCATGTTATAGTAGTTATTTATATCAATAGTTTGATCTGTCTTGCTTAAGTTTAAAACCACCACATAAAGATCACTGCCGGGCTTTTGTCGAGAGTAAATGATGACATTATTAGCTATGGCTTGGATTTGAAGTTCACCATCCTGCAGGGAGGGCTCTTTACGCAATTTAATTAATTTCTTGAATATCTGCAAATGTGATTGAGGTGCCCTCAACTGGGCCAAGGCATTGTTGGTTTGATAGTCATCGGCTACAGGTAGCCAGGTATGATCGCCCGTAGTAAAACCTTCAATAATTCCAAAACATATTCTTGAGTAAATTGTTAATAGTAAAATCTTTTTACACACCTGCCATATCAGAGCCATCCCATTGGTAAGGTGTTCTGGCTGGGTCTCTCGAATAGCCGTAATAGGTATTAGGATTGGCATTACAAGCTTGAGGATCAACAGAATCTTCCCAGGATATAAAAACGTCATGCATAGCAAGTTCTTCGCCCTAAAATTAACAAAATATTTACTCGCATCTGGTGTTTTATAACTCCAAAACTTACATTGTAGGTAACAGCATTACCGGGCAAAGTTTGCAATAGAATATTAAACAAGTCAGCGCGGTTTAGGCCCAGACGTGAGGCCAAACGTTTGTTGTCATGATTACCCAACACCCAATTGGCATGAACACCCTTGGGCATGGCATTTAGCCACTTTTTTATGTGATCCACAATCACCTCCGCCGTGGTGTCATTGAAAACATTGCTGAGAAAGTCAAAGTTAAAAGGAACATGTGAACCATTACGTTTGCCATCACCATAGAAACGTATGATATTCTCGAAACTGGTATAAGCCTCGGTCAATAAAATTCTAATATCACCGCCATGTTCCTTTTTGAAGTCATCAACTAAAGCACGCCACTGGTAGGCCATGTCAAAGGTTTCCGGTTGATCATTCGTGTAAATGTGCTGTAAATGACAGTAGTCGTCTGGATCGGGGCAAGAGGCCACATTGGCAATCACGGGCTCATCAGGATACATATTGTCCTTGTCCAGTTCCTTTTCGAATAGGAAAGGTACCGCATCAATACGAAAACCAGCAATACCTTTGCCCAACCAGAAACGCATAACATTTTTCATTTCTTCCACCACTTTGGGATTGCGATAATTCAAGTCCGGCTGCTTAATTGCGAATTGATGCAAATAGTATTGCTGTCTCTGCTCATTCCATTCCCAGGAACTATAGCGAAAGGCACTTAACCAATTGCTCGGCGGCTCACGTTCACCAGTAGTCTCATTAATGCGACCATTGTGCCAAACATAGAAATCCCGATAATCGGGATCGTTATTAACGGATTTTTGAAACCATTCATTTTCGTCACTCGAGTGATTGGGCACAAAATCCAAAATAATTTTAATGCCAACTTCTTTGGCTTTTTTAATCATGTTCTCAAAATCTTCCATGGTGCCATACTCGGGATGAATTTGATAGAAATCGGAAATATCATAACCAAAATCTGCCATCGGTGATTTAAAAATGGGCGACAGCCAGGCGGCTGTGAAGCCGATGTCTTTGAGATATTGAAGTTTTTCAGCAACGCCTGTAAATATTTATTGTGGATAATTTTTGTACAATATAATATAAAGTATTTCTAATCGAATATTAATTATTATTTATTCTAATATTCTATGTTTTTTTATTCGAATATTCGTTACTGTTTTGTTATACATTTGCAATGTGTGTGTTTATTTTATACAGTCAATTTGATATTTGAAAGCTGATTACCAATTTAAATTTGTGGGATATTCGGTTACTAGAATATTTGCATGCGATTAAGGGATTCGTTTTATTTAAACGATCACATACATATATGATGCCAATTTTAAAATATTTATATCCTTAAGTTATACTATGAACTAAATTTTTTAACTAAATATGTTTTATAAAATTTTTTTTTGAAGTCGAGCTTTGCGAATAAAAATATTTTTCTCATTAGAAAAGTCGCATGTGTAATCAATACAGTAATTGCAATTTTTGAAGACTGGGCTTTTTCACATTTCTGGTTTTTTAAATTATTCGAATAATTTTATTCGAGTTATTTTATTCGAGTAATTTTATTCGAATAATTTTATTCGAATTTTTTTAACGGGTGAATTGGATGATTTTAGTTGTTAAATGCGTTTATTTTGATATCCCTGTGTAATATAAAAAAATTGCTAAATCATTATACTACAGCCGGCTGTATGACAACTTATTTTCATCATTGAACTTAACTTGTGAATTCTATATTCACTTTCTCCATTTCTTACCATTTAGATCTCCAATACCATCGCCATTACTATCTTGAAATGAACGCGGATAGATTTGATAAAAATTGCCATTCTCCCACCAGTCCTTAGCTAAGCCCCCCGTCACTAGGGAAAATAATAAAATAAATTTTCCCAACAACTCCATTTTCTCTGTTAGCGTTTAAAATTTGAAAGATTTATTTATAAAAATCGTTTTTTTTTTATAAATTAAAACACGCGTTCTGACTGAAGTTCCATATAACTTTTAGACTAAAACTACTAACAATTTTTAGAGGACTACCTGCTTTTATAAATTTTTTAATTTGTCAACTAAATTTGAAAAAAAAAATCGCAATCGTTATCAATGTATGTAACAATTGTTTTGTCAACAATAAAAAGAAAAGTGTTAAGAGTAATTTTCCTGAATTTCCGATCAAACACTTATAAATGTTTTTTTTTCAAATTCATCTGTTATTATTTTCAACAATTTCCTTGTCTTCTAAGACTCCGGCATTTAGTAACAATTAACTCAAGCATGACCAATTTCTGATTCCCACTTAAGGTGGCATTAGGTTGATTATTTAACTTTTGTTTTTTTTTATTTTTCTAGATGTCAGTCAGTATTTTGTTTAAACTCTCAGTGTAGAAGAGCTTTGTTTTGGCACAGCAAATTTTTTTATCGCGCTTAAAATGCAGTCAAGTGTTTAGGTGCTTCTGAAATATATTGAATTGATTTTATCTACCTGCATTTATTAAATATTTATAATTTTGTTATCTTAAATAAATATTTTTTTTTTGTAATTCAAAGTGACTTTGTATGATTCAATGCAGCTGTGTTTTATTACAGACACTTTTTACCCTAAGTTTGATTCGAATAAAAAAATTGTTTTTATTTTTCATTCTTTCATTTTTTTAATGGATTCAAAAAAGGTTACAATTCTTTTCTCTGTGTTAAGTATTGAAGTAGCAAAGCAAAAAATTAGAGCAAATACAGGGTGTTCGCCGGGAAGGTATACTACTTTGTTTGTTTATAATTTTTGATTAAATGAAAGAGAATGGATCGTATATTGATAAATGTTTTATTTAATGTCGGCAATTATGTATGGAAAACAATATCAGATAAATGTCCGTCTCTGTTAGCCTCACAAATGCGAGTCCTTTTGAACATATTTTTCATTAAATGCTCACACATTTCACGCGGTATTTCATTAATTTTATCACGAATATATTGTTTGAGTTGCTCCAGCGTTTCTGGTTTGTCTCGCAGTAATTCCATTGTAATCCTGGCTGTATGCGCTGTAGCACCGTCTTGATGAAACCACATGTTAGTCAAGCCCAAAAAAAAAGTTAAAAAGTTTTCTATCGTATCACAATATCGCTCTCCATTGACAGTTACCGTCGTTTTCAGTTTCAAAGAAGTAGGGTCCAATGATTCCTCCTGACCAAATTGCACACCAGACTGACACTTTTAATGGATGCAAAGATGATTGATGATTAATTTGAGGGTTTTCCATTGCCCAGAGCCGACTATTCTGTTTATTCACACATCCATTCAAATGAAAATGTGCCTCGTCACTCATTATGATTTTTTCATGAAAATCGGGGTTGTCATGGGCGAGCTGTAGCATCCTATTGGCACATGTACGGCGGCATAAATGGTCTTCTGGAAGAAGCTCTTGTGTCAACTGAATCTTGGAAAGAAATGCAAATCTTTGTGCAAATTGTGGCCAAAGTTGTTGTTTGAAGACCAAGCTCCTAAGGACGGTGTCGAATTGAGGTTGATGGATTGTTTTGAATACTTTATTGAACAGCAGTAATGTTTTCAGCCGATCTTGCAGTACGTTGTGGTCCATGCTTGGACCTATCAGCTACAGTTCCTCTTTCTTCGAAATCATTCACTGCACGATAAATAGTGCGTCTTGTTGGCATGCTGTTTCTCCCAGAACTTTCACGCAACTTTCTTATCATCACAGTAATCGATGATTGACTTTGATAAAATGTTTTAACGATTAAAACACGTTGGTTTACCGAATATTTTTCCATAATAAAGTTGCCACGTCTCTACTTCACGACTGCCAAATATGAACTGTCAAGGCTAATATTTACCAAAATGGCGGCAAAACAAAGTAGTATACCTGCCTGGCGGAAACCCTGTATTACAGCAACAGTCCACCCGATTCACAAATCTATAGCTATCTACACTACCATTTCTCTAGTTAATTTCCTGATTAAAACAAATTATCAAACTAAAACTTTTCCATAGTAAATAAAATCAAAGTCTTTCAACTTAATTTTCTAGTATTACAAATAATTGCACTTAACAACACTTCCTAACATCTCACAAAACTCAGCGCCCTTCTTATTTCGATTTTACAACTACAAATCAGTCTTCAATATAATGAAGTGGGGTGCAGTTGTTGTTTGCCTGTTCACTGTTTTAACGATTTCCTTAGGATAAGCAGGCTGTACCAAAAAGAAACCGGAATATGAGTGGTGGTAGATTGCTTCCCTATATCAAATCTAGCCGCCTTATTTTCAATTGGTTGTCGCCAATATTTGAATCACCCCGGGCTGATTTTGGTTATGATATATCAAACTTTTCCCGCATTGATAATATATATATTCTACTTCGCAAGATTTCGTGAAATGGGGACAAAAGCCAGAGAATCGGGTGTTAAGATTATACTGGACTTTGTACCAAATCATTCATCCGATGATTATGTATAGTTACAACGGGAAAAGGGCTTTGAAGATTTCTGTATGTGATATGATGGTAAAAGAGATCCTAATGATGCTAATAAATTGCCACAATTTTTGGTGGTCTAATGTGGACCTGGCAGGAAAAATGCCAACACTATTATTTTTGCATCAGTATATGGCTAAATAAACCCATTTGAATTATTCAAATCCCATAGTATGTCGGCATATGTTAAAGGTTTTGAAGTATTTGTTGGAACGTGTTGGTTCGCATTCATGCAGTGCCGCATATTTTGGAAAAACGAAATCGTGATGGCTCTCTCCCCGACGAAGATCTTTAGATACCTTGAGTTATGAATACTAGACTCATAAGTATACCAAAGTTAACTGTTCCACCATAGAGATGTTGTATGAGTGGAGAGCTTGTTTTGAATGATTTTCGTACCAAGAACGGTTGAGATACCGAGTTAGCTTTCAAACAAAATTTGAGTGTAGAAAACAGTTGATGTCTGTTGGTTTTAAACGGAAGCTACCCGCCAGGAGGTTAAGAGTTAATTTTCTAAAAGCTACGAGTAAAATTACTAGTACAAAAGGGGTTAGAGTTTTGAAAGAAAAATACTAATGCTAAGGACACTAGTACTTGAAGTAGTCCAAAGGAACCACTTGCAAATTTATAGTATTTTTTTTGTACTTCAGCAACGAGTTTTTCTACACAAAAGAACTGGTAACAGACTGGTTCCAAAGTAGTCAATCAGGTCCAAGTATACATCTGGAACCAATATTACTAGTGATTTTGCGAGTACACTAAATGCAAATTTGAGTATTATGACGGTATGGGAAAGTTTACAGTTGACAACAAGTACTGGTGATTTTTATACTAGTGAGACACCAGAATGATCTCCGGCTGGGTAGCTACAAAAATAGCTTTGTTACTTGGACTTTTCGAAGACAATATATGATATTGAGTATTACTCTACTATAGATTTCTTAAGTTTAGCTTTTGGCAATGACAGCCATAAGGCGCGCCCAAGTACCCATGAATTTCAGGCTGATGGACTTAACGACCACTTCAACAGACAAAGACGTTGAAACTTTGGCTACTACCAGGATGAATACCATGAGGACAAAACTTAAAATTGGTAATTGGATTGTGGGAAATCATGACACCAGTAGAGTGGCCCAACGTATAGGCAGGAATAAAGTAGATTTGCTTAGTGTCATAGAACACCCTCTGCCTACGGCAAAGAACTGGGCATGACATAAGCAGTGACCGAATGCACAGCCATATCTTGTGATAATCGTGAGGAATGCAACAAATAATGCTGAGTTCTCACAAGCTGTCCAAACTTGGCCAACTTTGGCTGACAACTATGAGTTTTATAATGTTGGGACGGAGTCACTTTACAGATCTTTAAGCGCTTGCAAAAGGTTAAAAATACTTTAGCCTTTGAGAACACTAAAGAAGGAGGCGGGTTATTTCTACAAGGACATAACAGAGCAAATATTTCAGATTAAAAGAGCTCCACGGGGCGAGGAGGAATATATGATTTCAGCTAATATGAGTGAGAAATTGGAGCATTTGAGATCAAGAATTTATGAGTTTTAACGAATACTATACCGCCGCATGTGAAGGGGTGAGTTGAAAAAGGATTTGTGAGGTTAAGGCAATTTCTTATTTGTTACTTTTTTCTGTTTCAAACATTTTTATTAGAGATGAGGCTAACTTAAGTGATGAGGCTGTAGGGCTGCAGTGGGTGGCTTAAACTGGACCACTATTGTACTTGAAATGTTGTAACAACTGCAAGATAAATAATAAATTAATATTAGCTGGACTTTTCAAATGGGAAATTTATCTTCGCTCTCTTGTGCGATCAATAATTTGTCGTACAACACAGAAATAATTTTTTTTAATCAACAGCCTTCAAGTGGGCATAATTTTGAAGACCAAATCAAACCCAAGAACTCATTCCTAAAATCGGACATTTTATTTTACTTTTGATTTATTTATCGCTTAATAAAAAAACAAATTGCATTTATTTCATAATGATCGCAAGCAAAATTTATTTGATAAATATGTGTTACTTGCATATGAAATTCATGAGAAAAAGTTCAGTCTTTAACATGCAGTCGTTAGTGGTTGCAAGTCTTTTCATCTGTTTGGCCTTTCATTTTACGACTGGGCAGGCTCTGACAAAAAGTGATTGGTGGGAAAGTGCTTCGATGTATCAAATCTATCCGCGATCCTTTCAAGACAGCGATGGTGATGGTGTGGGCGATTTAAAGGGCATAACCTCAAAATTGGAGTATTTAAAAGAGATTGGTGTCACCGCTACTTGGTTATCGCCTGTGTTTGAATCTCCCATGGTGGATTTTGGTTATGATATATCGAATTTTACCCGCATTGATCCGCTATTTGGTTCTTTGGCAGACTTCGATGAAATGTTAAGCAAAGCCAAAAAATTGGGCATTAAAATGCTACTGGATTTTGTGCCCAATCATACATCGGATGAATGTGAGTGGTTTCAAAAATCGGTTAGAAGAGAAAGAGGATTTAGGGATTTTTATGTGTGGCATGATGGCAAAGTAGATAAGCAAAATTCTAGCAGAAAACTGCCACCCAATAACTGGGTAAATGTGTTTGGAAATTCCAAAAATGCATTCAACTTTTCTTAAACATTTTCTTTACTTTTAGGTTTCAGTCTTTGGTGGCTCCATGTGGTCTTGGCACGCCAAGCGTCAACAATTTTACCTACATCAGTTTCAAGCCAAACAACCGGACTTAAATTACTCAAATCCTTTGGTACGCCAGCATATGTTGGGTGTTTTGGAGTACTGGCTGAATCGTGGTGTAGATGGTTTTAGAATTGATGCTGTGCCACATCTGTTTGAGAAACACTTTGCCAATGGTACTTACCCCGATGAACCTATTAGTGATTGGTCTGCGGATCCCAACAGTTATGCGTACCATCATCATATCCATACCAAGGATCAGTTGGAAACCGTAGAATTAATGTATGAATGGCGGACATTTTTGGAACAATATCAAGAGAAAAATGGCGGAACTACCAGGTGAGCATTATTTTTTGTTTTATAAAAAATTAATGAAAAAAAATTTTTTTTTCTGCCAGAGTTCTTCTAGGTGAATCCTATTCCTCCATAGAATTTCTCAGTTTGTTATATGGCAATGGTACTCATCGTGGTACCCAATTGCCCATGAATTTCAATTTAATGTATTTGAATGGCTATTCCACGGCCAAAGATGTGGAAAACTCCTGCAATAATTGGATGGATACCATGTGGCAGAAACATCAAACTGCCAATTGGGTTATAGGCAATCATGACAATAGACGTGTGGCCAATCGTGTGGGTAGACATAAGGTGGATATTCTTAATATCATAGTGCAATCCCTGCCAGGAGCTACAGTGACTTATTATGGTGAGGAAATAGGCATGTCAGATGTAGTTACCAACTGTAGTAACACATCTTGTGATGCTCGAGATCCAGAAAGAACACCTATGCAATGGAGTTCTCAGCAACATGCTGGTTTTACAAAAGGCACCTCTACATGGCTGCCCATAGCTGAGGACTATGTTATTTATAACGTGGAAAGGGAACGCCAAGTGGCAAGAAGTTCTTTGGAGATTTATAAAGGTTTGCAAAAGCTTAAGCAAACTACAGCCTTTAGGAATTTCAAAGCTAAGGGTGGATTTTCATACAAAGCTTTAAGCGAACAAGTATTCCAAATAATCAGAGCTGTACCCGATCAGGAAGAATATATGATCTTAGTAAATTTGGGCAATCACTTGGAGTATGTGGAACATTTGGGAAACCGTACTTACGAATATATGCTTCTGAGTTCTCGATCTACCCATAGAAAGGGGCAAGTTTTTTTTGATACTTATGTTGTTTTCGTTTCCAGAAAAAATGTAAAATTTTTTGCCCTGTTTTTATACCCGAAATAAGTTTACGGCCACTAAGGGTGGTATTTATGACCGGTTTAAAAAAATAATGGTGTGTTAAGCATTCATTCCTTAACAGGGCAACATTTTTTATAAGAAACGAAAACGCTATTAATGAGCTGTGTTTATTTTCTGTCTCTTTTTTCTTAGCGATAAAATTGACTTGCGTGCTGGCATTTATTTAACGCCCTATGAAGCTTTTGTATTACACTGGTTTCAAACGTAAATCTCCATAAGGCTTCATTAAATTTGGTGAAATATGTTGATAGAAAAATGTGATCTTTGTCACAGACTGTAAATTTGTCCCTCAAGGACATCACTTTTATTTTATTGTTTTAATTTAAATAGTCTTTAAAATAACAGCTTCTTTGGCCATCAATGACACAGAGTCTGATTTCACCAGATTGCCAATGCGCCGTGGACTGGTATTGGTGACAACCACATATACCAGTTTAGAGGTCAAGGCATAAAATTCTTTACTTAGATCGAAGATCTCGAAATTATCGCCCAGGTTAAGCAAGATAATATAAGAAGGCCAATTACTCAAGGAACTGCAAAATGTAAGAAATCAAATTTAATGAAAACTTAAATAAAATTATAAAACCCTACCGTTTAACCGCCAAAACTCCTTTGCTTAAAGCTTTCACTTCCGCCACACCCTTCTGGAAAGTAACTTCCATTCTCAGGTCTTTCACTTGCTTATAAACATTTAAATGACTTAGAATAATACCCCGTTCGCGCTTAACATTCAGCCATTTATAGTTATCTGACACTGGTAGCCAAGTTGAGGGGCCTGTAGTAAAACCGGCAGAACGTTCGTCACTCCATTGGAAGGGGGTGCGCGCGGGATCACGTGTTAATCTTTCATAATTTTCAGGATTCGATTGGCAGGCTTGAGGATCTACCGTATTATTCCAAGAAATCCAAACATTTGTCATGCCTATTTCTTCGCCCTGATAGGTAATACTACAGCCGGGTAGAGTCAATACCAGCATATTAATTATATCAATTTTATCCTCGCCGAAACGGCTGCCAATGCGAGTTTGATCATGATTTCCCATCACCCAATTGGCGGTTCTACCTTGCGGCATAGCATTAAGCCACTTAAGAATTAATTCTTCGAAATCATAGGCGGTAGAGTGTTTGCTTAAGTTGTTAATAAGCTCGAAATTAAAAGGAATTTGGGCTCCTTCATGGGTAGAATTACCATAATACTGCATCACCACCTCCAGAGGCGTATAGGCTTCAGTCATTAATATAAAATCATCCGATTCACCCAGTTGCTCTTTCATTTCATCCAAAACTTGACGGAATTGATAGACCAAGTCTACGGTTTCCGGTTGGTTCTTGGTATAAATATGTTGATAGTAGTCATAGTCTAGGGGATCATTGTTATCGAGATTGCGAGGCTCATCAGGATAATTGCCAGCACTATCGGGAGCAATTTCAAAGTTGTGTGGTACAGCGTCTACCCGGAAGCCAGAAACACCTTTACGCAACCAAAAACGCAAGACATTCTAATAAACACAAAGTAAATAGGTTAAGGTTTTCGTAAAACAAATACAAATACGATTGCACCTTCATGGTATTCACGACCAGTGGGTTGCGATAATTTAAATCCGGCTGCTTGGCATGAAACTGATGCAAATAATAAGCATTTCTTTGTTTGTGCCAAGACCACATACTGCCACGAAAGACACTTATCCAGCTGGTTGGAAGCTTCCGGACACCATTAACAATTCTTCCTGGATGCCAGACATAAAAGTCTTTGTAATATGGATCATTGGCCGCCGACTTTTTAAACCATTCACACTCGTCACTGGTGTGATTGGGTACAAAATCTAAAATTATTTTTATACCAAGATTTTTGCCGGTCGCCACTAAATCCTCAAAATCGGCCATGGTACCACATATGGGATCGATTTCGGTTAGGTTGGCTACATCATAGCCAAAGTCTACCATGGGTGAGGTGAAAATAGGTGACATCCAAGTGGCTTCGACGCCAATTTCTTTTAAATAAGGCAACTGCTGTTTAACACCTGCAAAATATTGTTTTTTATTTTATATTAATGGCGTTTTGTGCAAATGATCTTGCAAAAGTGCAAATGCAAAAAACCGCAGCCTACAATTTGTGATTAATTTATTTAAAAAGCCACAATACTTTGCTTTTGCATTTCTGCACAACCATTTACTTCAAACACTGAATACCGCTATTGTTGTTTAAACAAACAAACCTTTCAAATCTCCTATGCCGTCGCCATCACTATCCTTAAATGATCTGGGATAGATTTGATAAAACGAAGCCGTTTGCCACCATTTCAATTTTGAGGCCTGGCAACACACTGACATTGCAATTAACCAAAGACATAAGACCTTTTTCAGCTCCATTTTCAGCGATGTTTTTTCCTCCACTAATGACAAGTGAATATTATTTTAATTTTTAAAACATTTTTCTTCAAAAGAAGTTGATAAGATTGCGTTGGTTTCTATTAGATATTGATAGCAATTGTGGCTAAGTGGCGATTATGGTCATGATAGCTTTATTTGCACGTCAGAAAATCTTAATTCCTGTTTATGATCGCTAAAATCATTTAATAGCAGAATAATTTTGAGGGGCCATACCTAGAATTGTATTAGAAAAATTTATACACTCTTATGTAAGCATGTCACCTCCCTTTGCAATGTAAATAATCGTTACCTCCTACCTAGAAGAAATTTAAACAATTTTGATAAAACCGTAGCGCTACATGTGCAGATGAAAGAAAAGACAAAATATCAGAGAAAAAAGTAGGTAACCTGTCGACAAGAATTTGTAGAAATTAAGAGCGTTTTCGTTTCTTAAATAAAATGTTACCCTTTTGAAGACAACATGCTTAATTTGGGATCATAAAGGGCAACACCTTTCGGCATTATTAAGGGTAAGACAAGCAAAAAAAAACAACACCACCTTTTGTGGGCGTAAACTTATTTCGAGTATAAAAAAGGCAACAAATTTTGCATTTTTTCTACAAACTAAAACACCATTAGTGAAGTGAAGAAAAGTTTTAATGACGGAATGTGCAGAAAAGATACGTGGTCGCAATGAGAGCACATTCTAAAATCAGTTATTACTTTATATGCAACCAGTCCTGTGATATATAGTTAAGAGAGACCTCCTACTCTTCTCCACAATGGCACTTTCTGAGGTATCCATTTGACCTATGGGTTAAATGACACTTAATAGCAGCTGGGAATAAAGCAGCAAACGAACTAGCAAAAAAGGGATCTGCTGTGGATTTTTGTGGACCAGAATCCAGGGTTGCACTGAGGAAAGGTCCTGCAATGGGTAGACTCATTAAACTTGAAAAGGTAGAGAGACATGTGGATAGGCACGAATGGTGCTCAAGGAGGAAGGCCAGTAAGGTGCTTAGATATAATTGGAGTGACTTAAGCTATATTACTGCGTTAATGACAGTTCATGGAAACCTGAAGTGTTTTCTGGACAAGATAAAAATCGAAGAAGATGATCCTGCAGACCTATGGGTATGAGGATCCGAAACACCGAGGGTCATATCTCGAATTGAGCGTCTAATTGAGAAACAGCCCAGGACGCAATTGAAGAACTTTTCAAACCACTAACAACGATATGCGATATGTTTGCGCTGGGACTATAAATGACGAAGAGGGCGGTATCCAGAGTCGTGGCAAAAAGTTTGTTTCTGGCTCAACTTTTCTTTTCGAATCACCGTTATCTAAAGGTTACTATGCATCCTGCATTACAGCTTGGGCTATTTACCCATAACTCTTCATTCAACTCAAGTACCAGGTTAGACTGTGAGGATATTTTCTCCCTCATATTGTTGGCTTGTAGAATTCGACTCGAAAGGGCCATATATACTACCAGTTCAACAATGTGGACAGCGCTGCTAACTTCTCCCATATAGAGCCACCGACGCGTCGCGTCGTAGATATCTAGAAATTCTTCAATCTCAGTTATTCCGAGGCAAATAAATTAAAGTCTCTCGAAAAAAATCACCTAATGATGGTGCAGTAGTCTGTTACTGTTAGAGTTCTTCAGGCTTTACTTGGCAGCAGCAAAGGGACTAATGAGGTTAAAGATGTTTGAAAGAAATCTTGGTAGAGTGTAGGGAGTGTGTTGCTTATGAGAAACAATTTTCCAGTTAAGATTTTGTGTAGTGATATTTGTTTTTTTTGTTTTTAAATTTCATAATTTCATTATCTTAAGTATTTGTTTGATAAGTGTGAATTACCAAAAAAATATTATTTAATCTTTCTGGCAATTATTGCGAAAGATAGAGAATTTAACAATAAAACTAGTCGACATTCTTAGTGGAAAAAACCTTGATACAAGTAGTGTATATATACTGAAGTCCATCTATGCCGAGCATTTTATAATCGAGAAGTATGCTGAACAAGTGGACATCGGCACTAGCAGTGCTATTTGTAGTTTGTAGTCCAATTCATATTGCAGCTAAACCAACAGCATGGTGGGAGACAGCATCATTCTATCAAATTTATCCACGTTCTTTTATGGATTCAGATGGTGATGGTGTGGGTGATTTAAAGGGTGTTACTAGTAAATTGACTTATCTTAAAGAAATTGATGTAGCAGCAACTTGGCTATCACCTTTTCTCAAATCCCCGATGGCTGATTTTGGTTATGACATTTCAAATTTTACCGAAATTGATCCTTTATTTGGAACCATGGACGACTTTGATGAACTAATGAGAAAAGCTAAGGAACTGGGCATTAGAATAATATTGGATTTTGTACCCAATCATACGAGTGATGAATGTGAATGGTTTGTAAAGTCGGCCAATAAGGATCCAGAGTATAAAGACTTTTATGTCTGGCATCCTGGTAAAATAGTAAATGGAACGCGTACAGTGCCCAGTAATTGGGTAAGTGTTTTTGGGGGTTCGGCTTGGGAATGGCATGAAGGCAGGCAGGAATATTATTTGCATCAATTTGATAAAAAGCAACCGGATCTGAATTATCGTCATGGTAAAGTTAAAGAAACAATGCAGGTGAGCACAAGTGTAGTAAATGATTGAAAAGAAGATTTTCTTTAAACGCCACTACTTCCAACCTGTAGAACGTTTTACGGTTTTGGTTGGACAAGGGTGTCGATGGCTTTCGCGTGGATGCCATATATCATGCCTTCGAAGTAGCGGCTGATGCTGAGGGCAATTATCCTAATGAACCGCGGAATTATTGGAGTGGTGATTCTCAGCATTATGATTATTTGCGACATATTTACACTGTAGATCAACCTGAAACACCGCATTTGGTCTATGAGTGGCGTCAGTTATTGCAAAATTATCAAAATGCTCATGGGGGTGATGAAAGGTAAGAGTAAAATATTTTTATTTATTTTTATATTGATATCATTTCCTGGCAAGCAGAATTCTAATGGTGGAAACTTGGTCTCCCATTGACATAGTCATGGAGTACTATGGCAATGCCACAGCCGAGGGTGCTCAAATTCCTTTCAATTTTCAACTTATCAGCTATCTAGAGCCCAAATCAAATGCTTATGATTATGCCAACGTAATAAATGAATGGTTGAATAAAATGCCAGCTGGCCGCACTGCCAATTGGGTGGTAGGCAATCATGATAAAAATCGTGTGGGCTCACGCTTTGGCCGAGAGCGTATTGACATGTTTAATATGCTGCTTTTAACTTTACCGGGCTGCTGTATGACCTATAATGGCGAAGAGATTGGCATGAGAGACGTTTGGATTTCTTGGGAGAACACTGTTGATCCACAGGCCTGTAATGGTCATGAATACGAATATGAATATAATTCTCGCGATCCGGCACGTACTCCGTTTCAATGGAGTGATACGAAAAATGCTGGATTTTCTACCAGCAATACGACTTGGTTGCCGGTGAGTCCTCATTACAAGATGGAAAATGTAAAACGCCAACGTGGTATTGCTCTAAGTCATTTGAATGTCTATAAGCAATTGCAATCATTAAGGGCTGAAAATACTTTCAGAAAGGGTGGGACAGATGTTAAAGCTTTAAATAGCAATATTTTGGCGGTAAAGCGGTAAGTTTTTTATGTTTAAAAAATATATTCCTGTGAAAGTCTGTATAGGATCTGTGTAGTCCATAACTTGAAAGAAGTATTAAATATTTTATTTTATGTTCCAGCTTCCTTTTCAAGGATTTTACGTACATCATCTTAATGAACATATTTAACTCTGAGCAATATGTCAATTTGAAGGAGGCTTTTACCAACTTATCCTCGGATTTTGAGTATGTTGTGGTTACGGATAAGTCCATTAGAAGGAAAGGGTAAGAATTTTATATAATTTCTTTTTAAATATAATTTAATAAATATTAAAAAAAATATGTATTTCAAGTGACAAAGTGTCCAGCAATAGTGTGGCATTACTACCCTATGAAGCAGTTGTACTTAAGTCCCACGAAGTATCATAAAACCTAAAGGGATATTAAAGTTCTTCCTGACTATAAATGTATTTCTTCTTGTCTCTTTTTATAAAGTAGAGCAGAATAAATAAAAAAATTTCTTATACTTCATATGCATAACATTTTTAGCTCATGGATAAGATTAAGTTTAGAATTTCATAGAGGGATAGATAGAGAATGTTAAATGACGCCCAGAATATTTGACTGGCAAAGCAAAAAATTATTTACAAAGAGAAATTAAAATAGAAAAATTTAAAAACCAAATGCTAAGCAAGTGTTTCTTCATATAAAGCGTTTTATTGGGAGTATAAAAAAGAAAAAAATCTTTTTAAATATCAAATTTAAAAAAAAGAAGCTTTTAATGAGTATTTACTTAAAAAAACTGAAGAAGCGTTCAAAAATAACCAATAAACTTTTGGTTTAAAAGTTTAAAATAGCTGAAAAAGTTTATTACAAGACAACAAAAGTTTTTCTTAAAAAAGCTGAAATTTTTTTTTCTGAGAGCTCTCAAAAAACAAACCGATCGCAAAAAGTCGCAAAATATTGTCGTATTAGAAGAAAGCTTTTATAGTTTCAATTTAAATTGTTAACAACTTAAAAAAAAAAGTTATTTAAAGAGAAGGCCTGGCAGCTGGCAGCTGGCATGCACAAAGGTATGACTTGCCGTAATGGACTGCATTGTCAGAAGTTGTGACTTACACTTCCTTGCACTAGCGTCGGTCACAGTTTATTGTCTCTACTAGGAGTCTGGGTAAATAAGTCAAGCGGAGATAAGTAAATATTCTCTTATAGAAATCGCTAATCCACGATGGAAGAGCATAAGCCAGGGATACGTGGCTAAAAGCGTGCTTGGTCTCTAGTGTGCGAACTATAACACTTACTCGTGCATATGGAGCTCTGTGTGGCTGGAGAGTTATATGAATTCCCTGAAAGAACGCCGGTTCTAATTGGCCAAGGAAGAAATCTACAAGGGATGGAAAAAAATGCATCCCAAAGTGTGAACGGGCCAATCTCTGAAGGTACCCATATACCGGTGGACCGTGAGAATGTAGCCCCAAAAGTGGTGGACAGCTTTATCTATTAAGGAACTCCGGTGTTTATTTACCAACGGAGGGATTCTGAAGAGAATGTAAGTGAATGTAAGTGAATGTCCAGTACTGGCTAGCACAAGCCTTAGGATATGTTAAATTAGACTGCCGGAATATAAGCCTTAGAAAAATGCTATCAATTATAAGAGACTCCGTGATAAGGAAGAAGTTCTACAGTTACAAGTCGACAGTTTGAAATCACTATAGTCAAGAGTAAAATCGAGTGTTAGCACGGCACTTAATGAAAATAAGATAGTCGTTAATTTTAAACCAGTTGTTGGAAACCAATTCGAGGTGCGAATGTAGTCGAAAAGGGAGCTATAAAGTAAGCGTTCTGAAATTTAGAAAATTCTCCACTTCAAAGGTGACACAACTAAAAATTTCTTAATATAAGGAAATTGCTTCATGTAAATCTATTTACCTATACGAACAATTCTACCTTTTGTTGTTGTAAATTGTTGAAAAACTCACTAATCGTACTCTACATCAATTGGCAAATATATCATGTGATAAGCCGTTTTTTTTTAATTTCATTCATTGCTTTCATTAACTTACAATTTTAAGTTAGCAAAGAAGTCATAATTTTTTATACGCTCAAACAATTTCTGCTAAAATGACAAATTTTGAGTTGAGTCACTTTTGAAAGTGGGTGTGCGATATGTTTTTGTTTAGAACCAAGTTAAAAAGCTTTTAAGTTTACAAAAAAGTGTGGAAAAAGCTTAAGTTTTAGGAAATATTTATGGAACCTTCTTTTTGAAAACAAAAATTGAAATTTCTAAAAAAAACATTCGCGTAAATCCGAATCAATTAAGTTTGAATGTTACAAAAGATAATGACAATTTTTATTGATCTTGGAAAAAGTCTGAGTTTATTTCGCCCTGAAAGAAAAAGCTCATAAAGCTTTTTGACAAATGAAAAAGCTTTGTTTAATTTCTCCAAATTATTTATGAGACAAAAAAAAGTTCAGATAATTTTTGCATAAAAATAATTAAAATATTTTGCTTTAACCTCAAAGTTCAAAGATTTTTTACTTCGAATACTTAAAACACTTGCTTCGAAAAGCGCTTAAAGTAATATTTATAAAAGTTAAATCTTTTACCTTCAAGCTTAACTAAAGTATACAAAATTTTGAGAAACGTAAATTTTTTTTTTGTGGCTCAAAGGTGCTTTGGTTTTCTGTAAGAACTTACTAGTCGTTGTGGGACAGCCATCCCGTTCGTTACAGCTATAAAAATTTATTTATTTTTATGATTTCAATGAACGTATTGTATACACATGTACATATGTATATTATGTGATATTTAATGTTTCGAACCAAACATACAGTCATACCAAGAATTACTGGAGATATTAAGTTTCCCCACAATAATATCTGCACTTAGGGTTACCATGTTTTATTGTATATTTACTCCAAATAAATCAACTAAAAACAATGTTTGTTTGTATGTTTGTAAAGTTCGTCTATGAAAGGAAATATGCCAAAAAAAAAAAGGTTTGGTACTGAACTGTAACTAAAGAGCTTAAGCAAAAGTGAAACATGAGCACTGGACTATTGAGCTAAAAATGCTCAGCGCTCTGAGTAGCTCACTAAGGTCAATTGTGTGAGAAGTTCAATTTAACTAGTTCGTTCATGAACTACACAACTCTAATGGCTTAGAATGTAGAATCGCTTGAAAAGCCATAGGTAGCTGGACTAAATATTAAAAGAAACTAACTTTGAGTAGGGCACATAAGTGCAACATATGTCGTACTTTTTTTTAAGAATGAACTGAATAATTTTTATGTATTTTAATGTTTAGATCTTTTTATTATTATTATTTTTTTTCTACTTAAGATAACAATCAATAACTCCTGTAAAAAAATTTAAAAATTTTATCATTAACTAGGCAGATATAAGGGAGTCTTTAAAATAAAAGTTAAATGTGTTATATTTATAATACTCAGTGTATCTAAAAATTATTTTAATTAATAGAATAGTTTTTAAAATTTAATTTTTTTCTATTTAAAAAAATATTTTTAGCTAATTTTTTATCTTAACTTATTTTATTATAAAATAATGCAATTTATTGTTGAGGGTGGATAAGTTAGACTCTATGCGCATTTCGCTGGTTGCTTAGTGAAACTCATTAGAAAACTTTTACCCATCATTTTAGAAAAACTTAATAGCCTTGTATGCTCGAAATGCCTTAGACAAAATTAGTTGAAAAACTAAAATATTAAAGTTTTAACAAAAAGCCTTACAGTAAAATATTTTTATATTATTTTTCTTACTTGTCTAACTACGTTTGGTTGGTTTTTTGCCATCTTAAAATGTAGCTGTAAGCCGTTAAATAAATAACGCCTAAGGCATTAAACACATGGACCACATCAGACCACACGGCTACACGACTACAAATGCCGCTGGCTACCAATGACGCCCTGTAGCCAGCTACTTAATTATTTTGAAAACGGCAACTACATATTAATGTTAAAATATTAACAGCTGTTGCAACTATTCAGTGATGCCACTTTAGATTTTTTACGTTGCTAAAGCTCGATTTTTTTTTCATGAAACAAGCCCTGTAGAAATATAATAGATGCGATTCATCAAGCTCTTCGAAGTGTGTACCCAAGAGAGGTACTGTGCGTACTGTGTATATATTCTAAAAGCAAAGACAATAAGCATTCATTTGATGTGTAATATTCTAGAGTAGTTAATAACTAAAAGAAATAAACGTGCAGCGATATAGGGGCGAAGAATTTCCAACTGTTGTACCCTGCTCGCTCGAATATAGGTGTTGCCAACAAACAATACAGTCAAGCATTTTTTAACGCTGAATTTATTTATTTAAAAACTTTTGATGCATATATATTGTAACATTTAAATTTTATAATTTTCTCTTTTAGTTTACAATAAAAACATATATCTAAGCACTAATTTGCTTAATATATTTTGATCTATTGTCAACATTATTTTTATTTTGTAGCCAACTAAAATAGAAATTAGTTTAATTTGACAACAACGACAAAAGCAGCATGGACAACAACCTGTAGCCATGTTGCCTTGTTGGCGTCAAAATAATTGTTCTCATATAAACGTGTGTATTTTAATTTTGACAGATTGTAGTCGGTAGCCTGCTGTCGTGAATGTGTTTAAAGCTTAAAAGCAAAAAATAGCAAGTGCTGCCAATGTTTGCACAACCGGTTGCATATTTATTTTAAAAAGAGATTTTTCGATTTTATTTTATTCTATTTAAAAAATTATTTTTAGCAAATTTTTTATTCCAAATCATTTTATTATACAATTATGCAATTTATTGTTGACAACTTTAGTCTGTAATTATATTTTATTTCTCTTGACTATTGGGTTAAATAGATAATGTTCACAGTGGACACAAACATTAATAGAGGGGCACAAAGAATGTTGATAACTTTTCAATCGGCATAAAGAATGCTTTTCATTCTAGTAGTCTAATAAAAATTTTAGCTTTTAGTGTATTTAAAATTATTATATCAAACAAATTTTCTTTCTGAAGATTTACATTTTAAATGCTTTCAAATATATATGCGCTCGGTATTAGCCGATGAATGTGGTAAAATTAAAATATATTCAATTAACTTAGAGTTTGAAAAGCATATTCAGAAAAACAGATATTTCTTTCCAAAAATGGACGGAGTTTATTTCTTCTCCGTGAAATAAATTTTTGGTTAATTTTTTTTCGTTTGTACCCTGCGAAGAAAAAACACCCATTTAGTTTCCCCTTGCTTTGACTGATAATTTAACACTAGAGGATCTACCAGTATCAAACAAAATAAGTTATAAAGTCAAATAAGTTTTCTTATATTTCGAGCTTAAAAAAATCTCAAGTTTTCGGTCAAACATATTTCAATCTACATTTTGTAAGTTTTGGGCGACAAAATCTCTGCTTCTGGCAACAATGTCTGCACTACTGACCAGTAGCATTTGTAGCCATTGTTGATAAGACCTCAATTGTAAATTTAAGATCAACATTTAAACAATGATCTGCTTATAGAGGAATGACAAAAAATAAAAATATTCTTATCGTTGTTGGGTGCATAATCGCTGAGTTTTTTTCAGTGGAAAAATAATACAGAGAACCAATGTAAATGTTTTAAGAATTTTTTGCTAGTAAAAATGCTGATTTGAGTGTTTGGAATTCAAGATATATAAATAAAAAAATTTAAGTATTTATCAACAAATCAATCAATACGAGTATAAACTTCTATGACTAAAACTGTTTTTTTTTCATTATAAAGAGAACTAAATCGAAAGAGAATAGAAATAATAAAATAAAAATTAGAAAGAAATACAGCTGATAAAATTTTACTTTGAAAACTTTGGGGGTTTCGCACTATGTTAACCCTACACTAAAATGAGCAGCATGTTAAATCGTTTTTTCCGTCAGCAACAACTAACAAATTTATTAAAACAAGACAATGTTATTCCATTAACCTCTTTAGGGCATAATAAGCTACTTGTGTCTTAACTGAGACTATGTTATATATAGATTATATACTCAAACAACGTCATAACTCAAAAAATTCCCTATTGAGATAAACGCGGTTGAAATTTTCTAGTTGCTTCCACTACGTACCAAAAAAAAAAAAACGGTGGAAAATGTATGACATAACGAACAGTTCTGAATCATTAACTCCAAAAATATATTTTAGAGATATGACGTTGGTTGAGTAAATGAGCGATATGTTCTGATTTAACAAGATATGAGAAGCGATCCAAAGACACTTCAGCTGTTACGTTCACCCTCAGCCGTCACCTGGCAGGCACAAAGGTATGGCTTAACGTAACTGAGTGCAATGTCAAAAGTTCTGACTTATACCTCGTCGCCAAAAAATTCTTATCCTATCTTCGCTAGGGGTCTGGCTAAATAAATCGGATCGAGAGAAATTAACGCCAGTTGATCTCCAGTTTAACTATGGACTTATCCGTTAATATGGGGCTCTGTGTGGTGGATTTTTTTATCCATTGGCCAAGGGAGGAATAAGAAAGAGATGGACCAGAATGCCTCACTAGGGGTGGACGGGTCAATTCCTAAATGTACTCCTGGGACTTTTGGAACACTGCTGAGGAAGAGGCTGAGACAGTATCGCACATCGTGTGTGAATGTCCAGCACTGGCTAGCATAAGACTTAGGACCAGGGGTAGACACTTGTTAAATGTGAATGGCATGGTGGACCTAAGCCTTTCTAGAAATTACAAGAGACTCCGTGGTGAGAAAGAAGGCAGACACTCACCAGTCGACAGTCTAAAATAACTACAGTCAACAGTAAAGGTGCGGTTGACGGTAATCAACTCGTCGAAAAAAGAAGAACGTCGAAAGTGGATCCAAAAATTAAGTGGTCTGCTACGAAATCCGTCTACATAAATATATATGCGTTCACCCTGTTCAAGAAAAACACTTTTCTTGATCCCAATTTTCTCAATCAGAATCTCAAAATTTATTTGAACAAATTTCAAATGTTAATAAAATTTCCCAGCTCCAAGATTCGGTACTGCCGAACGTAGTTCTCTTTTGTTTTTTTTTTTTTTTAATTTAATTATTTATGACATAAAGCAAATAGTGAAAAATATGTATATTCCCCCTTGTGAAACAGAACACACGCATGCACATTTATGTACCTTCTTTATTCCCCGCTTCCCTGACCGACAAGCATTTGTCGTAAAATAAACGCGTCAAAAATAAAACATTATTGATCTTTTATATTCTGGCGAATAATAAAGAAACCGCAAATAAAATAATAAATTCACACACAATTTGCTGATAAGAAAATCAAAACTTTTGACTTAAACAAATGAGAGAGAGAGAGAGTGACCAGATTTGTTTTTAAGCGAAATCGACTCAACATTTGGTTGTTGACTCATGCAAACACACACACACGTGCGTTGAATTCTGCATGTGTTTTAATTATTATTTAATTATTTTTAGGGAGATTTTTTTCTGTACACAGTTTAACATTTGTTGCGTTTGGAATATTCTTAATATTTATGTAAATACGCCCTGCCAACACATGGACAATAAATTTTCTAATATTGCGACTAAAAAGTATCATTTGCGTCACTCCATAATGTAAGTTTGGAATTTTAGTCTACTTTTGGAAAACATTTTAATTACGAAAAATTGATTTTTAGAAACCTGAAACATTAAAGAAAGCGATGAATTAAAAGACGTCACTTGCAAAAAAGAATGAAATATTTATTTTATTTCATGTAAATGTTTACGCCGTAGCTTCAATTTACCCAGACTTTTTCCAGCATTTTGGAAGGCATCTTCCTGGGTTGGAGTTGTGGCTAGCTTACGCCTGTACACGTGAGACTTCACGTATCCCTATAAAAAATAGTAGGGTCAACTCGCATGATCTTGGTGGCTAGAAAACTTAAGATTAATTGCTCACTAAACTCGTCACTCAATAGACTCATGGTATCACTTAACGTGTGGCAGCATCCTGTTGAAACCACACGTCAAGCAAGTCTAATTCTTCCCATTTTGGGCAAAAAATAAAAAACCGATAATCATCGCAGGGTACCTTGATCCACTGACTTCAATGTTGCGGTTTTCATCGCTCTTGAAGAAGTGCGGTCCAAAGATGCTGCCAGCCTACAAACCGCACCAAACAGTGCACCTTTCAGGATGCATTGGCAGCTCTTAAACTGCCTCTGGCCGCTTTTCACACCAAATTCGACAATTTTGTTTGTTGATTTACCCATTGAGCCAAAAGTTAGCTTCGTCGCTGAAGATAGTTTTTCGATAAAAAACACATCACGAGTTTTGATCATAAAATTCAATAATTTTCAAGCGTTGTACCTTTGTTAGTCTTTTCACGGTGAAATGGTAAACCTTACTGAGAATTTTTGGCGTTGCCACATGTCACGAATCTTTTCTGTACACTGAAAAACCAAATAGCCAGTATTTGGCTGGTTTTTAAAATTTTAAAGAAATATAAAATTTTAAAAAGTGAAAAAAGCTTGAAAGAAAGCAAAAGTTTTTTATATATTTGATAAGGGCCACAATTTACTAACGGATTTGTCCAATAGACCTATTAAAAGTTGCATATGTGCTCAAAAAGTGATAGATTAGAAGTGAATGTGTATGACAGATCGTTTGCCCAATTTTATTTTATGCAACCTTCTATGGGACTAAATTTTGTTTTGCCATTTTTTCTGTGACAGTGGAACATCGAAAAATCATATTGTTGTAATATTTTTTCAGTGGAAGCGAATTCTCTCAGACTTTTTCGGATTGAATCATACGACTATGTGGGATAGTGAATTACTGCCTTCAATGATTATTAAATTTTTTTCATTAACTAAAGATAGTTGCATTCTTAATGCATCAAAAAAGTGTATAAATATAATTTATTTAATTTTTCGAGCTTTTTTTTTACCAAAATTCATTTATTCTTTTCGATATTTCGCTCATTTTTAAAAAATATTTTTTACACAAAATATTTTATGATGCTACACAATGGAGTAGCGAAAAATAAGTGTGGGGAGTTTCGTGATTTACGTTTAAGTTGCCATAACGAAGCTTTCCACATTGAAACAACAATAATTCCCCACCCAAAAAAGGTACTACGTATGCACGCTAGTAAGGCAGAAAATTGATCTGATCAATATATACTAATTTAGTGGCCCGTTAATAGTAGCTGCTTGTGTGGAAAGAAGGTTCTCATTGCACTTGACCATCAGTTGGTTATAAAACATATGAGGCAAGTGAACGGGTACTCCAAGCTAGTGCTGGAATATATTCTGAAGCTAAACAGTTGTGCCTCGGTGGAATGAGGTAACGTTGATGTGGGTTAAAGGACATATAGTCATAGATGGGAATGAAGCAGCAGACTAGTACCCAGAGTTGAAAATATGAAGAGAGGCTACCAGATGTAGACAGGATCGACTGGTGCTCAAAGAGCCCCAGGGCAGATGTGTTTAGATTTACATGAGTACCTGCCAGCGATGGCTAAGCAAGGGTGTGACATTTAGCGGCCAGACCAGCGCTCCTATGTTATCCGCATAAGCACTACCGAAATAGGTAGCAAATTAGGACAGAGGATGTCAGGTCCCTGATCCCACCGCTTGCTGAGGGGTTCGGAGCTATCTAATCTCCTACCGTCAATGAATGACAATTGATAGCTTGCGTTGAATGCAACGCCTCATCAGTCCTGCAGTGAACCTACTCGCTTTGGGTATTAAACCACAGCTACCAAGTGCATTAACACCACTCCACCACCAACAACCAGTCTGGAACCGAAGTTCTAGGGGCTACTGGTTCCCGTTGTACCAGATATTTTCGTTACTGGTCGAAATGTAAGTCATACCTTCTCCCAGTTTTAGACTCCTATCTAGCCTAAGGAACTGGTGCCTCTATTTCCCACAGTAGCAACCCATCAGGGTGTGGAAATCACCAAGATGATATGCCCCCGGGGGGGAGAGCACTAGGGCAGGAAGGCCAGTAAAGTGCTTAGATATAATCGGATTTTTCAAATTCTTGTTAAATTGTTAAGCCGACTTACTGTGGCTGCCTACGTTTTTATTTGGTTGAGTTTTATTACAAACAAATAACTTTAATAATTTATTTATACGTTTTGCTGCGAAGAAGAAGGTTTGTGGTCTTGTTGCATTTAATTGTTTGACAGTTAACAAGTCACAATGGAATGATCATTATCTGCCCTAAAACTAAGATTGACTGATTTGCAATTAATATTACCGGCAGATGCCGTAGATTTCCTTAGCATAAAATAAAACTCGCAATAAAACTTTTAAGCGAAAGATAAATTAAATAATTATTAAAAAGTAAGTTGTCCAATGAACCTTAATTACCGTTACGGTCCCTGGTATCAAGCGATATCGAGTGAAGTAATTTGCGCCCAGATTTAGCTTTCACAAATGTTAAAAAAATAAAAGTTCAACGGCCTTTTCTTTATAATATTAAGTGCCTTGAAGTGCAAAAAAACTTCTCTCACTAAGTATAAGTTGTGATAATAAAAAAATGGCTAACTGGTAAATGTTGCTATCGTACAGGCCTCTGCATGATGACTGGAATCGCAAAAAAAAAGAAAAATTACTCTAAAATCTAAAGGGGAAAAAATCTCGCTATAATTTGGAAATAGTTGATATTTTTACTATTAAAATTTAGCTGATTTTAAAATAAAAATGTATTTATAAAAGTGCTCAATAAATTTTGACATTGTAACAATATGTTAAGATGGTCACACTAATTTACAAAATTAATTATATTTGCTTTCAATGCAGTAAAAAATATGTTTATGTTTAGTCGACATCTGCCATTGGGAGAGTATACAATTAAAAGCCGGCGGAATTTAAGATCGTGTAAATTGCATTGAGAAATTGGCTAAAAATATTCTCTTTTTTGCTTAAAATCCCATTGACAATGCGGCAGTACTACGAGTATTGTGCTTTAATATTAGCGGCTGCATCGTTTGTTTGCGCTGGCGTTTTTCCAAATTATCATGCTCACTTTGATTTCATCCAATGGGATGGGGAGAAAAAATTGGAAGACTATGAGGCAGCTACAAAGTGGTGGCAGACTGCCTCATTCTATCAAATTTATCCAAGGTCATTTAAAGATACCGATGGCGATGGTGTCGGTGATTTAAAAGGTAAGAAAAACTCTTATCAAATTAATGTCAATGGTTAATCAATTCAAAATTATTTTTAAACATACATTTTCCCCATTTAGGCATAATGGAGAAACTAAGTTATTTGAAAGAGATCAATATAACAGCAACTTGGCTATCGCCCATATTTAAATCTCCCATGGCTGATTTCGGTTACGATATTGCCAATTTTTATGAAATTGATCCTGTTTTTGGTACCATGCAAGACTTTGAAGATTTAATGAAGAAGTCCCAGCAGCTGGGCATTAAGATTATTTTAGATTTTGTACCCAATCACACTAGCGATGAGTGTGAGTGGTTTAAGCGTTCTGCTGCCAAGGATCCATTTTATAAAGATTTCTACATCTGGCGGCCGGGCAGAATTGTAAAGGGCATTCGTCAACCGCCTACAAATTGGATTAGTGTGTTTCGTGGCTCAGCCTGGGAGTGGCATGAAGAGCGCCAGGAATACTACTTGCATCAATTTGTGAAAAAGCAACCCGACCTTAATTACCGCAATCCCCTAGTGCAGGCTACCATGAAAGATGTTTTACGGTTTTGGTTACAAAAAGGTGTGGCTGGTTTTCGTATAGACGCTGTTCCTCATATTTTCGAAAAGGCACCCGACTCAAGGGGAAATTATCCCGATGAGCCCAGGAATCCCAGTGTCAATGATCCGAATGATTATGGTTATTTGCAACATATTTATACAAAGGATCAGCCCGAAACTATAGATTTGGTTTATCAATGGCGTAAGGTATTGGATGATTTTAAGTATGAATTTGGCGGTGAAGATCGTGTAATTATGGCTGAAACTTATTCGGATATATCGGTGGTTATGCAGTATTATGGTAATGCCACCATGGAAGGGGCTCAAATACCATTTAACTTTCTACTTATAAATTCTTTAAATAATAATTCAAATGCTCATAATTATGCGGATGTAATAAATACCTGGCTGAGCAATATGCCCGAAGGTCGTACAGCAAATTGGGTGGTAAGTGAGAGCGCATAACTTTTTTATACGTAAGTTTCTAAAAGCTAAGCAAGTGTGCATAAAAGCTTACCGACTTCTTGAATGTATATTTTTTTCGTAGAAGTATTGCAATATAAAAATGTTTGCAGTTAGTAGTGAATTGTTGCTTTTCATAAGTTTACAAAGCTTTAAAAGCTCAAAAGTAAACAATGGTTCAAAGTATAAAAAAGCTTTCAGCAATGACTTAAATCTAAAAGCTTTGCAAAGTCCAAGCCTTAATAAGCTTAAATACTTTTTAGTATTTAAAAGCATTGCAAAAGTTGCTTTTGGCTAACCTGTTTCTGAAAAGCTTTTTATAGAATAAAACTGTTTTAAAATATTTGAGCAACAAAGCTTTTCTAAGCACTACAGAAGTACCGCATGTGCTTTTCAACAGCTTTAAGCTTAACAGCTTTTTAATCCTGAATTTATGTAACTATTAAGAGAGTTAAATATAAGCTAAAACTTTTGAGGAATTTAAAAGCTTTTAAGCTTTAACGTTTTAAAAAGCAAATATATCATTTAGTCGTAAAGGACTTTTAAGCTCTGGCGATTAAACTCTTTTATATTTTTTTTGAGCTAAAAGCTCTTCAATGCCTCGGTAGCGCATTAAGCCTTAAATGCTTAACAAAACTGAAAACTCTTCTAAAGCTCCTAACCGTAAAAGCTTAGCATAGCATATTTCAGTTTAATAATATTTATAATAAAGCTTTTTCCTTTGATACTATTGTAACTTTTTTTTTAACTCTAGCTGGGTAATCATGATAAAAATCGCGTTGCTTCCCGCTTAGGAACTGATCGCGTTGACATGTTGAATATGCTAATACTCACTCTGCCCGGCTGTAGTGTTACCTATATGGGAGAGGAAATTGGTATGACGGATGTATGGATTTCTTGGAATGATACCGTAGATCCATCGGCCTGTAATTCTAACCCCGATATCTATGAAACTCTCTCACGTGATCCTGAGCGAACACCATTTCAATGGAATCGAGATTCTCAAAGTGGCTTTAGCACTGCCAACAAGACCTGGTTGCCAGTGTCACCAGACTACTGGGATCTTAACATGGAATGGGAAACACATCAACCCAAAAGTCATATAAATATTTTCAAGGAATTGCAGGAAAATATTAGAGGGCAACCGGCTATTAAATATGGACAAACCCAAGTAGTGGCTGTTAATCAAAATGTGCTGGCAGTGCAAAGGTGGGTTAAGTTTATTTTATATTCCCGCTATAATGATAAATATTTTCTTACTGTCAACAGATATGTATTGCACGAGTACACATACATAACCCTAATCAATATATTTGATAATGAAGAGACTGTTAACTTGCCACAATCCCTACAAGATGTGCCCACAGAAATGGTTTATGTCCTGGTGACCACACAGTCGAAGGCCAAACAGAAGTAAGTTTATGGTGTAATGAATTTTGTTTCCGCAACTGTTTGCTTACACTTTTTAAACGTTGCAGTGATATTGTGAAAACCTCGGCCATAACTTTGCAACCCAAAGAAGCTGTAATTTTAAAATCCACCGCCAAACTTACCACATCGGTTGGCTATTATACCTACTACAAGGTGGATGAAAAATCTTCGAAATAATTTTTATTGATTTTAGTTTTTTTTTATTTTAATTTCTAATAAACAGGGATGAACATCTTTCATGTGAACTCAAATTGATTCTACAATAATCGCCTCATTACCTTGTAAATAAAGATTATTCAAAGTGACCAGGTCGCTGTGGAAGGAAGATAATTATAAATTATTTTTGACTCTATAGTGGTGCAACTTATATTTACCCTTCTCTTCTGGAGGATATAACATTGACGATCTTTGTTTTGAAAGTACCACTGGCCTTTACAATATCCTCAACATTCGCTGAAATGCCATCAGACAAAACATTGACCAAAAGTATGTAGGTTTTTTCATTTGCCAAGGATCTTGAAAACAGCAAAAATTTTATTACGCTCTTTTAAATTTCGAAGCCTTTTCATACCTCTTAATGGCCAATATATTATTGCCCATGTTGCCATATTGTACGTTACCGTGTTGCAGGGTCTTTGTTTGCCTCAGTTTAGACATTTGTTTGTAGACGTTTAAATGACTTTTCGTTTGCTCTGACTCAGTTTGTACATTAATGGTGACATAGTTGGGATTAATGGGCAGCCAGGTTTTGGCAGTAGTAGAGAAACCAGCGTTTGCAGCAGCTGTCCATTGGAATGGCGTACGTGCGGGATCTCTGGTAAATTGTTCATAAATATCGGGATTTGAGTTGCAGGCAGCCGGATCAACACTGTCTTCCCAGGATACATCGTAATCAATCATGCCGATCTCTTCGCCCTTTCATTAAGAAGTTTTGCGTAATACACACACACATATAATATACAGCTAAAGTATTAAAACTTACCATGTAAGTAATGCTAACGCCTGGTAAAAACATTTGCAACATGTTCATAAGATCAATGCGATTCTCTCCATAACGACTACCCACACGACGTTTATCGTGATTTCCCATCTATAAAAACAGTATGATATATAATTAAGCTTATAATAAAAAGAGACTAAGTTATACAGTAGGAGAGAGACGATTGGCTGTTCCATGGTTAGGTAACTTTCTGAAGAAGACATTTAAAAACTATTCCCTGAACACGACCAAATATTGTCCTCTTTTACTTACCACCCAATTTGCCGTCTTCCCCGCTGGCATATTGGTGAACCAAGATTTTATTATCTTTACAAATCCTGGCGCCTTTAAATCGGTATTATTTTGATTGGTATTGCCACCGCTGATAAATTGGAAATTAAAAGGAATCTGAGCACCTTCGACCGACCTATTGCCATACATAAGCATAACTTGCTCCAACGACGACCAAGTTTCAACCATCAGCACACGCGTGTCGCCACCATGTATGCGTTGATAGTCCTGCAATAAAGCATGCCACTGATAAACCATATCAATTGTTTCCGGCTGATCTTGAGTATAAATATGCAATAGATAAGCGGGATCTTCGGGATCGTTTGTATAACCGCTGGCAGGTTCATCAGGATAATGGCCCTTTTCATCGGGTAAAACTTCAAACAACCAGGGTACCGCATCAATTCTAAAACCGGCTACACCGCGATCCAGCCAATAGGTGAGCACACGTTTCATTTGGGCCACTACATCGGGATTGCGATAGTTTAGATCGGGTTGCTTAACGTCAAATTGGTGTAAATAGTACTGCTGTCTTTGTTCATTCCATTCCCAGGCGGAACCACGAAAGGCCTGCAGCCAATTGCTGGGTGGTATTCTAGCTCCATTTTCACTCCTATAGCCATCATGCCATACATAGTAGTCCTCATAACCCTTCTCTCGATTAACGGATTTTTTGAACCACACACTTTCATCGCTCGAATGATTGGGCACAAAGTCCATAATGAGTTTAATACCCAATTTATTGGCCTCCCTTATCAGTTCATCAAAATCATCTAATGAACCATATTCCGCTTGTATGTCAAAGAAATCGGCTATATCATAACCAAAATCTGCCATTGGTGACACATAAATCGGCGACAACCAAGTGGCATTGACCCCGATTTCCTTTAGATATGATAATTTCGAAATTATGCCTTTCAAATCACCAATACCATCACCATCCGAATCCTTAAAAGATCTTGGATATATTTGGTAGAACTGAGAAGTTTGCCACCAGTCCTGAGGGTTTGCGGTAGTTTCGCTCGCACCACCAGTACCTGAGCAGCCTTGCACCCATATTTGGTGGCTGCTTATTATTAAAGTGCTTAAAAGTCTAAACAATTTTAGATGCAACATTTTGCCACAACGTCTCACTAGGTGCTCGCTCCTACTAGTCTTAACAAATTACTAAAGTACTCCCTATTACACCTATTGAATTTATAAGTTTTTGATTTGTGCGTTGCGATTGAAATTGTTATCTGATCTAAATGATCTTATTGTCATAAACAACTTTGAAGTTTGTTTATTTAAAATTTTCAGTTCAGTTATCTACTTTTCGATCACTGCAAATAAAATGCATATTTTTGCAGTGAGCGAACAGTTTTTAGATTTTAATTGCAACAACTTGTGCCAAAGAGTCTTGTGAAATGTTATAAGGAGTACAGTATGTGCATACAAAATGTGTTCTGTGACTCAATTTTAACTATTGCGGAAAGCATTCTTTTTAACCGGTTTTGAGTGGAGGAAACATATTGATTAATGATTTTCGGAATATTAATTCTTTTCTAGCGTCCTGCAATTTGTTGAGAAATATATTTAAAAATTCGAATATTTCAGCCAGAACCGGGTTAGTTGTAATGCACGAAAATCGGGTCTTAGTCAAGATTTTTTGTAATTTGAAAATTTTATTATATCGATAACTTAAAAACCGGTTTAATTTTTAATAATTTCTAAATTAACCGATAACCAGTTGTCCATTAACAAACTAAACCATTTTAAATTCCTTTGGTACTTTAATAATTTGTTGCATTTATTTTTAAGTGTCTTAACGATTTCTATCTTTTATTGAACCAAATGTATGAGAATTTCCAGTTTTTGGAATTTTTGTTATTGTGATTTTTCGATTTAGGAAATAGTTCTTGTGGGGAAATAAAGCCCATTTTGTTCTAAATATTTATATTCTGCCTTAATTTTAAAACCCGAAAATTAAATATTTCCTACTCAAATTATAAAACCGTTTTTTTTAATCGCTTTTATATATAACCGGTTATTACGTCAAAAAGATTAATAGAAACACACGCCGTTTTTTTTGCGTAAGTTGATCATGGTTTTTTTTATTACACAATTTTTAAGGCAGATTTTCCCTATTAAAAGAGCAGTTATTTTTTGCTTGAAAAATTGTAGAAATTATTGCCACATATTGTTCTTTTAACCGGGTTATTAAAAAATTTTTAGTGAAAAACACAGTTTTTTGAAAAATTGTTTTTCTGAACACGGGTTTTGGAGAAGAATCGGATTTTTTCTTTTATAAAACCAGATATGCGTAAAGTTCCAGTATTTGGAAAAGCAAACATTTTTTGTTGCATTTTTGCTTTTAGGAAAGAACCCCCATTTTGTCCCGAAAAATTGTACTTTGTTACCAAGCTGCTATATTTGCAGCAACCGAAATAATTTATAATTTTTACGCAATATCCTTTTTTTATCAAGTAATTACTTTTATAACGTTCTTAAACTATTTCGGTTATATCCGGTTATTAATCTATAAACCGGTTTTTGAGGAACGATGATCATGGTTTTATTATAAAAAAAAGTTTATATTTAAAATACTTTTGCTGAAGAATTTTTTTTATGTGACAATTGTTTTTCTGTAACCCGGGTTTTAGTGAAGCACCAGGGTTTTAAAGAAACTTTTCTTTTATAAAACCAGATGTACGAAAAGTTTAAGTTAAAAATTTTTTGCTTTTTTGGAAATTTATTTTCTCAGGGAAGAACCACCATTTTAATCTGAATATTTTTAATCTTTTAATAAACTGCTTTATTTTTAGCAACCAAAAAAGGAAAACTTTTTAAGCAAAATCCTCTTTTTATATATTAGTTACAAATATAATGGTTTTTCAAGAAATGGTGGTTGTGTAAATCGGTTGTTACGCCAAAAAATATATCGAAACCCGGGTTCTTTAAATTTTTTTTCCAACATTTTGGCAATAGTTGCAAAATAAACGGTTTTGAAAAGATTTTTCTTTTTGTTTGGTATATTTTTAAACAAGTTTTTAACCGAAACTTTTTCTAAACAAATAGAAGTTTTTTAAAAATAACCGGTTTTGAATAAAATCGGGTTTTTAGGAGAATCTTGTTTGAAAATTGATTTATTAATGATTTTTCCTAAGAGTCCTGTTTTTCTACAAATTGTTGGGGTACATACGTTTTTGTAAAAAAATGATAAGGAAAATTTGTTTGATCTGTGAACTTAATTCCAGGTACCGATTTTTGTAAATTCAGTTCATATGAGTTTTTAGAAAATATAACCTTTTTCTTGTAAAATTTTTAGTTAGTAGCTACCCAAAGGTTTTCCTAAAAGCTTTTTTTTTCTGAAATATAAGAATCTCTTTGATATCAGGTGCAGCTCTTAAGAGCACTACAATTACATGCAGTAAAATAAGTTTTTTTTAAAATAATTTTTGTGCAAAATATTAAGCTGCTACAAAAGTCTATAGCGAGTTATACTTGTGTTGTTGTTAATTTTCCATTTAGTAAATACACTGCAGTGGAATTTTTTTAATTGTCAAGTTGTTTTGGCATGGCAGTCATGCACTCACTCATTCACCCATTCTATCACTGGCATCGTAATCGAGTGATTGTGTTGTTCGCTAACAAGTTCTTCGAATTTTAAGTGCACAAACTCATTGACAAAGTATTACTTGGGGTATGTACGCCAGGTATATAAACGCCTCCTATTGTTTTTTTTTTAACTTTCGTTCAAAAGTGTATCGTTTTCATTACAGGCGCAATTTAATATTGTCCTCGCTTCTTTGTCAAACAGATATTTTTTCCATTGAAATTTTTTTATCCTTCATGTTTGGATTTATGAGAAAAAGTTTTCATTCGATTGTTTTATACATTGAATTTTTTTAAAACAAGGTGAGTGGGAATTGTTAGTTAACTTCACAGATGGTTTCGATTACACAGTTTTTTATAGGCGGCATTTATTCTCAAAACCTAAGGCAAGGAAATGTATTTGTATGTAATAGGTGTGAAATGCTGTGAACTTAATAGCGTTTTCTTTTCTAACAAAAATATGGTATATATTTTACACCGTGTGCATTTTTCTCTCCTTTTCTAAAATGAAATGTGAAAGTGTAAATTAAGAACTTGTTCTTTTCTAAATATGTTGCAGAAAGTAGTGTAAAATATGTTTTAGTGGTTGATTGTTAATGAAAACCTAAATATTTTGTTACATTGTGGTCGTGAAAAATGTAACACTTTGTAGAAATGAGGGTAAAAGACTAATCGATTATTTGACGCATTTTTCTTCAGAAAAGAAAATGCCATAAATTACAAAGCAATAATCGAACACATTTGTTTAAAACGGTAGCATTACAAAACAGACAACAAGCTCATAATTATTTTAAAATGGACTTGGTAGAAAATCAACCGGAAATCTTAGATATGGTATATCAATGAAGTTATAGATGACCAACACCGTGCACCATGCAAATGTATGCAACTGGAGAAGCATACTGGGCCTCCAGTGGAATGTCAGCTACAAGCATAGAAAATGCTTTAAGTAATTGGCTGAGCAACATGCCAGCTGGCAGAACTATCAATTGGGTGATTGGCAATCACGATCAACGACGAGCCTCTAGTTATTATGGTGTACGCAACATTGATGCGTTAGTAATGATGTTGCCCGGTGCTAGTGTAACTTTACAGGGTGATGACTTGGACATGCTTCATGGTGATATCTCATGGAGGACACTGTCGAGCCGGCATCCTGTAATGCAAATCCTGATATTTATGAGAAAACTACTAGAAATCCTTTGCGTACCCGTTTTCCCCGATCATCAGGCAAAAACGGTGGCTCGTCAACAGCCTCTAAAGCCTGGTTGCCATTGGCAGGCCAGGCCTTGAAACCACAAACGTGGAAGCTGAGAACGACCAAACAAAATCTCATTTAAAAATCTATGCGCCCTTAGTGAATGGTTTGATTGCAATACGATTTGAGTAGGAAAATTAATGGGGGTATCCCAGCATCCATGGAATAATTATAGATTCACAATGTGGTATGAACTTAAAAGTTGAAGCGATTTTAAAAATCAAGAAATGCTTTTCAATATGAGCTTAGCATTGAAAGACGGTGCGCCTAGAGACTTGATGTGATACGATTTATTTTCAAGAAAGAGATCAAAACTTTTCTTATCTTTTTCCTTAGCTTATGACAGCCGGTTTTCATGAGGAAGTAAAGAATGAAATTGATTTACGGAATCCTCCCAATATTATCAATGGTAGCAATAGTCAAATAAAATACCCGATAGTGTAGCTTGTGGGCTACTGATAATATCTATGCCAGTGTTGTCCGCATGCGGTTATTAAAATATAAATTAAGTACATCAATTTAATTTTCCATGGCAATTATTGGCGTCATATAATTGTTATCATTTTTCCTTTTATATCATCTTCAACACAAAAAACAATAAAAAAACCACAAACAAAGTATTTTGAATGGAAAGAAGTATAAATGATTCTTTTTATTAAAAATTAAATAATTTAACAGATAGCTTTACAAAGAGTATCGTAATTACAAGCACAAAGATATGCTTTTAAGAGAAAATACTTTTTTCTTTTTGTTTGTAAAAATCATATTCTATTTTTAATTATACACTTTATCACAACTTTCATTTCTTCCCTTTGTAAGTGCTACAAGAGCCAATTTAAAGTTACCCATATGTTCGTGCAGCATTTGTATTGGTTATTCGAAAAAGTACCGAGGCAGAAAGCCAAAGTGTCTATTAGGATTTGAAGCAGCTGGTGGTGAGAAGTGCCACTCAAAGGCATTTTGAACTTAAATGTTACTTTCATATAAATCATAAATTTAAACATGTTCTGCAAATTTAAAACCCAGCAAGCAATCTGCTGCACGAGTTGGTAACCTTGGTTTCTGTAGCATCTGTCTGTGTAAAGTTGAATAAAAAACACTCGTACTACATTTTCTTCAGTGCGAATAGTTGTTTTTCTGGCTGTTCTTTTCTGTGGTTATTTGTGGCCTGGAAAATATTGAACTGACAAACAAGACTTGAAATGCTCAACTATTCAAAATCTCAACCATAACTTTAATCATTTTTGTATTATAAAAAAAAAATTTGCCTCCTTGAGTTGTTTAAGAGTGGCTGATGTGGAGAGCTCTTTAATGTTACCTTTAGCTTGAATACTTAAAATCCCTTTAATGTCGTGTATGGAGTGCCTTTCTAGCACTTCATGTTTCTGTTTGTTAAAAATTCGTTTAACCCAGCAGTTCGGGTGATATCAATTGTGCGCCTTATGACAATTCTATTTGCATAACATAGTGATGTAATTTTGAAATTGCCACTTATGTGTCCCTTAGTAGTAAAGAAGGTAACCAGCTGAATTGACAATTGTTTTGTGGTTTGCATAAGAAATCATTTCTTCAACATATAGACCCTAAAAAATTGTTTGTCATCATTTTGTATATCAAATACCACTTAACTATCCCTTGGTAATCTAGACAGTAGTTAGTTTAGTTATTTATCACCATTTGAAATTGGTGCTTTAATATCTTTTGAAATATTAAATTAATTTCTTATTTTTATAAGATTTTTGAAATCCAACAATTATTGGACTGTGAATGCTGCTTAGAACTGCTGGATATAGAATTCAGTTGTGCAACCAATTGCTCTGCCACATTTACTTGACACCAAAAATACATTTTGTGGCATACAGCATTATCTACATCTTTAAATATTTATCAGAAATTATGGCAAATTGTTTGTAATGAATGCGTTTAAGTTTAAAGAAAATTTCTATTATTTTAAAAGCCTAAATTGTATGTAACAAAATTAGAAAAGAACTTGTAAGAAACTCAAAGAACGTTAAAAGTAGGGAAATAGGCCATTCTATGAGTAAAGATAAATTAAAAATTCTTGAAGATTTTGCTGTTGGAAATGGCTACAATAAGTGCACGTTTTCAGAGACAACTATTTTGCATGGACCTCAACTTTAGATAACCATGCAATAAATAGAACATGGTAATTTTGCCTCGAATCAAAGTTGCAAAATTGTATTTTAGAGATATGTTTATATTCGTTGTCTTTACCTGACAATACTATTATCTATACTAATTCAAAATTAAATTCGCGGGGTCGAATATATTAAAAAAATTTTAATTTGGCTTATTTCTACACCTACGAAATATTTTGCATGCTATTTGGGCCATAGAGAAGGGTTTATGATAAAGTTCGAACTTAAACTAGACTTTTCAAACATACATACATAGATCTTGAAAAGTTTCAAAATTCGAACACAATCCAATATATTATATTTTAGTGTTTTTGCAATAAATCATTAAGCTTTTCGCGTTACGTGAACTGAAAATAAAGATCCTTCGTTATTTCGAAAATTCAAATTTTCGAACATAATATTTTCGAAAATATTCAAGATTTTATAAGTTTGTTATTTTTACAACTATTAAAAATTATTCATGCTATATGGGCTATAAAAGAGAGTTTATGATAAATATTGGAATTAAACTAAAATTTTCGAACATAATGGCAGCATAAAAATTATACATGTGTTGCATGAAAAGTAAAATTTTTCAATATATTGGCTAGAAAATTGATATTCTATTAGAACTTGAAAATTCGAAAATAATTTCGAAAATTCGAACATAAGCCAAGGACAAATATTTTGCTATTTTCAGAAGAAACTACAACGATTTTTATGTTAAATTAACTAAAATTAATTTTTTTGGTATTTCGAAAATTCGAAATAAAATTCGAAATCGTATTCGAACACATTCCCATGTTTTATATATTGATGTTTGGCAATAAATCATTAACATTTCTATGTTAAGTGAAGTAAAACAACTTTTTTTTACTATATTTCTCATATTCGAAATTAGATGACAATTTTCGAACATAATCCAAGAATAAATTTTTTTTTAATTCTTTACTTGATATTGTGTTTACTTGATTGGGTGTTTTGATGTAGATTTTTGAAACGAATTTCCGTCATCCCAAACTTGAGAAGAGTTCCAAAAATCTACATCAAAACATTCTATTTTATTTCAAGTAAACTATTAAAACCCCTCCATACCTTTGTAATGGAATCTTCCAAAACAAGAGCAATAATTTTCTTTTCACATGAATTACTTCTCTCTGTTTTAGTGAATATTTGGCTTTATTTTATAGAAGATTTTGTTTTTGTATAAAATACTTTTTATACTTATTTCTATTAATTTAAAATACAATTTCAAACACCCATTAAGGAAACAAACTTTATACTTTCCTTAATCATTTTATCGATTGCTGCTCATTGTATTTGCATGTATGTTTGTATCTTATCATGTTGTAAACAAAGCCCTCAACAACATTATTTATAAGGAAATCTCTAAATTGTTAAAAGCTCTTTAAAAGCTCTCGAGTGCTCTCAAGTACTAATTAAGAGGGATTAGTTTCAATTTGTGTGTGTTGGTTGCATGCTAATATTGATTAAAGTAGATTTAATTGAACAACAACTTTTAGATTATTTTACGTTACCAATTTAGCTTAAAATCATTATTAAATAATACCAATTTAATTACAATGAGAGTTGAAAATCTGGGAAATGTATGGCTGGAAAACTATTATCTTCGGTTTCATATTTTTAACAGCTTTACTGCTTAGCTCTCAGCAGGATCAGAAGCATGTTGACTGGTGGCAAAGGACTCCGATGAAAATGTGCAATACCTATGGACATTGGTGTAACAGCTGCTTGCTTATCCCCATATTTACTGCCCCCATGTTGGATTTTGGTACCAAGGTGCCCAACCAGAGTATTAGAGAAAGCGAGTAGCAAGACGAATTAAATTATCGTAAGGAAACGTGTGTTACGTTATTGGCTATAACAAAGTCTGACCGGTTTTTGGCCTCCAGTGGCGTGCCAGGTAGAAGCATAGAAAATGTTTAAACAATTCCCTCAGCAGCATGCCAGCTGGCAGAACTACCAATTGGGTGATTGGCAATCACGATCAACGACGAGCCTCTAGTCATTATGGTGTACGCAACATTGATGCCATGAATATGTTGGTAATGATGTTGCCCAGTGCTAGTGTAACTTATCTTGATAAAGACTTGCCTCATGGTGATTTCTCATCCTGTAGTGCAAATCCTGTTATTTATGAGAAAACTACTAGAAATCTTTAAAGTACCCATTTTCCCTGAACATCAGGGAAAAACGATGGCTTCTCAACAGCCTCTAAAGCCTGGTTGCCATTGACTTGGCAGGCGTTGAAACCACAAACGTGGAAGCTGAGAACGACCAAACAAAATCTCATTTAAAAATCTTTACGTCCTTAGCGAAGCCAGCTTAGATTCTACAAGTAATACAAATACAGCTATGACAAAGATGTCGTAGCTTTGGATGCTGGTGAGGCTGTTATATTGGGCACGAAATGAAAACATTTTTGGTTGTTTGTTTTTTCTTTTTTTTTGTTGAATAAAAAGTAAACTTACAAAAAGCCAAATGTATCATAAATTTTAGAGGTTCAAATTACCAACAAAACTGAGGACATAAATCAATATACTTACCAAGCAATTTATTTATATTTTATAGAAAAAGGACCTTCAATTTGTGGAGTTTTGGTAAAACAAAAAATTTTTTGTGAATTTGTCAGAATGTCAATTTTTCACAATTTCCACTTTTAAACTTTTCCTAAAATTTATAAATAAAATTCTCCTCTTCTCATATTTTAAATACATTTACTTTATTATTTTCGTATGAAGTTTTTTGGTTTCTTTCATTTAATAAATCTCAAAGAATTTTTATTTGATTTCATTTTTAATCAATTATACAACAAATTGTATATTTTTACAATAAGTTGAATGGAAATTTCTTAACACATACCTATACTACACACTGTTGTTATGTATGATCAAAGTGTGTAGCAGCTTTTATATAATAATAACAATTTCAATTTAACTAGTTTTTCTTTCTATAAATAAAAAGTTGTTCATATATTCTTTTTAATTTATAGTAAATAATCAGAACGTATCATTTTTACAAGTTATATTTGTAGAGTATTTTTTTAATGACGCCTAATTGTATGCTGTGCTTTATTTAAATATGAGTATCAAATGGAAAAATGAATGAATGGACCGTTATAGAGAGTGAGAGAGAGAGTGGGAGAAAGAAAGTTTCAAAACTATATTTCTTAAATTGTTGCATCAAGTCACTTACTATTTATAGGTTTTTCAAAAAATATTTCAACTAACCAACAAATATTTCTATATTAAAGTTACGATATTAATATTTTCATTATTATAGCAATATAAATACACATACACATATACAAAATCACTTACATTTACATGTTTAAACAAATTTTATTTACAAACAAATTAAGTTGAAGTTTTATTTTGTACATCATTCTTGCTTTAACTTTGAATATCACTTTTATTTGATATAAAAATACATGTTTTGTCATTGCTTTGTGGTGGAAATATGGAAAAGATGTTTAGTCTAGAATTGTAGTAATTTTTACATTTACAATTATAGAGTTTGTCTAGTTTTAAAATTAAAAAAATAATTAAAATCTTTTTGTTCAATGGTTCAACAATTAAATTTTATTATGTTGCTGGGCTCAAATCAACACATAAGAATTAATTGTAGACAATAGATTTTATAAAAAAAAAAAAATAATTCATTCGTTATTTTATTCAAAAGGATTAAAACTAAAATTTGTTCCCTACTATACAGTAAAATAAAATATCACATTTTTAGTATAAATCTTTTGAATTCATTCGATAAAAATAACGATAAAAAATTGATTGAAATTATCGAAATCATAAAAGCAATAAAAGCATATTTTTGGAATGAAAATTATTTCATGGTGGTAAGATTGGAAAACTTACTATTTCGTAATTACTTTAGTTTGTTGAAATTTTACTGAGGGTTTATCGAGATGTAGGCCATATTTATATATAAGTAGTAAATAAATCCCGATCTAAAAGGTTTATATAATGATTATTATGTAAACGATAGAGATTCTTAGTAAAAATCTTATGCTAAGATAAGACGCTATAAAGAATAGAAGCATTTTAAATAAAACATTAAATAGTAATAATATCAAAAATTCTACGCAGAAAACTTATCATGAAAACCGAACGACAGATACTGCCCTTATGATCGGTATAAAACTCGAAATAACAAGTTTGTGTTAAGTGCGTACACTTTAATTAAGCAACAATTTACTTAGGAAACTAAAACGTCATACAAGATATATTTAATTAGTTACAAGTTTTTTCATATTACCGTAAAACCGTTTAGAAACTTCAACGTGTAGGCCCTTATTTTCTGAAAACCTGTCAATAAAATTTCAAAATATTTCCTAAATCGAAGAATAGTAGGAGATATTTTTAAAAGCGGAATTTAAACGACTAATCAATCCATGAATAATTTTCCTAACTAAAAAGCGATCGATAAATATGAAATTATTACTGGTTTGTTTATTAATTTTTTATCGATTATTTATCGAAAAAATAAGCGAAAATAGTGTAACTAAATTACGGGGGAAAAAATTAATAAACTTAAATATATTTAAAAACTTTCCACTAAATTTAAAAAATCGAAAACTTTTTAAACAAAAATTATTAAATGTATCGATAATTTTATGATAAATTTTTCAAATTTTATTTCATCAATTATTTATACAAAGATTTCGTTATTTTTATTTCCTGATGATGCTACATAATGGAATAGCGAAATATCGAAAAATAAAAATATAATTTTTTAAAAAAGACCTTTAAGTTTGGACAATTTTAATAAATTAAATTTATCAATATATTATCGAAAATTATTGCAAATGAATTATATATTTATCGATAACATATTAAAAAGTTTTCAAATTAATTATAGAAAATTTCGTGAAGGGAAAATATAACCAACATTTTTTAAACCATATATTTATCGATAATCTAAAAACCTGTGAACTGATAATTTATCAGTAAGTGAAAGCAATAGGTGTCTATACGGTAAGACTTTTTTTAATAATTTATGAGTCAATGACTTTAAAACCACTAAAAACAATAAAAAAATTAAAACCACCAGCTGATTAAAAATTTATCGATAACTCTTTAACAAAGTTTTATTAATTATTTACTCAAATATTTTATAAATGAATATTTATCAATATGTTATGGATAATTATAACAATTACAATTTATCGATAACATATTGAAGATTTTAAAAAATAAATTATTTAACTTTTATGTAACGAAAATATAACCAACATTTTTTAAACCATTTATTTATCGATAACTTAAAAAAAAATGTTGTGAATTGATTGAAATTTATTTATAATTGGAAGCAATAGGCGCATATATGGATAGACTTTATTTTTTAATCAAGGAGTCAATAACTTATCGAACAATTTTACGTTTATGTTCGATATATTTTAAATTTAATATAATATTTTTTGACATATGATTTTAATTTCAATCAGGTCCTGAAATTGCCAAACATTTTATGCCTGTAGGATTAAAACATTTGCGTAAACAAAATAATAAGTTTTGCGTTAACATTTTTCTTTAAACATAATTTAATCGTAAGTGGAAAATTTAATAGGTTTATATTATGCTAAGAACATAATCTTATATATACATACGACATTCTTTGAACACGCTTTTCGTTTTTTTTTTAATTTTTATCAAGTGGCTATAAATAGTAAATTCTTTGTTAACAAACACCTTTTTATAAAACCCGCTTTTCGTTAAGTTCCGTAACTCCTCAATTAATACTTTATTAATTACAGCCTTAATTTAAAAATATAAGAAATATTTTACGGATTATTTGATTTAACTAATTCCTCGAAATGTTTTTTTGCTAAAGTTTTTTGAATTCTTCTAAACTGGTATGGCACAACGCTTTTTAGCCGCACTACTTTCACGACTTAAAGAAAAAGTTTGGCCACTAGTACTGGCATTATGATTACTAGTCTGAAAAGTCGGGCTGGAGCCATTGTGCGATGATAAACTATCGCTATTGGCTTCGCCACTAATATCACAACCTATGCAGCCTGCATTAGCAGAAGAGGCTGCTGTACTGCTGCAACTGCTACTGTCTGAATTATTAAATAAATTATCTGATGACTTAGAGCCGGTCACTTTCTTGTATTTGTCGTTGTTCGAAAAACTTCTGGTTGTTGAGTCAACGTTTGTGGCTAAACAGGAGGTGGCTGAGTCTGGTGTTGTTTCAACATAATTATGCTGACACGTTAAGGGCTATAAGCTGGTGGTCAAAACTGTATTTGGCCTTATGCATCCTGTTGATTCGTTGTGAGAATTGGTTGCTGCCGTTGCCACTGATGACATATGGTTACTACAACTACTTAACGTAAGGGGTGGTGTTGCTACACCATTGATGCTGGAAGACATCAGCGTATGATTTGGTGTTATTGTTGTTGTCGTTGATGTTTTTGTTGCTGCTGGTGCAATTGTGTTCATATGATTTGTACTGTGAAAATGCTGATGATTAATTTTATTATTAATTGTCACCGCACGAGCCGTTTCATCATCTGTCCCTATGCCGACTTTGGTTTTTTGCGTTTCGTTGTGATTGTTATTTGGCACATATTGATCGGCATATGGTATCTGATTGTAGGTGCTGCTATCTAAATTTGTAAAAATGCTAGTGATGGTTATGGTTTGTGTGGCCATTTCGCAAAGTTTCTTTTTCTGCAGGCTGTGTTCGGTGTTGGTGGGTGTGATATGTTTTTGAATTTTCTCTTCCTGGGCACAAGTGGCTGCTGTTACCACTGCTGCTGCCATCATTGATGATGGCCCTGCATTTGTATTACGATGCATGTTGGTATAACGTGGCGGCATCATACTTTGTCTGACATTGCGCTCTGGCCTTACAAGTATGATGTACAGCTATTTTGTGGCAAGTTTGATAAGGTTTTTGGGATTAAAAAACAAGATAAATGGAAATAAATTTAGTTTTGTTTTTGTTCCATTGTTTTTGTTTGTTTGCCACTGGGGGCTAAATAATTTTTTTTATTGTTAGAGAATTTGCAAACTGTATAGTGGTTGTGTGCTGGCTTTGCAGTAAAAAATGCTTCTCTTAAATTTATTTGAGAATAGAATTTAAAAACTAAAACCTACTTTTCCCTTCCTAAACATTCAGAGCAATAAAAGATAATAAATGTTCAAACAGTGAATTTAATTGGACAGAGATTATAACGACCAGTCGCTGCTTCCTTTATGGGCATTTAAGCAAAAACGTTTATTACGTTTTGCACCAGGGTATGAAATGAATTCAGTTAATGAAATTCATTAACCCACTCATAACATCCACGTCCACTGATAACTCAATTATTTATTTGTATGTATTGGATAAGGACGTATGACCCTAGACTGCGGTGTGGTAAAATGTATATAATATTTTTAATGTATCTGATGATTTTCCCAAGATATTGAGACTTCCACAGTAATCTCTTCAGTCAGATTTCTTTGTCCAACTGTCCATACGATAGCAAAATGACGAAGAGCTTAAAAATCATAATCCTAACCAGAATACAATTTTTTTAAATGAAACAAAAAACTCATAAGGCGTAAAAAAAACTGTTGCAACTAAACCTCAACCGGATACACCCAGCTGAAATTTATAAAAACGCTAAATTTGCAAAGAGTTTTAATGGCAAACCCCGCTTTTATACGAATAAATCACAAAGGTTGAAAATCGAAAACAAAAATTATCAGACTCAGATAAAACTATCAATCTCGGAGAAAAAGAAACAGAAAATCATAAGGATAGAAAATTCTGTCTAAAATAAAATAAAGTTAACAATTGAAGCAAAGCCGCGAATAACGCTGTAAAAGCGAAATTTTGCAAAACCTGTTTTTTTTGCAGATTACCGTTAAAATTACTCTCTTACATTTGTTCAAACACCAAAACATCAAGATTGTGCATTTTATCACCGTCAAAACGCAATTACAATGAGCCAGTCAGTGGAAGAACGTTGTAAGTTATGAACAAAATGCTACGAACGGAATTTATTTTATTTTTATTATTTTTCATAAACTAAAAAAAAAAAAAATTAAGAAAGACATAATTAAACTTTTTAAATACGTTTTTTTTTGCTCTCCTGTAAAGTTATTATTTTGTCATTTGCAACGTTATTCGCGGCGATCCTTCAATATATAAAAAAAAAATTTCTCAATTTTAAGAAATAAGGGAGATTCGGCTGTGATGAATCTTATATACTTTTCATAAAAGTATGAACCACCAAAGGCTTGTTTGCGATCTTTAATGTTCGCCCTCGGTAATCTTTCGATTTTACAGTTAAACCTTTCCTTTCGTTTTAATATAAGCATTTTGATCGATTAATAGATGTGACGTTTTTCTTAATTACGGCTCTTTTAATTTGCTCATTTTTTTTAAATTCTCGATTTTTTGGTAAAATTTAGATAAAATGTTTAGTAAAATTTTTAATATTAGAAAGATGTCTGTTTTCGTTGTTAGTTTTTGCAATTTTGAGGCTTTTGTTAAGTCGGTCCAAGGCTTAGGTCCGTAAGTTATCTGGGGGCGTTGTGTTGATAATTTTTGTAGGCGGCCATTGTAGCAAATTTGGTAAGGATTCAGAATATTTTATGTTTGTGTATGAATTTTTCCCGCACGAGTGAAAGTACCCAAAAAATGGGATTGGGCCCATATCTCGGGAACTTATGGACCAATATTGCTGGTGCCGTCAGGAAGTTAAATGCAACATTAGACAGACGGAAAGACATCGTAAATTGAACTTCTCTACGGATAGGGATCCAGAGGCCACAGTGATAGTTAACGAGATCGGGAAAAACACGAAAAGTAAAAAATATTGACATTTTTTTTATTTCAAAATTATTGCACAAAAATGTTTCCCTCAGATATATTGATTTCTGCCTTCAAAACTACTGGTTTGTATTTGAAACAATCGTTCAACAATCCGTGGACGATGCGACCGTTGGTGCAACTTGAGGGTGTTGTGCATGAAAATGCAACGGCAATTGGATATGACTATAATTTTGCGCGGTATATTATTTAACGATTCAGATTGGAAGTAGATTTCCTGTTGTGTACTAAGAAAATTACCATAGCATTGAACATTTCACCCCTGCCACAGAGCAAAACACATGTTGTGCGTGTTTTATTGTCCATCTTTGCTCATCAAGACTGCTTTGCAAAATTAAGTTGTACAACAAGTTGTATAGTTTGTGGGAAAACATCCAACTTGATACCCTACCGAATTGTACCAACGGTCGCAACGGATATGGCTCGCATAATTTAAATTTACTCACTACCAAATAAAACTTTAACATTTCCTCTACTTACCTTGGGTGAAAAAAGACAGGCTATGGTAACACTGGCCGATAAGCTTATTGTGACCGACATTGATGTTATTCTCAATGGTACATGATTAGCCGTACCAAAATATAATGGAACAAATGCCAACCAAATGACACATGTCGTGTACATTGTAAATCCTTAGGGAGGAAATGAAAAAAAAAACACACATGAGAACATTAATGGACACAAAGCAGGAAATAAACACACTGTATGCATAAATAATTAAAGGGAAAATTAAGAAAAATACGCAAGAAATTGATAAGCAAAAAAGAAGCCTCTAGAAAAGCAATTACTTACGCAAAGGGAGAATTTCAACGAAAATAAATAAATTTACGAAGACATGTGTGAAGTATGAGCACTGGTTCTTAAGGTTTAACACTGATTGTCCACTTACCAATATGTTTCGATTCATTAAATGCTTCCGGTATTTTGCGTGTCAATACCGCATACACTGTACACACTACAATCAGCACAATGGGATAAAAGAAGGCGATAACATACGAAGCATCGATGTAAGAGTCACATACTAATAAATTATCTTCCCTCGTTGGATAATAATGTTTGGCATGCGACGGTGCAATTAACATCCAAATGCCATTTATTAAAATCTGTAATTGAAATTCAAGCAACAGAAGCAATACTAATAATCAACTCTTTGAAATAATAAGTAATATTAAGATCAATTCATACCTGCAGGGATATAAGAAATGCACAAATAACCAATTGGGATTTGGGACTAATGAAAGATGGCCGCTTGGCCGATTGTTTGCCGGCCTTAAAAATGCGTGCAATACGATTGGTTTTTGTCAGAAGAGCAGCATAGACCACTGTGAAACAGAAGCCAACACTAAATCTGGGGTAGAAAAAGTTAAAGGAAATATTTTTTTAAGAGCATAAGCAAATTTTAAGGGAAATGCCTCAATAACATTTTTGCATAACATTTTTTTCAAAAGGAATCAAACGTAATAAAACAAAATTTTAAAAATGAATTAAAAGAAAATCTTTTAAACAAAAAATTTATATAAAACATTATTACCAAAAATATTTAGCAACATTTTTAAAGAAATTTTTTAATAAAAATTTGTTTCCAAAAAATTTTATAAAAAATTTTTAGTTAACAAAATTTTTTACTACAAAAAAAAATTGTTTCAATAGAAACTTTTTAACAAAATATATTTATGAAGACAATTTTTTACAAATTTTTAAACATTCTAACATATTGTTAAAATTGGTATAAAAAGATAAAAGAAATATGTTTTTCGTTTTTAATGTAAATAATAAACCGTGTTTTAAGGGCAAGAAAAAATAATCACACAAATGTTACAATAAATTTGTTTAACCAAAAAATTTATTTAAATGATAAACAAACTTTAAAATTACAAAAAGAGAAACTTAAAAAATTTTCTGCCAAGAACATTTTTTGCAAAAAGTCTAGAAAATATGCGTATTTTTTTCATATTACTAATAATTTCCTTAAGAGATTGAGACTTCTACAATAATCTCTTCAGTAATTTTTCTTTGTTCAACACTCCCCACGACAGGCAATAAGACGAAGATCTTAAGGACCGACCATATAACCTAAAAGGGCTAAAGCTTGGTCGAATCTTGAAATCTAAAAAAAATCATACAAAACTTTATGACCAAAAAACTTTTAACAAAATTTTCGAAAACTTTCCAAAAAAATTAGAAAATTTTCTACCGAAATTTTAAATTTAAAAATATAATAAAAAATTCCCCATCAAAATTCTACATAATACTTTCCCTCAAAAATTTTACAAATCAATTTTTACGAAAAAGATTTTTTTGTAAAGTGTAAAAATTCTTTACAAATCATATTTATCAACAAAGTTTGAAAAAATTTGGAACTAAAAATGATTTACCGAAAAACTTTTAAACAAACTTGTTTTTTCCAAACAAGATTTCCAATATGTTTTTAACAAAAATTGTCAGCCCAAGTTTTTTAACGAAAATAGCAATAATTTTTTTTTAAAAATTTTTTCTCCAAGACACAAAATTACCCAACAATTTTTCATAAATAATTTTATTATTCAGCGATACATTCTTTGTACGCTTGGTAATTTTTTCCTGTGATGTTAATAAAAAATTTTTTACTAAATATAACAAATTTTTTTGTAACTACGTGTTTTCACAGTTAGCTGGAGTACAGCTCGCGGCTCCCAGGATTCGTTACAAAAATATTTATTTGTTTCCAAGAGAGAGACGAGACAGTTAATATAAATGTTTTCAAACACGTTATAAACTTTATTCATCAACTTAATTTATAAATACTGCGCGACACGAAATACGATGGATCTTCGGTGGCCATTGACACATTCCCTGGTTCTCTCCTCAGCTTCTCACACAATCCGACGCTTACAGAAGATTTCGCCACTATTTGTTGCGAGTGCACATAAGCCGATTCCCTCTTCGGGGCGAATAAAATTCTGACCCGATGGTAAGAGACTACTTCTTTTCCTGGCCTCTCTTGCCAGGGCAAATAATATTCTGGCCTGACTCGACAACAGCAGAAGCTCTGTGCCTCTTACTCAGATGCACTCTCTTCGTCTGGCTACGGCTCTAGGTGATGGGACAAGGATTGACTCTGTTGTCGGGGCGAAAATAATTCTGGCCCGAAGCCAAGAGATGTCTCCTCTGCGCACTCAACTCTGACCGCACTCGGTTGGGACGAATAAAATTCTAGCCCAACCGTTTATCGCCTGGGGAGTGGCTATCCACTACTCGCATATACCAATTGGGGCGAATAATATTCTGGCCCAGGTGGTATAGCGTCACCTTACTCACTGGTTTCTCTTGTCAGGGCGAATAAAATTCTGGCCTGACACGAAAACATCAGTAGTTTCGCTACCAGTTGGTGGTGCGAGAGACTAGCTTAATTAAATTGAGTAAAACTCTAAAAAAAATTAAGCTACAAGTAGTTGAGTCGAATAAAATTCTGGCCCAACTATTTGCTGTCTGCCAAAGACTTAAATAATAAAGTTGAATAAAATTCTATAATTATTAAGTAGGTCTTACCGCCTGGCTAGCCACAGGCTGACTGACTCTTTTACTGTATACGCATTACTATTCTGCTTGTTTGGCAAAGTCTCACGTATACGCACACCATTGTACGATCCCTAGCAGCTGATCATTTGTCAGTCATGGTAGAGTTGTATTAAAACAGTGCTACCATTATGTGGCGGTGTTACCTAATATTTCCGTTAATCTTAAAACTAAGTTAATATTAATAAAAACTATGAATTTAGTTAGAGAAGCAAAAAACTTAATTACATGTGACCCAAAAACGAGTGGACGGACTTTTGGTCGTCACATTTTTATGAAGAATTATTGACGGTAGAGACAAAACCTAATAACTACCCAGCCCGAAACTAATTGTAAAATTTAGTTTTATGTAGAATTTTTCAATTATAATTTTCAAGATTATTTTTAACTAAATTTATGCATAAATTAAATTTTTTTTTGGAAAAAATCTACACAACAATTTTTGTACAACTTTAATTGAAAAGTTTTTTTTTTATTTCAACAAGTTTTGCTTAATTGTTTTTACTAAAAATTTAAAACCAAATCTTATTTCAAACGGATTACTCTTTCGTAGTACCCCACGGTACATATATTTTACCTGCCTTGCATAAAATTTAATTTATATTCCTAATAAAGCATAAGGATTTTGATACTTCTACAGCTTATATTTAAATCCTTTCCGCCTGTTTCCGTAACTACTTTGTGGGTTTTTTCTAACCACATAAAAAGTGCTAACATTTCAAATGTATTTCTAAGCCATTTTGCAAAACACAATTACTAAAACATATTGTAATAATGACAGCAACCATTATAGCGCTTGAATTTTAAACATGCAAACTTTTTTTATAAAAATTTTATGCAACGAAAAAAATTTTACAAATTTAGCAGCACTTACCTTTGTATGGCGCACACAATATTAGTGGGTTTTAAAACCAGGGCAAAGGTAACCGCATAACACATTAGTATACCAGCTAACAGAATGTAACTTACTTCTCTGCCGGATGCACGTACTACAGGTGTATCATTGTGTCTGCACGAGTATGATTGTGGTTGTTTGAGAGCAAAAAGTTTTTAAAGTTCCATATGGTGTATTTGAGGAAAAAAAGAATAGAACAAAATTGTGTATTTTAGCAGTAGGGGTTTTGTGCGAATGAAGTTTTAGTAGCAATTTTAACATTTTTATAAACTTAAATCTTAAAAAATTTGTTTACTTAGCGGATGATATATTATTATACTTTAAGGATTTACTTTCATTTTTTAGTTCAATATTGCTACGTATGAGTAATATTTATTGTCATTAATAATTATTATTACTTAAACGCCCCTACGTTTAGGATTTTGAAATACTCTTATATATGGGATATTTCCCTTCCCATACAAACATGATAGATATTTTTGAATTAAAACTCACATAACTGGCTGAAATCTATACCATCATTTATTTTCCTCCCAGCAACCCCTTCAATAGAATATTATTTTCTTTTTTTGTTACACATACATAAATCTAGAAACAAAAAGTAGCCGATGTAAAAACCACTTGGTAAAAAAGCAACAAACTGAACATTGAACGACTTCTAATTTCCTTAGCAGAAAGTGTAAACTAAAGCTTTTCAACATTAAATTATTATTTTAAACTATGGGTAAAAGTAAAATTAGGCCAGATCTGGCCTTATACTCCTATTTTTAAAGAAACAATACAATTTTCTTCTGCCTCTTAATAAAGAAGATCTTAATAAACTACAACTGTTCAAATTATAAGGAGTTTTTAATTTCCAAATAGATTGAAAAGAACGTGAACATTCTTAATATCAACTTGTGTATGATTGTTTACACCCCTAACAAGTATTTTTATCTCTTTTTTTAACTCAAATAGTTATTGCCAATACATTTTGCACGCCAGCCACTTACCTTACAAAGACACCAACAATAAACAAAGTCACCAATATGCCAGTGGCACTAAAGGACATGGCACCAATAGCCCAAGCAGACTCGGGACGTAAGTATACTTCAGGTATAGTTTGGCATAGTTGCTTGGAAGCATCTGGCAAAGTGCCCAATTCACACTTAATACACTGCGTCTCATCTAAAGGATGGCGTATCTAAAACGAGAAAACATATAGTATAAAATGTTAACAACAAAAAGTATATTATGAAAAAAAAACTAGACTGTTCTCTAAATAAGCAAACAAAAAGCAATTTAATATCATAGCAAAACAAAACATGTTTTTTTTTGTTTTGGAAATAGTATTTTAACTCATAAAACCATTTACAAGCAAGAAATCTATATTAAAAATACGTTGTAACTAGAAACAAACTTGCAAGTACATTTAAAAGTTAATAGTCTAGATATTGTTAAGTCATGTAGCAATAATAGTTTTGTGCTTTATTCTATCTTTTGCTAAGTGTGCCACTGAATATAAGATAGAAATAGAGATCAACAAAAATCAAGAGTGAAACGGCAAAATAAAAGGAGGACGATATTAAAAAATAGAAAAGGGAGAATATTGGAACTCTTAAAGTAGTTTCTTGGGTTACAATTTCCAAGTGCTTTTGGCAAATTGAAATTGATAGTATAGAGCACTTTTCTTGCTATAGCCATTTGGTGTAATTTAAGATACTTGAACATGAATGAAATGGTCAGTTTAAATGGTCTTGGATGAAAAATATGATACATATACATACATAGCACATGGCCAAATGAAAAGCTAGAAAAATAAAATAAAGTACACAAATGAAATTGTATGTAGGTAGATTATGTATATGGCACTCTTCCATTTCTTATATGATATAGGAGTACTTTTTATACACGACATACTTGTGTAGTGAATTTTAGTTATATAGTTAGAAGTACAACTAGTATTAGAATTGTAACTATTACAGAGTGTCCGCCGGGAAGGTATGCTACTTTGTTTTGCCGCCATTTTAGTAAACATTAGTCTTTACAGTTCACATTTGGCAGACGTGAAGTAGAGACGTGGCAAATTTATTGTGAAAAAATTATCGGTAAACGAAAGTGTTTTAACCGTCAAAACATTTTATCAAAATCAATTATCGATTACTGTGACAAGGAAAAAGTTACGTGAAATTTTTGGGAGAAACAACGTGCCAACAACACGCTCTATTTATCGTGTAGTGAATAACTTCGAAGAACAGGGACTGTAGCTGATAGGCCCAAGCATGGAAAACAACGTACTGCAAGATTGGCTGAAAGCATTACTGCTGTTCCAGAGAGTGTTCAAAACAATCCATCAACCTCAATTCGACACCGTGCTCAGGAGCCTGGTCTTCAAAGAACAACTTTCGCCACAATTTTGCACAAAGATTTGCATTTGTTTCCATTTAAGATTCAGTTGACCTAAGAACTTCTTCCAGAAGACCATTTACCCCGCCGTACATATGCCAATAGGATGCTACAGCTCGCCCATGATAACCCCGATTTTCATGAAAAAATCATAACGAGTGACGAGGCACATTTTTATTTAAATGGATATGTGAATAAACAGAATAGTCGCTTCTGGGCAATAGAAAACCTTCAAATTATTTAGCAGTCTACTTTGCATCCATTAAAAGTGACAGTCTGGTGCGCAATTTAGTCAGGAGGAATCATTGGACCCTACTTCTTTGAAACTGAAAACGGCGTAACGGAAACTGTCAATGGGGAGCGATATCGTGATATGATTGAAAACTTATTAACGCCACAACTGCATACTTTGGGCTTGACTACCATGTTGTTTCAACAAGACGGTGCCACATCGCATACAGCTAGGAGTAAGTTATTTCAAGGAATGGTGATGTTGATTGGCCTCCACGGTCGCCTCATCTGACTGCTCCGGACTTCTTTTTTGGGGATATATGACAAGCAAGGTTTATGCAAACAAACTAGAAACGCTGGAGCAACTCAAATAATATATTCGTGATGAAATTAATGAAATACCGCGTGAAATGTGTGAGAATGAAAAATGTAATGAAAAATGTGTTCAGAAGGGCTCGCATTTGTGAGACTAACAGAGGCGGACATTTATCTGATATTGTATTCCATACATAATTGCCGACATTAAATAAAACATTTATCAATATACGATACATTCTCTTTCATTAAATCAAAAATGTTAAACGGTCAAATTAGTATACCTTCCCGCTGGATAGCCTGTATAAGTAAAATAATTAACATATGCAGTATAAGTAGAATAAGTAGTATATGTATCTAGCATAAGTAGTTTAAGTAGTATATATAGTATAAGTATTATCAGCAGTATATGTAGTATAAGTGATATAAGATTTATAAGTATTAGTAATATAATTAGTATAACTATTAAATGTAGAAGTATATGTAGTAGTATAACAAGTATGATTAGTGTAAGTAGTATATGAAGAATATTTAGAATAAGCAGTGTAAATAGTATAAGTATTGTATGCAGTAAAAGTAATACAATTAGTATAAGTAGTATTATTATTATTATAATTTGTATAAGTCGTTTAATGTGTGTAAGTTCTATAAGTAATATAAGTACTGTAAGCTGCATGATTAGTAGCACAAATAATACAAGTAGTAAAACTAGTATTAGCAATATAATTATTTGCAGCAACATAACTAAATATAGTAAAATAAAAAGTTAATGTTGATTTATTTTTACGAATCTATTTATTGTCTAATCGATATTAAAAAACTTTATTTTTTTGCCAGTTCTTTAAACTTAAACAAACCTAAATGGTTTGTCCTACCAGTTAACAAAGAAGTGTAATTGTGTCTTTAATTTACATTCATATTATTGTTGTGAAATTATATGAGTTTCTTCTAATAATACACAACTTCCATACAAATGTGGTTCAGTGCACAATAAAATAATTGCAACACATAGTGGTGTGTGTGTGTGTGTGATATTAAAGTAAACTATCAAGTGTGTATTTTTTGCCTGCAGCAGTTGTTGTTTAAGATTTAACAATCAACAAATGATTACTTACTTGATAAGTTGAGCAATTGAAACAATGCCAACAGCAGCTTTCACCCTCAACATATTTTTTTGCCTGACCACGTTCACAAGGCAAACTGCATACGGACTCAGGTGGTTTGGGATGCAACAATTTAAATTGAACTTCTGCAAATACAAAATAAATCGAAATAAGTCACAAGAAAGATAATGAAGCTTTGCTTTAAGTCAGTAAATAATACACTAGCAGGATAAAGTCGCAACTATGTAGTCATAATAATTGTTGGTATTGTATATGTGTAGAATTTATGGTAAATTGTATTTTCCACCAGAGAATATTGTAACAATAAATATAACGTCAATATCTTTTATTGTTTATTTTCTCTTTTTCATTGCTTGTAATCGAATACATGCATGGTGTTTTCTTGATAAGAATTTTCCACTTTAGTGCTTTTTTTCTTATCTACTCTATTCATATTGCTAACATTGTCATCATCTGTTTTAATTGAGTTTGCTAGATACAGCTTCAACACACTGCCTTTTCGCCTGTATCATGGCGTCATCCCTTGAGGGTAACTTTATTTACAGCACAACAAATTGCTTTGAGCCACTTTTTTGATATTAAATATAAAATACGATTAAAGGGTGTTATTTTTAGGAGTACGACAAGTGACTTTGCTGCCTTCAATTCGCGATAAATATCTTTTACCATTTCTGGCAAAATTGTTTTTTTCTGCCAAATGCCACTGAGAACAATAGAGCGATTTTGGGCCCATAGTCCTGGCGTTCAAAAAACTCTTACTCAGAGCAGCTTAAAAATTATTTAGGTCATATGATCCTCGTGTCACTACTTCAATTATATTGAATTAAAAATGACAAGTGAGATATTCTAACGAATAAAACAAGTAATAATTTCTTTTATTTATTATGACTTTTATTGTCCCAGCTGGAAATTGGAAGATTGTTTGACGAGCATGATGATTTGATGATTATTTTTTTAATCGCCCAGATGATTGCTGTAGTCGAATTATATTTTATTCTTCCAAACAATATGTTTGCGAATCACTTTTACGATTGTTGGACGAGTGATTTTGGACAGCATTAGAAGTAGCATTGTTAGTAGTCCTTTAGTCTCGTTGGTTTATGGTCCGCTTAAAAGAAAACACTCCTTCTAATATTTAATATATAATTTATTTTTAACAATTAATTTGTTCTCCCCTGCTAGAGCCGCAATACCACGTCAGTTTCAGATTGTCATCGTAAACATTTTATTAGCTCTCTCTTCAACTACAGTGATTATTTGCAAATTTATATTACTTCAATAATTCTAATTCTTGACAGTAGTCACTGATCGTGCTTAACTCTCCCGAGTGATATTTGTGCGAGTCATTTTGATGATTGCTGGACGATTATCAAAATTTTCAAAAACAAATATCATAAAATCCGGAATTAATTTTGCATTTGTAAAAGCTTTCAAAAATTTCAGGAACGTAATTACAAAAATACAGAGCTGACGTGGAACCAACAGCAATATAGACCAATTTTTGATGTATAATTCTCCTAAACTATCCCAAATTTTAGTTTTAGAAATGTCATTGGAAATTCCCTAAAGCTGGCGATTCAGGAATCAATAAAAGTTTGCAACAACATTATATTTGTGCTAGTGACCGACTCAGGAAGGGTGCATGAACGAAAAAAAAAACGGAACCAAGAAGGACATGGAAATGGCGCAAAACAGAACTATTCGTATTATATTTGTGGGCGATCATTTTTTTACTCTTCCCCGATTTGTTTTGCCACGCCGTAGAAGACCCATCAGGCTGGTTTGAAGAAGGAATAAAAGAGTCTTGTGCAATTCTTTTCGGCGCATCGTAGACGACTCGTATGCAAGAGTTGACGTCATGACACAGATTCATTGTACTCAAATTGTGCGATAGGATTACGACACCGCAGACCATTAATTTAATCACCCACTCCGATCGTGGAAGAGTCTTCTACAATTTAAAATGCCAGCTAGGGTAAATTCTATACAGCCTTTGCAAGTGCATATGTCTATACTCGTATGTTCGTGTATCTGCTTGAATTAATAAAATATATTTTACGATTTATTTTGAATTTGACGTGACACTATAATCTATTGATTACTGCTGAACGATGTGCTGTTTAATGTGATTTGTGAGCCCGTAGCATCATTAGACCGTAATTCTTCAAGATCGATTAAAATTGCAACGTTACAATCAATGGAGCAACGTACCATGCGATGATTACCGACTTTTTTTCCCAAAGTAGATTCGAATTGGTTGGCATGTGGTTTCAACAAGACTGTGTTACATGCCACACGGCACGCGATACCATTAACCTATTAGGAGTCGATTTTAGTCAGCTATTAATCTCATGTCTTGGAACAGTACATTGGCCGCCAAGATTATGCGATTTAACTCCACTAGACAATTTGAGGATACATGAGGTGTCTCGTGAACAGAGACAGCTAGCCACAACTCCGGGAAGACAACATTACAGATACCATGAGATAGTGAGATAACGGCCGAAATGCTGGAAATAGTATGAAAAAACTGGAGCTCCCGGATGGATTACCTGCGGCATAGCCACCGGCAAAATTTCCGTCAAATAATCTTTAAAAAGTAAAAGGCAGGCCTTCCTTTATCGCCCCAAATATATATTTCAATCATTTTAGCAAATTTTCTATGTTGTTTTTAAATTTTCAAAACCCAACCTGTTAAAAAATTACCCTATATTATATTTTGAGCCATGTTTAAAAGCGACTAATAGTTAGCTGTGTGGTATCATTTTTGCAATATAAAGCTTAAAGTGTGGCGGAATGACTTACAAGGAAGCGAAAAAGAAGCGAACTTATCAACTTGGAAATAAATAATATCACCAGCTATTTATACCTAGAAGTAGTTAAAATGATCGTTGCTATATTATTAAGGACTAAAATAATAATTGAACGTAAAGGATCCTGTTTTTTTCATCTGCAACTTTTAGAGTTATAAAAGTTTAAAAGATTTTTTGTAACCTACCTGACATATTCAAGCGTAGTTCTCCTTCGTAATATTCTCCAACTTTAACCCAGTGATATTGACCCTTATTGGACTGTTTGAAATGTATGATATTGTAACGTGCTGGGCCATCGCCATTGTTGTCAAAACGAAAATGATCGCCACTCAAACCTTAAAGCAAAAATTTCATTTTATTTAAAATAAAATTATTTTTTTAAAAATCTTATCTTAATTCTACTGCTGGCATTATCTACTAGGTGGCCTAAGTGTTAAACTATAGAATTGTCTTAAAAACTACTCACCTTGAAATTGTACTTTTCTTAAATATTTCAGCAAATCAGCACCTTTTGTTGGTTTCATGGCATCACACAGCGATGGTCGTCCACCACATAAATCGCGATGCATGTCTCTGCATATAAAAATAATTTTAAAACATTTTTTCATATTTCGTTGTAGTGGAAAATATGTTTGTTGAAGAATTTCCTTACCTCAAAGCGTATGCAAACGCCATAACAGCATCGCTAACAAACTGCAATTGATCCTCGAAATCTGTGTCTTCACGCGACAAACGCTCCGTTGTAGTACAGGTGCGATTGTAATTGTTATAGGGGGTGCTAGTGCTGCCAGGATAGCGACACTGGAAGTGATCTTCCCAGAATTCTAAGCAAGGGGATGTTAAAAGAAGGAAAATTGAAAAATCATCAAAATTAAATAACTAAATTTCGCAGCAACATTCGGTTGGCAAAAAATGAAATGAATTTCTAAAATTTTCATCAATCACGTGTGAATGCTTTTGACGACGTGATCGAACAGTAACCGCAAATAAGGTAAACATTTTTTTATGGAATTTGTGAGGAACTATTAGTTTTCATTCTTTTAATTCTTGGGCTTCTAATTGCCAAAATGTATCGAAAATGTTAAAAGTATTCACAGATATTGGGAGACAGCTAGTTCGGCAAACTTGTGTTTTAATTTTCTTATTTTTATTCTTATATAAAATATTTGCCTTTTTTTTAGTACTACAGGGTGGCCCAATATTACCGGAAGGTTTTGAATTGCTCATAACTTTTTTAGTATGTTTTTTTCTTTTCTTTTCAGTATTTTGTAAAGAAAACTTGGGGAATCAATTGAACAACTTGCCCAAATTGTTGAGCTTTATTTTTTAAATCAACGATCCATTGTTTTGACTCAGCGTGCATATCGTCGTTATTTTAGTGTGCGGGTTGGATCCTTAAAGTCAACAATAAACCGTCTGGTTGAAAATTTTCGACAACAAAGGGCAGTAAGGAACCTTCCTGGTGCTGGCAGAGGACGAACGGTGCAGACGGATGACAATATTGAACTGGTACAGAGGAGTATTCGAGAAGATGGAAAAACATCAACCAGGAGCCATTCGACATAACTTGGCCTAGCTGCAGAGAATTTTGCACACAATACGAATGTTTCCATACAAGATTCAGCTTGTCCAAGAATTAAAACCGATAGATTACCAGCAACGCCTTGACTATGCAGTCTTTTCCCGGCAAAAAGCAGAAGAAAATCATAATTTTATCCATAAATGAATTATGAGCGATGAAGCCCATTTCCAATTAAGTGGCTTCATTAATAAGAAAAACTGCAGTATTTGGGCTACGGAAAATCCGAGAGTAGTTCAACAGCGAGAACTATAATCATCTAAGGGTACGGTTTGATGCGGTGTTTCATCGGAAAGGATAATTGGTCCTTATTTTTTTTGAAAATGAACACGGGGTCGCCGTTTCCATCAATGGTATCAAATATCGAACAATATCGAAACATTTTTTAAGGACAGCCGTGGAAAACCATCCGCAAGTATGGTTCCAACAAGATGGAGCCACAGTACACACTGCAAGCGATACAATGGCTCTTTTACGGGACATTTTTGGTGAACGAATTATTTCGCGTAGATGTGATTTTAATTGTCCTCCGCGTTCACCGGGTTTAACCGCTCCAGACTGTTCTCTTTGGGATTATTTGAAATAAAAAGTCTACATTAATAAGCCTAGAATCATCCAGCAATTAAAAAGCTATATACGCGACGAAATAAACAACATAACACCTAACGTTTTGCGAAAGGTTATGGAAAATGTGTTGGAAAGAGCACGAATTGCGAAGCAGAAAATTGCCACCACTTGTGAGATATTATTTTTCATAAGTAAACTAAAAATATTCCCCATTTCTTAAATAAAAAGTTATAACGAATTCAAACCCCTTCGTTCATTTTGGGCCACCCTGTACTTGTGGCTGAAATTGCCAGAAATAAGATTGCGCCCATGAGGTTCAATTTACTTACCTACAAACCAGGGATTACGCTGATTGTTTTCTACGGTCAAATTAAGAAAATATTCTTCAAATCCTTTTACCGGGTTAGCCTGAGGTTGAACCGACAATGTACCTTCCACCTTTTCAAATAAAAATAAATGCAAAATTAATTATTAAATAAATATCTGTCACTAATTGTGTTGTCCCCACAAATATTCTGAGACTTCAATTGCATAAAATTGATTCAAATATTTTATATCTAAAATTCAAGAATTAACTTCTAGTGTTTTCTGTATAATTTGTGGCATCTTAATTGACATTCGAATGATTTCAATTCATATCAAATACATAAGGTTTGTGAAATACTTTTAATTAATTTCTTTTGAAACCGCATTTGCTTTGATGAAACAGCAGTCCTTGAGTTGTTTTTACACAAACATTAATAATAATTATTTAAATATCAATCATTTTGTTTAAATTTAAAACTGACACAAATATGTATGTATTTCTCATATTATTTGAATACTTTTTTGTAGTCCCATGTCAGTCAAGTGGCATTTTCTTGTATAATATTTAAAATTATAACAATAAAGCTCTAGAAATAGTGTTAGAGTTTCGAAAAGCAAGAGGTTTGGGTAACACCTTAGATCTTGAAGCTGCAAAGATGCAGCAGATCGCTTAGAGTATGTTACCAATCAGGTAACAGGCACAAAGGCACAAAGGTATGGATTGTTGTAACTGAGTGTACTGTCAGAAGTTTGGAGTTATACCTCCACGTGGTGGCGGCTGGTAACAGGTTCCAGCGTCTGCTGGGAGTCTAACTTAATAAGTTGAGCGGAGAAAAGTTAATACTTTCTTATAAAAAATCACCAATCCATGGTGGAACAGCTTACGGCAGGGATGCGTGACCAAGAGGAAGCTTGGTCTCTAGTATTGGAAACTCTGGATACCAGTCGATATCCAGACTTACCCGTGCACATGAAGCTCTGTGTGGGTACACAACTTTATCCCATTACTCGTGGGTTTTATATGAATTCTCTAAAGGAACTTTGGTTTTAATTGGCCAATGGAAGAATCCGCGAGGGGTAGACGGGACAATCTCTAAAGGTACTCCTAAAGCACTAGTCGTGAGGTCCCCATTAGTAATGGACAATAAAGCCCCGCAATAGGTGGAGAGATTAATCGTTGTAGGAACTCCGGTGCTTATTGGCCAATGGAGGAACTCTGAAGAGATCGACAAGAAAATGATTCTCGCAATAGGTCGACGGGTCAGTATCCAAAGACACTGCTAAGGAAAAGGCTGAGACGATAGCGCACATTGTGTGTGAATGTCCAGCACTGGGCAGGCTTAGGACCATGGGCGGACTTTTGTTAAATGTGAATGCCATGTGGGACCTTAGACCTAGAAAAATGCTAACAATTACAAGAGACTCCGTGATTGGAAAGAAGGTCTACAGTTACCAGCCGACAGTCTGAAATCACTACAGTTAAAGGAAAGTGTTAGCACGAAATTTGGTAAAAGTAAGGTTGGTGAAATCAGTTGGGGGAGAGAAGAGGATCGATAATAAATTAAATAAATTAAGCAGTTTGCTTTAATAATCCCGCTACATTAATATATAATATACATATTATAAAATACAATATGGTGCTAACCTTACAACAAAAAAGCTAAAGAGCCTTTTATGACTACTCTGAGAATAATATGAATCATTTTCTAAGCAAAAAAAAAAAAAAAAAAAAAAATCAAAGAGAGTAAATATGACAGTAAAACAAGGAGGAACTTTTTTCTTATATGGCTCTTTGGTAAATTGGTATAAATACGCAATTGTTAAAAAGAGAAGTGTTTTAATGTAATTTCCCCAAACAGTTGAATTTGATTGTTGTTCTGTCTGTCTTCTTGTGAAATAGTCATTTATCAAATTTACTCTTCCCATTTACTTTTACAAATTCTTTCATCTTATTGTAGATGGAAGATTTTCATGTATTATAATTGGGGTACGAACACATCAAGAAAATAAAACCAGCTTAAAACAAAATAAGTACTTTAAAACTAAATTTTGGAAAAAGACGCCTGATTAAGTATTTTCGAAAAAGTACTTCTTAAAAGAGGTTTTAAACGGCAGTTCCTTAAAATGTATTAAAAAAATTTTTTTTAAAAAGTACCTTCTTGATGCTGTACTTTTTTAAAAGGTATTTTTCCTCAAGATACTTAAACGAAAATGTGCCTTATTAAAAGTTAAATTTTAAGTTTTACTGTTTTTAATTAGGACTTTTGAAAGTTACTTTTTTTTAGTAAGTATTTGTTTAGGGTACTTTTTACATGACATTTTTATGAAAGGTATTTTTTGTAATATAAAGCTTTTAAACATATATCTTGCGGCCCTAAGTTGCTTATAGGAATTGCAGTAAACACTACGTAAATATTTTTTTAAAAGGTACTCTTTTATAAGGCAATTTTTAAGCTCCTTTGAAACTACCTTTTGTCCTTTTCCTTTTGAAGCTACCTGTTTTAAAAAGTAACCTAAACTAAAAATTTTTAACTTACATGAAATTAGCCTTAAAGTGGGAAAATATTGTTTTTATAAGGTACTTTTTTGAAAGTACTTTTTCGATAAAAAAAGTACATTAAAAAAGTACCTTTTTATGTTTTAAGGTTTGAAATATTTTTTTAAAGTATTTTAAAAGATGCTTCTTTACGTTATTTTCACTTAGAAGATTATTTGAAAAAAAATCTTCCTTCTTTTTTTTTTAAAAAAAACTTTTACCACGTTGCTTTAAAATCATTTTGCTGGTCTCATTTTCTTATCAATGCTTCAAAATATTTTTGTATTTAAATAGAACATTGGCTTAAACAATATTGTGTAATGTATTGCGCATATTACGTTCTGTGCATATTTGTCATTTTCAACTACCTCATCATCGCACCTTTTAAATTTCATACCGAAATTTTTAAAACTCCTACTTTGGTTTACAAACATAATCCTTGTTAATTTCATACTAATTAGAGGAATTTGCAACAAAGCTCTTGGTCTCATGCTTTTGTCAATGCTACCATTTTTTTCGTTACGAATTATTCTTACAGTTGGAGGAATTTAAAAACATAAAAGGACTTAAGTACAAAGCAAAACAACAACTTACCTCAGGCTCATTACCATCAGATACCAGATTACGTGCACTCCAGCCATCCGAACCAATCCATGAAAACGCGCCAGTAGCATTGTTGCGTCTTACGGCACGCATGACTTCACGTACTTCCTGATCGGAACCGAATATTATGGCACCTGTATAAAACGAGAAGAAATTAAAGTTAAAAAATTCATATTTATGCTGGATACAAACATACAAAAATTGCCACAAATATGGCCTAAAAGTAAAGAAAAATCATCAATTATAAAAACAAAAAAATGGCTTCTAAGCTCAAAATGGGAAGTCTGGTATTTAAAAGTGTCTAGTAGTTAATGTTTTTCTGTCTATACAAATTTTCCCTTACAGATTTTTGCCATACGCCAGCAGCAAGTGGAAGTAGAAATATTTGGATGTAAAGTTTTTTATTTAACATAAAATTGGAAGAATTTTATTTTATCATTTCTCCCTGGCATTTAATAATTCTTTCTTGGAAACTAATGCTGTCCAGGGTAATTGCTTTTGCTTAGATTTTGTTTGAATTGAAAAGTTTGTAATTTGGAGATAATTTAGAAAATAACTTGTTTATGAATTATGTACAATAATGGGCGACACTTGTAGATCCAAGACTCGTTGCCTAATAAAAAGTTGCCTAATAAAAAGAATATGCAGAAAATATAGTGTTAGAGATCACTTAAGCAGAGTAATGGTATTTTCTCCCAAACCGGTTTGGAGTAACTTAGCCTGCATCCATTCGAATAGAAATGAGCATTATATAGGTGTGTTATCAACCAATTCCACATGTCCGACTGACAACGCTTGGATCCTGCCCTTACTAGCGTCTAGCGCAGCAACATTTTCTTATTATGTACCTACATATGCATGGCGAACTGCCACAGGGCGGTTGTCCCGCTATGGCTTCATCAAAAACATCAAACCGACTATAGTAATGGGCTAAGACGGTGGTTCTTAGCGTTTTTTTAATCTATAGAATCGACTTACTATGACAAATAAATAGGCACAAATATTGGACCCACCTCGTCTCAAATAGCTTCTTGAAAGATAAATTGAAGAAATCGATTGTGAAATTCTTCAGGTTTAGGATGTACCAATATCAAGCCTTATGCTTAATAAAGTTCTTATTTCCTTCAAACTACAATAACAGAAGACAAATTAGGAGTGAGCAATATGAAACTACTGAAAACTTAGCCAATTGTTGCTATATATTACTTTGTTTCTGTTATTTATATTACTTGCCCCATATTGCCTGTCATTAAAGTGATAATGAACACTTTAATGTTGCATCTAACTAACCAACTAAATGGGGTGATTAATTATAAAAATATAAAATGGCTCAAATGAAAAATTAGAATTAAATAATAAACAAAATGCTTAATCAATCAAAATAATTAATATTCGATGCATAGATAATAGAATGCAGTTATCTATATGAATTTCTTCAGCTATTGAAACGAAAATCTTAATTATTTTTAAGGTTAACAACGAAGCATAAAATCAGAAAATAATTAATAATAATCATACGTCCGTGGTTACTATTGGCAGTAATAATAAAAATTAATCATACGGCCCTGAGTACAAAATGTTAAAGTACAAAGAATTTTTGGGCGAAAATATATATTTTTTACAATATCTTTTCGCTTTATGTGAACTCAGTTGAGTCACGTTTTAAATATTGATTAAAAATTAATCACACAAATCAATTTAAAAGATAAGTTTGCCTTATAAACTAAAGCAAATGGCATGAGAATATCAACACCTGGGATTTTGTTTTAAAGGTCTAAATGTTATAAACATGTTATGTTTTCAAATGTGAAAAATTCAAGTTCATTAGATTAATACGCCTGGGCAGTTTTCATTTGCAAAAAAACATACTGAACACGAAGTGGAAATAAAAGCGACTTAAATGAATACAAATGGCTTGAAGATATTCATTAATATTCCACCAGGCTCTAGTACGTTTCTGGGTTTTATAAGCAACCAAAATCCATTGAAAACTCTACTCTCATTTGAAATCTATTAATCATGATATTTGTAAACGTTTCATCATAAACTCAAGAAGAGTGTATGCTTTCAGACTTATTTCTTTTTTAGAACCAAACATATTATTAAGGTAAAGTGTTGTGTGCACAGACTTAACAAGAGTGTAGGAAATCATAGACACTTAAAAGCTATTAAAAGAATTTTCAACGGTAAGGTAAATTTGGTAAAGAATTAAAAAAAAACTTATAAAATCTTGGGTGAACGTTTATTTTAAATCGTATGAATCTTGGCTCAAAATTTTAGTTCTGCTCGTATCTTAGAATAAAATTAATTTGACATTTACTTTATTGAAAATTTTACTTATGACTTACTATTTGCTTTATTTGCATCTCTAACCTTGTGCATGTATTTCTTGCAGGTGACACTACACTCTCAGAAGTTAATTGTAGATAAAATTTACGACATTTTCATCAATAGTTGCACTAATTGATGGTATTTCGCCTATAGACGTGTGTTTCTGATAAACTTCGAAAATCACATTTGATAATAAATATTTAAAGTTATTCCTTTTCTACGGAAACAGTTAATATTTTTAAGAATGTTGGCTTCAAAATAGCAACTCACCATAAATTGGAAAATTCAAAATTAAGTTCGAAAATTTGAGGTTGAGTTCGAAAATTTGAGGTTGAGTTCGAAAATTAAAAATTAAATTCGAAAATTCAAACGTACTGGTTGTAAGTTATTTGTAGAAAAAGATATACTTGTCTAGGGAGTATATTTTTACGAAGATAAGTGTTCAAAAAGTTCCGAAATTGAAGAGTATGGATACGTTTGGCTCTGGATTTGATATTCCGACAGGGTGTTTTGATGTAGAATTTTGGAACGAATTTCCATCATCCCTTGTCAAGTTTGGTTTGGAGACAAACCGGTTTCTGCAATGTGTCATCTTCAGTGTCATTTTTCGTTCTGACCGATGACGGAAATTCGTTCCAAAACTCTACAAACGTTTGGCACTTAATGTATAGCTGTATAGACACCGCTGTACTGTAACAACAATAAAACACAACTCCCAGAAACTCATACAAGTTGGCGGAAAAGTGAATACACACAGAACAACAGCAATGATATAACATCACATGTAAAGACGAGTTCAAGGAGTTGAATAATGCGGGTAGACAATAACAACGCAAAGATACCACCACCACAAGAACAAAGCAGACAGTGGTTACAAAAACAGACACTGCAATAAAAAAACAGTGGAAAATATGTTTATGGCTAAGAAGTTTCTACTGGATTCTTGTTTATTCTACAGGTTTCTAGAAACTAAACGTCTGCTATAAAAGCCTTTGGCGATCAGGCTAAAAGTTAGTTTCGGGTCAAAGTTCAGAGTGAGAATTGAAGGGATAAATAAGGTAACAGTGTTAAGTAACACTCTTCTCTGTATTGTTTGAAAAGAAACTCTATAATGAAAAGAACTTGCAAATAATTAAACCCGATGGAAAAGGTTAAATTTAACAATATTATATTTTTCTTTAAAAAAAAATATGTAAGTTTGGAAAATATTGTAATTTTAATATGTTACTGGTTGTTCGTACTCACAAATTAACTTGTTGTTTAAAAGGTATGCAAGTTATTGCATAAAGCTTTTATGCAACACTTTAATGTTGAAGTATTAACTAAAATCAAGCAGCTTATTTAAGTCTTCAACATTTTCCATGAATTTTATTTTCATAAAAATACTGTTGTTGCTTTAGCTTTCATTTGGATTTCCCAATACGGTTTGATACTGTAGAGTACAAGAGAAGATTAAAACACAATTCTTTTTCACATTCTATTCTGTTTACTGCAACTATACGTTTACATGCAGCTTATGTATAATAGTATGGAAAATGAATTAAAAATATGTCTTTTTTCGGGAACAATTTTCTTGCGACTAAAGTTTAAAAAAAGTTTTTTAAAGAAAAAGTTTCTTCGTATTTTTTTAATGAGTAGAGTAAAATTTTACACAGAACATTTTTATTAATGGCTGCAAGTATACACTCGTCTTCAAAATTATTATAAATTTTTTATTATAATTTTGAAAAGTCTAGCAAGAAATTCGATGTGAAACTATCATTTTGTCTCTTCTCAAATTTTGCATAATTTTTCTCTAAAATATATTTTACAAATTCATTTAAAGTTTGTTCGTAAACAAAGTTAAATGCCTGTAAATATGCTATACTTTTTTCATTCAATTACATTGTCGTAGCAACATGTGTGCACGTTCGTTCGACAAAGTTATATTTTTCTTTAGTGTTTGTCAGTTTTGCTGCAAATAATTCCTTTTCTTTCTCCTTGAAGTATTTGGGAGAATTTCCAAAAGAAAAAATATATTTTAAAATAATTTCTTATGCTTTTCAAGTATTTCATGGAATGCTAAATATTAGTTTTATTCAGTCACTCTTCTCTATCTCTCTCTGTCTTTCTCCCTTTAACCTTGCGGCTGAAGAATGGTTTACATTTTTTAAGCATAATTTTCAAGCAACTTTTTGTAAAAAATATTTTATATTGGAAAATCCTACTGCAGGAAAGAATGAACTCATTTTGTAGGCTGGCCATTGTTTTAATATTTCAAACTTATTTCTCTGCAGAAACTCATAAATGCAAGAGCTACTTTGATTATAAAGAATGTTTTTTTTACTTTTCCTTAATGTTCTCAAAGAATGCCTGTCCAAAAGGTCTATCGCCAGTTGGCCTTTAGTTTGATGCAAGCTCTGAGCCTGTGGACATTAGCTCTGGCTTATTGGACATGAAAATTATCGGAACGTCAAAGAGAATAAGACCTTGGAAAAAGCAAAGTGACCTTTGGTAATGAAAGCAAAAGAATGCTTATACAAAGTCGTAGTAATTCCCCCAGCTTGATTACAGAATGAGTGACAGGATACAAGTTATATGACGTCAAACCTCATTTAGCCGAAAAATGAATTTTTGGGTTCTATTTCTAAATATTTCAACCAACTTTTCGACTAATTTTATTACAAAAATACAATGTATTTGGGAAGGATAATCTCTATGAGCAATTTAGATAAGCTACAAATCTCTTAGGACTGAAATTCTTCAAACCAAATGAGAAAGCTTACTTTGAAACAACAAAAAGCCTCCAAATATCAAGCACAGACGGGCATTATACTGATAACTTGGAACACCGTAAATGAGGATGCCATCGGGTTATTTGGACCTACAGATGAGAGCTGATATGCTTTTCTAAATTTATTGCTACCTAAAAACCAAATGAAATGTGATGCTTTGCTGAGAGGGATTCCCGACCCATAATAACTGCTGGAATTGTTAACGTCAGACTTATTTATTTGGTCAACGCTCGCTAAGTCAGCTTTGTGTATGCAAAGCGATGCCATATGGCATAGCTTTGGCCGATAAGAGGATAAGGAGACTCCAGATGATGATGATGATGCGAAAGGCTCATTTGCGAACGGCATTATACACAACAAGTGTATGGAGAAAAACATCAGAATTTTTACTCATAAAACTCTTATGGACGGCAAGGCACGAGCTGAATTAAACTTGCCCATTTACCAGGCAGAATTGCTTGGGTTGCTGCATGCGTTGGTTCACCTGTTGCAAAGTCGGGTGCATAGGAGAAAGGTTCTCATTGCAGTTGACAATCAGTCGGTAGTGATAAACATGAGGCAACTGAAGAGTACTCCAATGTGTTCTAAAACTAAACAGATGTACTCTGTGAATGAGGTAACGTTGTTGTGGTCAAAACACAGCTGAGATTGAAGCAGCAGACGAACTACCATAACGGTGATCTGCTGTTGATTTCTGTGGACCAGAACCCAGTGTTTTATTGGGGAATGGCATAGTGCAAACAAGGTTCCTATATTTGGTTGACTCATTAGATTGCAAAGGTGGGGGGAGACTCGACTAGTCCTCAGAGTGCCCATCGACAGGAAGGCCAGTACGGTGCTTAGATGTAATAGAGCTATCTTAAGCTAGATCACTGCGTTAATAGCAGCTTATGAATACTTCAAGTATCGTATGGCCAAAATTCCATTCACCAAATATCCTTCTGAGAAACAGTTGAGATAAAAATATTTGCTCGTTAATTGATTTTTTTACAAGGCAAACGCCCTTGAAAAATATCCTTTTTTCAGCTTTAACAAGGCAACATTTTCAATTTTATGCAGCAACCAAAAAAAAAATAAAAGATCGCAAACTTTATCCTGACCATAAATTTGCTTGTAAACAGCGCTCATGTTTAATAAAAAAAGTCCTGCTGTTTTTATTACAAAAACTTTTTTAAATTTATTTTCGTTGTTGTAAATTTTTACATGAAAAAACTTACCACGTGCTCGTGGTTTGGTTAGCAACTTTTGCACAATATTATCGTATGCAATTTCTTCGGCCACACCAGAGTCCTTAACAAGTTTCTCCTTAACAGCAATACATATATTATGGCGTCCCAACAGCTCTTCCAGTTCTTCAAATGCCTAAAAGATAAAAGGAGGTAAAATAGTAAATGTAATAAAATTAAAAAGTAAAGTTAATCTCAAGGTCATACTTTTAAATTTCATATGCAAATTTTCCATAAGAAAAAATGTGGCTTTGAAAGATTTTGCTTAATAATTTTTAATAAAGCTAAAATTACTTCTATTGTGTTTCTGCTTGTTGCAGAAAGCATGAACATGAACAGAAATCGATGTAAACACATTGAAGTTGACAACGGCATCTGCCGGGCTGTGGTAAAATTCAACAAAAAGAGCCATCACTTACCTTAATGCCATAATTACTTTCTTCATATATAATCGAAACATAGCTCCAGCCCATTCGTTTAACAATCTCCACCATGGCCTTGACTTGATAATGATCGGAGGGAATGGTGCGGGAGAAATACTCAAAACGTTGTTTGTTGCTAAGTTCAGGGCTTGTGGAAAAAAATGAGACCTTGAAGGGCGAAAAAAATATTAAGAATAATTTACAAACAAGATTTAATATTTTTAATTCAAAATTTTTTAAGTTATAAATATTGCTAGCAAATTGCTAACCACATGTTGCTACTTTTATGGCATAAACTTTGTTGGCTTAAATTTAAATTTGATCGCTGTCTTTGTGCATTTTCTGCAGTCAACTTGTGTTTCTTAGTACTTTTAGAATTCCGCTTTTATCTTCTTGTAATATTCTGAAATATCATAGTTTTACCACCATAAGTTCTTTACTACTACTAACACCTGCAGCTTTATTTTAAACGAAAGTCTTTTTGCTTCTGCTCTAACAAATTTTGATGAATAAAAAAGAAACTGAAAAAATCTCTTTTAAGAACTTAAGCCACAACGAGTTAAAGAAGTGTGATATAAAAGCATTTGCAACAAGAAATCGTACTTCAGTCAAAAAGGAAAGAAAAAATGAAGCATACTTTTAGGGGTGCGAATAAAAAGAGAAGAGTAGCAGTGTAAAGGGTTATTTCTGCTATGCGGAATTGTATAAATGCTGTAGCTAAGGTAACTTTATTATGTTTTACATCGTTTTAAGCAAAACTAAAGTTTTAATTAAATATAAAAATTTTATTTTCCAGCAATTATTGTTGTTTATTCATGGCCTCTGAATTGGGTGCGATTTTTTTTTGTAAACAGCTTTAAGTTTATTATTTTTGCAAAATAATTGCTGCCCTTCTTTCATTTTTACTACTTTTATCACTTCGTGTTTTAAGACAATTAAAATTTTTTTTTTTTTTTTTTGAAAATTTTTATTTCATTTTATATTTTTGTGGGTTTTTTTTCCTAATTTTGATTTTTATACTAATTTTTTTATAATAAGAGAATTACATAATATACATTTAAGTCTTATTTAAAGCTTTTGGTAGTACACATGATTAGTTAGCGGTAGCCAAATGAACGAGGGTATCTGACGGGACTCCAATGTCAAACCCTTAAATGCATAAGCAATCCCACTGCCAATTAGGCTGTCTATTATTATTACCATGTATTTTTTAGTGTTTTTTCTAATCGATTTGCTTTAAATTCTGCAATATTTGGGGATTCTTACTTTCCCGTTTTTGGGGATTTTTTCTTTCAATTTAGGAATATTTTTTTTATTCTGAAACAAGTTTAGTACTCATTTTGGTTAAAGTTATATACTTCCATTTAAGCTATTTATTCCTAACTGGGTTGCTTTTCCAGGACGTTGCAAACTATACTGCAAGTATTTTGATTTCTGTGGGATTTAGGCAGGGGGAAATCTAATGAAATACGTTTTGATTGTTAAAAGACCCAAATGTAAAATATTCTCATGCCAATGTGTATCTACACTATCCCACTTGAAATAAAATTAAAATGATGCGAGCAGGTGGCAGAAAAATATGTCGAAACGCTGCTTTCGTGGCGCACACCGAGCAAGTTTGAGTAGGTATCAGCGACAGTGGCACTTAAGAATTTCAGCGGCTCAAGTTTTAAATAAATTTATTTTTGTAAAACTGTAACAAAATGAAGTGGTAAAAAAAGTACAAAAATGTTCAGCACTTGAGTGAATAAAATCAGGGATCTAAAACAATAGTAATTTTGGAATTTTCAATGATTTATATTTTCATTTCTTCTGGCAGAAATAAAATTTATTTCTTCAATTTGTTGGTTTTCTTTTTGTATTATTAAATTCTGATTGTTATTTGCTGAAAATGTAAAACAAAAAAGTAATAAATATTTCGAAGATATTCCAAGAAGCAAAAAATCAAGGAATAATAATTATTCCTTGCAAAAAATAATAATTTCTTCTACCAAAAAATATAAAAAATTAAGAAATAAATTTAATTTTGTTTTTTATGAAAAAAGTTATGAACAAAGTACATTGACAACGGAGAGGCACATCGATCGTTGTTATACCGATTGGAGCTGAAAACAAATATCTGTGGCAACGCGTCCTCGGCGGCGAAGCAGTCGGCTTGTACATATATATGTTAAGATTCATCTATTAGAATTTTCTTCGTTGGCTTTGGTTAAATTGTTACCCTGAAATTTTTCAAAAAATGGAGAAAGCCATACGCCTGTCAAATTTCCATTCGTATTCTTATCAGATCTCAAATTATTTGAATTTTTAACAAGTCGTTTTACTTAATCTAATAGTGTGAAAAGCCCTTTAATAAATCTGGCCCTTTATTATTATTATTATTAATTAATGGGGGGATATCGAAGCAGACCACTTTTTCTGGGTCCCTTTTCTACCCCCATCTCGCTCCTCAAATTGATTTCAGGGAACCGATCCGTAATCACAGCCACCTTACTTTCAATTGAGTCTCGTGCTAGCCCTGGCCTTTACTCTTGACTAAAGTCTGTCAGACTGTCGACTGGTAACTGTCGACACTCTTCCTCATCACGGAGTCTTTTGTAATTGCTAGCATTTGTCTAAGGCCTAGTTCCCCCATGGCATTCACATCTAACAAGTGTCTGCTCTTATGCTAGCCAGTGCTGGACATTCACTCACAATGTGCGCTACCGTCTCTTGCATCTTCCAGGCATAGTCTGCAAGTATCATCTTCTACGACTTTCATCTTAGCCAGATGGTACTTGAAGTTTCCATGTCCTATCACTAATGCAGTGATCCAGCTTAAAGTAGCCCTATTATACCCAAGTACCTTGCTGGCCTTCCTGCCGAATAACTAAAGATTTATTTTCGGTTTTGCTACATTTATAAATTGTTTGCATTTTTAAACCAACTTGACACTGCTTCTGTGCATTCGGCACCTTGTTTTCTTTAAGCGGGTTTCCGCTTTTTTTCTTTTGTAAAATTTTGGTTTAATTTTTCACGCTTTCACACATTTCAAGGTTTTTTTTCGAAAGTGGCTATTTTTTCCAAGTTTGGTGTCCTTTTTTTTCTAACTTGCCAGTTCCAGTGATTAACGATACTTCTATAACTTTGATTTTATAAATCGGTCTCTTGCTTTTATTTTTATTAATAAATCAATTTAGCTGCTTTTTCAAATTTGTTTGCTACAAAAGCGAGTGTTTTATTAAAGGATTTTTTGTTGTTGTTGGAAATTTATCAATTTTTTCTCCAAAGTTCACTTTTTTTGCCTTGAATCAATTGTTTTTTGCTCTTATTTTGAATTGACGATTTTTTGTGTTTTTCTTCAATTTAACTGCCAGCAAGAGAGTTGCAGCATTTTTCAATTTTTAGCAAACGTTTTGTTTTCTTTTGTCATGATTTAAATTCAATTTCACTATGTTACTTCTTTTATTTCTTTGCTCGTTCTTCATTTAATTAAAAAATTTTCCTCTTCAATATCCTTCACTTTAAAAAATCACAATATGTCCAGCTGTTTTATTCATTTGTTACGTTTAATTTAAGACTTTTTTCTGGTCATAAATTGTGCAATTTCATTACACGGTTAACAATTTCATTTGTCCAAAGGGAAATGGAAACAAAAGTCAAACTAAAAAAAACTAAAACTGTGTGAGAAAAAAAGAGGTTCAAGTTTTTTTCCATGTCTTAAAAAAAGCGCCATACAAATTTTGAAGTTAAATTATTAAATTAAATTAATTGTTAAGCAATTAAGAATTTATTGCCATAAATAACTTTTCTTAATAAAAAATTTTATTTTCCATTGTAACGCTTCACAAAACGGCTCAAATTATTTTTTATTCACTGACAAAAACAAACATTAATTTCTTTTGGGATTTGCGTTTTGTTCACTTCATGCATCAACGAACCTGTCAAAATCACACAGCCACCAGTACAGCAGTTTTGCACAATACTCACATAAATACCACAAAAGGCCACAGCATTATTTGTTAGTGGGTGTGTGTGCGTGTTTGTGTGTGTACATTTTTGTGACATTAGCGAATTTGTTTTATTTGCATGTTTGTTGTGGCTGCCTGAAATTTCTTGATTCAGTTTTAACTTTGTTTTATTTTTAATACTGACAAATGCTACAGGCGTGCCAACTTTAACGCTTCACTGTTCACACCTCAATGCTTTCGAATCATTTTTTTTTCTGTAAGTCAAATTTTTTTTGGTTTCGAACGTTTTTAATTTTGATTCGGTTAGTTTGAGTGGTAAGCTTGTGGTTCCACTTGTGACTTCTAAAATAACTGAGAGGGACATTTTAAATTATAAATAGGAATTTTAGAATAAGAAAGACGACAATGACGATATGAATTGATATGTCTGATGTCGCACATTCATTGATGTCGTATTTATTTCCATGCATGTGTAGGACTAACGTTGTCAGATGTGCTTAACGGCTCAGAAATCTCCTTAATATTTCAAAAAGGTGTTATTCAGCATTCGATTATTTTACATTCTGATGCCATTTCGATCGATAAGAGCTGGACATAAGAAAATGTGTTAAATTAATGAAAAATAGCAGAAGAAAGTAGTAAAACACAAGTATTCAGTGTTCGTGTGGTCAAAATGAACACAAAAAATATATAAAATACTTTAAATTCTCTTTTAATTTTGATCAGTTTCGAATGCCATAACACTGTACAATAAAAAGATATCAACGTTCTGACAACGGATTCTGGCGCTATTCTCCACTTTGCACATTGCTATAGTCAAACGGCATTGGAAACTTTGTAAGCTTTACATTTCAGCCAACTAACTCCCCTCAAACAGCAGGCGAAATTGTCCAACAAAAACATTTATAATAAAGTTTTACTATCAGTTTTACTATCAGGTGGCATATGAAAATTTCAATACAAACTACTTGTGTTACTTTATTTTATTTTTAGCTAGAAACAAAAAATCCATCGTGTTTTTCTTTAATTTGATGACCACAAGCAAATATTTCATAAATTTAAGTAAAAAAAAACGCACTTAAATAGTTGCTATTAGCCATTTTGAAGTTTACTCATTAACTTTCCGGGTTGGAATGCATGATGTGCAAATGTTTTCTGAACGCATATCTTTACATATCGCACCCTATATATAAAAGGGTCACAACTCAAAATTTTCCAAAACTGACTTTTTTCCCTTCATTAATTCAGAGTACATATCTCTAACTACTGCAAAAATTTCTTTCACGTCACTATGTTCTTTAACTGGAAAAATACAATTATGTCTATTTTTATGTTAAGTGTGTTGCTTCTGCACGATGAACTAAAGAGAATTATTTTGAGTCATAAATTAAAATTTTATTTTATTTTCGCAAACATAATATAAAATTGAAAAAAAAATTATAGCAGAACTTTCTTCAATATTGAATTTTTTCATAATGGAAGAATATTTTCTTTAAATATTACAATCATTTTTTTATAAACAGTTTTTTGTCTTCTCAAAAAATTTTAGTATTTTGAGTTGTGACCCTTTTGTATTTAAGGTGGGATATAATCATATGACAAAAGCAACAAACTAGAGTAGTTCGTTTATCCTCATTGCTATCAGAAAGACAGCAGCCATAACAACGGCCTCCTTAGGCAGCTGCCTTTTCAGATTTCCCGATTTTCATTGATCATGGCCCAGAAACCTCATCTTCCACTATGTCGTAATTGTGTCTTATAAATGATTGAAGAATCGTTATGATGACTATTTTTGGGTGCACGGGATTGCTTTTTCATATATTTATTTTCCACAAAAATGTTGCTCGCAGTATTTAAAGAAAAATACATATTGAACCTTATATGGAAGGCTTGCAAGACTTCCTATGCCGATTCCCTATAACCATCTGTGAAGGGGGAGAAACTTTGATACTCCTAAAGCAATAGCCAGACGAGAACTTGAAACGCTATCACGGATACTAATACATGTTTAGATTCTCCTCATCAGAATTCGTTTTAAGAACTTTGTTACTTATAAAAAAAAAATTAAGTTTTTATATTGTTGCACAGTGTAATTTGTCTCCGATTTTACATAAATATTTATTAAGAAATTAATTGGTCTTTTATCATGAAATTGTGTCAGCTGTCGGGATATCAAGAACTCCATATTTATCCCAGAAATTTAGCACTCGGATTAAATTGTTAAAATCTATATCATCTGACTCTCTCCCTTTTTGCAAAAGCAGTTGCAACATGTTTTGCACATGCGATAGTGGCAAAAATAAAACGAAACATATTTAAATAAATTTATATTGCTTTTTAAGCCAAACCTGACAGCTTCATGAAAGTAAATTAAAATATTTGACATTTGTATTTTTGTCAATTTAATTGAAATATTTGCAAAATTACTGATAAGCCATCAGGGATTTTGTAGTGATAAAACTCAATTAAATAACTTCACTGCTGGTCTTAATTTCCCTTTGTAATTGTTTGTTCTTTAAAATATCATATGCATGTTGCTGGCAGCTTGTTGTGCTTAATTAGTAAATAAAAGAAAAATAAATGCAGAGGAAACCTAAGAAAATTACGCAGTGCTGTTGGCATGTGGCAAGACTTGTAAACAGCTTAAAAACAAGCAAAATTTTATTTGATATAGGAGAGCTGTTGCAGTATTTTTCGTCCTTTAGCAGCAGTGATTTTCAAAGAAGTGTTTTTCTGGCTCAAGCAGCTCTCTTTTAGAGGCTTATTTACTTCGTTTAATAGGAACCTCCAAGTTAAAAACATCCCTCCACTCCTTTGTCTGAAAAGTTTTTATTACCGAACACTTTTTTTAAGTTTCGAAAATGGAGTACTGACCCAAGTGTAAAAAACAGTGACTTCTGGGTTAATTCAAACAATGAATTTAGGGACATAGGCTGAAAGCCTAAGTGCTTCCGTAGAAGGTAGCAAGTACTCTTGAGGCCACGCTAATGTGATTTGTGGATACATTTCTAGCTGGGAAAACACTTGAGAGTTACTTGTTGTTATAACCAGTCATCCATAATTGTGCCTTGTACACACAAAGAAAAAATATGGTAGTATTATGATCACAACAACCATATTATGTTCTCTACAGCAATATATTGTTGCGGGAACTGTATAATAGTTATTTGAAAACATTTTAAACGTTACTTTAGTGGAAATAAATAAATTAATATTAACAATTATATCATTAAATGATTTCCAGCTATAAAAATTCTAATATGCTTCATTTGATCAATATAACTAACACTAAAACTGTAACCAAAAACAACTATACAAAAATAATATAACAATTCGAACCATAAAATGTTTTTAATAGATATAATTCGCGTAGATAAATTTTGATGTTACATGTCCTTGATGTTACAGGTCCTGTGATATAGGTTAGGTCGAGGGGTGGTAACAACTCGTCCCTTGCCCGTAGGAATACACCTAGGCCAGTACTTCGGCACGTTGTGCGCTTTCATTTATAAAAAATTCTACATTACCCTAGGAACTCTGTCCTCCGAACAAACCTCATAAGTAGTTGCCAGTCTATACCTTTCAAATGAGACACGTCCGGTAAAGTTTCGACCACGAAATATCGAGTCATTAGCTCTGCGAAAGCTGGGAATTGGCATACCCAGTATTTTTTCGACCCGACATCCTTCTTGTATGCCTTACAGATAACACTATCCGAACATTCCATACGGCAAGCTGCAACGATAGATTTGCTAAGTCTCAGCAACATCTTGTTTTACCTCCGTTTGAGTCTCCCCATAAGGTCTTGGTTATTTGCCTTAACGTATTTTCAGATCGTATTCCGAAGCCTCAAGTGGTTTTGCGCTACGTAGTCCCACCCGCTGGAGCTCTCTGGCCTCAATAGCTAAGCCGTTGGCTCGTCCATTGCCGATTACTTCTTAGTGACTCCCTTTTAGTCAGGAGACGGTAATACAATGCATTCTATTGCATTACGGTTTTTATAGATTAACTACGATCTACTAAACAAATTTGCCTTCTAGCAGTCTTGTTCTCTACTTTCGAAGAGGTAAGACTGGGGTCATTTAAATAAATTTCTAGGATGCCATCTACTTCTGGCACTGCCTTCCTAAAAATCTTCGAAACATTTTAAACAAAATCTTTTCCTTTCGTAACTTTAAGAAAATTCCTCAATAAAACTCACTCAATAACTCCTGAAAATAATACAAAAAAATCTGCGGTCGGAGGAAGAACACATTAATTGAAAATGCAATAGCATCGTTGAAAATAGCAGTTATAGCAAAGACCTTTAATTACATTGCAGCAGGTAAGACAAGATGAAGCGAAAGAAGAAGTCGAAAACAGAAAACAAAATAGAAAACAAAAACGAAATCATGAAAGCTAAACGGTGGACTGCGGATTGTTTACATTGTAAAATTCATTTGCCAGCATTTTTCATTTCAATGCGGCAGCATTATTTCGACAATGCTAAGAACAGTTTTCTGAAAAGGAATTCTTTAAAATATATTAAGTTCCAAACTTATTTCTAAGGACTAGAGAAAAGCAAAGTAGTTAGTTAATTTACCAAAGCAATTGCTTATCGATTTGAGAGTAAATTTGGCTAACACTCCAAAAATTAAAATATTAGCTACGAAGCTCTTGCGATGGCACATTTTTTTTTTACCAAACGATGAATTTAAATTTGAAGAATCAAGACATAGATTATGTTTGCTTGAAAGCTGCCATTTGATCAATAATAATGTTTTAAATGACTTTCATCCTTAACAGGACAATTTATTTATATTTCCTTGTAAACAGCCAACGATTTCAGCTGCTGCTATCTTCTGGTGGATATTTAAATTTTATTACAAATATTTTTATTTTTATTTTTATTCTACTCTTCACACAAATGTACTCGTATAGAGGTTTGTCATTTCGTTTGTAATTAACGATATTCTGATGGAACTAGACAACGTAAGATCTTGAAACTTGGACCGCTGGATTAGTGAGATCAGCGATTCGCTCTTTCAAATCAGAAATATAGGTCCAGAAGCTTTGATATTTTCACAGTTACAGGGCAACGCTTATACCTAAGCCCATAAAGTTCGCACTTTAGAAATATAGAAATTATCATCCCGAAACGTCTAGATATCCTACGGATCTAAATGTTGGACCGACATGAAAATTTTTTACAAAAACTTTAAAATTTCAACAACTAATGATTAAAAACGAATTTCTTTAAAAACCGAAATTTAAAAAAATACAAAAAAAAAAACAAAAAATTTTGGCGAAATTTTAAATTCACCACAAATTCAAAAATTCACCACTAAATCCAGAAACTGTAATAAAAATAAAAGAAAACCACATTCAATGAAAACACGAAACTTTAACAAAGATATAAAAACAAGAATTAAAATCCACCACAAGTGGTGAGTTCCCCTAAAAATTAAAAGATCCATAAAAAATTAAAAATTCACCGAAATATTTAAAAATCCTGAAAATTATAAAATTTTATCAAAAATCTCAATTAATCTGAAAAATGAAAACATTAAATTTCACTATAATTTGGCAATTACCGAAAATCCAAAAATTCACCACAACACCAAATTATAGTTGAATAATTTTAAATTACAAAAATATCATAATATTCCGAAAATACGAGATTTAAACAAATAACCTAAAACAAGGCCGTCAGCTGGGAGGAGCAAAAATATAGCTTGCCGTTACTGAGTGCACTATCAGAAGTTGTGACCTATACCACCTCGTATTGGTGGCCGATAACAGGTTCCTGTACCTACAAGAAGTCTGGCTAAATAAGTCGAACCGTGAGAAGTTCACACTCTCGTATAACAGTCACTATTCCAGGGTGGAACAGCATACGCTATGGATGCGCGGCCAAAAGGGTGCTTGGTATCTAATACGCGAACACTGGATACCAGTCAATCTCTAGTTTTAACACAGACTTAGCCGTGCATATGGAGCTCCGTGTGGGAGACATCGCAAAAGTCGGAGAGGTTAATCTCTAAAGAAACTCCGGTTTTATTTTTATTTATTTTTATTTTATTTTTAAGGTACATCTATGGTATTGGACCAAGAGATTCCGAAAAAAATGGACAATGAGGCTTCGCAAGAGGTGGAGATGTCAATCTCTGCAGAACTGCGGTATTCAGTGGTTAATGGCAATATTATAAAAAGATGGGCAAGTCTCCAAAGATACTCCTGAGGAAGGGTTGAAACGTTGCCGAATTTGGTGTGTGAATGCCCAGCACTGGCTAGCAGAAGGCTTCGTGCCACGGGCAGATGCTTTTAATATGTGATTACCATGGTGGACCTTAGTCTAAGAAAAATGCTAGTAATTAGAATGATGATGAAGAAAGCCGACAGTCAGCAGTCGATATTCTGACGTCACTACAGTGAAGAGTAAAGGCTAGTGGTAGCACGAGACTCGCATGGGAGTGAGATACTCGTAGATCAAATCGGTTGCCTGAATTCGAGGGGTCGAAAAGGGACCCATAAAGCAAACGCTTTGACATTCCCTCTACATTAAAAAAAAAAAACAAACTTCACCATATTTTGAAATTTAACGAAATAATTTATCCAAAGGCTGATATTGCACCGGAAATTCAAAATTTTATCATATATATAAAATGTTTACCATAGACCATATTCCGCCAATATCTACAATTTACAAAAAAGTGAGAATTTAATAAGAAGTCAGAAAAAAGAAAAACACGCGGATCGAAAATATCGAAAGGAGAGTTTTAATGTGAAGTAATACGATTGAAACTGGAGGGCAAAGTGAAATATTAGAAACAACTGTAGTACATATTTAGCAGTTCATACTTTTGTTGAAGGGTATATAAGATTTGTCACAGCCGAATATAGCTCTCTTACATGTTTCTTCTCTGCGTATAACTTATTTAAATTCATTGCTTTCTCTCCTTTTTCTTTTGCATAAAAAATGATAAAATTTCATTGGTCTTAAATACAAATATTTTATTTTATCGTTTATATTTTCTTGCTGATGCAATGGATTTTGAGTTTAGAAAAGTGTCCCTTCTGCATTTGCTGTTGCACGCAGCTGTTGCCACATGCATAACATTTGTCGGTTATAACAATTTGTATTGTAATGGATGATTATATTAAGAAAAAAAGGAAATAAGCAATCCATTTTATTGGCAAAATAAAAGAGCAAGTTCCTTGCTGTTGCTCTCTGGGTGTTGCATTTTAAATTATATAGAAGTAAATTCGCATAAAATAAAATTATATGACGTTCGTTTCAATGGACAAGTACATTAAATATATAATAGTGTCACGAACACATAAAAACAAGAACAACAAAATCTTTCTGTTGTTATGCTTACTGCACAGTTTTCATGTTAGTGTTTTCTGAACTCAATAAAATGTTTTTGAAGTGATAAAAATATTTATTGACTTAAAGCATTTGTTTGTTAGCAACAATTTGCAATATTGCAAACACATTAAATTTGTACCAGACACACCAAGATGTGTGTTAAATTTCTTTGTGCGTTATAACAATTTCATTAAAGTCGACTATTAGGTTAGAAATGCCATAAGAACAATGTGTTTTCCGGGATTAATTACATTACATATGTTACCCTCGTTTGCTTTAATAATAAGGTAATGCAACAGGCAACAAATAAATATAAAAATAAAGAAACGAGACTAGAATTTTAACTAGAAGTGTTTAACATTAAATATCCTTCATGCCAAATTAATTGAAGAAGAAAGACGAATAAATAAAAAGAAAGTGCAGAATTACAAACAGAAAAAGAAATTTAATAAAATTAAGAGGATTGGCTGCATTAGGGGCGAATGATTAATATTAATTTTGTAAATATAACTCATACGCAAGGCAGCCACTTTAAGCGATATGGCGGAGAAACTGGCAGACAAGACTATATAAGTTCAAAGATTTTTCTTTCTTGTGTGGTTAACTGAAGTTCATTGTTAAATTGAGAAAATTCTAATAGGTTTTTCTTAAAAATTCGATCAAGAAATTTAGTGCAAATATAATTTTGCAAAATCTTAACAACATTTTTCTGCTTTAAAAAAATGGACATAAAATATTAGAACGAAAACTGACACTGAACATGGCACACAGCCGAACCCGGGTCGTCTCCAAAGCAAACTTGACAAAGTAAGATGAAAATCTATATAAAATTCTTAAATTTTTAAAACAAACAATAAATCTGGCCAGAAACTAAAATATATATAACAACATTTTTTTCGCGTAAAATATTTTGGGCGAGTGAGCCAGATAATTCTAGAGAAACTAAAATTATTTATATTCAACTTAAAGGACAATAAGGCCAAAGGTTAGAAAACAGTAGAAAGCCTGGGTTAGAACTGGCATAAAATTGTAAATCGCACTGAAGAGAATATAATCTTCTCTTTCACATAAGTTCTACCATAAAACTGACCGCTTATTTCATTATACAGAAAATTTGAGGTGTACCACCATCCAGCTGCGGATTCAGCTTAAAATTTTAAAGAAATCAAACAGTTTCTTGTATAGAAAAATTTTATTGGGATTCACCACAGATAGCGTATCTTTTGAACGTGGTTTGTGTCTTTAATAACTTTTAACAAAGCGTCATATACGGCAAGTTTGGCTTTGCTTTTTAATAAAAAAAATACCGCTGAAGTACACCGATTGCTAATCGATTTCAACAGTTTAGAAGTGGTGATTTTGACACGGAAGCCCAAGATCGGCCAGGTTAGCCAAGAATGTTTGAAGGTCAAGATTATTGGAAGCTACTCAACAGGCATCTTCAAAACGTGTGCAAACAGTAGATGTCATCCAAAATTAGGGGAATTTGGTACCAGAAAGACCTGTAGAGATGATTTTTCAAGTTCGAAATGCTGCTTGAACGCAGAAGAAAAGAGAAAATCATTTTTGCACCAAATCATTAGTGGCGATGGGAATTGGATCCATTACGAGAACTCGAAGCGTAAGAGATCGCATGTGACGACCGCAAGACCAGTCGTATTGATACCAAAACCAAATATACATGGCGCCAAAGTAATGCTCTTCATTTATTGGGACCAAAAGGATCTCCTATCTACTATGAGATGCTGAATTGGCTGATAATTGGCGGCCAGACAACACCGTAATACCTGTTAAAAACTATTTAGCAAATAGTGAATGGGAAGTTTTGCATCACCCGCCTTATATTCCAGACAGACTGTCCCGGCCGCGTACTACTTATGTCGGTTGATGTAGAACTTATTCTCTGAGATACGCTTTTGCTCAGAACAGGGTATCCGAAGTTAACCTCAAAAGATAAGCAGTTCCTTTGACGTTGACTCCATATGTTTGGCAGAAGGATGGATGAATGTCATAGCTTATAATGACCAATGCTTTTAATTCAAAATAAAAGCTGAAAACATTGCGAAGATTTCAAATTTTTAAATTATACAGCCAATAGTAATAGTTTAATTAAGCGAATAATATGTTCAAGCTTAAGGTCGTGTTTTTCCTCTCCGTTTTTATTATTGACACGATAATTTTTAGTATACTGAAAAGTTTAAGTTACAAGACACGCTATCAGCATGTCTTTCTACTGAGTTAGTCGATCAATTTAACCCAGTGACCTTCTGAATATTTCATATATTCGATCATTATTCTGTTTGGTTAGAAGTCTATCGCACTGAAACTTTACTCGTTGTATTGTTATCATACACTTTTATAATTTCCTTCTTAACTTAAGGCTACCCTTCTTGATTCTGGCCTGTCAGATTAGAGGTTTAAAAATAGAAACCGACTTGAATCACACAAACGGAAAATTTGTGTTGCATTGGAACCAAAAATGGTTTTTGCTTCCAAATAGCCATTAAGGTTCAAAACGGGTTAAAATACAAACTATATTTAATTCAAACAAAAAAACTCACCTGTGGTATGCGAAATAATCTCAGTAAATTGGCCACCTGAATAGAAGTAACCGATGAAGCAGCACCTACTACGCCAGAAATAACCTTTCGAACTGTTGTTTTATTACAGTGGTATTCGGCATCATCAATATTGCTAATAGAACCTGTTAAAGAAAATATATAGATTTTTTTTAAAGAACCTTATAGAACAAATACGAAATTTACAGAATTTAGCTTGCTTCCTGTACAAAAGGAATGAACTGATATTATTCTGTGGTAACGTAACTATTTGTTGATCGAGGTTTTGATCAGGAATATAAAATAAAGAGTTATGTAATGGACATCGATTTTGAAAACACAGATTCTTTTCTTTTCGATTTCCATTAGTTTTTCATAATTGTTTGCCTTAATTCCATTAGATCGATTGTATCCCTTAATATGCATTTTGGATTATAATAATTATCGTGAAATTCGTTAACAATTTTTGGTGTTTGCCGCAACGCTTGTGTGATTCACTGACTAACCGAAAACGATAGTAGACATCGTTCGTTTTCTGTTTACTCAAATTGATAGCGAGTGGCATCTCTGGCAAACAAACGTTAAGCAAGCGAAAAAAACACAAAGAAGAATGTAGAAAAAACCAATTAAATTTATGCTAACTAAAGATTTTATGGATAACATTTTGCGTGCGTTTAGCTTCTAACTAAAAAAACATATGGAGCTTTTTTCCCATGTTGTATATATTTAGTGTCTTAAAAGATATATGTGCTTTATAAAGAAATTATTTACACAACAATAGACACTGCCCCTAAAAGATGCCATGAATTTTAGTTTGTCGAATAAATAAACAACACAAAAATATATTTCTCGTTTAGTTTTCTTCATAATCCTTTAGATAACAACAACAAGGACTTAACGATAGCGAATATTGTTTAAAAAGGTAACTGAATAACAGTTAAAATTTTGTAACAATACGAATTATCGTTAGAAAATATTAGTGATTCGCCCGTTGGCGGCCAACTGAACGTATGATTATTGTGGTTTGAGTCGCAGATAACTCATACGCCTCGTATAACAACTAGAGGTTCGTGAAATTAAAACATTTTTTTTTTTAAATTTAATAAATACGTTTTGAGTTTTAAAATGTAACTAAGTAGTCTAGGAATTTAATTGCTTTAGTTCAACCAGTCCTGTTAAAACGCATAAGAGCCGATTACACTGTCCCATAAAAAATATAAGGTTGACTTATAGTGATATTTTACATAAAACATATTTTCATTACAAGCTAGCCGCATAAATTAAGGTTTTGTGGGATATTTTAGCACTAATTCTGAATAAGAACAAAATTAACCTTTAAACTCGTTAATTCTGGCGTTCAAGTTGAATTTTCAGCTTTGGTGTCTTTGAATCCGAATGGCCATGAAATTGCAAACATTTTTGTAGAACATTTTAGTTCGCAAAAATTTTGTTGAATGAGACTTTTTTGCCTTTAATTATAAGAGAGAGAAAAAGATTCATACAGCGTTAAGTGAGAGTAGTGTTTCACATAAAAGTGCTCAATAATTTTTGTCCCTAAGATGTGAAGCCTACAATGATTCCTATGTCAATTCACTATAACAATGTGTAAAAAGCCTTTAAATTTTAGCTGCACTTATAATCAAAGTCAGACCTAAATTTTCAAAACGTCGATACATGTCGATATTTTTCTCCTCTCTACCGTAATGTGCTGTTCGAATCTTTTATCTTCAGTTTATGTAGACTCTCCTAAAATATGGATCTTTCGCAGATGATTGCCTGCAATTCTTGATTTATCTAGACTAGAAGGTTAATTCTGAATAAAACAATAATAGATTGTGACTAAGCCTTGACGAGACCATTAGGCCATAAACAGAGCATGATTGCACTATGACGAGGCTATGAATATGAGTCTCATGCTTGGCTATCTCTAGACAATCTACACTGAGAGACTACAGATGCACAGCGACTTCATAGTTGCTGGGATATAAACGAACTAGAAAACATTTATACTACCACTTTTCGACATATTTCTTACACCGAAATATTTACTTTGAATCGTTGAAAATCGCTTTCATTACATGCTTTAGTTTTAGTGTGGAAAATTTTGAAATACCGCCAGAAAATAACTACAACAAATAATGTTTCTGTGTGTGCTAAAAAACTATGTCTTAAAGAAGCTTAACTATTTGTTATGAAACTTAAGCTGTTGGTTGGTATTTACTGCCGCCAATATCTCATAAAAAACTAGTTAAATCCCGGTAGGCTCATAAATACTTAATGTGCCGTAAGTAAAACAAAGTTTTCACTATGTTGTGGTAGAAAATGGGAAAATTGTCTACCAGTGGATTTGTAAGTTGCAGAAAACTTTAGGTGATTTTATTCGAAAACTTTCTATCTCACTTGGTGTTTGAAATTCTTTGGACAACTTGTGGCAGGAGTTTTTTTTTTATCGCAAAGAACTTTTGCACGGCACAAAGTTTTAGGAGCCAAAAAATAAGCATTTATGTATTATTTATTTAGTTGCAATTTAAATTCATGTGGATAAAATTCTGTGCACGAATATTGATGGGAAACAAAGATTTATTAAAGTCCCACATAACCACATGCAAGGATAAATGGAAATTTAAAAGGTTTCAATCAGAAAATATAATTTTCCAAATCAATGAATAAAGTTGTTATCGTATAAGAAGGCAGGCATATTATGGTTACTGGTTGATAAAGCCAATAGAAAATAAACACGCATTTAACTAAAGAACACATATGGGTATTTGGCACATCATATTGTCATAGGCCTAAAACTCTTTAAAACACACTCTAAGCTGACTTAGTTGAACAATTGCTTGGCAATATGGCCGTAGTCTAGTGTGACTCTACGCAGCACTTTATATTAAAAGAGTCTACTTGATTTTACTTGATTCTCAAAGTTAACGAATTAACTTGATTCCGTTCAAATACACTTGTCTGCTCCTAAGTTTGCGACTCTCTGCATATTCTTTTCCTACCCGCCTCAACTCATCACCTCAACTACTGTCTTATATTGAAAATTCCTTCTTATTTCAGTCATTTAAAATTTCGCTAACTTGATTTTACTTGAATGTACTTGGCTGCTTTTAAATCTACTCGAATCAACGCTGGTTGGCTCGCTGTTTTGATTGGAATCTTCTCGGCTCTATTTCACTGATACCAAATACATTCTTTTCGAGTTATTTTCCTCCGTTCCACTGCACTCTACTTTCCACTACTCTTCGCTATTAATTTTGCTTTTTCTACTCCCAAACTTCTTTATTATTTTATATTAAACATTATTTATCTTTTCAGTCATATTTACTTTTGCTGTAAATATAAATTCAATTTATGAAATTAAATGCCTGTGGAAACCTCTTTTCTTCTTAGATGGTGCATTTAACGCCATATAACTACCTCTGTGCCATTCTTTCATTATGTTTTTTTTTTACTTGACAGGATGTTTTCTCTTCTTAATTTTTTTTATCATTTCCTTTTTGAAAAAAAAACTATTTTGCGAACTGCAACTTTCTACGAAGTGCTTGCTCTCGTATAACCGCCTTGTTCACGAACTGTAGCTTCCATTCTTTCAAGGTGATGGAAAAATAATGCTTCCGTTTCCTGTTTCAGACAAATATTTATGATTTTTGTTTTTCTTCCTAACTAAACTAGTAAAAGGTGTATTGTTATGCAGCAATATTACTCTTGGCACAAGTCTCTCATTGTTTGAATGCCTTAGGGTTTTGTCGTTGTTGTTCGATCTAAAGCAGCAAAAATATATTAAGTTTTATATAAAAACAATAAATGTTATTTGTTAAGGATATGGTGTTGGGTTTCTCCTACTGTTTTAATGCCATGTTTTTAATTTAAAAGCGGGCCTATAAGTATGCTTCAGTTCTTAAAACTCATTTAATTGATAGGTATGCTACAAAAGTTCTTTAGAAATTCCTCTTGTAGTCATTTAAAGCTTCTGGAGAAGGTTTTAAACAAATTATTATTTGATTTAAATAAAACTATCGGTATGATGAATATTGAAAGTTGTGTGAATTTTATTGTTGGTTTTACATCTCTGTGTCAGGCTGCCCTCTTTGGGCTTTCACTTACCTTTTATAAAATCTACCGCCATTTCCAAACCATAAGAATCCTTATCACAGTCATCTAAAATATGAGCACCCAGAGTAATATTGGGCAACAAGTTCAGTTCATTAATGCGATCAATGGTATACAACATGGCCTCTAGAGCCTGTATGCCACCCTGGGGCATAATGGGGCCACAGGTAATAGTATCTTCCCGCGAATGCACCATCATCAGACCGCCCAATATGACATTACCCTCGACCACAGCCTCGCGTTTAACAGGCCAATGCCTTTGAGTAGCTTGGGCATATAGCAAACGTTGCACTTGATAGTCCTGTTCGGTTTCAGGTAGAGAACGAAATTTTTTCGCACCCACCGAGTGCAGTAAATTGTGACTTGCTATAATGTGCGAAGTGGCACGGCCACGATGTCTGCCGGAACGGGCAGAAGCAGCCACATAATCTGCCGTTTGTGCGAGAGGTTGATGATACAGATGTGTTAGATATGGATATTTGTTGTCATTGTCAAAAAAGAAGTCATCTGCAAGTGTTTGTGACTCGCTAGCAAAGGGGTCTAGAGTGCTGGTTATCTCGCCTTGTTCAAAGGGCAGAGGCAATAGTGTAGAATCATAATAGCTGTTGTGCATGATTGCATGCTTATTATTCTTGTTTTCTGGTATGATAATTTTGTATTGATTTTCATTTTCATTGTTATTTTGTTCATGCTCTACACTTGGCAACGGCTCTGCAAAACTATCGTCGCTTTGATAATTAGAATCTTGTGGCATTGTTGAAATAAAACTATTTGTCTTCGCGTACTGGGGCAATGCAGGCTTAAATGATTGTTCTTTTATTTCCATTGCTGCAGATAATAATTGATTTTCAGGCGAAGACAATGAGAGGTTTTGTTGTATAAGTAAATTACTGTGATGATTATGATATTGCTTTTGTTGATGTTGCTTCGTTTGACGGATGTATTTATCCACAGGATATTTGGCATGGTGTCGATGTCGACGATGTCGACGATGATGTTGATGTTTCTCTTCCAATTGCTGCGGTTTATGAAAATAGTTATGATGATGTTTTTTATGATGGATATGACTTAAAGATGTGACTCTCGCTTGACGGTCTTTATAATGTTTGTTGTTATTTACTTCAGCATTGAGTTTAGTATCTGCCGTATTAGTTTGTGTTTTGTAGATATTTTCTATCACAGCAGGAAAGTGTGGTTTGGTCGTTGTGGAAATTGTTTCTATGTCTCCTACCACTATCATGTTGGCTCGGTTTGTGTTATTACCAAAACTTTCTCGGTTATATTGTAGTTCATTATCCTGTAGCCAGATCTCTCCATTGATTTGCTTAGTAAATATGATGGTTAGTAAAATCGTTAAGTTTGTAACTTCTACGCATTTGGCTGTCTTCATTTTTTTGCAATTCTGTTCTAAACTTTTTTGTTCCAAAAATGTGTTAGTTGCCAAAACAGTATTGTGTAGTGGATAGATATGCTTTGCAAAGAAGTGTTCGGTTTGTTTATAATTTCTTTAATATATTTGTAGATATGCTTTGCTTTCTTGGATAATTCGACACCATTTACATCGAACGGAAAAAATATAGTTTTATTATATTTTCTTATTCACTTTAATAAATTTCATTTCTTCGCCATTGTTTGGTGTATTTTAGTTTTTATTTTCCTAGTTATATTAAAGAGAATCACTTACTTGCCGCCTAAAAGCATGCTCAATTTTGTACAACTGTGGGCAAAAAATAGTAAGACTTTTTAATTTAAATTTCGCGCGTAAATCCATTCGTCGAAATTTCGACTGTCAGCGACTTCTGTGCCAAATATCACATCAAAGTAATCATTAGTGTCTAGTATACGCTTGTCTTTCTGAAGTACAACAAGTGCATTCGGCGATTTTTAAAATGAGTGAAGTTATTCAACAAAGAAGTTCCATTAAATTTTGTGTGGGGAATGAAATTTCCGGTGCCGAAACGTTCAGAATGTTGCAAAAGGCCTTCGGTGATAATTGTATGTCACGAGCAAGTGTTTTTGATTAGTACAAATTATTCAGAGAGGATCGAGAACGCGTTGACGACGAACCACGTCCAGGACGGCCATCAACATCAACTGATGATCAGCACGTCAATAAAATCAAGGAACTGGTGCTCGCTAATCGACGATTAACAGTCAGAGAGCTGACTGATATCGTTGGATTATCGGAAGGATGACTTGGGCCTAAGAAAAGTGAAATCACGATTGGTTCCAAAATCACTCAATTTTCTTGAAAAACAGCCTCACTTTCCGACTACCAAGATGTCATTAAACATGTTATAACTGGCAACTTGGATCTACGCTTACGACCCGGAAACAGACGATCAATCGGCCGAATATCATGCCAAAGGTGAGCCGAAACCGAAAAAACCACGTCAAAGCAAGTCAAAAATCCAGGTCTTGTTGACAGTTTTCTTCAATCATCGATTTGTGATGCACTCCGAGTTCCTTTCGACTGTCAACAGGGAATACTCTTTGAGTATTATGCGCCGTTTGCGCGAAACTATTTGTAAAAAGAGGCCGGAATTATGGGCCGACAACTCTTGGTTTCTGCACAACGATAATGCACCGTCGCATACCGTATTTATTCTTCGTAGGTTTTTCACTAAAAATCCAATTAATATCGTTCCACAACCACCGTATTCGCTTGATTTAGCTCCGCATGACTTCTGGCTGTTCAGCAAACTCAAGGTAGCGCTCCGGGGAAACCGTTTTGAGTCAATTGAAGACATTAAACGTGAATCGCTACGCGTACTGAAGGCTATTCCGGAAATTGACTTCAACAACTGTTACGAGGATTGGATAAAACGTCGGCATAAGTGTATTGCAGCTGGGTGGATTACTTTGAGGGGGACGAAATAGTTTTGGCAGAATAAATAAAAAAATTTAAAATTATGAACAAAGTCTTATTATTTTTTTCCCACAGTAGTTAAAACTGTACGCCGATTTATATTTAATTATATTTCTATTGTATTTGATGTAATTTTAGAGTATCAAATTCAATTGCTCTGCTTCAGTCCTGAAAGCAACTTACAAAATTGACTACAATGACAATTAAAAATATTTTTTATTTAGTTTACACAGCAGGATAACAAGGGGAACCCAAATTTATTTGGCTGTGAAAACTATTTGAAATTTTATCTCCTGAAAATATGCTTCAAATTTAAATGCATTAAAGAAAATTTTGTAAATTTTTTTTTTACATATTTCACTCCTAAACGTATGCTTTAAATTAAACCACTAGAATTATGCTCTTAAAGACTCACCAGTTTTAGGACTTAAAGGAACTGCTTACAAAATATAATGTCAAGAATTTCTTTATTTCATGGAACCTTCCGAATTTTATAAACTGAGGCTTTGTAAAGAATATTTCCATCCTTTGTCTATTTCAATTATTATTTTGCGAGCAACTGGAATGACAGGTTGTCAGATATGTTGGCAGATTAAAAGCTGACAGAAGTGAAAGATATTAACAAATAAAGTCTCTTTACTTTAGTATTGATTAGTTTTAAGGAAAACAAATGTCAATAACGCGAATTGTGATGGCTGGGAAAATGATGAAAATATAGATTTCTGCGTATTTTTCAAATCAACATACTTTGTAATGAACAAGAAACGTGTTTGGAATACTTCATAATCCTTTACTGGTCCTTTGTCTCCTAAACAAACTTGGCCTACAACAAAACGCACAAGCGGTATGAGTGAATGCTGAGACAAAAACAAAAAGTAGAAAATATTCGTACTTAAGAGTGAGGAGAAATACCTTTTGTTTGTCTTATTTTCAAACTTTTAGCTGCCAGCTTGACCAGCAATTTACCAGCAAAAGTTTCTTCCTATATTGTCTCTCGTTCAATGTAATTTTATTTTGGCTTATTTTGTGAAGACAAAACTTATTTGGACTTTTTGTCTGGTTTATAAGAAATTTATTTACCACTGATGTTGCAAAGAAGTTGAGATAAGACAAATACAAATAAAGAAGAAATACCAATAATGGAATGTCTAAAACAAGAAAAATGTTCTGTTGTACTAACTGAACTACCCAAACCAGTGGCTTAGCCATGAAATAAACACTGCCATAAGCATCTAAGAAAATAATTATAATTCCAGGCGATCCAATGCATGATAATGTCAAGCATTTCGTTTATGGCAGAAATTTGTTATTAAAGAAGATGGGACACTCGTAGTCTAATGAATGCTTCGGTCATACGTCTTTAAGGAAAATTAAGTACAAGCAATATGTAAAACATATTCTTAAAGCAAAACAAAAGTCCTTGAACTTTTCTTAAATTGAGGCAAAGACCAGAATTTAATGCTCAACAAAGTAGGCAGCCGTTTCTGGTTTGCTGTTAGTCAATATCAATATCTAGTCAATATCTTTAACAAAGAGGCATAATGCCAGAGAGTAATTTAGTAACTCACAACAATAGTGCGTAACGTGTATCGCGTCTGTTTAAAAATTATAAATATTTTGTTTGTTTGTTTTACACTGCCTGCTGCAAGTACTAAGCTATTCACTGATATATGTATACGCATGTGTTGTGTCGGACGCTTAGGGGCTAATCATACCCGATGGTTCATGCCCGACAAGAGTTGTATTCGCCGATGGTTCAGAGCCGAATAAAGCAATACTTTGGCCCAGATTAAAGTATTTTTAATATATTTTTACACAGCAGCTTCTGCTGACTATTTTGGCATTGCTGGTTATTGTGATTAGTTATGTTAGTTCAAGCACAGGGATAAGATAAGATTAAAAATCTTAAGTGTTGTTAAGAAACTCGCCAATACCTCGACAGTTCTCAAATACAAGAATGTTGTATTTCTCCACATTCCGAAGGTAGTCAATTCGCAAAATTGGAATACCTTTCAAAGGCACCCGGATGAATCCATGTAGCTGCCGATCTTCAGTTTTAACAAATATTGTAAATTAATTACACCGTAATTAAAGATTCGCATATTTTGGCCCCAGATTGGGCAAGTCGATAGGATTTTACTTATGGTTTGTGGTCAGCCTTAGGCAAAACCACGTTACAAGTGGTGAAGACTATATAAAAGAAATTTGCGATCAAGGCCAATATGTCACAGACTGTGTAATGAAAAAATTCTTTGCAAAAAATCAATTCAAGAAAAATGTTGTCTTTTTAAATACTCAACACCTTCGCCTGTTGCTGACATCTGATCCTGTGCTAACCGAAAAAGTTAATGCAACAAGAGACACATCAAAGTTTATTGTAACATAAACATAACTTGTCAGTTTCTCAATGAAATTTTAATTTGCGTTTGGTCAAACAAGCGGATTTATTATTAATTCTTGGGACACTTATTGCAAAAAATTTAACAAAAATATTTGATCATGATTGGAAAAAAATCAAGAAAAAAATCTCTCTATTTGCCAGATTTTTTCCGCCCGATTTCTTGTACAAACGTTTTTCTACAAAAAAAAATTCAGTTTATTGCTTTCAACTGAAATATTTTTGCTTAATTTTTCTTTTTTCCTTGAAGTGTGTTTCCATTTATTGTTTATTTAAAATATTCGGTTGCAATATCGACACTTAAGCAGCTTAAGCCACAATTAAAAAGGGCGTTTTATACACTGCGGTGTATTACTGTTCCATACTTAATTTTTAATGTCGACGCTTAAGCCGACACTCCACTTTTGTTTTTATTATTCAATAAATAATTTTATTGTTTGCCACTTGTAACAGTGTGTAAAATTTATTGTAAATAATTTTTACAATTTATAGCTCTAGAGTGATTTTCAGATTGAATTTGTATTGAATTTATTTTAATAGTGTTTATACGAAAAATACACATTTACGCACATTTGCATAAATGCAAGTATAAAATATGCACTTGTAAATACTCAATAACATTTAAATTCTTGGGTTTCTTTTGTTTGTTTAAATATTTATTTTATGGGATTAAAAGTTGCAACATTGAAATAAATTACTTATCTTATGGTCTAACGCCTTAGAAGTACCTTTAAAGATTGGCCCGTTCACTTCTCGCATGGCATTCTTGTCCATCTTTTCCGGATACCTCCTTTGAAAAATGAAAACCGTACTTTCTGCAGAGGTTGACCTCTTCGCCTCTTGCGAGGCTTCCTGATTCATCTTAATGATTCATTTTAATGAAGAAAATTATGTAAACCATACAGAGCTCCATATGCACGATTAAATCTGTATCCAGAGTTCGCGTACTTGAGACCGAGCATCCTTTTGGCCACGTATCCCTGGCGTATGCTGTTCCACCGTGGATTAAGGCTCTTTTATAGTGTTAACTTCTCTCCGGTCGTCTTATTTAGCCAGACTCCTTGTTGAGACAGGAACCTGTTACCGGCCGCTACCACGTGGAGGTGTAAGTCAGAGCTTCTGACAGTGCACTCAGTTACGGCAAGCCATATTTTTCTGCCTGCCAGCTGACTTTACTTTTGAAACCCAAAATCTGCTAACCCTGCACTATAGTAGCGGTAACCATAATATAAAAGCACCATTATATGATTAAAAGCAAATCATATTATTGTTGTAGACAATAATATAATTTATATTACAAACATAAGCAGCTAAAAATATCGAAAGCTTAATAGTCAACGCTGTAACCACTTAAGCTCCAGCCCGTTCATATTTTCATTAAATATTAAATGGCCTTTATGTCTATTAAGAACATTTTATGGTTAGAGTTATTTTAAAATTCGTGTATACTCGAAATAATTTCTTTGTGGCTAGAAATTTTGTTGACGGAATTTAATTAATAATTCAGTGTAAACAATAACATGTTTACTGCAACTACTGTAATGTAATAATATATTGTTGAGGAGCTCATAACATGATTGGCGTGACCAGGCCTCAACCCCATGTTTTTCCTTTGCCTGTGTATTCGTGTGATATTTAAATAGACATTTCACTGGCGCTACTTAAGACCTTGGGACTTATTCCTGAGGGGTCACATAGACTGGCTAACTTTAAGTGGGATATTATTCAGCTCAATGCCTCTATTTTGCTTTGTGGTATAGGTATAAAAACTTGACTAAAAATGTTGGTGAAATAATATGTTCTCAACAGTGACCTCGACGAAAGCTGTCATGGTAATTGCTCACAATTGTAGAACTAAAAGCATATTTGAATTGGACTATTTAGAAAGGCTTGACAAACAATAAAAAAAATCTTTCAAGGAAAAAAAGTACTTGTGTTTTTTTAGATTTTAGAATTGAGTAAAAATGCTTTTATCTCACATAAAGCAATTTCTTCTAATTCTACCTTTTGCTTTTCATGTTTCAAAAAAACTTTTGCGCAACTTCCATTGACCAATTATTTTGCTCTTTGCAATAATTCTTAAGACCTAATTAAAGGTAATTTTTGGGATTTTTTTATTTATTTTTTTTTATCTCAATGACACAAACTAATCGCTTTTTTCTTGTTCCTTTTGCAGCTTTTCAAATCTTAAATTTTACAAAATGCTAAAAAGGATTCCGCATTTATTTCCTTTTCAAGAAAAACAATTTTTTTTTTGCAAAATCTGCATATTATTTTGCCATTGTTGTGGGTTTATAAATGTTTCTACATTTTTCATTCATTTGTATAAATGCAAAGTATTTTTTTTTTCATTTAAATTGGAATTGGTTTTCTTAAATTTTTTTTTTTTTGCTAAAAATCTAAGAGAAGCAAAGGAAAATGTTGTACCTTCTTAGTAACCATGTGCCAGGCCTCTCATTTAACTTTTTTTTGCTTTCAAAAAGAGGGATAAATATTTTCTAGTTCCTACCAAGCTTAAAAAGCTTATGGTGAAATATAGTCACAATGTTGATTTACAACCTTGTCGTTTTAGATTGGGATTATTTTTGGTCCTTTCCTTGAGCAAAAGAAAACAAAATCATGTGTAAAATGAAGTTGAATTAGTGGGAGTTGTGTTGGCAGGCTCGAAAGATTTCAATAACAAAACGAAATGCGTGTTTAGATTTTCTTTCTTGCCCCAACATCAACTACAAGTGCTGAAACCATGATGAGTTTTCATTTTCTTTAAATATCCTAAATTCCCATTAGGTTAGTTTTGGGTCTTTGCTTTTGTTACCATTTTTTTTTTTTGTTATCGTTTTAGTAATGAAGACCTAAATGAAGGATAACAGGACAAAAAAAAATTAAGGTCGTGACAAAACTCTGATTGAATTGTTACGAAAATTATGTTGTAGAGGAAGTTGTTGATACACAGAAGAGGGAATAGCCGGTGGTTGTGCAAACATCAAGTCCCTCTAGCCGGTTATAGGGATTTCCATCATGTCTTGTCAAGTTTGTTTTGGAACGGAGTTGAATTCCGTAGTTCTCTTGCAGCTTATTGTCATACAATGGCCAGTTTAGAAATTCCGCAAGCACAAATAAATGTCAGAGTCAAATCACACGATCTGGATTTCCAAATCACGTCGTCAGAGATAACCAAAATTTGGCTCATGGAGAATATCCATTGTAACATTGGCTATGTGGCTTCTGAATTATTCGTCGATATTGTTTAATTCGACCCAATATAAATGTTCCTGGATGTGTGGCGTTCAACATTTAATGCGATGGTTACTCCGATGTCATGTTTGAAGATGTATGATGCCGCCGGCCTATAATCTGAACCAAACCAACATGATCAGTGCTTGATAGAGCCTATCGCCTCACTTGTGTGTCGGTCACTGGGACAATAAGAAAATATTTGATTTACGCCCTGACTTCGCTACTGTACATACCACCCTTAGCCATCTATGTGAAGGAGGAAGCATGCAAAAGCGTCCTACGATTACCGGGCATTTGCAGCATGAAAGCTGGGGATACATCACGCTAACTGAATGTTCAAACCAGTGTGGCAAAGGAAATATACTGTCCTACATGGATGTCAAATTTCCAGCTGCTTTTACTGTGCAACTCTAGTTATCCCCGTCTTTGCTGGGGTATGCCTGAGAAGAAGGATAAAGGTTATTAAAATCTCCATTATATCGGGCATCTGTCAAGACCTTACTATCGTATCAAGTAAGAAGAGGTCAGGTGTTGTCACGAGCGCATTAAGTTTCTTAATGAACTTCGTATTATGCTGTGTACCTGGCCACGAGTGCTATGATGGAAAGTAACGTGCCCGATTGTAAAGGACACAGAGAACCCCAACGTGTCTTTATAGGGCTGGAATCTTTCTTCGGATTAAATAGTAGCTATAGTATTGCAGAAATTCGTTACTGGGTTATGTCTGAATTTCTTTGTTGAATCAAAACGATTCAACACTGTTTTAGGGAGAAATGCCTAAGTATTGTAACGCTAGATAAGAATGAGCTCAGGTTAATCACCTGATGGTTTAAACAATATATACAGATGTCATCAAATGTAGACTCTGCGATGTCAGTAATGAGCAATTGCTCTGCTCTCGAGTCTCATAGAATAAAAGTATGTGGCACGGCCTCATTAACTCCAACAGATGCATATGGTCACTCGCCTTAATCAGTTCCCGCGAAAGATAAAGTTCGCACAAAAGATCCAATGGGTCGTAGTGCATAGAGCTTAATAATAAATATAATAAAACCAATGATGCCAAGTTTGCTTATTAACGACGTCGGTTATCCACAAACTAGCTTCGACGCTAAAGTAATTTTTTATGAAAACCGGGATTTTATAATTTAAAGCTGCTGCTCATGTAACTTTTCTTGGTGGATTGTTATTAACGAATAAATAATTAACAATGAATTTTAGAGATGCCTCCCTTTAACCCTTTAGAACAAGATATTCGAATTTCCTAAGATTTTTTTTTAACAGAAAGATAATTTCGAAACTCTCACGTCTGTGCTGGGAGGCCGTGTTTTAGTTGTTCTGCAAAAGATTAAGCAAACATCAGCTTAATAAAGGCACATGGATGAGCAAGCTTAGGTATTAGGGTCATCTATTATTCGACAATTGCAAAAACCATGTTTTGAATAATTTGATTATTTAAAATTTTAAACCCGGGTTTCAGTTTTCAATGTCATGAAAAAACCGGTTAAACAGTTTCTGTAAAATCTTAAAAATTTTTTTATATATATTTATTACTAGGTAAATTACACATGTGGCCAAAATTCTTCGTTACTTTACTTCTTCAACGTTTCAAGAATTCTAATGCCCACAAATTTATCCGGGTACAACATAAGAATAATTAATGTTTATGTAATGTATGTATTTATTTGATTTTATTTGCCAAAAACTTCAGATTATCCTGCCTAAAAGAGACCTACTGAAAGTACGTACAATTGTTGTAAAATTTTTTTTAACGAGTTTGCCGATAAATCACCCTACGCCATGACTCCAGTACGACCATATTTGCTTCTTTAGCTAAAGCGCCAATGCATTGAAAACGACAAATCCTTGAGGGGACAAAATGTTTTTCTGTCACGAGAACTAATTCTGTGTAGTTATATCGTATGCTTTGATGTATTTTCGCCAGAAGGCAGATGAGTATTGTACCACAAAAAAATTACATTCTGACCTCAGGACAATATGGTAGTGCTTTTGATGTGGGCCTTTATGGTGGCTGCTAATGCCTAGCGAACTGGTATTTATTGAAAAGAGTTCTTCAAACGCTGAGTAAGCAAATTGATGATGACCTTTGTCTATGAGTGTGTGTTTTGTCATTTAGTGCAAACAGATCTAAAAAGAAAAAAAAATTTAAAGTCCAATTTATCATCCCTACTCAAATCGCTAGCAGGGTATTATACAAATTGTTATTGGTGACACTGTAAACTTTTTGCTGAGCCTGAAAAATAAATTTCTCTAAAATACTAAAATATCATGAAAAGACTTTCCACTGGGAAAAGAAAATTCCTACAACATATTTTAGCCAAGTACGAACAAGTTAACGAAAAATTTTAAAACCGGCTTTTTCGAAAACAAAAAACCCGAATAATTCGACATTCGAAGAATCGCTATTTAAAAAACTCATCCGCCGTACCTTATTAGCTACCCATAGGGGTATGCGTATTTTTAGTTAGACCAATTTTGTAATTTTCAAAATATTTTATTGAATTTAAATCATTTATAACCTCCCCAAAAAGTGAAAATGGTTTCTCATGCCGTTTCGAAATTCTACAATATTTATTTCCGACCAAACAAAGTACATACATATGTTCCGTCCGCCTGACCATTTGTCCGAAGTTTGAAAAAACTTTCTGACGGCACTAGACAACCTAAGATCTTGAAACTTGTACCAATTGAAATCGAATTTTCGCATTTTAAAGTCAGCAATATTATTTTACATTTCCAGGCAAATGGGCAAACAACAATTTTTCGGCGATTTTTTTTATTGTATTTTCTCTCTTACAGCAAAACTCTTATACACCAGCCCATAAAATGATAATTTTGTAAAGTCAACCTATTAATTAAAGGCCTTATGATAATTAACCGAGCTAAATGCTGAACCGAATTAAAAAATTAGAAAAAAATAAAAATTTCAAAAACTTGCGGAGAAAACCCACATCCTCCCACGAACCGATGTTTTACAGAAAAATTGGGAAAAATCTACAATTTGTCCAAAGTTTTAAAATCGAAAAACAGGAATAAAAAATGTTATTGTAAAAAAATCAAAAATCAATAAAGAACCGAAAAAAACCAAATTCACCGAATTCTAAAATTTCACCACTGAAATTTAATTTTCACCACCATTTTTTCATTTCACCAAAAAGCCGAAAAATAACCAAAAACTCAAAATTTTCGGAAAAAGTAGAAATTTTAACAAAATCTATGTGAAAGTAAAAATTTTATTCACCTTTTTTTGGAAAATTTATTTATTTTTGTAATTTAAAAGTTTAGTTCTGTGGGGAATTTAAAATTTTTTCATAAATTCCTAAATTATAGTGCAGTTTGGTTTCTTACTTTATTTTTTAAATTAATTAAGTTTCTTAGTAAAATATATAAATTTTATTGTTTTTAAATATTTTGGTGAATTTTAAAAATTTTAAAATTCCAAAATTTTCCAAAAAAATCGTAATTTTATAAAAACCCAAACTGCACGAAAAAAATCGATACTTTAAAAACCACCAGATAGCGGAATTTCAAAACTAAATTCACAATTTCACCATAATTTTGCAGTGTTGCCAATATTTTTCTACAAAATCGATGTTAGACCAAAAGACTTGTACAAAAAAAACTTATTTTCACAAATTTCACCATATTTTAAAATTTAACGAAGCGTCTAGAGGAGAGTTAAAATGTAAAATATGATGACAAAAACCGAAGGCCAAATTAAATATTTCAAAAAATTCTTTGAAGCGGGAAAAATCTGTAGTACATTTATTGTTGTTGGTACTTTCCTGAAGGGTGTATAAGATTCGTCACAGTCGAATATAGCTCCCTTACTTGTTTCCATTACAATTTTAGATAAAAACTAGCAGTTAATAAAACTATATGAAGTTTATTTGCCAGCTTCAAACCTGGCTAAATAAATTGTATTACACTAAAGTATGAAATTTAATATTATAAAATACTTGCTATCGGCTGCTCGAAGTGAGAGCAGACATACACTTAGTTTAGGAGGAGAACAAATAGACAAAAAAAAAAAGAAACGAAGCTGTTCAGTAAAGTCAGCCATAAGCAATCATTTTCATGATTTTCCTCCCCATATATTTTGCTTAATATATTTCCTTAAATCTAATTTATATTTCAGCTTCAGCTCATGCTCCATATTGACGCTCATAATATTTATATTTAATATAAGAAAATAACAAAGTATGTAAAGAGTAAAAGTGAGCGGTTAATACAGGAGTATAAGCATAAAAAAGTATTGTACTTTCCCATGTGTATTTTATTCATTCAAATCCTTTATCATGCTGTATGCTTTTGTAAACACTCCTGCTGTTGTCGCACACAGGAGTAGGGAAAGCGTAAAATTGTGTGAGTTGAAAAAATTTAAACGTTTTAAATCATTCATTCATGATGTACATTTTTTACACATCTTTGCACACACGTCATATTTACAGCAGCGTAAAAATCAACTACAATAAGAAAATGTGTGTGTGTGTGTGTGCGAAAAGTAAAAAGTTGCTCCGTATTTCATTATGAACAGGGGTGAAGTGAGAAACAAAAAAAAAAAACAAAAAATATTTCATACTCTCGTTAACCTACTGGGCGCTGTTGTAAATTGCCTTGATTTTTATAAAATTATATTTTATTTTTTAGTGCAAGCGAAATTTTGAGGTCCTTGTGTTTTGTATATTGTATTGGCTTTGTCCTTTCGCTGCTGTTGCTGTTAAGAGCATTACATGCTGCTGCTAATATTGCTGTGTATGGTCTTTTTCTGATAAGCCACAGTTGTTGGTAATCCGTTTGGTATTTGTTATATGTTCTCATTTGTTCTTGTCTTTTGTGGTAAAATGTAGGGGACTTAAATTTTTTTAAAGCAAAGTCGAAATAAAGGAAATTTTTAAAGTTTAATAGGTGAGGTTAGGTAAGATGAGCAGCTAGACTATAGCGAGTTCAGTCGGAGGCCATTAGCCGCCCATCTGGAGCTTCTCGCTAATTTTGTCAGGGTTATCAGTGTCGCATCTCAAAGATAGCCTATGTCTTGAAAGAATCTTTGGCCCAAATATTTGAGCCTGCGTACATGCCAAGCTGGGCAGTCGCAGTGAAGGTTTTCAACTGACTCTTCCTCCTCTTTATCTAAACAGCTTCTGCAGCTCTCAACACGAAAGGTTGCCAGGCGCTCCAACATACGTCCAGTCATTGCATCGTTATGATGTCAGCTAGTAGCGATATCGATTTTTTCCCAAAGGCGAGTGTTGCCTTCGTCCTGTCCTTATCGATTTAATAATTTTTAACAAATTTTTAAATTTAGCGAAACTAATTTGGAGGAAAAGTCAGGAAAATTAAACAACAAAAATGTTAAGCACTTGTTATCTTTGTTTCATTCATATTTATAAATATTTAACACAAGTTAATTTTTAAAAAAAATTTGTAAATTTAAATATTTGTTTCACTTAAATTTGCTTTATTGAAGACATGTCTCTTGACACATACATCTGCAAGTTAATCTAAAATGAAAAATGCGAATATGATGTTTTATGAAAATAAAAATTATATTTATTTGCTCATCACACACAAAAAATCTCTAGCAAAGTCGAAAAAATAACAACACAAAATTGCCAGTCAACAAATCTGTGAAAAAAAGCAGAAATAAAATGGTTGTAGATGCAAATATATCCAGCTCAATCAACAAAAAGTACTAACACAACTAAAGTGAAATTCAAATGTAGGCAAAGCCTAAAATATAGAGGGGTTTTTCCATAAGGGCGCGCCAAAGTTGATGGCTTGTGGCTGGCATCCATGATAATTTTTATTGATTACAAAGCCGGTGATGGCAAGTCACCATGGCGAATTACACAATTGAGCGGCATGGCGGCCAAATGATGAAACCTTATTATAAACTAATTTTATTGGATTCGAGGCTCATCATTCAGTTAAGCGAAGTTGCTAAACTTGTATATGGGAGGACGCCAACCCATACGAGGAGCCAAGGGAAACACATTTTGGGGCACAGGCTTATCTTTGTTGGCTTTTGTTGAAAACTTTTTTTGTTTGAACTTAATTAAGCATCGCACTTGGTTTAAAGAGTTTTGAGCATCAGACATTTCTAATTTTTCTTAAAATTTGTGCAAAGGTTTCTTGACGAGCTGGCTCCAGCAACCAATGAAATGAGCATAGAGGCTAGCTTGTCCCTCTATTGAAAAACTGCAACATTACAATGAGTCGGAAAGAATTAAGCAAAAGAGCATTTGAACAATTAAATATTGTCTGGTGAGGACTTTTTTCTGATAGGAAATTACAGCATTCATTAACGATCGAACATTCAATATTAAAAGCTTTCAATTTAATAGAAACTTTGATGGTGACATCTTCCTTAACAACGGGCCTGATCCCTTAACTGCCACACCTTTAAATAAATATATTTCTTTGACACCAACTGGAACGACACTAACTTGGACGGCATTCGGTAAAAGCGGAACGTGATGCGCGAGCAATTAGAGGCTAAGATTATCTTTCGCCGAGGTACCGTCACGATCATGTGCAAGTTTCTGAAGTCGTTGGGCAAATTGCACCTCTCTCGACGTATAATTTAACAATGCTATAGCTCTTTCAAATTAAAAATAAAATCTCTCACACAGCTTCTTTTACAGCATTTCAATATTGAAGCACCATTATTGCAGAACCATTTTACAACAAACGTGTTCCTGTTTAAATATTTGTCCGCACGTATGATTTTATATTTGCCTGTAGTTGGATTTGAATCTAAGTAGATTTGTTAAATAAATCAACACCGGAAGCACATATTTTTATGTCAGCTTTAGAGCGCATATGATGAAGGATGTTAGTTTTGTTGTTGTTTTGTAGCAGTGAAAAAGTTACAATATCTTTTTTTTTCTAATGGCAATTGTAGTGGCATGTTCTTGCAGTTGAAGTATTACAAACAGAGAGCTAGAAAAAATTGTTGTTTATACTTAACACACATACATATGTACTCATGCATGCTTGTATATACACAAACATTCCTTAATACTCACGAGTGTAAGCAGAGCATTGAATAACTAATAGAGTATGCAACAACTAAGACGGCTAAGCCGAATCACATACTCCCTTCATCATATTACGATTAAAAAAATACTTAAGTGGATCCACATTTATTTTTTCCAACAAAATTTTTTTAAATGAAAAAAGCACACAGGCAAATAATGTTACAATTAATTACAATATTTAATGTTACAAGTGGTAAAGTAGAGGGAGCAAGAAAAGGTCTGCAACATTTTTACACATTGAACATTGTGGCAGCGGCTCTGGTGTTATTTAGGCGCTTTATTTAAATCTGTAGAATGCTATAGATATATTGTTACAGAGTGATACCGGCGAAGTATGACCCTCTGATATATACTAGTGTGAACACATGCTGGTACATATCGGAAAACTATTGCTATGATTTAGCAGCGGCTGAGATGCGTACCCAGGCATCAAAAGCTGTTGTTTTAATAGCAGTTTTTTGTCTTTACTGCATTAGGTTGAGCACTTTGCTACACGTAAAGTAAAAACATGGTTAAGGTAATCATAACCAGAGTACTATGTTATGATCGAAGTATATGATTGTGAATAAATCATAAAAAGCCTATAAAAAGTATGTTACTGATTGGCAGTGGCTGAGCAACTAAAATCATCTACCGCTTCATACTTTGATTACACACCAAACAAATTTAACATACGAGAATTTTTTGGTTGGTTTTAATTGTCACCTATTGAAGTGTTTTGTGGATTTCGTACTATTGTTATACTGGAGTTTTTATTTTTATTTTCAATCGATTAATTTTTTAATCTTTAGACAACTTTTTGACTTGAACAAGTTTGATTTCCATTTTAACTTTTCTTCGGATACTTATTTGTTATGGCGGAGTAAAAACTTTGGAAATAGTTGATATTTTTGAAGGCTTTAGGCAGGCTTTAAAGCTTCTTTTAAGATTTTCGATTTGGACATTTTCAGATTTTTAAACTTATTTTATATTTAGTGTTTGCCCAGGAAATATAACTAAACAAATAAAAAGAAGAAAATATAAAGTTTTTGTGCCCGCCTTAGCTACGCCAACAACCATTACAACTGCACATACATTTCCAGCTGGCATTTGGATGATTATTTGACGAACACGAACATTTCACGAGCTTTTTGTAGTTAGATCCTCCATTATTATGCTTTTGCGAGTGATTTTTACGATTTTTGGACGAGTGAATGTGCGTTTAATCATTTTGGCGAGCATTAGAAGATTGTAAGTAGTCAAATACCGTATTTAACCTCTACAATATTTTTGCAAATCCTTTCGATTGTTGTTGGACAAGACTTAAAATTTTCAAAAAATGAAAATAATTTTACATTTGAAAAGCGTTTAAAAATTAAACAAAAAACTCTACTAAAGTTTAAAAATAATTTAAATGATATCGACTAAAGCAATAAGAGTAAAAAGTAAACGAGAAGCAAGGAATGATCAATGAAAAACGGCTACTCGATCATTTGTAATTAGGAATCAATATAATAATAGTATTTATATGTTATATCTCTAGACTTTTTTTCGAACTTCATGGACATCGTTTAAGAAGTGAAGTATACACTATTAACTACCGTTGACAGCAAAGGTGTATTATAGCCATATTTTTTTTTTTTTTTTTAGACCACAATATTGTTTAGCAAAGAAATATACAACAAATATTTATTATACGAACTGACAGAAAAGCCATTGGCTTATTTATAATATGTGATTTGAATTTTTTTAATTTCTCGCGGATAGAAAAAATAAGGTGCCGGCAGAGATCTTAGGAAAAATTTGTGCTCAAAATAAATGAATAAATTCATAGAAAGGACTACTAGAAAAAGGTAAATCAATTATCTCTTAGAAATCAAGCATAAATGTTCGGCGTCGTAGAACAAGCTGTAAATGTAATAACTCCATTATTATAAAAAAATAATAAAAAATATGAAACACAGAACAATAAGTTTTTGTAGCATAGAATCAATTTAGAATCACTTTTCAGAAAATTATTTTAGCGCATTGTAGACGGCTCATAAAGCCAATTACTATTCAAGGCTCGTTTGAAATAGGAATAACAGAGTCTCACATGATAATTTACGACGCGTCGTAGATGTCTCAACGTTAGAGCTTTCATTTTTACCGCCAATTTGCTTTCCTTGCAGTATTGCCACTTTTATTAATTTGGTGATTCTTCTCACAAATTCTTGTTTTTTCTGCAATTTTATTAACATAATGTGAGTATCACTCATTGCTCAATTAAATTGCTTTATTTTCAAATTCTTTGGGCATTTTGGGGATTTTCTTGTGTGTAATTGTGTCATATAAGGAGGCCATAGACGATTTCAAGAATATATATTTATTCGATCGCATAGTATTGTTTTAGCATTAAAAATATTATGAAAAACTGAAAGGGATTTGAGATGCAGGGAAAGCATGTGTTCTTGTAATTTGGTTGTTTTTGTTTTAAAGCAAAGCATTTAGTAGACGACCATCGTATATTGTTGACTTTCATTTAAAAAAATGCAACATAATAATATCCTTGTGTTCGTGTCACTTGTAGCATATAAAAATTTCTGTTTACATGCACATTTCAAAATATTCAGTTTAATTTATATCAATTCCCAAGAAAACTTCGTTGTTTGTTTTGAGTTGACTCTCATAAATACTTATGAGGTTGTAAAATTTCATTTCATATAAAAATGATTGTTGGTTTCGTTACTGTGTGGTTTTATAGAGGATAGTTGAACTCGTTGTAATGGCTGGCAAATCACTGAGCATTGTTCATGCATTAAATGCATTGTGGCTTTTTTTTAAGTTTTACTAAAAGTTGTTCGTCTTTTTTTGACATTTTGATTTGAAAATGACAAAAATGTTTTTTATTACAACGCAGAAAATTGAGGTATCGTATGAACAAATGTTAAATTGAATTATATAATATGAAAATAACACTTGGATATTAAATTTTAAAGTGAAAATTAAATAGATTTTTTTTGTATTTAAGCACGAAAACAAAAAAACATGTTTGTGGCATGGTCACGGCAATCATATTATATTCTCTACAACAGTACATTGTTGTGAGAAAAATATAGCACAAGCAGTTCAAAAGGTGGACATTTGTCTATCCTAACGCAAATTCTAGCTTGATTTCATTGCTGTTAATCGCCGAAAAACACACTTGTTCTGCACTGCAATCGGCAATTTTTAAGATATAACTCTATTTTATATCGTCTTTATTCTAGTCTAATCAACTGGTACTTTGCTTTACCTAACTTTAGTTAACTTTACCCGAGTCTATTCGCCTCTACTTCTGCAGATCTAGAATCTACACCATTCGGCTCTAACTTAATAACTGCACTTTATGGAACTTTTCTCAACTTGTTCTCCACTCTACTCTACTGTAGTCTACTCTACCATGCTCCGCTCTGTTGTACTCTATTCTACTCTATTCTGGTATACACTGCCATGATATACTCCATTCTACTCTACTCTACTCTACTCTACTCTACTCTACTCTACTCTACTCTACTCTACTCTACTCTACTCTACTCTACTCTACTCTACTCTACTCTACTCTACTCTACTCTACTCTACTCTACTGTACTCTACTCTACTCTACTCTACTCTACTCTACTCTGCTCTACTCTACTCTACTCTACTCTACTCTACTCTACTTTACTCTATTCTACTTTACTCTATTCTACTCTACTTTACTCTACTTTACTCTACTCTACTATACTCTATTCTAGTCTACTCTTCTCTACTCTACTAGACTATACTCTTCTATAATCTACTCTGCTCTACTACACTCTACTCTACTAAACTATACTCTACTATATTCTAGCCTGTTCTAATGTAATCTATCCTCCCTATTCTTCACTACCATGCCTTACAATAGGTGAACAAAATTGTTCAACATATCTGTAGCAAACCAGTTTATTTGGTAGTAAATACAGGACAATTTATGCAAAATCAAATGACTTTTTTTTATCAAAATGTTAGAACGTTGAAGGGCCCAAAGGTACAGAACTCATTTGTAAAAAATTAGCATAATAATTTGTTCGTTATACAGTGTGTCGGACTGAAAGTAATGAAATCGATTGAAGTTTTGCAAAAACCTAAACAAGTTTTCGTTAGAATATTTAAAAAAATGCTGTAATTTGTATTATTTCTTCCAAACAAGGGTACCCATTTAATTCCCCAAACAATATTTTATACATTACTCAATTTAGAAAACAATCTCTCTTTTACCTCATTTATGCCTAGTGAACTTTGTTGGCCTATGAAACCGTAAACAAGCAGATCGATGCATATGTGTATAAAACGAGTACCTAACAACAGATACAGATACTGGGGGAAAACAAACAGTTTGGATATTTTTATTAACCGCAACATGTAGTTTATGAGCTGCCATATTGGGTTATGAGTTCTTTCAACTTGCGAATGGCTTTTTGATTTTTGTTTCCTTAACAAAACTGTTTGCATAAAAATCAAAAAATGATATAAGAAAAAAATAAATCTGAAAAGAAATAAGTAGACTTATTTGTTTTGAAAGCAAAACCCGTGTTTGGGGAGTAAAAATTCCCTTTTTGCAAGCTAGTCAGCTTTATTTGCATTATGAAATATTTAATTATGCGCACCCCTTTGATAATATCTGCCTTTGTCATGCAATACTCATTTATTGTAGTTACACCCTAAAATTATGCTTTAGATTTTCGTTTCGTAATTTTTGATTGAAAAAGGTGAAATGATTGAAACTGCGTAATTATTATTTAAATAAATTAAAATTTGTCCGCTTGACAAATATAATGATATATTTAATGAACCTGGATTGTGGCCCTTATTTGCACCTAATTTCCTTTAGCTCTTTAATTATAAATTTCCATTTTAATAACTGAAACAAAACGCGGTGCAAGTGTTGTTGAGTGTTTGCGTGTGTCTTTGCGTGTGCATTGAAATAGCAACATCACTGAAATGGGAGTGTAATTTCTATGTCATATTTTATAGCAAAGTAAAAGAAAATTATTATTTATATGCTGACATGACAATTTATAAACATAAGTAAATGAACAGGGTGCTTGGAGAAAATATGTGGGAATATAATTGCTTTCATATTTTTAAAGGAGATTTTTTTATAAAGGGGGATTTGAAGAACAAATTATTCTCAACTCAAGTTCTTTAAAGAATTTTCATTGCAAATTAAGTAATTTATATTGAGTTTAGAATTAGTAGTTTTGTGCGACTTAACTTGTTGTTGTAGTATATTCTTTTTTATGACAAAACATAAATGAAAAATATTTGACTCGAACCCGTGGCTGAATTGAGCTTCCCAACTGCACCCTTTTTGTTTGACAATTCAAAACAGAATTTAGTAAAACATTTTTAAATTTTTAAGATTTTATTTTCTGTTTTGAAAACAACAACAACTTCATATATTTTTTTGAGCAGCATAGGATGATGTCAAGTCGCAACATGGCATTAAATATGAACAGTATAGTTCGCACAAAATAATTAGATAACTTTCTTAACATTGAGGCTGTAATACGATCAGGTTCGGGGGGATTTTCACATATCAAGATTTTTAGTGGTTTCGGTGACTAAAAATAATCAACATTTCATAGGATCATTCACAGAGTTACTAATAATTGGGTGGTATGAAAGCATTTTCCAAAAAATTAGCGAAGACATTTACCTTTTTCACCAAAGTTTTTGCCCCAAGTGCGGGCTTCAAGTTTTAGTAGAGGTTCGTATGCAGTAGAACGTTCTAAGCGCCTTACACTTGCCTACAGGCTATATCCATGTTATTGTTGAATCTATATTTTTCAAATATCCCTCGAAAACGGACTCGTATTTCTGTCATATTTTGTCATTGCTTTCCGAACTATCTTTTTTACCTATCGACTGTCTATCTAGAGTTAAAACCGGCAGAAATAAATATTCTACCTTTAGGTGATTTTTTTTTCAAATTCCTGTAAAGCAAAAAAATTTTAAGAAAAAACTTTCTAGCAAAAATCTCAGAGTCTACAAATAACTCATATACGATCAAGCTTCTTTGACATGCACTAAACGCCTGCCTGTACCAGCCATCAAATAATGCCTTTGCATCATCCAACCAATACTGTAATTTAATTCATAATATTTAACACCCTTTAAATTCTGAGCAACAATTAGGGGCATCAAAATTATGTAAACCCAGAGAAGTAAAGAGCTAAATTGAAGTAGCGCGTGTGGTAGGAATGTAATTACGAGTTCATTTATTATTTATGCATTTTAGGTTTTCAACTAACTTATATAAGGATTCTCATTGCCCCAGCAACTTTAGATAGAAAAAAAACTTATCCATAAATTATTTTCACCGAGACAACCAGGAGCATATAGAGCGGATATTTGTTAAACATAAAACTCACACCGTCAAACACAAATGTTTAATTTTACAAATATTTTTTTCCTTTTTTTTCTTTGAATTTTAGTTTGACGGTATTTTCGTATAATTGCGGTCGTGTTCTAAAAACAGCACGTTTGCAGGCAGGTGTCTGTGTATGTGCCTGAGTATGTCTGTGTTGCCTTAGTAAAATGAGTGTATTCAAATTGTTAAATGGTTTGTTGAAAAGCCATTAAATTTAGCAACAAGCAACAAAAGCAGCAAACAACAAGTTCTTTACTGGTCCTGCACATATTTTCCTGCACAGCCAGTTAATACATTTTAAATTATAAAATTCTATATTTTGTGCATTACAAGCATGTTTATGGGTTCTCTAGCTGACTGTTCGTTTTTGTTTCAAAATAAAATATATGACTTTTCTACACGCAATGCAAAGTTGAAATCACGTAGTCAAAGTTCTTTTTTTTATGAAGGAAAAGCTATTAAAAAAATATATTTTTCAGCAAGTAATATGTTTTAGCGCAAGGAAGAAAACAAAACAAAACAAGAAAAAAAAAACAAGATAACAAAAATACAAACGGATATAGAAGCAACTAGAAGTTAGCACCCACTTAAAATGTTTAACCTCTAAGGTTTTCGTTTTCATGTTTGCACTTACTTGTTTGGTCAGTGAACTCTTGGAATGTTGCATTTGCTGCAAGTTTTAAATTAAAAAAAATAAAGAAAATTGTTGCTCAACTTATTTTTAAATGCATAAGAGTATATTTTTGTTTGGCTTAGCGGATGTAAACTAAATACTGCAGTTTCCGGGGACAGTGATTTATCACCTAATTTAGCTTCAACTGCGAGTTTTGGGGATTTTAGATTTTGCTTAAAAAAATAACACAGGAAATTTTCAAAAGTGCATGAAGTTTCTGTTGGCCAGTGTTCCATGTGACCATTTAATTTAAAATCGATGCTAGCGTATTTTTCACGACCGAATTATACGCTGATTTATCGGCATCAAAACATATTGTAGAGCCTAAAAGACTTTGTTAACTATTTGGATGTCCAACCTTTTGGGCAAAAACGTGAAACAGTTTACTCGTTCTACTCATCTCTCAATAGGTTTACTAACTCACTTACATACTTTATGCTGCCAAAATCATCTTCCTCAATTTTTTTATTTACGGGACTAAAGTAGTAGACGGACGAAGCCTCTTCCCCAGCCATTCGCGAATTCAATATCTGCATAAGAGCCTAGTTTCACTTACTAATTCTCCGTCCTGATTGTACTTGTTGTTGTCGTTCTGAGTAAAATGGCATTCAATAAATCACGACTGAAATTCTCATGTTCGGTCGGTCGTAGTATCGCACCTATAACTCACAAGTCGCTCGTGAGGGCAACTTTTAATTGCGTGTGTGATTATTGATGTCTCATTGTTCCTATATGATGCTGTATGTTTTGCCTCAACCAATCCCGGATTACTTTTGGAACTTATCGGTAGCAATTGTGATCAGAGTTTTAATTGTGCAACCACGGGAGACAGCAGGCCCAGAAACTTAGGTGCCAGTCTGACTGCGGATCCTGCGAACAGTCAGACGCCCCTAACACATCGGTTCTAGTCTGAATATGGTTAAGGCCTGCGGATGGCTTATTTGTGCCATTGAGACATTGTGGAAGGCGCTCTCCACTAGGCAGGTATTTACATATATCAAGAGCTCATCTGTACTTAGCTTGAGGCAGTAGTTCGTTTACTTTTGGATTACTTATTACTAAAGGGTAGACTAAATAGATGAACTCACCAGCGCAGCTGAGTACTTTTTTAAACTGATTGGATGTCAAATTCCACATAAAAAAACGTTTGATATCTTCGGCGCATTTTTTGTGTATGGAGTTTGATATCCGCAAAGAAGCCGTGAATTATTCTGATATTATTTTTACCTTGATTTTCAATTAGATTCTTCTTTCTGTACCTTGAAATTTTTAGGGAATTTCATTAGTCCGCCTGATAAAATACTGGCAACACAAGGAGTTAGTGTCTCTTAACTAAAACTAAAACACCAAAAAAACACCACATATCTGCCTATTAAGGACCCATATTATATCTACTACAACCGTTGTATCTTTATCTTTAATTTTAGATAAGCAAGCACACACTTGCTATTTTGCCAAAAAAAAATAAACTTTTTTTCCTTGTATAAAAGCAGTAGTAGTGTTAAATTTATGGTTTTTATTATGGCCCTTTAAAACAGAGAAACCCATTTTGGTCTTTTAATTCATGGTTGAAGATAAACAGTAAGCGTGCACGAGTATTTTCATTTGTGTATGTGTATATGTGTGTTACAGTTACTGCTGACTGCTTTCTTCGGCATTAACTTCTGCTTTAGTAAAACAACTCTAAGCAACAGGATTATGAAGAAAAGTTATGAGAAAGTAAAACAGTAAACTGCTTAAATGTGCCGCTATTAAAAGAAATAACAAGTACATAATACAAAATTAAAAACAATTAACACTAAGAACAACTGCTAGCGTAACAAAAGCACAAAAATGGAAGAACTTTAGAAACGACCCTGTAAATTAAGAAAGATCAACATTACTTTGTAAAGCTTTAATTATGTCTAAAGATTTACTATATATGTTAAATTTTAACACGAAAAGAACTTCTATTTACTTTAAGTTAATAAAATTATATTAGAAAGGCTTCATATCAGCCTTATAAATATATAATAGCAGTCTACTGGGTATTATTAAATAATTGTTGAGATATTTTACTAATGCATACTCGTACATTTCATAGTGTATAATGATTTCCATAGTGCCGTATGATTGATAATTATTTACTTTACTCTAATTAAATATCAAGTATACGCCGTTCACACTATTCTACACTGTTCACACTATTCTACAAGTATTGGGATTTTTTTTTATGTTTGCAGAGAGAAAATAAATGAAAATCGTTCTGACTGTATAAAACACTCTCAAGTAAAATATTTTCATTACATTGTGTGTCTACACTATTCCACTTGAAATAAAATGAAAATGACGTGTTTGTTTACTTCGAGAAAGAAGCCGAAACGATACTTTCGACGGGCAATGGCTGAGCAATTTTAAGTAAGTGCTGGTGGCGCTTTCAAATTTTCTATGGATCAAGTTTTTAATAGACTTATTTTTGTAAAAATTTAGCAACATACAGTATTAAAGAAGTACAAAAATATTCAGCTCTGGAGTAAACCAAATTAAGGAACGACAACAAAAATTATTTTTGAATTTGTAAAAGCTGCCACTAAAAATTCTCGGAGAACCATGTCAAACACGCAATTTTTATGGTGTTAAACTTGATTTGTAGGAAATCATATGCTTTAGGAATTTTCGACTTTTATTTTTACTTTTTTTTGCAGACGTAAATCGTCCTTGTTCTGTATTCCGAGTTTTTACTAAAAACCTCTGGAATTATTAAAATATTGCGCATTTGGAATACAGAATCCGCAATGTTTTTTTTTGTAGAAATACAAAAATGGAAAGTCTCAGCGCTTAGAAAATTTTCCAAAAATGATGAGGGTTGTACGATTGTCAACATAGGCGACATATGTCTCTAGGTAAAAACAACTTTCAGGCCACTGCAGGTTGAGAAAGCACCTATACAGACTAGGCATTGAGAGAATGTAGATTTTGTAAATACGACGAGGAAACTCCCTGAGGGTCTTCGGAAGAGGAGGATAGATAAGGTGCTTTTGATCCTTTTTGGCCGCAGTGGGCTGCTTATTATTATCCTTTTCTCTCCTTATTATTATTTTTATTATTATTATTATATTTTCTTTTGTACTAAATGTTCATCTTCAAACTTTTACGAAAAAGTTTAAATATTAAAATAAAAAAAAACTCTTGAAATGTTTAGATTTTTTTTAAATTTTCAGCTAGTAGCTTCTGAAAAATACTGACACGGTTGTTTTGTTTAAAGTTATATTGTAGGGCTGTTGTAACGGCTGATGTCTTCCAGCAAAAGTGTTTTTCCCCTAATAATTTTAGAGTGCTTTTCGCGCAACTTTCCATCTCTGCTGGGAGTCTCTATTAATTTTAAAACGCATTATTTAATTCAAAAAATTCTTTGAAAATAATGTTTAATAAACAATTTTTTTATATATATATTTTTTTTATATATGAGTGCTATATGTTGCCATAAAAAATATTTTCGCACCTTGTGGCATCTTGCCGCATATTAAAATAATAAATTTCAAAAATAAAAAAATTAAGTGAGGTCCTATTACTTGTGCTAATATTTAATACAAACATTTTAATAAAACTAATACGCAGTGGTGTCTCTGCGGTTGCTGTGGTGGAGCAAACTCCAGTTTGAAAACTAGAAATAAATTTTTACTGCTGAAAGTATTTATGCTGTTGGTTTTTATAAAGAATAATATTTACTTATTTTATTTTTGTTTATTTTTTTGTTGTTGTTACAAAAACAAACAGCATTGTTACGAGCTGACACTTTGTCTAATTTATATTTGACCACACCTAAATAAAAAAAAAACAAAAATATTTTCCCTAAATGTTTACTGTTTTCCCATTGTTTATGCCATTTTAGGCACGCACGATTTTGCTGTGACAAGCAGTGAAAATAAGTAAAATAAAATAGAAATGTTGTGGATAGGAAAACAGAGAAATTTAAGAGAAATATTTTGGCATATTTTTCGTCTTTTTGCTGTTCAAGTAGGTATGGCAAAGTAGACGTGACTAATAGGTTGCGAGGGTGATTTTAAAATTACCTAAAAGAGAGAAAAACAATATTGATATTTGGGATAAACCCCCTCTTTTTCTTTAAGCCTAGCGTATGTTGTTCTGGGTTCTTATTAATAAAAATCATAAAGCTTGCAGACTTGTAGAGTTAAGAGAGTTTAACTTGAAGGGTTAAAAACCCCAAAATCCCCAAACGCTAACGGCAGAAGATTCTTCATTTGCTGTGCAGACTCAACTACAGCGTTTTAGTTCGTTATTTTAGTTCTTTCTTCCTCTCAGCTGTGAAATGAAAGATCCATGTTATATCTGCGGTGAAGCACCTGTGGGTAAACTTGGCTTTAGAGGTAAAAAACATCTTTAAAATATCGCTTGCTATAAGCGCTGGCAAAGGCGTGATGTTTCTTCAAATTTGTCATGCCCAAGTTTTAGGTTATTCGATTTAATACCTTTTATTGCTGCCGTTTAAATTCTTAGTACTCGTAGACGTTTTTATTGATTTTTATTTTGTATTTCGTGCGTGACCACCCGATTAGTCAGCCACTGAATAACACACACTTTGTAGTTCATACACTAATTGCGTTTAATCATTCACTTAGGGTGTACATATTATGTATGGCCTTCAAACGAATACAAGTTTAGGTGATACTAAAAGTTGTAAGTCCTCCAAACTGTCTTGTTAACAAGAAAAAAAACACAAGTTTATTAATTCAGGTTAAATTTTGGAATGGAGTATTGACAAGTTGTATTTGGTGTTATTTGGGCTACTGGCTCGGTTTCCTAAAAGTGATTCTAGTTTTCGAGATATACCGTTTTGTTGAAAAAAAAACACAGTTACATGACAAATTTAAACATGACTAGAGAACAGTTTGTCCCCGTTCTTTCATATCTAATATAATAAATAAATACGTGATTACACAACAATGGTGCCTTTAAGCCGCATCCGTATTATTTTTTAATCTGCTTAGCAGTTTCAGAGATATCGTGCAACTTGTGACAAAAAAATTTTTTTTTAACCAAAATTATTATTTTTGAAAAAATGTATCAAAAATAAAAATTCAAAAGAATTTCATTCTTTGTCCACTAGTGAATAGGTAAATATGTTTCCAACAAAACGGGTCATACATTTTTAAAATCGATACAGAACTTTTGATTTTATTCACAAATAAGTGAAGCTATCTCGTTCCGACAAAAAGCACACAACTGCGAAAGGCTCTTTAAAAAAATTGTAACTGTCGTACAGTTGTAAGCATATGGCAATCTTCTTCAAAGTAATGTGTTTAGAACTTTCAGAGCTATTTGCTTATAGAAGAAGTGAAATTTTTGTCTTTATACAATTTTATAGAACAAAAATGTTCAAATTTTGCATAAAATATGTTCTTCTCTCCACAACTTTCTCGATAGCTGTGGAAATGAAACTGAGCAAGTTTAGAGACAATGTGAGGAGTATAACTTAAAAGTTTAATGTCAAATGGAATAAATTGTTTTCAACTTATATTGAAAAATGTCGTGCCACTTCTTTTATTTGGGACATAAGGGTACATTTCAGAAACCGAAACCCATTTAATAAAATGGAGTGCTGATTTGAACTCAGCATCCCAAATTATATAAGAAGCTACTTTCAGTTTCCCCAGTCCAAAGTCTTGTATAGTTGCGTAGTCAGGTCCTTTAGTGCTTGCCAGTAACATTACTCATCATACAATCCCACTCGTCTTTAATAAATTGTGTAGGGTACTTTTTGGATCGACTTGATTCATTTAAAGTTTCATAAAAATGTACCGAAAGTTTTTAAAAGTTTTTTTTTTATAATTTTATTTATACTTCTATTATTATTACTTTAACATTGAGCAATCTTGATTACGTACACGGTTATTAAACTGTGCTTTTTTGTTAGTTTTTTATATAAAATTTCGCTTTTCTATGCACTTAAAAAATATTTGTATTGCCTTTGCTACTATCAATTAAATTTTTTGTTGCCTATTTATAGGCTTGCTTGTTATAGAAGAGAAAAGATGGATATTATTTGGGTTTAAGCAAATATAGAAATAGAACAAAGTGTCAAAAATAGTTGTAGTCGAAAATGCTTGTTTTTATTTTAGTTCCTGCTATAAAAGGAGATAGAGAGAGATTTCATATCAAAAATATTATATAGTGGGCAGCAGCAGAAAGAAAGAATTTTTTTTGCCCCGCTCTATTCTTCCTTAACGTAAAGAGGCAAAACTTTTCATAATTTGTCCTCTCTTATTATAATTTTAAGTTCTCAGCTTCATTATCCATTAACACAATTAGCCTTTTCTTAAGGCTGAGGTTACATTTCTCAGTTGATGTTTTTTTTGTTGACCACACTCAGGGGATGACCCTTGCTAAGGGAATGCGGAACTAGAAAAAAAGGTTAAAGGAAGGGAAATAGACGCCGTAGTGTTTTCGGACATTCGATTTAAGCTTCCACACATCGAAAATGGCAGATTTCTGAAGATTCCTGAAGAAAATTTATTTCAGTTTTCCCTACAGTGCCTTGTGTGGTCCACTGGCCAAACTAGCGCAAACGGATGAGCCCTTAAAGAAGAACGTGTTGTACTTATAAATGTTCAGTTATAAGGAACAAGTTCCAGACTTTCATTAGCACCCTATGCTTAGTAGTAACGACAAAACTATGACACACAATCCATATTGAGTCGATGTTACAGTGAGTTACTAGAGTTGGACACTGGATACTGGCACCGATAAGCATCTTCGCCCTCTCCTCTACGCGGCCTAAAGTTTAAATATAGAATTCTAAGCATGGCCCATACATGGGAGATGTATACGGTTTTCGAACGGCTATATTGGGTGTAACTAGCAAAAAGATAAGTTGGAGTAAAGTCTCTGTTACACCGTTTTATAACTCCCAGCCACTTAAGTGCTTGTTTCGCAGTCTGAAAAATGTGTTTGGTCCAACGAACATTAACACTGGATTTGCATGCCAAGAATATCAGGAGTTTCAGGTTTCGTAATATAAACACCAACCATAGCTAGAGATGAAGCTTCACAATGTGCCGTGCGTCTGAGAGTAAGCACACACAACATTGGGTCCTGCCTGTATTTAAATCGCCCCTGAACGCACGACTACATTCGAAAATTAATGCAAGACCTCGGTTCATCATTCACATTGCGTGGGGTGTCTCCAAGCTGCGAAAGGCCTGGTATATTACAGAATGCAAGCGAATGGCAAATGCTGTTGCTGTATCGTTCTTTTATGTATTTGACGTCTTAGAATATGCGTAAGCAGGTTTAAGGAAAAATTGTTTTTCAGCAAACTGTTCGAAGCCCCCGGCTGTACAATTACTTCAAGCCCACAGTGCAGCAATGTATCCATTTAGCAAAGAGTCGCTATTCGGTATCAGTGTTTAACTTATGCACTGGTTGTTTTTCGGCTCTAGTGATTTAAAAATGTTAAAAAGACCCCTACACTTTTGAAATTCTTAGTGTAATTTGTCGAGTTGCCGACTAAATCAAAATAAATTCGATTCGCAACTAGAGTTAATTTGTTAAAATAACTTAGGCCTGTCAGTAAGGCTCATTGGCAAGGTGCCAACAAAGAGCAACCTTAAAAAAAGTTCACGACAAAATAAATAAAATAAATAAATAAAGTTCTGTAGTTGGTTTTTATTTTCCTCAATTGTTTTTCTGAACTATGAAACGGCTGAATTTTAGTTTCATACTTCTCCAAATGAAATTATTTCCCTTTGACAGCCCACAGAAAACTTTGAACTTAATTTTGTGGCTTTTTTCTATTTATTTTAGTACTTCACAATAATTTCTTTTTATTAGATGTTTTTTTCTATTAATTTATCATTCTATTTGTCATCATGTCTCTAAGATATTTGACATTCTGTCAACATAAACAATTTTAGAACAAAAATGTTTGTGTGTAAATTGATATTTAATTTCTCTAAAAACTAAAGTTTTGTATAAGATTTAGGTTTTCACTGAAGAGTTAGTTTGTTTTTGTGTCATATTTGTTATTTGTGCGCACTTCGCCCTCAAAAACAGTCTTAGTGGTGGCTTTTCATGTCAAAAGCTGCAAGCAAAATCCAGTTTATACAAAAAAATATTTTCACACAAAAACAAACAGACCGCAAAGTTTACTTGTTTATTTAGTGTAGAAAACTGCATTTAAGTTTTCTTTTTTATTGTTTGTTTGCTAAGAAGCTTTTATTTTTTATCCTGTTCGAAGCCGTAGATACGAATGTAGGAAAAGTTAGACAAATCAACAATTCTAATAAAAAGGATCTTCTGAGTTTCACAACGACAAAAAAAGTCATAAATCCTAGAGGTCAATTTTGCCCGTCATATTTCCAAAGAGCTGTATGAAAAACTACACCAGGTGGTTAAGTTAAAGTTTCGTTGTGTTAAAAAGTTTTTTATAAAAAATTTAATTTAAATTTAAATTTATTTCGGGACAAATAGAGACATAAACTGGCACTTAAACAAACCATTGCTTCACCATAAACTGACCTTGCCGCACAAACATTCACAAGTGTTATTTTCATCAAAGGACTCGGTGTAAACTTTCTAAAATATTTTCCCAGTTCTTCGTTAAGTTTTTAAACTTTTCGAGTATTTTTGCTTGGCAGCCAAACAATTATTATAGAAAATACAATAGAGAGAAAGTATTAATTAAAGCGCTAATTAACAGGGCATTAAAGTGGAAACAAAAAGACTTCAACTAATTTGCAATATTCATGAAAATGTAACAACTTTGAAAAAAAAAACGATTTTAAGAACAAAAACAATTTTTGGTTAAAAACTTAAACCTCCTTGGGAAGGTTGAGTGTTCTGTACCGTCTGTTATTGTTTACAATATTTTTCATTAATTAGAACTTTTGCTAAAAGTAAGTTGTTGAATATTAAATAAATGTGTTTTAACTTAAAGGCTTTTATAAAGAGGGTGGCTGATGAAAGACGCTACCAAAAGAAAACTCGATAACATTTTTTCTTTCTGTGTAGTCTGAAAATTTTTCAGGCGCACGTTTGGCAGTGAGCCTTCGAGTGGATGGGCCATTATGAGACTAGTGAATAACTTTGCAAAACATGGGACAGTCGCTAGAAGGCCTTCCGCTATTACAGAGGAAACTGTTGCTACCGTAGCTGCTGCCATACCAAGCCACCTCAGTGTTTCAACGAGGAGTTTATTCACTCAAATGGGTGTCAGTAGGCAGACTTTGCAGACAATAACTTATTTCCATAGCAAATTTAAGTAAACCTAATGCAGCATACTCGCCGATTCGCTTGGAATTTTGGCACAAGATGCCTAAAACTGGGGAAGAGGACGAGATTTTGCTGAATGGTCTTTGCCGAGGCTCGTTTCGATCTGAACAGCAACGTAAACAAACCAAATTGTTGCATATGGAGTGGTTCCAACCGAGAAATACTGCATGAAAGGGAATTTCATGCAAATCGCGCCACTGTGTGCTGCATATTTTCTTCACGCTGTATTGTCGAGCTATATTTCTTTAAACAAAACGAACACAGCGTTACGGTTACTGAAGAGAACTTTTTTCTCCAGAACTACGCCCAAAAGAGGTTTCAATAAGATGGCGCCACTGCACACATAGCTCAGCTGGTTATGGCCGATTTACGCAGAACAGGCTCATTTTAAGAAACTTAACCTTCCGTTGGCCCTTCCGGTTCGCCTGATCTAACACCACCGTAGTTCTTCTTGCGGGGTTATTGCAAACAGGAAGTATACAAATCGCAACCAACAAGTAATTCGAGCGAAAAGAGCTACAAATCCTGCCTCAACTTTGCGGGCAGTAATGAACAATTTTTGTTAAGATGCCGCACTTGCAGTAACGAGCAGGGCGGGCATTTAAATTCAGAATTTTTTAAAGCTAATTTAACTAGTCGTAGTACAGGTCGTTGGGCTTTCAAATGATAAAGGAATGAATAAATTGCACGCATTCCAAAAAAACTTATTTCAGTTTCTTTATGCATCAAAATTCATCAAGCCACCCTATATAAAATGAACTTTAGAACAGCCAGGGTGTTTGAAACAAAAAAATCTCATTACAGTAGTGTTAAATAAATTTAAGCACTTCTTTCTAGCATTTAAAACTGCTTACAAAAGGTAAATGTAATTTAGTTGGAATAATGGTAACATTTTCAACAAACAGGCAGTATTACGAGCAATGAAGCTTCTCATTAAAAAATTAATTTTATCCCCACCAATTTTATGATGAAAATTCAACTTATTTGTTGTGAGGAGGGGCTAAAGCTAGTCTCCATGGGTATTTCGTTGGTTGCTTAGGCCAACTCACCAGCAAACCATTATCCAACCTTTCAGAAAAACTTAAACGTCTTACGCTCAAAATTCTTTAAACAAACTGAGAAAGCTTACAGAAACATCAAAGTGTGAACAAAATGCTCCCACTACAAAAAAAATAGGGATTTTATTATTTTTAAAGCGCCATCTAGAGTGACGTGCTAGTTCGACTAAAATGAGTTATACTTTGTTTGAAAAGGTATTAAATTACGCTTCGAATGATCTGCTTTAGTGGGCTAAAAAATGTCTAACTTACAGTGGGTCGCAGTTTTTAAGAATTTGACCAATTTTAAGCTATAACGGACTGAAGTCGGTTACAAATAAAAATTCTCTAATTTAAAAACCCAAACGTCAATAGCTTTTATATTCCTTACAATATATTTTAGTCAGAAGCTTTTAAGGTCTTTATTTTTTGGCGTAGAAACCTCTACAAAGTCTCAACCATCAGAAAAATAATGTTTCTTAAATCCAGCCCTTTAAAGTTATTTAACAAGATTTTAATTTTAAGTAAAAGCGGGTATTAGTTTCAGTGTAACCTCACGAGACACTCTGCTTGTGCTCTGTTTCTTTCTTATTTCTGTTTTGTTCAAACTTTTATTACAACCATCGAATTTTACGTTTTATTTTAGTTAAAGCGTTGTTCGCCAGCGGTTTGAGTTTCGTTTCATTTATTTTGCTTTTAAACGAATCTCTACATGAGTTGAAAAAAATGTTTTCTCTTTGGAAATTTTAATTTAGAATGTTTATAACAATTTGCTAAATAAGCAAATCATTTTATATCCCGTGGCTTTAAATAAGGACATTAAATTTAAAAACGTTTCTTTATTATTTAAATGTGGTTTGATAAAATGGGGTCAACAGAATGAAAGAATTGGACAAAATATAAAAGTGTGATTGGAAGCGTGACATCAAAAGGTTTTTTTTTTAAATGAAAAACCGGCTTATAGTGGACTGAACCTACGAAAATCATGCCACTGTCCTGAGTCCTCTAATGAGTATTATTAATGACGTCGTTTTCCTTCCCAAATGTACAGATGAATATCTATATTTTCTTTAATATTAAAGTCGTCTAAAATATTTTTATTAAAGAATAAATTATCGATTTTGTATATTATTGCCATTTCTTTTGGTATCTTTATTTGGCTTTTGTGCTTCATTTCACAAATGCTTTTCTAAGAAATGCTTAACGTTTTGAATAAAATCTCTTTACATTTCTATCTTTCTGTCTGCTTTGCATGCAAAAAATATAAAACAGCCACACACTTAAAACGGATGTAATAAATACTTCCTGTTTGCCTTTAGCCACATAAAATTACAATATCTTAACACAATGTCTTATCAGCAGCCCGAAATTAAGTTTAATGTTTTTCTCCTTATACAGCTGGCTGTTTATTGTATTTATTTGCAAAAAGTAAAGAATTGCTCAGCAATGCTTTTTAAGATCTCTTGCAAGCTTTTTGTGTTTGTAGCAGCTCTAGGCATATTTGATCTTTGCTACTTTGCATCATCAATATAATGTGTCATGGCTTGATTTACATGCATATAATTCTATAAAAGTGGTTGGGTGTCTTCTGTGCCAGCGATAGGAATAAGTACTTTAAAAGATAAAGTGTAGCATATCTTAGGGGGTGGGTGTTCTTTAGTAGGGAGTTTCATTTATTATGTTACCAGCAATTTTGCAACCCAAAAGCGAAATTTTTTTAACAGCAAATTTTGTGTTCAGTTCGCTAGAATTAAATTTTATTACTTTCTTTTTCCATGATGTTTTGTTTTTTTATTTTATTGCTGCGAGAAGGGAAATATTTATTTTTGTGTTCTGATTGTTTTTAGTAAAATGTAAAAGAAGTATAAAATTGCAAAGGGGTGTAATTTGTTTTATTTGTAACACTTGTCATAGCAATTTTTAAAAGAAGTTCAGTTCATACAAGCGGTTTAATTAAATTTTGTTGTACTTTCCTTTTTATTAAGAGTTAAAGAAAGTTTATTTAAACTTTTAAAATTAATAATATTTCTTGACGTTTATATCCGAGGGGATGTGATGATTTTAATTTTATAAAAAGGTGAGATTTAGTTAATGAGTTTCAATATGAGGTGTCAAATTTAATAAATCATAATAATGATCTAAATCCTCAATAGAAAGGCTATTGATATAGTTATGTTGCACTGCACAGTAGGCCATATCACAGAGAAATTTTTTTTTTTGAAATAACTATAATAACTACCGAAGTCTTCCGTCAGTTCTGAGTTCACTGGGCAACGGTAATAGTCCTTTTGAGAGTTCGGTAGAGACTTATAGAGGATTTTAAATATTAAGTGGTCACTCGATGCCTTATTTTGTATTTGCAACAAACGCGGACAAAAGTGGGAGGTATTGGCACTGCCCACATTTTTTAAATCACTTAGTTTCGCATGTAATGCAAGTGATCAGTCAGAAATAATTTGGTTTTTATCATTTTTACGTACATTATGTGTTGTTTCCTCCTAATAGGCTTGAAATAGCCATGTCCAAAGAAAATTTTGGAGGAGAGAAATAAAAGTGAGTCGATACTGCAGTTAAACATTCTAGAAGGCACCAGTGGTAGGAGCTGATTTCAGACAAAAGTTAGTCTAAAATAATATATTAGCACGGGAACCACCTGAAAGGATGAAGATATAGGCTAAGTATGTGCTTGGAAAATGTTGGTTCTGAAAAAGTATTATGTACATTTGACCCTTCTAGGGGCACTTTTGGGACAGTTAGGAAAAAATGGTATAAAAATCTAATTTTTGTGTATGAATCGAATTAGGGTGTGAAGATACGAGATATATATCTATGGAAAAAATATTGAGGCTTATATTTAACCCCTCCATGGCTGCTCGTGGCCAGTTGTGAGTATTTTAATAAATATCGGTTTTGTCGGATATTTTAGCACTTATTATGATTAAATACGAAATTAAGCCTTAATTACGTTTTAAGGTTTCATTTATTTCTGGCGCTAAAAAAAATGTTGGGCTTTGGTGTCTTTGAGGATTTTTAAAGGAATTTATGCAAATTTTTTTTTTACACTTTTGAGTTTAAAATGTCTCAAAAAAAGTTCCTTGTAGTCCACTACATGGAAGTGTTAAATACATCTTGCCATTTTGCGCGAAAGGTACATTCAACTAAGAGCTAGAGGGTTAAATTGTTTCCTCTAGTAGTTTATATAATATTGCTGAACTTGGATTATAGCTAAAATGGAAAGCTTACAAGATGTACTATGCCGCATAACTATAACAACACGAAATGGAACTCCCCGAAAATAAAAACCGATTCTTGTATCTCTTTTATCTCATCTTTTGCACTCCGTTAGCACAACCTTATTATATTCTTTGTTTTGTACAATACTGTCAAGGCAGGATAATGGAAACTAGTGACGGCTTAGCTGCAGCCATCAAAATTTTTGTCACAAATTTAGATCGATGACTCCAACTAGATATACTCTGATGCGGTTGCTTCTACACTTTAAATGCAGCAGTTTTAAATTGTTAGAAATCGGCTTTTTTAGTAAGAAAATTTTTGTTGATCACGGGGAATTTCTCGCCGCTTTCAATGCTAAATAGTTTTTCGATCAGATACCTAAAGTTATTTCACTTATAAAATATAGCACAAGACTCTATGACCAACTGAGTTTTGAGACGGTCATCGTGTTCACTCTCAGCTAGCAGCGCTGTGTTTTCTCTTTAAGGTGTTAAATGGAGTCTTAGATAGCGTGTTAGCTGACAAGTGAGCTTAATTGCTTTTTATTTTATTAAGAAGTGGCTGCTCTTAGTATAGAAATTTATATCTTGTGCAATGCAGACTTTTGTAAAGCAGATGAATGACTTTTAATTGTTATGCTGTGCTGGCTTTGTTTTTTTTAGCAGCACTATTTCGTTATGCGTCCAAATATTCAGCTACAAAGACAACGTTATTGGAATAGATTTCAAGTTCTGAATAAACATTTCATTAGCCTGCTTAAAATGCTCTCCAATTTAAATTCGGTTTCAAAAACTTCAAGCGATTTCAATTTTAATAAATAAATAAATTTAAACTAAATCTGTTGAATTTTAAATCTTTTGCAAGAAGTCAGCGTTTAACTCGTTCCATAAATCCTTAAAAATGCTTTATAAATCTCTTTAAACATTTCTACTAAAAGCCTCTGAGATAAATCCCTGACTAAGAATAATAAGAAAAGCTTTAGCAGTCAGTGTAACACAACCAAAAATATTTATTCGTTTTTCTGTTTTGAAAAATTTTAAGGTTTCGAAATGGGAATAATTTTTAGAAAATCATATGAAGCCATAAAATTCAATAGAAAAATACACATGTCTTAAAAGCTTACATTTTAAGATCTTTCGGTGTAGTTGTGAAACAACGAAAACAAATACATACACAGTTGCACACGCACACACACACGCTTGAGTTTTTATGTTTGCTGCAAAAATCCCTGCTAAATAGGAAGAAGCAACGTGTGATGACAGGCATAAAATGAAACTAAGAGAAATACGAGGGCTATATGGAAAATACTCAACCTGCTAAAAAATAGAATCAATCGAGTTTTTACTAAAAACTTTAAGAACTCTTGTCATTGTTGGCCATAATTCGTGTAACATTTCCATTGTATTGTGAAGCCTAAATAAGTGGTCTCTTTTTTTCAATAAAATAATGAAAATTATCGAGCTCAACTATGAAATACAAAATTCTAAACCGGCTGTACAGACGGCCTGAAATCAAGGCAACAACATTTTACTAACTACCCATGGGAATATTTAAGCCAACTTTGTAGTATGTCAACATTCTCAAAACAAAATAAAACACTTATTCAACATAAATATTTTCTGTATCCTCATCACTCGATTAAGACCCTCAAAATGTTTTTCCTTACTGAACTTCAAAGAAATTGGGTGGCTCGTTCCCTTCTCACTGATTGTGAGATTGTTTCTTAAAACTCCGACCTTGATCAGCTCGGTTCAGCTACCGACAAAACTCTGGCGTCATCCTTGTATGTCTCCTGTTTTGATAGGAAGGATTTGTCTCTTTCAAAACCTGGTGACATCTTCAGTCTTAATGTTCACTTACAGCTCCAAAATGTTTAGGAAACTAATCTAAATAGTAATAAAGGAAGTGAAGTTTAACGCTCAACGAACAACGCATTTATCTGAAATTGTCAAACATTTTCTTTACCATAACCTCATAATTCCGACTTTTGTGGTTTCCAAGACAATTGCTCACTGCTTCTTTAAAAGGCCTCTAGGCTTCTAATTCAATTCTAGAAATATTTTTTATTGAAATTTGTGCTTTTCATGAATTTTCTTATGTACGGGACTTCTTTCACTTTAGCTTCCGATATTATTCCTACTTCTCCTTCCTTACTCAGCGTCTTTGCAAATTGTTTTTTTAGTCCCAGTTTTATAGGTAGAGGAGACAGCAAAATTGTTGTCCAACAAAACTTTCTCGCACTATAGTTTTAGTTGCACCAATATTGTTCACAATTCCGACTACCCCATTAGCGGAGAAAGAAAATTTTTTATGTAGCCAGCTTGTTGACCCAGATCATCCAATCGTATTGTGCGTAGCTTATGAATGAACAATACCCTCTCGTTCGCGTCATATTCGTAAGATAATAATATCTTTGAAATAAACTATACCACGACCTTCATCAAAAGACTATATAAAGTCTGTTTCTCTGTAAACATATTTCTTTCTTTCCGATTGTCTTGATCCGAAGAGTGTAGCTACATATTGCTGCAGGTTTAATTCTCTCTCTAATTCTGATTGTGGATATAACTTACTCCCAGCACTTGCCTTCGATTTAGCATCAGATTGACCTTTTCGACAATACTGCCCTTGTCTTCAGTTTGGCCTGATTTAAAATATGTAGGTCATGGTGGTGCATAATTTGAGTCGCAGTGCAGCACGTGCGTTACCGATTACACGGTTAGATACCAGAATTTTTTTTTTGTAAAATTGTAACCAGTAGTCTTGCAGCAGCAAACTGTCTTTGCTATGATTCTCTTCCTAAGATAAATCAAAGGTATTGTTCTGGCCTTTTTAGCACTTTCAAAGTTTACGAATGCATGTCACACACAATTAATGGGTGGCCCCTTTTTGCTTTGGTTATCATTAATGTTATGCCGAAGTAATGGCTTGTTGCTGTTTTGTAATGACATTTTTTATTTATACATTACGAACTTGCAGAAGAGCATTGATCTCGGCATTATGTATACAAGAATAGAGTTTTTCGCTTCAATAAAAATTGAGAACATAATGTCGGATATTGGAAAAAAAACCCATCAAACGGAATAGAAAGGTCGTAGTCTTGTTCGAAAGGGCATTTCACAGTCGGCCCGTGTAATTTTAATTGATGAAAAAGCTTTGTTTAAATTATTGGTGCTAAGTGACATAATTTGAGGATCTCCCTCGTTAGAAGGCTACCACACTTATTACTACTATTTGTTTCTGCCGTCACAGCTATAACTTTTCAATGAAAATGTTCTTAACTTTTTGCTAAAATGACAACTATGACGCTTTTATGCATGAAAAATGCTAACAACCATTTTTAAAGTTTTAATGCATTTTTTACTTACAAGATTTTACAATCGTGTAACACTTTTTACAATTGTTTTTGACACTGTGGTGTAATAATCTTTGGCAATATTCTGGCATAAAATTTTTTAACACTTTTGACTTTACTTGTGGTTTCTTTTTTCAAACCATTTAGCTAGAAAAAGTTTAAGTTAAGCACTTTTGTTTGAATTTGTTTAAAACTTAAGACATAAATTATAATTTGACATCTTTAGCACTCGACAAACACACACAGAAACATAGTTGTTGTAGCTGCTGTTGTTTCCTTCTTCAATAAACTTTTGTTAAAAGTGTTTTTATTTTCACAAAAGCTTATCCAACTGAAAGTATACTTTTGTGTCATAATTGGCCAAGTTGTTGAAGAAATTATTTCTTTCTTGGCTCTTAATATTTTATTACACTTTTAAATTCCGGTTTTATGTTGTTTCCAGTTCCTGCTGTTGATGCCGTTATAGTCTTCGAGGCAAATGCTGCTTGTTGTGTGTTAATTTATAAAGTAAATTGCCTTGAAGTCTTGAAGGTTGAAATAACTTTATGTCGGACATGAAGCCAAACAAGTTACACAAAGTATTTAAATTATGTTGCTGGCAGCAGTCATTTCATAAAAAAAATTATGTCGAACGGCTTGGGGAGTAGCATATTAAGGCTAATTTCAAATTCTTTGAAAAAAATTTCTAAATAATAAAAGGAAATAAAATTTTATAAACCAAGATTCTATAATAAATTCACAATAATTCGGCTTTAAAAACTCTTAATAAATAAATTGAATTTTATTGAAAACTATTCAGCGAATAATTATTATTCAGACTCAAGATCATATTTGATTCCTTCATTTAAGAAAGAAAAATTGATTTTTTTTAATAATAAGTTATTTTTGTTAAGAAAATATCAAAATGGACGGCATGCTTTTTCTCTGCCTCTACACACATCATCAGCATTCTCTGTGTCTTGCTTCTAAGCCGTGTCTATTGCAAACTTCATTTATTTAACTCAGCTAATGTTACAAATTAAATGCGGGTGTTTTTTATATTCTTAAAATTTTCTACCATTTTTGGTCGATGTTTGCTCCACTGTGTATAATGTATACACTTAACTATTAACAATTTCAGGTTTGTCGACCTTAAAATAAATAATTTATTAAAAATTCTTATTTTATTACTCAACTCTTTGTTCACATTCAAAATCCTTTAATAGAAAAACGAAAATTAATTTGAAATTCGTGTGAAAATGAGGGGAAGGTAACGTCATTTACATCTATCGCTGAGTTAGTCAACTGAAGAGGTTTTCAAATAAAACTTTCAATATCAACTTGCTGCTCTGAAAGAAGAAGTACCATTTTAAAAACTTTCAATGGCAAAATTCCATCATGCCCGAGCAGTGCATGTAGGACGAAAATTAATTGTATTAAAAAAAATGCGTGTGAAAGCAATTAAAACAAATAAATCACTAGTAAAGTATTTGATAAAATTTTGTGAATTTTTTATTTTCATTTGATTTGTATTCGTGATCTCTCAATTACAGACAACTAGCTGTCAGTTACATTTTAATTTCATATTTACACATAAACACGAGCAAGCACGCACTCTGGCATACCTCGCTACCATTATCCAACAAAATCAATAAAAATGTAGAGGAAATAATATAAATCGAAAAAAGCCGATGATTTGTGTTTTCCGGGTGTAAATCACATTGGCGTAAAGTTTTAACCAGGTGAAAAAGAATAAAAGAAGTATTTGTTCAGAGAATAAAATATTTTTTATTGCAACCTAAATGTATGCTATAGTTTTAATATGCAAGTGGAGAAGTGGGGAACAAATTAAATAACCTGCAGGAGATTAAGCGTTAATTGACTAAAAGCTGTTAGCACAATTTCTAGAACACCAGTTACTAATGCAAAATGGGTTAGAGTTTCAATTGAAAGATACTAATACTGATGAGTACTGGTACTTGAAGTAGTTCAAACGCACCACTTGCAGATTGAGAGAATTTTTGCATAACGGAACAGTGATTAGGACTTTTAATATTTAACAGAACTGGTACTAAACTGGTGCTAAGGTACTTAATGATGTCAAAATGGTGGTAATGCATTTTCAAGCGCACTCAAAGCTAATTTGAGCATTAAGATGGTATACGAAAGTTTGCAGTCGAGAACTAGAATTAAGCCTACAAATCAAATGTAGTTGTACTGGAAAGCATATCTCATAGTAGGAGGCTTGTAAAATGATGGCCGGTGCACTGATGTGTTGGAACATAATAAAGATTTTCAAAAAATATAATGCAAGTTTTATAGCAGATACATGATAAGTTATTGAGCGTAGAAAACTTACACACAACATGAAAATTAGCTTCTTTAAGAAATTGCAATTAAATATTTCGAGTTTTGTGATCACAAATGGGTCTGTCGCCTAGCACCTGAGTTAGCGAAGTATTGAAAGTAGGGTGATGGATGAAGCTATTCAGACTGGCTATTTTATCGGAGCGTAAGGCTTACAGTGGTTGAATTTGTAGAAATTTCGCTTTTTCGACTAACGAATAAACCGGGTTCTTTGTTTAAAAAACCGGTTTTCTAGTTTTTTGTTTTTATATTTTTACGTGACTACAACTTTTAGTACAGGTTCCTTTCTCCCAGTGTAGTGGCTTTTCATATGTTTTAGTATTTTACTACATTTTATTTGCTCGTGCCACCAATACCAAATTGTAGATTACGGTGAGTGCGATTTGAATAGGGTTGATAAATTGAGAGTTGTACTAAGTGACAAAATACAAAGGCATTAAAAACTGGTTTCTATATATATAAGTTAAACATGTAGTTCTCTTGTAATGCAATTCTCTGTTCCACCACCATAGGAAACCAGGAACCTATACAAAATTAGTTTTCAGGGTAGAACAACAATTAGATATTTCTTCAATGGCTCTTTAGTGAGAGAAAGAAAGGTAGTGGTGCTGCAGTCATGGTGTTTTTCATGATTTTAAGTACTGAAACCGGGTTTTGTCAAGTTTTTAATATTCCAACTACCCGAAAACCGATTACTAGAAAATCTCGTATAATCACTCACCCTAATGGAAAGTAGTGAAAAAGTAAACCATAAGCTAAACTAATCAGACCATGGCGCATATAGCTGTAATAATTGTATCATAATTTGGCCCGATTTGAATATTGAAATGTTACAAACACGCATTTGCTTTGCTGGATTTAGGTAATTTAGAGGACCTGTTGATAGATAGCTCAGGAGCTTTGCGATTGGCTATAAAAGCTACTGAATGTTGCTGGGAGAAGCGTAGCAAGGTAAAAACAGACTGCTATAATATTTCTTTCCAAAACTGCCGTGGTTACCTCTCCTGGACCCAGTGAGTTTGGAACCGCCCTTTTATACCATAGACTCCTTGATGGCCTTCGCTATTACTTATAAAAGTTGCTGTCGAACAACATCCGTATTTCTGAACAAAAAAAACTCCAAAATTTCAGTTTTCTTAAAACGATGATTTTCCTTCATTGCCCCTAATGTAAATGGAACATTCTTTACCTTCAATACAAATTAAAGTCTATTTCGACATGTTTAAGGCTCCTCTACAGCCACAAAGGACACGAGGAACAAACACATTTAAAACATAAACAATCACTCTCACAATTGAAAATGAAAGCAAATTGCCACTTACTCAAAATTAAAATTAATCAAAACCAATCAACAAATATTTGCTGCCTTTATTTTTCATCAATGTGTGTTACAAATTGTGCTCAGGCATCGTCCTACCTCTAGTGGCATTAATATTTAAACAACACAAAAATCCATCAGATTTATATGCCTGAAAAGCAATAACAATAACAACAACTCAATACAATTGCTTTTAAAGCATAACAAATGGAAAAGTCAAGGCAAAAGTCAATTGTAATTGTGTGGTAAAGCCAGAAATGAAATAAGGCAGACCTGTTAGAGAAGGGAATGAAGAGTACAATTGGTAACACGTGTTAACGTTCCTGGGTTCATGGTGTTGCTTTTAATGGAACAAACGATTTGAGTTTCCCAGCAAATACAAAATTTTAGATCAGTTAAATTGATTGTGATTCATTTTTTTCTTTAAAAGTTCCTTAAGCATTGGCAGATATGACTTGGTTACTTTGATAAACGCTCTCAGCCACATAGCAATCAAAATAAAACTGTCCTTATTGCTAAAGCTTTTGCAATCATATCGATATTTTCGCTATTTTGTCATAAAACATTTTTTCCGATTTGACTTGCAAGTTCTAAAATACTTTTTATTTTATTTAAGAATCAAAAAAAAAATTGTTAAAACTTTCCTTTTGACGCTTGTTTGAATATTTGTCAATTCTGAGTAGAAAAACTTTAAGTTTGTTTATGATTGTTACGCTATTGTTTGCTGGGTTGCAACACGCATGAATTTTATTTAAGTCTTTCACCCTCGTTTGTTGTTTTTTGTTTGTTTTTTTTTTTTTTGCTATAATACGAAATTTAAAAATGAGCACAGCAGCTGACTGCTCAATATAAAAGTTTTGCTTTGTTAAGAACTTTTCGATAGGAAGGGATTTTAAAATGTTTTCCAATGGGAATAAGTGAATATTGAAATGAATGAGTGCAAAATATCAACGCGTTCTTTGTTGTGTTTGAAAGTCTTATCACAAGGGGAAAGTGACCAAGACTTCGGTTTGTTGAAAAAATTTCAGCGAAATTTTGTTACTTGTATGAGATTAAAAAATACTTTTAACATTAAAGAATTTGCTTGAATTTTCATTTATTGCGTACTTTTCATTGGTACAATTCGCATATGATTCATTTAACAGTCGTGCTTTTTTAAGCACTCCACTAACTGCAAAAGGTTTGTTAATTGAAATATTTGCAACGATATAACGCACACACACACACACACACTTTAATGCTAATCAAACGTTTAAAACCCTCCATGATTCAATTAGTCAAATAACTCACTTGAAATTAAAAGTGTGCTTGCACTACGTCATGAAAATGTTACAGCGGAAAAAAACTTAAAGCATTTAAAGGAAATGAACGATTTAATTTTGATTTGAAAATTCTTCCTTTTAATTTAATCAACAATTTTTTTTCTAAAGCCTTCAAATGTCAAATCCATTTATCACCTCGAAGCCTATAAAAGAGTCAAAGAAATTAAGACAAGGCCTCTCTCTACAGTTTCATAAACATGTCACTTGCACAAATCAATTATGTCTTGTTTCCAAATGAAAGTCTACATAAAAACTTTGTTAAGTGATTTTCGTGCTTTATTGATTGATTGTTTTTTGCTCAAGAAGAAATAAAAAAATAAAGGACTTGAAAGACTTGGGACAAATATATTAACAGTAGCGATAACTGCTCGCATTTTTCGTGGCCAAACATCCAAACTATATTCAATATTTGTCATAAACTAAATGAGAATTAATAAATACAATTTTTTTTGGTTGTCATGAACTTTAGGGGAATTACAATAAATTGTTGGACAAAGGAGGCGTTTGATTAAGATTTTCTAGGTACTTTTTCATTTAAAATAAAATATTAATTATTTATTTGTTAAAATCGACCTCATTTTTAATTGTACTTTAAAAAATAATTCATTTTATGAAAAGAACTACAAAGGAAAACTTAAATATTAATCCAAATGCTACATATGACTCTTATCGTATATCGACAATCATTTATACTAGAAATTCTAAGCGAGATGTAAAAGATGTAAAGATGCAACTCAGCTAGAAGATTACTCCGACGTCTGTAAGATTTCTAAAAGACAGATCTTCAAAGGAGTCAGAAGCGTATAAGAATTCTGTCAGAGTTCTGAACGAAAAATATATAAAGAGGTTGACAGGAATTCCTACAGACATGTGGTAGGAAATTCAGAATTCGTTGCCAACATTTCTAATAGAAATCAAACAGAAATATTTTACTTAAAAAAAAAAAATTGGTCAAATATGAAAAAAAAAATTCCGGGCTTTATTTTTTGCACTAATATAACACACAATTATAAAAATACGCTTCGACATATCTATAGAAAATCGACTAGAAAGCAGTCAGACAAATCGTATATTAATTGTCTGGCAAAAATTTAGACGATGTCTCTAAGAACAAAGTCAGATAAATTCTGGCCAAATTTGCTGGCTGGACGCATTCTAAATATATAATTAACGTTAACAAATTATTCAATTTTGTAGAAATTTTAAGTGCCCCCTGAAATATGCAATACTTTTATGTAACGATTTCTTGTGGTTCCCATTAAACTTGTGGTTAAATTTAGGGAAATAAAATTAATAAAAAAAAAACATAAAAATTAGCACATTAAATTAAGATCTTAATTACCAAACTAGCTTGCAAGAATTTTCAAAGAAATTGTTGTATAAACTTAATGTTGCTAGGAGACTTAGATTTCATGAAAATAGAAGATACCTACAATCCTTTATACTACAATCCTTTATATATAATCGTTAGTAATAGCATAAGTATTTAAGGGCTACTTTGTTCAACAAGCAACTATATGAACAATAAGGCGGAGATTCGGTTCAAGCTCTAGGGAGTTTACTTTTAAGTGACACAAACAATTTGTCAAATATTATCAAATTTCTGTGTGAGAAAAAATTGTTTTTTTGATTTTCAGCTCTTATTTTTATACTCGCACTGCGTTAGTATCAGCTTAAATAGGAATGGCTCCTTAGAACTTTTACGCTAGAAGGCTTTTGCCTGTTCAATTCCAATGGAACGGCGTCATTAAGCGTACCATTAAAAGGTAGAATGCTTCTTTTGTTAAACAAATATTGTTAGTCGTTAGTAAAAAACACGTAGCTCTGTACAGTATGCAAATCTTGTGATGGCAAAAAGTCTGGTGTGGTTCACTAAATATGGTTTTAGAGAGGGTTACAAAAGTACTGGGACTTCAAGCAAAGTTTTTTTAATAAAATATATTTTCGAATCTATGTCTTCAAAAGATTGGTCTATTCAAAAATGTTTAACATATGCTAAGAAAGTCTAATTTCTTCTCTGTTTAAAGTTTCAATATCTATGCGAAACCAACTTAATTCAAAATGGTTTTGTCTACGAAGTTGACAAAAATGGTTTTATCGATGACTTGCGGTTTTGTGAGTGTAATTGAGTTTTTACAACTGGCAAAATTATCTAACAAAGAAGGTCTACAGCATACAGCTGGTCAGTTCAAAAGTAAATATTCAATGTCCCACTGTGTAATCAGTTTTGGGAGTCGCTTAAACGTAAATGCTGCCTAAGCCCAGGTTTGTTCACCATGCTTTGATAATAAGCCTGTTTTGTTTGTAAACGATTGGCTTTTCTTACACTTAATTTTATTTTTGACCTACTAGTTTATACGTAATCTAATTATCAACAGATAACATCTGTGTTGTTGTACAAATTTCATATTTTATTTTGCTAATTTGTTTAAATAAAAAAATAACTCTTTATTTAATAAATTTTGAATTTTTCTTGTTGTTGTAAAACATTGTTATTTTAAACTATTAACATTTTTCATCGCTGCTTATGCATGAAGGAACTTAAAAGGATTAAAGGCTTAAGAAGTCAACGTTTGAATGCAGAACATTTGTTATTTCATTCCCGAAGTAGGAATGATAACAAGGATTTTATCAAAACTCTCAAAGTGAATCGAATGTCATTACATCAGACAAATCTAGTAGCTGCTATTTCAAGTTCCTACACAGCAAATGGAGTTACAAAATTATACATATGAAAAGAACCCTCAAAAGCAAAAAAATATATATGGCTCCGCAACCGTCCTCGTTATATGTAGTTCCAAAACTACAGGGTTTGGTTACTCTAACAACTGCTTATTCAAAATGAAATACATGCTTCATTTTACAAAAAATTATTATTTCACCCTTCTCCTATGTTCATTTTTAATTTCATTTCTTGGAAACTGTGCATGTCTGTTAAATAACTCACTACAGCTTTCTGCATGCATGCCATTGTGCACTCTTCAATTTATGTAGTTTATGCAAATAATTTGATGTTGTAATACTTTCAGAATTTTAGAGTATTATCTGTTTTGCATAATAAACTTGTATCTATACATCAGCTGTTGATGATAGTTACTAAATTAAGTAGTAAACTCAATTATATATTTTTCTATTTCTTTATTTCAGACTTAATTGAATTGCTTAAAATAGACTGAACATGATGCAAACATGACACAGAACAACAAAGGCAATTTTAAAATAAAATTTTTTATGATTGAATAATCAACATGTGAGAGATAAGTGAGTGTAATTTTTAAAGAAGCTAAAAGGAGAAACAAAATAATATTCAAAAACAGTCTTTAATAAATTTGTTAAAATGAGTGAAAATGAGGGTTCTATTTTTTTCTACAGGGTATATGAATGGGATTACTGTGTTAAAGAAATATACACATTTCTATTGCATACTTTTAGGTTACTTGTATAGTAATTCTGAGGGAGGAGTTGATTGTTAAAAAGTCCACAAGAACACAAAAAAATAATAATGTAGGCTTTTATACTTTTTATGGCAGGAGGCTGGGACAACCCTTTTTCACTACACTCAAACACATTTAAAAAATAAAACTGCGTTAGTGTGTGATTAAAACCCTTTCTTCCTTTGTCTTCTTGTTTTTCTCTTCGTTGACATTAAAAACTTTTCTCATTTTTACTTAAAACTTAGTCAACAGTAAAAAATACGAGGGTCGTGAGGCAGGAAAAATAAATTAAAATTTATTTGAAGAATAAACTTTAAGACTAGGAAGTGTTAAAAATAACACATACCTTTGGCAATTAATTTCTGTATTCTCTGCCGTAAATACGCTCGTAACAAAATGTTTCAGGCAAAAAAAAAATTAAGATTTATTTTAAACTTACAATTCGCGTGGAGTTAAATATTGCACATAATTTGGCCAAATTATTCTGGTGGTTTCTTTGCTTTGTACCCTCGTAACAAAATAAAAAAGTCTCAAGTTGCTAATGTGCGATTTTTTACTTTCAATTTCTTGGGAAACTTTTCTTCGACCCTAAACTTTTTCCTCTTTTTTTTTACCACAACTTTAATACTTTCTTTGAAAGTACGAAAGTTATAAAGGGATTTTCATCTAACTAAATCTGCCAGTTTGCTTGCTGTTGAAATCATTAGACCTCCAGCTATAAAGGCAGACTTTCATTGTTATTTTCATTCTTATCAGCCTCATTATCGATTTGTTGTGTGAAAATTTAAATAAGATTAAAATGTTTATTTTTATTATTTGATTTAACCTTTTCACACTTCATTAGCTGTCATCAACATACTACTCCAGTAATTTTAAAGCTTAACTAAAGGCACGGCCACACGGGGCATGTAATATATGAAAAAGTACCAATTACTGCAAAAAAGGTACTTTAAATTAAAATCGTTATGAAAATCGTTATAAAATTTAATTTTAAAACGAGAAGTAAAAGAAAAATTTCCTTTGGTACTTTAGAAAAAATGTTATTGGCTGGCAATTTTGAAACTAATTATAAAGTACTTTTTCAAAGCGAACAATCTGCTGCTCGTATAAAAGATATTTTTAGTTATATTTTGTGTGCTTTTCAAACGAATAGTTAAAACATAGATTTGTATTCCTATTACAAAAGGTACTTTTTGACTACTTTTGAAAGTGTAATTTTTGGTACTTTTTGAGATAATATTTTGTCGTGCATTTTTAAAGAGAATAGTTAAAAATGTTTTAGTAATATTTCTTAAATAGTAGTTTTTTGGTACTTTTAAAAGAGTACTTTTTGGTACTTTCTGAAAAATAATTTTATCGTGAATTTTGTGGTAAAAAAAAAACGTTTGAAAAGTTTTTCAGGAAATTTTTTAAATAGTACTTTTTCATACTTGTACTTTTTGCTGCTTTCTGCAAAATAATTTTTCATAACGTATTTGAAACTAATAATAAAAAACATTCTTCACAACTTGTTGGATATTTTTTGAAAAGTATCGTAATTTGCTTTTTAGTTTATTTGTGACAAAAGATTCTTACAGCAGAAAAGCAATTTAGAAACTGAAACCTTAAACAACAATTTAAATAAATAATACCTGTGTAGAATTTTGGAACGAATTTCCGTCATTCCTTGTCAAGTTTGGTTTGGAGACAAACCGGTTTCGGCTATGTGCCATCTTCAGTGTCATTTCTCGTTCTCCGAAAGAAAAACGAAAAATGACACTGTAGTTGGCACATAGCCGAAACCGGTTTGTCTCCAAACTAAACTCCACAAGGGATGACGGAAATTCGTTCCAAAATTCTACACCAAAACACCCTGTCGGAATATCAAATCAAAAATCAAATAATACCTATATTAAGAAAGTTTTTGTGTAGTTCTCTGTAATCATTACGTTTATTTCTTACGCTAGAAAATTGCCAAGACCTGGAGAATGTATAAAATATAATAAATATATGTCAGCATACGAGGTTTTAATCAAAATATATTAAACAACATATTTTCAAACAAAACAAATAAAATAGTAATGCAGAAAGAAATGTTGCATGTAACTTAAATGCTCCGCCAGTTTTGTTTTTTTTTTTAATGTAAAAGAATTTTAATTTGAAACCTTTACTTTTTAGAGCTCGAATATAGAAGCAATAAATATCCTTATAAACACTTAACAATAAATCTTGAAATACAACAAAATTCCATTTTGGTTGAAGAGAAGAACCTTCTGCTTATGACACAAATGAAGCAGCAGTAAAATTTTCTTTTTATTTTTATTTCTTTGCAACATACAAAAATTACAAAAAATTTAATAATAATTTCCCAACCATTCATTAGCACATTCCAATTGTTAAGGACTTCTTTTTGCACCAATACAGACATAAGGGAATAATTTGGTATAATATGAGTATTGAGTAATTTCACAGATACGTATACAACTTTTTAGGAAGTAAAAAATTAAGGGCGGCTAAGGACTTGGAATTAATTTTATAACTATGAGTTGATTCATGAGGGTATTCATAAGTTTAATAAAACTTGGGGGAGCAGCACAAAGTTGTTATCAAAAAAGCAACAACAACAACAAAAATCAAACTTCTTGATACAAACCAAATTTAGGGGCAGGAGGGGATTCTTTAAACACAATCTATCCTCCTTTTATTAATCTGCTTATATAGAATATTTTTAATTGTGTTAATGGAAAAGTTAATTTCTTTTTACAAAACGATAAATCAATGTTGTAGTATATTTCTTTCATGTAATGATACCTGTACTATTGAAACACACAAGCATATTTGGTCTAATGGTCTAATGGTCTAATGCCGTCAAATGGTACAAATTTGTTAAAAGAAATTATTTGCTTGTCCAGCTTATTTCTCAGTAAATTTCAGTGCTGCGTAGTATGCAGTTTTTCTTTATTTTCTTCTCTTGGGTAAAACAAACCAGCGACGTGATCCTGTGTTTTGACGCGGCCAGAAAGCCTAATCTGACCTGTAGTATGTAGTCTCGTCTTGCTAAAAACGGGGCTATTCCACTTTATAGGGCAAATGAGTCCTAAAGTCGGCAAACATTGAAGCTAGCAATTGGTAGTAACCTATAGTACATTGTTTTAAAAGTCTTGTTGGGTGCTATTTTGGTTTAATTTGGTTTGATCAAAAATGGTTTTTTGTTTTAAATGTCATAATTTGCTAAAGTTCCTGTAAAGTCTTTTAATCGGAAATGTTACGTGGCGACAAGTTGCCTAGTTAAGTTTCTTATACGATATTTTTTACATGCAGTTTTACACCAGCATCTCTACATAACTCCATCCTAATTATTTCCTTTAAACTCTTACGTTAAGCAGAAAAAATCATCCTGTAGGGTGCTAAAATTTATTTTTATTAAAAAAATTTCAATTTTTTTTCAGCATTTAAATTTTCTTAAATCAATATAATTCAGGCAAATTGCCTTCATCGCCACAATTATTAATGACAAAGCGGAAATTAAAATATACACACACACTTTCAAAAACCCTTACATACACACATCAGCATTACGTTCTTATTACGTTATTATTTTAATGATTAATTATTTCGTAGTTACATGAACATAAAACAAATTTTTTCACTTATTTCCTTTTACTCTTTCCAAAAATTACGTGCAGATTACATCGTTAAGCTGGCAAAACTTTTAGGTAACTTTTTTTTTGTGCTGGTAAATTTACAAAAACTTTTAAGAATATTAAAAACGTCTTGGGAAGGGCAGCTGTAGTTAGTGTAGCTTTGTTGAACTTTTTTTTGCAAGGAAATTAATGATGCCTAGATATAATTAAAGGCGGTAATTAGGGTTGTTGAAGCAGCGAGGTTGTTGAAAAACGAGAAAAAAATTTTAAATCTTAAAGACCTTAAGAGGGGAAAAAAGATGAATAATAATCATTAGTAGAGTAACAGCTCTGGTTGAAATAGTTAGCTGGCGAAGTTTTGAGTTCCAAAGTACCAGTATTCCTGATGAAATGTGTTAAATCCCTACAAATTTATCTTGAATTCGATTAAAATTCTCCTACAAAATAAAGTTTGTTTTTTTAACTTTTATTTACAAAAAAATTTTACAGTTTGCACAAAATATTTTCATTGTCGTTTTCTAGTCAACCAGTTTCTATAAATTTAAGAATTTATTTTTATTGTTTTCTATTTAGCCATTTACATCAGCTTAAATTTATTGCTCGTTTAAACATAAAAATAACAATATTCTGGTTTGTTTGTTTGCTTCCCGACCTCCTTACCTCCCTCGCTTTTTTGCTTCACTATGACATCAAGTCATAAATAAGTATCAGTGTCGTTAGAAAAAAAGAACAACGATTCGGTATTCAGCCATTTTATTGTGCTTTTAAGCTTCTAAAACGGAAGTCTAGCCGCCATTTTGCATTCTTGTTTGTTAAGGAAGTTGTTTTTTTTTTAAATATCTTAATATGCTTTTTATTACATTTGTTAGCTGGCTTGGAATTTAGTTCGTTTCCTTTGCTGGGGAAATAGAATTTCTGTGGTCTTCAGCAAAATTCGGAAGTGTTTTTTTATGTGTAACTGTCGTAGTGGAGTTAATTAAAAGAACATTAACAGTACGCTAGGGAATGCAAGAGCAGTTATTTAAGTTGTTTTTTTTCAAGCTGCATAGACAGTAATTATATTGTCATCCTGATGTATAACCTGACTAAATTTAAAACTTCTACTACTTCTATTACCGGTTCTGCCTCCCTATCATTGGCGGCTTATATCTAAACCACAGGCACTACTTCTTCGAAGGAGCTTCAACAACAGTCAGTCCGACACTTGTAGTAACCGCTGCCACTAATACTATTGATACCATTGATTAAAGATCCTTCCTGGCCCAATTACAGACACCGATCAAACTTCGTAGACTGATCCCCCCATATCAGTACGATAGTAACACTTCAAGCTGGTCGGAACAGCAGTGAAGACACACCTCATAGGGGAGGCGATGGGCAATAAATGTTAACCAGTGATTGATTTAAAAAACAGAGCGTATAAAAGGCAGTTATTCACTAGGGGGTTTCAGCTGTTACTTTCATGCTGGAGATAAATATATTCCCTGTTCAATACCAAATTAAAAATATGGTTGAGGTAACCATAATCTAAGAAAAACATATTATTAACAAAAATAGACTGATCTTAGAATGATACAAAAGCAAACAAATTAATGTTACTGATGCCAGCCAGTAGCTGAGGTACAAATACAAGCGACATTGGTGAACCAACTATGTTGTCGGTTTTATAGCAGGCAAAAATCTTAGCTGTAACTAAGTGAAATATCAGAAGTTCTGATTTTTAACAGGGTACAGGTTCCTGTCTTTGCAAGGAGTCTGGCTAAATAAGTCGAGCGGAGAGAATTTAAAAATCTCTAATAGAAGAATCCCTAGTCCACGAAAGGAAAGCATACGAAAGGGATGCATGGCCAAGTGGGTCTCTAGTATACGAATTAAGATACAAACCTAGCCGAGCATATAGAGATCTATGTGGGTGGAACATTTTTTTCTATTACAGGGATAAAACAGGAAGTCTTGCAAAAAGCGTAGAGGTTAATGTCTGTAAAAACTCCGCTTTCAATTGGTCAATATAGGGAACTGGAAGAAATGAACAAGAATGCCTCGTTATGGGTGGACGGGTCAATCTTTAAAGGTACTTCCAACGCATTGTTCCGACCGTCCGCTGCCAGGCACAAATATATGACTTGCCGCAACTGACCGTACCGGAAGAAGTTCTGACATATACCTCCTCGTGGTGACGGCCGGTAACAGGTTCCTCGTTCTACAAAAAGTTTGGCTAAATATGTCGAGCGGGGAGAAGTTAATACAATCGTATAGAAAATCTCTAATAAACGTGAAAACGGGATATGCCAGGGATAAGGCGGCCAAGACGGTGCTTTGTCTTAAGTATTGTCTTAAGTATGTGTACTCTGGAACTTTAAAGAGAAGGACAAGAAAACCTCAGAAGGTGTAGCTGAGATGGCAGCGCACATAGTGGATCTAAGCCTTAGAAAAATGCTAGCAATTACAAGAGACTCTGTGATGAGTTAGACAGCGTGATATCACTACTCGTACAATCAAAAGTAAAGGCTAGTGTTGGTACGAGACTTAATGAAAGTGAGGTAGTCGAAAATTTCAAATCGGTTTCCTACAATCAATTCGAAGAAAGAACGGGGTCCAAAAGTAATCCATAAAATAACCGCTTTTATTCGACAACCGCCATATAATAATAATAAAAATTGTTGTAGAGAACATAATATGGTTTTCTAACCATGCCACAAACATATAAGAAAAATATAACTTTGGATATAAATAAATACTTGTATATTCTTCACTAAATATTTCTGGTTGTATTCATTAAAATATTTATAACTTAAAGAAGTTTTAGCAAACAAATTTAAAATATATTAAAAATAAACTTTTTTTTGAAAATACGAGCTGTAATCTTCAAAATATTTGTCCGGCTGCCATATTTTTTTTGCACAAATCAAATATGTTTTCATTTCACATTCTCAAATCTCTGTGGATTACAGTAGATTTTTTGTGGAATTTTGTATTACATTTTTTTTTTTATTAATAAACAGCAGCACTATGCTGCAGCTCATAAAAATGTTGTCGTTAAAAATTAATAAAAATAAAGTTATTATTTTATTACGGATGATATAAACAACAAAATAAATGGCATTTCAACAAGATTTTTTTACTACGCGAACACAAGTTAAGCGCTTTAGTTTGCGGGTATTTAGTCTCGTACAGGCTGTAGTAAACACTACCACTCGTCCTTGAGCTGATGAAATAGGCAGCATTACAGGTTACATTTTAATTCACTATTATATTAAATCATAAAAATCATGAGATTTACGTGGACTTATTTTAATTGGAGAAAGATCAAATTTAATATAAAGAAGATCAATCAGGAACTTGAGAGATTTTTAAATATTAAAGGGTTTCTTCTAGCTTCGTGTTTTCCTTCGATATTATTCTTATTCTGTGTAGATTTTAATGTGACAACATTAACAATACTACACACAAAGAAAAAAACATGTTTGTGGCATGATCACGACAACCATATTAGGTTTTCTACAGAAAGATATTGCAAAACGGTTATTCGACACCACTTTAAACATTATTTGAGTTGCGTTAAGCACGTTATTATTAATGTAGGGAGGATATACAAGCAGAACGCTTTTAAATCCCCTTCTTTCCGAATTTTTTATTTATGACTACTTTACTTTTACGATATCCATATTATATGTTCTACCCAGCAATACATATTTGTGGGATTTTCATTCATAAAAATCATGACATGCTCGAGTTTAGTAATACAATTTTCCACTACCATTAAATGTTCCTAAATAGACAGAATATGTATGTGAAACTCTTTTAGTGTTCAGATAAAGTATGAAGGTATTGACTATTTAGAAACCGATGGCTTTAGTCGGCTCTGTTTGTACCCTAGCCTGTTTTGCATTTCTAACGTTCTAAGAGAATAATAATATTAGAATTAATAACAATAATATAATATATTTACAATCATATATTTAAATACACTATGGTTTTCCTAACTCATGGTTTTCTCAACCATTCTTTAGCGTTTGTGCAGTTACAGCCAGCGGAGCCAGATATTTAATTAAAACCTTTGTAACCTCTACATAAGAAATGTCATTAACTTAGACAAGTTTAACATTCTTTTATGTGTCACACAAGGCTGAATAAGCGCTTGGCAAATTTAGGAGTCACGCTTATTTCGTCAAATATTTTCCTAGTCTGTGCAAACTTCTAACTTTGTCCATATCACGGCTTTAGATTAAATAACTGTATGTGTTCCTTTGGTTATTTCATTCTCTTTGAGAAAGTTTCTCTACATCTATATTGACAGCAATTCCTACATTAATCCCAGTTTTGATATTAATATTAATGCCCTAGAGGAAGTGCAATTGACACACAACTTGTTTTTTAGTTCTAACATTTTGGATGACCGGGATCTGTAATTTTTAATATCTTTTTATTTTATCTATTAGAGACTGTATAACCGGTCACTGAATAGACATATAGAATCTAGTCCAGTTTTAGGTACTTTAATACAGTTCTTACTTATGCATTAGATGACAGCAGGCTTCTGAGTACAATCTGTCAAAATTAAAATACACACGTTGGAAAGGTCTTTTATAAATCATGATCTTTGGTACTACTGTTGTACGATATATTCGCTATTATGCCTTTCTAAATTTTTATTTAAAATCTTTCTTTCTTCCTTCTCCTGCATTATCGGCTAAAGGGTTTCTACAGGGTATCCGCCGGTAAGGTATACTACTTTGTTTGTTTATAATTTTTGATTAAATGAAAGAGAATGGATCGTATATTGATAAATGTTTTATTTAATGTCTGCAATTATGTATGGAATACAATATCAGATAAATGTCCGCCTCTGTTAGCCTGACAAATGCGAGCCCTTTTGAACACATTTTTCACTACATTCTCACACATTTCGCGCGGTGTTTCATTAATTTCATCACGAATATTTTGTTTGAGTTGCTCCAGCGTTTCTGGTTTGTTTGCATAAACCTTGGTTTTTTGATATCCCCACAAAAATCAACATCACCATTCCTTGAAATAACTTGTTTTGGAATAAGGTCTCGCAGTAATTCCATTCTAATTCTAGCTGTATGCGATGTGGCACCGTCTTGTTGAAACCACATGTTAGTCAAGCCCAAAGCATGCAGTTTTGGCGTTAATAAGTTTTCAATCATATAACGATATCGCTCCCCATTGACAGTTTCCGTTATGCCGGTTTCAGTTTCAAAGAAGTAAGGTCCAATGATTTCTCCTGACCAAATGGCACACCAGACTGTCTCTTTTTATGGATGCAAAGGTGACTGATGAATAATTTGAGGGTTTTCCAGTGCCCAGAACCGACTATTCTGTTTATTCACATATCAATTCAAATGAAAATGTGCCTCGTCACTCATGATTTTTTCGTGAAAATCGGGGTTGTCATGGGCAAGCTGTAGCATCCTATTGGCATATGAACGGCGGCGTAAATGGTCTTCTGGAAGAAAGTCTTGTGCATCAACTGAATCTTAAATTGAAACAAATGCAAATCTTTGTGCAAAATTGTGGCCAAAAATGTTCTTTGAAGACCAGGCTCCTGAGCACGGTGTCGAATTGAGGTTGATGGATTGTTTTGAACACTTTCTTGAACAGCAGTAATGTTTTCATGCGATCTTGCAGTACGTTTTGGTCCATGCTTGGGCCTATCAGCTACAGTCCCTCTTTCTTCGAAATCATTCACTACACGATAAAGAGCGCGTCTTGTTGGCACGTTGTTTCTCCCAAAAATTTCACGTAACTTTCTCATCGTCACAGTAATCGAAGATTGATTTTGATAAAATGTTTTAACGATTAAAACACGTTGGTTTACCGAATATTTTTCCATAATAAATTTGCCACGTCTCTACTTCACAACCGCCAAATATGAACTGTCAAGACTAATGTTTACCAAAATGGCAGCAAAACAAAGTAGTGTACGTTCCCAGCGGACACCCTGTATATACGCAGAGAACCCCAAACCACATGAATAACATTGTTTTAAATATAAAATAAATATTTTTGCATCTATCTCTCTGGAAAAGAAATGTAAACCAAAATGAAAGGAAATAACTAAATTTTACTGAAGTAGTTTTAGTTGTAAAAATAAATGTAACAACGCAGGTGTATGTAGAAAAACTCTGAGTCCTTGTGTAACCGAACAGGGATTTCAAGGAAACGTAAATAATTTACCCTCCCCTGTGAATTTGAAGAAAACTGAAAATCTAGTTTACGATTAAGTGAATATGCACAAATACGAAGACGAATATTTTCATTACAAATGTAATAATGATAAACTAGCAATACAGGGTGCATCAGTATTTCGGTTTTATAATATTAATGGGATAGAGTTTTCATAATTATATTCGACAAAGGGGAATAATTAATAAAAATTTTTAATAAAATAAAATTTTTTTAATTCGTTTTATTAGAGACACATGATTATAAATTCGAAAAACTTTATATCAAATGATAATTGAGTACAGTTAAAACAACTTAGGTCATATTATGGTTTGATTGAAGAACATTTAACGAATTAAGACACTTTTGCGGCCTTATAGCACAAATTGTTTAATTGATATCCAAATATAGCGCTTGGAACAAGTTATGAAATAACAACGTATGTGCAGTACGTAAGTTTTAATTTCCCCATATTTACGGAAGGTAGCAGTTAAGTTTTTATAAAATAAAATATATTTGAAGCCATTTAAAAGGCAATTTTCTGGTTTAAAAACCCAACAGAATTCATGATAGCGATTGGCAAACCCATATCCTCTAGGTCTGGTCTTTAGTTGCAAAAAAATGTCACAAGCGTTCACTTTCAAGATATTTATTTTAGGAGTATCTAATGACAAATTTCCTTAAAAACACCCTATTTTCAGATTTTTGTTATTTGACAAACATTTTAAAAATATTAAAGAAAAATTATATATTTTACTTGGAAAAAGTTGACACAACAGTTCTTGGTAAATTCCGTAATGAGTAAAAAGAAGATGTTGTATTGAAAAAAGGAGAGTTGGTGCTCTATGCCGCAGTGTATGCGTCTTTGTGCCTACAGTTAACTTCAGGCATATCACATTCAATAAAGAAATGTTTATTACATTGTCACGCACAGAAGTCTACTGAGGGTTTGTGGAAAATTTATAAAAAATTTTAAACAACCTTCACGTGCAGCTAGTATTTGTATGCACAGCAACATGCAGCTAGCGTATGCGGGTTACCCTCTGGGTTGGCTCAAACAATTTATTAAGAAAATATTAAATGCGATATTTATGTGGGATATTTTATATGTTGATGTTTATAAGCTGTAAATTTGCTACCATTTGAATATTTATGTTATTTTCTTTTATTACATTTTTTATTTATTTTTTATTATTATTATTTTTTTTTTTTTGAGTTTACAAAACAAATATTAGAATTCCAAGCATCAGCATACGAATTTAATTGTGTGTGAATTTTTATACTGATGTTTGTTTAAGCGTATTATTTTAATTTATGTTTGGTGGAATTGTTAAAAATAATATTTTAATATTTAAATCAGAGCACTTAATTCGTTGTCATATACTATTTACATATGTTAAAATTCAAGTCTCTTGTTTAGTTTTTAGGCAATTTTTTTAATAGTAAATCATCTACTAACCAGTTTATTGAATTAAAACCCTAAAAACCAACATATCTTTGTACGGAATTCGAAAAATTTTAGAAATGTACTTATGTATATCTGGTGGTTTCTTAAATAGAGCTTGCCAGTGGGCAGGTCGCATTTAATCACGGATCTTTATCTGATTTTATTTAATAAAATGAATCAAGTTCTCTTTCTTCTCTGTGCTGCATTAACTTGTGGATTATAAATATATTTTAACCTGTTTTTTAACATTCATATATAAACCTTACTATAGTCAATAATCTTTGCATATACAGTAGACCCACGATATTTTGAAACTCGTTTTAAATATGTAGGAGGCATATCGAAGCAGACCGCTAACTTTTTGGATGACTTTTCGAGCCCAACCTTTCATCGAACTGATTTCAGACAACCGTCTTGTAATTGGCGATTACCTTATTCTCAATCAAGTCTCGTGCTACCATTAGCCCTTACTATTGACTATATTGATTTTAGACTACCGACTGGTGACTGCCGACCTACTTCCTTACACTTAACAAGTGTCTGTCCGTGGTCCTAAGTCGTATGCTAGCAAGTGCTGGACATTCACACACAATGTGTGCTACCGTCACCCTCTGTGTCAGGAGTAAATATAGGAGCTGTACCGTACATCACTTGCGAGTTTTTAGTGTCCGACACTTCAGAATTCCTCCATTGGCTATTAAACACCGAAGTTCCGAAGTTCCTACATAGATTAAGCTCTCCACCTTGTTTGTCCATTTCTGTCAAATTCTCACGGTCAAATGCCTTAGAAGTACCTACAAAGATTGACCCGTCCACCCCTCGCGAGGCATTCTTGTCCATCATTTCCGCATTCCTCCTTTGGCCAATTAAAGCCCTAGTTTCTGCGTAGATACACCTTTCAGCCTCTTGCGAGTTATCATAAGTGAAACCTGTGATGGAGAATATAATATCCCTCCACCCGCACAGAGCTCCATACGGGACGGATTAATCTGTATTAAAACTGGAGACTGTCTGGTACCCAGACTTCGCATACTTGAGATCAAGCACCTTCTTGGCCTCACATTCCTGTTACCGGCCGCCACCACGTGGACGTATAAGTCAAAACATCTGACAGTGTACTCAGTTACGGCAGCTGACGACTTTGAATTCCGTAATTTTAATCGCTTTATAATTTAAATTATTTCCCAGGTCCTTTAAAAAACATTCGTTAAATTAAAGAAAATAAATCGTTCTTTGATTTAATGTTCCGAGAGGGTGATTTTGATCTAGATTCTTGGAAGGAATTTCCGCCATCCCTTGTCAAGTTTGGTGTCGGCTATGTGCCATCTTCAGTGTAATGATTTGTTCTTACAACCAATACATGTAATAATTCGAAATATTTAATTTACTCTCTTTTATTAACAAAATATTACGTTATACACATATAATTTGAACTGATATTATTAGTTTTTATGCAAAGCTTTTGGCATATGCCACACTATCGCAATTAAATAAACAAATGCTTTGTCTTTCGTGTTGATTTTTCTCTTTGAAATAAATGTGAACTCTTGGTAATTTTATTTCTGAATTATTTGAAAATGTTGTCTGGTCCCTTGAGTTAAATATACCGAGAGTAGGCTGTAGTGGTTTCTATCTTAGGTACGTATAATTAATATTTAATTAATATTACTATTAAATATTATTCATACGCCCACTATTTTTATATGGGTTGTGTATAATAACACTTATGTTTTTCAATTAAAATCACACTTCTCCTGCACTTCTGCCGTTTTATTTAAGAAATCCGTGGTGGCTTAAAATGTTCAACAATTAATTTTAAAACGTCGTACTTGAAAGAGTTAAGTACATTATTTAAGCTATAATTACAGCTTTGTTTATTGATAAATAAAAATATGTTTTATAGTCGAGATGTGTGATCTCAATAAAAAACATTTTCCAGCACTCACTGTTCATTTGATTTCTTTTTATAAATATTATTTTTCAATTTGCAGCAATTTCTTTTAAAATGTCCCTAATACTTTTCATTTTAATTATGTTAAAATATTCCTGTTTCTTTATTCAATTCAATTATTCAAAAATCGATTTCTAGCCACAAAATGAAACGAAATTTTTTTCCATTGATATTATTTTAAAAACAAAAAAGTATTAAAATTCTGTAAGCGAGAAATTGTCAGTACAAAAGTAATCCTTGTTGAAAGCTTTGTTTTTGTTTTTCTCAAATAATTACTTAAAATGTTGCAATGGCAACAGTTTTTTTTTTTCAATTAACAAATTCAAAGACATTTCAAAAACTCATTTTGATAAACAGAACGTCAAAGAAAAACCGCAGAAAATAGTTTTAAAACAAAACAAACGATTTTATAGCACCTTTTTAATTTGCTAAACAAGTTTTCGTCTTTTAGTGCTATATTGCATTTGCAAATGTGTGTGTGTGAGAGAGCGAGAGGGAGAGAAATCAAATGTAACCAATTAACTTATATCACCTACTCTAGAAAAGAAAGAGGCATCATGAACGGACAAAACATACATTCACCCACAAACAAAATTGTTTACAATTGTAATTTTTAAATTTATACAAATTTACATTTAAAAAAATATATCTTCAGTAAAATTGACTATAGAAATAAGTTCCTAGCAGTAGAAACAAAATAATTTTAATTCAAGTCAGGTTTATCCTTCTCTTTACTATTAAAATGGTGAGAAAAGAAGGCGAAGTTTGAGAAATTGTTGTTCGCTTAAAACGCCACCGACTTAATTTTGATGGAAATATATTAGGCCAGCCAAAGGAAATGTGTGATTTATTTTGCTCTACGAAATTCCGCTGCTCTATTTCTAACACTGAATATTTATGTAATGATCATGACATGCCTTTGAACATAAAAAAACATCTACGCCAAGCAGTTACCACAGCTGCTTCAAATAAAATAAAAAATATGCCGTCTTACAACAACAAAATCAAAATCATCATACAAAAGGTCACCATTTTCCATTCTTCAGGCAGAAAAAGCTAAAATACTTTATAATTAAGAGACACAGTCATGTACAAATATGTTTTCTCTCTGAAGCATTTTCTCTCATACCTCAGTGTCAGGTATATTTCCTAATTTATAATTTCTTTTCTAGTTCCAGTGACTGCTAAAAAAGTGTTTACTAACTTCCAATATTTACCACCGCTCTGAAAAACATATATTTATGAAAAAAATATTAGGCACATTAAATTTGTGCAGATCATTATGGATCTCAGTGTAGATAACTAAGCGAATTTGCTGATTTATTTCAGTACTAAAATAGATCAAATCATATTCCCGCCTATTCAGTTCTGTGCTAGAAATACTTAAGAATAATGTCATCTATCATGACATAAACACGCTCAAGCATGCCTGACAATACTCCAATATTTTCGCAACAAGTAAAGCATATGTTACGGCAGGAATTACAACAGTCATATACAAATAATTATTCAGATAAAAAAATTGTCATGTGAGGAACTGACTATAGAAATATTTCAACTAAAAACAATATGAAAGATTGGCTTGAGTATTTTCTAAATATCAGACTGTAAATAACATTAATTTAAATTAATATTGAGCAGCTTGAATACAGTAAAAATGCTTCAAATTGTTAAGGCGAAAATTTATGATTTAAAAATATTTAAAATTTATCAAAATATTATTTAAATCATCAATCACTTAAGTTTGCCATAACTTTCAAGAATAGGATGAAGTAAACAGAGCAGGAGAAGAAGTATAAATAACCACTAAAATTACTAAGTGCTAGCAATCAGAAAACATGCTGGCGGACAATTTAAACCAAATTTTTAACTGAGATGTGTTCGCACTAAAAGAGCAAAAACAAAACGAAGTCTGCAGGATTTTTTTTTAATATTAAAGACATTTCTCAACAATGAAATAAAAATTTTTCACTTGCCAAGTGGTTTTTCATCAAAACTACGAGGCTTGTTATCGAAATTTTCTCGCTTCGTGATTTTTCGTTCCTTAAGAAATATGTTTAGGCCTTATGCTCATTATTTCCCACCATTTTGCGCATAGGAAATCTTGTAGGCGTTACATTTACGGTATAAGGTGTGTTCGCTTTCTTAATAGAAAACACCACGGGGGATATTTTTGTGAAACATTTTAACTCTCTAACATTTCGTGATATGATTTTTCTCCCTTTCTTTAAGAGGGACAAAAACTGCTCTTAAATAGCATTAGAGTAGCGTCCATTCTATATTCGAGCAGTAGGAGAACTTAGTGGTTTAATACGTCGTTTTGCATAAACCTTTTTAAATTTGGGACAACAACAGACGATAAAATGTTTAGTTTAAGCTGTTCATTTTAAGTCTTCACATGCTTGAACCTGGCGTTAATGTTAGTGATTTTAGTAAGGCCAGTACCATCAGACATAGACACGAAAACTAATTTCTTTCGCCAGATGGAATCCTATGGATGCCGCTACGAGCCATATAATGGACTCCACCAAAAGAGACTATGTGCGTGCGAGCTTTAAGGCATTTTTGCAACGACATGTCGTGACTCTGACTGGAGTTGTTTTGGTTACGAACTAGTTCGGTCAAATGATAAATTTTATCAGAATGGTGGTAACAGCTTTACAATAATTATAAAAACAACCAACAACTACGACATTGATTGGATATTTCACGTCTAAAATGCGTGACACAATACGATGCTGCGGCGGACATTTAAATGATATCCTATTCCACTTAAAATTGGCACACGAAAACAGTTTTGTTTAATTCCTCATACATGATTGCCTCAATTTCCACATCTATCTTCATTCGCTGCAAATTCTTTATGTATCCTTATTTAAAAAATATCAAATTCCTTTTTACACGCCAGACCATTAACATCTTTGATCTCTTTCTGTTCATGAGGCCAAAGGGATCTTTAAGAGAACAAATCACAGCCAAGGCCTTTTATAATTTCCAAGGGATAAAGCGCTTATATTACTTTCATACATTGATGGGAGCACTCTTGCTAACAACACAAAGTTTTTGCTTACAAAAGTTAAGACTCTTGTCTTGAACACACCGCGTATGTTTAAACAATTGTGTTTCTATTGCCAACAACAGTTTCCCTCGTAGCTTCTTATTGCTCAACAAAGCCCATTTGCATAAATTAAATAAACAAGCCGTTTTATAATTACAAACCACTTAAGTCTGAGTAGCAAAATAACAAATATCATTATACGAATAACAATAATGTCCCAATTTTAAATTGTACACCTTCAATGTGATACTGAAAAGGTGATAGGTTTTATGTCTGTTTCGTGTTCCATGAATAAGACCTAATAGTCAGTAAACATAATGCGGCAGTAAAAAGGATGGACAGACAAACTTCTCTATCAATAGTAACGACAATCTTGTTACCGAAATATGCTCGTAAGACATGACAATGCCAGAACTTTTGTGTGAGAAATGTTGCGGAGACAAGCAGTTTTATTATGAAGTGTTCTGGATTGGAAATAAAAAACAAAATTAACTTATTTACTTTAAGGGCAGCTGTTAAGTTTTGCAATACCATGGACTAAAACACAGTGAAAAGATGCGAATAAAAAAAGTTCAAATAGATAAAGGATTTGACAAGTAATATTGAAAGTGAAAATTAGTTTGTAATGTTTCTTAAAAGAGGGCTGTAGCTGTTATGAACTATTTTAGCCACCGGGGAATTCGATGGTTTTAAGGGAGTCTGTCCTATGGCTAAACAAATGTAGAATCCCCTTAAGATTTTTGGTAGTCGAAGGCGGAGAATTCGAAGTGAATAGAAAAATCTTTAGCAAAATGTTCAATGAAGAACAAATGCCCTAGAAGCCCAACGCCAAATTCTAGTCGGCAGTCTCTCCAAAGTTTCGGCGGTGGAACCACAGCAATTATATTCGTTGGTCAGCTACATTCTCTCTACTCATCTTCCCTAAGCTATCTAGTCTTCTTGACTTTCCACCTATCGACTTTCTCTTTTCTTCTCTTCTATTTTTCTTAAGCGCTCACAGAAATTTATAGTGACCAATCTAATGTACCTTGCAAGGAACCAGTATAATGTTGTCAAAATTGTGACTGCACTGGTAGTGCTTCCTTAAGCAAAGCAATTATGCGTCTCATAAACTAATAGCGAATTTTGTTTTTTAATTTTATTAAGAGGTGAGTTTTTGTATATAAAATAGTCTTTACGGGCATCTTGCTGGCAGCCCAAGTCAGCTCTTCAGGCCACCTTGACCCAACTTTAAAATAAAATCCTAAACGTTTTATTTTCGAAACTATTCAAATCAAATGAGAAAGCTTATAGAACCCTAAAACAACAATATGAAAGTTTTAACAAAAAGCTACCACAGCAAACAATGTTTTATTTTATTCTTCTTACGTGCCTGATTACGTTTGGTTGGTTAATTGCCAGCTCTAAATGTAGCTGTAAACAGTGAAAAAATAGCAAATGCTTGCACAAACTATTGCATATTTTATGCTTTTTATTTCATCTATGCGCATTTTCGCTGGCTACTTGAGTCAGCTGATGGTCGTCGGCTGCCAGGCACAAATATATGGCTTGCCGTAACTGAGTGCACTGTCAGAAATTCTGACTTATACCTGTTAGTGGTGGCGGTTGGTAATAGGTTCATGTCCCTGCTAGTAGTTTGCAGACGCATATTTAGTGTAAATGTTATCTGATGTGATCTAAGCCTTAGACAAATCTTAGCAATTGCAAGAGACTTCTTGATAATAAAGAAGGTCTATAGTTACCAGTCGACAGCGTGAAATCACAATACTGTTAACACGAGACTCATGGACATTAAGGTAATTGCAAATTACAAATCGATCTCCTGAAATCCATTCGAAGACAGAAGGGAGTCGAAAATGACACACAATATAAGCGATCTGCTTCGTTATCCCCCGTATATAAATGTATAAGTCAGTTGAACTGGAAATCTTATCGTCCAGCTCAGCTCCAACACCCAGGCTGTCTGCTCATGGCTTAAACGGCATGTTATCGACCTGAATTGAAAAATATACAGAACAAATTCTTTTGACTGATAACGTTCGGTAAACATTTCGTAGACAAGTTCGTAGACATTTATTAAAAATCCCCCCCTAATGCACTGGACATGGCTTCTTCTCATTATTGCTTGTTCACTTTTCCGTTAATATAGAAATCGCGCTTTTAGCATCTCTAACGGCAAAATCTTTTCTCAGGCCCTCTGATTTGGATATTACATACCAGGTGGTATGCAGTACTAACCAGCGATAGACTAAACTTTGTAAATTTTCTTGGGCCTTTCATTTGAAATCGAATAAATTTTTTAGAAATCAATTTTTTTGAAATGCTAAATGGCCTCTGTCACAAATCGGTTGGATGCCTGGGCACTATAGCAATTTGAAGACGTCCCTGCTAAACAAGAGCATGCCTTAACGCTTCTAGTTTTATATTGCATTTTCTATTAGACACGAAGTAAAAGCATTGTAAGCAATCTCTTCACTCATTGATTTATGTGTGAAAAATAACAGCCTTCTTTACTTGTTAATATGGGGTAAACTCGTTAATACTCGGCAGAGGGTAAAGGTGTTTATTATATTAAGAACACCTGTGTAGAGATATCCCCCTTATTTCTTATTTAAAAGCCGCTTTGTGTTTTTTTTTATTAACACATTTACTGATTAACCTAACAACAACAACAAACACACAAGCATGTAGACAGGTGTTGGCTTATCCACAGAAGCTTCATATATTGCAAAGTTTAAACATAAAAGCAAAGCCACAAAGCCAAAATAATTTCGCTTTAATGCGCGTTATTTTCAAAGCGCGCAAACTTTGAATGCTGAAAGTTCCCCTCGCAAGCTAAAGAGTCTTGTTAGACAAACAGATTCTTCCATTCCCTTCTTTGTATCAACATTGAAACAAGTAGAAAACAAAACTTAAATAAAATATTGCGTAATCATTTTGCCATTTAACGTTAGTATTTGTTGTTTAACTCTCTGTAAGCAGTGTTTGCAATTAATGTTCTTGTTTTTTACGGTGTTTGGAGTTTTTTTCTTTATGTTTCGACAAACATCATTACAATTAAGCATGAACTGGCATGTTGGATTTTTAACTTTATATTTCTTTTTTGCTTCAACTTAATACAAACTTAATCTAGAAACATTAGAAGTAATTTATGTTTGTGTCTGACACTTCCTTTTTGTTTATATTACTCAACATAAAAGCTGTGATCATGACATGACATGATTTTCAAGTTCCCTAAAATGTGAATTTATTGTCATAAACATGCGATCATTGGTATATAAAAGTTATTGGAAAGTAAGTGTTGTTTTAAATTAATTTTTGTAAAGATATGAAAACACAACAGAGGGCAGAAATATGGCACATATCAGAAGCAGACTTAATTTGTTATACAACTCTAGAGGCTTTAGTTCGACATGCAAACACACGGCTTGCATAAAGTGATTTGTCAATAAAGTTACATTTCGTTTAAAGCCTCTATATTTTCTAGAGGATTTATTTTCTTCTGTCTATTAATATTAATAAAAAAAATACTGAAAATAATTTTGGGGCTACATGAAAAACAAAACCACCATCAATCAATTGGTTGATTGTATAATTTCTGACTAGCAGCCAGCTGAAATTCGACCAATTTCATACTTTCTTTTAATCTCTCTAGGTTTTAAAGTAAAGAATATATTTAAATGTCTTGTGTCTTACTTTTTAGTGCCTTCATAAGCATTTCATAATGCTAAAGGCCTTTTCACGCTATTACATTGAGAAGAACGACTTGGTCATCTGCACTGAAGACGGCCATACACGGAGCCAGCTGGAGAATTTTAATTTACTGTGCCTGACTTTACGATATGTTTGTTTAAAATTTCAACACAATTATTATTTTAATTATCTGATAACTGGCCTTACAGTCGGCTTAAAATGTTTATTAATTGTCCCTATAATTAAAAAAGCAGTAGCTGCAGCAAAATGTTTCAATATAGATATCGTATCCTTACTTCTTTATGGATAATTTCTCTAAACAAATTTCAATTTAATATGTAATTTCTTTAAATGATGGTGATAAATTGCTCACACACAAAAAAGCTGTGAAGAGGAGAACAACTTAAAAGAAGATAACAGCAAAGCTACTTATGCCAGTGGACAGTAATGTGCTTGTGAAACAACAGTAACTAACCAACCATAAGGCCAGACATAAGAAACAACCAAAAAAACAACTTGTCTATTATAAATCAAACTTAAGCCTTCTGGTAAAATTTCGAATTCCTCTTGGAAGTTGTATGTGCAAATAACCAGTCAACCAGGGATGGACATGGTAAAGCAACCGTTGAGGTGGTGGTAAAAACGTGTTATATTTTTTATGTAAACCATTAAATTGTTATCAAAGCAAAACACACTGATGTTTCAATTGAAATATTTACTTTGCAAGTATTTCAGATCAGGGTTGGGATTAATGCTGAACTTACTTCTAAAACCGGCTTAAGACTGAAGTAACACTGAAAAATAAGTACGTAATAAAGGAAATATAAATTCGAACCACACAATATATTCCTAAAGGGCTGGTGGTATTGCCAAGATAATGCAGAGCTGGGTATGTGCTCAGCTGAGGGTTTTCAAGTTGAAAATGAAAAGGGGCAAAGAGTATGAAGGGGCTCAAAGAGCCCCTCAACAGGAAGGCCAGCAAGGTACTCGGGTATAATAGGGCTACTTTAAGCTAGATTACTGCGTTAGTGACAGGACATGGAAACTTCAAGTACCATCTGGCTAAGTTGAAAGTCGTAGCAGATGATATTTGCAGACTATGCCTGGAAGAGGCTGAGACGGTAGCGCACATTGTGTGTGAATGTCCAGCACTGGCTAGCATAAGGCTTAAGACCACGGGCAGACATTTGATGTGAATTCCATGGGGGAACTAAGCCTTAGAGTGTCGACAGTTACCAGTCGATAGTCTGAAATCACTTTAGTCAAGAGTAAAGGCTAGGGCTAGCACGAGACTCAATTGAAAGTAAGGTGGTTGGGATTACGGATCGTTTCCCTGAAATCAGTTTGAGGAGCGAAATGGGGGTCGAAAAGGGACCCAAAAAGTAAGTGGTCTGCTTCGATATCCCCCCATACATTAATAATAATAAAAATCAAGCAATAAATAAACTCTTGATTTGCTATATGATGACTGTTGATGATGCCAAGTAGGCTAAAATAAAAATGTGCTGAAAACTTTGTTAGAAACTTGAGTTTGATTAACTGCTTTGATTATCAACGAGAGATTGTTGTAACTCTGTAGAAAACAAGCTCAAAGGTGAAGTCTTAAGCTATTTCACCCTCCTTCTAGTGTATAAAATTAACTTTCAAAAACCAGTCTTACACATACTTCTTTTGTTTCAAAATATGCGAATTTCCACAATAGTGAAATTTATAGAGCAGTGAAACATAAAGAGATTTAACTCAGCTTCCGGGCTTCTCACTCATACTTTCTTTGTTGTTTTCAAAAATTCTTTAGCAGTGCACTCATTTGCTTTTCTGTTTTTAGAGTTCTCTTCTTTCAGAAGCTTTTTTATTTTGCGTTTCCTATCTTCTCCTATATTCCCTCTGCACGTGTCACTTTCACTTTTTTTTATTATTAAATCCTCAATTTCACTAATTTATGTAAATGACTTCATGCCTCAAAAGTGTTATCATGTCAAAGAGAAGACATGTTTGTTTTTTTGTTTTTTTATTTATTCATACATGTGTAAAGAATTGACGGGAAAGGTTAATATACCTCCTCGTACAACAAAGTAATTTATATGTTCACATGTGCAAACAGGGAGTGGTGGTAGAGTAAAATCACATATTCCATAAAAGCCTGCTCGCAGTCCAAAAGTGTTAAAATATTGCCTAATATAATTTCCTTTTTTTGTTGCTGCGTTTTTAGTCGGTTTTTTAAATTTAAAAAAAATATTTAAGGTGTTACTCAAAAAGAAATCAGGATTATTATGGAAGCGGCGTTGTTGTTTTATTTCATATACATATATATGTTTTCTCAATTTGTTGTGCCAGCCATCTTATTATAAGTCTTAAAAGACTTTTGAGCATATTTAAGTAGTATTTGCTTTTCTTTTGTATCACTTGCTGTCAAAACAATGTACAAAATTTACTTCTACTTTACTTTTCTCATCAACCCCTCAAAGTATACTTTACTTTTTTTATTTGTCATCATGCCGTCCTTTGCAAATAACACTGTACAACTAAATTCAATTTTTTTCTCAAATATTAAGATTCTGACAAGGATTTCAGGCAGAGCGAACCAAAACTTACTTTCATAGTTTTACAAAAAAATATAAGTCAAATAATAGTTTTAATTTGGAAAAGGCTTATCATATACATTTCTTTTGTATGGTGATTTAAAGTGACGATTACTGTAAAAGAATGAGGTTGCCGGCAAATTACTTTGATAGAACTTGCCAGTGTGAAGAGGAAGAGGAGACGTTATATCATCTCCTGTGTCTCTAACCTAACTTACAGGACCTACGCCGGACTCATCTCAGGGGAGCTCCTTCGTTAACCTCTTCGAAATATCGGACTAAGTCGGACTAAGTGAAATTGATTCCATCATACGGAGCAGCAACTGGTTTGGGGTTGGATACACACCGACATAGAAATAGTGACCTCTCCTTATTCTTTGCTCTTCAACTCTCTTACTATTTATCTTCAGGCATCACAATGACATGGGCTTTGAGTACCCACTGGGGCCTGTGTTATAGGTGGCATGTCAACTTAACCTAACCTAAGGTGCAATTTTGCGTAACACATATTTTCCATACAAACTATCCTCATCAAATCCGTATTTGTCACAATATTTTAGCACTAACTGTGAATAAGTACAAAATTAACCCTTAAACGTATTTTAAGTTGTGACTTATTTCCGGCGTTCAAGCTGAATTTTGAGATTTGGAGGCTCTTAAGACTTATAGTAGAATTTTATGGCGAATATTTTGGTGGAAAATTCCAGCGCGCTATATTGATTTTGAAGAGGATTTTTTTACCATTATTCAACTAAAGGCCAAAGATACAGATATAGAGTAAGAGGGTTAAAATGTTTTAAGAAAATTTTCTTTGTGGTGTTTTACATAAAAGTTTCTAAAAATATCTTATAGCTGAAATGTAAGGCTTAAAAGATTTCCTTTGACGATTCATTATAACTGCACTTAAAGCTAGACTTAAGCCTTCAAAACATCGATACGCTTGTTTCTGGTTTTTGTCCGCTCCACGCGGAATGCGTTGTCAGTACCTTGTTTTTTTTTTCTTGTGTTATCCAGTGTCATCAGCCTGCATTTTTCTTATTTAATATTTCACTCGTAATTCTTGCATATTAATAACTTTGTTTTAATAATCCTTTGGTTTTCTAATTTTGTCATAATAAATCCCTGTATGACAAGCCCAGGGTAAAAAATTTTCTTGATATACTAAAATATTAATGATGGAAATTATCAAATGCCTTAGCTCTGCGCAATAATAAATGTTGATGTAATATTTGTCAACAAGTGTAGTTTGAAGCTATTCCAAGAATTAACTTATGTCAAGGTCTTATGCTGCGTCTAATAAGTAAAATTTAACTAAAAATACCAGAAGTTTCCTCGAAGTCGTTAATACTAAGAATAATGAAAATTGAGTTAAGTTTTTATTTAGTCAAGTTCGGTATCAAAAGGAATTTTATATTAAATTTAAAAATACGAAAATATTTTGTTATTTTGTTGTGAGTCTTGCAAAACAGCCAACAATTAAAAAACGTCTATTAGATTTCATATAAAAGCTACGATGTTTTTGCATCTTCCCTTTTATAAGACCATTCGCACCAAACACGGAATATCACCAATATTTGTTTTTGCACATTGGCTGTCGTATGCGACTGATATACTCTGAATTGAATGGATTAAGCAGACTCCATTTTTCTAATAGGTCAAGACACTCGTAAGACCGAAAAGGATTTATTCGTTTTACAATGATTGTTACGAGACTTTCAAAGTGAGCTTCTACAACTTTATATACCACAGCCTTGTCGTCGACTCCGATGGGCCACTAACGAAGCTGACTGCCTGCCTTATATCAGGGTACCTTTATCACTCACTTATAATTAGAGTTAGTGGCTTGCAAACACATCCATTGCAACGCTGCGATAAAGCTCCAGCATATAATAAACGAGAATTGATTCAAAATACTTTAAGTGCTGACTCAGAGGTTGAAGACTATAGTGCTATCACCTGGCCTGCAGAATGGCATCGCCAGAGTCTGAAATATACTTTTAAACTTTTACAAGACCAAGTTCTTATTGCTTAACTGCGGCTTGCCTTATGACAATCGTAACAGATTAGAGAAGAACAACTGCATATGAAGACTTAAAATTTAAGCTGTTGAATTTTTTTTTGCTAAAACAGCAAAAATTAAAATATCAAACAAAACTCCAATAATTGATAAAAGTTTTGCGTAAACATTTTAGAGGTGGCGATGGCGTTCATAAACTGGCTGCGGCTTAGCTTATTGCATGCGGCAAAGTTACTTTATGCAACTCTGCAATAAATCTGCTAAACGCCTAAAAAAGACACTCACGCTTTATGGCATAAAATCATAACAAGTGTGCAAAAATTGCAGATATGCAACGAAGAGTGATTTCCGCTATTTTATTTGAATTCAACAACTCTCTTGTAATTTTTTTTTTTAATTCTAAAATTTGTGCGCGGTTTTTTAAACCAACCAAAATTGATTGGCTTTAGTAATAGCAAAGTACAGCATCCAAAAATAATTTATTTTAATCACTTAAACATACAATGAAAATTAAAAAAGAGAAACAATATAACCAAACCTTCTTTTATTGTTTGCCTAAATAATAAAGCATCATTCTGCTGTGGCATTTTCAATTAGTGGTCACCGGTTTAATTATAAATTTTTTAACAGTCTGTCCATTATTTCTAAATGTTAAAATTAGAAATTATAATGGAAATTTAATTTTTTTTATAAACAAATGAGTTTTTCCTAGAAATGAAATGTTAAACGTAAATTAATTTCGATTTAAATGGTTGAAGGTATAAAATATTTATATATTGCTTAATGCTACAACAGCATTATCGTATTAGTGTGAATTAGAAATGGATAGATCTGCAATATATTTACGGAATGAATATTAAACTTTTTCAAGTTGTTTAATTTCAGTTTGAAAGAATTTTGTTTTTAAGACTCATTAAAATTATAATTGTAGAACAAATTAAGACAAATTAGCACAACAGAACAATATTATAATTTTTAATAACCAAAGTGAATAAAATGGGAGCCCGGAGTATAAACATAAAGTTAAAAATATGATAGGGAATTTTTAAATTAATCTAAATATTGACTTTATTGAAGAGTATAAAGAAATTAAAAAAAAACACCGAAATTAATTATTATCAGCATAGTTTCTTTCCATGGTCTACTTAATTTTTTTTAATGAATTTTTTCAGAAGATATATGCCAGTTCCAACTACTTTGTAACCTTGTGCTGCCCTGAAACAAAGAGCAACACTTCTAAAGTTTCCAAATAATTTCATCAGGAGTAATATAAAGAACCCATCGCCATGATATTGTGCATAGCCATTAGCAAGAGATTAATCGTTGCTTACCTTTACGTATATATACCAACCCTTTAGTAACAATTGCTCAAATACGCTTTCATAAAACCCATCAAAAATCTCCAGATGACTTTCCTTAAGCAAAGCGTTTCGAGAGGTTTCGGTCATAGAAAATTACAATAAGAATAATATATGCCTGATAACACTGTTCAGCAAGGATATCCTTCTGTAAATAAAAATGGGATGAGTTTGAAGCGCTGATTTAAAATCTGTTTTCAGCATTTTTCGATCACCTACAGGTTTTTCTAATCAGCGTGAGTGGCCCTTAATAGGGCGGTTAATTTAGTTTAACATGGGCACAGAACAAAAAATGCAGTCAAATATTAAAATCCAGAAACTTATGGTGAAACAAATTTCCGCTCGTTAAGAATTCACAAAAAAATTTGAAACCGCAAATATTGTCAATTGAAATTTAAACTAAAACAAATTAAGTAATTTAAATTATAAACAAATATTTCCAAGTATTACAAACTGAATCTTTGACTCAGCACCTTTAGTGTTTGAAGACATGTCCGACTTCACCAACCCAACTCAATTGTAAAAGAAAATCCAAGTCAATATACGGGTTAGTACGAAAGGCATAAATATTTTTTTATAATGGCCGCGTAAGTGAAGTCTTATAAAAATATTGTTTTATGTTTTATGTCAGTGTTGCTTTTTAGTTGTTATTTTATTTTAAATATATATAATTTTTCTTATTTAAATTTTTTTCATGGCAGCAAGCTTATGTGGAATGCTAATCATGGTATTGAGTTAACTTTGTTACTTTAAGTGCAACTGCAAATATTTTACTATGCATTTTTGGGAAAATAGCTCCGACAAGAGCATGTTTGTGCTTTCAAAACATGTTATTTACAGTGTAACTTCAATGTAAGCAAACCTAGATAAACGTAACTTCAAAATTTCTAACATTGGTGTCTCTCTAAATTTACAAGCAGTGAATTCAAACTACTGACGTAAGTGGCATCGTTTTAGTTTACCGTTACTCAATAGTGTGCAGAAGTAAAAACAAGTGCTTTTCAATTAGAGTCTCTAAATATCCCGAAATGTTAAGAAAAACTTTGTACAAGTGTTTTTTTTTTCAACAAGCTAACAGAAATGTGGCAGTATCTGCGGAAATTTTGAAACTACCAGCCACCTAGAGCAATTAATATAGTCAACTACTGGCTTGCATATAGCTTGGAATTGATGTTAAGTTCATTTGTAGACAGTTTTTAAGAGAAAAAAGGCACGGATTTTTTTACTCATTTAACGCAACAATGTGAGTTTTCGCAACAACCTAAATTTCTATTGGTTTCATTAGCCGAGGTTACACTGTACTTGCTTTTGTTTGCTACTGCGTATGCGTAATATTGAATTAATTTCATACAATCATGCAACTCATACGCCCAACTGGTGCATGTATTTTTTCTATGAAAGTAATTAAACAATTTAAGCACTTGCCAATGCTGAATCAAACAAAGCACTGATTGTGCTATGTAAATAAAATAAACTTGTTAAAAAAACTATTATATAAATTTGAAGCATATTTTCAGGATATAAAAATTACTTAAAAAATTTTGTTGACTTTATAATTAATTAAATTATACACAAATACCTGGAATAAATTCATGAGTGTTTTTAGTAGGAATTACAATTTGTAAAATTATCGTGTTATTTTTATTTAATTTTAATTTCAGAATAGACGAGCAATTAAAATTGTTTGTTTATGAAAGCAAAAATATATTTTAATTAAAATTATTATAAAAAGTCTTAAATGAAATTGTTATTTTTGGATAATTTCATTAAGTTGCTTTTCATTTAAAATATTTTCTGTTAGTATTTATTTACTTTTTTATTATTCTTTGATTTTAAATAAACAACGCTTGTGTAAAGCCTGCGCGGTCACCAAATATTTTTTTTTCATTTAAAGTTTTATTTTCTATTATTTACTTGTTTATATTAAAGATAATTATTTAAATTTGCTTAAGAAGAACATTTTTCTTTAATTTACCTAATTTAATTTTTTTTAAATTTTAAACTATCGTTTTTATTATAAAACACTTATAACGGTATTTAGGTTGCAGTAATCTGTTGCACAGATGTTTTTTTTTTAATTCATGGCGATTGAGAATAAAAATTATTACAAATAAAACATACTTTTAGGCATAATTACAAAAAGTGTTGCATACACTTAGGCATAATTTTTATTTGTTTTCTTTTCTGTAGATATTTTATCTATTATTATTATTTTTTTATTTTATTGAACTCCTTCAATCAGTTTTGCTTACATAATTCACTTTTTGTTTACGGTTATCTAACACATACTTTTCAATTACTGTATCTAAAGCATACTTTGCGGCCATATATTTGTTACACAGCATACTTTAAGAGAATTCGTTTCCAACACTAAAGGGTTGTTTTCACTTAAATAATATGTATTTCTTATCATGTTATCAGCATTAGTTTAAAGCAAATTCATTTGATTTAAGGAAAATATATTTTTTTTATATCAAATTAATTTATTTTTTTTGCTTTTATATCAAGCACAAATAAACCACCATTTTTGATATGCATTGTTTCTTTTATACATTTACTTAAGTTACGCTGGTATTAAGCGTTATAAACGTCTATTACTGAGAAACACCGGTTTCAAACTGATTCATCTTAGCAGCGATTAACGATACACAACCCAAAAAATACGTTTGTTATAAACGACAACAACTCGTCGAACGAACAGCTGTTTAAGTAAATTGTTATTGAATGAGGGGACAAGTGTTATACGAGTATATAAGCATTAAAATAGTAGCGCATGTTTACATTTTGTTTTTATGAATGAGACAAACACTTGTTGACTAAACTATAAAAGAGGGGAAGTTATGTGTTTTTATGTAACAATAAAGAAATTTTATATAACAGTTCAATTTGAGGAGAAATAAGTGTTATACTTAAGTTATACAAAGTCCCTAATTGTTGTGGTTTATTTAGTTACAAAAAATGGCAAAAACAATTAAAAAGCTTATTTTTATTAAATTCAGGAGATAAACAAAGCCAGTGGTTTGATAATATGTTTCCTATATCCTTTCTAATCTATCTCTAACTTTTAATACTTTCTAACAGTGCCGAAATGTAATTTTTTACCCCACAATCTTTCTTTATTTCTATTAAATCTAGCTGTTTTGTACCCTTAGCCAGAGGTTTTGTTTCATTTTGTTAATTCAATTTAAAATCCAATTTAAACTTATTCCATCATTTTCACATAATCCATCATTGGGCTTAATTTGAAAGTGGAATTATGAATTTAAATTAGAAATTGTTTTGTTAAATAATTAACACGAATTTTATTCAATATAAAATGCAAATTATCCTGTGGATTTATAATTAATTTTTGCATATAGAAAAAGGTTTAATGGGATCTATTTTATCAACAGACTTCACGCGCTGCATGGAATCGCCTCCAAATAGCGCTTAAATCAGGATATATTAAAAATTATATAATTTTTTTCAAGTTTTGGCCTGGGTTAATAAAATGGGAAATGATTAAACAAAAAAAATTGTTTAATTAGGTGCCAAATATTAAAAAAATTATTTCCATATATTGGTTCCTTTCATTTTATCTTTCCAATAAGTTCCTACTTATTGACTGAGGTCCTTACTACATGGCGGTTTCTTCTTACTGCTTTTTCCTCTCACGATTTATGACATTTTTCAGACAGAAGAGCCATTTAAACGTGCAAAAATTTAAACCCAAGCAAAGCCTACAGATTAATTAAAAGTAATGTTAATATTAAGGTCCTGTTCGTCTATTCTTCGCCATCTGCAACAATTGAAATTTAACGAAAAACCCAAGACCACAACTATGGCCTAAAACTAAGTAAAATAAGGCTGAGGCCACAAATAAAAAATTGAGCACTTCTTAAAGCTGCTACTTTGAAGCCAGGACAGGAAGCCTTTATGAACAACTGGGAGGTGGCCTTTAAAAAAAAACTTAAGCTTTGTGCCGAAAAAAAAAGTTGTTGAAACTCAAAGGTTTCGTTTCGAGTCAGACGAGCAGTCATACTTGTAAGTAAGAACAAGCAATGTTCACACACTTAGACAAATGCAGTCATTATTCTGGTTTTTATTTACAGCATATATAAATGATACACAAACTTGATAAGGGATGACTGAAATTTTTTCCAAATATCGACACACAAACGTTTTTTAAAATATTCTTTATAATTTTTTGTCTACAGTCTAAGAATTGAATAAATTTTGAATTTATTTTTTAATGCAGCATGATTTTTTTTAAATTAATTCATTTGCAATAAATTTCGATAGAAACAAAATGTAAAACATTTTCTCATCATCTTCCATTAAAAAATAGTTTTTACATCATGTTCATTCATAAGTGAAGAGACATTCTAAAGGAATATAATTGACCATTTAAATAAAAATCTTTGCAGTACATAATTTTGAAGTAGGGTAAGAAATTTCTGATTGGTCTACTGTGTAGCCTCATGCCCAGCTAAAATAATTCTAGGCTTTTTATTAATCCCGTCGTGATTGGGGTTTAATATTTTAACTGGGTTGTCTGAATTTAATATTCTACGTTTTGCCAGCGTACTTGCATGCAACATATTCTGATGTTACCTTTTCATCATGACAGAGTGTGCAGTTTTACTAGTTTAGTGTGGAATTTAGCATCACTTCTGCTAAGATTTACTTTCCATAGAGCCTTTTCGACCGCCACATGCCTGTTTGGGCTGTCAAGTAATCTTGTTGACCTCGTTTCTTTTCTTCGCATATTAGGTTCTAGACCTGCTCGTATGACAAGAGTTTCTGTGATTTCTTTATATACATGCCCGTGATAGCCCGGTATCGATATTGGAGTAACTGACTTTCCCCTTGGTAGGGTAGCGAAGAGTTTCAAGATCATCTTTGATTGGTACGAGTAGTTTACCTGGTTATCAGAAAGAATGCCAATTTTAGCACGGCAAGTGTCCTTCCTAGCAAGCATCATTAGGCAAGGAGAAATTGGGTTAATTTTCTCAAACTTCCCGTAGAATGCAGCCACATTGCAATTTTTATGGATAGAAACGATTAAATCTGAGCAATGTGAATAATAATTTGTTTGCTGCAAACTTGAACAGCGGTTTAAAATATTACCAAATAATCATTATATAGTTGTGATAATAATATATTGTTGTAGAGAACATAATATGATCAGCGTGACCATGTCGATATCATGTTTTCTCTTTGCGAATATAATACAAAATACAAGGTTTTAGTGGAAGTCTTGAAAAACTTGGCGTTTAATGAAAATGGATTTTATAAGACTATTGTGCGTTTGACCTGTGTTTTTATATTCTGTTCTTTCATTTATTTACTGTATAATTATTCCCTTGCTTCCATTGTATTATGTTAGTTTCCTACAACTTGCCTCTATTAACATGTCTCTTAATGTTGTTATGTATATTTGCCTGTTCGTAATGTTGTCATATGTTTTGTTACACTTTTGATTGTTGTGTTAAAACGTGACATGAAAAGTTATCAAATCTCTTGGTTCAATCTCCAGTAAGTATGAAATAATAAGTTATTCACAGCACAAACGTCAGACAAGAAATCAAAAAGAAGGAGCTGTTATCTCTTGTAACGTATAATGAAATCTAATCCACCTCGGTTTATTAGACGCATATTTAAATGTAAAAAATAAGTTTAGTTTTCCTTCAACAATAAAAGTCCTTTATGCAACTTTTGTTAACACAACGACACTTGTTATGGGAACGAATGGAAATGAAACAACCAACACACAATCAACGATTCAGTTCTAACTTGCAAATGTTTATTTTGCGTGTTAAGAATATTTAATGTGTTTTAGTCATTGTTGCTACTCTAGTAAATAAAGCGGTAGGTATGAATGCTGTTCTCTTCAGCCTTTAGCTATTTAATAAATATTAATTTCATTTTATTGTTAACTGAAAAAAATAAAGAAGATATGAAGACTAAGACAAATACAAAGAGATTATAGCACACAATAGTCGTTGGGGTTAAGAATGTTGCTGAAGATATCCAAGTTCTGTAGCTTCTTTGGCTATGACCTTGAAAAATGTTAAACAAAATGGTGGCTAACTCTATAAATCATTTTAGTGGTCAGTTTATGATTGAATACAAAAGTTTGCTGGAACTTTATTGCAACCCAAAAATATTATTAAAATATTTTTTTTCGGTAAAAATATTTTTTGATTTCTCGTTTTTCTTAATTTTTAATGAAATGATTCAGTTTATTGTTTGTTTATATCACTATTGTATTTAATTATTGAAAGCCTTCGAATAGTGGATCAAATCTTATAATAAAAGAAGAAACAGATGTGATTTCTAACAATTAAGAGGCATGCAGTAAAAAGGGCCCTCACCACAGCAGGGCAATAAACACGTTCTGGAAAACCTTTTCAATATTTAGTTATCTGTAAGTAGTCGTGCGAGAGTGTTTTAATGCTGCAGCATTATTTATGTGTATTTGTGTAACATGATGCTACAGCAATGGGCCAAACAATTTTGCACTGAGCCTTCTGTATGAGACCAATACTGATATAGCTGACTGTATGAAAAATCGCTTCAGCCAACAGTGTTTAATATTGATTCATTAGCCAGTGCGAATTGGAAGCTTTAGTGATCAAGCGAATTCTCTAAGTGCGAACATGATTAGTCTGCTGGCAATTATTATAAATAGGAGTAGTTTTCTTTTTTTGGGTCAGCACTTAGTGGAGAGCCCCTGCTCAAGAAATGTATTGCGCTACAACTAGGAATAAAGGGTAAAGTCAGAGTGTTAGCGGAAATAGTGTTTCTGGAGATCCGATTTAAATTTTCTAAATTAAAAGTGGCAAGAAAAACTTCTGGAGGGTCGCTCTTCCACATACAAACAGCACGGCTAAAGTATATGTATTCCCTGTACTGTACTGTGTGGTTCACTGGCCAATCGGCCTTGAACCGATGAGCCCTTAATGAACAACGTGTTAGGCATATAAAGAGCAAGTACTGTAATTATTAACGATAGAACAGTGACATACAATGCCCACTACATTGATGGTTTAGTGAGTCAAAGTAGTTGAATATCCTACTCTCAACGTTACGCATCTTCGCCCTCTCTTGTACGTGGTCGAGCAAGAGTTGTTTTTCATTTCCGGTCTGATGTAGGTGGTGTAATAATAAGGATTAGACTGATAAGGTTTCCCTGCCTCAGCCCAGGCAATCAATTAGTATCACTTTGTGTCCTTATTAAAGAATTTCAAGAAGAATATTTATCACAAAATTTAAGAGTAACATCCGCTCATCGCACTATCCTGTGGCCACCTATTTGATCCCAAACAATTTTCAAAACATTTAGCAGGCTTCGTTTTCATCTCCCTTTATGGAATTTTCTTATTTTCATACTATACGCTACCATTTAGAGAAAAGTGTTGTCAGGCGACTGGGTCTTCCTGCTCAGAAAGATCTTAAGGCGCCTTCAAACGGGTTTTAAAGTTTTGAGCATGGATTGAAATATGTGTAGTGCTTATGTGTGTAGTTACAGGAATATTGATAAATACCTCAACCGTTTTCGTATTATTGGCGATTTTTAAAGCGTCAAGCAAAATTACCGAAACATATTTTTATGGGGTTTTTTATACCCTTGTTGACCTTCATTTGTGTAGCCTTTCTGACAGTGGCTTGTAACAAAATTCAAAAATCATCATTATCTCGACTATGTTTAATTCCTTAAAATAAAATAAACTTTAGCTAGTCCTTTCTATAATCTCTTCTCCAACGCACTTGCCATTTAATCTCTATGAATTAGAGTCAAGCTGACTGCATTTTTTTAAGCTTTTTTTTCATTTTATCCAAAAAATTAAATGATTTATAAACTTGTTACAGTAACGTAGTTGCTGTAACTCAAATATTTTGTTAACAAGTTTTAAAAACTTTTCTGCTTCACCCCACATTATACGCAAGGACACAAAAAGTCATAAATATATGATTTGTGTAAAAAGGCGGTTGTGAAAATAATTACTTTAGTGAAGTTTCTGCTTAAAGGTGGACTGTAAAGGGCAGATAAAACCGTAGAATGTTTTCTGTTTGAGTTTGAGGTTCGAACGTGTTCCTTTATTTCCACTTGCCTGCTGGTTGGTATATAAAATATTAAAAATACTAATTAATAATTAGGCAGCAATATAAATTAATGAATTTCTTTAGGTTGATGATATAGAAAGCTTTGGAGTTGATTAAATAAAAATTATTTAATTAAAAAACTTTTGTTACACGTGCTAAGCAACACATTAATTAAAAAGGATCATAAATAAACTGAGTCACAATTGCTGAAAACATATGTTAGGGGACCAATCATATATGCCAACATATTAGACGTTGTTTCAAATATTTGTCTTATGATAATTCTAAACAACCTTCTTTAATAAGTTGTTGAAATGGTAGGTATCCTTCTAAGAACCTAGAATTTTAATTATCGTTTATGCAACTTTGAAACAAGTTTTTGGGAATGATGACATCAAGAGAAGTGTTTTTAGATATTCGATAGTTTATTCCACATACGAACAATATTTTTAGAAATTGTAGTGCTAACAGTAATTATGCAGTAAATGCGAGGGCTTTTAATTACTCAGGCGAAAAAGTTCATATCGACCATAAGCGACACAGTGTGCATTAAGGCGCAAGTTAGTGCGCCAGGCCAAGTTCACTACTAATGCACAAAATGTGTATATTACACGAAACCAATCGTGATGGTTCCTCTTCCCTCATCACTTAATTTATTTTAATTACAGCGTGTTCGCCGGGAAGGTATACTACTTTGTTTGTTTATAATTTTTGCTTATATGAATGAAAACGGATCGTATATTAATAAATGTTTTATTTAATATCGGCAATTATGTATGGAATACAATTTCCGATAAATATCCGCCTCTGTTATCCGCACAAATGCGAACTCTTTTGATCACATTTTTCCTTACATTCTCACACATTTCACGCGGTGTTTCATTAATTTCATCACGAATATTTTTTTGAGTTGCTTTAGCGCTTCTGGTTTGTTTGCAGAAACCATGCATTTCAGATATCCCCACAAAAAGAGTCCAGTACAGTCAAATCAGGCGACCGTGGAGGCCAATCAACATCACCATTCCTTGAAATAACTTGTTGTGGTAAGAGGTCTCGCAGTAATTCCATTTTAATCCTGGCTGTATGCGATGTGGCACCGTCTTGTTGAAACCACATGTTAGTCAAGCCCAAAGCATGCAGTTGTGGCGTTAAAAAGTTTTCAATCATATCATGATATCGCTTCCCCATTGACAGTTACCGTCGTTTTCAGTTTCAAATAAGTAAGGTCCAGTGATTCCTCCTGACCAAATTGCACACCAGACTGACACTGAATAATTTGAGGGTTTTCCATTGCCCAGAACCGACTATTCTGTTTATTCACTCATCCATTCAAATGAAAATGCGCCTCGTCACTCATTATGATTTTTTCATGAAAATCGGGGTTGTCATGGGCGAGCTGTAGCATCCTATTGGCATATGCACGGCGGCGTAAATGGTCTTCTGGAAGAAGCTCTTGTGTCAACTGAATCTTAAATGTAAACAAATGCAAATGTTTGTGCGAAATTGTGGCCAAAGTTGTTCTTTGAAGACCAAGCTCCTGAGCACGGTGTCGAATTGAGGTTGATGGATTGTTTTGAACACTTTCTTGAACAGAAGTAATGTTTTCAGCCGATCTTGCATTACGTTGTGGTCCATGCTTGGGCCTTCGAAATCATTCACTACACGATCAATAGTGCGTCATGTTGGCACGTTGTCTCTCGCAAAAATTTCACGTACCTTTTTCCTTATCACAGTAATCGATGATTGATTTTGATAAAATGTTTTAACGATTAAAACACGTTGGTTTACCGAACATTTTTCCATAAAAAATTTGCCACGTCTCTACTTCACGACTGCCAAATATGAATCGTCAAGACTAATGTTCACAAAAATGGCGACAAAACGAACTAGTATACAGTCCAAGCGGACATCTTGTACAAAACAATGAAAATTAAACGATAAGGGCTCTACAGAAAGATAACCTCATAGCTGAAGTTAGAAAGTTGTACTGTAAAAGCTTCCTGAAATATGAGGGTGTTAGAAGTTCATATATTAGAACCAATTTACTGACTCACTCATCAATATTATGTGGCACTTACATTATAGCTAGGTAGCAGAAATTGGGTAAGTTTTAGGGAATAAATAAACAGAAAAAGCCTAAAAGTAAAAGGGTTGGAACACTTTCATTAGGTTCATAGGTTGTAACGTGCCGCTACAAATTTACAGAGCCGATATGCAAACCAACAAACAAACATTGTTATTAGGTAGATAACTTTTTGCAACTACACACATATAATTAGAGCGACGTAGCCAACGTGCTAAGGAATACAAAATATATGTCTTTTCTACGTTATAATTCTCATTTGGTTTAAAGTAGATATTGGATATAGTGTTGAGGTTTGGTTAATGAAAAGACGAGCAGTTATTGTTAGCATACGAATAATATTTTCAAACAGACAATTTTAACTGCAGTCTAAAAGCTGTACCGATTCTTCTTCCAAACGTAGTGGAACCTTAGACCGAAAATATTTTTAATTTATCGGTATCTAAATCGTATTTTGCCAAATGTATGGTTTCCCGATTTTATCTTATATTCTTCATATTTTTAAATTTTCTTTGTTTCCATTACTTTGTGCAATGACGGGATTGATGTTTTTCAGTTCCAGGTAAACTAAAATGTATTTCAGGGGTGAGGGCGATTTTTTATTTATTTACTGAGAATAAATTCCCAGCAAATATAATGAATTGAGGACTGGCAGCAAGGCCTTCGCCTCTCGATTTTTATAAAAATCCAGTTTTTTCTCAACTTAGTCAAATACTGCTCGGTGTCAAACTTCAATGGTCTAGGACCACTCCTTATAGTTTTTTCACAAATATGTATGCGCCATCCCACTCTCTGGCGTATGATTAATTATGATTAGATATATATCACTTATTTAATTATTATTCTAGTACTATTACATGTTAATTAAATATAACAAGAGCAATTATATTTAGAAAATTCAAGGTCTTTAGTAATGTGTTGTATATAAAACAGTCTTAAAAACCCATTATAAAGGGTAAAGAAAACTATAATAAAGTTAGAATTAAGTTTTTGGCATTTTGCCAATCGTAGTACAATACAGAAATTCGGAGCAGGCCTATGCAGCTTTAAGACCTACGAAGGTGAACATAATCATCAGCCTTAGTTAAGTTAAAAACAAAACTTTTCCATATTTGTAAAGGAAAAAGGTAAAAATAATTCTCTTAATGATTTGTTGGGAAAACTTCTTCAGTTAACAATCAAAATCATCTTCAACACAAGCAATTTAATTTTATTTTCAACCTTTTTTAAGGGTTTTAAGGACCTTAGTCCTTTTTTTCTCCTAAACAAATCTTTGGCATTTGTGTACTTAACTCATTTTATTAGCGAAAGTTCTGGTTTGTAATAATTTATTTCTTTTTTGCTGAAATATTTTTTATATGCCTGTCCTGTTTCACCGGCCATACATTTTTAATGAGATGTTTGTTTAATGTTTACTTCCGCTTGAATTTGTTTATTTCTTTCGTTTGTTTGCATTTAATTTTGTTTTCTTCTTGATAAAAAGGTGCAATAAGAAGAGTGTAGTAAATATTACAGTTTTGATAAATTTTTTCCCGGTATATTTCGAAAGCTAGAACAAATTTGAAGAAACCGAGCGCAGATTCCAATTCAGCACATCAAACAACTTCCTGTTGCTCCCGTCCAGAAGTCAACCTAAATTCGCATACTTGTCTACTTAAAATTAAATTTTATCGTAATACAGAAAGGAGAATTCTTATTTTAGTCGAGTCATTGAAACATGCTTAAGCTTTGTGGCAAATGAAAATTTTGTCTTATAAGTAATAAAATTTGCTTCAGTTAAGTGTAAATTATCATGCCTTCTTTTCTAATATTAATGTCGTACGGGTACATATATTTATTTCCTAGCAGTAAGTTCAAAGAATTGCAGCTTCCGTTCACCATAACTGAACCTTTAGAAATGTCCCTCATTGTATATTAAATTGAATTGATAATATTTACCTTTAAATTGTAATGCATTGCATACTTTCAGGATTAAATTAAGACCTTGGCAACATTACGAAACACGCAGCCAGCCAGCTGTAAACGCTAAAGCTATAAAGAAAGCAAGAAATAAAAATCTCAAAGAAAACCTTCCCAAGGGACCTTCATTGAACAAAATTTACAATAAAGAAATTTATAGAGTGTCAACTTGCTTGTTTGTTTTTCCCCCAAAACTCTAAAATCTTATTCTTATACAGTGATTAATGATAAAAGATTTTCTTTAAATTTAATGCTTGACTTAATTAATAGCTCGAGAGGAGTGTTAATTACATATTCTTCATTTGACAAAAGAGAAAGCTTAAAATTAAAAAGGTTACTGTCGAGAGCAGCGAAAACGGAATTTGTCTAAAGTTGCAGCAAAGTATTTATTTTCCCTTTTTAGTTTTATGCAAAGAAATTTTGCTGCTAAACTTGATAAGGAGCTTGGCGTGAGAATTATTCGCGTCCTATATCATAGAGACATACCGGGAAATTTTACAACAGCGGAATTGTCTAAATTTGGCACCAACTCATGTCTTCTGCTGGATTTTACTTATTACAAATCTAGACTTCATTTTAAGGCTGATCAAAATGCTTTCCAGCCAGTACTTTCACTTTAAATGACCCGAGAGGATTTTAGGACGTTACTGTCCGAGAATCGTCATACTAGACGACATGCGCATTGTCTGCTAGTTCGATGTCCGTGTTTGAACTACTTCAAGTAGAACCTTGACAAAGACTAAGTCGATAATGATTTCCCAGCATGGAATTAGTAGACTTTAATAAGCAAACATTACTAAGCAGGCTGTAAAGTAATGAATTGATTAATAGCAAAAAAATTTAGTCAAGAAAATGGGATTTCGCAATGATAGAATCAATTAAATATCAGCTAAAAGAAGACATTTGCATCACAACTAAATTCAAACTTAATTCGAATCGACTACAACTTATTATTGCCCTAATTCATCAGAATAGCTGAAGGAAAAAATAATATAAAATAAAAATGCTTTCAGTTCTTCACAGAAGTCCTTCGTATTGGTAGAGAATTATAAAATAACCAATTAGATTAAAAGAAATATTTTTAAAGCGTTTCGGTACCCATTGAAATTTCCACGAAAGATGACTAAATTGACTTTTGTGAAACAAACGAAATGAATTTAAGAAAATTTAAATCTTGACAATTTGTTGTTTGTTTTAGCTCTTAAAGCTTTAATGTGTTTACAAAAAATGATGCAAAAATTCTTAACTGTTATACAATTAAAAATGTGTTATATTGGTGTTCTTAACCAAGTTAAAATGTAAACAGCTCGCAAGAACTTTAAAAGCAGCTACACAAATTTTTCCATATAAATTTAAAAGTACAAATAACACTTCTATTGCAAAGAATAAAAATATCCTGTATAACACTTTAAAGTCATGTAAAGTAACTAGTATAGTCCTTATATCCTTTTTAGCTTAGACAAGCACCCCAAGTTTGAAATGTTATAAGTTATTATTAACTTAAGAAATTTTTGTTAACATTTCGTTATAACATATTGTGGATTGCATGTCGATTAACATTGAGTTTTTTATAGTTTTGCAAATTAAAGGACCTCTTATGTTACTTAACATCAATGGGATTTTATACTACGAATTTCATGTCTGTGACATGTGTGTGTGTGACAACTAATTATTAAAACGAGAAAGGCTACTGAGGATGGCACCTAGCCGAAACCGGTTTATCTCCATACCAAACATATCAAGGAATGACAATAAATCGTTCGAAAAATCTACATCAAATCACCCTGTCGGAAACTCACTTAAAAGTCAAAAATCGTTCTAAAAAACGTCCGTTCGACACAAGGAAAACAATTTAAACCTTGATACATCCCAAAGTTCACCAACGATAGAAAAATTTACGATGTTCGTTGTTTTCTCGACAGCTCAATAAAATATCGTGTTTTTCTTTTTGAGATACCGAACTTTAAGTTTAAAATACTGCTTAAAATATGCGCCATATTGACAGCTGCTACTTGTGTAATGTTTAGTTTGGTTTCCAATTCATCATGAATATACTGGCTCCTGAACAGTGCCTGTAAATTTTACAACATTAGTTCGAAAATCGTAATTCAGTTCGGGAGTATTTTCGTGTATTATTTGATTCGATAACGAGGCTTTTTTTTGTCTCCAAAGGCAAGTCGGTAAACAAAGTTGCCACTTTTGAAGTGGAGATAATCCTCAAGGCATTAGCGAGAAGCCAGAACATTTAGAGAAAGTCATTGTCTGATGTGTTTTATAGGCTGGTGGAATATTTCTTCAAAAACGCTGCCGGGCAAAAAGTTTCTTTTACAGATCATGGGATCTTTAAATTTTTTGTACTACAATTGAATGAAGAAGTGCTGTCGCTTCAACAATACTGTGCAACTATACGTTCAGGTAATGAATAAATTCACCAGCGAATTGACTGCCAAATTCATATTATTTAACACCTCTGGATAATTTTTTGTGGGCCTATGTTAAGCCTCAGATCTGCACAAATATGCCACAGACGACTTACGCCTTGGGATACAACATTCGCCACTTTTTCGCTGACACACGGCTTCTATTGCCGTTAAAAACAACCGTAAATTCGACTTCCCGTTTGGACTTACTCCAAACCATCTGAGGTGGTCATATGCCAGCACTCATATTAAACTAAAAAATTGCAAAGAAATATATTTCAACTAAAGCCAAATTCATTACAATTAACACCGCTTATCAGAGTTTTAATTTAATTTAAATGTCTACACACCGAGCACAAAACACATCCTTTATACGAAATGATCAATAATGCTCCTATTTTCGGAATATTCAACTGCAAGTTAAGCTGTCATAATCGAATATTTTAGTTTCTTTTTAATAAATAAATTTTCTTCTCCCTAAATTTAAAATGTATGTGTTTGCTTATTTGCTAATCTTAAGAACCTTCCACAGATAATTAAGGTGCTCAAGCATTGAGTTAATCACCTCCTCGGTGGCAATATATGACCCTTTAAATGTCGCTATCAAGGCGGGAATGGAAATATCTTAAAGTCGGTATTATCTGCTGATCACTTTCAATTAACTACGTTTTGGGTGAAAGTAAAAAAAATCCTTACGACTGCCGAAAATAAAATAAGCATACAGCTGTGACTTACTTAAATACTTTCATGAGCATTTTTTTATTTCTTTCTGGGGACTTTTGGATATTTTTTTCTTATATCTCCTGGGACACAAACGATAAGTCGAAAATCTTAGACCATTTTCTTTGTAACGTCGTAACTACATGTTTAATGGCCAAGCAGTACCCCAGAGCTGAAAGCAATATGTCCATATTGGCTTAATAATGTATGCGTATAAAAGGGGTTTGCTTTAAAGACATGGCTGTATTTGGGGTTGTTGCCATATCCGCTGTATTGAAGATATACAAAGGCGCCCCAAGTATACCAGACTTTATCAAATACCAGGGAAATATCAATAAATAAAGCTGAACAATAATGCCTATTTTCAATACAACTTTTTAATTTTACAACTACAATTTGTTTCCTTAATTCTGCTCTTATATAGGAAATTTGTAGGCTTTGTCGTGGTTCCATTTGTATACGAGAAGAAAGGATGAAAACCCATTAGATTAATGGTGCCAGTGTGAGCCTTTGAGACTTCAAGACTTAATTGGTTTTCTTTTAATTATTTTGTAATCTGTGTTTGTATCTTCAAGTACCACGTTCATTTTTAACTTTTTAATTTATTCATAAATTCATCGTATACAAGTTACAAATATTTCCTTATAAAATTGCAAATTTAATTTTTTGCAGAATACAGCAAGAAATACAAACATGACATAATTGTGATTTTTACCAGGGACCGAAAATAACACTAATTTTTGAATTTGAAAAAAAATAAGTCAGCAATTATTGTCGAGTCGAGATAAATATGTTATACCCCTTGGACGGATATGGATTAGATTTTTTAAAAAAGCAATGCGTTTCCAATTTCTGTTTTTTTTTTAATTTAGAAAAATAAAAGATTTTTTTTAGTTTTAGTTTTTTGAGCAGAAATAAAAGTTATTTATTTTTTTATCCAATATTAAAGCTATGTTTGTTTTCGTCACAATTTTTTTTTAAATCATAAAATTGGAAAAACTTACAAAAGAAATCGTATTTTTCCAAAATTATAAAGAATTGAAAAAAATCTAAATTCACCTCAATATCGAAAGAGAATGAACAAAATTTTGAATATTCATTCAGTAAGTTTATTATCAACATCATTATAGTTGTGAAGCTGTCATTTACTCTTACTTACACTGTCAGCTTGTCTCTGGAATTTGGGAACTGACATTGCTGATTTTAAATATCACAAATTGACCAAACAATCTATTTTTAATTCGAAAAGCAAGCTCATTGTACTTTTTTCGGTAAAAACCGTATTTATATATTTTTTATACGTTGGGAATTTAGTAAAATTTTTTTGTTCATTTAGAGGTTATTTTTGCTATAAAACTTATATGCTAAAAAATTATGAATTAAAATTAACTGCTCTAGAAAAATATTTAAAAATAATTTTATTTTTTGACTTTTACAAAAAAAACTCACAACTGTCTGTTGTTTACGGTCCCTGATTTTTACAATTAAAATTTTTTCTTTGCCGTTTTGCATAATGAGCTTTAAGTAGCAAAATCTCTTAAAAATCTTAAGCCTTCTTAGGAAATAATAACTAAATGAAAGTAATTAAATGTAAATCGAAAAATGAGTGCACAAGTGCAGGGGCCATGATTAAAAAAATCTCTTGGAAAATGTTGTAGGAAATTACAATAAGAATACATCCTGATATATCGCACGCCTAACCAAAAACGGGTGCAACTAAAAATTTTTTTTTATAAATCAGTTGACAGTAGAAATCTCTAACGACCACAAAAATGTATTCTCTGTCACCCGTTCACTGTCTTCATGTCACTGGCGTCGCTTCTACCAAAGAGTACTATTTTTAATTAAGACAGTGCTGATGCGAGCACTTGAGGAGTTTTGTTTCACCCAAACGTTGTTGTTTCAAGCTCTGATGCTGGTTTTGCAATTTGAAAGTCAACCATTTTTGAAAAACAAACACAGTTTTTTGTCTCTCCTGAACATTTTGTGTTTTTTGAATGGAGTGACTGTTTCTAATTCGGCGAGCGATATGTTTAATTAGTTGCAGGAAAATTGACGATGTTATTAATTATTCAAAGATGAAAAAAAGAAAAGTTTTCTTTAAAGCGAATTTTTTAAATGGCAAATTTTTTAATAGAAATAAAAACGAAAAAACTGTGCAATAGGGCGAGAAGAAAATTTTGTGTGAGTTTGTTTACACAAAGTTTGTCCTCTAATTTCATTAAGAAAAATGCATTAGTTCTCTACCCCTGCTTAAATCATATATAACTTCTTAACTATAACCTGCTTCTGCTTTCAGTAAAACAAAAGTTGTAAAAACAAATATTTTTGGAGGCCTACTGTAGTATTATGTTGCCTATTAGGCATTGCAAAGTCAACAGCAGTATAAAATATTCATAGGGATCCCAAAATCCCTTGTGCCTTCAAAATGTATTCCAACCATCTTGAAAATACATTAGCTCTTTCTAAAAATGCTCAAGCTACCAACTTCTAATAGCAAACTGAAAAAAAATTTAAACGACGAAAGAATTCCGTCAAACAGCTTGTGTTGGATTGAAGGTATACATATGTATGTGTGTGTGTGCTATCTAGCAGCTGAGGTAGTGTAAGAAAACACATGTTGAAATGTAAATTTATTAAAAAAAATCTTGTCGGCCTGATGTACGTACCAACATTGTAGCTGATAAAAAATTTAATTTCTAGGGAAAGGTACGAAGAGAAAAAAATTAAAAAGAAAATGTTATTTTCAAACTACAACAGGAAAGAAGAGACATAATGACAATTTAGGTAAAGCATCGTTGTCGCGAGGCCCATTAAAATAAACAAGAATGAAGAAAAGGCAAATTACAACGAAAAATACTGTAAGTGGAGCAGGATTTTTTAATGAAGTCCTTGTTGTAAAATTTCGAATTTAGTAAAAGTCAACACAATGTACTTCACTTAGAATTAACTTAAGAAACAAATATATTTGGCGAAGCTAATACAGGGTTTAGCCAGTTAAATAAAAAAACCTTTTTCTATTATTTTTAATAGAAAATTTTTTCGTTCATTCATTTATTATCATCAGTATCAAGACCCTATGCGCCACAAACATTTATCTTTCACTATCTCAGATTTAGGCAACAAATAAAGTCAATTACTTCGTTCAGTAGAAGTTCAAATACGCCTCTTGAAGTTAATGATGTTTACTTAGGTCGCATAATCTCCATTTGATAGTCTCTGAGTTTCCTTATCTTAAATAGGTAATATGTTATCGTTACAATGTCCGGTAAACCATCCCATAGTGATGCCCAGCTCATTCTTATCTGGCCTTTTGGGTTTTCCCCGGATATGGCGTAATAAATGGTTTTGATTGCTTGAGTCCAGCTATAGCTGTCCACTGCTGAGTAAATTTGGACTCAACTCAAGAACCAGTTTTCCCAATATTACAGGGTGTTAAGATAATTGGTGGTAGTATACGGTAAGTATTGGCGCCACGACAGTTAGGAACGATCTATTGTGTAGAGGGGAGTTGGAAATTTCAGTTACTCTATGGGACGCTGGCAATCGCGCTTCTATTATGAGACGGTTTTATGCTAGCTGTGAGACCGTGACCTAAACCAAACGAGATTTTCATCGGCACTTCAATGTGCCTTATTAACGATGTCTTGAAATCATGTTTACGCTGAAAAACATGTCATAACCTGAGTTGAAGAATGACATTTAAAGAGAAATCGAATCTATTTTGTATAACTTTCTGAAAAAAACCAAATTTTTGTTTTAAAATTAGTTCCATTTTAAAAACCATGCGATTCCCGGTAAACACCCGGTATAACCATTTACTATACACTCTCAATGTTCCGCTCTTATAAAGACACGTTATGCTACCGTGTTCATTGAGAGGCTCAGTGAATTGTATAACAACCTGCATACGATAATAAGGCCTTAAGTGCTGCCTGAGTTTCTGCCCTTATGATAATTTTATACACCTTTTTCTTCTCTGCAGGCATTTCTTAATACAGCTGAGGATGACGTAAGTTTCAGCTTGAAAAATGGTTGGATATTTTCCCATTAAAACTGTCCTTTGGAAGTTTGGCCCAACTACTCTCGTCCCATTTTCGGCATTTTTCTGTTTGAAGACATCAGCGAGCGAACCACGCTTAATCGGCTTCTATGAGCCGCCCAGATTGAGCTCATGATGACTATACAGTTTCTTGGAGTCGATTTTAAATGGTCAGTTAGAATGATGTACGGGTTACTCTCAAAGAGTTTGAATATCCCTAAATGCCCTATCATATTCAATTTCTGAAGTTTTTGAAAATATGATTTTCAACAACCTGGTATTTACTTAATTAAGGAAGTTAAGCTCTAAAAAAATTAATATTCTCTCCTGGACTGACACTAATAAGACTAAAAGCCATTTTTTACAGCAGTTTCTATGGAAGTTTTGTTTTCAACCCTTTTTTCAAAATAACATTTATACAGGGTGTCCGCGGGAAGGTGTACTACTTTGTTTGTTTATAATTTTTGATTAAATATCGAATTGAGATTGATGGATTGTTTTGAACGCTTTCTTTAACACCGGTAATGTTTTCATCCAATCTTGCAGTACATTGTGGTCCATGCTTGGGCCCATCAGCTACAGTCCCTCTTTCTTCGAAATCATTCACTGCACGATAAATAGTGTGTCTTGTTGGCACGTTGTTTCTCCCAAAAATTTCACGTAACGTTCTCATCGTCACAGTAATCGCTGATTGGTTTCGATAAAATGTTTTAACGATTAAAACACGTTGGTTTACCGAATATTTTTCTATAATAAATTTGCCACGTCTCTACTTCGCGACTGCCAAATATGAATTGTCAAGACTAATGTTTACTAAAATGGCGGCAAAACAAAGTAGACACCCTGTATATATTTTTTTTAAAATAATTTTCAAGCTCTAGATTTTTAATAAAACTTTTTTATAAAATAATTCTAATGATTATATTTGAAAATTCAGGAATAAATTGTATTAATATAATTATAATAATAGGTCTGTTCCAGGTGCATAACAAAACAGTCCGAACTAGTCCGAATTAGTCCAAACGCGTTCAAGATAACAATTTTTGTGCAATTTTGTGCAAACCTGAGAGATCAGTTAAGAAGTTATGGGCAGCTGCTGCCAATAATGTAACAGCAACTTTGGACAACTTCGGCATATTTAGAGAGTCATTTTCTTTTTACTCTCAATAGTCCGGACTATTTTGTTATGCACCTGGAACAGACCTAATACAGTCTATATTTTTATTAAAATTCAAAGAACCTATAACAAATTTATATTTTATTAAAAAAAAATTTAATTTTTTTTAAATTTTTTGTTTTTTTTTTTCCTTTTTTTAATTAAAAAACTTTTAGTTAAAAGATAAATTGGGCTGCTTCTAGCTTATACCTAAAGTTCAGCTGTTGTAAATAAAAAAAATTACATTTCTATATAACTTTTGGTATTTGTAGGCTAATTTTTCCTATAGGGGGTCTTTTTGCAATTCCTTTAAGTTTCCAGGCAAGTATTAAAATCAAGTGTAGATCAATTATAATTTTTAATTTGCTATACTATCGAATTTTTATTTAATTAGCAAATGCAAACTCAGGTAGGGTCATAACAAACTACTTATAGTCTGTTCTCTTAAGTTTTACCAATCTTATGCTTTTGGGTTATGACTTCACATTGCCGTAGCAGAATAGTTTGTGGAAAGAAAATTATACTGCAGCATAGCCAAATACCACCCATATGAAACCGATTCCTATAATTTCTTTCAACGAAGCCTAAAAAACTTACCCTGTATATATTAAAAAAAAAACAATGTATGCTGAAACTCTCCATAGGTTCAAGAGCTAAAATCTAAATAACAAACAAACCTCAATGTAAGCAAAATAACTTACAACCAAAAAAGGATTAACAACACAAAGAGTGAAAAGTCAAAGTGCTGTAGTTGCATTCTATAGTATCGCTGCTGGAATAGCACAGTTTGACACAAATAATATACACGAAATATAAAACCCGAAAATGGCAAAAAAAAAGCTGAACATGATAAAAATTAAAATACGTTACACTGTCCAAGATATTTTTAGCTGAATTTGTGTGCTGACCATTTGTACTATTTGAGATGCAATACCACGAAATTTGGCAATTCCATAATTCTTAGGCTCTCTATGTATCTCTCTCTGTCTCTCTCACTCTGTCTTTTACTCTCTGGCTCAGTCTTATTAATCGCACACAGCCTGGGGGGAATAGAAAATTTTGGTTGGTTTTTAAGGATTTTTTTCCTTTGATCCAAATGAATTATTTTATACATCAACATCTTCTGAAGGGATATTTCTATCTTTTCTCATTTCTAGCTAAAATAATTTGAAAATTGAAACTTCACAACTTGGGAACTTGAGAATGCAGAGATGGAGCTTTAAGTACATTGTACCATTGTGCATTCACGTGTTTGCTGTCATGTTATTTAATAATTTCATTGTTGCAGCGAAACAATTGTCAGGAGTCTAAAATTTGTACCACCTTAATTCTCTAATTTTTTTGTGCTGCTTTACGTTTGAATTTTTTATAACCTTCCGGTTTTAATATTGCTATGAATGTTAGAAATTGTTGTGCCATAAAATATTGTTACAATTTAAACTGATACGCAACATTTTTTATTCAAAGTTTTGTGAACAATTATTGCAATTGCTTATTTTATTTTCAACTAAAAAATAAATAGAAAAGCAAATAAAATTTGTAAAATGTTGTTATATTCACTAAACTACAAACTGCAGATTGGACTTATTTTCATTTAAATAATTTCTCCCCGCCATAAATTATGAAGGAAAATATTTCCACTACACAAGATTCCCTTGAAAAATAAGAATGTAATATTCTGCTGCCATTGATGTTGTTCTAGAATTCAAGGATTTATATAAGGAACAAAATTTGTTCTTTATCAGAGAAACAAGTAGAGCTTTAGAAGCTTAGCTCATGCATCGACTTTTGTGACAAGCCCGAGTTTATAGCAGAGAGTTAAGAGGAAAAAACTTTTCATTAAACTTTTTCCTAATACTTTTTCAAACAGCAGCCAATTAAAAGGCAATAGCTCAAAGTGCAGTAAATTTTCTAGACTTAAACTTTAAACCAGTTATGGCAGTTTATTAAATTCTTAGTTTAACTTTGGACCACAATGCCACAACTTGTCTCAAAGCCAATAATATTTCATAAAGAAAGAGAAAAAGAACATAATTGTTATAACACAACAGCTGTGACAAACAAAATATTAAGAAATAAAAATAATATTTTCAAATATTTTCTTTTACAATTTACCAACAGTAGCAGCCATTCGCCTGCATACACTGCATCTACGGATTAAATGCAAACTAATCCAATATAAATTGAAACAGAAATGTATTTCTTTATATAATATTTTGGTTGCGTTTCTCTTCTTTTGCTCAACTTGGCTATTGTTTATATATTTTTGGTTTACAAACCGCAACAGTCAACTGATAAGTATACAAATCATGGTTTTTCCTTGCTAAGGAGCACAGGATGTTTTAATATTTCTTCATTTTAGTTTGCGGTCTGATTTTTTTTCTGAATAAATTTTAAGTAAGATATAGTAAAAGCAATAAAATTTATTATTCTGTATAGTATAGTTTATGGCACTATATTCAACAATAGTTGACTGCATACTTTTAGGGTGCAATATGCAGCATTTTTTTAATATGATGTTTTTTTACCAATAAATTTAAACAACACTTTGTAAATATTTGTATAATTTTATATATAAGAAGTTAAAAAAATCCCTTTAGACTTTATTTATTAATGTATGGGGGCATATCGAAGCAGACGACTTACTTTCTGGGTCCCTTTTTGACCCCCATTTCGCTCCTCAAATTGATTTCAGGGAACCTGTCCGTAATCACAACCACCATACTTTCAACTGAGTCTTGTGCTAGCCCTAGCCTTTACTCTTGACTAAATTGACTACAGACTGTCGACTAGTAACTGTCAACACTCTTCCTCATCACGGAGTCTTTTGTAGTTGCTAGCATTTGTCTAAGGCTTAGTTCCCTCATGGCATTCACATCTAACAAGTGTCTGCCTGTGGTCTTAAGCCTTATGCTAGCCAGTGCTGGACATCCACACACAATGTGCGCTACCGTCCAGGCATAGTCTGCAAGTATCATCTTCTACGACTTTCATCTTAGCCAGATGGTACTTCAAGTTCCCATGACCTGTCACTAACGCAGTGATCCAGCTTAAAGTAGCACTATTATATCCGAGCACCTTGCTGGCCTTCGTGCCGACGGGCTCTTTGAGCACAATTCTAGCCTGTCTACATGTGGTATTCTCCCTCCACCTATTCAGGTGTAGTGAGTTTACCCATTGAAGAACTTTAGCTCGCACTAGGCCATTCCCGAGGGCAACCCTGGGTTCTAGTACGCAGGAATCCACATCAGATCCCCTTTTTGCTAGTTCGTTTGCTAATTCATTCCCAGCTGTGCCTATGTGTCCCTTAACCCACATCAACGTTACCTCATTCAACGACGCACATCTGTTTAGTTTCAGAACACATTCCAGCACCAGTTTGGAATACACGTTCACTTGCCTCATGCGTTTTATAACTGACCGATTGTCAAGTGCAATGAGAACCCTTTTCCCATGCACTCGGCTTTCAAGCAAGCGATCCAATGCATGCAGAAACCCAAGCAGTTCTGCCTGGTAAACTGACACGTACCTCCCTAGACACAGACTACAGGACAAGTTCAGCTTCACTGAGAATACACCTGCTCCTGCCCTGCCACTCATAAGAGAACCATCAGTAAAAATGCTGGTTTCGTTCTCCATACACTCATTGTGTATAATGCCTTCCGCAATGAGTGTCCGATGCAGCCTCTCGACTACATTTCTTCTACTCATGCGTTCCATCGGCATCTGAGCAGCCCTAACCTCTTTCCCAACGAGGTCCAGGATACTCTTATGCCCGATGTTCGGCACAAAGCTATGCCAAACCGCTTCGCTCAGCATTCGCAAAGCTGACAATACGGCCGTTGACCTAATGAATAAGTCCAATGGCAGCAATCCTAACATTGTCTCGATTACCTGTGTTGGCGCCGTGCGCATTGCACCACTTATACCCATGCAGGCAACCCTCTGAATCCCATCCAACTTACGCTTAATTGTGCCCTGATAGGCCTTCGGCCACCACACCACGGATGCGTAAGTTATAATGGGTCGCACCACCATTGTGTAAATCTGGAATACAGCCTTTGGCGAGATTCCCCACCTACGGCCACATACTCGTTTACATTGATGCATAATCCTTTTTGCTTTCCGGACCTTTGTTTCGACTTTAAGAACTGAGTTAAATATTATTTTCAAGAAAAATGGAATTCACTGCAAACTAAAAGTGAAATTACATGAATTTCTAGGAATTTAAGATATTGCAGCCAAACTTAAGTTTTCTTGTTTGTATAATTTTCTATTTTCTAATTGTTTGCTTAATGCCAAAACGCATACGCGTACATTTCCTTGGCATTAAACATGTAGTTCTACTTAACTTTATTTCACTATCTTGTTGACACCTAAAAGCATACTATACATTTCAGTTTAAAATTATGCTAATAATTTATAGTCAACATTTTTAGTGTAGGAAAGAAACGCATAGGAAATTAAATAAGGATGTTAAGGAAATTACTTGTAGTTTCTGCACAGAATAAATTAAAATCATGAGCTTAAGTAAACAGTGTGCATTGCAATAAGTTAATCTCTCATAAATCAAATGTAACTATAAATTTTAAACAAACAAAAATGCTTGGGGAATTGAATATGTTGTGCTGGTAATTGAAATGTGCTTATATGCCTACAATTTATATATTCCACATCTCAATCTGCATGATTTTATTTTGTTAACTAGGGGAACATTTTAACAATATTCAGTTTGTTACTGCATAAATAACAGTCTTCTTGTGTATTGTAGCGCAACTATAAATAATTAGTAATAAATATTATGCAAATATTGTTAGTAAATAACGACTTGAGAGAATGCCAAACACAGCTGCCTTGCAATAGATTTATTTTAATTTTTATAAGGCCGCTGCTGCTATTGTTATAATAATTATTCAATTATTACAACAATTATTGTGTTATTAAATTGATAAATATAAATTTAATTATTTGCATAAATGTATTCATACTTATACGCCTTAACTACGACAGGGGTTTATTTGATATTCCCAAGATAAGAAGAATTGGTTTCAAAAGTATTTCTTGTTTTAATTAATGATGAGAAAAATACAATTTTCACTAAACTGGAATATTTATTTTATTGTATTTACTTAATGTCGGCGAGCTAGAGCAATTACAGAAAATATAAATTAAGTTTTATCCTTTATTTATTCAAGCAAAAATTTAACAAAAAAAACCCACAGATATTTAGTAAATATACTTTAAGTAAATTATGCAACAAAATAGTCATTTAAAACATCACACACATCTTTTTTAGCTAGCTCAATTTAAGGTTATGTATGACACAACAAAACTTACAGAAAAAATTAAAAATTTTATCCTAAAAAAGTACATTCTATAAAAAGTACTTTAAAAAAATCCTTTCATAAAAAGTACCACGTTTAAATGAGAATTACAAATATCGATTGTTTTAAACTAAATAAGTTTCAATAAGATGTTTTAATTTTAAAACTTTATAAAAAAAAGGGCATTTTATAAAAAAATATATTTTATATACAGGAGCCCTGTTTATATAAACGCTTCTTTTATACATAGTTTAGTTTGTAATATTTCATAAAACTTACGTTTATACAAATAACTTAAAACAAGTTCCTTATATAGAAAATTACCGCTATTTACATAGCATTATTTTTTAATGTACCTTTTATCATAATACCTTTTCTTTCAAATGTGCTTTACATAAAGAAAACCTGCATTTAAAACAAAGTATTTTTTATATGTGAAAGGAGTGCCTTTTATAAAAAGTACCTTTTACAAAAAAGTACCTTTTATAAAAAAGTACTTTTTATAAAAAAGTACCTTTTACAAAATTGTACCCTTTATAAGTAACATCTTTTTGGATATATTGATATAATTTTGGATATTTATGTTTCCCTAAAAGAGGTAAGTACTTGCTTATTTCTTAAAACGTATTTCTTTTAAAAAGTAGTCTGATAAAAAAAGTATTCTATTTATAAAAATAAGTATCACAAGGAATTGCTTTATTAAAAATTGCGTTATATAAAAAGTACCTTTTCGAAAAATATTAACCCTTTGAAACAGTTTTTCTTAATGTACAGACTGCAAAAATATCTCTAAGAAATAGATTCCTTATATAAACAAATATCTCTCTCAACATGGCTCTTTTTTTAAAAAGTACTAAATATAAATAGTACACTATTTGAAAGCAAACTTTAAAACGAAAAATATTTTAAAACAAAGTTTCTTTTATATAAAAGTACCTTTCATAAAAAGTACCTGTTATAAAAAGTACCCTTTATAAAAATTAAAAATTAAAAAATATTTTATTAACCTTTTTTTTATAAATAACTTTTCTAAAAAATTACCGATTTAAGTAAAACTTACACGAAAAAGGCAATTTTGCCTTATTTAGCACATTTTTAAATGTACTTTTTGTATAATCTTAATTAAAAAATGCACCTTATAAAAACTACCTGATATCACTAAGTACCTTTTATAGAAAAGCCAATTTTTTTAAAATTTACTTTTTAAGAACAAGGACGTTTTTACAAAAATCTTCTTTAATTAAAAGTGTCTTTAATAAACAAGTTTCTGTAAAAAAGAGGGTTTTAGAAAAAAAGTACTTTAGGTAAAAAAAATCTACCTTTCATAACGTAGTATCTTTTATAAAAAAGTATGTTTTATTAGCATGTAGGCTTTAAACAGAAAAGCATTTTATACAAAACGTTCTTTTAAAACAAGTTTTTTCTTGCAACAAAGAGTTTTTTGAAAAAACGTATGTTTCTATATGAAGGTACCTTTTTGAACAAGTATACGAAGTGTCTTTAGAAAAAAATTATTTTTACAAAAATATATGTATATTTACTTTTCAACACAAAGTATTTTTTACTGGCGTTTTTTCGAAAGTACTTTTCAAAAAAGTACTTTTTATAAAATAGTACTTTAAATCAAAACTCGTAAAAAATAGTAATAAATAAAATAGTTTTTGGAAAAAACGTATGTTTCTGTGTGAAGGTACCTTTTTGAACAAGTATGCGAAGTTTCTTAGAAGAAAATTATTTTTACAAAAATATATGTATGTATATTTACTTTTCAACACAAACTATTTTTTACCGGCGTTTTTTAGAAAGTACTTTTTCAAAAAAGTACTTTTTATAAAATAGTACTTTAAATCAAAACTCGTAAAAAATAGTAAATATTATTTAAAACTAAAAAGCTTTTTTTTAATACCTTTTACATTAAGGTACAGCTAACAAATAAATTCAAATAAAGTTAAACTTTTCTAATAACTATATTCCAAATAATTCTTTGCCTGCCTTGACAAGTATTACAATTTACAAAATTCGGCATTTCTGTTTGTTGAGGAATTCATTGACTGAAATATGAGCTTCGTCGGTGAAGACAATTTTTCGATAGAAAAATCGATATTCACGTTTCTCACAGAGCACGAATTTTGGTACTAAAATTCGTGCGAACTAAGTATCAAATTGTTGTCAGTTCTATGTGGTAGACACATTCGAAAGTGGTACTGTGTCATAGTTCATATATTATGACCTACATGTATACATTATTACACATAACATAATTTTTATTCCAAAAGTCCCACTGATGTAGTAGGACCCCATCTTAACGAGCCATCGATTTGTTTTGACGCCAGAAAAATTTTGTGTCTTGTTTTGACTGCTCTTGCCTTTGATTTACTGGAAAAACAAAAAAAGGAGCCTTTGTTTTATTTAACTCATGGGTTAATAAATTAATGGCTCGTCAAGAGGGGTATTTGGAAAAAAATATTTAATTTTTTTAACTAGAGAAACTGAACCAAGACCTTTTTTACTTTAAAATAATCCTTTCCCCTTAAATTCTCTAAAATATTCAACCAACATCAAGAAGCAAGCATTTATTTAAAAGAGCAATTCTAATTTAAAAAAAAACAAGTCCAAACTTACCTTTAATGAAATCCACAGCCATTTCCAAGCCATAAGTATCCTTATCACAATCATCCAGTATATGGGCACCCAAGGTAATGTTGGGCAGCAGCTGTTGTTTGTTGACTTGATCCAAAGTATACAGCATGGCCTCTAAAGCTTGTATGCCACCCTGCGGCATAATAGGGCCACAGGTAATGCTGTCCTCACGTGAATGAACCATCATTAGGCCACCCAATATAACACTGCCTTCCATAACAGAAGCATGTTTGACTGGCCAGGAGGGTGTTGGGCTGGTTGAAACAGCAGCTAGGTTTGTGCTTAATAAATCGAATGTTAAAAGAGCTGAAGTCGGTGGAGGTGACGGTAATGATGACGATGATGTTGAAGCAGCTGTAGTATATTTGTAAGGCAATCCTGCAGATGTAGTGCTTGAAACTAATTGCAATAATGATGTCGCATAAACTGCTGCTGGTGTCATAATTTCCATTTCATCATTGACTGTGTTTAGTTTTGTGTTATTGAAATTATGTGCGGTAGTTGTGACAAGTGAGTGGTCTGTTGAATATTCAAGGTTTTTTCCAATAACATTTAATGCTTGTTTTGATGGAATCATTGGCGGTGCTGGTGCTTGTGTTGCATAAGCGGTTGTTAATATTGTTTGAACTGCCAGCAAGTTTTCTTTTTGTCCTGCTGTGGGTGACAATTTTTCAGTGGTGGCAGTTGGTTTTAACTTTATGTTTGTTGTTATTTTCTCTTTAGTCGGTGTTATTGACAGTTGTGTTGATGCCGCCTTTGTTATCGTCTCCACATTAACAGCATTGTTAAGTCCACTAATGAGATATGAGTCATTCTCTACAGCTCGTCTGTTTAAATTGCTATCCAACTGTGTGTTGTTAGTTCCTCTTCTACTGGCTGCGTGCCAGCCAAATTGTTTTTGTCCTGCACTAAGATTTAATTCTCGTACATTCTGTGTTTCTAGTTCTCTGCTTTTATTTTTCTCCTGTATTGCTGTCACTAAGGCAGGTGCTGGCAGTGGAGTCTCAAGTTTATTGATTTGTTTTAAATTGTTCTTTAGCAAAGGATTTTCCAGAAGTGCTGTGGAATTGTTTGTTTTTGATTTGGCTAATATTTTTAGTGTTTGATTGCTCAGAATGTGGTTCTTCAAACGTTTTTGTCTAAAAAAGTTAGAACTCAAAAGAATTTTATTTTTAACACCTTCTCTGATGGGTTTGTTTTCAATAAAAGTTTTCATATTGATGCCACCCATAAGTTCTGATCTTTTTCTAGGTAACAACTCATGAGTATTTTCTTCTATGAAATCCCCATGATCGTTTTGAATTTTTAAGCTCTTTTTGTTCAACAGCTTTTGGAAATATTTTCTATTTGGTTGTGTATTTTTTATAAAAGCTTTAGTTACTTCTTCCTTATCTTCTTGTATGGTTTCTGCTAAAAGCTTTTTATTTAAAAGTTTCTCACGAAGCTTTTGCTCTTTAATATCTAGTATTTCCTTATCAACCATTTTTAAATCCTTGTAAAATTTTACACCAGGCTTAAAATCAGCTTTTTCCACTCTCGTTAATATATCCTGCATTTCAGATTGTTGTTTTAGTAATAAGTTATTGACTTCTTCTGTATTAAATTGCGGTCGAAAATAAAAAGTATTTGAAAGAGCCTCTTCATCATTTCGTGGGCTTTTTAGACTTTCGTTAGAGCTTTTTTGTGTTTCAAGCTTTAATGTTGAATTCAAGCCGCTGTTAAGTCTCTCGGAGCATTCACCCTTTCTATCAGTTCTCGTAAAGTTCTTAAAAATATTTAATGGATTGATAGTTTTTGAGTAAAGCTCGCTTTTGTTAAAAGCTTTTGCATTTTGTATCTGAGTTACTGTACGTAAAGCTTTCTCAAAAAGTTTTTTAGTGGTAGCCGATGTTTTGAATGGTGCCTTTCTATTATTTCTCTGTTTATTTAGCTCTTCTATTTTATTTAAATTATTTTCTGGATTTTGCTGTTCTTCAGTTAAATTAGTTCCACTCTTTGAGTTGCAATCCTTGTTTTCCTGCAATTTTTCTTTACTCATTTTCAATTTCTTTTCAAACTTTATTTCCTGTTCTACATTTCCTTCCTTGCCTTTTTCTTTACAGTCCAAGTTGTTTGTATTTAATATTTTTTGTTTGGCTCTTTGCTCTTTTGCGTTAGAAATTTTCTTTTTTGCTGGTTGATTTGCGCTTTCAATTAAATGTGTGTCTGGTTTTTTAAGCTTTGACGCTGTTTGAAGTAGCTCTTTATTCAAATGCATTTGATTCATGAAATTAGCAGTCCGTCCTAAGTTGTTGTTAAGTTTTTGTGAAGCATTTAAAACACTTTGCCTTGAGGCATTCACAAGTAGCTCAGTGTTTGCTGTTGTGGATTTTCTTAAATCAGCTAAATTTAATTGAGAACGGGTTGCAGTTGCCTCGTGAGAACTGAGTAAATTCTGTGATAATTGATGACCAGCTAATGTTTGATTTGTGCTATTTAAGCTGTTAGTTTCAAATGGGGTCACAGTTGTTACACTTTCTCGCCGTCTGTTGAAGTGGATGCTGGTCTTTGCAACTTTGTTTTGCCCATTGCCTGTTGTCAGCTTTAATATTTTTATATCACTTGTAGCATAAACATTTCTAGCTGTTGCATCTTTTAGCTTCAGGGTCATCTGGGTATCAGTGTTATTGACATTTGATATGTTGTTTGTTGTTCTGCTGTTGCTAGTGTCATCCTTACTGCTGTTGCGTTCTCCGCTAAAACTTGCCACAGCTGTGCTTGTTTCAAAAAGTTTTTCTGTGTCTTTTATATTCTCTAGCTGTTGCTGGGCTACTGCTGATGCTGGTACTGGTGGTTGCTGCCCAGCAACCCCCTGTATGAATGGAGGTTGCTTTATTAGCCATATTATGATTATAATTGGTATTATTTTATTATTAACGATTTTTTTATAAATCACGCACATGTTAAGCTCATAAAAATTATTCTTGCTATAAAAAACTTTTAATTAGTGTTTGTTAAAGTTTTATTAATATATCTGGCCATGGCTTAACTTGGGATCAAGTGGCAAGTGTGCTGCTTTACTGTCTATTATTTTTTTTATATTTTTAGTAACACTTGCTGTCATGTATTTTTAATTTTAATTACGGGTTGTATGTTTAAATTTAATTAAATTATTATTATGATTAATTTCGTTGTTTAAGTTGAGGTTGTTTGCTGGTGCTGAACTTAATTGGAGTCAAGATTTTCTGTAAAAAAAATAAAAAAAAACCAAAAGAAATTATTAAGACATAATTTACAGAAAGAAATTTATTTTCGTTTTTAAATAAACAATAATAGGCTAGTTCGCTCTTTCAGTAAAAAAGGCCACTAAAGCCCTATGAGAGCCCAGCAGTGGGGTTTGTTTCATATTGCAGTCATTCTATTGAAAACAAAATCACCTTTAAACCCTTAAAATTTTCGACAACCTATAACTCATATTAAAGCAACGATAAAACAAGACAAATGTCATGTAAAGTTATAGAGATCACCTTTGAAAAGTTTAGCAAAATAATAAATCAGAATTAACTATGTCACAGCTAAATGTCAGTTGGTTTTGTGATGATTTAGAGCAGTAATGTTTTAAAGATTTTTTTCTAAATACTTTCTCAATTGGATGCTGACCTTTCTATTTACTAACAGAACAAATAAACTTTCATACGAAATATTTCCTATACTCGGAAATTTCTAATAAATATTTGTTTTTTGCTGATGAAGTCTTGATATAAAAAAATATTGTACCAGTGTTGTCACTATTGAAATTAATAGTTATTGTCGTCAATGACATTGTTATACTTTGTCGTTGTTAATAACTAAAAATCACAACAAAGTTATCATAGAGACTGAGTAAAAAGGGAACGAAGGGAGAGAAACCTTAGCTGTTCTTGTTTACATGGCAACATTTAATTTTTATTGGTTTGTGGATTTTGCAAATATATGTATGTACACGAGAGTGTGTGAATTGTATATGAAACTTTGTTCAAGTAAACATATATATTAATAAACAATGTGCTCTCAATAATCTGACTAGCAGCCTTGAAGTGTGCACTGCTTTTTAGAAAACCCTTTATACGGGAGTTTTAACCCTGCCATTCTGCAAGGTGAGTATTTTAATTTAAAATTATTGCAAAAGGCCACCTTTTCATTCCTTCGTCTGATCTATTTCAATGGGGTATTTTAGCTATTTTTGTATTTTATATTTATGGCTTTATGGGCTAAGAAGATAGACATGTTTATTATCCCTCTGACAACTTAAGCCTACATAATAGTGCAATTTTAAGAGAGTATTAACTCTCATTGATTCCATTGAGCCCGAAATATAAAAGAAAATGTTTCCAAAGTGAAGGCTAGTAACCTCCGAGAATGCCTTTGCCAACCGAAGATGAAGTCATCCTTTTGGATAGAGATTCATTAGGAATATATCAAGGGGGCACAGGATGCTATACTAACCTTTAATAGCCAAGTGCAACAGACTTTTGTCCTTATATATGTCTGCCTGGTAAACAAAGAGTAGAAGAGTGGAGTGTAGAAGAATAATAAAACCCATTTGGCTTTATCTCAACAGAAATCAGGTGCCATTAATGTCAGCAAGTTTTGCTTCAATTGGCCAAATTTGGATGCCTTCAGAACAAATTTAACTTTGAACAATTCATCCATCTCCAATAAATCTGTTGACCTACAATTGTTTATTTGTCTAACATCTAACCTAATTTATTACTACACGTATGGACATACTTACATAGGTATTTTCAAGGCAATAGAAATAAATCATTCTTATAACAGAGAAATAAAATCATTTTACTAGATTCTAGTTATTGTCTCTACAAATTATTTTGTTGTTTTTTCCTGTTTCTATTGACCAAAGTTTGTATGCAACAACATCAATCAAAGATTACGTTGCTTTTTAGATCTGTATTGGGGATTATTCCAATGAAATGGTGCAAACCTTGTATGAGGGGCGTTTACTTATATTTGCCGTGAAAGCTCATGATTGTATACATCACTTAAACACACAAAGTTTTATTGCATGTCATGTCGCTTTTGTGTTGTCCTAAGTTTTTATAGTTCAATGGAAATTTGTTAAAATCTATAGTTTCGACACTTGCGACAACATTTTAATTAACAGTGAGGAATATTTTTGGCAGCTACGAGACGGCTTGTATTTGAAATATATATTTCACATGAAATCTTTTTTAGTTAAAAAAGTTTAATAAAGGACACTAAGAACTCTGCTTTCCTTAACCCTGCGACTAAAAACTTTACATCATTTTCGGCTGACCACTTTCCTTTATAATTTGTCATTATTTTATTAAAATTGTTTGAAACAATTCAAAATTAGAACTATTTACGTGATATTAAGATTTTAACCAGTCGACACCAGTTTAAATAAACAAAGACGAGCTTTCCTTCAAGTTGTCAGTTGTTGCTGGATTTTTAGAATCAACTAGTGACTTGACGTGACTTCTCAGGAAATAATCCAGAGTTGTCAAATCGCACGACCTAAGAGGTCAGTTGACAAACACATATCTCGAAATCGACCTATCGAAAAATGTTGATTTTAAGTCCGTGGTTACGGTCGCCGTATGGCACGTAGCTATCCTCTTGAAACCTCATCTCCCCTCTAACAATATCATCGATATATTCTTCATTAACCGTAACGAGAACTTCGGCTTCATTTATAAAGAAATGAGGCCCATGACGACTAGCGTATAAACTGTGAATTTCTCTGAATGTAACGGGCTCTGTAGGGTTTGTTATGGATTCATTTCACTTCATATTACCGGTTAAACCTTTCGTAAGTTCTATTAGCTGTAAAAAACTTCAGTTAGTTTTTTTTTTAATTAAATTTATTTAATCAATACAACAAGTTTAAATCTCATTATTTTTTAATCACATCCAGCCTCTTTTAATGAGTAAAGCTTGAAATTTTTGTCTGTATGCAGCGGATACTAAAGATTAGGAAATTTTATTTTCTACAGTTAAACCCCGACCCAATGAACCACAAGACCGAGTATAGAATTCAAAAAATCTTGAAGTGCCAAAAGGCAAGTTTAAGATTATTACAACTTTAGCAACTCCTAACAAAGTTCAAACACGGTAAGAGAAAATCATTCCTTTTAGAATGGAAGCACAAATATGCTGGTATCCAAGAAAAATTTGATATGGCTACCGCAAAACTCTGACAATGTTAGGATTGCATAAAGAGACAGCTACTTGTAGGTAAATAAAATTATTACTCCGGGACACCCTACTATTGTGCATTGCTACAGCAATTTCACTCTAACTAACCCAAAGACCCTTGTTAATTGTTTTTATTAAAACTTTGGAAAATTGTTTAAAAAATAACTAAGGTATAAGGAGAGTTGTAATTTTTAACCTCTAATATTTTCTCGTTATAATTTTGACTTTTTTAGGTTGTTTATCTCAAAATAAAAAAATAGCACAATTTTGTCTTGTTTCAAAAGAAGCTGTATCACGTCCTTTTAAGTAATAGAAAAAATAACAACATTATATGAAAGGAAGCTAGTAGAGTAAATCGACAAAATAAAAACATCAACAAAATAAAAAGTCCCCAATTTGGCTTTCATATAAAAAATGTCTCACTAATGGACTAAAATGATTAAGACATTTTTATATTTAGCCATTTAACCATTTTTTTCTATAAAATTCTTATAATTTACGAATGACAGTTGACATTTATGTGCTCGCACTAGGGCATTTTATTTAGGCCAGCAAAAAAAAATGGGGAAATCAACAAACAAAAACAAGTGTCAAGTAGATGTGCTTTTCAAAATAAAAAAAAACCAGAGCAAGTAAAGTCCTTTTTTACACATGTTTGTCCGCACTTGAGTTTTGAAAAAAAAACAACTTAACCAATTTACAAAACAAACAACAAGAACAACAACAACGGAAATATGACAAAATGTTCAATTGAACGGAGGAAGTGTTCAAGTATGACAATATTTTACAACAATTTATGACAAAACAATATGTTGAAAGCTACACAAAAAAAAAACCAAACAAAATACGGACACAAAAATAAAATGGACAGCATTAGAACTGTTATGAGTATGCGTATGAGTGTGTCTGTGTAACAACCTTAATAAAAATGTTAACTTCATATGTCGGCCCTTGTGTAGCCTTAAATTCTTGCCCGAAATATGATAAAATGAATAAATAAATAAAAATATTAAATGAAAACGAAACAATTTCATATTTTGATAGATATTATATTTCTACTGTCTGCCATGGAAAACAATTTACTAAAGTGTTTTAATATTTGCTGTGAGTTTGTAATATGACTTTTCCACATTTTGCTCTAAAACTACAAATATTCTTCCATCACTTCTTATAAGGTCAGAAGACATTTATTCATGAATAATTCTGAAGAAAACGGAAATCACTAGATGATTTTTAAATGTTATCGAACTTGTGGGAAACGGATGTAGGCGTAGTAAGGGTTATAAAAATTGTTAAGATAACTTCGATCATAGTGTGTAATTGACTGAAAATGTATGGTAACGTTTTATTGTCTTTTTTAAATAATAATTGGCCTAGGGAAAAGCTGCATAGGAAACAGGGTCAAAAAATATTCTGCCGGTAGTCGAGTCAGGAATATTTTAAAGAGGAAATACTTGGTACCCCCATGCCTTTTTTGCTTTTAAGTCTCTCACTTGAGGTCGATCGGTTTTAATCAATCCATAGTAAAATTTATCGGGAGCTTAACGAACCACTCTCTCAATATCAACTTATTAAGAAGCATGACTTTAACTTTCCTCACACTTTAATTAATAACACATATACATATGTATATCTTTTTATTTTCTGTAAAATATATTGTCATCTTATTAATTTCAAACACATAAATACACAACTTGTTTGAAAAGTTGTTCCTGTAAAATTTTAGGATTTTTGTTATTTTCCACACACACACACACACACACACACACACACACACCATTAGATGAATACTAAAGTTTTAGTTTTATTTTCTTTGCAGTAATCGAAGACTTAACCTGTGCATGTGTGTGTCCGTGTAAGACTAACACCATTGGCATAAAGAAATATACTAAAGAAATTCTGCTATTCGTTAGCAAATTGCTTTAGCACACGCACACTAAGGGGATTTCGTTGAATTCTAAAAAGTCTAAGAAGGATTATTTAAGTTTAGTTAGAAATCCTCAATTACTTTGTGTTTGACAAACATTGAACTAGTTTTTTAAATTGTTTGTTTATTTCAGTTGAAATAATTTTATATTGAATTAGCTGCCGGAATTTAATGATAAAATCTTTTACTACAACTACTTCTACAGTTTATTTATATATTACAAATTACAATCTTCGGGGAAATCAAGACATTGTTAAAAGCCTTTTTTTGTGGTGGTTTTATACAAATCTTTATTCAGGAAGAAGTATCTATTTTTTGCTTGTGTCTTAAATTATTACAGAGTGCTATGGGACAAATTAGTAGAGAAGCACAACAAATGCTGATAACGTGCATAGCGGCAGAGGAAATGCACTCTATTCTGCTGTTTGTCGAATAAAAATTAAATGTTAACATTTGCTGTATTTCAAGTTCATGTCATATTAAAAAAATATCTTTCTTAACAGAAAGAGTAAATAACGAACTCAACCCTAACAATTAGATTATTTAACATTAATAATTTTATTTCCACGAAGTTAGGCCAAACAATAAATTTTAAGTTATTATATTTTATGTCATCTTACTTCATTTTGTTTTATTTAATTAAATTTTTTTAATTTATTACGTTTTAATTTTTCAAATGTCTCTATTTTAATGCAGGGTGTCCGCCATTTTGGTAAACATTAGTCTTGACAGTTCATATTTGGTAGTCGTAAAGTAGAGGCGTGGCAAATTTATTATGGAAAAATATTCGGTAAACCAACGTGTTTTAATCGTTAAAACATTTTATTAAATTCAATCATCGATTACTGTGACGATGAGAAAGTTATAGTGCACTGAATGATTTCGAAGAAAGAGGGACAGTAGCTGATGGGCCCAAGTATGGACCACAACGTACTGCTGGATCGGCTGAAAACATTACTGTTGTTCAAGAAAGTTTTCAAAACAATTCATCAACCTCAATTCGACACCGAGCTCTGGAGCTTGGTCTTCAAAGAACAACTTTGGCCACAATTTTGCACAAAGATTTGTATTTGTTTCCATTTAAGATTAAGTTGACATAAGAGCTTCTTCCAGAAGACCATTCACACCGCCGTATATATGACAACCACGATTTTCATGAAAAATCATAATGAGTGACGAGGCACATTTTCATTTGAATGGATGTGTAAATAAACAGAATAGTCGGTTCTGGGCCAATGGAAAACCCTCAAATGATTCATCATTCACCTTTGCATCCATTAAAAGTGACAGTCTGGTGTGCAATTTGGTCAGGAGGAATCATCGGACTTTACTTCCTTGAGACTGAAAACGGCGTAACGGTAACTGTCAATGGGGAGCGATTCGTGATATGATTGAAAACTGCATACCTTGGGCTTGAATAACATGTGGTTTCAACAAGACGGTGCCACATCGCATACAGCTAGGATTATAATGGAATTACTTCGAGACTTCTTTTCACAACAAGTTATTTCAAGGAATGGTAATGCTGATTGGCCTCCACGTTCGCCTGATTTGACTACTCCGGACTTTATTTTGTGGGGATATCTGAAAAGCAAGGTTTATGCAAACAAATCAGAAACGCTGGAGTAACTCAAAGCAAATATTCGTGATGAAATTAATGAAATACCGCGTGAAATGTGTGAGAGTGTAAGGAAAAATGTGTTCAAAAGGGCTGGCATTTGTGAGGCTAACAGAGGCTGACAATTATCTGATATTGTATTCCAAACATAATTGTCGACATTAAATAAAACATTTATCAATATACGATCCATTCAACAATCAAAGTAGTATAATTTCCCGGCGGACATCCTGTATATTTTTCTTATGCCACTTTATTTTATTTCATGTGATTATATTTTTTTTTATTTAATTTCACTCAATAAAATATCACAAAATTTTCCATAAAACTAAGAAAAGAGTTTTAAATTTCAAAAACAAAAACATATTTTATTAATGGTTAGTTGAATTTTTTGCAATATACATTATTTGCTGATGATGTTGCACAAAGGCGTAGCGAAATATTGAGTATAAATAATAAAATTGTGTTACGAAAAAAAAATGTTTAAAGACCATAAGCTTCAAAAATATTTTTTAAATCATTTCATTTATTTTATATTATTTTATTTTTCAAAGTATGTCACCTTGTTTGATTTAATTTTATTTCAATTTACACTTTTTTATTTTATATTAGTTTATTTCTTTTTATTCTTATTATTAATTGAAATTGGAATATAATTTGAAATTGTGTTGTAACATTTATGAAATATATAAATATGACTTTTATTTATTCTTCTGCCATTTCTTGTAAATCACAACTTCGTGGTGTTTTAAAAAAAAGCAAATGTATTTCTTTTTATTTTCACACTTGCGTCTTTATTGCTTAAAGCCACAATATTAAGCGAACAATAAAATGCCTTTAAAAACATATATAAATTTTTTTTTTTAAATTAATGAATTTAACAAAAATTTCACTTTACCACTGTGTTCAATCTTTCATCCCTTGGAAGACATTAAAAAAAATCTCATAATTTTCCGGTTACCAGCAACACTGGTTCTATAAGTAATTTATTTATGCGTTAATACGTTTATTTTCTCTTAATAATTCTCTTTAACCTGATGAAAGCCTGGTTAATAATTTATGGCTTTTTATGCTTAAACTTAGATGTGCGTATAAAAAATCTGCTAACGGACTTATACTTTTTAGTAGCTGAGTGAATACAGCCATTCGTATCCAGTAACAGTGGATTAACTTCGGTCTTTAAATAACAATAAACTTTATATTAAATTGCTCGTAAATATTGGGGCATATTTGATACTTTTAATGACAGTTAAACAAAGCCGCCACAACAGCATCATCTCATAAAGCAGTTGCTTTGTTTAACATTAATTAAAGCATATTTTAAGGCAAATGAAAGAGATTAAAAAAGGTACTGTTTAGGGCTTACGAACGAGCGTTGTAATATGCAAATAAATTTTTATCTATTGTTATTAAAATTAATACAATCAAGCAGTTGAAAGTACAGACTTGGAGAGAACAAAAATATATAATAGACTAACTTGGGTCCTTTTAGCCTACGTATGCGTTCAAATTGCAACATGAAAAGTAAAATACAGAACAACAAAATTAAAGAATTGACCACGGAAACAGAAAGTATAAAAAGTATTGAAATGTTGAATTGGAACTATCAGAGAAACCATGCAAAGCCATTAAGAATAAAAATATTTCGCCTCAAAATTGTTCCACAAAATAATAATCAACGATCACCACTATAAAGATTAAATTAGATCCGCGCCTAAACAAACTATACCCTTCTTGACGTTGCTGGACTAGATAGGCTAACGAGAGCACAGCACCCAAGGTGACTATAGATATCTCCAGCACGAGGCATACATGATGAAATATGGTGCTTTCTATACTTTTTGTCAAAGCTTCTAAAGTATGATTTGCCTGGCACTTAAAAATCATTAAGCAAGGCATTGACTTGAAGAGATTTTTTAATACGAAAATGGCTTTCTTTTTCAAACCCCCAACAAATATCACGGCAATATTTTGCTCCACGTAAAGGTCAGGTTTGATTGCAAGGCCTTATAAGCTGGTAAACTCGATTACAGAACGGCCTTATTGTGTGACTGGATAATGTGCTGAAAACGTGGAATAATAGGTTGTATCCTACCTACACTGTCTTGTAGTCATTGTACCCATTAACGAAATGACACCTCCTGTATTATTATTCGGTGACTGTCTCACAAAAAGGTCATTTTTCAGCGGAAGGCCTTTACTTGACTAAGTAGGGCATTAAGTAGTGGGAGGAGGCCAACAATACCTTAATTTATATTTCCGTTTCATATAATAGAATTAAAAATAAAAAGAAAAATGGTCAGCAAGAAGGATGTAAATTGTAATAAAAAACTTGTTTTCCATTAACGCTTAAAATCTTTTCCATTTTTATCCAAACTCTTTGTTATAAAATATTTGCCTCTGAAATTCAAAAGGTCAAAAGTTAAGAATTTTATTAGGGTTCCTTTCAGGAAAAATGTATGAAGGAAAAGTGCTAAAATAAATTTAATTTTACTTGCCACAAGAAACCATAAATAAACATGAACATTTAAAGAGCTCCCAGCCCGACATTTGTGGACAGAAATTAACAAATGAAATTGCTGAAATATTTACCCCTGAACACTGAGGCATATGTATGTGTTTTAGCGCTAGTGTTGTCAAATTCTTAGAGTTTAAAATTATTCGAATAAAAGTTCTTAATTTTTTTTTTTATCGAAATAGCGAAATTTTTTAACATTATTCGAATATGCGAACGAATGAGGATTAAATAAATTTAATCGAATAACTTAAAAAATTAAAAAAGGATATATTATTGTTATTTTTTGTTGTATTAAAAACAAAAACAATTCATTACAAAACTGCAACAAATAATTCAGTAACAAAGAACAAAGAATCTTAAAAAAATGTATAATATTCTTACAAAAATATAAACACACTTTATATAGATGCTGAGCATAAACATATATATTATATACCTCTGAGTATTACTGAGACCGAGGTATTACACTGAAGTTGAGACATAGCCGAAAAAGGTTTCTCTCCACCCAAAGCTAGTCAAAGGATCACTAAAGTTCGTTCCAAATTTTTATATTAAATCTTCGTAACAGAAAATCAAAAATCGAAAAAAATCGTTCGAATAATTTTTTATTCTTAACTGAAAAATTTTATTCGTTCGAACAAAAATATAAAAAAAAATAATACGAATATTCGGATTATTTTTCTTCGAACGACAACTCTAATCATCACACAGATAAATACTTGTGTATTTTACAAATAAATATATTAAGCAAATACCCAGAAAAGGCCTATAAATTTAACATGTTTTCTTTTTGGGTCAACATTTTAAGCAAAATACTAATACAGGATGAATTACTTACCATAAGGAATTTGACAGTGTCCTGCAACATTTTAGTTTTAGTTTTTTAAGTCAACATGGAAAAGTGCTTTGCGAGGGGTTTTCAGTTATTTAATATTTAAGGCTTCATTTCATAGTTTAACAAAAAAAAAAGACATATGGAATATTTTAAGTAGACCCTTTTCCCAAACATGATGGCACATGTTAAAACGGTATTTGTCATGCCATTGTTCTAAACGGCCTTATTTTCTAAATGACAGAGCAGACCTTAAAAAGAGGGATTTAATTTCGTTTTGGGGCTTATTTTGTGTTTTTAAAGAAAACTGTAACAATCAGATACTCAGACCTAAAGGAAACGCAAACGAATATCAAGATTAGCAATTTACATAAATTATTTATACAATTTAACACTATTTACTTTTTATTTGTTTTAAAAAGAAAAATAGTAAACAAAGTGTAAGGCGCAATTTTAAGAAAATTAAAGACTTTGGCTGTTATGTGAAGTTAATTTGGTTTCTTCAATACAAACAATTGTTTTGATGTTTTTTTCAGAACTCAATTTAGTGCCAAATATCTTCAACTTTCATCTTTTCTTTAATAACTTCTGCAACATTTCTGAAAATGTAAATTAAACCTTCTTATCAACGCTGAAATAGAAATGGTCATATGTTTAAGGCGGCATCTTTCAAATGTGAAATTATCAAATGTTACATGAATAAGTTCTGAAGTCGCGAAAATTACATTCTGACTACAGGCCAGCTGCTGGTGTACTCAAAAGTTGATTAAGTAAACCGATCATAACTTCTAGCCGTTTGTATATGTTGTGACATTTAGTAGATTCGAAAAGCTAAAAACCAACTGGGGTAAATCAATTTGTCATCCCTATTGAAATGGCTTCTACCTCGATGTAGCACAAGTTATTATTGGTGGCACTATGAATATATAAACTGCACTAGACTACTAACTTCTATGAAAAAAATTTACGCCGAAAGCAGAGAACTTGCACTATAAGTTTTAGTCAATTCAAAGAAATAAAAAAAAGATATAAAACCGGATTTAAGAAAACCGGGTTTAACAAAAACCGAGTTAGCCGATAATCGAAAAATCGCCGCTTCCACCGCTGTAGGCCTGAAAAATCGGTCGTATAACCGCTCGATCATTATTGTGAAGCGCAATTAAAAATTCAAAATAGGGAAAATGCCTAAAAGTAGGCAATGGTTTACATGAACATGCTTTTGAATAGGAAAATGCATAGATTTATCTCCTGCTCAAGTGATCTAAAAAATTGGCTGGGCCGATGCCAGTAGTTTTTGTTCTTTTTGTTGGTTTAAAGAATTGAATTGGAAATAGATAGTGATAATTACTATGGAAGGTTTGTATTAAGGAGGTCATGACTCACTTCAGAGTTGTGCTTGTTGCTTGATGGGTTTTTTATTATTGGTTAAAAACTATTTATCGAACTGAGCAAGCATCTACGCTGATTTTAGCTGCTGTATACAAAGTCAAAATCATAAATCTAAATTCATCTACCTGAATTTTTGCTTCAATTATAAAGTTTTACTAATTCTACCAAAATGCTTAGCATGCATTTTGACCTTATGTGTGGCAATCAAAAACATACTTATGGAATCAGAACTACTTGTCAACTAAAATATTTTAAGTAATAACAACGTATGTGGCCGTCATTTTTTGTACATAAAACCTTCAAAGAATAACTTTGTTACAGTAAGAATATTTAAATAAATATACTTTTAGTTCCATTATGTCTCACTTTCCAGGAAATAAAAGACTAGACGATAATGAGAAATGGAAAATGTAAAACAAACTACAAGCTTGAGTGGAAAAAACGTAATTTTTTTGTTACAAAAAAAAACTTCTTAATAAACTGTGTAAACAGACACTGATTTGTAATTTTAACAAAATAAGTTGCCTTTATATTTCCTTAAATCAGTTCCGTGTACCACTACAAAGCATTTCGAAATTATAAATAACGTTTTTTAAAGTATGACAGAAACATAACATTGTAGTTTTTGAAATTCATCTGCAAACGATTATTTATGTTTGTACGCGAATGATGATTTCGAGTAATGAAGCGTAAAAGGTTTGAGTTTAATCTTTGGCATAAAACATTAAATGAATACGTCTGCTAGCGGATAAAGTAAGCTGAGAATAATCTACGAAATCTTTTAAATATTTCTTGCGGTTTCTATTTTGAGGTTTCGATTTCAAGTTTAGTAAATTTAGAGTAAGTAGATTGTTTAACGATGGTTATATCTAAGGTCTGTATTCTACATTTAACTACAAACTGTCATAGTAAATTTCTAATGAACATTCTGCTATGATTAGGAATGTTTATTGTAAGCTTGCCGCTTAATTTTGACAGCTTCATTTCGTCTGAAGCTGTCGTGCAAGAAATAGTCCTCCCTCAAAAGACTACAAGAGCTTCAGAAAATTTCTTCGCTAGACATCACCCGTTTACTCCAGATATCTTAGTTTCTTTGCAGCTTAGCAGAGATATTAACACTGAAAATAGTTGTGGATTGATGAAAAAGAAACACAGTTTTTAAACTTTAACCAAAGAACCGGCATTATGAATTTAGAATCCTTTAACTAGTTTGTCCAAAATATTTAAAAATTTGCTCTCCTCCTCAAAGGTCTTAGCTGCTTTCGCAACTACAAATTTAACATGCAGATCAGGGTCATAGGGAACTAGTTTGTTTGTCAAAATGTTATTTTTTATTAGAAACATCTCAAAAACAAGTTGCTTTCCGAAATGCAAAGAAGCACAAAAACTTCATCCCATCCATAAAGAAATCATGATTTTCTAACATGTGTGAAATTTTCCTAGTGATTTCTGTTGCTTTATAAATTTTACACATTCCAGTTCTGCTCAAAACAAGTGCACAAGTTCTGGATAACAGAAGTCATTATATGCGTGAATAACATTTTTGGGTTTCATAGAGGAAAATCATTTTTGTTTTAATTGTAAAAAATCGTATCACGTGCTTTGTATAGGTAGCAAAAAAGCCATTCTCCTTAAAACTGTAGGTGGAAAAATAATACAATGTGGTTATAAGTAATAATCGGGAAAAGCAAGTGTTTTTGAAAGCAAGCTAAACAATGAACAACAAATATTTTTTGCCATTGAAAATTAAACCGAGAATTGATTTTTCTTTATACAATATAAATGTATATTTTTTTTTGATAATTAATTTCCGTTTTACACTGTAGTGTCATTTAATTTCAATACACAAGAGTATTAATTTGTTTCATTCCTCTTGTAGATCGATATCAAAGCCTTATTACGCCATAACATTTACGTCAGCAGTTTAACATAACACACAATGTAAATTACTCACAGGTATTTTATGCACGTAACATATCAGTGCCTCTCATAAACTCAATGATAAAGAAATATATAATTAAAAATGGCAGGCTGAAAACGAAACCAGCATTTGAATGCCGCGTCTTGGACATTTTTAATATAAAAAATATGTTTAAAACATTAAAATTCGTAGAAAGGGGTTTCCAGTAAGAATGGCTCGATGTTGATATGAATATGTATGTCTGGATGTATGAAATATGATAATTGTTAAAATTTTATCTGCATCTGCCCATGATAACACGGATGTCAAGGCCTCCATTTGGGCAGCGGGATTTTTGTTTTATTTAAAAGCATCCATTAGTTGAGGCTGGTGGGAGGAACACCCATGCGAGACTACTAGACAATTTGACCCAGGCTCAAATCAGAGTCCTGTTAAAATTTCAGAAGACGCAACTTAGGAATGCCGTGGCAACGATTACCCAACACTACGAGCAGGTATAGGAAATCGGAGTTCATCTCCTGTACCTCTGATCTGCCTTGGAAGACCTACGCCAGAGTCATCTCGGGTGGAGTTTATTATTATTAATGTATGGGGGGATATCGAAGCAGACCGATCCGTAATCACAACCACCTTACCTTCAATTGAGTCTCGTGCTAGCCCTAGCCTTTACTATTGACTAAAGTGATTTCAGACTGTCGACTGGTAACTGTCGACACTCTTCCTTAGGCTTAGTTCCCCCATGGCATTCACATCTAACAAGTGTCTGCCCGTGGTCTTAAGCCTTATGCTAGCCAGTGCTGGACATTCACACACAATGTGCGCTACCGTCTCAGCCTCTTCCAGGCATAGTCTGCAAGTATCATCTTTTACGACTTTCATCTTAGCCAGATGGTACTTGAAGTTTCCATGTCCTGTCACTAACGCAGTGATCCAGCTTAAGGTAGCCCTATTATACCCGAGTACCTTGCTGGCATTCCTGCTGAGGGCTCGGGTGGAGGTACTTTGCTAGCCTCTTCGAAATATCGAAGGTCAAAATTTAGGGAATATACTCCTTCATAAGAAGAACCAACTGGTTTTGCGATGAATTCACAGCGAAATAGAGACCACTCATCGACTACTCTTCACACTTTTTCCTTTTTTACTTTCCTTTATTCTTGTTTTCTTCATTTCTCCCTATTTTCATTAGGTAACACAAAGGAACCCATTTAGTAGACGCACGTGGGTCTGCACTGCAGGAGGCATGCTCATCAAACCTAACCTATCAGTTTTCAGTAATATCAGCAGCTAATAATTTAATATAACAATAATTATAATAATAAATTTTAATTTGCTTAAACTGGAATGACAGAGTTTCTATATCAATTTCAACACTTTTTTTAGCAGCAATTATGTGTTGTATTGAAAACAATTAAAGAAAGATATCTAAAATTCAAATTTTAAATAATAATTGAAGGTTACTGAACTTTGTTGCATATAATTTAATAAATTTAAATAAGACAACACGAAATAAATTTAGACTGCAAGTGAAATATTTGGCCAAGTAAACAAAGGTCTACATAAACTTAATGAATTGTTAAGACGTTAGAAGTCTTTTTAACTCAAATAAAAAAATTCTTGACAGCATATTTTTGTTGCCTTTTAGGGTTACTCGTATTAGAAAAAATGCTGATAAGCAACTGGTGGTGGATGATTTACAATTCAATTGCCAAATAAATATTACACAGACGCATGAGACAACGACTATACTCGCAACTTGGAACATTCAAACATATTTTATTCCAGAATTTTATAACAGACACGTTTTTGTATTGATACTATAAAACTGTCTGACATTTTTACCAAACGTTAACCTGAAGGCTAAACGTAGTTATATAAAACTGAAAAAAATTATTAAAAGACTTATATTTTTCTAAGGTTACCTAAAGGAGAGACGGAAGTTGGGTGGCATATATTTTAGTTACGTGTATAAATATTGCAGAAATGTTTTTGCCATAATATTTTTATGATGTTTCGCATTTTACTGATACATATTTAAGGAGGCTTCAAGACAAACGTTAGAGAGTATAAATAGTGGAGTTACGAAAGGTTAGCAATAAATTTACTTAGTGCTTATATTTCGCTAAGAAATTTACATGTCTTGAAAGTGAAGATGAAATTGTAAACAACTCCAGTTTTTAAATAAATAAAAATGCGTGAACTTGAACATTTTTGTCATACAGCAAAAACTTTCGATCATCAAATGCGGTCTACTTATATTTATTTGGTCTTAAGTTCACTTGATATTTTCCCTGGATTGATGAATAAAAATTATTCCACGTCGTTTACCTTAATTTGATTAAAGTAAGAGGCATAATATTCTCTTCCTGAAAAGTAGAGCTTCTATTTGTTTGGTCAATGTGTGAAAGAGTGCATAAATTTCGGTTCGTTTCTAAGAGGAAACCTAACTAATATTTTCTGAGTGCGTTAGTTTTCTATTCGCAAAAAAAAAGCTGGAAAATTTCGCGAATGTTTAAATAATAAAATATTTAACAAACGCGCTTAAGTAATATTTTTGAACATTTTGAGGTAACCATTTCAATTATCCAACACCATAATGCTCAACTTAATATTTAATTTTAGTGAACGAGGGTCTAAAATTAACCAGAGTATGTAGACATTCGAAATAACACAATTATAATTTGTAACGTTAACTAAAAGTTTTTATTATCCGCAACTAATAAATATTTCTACTTATGCCGGCAAAATTTCAAATTTTATACTTAATAATTACACCACTTTTCAAGTGCCTTTATGTCAATTTAAGTAATTCTGGTGCAACCCTCGCATATCATTATTTTTTCCTCAATTAAGGTACATACTTTTCGTTGTTCATTTTATGAAATATTTGTAGCTTGTATACCTAAGAGTGCCATTAATATTTTATATGTAAATACACAGCCGATGGCGTATGATTTATATTTAATATTTCCTTAGGCAAAATATTACTCATGCGTACCATCACACAATGGTTGTAAATAAAGAGGGATTTTTTTTTTGCTTTCATTAACATTTTTGTATGTTTTTCAACATCTTTGTAAAATTAACTAAAATTTTAAATTATGAATTTTCTTTTTTTTAATAAATTTTTAAAATTTTTTAAGCTTGAAGGTCTTCTTACCGCCACTACCCAACTCTGCACTTTATCCATCACTTTTCTGTATTAGATTGCAATAGTAAGCTGAAATTTGTACACAGCTTAATTTGTATTGCGCATCTTCTTGGCTGTTGCACTAAAATGTAAGTTAATTGTAAGAGTTTGAATTTATAGTTTTGTAACGAATTGTATAAATAAATTTATTTAAATAAAATAATGAAATAAATTTGCAATTATAGCTTTGCGTTTTAACTCTAAGGACTCATTCAATTTCAAGCAATAACCAGGATTACAATCGGAGTAAACACCTTTCTCGTTTACATTAGTTAAATTTCATTTTAACTTTTTCATACTCCCGCTTACGCTTCTTATGAACATCATTGGTTGCGGACTCTCACCGCCAATATTAAAGTTCCACGTGTCCAGCAAATACTAATCTCACAGTGAGTAAAAATTTCTTTCTCTACACCTTATGTTCAAGCATCCATCCCCCAAACAAGTAGTACTAAGTCTAGTAAATCGTGCGCTATTTGTAAAGCTAATCAGATGGTGATTTATCATGTTTTCAATGTGCTAAATAGTTCCACGCCGTTTGCTGTAATGTCGATCATTTTCTGCTGATCATTTTCCTTGCAAGGAATTTTGTAAACTTCAATTTCATATTTTTCTACATAAGAGAATTCAGCCCTTTCAACCGTTCTGAAATTACAGGTAGATATTTAATGTCTTGTGTATCCTTCTTTACTAACACTTTACTGATTAATTTTTTTATAAAGGAGCTGATTTGGAAAACTATTTTCGCCCAATATATAATTAATCTTTTACTTATTCCTTCTACGAAATTCCTATAGTAACCAATCTTATTCTAAAATATTTGGCTGTGTTATTAATAATTACGTTACTGTGTTTTGAATAATTAACAATAATCCTTCCCTTCGCAGTTGGCTTCTAGCACAATTACCACACCTTTACCTCGCCTTATTATCAAAGTATATAAATAAGAAAGTATCGTTCATGATATTTTTCTATTGTAAGCTTAATATTATTGTTAAACGATTTAAAAGCACTCAACATACCACTAATTGCAATATCTAAAATAATAAACTACAAATCGACAACATATTTTGTCATTGTTCTAGGTTTTACTTTAACACACGAAACCAATAACTCTTCCTTAACTATGCCTGCTACAACTGGAGAAGCCATCAAACATCCTTTCTTTTGTACATTTCATTAAAAACATTAAAATTTGAAGCCTTTAAAAATTATTTTACAGATGACTAATTTTGAATTTATTTATCGTTTTTCTCTTGAAATTTTACCCGATTTCATTTGCGCCTGTTTAGTGGTAATACTTCTTTAATATTTATTCCTTAAGTGTGTAAAAGGTTACAATACCATAAAAAATTGAAGGTTCGCTATGAACACAAAATTGGCATTTTCATTTAACATTTATCAGCCTTGGCCACTCGCCAGCAATGTAACTATTTTAAACATGCTATTGATTTTAAATTTATTTTTGCAACATGATAGAGGAAAGAAAAGTAATGCTTGATGGTGATAAAATATACAACAGGATATAACGGAATATAACCATATTAATCACTTCTGTATTTACTCGGCATAAATGTTTCAAACATATATTAACGGAAACTATAAAAGAAGGGAGGAGCAAGAAAAAGTATAATATTTAATGTAAAATTCAGTTATTAAGCGGAAATTTAATACTTCAGATTTACGAAAGCAAATAATACAAGACCGTTTGAATTACTCGACAAGAGCCTGCAGCAATGTGTGAGCCTAAAAGCACACTACAAAAGAAATATTTTATGACAACATTGCAGGCTATTAATATTCGCTATTGTACAAAGGGACAGCAGTACAAATACATACACACTTTTTATATTTCTGCCAGTTTACAATTTTATAACATATGTGTTTATATGGAGGAGTCTGAGAACATTAAAAGTGGTGAGAGGATAAGAACCGAAAGTAAGGGTGAGTTAAAAAGGAAAGAAAGAAGGAAGTACGGCAGCATTTCACATAAACTGCCAGAAGCGGCTGGTTAAAGACCCAGTTTGGTTATGCACAGCAATCTCCGTTAGCTAATTCTTCTATACAAAACTTAAGGTAACTTTATTGTACAAAAGAAACTTGTTTGCAAACAAATTTTCACTAAAAGTTGTTGGCAAATATTTGCTCAATAAAATTGTTTTAACTTTAATTTTTTAATTAAAACTTATTATTACTACTCTACTGAAACTGTCATTAAATTGCAAGCTATAGTAGAAAAAGAGCTCAGGCGACTTTCTGCGTAAATTTTTCATCTTGATCCAAAGAAATTTTAACAAAAAATTCCAAATGTTTTTTGAATACAAATTAACTAAAAATCGAAAACCTTTTACACAAATTTATAAAAATTCAAAACTATTTTTTTTCAAGTTTGAGTAACAAAAATCGTTTTTTTAAGCAAATTTTCACAGAAATTTACAAAAGCAAACATTTTATGAAAATTAAAAAAAATAACTACGAAAACTAAATCCAAAAAACAAAATTTTTACAAAAATGTTTTAACAAACAAATATTTTTTTACTATTAATTTTTGTTAATTTTCTTCTTTTCAGCTTCTTGGATAGCAATATGTCGCTCAAGATTAAGAAATATTATTTTTCAACTTGTTACAGCGGTGGAGAGCTATTATCAAGACGTTAGATCAAAAAAATCACGGAGGTAAGCAGAAATTGTTGAATTTAAATTATTTGTTTCATTTTTCAGCTTCTCACCCATTTTTAAATTCCACCATTTCTGAAAGACAAAAACACTGCTGCCGATAAGAGTTACAAGTTATGTGTTCTATAGTGTAACTCATATAGAGAGTCCTGTAATTTAATATTGGCGAGTTTATCTAAAAAGGAAATAATTTCATTTCTGTATTTAATTCCTTTAAATATTTATTACAAGTCTAACTAATTTTCACAATCAACGATTATCCTATTAGCAAAACGCACGTTCGAAAAAATAAGGGAACAAAGCGTTTTGTTTTAACGTCTATATGATTTTTAAGCCTATTGTTGACCGTCAGCTTGCAGCCAAAATGTATGGCCTGCCTCAAATTTCCAAAGTTCTGAACTCCTCGTGGTGGCGATCGGTAACAAGTTGTGTCTCTGAGAGGCACTTAAGAGAGAATTTAACACACTTATAAAAAAACCCATTATCAACCGTGAAACAACATACGCTAGGAAGGCGTGGTCAAGAGGGTGCTGGCTCTCTACTATGAGAACTCTGAAAATCAGTCGATCTCCAGTTTTAATACAGACTTACTTGTGCATATAAAGCTTTGTGTGGGTGGACATCTTTTTTCTCCATTACAGGACTGAATGATGAAGCCTCGCAAGAGAAACTTCGATTTCAATTGGCTAAGAGAGGAAGCCGGAAGAGATGGACAAGAATGATTCGCGAGTGCCGTCAATCTTTAAAGGTACTTCTATGGCGTTAGATCGTGAGATTTGTGATAGGGAGGTGGATGAAGTCCCACAAGAGGTGGAGAGGCTTATATCTCTAGGAACTGCAGTGTTATTCTGGAAATGGAAGAATTATATAGCGATAGACACGGAAACCTTGCAAGCTGTAGATAGGTGAATCTGCAATGATACTCGTTTGGAGGAGACTAAGACAGTACCCCCGTTGTGTGAATGTCCAGTTCTTTACATCCAGTACTGGCAATTATAAGAGACCCCGTTGTGATGAGTAAGATGCCCGACGGTTATCAGTGGACATCCTGAAATCACTACAGTGTTATCACGAGACTCAATGAAAGAAAGGTAGTCGTAAATTACAAATCGGTTGACTGAAATCAATTCGAGTAAAGACGGAGTCAAAAAGGGGCGCAAAAAGTCATTGGCCTGCTTCAATAGCACCCTGCATGTATAATAATAGTATTTCTATTGTTTCTTCCATTTCTACCTTTGTTTCTGAGCACTTGGTTTCCTCCCTTGTTACCTTCTTTTTAACTACTTTCCATATTGTAACTTAAATGAAGTACCAAAGTACTATTTTAGAGGTAAAAGTACGTCCACAGGCCATTTGTAGTCAAAAATTAATGATTATACAGCAAAAATCCAAACCAATCGATGGGTTTGGTTGCAAATTTTCAAGCAACGAAAACGAATTAATGATCCAATTTGAAGGCTAAAAAGGGTAATGCCAATCATCGATAAGCCGCACATGCACTCGAACTTAATACAGTCACTATGATTGAATGTGCGAAACAATTCACATACATAATGATGTGGCCATTTATTCATATTAACTGGTGCCGCTTGCTAAGCACTTGATATCCCCCAATAGCATTTGTTATTTCATTGCCATTTGGTAAAACAGGCTGCTTAAAATTATGAGAATATGAGTGCTTGTTAATATACAAGTTGGTATGAATTTTCTGCACGAACATTTTGTTTTAGCCTCTTGTTGTGACTTAAATCAGTATTCAAAAAACGTTTAAAATTTACGCATCATTTCACACATACTCTTATAACGGGTGTTTTCTAGTGGTTGTGTTTTAATTTCTGATTTGCTATGTTGTGGCATAACTAAAATTCATACAAACCCAGTTAGAACTGCCAATTTAGCACTTGTCTTTACAATGGAGCTCAGGAGGTATTTACAAAAGATTGTGCTTATGAGTATCAATATATTCCAGTAACTGTAGGGTAGGTATTAAGAAAATATTTCTACAAGTTGTAGCGCGCAGGGATTTATATTACGCCACTAAAATAAGGCCATATGTGAAGCCTCACCGGGTGAAGGAAGACCTCAATGATCGAAAAAGGCGGTTTTAGTGCCACGGCATCTAACTACTTGTTGGCGTATTTTTTTTTTATTTTGCATTATAAGGCCACATTGATTGACGGATTGCATTATAAGGCCACAGTGTTGCCACCAAGAAATTTGTAGATCACAAATCCCCCGTATCTGAAGCACATATCTGACTAAAAATTACTCACGTACATTTGCCATTTGTTTAAATGTAAATAACAACTAAACATCAAAAATGACTAGATTTACGTTTTGATAATATTCATGAAGTTAGTGGCATGAGAAGCATTGGATTCTCTCCAGCTCTTGTCAACAAACAAAAGTTGTATGACAATAATTTCATGGAAAATTTCGTTATAAATAAACAGAAATAAAATAAACATATCCAAAAGATCATATTGTTCCAAACCGCGAATGACACATGAATGGATGGAATGCGATTGGGTAATAGCTGGTTGTTTTATTTTCTACACCGCTGTCTAGAACTATTCTCAAAGTTTTTTCACAAATAAATCTTTGACTGAAATAAGATCCAAAGTTACGCAATGTTTAATGTTCGGAAAACTCTAGACCAAATGAGAAATCCAAACAAAATCAACACAAAAATATTAAAATTTTAAGAAAACGCCCCGACATTAAATAACTTGATATTTAATTTTCCTTACATGCCTTACTACGTTTGCTTCGTTATTTGCCAACTCTAAATGTAGCTGTAAGCGGTAAAAAATAAGAAAAACACAGCTATGATTTGCTTTAGCCAGAAAAAGAAACAAATAGCAAGTGTTTCCCATGTTTACACAACCTATTGAATATTTATTCTAAGAACAATTTGTTGATTTTTGAAGCCAAACCGGTTTGGAGACAAACCGGTTTTGGAGACAAACCGGTTTGCAGACAACCCGGTTTTGGAGACAAACCGGTTTGGAGTAAAATTCTGTAAATTTGTGAAACCATTGGAAGTCGATCTTACGACAGAAGGAGCAATTTTGTGAGACGTTGTTTTTCTGTGCTCTGATAGAAGTGACTTATGCCACTTACACCGCTTACAAAACACTAAATCCTTCCTTCTCCTTATATTTTTGCCTTTTTACCGTTATCTCCTGCAAATTTATTTTCAATTATTCATACCGCTCAGCTGGGTAATTTGATTACTTGCTAAAAAATACTGTTTTATATTTAAATTTTGCATCTTCCACAATTTTATATTTGGCTATCATCGAAGCTGCTATTGTTTCAATTATATTGTTTGTTTTAAATTTAATTATAATAAATTTTGAATTATATAAATTAAATTAAATAAATTTTTTAGTACAAAAGCAAACAAGGGCAGTAGGTGTCAAATGTCAAATTTCATATAAAAAATGTTTCGGCATTTCGGGTAAATTTTTATACGGAGTTTTTTAATGGAGTTTTATTGCTTGATTGAAACTGAAAATAAAATGATGTTCAATAAAATCAATGTTTGGAACAAAATCACTTCGAAAAATATAATACAAAGGGAAGTTACACACAGATAGCACATGAAACTAATTACACATTGGCTACACATTCAAATAGAAACTACACACAATTTGTGTAATGAGATGTAAAGGGCAACACTGCACTGACATCATTATATGACTGGAGTTTGGTTGTAAACTACTCCCTTTCCCGAAGTGGTTTCACTTACAGCCAGACGAATAATTTATTTTTCCCATAGTTATTAGTCAAGCTTTGGATATTTATTTATAAAAATATGAAGGAAATAACTTCGAAATCATGCTGCCATGCATTGACGACACTTCTCTTTTTGTACCTTTGGATTTTGATAATTGTTACAACGGCAAAAAATTCAAATGCCTTAATAAAAAAGCTACAAATAGAAATGCAGAATATCGGTTTTAATTCTTTGGGCTGCCTCTATATAACTAACATCAAAAACGTTATCTAGCAAATAATATAATTTTCAGAATAACTTCATTTATAAGCAAACACTTTTTCAAATTAATAGAAAAATAAAGAAATAGACCAGGAATAATATTGAGTATTTTTCTCGCAATGATAAATAAATCAAATATAATGGAAATATTAAACAAAAATTGGCCAACAACACAAGACTTTGCGTTAAAGCCCATCTTATTTTCCAATTTAATCCTCCCTGTTACAAAAGGATGGTGAGGGAATTTGTTGTTCTTCTTTAAGGGTTTTTTTAATCTTTCTATTTATTTCTCTTGTGTTACACACAAAACTCTCACAAAAGCTGGCTGTCAAAATCAGCCACAACATGAACATGAGGACTTAAACAAGACACACGCACAATAATTTAATACATACACAAGCACAAAGAATAAAATATACACCTGGCAAACCACATACCATGAATAAAGATAAACGAAACTATACCTGGGCATCATCTAAACACTTATATTTGTTTTGTGTTTTTTTTTTTGTTTTTTTTTTTTTGTTTTGATTACTCATATTTCGACAACAGCAACTTGCAGCATTAGTAGTGACACGATCCCACACAAAAACACATTTTCCCACAAGCAAGTTTACATTCTCATACCAACTTGTTTTTGTTTTGTCTTTCTCTGTTTTTTTCTCACTACTCCCTAGACACTCGTTAAGCACATGTTTGTTGGTTTTGATTACAGTGAATAGTTTTGCATTTTTATTTTAAGATTTGTTTTTGTTTGTTGTCATGTTTTCGAGAAGTCTTTCTTTTTTTGTTATTCTTTCTTTGTATTTTTTTAGTAAACGTGAGATTTAAGAGGTAGTGGAAAATGTTAAATTAAATAAGCACGGATGTAGTTAGATGTACTTGAAAAAGAACTATGTTCAGGCAAATCAAAAGCATAAGAGCAATATATTGTGACTGAATTCACATAATAAAAGGATGCAAAAGCAAAAAATATTTGTTACTGATTGTCAGTGACTGAGGTACGAAAACAGGCGAATAAAGGCATCGAAAGCTCTTCTTTGACTGAACACCATAACAGTTCTGCGTATTAAATTTTGTTTATCGCAACTAAAGTAATTGTTTAAAATATTTTCAAGTAACCATTTTATGCTTGCCCAAACAATATATTGAAGCTATTATGTTTTTTTTTTCTTTGTGTGTTTATTTTCGATTGCCTACCATTGGGTGCATATGACCGCTATAATCATAACTTTGCATTTTTACATCCATAAGAGAATAACATGACCTACGTTTCAAGGCTGTTTTCTGTGATAATTGATAACAAACAACCTGAAGATAGCTGTAGCAGTTCTCTAAATAAATGGAAATCATTATCTAAAGGGAAATTAATTTTAAATAAATTAAGTTTGGAACTCCGCCATCATTCAAAATTGATAGCTTACGTCACGCTCGCATATAGCTTAAAGACTTTAATGTACTCCCATACGTGTAGGTCACTGAAATGCTCCTAAACTGCACTGGGAAAATGTTCTGTAAAAATGTAATATCTTAGCTAAATATTAGAGTAGCATTACAATGCCTGCTTTGGCTTATTCGATTTATATGAAGGGCAGATGTCGCGCTACCCCGCATTAGCAAATGTTCATGGCAAACTGACCTATAGATATAGTGTTCTATATGTGTCATATCGCGCCTTCAGTCCCGATTCAGTACATTGTCACAAAGTAGTAAACAGAGGTGAAACGACAATAGAGTGATCTTTTTCTCTATCCGTCTCGTTCCCTCAGAACCTTAGTTGGTTTTTGCTTTTATTTTGATTTTCTTGCCGTGTTTATTTTTGGTTCTATTAAAACACATTTTTTTCTAAAGTATAAGGGTGGGTTATGCACTTAAACACATTTTAATTTTGTTTAATATTATTTTTTTATTAAAACAAATAGTGAAACTTATTTACAATATTTTTATATTACTTGTTTTGTTTATTTTTCTGTATTTCGTTACAAAATGCTATATTTGTCTCTTTCTAACAGAACCCAGTGTTAAAAAAACTGAGTTTTTTATTTTTTACGTTTCAAAGTTTTCACCTCTGGTTATCCTGTGACATTGTTGATTTGGTTCTACTAATTGCCAATGACACCCATTCGTGAGAACCAACACTTCTTGATAAGTAGTTGCTGGCCACGGCAAGTATAAATATTGCACAGAAGGCTCGCAAATAATTGGTAGAAATATAGGTTTATTTTCGTATTTCAGCAACAATCTCATAGAGGCAACATAAAACAACTCATGTCAAAATATAAAACTTTCATTAAACGCAAATAATATGTTTAGGATTATTATGAAAGCACCCCAGGGATCTTGCTTTACGGTGAGATCAATTTTAAAGTAATATTTCAAAGAGATTACAACCTCCTTTTTTCCTAAGTTTTGAAAGCTGAAGAAGATGGTAACAATATCTTTTATTATGCAGATGTAAATCTATTATTTTGCATATAAAAACAGACAAAAGAATTAGAAAATATTGTTAGATGGTTCGAAGAAAAGTATCGTCTGTGGTCCGGCAGGAAGGCCAGCAAGGTGCTCGGGTATAATAGGGCTACTTTAAGCTGGATCAATGCGTTAGTGACAGGACATGGAAACTCCAAGTACCATCTGGCTAAGATGAAAGTCGTAAAAGATGATACTTGCAGGCTATGCCTGGAAGATGCTGAGACGGTAGCGCACATTGTGTGTGAAAGTCCAGCACTGGCTAGCATAAGGCTTAAGACCACGGGCAGACACTTGTTAGATATGAATGCCATGCGGGAACTAAGCCTTAGACAAATGCTAGCAATTACAAAAGACTCCGTGATGAAGAAGAGTGTTGACAATTACCAGTCGACAGTCAGAAATCACTTTAGTCAAGAGTAAAGGCTAGGGCTAGCACGAGACTCAATTGAAATTAAGGTGGTTGTGATCACGGATCGGTTCCCTGAAATGAATTTGAGGAGCGAAATGGCGGTCGAAAAGGGACCCAGAAAGTAAGTGGTCTGCTTCGATATCCCCCCATACATTAATATTAAAATAATAATCGTCTGTGGTCTCCTATTACACAATAAGAATTATTCGCCATCAATTCCAATAGGGTGCGCATACTTGAATTTTTTTATTTGAAGTATTATAAGAAATTCACAATTTATACACAGCAGCGCACATAACAACCTAGTTTGCCATGCCTTCAAGATATCCTACAAGACGAGTTAAGGACACATAAGAAATCCTAGACGACACATTCTCGACAATTCAAGCCAATTAATATATTAACGACATTTGCGAGCAAAGAGCTTTTAAGTCATGAATAACAATAAGAGTGGTCATGTACACTGTCGTTGGCAATTGTATGGACACCAGTATTATTAGAAGTATCGAGTACGGTTTCATTATTACAAATAAATGCTTTGACTATCTCAAGAATTTTATCAAGGATCGCTGGTTTTTGGCTTCACTAAAAATTCCGATAGAAAGTTCGGGGTGAATAGCAGCGTTTTAGTGGAACCCCGTGTTAATAAAAGAAAGGCACCAGGGATTATGGAAGGGCAACTTAAGCTGAAACGGTGCTCCCATTTTACAGGCGTTTACATGTTTTATGCAGTGCTCATGACGAAGGGATGTTCACTCACCATGAGTAAGAATTTCGAAGTAAGAGCTAAATATTCGCAATGATGCTTAATGGTTCGCCACAATATTTACTGAATAGCTGTCGTCCGTATGTTCTGATCTCCAACTTAACAGATTTGTCTTCTAATTCATTATTTTCTGTAAAGTTTTGTGTTTTAAGGCATGAAATATTTATTCTTTTTTAAAACTAAAAAAAACGTTGTTAACAATAACTTTAAATCTTTAATGTTTCTAGTAACACGACGAAAACGATGCAATTGTCACTTGTATTGTCGTAAATGTGTTTGATATATGAAAAATTGCATACATTCGTCCGTCTATACATTTTTCCTCAATGCGGCTTTATTTAAAACATTTTCATAATGTTGTCGACAATATATCTTGAAGTACGACAAATTAAACTATCGTGTTTGTTATCATAATTATCTTCAACAGTCTCTCCTAGACGTCATATTAGGAAAATTTCTGAAGACATCAAAGATGAAAATGTCGTCTATGACTACCTGGTCAACTGGGTACATGTGTAAGTGAAAAAGTCAAAAATAATATAAGGATACCCGGGTACCCCATCGCCATGTTTAGGTTGCAAAAAAATTATCCGTTGTTTGTTCACAAGAGGTTTCAGGCTTTTTGGCAATCCGCAAGTAAATTAAAAAGCTAACCAGGTTCTCTGTCACTTACAGAAGGGTTAATCCAGCTAGCCAAACTTGACTTCCCACTAAATATGCTTTAAACAAAATAAATAGGAAATATTAATTTGAAACGATGTTGGTAAAATTAATTTTGTTTAACACATTTCTTTAAAAGATTGTTGGGTTTAAAAATCTTTCAAAGCAGCGAAAAAGGCCAATTTCCCTTGTACTCAACAACGTTTAAAAACTTAAAATCAGTGCGAAAGTGACTGTCCGCGTAATCGCATAAAATAATTTTTTTTATCGATAATTTTCAATGTTGAGGGTGTGATTGAAGTTTTAAAATGGACAAAATTATCTACTCAAGTAGGTCTACAAACTTCGCAAGATAATTTCAAAATTATATTTTCACTGTTGCACCGTGTGTAACTGCTCATAAAATTTAAGCAATTGGCGCGCTTTTTATTCACTCTACCCTAAAACAATGTCGCCTTTTTGAAAAATTCCTTTAAAATTAAATTTGTTGATTTCAAAATTTTATAAATTCAATTTTCTTTTAAACTTTATTTTTATTGCTTACGTTTCTTGTTTTAAGCTGATTAAAATACACGTAATCTTGACTTATTTCTTGAGCTTTTTAAATGGAAAAAAATTTATTGCTTAATTTTTATATTCCAAACTTTTCACGTCAATTTGTATCTGTTTGCTTTTGCACAACATTAACACAATTTTTTTTTATTTCTCTGCTACGTCAAATGCAAGAAACTTTAATTTTTATATTAAAGGTTTTTAAAATTTTTTTTGTCTAATTTAAGATAAACGGAAATACGTTTTAATAGTCTCAAGCTTTTAATAAACACAAAAGAACACACATCCGCTTTTAAACGCACGACGTATTGTTGCTGGCAAGTAACTGCTGACAACTGAACTGATAGGGATGCTGTTGTTGAACTAAAGCGGAGTATGTTAAGCTTTACAGTAATTGAAAGTAACCTAGGGAAATTTTAACAGCCAACTGTTATAGTTTTAACATAAGAAGGCGAGAGTTTTTTAACAGTAAATTTCTTATGGTTTTTTTTCACTCTTGATTTCACTTTAAAAATGTGAATTTTCCTCTTAAACGTGTTAAAAATGTAGCATTTTTGAATTAGGTTTTTTGTTACACTGACTTATTTTATTACTTTATATGTTACATTTCCCAATTTTTTAGCAGCTTCTCTTAAATTAAGTGACATTTAAACAAATGTTTTTTTAACTTTCAAACCAAATTTCCGGTCTAGGAAATTTTTAATCCTTTTTTAATAGACGAAGCTAAATATGTTTCACTACCGCTAGAATCAAAAACAATAATTTACACTCAACATAAACTTTATGAATAAAGATTTATGGTTGTGAAAAATGTTGTTGTTTTAAAGGGCATGTTTAACATTTCATATGGAAATAAATTACAAAATAGACCCTATTGTCTTGGCTTCTGTCGACAGTTTTAGAAAACTAATATTGTCTCAATAATAAGTCTTTAGTTTTGTAGATGTCTCTTTTAATTTATTTGCCAGAGGGAACATAATTTATTAGTTACAAAGATGTTTTATTGAAAAATTGTTTACTTAGTTAAAAGCTGTTGTCAGTGTAATTTTCGTCTTTAGGATATTTGTTGTTGAAAATTTGGTTTCTGATATTTTAATTTGCGAATAATTTAAAACAAATATTTCTCAACAGCGAAGATAAATATTTATATATTTTTTTAACTCTCGTTCTTAGTTTTGAGTAATTTATGTTAAATGAAATATATTTAAAAATCGTCTAAAAGCAATTGACCTACACAATTATTTTTTTCACTTATTAAAATAGGTTTCAGCATTAACGAATTATGAACGCCAAGCAAAAACATGGTTGGGGCTTGATCATGTAAACAATATTATATTCTCAACAACAACAATATTGTTATGGCCCCCCTTAGAAATACCCTCTGGGTAGTGGCGCGAAGGGGTCCTGATAGGACCCTAGCCTTCTCTTGGTGAGACCAATAGCAAAGTTCTTCTACAGTGGTACCAATAGTAAATGCCGCAGGCTTTATCGGAAAGTGGGACACGCCTTCGATAGATTCCCTGTGTGGCAGTGTGAGACCGCAAACTCAAAGCTTCTCAGGGATTACCCGAGCCTTAGTAGCGCGCGGAAGCTGCTATTGGTGGTGGGTTACCCTGCCAATAGTTGATTCCTGCCCACACAGCGGAAATCCTAACGGAGAGTGGGACACTCCCCCGATATAATCTCTAGATTGTGGTAGTACAGAAGGTTATTATAACGCTCTCTGAGAGGAACTGATCATAGAGACGGCGAGTCGGAATCGCTTAGAAAATAACCAAGCAATAGAAGCAAACCGGAAACACTAGTACGTATACCACTGTAGTTAAGTGTAGGTGTAAGCATAAGAGAGAAGCCATATAAACGAAAATTATAACTTTTATCAAAAATTCTACGTCTTTTCCTTCTTTTGATTAACAACGAATAAGTCACCACAATTTAAATAGAATACTGAAAGAGTAGAACCAGAATGGAATACAGGTATTTTCTGTGCCGCTACACACGCCATCAGCATTCTCCGTGTTTTTCTACTGACTAGTGTTTATTGTAAATATTTTCTATTTAACCCAACTAATGATGGGAAAATGAATACAAGAGCTTCTCACAATTTTTCATATTTCCGATTATTTATTTTTCGATTCGTTTCTGAAATTTTTTGTCTATAAATTTTAGTTAGGCGTTTAATTGAACGAATTATTTATTTAATCAAAAAAATCATTGAAAACTGCTAATTAACACGGTACAATAATTTTCCATATAAAAGATTCAATTACACTGTACAAAAGTCCAACAAATTGCTAGGGTTTTATGACGGTTTTTAATGTTTTCAAAGTCGCTAAATCCGAGCCTGAGTTACTTTTTTCGTGTCATGTCAGGTTTTATTTATAGCAAAAACGGTAATGTTGTAGAGAAGTATTACATTTGTATGGGTTTGGGATAAGAGGGCCCAAAAAAAAATCTTCGCCACCCTCCGTAAAACATGTATATAGAAGATTTTTGGAACGTATTTCCCTCATCCCTTTGCAAGTTTGGTTTTGAGAATGACAAATGACATTAGAAACGTTTTATGCCCGAAACCGGTTTGTCTCCCAGCCAAACTTGATAAAAAAAATGACGGAAATTCCTAAAATTTCCATTAAAATACCCTGTCGGAATGTCAAGTCATAAATGATGTGAACTATTGCTTCTCATAACAGTGCCATGCAAACCTAGGGGATTTTTAAAATGTTATAATTGAATCAATTAAAAGCTTATTTCATTTTTAAACAAAATCCAAATAGCCTCTTTATAAGGATCGAATCGTTGTTGTTTTAAAATTTTTTTACAGAAAACAGTTTCTTCTATCGGTTAAGTGGAATCCTCCACTCCATTATTATCTTTCGCTGTCCCCAAATAATTTACATATAGAGGTCCTCTTTCAGAGGACTTTTATTAATGGCCTAATTGAATTCAAATTGTTTACTGCTAAACTCAAAATTAAAAAAAAAAACTAAGAAGTTGTTGAATATTTAATGAAAAATTCCACTGAATAACAATTCTCCACACACTCTATTACTTTTTCATTTGTAAAGTTTTAGAGCCCACATCTTACAGCAGTGTTTGCTTAACTATTAAAGATAAATAATTGATGACTACTTCCGTTATTATTTACTTAATCTCACAAATTCCTCAATACTTTTTTCCAAAAACAGATAAGAATATTAGAAAAGAGAGGAGGAAATAATACGTTCATTTCCATAGATTGCCTGGTTTATGATTTTTATAGTTTCATGTGCAAAAATAAATGATTGTATTTTCTTAACACTGTTTGCCTGTTGGTCATAAACAAAAACTTGACACACAATTTATTTCAGCATTTTGTATTTATCTTATTCATTATTGTTATATCTTGCTAATGCTAAAATTATTCTGTTTTCTTCAAGAAACAAAAAACCATAAAAATCCTAAATTCTGTTTTATTTTATGTCCTTCTTTATTTTTTGTATTCGAACAAAACTTCAACAAGTTTAAACATTTTTATTTTTTTGGCAACTCGAACACATTTTATCGTTGCTGCATCTTTATTTTTGTGCTAAAAAAGTCAAGTTGATTAAACTTTTGAATTCTTTTTGCTGGTCTTTAATTCAAATATTTAAGCATAATGGGATAGTAAAACTTTATCGGACTTTAGGCTGTATTACTGCTGGCTGAAGTTAAAATCTGTGTCGTTTGCATAAAAATTTTCAAAAAAAAAGGATATTAAAATGTTGTAAAAACTTTAGTAATTTAAGGCTGATAGTGAAGATTTTGTATAAGTTTTTTATTATATTTACTAAGAAAAATAGCATTAAAAATGGCACAGTGTAACAAAAGTACAAAAAGGCAAGCGAGCCAAATGACGCTTTAAGATGACATAAAACCCCCAATTTTTACCAAAACAACTTATAAAAATAGCAAAGAGTTAATTTAAAGGGGTATCGAACAGACCGCTTATTTTATGGATGCATTTTTAACTATTTCTTTCCTCGAATTGGCAGCCGACAGACAACTGATTTGTAATTTACGACTGCCTTGCGCTGATTGAGTTTGCTGTTCACACCAGCTCTTACTTGTCGACTGGTGACTGCCTACCTTCTTCCTCATCACAGAGTTTCTGTAATAGCTAGCATTTAGCTAAAGCTAATCCCTACCCCCCCCCCCCCCCCCACAGCATTTGACAAGTGTCTGTCTGCGGTCTTAAGCCTTCTTCTAGCTACTGCTGCACATTCATATGCGTTAAAGTCACAGACTCATGAGTATCTTACCTCTACAGAACTTCTCGATTAGACAATAAAAAGCGGAATTACTACAGGAATTAAACCCTCTACCCCTCGTGAGGCTTCGTTAGCCATCCCTATTGGAATTTAATGTTTTACTGCCTTAGGAGCATCTTTAGATATTGACCCGTCCACCCGCCGCGAGCCATCTCTTCCGGAATTTTCTCTTGGCCAATAAAAACCGAAATTCCTTCAGAGAATCTGCTATCCAAAGTTCGCATACTAAAGACCAACCATCCTCATGGCCACGCATTCTTGGCATATGAACTTCTGCCCTGGATTAGGGATTTTTAAAAGTGCGTGTTACCTTATCTCCCCTCGACTTATTCAACCAGACTCCTAGCAGAGACGGGAACCTGTTACCGGCCGCCTTTATGAGGAGGTATAAGTCAGACCTTCTGGTAGTGCACTCATTTACGGCAACCTATAACTTTGTGCATGCCATCCGATGACTTTTATTTTTACTAATAAATAAGCCAGATTATTTGTGCCAATTAATTATAACTGCGAACTTAAACCTTTCGCTGTATAGGGGCCATATTAACGATAGCGGTCGTTAGAAGCTGTCTTTATTAAGGAGTCAATCAAAGTATTTAAGTTCGACTCATAAAATGATCCCTGGGTATACAATAGTTGACATCAGGGCTACTATAGTAGGATAGAACCACATATACAGCCCTGTTTGTGGACATTCTTAATGAATTTGTTAACACTGCAATAGCAGGGATGTGCCTCAAATGAGTTTTTCTTATAAAGTGTTGCGAGTTATATAAGCAAGTATGGGCTTGACCTGTTGAAGGAATTTACACGGTATGCAGGAATTAGGAGGTATATTTTCTACAACAACACTTTTCAAAGTCCCTAATTCGTCCGTATTAACAGCACAAGTCATCATATTATCCAAAATTATTTCCAAAGTTTCGTTACCCATTTATGTAAATTAAAAGCTTTTTGTTGCCTGTTATCTCTTCTTAAAAGTTTTAAAATGTTTTTAAATTTAACAAACACTTCTTTTTTAATATTTTCTTTGTTAACTTTTCTGCCTTATTTCTGGTGTCCAAATATTATTTAAGTAAAAAAGAAAACTATTATATCTAAAAAGTTACTTTTAGCATGCGCTTGCTTAAGATTAAAAAAGTTTCTCCAGTGTTTGAGATGAAACAAAATAATTTATGGAAGTTCAATGACTCCCAAATATTTTTTTTGGAGGCAAAAAAAATGTAGTGACCTTCAACCCAAAACAAATGTATTTTAATAAAAAATAGGGTGCTACCTCGTTTAGGCTGGAAAAACTTCTATCTAGTCCCAATCTCTTTTTTTCCCACTTACTTCCTGACAAAAAAAAAAGCTGTCACTATTTATGTTAATATTTTGTAGCAGCTTTTTTAAGTCTACTTGATATTTAATTACTATAATGGAGCCGCTCTTTTTGTAATAACAGACAATATTTGCTTCAACTAAACAACAGAGAGTAATGAATAAAACTTGCCTTTAACAACTTTGTTTATTTGCTGGCAACACTTTAATTTTGTTGCCTTTTTATTACATTTCGTTTTGCTTTGGCCAATACTCAATTAACCGCAGTTCTTTCGAAACAACAAATCGTCCTTCAGGCGCCAAAAATGTATTTCATGATTGCTTTCTTTTTTGGTTGGTGTAATTTACTTACATTTAAGCACATTTCGTTTTTTATTGGCATCTATAGAATAGCAATATGTTATTAAGAGCATGAGTAAGAGAAGTAGTGTGAGTGATGAAGAAATTGAATAAATTTTTCTTGTATTTTTTTTTTTTTTTTGAAAATTGATTACGTTTGTGAGACTAGATACTCATATCATCGAATGCATTTTTATTTTCTTGTTGAGCAGAGATTTTTTTGTACTTTAACCTCGTGCACCGTAGCGTCTGCGTTATATTTATACTATTTATGAACACTCATACGTTCCGCTGCCCAGAAATTTGAAAGCAGAAATGAAACAAAGTTCCTGTATTTGCTTGTGTGACTGTGTGCGTATATGGCAAAAATAAATTATGCATTTTATATTTTACTATGAGATCACTGAATATGTGTGGAAACTTGGCCAAAAACAATCGATTTACCTGGAGATTGTTGAAAACACAACAAGAAATTTTAGTAAATTAAATTAAGAAAAAGTAACAGTTAAATGCTTGAATAATTTCAAAATTGTAATCAAAAAACAAAACAACAAATACTATGTAGTGTCGTTGGAAATATTGAGCCATGACTCAGTGCTTATGATGGCTTGACTATGATGTAAGATAAATACTGAGGGCGCTGTGATATACAAAATTTTGAATAACAAATAATGCAGTTCAGAAAAATTTATGTTACTCATTAAGAGAGGTTTATTAAAAGCAGAACTTTTAGGGCATTTAAAAACTAAAAGAAATTTTATTTAAGAATTTTAAATTTTACTAGAAGATTAAAAAAATTTGGGTTTTATGAAAATTACTGGATTTATTTCAATTGAAGCGGGCAACGCAGGTCTAGTGTTTAAATTTTGTGTTTGAATAAAAAATTTTAAAACTTTATCCGATTCCAGAACCTAATAGACAATTCAATATCTATACAACTAAGAGGTCAATTGACTTTTTATTACTTTGAGGCTCACATTATGCGGCCCAGTTTAATGTTTTAAAGCTACTTATTTTCAGTTGCCCTTAGCTTATACTTTAATAAGTTGGGTTTAAACTATAAGGCCTTAAAGTTACTACAAATAGTTACACAAAGAAAACTTAGGTATGTGTAGCTTCAAGTTTTTCACCAATGGTTGCTGGCGTGGCTAAGTCTGGCACAAAAATGTTAAAATGTTTTCTTTTCTTATTATTTAGGCAATTTTTCCACCCACCGTAGATGAATGTAAAGTGGTCGAGTTTTGAATGGGCGACAAGTGCAAGTAATTATCAAACTATGAATTTTGTTATTAATTGTATTATTGTACTTAAATGACAACAATTAATTAATAAAAGTTCTTAAAAATTTTATAATAAGATAAGCTATCATTCCACATGCATCTCAATAGAATTTCTGGGGAAAAATTGCCGGTTGTTCACGTCGTTCGTCAAATCCTCAATGGTTTCATATTAAAATATTTAAACTAAGAAAAATATTTTTGAAATGTTTGAACATAAAACCATCATTACTCTAAAATTTTCTTTAATTTCTCCTAAAATTTTTGTACGCCCAAAATGTTCCAGTAATTGCGAAAAGCTTTATAATAAAAGCAATTAAATGAAAATTTACTACTGACATTTGAAAGGAAAGAAAAACCATGACAATTCAATACAAATTGCCACGGTAAGCATTTTGAACAGTTTGATGTTTTTATTGTTCGATGTGTAGAGAAATGTTACCTCTACTCATACTCCAGAATGTCCAGAACAATAGTGACCAATATCAAACAAAAATGTCCCACAATTGATATCAAAAATGTACACACATGCCAACAACATGATATTGAATAGCTAAATTCTAATAAACTGGTAAACGATTACTTTACTTTGAGTTGAAAAAGCGTTAAAATTGAAATTAGGGTGGCTCAGAAGACAAATTTTACAATCTAAACTTTTCCACTGTCATAACGACTGCTTATATGCTTATATGACTTAAAAAGCAATTAGAGATTTTTAGAAAATAAATATTAGGAACTGAGTAATTTAGGGGTGATATGAGCGCCATTATTATTATGTTATTGGTGTAAGTTGTTTACCACTCCTATCCCTATTAAACAAGTTTATTTTGACAGCAAAATATTGTTGTCAGTTACTTGCTGCTATAAATGGCGTTGCTATTTGTATTGGGGTGACTTTGTTTGCTTTCCTTCTAAGTATTGGTATTAATAAAATATTTCTGAAAATAAATTACTTTGTTATGACATCTATGTCACATTATTCACTTTTCATACAGATGTCGTAATAAAGTATTTACTTGGACAGCCATAAAATTAGGTATCGAGTTTATAAAGGCCCTTTTTTGCTGCCTGAATTTATGATACTTGGATAATGATTCATAACATGTGTTTAAAGTAAATATTTTTCGACAAAACTTTAACATTTGTTAGAACCCATTAAACTTTATGATGAAAAATCAGGATTTATGAGAGATATAATTATCAAAGCAGATAAGAACGGTGATGTGTAGAACCCTCACTTTTCACAGCGTTTTTGAATGTGAAAGATCTTAGGTATGCATAATGGCTAAAAAGGTAGAAAAACATATCATTAAATTAATTGTCTACCGCTGTATTTTCGAAGAGGTTTCCTGATGCAAATTTGAGGAAGAGAATAAAACATGTGAATTTCTTTTGAAGCAAATATTGTTGTCCAACATTAAGTTTAGTTAGCTTTCGCAATCAAAAGTTATACAGCATGTTCCAATGCCTTTATGTCAATACACCGTCTTAAAATAACGAGTCATTGCTACTTGTTCAAAGTCATCAACGTATATCAAACGCCTGTTGTTTAGAAATACATCTCCAAGAACACGTTAATATTTTTATCCGATAAAAGGTGGTTTTCTAAAGTTTTACTTGCTGGATCTGTATAACAATTGTGGTATCCAAATGGAAGTTTAAAATTGTAACGACACCGCAAGCCGGAGTAGAGCTCGCTGCTCCCAAGGGTCGTTACAAGAAAATATTTATTTGTTTCCAAGAGAGAGAAGAGACGAGGCAGCTTATTTTAATGTTTTCAATAATCTTAAATTACTAAGTGCAGCGCGACACGAAATACGATGGGCCTTCGGTGGCCATTGACAAATTCGCTGGTACTCTCATCAGCTTCTCACATCATCCGACGCTTACCGAAGATATCGCCACTATTTTTTGCGTGTGCACATAAGCCGATTCTCTCTTCGGGGCTAATAAAATTTTGGCCCGATGATAAGAGACTACTTCTTTTCCTGGCCTCTCTTGTCACGGCGAATAATATTCAGGCCTGACTCGACAATAGCAGAAGCTCTGTGCCTCTCACTCAAATGGACTCTCTTCATCTGGCTACTATTCTAGGTGAAGAGACAAGGATTGACTCTCTTGTCGGGGAGAATAAAATTCTGGCCCGAAGCTAGGAGATGTCTCCTCTGCTCACTCAACTCCGACTGCACTCGGTTGGGGCGAATAAAATACTGGCCTAACCGATTACCGCCTGAGGAGTCTCATTCCACTACTCGCCTATACCAATTGGTACGAATAAGATTCTGGCCCAAGTGGTGAAGCGTCACCTTACGTACTGGTTTCTCCCGTCAGAGCGAATAAAATTCTGGCCTGACACGAAAACACCAGTAGTTTCGCTACCAGTTGGTGGCGCGAGAGACTAGCTTATTTAAATTGAGTAAATCTCTAAAATAATTAAGCTACAAGTCGTTGAGTCAAATTAAATTCTCGCCCAACTATTTGCTGTCTGCCAAAGGCTTGAATAATAAAGTTGAATAAAATTCTAAAATTATTAAGTAGGTCTTACCGCCTAGCTAGCATTGCTATTATAATTGCTTAGCTGAGTCTCACGTATACACCATCATATGATTCGTACCAGCTGATCATTTGGCAGTCATGGTAGTGTTGTATTGAAACAGTGTTACCATTTAGTGGAGGTGTTACCTAAACATTTCCGTTAATCTTAAATCTAAGTTATTATTAATAAAAACTACGAATTTAATTAGAGAAGCTTTAATTTCTTTTAAATTTCTCTATAATTTTTTTAATACGAAAATAATACAAATTATCTTTGTTGCTAATTCTTATAAATAATCTAAATTTGTATGCCTTTCAGCTTAAACGTTTAGCCAGCTTATTTGCGAAATTAGCTCATATTGCATTTAAACAATAGACTAATAGCTTAGCGAAATATTTGTTTTTATGGCTAATCTTTGGAAGAACAACTTACAAGTGGTTTTATTTATGTCTTCCTTAAGCATTCATTAGTAGGCTTAAATGCTTGACATTTAAAATACAACATTTCAATGCTGCATAATTGTGATATTAAAATTATTAATTTAACAAATTATACCAGAAACTGCAATAACCTACATTCAAAATAAGAAAAATCTCCTTGGAATATGATTGCGCAATGTGAGGGATTAGACTTGTAATAAATTCTAAGTTTTTTATTGTGCTCATTATTTGTGGAATAAAAATATGAATAAATTAAATCAGGCCTTAAACTTTTAGACTTTAAAATGATTCAAAATATTTATATTGAAACACCATGAAATGAATTTAAGGTCACTGAATTTATCCCAACCCCAAAAAAAACAGCAAGTTATGAAAGTAATAAACCATCATATAAACCCCTCCAGCCATATCTTGATTGATAGATTATTTCCGGAGTTCATTTGCACACAAATATTTCTGTTTTTTTTCCAGAACAACCCCACTTGCGAACATTGTTTTTTTTAATGTTTAAGACTTTTAGGTTTTTTGTTTTAAGTTTCTTAGAAGTTGGCATAGAATTGTTAAAATGCCAGGAATTATTTTAATCCACCCACAGTAAGAAGCACTTCAGACACACTTCAGTTCAATATTATAAGAACACAATATAAAAAAGGAATATTTCTTTTTAAACACAACTTAAGCCTGTTCGTATATATTGGCCGGTTTAGAGCCTTGGCTCTTATATTGATCTAAAGGCCTCAAGTCTTTTATTTCAATTTGAAAGAAATGCTCGTACATGGGAAGCGCCATTTGCACCAAGACAAATATATAAGCATTGACTCACTTTGCCCATTGCCAGAATGAGTTGACACTAAAATACAATATTTGCAACTCCCCATTAAATTTCACTATGAGGCCAAATCGGAAAAATTGGATGTACTTTAAAAAAGCACCTATTACATGTTGTAGCCCTACTTCAATTTCAAATACGGTGCAAAAATGACTAAGGCTACAATTTCTTCAAAGAAGTTTATAAAAAAATCTAGTGTTTCAAATTTAATGCCATGACCATTTTATGGTTAGAGTTATTATAATAATGTTGTATGATTAACAATAATTTGTTTGTGATTCAAATTTTTTATAAAAAATTTTATTGTTCCACTCAATCATGATGCAAATTTTTATAAACATTAAACAACAAATTGTTTATCACAACTATAGTAGTGTTAAAAATATTTTAAAATAACTATTATATGTTTACCATAACAATATATTGTTGTAATGGGTAATATGGTTGTCGTAACCGTTTCAAAATCATGTTTTTTCTTTACGTGTAGCAAAATGAAAATGCAGTTCACTCGAGATGAAATAGTTTTTCGACCAAGTGAAGTTGAAGAATATTTTTCATGTCTAAATGCTGCAAGAGAATCTGAAACAGCCGGTTTATCTTTTGGGTAAAATGGCTTGGGCTGTCAAAGATTTTAACTGCGGACTTAAGTTCATTTTTCTTTGGTACTTGGGCTTGCGGCCGTGTAGGATTTAACTAACCCCCTAAACATTTTCTCACTGACTGCACTTAGAAACCAGTTCCCCAATTTCAATCTAAAAAAAATTTCAACTAACAGGGGCTTTACGATGAATCCTCAAATACGCAACAACTCCATTCCATACCAGTTGAAGTAAATCCAGTCACTAAGCTCGTGCAATTTGATGCCGCAAAACTTTTTCTTGTCAGGACTGCTGGCTTGGCAGGTCAATGGCCATAAGCCTTAATAGAATTATCTTCTCAAATTCAATATAATAAAGTTCTCGAGATCCCCACGTAATGACATGCATGAGACTTTCAATAAAAGACTAATTTTATTTCGCACAAATTCGAAGAAATGCCCCCAGAGCTGGGTATTTTCATGCAACAAATACACTTTCTTTACTTCAGCCTTCTTTCTACCCTTAAACACATTGTGGCTTGTTGTCCAACATATTTTATTTTTTCATCTATTTAAGGCTCCTAAACACAACATATCATGAAAAATATGAATAATTTATGTAATTTTCTTTTTTCTCATTAATATATATTTTTTTTTATTTGTTTCACTACTTTTGTTTGCAAGCATCAACTCAAGTGGAAGAATTCAATTCATTTGAAGTACTCTGAAGAGTTTTAAAACACTGAAAGCGAAATAAAGTAAAACACAGAGAATAAATAACAGAAACAAATGTTACGAAAGAGATTTTTATTTATATGATGAACTACTTTCGGTCTTAGAGTGGAAATTCAGTGTTTAGTTTTATTTTTTTGTGCACCACTGTATTAATAAATAAAATTGCTTGATAAAAATTACATAATGGGAAATCAGCTCTTCGTTATTTTCTCAATGCCTGCTTATCATTTCCTTCCTGTTGAGCAACACAGCAGCCATTGAATTTAAGGTTCACATTTGTTTCTTCTTGATAGTTCTAGTTGCTGCTGTTGCTGCAACGGAAGAGAAGCTCTTATGGAAATAAGTTTATAGGGGTTTGTTTGCTAATACCATTTCAATAGACATTATTTCTATTTGCTTGTATGGAAAACATGTGCTTACATGCTCATAGTTTTAATACGTTATTTGCTTGATGTAACCACTTGTTATCAGTTGAATATGGAGGAAAAAATATGGATGACTGAAAAGCTTTGGGTATTAGAAAAAAATATATTTTAAAGCCTGCAAATGGTTTTTAATCATACAACTTATGGAACATCCCACTCGCCAGTCATGCTTATGCATGCAAGTACATCAATTGTGTTATTAATGAGAATAATAAGATATTTAAAACCAACATGTATTTATTTTAACTATCCTTAACCATTTGAAAGTGTTAGCCAATAAGGGCAGGTCGATTTGCAGTTTGGCACAAAAATAGCTGGCATTAAAAAAAGTCCTCTTGTTTTATGTGAAAGCCGATAGCTGGCATGATGTTTCAAATATTCCCCATGGCTTCGCACTGTGGCTTGGATCCGAGAGGTTCTTTATTAGGGACTCCAAAGCTGACAACTGACTGGCACAAATCCGCTCGAATTTGAGACTTTGGAGTTGATTTCCGTTATCACTTTTCAAAAATCTATACCATGAAGTTACCGGCCAAAATAACTGTGACTGTGTGGCAATCGCAAAAGAAAGAGCCCAGTAGGCTCAAATCTTACGAAAAAAGTGAATAATTTATGTGACCTATACGAGCGTTAATTATGACCTCAAATCGTATGTGTAGATTGTCCATTGCGTCGGAAAGTAACGTAGTAATACTAGAATTATATAGTCCTCCACGTACATTTTGTTTAAGTCGGGTCCTAAGAAATTCGCCATCATTATTGTGTAACTCTCAGCAGCATTTCGTTATTAACAAGCTGAAAAATAAACTTGCGCAAGTATATGGTCTGGCCTTCCTTCGTTGCATTCGTAGCTCTTCTGTCTTTCAAATACCTTTAAATTATCAAAATTATAAATTTAAATTAATTATTTTACTAACAAATAATTATTATTCAATTCAGAGATGTCCCCAAATAAATATTTATAATTTAATTATTAGTAAAATTGATTTTCCCAAAGGGAAATGACATGAAATATAAATTGTTTTAAAAGCCTAAATGAATATACAAATTAATTAAATTTTAATTAAATTAAATTGAAAACAAATCATTAAATATAAAACACAATTGTTAACAACCCAGCAACTTCAATGAAAATAAAACCCAGAATTATGGAATTTCTACTAATAAATTGTCGGTGTAAATGCAGTCACTCACACAGCCCAAATCTGTGTGAGCATATGATCATTAGAATAATTATTCAGTCGTATATAAATGCAGCTAGAGGTTGCATCTTAAATAAATAATAACAAACGAATGAATAAACAAAGGAGTGCTTGCACATACACACACTCACACATACATACACACACACACACATCGGCACAAACAGATGTAGCTGCCCAGATATTTACTTATAATTAAAATGAACATTTACAACAATTCGTACAAAGACATGTGTATATCCAGTAAAGGTAAATCTTAACTTGCCTCATAAATATATATATGCGAGTCTTGTGTATCGCTCTTTATCTTTCCCTGCTCTGTTTACGTGTTAACGTGCTTGTATATTTGAGTTGCAACACAAGTTTACTTTTAATTATTAGAGACTTACAAGCAACTGTTTGCATTGGACATACATCTAGCAACTTGTTCATCATTTTAATGAGATGCTTACATGCTTTAAGAAATGAAGACTGCTCGATAAGTGGTAGTTTGTGAACAAATAAAATAAAACCAAATACATAAATTATTAGCCCTTCCACTAGATAGCAAATAATATTTTTACAATAGTGTTTTTAAATATTAAAATAAAATAGAACTACATTTATTATAGTAACTTTGACAACATTTTTATAAAAGTTGATATATTAATTAATTAAACTGGAGACGAGTGGAAACAAAGGTAATAAAAACATATTTACTGAAGATTCTGGGCCGAACATCGGGCATAAGAGTATCCTGGACCTCGTTGGGAAAGAGGTTTGGGATGCTCAGATGCCGATGGAACGCATGAGTAGAAGAAAGGTAGTCGAGAGGCTGCATCGGACACTCGTTGCGGAAGGCATTATACACAATGAGTGTATGGAGAACGACATCAGCATTTTTACTGATGGTTCGTTTATGAGTGGCAGGGCAGGAGCAGGTGTATTCTCAGTTGAGCTGAACTTGTCCTGTAGTCTGTCTTTGGGGAGGTACGTAACAGTTTACCAGGCAGAACTGCTTGGGTTGATGCATGCGTTGGATTACTTGCTTGAAAGCCGAGTGCATGAGAAAAGGGTTCTCATTGAACTTGACAATCAGTCAGTTATAAAACGCATGAGGCAAGTGAACGTATATTCCAAACTGGTGCTGGAATGTGTTCTGAAAATTAACAGATATGCCTCGTTGAATGAGATGACGCTGATGTGGGTAAAGGGACACATAGGCACAGCTGGGAATGAAGCAGCAGACGAACTAGCAAAAAGGGGATCTGATGTGGATTTCTGTGGACCAGAACCCAAGGTTGTGCTGGGGAATGGCCTAGTGCGAGCTAAAGTTCTTCAATGGGTAAACTCATTACACCTGAATAGGTGGAGGCAGAACACCACGTGTAGACAGGCTAGAATGGTGCTCAAAGAGCCCCTCGGCAGGAAGGCTACTTTAAGCTGGATCACTGCGTTAGTGCTAGGACATGGAACCTTCAAGTACCATCTGGCTAAGATGAAAGTCGTAGAAGATGATACTTGCAGACTATGCCTGGAAGAGGCTGAGACGGTAGCGCACATTGTGTGTGAATGTTCAGCACTGGCTAACATTTCTGGGTCCCTTTTCGACCCCTATTTCGCTCCTCAAATTTATTTCAGGGAACCGATCCGTAATCACAATCACCTTACTTTTAATGGAGTCTCGTGCTAGCCCTGGCCTTTACTCTTGACTAAACTGATTTCAGACTGTCGACTGGTAACTTTCGACACTCTTCCTCATCTCGGAGTCTTTTGTAATTGCTAGCATTTGTCTAAGGCTTAGTTCCCCCATGGCATTCATATCTAGCAAGTGTCTGCCCGTGGTCTTAAGCCTTATGCTAGAGAGTGCTGGACATTCACACACAATGTGCGTTACGTCTCAGCCTCTTCCAGGCATAGTCTGCAAGTATCATCTTCTACGACTTTCATCTTAGCCAGATGGTACTTGAAGTTCCCATGTCCTGTCACTAACGCAGTGATCCAGCTTAAAGTAGCGCTATTATATCCGAGCACCTTGCTAGCCCTCCTGCTTAGGGGACTAGCTAGAGGACTAGCTAAAAAGTGGATAAGAAAGGTTAATCTATCGAAACGAGCACACGTTAATCAAAACAATGATCATTGTTTGAGCGGAGACGCACTTTAAATATTTAGGTACGCAATTAGATCGACGCCTAACTTAGTCCTGCCACATTGTGTCTAAACCTGCATATGAGATCAAATTTTCAATCAAATTTAATTAATTTCCTTATGACAACTTATAGCAAATTTGTCGATATTAAGCATTGAGCTATTTAACAGGCACTAAGTTCCCTAATCGCTGACAGACAGATGGAAGAATATTGGCGCTCAAACCCTTATTTTCGATGAAGTTTCTCAAATATCCGGTTTCTTAAAGTACTATGACTCGTCTCATTTTTTATGAGTCCAGATTCTGGAAAAAACAATTGCCTAAACATTTAATCCTTGGTATTGAACCAAGCGAGCAGTGCTGGACAGTGGCAGATATGTTTTTTTTACCAACTTTGCTTTTTTCTTCTAGGAAGAATTACTGCAGGCATCGCAAAAATTTCGACTTATTTTCAGATATAACTTCAGCCCTTAGGATACTGGTGAAGGCCCCTTTTAAATTTTAGTAACGATATATAATTAAGCACACAATTGTGTGTGTGTGCGTGTGTGTGTGCCTATGTGTATGTATGTATGTATGGCATCAATAAAATGTTGTATAACGGATATCACATGGATACTATTTTTATGCATCATACTGTTATTTAAAATAGAGTCAGTGCAACTATACATTTGTCATTATAGTGTGTGGTTTTTACGTTGGTGGGAATGTATGTGTCGTTATATTATTTTTATAATTTTATTATCTCAAAAATCCCAAAAATGTTTTGAGTAAATATATAAAAATATTTTATGACTGTTGTATATAAAATATACTCATATGTTGCTCATGGTAAATTTTGTGGCAATTAAATTTTAGTTTCATAAAATTCATAAACACACACACACACACACACCGTGATTGTGCGGGCACTTTTAATAAATTGCCTCTTGTTGCTGGTATTTCTCTTTTTTTGCATTTTAATTAAAAAAATCAATTCAATATTTTTCACGGAAATAGCAAAAATTATGAATAGCCCTTTAAATTAACAAAAATTAAAGTGAACAAGAGCTTCAAAGAGAGATATTTTTAAAAAGAAATAAACGATGAAATCTGTGAAAATCACTTAAACTTGTTATGAAAAATTAAATCCAAGGTCACGCGAATGAAATAAAATTGTTTAATTTGACAAGAAAAAAGTTTATAGAAAAATATAGAAAATTAGCAACAATTTTATTAAAGGAAAGTAAAAAACAATCGGTGTGAAAAGTATCAAAATGTTAAACAATGTGCTCAAAACTCTATGAGGCCCTATGTTCCTTATAAAAATTTCAGAAAAAATATGTATCAGTGAGAGTATGCTTTCAATTCAAGCCATCTTGGTGATGTTTGTGTGCTATTATGCTCTGCCTAGGTGAGATACCACAATTCCATATCATACTATCACGTGAAATTCCTGAACATGCCTGTCGTTAAGTTCTTTCGAGACAAACTAAAGAGAGAACGTAACAAGCAATCACACAGTCGGCTGTCAACTAGCAGATTCAATTATATGGCTTGTCGTAACTGAGTCCACTCTCAGAAGTTCTCGTACATAACTCCTCGTGGTAGCAGCCCGTAAGAAGTTTCTGTCTAAGCAAGTAGCCTGGGTAAATAAAACGGGTGGAGAGAAGTTACTACCCTCGTATAAAAAATCTCTAATCTATGGTGGAACAACATACGGGAGCGATGCATGCCCAAGAGGGTGTTTGGCCTATAGTATGCGAACTCTACATACCATTCGACCTCCAGTTTTAATACAGAATAACCCGGTCGTATAGACATTCCCAAGAGGTGAAGATGTTAATCTCTGAAGAAACTTCGATTTTAGTTAGCCAAGCGAGGAATTCAGAAGCGATTGAACAAGAATAACTCGCGATGGGTGGACGATTCAATCTCTAAAAATATTCCTTAGGAAGAGGCTGAAAATGTAGCGCACATTGTGTGTGAATGTCCAGCACTGGCTAGCATTTGGCTTAGGACCACCGGCAGGCACTTGTTAAATTCTAATGCCAAAACGGAGCTAACCCTCTGACAAGTGCCAGACATCACGTGGGACTCGATGATGTGGAAGAAGGTCTACAGCCACCAGTCGACAGTGTGAAATTACTACAGTCAAGAGTAAAGGCTAGTAGTAGCACTGAACTCGAATGGAAGTAAGATAGTCATAAGTTAAAAATCGGTTGCCTGAAATCAATTTCTGAAAAGAAGGTGAACGAAAAAGAACCCATAAAGTTAACAAACCGCTTCGATATCGCACCTACATTCAATTAACATAAATACACTTAAGGTTGAAACAAATATTTTGAAAAAGGAAAGTGAATTTTAGCTTTAAAATTTTAAAACAATATGCGCGTCCCGCCCCGTTTGTTATATCATATCAGTAATGCAAAGTGGGTGGACAAAATTTAACTCATTACCATTATATTTTAAAGTTATTGACACAGTTCTGTCTTGTTAAAAAGTAAATAAAAATAGACTCAAACATTTAAAAGTTTTCTCATTAACTCGCCTACTAAACTGTTTCTTAATATTTAAAATCTAGAGATAAATAAAGAGAGATAGAGAAAGGGAGAGAGAGAGAGATTAAAATAAAATCAATCCAAAAATAATTTAAGTCGGTTACATTAACACTATTGAATTATGCTTTCAGAAGGTTTATTGGATTATCCTTAATGGCATGTGTCGCATTAATTTTATGTAACCTTGACTTATTCTTCACTACTCTTAGACGTGGCCGCATTTGGCAATTGTTGTGTCCGCATAAGTAATATTAAGTGCTTAATATTAATTATACGCCTAGTGAATTTGTTGTCCTTTTTTTTAATTACTTTTGCCACTGCCTAACAAATTATGCCTGATTTTTTAAGGTTCTATTGTTGAAAGTCGTTAGTCATTCCCAAATGGCTTCAAATATTGTTCTAGCATTTCAAGGACAACAAGCAACAAGAAGTCGTGTTCTTGCCGTTAAAACAAATTAATTTTCGTCATTAGTTAATTGTTTGCTCAAGATTATTGTGCATGAACATACAAGCATGAAATAAATAGGTGACTTGTAGTGATTTAAGTTAGACTAAAGACGAGAAACTAGCCGACTTTTATAGACAAAAAGGTTCAAGTTTCAAGTTTTAAAATATTTTTACTAACATAAGAAGTCCCTCTAGAGGAAGACCCTTAGGATCTTTTATACAACCACTACCTTCACTACATCCCGTCTTGACTGTGAGTTAAGTCAATTAGCCTGTTCGGGTATTAGTCACTTTCAACCATCAAACTACGCAAAGCCCTTTCGAGAAACTTATTCCCAGTTTTTATTACCTTCAATAAATTAATGATTTATTTTCTAAATATTCAACAAGTGTCCCTGTATATACTGAAACACACTTGCAAACAGAAGCAAGAAAGCAAGACATTTCATACTCAGAATATCTATTAAAATAATTTCCATATTGTTGAAACTTTTTCTTTTTTCTGCTTCCATTGCACATGTTATAAATAGCACAAACTCAAATGTAAAATCAGTTTAATTAAATCTTATTATTTTGATGTCTAGATTTGTCTAACGTCACACTATCATCTTTTGATGGTCATATCTTGCAAAAAAAAGTAGAAAATAAATTACTTGTACAAATCACAGCCCCCCCGGTGTATTACATGCACATTAATACAAATGTCCCACATAGAATTAGTAGCATAACAGTAGCAGCATGCAATAAGTAAAACAGATTTTGTGACTAAATAAGGTTCACAATAGTGCTACACATATTCAATAAAAACGTACTGCAAAAGCATATTTTAAAGGGGCAAAAAAAGGACTTTTTTGTACAATTTTTTCCTAATCTTCACTTGTCCAAAAGTGTGCGTAAATGAAAGTACCTTTCAGAAAAGTTTTCTTATGCAAATATAGTACTACTGTCTGGACAAAAAAAAAAAACAAATAAGAAAGTTTACTTTGCAAAAATAATTCCTTTTAAAATGACTTTAGATTGAAACTTTTTTAACCTCATTCTCTTAAAAAATCTGCTTCTACATTTTTTTAAGACAAAAAGTACCAAAAGTACATACTTTTTTGCATCAATATTTGTTTTTCGAAAGCTTACTCTAGACATACTTTAAAGAAGGTAATAATTTTTCATTATAGGAATTTTTTTAAAAAGTACTTTTTATTGTTTTTCTGTACTCCTCCTCTCTTCAAAATTGTGCTTTTGTAAAAACAAAATTTCGTTATTAAAAAACGTGACTTTTTTCTACTAAAGAATTTGCTATTTTAAAGATGTTTTTTGTCGAAAAAAGGTGCAATATTGTAATATACTTTTACGAAAAAAAATATATTTCTGTAAACTGTCGCCACTTCAAAAAGAGAGCATCGTCAAAGGAATAAAATGGTTTCAAAACCTAACTACTTTAAATAAGGAACGTTTGAAAATTACTTTTTTAATAACGTGTTATAATGCTACTCTCTTAAAAAATGTGCTTTTGAAAAAAGGTACTTTTAAAAAAGTACCTAAAAATAATTTAAGGCATTATTTTTTCGAAAGGATTAATTCTTCTAAAAAGTTAATTTCGATCAAAAAAAACACAATATTATTTTAAAAAATTTTGATATGGCGTCTCCGTATTTCTAGTAGCCCAATGTCTGAAAAACATTCCTTTTTCGAATATGAACTTTTTAAAAAAAGTACTTTTTATATTGGGTAATTTTTTCGCTATTTGGTTTTATAAAGTAAAAGAAGATTCGCGACATGTGCCAACTCAAAAAATGCTCAGTAAGGTTTGCCACTTCAGCATTATTAGACTAAACAAATGAAAAACGATTGAAAATCATTGAATTTTATTACCAAATGTTCTTCAGTGTCGAAGCTCAGCCAGAAGTAGCTCAAGAGCTGCCAATGCACCCCCATTGGATCGCAATGTTACAGTCAATGAAGCAAAGTACCGTACGATTATTACCGACTTTTTTGACTAAAATGGAAAAATTTGACCCCTGCTTGACATGTGGTTTCAACAAGAGGGTTGCACATGTCAAACACCACGCGATATCATGAACCTATTGAGAGGCGAGCAGTCATTCATTTATCGGTCCATAAAAATACATATTTCATTTACTTTTGCAAGTTTTCTGTATCTTTTCAATTTTCAAAACGCAAATGTCTTAAAAATTTGGCTTGTGTGAAAAAGCTTCTGCAAAATAGTACTTTTCTTGCATACAAAATTTGTCTAAGTGTTCTTTATTTAAAATAGGGTATGTACAGTAAAGGGTATTTTTTTCAGAAAGGTACCTTTTAAAAAAATGTTGTAAAAATTTGTGTCGTCTAATTAAAAAAAGGTCATGATGATAATTTGCTGTTCACCATCTAAAAACCAAATGGTTTAGAAAATATTGCCTGAAGTCTATGCTGTGCTTGTTATCATATACAAATTAGTTCTTTTCAGCTCCTCCAGTACTAAAGGTTGCTAGCATGAACGCCTTTGTTTACTTTAACATTGACGGCAGTAATGACTGAATGATATCCCTACAGGATATGCCTTTTCTAATGAATGTTTGCTCCTGCTTCCGTATATTTGTTATTAGAGGCAATGGTCGGGGTTAGAAAGTGTTAATAAAAAGAATACTTTCTTAAAAGTTCTTTTTTAAAATGTACTTTCTTAAAAGTGCTTTTTTAAAATGTACTTTCTTAAAAAGTACTTTTTTAACCAAAGTCATTTTAAGATTCCTATATGTTAAGGAGTGTTAAAGTAAAGGTACTTTTACAAAAAGGTGCTTTTTAAAAAAGGTACTTTTCCAAAAAAAGTATTTTTTTAAAACTGGCAAATCTTTTACAAAAGATTTAATAAAAAAAATTTAATATCTCATATTTCAAATAGTTCATTTTTAAATCCTGCTTTAAAGTTTCATATATTTTATTTTTATGTACTTTGATTATATTTTTCTTTTATTTTTTTTTTGTAAAAAGCTTTCCAATTGATAACATTTTAATTAGAAGTAGAGTTGGATGGTAAACCCAGCAACAACATGTTTCTAAAGCCGTTATGAGTTCTTATTTTCCAGTAGATATTTTGTGTTTCTTGCCCAGCATAGAGAAGAGGAAAAACAAGAATCTAACGTATGAAGGGAAGTTTTATTTCTGTAATTTTGTTGCACACACACACAGTATTACAAAGTAACACTTTAACAAAATACAATTACTAAAACTCGTATATTGCAAGTAACATTTTATAATGAGCAACATGCTTTAGTATTCATTGTATTATTGTTATACTTTATGTGTGTCCTTTGTAATAAATAGAGTGATTGTTTTGATGTTTGGGATTTTTCTGGGTCCCTTTTCGACCCCCATTTCGCTCCTCAAATTGATTTCAGGGAACCGATCCGTAATCACAACCACCTTACTTTTAATTGAGTCTCGTGCTAGCCCTATCCTTTACTTTTGACTAAAGTGATTTCAGACTGCCGACTGGTAATTGTCGACAATCTTCCTTATCACGGAGTCTTTTGTAATTGCTAGCATTTGTCTAACGCTTAGTTCCCCCATGGCATTCACATCTAACAAGTGTCTGCCCGTGGTCTTAAGCCTTATGCTAGCCAGTGCTGGACATTCACACACAATGTGCGCTACCGTCTCAGCCTCTTCCAGGCATAGTCTGCAAGTATCATCTTCTACGACTTTCATCATAGCCAGATGCTACTTGAAGTTTCCATGTCCTGTCACTAACGCAGTGATCCAGCTTAAAGTAGCCCTATTATACCCGAGCAACTTGCTGGCCTTCCTGCCGAGGGGCTCTTTGAGCACCATTCTAGTCTGTCTATATGTGGTATTCTCCCTCTACCTATTCAGGTGTAATGACTTTACCCAATGAAGAACTTGTTTTAATCAGTAAAGAATACATGGAATGGTTACAAGGCTGTTTAGTGTTTCCAGTTTGCTGGTGCAACAAATAATCGGCCTGAAAATACTACTACACTAGCGTTTACTAATGTGGCACGTCCTTTTATATTGAGAACGCAGAAGCTGACTCTGTAGGCTTCGTTATACACATTCAACCTAACTCGGAAAATGGCCTCGTCAAGTGTAATTATAAAAAGGTAAGTGCGACTAAAAACTCTTTAAACATAAGACCATTCTTGTGGTCATCTGGATTGTGTGATTCGTGAACCTTGAATTAAATAGATCACTTACGACACAATTAAGCCTTCACTTTCTCACTTACAGATATCTGACTGTTAAAATTCACCTTTTAGAAGAATTCCATGTTTTCGTTCGTACTTTAAGCTGGGCATGTGGGTCTGAGTGTGAGTGTGTGGGTGTGTATTTGAATGGAGCTGTTTCCATTACACACTTCATGTATTAGTAACTAATCATTGCATGAGTATGTGCAAATTAAATTGTGTTCTTTCTACTATTTTATTTTTTGTTCGTAACTTAATTTAATATTTTTATGAATTTCTATTTTTTCCCACACTCCTTCTATTGTTTTAATTTTGGCAGCAGAGCAAGTTAATAGAATTAGTTTGTACGGAACAAAGCATTGGGATTTTAAAATGAATTAAATTTTTCTATACCGCTAATTTTTTGCTCAATTTCCCATTTTCAACAGTTCGAACCATTTTAAAGAATTGTACATCTGTCACCCACTGTGTTGTCGTTTTTATTATTTTGTAATTTATTTGCAACCATTTGCCGCAGTATAAATTTTTAATTTTTTATGTTGTAGATTTACGTTGCTCTGCTTGTTTTCATTATTTCTAAAACATTTGGTGGTCGCACGCACCACATGTTAGGTATCAAAAGAATATGAACAACCCGCATTTCTGGTCAGCAGAAAAGTTACACCTTTCATAGTTTTGAGTTTCAATTTGTAACTATAAAATTCAATTATAAAAATAATCTATATTTTTTATTATTCATTGACATGGTCATGCAATTAGTTGATGCATTTTTAACAAATGGAAGTAATTGCTGCCTAGAATATATGCAGGTGGTGATTGCATTTTATATGTAAAACAGCGTCGACATGATCTTTATAAATTTTAAATTTTAGTTGATATTTTTCGTATTGCGAACTACCACCATAGAAAAAAGTTACAACATCATTTTAAAGATACAAATTGTTGCAACACTTGGCAATCTATGCTATTTAAAATCAAATGTAAAGGCACACAATGCCTGGCGTCCACTTAAAGGTGTGATAAATTTGGTAACGAAAACTTTAGACATTTATTATAAAATTAAATGAAGGACACACGTAAATCCCATATGTTCTGATGTTACGTGTGAATGGTAAATTATGTAAATGTCTATTTACTACACTCATGCATTTCAACAAGGATTTGAGGTTATATTTATTACAAATAAAACGCTGTACGATTCCCTTTACATAAGACTTGGTACATTATTTAAATAGATATTAGAAATTATAAATTGTTTTGAAATTTGAAATATTTGTGGTATTTTCCGTCTCATGGAGAAAGCATAAAACATCTTGTTATGAAGTAATAATCGAAGATGTGTGAACCGGCCTATTGTACAAATACGCAATGTTATAAACATAAAGAAAAAACAATTGCGTAGCGGAAATTCCCCGAACCGCGATTCAATGTAGAAACAAAAACAACTTCTACAGAAAGAAAAAGTAAACAAAAGATACGCACACACACAAACACATACACATGAACACTAATGAAATAAATGATGCCCAAGAAGCGGCCGTAATCTGTATATAAAGGCGCCGTCCACCGCACAAGGGATAGTTGACTTTGAGATTTCATAGAGTAAACAGCTGTGTGTATATAAACGTGTTAAGTTTACAGTGTGAATTAGTACTGAAGAGTTGTAAACAGAGTCTTAATTGCCGAATAAATTTATGTACTGGTAAAATCATAAAGGACTGTGTATTTTAATTCTTGCAATTAAACGAACCCTACAAATTACCGTTTATTGTGGTTATAAACGTAACAATATATATTCGTAATCCCTATTAAAATTGCCATAAGGTTTCATTGCAGGACAAAAAACACAAAAATTTAACAATATTGAAAAACCAAATTAATGCAAAAACCGAAATTTCACAAAAAAATCGATCTTTTCCCAAAATTTCAAATTCAATACAAATTCGAAAATTCACCATAAAATCGAAAAACTGCAAATAAAACCATTTTATAGACAGTGAGACAATATTCATATACTAGTGTTATTAATGTTTTGTTGCTTAACTAACGACAAAGATGGCGAAGCACACCGCATGAAGCTATTATTCAATACAACTGTCCATGTGTAGACTAAGAAACATCTACTCCATGAAAACTTGCCACACATTTTAGTTTTTATTATCCTCGTTTTCTGAAAAATCACTTTCACTTCAGCTTCAGTTGTCTCTTTCAAATGTTAAAAATTTTTCTCTACACTTTACCTAAGCAGCTGTCAAATTTAATAAATTCCAACAACAAATTGTTATGAATTTATTTAGTAATGACAACTAGTTTCTTGGTCTTAAATTAATTTATTTTTTCAAATACAATTTATGTTTTTATTTAAAACACTTCTCTATTTGCCACATGACTAGCTTTTAACAGATGAGTTGTTCATTTATTTGAATTGTGATTTAATAACGTGACAAAAACACATTCACAATTATTTGTGTTCTTCACTTGCGGCGCTTTATTTATTTGTTTAACTGTTCGTAAATTTTATTTTAATTATTTATAATGCAAATTAAAAGCAAATAATGCTTGTTGCTTGTTTCCTTTAATAATGTAGGCCATGAGCAAAATATACCATTTGGTTTTGCTAAATTTTGCAATACAAATATATACTACTGATTATTTAAATTTAAAAACGTTACTGGCAGTAAAAAAAGGTTTGTTTTATGTCTGATAAAAGCTGGTTCCCCAAGCATGTGATGACTGAACTTATCAGATATTTGAAGGTCATTTGCAAGAACTCTTAACTGCCTTTTTTAATATGAAAACTCTACAAATGATGGCTATGGTGGATTTACTGAAAAATGAGAGGTATTGTCGTGAGTAGTTTTGTCAGTATCAGAGCGGTGAGCGAAGCGTGGAAGACAATTAATATAGCCCAACGCATATGATGTCATGAAATGAAAAGCATTGATAGAGAGAATTCCTAACAATTGCAGATCGGCAACTGTTTAACGACCTTATCCGACAGTGGTCATAGCACCGGATGTGTTCCCAAAGGGCCTTGTATAGGTAGCAATTTAAGATCAAGTTTGTCTGGACTCCAATCCCACCTCTTGTTGAAAGGTTCGAAGCTACCCGTTTCCCTGCTGTCAATGGCTATTTTGTTGGCCGCATGCCACCACATGCACTGCCGAAGGAGCCTCACCAGCAACCAGCCTGGGGCGTGCGTGTTGATATCGTTACTGGTAGAACTTAGAAAATCCTCTCTTATTCCAGTTTACGGCTCCAGAAAAGTTTCGGGGAATAGTTCCACCATATCCCTCGGTAGCAATACAACAATATAGCGGGATCACCAAGACGATATGCCTTCAGAGGTATTCAAGCAACTACAAAAGAGATTTGCACTTTTATTAGCAATCAATTTCCCAATACTAAACCCATTCGCTTGCCAAGCTTAAACAATGGAGATTTTTTACAATGTATTTTGATTCACTGGTCATATATAATGAATTTACAGAGATAATAGAAATGGAAACCATGACGACCACGAAACAACATCAACAGCCAAGCTAAACACTCATGGCAAAACCTTACGTTGTGTAGTTTGTACCAACAACTTGGTTACATGCGTTGTTAGTTCTACAAATACAGCAAAACCATTAATGATTTTCAAAGTTTAAAAAAACCGTAGGGAGGTATTTGTGTTTGCCATTTAAAAAATAAAGCAAACAAGTATCTACAAACTCTTAAAAGTCATGTGGCAAACAAGTCTTGTTTTTTTTTGTAAAAAAAAAACTAATGTGTTATTTTGGCAACACACGGCTTAAACTCTGTGAGCCCCCTAATAAGCTCTCTAATGGTAAAAGAAAACTTCCAAGTAATATAATTACTTTGTACACCAAAGAATGTTACAATTATATAATAGTACATCGAGTTTCCCTGTGTAATAAAAAGCTAGCCCGCTTTACATGTCCATGTGCCCAGTAAAATATCATAATACAAATAAAGCTGTTATAAATTTTTCTCTGAAAACCGTTAGGGCTGTAATGGAGTTTTATTTCCCAGCTGAGGTTACGTTCAGTCTTCCCTTCACTAGTTACTAATGGCCTGCTTCTCTTATTACTATTACGATGAATAAATATTCGTCTACCGGGTTACAGCAAATACAAGATCATTTCGTGGGACGCTTTATTCGGAAAATTACAAATGATAATTTCAGGGGACCTTGTAAATGGATAAAGTCTTCGGACTACATTTTATATGGTCTTGTTAAAACTATAGTTCGTACCACTCTTTATCCAATATTTATTGTAATCTAAATGAGAATTATAACGTATAAACAATAAGTATTTCGTATGAGGTATGTGTGCAGTTCACAATATGTTATCAATCTATTACTAAAGTTTGTGTGTAGGTTTGCATATCGGGTGGGTTTAGGTTTCTAATTTTTGTATCGCCACGTTACAATGCTATAACATTTCGCACCAGAATGGCCACTTCTGCTTGGAAGCTAAACATGCAATTAAGCCGTAAACGATAAAATACAAATCAAAAACACAAAATCCAGTTGAGTGTAGGCAGAAGGATGAGCAAGCCTAAAGCACAGCAGAATGTAATAGTCCCTGTTTCATTTAACTCACCTTAATATAAAACACCTTTTAAGTGAATATTTATTAAATAATTTTCTCTTTCATAAAATTGATTTTTTATTAAAATTTGCTGTTTCATAAAATGTATTTCTCATTAACTTTTTTCCTAGAAAGCCATTGAAAACCCGAAATTTGTATTCTTGTAATCAAAAAAAGTTTTTGCTTATTAGTATTTTTAATATTTTTTAATTTCAAATTTTATATTTTTTCATTATCTTGAATTGCTAATTATGTTTTATTTTTAGTATCAAAAAGTGAGAAGTAATCAATTTTTCACATTATACCAGGGCGTATGATTAATTTTTACTACCAAATGAATTCCATATTAATCATACGCTACTGTCATTAGGAAACCAGAAATTCTACGTTTAACTTGTTCCAAATTAGGTAAATTTAAAACATTTGAATTTTCTTTAAACGTTTTAAACGCCTCAAAGTAACGCGAAATACTAAAGATTTCCCATCATCAACGTATCAAAAGTTTAGGGATATTTTTGAGTGCGTTGAGAACATTAAATGTTAACATCAACATCAAAAGTTATAGAACAGGATTAATGATGCTGCTTTAAATTTTTATTTGATAACAGAAGAAGAGATGTTTAACATTGGAACAGGACAGGAGGGGTTTTTCTCTGACGGGATATTTTTAGCAGTTAATTGTGTTAATTGAGCAACCACCTGTTAATTTGTTTGTTTATGTCCGCATTTTTCAAGGGGTTCTTCAAATAAAAATATGAAATTCGAATTATTACTCGATGAAGCTGCAAAAATAGAACCAACTTTTCTCATTGACTACATTTATAGAATGTCAATTGTTAGAGGAATAAGTGACATCAAATTTGCCTTTTTTGACAGGAGGTGTAGAGATGCGCTTTCTTTTCTATGCTCTTGCCTACAAACAAAAATTTTATGTCACATATTTCATTAGAAATTTTATAGGTGTTAATGTAGTCATCGGCTTCAATCATAAATCAGTCTACAAGAAATATAAAAATATTTTTGATTGCGTTAAAAAAACTAATACAAGTTTTTCGCAAAACATTTAGTTTCAAAATGAAAACCGTTTTAGGGAACACGGTTAGACCTTTAATCTACAGCCTTTAATCTGAGCCTTTGCAAGAGTTTCTAATATATGGTAGAACAATTTATGCTCATCGACTATTTCCCAACAGCAACATAAATCTTCCCTGTGGGAAGCACCAGATGGTTCATTTTCCTTGCTATCGTTGAAGTTATTGAGACACTCTCGTAATTCTGTTTTATAATAACACATTGTTTAGTTATTGTACTTGTATGTTAATAAATACACTGGAAATTACATGAAATGTAAAAGCCATTAAACGGCATTGTTTTTATTATTGTGTAAGCATTGGACAGGGAGTTGTATTTAATTTATGCTAATGTAGGAAATTGCGGTTGGAATAGGTTAATCAAATAACTCCTGTTGGGATAAGAACTTGTTTATTGTACTAGAACTTCATTAGAGCAACATATAAAGGTGAATTTTTTATGTTCGGGTTTTTCAGAAATATAGTTTTGTTTGCTGTTTTATGAGTCGTAAGACACTTGAGAGCACAGTTTGGCCATTCAGATTATTATTATATATGATTATAGCTTTACTTTACACACTGGGCCTAGCGATGAGCAAAGTTGGAGAAACTTTATTCTTCCGTTTGCATATCTTATTCTTACGTGAGGCAACTCATCAAGGCATATAAGTCAGTGTGTAGCATAGAATGGTAGTATGTTGTTAATGAGATAGCAACTGATTTATACAAGAAACCTTTGTATACTGGATGTAATTGGCACCATCTACACGTATAGCTCATATTTGGGCCTGATGCAGCATGTGATGCAGAGAAAAGTCTTATATTATACCCACACTTTTCTCTGTATAAGCGGCTTCAGCAGTCTAATACATAAGTTGTTGTAAATAAGAGACTCTTAAATCATGATTTATTTAAAAAAAACTGTTATGTCTGCTAATAAAACAATAGCAATAAAGTACATGCTGGCTGATATAAGAACTATAAAATTCTGTAAAACAAGAAATTCTTAATTAAACAAAATGCTTCAACGTTCAGCTTATTTCTATCAAAATTTACCACCAACATTTCGTTTCATTTTAATAAATTATAGCAACAGTAATTATACGTAAAATAATGCTTGGCAGCATTTTACTAAACTGCACACCAACTCTTTATACAACATCTATTTGACCACAAACCAGCCATAAAAAAAAGCCAACTCTTTTAAAAAATGTTTAAATAATTTTTGACTAATTTATACTTGAAGTTGAGAATGCAATAAAACTTTCATCCAAAAAGAAGGACCAACTTCTTCTGCAGCAATTAAGCTAAAAAAATTTAAGTTATTCACAGAATATGCGGGAAAAGTTTAAAAATTAATTACTCAGAATTTACGCGTAGAACTATTTTTAAATTCTTATATTATTTTATAAAAACTAAAATGTATTTTGTGTGGTATAAAAATTACTGCAATGAATTTTGCCAACTTGGGCTATATGCAGCAGTAAATAAATTCAACAAACGGGCCTCAACAAAAAGGCACTAGCCCGCCGACTTCCAATACAAACTCGTTTATTAATCACACAAATGATTATTGAAATCAAGCGTAACAAAACTGATCTTTAAAAGAATCGTAAAATATTTGTTTTCATTGCAAATTTTTCTTATTTAGTACAGACAGCCACCTAAAAAACCTATAAATTTTAACAAATTTTTTGCCTTGGATTATCTGAAACTTTCGCTTTTTTCACAAGATTTTTTTTCATTTCAATTTGAAATTTATTTATATAAACTAAATATTATTTATTTAGTTAAGTTCATTAAAACTCGGACTAAACTAGTTATCTAAAACCTATTCTGATAAACAGATAACTATCTCAATTAAAAAATCTGCAAAAGTTTAAGCTAAAAGCAACCAAAGAACATTTTTATTGGGCAAAGGAAATTTTCTTTGTTCCCAAGATTATTACAAATCAAAAACTCCAAGTTCTCCTTCTCACAAAAAATCATTTTAAACATTCTGAAGAGGCCCTAAAAAGCCTTTAATTTATCTGCTAATAACTCGCAACCAACAGCAAATTAAAAACTTTTTATATACCACAAGCTGTCAGTCATACAGACGAAAATTAAAATAGAGTAAAAGTTTGTTGTAAAAGTTTAAGAGGCACAACTAAAAATATTATAAAAATTAACTTGGTTGCGAAATATAATGCAGGGATTATTATTTACCAGCTAAATGATAAAACTAATTTAGAAACTTTAAACTTCATTCCTAAACTTACTCGTACGTAACTGAATATAAACGCTTTCAAAAAAGTTAAGAATCAACACGAAACTTAAGCATACATTTAGGCAAACTGTGTTAATTAATTTTTGGATTCGATAAATTTAGAACAAAAATTCATCAACACTGTTGTAGTTGTTATTTTATGATAACAAATATAGCTTGGTCTGGTTGCAAGTACTTAATGAAATTTTATTAGGAAAAGATGTAGCATCCTGAAATTCTTTGAATTCGTAATTGAAATAACTGACTTCCAAAGGGTAAAGGGTTTTACATTCGTAATGCAATAATGATGCAATAGAATAAAATTGACTGTTTATAAACAAATAAACCCAGGCCCAGATCCAGCTTAAGCCTTTGTTAGGGGAAGCCCCCTGGATCTGCGCCTTAATATATTAAGATACAATTGTAAACGGCGTTTGTGAACTACAAAACAGTGTTGAAAAATCTATTGTATTCTAAGAGGCGTATTCATAATGGCAGTCATTCCTCCCACCGAGGTACGATGGAAAACTTCACTTATATAAAGGAAGTGCCATTCTTAATTGTTTCATGTATGTTTGTATACCATTCGTTGGCAAGTTTGGTTTTACATATTCAAATATTATATCACTCTAATTTCTCTCGCGTCTTAGACTCTATATGTGCCTTTTGATTACCACTTTGCTGCATTCTACGCCTTGTTCGCTCCTATTATTAATTACGGAAATATTGTTTTTATCTCTATCTCATTTTTAATAAAACCATTTGCCAGCTTTGTTTCCTTTAAAAAATACAAAAATAGTTGCTTTCAGTTTTTTTTTTATTACAAACATATTTTTGTGTCTAAAGGACAATGAAGTATTTTAATTAAAATTCTTTAAGACAAACCCTATTGTTAGTTTTTATTAAGAAGTAAAAAAAAAGTTGTAGTGTCAGGTAAATTTTTACAAAGTTGTGTGTTTTTTTGTTGCTATTTCTATTGTTTTTTAAAGCACTGAAATTACAAAAATAGTGTAAGAGTTGTAAAGCATAAGTGTGTGTATGTAGTAAAAAACAGAACCTGTCGAGAAAATATTTCCTTGTCTTCACAAATATGTCCTTGTGGTAGTTTCAAGCTCACAACCACTCTCATCTCAACCTCACCAGCAAACAACAAAATATCATTTAAGGTTTGTTTAAGAAAAAAGAAGTGATACAATAGAAGTTTCTAGAAATTCAGTAAATTATGAGACAGATATTTCAACAGTTTTAGTTTGAAATTATAATTTTAGTAACCGATTACATTTTTATTATTTTTATCTAGAGTCACATAAGACCGGAAATATTTTTTTGGTTTATAAAATTCCTTAAAATTTTATATAACATATCATAGCAACCGTTTGATAGTGGAATTAGTCGAAAAGGGACCCAGAAAGTAAGTGGTCTGCTTCCATATCCCCCCATACAACCGTTTATTAAGTCACTTTCTGTCTCTGTGTTTGTTTACATTACAACTTCAACTGTCTCAAAGTATGTGTTTATGCAGCTGTTGTTGAATACAAAATGTGTTTTAAATAATAATTATTTTTAACTTTGTAACAATTTTTGTTTTCGTCTTTTGTTTAGTTTTGTAGTATAAAACTTCCTAGAATTATTGCAACTTGTAGCATTTACATGAGTATAAAATTATCATTTATAGCTTTAAATACTTTTTTAAATTGTATTTAAGTTTAATATATCGGACACTAAGATGATCGATAATTCAGAACTTTCCAAAAACCGGCTTACAAATAGTTCGTATATATGAAATTTTCAGCTTCAATTTCGGTTTTAAAATACTTGGTCCAAATTAACTTGTCTAAAAATAAATAACTTACAGCAGGGAATAAAAATTATTTATATTTTGAAATTTTAATTATGGGTTTATTTTTCTGTAGACTTAAGGACCTCTTAGAACCACCTCTGCCTGAAATATATTAATTATTGGGTCATTAATCAAAAAATATCGGCGGTATATTTTATGACCAGAGACCTGCGCAACTTACTTAGACTTAGTGACAAGTTTCAATTTAAAATATTTAGAATTACGTACCAGTCTGCGCAGTTCACCGATAGCGTAACCCTACATTATGTCTCTAGTACAACCATAATTGTTTTTGATAAAGTATAATTAAATGCAACAATTGCCTGCAGGAAAATAATTTTTCGAAAATGAGAACTAATTTTATGCGGAGGAAGGATAATATTGCACTATACACTGACCACAGGCTAACATGATGGTGCTATATACTTTATTTGGCTCATTATGGTCGACTGCTGGTGTTGAACTGTATTTATAAGAGCTTTGAGTAGAAAATTTCTTAAACCGTTTACATTCGCTAGTATAGAGACCAGTCCTCGGTTTCCGCCTTCAAGCTGAAACTATGGCTCTTTGATAACAATTCTTAAAGGTGGTGGTAATCACTTAAACACAAAATTCTAAAAACAACTACCGGGAATCCATATCGCTAGAGCACTATATACCAAAGACTTGATTCAAACCTACAAAATTGGTGTCCACATAGCTGACAATGGCTCTTTGGTATCAAATTTAAAGGCAAATTCTAAACATAAAAATGTTATCAACGTCCTTTCTTTGTTGAAAGTCTCTCTATAACTGATGTCTAGAATCCAGTTTACAAAATGCGCCAGAGGCCAAAATGTTACTAAGGTCGATGGCTAATTTTCGTAAATATTTCATTGCATGAATTCGCAAAATGCAAATAATTTTATTTCTTTGACGAATTTCATCTTGAGCCATTTTTCATTTCAAAACGATTTCTGTTTGTAATTTCATAATAAATTAAATTTTGACTTCCTTCTTCTTGAATCTTAATAACTCAGAAAAAGCAACAATATCAACAACCCTCTTTCCACCACATTTGCTTCACTTAATTCTCTAAATTTGGCAAATGTATTTCAAATTATGAAAAAAAGCTATTTTTTATCATTAAAAATAAAAATGCAAATTTGTTTTCGCTTTTGTAATTTTTTGCCTTGCCGCACAATATCCATTAAGTGATTTTACAAAAATAAAAATTAAATTGTACAACAATTGTTGCCCTAGCCCAGCAATAGCAGTTGTGGAAGTCAATGCAAGCTGGTTGCAATTGTTAGCAATGTCGGCAATGAATTTATTTTCCCTTGACATTGCTTCTCTTCTTAACCTTAAGAATGTAACAAAAATAAGTTTTAAAAAATCTGCAAATAATATTCATGCTGATACATATTATATTTGCAAACGAGGGATGTGAAATTTTATGCATTTGTTAAGGGGATATAAATTAATTTCAAGGCTCTTCTCATAGTTTCATAATCTTGCAGTTGTATTTAAATTGTGAATTTAATAACACAATGACTTAAATAAACAAAAGTTTATATTGATGTGCAAAGACCCTCTAAAAAATAGCTGTTCATTATTTTAAGAGAACATCGTTTCCTAAATAGCTGTAGCTTTTATTCATTTGAAACTAAACCAGCCAATAATGTCTAACAATATCGGTTAGATCTCAAAAAAAAACCAACCAAGAAGCATTGAACGTACTAAACGAGACATTAAAAGCAATGACCACAATTGCTATTAAGTGAACAACTGTTTGCTTTTTTTATATTCAAGTGCTTTAGATGAATGAATAGAAATGTTTTTAGAGCAGCGAGAGAATAACATAAAATAAAAGAAATCGTAGACAAAACAAAGCTTCTTTTTTCTTGCAAAACAATTGTTGGCATATCTTTTCCAAGCGCAACAAAAACTTTGACTGAGTTTTAACACAAACTTTTGAATTTCTTCTTTTAGTGCTTGAATGTAACAAGAGTTTTCCTGAATACATTTAATATTCGACATAATAAAAATTAAAATAAACACAACCTACGTGCCGCGGTGGCGTATACGTTATATTGGAGACGCGAAGGAAATATAAAACACTCATACGCTACAGTGACCTGGATATACTGCAAACAACAGCATTTCGTCCGTCATTCTTTGTAGATCTTTAAAGCTAGAGAATTCGGTTTAACAACATGCTCCTTTTGCCAGGATTTTTAAGAGAAAAAATTAAAAAACGTGATGATTAGAATGTGTGTCTCATTGGCGAAATGTTTGTGCCACTATTCAGTTTATCACTTCAATCATAGTAAAACTCTTCTTCCAAAGAGGTAACTTTATAGTACTACTTATAAGAAATATTGCAAGTGAACAGTGATGTTTGGAGCTACTCATTACCTCTTTTAAATTCAACAGCTGGTCAAGTAATACCACACCGATCATGCCGCATAACTCCCCAGCGCTTGATGCATAAACCACAGGTACCGTCTTACTCGCTCCAAGTGACCTCGCTTAAAAAAGAGTGCAAAACTTATAGTACCAGGTGCCACTGCGTTTCAAAGCACTAGTCCTTTAATTTCCCATCAAACTACGGAGCTATTTATCTTCCTGTTGCAGACCCCCGACCACCTCCTATAAATAATGGATACCAATACTTGAATTTGGCAGTAGCACTAAACAGACATACCTTCAGTGAACGGCTTCTAATTGCGGAAATAGATACGCAATAAAGTCAATTAAAGATAATGATGCACAAAACACAGATTTTTGGTTCTTTGAGTTTTTGTGTCTTCTTAGAGTCATCTTATCGCCACTGATAGTGATTCTCGTTCTAATATATTTTAGCTCTAAAAATGACACCAATCTTTCCACAATGAGCTGAAAACTTTTAGCATACACAATTATCATTAACGAACCATCAAACACAATGCTCTCGGAATGAGACATCCAAATGATCTCTAATATTCACAGAGTTCATTTTAACAATAATTTCTCAGCTTACAGCTCTGGATATTGGGACCAATTTAGCCTATTTATACCACTCGTATACCGGCGAGTCCAAGTAGGCTACTGACTAGACTTCCAATTCTGCCGCACAAAGTCTCAGGAAAACTCCAACGCATAACTGATTGCGTCGTAGCATAATTTCAATAAACAATGACAAGTTAACAAACACAAAATCTCGACAGATGAAGAAATTTTCCAAATCCTTTTTAGTTAGAATTATTCATCTTTGTAGCGTCTACTTTGCAAAGTTGTTGTATTATTTCTATTAGCTTGATAGAGCCGGCCAACACAATCACGTACAATATCATGTTCATTGTATAAACGTCTGTGACAAGGGCATAATAAATATAAATTGTTGCAAATTCATTGTCCTAAATAAATTGAAAATTAAACATGTATGAAACACATACGAACATACACAACACACACACACACATACACACACGCTTAGCTGTAATACAGCCAGCAAATGTTGAGAATAAAATTAACATTAAATTAAATTGTTGTCCTACTTTTTCATCGCTTTTCTTTTTTAATTTGAGCAACAAATGCGAACACTTTAATTTAAGAAATGAAAACAAAATAGGTCTTAAGAACAACTAATTGTGTTTTTATTGTTTAGCTAATGATAACAAACAACAACTGTTGTCTTCGAATACAAATTCATCATTTGATTTACTGTGGTTGGGTTTTATTGGGTGTCAAATTTTGTTTGTTAATTTTTCGCTTCTTCTGTTCATGCTTAATTAATGCAGGATGAGGAGCAGTTATAACAACAGTCGCTTTAGCTGGGAACCATAACATTTTTTAACACGAAAAAATTCCAATAGTTTAGAACAGTGTTCAGGCCAAAATATCATCTGGAAATAAGGGAACTTACAAAAAGTTTGCCCTCAAAGTGTTTACAAAGATCAATGGATTCAAGACCTGATGGGTAGGCAACATGTACAGATTGCATTCAATGGATTGTAGATTTACGTCAGTTGACAGTTATTAGCGGAAATGTTGGTCTTGACAACATTATTAACCCCTTAATTTAGCGGCCCATTTTGTATTAAAAAATCAACTAGTCATTGTCGGAATACATCCTAGCGTGATCGATAATGCTATTCGCCCAGTTATTTTTTTTCTTGGATTATAGCATCCGATTTTTCGAATGCCGAATAACCCGGTTTTTTTCCTTTTAAAAAACCGGTTTTCGATTTTCTTGAAATTTTTTTTACTTGACTAAAACTTATAGTAAAAGGTTTTTAGTGCTTGCGTAAAGGTTTCTAATTATCTTTTAGTATTTTAATGTTTTTTTATTTGTTTGTGCCAATAATGGCATAAATGGCTAATTATCGGGGCATTGAGAAGGAGTTTTAGATGCGTGAGACGAACAGTGTAAGCGTATTTTATTTAAGAGGCTGAAGAGTATTGCACCAAAAGAGAACTAATTTCTTATCACAGGCCAACATGATGGTTTTATACTCCTGATTTGTGTCATTACGTCGGCTGCTGGTAGTGGTGAACTTGGATTTATAGAAAACCGTTCATTAAACGTTGAGTACATCAAGTGACAAAAACTGTTGTGTACTTTTGAGCAAAAATAAGTATAAATAAATATATGCCGAAGTTTTCTTCTAAAACCGGTTAACCGGTTTTATCATGATTTCAAAAGCCAACACCGGGTTTTTTGAGCTATTCGAAAATCGGTTTTTGAAATATATCGCATTAGCGATCACCCTAATATGTGCATACACAATGTGCTGTCGTTTTAAAAGGATTTAAGATTAAAGGCATCACTGGGGCCATCCTTCTTCAGACTGAAGTGACAGTTAATAATGCTCACTATAGTGACATTAAAATGAATACTGCTTGCACTCAAATTTCACGATGACATAAGTTTTGAATGAGATAGTCGGGTAGGAGCCAATGAAAACTGCAGCAGTCGTTTACTAGCCGGATAGTTTTCTGTAGCAGAGATCAAATTAAGTCATCAAAGTCAAATGATCTAAGCCGACTTGGCTTCTTTCTTTGACACATTTGTTGTCATATAATGTAAGATCTGTCAGCAAACTACGGTATTTCGTAATATGACCCCTGGCTTTTATTTTCTTTATCTATTTCGTGTGTACGTAACTTGAAGCTGTATTAAAATTCACCCCCTAAAAAGCATAAACCTTAAGCAACAATTTGTTTATAAACTCCTTGATTTCACTTTTACTAATGCGTTGTTTTTTTTTGCTGCCTAAACAAACACAAACTACAATAGAACACATTTTCGCCCCCAAAAAAAAGCCTTCACTATTAACCGCATGTTGTAGCTTTCTTCTAACCCACTTCATATGTCGGAAAATTCCAGCAATCAATCACTATTTCCTAAATGATTAATAAGTTACAATTTTTGCTTTTACGAGAAATGAGGTAAAATAAAAATAAAAAAGGTATAGGAGAAGTGTTTACACTACGCACTATGAATCCTATTGTTAAAACACATTTCTAGCATATCTAAATTCATGTTTGGAAATACATTAGGATTTGTTACTGTCAAATACTCGTGAATGAATGACGTTGTCGGTGTTTAGACGCAAATAAGTTCTGTCATTAAATTTGTATTGGCTTCAGTCGCATTTTCCCACTTACAGCAACAGAATCGTGTAAAAGTTTTTCGCTGTAAATGAATCTGGCACAAGGAAATGAACACCACACCAAACCTCTTAGCGCAGAGTTAGGGAGGCATTTAAAGGTATAAACTGGGTTAAAAATCTCTACTTTTCTTCCATATGTGGATGACTACGACGTTGTATCAAAAAGTTTTGCAAAAACAATTTAATCCATCAAATACTGACACGTATTTAATGAGTGTAATTTAGCAAAAAAAAAACCTCGAAGTCTAATCGAAGCAGGAGTAATGAAAAGGAGATACATTTTATAGCAACTGATTTGACTTAATGTGAAAGTATTTTCAAAAGTTTTAAATACATTCAAAATTATAATGTAAACACTACTTTAATTTAATATTTTAAAGGCCAGAATTGCATTGTTTTAACAGGGCTTCCGGTAGCTTGAAAAATACTGGTTGGAAGGATCTGGTATATGCGACATATCATAGGAAAATGATCCGATATATCATAGGGAAAGTATCGGATATATCATAGGTCGTATTTAAAATTTACGTCCGATTTAAAAATCGGAAAGGACGAAATTGTAGTCGCTTCCAACCCTTAACAACGATGTGCACTGTGATCGGACTCAAAATGGCGACACAATAATCAAAAATGAGCTGTATTTGTAGGCGTAGGTAAAAAATGCAATAGTCGTTATAGAATCATCATTGAAATATCATTTATTCTAAAAGGTGATTGGTGCAATTTTTTTTTTTGTATAGGGGTCAATCCTGTCTCTCTCTCTGCAAACTACGGTTTGTGGCAAGTAGAAAGATAATTTTGTCTCTAAATAGGATGCTGGAACTAGGTCAATCAAGCAATTGCTCTATTGAAAGTAAGTCTATATGGTGAATATCTAGTGGTAAATATATTCTGAAACTAAACAGATGTGGTAAAGTTGATGCGGATTAAAACACACATAGGTACACCTGAAAATCGAACAGCAGCAGGTGGACTGGTAAAAGGGAGTTCGCTGTGATTTTCTGTGGACCAGAAAATTGCACTGGGGAATAGACTAGTACGAGCAAAGGATTTACAATAAGTAGACTTATTAAACTTGAAACGGTGGAAGGAGACTACTACATGTAGACAGGCTTGAATAGTGCTCAAAGATCCCTTGGCAGAAATGTCAGTAAGGTGCTTATATACTGTAACGTTACCTTAAGCTGGCCTATATGAAAATCAAAGATGACAGTTGCAAATTGTGACTAGAAGAAGCTGAGATGGTAGCGCATATTGTGTGTCAAAGACCAGCACTGGGTAGCATAAGGTTTAACACGACGGAAAGGGTCTAAGCCTTAGAGAAATGTTAATACTTATAAAAAACTCCGTGATGAGGAGTTACCAGAACTATAAAGTAAGTGGTCTGCTTCGACATTCCCCCTACATTTGCCAAAAAGTTACTGAAGGGTATGATACTACTGTGATTCGATAGCTCTATTATGCAACCTACTGCTTAGCTAAAACAATTATCGTAGGCATGTTGGTTTATTATTTTAACTAAGTTAGGCAAGGTAAGCGCTTAGAACATGTGTTGATATTTTCTGCTTCTCTTTAATAGTTAAGTCGTCTGAAATGTCCTATTAGTAGTTCAGTGTAGAGTTTAATAATAATTTTGCTGAGATTTGGAAAACCCTCCACCTTAATACTTTCAGGGCCAATCAATCTTTTGCTCATACTAGTTTATTTATTAAGCATTTGTTTACCCCACAAAGGAGTACAGAACTTATGAAAGAAATGTCAGCCAAATCAGTCGTTTCTGTCCGCGCTGCTATGGTGTGGAGAAGTGTATAGGAATCGAACCGCAACTTTGACTAGAACCAATAGCTTGCTATTAATACTAATGTTGCCTGGCTGGCCGAGCGAACGCATATTTTGGAACCGCGACTTCGTAGGTTTTTGGAACAAATTTCCGATATCCCTTCAAGATTGGTTTCCCTACGTAAACATTCTTCAGCACAGATTTCTAAGGCGTGGACTTGCGCCTGACAAAATTTGTAGCTGTTTTCCCAATTGAATTCCTTTTCGAATACGCGGCCGTACAGTTGCCACCTTAGCAGTGCTACCTTCAATCTTGTATATCCTCTTTTAGTACTAAAGCTATTATTGAGCATGCTATAGAATTGCAGCAAAAAACAGTCAGTGTTAGGGGGAACCAGCCAGTTAAATCTGTCAACGCAATATCTTCATGTTAGCCAGTACCTAAGGCATCCTTGTTTCATCCTACCATAATCTGCTGTTTTTATTGAAATGATGGGTTAACAGAACCCTTCTTTATGTCCAAAAGTAAGAGAAAACTAATGTTTAAGTTTCAGAGATGACCACTTCTTCTCTTTCAAATAGTACCAGCAAGAACAATAAAATGATTTTTCCCCACATCTGGGCACAGATCCCAAAGAAGTTGTACTCCAGCTAGAGATCACATACTCCCAAACATTTAAGCAGATCAATTCCGAATTGCTTTTTTAAAAGTAAGAGAAGACCAGCCTGTTCATCGCATACCAATATTATGAAGGACATGCCAGGACTATCAGTTTAATGATTCTAAACAAGACTTCTCTGTGACAAAGTCACAAGACCATTACAAATAAATCTCCAAATGAATAATGAAACTATTTAATAAAGTTTCTCTTGCTAGCTCAACAAAGATTTTAATTTTAAAAAGCACTAAAAAATTTATGGTATGCTGGTCATGCATTTTAATTCAGCTTTAAGCTTCGAACGCACACATACTTGTATAGTCATTCATTGCAAGCATGTTGCTAGTGGAATACACTCACAACAGATCTGTTACTCGTATTACAGCTCAAGTAGAAAATATCATGTGCAAGTACGTGACAATGGGTACCAACATGCTCTCGCTTCCTGTTTGTTTGCTTACATTTTTCTTTTTGAATCCTGCAAGCAAAATGAATGTATTTTATTATTGCTATTTAAGTGTTTGTCTCTCTGACTTATTGTACCTTAAAGAATTAGAAAAGTTATTATTATCGTTGTTGTTATGATTGTGGTTGTGATTATTTTGGCAAAAATCCAAGATTATCTGTTTGCCTGCCACTCCGGCCACAAGTTATGAGTCAGAAGAATGAATTATGTTATTTTAGATAAAAAAGAAAAAAAAACTTAGCAGAATATGATAGTTTTAAAACTAAAACACGTTTTTTTCACAACGAAAGCAATCAAAAAGTCAAGTTGCTTTTTAATGAAACTCAACAGTTCAACTCTGTTTTGAAGTGGAACTTTTTCTCAGTTCAATCTTGATAAATTTTGGCAAAAATACGTTTTTTTTGTATTAAAATAAATTATTGTCATTGCAAGTGGAATATTAAATAAAACGATTTGTTTTCTATTTCTGTAAACAATTTTTAGCGCTTCCTCTTAGACTCTTCAGGCATTCTCATTAAACAGTCAAACTCTATCATGCAAAGAATTGCTTTACGAGAGAATCAACCAGTATTAACTAAGATCAAAGTAAGTGTCACCACCAATTAACAAAATAGAGCTCGTGCAAAACTAAAGTCTGGTGATTTGGGTTATATTGAAAAGGTTCAGGAGTCACATTAGTGTTTTTTTTTCGATACCGAAAACTATAATTTATCCTCAGTTTGTTTTTTCGAAACAATTTCCACCATTTAGTCTACTGGTGACTGCCATTAGACTTATTCATTAGGTCAACGGCCGCATTGTCAGCTTTGTGAATGAGGAGCGATGCGGTTTGGCATAGCTTTGGGCCGAACATCGGGCATAAGAGTATCCTGGAGCTCGTTGGGAAAGAGGTTAGGGCTGCTCAGATGCCGATGGAACGCATGAGTAGAAGAAAGGTAGTCGAGAGGCTGCATCGGACACTCATTGCGGAAGGCATTATACACAATGAGTGTATGGAGAACGAAACCAGCATTTTTTACTGATGGTTCTCTTATGAGTGGCAGGGGATCTGATGTGGATTTCTGTGCTACTTTAAGCTGGATCACTGCGTTAGTGACAGGACATGGAAACTTCAAGTATCATCTGGCTAAGATGCCTGGAAGAAGCTGAGACGGTAGCGCACATTGTGTGTGAATGTCCAGCACTGGCAAGCATAAGGCTTGAGACCACGGTCAGACACTTGAGTGTCGACAGTTACCAATCGACAGTCTGAAATCACTTTAGTCAAGAGTAAATGCTAGGGTTAGCACGAGACTCAATTGAAAGTAAGGTGGTTGTGATTACGGATCGGTTCCCTGAAATCAATTTGAGGAGCGAAATGGGGGTCGAAAAGGACTCAGAAAGTAAGTGGTCTGCTTCGATATCCCCCCATACATTAATAAATAAATAGTCTACTGGTGAAACGAAAACTCTAGATGACACCACAGCGAGCAGAGCACGATTTTTGAGAAAGTTTTAAGGTCAAAGGTGTCAGTTATTGAGTTTTTCATAAAGAGGATAATGGCGATAATATTGGCGGTACGACCGTAGTAAAAGGCTTGAATCTAAAGATGAGATGTTGTGAAATGAACCGGCATAAAAAGCGAATAAAATGCAATTGGTGTTTGTGCAAACTATTTACATGTATGTAGAGATGACAAGGCCCACTGTCAAAGTTCACCCGCACGATATGACTCAGTACTTTAAACTACGAATGGGCAAAGCTATTGAATACTTCTGGAAGGCTTTATTAGGGCGAACGGTAGTGCGCCAGGCCAAGTTCAAGCCTATTGCACACACAGTGCGTATATTACACGAAACTATTCGCGCTATTTTTGCCCCCCTCATGAAACATAAAGACTCTACGTAAAGGTAGGCTACTTGCTAGCTTGGCAAAATTTTTTTCAAATATGCAAAATTTCAATAAAAAATCAATTTGAGCAACTAAAAAATTAATTAAAAATTCGAAATTTATTCAAATTAAAAGTTTATTGATGTAATTAAAAATTTAATTGAAAACTTTTAGAATTTTAAATTAAAAAATATATTGTAATAATTACAAATTTGTGTAAAAACAAAAAATATATTTTTTTTTAAATTAGAAAATGCTTGAAAATTGTTAACTTTTCAATTAACTTTTTATTTAATCAAACTACGTAAATATTTTCAATTAACACGATTAAAAAAAATGCGTACACAATATTATAACAAATTTATCAATTAATTATCCAAGTTTTAAGAACTCCAATAGTTTAAAAAAAAATATTTTATTTCCTGTTTTTGCTATATAATGCACAGTGGGATGCAAAATTTTAAGGAGTGGAACTTAAGGAGTAAAGCTTGACACCTAGCATTATATTAACCAAGCCAAAACTGGATCTTCATAAAAATCGGAGACAAATATTGTGATTGTTCAGTTTGTTAACTACAAAATAATAATTTTCTAGTCCAAAAATCATATGTTTTTTAAACTATCTTTGTGCACTTTTTCGCCCCAATTGTTAATAAATTTTTGTTATATTTCATATTTAATAAAAACCTACTCTAAAAGTAAGCAACAGTTTATTGAACAAATTTATTGATGACGAGCTTCGTGACTTTCACCAGAAATTTATAGGTTTCTTCCTGTTTCGGGATTTCCGAAAATTTCCGAGAATTATTTGTTTTTTTTTCAAACGAAGGAAAATATTCCCACCTTTCATTTTGTGGAAAGTACAGCTTAGAGGAAAGTGGGGCAACATTATTTTCTTCCATTGATGATTAAAAATAAGTTTTTAGAAGCTTATAGATTTGAGCATAGCTTATTAATGGATTATGATGACCCCATAATTTTTTGTTTATTTAACAGGAAAAGTATACATATATGGACAAAAAAATTGCGTAAATATACAAGGCATTTTTTGCTTAGCACCATTTTCAATTGATTCCAAATACCGAAAATTTACCGAACATGCTCATCAAACGGTTTAATCTATTTCTTGACTAAACACACATTTAAAAAAATTACGCAGGAAACTTCTTGAGGTATTTAAAATAAAGTTTAAGTAGATATTTTTCTAAATTAAAATAAGATTCTAATAAAATTTCCCTTTAAGAACAAACAGTCCTCCACACACAAGCTTTTCAGTTGTCATCACTTGTATTTGTATTTTTATTTTTGCTTTAATTTGCTCTTTACCCCGTTGCAAAGATTAGACACAAGTATGTGTTTGCGTGTTACTTATACGATTGTGTGTATGGCTGTATATGTGTTAAGTATGAATGTATGTTTTGTAACAGAATCATTAAGCTGAGTGTAATAAACACATGTTCAATTTAAGTACGTGATTGAGAGAACATCCAACCCTCTTTATTTTTTCAAGTGATGTTTTTAAATGTACATCTAGCTGCATACACACACATGTCTCTGTGTTAGTGAATTATACAGGGTGGGCCAGAAAGAATTGCGAATTTGAAAAAATCATTCAAAAAACAACTAGTCCAGTGGTGTGAGATCCGGACTTCTAGGAGGCCATTCAATGTCACCTCAGCGCGATATCAGTTTCTCAGCAAACATCTCGTTTACGACCGCCAAAGAGGCATTAGCTGTGTGGCATGTCGCGCCATCTTGTTGAAACCATGTTGCACGATTATATCTTTCAACAAAATGCGACGCAAAGATGTTCTGGACACCACAAGTTCGGCTGACCGCTTTCGAGTCTGAAGCTCTTACTTGTTCAATTGTGTCCTCCGTTCTTGTTAACCTTGGGCGTCCCGCAGGCTTCTGTTTGAGAGTCGAACCAGTAGCTTCGAACTTTCTGACCCACGATCGAATCACGCTTTCCTTCGGACACTGATTTAGGTTATGTAATCCAAACTCACGTCGAAATAAACGCCAAACAATAATGAACGAATCGTGATTTTTGTAATATTGTTTAACGCAGAAAGCACGTTACGCGCCGGTGAAGTGAACCATTGCGACTAAATATCCGAGAACCGAGCTACTTAACCCCACCACCCACGCAGTCCCCTCTCTAACGCTTTAAACGCAAGAGTGTTTTTAAAATCGTATTCCCTTCTGTCCCACCCTGTATAACACAAGCGAAAAGGCCTTTGCTTTAGTTTTGTTACTAGTACAAACATGAGTACAAGTCTTATTATTTGCATATGACCATTATTATTAATTTATTGTAATATGTACGTGATCCTTTACATACCATAACTGAATAAACTTGTACGATATGGTGGGTGGCAATGCATATACAGTGAGCTCTCGATAATTTGAAATTCAAAAACCAGTGAAAAATAAAATAATTGGGAGTTAAAATGTAAAAGAGTTAAAATTATCTCTTGGAAGATGGAAAAAAATTCAAATTAACAAGAGTTTGATTAAAAAAGTCTAAAGACTACGAAGTTACTGATATTGAGAATTACTACATTTTTCTACTTTAGTTCAATTCCATTCAATGACTTAAGTTACTTTATTTGCCTTCAAGCAGAACCAACAAGGAAAAGCCGAATTCAGGAGGAATAAATGTTTTAAAACCTCGAACGCAACTACATTACCAGTTTAAGCCAAGCTTCTATTATAGAACGCCGGCATGCAAGCTGACTTTCCTATCTTTAAAGCAATACATATAAACTAGAACAAGTGATTATTTTGTTTTGTATTTCTTTTTAATTAAAAACAGTTCATAAAATAATTCAAATTTTTAGGAGTAGAGCAAAAAATTTAAATTATAGCGTGTCGGCAAGCTATTCCAATAATTACAAATTACCGAGGGGACTAAATTACATGGATTTTTTTTATTTATCGCATGTCTTTTAAGAGACCTGGATAACAGTTTAAGTTATCGATATATTCAAAGTACGAGTTTCAAATTATCGAGAGTCGACTGTTATACACTCGTATATGGTCTGAAAACGGTAACTACTGTGCAAAGAGGGCCAACAAATAAGAGCTTAATGTGTAAAATCTTTAAAATACGAGGGCGGATCAATAAGTCCGTGAATTTTTGAACTTCCCTCATAGTTATATGAAATGCCACACTGTTCCCAGCAAGTACCACCTGTTAGTAGACTACTGTCAAATTTTGAGCAAGTTTCGTCATTTACTTTGCGTTTAACAGCTGTTCAAATCATACAACCTCGTGTATTTGTCTAAAAATGGAAAAAAGTAAATTTCGACTGCTCATTAAACATTATTTTTTGCGAAAAAAAAACGGTCAATCAAACCAAGGAAAAGCTCGATAAATACTATGGGGACTCTGCACCATCGATTTCAATAATAAAAACTGGTTTACTGACTTTCGTTGTGGTGGCACAAGTACAAATGACGTTGAACGTTCTGGACGGTCAATTGAGATCAGTACACCCGAAATTGTCGAAAAAATCCACGATATGGTGTTGGCCGATGGAAGAGTAAAAATGCGTGAGATTGTTGATGCCATAAGCATTTCATATGGCAGTGTGGTTTCTATTTTAAATGATCAGCTGGGTTTAAGAAAGTTATCTGCAAGATGGGTGCCGCATTGACCGTAAACGTGTGACAACTTCAAAGGATTGTTTGGAGTTGTTTTTAAAATAAAAATTTTTATTTTCTTTAAGCCATTGTGCGGACATACTCTTATGGCTATTAAAGGTAAATCTCGAAAATGTAAATTCTTTATTTAGACCCATAATTGACACTAAACTCAAACCTATTCGCCGTAAATTTGGTACTGTGGAAAGATGCTCGCGAATTTATGAATTTTTTTGGTTACAAAAATCCTTGTATATCGGTGTGCGTATATGCTTTCTCCTTCTTTGCAAGCGATGCAGAACGGATATATTCAGATTAGAAAGGCAAACTAGGGGAAGAAATCATATTCGGAGTAACAACAGCCATGGAAATTTATCAGAACTTGATGAACACATTGTTTTCCGTTTGGCTAACGTTTCACCTGCCAAATTTTGTCTGCAAAATTTTTAACTTTAAGCAAAAAAGTAACCTGGCTTACGGAAATTAAAGGCTGCATTTATTTCCTGCCAACAAAGTTGCACGTTTTATGGGAAATGATAAAATAACACTTTTATTATTTGTATTTTACGCTTTCTTTATCATTTCATCTTTTGCACACGTTAAGGTATTAACGAATTTATCGCCATCACTCATGAGCTGAGAGCAATAAAAAGTTAAGGTGAAAACGTGAGACAGATGGTACCTTCAGAGGTGGTTGCTTGTGAATGAAAACACTAAAAGAAAATCGGGTTGAGTGCGTGTCTTATTAATTGGCTTGTAAATATATTGTGTAATGGGGCTAAAGTTTCGATCTACAGTAAATGATTTATTGAAGTGCACAAAAGCAAAAGATTGCAAATTGCTGATTGACGTTTTTAAATTTTACAGAAATACGGAACGAGAGTATTGGAGATTATTTAATTAAGGCAGCCATAAAATAGTTATACTTTTAAAAACAAAATAGGATGACTTCGATTTAAATACATCTAAATTGTAACTTTTTGTGTTAAAAAAACACTCTTTACAATTTGGAAAGTGGCATAAAATATTTTAAAATCTTTACAAACATATAACGAAATTTATTTCTTTTAACTAACTTAGTATTTTTCAATGACGGTAGACTTCTTCCTATTAAATGCCTTAAAGAAATTGTCTTCTTTACGTTGACTTTCGCTTGAGTTTTCTTACGTTTTTTTGGTTAAACTTTCTGCGAAGTATAAAGAGATATTTCAAAGCCCGTGGCAGGCAATTCCGAGAGTAGCCTTTAGAACAAGGCCAAAAACCGGGAATAAAGAGCAGAAATACGATCATTAAAAACCCCTTTAGGAATAAATAATATATTCGATTAATTGGACATATGCTTTATAGCATTTACCTAAAAGCTACATAAACACACGTCCAATGTGCTCTACAAAGTTGACATAATATATTTTATACCATTCATCTAACTTAAAGAAGCAAGCAGTACATTTTAATGGTACCAATAAATATTTCGCGATAAATACGTTTTTCTTAAAAAAAAAAATTACAACATAAAACTTTTTTATTGAAAAAAAAAATTTACTCCGAAACAATATTCTGCTACCAAGAATTATTTACTCCGAAAAATATGCGTCCATAAAATTTCATCCGAAAACCTAAAATATATTTTTTACATCATATACATATATAATATGAAAATATTAATAACTCCGAAAAAAACAAAAAATCAATTTACTCCGATTTATGTATCTATGCCCTTTCGATATAATGAGTGTTCATCTCATGTAAGTTTTTTCATTCGGAGCATCTTTTTTACTCCTATTTATTTATATATTGCGGACTAAAGTTAGGGTCCCAGACCCTAAGATGGATACTTTTTTCTTAAAAAAATATTAACACTCTGAAATAATACTTTGTTTGAAAATATATTACTCCGAAAAGAATTCACCATTGAATTGGCTTTAAATTTGCTCCGAAAATTTTTTTTTCACATTAAAAATATATTGTAAAAAAATTAAATACTCCGAAAATAAGAGTAAGCTGGAAAAATATTGTAAAAACACTGCGAAAAAATTAACTTCAAATAAAAAGTTATTGCGAAAAGTAATTACATCAACAAAAATATTTAATGTGAAAAAAATTTGTTACACTGAAAAATATATTTTATGACGATTAACTTTTTAAACCAGAAGACTTCTTTTCTGCAAGATTTTTAAGTATGAGAAATTTATTTATTCCGAAACATTTGCCCAGCCCAAATTATAATTACACTATAATCATACAGAATTCTCAATACATGCAAGTTTTCATTTTCATTAAATTATTTTTTTTTTCTAAAATTAACTAATAATAAATTTTAAATACAAAAATTCTTCATTTAACAGACTGGTCAAGCTATTAAAAAAATTAAAAAACCTCTTTAACCATAATTGACCATAATTAGCCATCTTAAATTAACAAATGTAATCTGAAAAAAATGTATAACTGAAACTCATTTGTAACACAAAACAATTTATATGAAAACTGTATAACTCCGAAGAAACTCTTTAAACCAAAAAACCGTATAAAGTACAAATTTTAACAGTAACTGCAAAATATACTTGGCCGGAAAAATGTTTATTATGAAAAAAAATTACTCCCAAAGTATTCAATCTGACAAAAAAAATTGATTTCAAGAAAAATATTTCATGCGAAAAAAATTTGTTACACTGAAAATATTTATTTCTGGCGAAATCTTTTTTCTCTAGAAGTTAATTAACCGTGAATAAATATTTAACTCTGCGAAAATTATTTATTCGGAAACTTTTGCTCAGCTTAAACTTAAAGTTACATTAATATCATAAAGAATTTTAAATATTTCCGCAACTTATTTTGTTTAAATTAACTCCCTAAAATGAATTAAAAAAAAAATCTACATGCTAAGTAAAGGCAGTTTAAAGCTATTATAATTAAATTTAAAAATTATTTAATCATCTTAAATTAACCCGAATCCCCCAACTCAAATTAACAAGTAATGAGAGTTGAAGAAGATATAAGTTCATTATTTTAAACTCAAAACTTTTTGTAAACGACACTTGAAGTAAATACGTTTACATACCCGTCTAAATCACAGATAATACACGTGTTAAATAAATATTTTACTTTTTCTTTCGTTTACAACAAAGTTAACAATTTACTCATACGTTATGCAAATATCTAACTGAAGCTCCTAGGATTTATTTATCTAAAGCCTTAAATGCTTAGAAAGTTTTTAAAATATAATTTTCCAAAACTTTTGACAGCAACTTGTGCAGAAAATTTAAGCCAGAAGCCGGTGATAGCAACCTTTCTGCCAGGTAGTTTGTAACATGTTTACTTTTTGTGCAAACGTAGTACAAAATGTATTCTCGCCTTTAAATATTTAAATGAAGTTGAGGCAACATATTTCATTTTAATTTGAAAAAAAAAAAACAGATTGTGATACAAATTCATCCCAGATGAAATGCTTTTAGGAAGGAGACATAGAAAATGTGAGATTGTTTTTAGAAGCGAAAATTTTACGATTTCACAAAATTTTTCATATCAAAACATTTTAATTGCGATACCAGTGCTTTCATTAGTCCAGAAATTAAACTGAAATGTATACTAAATGTAACCGCATCCTAGCAATTATGGCTTTGCCGTTCGGTAAGTTATAATGCAAGAGAAGGGGAAAAAAATATTCACGACTTTTCAAAACAGTGGAACCTCGTTTTTAAGTTTGTTCAAAAATTTTACTTAATTAAATTGTCTTTTAGACGCAATTAAAAGCAGCTTGGTCGTCCACATTATTCTTTCTAAGTTGGTGAAGCTTTGAAGATAAAAATTTTTAAACAAAATTTCATTTGGAAAAACGGGTTTCTTAATCGCTTTCCCTCTCTCTCCCTTAATCTGAACCAGCTCAAAGCACTTTTTTGAAGGCAAGGCCATTTATATCAAATATTTTATTTTTTCACTATACAACTCTATTAGAGAAACCGAATACGAGAATTTTCGGACAGCTTTTGACGCAATAAGCGAACGAAAACTCTCGAATTCTAGCTTGAAACGCCAGCGCAAATGAGTTTAAATTTCATGATCAAATGACTACAAGAGTTTGGAATTACAAAATTTGTTTCTGATTAAATTAAGTCCGACTAAAAATATCGTTCATTGTATTAAAGAATTTTTTTATTAATTATCTTTTTAAAATTTTGTGTCAATATTTGAAATGTTTTAGGGCGATGAATTTACACATTCTCAGTTGTCTGTGAAGAATATTCACAAGTTAAGAGACTGACTAGCAAACAAATATTCAGCAGCTCTTCTTACAATGTCTTTCCAAATGCATTTAAATTTTTCTCTTACAAAATTGTTTATTTTTTTGTTTTAATCGTTCTAGTATAAAATTATTAACCAGCTGAGACAATTACTTTAGTTTGCAACAAGCTGCTGGCGTGATCACTAACCCATAATACTTAGCGCGTTGAATTAAAAAAAAAACAATAACCACTTTTTTAATGGGTTTAACAGTAATTTTATTGGCTTTAATTATAGCCTTAGTCACGTTGACGCTTTATTATATGCAAAAACGTTTGAACTACTGGAAGGAGCAGGGTATTGCACACAATAAACCCAGCTTATGGGCTACAAACCAAACGCAGCATTGCGGAAGCTGTACGTGAAACGTATGAAAAATTCAAAGGCTCAGGTCCCTTTTGTGGCTTTTATTTCTTCCAGAGGCCAGCGGTGGTAATATTGGATTTGGATTTAGTGAAAAGTGTTTTGATTAAAGATTTTGCCAATTTCACCGATCGCGGTTTGTATCACAATGAAGAAGATGACCCCTTGACGGGTCATTTGTTCCTCTTAGATGGCACCAAATGGAAGAGTTTAAGGCAAAAATTAACACCCACCTTTACTACGGGTAAAATGAAATTTATGTATCCCACCATCATACAAGTGGCCGAGACATTTGTGCAAGTTTTCGAGCACTGGCAGAGTAAAAACAATGTGGTGGAGATCAAAGAACTGCTGGCACGTTTTACCACCGATATCATAGGCACCTGTGCTTTCGGCATTAACTGCAATAGCCTGAAAGATCCCAAGGCAGAATTTCGTTTAATGGGCATACGCTTCCTAACAGGGCGCAGGCATAAACAACTGCTTATGAGTTTTATACAAGGATTTCCCGATTTGGCTAGAAGATTGCATATGAAAATTGTGCCAGACGATGTCACCGAGTTTTTTTTGCGCATAGTCCAGGAAACTGTGGCCTATCGTGAGGCCAACCATATAAAGTGCAACGATTTTCTTAATATTTTAATTGATCTGAAAAATGGCAAGGGTGGTGAAGAGGCGATCAAATTAACCATCGAGGAAATGGCGGCCCAAGTATTTGTGTTCTTTTTGGGAGGCTTTGAAACATCCTCTTCCACCATGGGTTTTGCTCTCTACGAACTGGCCCAACATCAGCAAATACAAGAAAAACTGCGTCAAGAAATCAATGAAGCCTTTGACGGCAGTGGCCATATAAACTATGAAGCTGTACACAATTTACACTACTTGGGTCAGGTGATATCGGGTTAGCTAAAAAAAAAAACAATTTAAAATGAAAGCACCCTAATTTATATACTTATTTTTCCACTTGCAGAGACTCTACGCAAATATACTATTGTGCCCCATTTGAATCGCCAGGCTCTGGCTGATTATGTTGTACCCGGCCAACCCAAATATTGCATCAAAAAAGGCATGCTGGTCCTTATACCTGCCTATGCCATACACAACGATGCTGATTTGTATCCCCAACCGGACAATTTCGATCCTGATCGTTTTAGTGCCGCAAATGTTCAACAGCGAGATGGCATTGAATGGCTGGCCTTTGGTGATGGTCCCCGCAATTGTATTGGCATGCGTTTCGGTCTCATGCAGACTCGTGTAGGTTTGGCTTATTTGCTGCACCATTTCAAGTTCTCCGTCTGTGATAGAACCGAAATTCCGCTGGTTTGGAATAAGAAGGCATTTCTTTTGAGTACTAAAAATGGCATTTTTCTTAAAGTGGAAAAAGTTGAAGGGTAAAATTTAAGTGCGAATATAAATCTATTGCCAGTTTGTGTGTGACAAGCGAGTGACTAGCCTGGAGAATTTGGTATCACAAACACTAATTTTTTATTGTTGATTTCTATGACAAAATTAACCAAACGAGTCTCTCGCGTATCATACAGACACAAACCAATAATAATTATAAGTTGGCTATGTAAATAATTGTTATTGCTAAGAGGAGGGTATTATTTTATTAAAGCTTCTAATGAATATTCTAATAATTGTTTTATATCACGAACTACCTGTCTTATACATGCAAACACAATACGTGCGTGCTTAGTGAACATTTAGTGCAGAAAGCGGTCCAACCTCTCACAGAGAGTCTACACGGTTTGCCAAATCCGTCATGTGGGAGGAAGTCTAAGTTATTGTTTGAGAATAATTGAAAAATATTTTCAGATTCGATAAAAATTCTTCGAAAAATTTAAAAAAAAATGGAAAAATATTAGGCAAAGCAAGGTGCAGAATAGTCTTATATTGATAATGAAATTTATCACCGAAAAAAGGTGTTGGAGCAGCCAGTGCAGTCTCTAAGAGAAATTTAAATAACCCGTTTCATTGTCTGCGAAAACAAAAAATGTTTACTGTGCATACACATCTGTACAAACGCATCTCTTATCTCACACAGCTCTCTTGCTCTCTCTGAGAATTTGTTTAATCTCTATAGCAGACATTTTATTTATAATCAATTGTTGAAATGCAAATATTGTTTTTAAAAAAACTCTAAACAAAAACAAAAACAAGTTGCTTATTAACGTGACGTAATTGTGATAGTGCATTATCGCGGTAATAAGGCACGCGACTTAGTTGGAAGCTGTTATCAATAGCTCACGATGAATTGCCAAATAATACTAAACACAAATAAACGTCACTTTCATGAAATGTGTTTAGTTTTTAAATTAAAGCCATAATTCATATGGAAAAGCGAGTGTTTTGAAAATCATCTATAGGTGACCACTATGTACAGTGATTAGCAAAATATTTGCAACTGAAATTACAATTGCAAAATTCAAGTTTTGTAGATTGTGAGAAATGGTAAAATTGAAGTAATAAAAATGAATTTTATTTTAAAAAAAATCATCGTTTAAACTTGCAATTTTTTTGGGGCCTAACAGCTTCCTTGAGATTTAGAAAACAGAGAGCTACAAAAGTTTAAATTAGTTTTCTATTATAACTATCGCATATCAGCATTGGCTTTTTAGATAGTCAGTCGAAGATATTATTTCTTTTTCAGCAGCAATTTTATAAACAGCTGCACGTCTGTTTTAAATTCAAATTCTTTGAGAGAACAAACCCAAGTTTATATATTAAAGGGGGATATCAAAACATTTTAAGGTCCCTTTCGGCCTACTTCTTTCCTAGAATTGATTTCTAGCAAGTGATTTCAAATTTCATCGTGCTAACACTAGCCTTTACTCGTGATTTTAGTGATTTCAAACTCTTGACTGGTAACTGTCGGCTCTCTTTCTCTCCCCCGGTTGTGCTAGACACGTCGCAACCCTTCGATTAGAGAAGGTACAACAAAACATCGCATCACTCTTTGAAGGAGAAAAACATCGAGTGCTTATCTCATTGCCCGTATTCGCTTGATTTATCGCCTAATGACTTTTTCTTATTTGACACTGTCAAACAAAAGATGCCCCGATAGTGATTTTCGTCACCCCAAGAAGCTGTTTAAGACTTTCAAAAACATGTTTCTACGATATCAGCTTCGAAGTGGAAAAAATGTTTCCACAATTGATTTGATCATATGCAAAAACATATAGATCTTAAGGGCAAATATTTCGAAAAGCCATAAAATACTTTGTATCGAACTTGTTCGTTTCTATTTGACTTTTTGTAAAAACTTAATAGGTAAGAGAGTGTTAACTTCTCTCCGCTCGACCTATTTAGCCAGACTCCTAGCAGAGACATAAACATGTTGTAGGCCGCCACCATGAGAAGATATAAGTAAGAACTTCTGTCAGTGAAATCACTTGGGGCAAGCAATACCTTTCTGCCTGCCAGCTGATGACCAACAATTCTTGTTTGAGTACAAACATACAATTTTTCATCACTATTCCTAAATTCTTTTGACGATGTTTTTTCTCTATCAAGCATCTGTAATCGCAGTTTCGAAATCAAACTTTTTAATTTGTGCTTAGTAGCACTAAAATTAGAGTAAGAATACGATGTGGCAGTTTTCGTAATGACTTTGTCGTGTTACTGGCTGGCTTAAAAAATTGTTTTCGTTATTGTTTTATTGCACTCAGTCAGGTGGTTATAAATCATAAAAACTTTAGGCAGAATTTTCTTAACAATGAAATTCTAGCCAAAATTAAAATTAATTATATGTTAATAACGCTAGAAGGGTGTAGAAGTAAAACAACATATGTGAGCACAAATAATTTTCGTTTGACAAAATTGACGCTACACAGAACATGTCTGCATATTTAAGAAAAAGAAACCCATGATCAAAAATTACATTTTAATTGTGATTGGAAATAACAACGTATGTATGTGCTTGTGTGTTTTTATGGGAGAATAATTTATCAGTATGTAATTGCTTGCTTGTAGTTCACTATTGCTGAAATTTAATTTGATAAATATAGACAACTAAATTTGCCCGTTTTTTTCGCAAACATTTGTAGACCCATGTAAAGGGTTTTCAAAATGATAAAACAAACTACATGTGAAGGGCTCATGTGTGCTATTATTAATACAGTATGAATTCCTTCAAATGTTTGCTGTTAGCAGTGTGTCACAGATCGAAGCGATCAACATTTCAATTTGAGCAATGGTCTGGGTTTTGAAAGCATCGGCAAAGTGCGGCTTATTAGCAGAGACCTTCCCACAGTCGGACAAGACAAAATTCAATGGGGTTAAACTGCTCAATATTAGCAGCCGTGTTAATACTAGAATCAAATCAACATATGTGTAACAACTTTCTTAGAAGCTACCATAAAATAACAAATTCAATTTCAATCTATTTATTTCACTAAATTCTTGATTTATTTACTTACTTTAAAAATGTCTTATCCCACTTTTCATTGAGCGATGACTTAACAAGAATACAAGAAACACATAATGCATTTTAAACAATGATGTGATAAGAAAAAGATTAACAGTCTTAAGAAATGACTTGATTAACATTCTTATCACTAACTATGTTTATAGCAACAATGACGAAAATAATAGGAGAGAAATTGTGGAGTAATGAAATAAAAAGAATTTGCTCATTTGCTTATCAGCCAAGCATTCGAAAGGATAATATTTTATTTAAAAACTTATTATTGAGATAGGTTATCGGCATCTTAAAAAATTTGTATACAACTGAATTACTTAAAACTAAAAGATAAACAAACATTTTTTTGACGAAACAAAGAAATCATGAATCAAAAGCGATCAAACAATTTTGCGTTAAATATATATGTAACCAGAGGTTCCACTGTAGGTAAATGTGCTGAAAATTTAGGGCCATATTTTTTTTTATTTTTATTTGTTATTAACTTACAACTTTAAACTTGGCGATTCATATAGAAAAATTTGGAAATATAATTGAACTTATTCATTTCAACCAGCTGAAGTAGAATCATGTGTACGCGTCTTTTTTATTTCATTTCTCATTTGACGTCAATAGTTTTCTATTTATTTTAGTAAATTGAAATTTTGGATCTTAAGGCGAAAATTTTACATTCCATATGATTTCTTTTTTTAACTTTTAAACCTCTAAGTTAAAAGTTTTGTGTCAAATTGAATTTTTTTTATAATTTTGAAATTTTTAATAATTTTGTGAACTTTCCGCTTTTTGGTGAATTTTAATATTATAGTCTTTATTTTATAGAATTTTTTTATTTTGTTTTATGATTTTTCAAGTTTTTTAAACTAAATTTCCCAAAATTTATCGTGTGTATTTGGAATATTTGTGAATTGGTTTTTTTTGTGAGTTTTCGTTGCATTTTTTTTCGATTTTCGATTTTTTTAATGAATTTTAGGTTTGCGAAAAACTTTACATTTTTAGTTAAGTATTCGTTTTTTGATGAAATGAATTTTCGATGTTTAGAGAATGGCTTAATTTGAAGTTTTGGTTATTTAAGTATTTTATTTTTTTATGATTTAAATTTTTGTAGCAATTTTTCAATTTATTGTGTATTTGTTATTGTTTGTTAAGATTTTGACCTTTATGGTGAAGTTATAATTTGTGGTGAATTTTAGATTTTTTTTAAATTTTTAAATTTTTTTAAAATTTATATTATTATTTGTTACATCCAGATTTTTCATAAAATTTCCGATTTTTAAGTGAATTTTCGATTTTGTGTGATATGATTTTTTTTCGAAATTTTCGATTTTTTTATGATTTTTTTGAATTTTTGTTTCTGGTAAATTTCAAATTAACTAAGATTTAGATATATCGATCCATTATCGTTTTCGTCAGTTTTCAAAGTGTTTGTTTTTGGTGTTTGACAAATTTGCAGAGATCGTGAGTTTTCGATAAATTTCTTGTAAATTTAAAATATTTTGCTGAGAATTTGACTTTCCAAAGTTTTGATATATGACCGATTTTCAGTAAATTTTCTGTTTTATCTGATATTGACTTACGAATATTATTTTTTCTTATTCATTAAATTTTCATAAGTTGGTAAATTTTCGAATTTTTGGTGAGAACGTGGTTTTTCTATAAATAATTGCTATTTAGGTGAATTTTTGATTTTTTGTGACTAGACAACATAACGAAAACCGTGAATATTTTAAACATTTATCAGACAGTTTTGTTAAACATCAATAGCAGAATTCTGTACTTATACAATATAAATCGGAACAGTATATAAGTCCTTTAGGCCTCTGCTCAGGTACTTGTTCTCAACAAGTGTATTGGCTTAGCATGCCAAACTGCAGGAATGCTTAGAGCAAAAGAATAATGAAGTAAAACGCGATTGGCCAGAGGGTCCCACAATTTTTGGTTGCCTTTACATCATGTCTTATTTAGGACAAGTGTTATCGGGTTAATAATTATATTTCTTGTATTACCACAGAAATCATTTTACTTAGAAAAGAAAATTATTCGTTACAGAAACTCTGCGCAAATATCTAGTTATGCCCAACCTTAATCGCCAGGCCTTAGATGATGACAAAAAGGCCAATTTCAGGACTGCATCATGATTCCGTGGAGATTTTCCTTTTTGTTATCGTTTTCGCAATTGCATTTCTTAACGTTGTAGCTTTATTCAATCACGCTAGGCTTAGCAAACTAATTTAGACATTTTTGTTTCACTACATGTTCAAGCGCTGGAAAAAACTTACCATTTGATTTAAAGATTAAAGAAATTAAGAAATAAAAATATAATATAAAACAGTTGGTACAATTTTTTAATTTATGTAATTATTTTTCAATATATTTTTTGAGAGATTTTTTCACCCAACTTTGGAATGGCGACAAAAATATCTGGCCACACTTCTAACACAGTGAATTAATTAAAAATATAAAAATATTTGATCTCTATTGAAATGTTTGATTTATATTATTGTACTCTTACTTACACTAACCCCTCTCTCTTTCACCTAACACACATACGCTCTGTCTCTCTCTCTTGCTCCCTGTATTTCTTTCCCTCATTAATTCGAGATATGAAAGCTTTCTTGGTTAACCATATATGAGAATAATTCTTTACTAAACCCCATCATTATTGCAATTCATTTACAATTAAATCTAGATAAATACAATTTGCTTAACGGGGGGAAAATTCAAAACACAACCATATAATTATTTAATTATCCTCCAAGGTTATCACTTTTAATTGTATGCCATTTTTAGCTGTCAGCAGGAAGTTCTTATTATCAATTTCCAAAGGTATTTCGGTTTTTGAGCAACACTCAAAACGATGACGTCGCAATAAGGAGATTAAACCAATTTTGGTTTGCATTTTGCCAAAACGAGAACCGATACAATTACGCGGACCATCTCCAAAGGGCAAATAAGCGCAAGGGTGACGTTGTTCCATTTTCTGGGGTTCAAAACGCGATGGATCAAATAGCTGGGGATTTGGATAAATATCCCGATCATAATGTAAAGCTGCCACGGGTATTGCCACAGTAGTGTCATTTGGAAGTACATACGAAGTATTTGTTACCTTGTAATCATTCCTAGACTTACGTATCAAATGGGGTAGAACGGGATATAAACGCAGGGTTTCTGCGAAGTAAAATCGTACATGTTTTTTTAATATTATTATTTTATTATGTAAAGTGTACCTGCTATCACTTGCTCTAAATACTTCATGGAATTCATGACTTCATAAGTGAGCTCTCCCTTAGTTGCTGCTGTTGTAGCCAAAATCTCCTTTCTTAGCTTCTCTTGGACTTCCGGATGTCTAGCCAATTCGTATAAGCAAAAGAACATAGTCGTGGATGAAGTTTCGAATCCCGCAAAAAAGAAGACAAATGTTTGGGCAGCCATTTGTTCGATAGTCAAGCCTTGTGACAAATCAATACCTTTGCCAGCCTTAGCCATTTCCTCGTTTTTGGCCTTAAACTCAATCAGCGAATCCATGAAGTCATTCAGTTTGATATTATGCTGCAAACGGTAGCTCACTGTTTGTCTGACAATATTCATAAAGAATTCAGTCAATTCATCTGTAAACATTTTCATCCGCAATTTCTGCGCCAGCTTGGGATTTGTAAGCATAAACGTTTCCACTAGGAGACCGTGACGTGCTTCGGTAAACACTGATTTGCCCTTTTTTCTAAATTCGGCATTGGGGTTTTGCAGACTATTGCAGTCTATGCCAAAAGCACAAGTTCCTATAACATCGGTGGTGAATCGAGCACATAGATCTTTTATCTCCACCTCTAATTCGCTAGAATTTTCACATTCTTTCTTTAGGACTTCGGCAAAACTGTCACCCAATTTCACTACAGTATGAAACATGGACTTCATTTTAGCCGATGTGAAAACCGGAGTCAATTTATTTCTCATAGCTTTCCATTGTTCTCCCTCTAAATTCACCAAATGTCCGGTCAAAGGATCATCTTCGACATTGTTGAATAAGGCACGATCATGAAAATTTGCAAAATCTTTTACCAAAATATTTTTTATCAAATCCAAGTCTAAGATCAGGGCCGCTTTAGTGAAAAACATATAATAACCACAAAACGGTGCTTGGTTTTGAATTTATGGTACAGACGCTGGTAGATATCCTTCAGGTATTGTGTCTTGCCGATACCCCTCAAATTACCCCGAAATGGCAGAGGAGTTTCACAACAAACACCACGCCTCTGCCAATACGTGTAGTTGTTGTATAAATACACCACGAGTAAAGTCGCTACTACAAGCATTAAAGTGCACAACAGAGAGAGCATTTTATCGCGCAGATAAAAAACTTATACTGAACTTAAAACATAACTGCAACACATGTTATACTTGATTGAGATAAGCTTTTTAGGAGTTGCCAAGTTGCTATTAGAATTTTTCGAATTTTATATGGTAAAAGCTTTTCTCTAGTTGTTTATTTAATGTAGGGGGAATATATTTATAACTAAATTTATAAGTAACCTTACGTTCAATGAGTCTCGAATTAAAAAGTGTGCCCGTGATCCTAAGCGTTATTTTAACCATTGCTGGACATTCTAACACAATGTGCGGTGCTGTCTCAGAGTCTTCTTTAGAAGCCTCTTTAGAGACTGACCCATCCACCCCAGGAAAGTTTTCTTGTTTATCTCTGCAGAATTCCCCCCAGGAAAGTTTTCTTGTTTATTTCTGCAGAGTTTCTCCATTGGACAATAAACACCGGAGTCTCTACAGAGATCTTGCGAGGCGTCCATATCTGAATCTGACGGTACAAGGCTTTAGGAGTACCTTTCAAGATTGACCCGCCGCCCCCCCCCCCCCCTCTCCCCACTCAACGCGACACGTTCTTGTCCATCTCTTTCGCATTTCCCTCAGGCCAATTAAAGCCGGAGTTTCTGTAGAGAGTTCACATAATTCCCACGGGTAATGGAGAAAGAGATGTCTACTCATACTGAGCTCCATATGCACGGGTAAGCCTGTGTTAAAACTGGTTTCGACTGGTATCAAGAGCTTATTGAACAGAGGCTACCCATCCCTGGTGTGTGCTCTTCAAGCGCGGATTAGGGATTTTCTACAAGAAAGTAATTAACTTCTCTCCGATCGATTTATTTAGCCAGACTTCTAGCAGAGGCAGGAAGCTGTTTACTGCAGCCACCATGACGGAGTGTATGTTAGATTTTTAACATTGCACTTAGTAACGGCAGTCATATCTGTCTGCCAGCTGATGGACCATGGCAACTCTGTACAGAATTTAGATCGTTAATCGTCGTCTATAATTAATTTATGTTTCCCAAACAAATCTCAGCTCGCAGTGTAAAAACTTATCGATTCATTAACTAACACGAACTTGTTTTCCAGTCTTCTCCATAACACGAAAACAATTAGCACTCAGTGCAATTCTAAACTCTAAAAAGATCAAAACGAATAACGAATATAATTTTAAGAATATGTTGGTTACAACAATTTTACTTGCAACAACATGTGTACTCGTATTGCTTTTTATCTGTTGGTATCAAAAACGTTTGACTTATTGGTCGAAGCAAGGCATACCCTGTGATAAGCCTCACTGGTTGTTGGGTAATCTACAGGGTGTCATGAGCAAATTTAATTTCCATGACATGTGTTATAAATACTATGGGAAATTTAAGGGCAAAGGACCCTTTGCTGGTTTCTATTTCGCTTCCAAGCCCACTGTATTTGTTCTCGAACCAAAATTAATACAACAGATATTGATCAAAGACTTTACGAATTTCACCGATCGTGGTTTCTATTACAATGAAGAAGATGATCCTTTGAGTGGACAGCTATTTCTTTTGGACGGCCTTAAGTGGAAAAATATGAGAACTAAATTATCGCCCACTTTCACTTCGGGAAAAATGAAACATATGTTTCCCATCATAATCACAATAGGTGAGGAATTAGTTCAGGTTGTGGACCGAGAAATAAATGAATACCAAAGTATCATAGACATTAAAGACTTGGCGGCACGTTTTACCACCGATGTCATTGGTAGCTGTGCTTTTGGCATTGACTGCAACAGCCTTAAACAGCCCAATAACGAATTTCGTTTAATGGGCAAACGTGCGGTAAGGGAACAAAGACATGGCATGATCGTTAATAGTTTGATGCAATGTTTCCCCAAACTGGCGCGTAAGCTGCACATCAAACAAACACCTGAGGATATAGAAAAATTCTATATAAATTTAGTGAAACAAACTGTGGAATTAAGGGAAAAGAGTAATGTGTGCAGAAATGATTTACTGGACACCTTAATGGACCCGAAAAATAGAAAACTCATGCAAGCTGAACATAGCGAGGAGTTGAAAAATTTAACCTTAAATCAAATAACAGCCCAGGCGTTTGCATTTTTTAATGCCGGCTTCGAAACTTCTTCCTCAACTATGTCTTTTGCTCTGTACGAGTTGGCTAAGAAGCCTGAAATGCAAACAAAAGCTCGCCAGGAAATCGATGAGGTATTGGAAAAGTATCAACAAAACTTTACGTATGAGAGTATGAAAGAAATGAAATATTTAAATCAAATTATAGCAGGTAAGAAAGAAAATCGTTGAAAAAAAAATTAACAAAAAAAATTAAGCTTGCAAATGTTTCTCCATTAGAAACCTTAAGGTTGTATACCATTGTACCCTTCATCAGTCGTTTAGCCTTAAGTGATTATGTGGTGCCGGGCCATAAAGATTTTGTCATTAAAAAAGGCATGAATATAACGATACCTGCCTGCGCCTTACACCGGGATCCTGAGTATTTCACACAAGCAAACGAATTCTATCCAGATCACTTTGCAGACGATGTGGTGGCTCAGCGGGAACCTTGTGTTTATATGCCTTTTGGCGAAGGACCACGCAATTGTATTGGCCTACGCTTTGGCAAATTGCAAACAATAATTGGTCTGGTAATACTATTGCGAAACTTTAAATTCTCTGTTTGTGATCAAACTGAAATGCCTTTGATTTTTGACAAGACCAGCTTTATGCTGGCCACGGAGAAGGGCATCCATTTGAGAGTGGAAAAAATTTGAAAGTGTGTTATGTAATAAAGAAGGAAAATTAAATATGAGATTAATCAAAAGACATTTAAATATTTTAGCGATATTATTAACTCTTAAATAAATGGTTTTCTTATTAGTTGGGTTTATTTAAAATTTATGAATTGGAGCATACTTAGGAGAGTGGGAGAGAGAGAGGGAGAGACAGTGAGAAAGTGAGTGAGAGAGAAGAGAAAGGCAGCAACTATGTGAAGTGTTTGAATATATTTAACAAGATTGCTATTCGCTCAGTAATTTGGCCCGTAAAGAAAGTCGATGTTCCCGTTCAAACAGCATTGCCCGAAAAGTTGTTCGCACAACGACGTTCTGCCATCACACAAACAAAATACACTTAGGAAAAATAATGAATACGTTCATACGTATGCGCACGACTGTTAAAACCCATATATAAAATTTGCTGAGAACAAGGAACCAATCTCGATAGCAAACAAAAAATTGTGCTTACACTGAACTGGAACATCTACACGTAGTCTTCACACAGAAGACCATGAACGAATTACTTTTAGTTACTCTGTCGACGTTCCATCAGACTTAATACTTACAGGTAGTGAATGGATTCAAAGAAGTTTGTCTGTCCGTGTAGAAGTTAGAAAATTATTTTTTTAAAACCCTCCGGCAAGCCCAATTTCCAGTATTTTTCTTAGTTTCTTTGCGATTAATGTCGCAAGAGTAACTAAATTTATAATAGGCTGATGGATGAAGAAAACAAGCACCAAGTTAAAAAAAACGCTAGAAAATATTACAAAAATCGCTAGAATCGCAACAAGAGCTAAAGCAAGCAACAGATGGTTTAAATTCGGAAAGATAATCTAAAACGAAAAAGGTAAATGTTTTCTGAAAAAAAACTTAACATAAACCGCAATTTGAAAAACCAACTAAACTTGGAAAAAATTCAATAAATCTCGAAGAATAGTCAAATCGCCATGAAAACAAAAAATATGGGGAAAACGCTAACATGAAAAATTTATACCAAAATCGAAATCCAACCCTTTAGGGAAAACCCGATGACGAAAAATAAACATATATTAAAGTCGAAATTCGAAGAAAAGCAGCGAAGTTTCAGAAGAACAATCAACCTAAAAACCCCAAATTGTTTAGAAAAACGCTAACATTACAAATCATCATAACGCTAAAAATTAATTGTTTAAAACTTAATAAATATTTTTATATATTTTTATTTCAATAAAATACACCGTACGAATGCACACCATTGAATTAAAAATGATCTCATTATTTAATTTATTAAAATAAAGAAAAAAAATATTTTAGAATCAGAAATAAACAATAACAAATATTTGCACACAACAACAATTCTCCATACACCAGTGTTGCCACTTTGCGTGTATTTACATTTTTATTTGCCTGTTTAGTCCATGTGTAATCTGTGTTTAATTTAACTTCATATTATATTTTTAGAAGAAAATATTTTTCTGATTTTGTGGGCACTTATTTTAAGTTTCAAACATTTCTACTTTTTTTCAACTCCTTATTTTGAAATTATTTTTGAGTGTTTGGCACAAGAAGGCACTCCACTTTAAATATAAATTTTGTATAATATTTATATAAATTATAATATAACACAGTATTTACTAGAAAGTAATCTACTTAACAAGCTTAGCGTTAACCATGTAGCTATTGAGAGGCCAATTTGGTAGGAAATTAATCTCAAGTTTTGGATCAGTCCTTTGCGATTTGACTTCACTAGACTATTTTTTGTGGGGATACTTGAAGTCTCTCGTGTACAGAAACAAGTCAGCCACAATTCCAGCCCTGGACGACAACAGTACAGCTGAGAAAGTATGCCAAAATTGGAACTCACGGATGCAACACCTACGGCGTAAAGCCGCAAGCAATATTTACATAAAATAATCTTTAAAAAATTAAAGTCAAACATTCATTCATCGGCCCAATTAAATATTTCTTTCACTTTTGCAAATTTCCGGTGTTTTGTTTTCAATTCTCAAAACCCAACCGGTTAAATAATCACCATTTAATAAAAGCTATAAGCATTCAAAGGACAAAATAGCCAGCATTAATAATATAAATTAAGGTCCTAGGTTCAAACTTTGCTTAAGAATTGTCTGAACTATAAAATGTACTTGATGTAAGTTCAACAGCACAAATTGTCCTGACACTCCCTTTTATGGTGGCACTCAGTATTCGTTTATAGGCTTTAAAGAATCTGTGTCATCGACTTCTATTTTAAACGTTTTGGAATTAGGTCAGACTTGCAGCCGATATAACCAACGGAATAAATTAATGCAACTAGGTGACTGAATTATTAAAAGAAAAAAAAACATTTGTCATTCGATACATTTAGTAGTAGCATCCAACGAAGTTATTGATTCTGCTGCTATAAATTGTTTTATTGTGTTCACAAATTAATTCAAAATTGCATTGTTTTTATCAGCACTAAAGTTTTTGAATTAATTCACAAATATTTATTTTTATGTTGCTCAGGGCTGCAGTTAAAAGCACAAAATAAATTTTCATTGCTTAACTGCGAGTAGTAGTGATTTGCTGTGTGATATATACTGCAACTACCTGCTAGGAATTCGCCTTGAAGTATACATTACACACATGCCCAAACACACTCACAATACAAGTTAGCAAATTACAGCTTCTTTGTTTACTGCTATTCGCTGCAGCACTAAGAAAAACAAAAATAAATAATAGCGGCATTAATCCATAAATTTTCCTATGTACTGCTATAGCATCAAAAAATATTTTGATTGTTTCCTATAGGTTCGTGACTGCTAACAGAAATTAAAAACATGAGTTAAAATTTTAATATTAACATGAACATTTAGAACAAATTTAGCAAAATGATGTATATTTTGGAGACCGTGATGTGTAATCTAAAAATATCTTGGTGGCATCATTGTCATACATACACTTACAATGTTCGTAAGCTTTTCTCTCTCACTAAATCTTTGTTACTCTCTAATAATACATTCTCCCAAAAACAACTCACAACTTACAATTTTGCAAATGCAAACGAGTTTGCTTTTTTCTAAACTGCATTTCAATATATTTGGCAGGCGGGGAGAAGAACCAGAAAAATTTCCTAAATTGATATTTTTATTCCAAATATAGACTGGAAATTCAAGCAAAAATTGTGTATGCACTTTTACAAAAAAAAAATGCTCTCACAGAATTAGAAAGAGTGAAAACATAATAAAATTTTAAATATTATCATATATTAGATGTGTTCTAGGTGCATAACAAAACAGTCCGAACTAGTCCAAATTAGTCCAAACTCGTTCCAGATAACAATTTTTGTACAATTTTGAGAGAAAATGAGAGAGTAAAATTTTTCATTTCCTGTACAAAGTCGTCCGAATTTTTTATTTGGATAAGTTCGGACTAGAATTAAATTATCAGCTGTTTTTTGTTTATATTTAAAAATCAAAAAATTTTTAAATAAAGGAAAAAAGTTTTTATTTTAAATTTATTAAAAAGCAAAACGGAAAATTTTTCCAATAAACTTGAAGTTGTAAGTACATATATTTGTGCAAATTTATCACTTTATTTAATAAAAAAAATGTTTTGATCGATCAGTGAAGAAGTTACGGAGAGCTGTTGGCAATGATGCAAATGTTTTGCTTTTAAAATATTATGCATTTTAAGCGTATAAAATTACTAAAATAAAATTTATTTGAGAAAGTAGGCACCATTTGTGGTTTTTTGCGTTCCAGCAATTCCGGACAACTTTGGCACATTCAGAGGGTAATTTTCTTTTTACTCTCAATAGTCCGGACTATTTTGTTATGCACCTGGAACACACCTATTGTTCATACAATCTCCATTTAGAGTTTTAAATAATAGTCAGAGCAGACTTAGTTAAATAGCTTAATGTCAGAGAGAGAGAGAGAGAGAGAGAGAGGGAGAGAGCGTTGATAGCCCGAATTTCACATTTCATTAAGAACAAACTCATATTTGTGACTCAGAAACCATTTATTATGCATCGACAAACTAATTACAAACACAATTTATTCTTTACAAAGAAAATAATTTAAAAAAAATATATAATAAACTTTTCATATAATTAATGATTTTTATTTCACCTTACTAAATATAATATTTATCCCTACAATCACTGCACTCTTGAATAAACCCTTTACACTTTAGTTACTTTCAAATAAATACCTCTTAGGGTGTTCAATAGAAAAGCTTTCTTGTTAAGACTTAAGGGTATTTCGGTTTCTGGGCACACAGAAAATTTGAAATTCTTTAAGAGCAAAGCCAAACCAATGATGGTTTGCATTTTACCAAAACGTAAACCAATGCAATTTCGCGGACCTTCTCCAAATGCCAGCCACAAAACCGAATCCCGTTCCGCCACCTTTGCGGGCGTGAAATTATCAGGATTGAATTTATGAGGCTCGGGGTAATACTTTTCATCACGATGTAGAGCACCGGAAGGTATAATAATCGGCATGCCTTTTTTAATCACCAAATTAGGATGACCTGGTACCACATAGTCCTCCAGACAGTAACGATTAAGTAATGGCAGGACCGTGTAGAGGCGCAGGGTTTCTGTAATGTAGAAATTGATTTAAAACCGTGTGCATTCATTTACAGAGAATTTTTCATTAACTGCCTCAGGTACCCACCAGCCATTATTTGCTCCAAATACACCATATCCTTCATACACTCGTACGTAAACTGCTGATTATGCTTGGCAAAGTTTTTCAATACCTCCTGACGGGCCCGCTCCTGAATCTCTTCGTTTTGAGCCAGTTCGTATAGAGCAAACCCAATTGTGGTCGAAGAAGTCTCAAAGCCAGCATTAAAGAAGACAAACGCCTGGGCAGCTATTTCCTCTAAAGTCAAATTAGTCAATTCATCACCATGTTCCGTTTTAATTAATTTATTATTTTTCAAATTAATTAACATGTCCATGAAATCATTGCGGCGTATATTGTTTTTCTCACGATACTCCACCGTTTCCCTGACAATGCGCATGAAAAATTCTTCGATATTATCTGGGGTCTGTTTGATATGTAGTTTACGCGCCAAGTCCCCAAAACTTGCCATAAAGGCGATAACCAAACGATTGTGTCTTTGCTCGAGCAAAGCCTTACGACCCATAACCCTAAACTCTGCATTGGGATCCTTTAAACTGCTGCATTCAATGCCAAAAGCACAAGTGCCTATAACATCGGTAGTAAAACGGGCCAACAACTCTTTCACCTCCACAACATTTTGTTGTTCCCTGACCATTTCAGCGAAAACCTCTATAAATTCTTCACCCACACGCACCACCGTGGGAAACATAAATTTCATTTTACCCGAGGTAAAGGTGGGTGATAATTTATTTCTCATATTTTTCCACTTTAAACCATCCAACGAAAACAATTGACCCGACAGCGGATCATCCTTTTCGTTGTGATAGAAACCGCGATCGGTGAAATTATGAAAATCTTTTATTAATATGCACTTAATCAACTGGGGCTCCAAAACGAATACACCAGGTTTAAGAAACCAATAGAAGCCCACAAACGGGCCACTGCCTTTGAATTTATCATAGTATTGTTGCCAAATTTCATGGAAGCCCCTGGTGGTCTGTACCCCTCTTAAATTACCCAACAGCCAGTGCGGTTCTTCACACTTTACACCCAACCTTTGCCAGTACGTAAGATTTCTACGTATATAGAGAAACGTAGCGATTAACAAGCCGCTGAGAATAATTAAAAGATATGATAAAAGCGTCATGTTGTTTAAAAGCCGCGAAGATATGATAGCCACTAGTGTTCTCCACCGATATTGGATTGAAACTGTTTTAGAAAATGTTTTCAATAGAAAATGCACCACCATCGTCAGAAACGTGAAATTAATTGATCGTTAGCAAATTATTTGCTTTAATAGATACATACTCTTAAAAGGCACAGCCACTGTCTGTGAAAACATTTAGAACTAAGACTTCATGCTCTTGATTTTTTTCTTATCTCTTAATCGCTTCAATAATAGTTAATTGTTGTTAGTTTTTGCAAACCTAATGAAAGAATGGGACTCTATCTATGTGTATAACAATATAAATTTACTGTTAGGGAGAGCGAAAGAGTCGAAATTTTGTTTCCCCTAAACCAAATGCAGAAATTCACACTAACAAAATAAAACAAAATTTAATTTTCGATTGTTTACGCACTTAGATTTAAAAAAAAAAATATTGATCTTTGCTATCCACTTAACTACAGTAGGCCCTTGATTAAACACCAAAATAATTTCACATACAAAAATTATATCTATCACGATCATTTTATGTTTAGAGGTATTATGTTATTTTTGTACAGTTAAAATGCTTTGTTTGTGGTGTGAATTTGTACAAATATTTTATGGTTAAAGTTAACCATGTGGCAATTTTTATGGTTGGAAGGGATTAAATGTGAAAACTTCCTTGTTTCTAAAATAATCATTATATAGTTAACACAACAATATAATGTTGCAGAGAACTGTAACGCAGTTATATTTTTCAACTGGTATTAGGTGCCAGAGATTCACTAAAGCTCTAGTTCCTTTATTACGTAGATGCCATTATACGAACACAGCTATTTTGTTACCGAATTAGGTAACTATATTGCGGCCAATCAAATATAATTTCCTGGCATCTTCTTCTAGTCGAAAAAATACCAATAAATATGAATGAATATGAAGATAACTCTGGGAAGACGTATGTATATTCCTATGCTAGACGACTATACTATGTAAAATACAAACAATTTCGGAGTACTTTGTATTTACCTAACATGCAACTAATCTAAGATAAACACAAGATAATTTCAGGAGACCTTGTATTCGGCAAAATACTCCAAATACAGAGAATGACCATTTCGGCCGCCACTTTATTCTTCCACCATTTGACTTAGCTACGATCACTATAATATGATTTCGGGGGACCTTATATACGGCAACACTTGGGTCGATGGTGCCAATAGGAGGGGAACGCCAATCGGTAAAGCTCTCGGCTTAAGGCCTCGTTACTCTTACGTAAATGTTGCGGATACGTAAATTTTACGTTCAGCTTCGACGTTTCTTAGTTAATCTAAACTGAAATTTATTTTGTGGGTGTTTAAATATTCTTTTTATATGTAAACAAACAGCTGGTTAAAACGATGCTGCTTACTTCATAATTTTGAAATACAAAATAATGCTAAAAAAACGCTAATATAAAAAAGCATGAAAAAGTCTTCTTATTGGAAATAAAACATTTTTTGGTGCCAATAAGCAGGTCTGGTAACAAAAGAAGGCAATTTTATGTCAAAATTTCCAATATCGGTACATATATGGCCGGGATATAGCACAAACTGATTTTTTCGTATACATGCGAACGAAAACTACTTTTGTCATAAAAAATGGATATTGGGGTCAAATAAATGGAAATTTGCTTTATCGGGGTATATATAGTCGGGATATAGCATAAACCGATTTTTTAACAATTTTGCAAAAGAGCAAGCCGAGCTATAGTACAAACTGATTTTTTGATAAATATACCTTTGAGGCGAAGTAAAACAATTTTTGGTGCTAAAAAGCAGTTCTAATCATAAAATAAAGTTTTTTAAAGGTCAAAAATTAATAAAACATTTTTACCATATACTCTATACGAACGTAACTATTGTGAAAGGTATTTTAGACTCAGTCCAGCCGAGTATAGCACTCTTACTTGTTTATTCACAGTTTTAACCTTATTATATATGTAGTTAAGTTTTTGGCAGTCTAGACGGACTTTGCAAATTATGTCAACAAATCTAAGTATTTAAACAAACAAAAAAATCGTTAACAAATTCAGCTTAGAAAAGTCTGTTGGCAACATTGTATAAAAGCAACATTGAAAATTTACAACAGCTGATACGTAAATACGGATAGAAATTATAAAATTCTCAGGCTCGTCCGCAACGTTACGCAAACTTTACGAAAGAGTACGCATTTGCATACAAGATCCAGAAGCAAAATGGATCAGCTGATACGCAACGTACACATTTACGTATCAGTGACGAGGCCTTTAGAGTTGAAGTGGCGGGCTTTAAAATTTATTTCGTAGGGTAATGATAACCGCTGCTGTTTTAATATCCAAACCTCCATACTATATCCAATATATGTCATAAACTAAATGAGAATTGCAACGTAACAAAAACGTGCAGTTGGTATTTCTTAGTATAAAAACTACCTAGTGCTTTAATGTGTTCCGTTACGTTACGTTAGGTACCTATTATTAATATTTGTACCGCATTGTATAGCGTTGGAGTGTTTATGTATGCAAATTTGTAGGGGCAAGTTACAGAACATACTAGGATTGTGTTTTATCTATGACTGCAAAGCGTAATAATGCAACAGACTCCTTCATATTGCTGGTGAATTTTACGTTGAACTGGAAAATCCCTGGAATATAATTACAATTGCTTCGAAAGTACAGCACGGATACGCCACCAAATACTGGCCATATGATATATTTTATGTTTTCGTTTAGTATTTTTAAACACCTCAATTCAGACATATTTTATTAACAGGCCTTTAAGATTAGATATTTTTATTATATATATTTTTTTGTGACATAAATTAAAAACCTTGAGAAATTCAACAATTTAATCACTACTAAAAAAATGGGTCAAATATTACTTGCAGATATTTTTAGGCAATAGGCAAAATGTGTAGATAATTTTTGCTGATAAAACGATTAAAGTCATTTAACAGAATTTAGTTACTTAAAGGAACAGAATTTTATACACCGAGACAAATATTTGCAACATTTAAAGTTTCGTTTCACCGTAAGATTTAATTAAATTTTTAATTGATTAAACTATTTATTTAATACAAAAAATTTAAATTTCAACTTAATTAAATAATTAATTAAATCAATTAATAATTTAATTAAATTTCAAGCCGAAGCGAAATATTTTGAAATATTTAAATTTTACTTTTAATAAATTTCGGCAGTAGAAAATTTGCTATTAAAATGTTATCGAGCAGGATTTTATTTTATTAATTTTTTGTTTTGCAAATCAATTTTAAATAAAATGTTAAAAATGTTTTGTTTTATAAGATTTTTTTGCAATAAGTTTTGGTGCCAAAGAAATTTTCTACAAAAGCCCCAACTACCATTTTATCATTATCTTTTAATACAACTTTCACACTTTAGTCACTCTTAAATGTACTCCCCGCTCTGAACTGCATAGAAAGTTATTTTTATCAAACCTCATGGGAATTTGGGTATTTTCGCACACACTAAATTTAAAATGCTTCAGGAGAACAGCTAAACCCACCAAGGCTTGCATTTTGCCAAATCTCAAGCCAATACAATTGCGTGGACCCTCGCCAAATGGCAAATAAAGCACCGAATCACGTTGAGCCACATTTTCGGCCGTAAAGTTGCTCGGATTGAAAACATTCGGATTGGGATAGTAGCGTTCATCACGGTGAATACAAGCAGCTGGTATCAAAACCATCATGCCTTTCTTGATAACATATTTAGGGTGACCTGGCACTGGGTAATCCTCGGCGGCATAACGGGTTAATAGGGGTACAATGGAATATAGACGTAAAATTTCTAAAAGCATTAGGAAAAAATTTAATATACAGTGAAAAAAAAACGAAAGCCTTTGTGAGTATTAACCTGCTAAGATTTGTTCCAAATACAGCATATCCTTCATGGCCTCATAGGTAAATTGCTGGTGGTGTTTTTCCAAGACTTGTATAACTTCCTCTCGAGCTTTTTGTTGTATATGCTCATGCTGAGCCAATTCGTAGAGAGCAAATCCCATGGTGGTGGATGATGTTTCAAAACCTGCCACCAGAAAAACAAAAGCTTGGGCTGCAATTTCTACAATGGTGAGATTAGTCATCTCCTCACCGCTTTCGGTTTTCATAAGCTTGTTATTCTTCAAGTCGATTAACATGTCCATAAAATCATTGCGTCTCACATTGTTCTCCTCCCTATAACGCACTGTATGCTTGACTATATCCATAAAAAAGTCCTCTACCTCTTGCAAGGTTTCCTTCATATGTAACTTTTTTGCCAATTGCGGAAAACTATTGCGAAAGGCTATGCCGAAACGGCCATAACGTTGTTCCACTAAAGACTTACGGCCCATTAGGCGGAATTTGTTATTGGGATCTTTTAGGCTGCTTATATCCAGGCCAAAGGCACAACTACCTATAACATCGGTGGTAAAACGGGCCATCAAATCACCCACTTCAATCATTTCATTTTCATCTACAGTTTTTCCAAATACTTGCACAAATTCCTGGCTGATGTTGACAATAATGGGCAGCATAATTTTCATTTTACCCGAAGTAAATGTGGGTGACAATTTATTGCGCATATGACGCCATTTATTGCCTTCTAAATTAAATAGCATACCCGTCAGGGGATCGTCTCTCTCGTTGACGAACAAGCCACGATCCACAAAGTTCGTAAAATCCTTTATCAGAATCAATTTCAGAAGAGCCGGATCGAAAATAAACACCGCGCGTTTAAAGAACCAATAAAATCCCGCAAATGGTCCAGTATTTTTGAATTTATCATAATACTGTTGCCAGATCTCCATAAACGAACGCCTGGTGCCTTGTCCGGTGATATTGCCCAGAAAAAGTGTTGGCTCCTCGCAAGCTATGCCCAAATTTTGCCAATAGTTATAATTTTCACGCAACAATTTATGGCCATATACCAATATGAGTAAAAGGCAGGTAATTAAAAAAACCAAAATCATTTTGAGACTTCAATTTTATTTTAAACAAATTCTATATTTTAGCCGCTTTAAGAGCTTAGCGAACTTCTACGGCTTCAAATTAAACTGCTAATAGGCACTAAAGTTTTCAATTGCCAAGGTTATTTTTAAAAAGCTTTGTTTAGGTAGACTGCATTTTATTATCTCTCTCTCTCTCAATTCGTCACAGTTTCAAGATCAGTGTTGCCAGAGTATAGGAATTATCTGTAAACCAAAAAAAATCCCCTTCTTCCCCTAAATTCATTTGGGAGAATAAAAATTTATTTGGGTTATAAATAATTTTAGGTCCACCTATCACTCGTCAGCTAGCAGGCACAAAGTTATGGCGTGCCTTAACTAAGTGCACTCTCAAGAGTTGTGACGTGGTGGCGGCCGATAACAGGCTCCTGTCTCTGCAAGGAGTCTGGCTAAATAAGTCCATCCAGGGATGCTTGGCCAAGAGGGTGCTTGGTTTATAGTATGCGAACTCTAGATACCAGTCGATCTCCAGTTTTAATACAGACTTACCTGTGCCTATAACTTATGATGCCTCGCAAGAGACGGAGAGGTTAATCTTTGTAGAAACTACGGTTTTGATTGACCAAGGAAGCGATCCGGAACAAGACTGCCCCGCGAGGTGTGGACGGGTCAATCTTTAAAGCTACTTCTAAGGTGTTGGACCGTGATATTCCGATAGGGATAAATAATGAAGCCACGCAAGAGGTGGAAAGGTTAATCTCTGTAGCAACTCTGGTGTTGTTTATCGACCAATGGAGGAATACTGGAAGAAAGGACAACAAAACATCGCCAGAGGTAGACGCGTCAGTCTCCAAAGATACTCTGCGGAAGAGACTTCGACGGTAGCGCACATTGTGTGGGAACGTCCAGCACTAGCGGGCTTAGGACCATGGGGTCTTCCCGTGCTAGCAATAACAAGAGACTCCGTGATAAAGAAGAAGGCCGACAACCACCAGTCGACAGTCTGAAATCACTACTGTCGACAGTAAAGGCTAGTGGTAGCACGAGACATGAATGAGAGTAAGATAGTCGTACATTACAAATCGGTTGCCAAAAATCAATTCGTGGAAAGAACGGTCACCTTCGATCTCTACCTACATTATAAATAAAAATATGTCCATCTATTGAGAACACATTCCCCGTTAAGGGATCATCTTTTACATTGAAAAGTAACCTCCTGCGTTCGATATAAGAAAAATCTTTAATTATAATGCTTTTGGCAAATTCTAAATTCAAGGCAACTGCGCAAGCCAGCATAGGGAGCAGTTCCCTGGAATGTTTTATATGCTCTTTGGCTAAACTTATAACATCAATTTATAAAATAATTTTATGACTTTCAAAATTCTGGCACCAATTTAACAAATATTATTTAACAAGTGAATTCTATACAACCCTAGTACACACACATCTTTACTGTTGCACTGGCACTGTTCTCAGAGTAAAGAGAATATTACTTTTAAGAGACTGAAGAGAGTGTGAACTAAATATTGGGAAATCTCTTTCTACTCGTTTAGTAATATAATTTTATTTATGGCGTCATATTCCAGCACTTGTTTGTATTTGTTTTAATAATATATTAGCTCAAAAATAATTAGCCGAGTTCAAACCATTTACGGCTAGCGATTACATTCCGTGATTTAACTAATAATAGCAGTGCAATTTGGATCTCATATTCGAAGAGTTGAAAGGAATACGATCTTGTTATTATAGTTTCTTATATATTTAACGTTTATTTTCCAAGAAATTCTCTTGCCTTGGAGTTTTATTAACTGACAATTTAAAGAAATAAGTTTGATTCTTAATATAAATACTCTATGTCCTTGTCATACCATGTAATTATAAACAGGGATTTTATAATTAAGTACCAAACCATCCAGAAGATCGAAGGAACATATTTATTGCATTAATATCGCAGAACTGTACTAAACAGCTGACATAAGACAGCCAGTGGTATTTGACATTTTGTACAGTATCTTTCTTCTCCTCATTGTGACAATTCCTGCCGTAGTTAGAGCCCTCGTTTAGTACCGCCGTCAAGGTGGGTATTAGCCTTCGAAATTGCACTACCACAATAGCTGTTTTCACGACTATAGACTGCACCAAATAACCTTGGACTTTAACCTAAAATAAAACACAAAAACCTCTTTAAAAATTACTTCTTTTATCTAAATGACAACTAAAAATGCATTTTAATTATATTTCTATGCGACTCTATTTGTTTTCAACAATATAAAACACAAATAATCTCTCTCCCTCTCTCTACCCCTCTCTCTCTCTCTCTCGTATGAAAAACAATAAGAATCACGATAACATGCAATTACACTACAACTACAACTTTTTCACTTTCAAGTGAATGCCACCGTTAGAGGTCACTAAAAAACTTAACTTTGAAGTGCGCATCGGTATTTGCACAACGATCAAATCTAAATTTACTCAAAAGAAATATCAGGGCAATTTGCCAAAACGCTGACCAATACAATTGCGAGGACCGTCACCGAAAGGCAAATAAGCACAAGGATGTCGCTGGATTGAATTCATTGGGATTGGGAAAGTAGTCAGGATCATTGTGCGTATCATATTACGTAGACCCTTTTGCAAAACTATATCGGTATTTGGTACCTGAAAATCTCTAACACATTTACGTACCAAGTGAGGTGTAAGGGAATCTTTGCGAAGGGTTACTGCGAAATGAAATCATACTGCGAATTAGTTTATAAAAAAAAAAAATAACAAGAAACTTACCCGATATCACCATGTCCAGATATTTCATTGCCTTGAGACACTCGTAGCTAATTTTATTGTCGTGCTGGGCCAAAACTTGTACAATTTTCTTTCTCACTTTCTCCTGTACTGCTTGATTGAGAGCCAATTCGTAGAGACAAAATGACATGGTTGTAGAGGAAGTATCAAAGCCGGCCAAAAAGAATGCCATGACCTGGACCGTCAATTACTGCAGATTGAGGCCACTGCTTAAGTCATTTTCAACGATCTGTATCATCACATATCTTCTTCATGTCTAGCAGCATGTCCAGGAACTCATTACGTTTAATATTATGCTCCTGTCTAAACTCCACCGACTCTTTAACAACTCTCATAAACAACTCACTAATTTCATTACGAAAGTTCTTCATTCTCAGCTTTCTGGCCAGTGTGGGATTTGTAAACATAAATGTTTGCACTAAGCCATTGTGGCGAGGCTTTTCAAATTTCGATTTATCCATTTGTCGAAATTCAGCGTGAGCATCTATTAAACTGTTGCATTCAATCCAAAAAGCACAAGTGCCTATAACGTTGGTGGTATAGCGGGCACAGAAATCTTTTAACTCCAATATGCTGCCATATTCTTCAATCAGTTTCTCACAGGCAGGTCGTAATTTCTCAGCCATCTGCACCATGGTGGGCAGTATGTATTTCATTTCACCCGTGGTAAAAGCAGGTGATATTTTTTGTCTCAACGTCCGCCATTTGTCACCGTCTAAGAACAACAAATTTCCCGTTAATGGATCATCACGTTCGTTGTGAAACAAATCTCTATCGCCAAAGCTTTAAAAATCATTGATCAGTATGTCTTTAATCAAGTCCAAATCCAATATAAATGTGGCTCTGGCAAGAAAAGTGTAGAAGCCTACTACGGGTGTAGTTTTTATTATGGAAAAGTATTCGGTAAACCAACGTGTTTTAATCGTTAAAACATTTTATCAAGATCAATCATCGATTACTGTGATAAAGAAAAAGGTACGTGAAATTTTTGGGAGAGACAACGTGCCAACAAGACGCACTATTGATCGTGTAGTGAATGATTTCGAAGGCCCAAGCATAGACCACAACGTAATGCAAGATCGGCTGAAAACATTACTGCTGTTCAAGAAAGTGTTCAAAACAATCCATCAACCTCAATTCGACACCGTGCTCAGGAGCTTGGTTTTCAAAGAACAACTTTGGCCACAATTTTGCACAAAGATTTGCATTTGTTTACATTGAAGATTCAGTTGACACAAGAGCATCTTCCCGAAGACCATTTACGCCGCCGTACATATGCCAATAGGATGCTACAGCTCGCCCATGAGAAGCCCGATTTTCATGAAAAAATCATAATGAGTGACGAGGCACATTTTCATTTCAATGGATATGTGAATAAACAGAATGGTTGGTTCTGGGGCAATGGAAAACCCTCCAATTATTCATCAGTCACCTTTGCATCCATTACAAGTGACAGTCTGGTGTGCAATTTGGTCAGGAGGAATCATTGGACGTTACTTATTTGAAACTGAAAAGGGCGTAACTGTCAATGGGGAGCGATATAGTGATATGATTGAAAACTTTTTAACGCCACAACTGCATGCTTTGGGCTTGACTAACATGTGGTTACAACAAGACGGTGCCACATCGCATATAGTCACGATTACAATGGAATTACTGCGAGACCTCTTTCCACAACAAGTGATTTCAAGGAATGGTGATGTTGATTGGCCTCCACGGTCGCCTGATTTGACTGCTCTGGACTTCTTTTTGTGGGGATATCTGAAAAGCAAGGTTTGTGAGAATGTAATGAAAAATGTGTTCAAAAGTGCTCGCATTTGTGAGGCTAACAGAGGCTGACATTTATCTGATATTGTATTCCATGCATAATTGCCGTCATTAAATAAAACATTTACCAATTTACGATCCACTCTCTTTCGTTTAATCAAAAATTATAAACAAACAAAGTAGTATAACTTCCCGGCGGACATCCTGTAGTTATCAATTATTTCGACTTCATTGGTATTTGCAATTTTGAGCGAGATATTCAATTTATCTCTTTTAAAATTCTTTGATTTTAGTGAAATTTTTACGAATTTGTTATTTCTAATATTTTTTGTAAGTTTTGGTGATTTTTGGGTTTTAGAGTTTTTTTTTATTTTTAGCGTTTATTTTAATTTTGTCGTTTTTTTATCTTGCTATTATTTTTTTAACGGTTTTTATTATTCTGTGAATCGTTTATTTACATTAAAATTTTAGAATTTGTTTCCCATTATCATTCTTATTTTGCCACTCTTGAAGAGTTTTTTCTCAATCCGGCGATTTATTGCCAATTTCGTCACTTTGATTTTTGTAATTTTTAGCGATTTATAAAATCTTTCTGAATCACAGACTTTGTTGATTTTGGTAGAATTTTCACGCATTTTTGAAAAAAAAACATTTTTCATTTTCCAGAAACAAACCAGAAAGATGCTTCTCCCTATTTGAGATGTACAAAAATCAACTACAGGGTATTTTTTGAAAACGGTAAAACTTACGAAAGGTTTAACTGTCAAACTCTGACAAATCATCATTATAGATTGACACTTTTAAAGCTACATTATTATCCTGAATTACTTTGAAAATCAGTCATCAACTGATCCGATGTTCTATCGCAAAGTTATGTTCAGCGATTTGCTAATTTTTGGCTTAACATGTTTGTTAATCAACAACATTGCCGGATATAGAGCGCAACCAATCCACAACAGTCTCCATAGACTCCGAAAAATTGTAACGTTTGGTGCGTTTTAAATTGAACGTCCAGAAATCATTTTCAAATGTTTTATTCGAAAGATCCAATAGGTGGCATCATTCGAACAAACAATTTTTTATTTAAATTAAATTTTGTTGTGTTAGTTTTTAAAATCTAAAGTTCCATCTGGCTAAAAAACACCCTATACAACAAATAAAAGGCCTAAGAAGGAAGGACTAAAGCCCGACAATAGTGCAATTCGAAGCCCATTGTTAAACAGACAACAAAAACACTGCTGTCACATTTTAAGAACGCCTTATATTTTCCTTGGAAGCTTACGGGAATTTTAAAGCGCCAACTAATTTTATAATGCAACTAAGTTGCAACGTGTGATGGCTGCTTGGTTGACAGTTGTTTGTATTAAACTGCAAAACTAAGCTTTTTTTTCCAAGTTGCTATCTAACAACTTTGTAATTATTTCGAACTTTCCCCTTAAAGAACTGATAACGAAAAAGAAATTCGAATAGGCGATTTTATTTGGGAATTATAGCGAAAAAAAGCGAATTAGGAAAAATTATTAATGGAATATAAAAACGAAAAATGAAGAGCATTTAAACTAAAGTTGTTGCTGCAAAAATAGTTTGTAAATTTAAAAAATTAAGTTAAAAAAACGATGGTATTGTGAAGTTAACTCAGTTGTTTAACAAGTTGCAACGTGTGAAGGCTCAATCAAGCATCTCTTAAATAAAATTTTTTATTCTTTCAAAACTTTTTTTAGTATTAGAAATTGTGTTAAAGGTCAAAAATTTAAAATGCTATTAGAGACGTTTTTTATTATAACATTTTATTTAAGAAAGCATTTGGTGAGAGTGTAGTAATGTTTCTCGTATAAATGAATTACCCGCCAATATTGTGCCTTTTAAACTTTTCAGATCTAATTTAGGAAGTAATTAGCCCACAATGTAATCGGTATTTTATATAATTTGTGCTTGCTATAGTTGCGTCAATTTTCGTTTTATTTTGCTCATAATATATGAGCCTTTTCTTTTGCTAGATATCAGTCGTGCTTTATTTAGATATGGGCGAACTTACTTCATCATTATTATCATTTTTATGCGCCTATTTTATTACTGATTTTATTTTTCTAAATGCCGACGTATAGGCAGTTTTTTTTTTATAAAGTTCTTGTCTTTTTTAATTTATGTGTTTACTTTTGACTGGAAGAGTGTTATGACAGTTTTAATCCCAGCAACGATTATTTTCTTTTTGTAGAGCAGAATAATTCTCAGTTTTATGAAAATATAATTCTGCAGTTTTTCTCCGCTGAATTGTATATAAAGCAATATATTTGCCTACTGCTTCACAAGCCCAATTAGTGTTCTTACGAACAGCGAGGTGTAAACTACTGCGGCACACAAAATCAGAATGGAGTTAATTTTAGGAATTCTTATCTTCTTAATAACGAGTTTTGGTATTTGGTTGAAAAACAAACACAACTATTGGAGCAGACTTAAAGTGGAGACAACCAGTCTTGGTTATCCTTATGGCAAGAATAGAGAACATTTCGCTCTGGTGGTGCAAAAAATTTATGAACAAATTAAAAAGGAAAATAAATTATATGTAGGAGTCTATAATATATTCACGCCGGCCTTAATAATCAAAGATCTGGAAGTGGTGAAAAGTGTTTTAGTCACAAATTTCGAAGCATTTCCAGATAGAGGATTTTATTCGAATCCCCACGATGATCCACTATCAACAAACCTGGTGCGCCTGGGTGGCGACAGGTGGAAGAAAATGAGACAAAAATTAACACCCAGTTTTACGGCAGGCAAAATCAAAATGATGTTTCCTACAGCAAGCGCTATAGGACAGCGTCTAGTCCAAGTGATAAATGCTCAAATAGCCAGCAATAACGCAGCAGTGGAAGTACGCGATTTATGCGCCCGTTTCACAACTGATGTAATAGGAGTTGTAGCTTTTGGCCTGGACTGCAACAGTCTGAAAGATCCTCAGACAGAGTTTCGTACCAAGGGTGATAAAGCCTTCCTCACCATGCATCCCCTAATGGATGCTTTGGCCTCTTCGTATCCAAAGTTTTTCCAGAAATTAGGTTACAAAGTTTTTACCAAAGAGCTGATCAAGTTCTATACAAATATAGTGCATGAAAGTGTTATAATGCGTGAGAAGGAGACTGTAAAGCGCAATGATTATCTTGACATTTTGATTGAGCTGAAAAATAACGAAAAGGACTCTGACAAGTACTCCTTGCAAATGGCGGATGTTGTAGCCCAGGCTTATCTAGTTTTCATAGGTGGTTTTGAGACCAGCTCCAGTGCCATGTCCTTTGCTCTCTACGAATTGGCTTTGAATCCCGAAGTTCAAGAAAAGGCCAGAAAAAATGTAAGAGAGGTCCTCGAAGACTACCAAGGCGAATTCAATTATGAGAGTTGTAATAAAATGTTTTATATTAAAAAAGTAATACAGGGTGAGTTGATATTCAGATATTACACAAAACTTTAATTACTTATATGTAGGTATTTCTCTGAACAGAAACACTTCGCAAATATCCTGTTGGTCCCACGACCAGACGTGTTTGCCGTTCTACCTGCACCCTACCAGGAAGTGAACCCTTAACTCTCCATCCGGGTGTGCAAGTTGTTATACCCATTTATGCCATACAGCATGATCCCAATTATTATCCTGATCCCGAAAAATTCCAACCAGAAAGATTTTCTACAGCAGCAAAGCAACAAAGACATCCCATGGCATATCTACCATTTGGGGCAGGACCACGAACATGTATTGCTGAACGATTGGGTCTAATGCAAACGATGATTGGTGTTGCCTTGTTATTAAATAATTTTAAGTTTTCCATGTGCCCAAAAACTCCAAGACAATTGAATTTTGATCCTTCAAATAGCAGAGTGTTAAGTGTAAAGGGTGGCATTTATTTAAACGCTGAGAGAATTTAAAGACATAAGGAAATGTTGTATTTGTATTTCGAAAAATATTTGGCGAATAAATTTTCTCTGATAATCTTAAGTTCAATCCAGCATTTTCTTTGTATTAAAATTATTAGTTTGAATACCGAATTTTCGAGGTTCGAATATGTAAATTAATTTATATAAGCCCGATTAAAATCTTTACTAATTGAGTTTAAAAACTCATAAAAGACCTAAAAAATTTAGGACTTAATTTAAATTGAAATTTTGATTTAAACAAAATTCAACCTAGATTTCGAAAAATTGGTTAGTGTCGGTGAAACGCTGGGGTTTTAAAATGTTTTCAATTACAATTGGCACCACAACCACTGTCGAGAATGAGTCTACGTACAACGCCGTCAGAACACATAAAGTAGCGTTCACACATACCTGTATTTAAAATAAAACGGTTAAATGATTATAAAGTACCGTCGACAGAGGCTTTGTTAAAATCAGTTTACGGCTGGAAAATTTGGTCTGCCCATAAATTGTGTTTGTGTGTTAAACTTAAATTTCAGCCACCACACCACGCCGGCTGTTATAGCAGCGGAATTATGAAGATAAAAATTGTTTTATTGTTTGTTTTTTTGTTTTTGGAAAAAATACGCAATTTGATTAAACTGCGTAGCAGAGCCGTGAATAATAATTTTTTTTTTTTTTATTAACAAAACATTTTTACAACAGTGAGCCAGCCAGCCATATGGCGAAGCAATAACGCTTAATACCCGTCCGTGAAGGCCCTATAGCTTGATTTTGAATTCTCTATGGGCAAGTTAGTTTAAATTAGTTACAAAGCAAACATTGTTGGCTCTTATTGAAATTGCTAACGTTATCGAAATAAATAAATTAAACAAATAAAAAATTTTAAGTTCCCTCACACGATCAGTTTGAGTAAAGCGACTTGTGAAAACTTCAATTAGGGTTAAAATGTATTATAATATGAAATTGTTTTCATGTAATTAGTTATCAAAAAATATGACTAAAAACTTGATGGAAAAATATTTAAACACTGAAACTTTTCATTGTACTCGTATCAGGGTTGCATTTTTATACAAGTGTGATATTGGAGACAAACAAATTAAAGAGGTTATTTTATATGGTCTAATTTAATTCAGGCTTAAGTTCATTTATTACTTCTTTCAGTTACGAAAGAAAAGTTTTTATTTCATTAATACGACAACTTTTATAGAATACTGAAAAAATTAAGTTTTGAACACAAGCAGAATGGGATACTTGCATTTTGCGCCACTGTAACTTTTTACTCATTGTATTCTATTATCGTAATCTTTTCAATTCTATTTTACTTCATTATTTTTTTTTACAGCCAGTACGATTATCGTTAGATTTTCCTGCCAAAATCCAACAAAAGTCTGAGCATTTCTATATTAGTGGGAAAGGGGCCTTACTGAGTATTTGGTAAAATTACACTCAGAATAGAACTTTTGCACCGAAAGTCACGCAAACAAAAACTAGTAAAATAAACTGCTGGTTGCAGGGAAACGTAGCCTTACCCTATAAGATTTAGCGCAGAGATCTGTCCAAAAATTCTATGTGTAATCGGATTCGAATATTCGGGAAAAATTTTTTCCTTTTTCGAACGAATAAAATTTTCCACTTTATAATAAAAAAATTATTCAAAGGATTTTTGTAAAATATTCGAATAATTTTTTAAAATACCCCAGTAAAAACTATCTTCTTAAATTCAAGTTGGCGAGTTTGTTTTTTTAAAGTTAATTCTTGTTATGATTTTACGACAGGGTGAGATATTTGAATCGAATTCCCATATTAGTAGGTATATAATTTCTGAAGAATATCATCTAAATTTTTCCATGTTCTTCTTTTTTTTAAAGAATAATTTATTATTTTTTGTAATGAATTATTTTTATTTTCAATAAAAAACGTAGAAACTAATATGTGTTCTTTGTTTTAATTTTTAAGTTATTCGCATAATTTCGTATTCATTGTTCCTTCGAATATTCGAATAATATTAAAATTTTATTCGCTTGTTCGAACAGATAAAAAACTAAAACCTTTTGTTCGAACAATTTTAGACTCGAATAAATTGGCAACACAATTGGTGATTGACTTTTTGAAAAGTCTGTCCAATTTGTTAATGTTTTGAAAAACTAAATGACAAATTTCTTCTGTCAGGCAGTTTGAAATCAAATGATAGTGATATTATTTTCCGATTAAATTTTACAACTTTGCAGAATCGTATATCACCACGACCTTAAGGAATCATATTTTTCTTTTGGCCCTCAACTTGTTTAAAAAAAAATGTTATTTATTATTTTCAAAACCTGTTAAATACAGGGTGCTCCAAACATAAAGCACACCTCAACTCTCAAGTTCTTTGCCGAACTTAATTTGACATTTTTTTCAGTGTTTGACAAATTACACCATGGAGAGGAACACTATTGAGCAGCTCGTTAAGGTTTTTGAAGCCTTCTACGAAAATGGGCGTGTAAATCAAAATGTATTTCATACACTTTGTGATTCTTTCGGTCAGCATAATCGACCAAATGTGTCTACAATCGGGAGAATTGTGGGCAAATTTCAGCAAACCAGGTTTGTAGGTAATGTGAAAATACCTGTGTATGCTCGCCCAGTTCATTCTGCAGAAAACGTTGCTGTTGTTTGTGATAGTGTGGCAGAAGAGTCGTCAACCTCGACTCGTCGCCGTGCCCAAGAATTGAACATCTCACAAACATCACTGACGGGAATTTTTAATAAAGATTTACAAGGTTCAACTGACTCAAGAGCTGAAGCCTACTGACCGTTTCAAGCGTCATCAATACATCGAATGGTTGGTTGAACAGACATAAGGGAATTTGACCAAATGATAAGCCACGCGGGATTGTTGAAAAGCCGATGTATCCACAAAGAGTGACTGTTTGCTGTTTATAGGCTAGCGGCGTCATCGGGTCGCGCCGTGCTTCTTTGTAAATGTGGTGGCCCCAGCAGTTACCGTGAATGGTGTTTGCTATCGCGTGATGATAACAGATTTCTTGTGGCCAGAAATTGAGTGTATGAACCTGGACGATAGTTTCACTTGCCACACAGCCAACGTGTTATCTTACATCGTGGCGATGTTAATTGGCCGTCACGGTCATGTGATTTGGGGTACTTTTTTTGGGGATATTTAAAAGTAAAAGTGTACGCCAATAAGCCAAGAACAATTCAAAAGCTAAAGGATGAGATAACACGGCACATTAATGACATTGGACCTCAATTCTATCTGAGAGTCATTGAAAATATCGACGACATGCTACCAAAGCCGTGGCGAGCAGTTTGACAAATAATTGTCATAGATCCTTCTATCATAATAAAAAATACTAAGATAATTCTCTGGAAAGTTTTTGTTTTATTTATAATTAACATCGTGCGTTTTTTTGTTGGGCTTTTTATTTTTAATTGTTATTTTTCGTCATTTAACATATTTTTTATCCTCACCTTTTCCGAATGTCTAGTTTTGTATCAAGTAATAACCATAATATACATTTATATATTGATGTATACATGTGAGCCTAAAACATGAATATGTAATCATGTACATTCTCACTAGCAGTTTAATTTATAAGATATTAATTAATCTTGTTGTGCTAAACTTAATAAACAAACACGGCAAACATACAGATGTTACTTGGAGCACACTGGTAATAAAGCAATAATTCATTTTTTTGTTTGTTTTAATTTAAAAAGGCACTAACAATATTAAAGCCAAAACTTTCTTACTGCTTCAAAAAAGCACTTATGTACATTTATGATCCTCTTGTTAATATTAAAATTTAAAGCCTTCCCAACGAAAACTGAACTAAAAGTCTATATGTTTGTTGTGGAGACGTTTAGTAAATAAGGTAATAAACGTAACTTGTACAAAATATTTATTTTTTCTTTCAAAATAAATATTAAACTTCAACAAATAAAAGTATAAATTTAAATAAATTTTAATGATATAATAAAGTCTACTGCCTTTTGTTTGATAGTGGTGTATTTGGTGTCGTGTATTATAATCCTTTCTTCCCTTACTTACACTCAGTACAGATCGTATGGCACACAATTATTCACAAATAATCACAAATATTATTCAAATTATGGATTTTCTTAAACTTTTTTTAATAAAATTTATTCAATTCTCCAAGCTTGAAGAATTTTTTGTATAAAAAATTCTTTTAATTCTTTTCAATATTTCGCTACTCCATTGTGTAGCATCAGCAGTAAATAAAATATTTTTTACAAAAAAATGGAGTAGCGAAATATCGAAAGCTTAATTCATCATCGGACACACAGACAAAGTCAATTGAACTTATACGATTTTAGATTATATGTATATATACTTTGCAGGATGGAAAATAAAAATGTTGGAAATTACAAACGTAATGACAATTCTAAAATATCCCTTTTCACTGAAGGTTACAAGAACATAATTCGGTTGATCAAAAGCAACAATAAAAACTTTTAATTTTCCACGCCTGACTAGTATTTAATTCAAAAAGCTTCAATGAAAGCTTTTAATGCGAGCACAGCTAGCAAGTGTGGGAATTCTCTCTTTCCATTAAAAGTAATGTTTTCAAAAGAGCCCTGGTATTATATCCAAAGAGAATTTCGCCTAGATGGCTAACAATTTTAGTTTTTCTCTATCTCGTTATGAAAAGCAATGTCAAATAATTGTAAAAAGCTACTTTGTATTGCTTTTATACGAAAATAGAGAATTATCATTTGCAGTTGTGCTTGTTTGCTGCTATAATCCTAATCTGGTTTCAGGATTAATTAACTCTTTCTACTGCCATTGATAGTGATCTTCATCAGCTGAGGCTTGGTCGCCATCTTCTTCGGCTACATTGGAGATTCTTACATTCGGAACGTTGCACACTGGGTTCGATCGCCACCAAAGTGGCGCTAAATTGATTATTTAGAATAAAGCTTTTTTATTAACTTATTATTAACCTTAGAATAAAGCTTTTTAAAACTGAGTGTCGGTTGAAAGGAGATAAAAATTAAATATCTCTATCACTTACACTCCTTGTTCTAGATCGCACATCTTTTCAGACTTAATAAATATTTCATATTTTTGCAAAATGTGTTTAAACATTTTTATTCAATTCAAAACAAATATAATTTTTCTCAAGCATTTTAAATTTAAAAGTCACATTGTGTAAAATAATTAATACGAAAAATTTCCCCAGGCTTAAGGTTGTTATTATTCTTTCAATTAAGAAATAAAATTTTTTTATTTTATTAACTCGATAATTTTTTTTATCAGAATACTGAAAAAGTTTAGTTTTGAACACTGGCAGAACGAAATATATGTATTTCTTGTGTCGCTACACACTTCATCAGCATTCTCTGTGTTCCACTGATTAGTGTCTATTGCAAACATCGTCTATTTAACCCACATAAAGCACGTGTAGATTTTTTTGCAAATATATATTCTTTTATTGCACTTGTAATTAGAGTATTTATGAAATAAAATATTTCTGAATAATTTTAAAATTGTTAACGTTTCTACCAATCGAGACGAAAAATTAAAAAAAGGGGGGGAAAAAGTTCTAACATTTTTTCCTCGGTTAGCCCCATTTTGAAGACGATCAACCTACTGTGCGCCGGTCTGAGGAGAGAAAATTATATATATTTTTAAATTTTATTCTCTTAATAATATTACTCCGGATCAGCGTTGCCGTGTTTGGTTACTTTTAACCAAAATTGGTTATTTATTTTTAACCACAAAATGTCTTCTTAAATATTTTTTACGTAGCCTAGTGTGCCCCTTTTTTTTTTGTATGGGACACTTTCACCATAGCTAAAGAACTGAATTTTGAAATATATGTAGGCCTTGGGTAATAAGTAATCAGAAAAACTATAAAACGGGAACTTTCTATCTAGGCTGCCCTCTTATCTGTATGGGACGCTTTTACTAAAACTAGAGGCCTAAAATTTTGTGTACAGGTAGGCACTTTTAATCTAGCGTGACTAGGCTGCCCTTTTATTTGTATGGAGCATGTCCAATAAAGGTAGACAGCTGAGATTTGTTATAACCCAAACGTCTATAAGCTTTAAGTTGAAAGAAGTTTAAAAAATTTAGGCCGTTAAAAGTACTGGGATCAAAGTGAGGACCAACTTCTTGAACCATCCCATTTCTAGGCAACTTGCAAGCTTGGTAATATTTTTCTTTAACTTTTTAATATGGGAAAAATGTTACCAAACCAGAAAGTTGCCTAGAAATGGGACGGTTTTACACATATCACGAATAAAGATAACGAACCGAATAATTTTTTTACATAAATTACTTGGGCTGGTGCCGCACATTATTATTCGCTTTAAATCATGAAATTTCGTAGAAAAAAATATTTTTTTAACCTGACGGCATTTGATAGAAAGTGGTGACATGGCAACACTGATAGGTTGAGATTAATAACTCATGTTGTTGTTACCAAATATTTTACGGGGTAAAAATATGTTTAAACAAATTCTCCTGCAGACGTACGTACTATTCTAAAAATGTAAACAATTTTTTGCCTTCTAGTGTTGACGTAACAATCATAAGCGTAATAAGTATCTGAGAGATGACGAATTGAATGAATAAATCATACACACAAATTATCAAATACCAAAACAACAGTTAACGCTTTTTAGGAACTGATAACAACAGCCAGTAATTCGTTCAATATACCTAAAGAAAATGCAAAAAAAAAACAAAATACAAACTCTCCAATATCGCTGTCAAAGCAGTTGATTAAAGTAGAAAAAAAAAAGAATATTAATTCTATGAAAAGTTTTAGAACGATGAATTCACTCACACTCTATTCAGAGTTTTGTAGAGCAGTTCAGCTAAAAAATTGTTTATCGTAACAAGTGTTCGCACAAGCGGTCAGCGATCATTTAAATTACACCGAATGTTGTTTTAATTTCATACAACAACAATTAAAAAATACCACCCAATAATTAAATAGTAATAACAAAATGCAAATTTAAATTGAAATGAAAATTGTAGTCGAAGGCAAGTGAGTGAAATATTTCGTTAAAAGAAAACAAAGTTCATAATGTGGATTCTATTACTAATACTGGGTGTAATTGTTTGTCTGTTCATTGCCCTGTGTGGCATTGGTTTGAAATATATACGCGACTATTGGCATTTCCTGGGAGTGCCTCATGACCAGCCCAAACCTTTGGCGGATATTGTTAAGACCTTAAGTAGATATGGCAGCTGTAAACAGTTGATGGAACAACATGAATATTTTCAAAAACTATACAAAAAATTCAAGGGTACAGGGCCTTATTGTGGCTTCTATCATTTGCTAGAGCCACGTGTTTTAGTATTAGATCTGGAATTAGTGCAGCAGATATTGGTGAAGAATTTTTCCAATTTCAATGATCGTGGCTGTTATCATAATATAAAACAAGATCCCCTATCGGCAGATTTGTCTAGCTTGAGTGGCGAACAGTGGAAGGAAATGCGTTTAAAATTAGAGCCAGTATTTGAGAGAGCTCATGTGTCAGCTTTTTATGAGAGCATAAGGGAAGAGTGTGAGAAGACTCTCTTGTTATGCGAATTAAAAATACAAGCAGCATCACAGCGCAGCGGCTGCAGAGAAGCGATCTTGGATGTGCAACCTTTGATGCATCGTTTTATTTTAACCAACATAGCCCAACTGGTGTTTGGCTTGACCCAGTCTTTGCAACAAAAATATCCGCTAGATGAATTTGATGCCATGACCCAGTTTGCCTTGCACACCCATAAACATGGCACATTTCTCACCACCCTAATGCAGCGTTATCCCAATTTATTTCGTTCTTGTAAATTTTCCATTACCAAGCAAAAGGTTCAGACTTATTTTCTAGCCTTAATTAATGATGTCCTTGCGCAGCGTGACAAAAATGGTGACTACAAAAATGACTACCTGCAATTACTCATCAATATTATGTCACAGGAAATGAGTACGCATGAAACGGAAGTTCATGCAGATCCCAAAGATTTGAGACAACATTTAATAAGTGAATTGGCTGCTCATGCATTTACATTTCTACGTGCTGGCCTAGAGCCTACAGCCCGAACTGTATCTTATGCTTTATATGAAATGGCCAAAGATCCTGTTTTGCAACAGCGTGTGCGGGAAGAGGTGCTTAAAGCTTATGAGGAAACTAATGAACGGTTTAGCTATGAATGTATACAGTCGCTGAAATTTTTAGGACAAATTATATCAGGTAATTACACATATGTTTCCATTTTCTTTTAAGAATATAAAGAAGTAATTGTTACATGTTTACCCTGAGGCTACAGCTAACTCAAGGCAGATTTGTAAAACAAGATCAGCCCTGTATTTAAGTTTATTAATGACCTTTTTTGACACCTCTTTAATCGCTTTCACTTTCACATTACTTTCCCTTTCGCCTGCCAGAAACTCTACGCTTACATCCCGTTACCCCCTACATCATGCGACGCGCTCTTAACAGCTATCAGTGTGCCGATCATCCCCAATATTTGATATCAAAAAATATGTACGTCATTATACCCACCCACGCCATACACAACGATCCAGCTCTTTACATCCAACCGCATACCTTCAATCCCGATCGCTTTTCGTCTCGGGAAAATAAACAGCGACATTCTTGCCTGTGGCTGGGTTTCGGTGAGGGACCACGCAATTGTTTGGGTCTACACTTTGCCCAACTGCAAATGCGTTCAATTTTAGCCCATCTTTTGCTAAAATATGAATTTACTTTGGACACCCAACATTTGGTGGTGTGCTGTCAAGAGGGCGTGGCCTTGAGAATAAGACCCCTGCAAGAACGTTCTGAGTATATAGAATATAAGGGTAGAGAATCGGCTGTGGAAATATAGTATTCTATTGCTTACTTTTATTAACTGGACATTCAAAGCAGTCAAGGATTTTATGATCGTATAGAAATTTAGTTTTCGAAATCTTAACTATTTTAATTTGTGTTTAAAAATTTTACTTAAAAGGAGTATTTGTTGTATTTTATTTAATTTATAGTTTTTGTTATTTACTGTATTTATTGCAATGAAGTATTTTTTATGTAAATAAAGTAAATTGTTGGTTAATTTAAATTATAAAAAATCCGGACATTAAAAGTGTGTGAAAATAAAACAACTTATGTGAGTCGAGGTAATAATTGTGGTGCAATAGTAACATAAAAATCTTTCACATGCAAATTCTAAAGTTTGAAACTGTATAATAATCAAACAGTTATATTTCTACATGTTTGAGTATAACAACATATGTACGGATGAGTGATTTTCGGCAAGCACTATTCATAAGTGATAAAAACATTTTAGTAATGAACATCTGTTTACACTTCTGTATATTTTTCCATGTCAACAATTGTGCCTTTAAACCTCAAAATTGACATACGTTGTTATTCATAATGAGCATGATGAAAAATGCGGGCCTTCGGAAAGCTGCCATGTATGGTTGCGTTTTTCATAGAATGTAGGGGTGTATATCAACGCTTACTGTATGATTCACTTTGCAACCCCCTTCGTTCTTAGCATTGATTTCAGACAACCGATTTTTAATTTAAGACTACCTTACTTTCGTTGAGTCTCGTGCTAACACTAGCCTCTGCCCGTGGTCATAAGCCTTACACTAACCAGTACTGAGTAGTACATTATTTACACACAGTGTCACGTTTTCTTGTCCATCTCTTCAAAATTCCTCCATTGGGTTAATTGCCCATCGCTATCAGAATCTCACGGCCCAACGTCGTAAAAGTAACTTTAAAGATTAAGCGTTAACGACTCCCGAGGCCTTCTTGCCAATTTTTTCCGGCTTCTCCCCCTTGGCAAATTCAAGCCGGAGTTACTACTGATATTAACCTCTCTGCCTCTTGGGAGGCTTTATGATTCATCCCTATTAGAGAAATATATGACCATCCACACAAGGCTTCATATGCAGGGGTAAGTCTGTATCTCTAAGCCGGTATCCCGAGTTCGCAAAGTAGTTACCAAGCTGTTCTGCCGTGGATTAGGATTTTTATAATAAAGTGTTAAATTCTCTCCGCTCAACTCAAGACTCCTAGCAGAGACAGGAACTTGTAACTAGCCGCTATTACGTGGAGGTATAAGTCAGAACTTCTGACAGTGCACTCAGTTGCGGCAAACTATACCTTTGTGCCTGCCAGCTAACGGCCACGCCTAGTGCCGATTTTAACTAAAATTTAAATATGAAAATTATATACTACTATGGGCAAACAATAGTGAGACTTTGTTCATAATTTCAAATTTCTTTATTTATTCTGCCAAATCTATTTCGTCCCCCTCAAAGTAATCCCCTCCAGCTGCAATACACTTACGCCAACGTTTTTCCAATCCTCGTAACAGTTGTTAAAGTCAATTATCGGAATATCCTTCAATGCGCGTAGCGATTCACGTTTAATGTCTTTAATTGACTCAAAACGGTTTCCCCGGAGCGGTCGCTTGAGTTGCTGAACAGCCAAAAGTCACACGGGACTAAATCAGACAAATACGGTGGTTGTGGAACGATATTGATTGAATTTTTGACGAAAAACTCACGAAGAATCAATGCGGTATACGGCGGTGCATTATCGTGGAGCAAGAACCAAGAATTGTCGGCCCACAAAATGGTTTTCACTGATCCCTCCGATATTCCAACGATATCAGTAAGGTCTTTGACTGTTAATCGTCAATTCTGGAACACCAATTCTTTGATTTTATTGATTTTTTAACGTGTTGATCATCAGTTGATGTTGATGGCCGTCCTGGAAGTGGTTCGTCGTCAACGCGTTCTCGACCCTTTTTGAATAATTTATACCAATCAAACACCTGTTCGCAACTACAATTATCACCGAAGGCCTTTTGCAACATTCTGAACGTTTCGGCACCAGAAATTTCATTCCGCACACAAAGTTTAATTGAACTTCTTCGTTGAATAATTTCACTCATTGTAAAAATCGTCGAATGCACTTGTTGTACTTCAGAATGACAAGCGTATACTAAACACTAATGATTACTTTGATGTGGAATTTGGCACAGATGTCACTGACAGTCATACCAACGTAGAAAAAGAATTTCGACGAATGGATTTCCGCGCGAAATTTAAATTAAAAATTCTTACTATTTTTTGCCCACAGTAGTATATGTATTTAAACTTGGTTTGTGCTGTGGTTTATAACCTTGGTAACGAAAACAGGCGTGATCATGTGCGAAAATTCGGTAGGGTTTCACGATGGATTTTAATGTTTTCGCAACCGCTGAAACCGAATTTGTAGGCAATTTTGCGGGTCACGTCCGGGGTTTTTGAGCTATAGGGGGGAAATCTTAATCCAATACTGTTAACTTAATCACTAGAACTCATTTTGGGGAGGGTCGGTAGGGGTTAATATATATGACCAGCTCCATATTATTTTTTCGAGGGGAACATTGCGAACCCTCTTTGTATAACTTTATAGCCAAGTAAATAATTTTTGAATTCAGGTAAGTACAACAAGCTTGTTTTATAATTATATTATTTCGAAAACATAAATTAAAAAAAAAATAAAAACTGACTTCAGATTCGGATATAGCGATTTCGAAAAAATTAAAAAAACCCCAGAAAACTTTACGAGAGTCTTTTGTTTTAATTGCTGTTTTTTTTTATTATAAGGAGGTTGTGAAATTAAAACGCACTTCGAAAGAATGTGCAAACTATGCTAATGTAGTGTAGGAAGAGAATTTTATTTGGGACTATTAAAGTGATTCCGATTTGGATTAGGTTACTTTCTAATCAAAAAATTTGGCCGGTTTAAAATATTATTTAACAATTAATGTTTCAACAAACACACTTTGATTTTTCTTAAGATTTTATTTTTCAAAAAACCATTTGAAATACATTTCATTTTGTAGAGTAAAGTTTTTTAATTTAATTTGTAACAATATTTTTAAGAACTACAAAGTTTATATTTTTAATGTTTTTTTTTATAAAATGAAAAAGTGTTGCATCTCCACTACTTAAGAAAACTTTTGAACAATATTCATCTAAAGGATGTAGAACACTTTTTCTAGCAAATTTTATTTTTTAAAGTTATAAAATATGTTTTCTTCTAAGATTTGTCATTGTTGGATATGTTTTGGGTAACAGGGTTTTGTTAAATTTTAATTACTTTTTAAACATTATTTTAAGTCTTAAAAGAAAATTTAAATTTAAACTAAAATTTATTTAAAATTAAAAACTTAATTAAATGAAGCTTTACCGGACTTATAAAATAAATGGTTTTAATTAATTTAATTAAATATTTCGTATATAAAACGAAATAAATATTTAGTTGGTTTCATTTTATTAAGTAATTTATTTAAAATGCCTTGTGTTTTTAATTGCTAAATTCTTTTTATTTTTAACATTTTTATTTCTATTATTTTTTATTTTATTTATTTTCTTTTATTTTAAATTAGACACACTGTCTTTTGAGGTTCTTTAGACAATTAATGGAGGGATTCGTTTTGTTACTCTTTTAAAAATTGTAGTAATTTTAAAGAAAATGTTAAGTGCTTTTTTTAATTTTCACATTTTACGCTTGAAAATACATTTATAAGGAAAGACCTTTTTAGCTGTCTCTAAGGCTCGTTTGATTCGCTGTTCAAGAACTGATTCATTGTCGTTTTATGGCCTGCTTCTCTAATACAAGCTGGCGACTTGTTTTGAAAGCAACAACAAAAAATGAGTGCTGTTCATGTGAACTTTGTTGAGGAGTCGCTGGCTTTTATTAGAGAATTAGACCCTTAGTGAATTGGAATGTTACTGATTTTTATTCAAAGGTGTTTTAATCGTTTGTTTGGTTTTAAACTTAATTTTGCTTACATACCAGGAAAATCTCGCAAACTTGTTCTAAAATCTCTAGTACTAGAATACATATACAGCCCAATTATGAACAACAATTTCTCGGAACATTATTCATTTCCATTCTTCATTTTTTCCATTCCATTCTCTAAGATTTCTTTCTTTTTCTCTTCCCTCCTATTCTCAACACGGCCTGAAAAAGGGACTAATTAACCTGTATATTCCCTAAGTGATTAAAATAAAAAAAATTTCCCCGGGGACAAATGTTGGGAAAGGGAAAAAATTCCTCGGGAAAAATGGAAACTAAGCTGATAATGTGGAAAACTTTAAGGTCCCTTAATAAACTTGATTTGATATTCGGACAGGGTGTTTTGATGTAAATTTTTGGAACGAATTTCTGTCATCCCTTGTCAAGATTGGTTTAGAGACAAACCGATTTCGGCTATGTGCCATCTTCAATGTCATTTTTTGAAAAACCATTTTTTCGTGAAACCGAAACCAAACTTGACAAGGGAAATTCGTTCCAAAAATCAACATCTCTTAATAACCTTGCGAATGAATTAGCAAAAAAAAAGGGTACTGCTTCGTGCTGTGGGCATTAATCTCTAATTTTTTTTTTTAAAGCGGGTGAAGTAAAATGGTCTAACGAGCCCACTTAAGGTTAAGGTTAGTACAGACTACAACCGTGTATCTGTTAAAAAATATATGTCAAGACCGAAAATGCGAAATGCAACGCCACCTTATTTGGGCGCCTCAACGGCACTAAAATGAATTTTCACTTTAACCTCTAAGTGAAGATGGCACAGAAATACCCATCCAAGAAGAACACCGGATACGATCTATACTCAGTCTTATATCGTTCCTTAATTATCCGATATTAACTTCTCATCTGTAGGTTTACCATTCCTAAAACCCTGTTTTCATACCACTTATTCTCGTCTCGCCATTTCCTTTATAAGTATCTATTGACATAATTTTTTTTGTCTCAAATCATATAACTAATCCGAAACTTTAAGGAGTACTGGCTGTATACACGAATTCTAGAACTAAAGAATTGAAGAACTATTACAGATTTTCCAGAGATTTGTCCTTTCAAATGCTACTTCGTGAACTTAACTTCAAAAAATCGTTTGTTTTGTAAAATTCTAATTAAATTTAATTTTAGCAAAAATTTTAAGAATTTAAAAAAATGCCTTATTTAGAGGGTTGCCTTTTGTGAGTGTAACGGGGTGAGGAGCTGGGTGGACTGCGTTTTCCTACCAAATTTTCACCACGATTTGGCATTTTGCTACGCATCATTTGCTCGTGCACATACAAGAATATGCCAATATCACGGTGGCCCGCTTGCCAGGCGATTTTAAAAGCCGTACTGCCATCCTAAAGGTAAACGAAACATTAGTTACCAGTAACAAACAATACTTCACAATTCCTCAAACCCACCACATCTTGTATTAGTGAATCACAGTCGGGATGTGTTAGTAAATGTTTAACTATATCACTACGTCCGTGCTCAGCGGCACACATCAAAGCCGTGCTGCCATCTTCATCTTGTATATTTATATCAGCTCCGGCTGCCAACAATAACTGCACCATTTCCAGGTTACCATGCGACACAGCCAACATTAAAGCTGTCTGGCAATGCTGTTTTGATACGAATATTTCAAATTGTTTTTAATTTTAATATTAGTTGGGAGTTTTATAAAAATGTTGTACAATTACCTACCTTTTTAGCTCGTATATTGACATCAGCCATCTGAAACAGTCGTTCGACGACCGTGCGATGTTCTGGATTTTTCAATTTTGCCAATGAAACAAGCATGACGCTGGTGTATCCTGCATTATTCATTTGGTTTACATTGCAAACCTTTGAATCCAGCAATATGGATACAACGTCAAAATTACCATGAGACACAGCATAATGCATGGCGGTGTTGCCCTGGAAAAGAAAACATTATCAATTGCCTATTTTAAATAAATATTTTGAAAAGCCAAAATCAAACTTGGCCACATTTAGAAGACTCGATTTACCATTGATCGAGCAACAAAAAATATAATGTATTTTAAAAAATCCCTTTATGTCGTTAAGAAAATATTTTATAGGAAAAGACTACCGTCGGAATGTACTCTATGGATATATTTTTTCAGCTAAAGAAGCCTTTTGAAAAAGTACCTTTTTTAACTTAATTTTTCAAAAAGTACTTTTTTGCGAAAGAACCCACTAAAGAAAGCACTATCTTTGAAAAAGCCATACTCTAAATTGGAAAATGCGCTTGTTGAAAAAAGTACCTTTTTTAAGTAAATTTTTCACAAAGTACTTTTTGGCGAAAGATCCTATTAAAGAAGACACTATCTTAAAAAAAGGGGAAATTTTATTTTCAAAAAGCTTTTTTTGATAAAACTACTTTTTAAAAGGTAGTTTAAAAAAAGTATATCTGAACCTTGCAAAGGTACTTTTCAGAACAGATTTTGCAATTGTTTATTTCGCAAAAAACTTTTCTATAATATAATTTATGAAATAAAAAAATCTTTGACAATAGTACTAAGTGGCAATTTGGTACACATTTTGAAAAAATACCTCTTTTTTGTGTACATTTTGGTAAAAGTACTTTTTGTTAAATTTAATTTGATAGCAAAAACATATTTAGAAGTACTTTTTTGTAAAACGGACTCATTTTGTATTTAGTTTCAAGCATTGTTTGAAAAACGTAAAATTGTACCTCAAAAGTACTTTTTAAAAATTCACATTTGCATTTTGAACAAAAGTACCTTTTTCTGAACAAACTTTTCCATCAAATTCGTTTTTGTGTTTAAAGTATTTAAGATAATCTACTTACATTGGCATCCACCATGTTAACACAATATTCTAATAATGGCACCGATAATTCTTCAAAACAATCCAAATAATCCTCTACTTCATGGGGATCGGCATTTTCAGAGCTGGATAAGCGAAACCATTCTTGTTGTATGGTTTGCTTGGCTGATTTTAAACTCAAAGATGAAATGGGTTTTGAGCCCAACTTTTTCAATAAGGAATTGTTGATGGTTTTCAAAGCGGTCAACATGTCTTTGGGGGGAGTGATTCTAAGAGAAATATAAACAAAATATTAAAGAAAACATGTCATTTAAAGAACACGCCGAAATTTTGTACTCACTTTGTCCTGGGCTCTGTTTCTTTCATGGCTATTTTTTGTAACAAAGCTTTGGTAGGGGCCGGTTTCTGAGGAAATTGTTCCTCATTTGTTTCTCTTTCATGACTAGATTTCAAGGGTGAAGGTAATATCTTTTTGCGGGCTCCTTGTGAAATTTCTTTGGAACATGTTGTTTGTTCTGCTTGCTCTTTTAAATTATCCTCCTCAGTAGGGGGCTTAGAAGTAGAGGCCGTTGGTGTAGGCGCTGGAGAATTGTCTCTAGACCAGCTAATGCTTACACGTTTTTCTTCTCTAACAATCAGCTCATTTTCACCCAGTTGGCTGAGGTCATACAAAGATTTCCGTTGTGGTGAATCGCCTGGAGAGCTGTTAGCTGAGGAAATTTTTTCTTCTGTCGCTGATGGAGGCTTTTGTGTCGTTATAGCACTTAAACTCACTGGCTCCGTTATAAAACTTTGAGATTCACTTGAAGATTCCAACAGTTGAAATGATGAGGAGGAGGCGTTTTCTTGCAAGGAACTGTTTTCAACAAAAATATAAAAGTATTTGTTTTATTCGAAAAGGTATTTTATATTATTTACGTAAACACTAAGGCCGAACAGCCACTTACTATCAAAGGATAGCAAGTAAAACCGCTTAAACAAAACATTGGATCCCCTTTTTGCAGTTTGTTTTTGGAAAGTTTAATTTCGTTTACAAAATTTATTCTTATTGTTGTAAAAATGATTGATTTTAAGCAAAATAAACTTGTCAAGCTACAAAGCTTTCAAAAAGCTTATTAAAATTAAACTGTGAAGGTCATTAGTATTGTTCTGGTTTTAAATGGATACAGGCTGTTTACAAAAGGCGAGCTTTCTACAGCTGCTGCGCAGTACGGAATGTAACGATAATAAATTCTTTATCAAATAAAAAAATATCGTCATCGGCAAGAGATAAAATAAAATAATCTTTCTTTATAACTAAAATTTCCATCTCCTCTCAAACAAAACAGTTAACTGTGTGCCTAATTCAGTGAGTAATTGTGTTACTCACCACACACACACACACGTGCACACTCATAAAAGATTGTTGTCCCTACTAAAACCTACTCTTAATATGTTGTCTTCACTATGCTTGCCCACCTACCTTGCCATATTTTTCTTTTCCGCCACGGGACTGGGTGTTGGTGAAGGTGTTATCGTGTAGGTATTTTGTCGGGATATTTGTTTTCTCACCGGACCAGGACTGGGTAGATTTTTGGGTCTTGGTATTTTAGATTCGACAGCTCTAACGGGTACTGGGCTGGCCAATACTTTGGAAAAACCTTTAGCTAAATTTTTAATGGCATCTTTGCAGGAATCACAGTAATTATCGGCACAAGCTATTGAAATATGGGGTTTAACAATATCACCGCAAGCTTTATCATGTTTGTGTATTTTCTCCGTATTGCAGGACGTGGAGCTAGTTGTTACCGATGGCAAAGTATTGACAGCATGATCTTTGTAATTCTTAACATCAGTATTACAGGCTTTTGTATGTAAAATCGGTTTAATGGGTTCTAGTTTTGCGGTTTTGATAGGCGTGGGTGCAGAAATCTCCTCGCTATTTGTCTGTGAGGCACTCAATCTAATCAAGTCCATGGTGTCTGTCTGTTTGGACAAGTTATACCACTCAAATTGTGTGCTGGAATTTTGAAGTTGAGGCGTAAATTGCACACCCACTGCATGCTGTAACAAGTTTGTGGTTTGGCATCCTGCCGTGTGTTTTACTATGGGTGTATATTGTGTTCCTGTTGTCTTTCTGGCAATATTGAGTTTTTCCTTGTCGCCCAAACTAAAAGTATTGCTTCGTGCCGGCATGTCTAACAGTTTTAGAGAGACGATTTTCGCTGGTTCCCCTTTACACTCATCTACGGTAGCACATGCTACAGTACGTTTCGTGACCAAACATTTTTCACACAATATATCCGTCACGCAATCATTTGAACTGGCCACAGACCTCACATCAGGTTTGCAGCTTGTAAAACTGTCGCGTGTTGCTGGCTGCACCATTACGCCCACATTGTATTTTTGCACTTGTTTCTCAGGCTTGGTTTGGGCTGCAATATCTTTTGTTATCTTTTTAGCTACATGCATTTGGGTGCCTACCGATATTAGATCTCTTAATCTGGCCAATTTCTTTTGTTCTTCATGCTGCCTTATGGACAATTTAATGCGTTCCTCTACATCAGTTTTTGTGAACAAATTTTCATTTATATTTCTCGTCAAGCCTGCATTACAACCCACATCCTTTTGCAATTTGGTAGGCGGTACGGGACTGCCTACGGCTATATCTCTTGTCGTTTGCTTGCTACACATTGTGCCTACATCGCGTTTAAACACAAGCGCTTTGGACATTTTTTCCGTGGACATGGATGAGGTTTGCAATCTGGCTCCCATGCTTTCCAAAGAAATGGGACTCACGCGCTGCGGTTGAAATTGTACAGGTGATGATATTTTTGGGCTTAGAACTGGACTAGGTGAGGAGGAGAAACGTGTTGCTTCTTTAGCCTTTTGTAATTCCTCCTCTTTGTTTTTAACAGTCTGTTGTAGGCGTTGTTTTTCTTTGCGCAATTGGAAAAGCTCGCTCTGCAAAGGGTAGAACAAAATGTTAATTTAAAATTTTTAGGCAAATTAAAGGCTGTAGAGCCTTTTAAAATCGATTAAATAAAGAAAATGAAATTCTATTATAGAAAAGCTGCCCTTTCGAATCAAATATGAATTGAATGCTACAACCTGGTTTCAGGGGTCTAGTACGGCTATATATATCTTCAAAGCTTTTTCGTATGTTAAGACAACTTTCAAGCTTTCCAGCGCCTTTTTAGCACTCTTAGACCTAAGTTTTAAATTTTGCTGTAGCTTGAGAAGTTGTAAGTTTTCAATTTATTTGGAAATTTGTTATTTTTTTAATTAAGCTTTCGAAAGCTTTTTATGCACATAAGTGTAAACCAACTCTTAGTTATTCGTTGAAGTTTTTGTTGTAAGTTTTTTTGAAAAATAAATAATATATATTGTTTATTAGTAAATAAAAGCTTTTTGTTAAAAAGCTTAAATAAATGTGAAGTCTTAAAGAGCTTTTTAGGAACTTAAAGTCAGTATATAACTTAAAAATTCTTTTTAATTTAAGGATTGAATTTTAAGAAGAGGAGCAGACATACACCTTATGGTAAGAGTTTGTAAGATATTCCTTAACGACTATCAAAAAATTGTACTGAGTTTTCAACTAACCTGCAAATCCGGTATAGCTTTTACTTGCTCTTCCAAATCTTTCATTCGCTTTAAACTTAAGGCCATCTGCTGGCGTATGTTAAACAAAGTTTGAGCATCAGCCGAAGTATTAGGTGCTGCACCAGCCTCTTTACTTGGCGAAACTGAGGCAGCTGTTGCGGACTGATCTAAGCCAATTGTGTGAGGGCTATCGGTAGTTGTGAGAGTAGTGGAAGGACTAGTTAACATTAATTTAGCGGTTAAAGTATGACGTCGCGGTGGCGGTGCTGGCGGTGATAATAATTCCTCCACCGGTGATTTGGCATTGGCTGCCACTGTAGCCTTAACATACGATTCATATTGTTGCTCAGCTGGTGATAATTTTTGCTGAAATGGCAATGGTTTGCTGTAAATGCTGGAACCTCTAGGAGATTTATTACCTCCCACACAGGAATCTAAATAAACCAAAAAATTTAAAATTTTATTAATTTTCAAGTCATTTAATTGAATTAACCTTGTTCAGCTTTGAAATCTTCCTTAACATTATCACAATGTTTAAGTAAAACAATTTTTATATTTAGTCTTTCCATTAACACGGCCAAGCGAAAACTATTGCCAATGAAGGCATTTTAATCGAAATGTTCCGAAAAACATCTCCATTTTAGCAGCGGTTTTTTTTTATTTTTTTTAGTTGGTTAGTTTTTGGTTGGCTTTAAATTGGCATATAAAATGATAAATAATTTATAAGTCAAGCTATTACTATTTGCAAATGTTATTAAAAGATTTCGTTTTTCTTATGATTTTTTTTCCACTTGATAAACTTGACTTTAAATTATTTTTACTGTAGTAGATGTTAACTATAGTAAATGTGTGTTAAGATTTCTGCAGTATTTAGAAATTTATGTAAATTTCTTTTGGTCAAACCAAAAACTAATATCTTATTTCATCTAAATTGTTTAAAAGCTGTAAAAAAGAGCTTTCAAGGTGCGCATTAATATGATAAGGTTACTTTGATATATTCGTTAACAAGAACAAATTATGTAATAGGAAAAATGTGTAGGCCACAAGTATTTTTAAAATATTAGAGGAGTCATTCTAGTCCATCGTAAATCGAAATGTTTGTAGGTATAGACCTTAGCACTATTATACGCACCTCATGGGTTTATTATTGTTATGCTAAAACTTACTATTGGTATTGAAGTAGGCTTTATATTGTATTTAAAAACTTTATCAATAAATCTGTTTACTTGTTGACAATAAATAATTTCTGCGATGAATGTTGCATTTATATTGAACTGAAAGTACAGTCGACTCTCGATAATTGAAAATCAATTGACCAAAAAAAAAAATCAAATAAATGGGAGGTCAAAAAGTCAAGAGTTCAAAAGGGTTCAGCCAACGATATCAGCTAGTCGAGTGTGTTAATTGCTAACCATTCAATAACTTAAAAAAAAATTTATTTGCCTTCGGACAAAAGCAATAAGGAAAATTAATAGCGAAATTCAGTGGGTTTCAAAACCATGAACACAATCACATTATCAGTACAAGTTATACAGTTCATGTTATACAACTTCGGCGAGCAAATTGTCATTCCTACAAATAAAGCAATGCATAGAAACTAAAACAATTGATTAGCTCTTTTTTAATTATTAAACGCAGCACATTATAGAATTCAAACTTTAAATCGCTTTTTTTAATTTATCGAATGTTTTGCAGGGTTTTGGACAATAGTTTAAATTATCGAGCTGTAAATTAACGAGTTTTGAATTATCGAGGGTTGCCTGTATTTGATTATAATTTCATGTTATCTGTTATAAATATTCACACACTCTCCAGATTAAATAAACCGAGAGCAGTGGAGTGGTAATTAATTTAAATCAAAGTGCCAATAATGTACATTTATTAAAAGAAACAAAAAGAAATCAGAAAAACAATAAACTCTTGAGATAAAGTCTACATTTGCAATAATAATAATTTGAACTCGCACAAAGAACTCAAATTAATTCCATTCACTTATTGCTTGAACTTTTAATGAAATCAAAGACTTATTAACACCTGGCAGGAAAAAAGTCTACAGCATTTAAACATTAAGAGAAAAACAGAAAATTTTTAAAACGAGATATTTTAGTTGAGAGTTAAGAAGACTTGCTCAAATTGAAAAGTGCTACGATTTTGAAAAACGCTCAAACTAAAAAGCGCTAAAATTTTTTAAAAATGCTTTAACTTAGCAGTAAGATATCTACATGTTTCATGCAACCCGAACTGCCGGTTATAATATTTTTAATAATAGTGAGATGAAAAATAAACCAAAGACTAATTTATGATTTCCATGAACAACCGATTATGTCCGTTTTTGCCGATTTTGAGTTATTTCTAGAACTGTTTAAAATATTTATACGTTTTTGCAGCAGTTCAGTTTTTTACTACGAAAAACGAGGCAACTTCATCTCCATATCTGTTCAAATGATTTTCATCACTAAGGAAGCAAGCTGAGAAACAAAAACATATGTTGTTATTTTGGAAAACTTAAAAAAAATAATTTTGGATTAATTTCCAGTTTACAAGAAATTTTAATTTGTTGTGTGCGTTTTTAAAACTGAATGGTTAACTGCATTAGAACCACTTAATGGACTTATTTCATGGCCACCTGCCATGAAATAAGCAAGTTTTTTTAAAAGTACTTTTTAAAAATAGTACCATTTGTAAAAGTACTTTCGAATAATATTTAGTACATTTTTAAGAAATCATAAATATAACTATCCATAAAATAACTTTAAAAAGGGACGAATAAATACCTTATAAAGCAAGTACCCTGTTCGAAAAAAGGGCCTTTAAAATATTGTGTTTATTATAAAGTAAAATACTTTGAGAAAGTACCAGCTAAGAAGTACTTTTTTTAAGAAAGTGGGTTTAAAAAAGTACATTTAAAAGAATGTATCTTTACAGAAGTAAGTTTGAATAAGCTTTCATTTGGAAAAATTTTAGTTCTAAAAAGTACCATTTTTTAAAAGTACCTATATTAAAAAGTACCTTCTTTAAAAAGTACTTTTTTTATAAATAGCACCTTTTAAACCTATGGTGGTCTAAAAAGTATTCCCTAATAACGGCTTCTTTTAAAAAAAAACATTTTTATTCAAGTATGACAAAAAAGTACTTTTTTTAAAAACATCCCTTTTCAAAGTAGAACTTTCTTGTAAGGATTAATTTTTATTTTGAAGATTTTTTCATTTCTAAAATTACATAAATTTGTAAAACGTACACTCCTTCCACCAGTTTCGGTGTAACAAGGCCCTGGCCTTTTTCACAGTACCAGAGCCAATTGTATCGTCTTTAGCTGCTCGAGAGGGCGAGATTTTCCTCTGCCGTCTTTTTGTAGAATTTGTTGAAGTGAACATGATTTTCTTATGCGTCAAATTTATTTGAATTCATTTATTTTTTATAAATTACACAATTAAACACCAACAAATTAGTAAGATGCGATAAACAAGTTAAAAGCTGAAGCATTTTAGTTGATTGTTGGCCACTATTTATTATTAATGTTTTATTTGTATATTTGCATATAATATTTTTTTGTTGTTAATTTGTTTGCTTATTTTTAAACAATAAAAACTTTGCTACAAATTCTCGATTGTTATCAGTTTTCTATGTTTTTTCTATTGGTGTGAGTTGTGGGGTGCGTTTTCCTTTTGTTATTTGTTTTAATTAATTTTGAAATCAAAGCGAACATTTAAGAAAAAATTAAAAGAAAAAGACAAACTTTAAGCAATATTAATTTCATTTGCGTCTGCTACAAATAAACAAAAATATTTTAAGGTCAGATTTTGTTTTTAGTTCGACTGATTGTTAGAGATTTATTAGCAGCTGCTGTTTAGTGTCTCTGATTATTAAGCAATTTTTTAAATTCATATTTAAACTCACTATAAATCAATTCGTTTTTAATTTTTGTCAAAACAGATAGTAGCATTTTCGGATTTATTTCGTTTTAAATTAATAATCATTATTTAAAAATTCTACGGTTTTGTGAAATTTTCTTTATTCTGCCATTTAAGAGATTAAATTATTTACACTCAGACTCACAGTCGTTGAATTATTTTTGAATTTAAAATTGGTTTTGGAAATGAATTTCTTAAATTTCATTGTTGGAATTTTCCTTTTTTTTATTAAAAAAAGTCTTTGTAATAATATTTAATGGTGCGTGTTTGGCTTGAGAACAAACTTCCACTTTCAGTAATAAAACAAAAAGAAGTGGCGAAACTAATTTTCTTTGTAACCAACAACTTAACAGACTTTTGTATTTATTGTCAGCCCAATTGTTTGTTTTTTTTTTTTTATTAAAAGAAAATATCGTTGGCAGCTTTTAAACATATTTTTTCTAAATGTCCATAGCTTTGACCTCCAGAAAGACTAACACATGGATTATTTTCAGTGGGTCGACAATACAGAGCAATAGGCTGGAGAAGTTGAAGGACTTCGAAGGGAAAAAACGCCACATTACAAACAGACGTTGATTCCTTTATCTCACAACCACGTGCAGGAGACGTAGTTACAAATAGATAAAAATAATTTATTGGCAAATAAATATTTGAACTGTGGCAACCCTGAAACAAAGTTCAAAGTTCTTGTGACTTGCGAATTTTCAGATTGTTGGGAACGAGAATAATTTTCAATTTTATATTAGCTTTGGTGTTGAATAACAGTTCTATGTTCCCCAATTCAATCGGGCCGTATCAGACTGGATGGCATAAAAATGCTTAAGAGATTTGGCCTACAGTGGGCTCTAAGTAGAAATTTAATGTCTCTGAAACTTCTATGCCATCTTCATCCGAACCCTATCGATATTTTCGTCGTGATGTCACTGGTAGTTCACTTGTTATACGGATATTTTGTTTTAGTTTCTTTTCAAAGTTTCAAGTTTATTTAATTTTAATATTTTTTTAAATTTGCACATGTTAGAAATTCCTTGAAAACGGGTTATCCATTAAGTAGTGATTTCAAAACCAACGGTCTGGTAAGGCTGTCAGCTGTTAAATAATTGTCATCTGAAGTATAATTTATTTAGTGAAAGGTTTGCCATTTACGACGATGAATCGTTTAACAGATGAAGAACGCGTAAAAATAGTTAACAAATTACTGCAAAACTCCTGGTTCAAAAGCGTCCACTTTTCGAGCAGTACTAGGTGATTATGGTCGTCTTAATCGACCTACTGTGCAAGGAATTGACAAGACTATAAAGGAACTTGGAGAGACGGAAGTGTTAAAGATGCGTACAGGTCTGTGCATCATAGCAATGTACACGCTGCCGAAAATATCGCTTCTGTTAGTGAAAGTGTGGCGGATAATTCGATTCCACGGCGTTCGCATCAATTGGGCCTATCTTAAGGCTTACTATGGCGTATTTTGCATTTAAATTTGCACCTCCATTCATACAAGGTCCAACTCACGCAACAATTAAAGACAGCTGACCATTAATAAACGTAGATATGCTGATTAAGTGCTAGAGCAACAGGCCTTCAATGCTGATTTTTCGAACAAAATCATCTTTAGCGATGAAGCGCATTTATCACTCAGTGGTTACAAGCCAAATTGCAGCACGTGGCTCGAAAAACTCCGAAGTGATTGTGAAAAATCCATTGCATCCGAAAAAAGCAACTGTTTCAAAAATTACGCCGGAAGAACCGTCACCGGCAATTCAGAGCGCTATGGCTGTATGATAATCGACTTTTTTAGCCTGCAATTGAAGATTATGAACTGGACGATCTGTAGTTTTAACAAAACAGTGCCGCACAACACGAGCGATTTTGTCTTTATTACATGGAAAATTTCACGTTTTGGCGGCGTCAATTGGCCACCAAGATCTTGCGATTTAACGCCGTTAGACTTTTTTTGTAGGGCTACGTCAAACGCCGTTTTTACGCGGATGATCGCCTAACATTGGAACAATTGAAAACTAATATTGCGAAATAGTGGTCGAAAACTAGCTCATAAGGATCGACTGCTGCAACGAATCTAGAGGCGGTCATTTAAATGACATTGTATTTCGTACATAATGGCAAGTATGGAAAAAAAGTTCCATCGTAATCAAAGCTTTATGTATGTTTTATTTAACTTTACTTTTGAAACCGAAAAATGGACAACCCTGTAAGATTTTTGAAATGGCTCTTTGACTTTACCAAAATTATGTTGAGGTTTAATGAAATCGAGTCAGGTTTTTTTAGTTATTTTTTTTTCTTTGTTAACAAATTTTAAGTTTTTCAATTGTTGTAGTAAAAAAAAAATTGTTGTTATTAAAAATTATTTGCTATTGTTTTTATTTTTCAATCGAGTATAATTTTTTGATAAAATTTAGTTAACTTCGATTATTCGCGGGTCTTCTTGATCTTTACACTAAATTCTAGAGTAACTATTTTTTATTATTTCACACTTCTATTAGTTATTAAAAATCATTCATAAATTACTTTTGTAATAAACATTTATTTAATTCACTTAATTTTTAAAACTATTAATTTAATGTCTAATTATTTCGTTTTAATTAATTCAATTTATTTTTTTTAGCAAAAAAGAAAAAATATCTCATTATTTTGCCATAATTTTAACGCGTTCGTTTCGAAAGTTTTCAACAAACTAAATCATGTCTAGTGCAAAAAAACAAACAGCTGAACCAGTGGAAACACAGAAAAAATAACAAGCACAGATGAGAAAAAATATATACTTTCATATAAGTATATATGTACATATATTATATATATTTCAATTTGTTTCAAAACACAGTTTTTTTTTTGTTTCTTTGATCTATTTAACCATAAACAAATCTCTCTAACACATGCTGATGTTTCTAAGGAAAAATATTATTAACTTTTTAAGCTACAATTAATAATATTGTTATAAAAAAAGTTAATAAAAATCTTTTGATTTTTAGCCATTTAATATGCCTCTCTTTTGTAAAAATAAAAAAAAAACCAACAACAAACCTTGATTAAATAAATAAAATTAAAAAATTATATGAAGCTTTTTTCGAGATAAGAAATATTTTTTTTGTTGTCTTTTTTCTCTTTCACAAACAATTTTGTTATTATTATTATTTTCCTCTATTAACAATCTAGTGCAATTTCTTTTAATTACAGTATTAATGTTGTGATTAACTTGTGTTGCATTATCTTAATTTAATTTTATGTTTACAACAATTTTTTCTTATCTTTTCACTTTGAGTATAAAATTATAATTTTCCCTTTCAACTGTAACGAAAACTGTGTAGCAAAGAGTTTATTTTATTTTCTTTTTTTCGCTCTCTTTGCAACAAAAATAATTAAATTATTTGATTTCTCTTAATTAAACAATAAAATTGTTACAATGCAACAAATGTGATAAACAACAATTTAAAATGGCTTTTCGAATATTAATGATATTTGAGGTTCACTCGTGGTATTATGGATTCTGTTGTAACATACTTTTAGGAGTTTAAGAAAACTTGGAGATTTTATTTTAGTTGATTCTTGATTTGATATTCCGACAGGGTGTTTTGATGTAGACGGAAATTCGTTCCAAAATTCTACATTTTATTTTAGGCCTTAAGTAGGGATGACAAAACAAATTTAATAATCGATTAATTAGTCATATGATTAATCGAACCGAGAAAGTATTAATTGCAAATAATAGGAAAAAATTATTGGTTAATCGATTAATCGATTACTTTAGCTAAGGTTGATATTAAACATAAATAACATAAACAATTACAGTATTGCTTGGTTCAGAGTTTAAGAGGTTTTTTAAAACGATTTGTTTAAAATATTTTCTTTTTAATCTGTAGTCTAACAGCATTTCTAACTGCCATTAGAAAAGATTGTTCCATATTCCCAAGCGGGCGTTCCCATTGTCATATTATAGGTCTTCATTGTCTATGGATTTGTTCCGATTGTTCCAGAAAAAATTAATTAATCCTCGACTAATCGGAAAAAAGTTTCGATACAAACTAACCGTAAATCGCAAATGGCAACAAAATAGATCCGCGATATATTGCTGATGAGTAAATAAATTGTTAAATGTTAAACTTGTTAAGAAGTTTAGTTACTTTTCTGTTCGTTTTGCAACTGAAACTAACTTCCCCGCTTCAATTGCCTTACTGAACCTTACTGAATATCAGAGGGATCAGTGAAAACCATTTTAAAAGATCATTTGGTCTTAAGAAAAGTGAAATCAGAATTGGTTCCAAAATCACTCAATTTTGACGTTGTCAAGCAATGGTTTCCGACTACCAGGATGTCATTAAACGTATTATAATTGGCGAAGAGTCTTTGACCTACGCTTACGACCTGGAAACAGACGATCAATCGGCCGAATATCGTGCCAAAGGTGAGCTGAAGCCGAAAAAATCACGTCAAAGCAAGCCAAAAATCAAGGTCTTGTTGACAGTTTTCGTCAATCATCGAGGTGTGGTGCACTCCGAATCCCTTCCGACCGGCCAAACTGTCAACAAGGAATACTATTTGAGTGTTATGCGTCGTTTGCGTTAAGCTATTCGTAAAAAGAGGCCGGAATTATGGGCCGACAACTCTTGGTTCTTGCACCACGATAATGCACCACCGCATACCGCATTGATTCTTCGTGAGTTTTTCGCCAAAAATTCAATCAATATCGTTCCACAACCACCGTATTCGCTTAATTTAGCTGCGTGTGACTTCTGGCTGTTCAGCAAACTCAAGGTAGTGCTGCGGGGAAACCGTTTTGAGTCAATTGAAGACATTAAACGTGAATCGCTACGCGCATTGAAGCCTATTCCGGGAATTGACTTTAACAACTGTTATGAGGGGGAAGATTAATTTTTTGGATTTTAATTCTTTTTAGTTTTAGCGATTTTCTTCAGCTCTATTATTATTATTATTTTTTGATTTCTGTGATTTTTTTGGAGTTGAGCTTTTTTGGAAATCCTTGACTGATAATTTTCAATTCTTGTTCTTTCTTCCGTTTGAGTTAAGTCTGGTAATTTTTTTTATTTTAACGATTTTTGTAACAGAGTTTTTTTCCCTTTACAGCTTTAGCAATTATTTTTAATTTTAGTGCTTTTTTCCCACTTCGATCAACTTTCAAAATTATATTTTTTTTTCTCAGTTTGCCAATTCCACCATGTAAGCTTCTCTGTTCACCTCAAGTAACGTATTGCCTTTAAAATGGACAATCCATAGTTGTGAAGTCGTAATACAATTTTTGTTCTTTCAGAGTTAATTAATACATAAACAAAAGATTTTCAAAATTTTAAATAATATCACACCGATTCATTTCATATTCAAGACTTCAGCATTGTTTTTTTTTTTAATTCGTTAAATGCAACCGTTATTAAATTAACATTCAGATAACAATCTCACTCCCTCAATTCAATTCTATTTCAAAATATAATAAAAAATTGAATAATTCATGCAATTGACAAATCTAAAACAAAATTTGCATTTTGGAACAAACATTAAATCGTTACCAAAATATTATGCAAAAAAATGGTAAAAACAATTTAAAATTGAATAAATTAAAATGCAGACACAGAAAAATTAAATAAAAAAAAAATCCACTCATTGAGCGTGTTAGGTTAACCGCTTTGCTTCGCTGGCTTTAAGCAGAAATCTCCAGCAGAAACAAAATTATCCAACGAATAACAAATATTGTTCTTTAATTTAAATTATACTGTGTTTTCAATTATACCAACATTCAAGAAAATTTAATTTTTGCTGATTTTGGTAAGTGAGGAATTTTAAAAGCAGCCAGATGAAAAAAATAGTTTTTTTGCATTTGAAAATTTTGCAGAAATAGTGGGTTGTATAAATTATGCTGGTGGTTGGGGGCTTTTGAAAAATTATAATCAATTGTGCAAACAAATTTTCCAAAATGATAAATATGGAGGGCCATAATTTGTGTGATTTTTTTTATATTTTAAAGAAACAGCTGTCTGGTGCTGGGGGTTTTTTGTTGTTTTTCGTAATGCAACAATTGACAAAATACTAGTAAATGTTCGGTAAACAATAATTGCCTGATTTATTGTTTTAATTGTTTTTTAGTTTTCGTTTTTGCTCAATTATTTTATAACATTTTTTTAGATCAATTTATGTTGTTGTTGATTTTTTTGGTTGTTGTCTTCTAATAATACCAAACAGTTGCGTGAGTCTATGAATCACTCAATCCAACTCGTGCAAATATCTTTAATCGCAAAAAAAACGAACAACTTTGTAGCTATACGAAACACACAGACCAGATTTCGACAAATGATGTTTTTGTCTATTTTAGTTCATTTTCCCACGTCATTTTAACAAAAACAAAATCAACACACGAGTTTAAAAAAAAAAAGAGATTTTTTTTAATGACAACAAACTATACAATATTAATGCGTCACATGTTGCAGGCTGCCGGGCCGACTGGCTGGTGGTGTTGTTTGTTGTGATGATTTTCTAACATGAAATATTTTGTTTTTTTTTACTATTCGGCAAATTTATTTTGTTACAAAATAATTGCTTCATGTTGGAAACTTTTTTTTTTTTGCAAAAGTCAAGCCATAACATTTGGTATGACAAGATGGTCTTACATAGAAAAATATTGCCTTGAAAATTGTATTCGCTGAAAAGAAATGAATATAAAAATTAACTTCAAGATGTCCTTCTTTAAAAAGAAATTCAGGTCTGCCGCACAAGCACTCATTCTCAATAACAGGTTATTTAAAAAAAATATACCCGAGCTGTATTTTTGCGAAGGTCCTTATATTCGCACTAACTCTCGTTTTGGAGTCGTACTAAAAGTATCTTTGACGTAACTTATAATTTATTTTCAGTTTTCTGTTTGCCATAAAACTAAAACTTGACAAGGGATAGGCGAATAAAAATAAAGTAAAAAAAAATATTTTGAGAAATGTTCTTAACTTGAATTTGGAATAAATAGGCAACTAATAAGGTACAGTTTTTAAAAAAGTACTTTTTGTACAGGTGCAATTTTGCAAAGACATTGTCCCTAGCGTAAATATGAAGTGCAGTTTTTGTAGCCATGAAATTTTTATACCCCTCGAAGTTAAAATTGGTATCATGAATTTCCTGTGGAAGTTTTGTTACCTTCATTAAACAGCTGTTCAAAATAAAGTAACCTATCAGTGCACAATGAATGTAAATAAGAAGAAGAATACCATAAAAACAATTTTTAATTAAAGTTTTAAATTAAATACATAAAAAAAATAATAAAATAAAACTAGTCATCAACGAATTGTCCAACGGGGTTTGTGGAACTGAATTCATTGTAAGTGACTGAATTCAATAAAAAAATGTATCCTTTTAAAATTAATTTTGTGCTACATTTTGTGCAACATTACGGGGTAAATAAATTTGTATCTCTATATATTTTGGATGCACTTTCCGCCGCCCTTAAAAAATCTTTTGGTATTCCCCTAATCGAAACCCACTGTTTGCGGTCCTTTGCCGAGGGTGGATATCAGAAAGCGCTAGCAAAACATTATGAAGTCGAAATGCCACAATCAACATTCTGCGCAAGCGCTCTCACAAGTTTTGGATATTTGAGAAAAAAGCTTTTTTGAGTGAGAGGACAACTTATCGCCAGTTCCCTAGCAAAACCAACGGCCATGTTTCGACACTCGCAATTTGTGATTGTGATTTCAACTCGCATGTGAGGTGTTCTGTAACTCGCATTTGCAAGAGTTTTGGCGAGTTCAAGTCGCAAGAGTATACTGAAGTTTAAATACAGCAGTTCACTTCAGTATACTGAAAACACAATCGCAAATTGCGCGCGTCGGAACATGGCCGTAAAGTGAACAAATCACAAGGAAAAGTGTAAAAATTTCTAGGGAAAAATCATTCAATATGAGAGGAATTTGTGTTGATATCAACATTTTTTGGGGAATAAACGTACAATTTGGTCTTTACGGAAAAGGAAAAAATATTTAGGAAAAAATATTCATGATTATATTAAAGTACTTTTTGCAAAAGTACTTTTTACAAAAACCTTTTTTTAACGCTTTTTTTGAGATGTATTTTTATTTAATGTAATTTATAGGAGATAACTTTCGAAGTTAATTTTCTGAAAGCTAAATTTGTTGTTGGAATAGTAGTTTTTATTTATGTTACTTTTTTAACTCTCATAGATTTTAAAAAGTATCATATTGAAAGGAAATTTGTAAAGCACGTTTTAAAAAGGTACTTTCCAAAATGTACTTTTTCAAAGGGTACTTTTTTAAAGGCGCACCAATAAAAAGACAAATTTTTATAAAAAGGTACTTTTCAGGCACTTTTCGAAGCACGTACTTTTTAGTAGGTAACGTTTAAAAAAAGTACTTCTTGTAAAATTCGCTAAATTTTCAAAAGACCTACATTTTTAAAATGCACTTGTTTAAAAATACTCCTGAAAAGGGTACTATTTTTAAAGTATTTTTTCAAAAGGTACTTTTTGGAAAGTTGCTGTTTTTAAGCCTCTTGTGCTAAGGGTTCTGTTTTAAAGTTCTTGGTGAAATCTTAAGGCTTTTGGTACTACATTTTTTAGGTTTTTCTTTCAACAATTTTTATTCGAAATTCCGGTAATTGTGAGATATATGTTTTATGGAAAGACATTTTCCTGCTCTATTACTGAGTTTATTTTTTGTTATATATTTCTGACTTCAAACTTTTTCTCATTAAAGCTAAAAAGTATATTGTCTACTTTTAACCTACCACATGATTAAACGAAATTGCGCGCATTTTTTAGCATTTTAAATTTGCTTTTTTAAAAATAATTCGCCTTTTTTTTGGTTGGATGTGTTTTTCTTTATTTGAAGTCACTTAAAATTCTATTGAATCTAAAATTAGCTTGTTAAAGTTTACAAAACAACACAAGCAACAACAACAACAACAGCAAACAGAAGAGTACAAAAATCAAAATTCAAGCAAAAAACAAAAATAAAATTTTAGCATAAAAAGATTTTGCAACGACACATTTGATGTGAAATGAACGTGATCTTCACAATGTTGAAACAGTGTAAATAAAAGTAGCAAAAAAGAGCACAGAAAATTCTTAATTTGCATAAAATGCAAACAATATGTTTCGAAATACTGATTTGATATATGACGAGTACAGTGATCAAAGTTTTTTTTTTTATTATTATTATTCTTTGCACTGCTAGATTTCCAAATAAAACCGCAACAAATGGAATGACTGAGAAAATGGCTAAAGAAGTTTAAAATTAAAGCTAAAGGCGATGACAAAAAGAATTCGTCATAATTTTTAGAGTTTGTTGTGTGAAAATTTTAAAATTATAATTTGGTTTGTGATAAGAGAAATTATGCAATGACTTACCTCGACTAATATAACTCGCTGTATCCCAGGACCAGCCACCATTACGTGCTTTCTCCTGATAACTATAACTCATGCTCTTAGGATAATTATTATTACGATCCATGCTTAAGTACTTATTAAATCCCGGCATAGGAATTCTAGCTCCCAACTCGTCTGCGCCTGTCACTTTTTTGCGTCTCATCGAAGCTCTTTCTAAAGTTCGCTCAAAATCATTACACACTTCATCCAAAGCTTCGTGCAAAAAAGCTTTAGTTTCTGGTGGACTGACAGCAGGTTTACGCATGGGATAGGGCACATCACTCTCAGCTCCACGATAAGAGGAGCAGCTGGAGGAGGCTGTACCAAAAGGCGACTCGGATCGAGGATAGTGGGAATTCTGGGAACCATAAGTAAAACGTGGCACTGAGGAAGAACGCTGGCGTAAAGTTTGATACTGGCAGGCTGTAGAGGTAAACGAAGGTGTGCGCTGCAGACTGTGATAGGGAGAGTCCATGTCATTTTCCTGAGGCAACTGAAAATTAAGACACATACATAAATTAATATTTGCATTTTCTTTTTTCTCTCCGTCATAAAATCAATTAAATTTCATTAAAGTGATGAGTGAGAACTGTTAAAGTTTTTTTTATTTGGTTTTTGTTGTTAATTCTATTCGTTCGGGTTTCCTTATGGCCTGGCCTGCTTTGATATTTTTAACACGTGTTAAAATTTGCTACACTTTACTGTTTGTAGTTAATACATTTTGTCACACTCTTAAAATTGGCCAGTGTCCCTATGTGCCTGTGTTAAAGTTGCTCTGCTGTATTATTTTATTGCAATTTCTGGCAGATCAAAGCCTTTTTATGGCCTCAGATTTGCTTTAGTTGTAAAAAAAAACTCCTGGCTAAAATTAGCAGCCAGATATTTTCTTTAACAATTTTATGTGCTGTTTTGAAAGCAATATTTCTTTTGCTATTTTTTTTCTTTTCCTCAAAGTGTTGAAAACATTTATGAAATAATGAAACATTTATGATTTTCTTTTGTAAAGATTAGGCAGAAATATTACATTGTCGATTGAAGTTACGCAAGATATTAAAATATGATATCTTCGCTAGCAGTTTTTATTTGACACTGCTAGAGTTAGTGTCAGCCAAGATGGGTGGTTTAAATTAATTATGCTAACGACAATCAATATTGGTAAATTAGTATATAATAGATGCTGACGAAGTTCACAGCGGGCCACAAATAATGTTTTCGTTTCTAGAAAAAATGTAACATTTTTTACCCTTTTGTTAATAGTTGAAAAATGTTTACACCTACGAAAGGTGGTGTTTTTTGTTTGTTTTAACCTTAATAATGCTGAAAGGCAATGCTTCTTATGATCTGTATAAAATAAGGTTGCGGTAAGCATGCGCTTTTTAACAGGGTGACATTTTATTTTAGAAACGAAAACACCATAAATTGTTATCAGTTTAATCTGTCAAGTTAGGCTGTCATTAACTTAATAGCTAGACATAGAGAATGCTGACAAACATTGCAGCTGCCCAAAAATATTATATAATAGTCTAACAAACATATTCCGTCTTCTTGAAAATGTTCATAAATATTGTCTTTCTCAGCTGACTTATTTCATTTAATTTTTCATATCAAGTTTTTCTTGAATTTTTAACGATTTTTGCAAAATAAATTCCCTTTAACATCCAACAGACAGCTTTGAATTTGTTTTCTACAATAAATTAATCAAACAAAATATTTAAACAAATAACCCCCGCTCAATGAATTGAAAAAATGAACACAGCCAAAAAGAAAATAGTCTCCGAAATGTATTTAAAAAAAATCAAAACAATATATTTTGCAAATAATACCTTCATAATTCAACTTCAAATGCCACAAGACAAATTCTTTTTACAATTTCAATAGGCGGCATAAATTATTTGATTTTCCTTATTTCAGCCTACACTTGAGTGCACATTTTATCTAACACATGCACACAAACTTCTTAAAAGCCTCAAACACTTTCAACCAAACAGAAAAAAACAACAAACAACACATTGTAGCAAGCCAACAAAGCCACCAACTTACCTCGGTTAAAGTTTGCTGTCTATCGCTGGCATCCCATTGATCGAATATTGAATCCAAACCCAACATAAATTCCATTGATTTTCGTGATCGTCTACGACTGCGCCGTTGTAATTCTTCTTCAGACGGTTTAGCATTAGCCAGCGATTCGCAATAGCGTACAAAATCCAAATCGATGTGATAGCCATAAGGACAACAATTACAGCTGCGTACATTGGCATATTGTGGTAAATTACCTACAGCAGAGTTGAGAGAAGAAACAATAAAAACATCATTTTCAGAAAAAAAAACTTTTTTATTTTTTAATAAATATTTATGGTGGTATTTATGCCATATTGTTAAGTAGAATTTAGTCAGTATTTTCAGTTTAGGATATCGTTGGTAACAGATATTTAGTTAGCAGATACAGTGGCTCTATTTAGCATTATTTTTTTTTCTTGGAAAATTAATTACAGCCATATTTCCCACTTTGAGCATTTTTTGGACTAAGAACTTCTTTTAGGTTAAGCTTTTACCTTTATAAAATACAGGGTGACTTTTTTTGTTATTTGCTTTCCAGTGTCAAAAAATAAGAGATTCTTGATGTGTGGCATTGCCAGTTTTCCATTTCATCATGAATAGGCTAACAGACGGAATCATTGAATTTTACTATCAAAACTCCTGCTCTGTGCAAAATGTGTTTTCTAGCAAAAAATTGTCTTCAGCGACCAGCTATTTTTTGGCTCAATAGGTACGTCAGCAAGCTGAATTGCCAAATTTTGTGAGAAGAGCAGCCAGAGGCAGTTCAAAGTCACCAATGTACCCTAAAAGACACATTGAACTGCAGTAATTCATGAACCATAAAAATCGCAACGTTACAGACATTGGGGCAAGGTACAGTACGATAATTTCCGACTTTATTATTATTTTTTTGTTCGAAATGGAATAATTGGACTTAGTTCACAAGTGGTTTTAACAAGAGGGGGGCACATGGCTCATGGCACACGATTCCATGAATATATTAATAGGTGAGTTTGGTGAGCAATTAGTCTTTCGTTTTAGAGCAGTCCATTTTCCGCCAGTATCGTGCGATTTTACCCCACTTGACTATTTTTTGAGGAGATACGTAAAGTATCTCGGGTACAGGCACACTTTTAAACCTGCAAGATAACTGTTACTGGTGAGATACCGGCCGAATCGTGGGCAAAAGTAAGCTAAAGTTGAAGGTCACGGATGGAGTACCTACGGCGTGGCCGCGGGCAAAATTTACTTGGAATACTCTTTAAAAAATAAATGCCAGGCATTCATTTATCATCCCAAATAAAAATTTTATTCACTTTTGCAAATAGTCTGTCTTTTTTTTTAATTTTCAAAACCCAAACGGTTAAAAAATGAGCCTTTATAATTTTAATTTAAGTAACAGCCTGTCCCACGATGTCTAGCGTTAACGTTCGCTTGTATTCTAAAGGAACGAAAACTAATTTATGTCCCTCTATCGATATCCCGCCTACAATAATAATAATAAAGAAACTAAGTTGGTGGTACAATTTAACATTGCTGTCAATGGGATTGCTGTCATATTTGTGCTAATGCTATATTCGTTTCCATCGTCCTTGCAGCAGCAATAGCATAAATAAATGAGCTAGAAAAAAACTTTTTTGTTAGAACAAAGGTTATATGGTTTTATCTATTACTGAACTAAATTTATTTTCAACATCACACTGACAGCAAAATAATTGTTAATAAAACTTTTAAAAGTTATAGCAAAATATATTAGTTTTTCCTTGCTAATGCTATTTCGCAGCTACCATTTTTAACAGCGCTCAAAACTGGCAAAAGTTGACATGGATAACCGCTATCCATAAAAACTGAAGACTTATTTGATGCATATAAACTACGTTGCGGTTTTGATCAAAAACAGAAAGCAAATAAAATAAATGTATTATTTTTAGGAAGCCTGCAGCAACATTTTTAATAACAGTGAATAGGAGCCCATCAAGTCCATAATTACTCTGGTCGCTATCGTTTCCGTTCTGATCCTTGCTTTATAAAAGATTTCAAGGTGAATTTATTTATATATTGTGGTATTCAAGTTCGGCTGCTTTTATTTCGCACGTTGCTTAATAACAAAGTAACAATAATGATTTATAGAAAGACAATAATAGTTTTATAACCCCCGATCTCTTTTGCAAAATTTCATTCGATCAATAAAATAAAATTTTAAGTATTTTTAGACACACCTGTATTCAAAGTGTGGTAAAGACACGTAAGATGAAAAGGAGACTTACTACATATTTCTGGTATTTCTCTAAATTCCACTAATTTTATGCCCTCCAGTTTTAAATTCCGGCGAGCATGTGGCTGGTTTCTTTTAAATTTATTCAAATGCCATAAAAAAATTAGCAATGTAGTCGTTAGAAATAATAATAAAAACATTTTTAATTTTTCAGTTCAGTTTATTTTTTTCACACATTTTCGACAGACACACTTTTCAGTTGTTCTCCATTTCGTGTAGAATTAAATACTAAATTTTATTTTTTCTTTATTTTCATTATTCATTTTTATAATTTTATTTATTTAAATACTTTTATCTTATTTTGTCTATTTTTCTTGTCTCCACTCTCTGTGTCCACAGTTTTTAGGTGCTGAATGAGTAACTCATTTTTTTAAAAATAAAGTTCTTTTGCCACTAATTTAATTCTAATGGTTGCTTCATAGAAACTAAGATAGAGACTAGAAAAATAACTGCGGCACTGCCTAAACCTAAAAGCTTTTGATAAAGTGTTAATTTTTTATCTAAATTAGCTCTTCATTAATTGAAAGTGAATGAAATCAATACCAAAGAAAGCTTTTGTGGGAAAAGCTGCAGAAAGCTTTAAGTATTTTGAATAACTTTAAATGCAGTTTCAGATAGAAAAAGTAAAATTATCAACCCTTAATACCCTTCTCACAACAATCATGCCCGATTCTGTCAATTTCGGGTTGATAGCGCCAAATAACTCTACTTCAAACGCACTTTAAAATGTTAAGAAAAACATAAACCAATTCCGTGCACAAAAAATTCATCTGGTAGTTGACGAATTATTTTTGAATAAAAAATACCTAACATACGTTGTTTTGTCTGTACTAATTTTTTTATTTTGTTTTTAAAAAAGTCCACGCATTAGTCCCAATACGTTTAACCAAAGTCACCTGTATTGACATAAGTTGTTTTATCTGCACACCTTTTAAGTGCTTTGCACTTTGTTTTTTTTTTTTATAGGTCGTAAACCTCATTACGTGCGGATTTTAGCATAAGACGTTTATAAAATATTTGTGTAGCTTAAATCCACGTATGTATGTATATACAAAAAAAAAATTATGTCATATTTTCCATCATAAATTATTAATGAAAAAAATCCAATAAAGATGAAAAAGCCACAAGGTGTTGCTAAAAGTATAAATCGATAAAACAACTTATGTCCACCCATTTAATTTTCGTTGAACATTAAATACCAATGGTACTAATGCAACTCTCAGTTAATTTATAAGATCATACCCAAGTAATTATACATTCTTGCACAATTAAAAATATTAAAATAGTGTTCTGTAATAACAACGTATGTTTTTGTTTAAGAACAAATTTAACTTAAAAAAAGTTTGTCCAAATATTACAAACACTCTGCGGTTCGTTTTAAGTAAAGCAATTCGGCATCAGTAGTGTATTATCAACAAAAATTGACATACGCTGTTATTCACGAAACCACAGAATAATTTAATAATCATGTGATGATTATTGATTTGATATTCCGACAGGGTGTTTTGATGTAGAATTTGTAGACACTAAAGATGGCACATAGCCGAAACCGGTTTGACTTCAAACCAAACTTGACAAAGGATGACGGAAATTCGTTCCAAAATTCAACAATGATGTGATGTTTTTTTGCAACCAAAATTAATGTCTATTATTTTTGTATCAGCTACAATTAATCACACTGTGCGAACATGAACATGTCTTTAAAAATACTGTTTAAACTACGCCATAAATTTTAACCATATTTCAAAAACTGTTGGCAGTAGAAAAAAGTGCACCACAAAATTATGTTCGCTTAAGAAATCAACACACCATTTGATTGATTGTACAGTTTAGAAAAAGCAAAAACAAAAACACCAAGAAACAACGTGTTGGAATAAAATTTCATTTCAATCCTGCATTTAAAACTTAATTAACCCATACGAACACTCTTAGCTCCCTTTTTGGTATATGATAACATTTTCGTTTCCAAATTGAAAAAAAAAAACGCAAATTAATAAATTAATTTTATTTTCGTCTTTTTCGTGTTGTTACATGTCACGCAAACAATTTTGTCATATAAAACACTCTTTTCGTTTTTTTAACATTGTGTTCTCTCTTTATAACGCCTAAAGCAAATTGCAACATAAAATGTTTATAATCAAAAACCTCCCTCTACAACGCACCTCGAACTCATACACTCATGTACATATTTGAGGTAAATACAACAAATCAAATGCACAAAAAAAGCGATATTTTTTTTTCAACTCACACAAACATTTTGATAAAACTAAAGTCGTGTCATGAATTTTAATGATCATACAAAACGACTTAATGCAATCATCAGACAAACAGTCGAACGGAGTGTTAGCACAGCAGTACTGTTATTAATTTTAGTACTTCATTTTTAAAGGCTGCTTTAAGTCCCCAGCATGTGTGTGTGCATATGTGCAGATGTGTAGATGTGTGTGTGAGATTTAAGTAACAATTTTAGAAAAAATTGTTAGCTTCATTAGTGACGTTTATTAAAACAACTGCCAATAAAATTGAATATATAATTTAGTGGCTTTTTACATGTGTTTTGAAGCATTTTACTGTGTGCGTTTTTTGGTTCATTTGTAAGACAAACAAAAAAAAATTTAAAAAATTTCCCAAAAGAATTAAAAAATATTATTTATGATTGACATTATGGTTTTTGGGTAAATGCGACACTATAAAGAAAAGCTTAACTAAATTCCAGCTGCATTTTAGCAGTGAATACATTCGATGCGTTGATTTTTATTTGTTTTTTATTCTCTCTACGTCATGTCTTAACTAACGCCAGACACACATGCGCCCACCTCATGTTGTGTTTGTTATGAAAATCTTGCAATTCATACGATGCCTCCTACACAATAATAATTGTATGAATTTGCCATTTAAGAGGTGGTTCCTGTCATTCGAAATGTCAGTAAGTCAAATTTGACAGACGGTTTGTAACAATTTTAAATATGTGAACTTGAGGTTCTAGAAAAAACCCAACAACTACAAGACTTCGCCTTCAAATCCTTTAGAGGTCAAACTTATTTTGAACGTTTAAGTTTCGGAATTGAAAACAACAAACTACAAGACTTCGCCTTCAAATCCTTTAGAGGTCAAACTTATTTTGAACGTTTAAGTTTCGGAATTGAAAACAACAAACATATTTGACCGTTCAATAAATGCTACAAGTTCGATGAGAGATTTCTATAGCGCGAGGTAGCGAATAACTAAAGAAGAGTAATAGGGAAAGCCTAAGATACAATAAACCTACCCGGAGAATCCACCGTTCAGAAAAACTTAGTTGAGCTCACCATAGTCTAAGAGCAACATATTATGTTTGGCTTATGTATATGGTCGTCATAATATTATTATTGTAGAAAATAATAACATGGTAACATTAGAAGTGAGATAAACAACGAATCGAGTTCGTGAACAAATCTAATTCAATTATTTTATGATTGCTTCTTAGTCTTACCCTGATTGAACATCAAACAAATTTATTATATTATGGTTATTAGTGACATTTTATGGTTAAAATGTTTATGTAATTTTTGCATAGTTAAAATTCTTTTGGTTTATGTTTCAACTCTACCATGTTGCACATTTTGTGAAGGGTAATCATTTCTTGATTAAAAAACTTAGACTACAACTTGTTTCTCGCAACTAAAGTAGTGTTAAACGAATATTAAAAAAACACAATATGTTTGTGGCATCAATATAGTGTTGTAGTAAACATAACATGGTTAGCGTTACCATGCTTCAATCATAGGGGTATCCTCTATGTATTCATTTCGTTTCTCTAGCTTTTTAATAAACACGTAAGCTCTCAAATTTAAGAAAATATTCCATTTCAATCGTCAACCGGCTTAACGAGTTTGTGTTTTCCCTGGCTGGCTTTCTATACACTGAAAGAAAAATTTCAATGATTAGAAGAAGTGGATTTGTTTCTAGTGTTTCAATTAAAAGCTCAATAACTAATTAGAATTTATTGCAAATATTTTTAATTTTTAATTCTGGCACACAGGGTTGCCAGACTTTCATGGTTGTCTTGAATGTTGTGTAAAGAGGTATTCCGCTAATCGAATAGGTTTTTTACAGGACTTCAAACCTTATAACGGCAATAACGCAATAAATATATTCAGGTAGTCAACCATGTCTGACTCCTGACACCTGTGGTACGAGAATTAAGTCAGACTTTGTAGCTAAAGCTACTGCCAGTTGGATTCCAAATAGTCTGGGACTGGTCAGATATATACGGCAATCAGAAGCGGAAACAGCAATACAACAACTGATTCAGCAGCAAAAACAGGTAACAATAATGACAGAATACGGCACAACGAATACGGCGAAGGCGGCTTGGGGCTATTCTACGAATACCGGGTTCACGAATGGCTAGCTCCACTAACTTTGTCTTGCTCCAATTATAACAAAAAATTCGCGAGCGATGTCACCCACCCTTCCATACGTCCTATCTTCCTCTAAGGCCTTACTGAAATCTCATACCTCCCGTGAATGAATCCCTAATGCATTCGTAGGAGAGACATGTTGTGATAACATGCTGTCAGTCCTCAAGTGATTACTCACATCCACAATTCGGAGTAGCGGACAGACCTCTCGTATGCAAAAATTGCATTAAGTGAACTAAGAAGGCCCATAATGAAAAAGCCCAGACTAAGGCTAAATCCAAAGTCTGGTCACGTATGGTTTTCTACGTTATCCATATCACATCACATCAATAATTTAATTCATTTGATGATAAATTTCGTTGTTACAACAAAATAATAGTTAATAAGTAGAGCTTCCGATACTTCGTTTTAAGCTGCCGTTTAAATATACAAACCACTACTACCGTTCGTCTTAAATTAAAAACAACTATTTAGCAGTCAATAGTCAGCTTAATTTGGCACACGTTTTACATTGCAGCAACAACAAAATAAAAGAGAAAAAAGTGATTAAATTATGATGGACATAAATGAATTAATAATTACAAATTTGCTTAAAGATGCACAAAAAAGGATATTTAAGTTTTTTTCATGCCTCAACTACTATTCACTTGAATAAAATTTTGTGTTTATTTTAAACGTTTCATAGAAAATAAAAATGTTATTCAATTTCGGCCGGCCAAAAATGTTACATTTACTTTTTTGCCTTTTTTTCTGAATTTTGATCAAAAAGTGGTTTGTAACTGATACAGCTTTTTTAAATGAGCTGACGTTAAATTACAAAAAAAAAAGTGGGTCGAATGTAACACGTTGTTTTTGTCAACACTCCCACATTATTCCACACAGCGTAGTTGAAAAGACAGTCTGTCAGATACCTACTGACAGTTAGTTGTCGTACCTAAGAACTGCCAGAGTTCTATTTTTTTTATTGGTAACGAGTTTAGTTGACACCCCCATAGTTATTGACGTTTATTTATGATTTTGTTTTTAATGCAAGAAAATTATTTGTAAAACTAAAAAAATCGCAAAAGCCATTGCAAACATTTAAACGCCAATAACTTCTTAGAAGCATTAAATAATAAATTTAAAAAATCAATAGAATTAAATAAATATTTAAAATTGAATAAACTTTATGAAGCAGGGGTATTCATAGACTTTTGAATATGAAGCTGAAAAATTACTTTTCAAGGTAGAGCTTAAATTGAGTCCAAAATATAAAATAAATCAAGTAAATGGTTTTTATGGCAATGTTGCCATATTAAGGAATTATGCGATTTGTGAATTTAACAAGTGAATTTGCATGTTTCGCAGCGAAATACATTTTTTTAGTTTACATCCTACTTTCCGACATCCCTTGTCATGTTTGGTTTGGAGACAAACCGGTTTCAGCTATGTGCCATCTTCAGTGTCATTTTTCTTTCTTATATAATTCCACTTTCTCCGCTTTTCATGTTCGAATTGACGCCTGTTTTAAGCGATAAATAGTTTTTTTTTCGATTTGGAAAAAAGGTTGGTTTTCTATTTCTCGCGGATTTTAAACGCTATTTTCCGATTTAAACGTTCTTGTTTAAATTCGATTACATCATTTCATGCCTTCTAGTTTGAGATTAATATGTCAAAATGTGACCTTTTGCTTGATGCATAGAAATTTTTGAATTGAATCTGGCTGTGACAAACCTTTTGTAGCTTTTTTAGAATTTGTTTTGAATTTCTGAAATTTTAATTTCATCAATTTTAACCGTTTTTTTGTGCTTGTGTTTAGTGTTGGCAAAAAAGCTTAATAATTGATTAATTAATCATATCATTAATGGAACCGAGAACTTACTAATTGCAATTAATCGAGGAAAAATAATCGATTAATTTAGCTAAAATTCTTTATTCGGTTTCAAGTTTAGAAGGTTTTCCAAATTAATTTGTTTAAAATAGAATTTAAAATTAAATGTATCGTAGAGCGCTTTATAGCCTTTCTGCAATAGGTGCGTTTGCTATGATAAAAAAAGATAAAAAAAGACAATCTGATGCTACCTAAGTTCCAATCAAAAAACGATATTTTGTGAACTTATGTCAATGTTAGGCTAACCCTATTTTCATTTCGTCCCATGCGTTCACCATATTTCGTTTTAACTTGGGAACTGGAACATTGAAAAGTAAGCTGAGCTCATCTTGAAGATTTGTAATCATTGTCCTTTCTTTTATGCTTGTGAATCAAAGACTTGCCCATAAATCTCACCCATAAATCAAATTCAACATTAATAAAAGACCTGACGCTTTCCCCTTCAATACTGTTGTCTTAACGAGCATTTTCAACACTTTACCGTCTTACGTCACTATTTTTTATAGCGCTAATAGATCTTGGAAATATATTTTATTTAATCTGGAGATTAGTAGAGTTGATGCTGCCAGTAAAAAAAAAATATAGTTCCATATTCCCAAGGAACGTCGGGTGCCCATTGGCTCAAAATGGCTATTTGGTGACGTCACCAAGTTGTTAACCATTAAACCAGATAAAAAAATGTTATCGGCATATCATAGGTCTTTATTGTGTGTGTATTTATTTCGATTATCTTGAAACTAATCGATTATTTCTTGATTAATCGAAAGGTGAATTTTGATACAATTAACTCGTTAAATGCAACAATATAAACGATTGGTAATTGTTTTTCGATTAATGTTGCCACAACTACTTGTGATTTCAACATGTTTTTCCATTTAAGCGCTTTTTTCAAATACTTTAGGCGATTAATTTTCTGTTTAGTTTTTTTTTCAATACTTTTGTGCTTTTAGGATTTTTAGCTATTTTTGTTTTAATGCTTTCAACCAAGCAAGCGATTTATTTAAAATTTTGAGTTTCTTTCGGATTTTAGCAACTTTATTTCTCTTTACCCAGCCTACTGCTAATTTATTTTACCTCAGATTTAAGAGTTTTGATCAATTCACACCTTTAAGTTCATGCATTTCAGCCAACAGTTTGTGTAAAACTCGGCCTACTCAATATTTGTTTACAGTTTTCTCAGTTTCAACTAATTTTTCATTGAGTATGAAAAATATATTTTATTTATTTTTGGCCGTTCAACCAAAGTTGAATGAAACTGATTTTGTAAACTTTTAATTAACCGTAATTTCAGCTTTATAAATTAAATTAAGCTGCCTTTAGCCAAACACAACTTGTCTTGCTGGCAAAGGCCAGCTTAAGCGAAATAACATTATTTTGCTGATAATTGAACGGATATGGATGTTGTCTTGTGGGCGGTTTTAATAAACGCTTAAAGCTGGTATTTATGGTTGATCAATTTTTTGTTATACCTAATTTTGTTTGTGTCTTTTTTTTAATTACGCTTGAACAATAAGTTGACAATTTTATCGTTAAGTTTATTTTTTTTTAAAGACCGGAATTTTTGTGTGTCTTGTTTTTAACATTGATACTTTTTTTTTATTAATTGAGATTTTTACATTTGCTCTGGTATTTTTTTTTTTTTTTTGTTATTTTTGCCGATATGAGTTATTGCTTTTGTATGATTTGTGTTCAAGGGAGAATAATTCAATTTTTTAAGCCATTTCGATAGTTATTTCACAATTGTTTTGAGGTCAAAATATGTTGTTAAGGAAATTTAAGAAAAAAATGTCATTTCAAATGAGCGGAAGGCGGCTACGCTTAATAGTAAATTTTTAGCAATAAAAAGTAGCTCTACAGACAGCATAGTTAATTATAAAGCATTTCTTCTTTATTTGCAAACACCCAGCAAGAGTGTTCAATACGAATGCAGCTGAAATTAAGGGACAATAAGTTCATCACAAATCTCTTTTCAGGCTTAAGTTCGTTTTATTCTTTCGGTTAAGAAAGGACATTTTGATTTTAATTTTAATTATTAATATAATTGGAATACACTGCAAAGGTTAAGTTATTAGACACTAGTAGAATGGAATTGATTTTCTATCCCGCTAAGCTTGTTATCATCATTCTTTTATACTGAGTTTGTGTCTACTGTAATCACCATCTAATTAACCACCTAATGACGAAAATTGAATTCGAGAAGTATTTTCAACATTTCATTGGACTACAACATATTTCATTGAAATTAAGAAAATTGCATAAGAAATTGAGAAGTTCAATTTTAAATTGAGAAAATTCCAAACGAAGATGAGAAAATTAATTTTATATTGAGAAAATTGCGACTTAATTAATAAATATACTACTCCTCTGCTCTACTACAGAGGGGGTACTTACGTTGGGTATATTCATCTTTTTTTCACAATACTTTTTTATCAAATAATTTTAATGAGCTTAAGCATTGGTGGATGAGGGATCAATTGCGTAGTGTAGCTGTAGAGTCGTCAAATTGAGAGGGAGCATTGTACACACATTAACTTTCAATAAATATTTCTTAATGTTTTATAATTTTTGCCAATTTTATTTGGAACTTTCTCAATTTAAAATTTAAAGTTCCCATCTTCAATTGCAAATCGAAATTCTCAATTTCATGCTAAGAACACAACTGGGACGAACAACGAATTTCGTCCAACACGACGTATACGTCGGTAAAAATTCGCTGTGTAAATTCGTCGTATGAAGCACAATAACGACGGAAAAATAACAGCTGTTATCTATATATAGATAGGGTGACCATTAAAAAATAATAGTTCAAAAATTAAACACTAACAAAAACACAGCCAAAAAGTAATTTTATAGTTAACTTTTTGCAAAATTATTTTAAATACTATAAAATAAAATTAAATTAATTATTATTAAAAAAAAACTTTATTTACTTAAATACTTGGAAACCAAAACCAAACATGGCCACATTGTACTGTTTTGTTCGTCGTACGTCGGCGAAAGAAATAGAAATAAATCTAATTCAAAGTTCGCCGCGTATGACAAATTTCGAACGACGTCATAATTGTGTGCATTTTGGTAGACAAAAATGTGTACTGTTTTTCGCGACGAATATTCGCAGCGAAAAATTCGTCGTTCGTCCCAGTTGTGTTCCCAGCATCATTTGGAACTTTCTTAATTTAAAACTGATTTCCTCAATTTCAAATTCAAATTTTCAATTTCATATGGAATTTTTTCAATATCATTTTGAATTTTCTTAATTTCAATGCAAAATGGTGTAGCACGAAGTTACCGCCGCCGTAAATTTTATTTTTGTAAAAAACACTATTTTTAAATTCTTATTACCAGATAACGGTGCTGAAACACCTAAAAAAAACGTGAATTTGATTTTTAAAAAAAACACGATAAATTCGTAAAAACGCTAACTCAAAACTATATTCTTTTGAAATCTCTAGATTTAAAAAAAGCGCTAGATTTACAAAAAACGCATTATTAAAAAATATAAAAAAATTGCTAATAATAATTTTATATTTTATTATTCACATAGAGGGCCGGCTTTATTATTAGAAAATTATGACAAAAAATTAAATATATTCGCCAAAATCACTGCTTTGAGAAACAAAGGACAAATTAGTAAAAAAAACGCAAAAACTCTTTATTACAAAAAAGTGTAAATAAACAAAAAAACGCTTGTTTCAGAAAAATGTTATACAAAAATTAATAATTATAGCCTTTTGTAAATAATTAAGTCACCAGCTTGAGGTCTTTAATAAAATATTTTGTAACAAGATTTTATTATAAAAAAAAGAGAATGATGCTACACAAAGGTGTAGCGCAACAGTGAGTATAAATAATAAAATTGCGTTACAAAAAATTGTTTTAAAGACCTCAAGCTTGTAAATTAGTAATTTAAAAAAAATATTTTAATTGTACTAAATTTTATTCTTCACAAAGAGTCACCTAATATCAGCAAACTAAAAAAAAAAAATCGCAAATTACCTTTGACAAAAATCACGTTTATTTTTACAAATATTTTTTTTATTTCTCTAATCATAATAATAAAAGGAATCCACTCATAACCTCAAAATTAAGAAATAATTCGAATCGAAATCATGATTTCGCCGCTTCCCCACAAAAAAGGTGATTTTTCTCTTTCAATTAACAAACTTTCTTTCACTTTTATTTTCCTCAATGAACAGTAGTGGGAAGTATTCAGTTGTATGTTTTTTTTTTTCATAAAAATTATTACAAATTTCTCTTGTTTATATTAACCATTGACCATATAAATAAACAAAAATGAAACGACTGTATGAATTTCAAAACGTTTAAAAAAACAGTCCCAGAAAAAGTTGCTAGCCGACTAACTGACCAAGACAATAATATGTTTGGTGAATGAATGTGAATGTCTAGGCAGGCAATAAACCTGTCCGGTAAACAGCGGCTAAATTAAAAAAGAGAAACATTGTAAATCAGAAAAAAATACTAAACGCTAAAGCTTTTTAATGAACACCCACGTAATTACAAACAATATTTTCTTTTATCGCAAACTAAATGGTTGTTTGTACAAGTAATAAAATCGCTGTTTTCTTTTTTTTTTCTTTTTGTCCCTCAAATACCTTTTTGTAATACTAATTAAAAAGAAATATATTTTAATATAAATAATTTAAAAAATAAATTCTCAGGGTCAGGGTCAGGGTTAGGTCTTTTTGAAGGTAAGAAAAGAAGCACGATTTAGCTGTTTAGTTTAATTTAATTTGCTAAACGTTATGGGTAAGTATTTATTTAATAAACACAATATTTATTACCAAATTATTATTGGCCATACTAGTAATTAATGGAACATCAACTTACCATTGCTTTCAGTAAAACCTTGTTGTGAGCGTAATACTAAAGACCTGCAACAAAAACAAAATACAAGTATTAACTTTTTATTTATACAAAATTTTTCTTTTGACCTACATATAGGAAGATTATAAAATCTTAAAAAAAAATGCTATAATATAAAATCGCTATATTGAGAAAAAATCGCTAAAACTAAAAAAAATCACTGGTCATAAATATATAAAAGCGTCACTAAAGTAATAACTAAAGCACCAAATAAATTTAAAAAATAAAAAAAAAATACGACTATTCAACACAAGAAATGCCAAAATTTCATTTTTAAAGCCAAAATTCTTAAATAAAAAAAACAAATCTAAAAAGGAAAAAATTCAAAACTTAAAAAAAAATAAAATAAATTTCGTTGGAAGAATAATAAATCAGAAAGACAATCAATAAATTGTACAACAATTAGCTAATTGCTCACAAATCTAAAAAGACTAGGTGTAGAAATTTTTGGTAGCTAGAAATCCAAAAAAAAAAAAAACAGTCGCCAGGGCATGAAAAGCTGATCTCTCAAAATATCGATAATTTGTCAAAAAAAAAAAATAACAAATTTTGCAACAACAAAAATTAATCTCCGAAGTTTTTTTTACAAAGAAAATTTATGCGGCTAAAAAAGTAATCTATATTTAAATTAATATCTTATTTGCAAAATCATCAAAATCGCTAAAATCGGCGGAAATCGCTAAAACTATTTATTTAAAAAAAAATTTTCATATTCATATTTATTTTAATCTTATAATATTGTTACTAAGAAAGTAAGTAAGTATTCTTGCCTCTAAGAATAGAACGGTATGAATGCTTGTGGCACTCACTGGACAGAATGATCCAGTGCTGTGCTAAGCCAATGAATTAAAGGTATTAATACGCGAGCCACTCACTGTACAGAAAGTTCAAGAATCGAAGAAAAAGAATACGTGTGGCACCTACTGTACAGAATGTTCCAGTGCTGTGCGTAACCCATGAATTAAATGATACGAAGACTCATGGCAATCACTGTATAAAAAGTTCCAGAAGTGTAGGGTGCCACATGTATTCTGTGGCACCCACTATACAGAAAGTTCCAGCGATGTGCTTAACCAATAGATAGAAAGTTCCAAAATTGAAAGGTACGAATAATTGTGGCACACACTGTACTGAAAATTACTTTAGTAGTAACAAATAGTGCTGTAACAACCATAAGCCACCATCAGGCAGGGGCGGACCTCCCAAAGGTATGTTTACAATGTACAAATACAGTAGTAAGGGTACTTTTATAAAACTTTGTGTACGTTTTGTAATAAAATTTTTTTGATGAATAGATTGCTTTTTTTGCACTTCGACAACAAGACTGGTGCAATTTTAAAGGTTTCATTTACGAATAGGTTGCCATGTATTTTCTGCAGTTCGGTGGACACCAGAGACTGAGAAAAGTCGAGCATTGCGAGACGGCCTTTTTGACCTATTATAAAATAGTCTAAGATTTGAATACAACAATTTAGTTACTACATTGGTAGTAATTAATAAATATAACACTTAGGATTAAGATTTAAAAACTGTAATTTTCTTGAAGAAAGATTAAATAGATAATAAATAAAAAAAAATGTATTACTACAAAGCAACATGCGTTTAGGAAGTCACATAGGTAGTTACAACAACAAAACTCTTAATAACACTGCAAATTTCCTTAATTAGAAAATATGGCTAAATCCAGATAAAATTCTATTTCACATAAAAAAATTAATATGAAGCAAAAACAATCGTTTAAAAAAACGCTAAATAGGTAAAAGCGCTAATAATAGAAAAACGAATGAATCGCTTACGTATTAAAACAAAATGATTATTTCTTCAATATGATCTCGCAAAAGAAAAAAATAACAACTCCGCTTTCCTAGAGTGACGTGTATACCAAATGCACTAAAGGCTTCTTTTTAAAAATGACCTCCCTTACAATCAATACTAATTGTCACCAAATCATTTTAAAATAAAACCATATTAAAATAAATGCCTGAACTCTCTTAGTAAATTTACAGCTAACTTAATAAATATTTACAATAGGCAGACACATCAAAGGAAAAATGTTACAACTTAAATAGAAAATTTTACGACACACATTTCTTTAACATCTTTCTTGCACTCATAGCGACATGTCTTCTCGTGTTTAAATTTTGATTAAACCAATAAAATCATATTTAGAAAGTTTCTTTTCATTACATTCTCCCCTCGTATAAGTGAGATTAAGTGGGCGCCACACAATTGTTTATGTGATAAGAGTATGTAGTGCCAAGTGAGTGAAGTCAGTGAATGGATGTGTGTGTTTGTATGTGTGTTCGAGTGCCCGGTGTAGAGTCGTGTTATCTGCTAATGTGTTGGATCGATCTCTTGCATTCTCTAGACAGGAAAATTATGTTAAGTGTTAATTTGAACAGGAAATAAATAAACAATATAAGTGCATAGGTGGAAAAAGTTCTGTATCATGTAGTTTTTGGGGAGTTTGTCCCAAAAATATATTTTATCACTTCAACACTTGTTTGCGTTAATTGTGTAATAAGGCACGCAAGTCGTGTAGACAAAATGTTGGTTTGTGAAAAAATTTCAACGTTTGTGTTACTTTCTCTTTGAAAAATAATTATGATTAATTACAATTTAAATCTTTGTTTCGATTTTATTTATACTTCTGCCCGCCTTTAAGAAGCACAAACTGATTAATGCCCACAATATCATATAGCGTGTGTTTAATAGAGAAAAAGACTTTAGTACTTGATGTTTAACTTCGATAAAATCATTATTTACCTTTTTATAGATAAAACATATCTTGAGAAGTTTTTTAAACTTTTAAACATTTTATAAGATACTCTGGGTTGCTTCACTCAATTTGCTTTGAAAGTAAGTAGTTGCAAGTGTGTATTTCTAAGCGGCTGTTTTGGCTATGAGAATTGAAACAAAATTATTTAAAAAATTACTCACAAATTTTCGAATTTCGAATAAAACTATATAACGATTATTCGAATAGTTTCACTTCAAATAATTGTTATAAACTTTTTTTCGAGTCGAAAAATTGGAGTCATTTTAGCAAAAACAATATTTAGACACACAATATTTCGAATATTTCTATTCCAATAATAGTTTATAACGATTAATCAAATATATTTTATTCGAATAATCTTTTAAATAGTTTATTTGTAATTTAAAAAAAAAATATTTTCAGGCAAACACAATTCACAATGAAGAATTTATTCGAATAGGAGTCCTTTGTGCAAAAACAATATTTAGACACACAATATTTCGAATATTTCTATTCCAATGATAGTTTATAACGATTAATCTAATATATTTTTATCGAATAATCGTTATAAACTTTTTTTCGAACCGAATAATATTCGAGTAATTTTTTTAACAAATATTTTCGGGCACACAATATTAGTTCAATTCGAATAAGAGTTTATAACGATTAGTCCAATATATTTTCTGCGATTAATCGGTTATTTGTAATTTAAAAAATGAAATAATTTCAGGCAAACATAATTCACAATTCGAGCAATTAAACATACGAAAAAGTAGTGTGTGTATGAGTAAAACTTAACACAAACTTAACACAAATTAAATAACTTAACACAAATTAATTTTTGTCATTTTCGAATTGAAATAGTCGAGTAAATTTTAAAGTAAATTTTTATTATGTGCAACAGATTTTTTTACTGAATTTGCTTTCATATGGCCATAACAAGGATATTAAACAAGAACTTTAACTTGAATAACGATTAACAAAAGGCTATACTAAAGTAAATGGTTATAATTAACAATGCACTGTGGTTTGGTTTAATCAACTATTTTGTAAAATAAACAATTATTATATGAAATTTCTAAGCTAATGTTTTGGTCATCAAAATTGAAAATAGACCCCAACACAACGTGTAACATACACTTTCTTCGATTATATATTATTCGAATAATCGGTGGAAAATTTAAGTGCTTGGAAGAAATTATTATTATTAATTCCAAATAAAATAAGAATAATTTCTAAAACGATTAAAAAACTTTTAGCGATTTTAATTTATTTTATTTTTCCTTGCAGAAGTCTTCAATTTTAACTAGCAGTGGTCGTAATAATCATATCATTATATAGTATAATAAACTTGGTCTACTGTTTAGCAAACTCTATAACAACATAAGTTAACAGCAAAATTCCGACGTAACACTTGACTGATTTCCTGGGGCACGGAAAATTCTTTGTCTTTAGACTAAAACGTGCTGGCACTTTATGGTCGATGACGATGCAGTCTATAATTCTTTTTCAAAAAATCTATGCTGTTATGTTTTTAGAAATGTCAATTTATCCCATCATAAATCACTCATCACGAGATGGAAAAGAAAATAGTAAAAAAAAACACACACAGAAAAATATTATAAAATCTCTAGAGAAATTTATAAAATGAATTTCTCAACTAGAAGGGGAAGGTGTCCTAATGTACATAAAGTGTGAGGAAACAAAAATGTTACACAATATAAAATGATTTATTAATAATTATTAAACAAATTAATTACTTTCAGTTGTCTTCGTATTCTAAATAAGAATAATTTTTTGTTCATCAATTAATTTTTTATTTTTTTATTTGACACTAATAAATTACGTCTCGGTTGCAGTTATTGGTTCACCATGTCATTAATTATATATGTATACGATAATACATCTACATAATTTTTTTTCTTAAAGACATATCAGGAAAATAATTTTTAATTCGAATTCTGGCAGACTTTGTATGAATAATCAACGTGCCTATGTACACGTATAAGTGTTTTGTTATTTTAATTTTGCTATCAAACCATGAAATATTAAATACAAAAATTGTAGTCAAGTGTAGTAAAGGAAGATGTTAGAAAAAATGCCACCTACATACAGGCAAGAGATGAAAACATTTTGTTGCTAATTAAGATATTTTAATTAATAAATAAAAATTGGCCAAATCTGTCAGAAAAGAAATGAAGTAGAAAAAAATATAAAATGTACTTAAATTTAAATACTTTGTTGTATTCGCTCAAGACTTCGCGAGAGTCGTACATTTTGGCATTTAGATTTTGTGTCGTTTATGCGTCAATTTTATTAGTAAGTTGTTGGCATCTTGCTAGCCAATAACAGAACTGTTTCTTATTTGCTCACGATTCCATAATCACTTGATACTTTAATGGCACATAATAGACAGGAAAGTAACTACTTAAAATATGTAACTAGAATTTTTTTTCATTTAAATATTATGCGTTATTATTATTTTAAAGATAACACGTAAACCTGCTCTCGCGGAGTATGTTGGTATTAGACTGACCCCAGGGGGGCTAGAAAGTAGACAGTATTAATACAATATGTTCTGCGTTTTATTTTAATTTCATTCCTCTAAGAGAAGCGTTCTTTTATCATTTTCCATCAGCGATTTACAATTGCATTCGATACATACGCCATTTTTATTAAACTTTTTAATGTCTTTTAGAACACCAAAGTGTAGACATCTTAAAAGTTTATTGAATTACACCGCTTCTCCATTTATATATTATGAGATTAATTAACAACAGTGTGTAATTTTAATGATAAACAAAAGACAATAAACTAGTTACTCCATTTCATATAATATACCGTTAAGACAGTGGACTTCACTGTCCCTTAGTAATTTGCAGTGTGGTGTGTCTTACATGATTCTTTTAAATATTTCTTTTTATACTGCAAGGTTTTTTATTAGTTTCCTACAAATTAGTTAGAGAAAGACCAGGATCCAGTACATAGGTTGTTAATCTGTCAAGATTACAATTACGTCCCACAGCAACTTCTTCATCAGCCGATAACTGGCAGGCACAAAGATATAGCTTGCCGTAACTTAATGTTACTGTTAAAAATACTCGTGGTAGCGGCCGGCAATAAGTTCCTGTCTCTGCTAAAAATCGAGCGGAGAGAAGTTAACGCTCTCATAAAAATCCCTATTGCACGGTGGAAGAGCATACGCCAGGGATGCGTGGCAAAGAGGGATCCTAGTCTCTAGTATGCGAGCAGTGGATACCAGTCGATGTCCAGTCTTAATACAGACTTACCTCTGCACATGGAACACTGTATGGGTGGATATCTTTTTCCCCAATGCTCCTGGGAATTACATAAATTCTCTAAGGGAACTCGGGTTTTAATTGGGCAAGGGGGAATCCGGAAGAGATCCACAAGAATATCTCGCGAGGGTTGAACTGGGCAATTATTAAAGGTACTTCTGAAGAGGCTGAGAATATAGCGCACATTGCGTGTGAATATCCAACAATGGCTAGCATAAGGCTTAGGAGCACGAGCAGACACTTGTTAAATGTGAATAGCATTATTTTGCAAGAGACTCCTTGATCAGGAAGAATTTCGACGGTTACCAGTCGTTAGTCTAAATTACTACAGTCAGGAGTAAAGGCTAATGTTAGAATGAGACTCAATGAAGGTAAATTACAAATTGGTGCCCCGAAACCAATTCCTGGAAAGAAGGAAGTTTTAAAGGCTCCGGTCTGGTTCGATATCTCCCTATCTTATATAATAATAATATATAACTTTTTCTTCTTAAGATCGTTTTTCATCTTATTTCTATAATTTCAGCCCAATAGCTATCTGGAACGTGAACTTAGCCTTTTCTGCCAATTTGAAGGCTATTAAACTTTCCGCATTGTTTTTACGGCCCTAATTTCCCATAAAAGCCTCAATAACAACTGATCGGGGAATATTGTTTTCCGTAGTACCAGTGTAGAAGTCAATAGAGGGACTTCCAGTGTTCTTTGCTTTTAGTGCAGGCCACACATTCTGGGATAGCATTACATAATGGCGAGTGCTGCGACGAAGAAGATATGACCGGAGGAAAAACTACTCATTATAACTTAGACCTGATTGAACTGTAGCCAGAAAAGCTTAATTGTATTTAGTTTAGAGTTTCTTGGAAGACTCGTATTTAAATATTATAAAATTACTCGTTCTGCGTAATCTGTAAGCACTTGTCACTGCACTAACCCTCGGTAGACAGATGTGTAATCATTTGAATTTTTTATTTCCTTTAAGCGTTAGTTGTGTAAGTTCTTTACAATCGTGTTACTTTATTATAAGTAAACTATATATTTTATTTTATTTAGAAACGGCCTTTAATATTTCACACTTTAATTTTTTTTAAATTTTAGCATCGTTTTTTTTTTGCTGCTGTACAAATTTTAATGTGTCTTGAAATTTAAGAAAATTCTTTACAACAAAACACATCTGTTTTTGTTTTATTTAGTATTTTACTTGTTTTTAAAGCACATTTGTTTTGAATATTTTTTGTAAGTAATAAAAAAAATTAACTTTTTTATGAATATTTACATAAAGTTATCAAAGAAGTTTTACCGACACACGCAAAAAGAACAAGCAACCGAACAGCTTAAAATTAAACGAATTTTAAAATCTTGTCTCTAGCTGGTAAAATATAAATAAATCCTAAGTAGGTAATTATGAGCTCCAAGATATTCATTTGTATAATGACTTTATTTACCTCCAGAACTTTTTAACTGCTTCCTGCTCTTGCGGCTGTAAATTTTTAATTTTTACATCAAAGTTTCGCCAAACGTTGCTTTCATTGACATGCACTGTAACACTCATTTTATTTATATTTATTTATTTTTTTCTGAATAACTTTTTGTATAATTTAATTAATATATTATTTTTCAATTGAATAAAACATCACTGATAAAAGCACTTTTATATGACTGGGTACAATTGGCCATCGAAACTAATTTTTAACATTATGAACTTGTTGCTATTATTCACTTGCTTTTTAATTAGTAATAAATATTTATTTCTTCATTTAAAGAATTAATTTACAAATTATTGTCATGTATTTGAAAGTATATTTTAACACAAGAAATAAAAATGTAAATCAAAATTTAAAATAATGATACACAAATATTCGATCAACGCCTGCATGTGACTCTTTCAGTGGATCATATTATTAACAGTGCACAATGGGGCTTGGGCTGTTTGCAAAGTGATAAGGTCACAAACCATAAAAACCAGGACATTGATTTTGGAATAATAGTTGCTGAGGACTTATTTTCCAGTTTCTTATCTCCTTTTATTATAAAATCATTGTAAGCGTGTGTGTTTAAATCGAAATGTTCAGGGTTGTATTTGAAACTACGGGCCCCATATGAAATCTTTTGAACAATTTTTGAAACTATTACGTAACTATAAGTCATATAAACAATTAAATTTTTAGAGAAAACTTACACAAGACTCAGACATAAAACAGCTTAAGTCAACATAGGTCGTTTCCATTAAAGAATGCATGGGATCTTTTTGGTATTTTGAAAATTTCTTGCTAATTCCGTTCTAAGCCATTTTATTATAAAACTGTAATTTATCTGTTGGTAGACGAGCCCTTTCATTATGAAACCTCTGCCGGTCAAATTGTTAGAGGAACTAGAATGTCTTATGCTCAAAATTCTTCAAACCAAATGAGATGTTTTAAGCAGTTCATACCATTGAGATTTTAAAGCGCAACAAAAAATTAAAAACTTTTATAGACTGCAAACTTATCGAAAAATAATTTGTGAGAGAAACAGTGACTGTCGACATATACTTCCCTAAGGATAGAAGTTACGTTGTTTTCTAGTCCAAGAAATAGGAATTTGTGATTAAATTTCAAAGCATTCTTAGATCCATGTAGACTACGATTAAGATAAAATAATAAAAATGGGCAATGGGAATATTCCTAAGAACCGTAGATTTAATTTCCGCCTTAACTTTGAAGGTATTCCTATTGTAATTCTCGCTTTCCTAGAAGACTCATATATGCTTCGATATTGAACTTTTAGGCTTTATAGACAATTTGTTCTGCGCAGCCTTGACTGCTGACTGTGAGTCAGCATTCCAACTTGTTTGTCGGTATTCGCGAACTCGTATTTCGTATCACGCTAATTTATTCGCAACAATATATTAGGCAGGAATGTATATTATTTCCGACATATGTAACTACAGTGCAGCCTCGCCTAATGCTACTAATAATAAACTCGACTCACAATTTTGCAACTGGATGAATAAAAAAATTTTGGAAGCAGACTTGTGCTGATGGAGATATATATATATATATATATATATATATATATATATATTTTTTTTTTTTTTTTTGAAAAGTTATGCTAACAGAGTCATCAGTCTGAATAATCGAGGAGTTACGTTAATCGACTATTGCGTTGAACGAGGTCATACTGTATTCCTTACGAAATCCTTTAGCGCAATGTTGGTATTAAACGTCGAATTTTATAAGTAAAGAAATCATTGTGAAACTTGATCCTTTCACTTTTGAAACTTGAAATTTTATTTTAATTGGACTGCAGGAGTTTCATTCATTACTCATTTAATGATCCACAAAAAGTACAAAATGTTACAATTAACGTAATCAGAAATGGTTCGACGTAAACTGGAGCTTTCTTATTTTATGAATTCACAATTATTTTATTAAATTTTAATTGTCTTATATAAATTGAAACAACAACAATTCAATTTGAAAATGTTCTCATAATTTTATCAAACACATGCAAATTTTTTTTTAAGCTTAAAAAAAATTTTACATTATTTGTTTCTTATTTATTTACATTATTTTTACTTAAACTTTTTTCTGTTTTATTTTGAAAAATCAATTATTTTTATTTTTTTTTTAATACGTTTTTATTTTAGTGCTTGATTTTAGACATTTGCTCGTATGTAATTTCCAAAGCAGAATATGCTTGACTAGCGCAACCGTCTACCGAATCTGTTGAAATCTTACTAAACTTGGCAAAGCAATGGACACTTGGAAAACTTCAACTTCTGGTTGAACTTTATAGTTTTTTATAGACTTTTAGAGAGCATTAGATTATATTTATGTCTTTTTTCTAGTTGTGTGTATTATTCGTTTTTATTTATTTTTCAAAAAGATCAGTTACTCACTCAACAACCACGACTGCAACAACAACAAAACTAAAGCAAAATCTTTTACATTAACAAGTATTTGTTGGAAGTTTTCGATCGATTGGAAGTTGTCGCATGTGACTTTGGTAAACAAAATGTAATGAAGTTGTGTTAAATAGATTGTCTGTCTACAGCCACCTTTTAACTGAAAGCTTTAACGTTTCAATGATAATTAAACATAATGAAAATTCAACTGAATCAAACTCAAATGAAATAAAGTATCAATATGACAGACAGGCATTTATAATGAAGTGGAGAGAATTTATAACATACTCGTACCAAGAAGCTACCCAGTAGTTCTGATGTTTATGCACAAATAGGGGTTTAATCCAGCCACTAAAAGTATAAAGGAATTGAGTGGGCCTTCAAAGAGGCCAAATGACTTTTGTTTCTTTTAACATGATCAGAACGGGGCCAGTAAAAACCTACAGAAAATTTCTATCATTGGATAATTCATAGATTCGCATCTTCAAATCTAAAGGGTACAGTGAAGTGTTCTCATGTTTGTTGTTATATTATTGTATGCAATCGACAACAACAAAAACTTGCTGATTGTGTCATTTGATTTTTTTCTCCAACTACCAAACACTTGGTTGTAAATTCAAACTTAAATACATAAAACAAAAAAATTATATATGAGTGGTGCGAAACGAACTCAAAATACCTTCATGGATTTATTGCAAGGTACTTTTTTAAAAGGTTTCTTTAATAAATACTTTTTTGAGGTACCTTTTTAAATGATTCTTGGTTTCATATTCCGATTGCATTTCCGCCAGCCCTTGCCAAGGGATGGTGGAGCTTTGTCTCCAAACCTAGACAATGGTTGACGGAAATTCGTTCCAAAAGTCTTGTTTTTCTCAACCTTTAAAATAAGTCATTCCAAAAAAACTTCTTTTAAAAACTATATTTTTTTATAGTAACTTTTTTAGAAAAGTACTTTTTTATATAAAAGTACCTTTTTTGAATTAAGTACTTTTTTTAAAGCCCTTTATATAATGGAGTTTTTTAAAAAAAATTTTGTACAATATATATTTTTACTTAACTTTAAAGCATTGCTATATTAAAAAATTGTTATATTGGGTACTTTTTTTAAAGATACTTTTGAAAAGATACTTTTTTTTTAAACATTTTAAAATTTTTTTATTAAATTAGCAACATTTTTAAATGTTACATCTCTAGGGTATATTCTACAATAGCAACGTTTTTTAAATGATACGTCTTCTGAAGTGTAATTTCCTAAAACGGTAGAATTTTCGAAAAACAGCTGCTTTTAGTACTTTCTGATTCTGCCACGTTCTTAAGAATTTTCTAAAAGGAACTTTTTGAGTACTTATAACAGTGTCTTATCTGTTTTAAATGCTCTTTTTCATATAGTTATATTTTGAGAATAATATTTTTTAAAAAGTACTTTTTCAAAAGTTTGTCGTTTATAGGTACTTTTCGAAATACTATTTTTTAAAAGCAAAAGTTCTTTAAGAACAGCTTCTTACAATTCTGATTGTTCTTATAGCCTGTTAGTGTTGAGTAGCATGAAAATATAGTTTGTTTATTAAAGAGAGCCTGATCGGCTCTCTCTCGTTTACGTTTAGAGAGTTCTATGAGCTGGTATTTGCGTGTCAACTCTCTTTTGCGATAAGAAAACGCGTTTTTATTTTTTATTACACCCTTTGATATTATTGTTTACTGCCTACATGTTTGTATTTGATAACTTTTACAAAGAAACATGTTTTTCTTGATGTTGTTGTTGTTGTCCTACCTTTTTGTTTAAAACTGCATCTTACTAATGAATGCAGTTTTTTCTTCCCATTTTAGTTCATTGCGGAAGAGATGCGTTTGTATATGTGGGACTGAGAGCAGCTACATATAAGTATTTGCTTAGGAAATGATTAGGTGTGAACTGTGGTAATTATAGTAAAGGCCACAGTTGTTTGTTAGAGTTATGGAAGAGAAAATACATATTCGAAATTTGAGCAACTAGAAAATGGTTTAAGTGCAAAGCCCTTATTTAAGCTACCTCTAGTTACATAGCAAATTTAATTTAAAAAAAATATCGGCCTTCCTTTTCTATAATGTAAAAAGCTTTTAAACCGATTAAACTTGTTTAGCCTTTTGAACTGTTTCTTAACATCTCTTTTTTTTATTCAACAACGTTTTTCATCTTTAGTTCATTTATTTGTTTTAAAAGTTTAACAAATTGTTAATTATTTAACAAAACACATGATAGTCTTTTAACCCAAATTTGGTTAGTATTTTTTTTATCACTTTATGTGCGTGATAATGAAACTTATAATCAGGAGGGGAAGCATGATCGCAGTGCTTTAATCATATCTGTGTTATGGTTGCCGCAGTAAAGTGTAAACAAATAAACAATAATTTAGTGGCATAAAGATAAGATTGTGATCCGACACTAAAAATGTTAGAAAAAACACAATGGCAACGAAAAGCGACAGGCAGCGGGATGCATAGTATTATAAATTTATCTACTTTACAAAATATTGAAGTTTTAATCGCATAATTTAATCAGGCGCTAGTTTGATTTTTATTCTTTCAGTTAATAAAGAAAAATTTTTGGTTTTTATTAATATGATAATTTTTAAAATACTAAAAAGTTAGGTTATTTAACACTAGCAGAATAGAAATGCATTTTTTTTCTGTGCCGCTACGGCACATATTTTTACCGAGTAGTGAATATTGCAAACATTATACATATATTATTAAGTCAGTTCGATAAATTCCTAAACAATATCGAATTCTCAAGAATTCCGATAATGGCAATCATTTAAAATCCACTTCTAATGAATGAATGAATGAAAATATTTTTTTTATTAAATTATTTGGATTTTTTTATAAGGTACATTCTGGGAAAAAATTTTGTTCTTAAAAGCCTTTTTTTAAATGTGCTTTGTAAATATGTACTTCTAAAAATGTCGGTTCTTTAAAAGGTAGTTTTTAATAAGTGTCTCATAAAAGTACCTTTTTTTTAAATTTATTTTCTAAAACTAACCCTAAGCATGGTACTTCGTAAAACGAGTCTTATGTAAGTGCTTCCAACATACTTTTTCATAGTATCACTAATATGGGAAACTTTTTTCATATGTAAGTATTATTAAGAGACACTTTTTTAAAGGTACTTGTTGTGGGGTACTTTTTTAATATGATTTTTTTTTAATATGCTTCTTTGCCAGGTACTTTTTTAAATATATTTTTAAAAATAGTGCCAAAACGGGGACTCTTCTAAAAGGTATAGAAAAAGTGTTAAAGAGTCCCTTTTAAAAACTTCTTAATGGAAAGATACTTGTCTCTAAATGTACTTTCAGGATTTTAAAACAATATTTTTTAAACAAGGCCTTTTTTATTAGGTATTTCTGGTTTATTTTTTTGTTTGTTATGATTAAAAACATGTCATATTTTCTCCTACAATTTTTAATGTCGTCTTCATTGTGTGATCACATTAAGACTGCTGTCTTTATCTTTTTTTACTGCAGTGATTATTTTTGTTATAGCAAAACGACAGGCAGGCAGCAGCCCCATTTAAAAATTAAACAAGTGTCAAAATATAAAAGCACCGCAAAGCGACAAAAAGTGGCATTTTAGGAAATCAATTGCAAAACAGATGATGATGATGACATGTTGATAAACGATTTTTAAGATTACAAATGATTTTTATTTATTTTCTTTCGACTTTATTGGAATTTTGTAAAAATAAGTCAAAGCGTAGAAGTAGTAGTAGTATTGTGCTCCAAAATATAGCATTAATAATTAAAAAAAGCCAACAACATTAACTACAGAAAAAACGAGTCAAAATAACAATGATAACGAATAAATATGCTGAAAAGATTTTCAGAATTCGTGTTATTTTTAAAATTTGTCTTGTGATTTATTAAAAAAAAATTATTTATTCGTAAATAATTTGAAATTCTTGATATATTTTTTGTACAGAATTTATGATAATTTTTCTGTAATAAATAATTATGTATGTAAATTTTGGACTCATGGGAAAAAAACAGCAAACAATAAACTTAAACAAGTTTACAAAGAACATTGAAAAGACTCTTTTTACAAAAAATCGTAAAACATACAATACAAAAGAGGGCAATTTGTAGAAACAATAAATAAATTTTAAATTTCTTGAAAGTAAAACGAGTCTGTTAAATATATTGAAATATATTTTATAGCGCTATTAAATTATTATTATTTTAAAGTAGACTTTAAGACGTTGAAATTCAATATTAATTTGCCAAGCAACAAGACATGAGAAAAACAGCAGCTGAACGCAAACTAACTTTTAGGTTGCCCACAAAACCGCACACAAATTATTTTCTGTAATTTTGATTTAATTATTTATTTGACAGCAATTCCCTTCTGCCGAGTCACATTAATTACAAATGATCTTCTCAGGTTAAAATCATAACCATCTCAACTGTTTGAGTCAGAGCTGTCATATATAAAACTCAAATTTTTTAATTTTGTTGTTGTTGAAAGGCTCGATACTCATGAACACTTGTCAGGGTCTTACCAGCTAACTGGAAGAAACAACAGGCTTTATATTTTTTTAATAAAGACGTGTGTGGAAAATTTTTACTAGGGTGTGTAATCGGAGCAAAAAAGGGTGATATTGGAACAGTGGGCGTGACCACTTTTATGCAAAGTAAATAATAATCATCCGGAGAACTTAAATAGTGCGTTCAGAGAGGAAAATCAAATCAAGTATTATATGAGAGACTTTATTTAAGCTTTGTAAAAGTTGTTTAACCATCCACGTAAATACGCATGCGGAATTGCTACAGTGGGCAGCCTGGCACCTTTAACGGTTGCAGATTGTACTACTCCTAATCATTTACAAAAAAAACTTTGGGGTACTTTTTAAAGGCATATTTTTAAATGATCCTTTTAAAGGGTAAGAAAGTACTATTTTAAAAGTTACTATGCAAGGCACTAGAAAATGAGGCAATATTTAAAAAAAAACACTTAAATCTTTCGGGATGTACTCTTTGGATTAAATTTTTCAAAAGGTACTTTTGACCAGGTGCTATTTTAAAAAGTAATATTTTTAAGGTGCAAATTTTAAGAGGTACGTTTTAAAATATTGTCATGGAAAAGGAACTTATCAAAGCGAAAGAATTTGAAAAACCGCTTCATGATGGTAGCTTTTTAAAGGAGTAACCTTTTTAAAGGTACTTTTTTAGGGGTACTTTTTTAAGTTTATTTTAGAAATTTTGAAGCTAATTTTTGCAATTTTACAATTTAAAAGGGACTTCTAAGAAAAATGTATCCATTAAATGTATGATTTTAAAAGGTACTTTTTCAAAAAGTACATTGTTAAAAATTAAAATTAAAGAAGTACTTTTCTTAAATATTATTTTCTAACAAGTATTTAGGTGCTTTTTGAAAATATTTTTTAAGTACTTTTGTTATTATTTATTTAGTACTTTTTTTAGATACATTGTCTCCATGTTTAAACTTAACTTTTACTTTGAAAGGCATAACGCAGTTTTATAAGTTGTTTTTTTTTAATAAAATCTTTTTTATCCTCCCTTGCACTTTGACTGTCAAGGAAACCATGATGAAATTGATCGTTTTTGTCTTAAATCTTTATTATTACAAATGTTTGTAATTAAAGTTTAAAGCACCACGAATACAAAAAAAAAAGTTAACGACGCAAATAAAATAACACAACTTATGAATATGAAGTCAGCAAAAAAATTTCAAAACCAAACTGAAATTAAGCTCTTCATGTGTGTGGCATGAAATTCAAAGCCAATGAAAGAAGAAAAAACGTGCCCATGCATTAATTTCATACTTCATCAGACTATTAACTAAGATGAAGAGGACGACAAAACATAAACTTTGCCTGAGAATTAAAAAAATATATGTTTAGTGGCATTTACAACGTACTGAGCGCCCTAAAGTAACTTTAAACTCATCATTTTGTACAATTAAATGCAATCATTTGCCCATCAGTCAGTGTTGCCAGGTAATTTTTTTCTTCCCCCAAAAAATCGCCCTCAACAAAAAATCGCCCTAAAAATATAAATACAGAATTTCTATTAGGTACATTAACTTGCTGTAAGAGCTTTGGAAAAAAGTTTGGCCAAAATATTTTTATTCGCGTAGTATATTTTCTATGGTGAAGTCGAATATTCTTCAAAGTTTCAGATTTTTTACTGAGTTGCTTAATTATACAGCCCAGATAATCAACACTGCTGGCGTAACAGTAAAGGGTTGGCCTAAAAAAGTTTGTAACGGGTACATGTACCTAATTTTTTTGAAATTTTTTTGATTTTCAGTGTTTCGAAGTGCTACAAGGTCTTGCCTGTGGTACCCGATAATGCATTTGCAATCTTCAAAAAATACTTTATATTTATCAATTTATTATTCAAACTTTAACAAAAATATTTTTATATAATACCTTGAAGCTTGAATAAAGAATTGATAAATACAAGAAAGTTCGGAAAAAATTTATATGTTTAATAAAATGCTTTATAAATTATTATAGTTTGTTTTTTTTAATTTAAAACTTTTTTCGTAGTATTATGGAAAGTTTTTACAGAATTGATTGATTGTTAATTTAAGTTTTTGTTCTATACCACTTATATCCGACCGAAAATGGAATACAACTCTCATGTATGGGCCGGTGCTTCAATGTCTATTTTGGAGTTGCTCGACCGCGTACAGGAGAGGGCGAAGGCGCTCATCGGTGACAGTAGGGTATCCAACTCTATTGACTCTCTCGAGCATCGTCGCAATGTGGGGTGTGTTTTGCTGTTCTATCGCTACTACAATGGATTGTGCTCTGATGAAATTAGGGATATTTTTCCCGAAATCCGCTCCTTCATACGCACTACACGTACTTCATCAAGAGCACATCCATTTGTGGTCGAATGGCCAGTGGATCGCACAACGCACTACAGACAGAATTCGTTCTTTAGCCGGACCATTCATATGTGGAATAAACTTCCAGCAGAGGTCCTTCCTCCCACTTTCTCTGTGGAAAAGTTAAAATCAAATATTAATAAACACTACTCCCTCTATACTCCTTCCCATAACCTCTTTTCCTAGTTCTAGCACAATGCATTGCATGAATAGGGGTCATCCCCTGAGTGCTGGTCCTACCGTAAAAAAAAAGTTTTTGATATTAAAATTTATATCCTGATGATGCTACACAAAGGCGCAGCGAAACATCGACTATAAATAATTAATTAAAAATCTTTATATTTATTTATTTTCCTGTAAAGCCGCTAACCAATCTGAATTGTTACTGTAACTCTATTAAATAACTAACTATAAAATCACCTAAAATTAATGATGTGTACCGTAAATTTGCCCCTAAAGAATTTTATCAACCAAAATTGCTCTTACAGATCAAAAAAAAAACTCTACCAAATTTAAGGGGAAACCCCCTCTAAGCTGGCAACACTGCTATCAGTGCATGTGGGTGGGGATACGTAAGTATGAGTATGAATCTGTATTTGATAAATTCACTACCAATGGCTGTAAGCACTTGGATGTTGTAATTTTCGCTAAGTTTGCATGTTATTACGTCTACTGATTTTCAAGATGATAAATCAATTTGTTGTTCGTTAGTAAAGCTGCGATTTTTTATTTTTAGCAGGGTTTCGCAATTTTTTTTAATAAAGTAAATAATAAAATATATAAACAAACAAAAATATTAGCAAACACTTTTAGTGACTTTTTTTCTTCTCAATTTTAATATTTAATAAATAATCCTCTTTAAATTGAAGGCGAATAGAGTTTTGTAAAACAACGAATAGACTTGAATCTTAAGATCACAAAATGTTATTTTAATCAGTATTTTCATTTGAAATTAATTAAAATAGAAAAAAATTTTGAATTTTTAAAGCAAAATAAAATAACGACACAACAGCGTTTGAATAATTTTTTAGAATAAATTCCAAATTTAAAATATTTTAATAAATAATTTAATTAAATTAAAAATGATTAATTATATTTAATTTGTATTGAAAAATTACTAGATAAAAATATTTAAAAAGAACTAAAAGGCTTGGCTGCAAATAGTTTATAAACAAATAATTGGACTATACAAATGTTGGGGTAATCAAATTCACGTAATAAATTTAGACAAATTTTTACTAAAATTTATGGCCTGTAATTGCAGCACAGTACTTCCACAGGCATTTCAATTCAATCACTTAATACTTTTTGAATAAACTCGACTTGATTTTTCGCTAGAATTAATTTTAAACTATAACGAACGTTAGGCCCAAACATATATTTTTGCAAAGTTGTCACATAAGAGGAGCTAAAATTATTTCAGCAGACAGACAGATGCACGTCCGAACATGAATTATATTTCAACATTAAAGCCTTTTTTTAAATGTAAAGTATATTAGTAAAATTCGAACAGGAAAGCAACTGTGCTGAAAATGTTTTTCTAAGTTTCAATCAAATTTAATTGCCGCCTATAATTTTATAACCTGCAATTATTTATGAATTTAGAAATCATTATTATTATTAAATTATTTTTTCATCTTATCTTCGCTTGAAAATCATGCAATTCCTACAACTGCCTTCAGGCACTACAATTAACTATGATTTCGCCATCGCATCAGTAACGCAAATCCATCACAATATGTATTTCTCTCTCTCTCTCTCTCTCTCTCGCTCAGCTTTACACTCTCACCCTGCCTGCAATATTTACACAAGTAAACTTGCATATTTTTCAAGCCATTAGAACAAGCAAATATTGCTTATGCGTTAATAAAAATAATGTTTATGATTGCGATTTTAAAAAAACTCCCATAACAACAACAATATTGTAAATTTAAGAGTTTATTTATGACTTAGAGCAAAGTTCATTACACACTTATACATAACTATTAAGTCGTCATTGAGCTCTAAAGATTTTTGTTAAAAAGAATCATTTACTTGAAAAATTTATTATTTGTGTTTGAATGTTTAATGCTTTAAATTGCCTTGAGTAAGAGCCAAGAATTATTGTTTAAGTTTAATCGCTGAGAAAAATATTTTATATATTAACTTTTTTTGGAATTAGTTCGTTCAATCATAACATGAGAACAAGCAATATGGCGACGTGTAACGGCATCTGTCTTACGGTAGAATTAGTAGATTCGTATCGTACTGTTGCGGATCAGCTGACAAAATCAGTTGAACGCGTTATTGTTTATCTAATATGTAACGTAAAAATCTACGGAAAATATATTTGATTGGCGAAATAAGCATAAAATTAATAAAGACCTCTTTTCTCTTTTGCTTTCGTTAATACGTGCAAAAACAAAAGACTGGCTCATTTGCTTTTGTCAAAACCGTTTGAGATACTGAAAGCTTTAACGTACAACGATACGAATCTATTAATTCTACCATTACTTAGCAATTAATAATACTCATCTACTATAACCAACCTGTTCAAATTCAACTTATAAAATCCGTCGAGGTGGGTTTTAATTTCGGGACTTACTTAACAAAAAAAAAATTCTGAACAAATACTTTTTATTCTCGATTTGACAAATCCGACAGGGTGATTAGATGTAGATTTTTGAAATGTATTTCCATCATCACTTGTCAAGTTTTGTTTGGAGACAAAACGGTTTTGACTATGTGTCATCTTCAGGTGTCATTTTTCGTTTTTACTTACCAGCGAGTCTAATTATACTATGTTCCCACATGCAACCTAATTGAGCCAATTGTATTGCAGTAACCTTAAATGTGTCATTGGACGCAGTTTTTCTGCTCACTAAACACACTTTACCAGAGTTGGAATGGGAATTTACCTTAATTAATAGCGTAATTAAGTACTAATTGCTCAGCTTATTAATCTCTTGTATGGTAAATTGGGTTCAATTAAGACTTTAATTAATAGACCACCTCATTAAATCTTACCAGGTAAATTTAAATTTTGGCAATTAATTTAACAAAATAAATACTTAACACAGAAATTTAACGAAATTAGCTTTCTTCCGTTAATAATATTTGCAATAGGTTGATTGTGATCGCGTTGAGTTAGCAAATACCCAATACGATTGCCGTTAAATCTATTTATATCGACTACTAGATTCCTTTTAACGGAAAAGGCAAACGGCAAAACTAATTTTATATCTCAAACTTTATCAGTTTTTTTAACACAACATTTGCCATTGTGCCAAAATGGCGCTATAATTGACTTGCCTACTAAGTATTTATTTCACTACCCTGTGACTTAATTTCACTTAAACACTTCACAAAAGCCTGATTTCATTATTCAATTATTTAAGTTTTTTGTGTTAATTTTATGCCAAACAACAAACAAACAATAAAAAATAAATTTATTTAAAAAATAGTGGGGGAAAAATAAAAAAGCTTGCAAAATTTATAAAGTCGATTTAATAATAAAACGTGTTTGGAATTCCAAAGTGATTGACATAAAACCTCTTCAAATAAAACGGAAGAATAAATTATTAATTTTTAAATAAACAAATTCATTCGGATCGCCACAACAACTTAAATTAAATGACACACATTTTTCAATTAAAAATAAATCTGAAAATTATAAATTATATTTGAAAGGTCATAAATCCGGCTTCAGAAGGAAAATAAAGCGGTAGGAAATACTGGACATAGTTATAGCATAAGCAGAACAGAGATATAAAGCTTGTGCAGGAGTAGAATAAAAAAATGATGTTTCTTTTATGGAGGACTAAAGCTGATTGTCTGTAGCGGCCTTGTTTTTTGGCGGCATGTGTGAAATCTATTGTTTAGTCCCCTTTTACATGAGAGATATTGAATGATAGACATTTTTTTTAATTCTCTTTTTAACTTGCCTAAGCCTTTTACATTTAAGAAATAAATACAGCGACAAAAATTTTTTTAATTCTTATTCCATTCTTTTTCTCGCTTTGTAATACTCAGCTAACAATAGTGTAATGAGAGTGAGGGGAGAAAAATGATATGTAACAAAAAGAAGAAAATAAAGAAAAGTAGAAAAGAGAAATAAAAAATTTCTCGTGTAGTACTCACTCTACCCTTCACCTACAAACTTCGTGTGACTGTCTTTCAATTTCTCTAATGCAAAAAGTGAAGTTTTCAATTCAGTCATTAATGCGAAGTCGCCTTGACAAATTGCACGGTGGACCAGAAGGCCTAATGAGCGTTTGGAAGGAGACCCCAAGTTTGCCCGAAATATTATATTTAGCGCATGGAAATGTTAGCGAGCAAAATTACTGTAAATGGGACAAAACAAAACAAGTTCGAGCAGGTAGCAATACCTGCACAAATAGTTACCGAGACAATTTTGGGCAATCAGGCTAGCGCTACAAATTATTGTCAGCTAAATTCATTTACTCCGAATTGAAAAATATGAACGTGGAGATATGCTTTAAGCAGGACGGCTCTACGTGGACATTCTGCATGACAAAATCCAGGCTACAACTGAAATTCAACCGGATTCATTCACTATACCATTACATTCATTACCATATTATATATAATGGCCTACTTTGGCCCTTAAAGTAAAAACATCCTAATTTAACATTGAGCGGCCCTTGTTGAAACATTCTTTTAAAAATTTGAAAAAAACTTTCAATCGATATACTCTAGATCTACCCTGTGCTGAAACATTTTTTTCATATAAATTAGCCAAATGGTCCCGTATTTATTACCATATTTTCGTTGCTTTCATGCCACTGTGCCACTGGTAAATGTAAGCAAGGCTTAAAATTGAAATCTATTTAAGGTTAAATACTGACATTTATTTTATAAAAAAAGCAAATCCCATATCGTAATGGCATTTATGACTACCTATAATGTTAATAATATTTACAATTAAGATTTTTTAAAATTATTTACGTATAGCGTCATCCACTCATAATGCGACGAGTTTTCTAAGCATTATTTTGAATTGAATTTATGTTCGTATCTTATTGAAAGCTAAACAGGTCGACGGATATTTTTGAAGTATACATTTGTAGATTATGTTTTTATTTTATTTATTATATAATTTTATTATTAAACATATTCAGCGTGATTCGTAGGACTCCTCAAGCGTGTTGTACTTTTCTTTAACATCAATAAGGCAAAAACGACCGGATTATAGAGAGGGCGTTGCCGTCAGCTGGCAAGTACAAAAATATGGCTTGCTGTAACTGAGCACACTGTCAAAAGTTCTGACTTAACCTCCCCGTAGTGATGGCAGGTTCATGTCTCTGCTAGAAGTCTGGCTAAATCAATCGAGCGGTCAAACTCCTGTATCAATACAGACTCACCCGTGCATATTGAGCTCTATGTGGGTGGACATCTATTTCTCCATTAATCGTAGGAATTATATAAATTCTCTGAAGGAACAGCAATTTTAATTAGACAAGGGAGGAATCCGGAAGAGATGGACAAGAATGCCTCGCCAGGGATGGACGGATAAATTTCTTAAAGTACTCCAAAAACGCTAGACCATGAAATTCCAATAGGAATGTATCATGAAGACTCGCAAAAGATGGATAGGTTATTGACCAACGGAGATGGACAAGCAGGCCTCGCAAAGAAATGACGGGTTAGTCCTCAAGGATAAACCTGATGAAGAGGCTGAATACCATTAGGGGACCTAAGTCTTAGGCAAATGCTAGCCATTACAAGAGATGCCGTGATGAGGAAGAACATCGATAGTTACGACAGTCTGAAACCACTACAGTCAAGAGTAAAGGCTAAAGTTAGCACGAGGCTCAATGAAAAGAGGGTAGAAGATTACAAATCGATTGCCTGATATCAATTCGTGAAAAGAAGGTAGTGGAAAAGGAACCCATAAAGTTAATTCTCTGCTTCCATATCCTCTCTATATTAAATAATAATATAGAAGCCGTGTAGCACCTCCCACACAGGCAAAAAATGTAGAATACGCTTAATCTGGTTAACAAGCAAAGTAAACACGGTCTGAGCGTAATATTAAAATTCGACTTGAAGTTAGTTTAGTGTATAGTGCTGTTCCTGTCCGATAACAACTTTAACTTTATTTACGTTTAATTTGTGGCTTCTCATGGGTTAATAAAAACCTGTATTAATTTAATTATACAAAAAATATTTGCTTAATAAATTATTTTTAAACATTCATAAATTATCCATTACTTGTCTAATAATCATGGGTCAATGATATCATATTATTATTTTTTTTTCTTTTATCACAGCTTAATCTTTTCACCGGTTTTACTCGTATGATTTCAATAAGCAAAGGTACGTCATACTTTTTTTTGAAGTATTTAAATCGTTTTCAATGTTATTGAATATAAATATTTTAAAATATATTTTGTACTATAGAGTGTTAGTAACACAGAGTTAAACATAACTTTAAATTTATTGCTGATATTCTTAATTATAAATTGATTTTATTTCCAGTTTAATTTAAGAACTGTTTCAGAGTTTGAGGAGATTCTGAAATGATTTTTATGGTTTGGTTCTCTCAAAAATTTTTAATACCAATCACGGTCGGTTTAAATATTTTGTCTGTAATTAGGGACTGTTTAAAAGATTAATAAATTGGAAGCTTTAGAAATTTTGCTATAAAAATTTATTTCCGATAACCGAACAGTTTTGCGTAGCGGATGTTCTTAACCAAGCCCTTATCATGTTTAGACTGCCCAGTTATGTAGAATCAGTCCACTGATTGTCACTTTTATGAAGGCCACACAAGAATTACACCGGCAATTTATTATTAATGTGTGGGGGGATATCGATGCAGACCACTTACTTTCTGGGTCCCTTTTCGACCCCCATTTCGCTCCTCCAATTGATTTCAGGGAACCGATCCGTAATCACAACCACCTTACTTTCAATTGAGTCCCGTGCTAGCCCTAGCCTTTACTCTTGACTAAAGTGATTTCAGACTGTCGACTGGTAACTGTCGACACTCTTCCTCATCACGGAGTCTTTTGTAATTGCTAGCATTTGTCTAAGGCTTAGTTCCCCAATGGCATTCACATCTAACAAGTGTCTGTCCGTGGCCTTAAGCCTTATGCTAGCCAGTGCTGGACATTCACACACAATGTGCGCTACCGTCTCAGCATCTTCCAGGCATAGTCTGCAAGTATCATCTTCTACGACTTTCATCTTAGCCAGATGGTACTTGACGTTTCCATGTCCTGTCACTAACGCAGTGATCCAGCTTAAAGTAGCCCTATTATACCCGAGCACCTTGCTGGCCTTCCTGCCGAGGGTACACTGGCAATTAATGAAATCTATTTTTTGAGGTTGGAAATTGCACCCCAGACGTTGCCGCTACCGAACTCTCAAATGCTTATTTTAAAAACATGTTTTTTGTTACGGCAAATTTTTCGCATAAGTCGCATAATAGTCAACCTCACTTTTTCTTTTGCTAACTCTGTTCGCTCTCTAATAATTTCAAACGATTTTTGATCAGTGTTTTAGGTTACCACTTGGCCAGCTGATACTTGTTGAAGCGAATAAATAAATTTTAAATGAAAACGAAGTGGGTAAGTAAAGAAAAAAATAAAAACAAAAAAACACTTTTAGCGATTTTATTATGATGTAAAAAATTGTGTTTTGCTGCAAAAACAAAAACAAAAAATCAAACAATTTAAAGTCATTAGTCAAGTGTAACCAATGTACATTTTTGTTATTGTAAATGAAGTATTTGTTTTTTTTTTTTAATTTATTTTTTTTTTCTTAATATTCATTGACAAAACCACCAGCTCTGCACAACAAAATCTGCAAATTGCGAACTTTGTTTTATTTTTTATCTGAATAATTGCATGTTTGTTAAGTGTGTTTAAGTCTCTGGAGTATTTCAATGTTGAAAAAAACGCTACATTTTTTTGCAGTTGCTGCTTTTGTTGCCTTCATAGGAAAAGAGTTTGGTAAGAAGGTGTCTTGATGGGGTTTTAACGCAAAATGTGCGTTTTCTAAACTCATTAAATTTGCCAAACACGTTTTGGTAATCAATTTCGTTATTGGTCTTAAGAAGTTTTTGTTATAGTTTTTGCTGTTTTGACTTTGTAAGAAAAAAAATGTTGTTGTTTTTGCCATTGTGTACCAAATATTTTTTTGTGTGTGTAATATTTTGCAGGCACAAATATTTGTGGTATTAAATTCGTTTTTTTTTTTTTTTTGTTATTTGCTTCAACGTTTGATAAAAGCCGCCGAAATAAATCAATTTTTATTTAAAGGAAGATTTTAACACTTTGTCAAGGTGTCGGTTAAAAGTGGAGAAATAAAACACCCACCATTTACATAAGTAAATAATTGCAATTGTTTACCTATATTTTACACGATATTTTTTCGCTTTACACCATGTAAACAATTAATTATTTCCTTTAAATCAACAAAAATGCTACATTTCTTATTTTTATTTTTTTATAAGATATTAAACTTTTTTACATTATATACCTAAGGTAAACAATTATTTAAATTATTTTCATGATGAATTATTTTATAACTCAAAATCGTTATTTTAAATTATTTACTTGAAGAAAAAAAATTTATATTTTATGTTATTATTTACATGGCGTAAACAATTACCATCTAACTACTTACATTATGCTACTTAATTCGTGTCCCATTTACCTGTTTCTACCGATGTAAACAATTATATACTGGAATTACCCCTTGATTATGTAATATGATTTGAAGGAAAATATTAACTTGACGTAATGCATGTAAAAAATACAATTCTATGTAATTTTTAAGCTCAGAAATTAATTACATCGAAGAAAATAGTAGTAGTATATGTATGTGTAAGTGGTGCTTAAGTACAGGGTTATGCCAAGCAATAATGTAAAAAAAAACTTATATTTAATAATAGTTATTCTTTTCTATATAAAAAATTATTGAAATAAATTCATTTTTATCAATAAATAATTATTTACATCATGTAAGTAATATAAAAAATATTGTTCTCTGTACAAAACAATTGTTTACCTTATGTAAATAATGTAAGAGAAGTTTTAAAATCTTAATAATACAAATAAATATAAAAAGCTTTAGCGTTTTTATTGATTTTTATATAAATAATTTATTGTTTACATGATGTAAAATTAAATAAAAAAAATTTCCCTAGTGTAAAAGTGAACTTTTTTACTCGTTCACTAATGTGAAGTTACCATGGCGAATTGCGCGAAGAACCAGAAGGTCTAAATGAGCGTTTGGAAGAAAACCCCGAGTAGACTATATTTTTAAATCTTAAGTGCGTGTGGCCTTTTATTAAAAATCATATGTACCAATTCACATTTACAATATGTAAAAGTTTTTATTTTTACTTTTTATATCAAATTTTATATTCTACACTATGTAGAACAGAGGTAAACAATTGAAAATGAGGCGTATTTTACTGAAAAGTGTAAAAGTTTTAATTATAAACTAAGCTGAACCTTCAAACAGATATATTTAAATATTAACACAATGTAAACAATGTAAAAAATGCATTTTTAAAAGATCAAATTTTACATTTTTAAACAAAATATCAAACGGAAGTAGTGTGTTGTTATATACATTTATTAATTATTGATTAAAATAACCCTTGTAGAAGTTTTTCAATAGCGTAAACAAAGTAAATTTTATATATTCAGCGATTTTTAATAAAATTTAGTTATTCTCCTTTATTAATATTAAAGTTAAATAAATAGTAAATTATAGTTTACAACTAATCCAATCATATGTTTAATTTATCATGTTCTAACACTTTATTATAAAAAGAATATTCTAAGAATTATCATGAGCCTTTCAACATGTCATTTCTTTAATGGATTTCTTTTTCGATCAAAGATAAGTTCAAGTTCTTTAAATCAAACGAGCCATACAAGAGCAGACAAGCCACAAGGCTTGTACTTGTGTTTGTTTGTACAACTTCTCATACATATGGGGATTTTTTCAGTGTCCTTGAAAATCCATAATTCTTAAAAAAAACATTCAGCATTACTGATGTTGTTTCGTATTGAAAAAAAATTGTCTAGAGGTTTTATTTATTACGTTTCATCCCAGTCGAAAGGTATGAGGTATGAGTTCGATGCCAAACATTGTTCAGATTTGATATTAAATGTCTTTAATGAAGAATGTTTAGAATGTTTTTGTTTGTTGTACTTAAGAGGGTATTTTATTGCGTTTTTACGATCAAATTTGTATTTGACTTAAGTGGAATTTTATTACTAAAATCGTGCAGTCGTGAATCTGAGGCCAAAAGCAAATAGCTTTTTTAGAAAATAATTTATTTCCTGTCACTGTAGCGTTCGCTTGCCCATAGTGCCACTTGACATTCAAATTACTTACGAAATTCGCCTTTACTGTGATTAATTTTAGGCTTTTGTAAGGCAGTCGCTTCAAGGAATACAGGCGTGACAGTGTAGCAAAAGTTCGATTAATTAATTCTAAAACAAAGATCAATTCAACCGACAAAATGTAATTATTCTTGAGTGCTTAGAGGTCTGTGTTGACTTCTATGACTCTCTAGGGGTTAGTTTATTTGGTAACAATGCTTACGAACTTTCTGTTGCTAAAATGCGCTAAGTTTTTTTATTATTATGAATGAGCCCTTATGAAAAGAGTCCTTCCAAAAAATCTCTAACTTCTGCGTAAAAATACGGTAAGGACGTCAGCTGTTAGGCACAAAGGTATGGCTTCCCGTAACTGTCAGAAGTTCTGACTTATACCTCCTCGTGGTGGCGTCCTATAACAAGTTCTTATCTCTGCTAGGAGTCTGGCTAAATAAGCCGAGCGGAGAGAATTTAACACTCTCTTATAAAAATCCGTGATTCACGGTAAAACCAGGAATGTATGGCCAAGAGGGTACTTGGTCTCTAGTATGCGAAATTTGGATACCAGTCGATATAATTTTAATACATTTCTGAAGGAACTCCGGTTATAATTGAACTGGGAAGGAATCCGAAAGAGATGGACAATTATGCCTCACGAGGGGTGAACGGGGCAATATCTAAAAGTACGCCTAATTCATGAAGCCTCGCAAGAGGTGGAGAGGTTAGTCTGAGGAAAAAGGCGGACAGCTCCCAGTCGGCAATCTGAAATCACTATAGTCGAAAGTAAAGGCTAGTGTCAGCATTATAAATAATAAAATAATAATAAGAATACGGTAAGACGCAAACAAGCTATCAGTAGCAATGATCACTAGACAAGATCTAGTTGCAAAATAGTGCTTAAAATGCTCACTGCGAAATGGCAAGAGCACAGAAATAATACTTCACTATAATATTAATCCAAGCAAGCTTTATTAATAATGTTTTATTTCGCTGTTACTGTGCTATTGAAATCGCAAAAGCAAAAACCAAAAACATTTGCTGTCACAAAACAGCACTTTTTTCACGTCAATTTATTTATGCTATTGCTATGCTCGTGCTGTTAAAAATATGACTGCAATATAAACGGCACTAGCACAACTATGACAGCAATCACAGCATTATTAAATGTTACAGCAACCATGCTTTGCTCTAATAGAGAATTTTTAAATATACATAATATGCCGGGAATGCCATTGTATATTGTGTAAAGTATAAGCGGAAATCACTCTTCGTTGCATATCTACAATTTTTGCGAACTTTGTATGATTTTCTGGCACAAAAGCATGTCTTTTTTAAGCGTTAAGCAAATTTATTACAGAGTTGCATAAAGTAACTTTGCCGCATGCAATAAGCTAAGCCGCAGTCAGTATATAAACGCTAACGCCGCCTCTAAAATGTTTACGCAAAGAAAGTATTTAGTGTGTGCATAAACTTCCTAAAAACTTTTATCAATTAATGGAGTTTTGTTTGATATTTTAATTTTTACTATTTTAGCAAACATTTTTTAATAGTTTTAGCTTCAATTTTAATTCTTCACAGGCAATTGTTGAGACGGTTCCACCGCCGTGAAACTTTGTAAGCACAGGTGTCTAGTTGCTTTGATTTAATAATAATAAAATGAAATAAACAGTTGTTTAAGCATTGCAAATTACCAATCTGCAACGATTTTTGCCATAGCACATTTGCTCAAGTGTAGCAAATCTTAGTTTCATACATTTTGTTGTTATTGTTTGCTAGACATTTGCAAGGTTCGCAAGGGTTGTTTGCAGCCAAGAGTGAGTTCCCTATAACTTTAGTTTTTTTTTTTTTTGCTAAGTATAAAAAAATTTATAAAAAATTTAATGCACATGTGGGTATACAGGATTTGTTTAATATTTTCCATCAAAGACTTTAAAAATAAACAAATCGCAAGAGAAAGAAAGGTGCAAACAATTGCTATTGCTGTGCTGTATTCTTTTTTCAACAGCACAAAAGCAGCAACAGCAATTTCGTAAATGTTTTGCTTTTGCTGCTGGTTTGCTTTTTGCTGCTGGTTTTCAAAAATGAGTTTTTATATTAGTTTATTTTTGGCATGGAATAGCGCATTGTCTGCTGTCATATTTCAACTGCTGCTATTGAATTTTTAACACAAGTTTCATAGCAACAGTAGTAGCTATTTAAGTCTAGCATTTTGTTTAACCCTGTTGCAAAATCGTTATGAAAAAGTATTTATAATTTGGTTAAATGCTAAATTTGAAAATTATTATTAAAAAATTATGATTATTTCTTTAACTTGAAAATTAAGTAAAAAACCTTTAACATTAGTTTTTTTTATATAAAATGTTGGAAAATATAAAAACCTAAAGCCAAATTCCAGTTTCTTTGGGAGTTATAGTTTTTTAAGTACAACCTTGACTTTGAGAGAACAATAATTATGTCAATACTTTTTTTAAAAGTAACATTCAACTTATTTTGTATTTCTCTTTTAAATTTTCTGTTCTCTATTTTTATGCCCAATATTATTTAAACACTGCTTTGCCAGCAAATGACCCATATATGAAAAGCTTATCATTAAATCCCAACTATTTTTTTATACAAAAACTCTAGTGGCAAAAATACAAGGGAAAGAAAACCCATAGGAAAGGACAACATCTTTTAGAGAAAATAAACATACACGTATGTATATGTGTGTGGCATGTTGCAAAGATTTTTCTACTAAAAGTAAAAAATTGCTACATAATGTTGAAGATCGACAAAGAGCAACAATAATTGAAAGAAAAAATTTTAAGAAAAAAGAAAAAGCTGTACTTACATTTTTGGTTTCGTTTTGTGGTACAAGTTTTAAAGAACAGCGGTAAAATTCTGGTATCACGACCAATTGCTGATAATGATGATGATGTTGCTGCTGATAATGATGATGTTGAGGCGTAGAATGATGTTGCAAGAAGCAAAAGTTTTATTAGCAAGCAAACACTCGTTCATAAAAAAACTGGCTGCTGCTTTTAATTTATTTTCTTTTCCTTATTATTTTTTTTTTTTGCTAAAAAAAAATGTATCATCTGCTGCAGATTTTAAAACAAAAAACTGCAGACCCGAATGAATTTCTTAAACAGGTTTTTGGTATTTTTCTCCAATTTTAGCTGGCTCCTCAACTTTAGTTGCAAAAATTTTGTGAATTTCGAATGAATAAACGTTGGTTCGATTGCTCCCCAGTCGTAAGAGAAGGCCCAAAAAGAAAATCTCTACACCAATCGTGAAAACGTTAAAAACTTATTAACATTTTTATTTAGTTTAGTGGCTTAATTTACACCTCAATTCGATACACATCTTAATTAATTAATACTCGTTTGCCATTCTCCTGCTTCTCGAATTTTATTTGCTGCCAATTAAATGAAGACTTTACGACGTCTTTTAGTCATGTAACTGCCAATGAAATGTATAAGATTTGCTTGCTAAATCTGCTTCTTCTTTGATGTGTTTGCCACTGCCACTGCCACTTTTGTTAGTAATTTGCATTTAAAAGGATTTCAGTTGTGGCAAACGTATTGTTTTCTTTATCAATTTAGACGCGGTGACTTTCTGAAGCATATGACATGTTGAGTACGTTGTGTGGCTGATGAAATTGTTCAAATAAAACTTATGGATTTATGCAATGAAAATGGCATATTAATTAATAATTCCCATTCGAGACAATTGCTGTTAATAGACAAGACGAAAAAGTATTATGTATTAGAAAAAAATTCATGCAAATTATTAAATATTCAGTATTCATTCGTTTAATTTATCTACCACAACATCTTGATTAATTCATTGATAACAATTTGACAACCTTCTAATCCTTGTAATTTACTTGTGCTGGGAAGGTCGTTAGTGCTACTAAAGGTCTACTCTTTAATATAAATCCCAATTATTGCTGCAAAAATATCTGAAGTTCCCGGTATACTCTGAAGTTCCCCGTAACTTCTCAGTTTGAAATGTGTTTCAGTTTATGTTTTAAATATTTAAAATTAATAATAGATCTTTGCTTAGTCTAAGCTACGTGCTTCCTAATCCCCTTGACATAATTTCAATTCAAATCGTTGGCAAATTTTTAAGACCAATTCGTATGCCGTCATTTGGATCTTGAAGTTAGTTTCGATATTTCACTAATATACACTCTATGTGCATTAGGTCTGAATTTAGCCTGACGCACTACTGTGCGCCTTATTGGTTAAAATTTAACTTTAACCATGACATTTGCTTTGATCGCAGGCTTTGGTAAAATCCAATCGTAACCGCCACTATGGTTCGTTAATTTTAGATTGAATCGCATATGGTCCAAAGCCAGTTTCAAACATAAAATTTATTTCAGTTCCAAACGTAAAGTCCATCAAAGGCTTCAATTACAGTTTCCGGTATAGACCAAAGTGGATACACATTACAATTTATGCATAAAGCATAGTTTCTTATATTGTTCCAATTATACACAGAAAGAAATTTTGACTTATTTCATTTATTTATTTTATTTCAAATTGTAGCAAGAGAAATCAAGACTCAGCAAGAGAAACCTTCATATGACCGCAAATACTACAATTTACACCTATTATATGTTTTAGATGGTTTCAGCTTCAAATAGATTCAATTAATTTTTTATTTTCAAAATTAAAAAAGGGATTAACCCGAAAAATATACCTAACGAAATTTATTTAAAGAATTAATTGAATTAATTAAAAACTTCATTAAATTGCAATCGTTAACCAAGCAACGTTTTTAATAGTTATAAATATTTGTCACTAAACTAAACTTTATTCTTTTAGTTTGGCGGGAAGTAACGTAAAAATTAGTCGCTTATCATTCTAATGTTTCCAAAATAATCGAACATGTTCAGTTTTGTCGATTATTCGTAATTAATGCCAAATGGTTTGGTTGGTTGATTTACATGGTAGCCTGCTGCACGCAGGCTGTCAAGTAATGTCTGAATGACCCCGTTTTGACAAGACCATACCACTCGCCAGGTAAATGGTGTCTTAGAGCCTATGCTCGCACTAAGACTAGGGAGCTAGATCCATCCCGTAGATATCTTACAACATCGTTGAAACGGCACCTAGATATCTCACTGAGATCCTCCAGTATGTAGTCTCCAGGAAATCTGTGTCTCCTGACAGCCAGCGCAGGGCATTCGCAGACAAGGTGAAAACCCGTCTCCTCTTTCTCTATGTCCTTACAACTGCGACAGTGATCATTATAGGGAAGTCCAAGTCGCCTGGCATGTTCTCCTAACACCCAGTGACCTGTTAATATTGCCAGCAACCTCGATAAGTTCCTCCGATCACGACCTATCAGTTGCATAGTGCGCCTAAAATCAAAAGAGGGCCCCATCAATTTAGAGACCCTACATGTGATCAGTCTCCGCCACCTATTATCAGCTTCCTTAAGAAAATGACTGAAGATGCCGCTCTTAATACTCCCCAAGGGGATTGCGACTGATTCCACATTGGGAGTATTTACAGCGGTTCCTCCTTTGGCCAGTTTGTCTGCTTGTTCATTACCAAAGTGGTCCCTATGCGCAGGGACCCAAAACAAGGTAACATCCGCCAGGGTCCCTAGCCTTGACAACTCTCTCTTACATCGACTGACTAACAGAGACGTAGTTTTGTACGATCTGAGTGACAGAAGCGCCGCCTGACTGTCGACGAAAATACCGATATTCCCACGTATATTTCTGCCTTCATAATAGCAAGTATTTCCGCTTGAAATACGCTACAATTATCCGGAAAACGATATGAGATGCCTATCTCAAGATCACTAGAAAAGACGCCAGAGCCTACACCGCTGTTCATCTTAGAACCGTCCGTGTATATCCTGACGTTATAGTTCTCCACGAGACTACCACCGCACCACTCCCTCCTGGAGGGGATTAGTACTCTGAACACTCTATCAAAGTCTAACTGCGGCGTAGTGTAGTCAGGGAGTTGATTTATATCCGGAGGCAGTACGCCCATAATATTCGCATGGCCGTACGTCCTCGCACGCCAACTTCCCGTCGCCTTTAGTCTAACTGCACTACTAGCAAATATGCCAAAAGGCTTAAATTGAGAAGCCATTTGCATGAATATGAATCAATTTAAATTTTACTTTTCTAAAAAAAACCGCGTAACTGCCATATTTTTGCAAAAAGCTTTTCGAGCTAATGAAGTATGTCGACATACGCTATTATCGCATATAAAAAAACACGGAAGCACTTATGATGTAATTTCTAAACACAAGAAAATTTTTATTTCGCATTAGTAACATTTTCGTTCAACTTGAGCTACCTGTGCTGACATAAGTTGTTTTATCCGAACATGCTTTGTTTTTCACACTGTGTCCGTGCTCTCCAACAGGACGTTTGCTTATTCCTCCTAAAATATTCAAAAAGTCGACGTTGATGGTGAAAATCTCGTTGTTTCTTAAATCAAATCCACGCAAATAATTGTCATATTCTGTCCCAGCAAAACACATTCCAAGTTCTTTCTCAAAATTATTAAAATCAAATATTCATTAATAATGAGAATTTATTGTGTAAACAACATCTTTGAAAAATGTAAATAAAAATTAAAATCTAGTTCCACCCCCATAAAATGATTTCATGACATTTGGAATTTGGTAAAAATGCTTAAATTTTATTTAAAAATTTCAACATAAAAAATAGAATCTTTAAACTGGAAGATGATCTTTACTTTTTAAGGCATGATTTAATACGACTAATAATGAATATAAAATGTTTTAGTTGTTGGTGATTTCATTTACACAAGGTTATTGCTAACTAAATGCAATAAATAAAACTTTTTAAAAAGGCATGCACACACACATGTAACACCCACACATATACGACAACATTTGCATAATTTTGTTAGATAAATAATTTTTCAGACAATTAAATTTGTTTTTCCGAAAATCAGCATATTGCAAATTCTCAAAAGAATCCTACTGTATTTGATTATTATTATTTGTTTAAGGTAAATTCTCATAACTAGTAAAACCGGAAGATATAAAGCGTTTGCCAATAAGAACAGGCCGAATGGAATGGAACAAAACAAGATGTGTTTGAGGTAGTAACGTATCCCTTTACGTCTGGAATATAACATCGTTCGGTGGTACAGCTTACGCCTGGCATGCGTGGCCAAGTTGGTGCTTGGACTCTAGTATGCGACTCTGAATAGCAGTCGATGCCTATGGAGCTCAGTTTGGGTGGACATCATTTTCTCCAAAACTCGTGAGCATTATATAAATTCTCTAAAGGAACTTCGTTTTTAACTTGCCCATGAGACAAAGCCGGAAGAGATAGACAAGCATGCCTTGCGATGAGTGGACCGGAAAGTGCTCCTAAGAATTTATCCTCGCAAGAAGTGGAGAGGTTAATCCCTGTGCAAACTGCGGTGTTTATTGCCTAATAGAGGAATTCTAAAGATATAAACAAGAAAACCTCGCAACGAGTGGACGGGTCAGTCTCTAAAGACACTCCTGAGATAGAGGCTGAGACGGTGGCGCATATTGTGTGTGAATGTCCATCACTGTCCAGCCTAAGACTTAGAAGCACGTTCAGAGACTTGTTAAATGTGAATGTCATGGGGGTCCTCAATCTTAGGCAAATCCTAGCAATTACAAGAGACTTCGTGAGGGGGAAGAAGGTCGACAATCACTAGTCGACAGTCTGAAATCACTACAGTCAAGCGTAGAGGCTAGTTTCAGCACAACACTCAATCATAGTAAAACAATCGTAAATTAAAAATTGAGTGCCGTCGTAAACTAAAAATCAATTCGAGGAAAAAAGGAGTTCGAAAAAGCATCCATAAAGTAAGCGGTCTGCTTGGAGATTCCCCCCACATTAAATAATAAATATTTCCCCACGGATACACAAATATTTTCTTAAGACCCTGATGGCAGATTCTCGCAGTGATCTAGGATTTCTTTAAACTTTAAAATTTTAAAAACAAAAATTTAGCAAAAATGAATTTCCATTTTTCTGCAGGCAACTATATTATTACCAAAACACGTGTTTCCCTAGAAATAAATTTTAGGGTTGTGCATTTTTCCTTAAATCATTATTGCAAAATTCTTTATTAATAATTATTTTGTTAAGCCAGGATTTAATAAGGACCTCAGGCAGCTGTTTGTTTCTAGATCTTAAAACATTTGACCACCATCTGCTTTAGTTAAAGAGCAGAAGAGAGATGCATCTGTCGCCAATATCCTAATTGCTAAACTCTGCTGCTGTGTAACTGAGGTCCCTGAACAGCGTGTTGAAAACAAAAGAACTTAAGGGATATAAAGATAAAAGCAAAAATAAAACACAGTGTGAGTTACACTGACAAAAATGTTTGTTTTTTTTTCAAGTGTAAAATTGGAAAAAAAAAGTGGGTTGGTGGTATAGAAAAAACAAAACACAATACTATTCTAAGCAAAATAAATTATCTTACCAACAACTTAAAATAAGTGGTGGTTATATGTAGAGTAGCATTTGTTACATATATGTGTGATTTAAACACCTATAACAAACTGCCTTTGACGAACTTAATACCCCGCATTCATTAACAAGAATCTAAAGCGGGCTAAAATAAAACGCTTTACACTCAGTCATACCAACAACAAAATTTTGTTTTTGTTTAGACTTTGCTATGAATGCACGGTAATTAATTGTGACTAAAACAAAACAAATAAAAAAAAAACTTGATAATTAAATTTGGAAATCTATACAAAATTGCAAACAAAAAATAATGCCCAACGCACCTGTTTGAAATATTTTTAATGACTTTAACTTAGACACGATCACAACAAAATACACACTGTTACTACAAATTTAAATAATACATATTATTTCTTTCAATGCTTTCTTTGTATGAGATTTGTCGTTAAAATATTTTTTCCAATTAATAAAACTTGCATAAAATTTTGGTTATTTTTCAAAGAATTTTTAATTTTTTACTTTTTATTTTTCTTATGCTGTATAAAAGTAATAAATAGCGTGTAGTAAAACGAGATGTTGCAAGCACGACGTGTTATTTAAAACTAAACATATTAGTGCACATTTTGTAGCTGAAAAACCAGCAGATACAAACAAAAAATCTTATACTGATGCACAGTCACACACAAGCTCGGTACATGTACATACATACAAATAACACACGTTAAAAATGAGTAAAACGGAGCAAAATTATTGACTGCGTAAGATAGTCGGAGTCGAGACAAGTTCAAGATACAAGATACATTTGCCTTAAACATGACATGTCTTCCTAACAAAATATGCGTAAAATTTTTAAATAAAACTACAGCAGCTCTTTGACGTGAATTTAATTTTATTATTGCAAACCGTTTTAACTCGGCTAATATTTAAGCAAGACTGTTTGACACAAAGTAATTGTTAAGCTTGTTTAGATTGTCAAAGCAGGGCTCATCACTGTGTCCGCCTGTATTGGTGATGTTAAATTACAATTAAGCTAACCTGATTAAACCATTGAGAACCAAGACGTTCAATATGGATTTCAAATCAATTATACTCTGATTGTTAAAACAAGTAATGCCGGTTGTTACCGTTATCAAAATGGCTGCCAGAACTTCATGTGGAATAGAAGAAGAAGTGTAATTTTTTTATTGTTCGATCCTCGTAAATTTTGATAGTGTACTATTTGTATTGAATTTTCTAAATATTTTATAACCTTGTAGCTCCTGTATTTTTCACAGTATTTCTGTTTCCGACAGTTATACTCAGTAACAGTTATTCTGCCATTATCATGTAGAATTTTTTAGAATCGTCTCGAATTGAAATGGAAAAATATATTTATCGTATTGTCTGATCTAAACACTGATAACACTCGTCTGTAATGAAATCCTACTTTATATGACAAGCTACACTAGTTTTTTACCATAACTTGAGGACAGTTGGTCTGTTTCGATAAGCAAAGATTATTTTTTATATGCTCAGCAATTTCGGTGTTAATGTGAAATTAGTAGCAAACAAGTTTTGTTCATTAATTATTTTTTTAGCTAATTTTTTACTCCCAACTCATTTTTATTATAAAATAATGCAATTTATTGCTGAGGGTGGATAAGCTAGTTTTCATGCGCATTTCGCCAGCTCATCAGGCCAACTTTTTAGAATAACATAAACGTGTTATGGCTGAAATTTCTTAGACCAAATGAGAAATCAAAAGAAAATCAAGACCAAATTTTTTAATTCGTACGAATAAATCTAAAGTGATTATTTCTGGTCGTGACAATTTCCTCGGATATCCCGTTATATTCATTATTAATTTAGCCCCATTCGTATATCCCATAGCCTTTTTGCACGCTCTTTTCTTTTGCCTAAAAGCAGAAATTTCAAGTTTCAATTTGGTGCATTATTTGTAGACTGCTAAGGCTTTCGATCTTTTTTCTTTTTAATATGTCTATGTATAAACGAATTGTTTCAACATTAATATTTAAGGTAAAAATTTTTTTTAATTCCTGAAAATAGCTGTTGATGCAGTTTTTTCGGCGAAAAAATTAAATGACAAAGCTACTTTCTTCTAGCCACAAAATTCCAAAAAATCGAAAAAAAGGTCAATAAGAAATGTAATCATTTTAACTCTGCTGTCTTTAACAGTGTCCGTAAGCTACCAATCTCAAACCTAAAATCTTGATAGAATTTTGTTGTCTATCCTGCCGCGTACCCTTTAAGGTTTCTTAAAATTTAAATTTATTTCGGTCTCCTTGGCCAGATTTTCAAAGCCAATACTCTTCTATGCGTTGGAAAAAATCGAATGTTTATAATAGGAAACTTTGTCCCCACTATAGGGTAAACAGTAATAGGATTAATATTATAAATACGATTTTTTCCTTTTTTTACTAATTTCACTCAAACTATGCACTTTTGCACAACCCGACCTACTCGAAAGGGTTAAAACAAGAAAAAATACAAATACACTTTGTTTATATACAACAACAAAACGTATGCAACATTATTTTTTGCAACTGTCAACTAAACCAGAGAGTAATAATTGGAGAGAGACTGTAAATGCAATACACATGTTGATGTAGTTACTTATAAACATGTTGACAGTCTGTTCACAAAACAAAGCCAAACATAATATTGTAGGAAAATGTATGTACGTATAAAAGGTTTTAAATATTATTAATTGTATTCGATTGATTTACAACTTAGTTTATTTTTCTATTGTTCAAATTACAGTTTATTTATCAAAGTAATTTGCTTTATACTTTAATATAATAGTTTATATTAGCAAATACAAAGGAAGAGCTTGAATTTTTCTCTCCAAATTTTTAAAAAAATATTTTAATGGATATTAAATTGGTATATCAAAAACAGTTTAACTACTGTCAATTTCAGTTTTTGTTATATAAAAATAGATTTCTAGTGAGTTAGCAGAGACTAAGCCTGTTATATCCATAACTCTATTATTTGATGTTTGAATGCATAAACGAATGTATGTACATATGTGTATCTATCTCAAAACTTCCTTGTTGTATTTTTCTTTTATAAACTTTTCTACCCAGTTGTTTCATTTTCAGTCCTAATAGCAATTTAAAGGTATTTTTAATGTTAACACGTTTTTACCAGCATAAAGTATTTAAATTTAAATCCATTATCAAGCTCAACTGTATTCAAACAATACAAAGTTACGAATGCGTACATCTGCATATCTTTAACATAATCGGAAAAATAAACAAGAAAATTATCAAGATATGTACATGCAGATACATTCAACGACAAAGAAAATCTAACCAAGCGATGATTTTTAGTCGTTCGTACCGAGTACAAAACATTCATTCATTCATTAATGCGAGTAGATCGCAACGTACAAGCTAAAAGAAAAAACAATAAAACAAAACAAAAACAACGCATCAACGTTAACTGGCTGGTAAACTTGTGGCTAAGAGTCCAGATGAAACAGTGAACTAGAGGTGTATTACAACTAAACTGATACTCTTCCAACTAAATAGTAAAACGCATTAATTAACATTTCAGATATTGGATTACACTTGCTGGCAGCAATAAGCAGCAGTTCAAAAATGTATATTCGACAGTTACGTTGCAAGTATTTCGTTTTAAATTTCATCTCTTTGTTGTATTTCAGTTTTTATACGGAAAAGAGTTTAAAACAAAAGCAGCAACTACTTAAAATAAAGATAGAAATAAAAGATTAGGTACTACAGGCTCAAATACTAAAACGACCTTCTAAATTATATCAAACACACCAACAAAAACTTGCCACAAAAAACAACAACTGAAAAACTCAACAAGGAACGATAGTTTGGAAACACTACCTGTGTATTAAAGAGTGGTGATACTTTGCCTTCTCTTCATGTTTGTATTTCTTTCTTTGCAGGGAGGCGTGAGTTTTTGATACATCTGTTTATTTTAGAGCAATTCGACGAACAACAAAAACGAAACACAAACAATAAAATTTGAATAATCACGCACAAGTGTGAGTAAATAAAAATACGAGTAGAAAATTTTCATAAACAAAAAGTTGTTTGTTTTTTAGAGCTCAATATATTTCTATTACGCAGAAGCGGATCTAGGAAGGAATAAGAAGAGAAATTTCGCCCTCCAAAACCAGTAAAGACCAACATTTCCCATACAAAGGGTTTAGAATAATTGAAGAATTCCTTGTTTTGGTTTATAAGTTACCACCCACCCAGAAAACTGAGCTTGATCCGCTCCTGATATTATGACTATGAGGCCATTTGCACGGATCCGTTGACACAATCAGTTAAATAAAAGTGTTTCGAAACTCCTCAAATCTTCAAATTAAAATCAGCTGGAGTATTAGGGGCATTACTTTTCTGTCAGACCTAAGCAAGTAAATGTACACAAGCTTCTTTCGTCGTGGGAAAATATGCTTTAGCTGTGACCTACCGCATAATGGTAAAATAATTTCAATCAATGATCATATACTTAGGTAATATTATGATCAGATTTTTTTTTTTAAATGAAAATTTCAATAGAGATTTATAATAAGCAGAATTAAAAAAATTAAATTTTGCATTACAACTTAAATGACCCACAATCTTTTTAATAGTAACCTTAAAAAAATTTAGAAGATTTCTAATTCACCATATTAATTTTTTAACCGTTTGGGTTTTGAAAAGAAAAAAATGGCAGCTGCAATGTTGTCTTCCAGGGTTGGGATTGTGCCTGGCTTATCCCTGTGCACAAGAGACTTCAAGTATCGCCACAACAAATAGTCTAGTGGGGTCAAATCGCATTAGACTTGCGGCCAATCGAATGCTCCAAAACGTAAGATTAATTGCTTACCAGACTAACCTCTCGATAGGTTCGTAGAATCGTGTGCCGTGTGACATGTGGCACTCTCTTGTTGAAACCACATTTCAATCTTGTTCAATACTTCCCTTTCGGGCCAAAAAAAAGTAATAATCGCACGGTACCTTACTCCATTGACTCTAACGTTGCGATTTTCATCGTTCCTGAAGAAGTACGGTCCAGCGATGTCAGCGGCCTATAAGCCGCACCTAACAGTACATTTTTCAGAGTTCATTGGCAGCTCTTGAACTGCCTCTTCACACAAAATTTGGTAATTCTGTTTGCTGACGTACCCATTGAGCCAAAAGTGAGCTTCTTCGCTAAAGATAATCTTTCGATAGAAAACATATTTCTCACACAGTGGGAAATTTCGAAATTAAATTCGTTTGTTAGTGCCTATTCATGGTGAAATAGCAAACCTTATTGAGCATTTATGGCATTGCCACATTTCACGAATCTTTTATTAGACTGAAAACCACACAACAACAACATTACCCGATAACAGTTTTAACGGTTAATCATGGCCGTTGTGCAACACTGTTTTTTAAAACTGCTGATGTATAATACAGAGTTGTTCACATCATATTAAAAAAATCAATCGATGGAAAATTATTAAATCAAAGAAAATGTTATTTAAAACTAACTTTTGATTTACAAAATATACACATTGAATTGTTCGGTAACAAAAAAAAAGAATTTCAGCGGAAAACCCACAAAAAACCGCATGTAAAAAACGCAAAATACTAGCCAAATTTGACAGAGCCGGTTGAAAAAATCACTAAAACAGAGGTGGGCGACAAACATCAATAGAAAAAAACACAAACAAAAACTCTTGTTTTATTTCTCACCGCATATATAGAACAACACGAAATGTACGTTACTCTTTGCAACAATTTATATTAAATCTTAAATCTTCTTTTGTAAAATTTTATTTATTTTAACAAACAAAACACCATTTTAAAAAATAACAATTAAAACAAATTATATAAAAAACTAATAATTTATAATAATTAAGATTTATAAAGCTGTTTAATACATAATTCAGCAAATTTAAAGCATGGTCACATTGAACAAATATTTAACAAAATGAGGGAGAGAAAACGTTATTCACCAATTCCTCACGAATGTATTGATAAAGAAATCATAAAATGAAATCAAAAATTACTGCAAAATATTGGTGTAGTAATTTTGTGATTGTCAAATAATTGCACAGTGTGCCCACAGCTTGTAAATACTACACTTTCACAAATAGTAATATCCTAGGCATACTTAGAGGGTAATCAAAACTTTCACCCTTGTAATGGAAAAAAAAATTCTGCTACATTTTAAATTTAAAAACAATAATAAAACTATTTTTGGTTAATCTAAATTGGCAAAATAAAGAGAATTGAGTAACACAAGTTTGGTTAGTTAAAGTTAATGGAAATTCAGATTTCCAAATTTTAAAGTTTAGCTTTAACACTCATCAAATCCTTTGCTATACTTAAATCATCTTCAGATTGTTGATCTGCTGGCAGAAGATTTCCCGTTGCAAATATATTTTTAGGATCCAATTGCTTTTTAGTGGCTTTGTATAAATTTGCTCCCGTCTGTGTTATAGTGTTTGTATACCATTGTGCACGTATCTTACCTACACCATGATGGTGTGACAGTGAACCCCCGCATGCTAAAATTTCATTTCTGGCATTATTTTCTATGTGCTCGAACAGTTCGACGGGATTAGAGAACCCCTTGTAATTAAATGCGAAGTAAAAGTAAACGCAGGCACCGGCATCATAAGTTTGCGTAACACGACAGGAAATAGAAAAATGATGAATGCTTTTTGCATGACATTCCTGTCAGAAAATTGAAAAAAATAAAGTTATTTTTATGGGCAAAAAAAAACTATCTAACTTTGCTTACCAATTCTATACGCTTTTTTACATTTTGGCATAATATATAGCAGCGATCCCACGGTACTGAGGTCTCAAAAGATTCCGCAACAATGTCATACAGTAAAGCTAAGTCCTAAAATCAAATGAAACAAGTTATTGTTATGAAACGTGTTCCCTAATATACCAACTTACCCTCATATAAGCTATAACGAAGGTCATAATATAGCCTCTCTCACCATTTTGACTACCACCCGAAAATCCTTTATGCTTTTTGGCTATATTTATAATTAACGATTCTTGGCGGTCAACATCTTCCAATTCACCTTCGAACAGTAAAGTGGCTGCACAGACTTTGCTAAGATCAAGACATTTTATCATAGTCAAATATTTCTTTTTAAATCTATCCATTACATCTTCCCGCCAACTTTTTGCCGGTTTAAGGCTTTGACCCATAATAAATTGCTTATTGTCCATTAAACGCACCGATGCTGGTTGACAACGTCTTTCGGCTACTTCACGCATAAACCCCACACCACTTGCGAAATCGGGAAATACCAAGGAATTGTAGCGTTTGACTGGAGGCAAAGGTCTCACTTTTAATACTACCTCCGTAACAACGCCCAAAGTACCTTCAGAGCCCATAATGACATGATTGAAGTCGGGTCCACACGAAATGCGGGGTGAAGTGCATTCTTTATCCAATACACCCGAGGGTGTAACTAATTTCACTCTAACCACCAAATCTTCTATATTGCCATAAACGTTTTTCTTCATGCCGGAAGCTCTTGTGGCCACCCAACCACCCAAAGTAGAAAACTCATAACTATCCGGTTCATGACCCACTGTCAGACCTTGTTTACGTAAAGTCTTTTCCAAATCCTGGCCAGCTATACCAGCTTCAAAACAAACCGTTAGATTTTTTCTATTCAACCACATCATACGATTCATTTGTGAAGTGTCCAAAATACAAATCATACGTTTCTCTTTTTGTGGGCAAGTTGTAGCTCCCGATACTGAAGTACCGCCACCATAGGGCAGCACCACCACATTGTGCTTATGAGCCAGGTTTACTAAGTTTTCTACCTCAGCATGACTCTTGGGCCAGGTTACTATATCGGGTATTCTTTGAAATTTATTATGAGTCAAATAGTAAATATCATGTAACGTTTGACCATGACATCGTACAAAGCGATCTATACCTTCCTGGCTATAAGATATTTTGCTTTCGTATAATTCTTGCAAAAAATCTTTATTGACGGTGGGTTGTGGAAATTTCTGGGGTAACGAGGGCTTGGAAATATTATCGTAAACGATTACATTGAAGGTGCTTAGTACCCAATCTGTAAAATAGGGTAATGTAGCGCCCTGCAAGGGGTATCTGAAAGTAGAAAAAATAAGTTTATGGTTTAAGTAAAAGTTTCAAAACGTAAATTTAATGCACAAAATATATATTTATGATTCCAATGTATATATTTTTGATGAGCCGATAGAAAGTGTATTCGAGTAGGCTCTACTATATTTTACCAGACACAAGAATTTCTTGTGTTTTTACAAAGGATTTCTCAGGACTTTCAAATTTTTTTTTTTTAAGCATCCAAACGTTTGATTTTTTTTCTTTCCTGAGAAAAATACATTTTTGATGAAGCAACAGTGGAAAACAATACAAATTTATTCTCTAAACATAGAGTAAACAGTCACAGCGTTCGCCATGATATCGTTATTTGGTTTATGGGACAAAATAAAAAAAATTAGGTACACAATTTTGTTTTTTTTTTTAAACACATGTTAAATTGTAACTTGATCATTTGTACAATTATTAACTGGATATAATTGGATTTCCATCGTGAACTATGTAAAGAACGTGTAAGGAGTGAACAAGAGGAAGAGTTACAGAGAGAGGGAGAGAGAGAGAGTACAAAGAGGCAGTTCGAACATGAAGAACTAGCTGGATTATACTGGATCTTAGCAACTACAAATAAAGGAAAGACAATTTATCATAAAAAATCTTAATTTTTATAAGAAAGATATAAAGTTTTTCCAATCATTCGAAAATAATCTGATCTAGTGCAACCACTACCGGTTCCGAGTCGTTAGGGCCTACATGTGTCGTAGTTTCGCCAATATTCAAGAGTTCTGGAAGTAGTTGTTGTTGAATACAATGTTTTTACTTTTAAGTGTTGCCATAACGGCTGTTTGCCCGTTAGATCTAGAAGTTTTTCGCCATCAAAAGTGGTAAGTATATAAAAAAAAATCCGCTAAGTGGTTTCGTTAGCTATAAATTATTCTTTATTTGACAGTTTCAAGGGTTTTTCATGGCTAATCAAATAATTTTAATTTGATTATAAAGTGGCGGTGTTAAACTTAAAAAAATTTGGAAGTTAAATAAAGTTGAGGCAAACCGAAACACATAAGTCGTTTGCGGACTGGTATGGTAAATGCCATTTTAGCTCTGAAGTATCTGTGTAAAAGATACAGGTATGCAGTGGAAATTGTTCGATTTCGAATCGTGCAATTTCGAAAAACTAATAGGATGCAACTGCGTGTGCGCGATATAGTGGAATCGAATTTAAGTTTAAATAAAATATTCTTAATGTCGAAATCAATAAAGTCAGCTACTCATTTCCATAATTTCCTTAATTTATTTGTTATTATCTTGGACTCCGCTATCATGGCGAATACACTGCTTCGATTACGAAGTTCCGAAAAAGTCATTAGGTCATATTAATAAAAAAAAAAATTCTAAATTACAAAAGGTTTATCAAACAAAATAAAACTTTTATAAATCGAAATTAGTTCTTATGTATATGTCTATTTAAGTTTAATGGAAAGCACCGGAATTTACTCCAGTTCTGAGAGTGTTACGGCTATGCAAAATATCTAAAGAAACAAATTATTGCTGTAAAATTGTCAAAGCGCAATAAAAGAGTCCATACACCAAGTTAGCGGATTAATTAGGCGGCATTTATTTAACAGTTAGCGGTTCCTAGCTATTTTGAGAGTGCTATCTAGCGGGAAATGGCTTAAAAGTTTTGGCAACACTGTTACTTTTATTAATCAACATGTTGCTTCCATTTGAATGAGACAGCCGTTGAAAAGATTAAAAACAATTAATATTGGAAAGCGGAAGAGTTTACCGGCGTTACTTTAATTAATAAACTTTTTCCGTTACTCACCTTTCGCCGCGAAAATGTATGACATTATTTTCTACATAAAACTCTGAATCCTTGTAACCCCAACCATACCATTTAAGGACATCTTGTCTGTAAAAGAATTTAAAACACATTTGTATGAAGAAATAATTAGGTCAGCTTTAAAGACAAATTTCGAAAACACTTGGTAAATACTCGCACAGCAAAACAACAAAAACAGCCCTCCTGCTAAGTATCAACACATACATACATACATACTGTATGTATGTACGCCTACTAAAGTGGTTAGGGATATGTTGATATAAGCTGAGAGGGGGTGCGTTTTTTGTTGTGAAATCTCTGGTACTCAAACAAACCTTTTCTTAGGGAACACACCATTAACTTCCTTTGTCATACGTTCATCTAACGTTACGGACGCCTTGGCGGCGCCATTATACTTTTCTCTATTATTCGCCGCTTTAACTTCCTTTAAAGTAGAATTATTTTTTTGTGCTTCCATGTTAGAAGTGTAATTTTTACATTTGTTTGGAGCAGCAGCCATTATATTTTTAAATGTTAGAAAAAGAATTTCTTTTAATGGTATTTACTTGTTTACTGATTATTTTCTTAATTTGTATCGATTTTTAGCCACAACACTTGATGTTTTTTTTTCGTTCTTTAAGGATTTTTATTTGGCATTTATTTATGTATAATTTCCTAAGCTTTTTTGTATTCAAAGAACTATAATTATAAAAGTAATTTTTATATTGTTTATTTATATTTTTATTTTTGTATGTTTAATTATAAATTTTAGATAATTTTGACAGCCTTCTTTTACAACTTGTGTTTTTTAACTGGCTGACAATTAATATCAAGGGGGTTTATTTCTGTAAAAATGTTCTATTTTAATGACAACTTGCAGCAATATTGCACGCAATTATACACACACACATACACTTACACATGTACACATATCCCAGTTGGTCATATCTTTAAGGCATTCGAGAAGGCGCATAGAAGACACATGGTAAATCATAGACGACACATTGGCAATAATTCAGGCTAATTAATGCCAGCTTTTTCGGACAAAGGGCATTAAAATCTTGCGTGACTATGGTCAGCGACATGCATACTGTCTTTGACGTCTATATGTGGGACAATAAACTGTCGTCGACAAATAAATAATCGATCCTTGATTTGATTTTCCGACAGGGTGATTTGATATAGATGTTTGGAACGAATTTTAATCATCCCTTGTTAAGTTTGGTTTGGTGGCAAACCGGTTTCGGCTATGTGCCATCTTTAGTGTCATTTTTCGTTCAGAACGAATGTTCAAACGGGAATTCTCCCGAATTCTTTCTTTAGTGCCCTAATTGTCGCCATTTTTTACGACCTGCGCATTTGTTTTTATAAATTTATTATAAAATCATTTGAATCATATAATTTGTATTTCGATATAATTCAAATTTACACTGCATACTCGTTAAGGACCAGTAAAAGTTTTTAAGTAAAAACCACCAGATAGATAGGGTTTAGATTACAACCATTTTCCATTTGTAATGGCGGGTGTGTTCTAAAAGTGATATGTCTTAAAATCGCCCTATTTCAAACACAAAAACATTTTTCTGTTAATCGTACTTTTTAGTGCCTTCGAACCAAAAGGGTCAAATACTCTACAAACAAAACTAAATTTTCTGTTTATATAAAACTTTGTTTGCGTTGTTTGCAAAAATGTTTGAATCATGTTTGTACGAAAATTAAAATTTTTTATTTTTGGCAGACATGTTAAATATAAAGTCAACAATGTGTGTCTAGTGCTAAATTTAATTATTTTAGGAAAAAATGTTTAGATGAGCATAACAAGTGGACGAGGAAAAATTTTGTGTGTTAGAATTCATTGAGCTTGAAGTTTTCAAAGCGAAATATATTCCAGAGCATGTTTCGTAATATTGTCGACAGTAAAATTGGAAATTCGACATATTCCACTATTGTCGTTCTGGCGAACTGGGTATGTATAAAAGGGTGTAAAGTTAGAGAGAAAGAGAAAAACAGAGAGAAAACTTTTAATGAGAGTTGAAATTATTGAGTAAAACTCAATATTCTATTTGTGCAAAAACTCGCCCAATCGTTTGTTGCATTCTTGTAATTAAATTTGTTTAATAAACATTCATATTTAACAAAACTAATTATAATAAATATTATTGCTACTTATGCTTTTAATTTCTTGCCAAAATACAATAAATACACAGTTACACACAATTTCTTTAGGGCAAGATTTGTTTTGATTTTACTTTGCGCGCACATTTTTATGTAAACAATAGAAATATATCTACCTACACATACTCGTACAAGATTAACTTTTGCCGGTATGTACATACATACGTACATTATTTATGCACGTTTTGCAATTAAAATCCATATATAGTTTAACCCTTAACACTTTAAGCCCAGAGTACAATGTACACACTCAATTTTATAAAGAAAACAAATCGAAATTTTATTTTAATCCCTGTTTCTATTTCACATCCATATATATGTACACACCCATGCATATGTAAAATATCCAATATGATTGGATAACTTTTGAAGTTTCACCATAATGTTTCCTGCATCGTATTTCTATCGCAAAATGAATTCTAATTAATAATTCTTAATGTCAAATGTAGCCATGAAAGACAACAGCTGATTAAGTATTTATAAAGCGATAAGTGTTTGTGAGAGTTTAAAAATAATATAGCGGTTTTATGTATGTATGCAATTAACTGCAAGAACAGTTGTGTCATATTAAATATGAAGGTATTGAAAGTAGACAAATAGTGGTGAAAATGGAGAAATGAAGAAGTTGTGAAAAAATAGTACTAAAAAAGTTGAATTTTGCGGATTCTACAATTCCGTTATCTCATTAACACTAAGTTAATAGATAATTCTTTGGAGAATTACAAGACCACTTTTGAGTTATTTACTTACACTACATCTTGACTAACCAAAACTTTGCTCGCACAAGGAGAGAGCGTCGACAGAATAACGAGAAGAAATTTGTTCGTGGTCTTCTGTGTGGAGAATACGTGTTTCTGCTGAGTTTAAGCATAATTTTTTATTTGTCATCGAGAGTGTTTCAGTGTTCTTAGCGTAAATTATGGACGGGTGTTAATAGACGAGCGCATATCCACACACATATTTTTTAATTTGCCTGTGTGTATTTTGTTTGTGTAATGGCAGGACAGCGTTGTGCGAACAACTGTTCGGACAACTCTGTTTGAACACGAACAGGCCATCAACAGCGACGATGTTCACAATTCAATTTTCTGTGCGAACAGCAAAATGTACAATGGCTGAACAGATTTATGGCTAGTTAAGGCGGCATGTTACAATTGCCCACATTCATACATGGATATTAACAAAAGATGTATTTGTATTATTTTTAGAACTGAGTACATAATATTGTCACCACTTGTTTCTCATACCCGCAATTTTTTTGAATATAAAAAATTGCCATTATTTAGAAAACTAGTAAAGGTACCAATTCCACCAAGGTTGCGCTTATGTCCAAATTTTATTTTTCTTTAATCGATTAAATTTGTGTTTTCAAAATGACCTTCATGAGTAATTAAAAGGAATAAACAACCCAAAAATTTTTACGTTTTATATGAAGAAATCGCATCAAATGTAATTAATTTTTAAGCTTTAAAGCAGCTTTTATTTAACCGTGTAAAATTCGCAAAACTAAAGATAATTAAGTCTGATTATTTTAATGTAAACAAGGCAAAAATTTACTTCATTTATTAAATCTTGCATTTTTTGTTCTTATTTTTTAGACTTTGCTGATATCCCAACGAAACCCAAACAAATTCTTTAGACACTTTAGTTAGCACTAGTTTACTTCACTGATGACTTGCTCCTGATTAGGTTTTAATAGTTAATTTTAATTTTATAAATTATTGAGTTAATATAGAGCCAACGCGGATTCATCCGGTCGTGATTCATTCATCACGGTCGTGATTGATTAACTGTCTACAATAAAAATTCTTTACTTTTTTCTGTTTTTAACTAACGCTTAAAATACCTTAATGCGCAATTAATATTATTTTCTGTTGGTATGCATTAAAAATTATTTTACTTGCAATAGTGTAGATATTATATTTTTCAAGGATTTTTTTGTCAATGTTTTTTTTTATTTACATTTGCCCAATATTTTTATTTTTTAATATAAATTTTTTATTACAAAGCGTTTGTTATTTATTACTTTAACTTGATTTTTAAAAACTGTTGCTGTGACGACGCGAAAATAACTACTGCTGCAAATTATTTTTAACAATGTTAAAGTTTGCTAATGCATTGACTGAAGTTTATTTATAAGCATATTTACTTTGAGATCCAAATGTTTATTTACATTTAGTTACATCTCGTTATATTATGATGCATTAAGTAAATGTGTTTTAAGGTAAATAAGCTAAGTATACACATACACAGTTGCACATAATTTCCTAGCGAAATTTTTGCCAAATTATTAGACAAAAATTTGTTAAACTAAATAGAAATACAACACAAAAGATAAAACGCAAATTGAGTTTTTTTTTCAATTACCACATTTTTCTTTCCCTACCCGCTGTTTCAGCCACCTGATTATGTCTTTAAAATCAGCAATCAAATAAAAAGTCTATTTTTTTAACAATAAGCAAACAATATATTTTGCATCATAGCCTTAGTTTTGTGCAAATAGGTGTGATTTTTCCACATTTTATTTTAATAGGTTAATGAAATTTGTTGTTAGTGCTTAAAATATGGTTTCAGTTATACATTATGTAACTAGTACCGAGTGTTAGGAAAATTAAAGTCAACTAATTATTTTCATTGCGAGTTGTCAATTAATTCTATTGAAAGAAAATTATAAGCATTATTTAATATAATTAAATAACCAACTAAAATAAGTTAAGATGTCTACTTCATGTATAATTTTCAAAAGAAAAGTAGTTGCGCTAAATTACAACCTTAAATAACTAAATTGTTTATGATCGCGAATACATATATACATACATATGTATGTGTACTTAATAATATTAAATTCTTAAATTACCTTTCACTTAAATAATGTTATTATATTTTAACGGTTCATTTGAAATTACTTTTGTACATCGCTTACAACCCTGGCTTGTACTAAACTAACCAAACAGTCAATATATATGTCTCTCACTCTCTCTATCTATCTCTTGTTTACTTATTATTTTTTGTAGCACATGTTTTTATTATGACTTTTTTCATTTGGCTCATAATTCAATAGTAAATAAACATTGAACAATAAGTAAAATTCTGCTAGTTTCTAAATTATAAATTTCCTTAAAATATATATATAAAAATGATAAATGAAGAAGAAAATGTAGCAAAAAGACAATGGACTGAGCAAGAACGTTTGGAATTAGCGGCAAAATTAGATGCGGATTTGGATGCCTTCATAGATGGTTTGGAAAAAAAGCGATATGATGAAGGCTGGCCAGAGGACCGCTGGCAAGAGGTAATATAAAAAAAATACTAATTTACATAAATAAATTGCCAACTTTCAAAACCAGGAAATGGAAAAACATCCGTTTTTTATGAAAAAAGCTCCCCAGCCAGGCGATGAAGTTCATCCTATGTTTGAAGGTCTGCAAAAGCTTAAATACGATCCGGAAGAAAACACTGCTGAGGATTTGGCTTTAAGCTATAAAGAGGATGGTAATTTCTATATGAAACATAAAAAATTTCGAATGGCCATTTATAGTTATACGGAGGGTCTTAAAGCTAAGTGTGAAAACCCTGAGGTGCTTTCAGTTTTGCATAATAATCGTTCCGCGGCACATTTCTTTTTAAAAAATTACAGGTAAGTATGGAAAGCCACCAAATATTACCAACAATATTTTAAAATGCTCCTATAGATCTGCCCTAGCAGACGCTCAAAAGGTGTTAGAATATAAATCTGATTACCATAAAGCACGCTGGCGTGCAGCTCAGTGTGCTTTCGAACTCGAACGCTTCAATTTGTGTAACGAACTTTGTGAAGAGATACTTGATAACGACATACACAATTTAAATGCTCAAGAATTGTTAAAGAATAATAAATTAAAAAAACTAGAAAAGGATCGTAATGAACGTAGAGAAGCAGCGGAAAAAAAGAAACAAGTTCAACGTTATCATCGTTTGCTTGTTGCTTTAGAGGAACGTAAAATTAAGTATGATGATCAAAGGCCGGGAAAACTCTTAATAACAGAAGAACTTTTGAAGCCAAAATTTTTACCTTTAGAAGATTACCCTGTGCACTTCGATGAAGACAACACAACATTAATATGGCCAGCAGCATTTTGTTATCCGGAATTTCTATATAGTGATTTTCATCAACAATTATCTGAGGAGGCCACGTAAGTACCATAGACATTTAAAATAAAATTTCACTTACATATATTACTCATTACTTTGCATCTATTTTTTTAGAATGACTGGCATAGTAAAATCACTACTTACAGAGTGCTTACCCTTAGATGTATCCGGTAGCTATCGTCCCGATACAGTTAATGTATATTACGAAAATCGTAAAGTTGGCTGTGTTCACAAAGTCTGTCAGCAAAAAACTATTAGGGAAATAGTGCAGGAGAAGGGGTAAACAATTTAAGTAGATTCTAATATTACGATATTAATTATCTCTAATATTTAGCTTCTTTGTAACCGGTGGCTGTTTGTTGTTCTATATAGTACCCGAAAATTCTAAAGCTGAACAGGAATTTATAAATGCGGAGAGAAGATGTTTTCTTAAATAGTAAACATTTTATAAAGATATCATATAGTCTACTTTCGTTATTAAACATTAGTTCAATGATTTTGAGTTTTTACCTAATTTGTAAATATTGTACCAGATTTTAAAATGGCAGCAGGCGATAAACTCCAAACAATTGCCCTTATTATGATCAACATTGCATCTTCGATTATTGTCGAAGGAGCTGATCGATGATTCCGTATCATGACGCACATTTGACACAGAAATAAATTTGTGAATTTCACTCATTTTGAGCGTAATGTGTGTGTAAATTATATAAAAACATAAAAATTAACCCAGTCTTAAATTTTTGTTTGGTACTTACGATCTTAAACCTTCACAAAATTTGCAACAAAAATTTAAAATTAGTTTATGGTCGACCAAGATCAAGAAACATTTCCCAATACGATTCTTTATTTAACATTCCAACGGTGTTCTGATGTAGGTTTTTGGAACGAATTTCCGTCATCCCTTGTCAAGTTTGATTTGGGACAAACCGGTTTCGAAAATGGTCAGTGTCATTATTCGTTGTCATTCTTCTAATTAATTATGTTACTTTATATGGAAATCTAGGAGAAGACTAGTGGTGAAAATAAGATATAGAAATTTCATTTGCTAGAACAATTATTTTAAAGTAAGTCTTCATTTACAGAAATTTTCACATCCACTGTGTGTGCAGTTCATTCGGTATTTGTTGTTCCATAACCAGCAGGTCATAACAAGCCCAATAAGGCGAATAAATATCTTTATTTTTAATAAGGATAAAATGCACTTCGCTTCTAGAAATTAGTACCGCACAATATTATACCGGCAATTGTTACCTAGTATAAATATGATTTTATATTGTACAAACGTTTTTATTCTACGCGTCCTGTTACAATTAAAACACAAAACAATCTTCTATTGTTCTCAATAAATATATAAATCAGCGATCCTCAGTGAATCAAATTCAATGGGTTACTTCGAAATAAAAATTGTTCGAAAAAAATGCATTAGGCATACAAATTCGAATGATTTTCGAATAAAATTACAGGGCAGTCCCCAAGGCCGTAAATATTTTCTGAAGTATTATTAAGTATATAAAGGAGTGTCATTAAATCCTAAAATATCCAAAAACATATTTTTAATCAAAAAATTTAAAGCCTTTATTTAACTTATGTTTCAATGCAATATTTGTAATATTAATATGTATAGAATTAAAATATTTCCTTATATAATTAATACAACAATAAGCCAAAATCGCGTTTGTTATTTCATTATATAATTATAAAGCCTATATATATAATTTTTTTTTATTTAATAAACTGTTGTATATCATGTAGACAGTTTTAATAAAGCAAAAATGCGTAGTATAATTTTAGATTTTGGTGGTAATCGTTATTGTATTCGAGCATTCGTTTCTTATAAGTCTTATTGATTATTTATATACGTTTTCATTTATATAATACTGTTATCAGTTGCCTCCATTAAAAAATTTACTTTAAAGCTTTTGTTTTTAATTTTGATATAGTTTTTGATATGTTTATGCAGAGTACTAATTAATTTCTAAAAATGTAGCGTTTAGCAAGAAAAGTCTTTAACATATAGTTTAACAAGCATACATATTAAAAAATCAACAAAGATTTCACATTTAAAATTTTATCTAAAATTTCATAATGATTGAGCTTAAGTTGCCAAACATTGTAACATTGCAATTAAATAGATGTATTTATGTAGGTATGTATGTTTTCAGAGTAGCTGCAATTTAAATAACAAATGTGAACGTTTTTAGATTAAGTAATAATGTTAAAATCTAATTAAATGGCATCATTTTTTATATCTTACGACTAGACTGATTATCCACAGCTTGTTTACTTTAATAATAACATGCAAAATATTAAAGCCACTTTAAGAAGTTGAGATATGTGTTATATACTGATTTGTTTATTTATATGCTATTAAAGCAAATGAGCTACAACTTTGTTAGCAAAAAAAAAAAAATTAAGTAAAATTAAATGAAATATTTAAACACAATATTTTAATTGAAATAAAAAGAATATTGTACACGTGAATGAACTTAAATTACAAACAGATATTTTACAGCATTTCAAAAATAGATAATATAAAATGTTTTAAAGTTTTAAAGTAAAAACATACAATTATATTGAAGTTCAGACTTAAAAAATATAATTATCGACTAAAAAGAGCCTTATATAAATTTAACAAGCTTTGTACCAGATATTAAAAAAATTAAAACAATTATTTATGCAAGAAAGCTTAAGAAAATTTTGAAATTAAAAAAAAAATATAAATATATTCTATGGAATAAAAAAATATGTGATCAATTACCGTTTGCACGCCCGAGTGAGTGCACGAAAATCTCTCAAAAAACACTCCAAATCGTAAAATTCGCTAAATACATTTTTTAAGATTAATTGATTATTAATTTTTACAGGTCGTACGGAAAGAAAAACAATAGATTTTTTAGAAATAACTGAAATTATATTATTCGTAGAATCACTAGCTTTAGAATGCATTAAAAAGCCAAGTAATCGTTAGTTATTATTCGCAATATAATTACTGCTACCAAGTTTAAAATTCTTAACAATTCGTTCACAAATTTATTGATTAACGCATTTAAAAGCTCTAATATGTTGCATTCCAAATTTGTCAAGTACGAAAAAAAATTGAGAAGAATTTAACCAGCGCGTTAATCTAAGCAAGTCACTTGCCGTATGAATTTTCTGTAGCTTTTGTATAATTAAGTAAAAAAAACTTAATAAGTTTCAGAGCAAATTGAAGTTTAGAGATCAGATATACAAATAAACCAAAAAATCGTTTTCACACATGCTTTAGGAAACTTTTATGCAATTAAAGACATTTAGGTAAAAGAAATAAAAATACAATAGTAGAAACATAAAATGTATAAATTTTAAGTAATTAAATAATTTCTTTCGCAAAAAATTAACATTAATAAGTTAAAACATTTTTTTGAACCTTATAAAACCTATTTACGATCACGGTCTTCTTAAATATCTGGAGTTTGATTTCTTTGTAAAACATTATTAATTTTAAGTTTTAATGGTGAGAAATCAATTTTCTTAAATCTAGGTAAAGAACCAAATTTCTTAGAGCCCACCGTCTCAGTGGAGCATATCATATCGGTGCTCATTACTGGTGATTCCAATTTTGTTGATTGTGTCATTAAAGTTTGTTGGTTTGAGCTCTGATTGACCTGTAAATGGTTTTGTAGTTGGTGCTTTATACACATAGACTGCTTTGGCCCCAATGTTGCATATTTGTGTAGCAACCTAGTTGCATTTTTAGTAGCTTGATAACAATTCTCGTATTCTAATTCGGCCTGTTCCAATTTGGCGATACCACTCAGTGCTGGTGTATTTGATAAATTGGCAGTGGATGTGGTAGCTACATTAGTGGATGTACGTGCGGGGGACGTATCATCAAATTTAAAATCTATTTTTTGTATTAATGCCAATTGTAAAAGTTCATTATGTAGCTTTTCCTTAAGCTGGCAGGTTTCATCAATTTGTTTGTAAGGCGACTTTTCTGCATTGTTGTTATTGCAAATTTGAGTTGATTTTTTGTTCAACAAATTGACGGTATAAACATTTTCGGAAATTTTTTGTGCATTAGCAGACTTTTTCGATTTGGAAGTGCTATTGGCAGAACGGCAGGAATATGTGGATAACTTTTTGCGCTGTTCTATAATTTTTTGCGGTGAGGATATGTATAAGTTTTCTTTGCGTTCATGTTTCATTTTGAGAGTAACCAAATTCTTAAGACCCATAGTGTTAACGGAAGCTTTCTAAAGAAAGTTAAGTCTCAATAACTATTTATAATCTATTTCTATACTTTAAAACATATTTGCCAGACTAAAAAGCTGAACCTTTATATATTGTAAACATTATTTTTTGCTTACCTCTTTTTCCATGGATTTAATTGAAGTTGGAGTAGTTTGTATGGAAGGACTATTTGAATATCGTCTCATTTTGACCGTATCGCAACTGTTTGGATAATAAGAAGAAATTTTATCATCAACACTTATAATAGATTTGCGTGGTGTTTGGTAGAGATTTTCCTGCTCCTCTGAAACATTGAGATCCTGTTTATCGGCCGGTGAATCGGTTGGAGTACTTGTACTGATCTGAGCCGGTACAGGTTGTTCCAATTCCTGAGCAGCCTTAATTGTTAATAAGTTTTCATATAAATTACCGGTACACTCGGAGCTTAAATTCTCTAATGTTGCATTACTATCGCTGAGGGATGAACTAGTTTGCATATTCTCATATATATTACTTACATCCGACTCTCCTACTGGCAAAGGAGTTTTGCGAAGAGGTAGTTGATCGTAATCACTGTCAATTGGTGCTGTTACGTGTTTTGTCATTAATGGAGGCTTTTGTGGGATATCGTGTAGTTGATCGATGAGTTCGGTAACCTGAGTATTTGAGGACGACGAAGAGCTAGTGGATGAACAATAAGAACCGGTAGAATAGCCTGAAGTAGTGGAAGATGTGGCAGAGGGAGTGTTAGATTTAGTTGTTTCTTGACCACATATTTTTTTATTTATAATCGGTGCCATAACACAATAACCTGATATTTCATCGTTTAAAATAATTTTATTACGTTTTAAGTCCTTTATTGAAGGTACTGCACCACTGGCTCCGACTAAATTTACAGAAGAGGTATTACAGGCTGAAAAATTAAAGTTCTGTGGTAAATGACTAGAAACATTAAAGCTTTCCACTGAACCGGACTTTGATTTTAAAGCATTTGTTTTTGAAATTACTTCCAGTGAAGCGGAGGGAACAACAGCAGATTCTTCTAAACTTAAGGGACTGTAGTTGTGTACAGACGCCAATTCTTCACAGTCCAAGTCAACATCTATATTAGCATCCAAATCGCTGCAACTATTCAATTGCAAAAGGGCCGCAACTTTATCTTCATCAAAAGTATCTAAGAAATTAATTTTTGACAAATCTGGGCTGGAGAAGCTATTACGCTTGTGGGGCTTTGCACAAGGCGGTGTAATTATTTCATTTGCATAAATGGACTGCAAAACTTTTTCATTTTCGCCAGCGTTTATTATATCCTCCATTGTACAAGTGGGTGTCTCACTAACACTTTCTGACCTTTTGGAACGTCTGACACCGAACATGGTATCAAGAACATTCTTATATTTTTTCTTCTTTGTGAAATCTGATTCGGGATTAGTATTAGAGCGTGGCACATACGACTCGAAAGTATTTAGTCTTTTTCGATGGACTGGTAGCGGAGGCAAGGGCGGAGGGCAATTTAGTTGTTCTTCAACTATTGAGTGTATATTAGGCGAGCATGGTTTCATTTCTTCATAAATGCCTGATGCAATTGAAGTGCGTGATAAACGACGTGACAAACGAGGAGGGATATTTCCTTCAAATATTTCTTCATATATATCCGACGCTCGAGAAACACGTCGCGACCAACTGATTTTGCTACAGCCATCTGGGATTTCAGGCAAAGGCCCCAATGCGGCAAGAGCATCCTTGACAGCGCTACAATAAGAAATTATTTTTTAAATCGCTATAAACTCGTGTGAAGAAAATTAAAAAGAAATTGCTGCACTGTCTGTGCCTTATTATAATTATAAAATTTTATTTCTTCTTGAAAGTACATACATAGCTATAATAATTTCAAAAAATAAGTTTGAGAAGTTGATATTTTTTGATTAACGAACTTTGCAATGGCCAATAAATGATGGGCCATATTTCAACCGCCAATTTTTTTAACTACATTTAAAGTTGCAACCTCGGTAAGCTACTTATTTATGTAGAATTTTGGAACGAATTTCCGTCATCCCTTGTCAAGTTTGGTTTGGACACTTATTTATTATTATTTTACTTATTTATGCATATTATATCAAAAATTGGGAATGTGATCGAGAAAAATCATTTTGATCGTTTTTTAAGCACAAATAGAATGTGACTGTCAAAAACAATATATGTACCGTTATTCACCTCTATCTTATTTTTTCTAAATAACTTTTTACCTAGTACATACATATTATACTACTAACACTTGCAAAATGTATTGTAATTCCGATGTAATAATTACCTTAATTCCTTCTTTTTGTCCGCTTTTTTGTTTATCTCAACTAATAAACCGGGTCCCCGACTATTTCTTCTTTGCTCCAGAAAAACTTGTCTATATAGTTCCAAATTCTTAATAGATTTTTTAATCCATTTCATATGTTTACGACAACTAATTTCCGTATCTAAAGCAAAATATATGAAGCAATCACGACGATTGTGCTTCCAAAATAAACCATAAGAATATTGCTTGGTACGTGATGTTGCCAAACTAATGGTAACACCTGGAACATTTATCGATACACTAAGTTGTGCAGCTTCCTCATCAAACTGGGGCAGAGAATGAAAATTTATACGCAAAAAGCAGGGTAAACATTTAATAGCTTCGATTTTCACCTGACATTTTGTCCATGCTTTAAATTTTAAAGAGTCAGGGCGCTTATCATAGATGTCCAGCTTAACATCCATGCACATAGATATTTCATTAAATTCCATGTTTGTGACAAAAACACACAAAAAAGCAAAATTTTTTAATTATTAGTGGCACTTGCTAAAACTTATTGGTAGTTTACTTCTATTATTTTCTCTATCTGTTTCTACTACTTCAAAATTGTGCTACAGCGTTGCCAGAAGGTAAAATATGATAAGGTGTTCTATACACAATAGCAATTTGATATCAGGTAAAATAACCGGCGAATTGAAAGTATTTCTGGCTTATTTGAGGACATTAAACTCTATATATATAAATGCACCGGAATTGGTGCAACTTATTGTATGTATAAATTGTCATCCAATCAGTTCAAAAAAAGTACTCAGCTGCGCTGGTGAGTTTACCTGCTTAGTCTACCCTGGTTCTACACCAAGCCAAACTTTGAACATGTACATCAAGGGCGAATTCAAATGGCTAAACATTTTTTATACAGTATGTGTCCAATAAGTTCAAAAAACGTACTTAACTGCGCTGGTGAGTTCACCTGTTTAGTATACCCTCGTTCAGAGTAGACGAATGTAATTTGATACCACGCAAGGCATATCCACAACATTTCATTCATAAAACATAAAAGGCGCTGGTGACTTACTTGTTTTAATTCGCCTTGGGTGCGCCGCCGATTTGTGCAGCATAATACGTCTAAAATTGGCAACCGAATCCAAGAGATAAGCCGAGTTTTTTTTTCTTTTCTGTGATTTGTACCTTTCTCCTTATTTAACAGTTAGCCGACAACTTTAGTCTAGATGCCGCTGACCAAATTTTTAGCCTTAGTCATAATTAGCCGTCGCAATTTTTAATACTTGACTAGTTGCCGCCGGTCTAAATTTTCCGGTTTCGTGCTCTGTAATATTTTGGCGGGAATATTGTAAGTTTATTACTCTACAGTATTTTCTGCAATATTCAAAAGTTATGGATGATGACTCCTGTATGGAAATTGAAGAACAAACAAATTTGTAAACAAATTTAAAATCATTTATGTTAAAATATGTAACCACCAACAAATTGTTTCAGTTATGTACGTACTCTAGAAGATGTTAAGGACATAATTAAACATGCAAAATTGGATGAACGAAATCTTACACAGGTAACGCAGGTAGGGGTGAAAATAAAGTAATATTGTCGTATTTAATGATAACAGTATATTAGGCTTTGTATTATCCTTCATCCGATATCATTAGCGACAACTTAAAATTATTAGAATTGAACGATCACATGTTGAGCCAAATAGGTGATGGTAAAGTTTTGTATTTCAAAGGTGGGTTAAATGAAAAAATAGTTTTATGTACCGATGAAAAAACATACGACGTCAAAGCGGCCGAAATATCTAATAGTCTATTATTAGTACCCGATATGAAATTTGGAGCTGCCACAAGTACTTCTCCTCTAAAAAGCCCACGTACGGGCAATAATACTTCGCTGGAAAGAAGTTTAAACGATAGTACCGATGATAGTTTAGAGATAGAACGCAGTATGGAGCAAAGGAAAATACTGAAAATATTTCACGAGTATTTCGAATGTCGTGAAATAAAACCCAGATTTCGTAAAATGAGAGATATTTTGCAATTAACTCGTTACTCGGGTCCCGAAAATGAAGAATGCATAGATCGAAAACTTCTATTTTCTTTTCAACAACTGCTAGACACTGTACAATGTAGCCGCAAGGAATTTATAGAAGGCTTAAAAGTATATCGAGGTATGGAATATGAAGGTTGGATGCGTGTTTTAGAGTGTGAATATGAATATAGAATAGTTAACTTAATGGTGGGTCTTATCGCGGAAAACTCTTGGCCACTAGATGAAGTGGAAAGAGAGGAAACTATAACTGCATTAGATGGCATAGCTCCCAATCAAATTGTGGAAAGCATATTTGAATTGTATACAATTCCTACAGAAGGGAAAGATAATCGTTTTACTTACAAAGAGGAATTAGTTGCCCGTATAGTTGCACAAAACATTCTACAGCCAAGTTTAAAGTTTCGTATTGATGAATTTTTAAGCACTTGGCAAGATGCTCTGCCCGAAGGCATGAAATGTGAGGTAAGTAAGTTTTATAACAAAAAAGACAGTTTTGATAAATAATTTGACTTGAAGGAAAAATATTTAAGAGGTTTGGGTATATTTGATAAAGACGGTGCTGTACCTTGTATAAAATCATTATCAGAAGATAATTTACCTTTAAATATACATGATCGCATGCGAATATTATTTAAATCCAAAGCTAGATGGACTTTGGATGAAATCGAACCTTATATAATGTAAGTATATAAGTGTAAGAATATTTTTGTTTTATTAAATTTTCGGCGTTTTAGATGCTTCACAACTCCCGTGTTATCAGTTTCATCTTTAATGGCCAAACACGCCAGATCTTTGCAGGAGAATGGTATTCGTTATTATGTGGCTAAACATTAAGGTATATTTCATATATTTTTATTTGCATTTATTACTATACATTTTTCTTTTTCTTCTTATTGCGCATCTTTTTAGTTTCTTTAAATTCTTCAATCGCATCTTTCATTATTTGTACGGCACTTGGTAAACCACCATTGCTTTCACCTGGTATTTGTAGTTGGCCATTAACAGAGGGATATCTAAAACAATATTTCAGTTTCATGTACAATATAAAACAAAAAGTTAAAACTTACTTAAAACTGAAGCCGCGGGGAAATATTGGAAGCGACAATAAAGTTTTCAATTCCGCCCTGACACTAGCTAATTTATTACGATTCCGACATCTTTCTATTATAAAAGGATCTTCGTCCTGATCGCTCCCGCTGTTGGGTAGAAAATATAAAATTATTTAAAACAAAAAAGAATTAAATAGAAAAAAGCTATACATACGATTCATCATTGAAACCTTCAATCACCATGTCCATTTCTTCGGCATGTTTTTTCATCCAGCCTAATTCCGTTTGGGTACGTTTTAATTTTAGTTCTTGCTTATCGACTTCTCTTGCTAAGTTCACACGTTCTTTTACAGCATTTAAATAATGTTCTGATACTGGGAATAGAGGTAAATCCTCAGCTGTAATAATAGGAAGAGAAGGTAAGAACTGCGTTTGTGTTCATTTGATAATATTATACTTCTCTCCAAAGTTTTATACAATTTTATATAAGTTTTAACTTCTCCTGGTTCCATAAACATTACAGTTATTCCATTTTTATTAGCTCTTGCTGTACGGCCAGATCTGTGTATATAATTTTCACTAGTACGGGGAACCTAAAATAATTCGAATAAAAAAAGTTTTCTATTGTCCTATTCCGAACTACAAATATTATTAATTATCAAGTAACCTAGAATACAATAACAGAAAAAGTTAGAGTGTTGTAAAACTTCATTCTCAACCAAGGGAGAGAAAACTATAATATGAACAATTCAGAATTGAGGAATAATTCATTCTCGTATTCCATTTGTCTTAAATGTTGGTATAAATAGAAGTTCTTTAGACACACAGTTTGTGTAGATAAGACACGAAGAATGTTGATAACGTGTGTAGCGACATAGAGAATGCATTCCATTCAGCTAGATGTCTAGTGGGATTAAAACTTTTACTGTTTTCAAAGGTTATCCATATTAAATGAATAATTCTCTTTCTGAATAGAAAGAAAAACGAACTCATGCCTAAAGGATTAGAATTACTTGATAATTAATAAAAAAATGTTTTCTTTTTTATATTTAAAAGGTACCTGATAATGTATAACATGTTCTACATTGGGTATATCTAATCCTCTTGCTGCGACATCTGTAGCAATTAACAAACCACAAGCATTGTCTCTAAACTTTTCTAAATTTTTTAAACGTTGTTTTTGTATCATGTTGGCATGTAATGGCAGAGGATTGCACTGCAATAAACCGAATAAGGTAGACAACCTTTTAACACAGTCTATTGAATTACAAAAAACAATAGTTCTGCCAAGATGACGTTGTAAAAAGTAGTACAAATAGTAATCTTTATGTTCTAAAGGACAAATTAGTCGGCATTCCGTTAGACTTTGAGCAGTTTCTAGAAGAAAATCGTTATAACAATTTTTATGTTTAAAAATTCAAGTTGTAAACTTAACTTACGCTGGGATCGGGTGATATCTACTATTTTAGGTTGCGATATGCCCAATTCTTCTATGAAGCTTTGAATTTTCATTTCTGACGTTTGTTTCATAAATTTTGGTCTTTTGCCATAATTGCGCCCTATAAAAAAATTTATTTAATTTGTTGGCTTTTGCAACTTTTTTAAACTTACTTTGCATATGCTCTGGCAAATCATGCACCAAAGTCAAAGTAGCAGAAAATATGAAATTCTGTCGGCGTTGCTTTTTCTCTTCATTTTCATTTATTATTTTCAACAAACTTCTTAACTCTTCAAAGTGACCCTTTTCTACCATGCGATCAGTTTCATCTATAACCAAGAAACTTATATCCTCTATTTTAGTTAAATGTTTGTTGCCTTGCTGATACAGTTCCCATAAACGCCCCGGCGTTGCTACTACAATTTCAGGACGTTTGTTTAATATACGTTCTTGCTTAGCTAAAGCTAAACCTCCAAATACAGCAGCTACATTGATACCCGTATATTTAGCAGCCGCTACCAAGTGATCCTTTACTTGCACAGCTAATTCTCTGGTAGGCGTTAAAACTAAAGCATAAAGAGCACCTTCTTCATCTTCCTCTGATTCCGAAAATTCGGAAGCATCTACAACCGAGGATTCATCGAAGTTGTCTTCGTTTTCAGTGTTATTTTGGACTAAGGGTTTTCTTATGCCAGTTCTAGTATTTTTTCTTTTCAATTCCATAATACCAGCCAAAATTGGTATTCCAAAGGCTAATGTTTTACCACTTCCCGTTTCGGCAGCTCCTAAAATATCCTTCTTACCCAAGATAGCAGCTGCCAATGTACGAGATTGTATCTCGGTTGGTGATTTAAACCCTTTTTCTGCCAGTGCTTGCAGAATAGGCTGGGGAACACCGAAACCATTCCAGCCCTAATATTAGAAAAGTACATACTTGTATGGTAAAAACAAAATAAATATTTTAATTACCTCTAGATCATCAATGCTTATAGCTTTACTATCCGTTAACTCTAGTGGAGCATTTTCCCGATCACTATTTTTAGACTGAATGCTGTCATCATCGTCTGTTTCAAGGGGTGGTCTTAACAATTTAAAACGATCTTCTGCCATCTTCTTTGTGTCAGGATTTTCTTTTAGTTTAATTGAATTCTTTTCGTTTTGTTTTTCAGCTTTACGTTTTAATTTGCGTTCCTCTCGCTTCTGGCGCCTTTTCTCGAGTTTTCTACTCAAATAATTCACTTTTTTTGAAATTTTTTTCGCAGTTTTGCCTTCATCTTCACTGGCGCCTTCATTTGAACTGCCTGCCCCACTTTCGTTATCACTGCAAGGTTCTTTTGCTTTTCGTTTCTTGGATAAGTTTTTAGGTTCTTTACATTTTTCCCCGCGTGCTCGTTTAAGCTATAAATAGACACTTTAATCAACGTTTTGATTTTTATTAAAACAATAAACTATGTACCTTAGCTGTTCCTATTAAATTAGAGCCATAATCCTCTAAAACTTCTAAGCCAATAAGACCCTCCAAACCTACATCATCTTCGGCTATGACCCTGCCTTTTATTTTTACTTTTTCCCACTCATCATTTGTTTGTGTTGTTTTTTTATTATAATTTAAACTTGGTGGTTTTATTTTGGAATTTTTCTGCTTGTTTTGCACCATTTCTTTTAGTAATTTATTAGAATTCAGAAGAAAATAGGCACGTGCTTTTCAAATTCAAATACAATTTTGTTTTGTTTATCGCAATAGTTTGTGAAGTGAAGAAGGGAAAAAATAACAATAACAGAGTTGTCATTAAATAGAGTTGCATTTTGCTATTGTACTCAAGGTTGCAATACGTATGGTCGAATGGTGGTTACTTGTTTTATATTTTTAAGTTATTTCCTTTTGTCATTAAGTTATAGCTGCTTGTCAAAACAATTTTTACGGTTGATAGTTCCTGCCATAGACTACTAATTAGACGCGACAACTCACAACAACATTACCTCGATTATATAAGGGAGATAAAAAACCTTATCGTTTCTAATTAAGCTATCTCTTTCATGTAATCGGGTTAATTTGAAATTTTGTACGTAAAAACGCATCACACCTGATAATACGCTTTTTTAAACGTCATTGTTGGGTATTCTGTTTATATTCTGTGGTTCCTGCTGAAGGACTTACAAAAAATTAATATGGATTAGTCATTGGGATAATTAAGGAGATGCGGTGTATAATGAAGGCTTTGGAGAGAAGCATGACATCGCTTTGAAGTGCTGGAATTTATCGAGATTCCTTATGGGGTGCAGGAAGTTTAGCGAAATAAATGTAGAATATATATTGTATATATTGTTTTTTAATACATATTGAAATTGGCCAAGAGTGACTTTTATATTACCATGTGTATTGGTGACAGTACTACTTACTGCTTGTGTCATTCATATTTTTATTAATATGCGAATTTTTATATTGGTTTTGGACACTTAAACTTAACAAGTTTATCTGCCTCAGCGATATCACAAAGTTACTTTGTGGCGATATCTTGTGGAAGAGTGAAGTTCGTGTTGTCATTAAGCAGTACTGAGGACAGAACGCGTTTAAATGCTTTGGTCAAGACCAAGGCACAAACAATATTACTGGTCTGTAATGTTATAAGATTCAAAGCTGAGTTGTGCTATGATATTCTCTAAATCCATATTAATGAGTTGCGAACGGAAGAGCAATAATAAAGCTAACGCTTTTGCTACATACATGTGTACATATGTATGTGATAATAAGCTCATCGGCTAGTGTGAGTGTCAATGTTAAGAGTTGAGATGATCCGTAATACCTTCCTTCCACATATCTGAAATCACTAAATAACAAATAAGTTATAGACTACATGCTACTGTGCCATTCATCAGGGCCAGTTTTCTTCATTATATCAATATAAATGATAGCCAATAACAACAACAAAAAAACATGTTCGTTCAATAGCTAAGGTGCCTTTTAAATGTTTCAATAATAATTGTTTATATTTACTATACTTAATTCGTCTTAAAATTCCAATTCATTTTAATATACATCTAGAAATTATTATTTGTGCTTCACGATTAATTTACACATAAGTATTACTTGGCATCACCAGTAACTCCTAACTTCTTTTTCAATGATTCGGGCATTTCTGGTGGTGGTGGTCTAGGCATACGCAAGTATACTTTGACAGCATCATAGATGAACCATTGAGCGGCAGTTAAAGTACCAATCATAACAATTCTGGGCACTAAACCTCCCCACAAACCTTTGAAAAAATTTATAAATATGTATGTAGATAAATACATTTAATTGAAGCAAAATATCTAGCTTACCGGACCAACCCAATTGTTTAGCTACATCGAAGGCTGAAGCACCCTTAGCTTGGTTCAATTTAGATACAACTGTATCGGCTGGATGAGAAACAATAGCGCAGAAAACACCAGCAATATAACCAGCTGCAAAGGTCACCAACAACTGTTCACCCTTAGTACATTCTTGACGTGGTTTAGGTACAACATACCTAACAATTATAAAAGTAAAAATGTACGCTAAGTAAACAAATGTGCGCTAAATAAATGTATCACACTCTTACATATATAACAATTCCAAAGTCCTTTCAAAGCAAGCAAACTTCATCATAGTATAGGGAATTTGACGCATCCACAAAGGAACTAAGCCTTTGTAAAAGGCGCCCATGCCTTCTTGTGCCGACATCTTTGGTAAAGCTTCTCTCAATGTATTAGCAAAGCCGGGTGTAGTTTGAATCTTAACCTTAGCTGCCTCCATAGGAGCCAAAGCAATATCAGCAAAGAATTCAGCTGAGGCGGATGCAGCCAAATATAAACCGGTTCTATATAAATAGGAGTTCTCTTCGCCAATAGCGTTCGAATACATAACTTTGAAGACTTCATAGAGACCAAATTTGCATAAACCTTGCATAGAGTATCCGATGAACGTGGGTGCCCAACCCTTCGACAGACCCTTAATACCATCTTCTTTCAAGGTAACACGAAAACCATTCACAACACTTTTGTATTTGGCAGGATCGACTTGCAGACGACATTTAACTAAATCTAATGGCACGACCATAGTATGGGTAGTACCGCAAGAAATAATGCCACCCAAACCACATAAAACGAAATACATGTTTGAGCCAAATTCACAGGAATCTGAAACACAAATTTAGAACAAATTTTTTGGTTTGGACTATTCCAGGGATTTTTTTTGTGAAATCTTATACCTCCTGATGCGGCTGCAGCAGCTTGGATGTTATGGTTCCTTGTCAGTTGACCATTTTCCAAAACTGGTTCACAGCTAGCTTTAGTAAAAGGCTTTTTGAATGGAGAGTTCTGAGCAGCCTCTATTAACGAAGAAAACAACATTTTGTTGGGGTTTCTGTAAAAACAATTGGTAAAAAACTAAATTAATTAGCGCAAACATACATTTGCAAAATTTAAAATTCCCACAATTTTAAATATTTAAAAAAGTTCTTAATATAGACTAATTTTTTTTTATTCTAATATTATTAAGAGTTCAAGTGTAGGAGTTCATGAAACAATTACGTATTCGTTCGTGATCTACTAGACCACAAACCAACTTTCTTTTGAGGTTATGCTTGGTTGTAATTTGCCAAAAATGATGTAACTTTTATATCAATGCAATTAATTTTTCATTGAAGGTCATTAACACTTTACAAATTCAATGTTTAAATTTAAATAAATCAATTACAAAATAACAAAAAAAAAGATACAAATTTTATCAAGTTTATTTTTTTAACAATGTTCTTTTTTTTCTAAATTTTTAATAAAAAGTCCTTGCTTTAAATTGTTTATCTAAAATCATCCTCAATATTAAATATGCTTTAATACTTCTTATTTCAAATATTGACACTAATGGCATTGCTATTTCTTCATTCGCAAATTATAATTGCGTAACGAAATAAATAATTAATTTATCGTGAAATTCAGGTATATTCCTTGATATTAACAATTTTGATTTCAAATTATTTTATTCCTTAAAAGAACTCACTTTATAACAAAATTTAATTAAATTTTACTTATTGATGGAACTCTAACAAAATTTATCTTAATTAAAAATAAACTTTGTTTTATTATTAGCGTATGTTACGCTTTCGTTAAACACCCAACAACTGAAATGATATTAAAATTTTGAACTAAATTTTGAGTATTTAATTTTTCAATACTAGTTCTTATATTCAAAAGAGAATTCGTTTTACGATTTTAATTTGCAATTTCGAGAGCACAATGCAACATATTTGTTTGAGTTTTGTCTGTAATTTTAAAAATAAGATTTCATTAACATCGTGAAAATAGACAATAAAAGCTAATGAGCTTAAAGAAATATTTGAAGAAAAAAGAGATTTTTTTGTGCAATTAAGAGATGTTTATTATAAAATTGTTTTTGATTCAACATTTCGCAAGTAGAAATTCAGTGCTGTATTCCAAAACCGCAATATTTTATTCGAAAGTGGAAATTTCCGAATGTTTTAGCTATTCTGTATTTCACTTTCGAGTAATCTCTATCGTTTTATTTACAATAAAAAAAATTGGTGGAATGAATTAGAATTAGGTTTTCTTTAATCAAAACTTTATTCAAAAGGCAAAATGAGAATTGTGTATAAAAATTTTAAAGGGCTTCTTGCAACTTTCATTCATTTTCCACATTAAGTCTTAAACTGCGTATGGGACGTTTCAACAGACTTTTTTGATAACTTTTGCTGCTTACCATAAGCGACAATGAATGAAATGGAGAACAGCTAATTTTCGGATTACTCAATTTCGAGTTTTTTTAAAAGCCCACACATTTTCATTTCTGTCCCAATATAAAAGTTTTATTGTCAGAAAACTTGTCGTTTTTATACTGAAGATTTTGACAGTTAAACGGAAGTCTACGATTTTAAATACAAGTTTGAAGTTTTCCATAACATTAGTTACCAATATTTACAAAAAACTGTCCCACAGGACAATTTTTTTTTCGCTGACATAAATTTTCATTAGGAAATATATTGGCAACTTTAATTGTATATAGAATATTTATCGAGTACATTAACTTTCTACAAACAATTTATTGGTAATAACGTTCTACGGAAAATTTATCGATAATAATAACCTCAGATGAAAAGTTATCGATAACATTTTCAGCGAAAATCTAATTTTTAACGCAACTTGATCGAGATTTTTAACAGAAAACTTATCGATGACATTAATTATCTACGAAATCATTGATATATTACATGTTACGTTAAACTTACGAAAACTCATCAAATGCTTGCCTCATCTGACCTTGAAATAGTACCTTTAATTTATCTTCCTGATTACTCTAACACACTTTTACGATGGCTTTTTCATGAGCAAATTAAATTTGATTTAAATTAAATATATACATATGTATGTATTTTGTAGCTTTTATATTTGTTTAATTTCTGTTGGTGATCTTTATTTATATATTTTAAGTTTAATTGTAGTAGTATACAAAATGTTTTTTTTTTCTTAAAGCGATACTATAGTATACTTGGAAATAAGTACTTAATTATGGAAGAAAATTTTACAATTATTATTCGTTAAAATATGTATAAAAATATTTAAATACAAAAACAATTAAAATTGAACTTAATACAAATTGGCATTTAAATGCAAACGTTCTTTAAACCTTTTTTGTTAATTATTTCTCTCTTAATAGTTAAACTATTGAATAGTTATTGATGGAAACACATATAAACTTATAAACTAATATTGGCAATCAAATATGAAGATGGAATTGAAATGGTTAACTTAAATTTTGAGAAAACAATTCATGTATATTTATACATACATATATAAAAATTTGTCAACTTTTTTAAATGTCTACAAATTATGGCTATGATTCGGAAGTTTCCATGTGTCTGTGTACTGTAACAGGTGCTAGAATCAGATGAGTGGCTCCTGTAACATTCGTTACATCATTGCTATGGTGAGGATGATGCAAGGGAATTGTTGTTTGCTCATAAACTCTACTGGATGAATGATATTTTTTGGGTGATGTCAAGTTATAACGTGAATCTTTTGTTGGAAAGCTGTTGTTCTGTGATTGTTGTTGTTGCCTATTGGTAGGCGATGATATGGATGTTGATATAGACAGGGTGTCCGATTTGCTATGTCGTTTATCATTTAATAACAAGGGTTCAGCTAGTGTAAAGCACTGATGATCCGAAGAATCTTCATGCGGCGTCATGGTAGAATAGCCATGATCTGATTCCCCATTCGGAGGGCGTCTGTAACTACTACCCGTACTCATATGATAGGGTGATATATCGGCTGCATTCATAAGATTTCTTTGAGCTGCAGCATGATCGTAAGCACCTGCATTAGGTCCTCCAGGAGGATCATCATGCGCCTGGCAATCATCAAAATTAAAACGTGATAAAGGAAGTCCATAATTCTCTTCTTGCATTGAGTCCATATAAAATTGCTCTTGTGAGGAAGTATCAAGATTTTGACGATAACAATAAATTGCAAAACCTATGACTATAGCCAAAACTATAATTGCACCACCGATAGGTCCAAAAGCAGAATAAGTGCTGGGTTTCTGTGAGGGGTTATAACCATTGGCAGCCAGTAAGTCTGCATCATTCAAGTCCCCATAAGGAGAAAATCCAGCTAGGACTCCTAGAAAATTAAAAAGAAAAAAGATGTTCATAACATCAAGATTTATCAAAAATTCCTCTAGGGTATTACAATTTTTAAAAATTTTCTGTTATTCCAACTTTTTAACAAAACCTTTTTCTGTAATCTTATGTTACTTAAAAATTTAGGTGGTTTATCAAAAAAGAAGATCGAAAATAAATATTGTATAAAATAAACTTATTCTTTTATATATTTTTTAAATAAAAGCTTACCATTAAAACATGCCGCTTGTGCGCTGCAAAATGCAGCTGCAAATCCATTGCCATCTACATCCTGTTGACACCATTCACAACCCATTATAGCTAAACACTCTCTTTGTGTACCAAATATATCACAATTAATATTCACACAAGTGGTCAGTAAAATATTATCTTGTTGCAACATTATTTGCGGTTCAGACAGGTACGGCTCTGAAGGAGGTTCACAATAACCAAATTGATTCGTTATGTTCAAATATGACAAATGTTCTTTGCTAAAACTTTCATCGCCCGTATCTAACGGTTGCATCAAAGGCATTGGGCATTCGCAGGGGCACTCGCAATCTGCTTGATCCATTCGTTTGCAATTCAAACATTGACGGTCTATGGTACTGCAGGGACAAAATGCTCCACCATCGCAGGTCGAGTTGAGCACGGCAGCAAATATATTACTGCCCTTGACTAAAGCTATGGCATATTTGGTTCTTTCGCCATGTACCACATTGGTTAAAATCTCATTCAGGGAAGTATTAAACACATAATAACGTTGCAAGGTGCGATTTTGATAGTTGGCACATGCTAATTTGCGCACTAAATTTTTGTGATTTAGAATATCGTTGGCCAAATAAGATTCCTTGTGCGTCAAATGTTCATGCGGTCTTCTTTGATTTTTTGTGCTAGATTTTGGCTCCAACATAGAGGGGTGGGCTATCAAATAACCTTCATTTTCAAAAAGCAAACATTTAATATTGTGCATCTGACACAACGGCGTAGAGTCCAAAATCATTTTATAAAAGTAAGCATAGGGCAAATCCAAGGCTACTATAGCCACTGGCTGATCCCGTTCTATGGAATGTAAAGCATTCGACTTGCCCTCAAAAATAGTGTGAGCTATGGTTATTATATAACCAGAACCGCTTGCATCTAAATATGGTTCTGTCGTTATTATTTTTCCCGGATGCTGTAGGGCTTTACGATACCAGAGTCTTTGTGAAGGATCATAGTTGTTGTTAAGCCGACAGCCTGGAAAAATCAGCAACACGCCATTGACTGAGGCTATATAACGGCGAATTATGTAGTTCTTTAAAGAACCTCGCGCATCTAGGTGTCGCTTTTTTAAGTGTTGCATTGCATTGTAAAGAGCATTGACCTCCTGACGTATTTGCGGTCTTAGGCCAGGATTGGCCAGTAAACCGGTAGTATCCTTTAAATAAGCCATTATACTTTCCACAGTATGCAACTGGGATTCAGGAGAACTCATACGGCTGTTGTGCAAAAATGTAAATGGTGATTCAAAAGCCAAAGAGCTTAAAAACAAAGTGGCCGTATCCATGGTGGCTATTTGTTTAAAATAGCGACAAAGATTGGTAGCATCTTTACCGGGCAATAAGTCCAAACGATGATACATCAAATCAATAGTTGTGTAATATTCCTCATAGTCTTCACCTTGATGATGGTATATGGGTATATTGTTTTTCGAGGTGAAACGATTTAAAGTCAATGGCATAGCTGCCGGCAATGATGCTGGATTTTGTTTCAATTCTCCTTTAGTGTGTGTAGTGTTCGTGTTGTCTTCATATTTTCTGGTGCTCACCATGCACAATATATAAATTCCTAATATATTATGCCACTGATATGTTCTGAGATATTTCTCCTTTTTGCGGTTTTCAGTTAAATAGATAGTGGTAGATACATTGCCATTTTCTTCTGTTAAAATCTTTTGCTTAATAAATGAAAATTCCGTAGAGTTTTCCAAATACTGTATGTCCACTGGAAAGGGAGTTTGATTTTGCGTAAAAGGCCTAGGCAAAGCTGGGTGGGCTAGAGTATTGCCATCGCTTTCGATCAGAAAAGCATACATATACTCATTTTTACTGTTCATACTAAATTGCTGTTGCTGTTGTTGATAACTGATGATATCCTCTATCAAATCGGACAAATATAAGTCCACACCCACCACACCAAAAGGTAAAACGGCATGGGTTATAGAAACAATAGAATCTAGCTTGAAAATAAACATTAGTTCTAATATTTGTGATAATTATAAGCAGCCAATTTACCTCTAGTAGTAGCCTCCACTATGGGTGTATGCACTTGCCAGGTCTTTTGCACATGGGGCTCTTGAAAATCTTTACCAAATATTGCTGTAGCTGCCTGTATAATTACATCCTGTTGGGTTTTAGTCACCATAAATAATTTGCCTGTTAAAATATGTTCCGGTTTGTACCAATCCCTAATGTCAATATCATATTTGGTATAGTTTTGAGAGGATATTTCCGATAGAAATTGCTTTTCATACATAATACGTTTTTCATCTGCAAATTGAGGAAATTGAGACAAAAATCAATACAAATTTAATCTTTAAATTATTTATGTTGTAGAATGTTACACTTGCCTAAAACTACACCACAAACATTTATAACAATTGGTTTTTGCAATGACCTTTGACCCTTGGCCATGATGTTCAAAACATGTCGGGAATCGGAGAAATTTATTAACAGTCCCCTCGTTATATAAACAAACACTATGGGGTTTTGTGAATTGATCAAAGTAGAATTTTGCAGCCTTGATATCATATGAAATGAATACTCGAACCCCAAGGAGTGATTGGTTAAAGCGCGGCTTAATGTTAAAGTATTTATGTAATTTAAAATTTCCTCTTTTCGCTCACGACTTGTGGTATATAGGCCATTGGCCGCATCATAAGAGTTGGCATCCAATAAAATCATGTTTTCAATTTCATCTGAAACACATACCAATGAAATCATATCGTTCGGTGATAGCAGCCGTAATATAGTTGATATGTATGTTTTGGCCAATTCCAAAAGTTCACCACTCATGGCGGAACCTACATCTAACAGCAAAAATACATATTTGCTTTGAATGGCTGAGGTGTAGAGATAACGAAAGTGTATATCGTTATAAAATTTCATATAGGAATCGCTGGCATCGTCACTGTGCGACAAAAAATATATGTGTTTTATATGATTTCCCAAATATTTAGGATTATTATTCGGTAATTTCTCCATATTCCAAGGAATTTTCAATTCATTTTTAAGCAAAGACAGTTTTAAGGCTTTTATTTTCTCCTTTATGTAAGCATTAGCCTCTAAAGTCAATTCATTATTTTCATTAAGCAAAGAAGTGTCGATATAGTTGCGCATGATATGGGGAAAGTCAGTCTTATCATAATTAAGTATTTGTATTTGTTGTTTATTGTAACTTTCGGTGGCCGTAGGAAAACTGGAAGAGTCTCTTTCATAACACGATTGTATAAAAGTATTAAGATATAAAGGCTTAATGTGATGACTTAAAGGTCGCTCTATATCATTTAATTCCATATCGAATTCTGGAGCCACATCGCTATCTTCATCTTCCACATCGTCTAAATCTTCTTCATATTCTGCGGTAAAATGCATTATTTGGGTGATATTGGTTTGAAAATATTCTCTTAGCTCTTGCACTACATGTAAAGCCTTTTCTAGCTTCATGGCTAAACGATTGCTAAAGTAAATTAAATCCTGCTGCATTTTAAAATCTGATGAAAGTTCAGCAGTTTTATCTCCGTACACAGTGTGATTTCTACTAAAAGTTATGGAAGCCGATGATGAAAAATGCATGGCATCAAAAATTTCCTTTAAAACAACAAAAGCAATTATTCGAAATCTAATTTATTTTAAATTATGTATAACTTACCTGTATTTTGGCCACTCTCAGTTCCACGTTTCTCATATTTTTTATACGCTCATCTATGTTTCTTAGCAATTGTCTAACATTCTGCTTACTATTGTAATTGTTAAAGTAAGCACTTGCTGGTGTTTGCAACAACTGTGTATTAACCAGCGTTTCTGGTACAGCAATGTTGGCCTGTGCTATTATACTAGATGGCACCAATTCTATGGTTGCATTATTATATTGCAAAGGCACTTTTTGTTTAACAATATTAACGGCTGGTATATTAAGGGCTGCTACTTTGGGCTCTTCAGCTACCATCGTTATAGTGTCATCTTTTTCTTTTGATCGTTGTGGGTGGAGTGGGTTAGTTGCGTGTGTTAAAGGAACATTAGTTTGTTGTTGTAGTATAGTATTTGAATTTGTATTTTGATAAGCCATACAAGTGTTGATGGCAAGGAATACCAACCATATACATGATTGGCAGTTAAAGGACGTTATCAGCATTATTTGTGTTTTTACATTTAAAAGTTAATTTGTAGAAAAATCTGTAAAAATAAAACAAATTGAAATTTTATGCTTTTCGAACTTTATAAAAGTATGTCAAAATTTTTTCTTTATTCCAAATGCTGTTGTTTACAAGCTATCTTGACAAGCCATATATATGTATGTTAGGCCAATGTACAGACTGCTGCCTGCACAGAAATTTGGCTCGTGGAGACCGTCGCTGTTGATGGTCTGTTCGTGTTCAAATAAAGCTGCCGAACAGTTGGTCGCACAACGCTGTTCTGCCATCACACAAAGAAAATACGCACAAGCAAAATAAAAAATATGTATGGATGCACTCGTCTGTAAGTATCCGTACATAAACTATGCTGAGAACATGGAACCACTCTCGTTGGCAAACATAAAATTTTCATCAAACTGGGTAGAAACATCTACAAGTATTCTACACACAGAAGACCAACAACCAATTTCTTTTCGTTATTCTAACGACGATCTCTCCATGTGCAAACATATTTATGGCTAGTAAAGACGTAGTGCTACAAGTTTTAAATTGCTCGCCACCTTTGAAATGAATTTCGGTCATCCCTTGTCAAGTTTGGTTTGGGCATAAACCAGATTTTGGCTATGTGTATCTAAATCATATTGAAAATTTATAAGGAATTATACTTCCAGTTATTGGTAGAGAGCCGGACTGAAACTAAAAAATATATTCTGTATAATTCTGATATTAAACTCATATTTATATCACTATTAGATTCAAGTTCTTACATAAAACATTTTAAAGCTTTTTACTATTTCCCTATGCTATCACACACACTGTGGCACATAGTTTTCCATAATTTCTAAAAATTTTAAACTAAATTTCTTTCTGCATCGAATACACAAAATGAAAAACAACATTCTACATCAAAGTTGAGACTATGTTTTTTATTTAATTTTTCTTTTTGTTTTCATTATTTTTTTTTTTTGCTTTTGTAATTTTTGTTGTTGTTTCTTAGTTTGTTTATTTACAATCCTCATTTCTTTGTTGTTTGCCGCTCTTCAGAACAGTAAAAGCAAACAAAAATGCAATACAACACAGATACACTCATACTACCACACATTGTACACACATGCCAGAACAGTTTTTTCTTGTTTTAACATACATTTTTTGTATCGTTTTTCACGGCAATTTGTTATTAGTTTTCTAAAAACTAGCCCGGCAATTTATTCATACCTTATTTGATTATGATGTTATTAACATTTTTATGCAACTTTTTATAAGTTTTGCACCAAATTTATAGAGTTTTTCATATAAAAAATATATGCTAACATATTTTCAACACGCACGAAGCAGAAAATAAAAATTACTATGAATAAAATAGAGATGATAAAACCTCAACTTATCGTTGGTCTTAGGGATGGTACATTTGAAGAATGCGGGTGAAAGAGAGAGAGGAGAGAGAGTTTTGTTGCAGAGTTGCAAAAAAACTGTTAATTTTTGTTTGGAATAAATTTAAATTGAAAATTTTTTAAAAAATTAATCGGATTTTTATTGTTTTTTGATAATATAACAGAAAATTTCAAATTATGAATTTTCTTGTCCTTTTTTAATTAAATTTATTAAAGTCTTCGAGCTTCAAATAGTTTTGAATTTTTGTGACAAATATTTTTTCAGATACATATGTTTTGTTTGTTATTTTGGTTATTAAAAAATATTATATTTCCTGCTGATGCTACCCTTTGGAGTAGCGAAATATCGATAAAAATGAAAATTAAAAGAGACCTTCAAGTTCGAACAATTTAATAAATTGGACAACAGTAAGGCCGCAATTAATATATGTACACAATTTGCATTTGGCTTACACAGTCCAGAAAAATATTGAAATAAACTTTTACGTCTTCTTAGAAAATCGATTGGGTTTACATATTTTCAAGTAAGAATTTCGGCATAAAAATTTCAATTAAAAAACTAAAATACAAGGTTTTACGAGGACATATCACAAAGGCCCTTGCTAACATTTTATGCGAGAAGTTGGTAGTTGCAAATAGTCTTCGCAACTTTATATCAACTGCCTTACTATTTTTTAGGTCGTCAGTTGGCAGGCACATAGATATGCCTTGCCGTAACTGAGTGCACTGTCAGAAGTTCTGACTTATTTCTTCTCGTGGTGGCAGCCGGTAAAAGTTGTTTATCTCTGCAGGAGTCTGGCTAAATAAATCGAGCGGAGAGAAGTGGAACAGGATATGCCAGGGATGTTTTGAGGGGCTTAATCTCTAGTATGCGAACTCTGGATACCAGTCGATCTCTAGTTTTAATTTAAACTTGCCCGTGCGTATCGAGCTCCGTGTGGGTAGACATTTTGTTCTCCGTTACCCGTGATAATTATTTGAAATCTTCGGTTTCAACTGGACAAGGGAGCAATTCGCTTGAGATGTACAAGAATGCCTCGCGATTGGTGAACTTATTCCTAAGGCGTTGTACCGTGAGGTAGACAATGAAGCCTCGCAAAAGGTGGATACTTTAATCTCTGTAGGGTCTCCGGTGTTTATTGGAGAATGGGGAAATGCTGAAGCGATGAACAAAAATCATCGCAAGGGGTGGACGGGTCAATCTCAAAAGATACTCCTAAGGAAGAGGCCGAATGTCTAGCATTGGCTAACATGAGGCTTAGGACCACGGGCAGACACTTGCTAGATGTAAATGCGACTCCATGATGAAGAAGAATATCGACAAACGAAAATAAATAATTTATTTTTTCGAAACTTGTTTTTTATTATGTAATTAATCAATATAAGTTTAAATGAATAGAATAGCGTTTTATTAATAATTCAAAATAATTGGTTTATATATATTATTTACATAATACTTGGTTTATAAGGGCGGTTTATATATAATTAAAAAAGGAAAATATTAAAAGTTCGCTTATGCATTGAGATGGGGTTCTTATATGAAAGATAACGAATACACAGGGCACTTAAATTTTGTATGATGATTTTTTGGGTTTATGAATTTTACTCTTGTTTCACTTTTTAACAATACGCACTAATTGTCCTTCGGCTGTATATTTATATAAAGGGTCATTAATTTCACCCACCTTGGTGTATTTTAATTCAGCTGTAAAGTCATTTTGTTTGGTCTCATCGTCACTTTTTTTGGTGTAAAAATTAACTTTTTGTATAGAATGATCAGGATTAACTACAAAATATTGTCCTTGAGCTATTTTATCATTGTTATTTTCCTGCAAACGATTATAATTCTCTACGGCTGCATTTAAAGCGTCTAAAGCAAATTGTTTTTCTAACTCCTCGTCCCTATTGTTTTCAGAGTTATTGGGGGTAGCGTATTCGAAGGAGGGGCTTTGTGGTTGTTGTTGTTCTTCAAAGTTATTGTTTGGAGTACCATAATCGAATGCGGATTGTTTATGGTGAAAATTATTATTAAAATAAGAACCGTCATTTTGCGAGGAGATCTGTTGTTGGGCAGCATTTCTAGGATCAATATTATAACTAGGAGCACCATATTCCACTGCCGGCCGTTGTTGTGTCGGGAAAAACTGTTGACTTTCAAATCTTTCATCGGTAGTTGGTTTTGGCAGAGGTATATTTAGAGGTGGTAAATTTGGCTGAAATTGTGGAGGCCTATTTTGCGGTGTATTGTTTTGAGGTGTTTGCGAAGGGTATTGGCGAGTTCCATTGCCATTTCGCCTTCTATGATCATGTCTATGACCAAAAGGTTTGCTTCCACGATTATTATTTCCGAATCTATTATTGATAAACACTATTTGCTCTGGAGGTAAATATTGATTTTGTGGCTGTGCGGCTGGTACGCGTTGTATTTCTTGCCCAGCAAAGTCTACACGTTGTTTGCTTATCTCAAAAGAGATGCCTTGATTAGGCAACTGCTGTTCAGTTTCTACTTCATACGAAGGATAATATTCACCGGGCAAATCAAAAGGTATGCTAGGACGAAACCCAGCCGCCGCATAAGGAGCATGATTATTTAAAGGCGCTTCAGCTAATGATGGCACTATTAACAAAGTCGTTATCAAAAGGAGCTTTAAATAAAAAAAATATTTATTTGTTTATATCTTTAGTTCACTAAATAATAACTTACTTTAAACAGCATTTTAATTTACTTAATGTCTTCTATATTGTGCAGTTTATAGAAATCGTTTAGACTGTTTTAAATATTCTATATTCTGTGCGTTTTTATATTGAAAATATAAAAAAAAATGTATGCAATCACATAAAGTTTGTAAATTTTATTATTTAAAGCACGTATGTATGTACATATGTAAATGTGTGCAAAAGTTGTATTTGTCAGAGGGGTGGTTGCCAAAAAAAAATCAATTTATTCTTTAAATTTTTCAATTAAATATTCCGTAAGCGTTTTAATATGTTTAATGAACTGTATTTTACAGCATTGACTATTTACGTTGCACATTTTGGAGTCAGTTACATCATTTTTTAATTTTTACAAAGTATGACAATATTAATCAGTGTAATAAACCTTTTCTTATAGATTTCGTAGAACAAAATGTCAAGTTCAGTGTTCACAGAAACCACGTTAAATAAAATTTATCTCATATTTATTTATTTTATATATTAATCTATTTATTCGAAAGTACAAAAATAAATTTTACATATTAATCAAGGGATAATTCTTCAAGTTATTTTAGAAATTCGGATTTAATAAAGTAACAAATTTGAAAAGGTCATCGGTAAAGCTTATTATTGCTCTAAACATTATTCATTGAAATAAAAAATGAATCCAGGTTTCAATTAAGTATCATTTACTTTACTCGCCAATTTATTATTATGATAACATTATCTATTTACAGAACATACAATTTTATACTTTTACGTAAATTAAAAAAAAAATGTATATATACATATATACAAAACCAAGATTCAATAAATAAAAAGATTAAAGAAAAGGCTCCACAAAAACTGAACATGTAATAATGTTAAGATCATGTGCAGAAGCCCTTGAATTTGTATGTTCAACTAAACGTGAAACACGTTTTTTATTTTCTATAAATCTTTTTGTCTTTTTTTTCATGATTTTTAAAATATTAACAAAAAGAAAATCTCCTAACAAAATTTAATATTTTGTTGTATGAAAAAAAAAAAACAAATGAAAAACAAAATAATTTAAAGCAAAGAAAAAAAAGATAAAACGATTAAGAATTTGCAAGAACGATTTTAAGGGAATTTGCCTAAAAGGGTAGTGAGCTTAAAAATGTTAATTAATATGTGCGGGAAATAATAAAATGATCAAGAATGTATGCAATTGAAAGGCTGTCAGCTGACAGGTACAGAGATATGGCTTGCCGTAACTGAGTACACTGCCAGAAATTCTGACTTATGTCGCCATTAGGCCAATAGCTGGTTCCTGTCTATGCTAGGAGTCTGGCTAAATAAGTCGAGCGGAGAGAAGTTAACACGCTCCTATAAAAAGCTCTAATCCACAGTGAAACAGCATACGCCAGGTCTCTAGTATGCGAACCCTGGATATCAGTGGATCTCGAGTTTTAATACAGACTTATCTGTGCATATGGAGCTTTGTGTGAGTAGACATTTTTTTCTCCATTACTCATGGTAATTATATGAATTCTCTGAATGAACTACGGTTTTAATTGGCCAAGTAAGGAATCTGTTGGAGATGAACAAGAATGCTTTGCGAAGGGTGGACGGGTTAAGCTCTAAAGGTATTCCTATCACATTGGACCGTGAGATTCTGTTAGGGCTGAATAATGAAGCCTCGCAAGAAATGGAGAGGTTAATAATCTCTATAGGAACTCCGTTGGTTATTCGTCTTGCAAAGTGGTGGACGGGTCAGTCTCCAAAGATACTCCTGAGGAAGATGCAGACACTTGGTAAATGTGAATGCCATGGGAGACCCAAGCCTTAAACAAATGCTAGCAATTACAAGAGTCTCTGAGATGAGGAAGTCTGAAATCAGCACTGTCAAGATTAAAGGGTAGTATGAACATGAGGCTCAATCAAAGTAAAATAGTAATTACAACTCGGTTGCCTGAAATTAATTTGTGCAAAGGAAGGGATGGAAAAATCCATAAAGTAAACGGCCTGCTTTGATAACCCCTAGATTAAACAATTCAAAATACCATATCTCCAGAAGAAGAAATACTTGTTTATAGGCAATATTAGAAAGTATATCGATTTTTAAAGAAAGTACTTTTTGATAGGGTTTTACTTATGTGAACCTTAAATTTTCTTTTTTGATAAAGAACTTAAAAATTACCATCCATGCGACCACTAAGCACTACGGTTTTTTCAAATTTGATCTCTAAAAATTGTTTTTAAATTGCAAAAGGGGTTTTTGAAAAAAATGTTTTTATATCAAAAAAAGTACCCTTCAAGCAAAATAAAAACGTGTAAAAGTTATCTCTTTTAAAACACGCCTTTTAACTGACTTTTATAACATTTAAAAAAAAGGGTACTGTTTAAAAAACCTTTTTTTAATGCCTTCAAAACAATAATCTCAAAATTAATTCTGAACTAAAAGCTACCGATTTTCAAAATTGAATTTAAAAAAAAATTACCTAATTAAAAAGTACCTTCTAAAAATTTCAAATACTACACAAAATATTTGCCCTACAATTTTGTTGAAGAATCTTGTTAACAAAAGCACCGTTTAAAAAAGTACCAATCTAAAAAAAGTACTTTTTTAATTAGATCTAATGCACTTTTAACAGAGCTTTTTAACAGGACAGAGTGCTAATATCTCATTTATTACATCATAATTTCAATGAGTTTTGTTAACGTTTGCCTTTTCAAATGTTTCAATGCAACTAAAGACTTGTTAACACTTGCCAAAAAAAAAAGTTGAATAGAAAAACAACAACAATATTAACAATTTTGAACAACCAAAAAAAAAATTGCTTGAACATTTTGAAATGAAAACCATGTTAAGGTGTGCATGCGATCAAGTTTTAAGGTTTTGATGGGTCAATGTTATTTTTATGACTAGACAATTTTTAGTTACCAATTACAATAACGAAACTATTAATAAATATAACAAAGAATATTAACAATTTGTTTTGAACTTATTTAAATGGAAACTTTTTTATGAATTGCACGAATTTTATGTTCATTTTATTTTATATACAAATCTTATTTTATTACGAGTATTAAATTTAATAATTTAATACTTTTGGTAATGGGAATTGTAATGTTTTCGATTTAACCGGAAAAATTGTCTTTAGTTAAATAAATTCTTGAAAATTAAAGTCGCCCCCCTTCAGATAAAAAGTGTCCGCTTTTACTTGTGCCCTAAGGCCTACCTGTATATTACACTTCAGCTCTCTAGTTACAGTGGAAGTGCCCAATAATATTGATGATGAGTTAGTGAATACTAAGAGTGCACTTTTTACACCTTCATATCTCGGGAAGCTTTTATGGTGAAACTTGGCCTATGAGGTTACCTAAATGTAGAGTCCTTATGTTTCAAGTTTCATTATTTTATGATTAAAGGAAGTAAAGTTATGAGGAGGGTAAAGACAGCGCGAATGGTTTCGTGTAATATACACACTGTATGCATTAGGCCTGATCGTGGCTTGGCGCACTACTGTGCGCCTTAATGTTATTGTCGCAAAAATTAATAAGGGTAATAATAGCTATATAGGGTTTTGTTTCAAGTCCCATAGAACTTTTAATTGTAAAAGTAACACAAAAAATAAATTTTTAATCAAACATTTTTTTTATTCGAAAGACCAATACTTGGCATAAATATTTTAAAATTATTTTTGGCATATCGTCACCGCGGCTGTTTTTAACGGAGTGCATGCTGGAGTCTAATATTGGCCACTTTTTCGAGAATTGCTGGCCCTAAGTCACGAATAGACCGAACAATAATGGACTCTATTTCGCCAATTGTTGCTAGCTTATCTGCATAAACCAGTGGCTTCACGTAGCCCCAAAGAAGATAATAGAGAGGCGTAAAATAGCACGACCTTGGAAGCCAATAAACAGGTCCATTTCTTGAAATATATGGATGGTTGAGGTAGCCGTAGGCGTATGGCACGTATCGCCATCCTGTTGAAACTACATCTCACCCGCATCAATATCATTTATGGTGCAGCAACGATCTCCTTTATTTTTAAAGAAATAAGTTCAATTTTTCTGGATGGACTCTTTAGGGTCTGTTGTGGTTTAGTTTAACTCCACCAATTGCATAATTTTTTTTTTAATAAACCCGTTAAGCGTAAAACGAGTCACATCGCTGAACACAATTTTGGGATCAGTTTCAAGGTAAATCTGGACAATTTGGTAGCATATTTATGATGACCACAATGGTGCACGATATGACAGTTCGTTGGACAGTTAACCCTTTCGTCTATCGGGATTAAGAAAACACCCTATATATCCATATCGATTTTCAACTAATCCGACCTTTGAACAACATCAGCCGCTCTATCTTTATTATAAAATTCAATTTTGTTACGATTATCGTCATTGTCTTAATACAACTGTCTTGTATCTTCGGCATAGAAAAAATAATTAATTTTATTATTTTCATTATTTTGGATACTTTTTATAATGATACTTGACATCACAATAACAAGTATAGAGTGTTATTATTTGTTAGAGACATTTTAAAAATCGTTACAATTTCTTTTGCGTGCTTTTGAGGCTCTTACTTAAATTGTTAATTTTTGAATTTGTATTTTAATGTCAACATGTTTGGCATTCAATTGAAATTGTGAAGGCACTTTCAAGAGGAAGGGAAGGACATTAATAAATTGTAGTTTGTTTGTTTGTTTATGAAGTTTGGCAGTGCCAGTCACTATTTAAGTACGACTCACTCACGGCACGTTCATTGTAGCGTATGCCCCAGGCATGGAAATCGAGGTGCAATAGTACTTTTTTTGTTGCACATTTTCGACCTTATAGATACCGTGATAATACCGCGGCTTAGTTGGTATAATTTAAAATTCTTATTTTTCACTATATGGCAACATTAATTTCGTATGGCTCCGTTCATATTACGAAAGTTTTCTTTTTAAAATTTTCTTTTATTAGATTTCCACATTTCCACACTGAAATATTTTTATTGAATCTATATTTCTTTGCATGTTTCCTTAGATCTAATTTTTCATTTTAGCATTTTTAAAACAAAAACTCAAGAGTTTCAACCAACAGTTATTAAAAAAATGTACATATGGAGTGACAAAATAAAAATGGACAGGGACGAATTAGAAATGACAAAAGAATTTCAGAGTAAATGAAAATCTGTACCACATTACATTTTTCTCTCCTCTCTTACCTATAAGCGCAGACTTTAATAAGGTCTGTTCCAGGTGCATAACAAAACAATCCGAACTCGTCCAAATTAGTCCAAACGCGTTCCAGATAACAATTTTTGTGGAATTTTGAGAGAAAATGAGAGGGTAAAATTTTTAATTTCCTGTACAAAGTCGTACAAACTTTTTCTTCGGGTAAGTTCGGACTAGAATTAAATTATCAGCTGTTTTTTGTTTAAACTTAAAAATCAAAAAAATTTTAAATAAAGGAAGAAAGTTTTTATTTTAAATTTATTAAAAAGCAAAACGGAAAATTTTTCCAATAAACTTGAACTTGTAAGTACATATATTTGTGCATATTTATCACTTTATTTAATAAAAAAAATGCTTTTATCGATCAGTTAAGAAGTTACGGATTGCTGCTGCCAATGATGCAAATGTTTTGCTTTTAAAATATTATGCATTTTAAGCGTATAAAATTACTAAAATAAAATTTATTTGAGAAAGTAGGCACCATTAGTATTTAAAAATGATCAATTGTGGTTTTTTGCGTTCCCGCAATTTCGGACAACTTTGGCACATTCAGAGAGTAACAGACAATGCCATCCTGGCATATAAAAAAATTATTAAAGCTCTCTCTCTCTCCCCTCTCTGATGCATGTGCCTTGATTTTTGTATATTAAAGGGTATTTTTTTAGATGGGTCTGTAGTTGACATCCTATTGCATATACATAAGTCATCTCTCCGCACCCCCAATTCCATGCTAACAAATTTCTTCAAAACTCATTAGTCTCAGACAAAAAAAAAAAAAAAATGTGATATGGAATTTCATGGCATTTTAATAGAGTAATTATACATACCAACGGGACTTTAGTTGATTTACCTAAATACATTTCTGGTTACCAGAAGTAGCGCTATTTGGCAACTGAAATTAACAGCTGACAGTTGCCATCTGTTATAGTATTTTCATCCATTAAATGTCCCAAACAATTAGACACATTCTTAGCTCTTCAAGTCTGCCTGGATAAATACAAAATATAAATTAAGTTAAATTCTTCACCGAAGCTTTTATTACTCGTCAATTTATATTTAAAGCAAACAGCTTGTATTTATTTTAAAAGTAAGTTTAAAAACCCATTGTGAGTTTTTTGCCATTTGTTTTTGTGTTTAAATTTGTTCAGTGTAAAAAAGATTCGTGACTTATGACATGGCAAAACCAAAAATGCTCAGTAATATTTGCTATTTCGTTACGAATAGACTATCAAACGAACAACGCTTGCAAATCATTGAATTTTATTATCGAAATTCGTGCTGTGTCAGAAATGTGTTTTCTATCGAAAATTTATCTTCACCGGCAAAGCTCATTATTGGTTCAATGCGTACGTTGGAGTGAAGTGCAGCCAGATATAGTTCAAGAGCTGCCAATGCATCCTGAAAGATGCACTGTTTGGTCCGCTTTATGAGCCGGCGGCATAATTTGACCCTACTTCTTCAAGGGCGAGGAAAATCGTTTCAGTCAATGAACCGGCTTTTATTTATTTATTTTTGTTGCAAAAAATGGAAGAATTGGACTTGGTTGATATGTGGTTTCAACAAGACGTTGCCGTATGCCAAACGGTACACGATACCTTGAACCTATTGAAAGGCGAGTTTCGCGAACACTTAATCTCACGTTTTGGAGCGGTCCATTGGCCGCCAAGATTATGTGATTTGATCCCACTAGACTACTTTATGTGTGGATATCGGAAGTCTCTCGTGTACAGGGACAAGCAAGCTACAATTCCAGCCCCGGAAGATAACATTACAGCTGCAATTGGTGAGATACCAGCCGAAAAGCTGCAAACAGTATGTCAAAATTGTAGCTTACGGATGGCCCACCTACGGCGTGGCCGCGGGCACCATTGATTTAAATTGCCTTTAAAAAGTAAATGGCATTTATCGGCCCGAATAAATAATTCATTAACTTTTGAAAATTGTCTGAGTTTTCTTCTTAATTTTCAAAACCCTTTATTATAGAAATGTTAGTTAAAAGCCCGGAAATATTCCTACAAATAATGAAAATTATATAAAAGCTTAGGGTAAAGCTTTAAGTAAAAAATGATATTCAAAAATAAAACTATGACCCTACTTATTATTGAACGTACGTATCGTATCGAACATCCTTGGCTTGCTAGCTTGTAAGTCAAGCCAGAGCTTAAAACTTTATTTCCAAAAAAGTTTTTTTTTTTTAAATTCAGTGAAACCGCCATTGCTATTTACTTTGTTTTATACAAAAATGCATTTTATTTAATTATTACATAAATCCTTTTTTTTTGTGATTTTTTTTATAATGAGCTCTATGGTTGTTTCGTATTATGATAAAAATAATACATAATCAGTATTATAAAATATACAATTTATCTATGTTTATAATGTAAATATGTGTGTGATTTATATGCTGTGTATGTATTTGTATGTAGCATAATAGAATTTGAAATATACATTTGGAGAACAATGAAAGCACTTAACGGTGATGATAGCACAATATTTATAAACAATTAATATTTAAATAATTAATTAAAATAAAGAAAACAAAAACAAATCTAAGAGATAAAGCTCAACAAGAAAGCTTTTTTATTTTCCAAGAAGCAAGTGCTTACAAAAGCTTTATGGCAAATTCGTAATGATGGAGGGAATGGTTGGTTAATTAATTCGTTGACACGCTTAAGGCTAAGGCTGTTATGTCGTTTAAAAATCAAAGATAGAGGTAGAAGTATAAATGAAAAAATAAAATTAATTTGAGAAAAGCTTTTTTGCAAGACGTTTAATCACGTTTCAAGCTCTTCTTAACTGTTAACTGCTCATCAATGTATTTAAAACTAAACTATTGCGAAATTAATAACGACTAAATATGAAAGAATAAAATCTCAGTTTAGTGTAAGCCTAAATTAAAAATCTTTGCAAAGCCTTATTGATAACCACCAAATTTGCCTTGTTGCTGTGCATTGCTATCATAACCACCGCCATTGTTGTAGCCACCACGACCGCCAGCACCGGCACCTTGACCAGCATTGGCTTGCTCGTAACGGATAGTGGGGCGATAACCGTTTTGATCAGCTTCGTAATCTACAATTTGTTTGCGGCCATCGGGCAAGAGTACATAGTAACGGCCAATAGCCAAATCACCATCACGAGATTCCATATGACCGAAATCATTTCCGGACTCATAGTCTTGAACGTCATATTTGAATTCGTATTTGGCAGGGCCGTAGTTTGCTTCACCACCATATCCATTTTGTTGGCTACCATAACCGCCTGCAGCTGCACCTCCATAACCACCAGCACCACCACCACCCCCACCTTGTTTGGGGAAAATGGCACCGGTTACAGCAGGAGCACCATAACTGTTTTGGGGAGCTTGGGCACCGCCAGCAGCACCACCACGATTGGGAGGCAAATAGTTGCTAGAGGGAGCTTGATAAGTGTTTGAGGGTGGTAGATAATTGCTATTTGGTTGCTGTTGCTGGTTGGGGGGTAAGTAGTTGTTTTGTGGCACTGGAGGCTCTGCCGTCACGAAGGTAAGGCAGACCAATACAGCAATTGTTGTAAAGCACTGTAAATAGCGAAAAGAAAAAAGTCATATAATAACTTCAAATACTAATTCACGTTAACTAAATTTAATAAAATTTTAGTTTGCTTAAAATAACCACTTAAAAATAATATCAAAAAGTGTAACTTTGATGTCTTGACATCGATTTCTTGTGCGCCCATGAGTTTGTGTTGTGTAGACCAATACTCAATTTTGATTGAAACAGCCTTGCCACATGATTTGTTATTTACTATTGATTTAACCAACGAAGGGAATCTTGAGGACAAATAAATTTGAATTAAATTTTTCGACCAATAATTTGTTCTTGTGCGCACATTAAGTAAGAAAAACTAAGTCAAAAGCTCCTTAAGTGCATTATTATAAAATAAGCCTTTACAAAATAGACTGATAAAATTTTTCTTAAGGCTTGTTTTCTTAAAGCTTGTTACACTGCAAATTTCTTTTCTTTCATAAAAGATCTTCTAATTTTAAGTGTAAGCTTTGTACCAGAAACTTTTTCCTTATAGAATTTTATTGATTTAAGTATTAAAGCTCTGTTGTTTAGTTTCTTAAGTGTACTTTCGACGCAATATTCTTTAATCTAAACTTTTCCTAAGAGATTTTCACTGATTTAGAAATTAAAGCTTTGTGGTTTAACTCTTTGGTGTTGCCCTCTATTTAACAAATTTTTAATCTCTGTAAAAGTTCTTTTTTTTGTGTCATTGTTTTTACTTAGTTTTTCTTTCCTTGTCATTTGGCTGGTACCTTTGGAAACTTAATTTAAAACTATTTTTCAAACCAAATTTTCTTATCTCAGCCCAATTTGATCTTTATTTGAATTAATATCTTTTTAAGAATTTAACCCATATGTGCTCATCGCCCCATTTTTAAAACGGTAAGATATTTATCAACTGCGTGTTTAAAAAGAAATCTGTTTTTGTTTTGATTCTGTTTTTGCCGTTATTTGTGTTTTATCAACATAAAACAATTAACACTAAAGCTTTAACATATTTTTTTCTTTTGTTTGACAAAACGTTAACTGCAAGTCTGAAGATCAGAATGTCGCGGAGTAATAAGTAAGATTATTTGTATTTTATTTTTTAGCCAGATCTTTTAAAGTATTTTTTCATATTGATTTATGTCTATTAATCGAGTTTTGTAACATAAATAACTTGGTTTTGGTAAAATATTAGTTTTAAGGGGTATTATCTATAGCGCCCCATTTTTGGAGCGCTGAGCTCGTACTTGCACATTAGTCTTAAACTTTATGTCACATGTGTTATGATTTCGTTTTATGTAAAATATTTTTCATAATACCTGAAGTGTTGTTTTAGGTTGTCTTTGGCTGAAATTTTAGATATGTTAAAAACTGAAGATGACATTATTGAAGGTACTATCTATACAAGTCCACCCAGCAACCATATGTTGAATGATGGTGAAAGTGACGAGGAAAATGCCCTTGTAAGAGATTTAAACCATTTGAATGGAAATCAACTCCGAGCTGACGTAGAGCTTGGGCGTAGCTAACGCACGATTTGAACAAATACTTCGGTTTTTACATGTTTCCGACAATGCAGCTTTAGTTGTTCATGAAAAATTTACAAAGGTAGGACCCATATGTGAGAAATTAAACAAAAAATGGATGCAGTACTGGCCTCAGTATTATGAGGTTAGCATCGATTCCATACTATGGGCATCACAGTACAAAACAGCACATACATGGAAAACCAATTCGTTTTGGCTTCAAATGTTGGTGTACGGCTATACGGCTAGGATATCTTATGCAAGCCATACCTTACCAAGGCGCAAGCACAGGTAATACCAATCCAGAGCTCGGTCTTGGAGGTTCCGTCGTTACCAATTTAGTATCCAAATTGCCCAGAGGAATCCCAGTGCTTGTTCACATGGACAATTTTTTTACATCATTTAAATTGCTCACAGCTTTGAAAGAATCAGACCATCAAGGCACAGGTACAATACGTGCAAATCGGGTAGAAAAAGCTCCTTTGAAGTTGCCTGTGGAAATAAAGAAAAAGGAAGGCGGAAGTTTCTATCAAATAACTGACGAAAAATCAGGCGTGACTCTAGTTCGGTACAATGACAATAACGTTATCAACATGTGAGGGTGTCGAACCAATGGGATCAGCACTTCGTTGGTCAGGCAGCGAAAATAAGAAAATATGGATTCAACAGCCTTTTTGTATACAAATGTACAACAAGTATATGGGTGGCGTGGATCGCCTCGACCAAAATATAGCCTGCTACCGCATTGGCATTAATAAAAAGAAATGGTATTGATGTGGCCTCCCAACGCTTCTATGAAAATCGCTTTTCAATTGTATAAGCTATCTCTAGCTGGACAAGAGAAGATGAGTCTGGACTATTTAGCATTTATCACATCTGTAGTTACCACTTATTTCGGAAGGTATGCATCAGCTCGCTCTATAGGTGGTCCACTTAAGCCAACTTCGAGAAAAAGGAGGGTGCCAGACGATGTTCGACTGGATGCAGCTAGTCATATAATTATTTCCAGTGCAACTCAGATACGCTGTGGACAATGCCATAAAAATACCACGAAAAAATGTCGAAAATGTGATGTCGGCTGCCACATTAAATGTTTTGAAACGTTCCACTCCAAAATCTTAAATCTTAAAGCATATTTAAGTTTGCACTATTATATATTTATGAAGAAATAAAATTAATTGCTCAATATCTGTGTACTCTAAAATAGTATTTTTTTGAATATAGTCTACAATATAGTTATCATTCAAAACGTGGACTGCGGTGCTCAGAGCCCCAATATTGGGGGCGTAAAAAATTTCCAAAATGGTACAGTTTTTATTATTTTACTTTAAGAAAACCTTTATTTTATGTCACTAAGATTACAATTAATATAAAAAAATTCTATACAAATAATGTAAATATACACACAAAAAAAAGTTAAGCACATACGGGTTAAGCAGATCTAAATGGTAAAGACTTGATTGTAATTAATTTATTTCATAATCTGTCTGCTCGTCAACTGAGAAAAAATGACATTAACATTTCAATGCTTAAAATTATCACACACAGTCAAATAGATGGACAGACAGACTGAAGAATATCATGTTAATCTTGTAAAGTTAACTTTACATTATAAAATGTGCCAGATTTCTATCGCAAAAAAGCCTTAGTTAGAAAAGCAAAAAAAAAAACAGCTACAAAATTGAAAAGATGTTTACAAAACTATGAAGTTTAATGTGGCATGCTGCATATACGTTTGTTGCAGCCTCTCAGCTGCAGACAATCATTTGCTTACAATCAGTTAGAGGAAGGAAAAATAGATTGTGTGTGGTGGCACTTGTTTCTTTTTTCTTCGAATTGGTATTCTATTATGCCAGATAACTAAATTATTCATGCAGTAAGATGTAGAAAAAAATAAAAACGATTTTTTCACTTTGCGTGTGTGTGTGTGGGTCTGTATAAATTTTGATAAAGTTGTCACAATCTGTTAGCACACCATAGATATTTAATGACACAATTTTTCATAACTTAAAAGAAAAATATATAATTTTTTTGTTCTGTTTTTTTTTTTGTTTGAAGTAGAAAAAATGCATGGAGTGCAAAAATTAATGTTAAAGGTTTCACATTTGCTTTCCATTGTGTGCTGTGTGTTAGTTGTTTTTGGCGTGTTTAACTCAAAGTAATTTGTAGTCTAATTAGCAAAAGGGATGGTCTAATTGAGTTCCCAATCTAATTCAACTAAATGCCAGAGTCTTTTAAGCCAAATAAAATAATCCTTGGGAAATCGTTTAATTTATGTTGTGTGATATATTCATAATTAACAATTTGCTGCTAGTTTTCTCAAAATGTTTACAAAAGTTGGTAAAAATTCTTTAACTAACTGAGAGTTTTGTCCAAGAAACATATTTTATTTTTCAAATATATTCTTAGAGAAAGAAAAAGCTTAGTAACGTTGTGATATGAATTTTTAGGAAGAGCTTTATTATGTTCTAGGTTAAACTGTGTCCAAAAGCCAAAAGGTGCATCGTTTATATTTCGAAAGCCTTAGTGCGCAATTGAAAGCGTTTTTATGTATAAAGCTTTATGATATATTGTATTGATATTTGATGAGTAAATTACATTAACTCAATGCTTCTTTAAATATTGAAATATGCAATTTATAAAGAAATCTGCTTAGAAGAAACATCAATATTTATACTCAGAAAAGCTTAAGTTGTGTGGTGTAAAATAAGCAAGTTTAAAGCTTTATTACGGGTTTTGTTGAATTTCGAGCAAACAATTAGTGGAAAATAATTAAATATGCAGTTAAGAACACATTTCAGTAAGAAAGCTTTTTTAACGTAGAGCTTTACATTGAAAGAAGCTTTCACAATACAATAAAAGCTATCTTTTTTTCATTTTTACCCGCAATAATATTAAAAGTCCTTAATCTTAATCTAATACATTTGTCTATTGAATGAGTGTGTTAAAATTAAAAAAGAAAACAAATACTAGATGATATTTTTGAGGAATGCCTGCTATACCATAAATAACATTTATTCGAATAAGCAAAACGTTCATATTTTAATTATTTGTGATTTAACAATATTTGTGTTGTTATCACTAACTTCTTTAATTAATTCTATCACAACAAATCATAAATTTTGCTTTATGATGACTATTTGGATCTATTAGTTAAATAAAAATTAAAGCTCTATGAATTATTTTTATTTATTAAAAAGTGTTATATTTTGTTTGTTTAATAGCAAAATGACTGATAGGCTTTATGCATAGATATTGATAATTCATTGTTCTTAATAATTGAGTTTTAATTAATTTATTTATTTACAGAAAATATAATAATTTTCTTGGACACTTGTGGAAAAATGTGTACGTCCCATTTTGGTAAGTTTTCTTTGTTGTTTAAAGTTTTAAATAGCAATTGTTTTTAAGATTTAAAAATATTATTTTTCACAAAACTTTATCTAGTTACGAAACTCCTATTTCTTCGAATGTACTACAAAATATTTGTTTTAAAAGTCCTTATGAACGAATTTCGTGAATTTAAACCAAACGTTAGGCTCAAGAAACATCCTTGATGTGAAAGAATTTCGAAAGCTTTTTTATAGACTATGTTAGGCGTTATTTCAATGGTCGCCTCAATTGAATATTTTTTTTATATTGTAAAGACTTCATTGATATATTCAAAAGACTTAAGCAAAAAACCTTGCGCAAACTCATGCCAAATCAAACACTTCGGAAATACTCTCGATTTGAAGTGGATTTTTGAGACTTGATGTGGTTTTATTTTTTTTTCCCTAATTTCAATACTTTAATGATTTCTTAATTTTTGTACTCTCATTTTTATAAGTGGTTTAGTAACAAAAGTTTTGCTTTCAAATCAGTTTAAGCAACTCAATTTGAGATAATTTAAAATTATATTTGTAGACTTATTTGTTTGCCCTTTTGTTTTCTTTTTCTAAATATTGTACAATTTATTGGTTTATGTTTTATTATGTTAAAAATTATTTACTAACACAACTGCTGAATTTAAACTATTTTGCTTCAGTTTTCGAACTTTTAGAAGATTTTTTGTCAATATTTAGAGCGCTGTTAACAATTCCCTTTTTATCATTAAATTCCTTAAGAAGAATTTAAGAAATCATTTGTGTAACTTACTTCCAAAAGTATTTTCAGGTTATCATAAAGTTTTCCATGATCTTTAAGAATTTGACTGAGTATTTGGTCTAATTGGACTTGAAACCTGGGGGCAAATGCGGCATTCGATATTTATCGAAATTTATATTAAATTCTGTTCAATTTCATATTGAATTTTATTGAAATTTCGATTGATATTGGATATAGTAATTTTTCTCCTGTATTAGGAAACCTTTAGACAATTTTTCTTATTGCCAAAATTCTTCAAAGCAAATGAAAAAGCTTCAAGAGTCTTAAAACAAAAATATTAAGGTTTTATCAAAACCTGTTGATTCATCAATATTAGAATCGAATTAAATCAAATATTAGTTATTTGTATATATGTATATTAAATCGCCCTGTCAGAAAATCCAATCAAGGACAAATAATAGTTTTGACTTAGCGCATACAGCACAGGCCATGAAATCTATCAAAATATTTAAAACACATACTCGATTTATGCGATTTCCAAACTCATTTTTCGAAGATGTAAAAGGAAATTTATACAAATTATAACTTTTTATTACAATTTATGAATTTAATTTCCGAAACGAGACTAAAACTTGACTGAACATGTTAGCTAAGAGAAAACTATGTTTAAAAATACTTTTTAAACACTTTTTACTCAATTACCGAAAATAGTTAAAGTACTTAAAGAACTAAATCAATGCTTTGATTTAAAACTATGTAAAACTTTCCACCTTAAGATTTGAAAAATAAGCAAAGTTACTATCACATTTCTTAATTAATTAAAACAACACTATAGTGTTTAGTGTAAATTTAAGTTCAACCGATCGCAAACCCCCTTAACTCGGACTTAAGTTGTGCGATCATCTTTTAAAATTTATTCCTTAATTTGTATTTACTAAATTCTTGTTAAGTTTTTAACACTACTGTTTTGAAAAATTTGATTGTGTTTCTTAAATTTCCTGGCAAAAGTTCAGTTTTAGCACTTTTAACACTTTAATGTATTTTATTTTTTTCTATATCTTATTTATATATATTTTTTAAATGTCCTTTATTTAAATATTATACCTTCATTGTTGTATATTCAATAATTATTTAGAAGGATCACACACAAATTATTTGTTTTTGTTAACTAAATACAAATACTGTTTGTTCTTCTTGTGAAGATGGTTGAATGGGATTTGATACTGTAACAATTTTGTAGGCCAGTATTTATATTTGAACGTCAAACATCAAAAAACACATCAAAATACCCAAAAAAAAAAAACATACAACTAAACATCACCAGAGCAAAAGAAACTGCTCTAAGATAAAACTAAAATCTATAAAAAGCTACAGCATGTAGCAAAATTAACAAGTAGAAAATATAAGCGCGCCAAAATTCAAAATAGAGTTAGAAAAACAAGAGAATTATTATAAGTAAAATCGAAAATGCACGGCAACCTCCTCTTCCCTTCAACAAACAAAACTATTTCAAATGATTCAACTTCTTTATTTTTCTTTTGTCTTCTTGCCAACTCAACACAAGTACAAGAATCTTTATAATACTCGTAACTGAACCAAACACAAATGTACCAAAACCCTATAAAACAAATGCATTTCCATTTACTTTATTTCACGTTATGAGCGAAAATCTCAAATGAGCATAATTTGTAGTTTTATTTTATTTGTTTGCCAAAAAAAAACTTCATTAAGAAACCCCAATCTGTTTAACAACAAAATAATTTTTGTTAAAAAAAATACTTCAATAGAAATGAGCATTGAGGGAGTCATTTAAGCATCAGCGTAACATAAAACATGTGTATAAAGATTAAATTCCACAACTACTGTCAATGCACATTGGGAAATTAAATAAATCCAAATAGAAGAAATTGCTTTTAGTTTGATTGCCAACTTTGTTTTAATTGTTGACTTCATTTGCGAAACCTAAATAAATGTTTGCTCTGTAACATAGGCCCAGGAAGACTTAAATTGCGCGCAATTCAACCCGATTTTCACACTTTAAAGGAGTTTTTATTTTTCATAGAGCCGGTTTTGAAAATCTAGTTTTGTTCAGAAGCCGGTTTCAACACCCGGTTTTTACTTTATGTTGAATTTTCCGTCTAAATGGTTTTTGCACATAAAAAATCCGGGTTATTCACAAAATCCATGTTGGACTTGTCTAACGATAATACTTGTTCATCTTGTATATTTACATAAGTCATGATAATACATAACCGGGTTTTTACCGGTAATATATACCATGTGTAAACCCGGGTTTTTATTAACCCGGTTTTTTAAATAGAATTGTTTTTTTATATACACTCAATGTAACCATATGGACTAATTTTTAAAAATTGAATATTAATTTTTATTATAAACTTTTGGCTTGAAAAATCAGCTCTTTACATTCTTCAAAACTTCAAAACTTATTTTACCTAGAAAAACAGAAGCTTTATTATTGAATTGATGCACAAATATTGGAGCTGTAAAAGATTATGCTTCATTTATTTTAAAGTCACATACATATGTTGACCCATTGTGCAATTACTTGTAAGTATTTTTTTGTTTAGTCTTATAACCAACCATTACAGTACTCCCAGTGTGCATAATATTATAATCATCTGTTTTTTTTTCTTATATTGAACATAATAAACCCAGAGTTCTGCAATTTCTATAACGTTTTTTTGTTGTTGTTGAATACAATTAATCTTCGCCACTTGAGTTCATTTCATTTAAATCTCTTCTCTAAAACATTGAAACAATTACTTAAGTTATGCTGCTGCTTCTAGCTTGGGGAGCGGAATTAGTTCACAAATATATATGTACATATTTTTTTTTGTTCCTCAACTTCCATTCACATATTTGTTGGCGTAGCTATTTCATTAGATTTTTTTGTATAAACATTTTCTCTTGCAACTGCCATCTCCGCAATCAAACGATGACGTAAAAACAAATATAAATATTCAACTTTCAATTGCTCTTGAAGTGATGGTTAAAGTTTGGTGAGAAGGTGTTTGTTTGGCTGGGATTTATTTTTGGCTGCTTGTTAATGATTAACCATGTTCGGTAGTTTTGTTGTCTTCTCTGGGCTTCTAAGTCAATTTATTGTTGCAGTTATCTTCATTCATTTGTAACATGTTAAACAGTAAAAACTTAGCGCATTATTTTATATTTTTCTTTTAATGAAAAAGGGAAATTGTATTATTAAGTGGTAAAATTATAAGGATTTAAGGAAAGTTTCTGCAACACAAAACACATTTTTAAAACGTTTAATGTAAAGTTCGTGTCTTGAGTCTTTTGTTCTGCTTTAATGTTGTTTCATAAAATTTAAGTGTTCAATTTTTAACAGCTATTAGCTGTAATGTAAAGTTAAATAATTTGTGTAAGAAAAGCATTAGCAAAAACAAATGTATGCCATTATTTGCATAAAACTATTGTTTTTTTTTGTTTTCGGAAATAATTTCGTTTAAAGTTTTTTAAAGGAGTTGTATTATTTTTTAAAATATGCATTAATTTCTCATTTTTTTGAACGTTAAAGAGATAAAAAATATTTTCTTGAACAAACTTTGGTAAAGAACAATGTTTTTTTGCACAAAAAAAAAATATATAACAAGTGCTGCATATAATTTTAGAAAGATTTATATGTTGGCTACGTAGGAGTTGTGAAGGGTTTTGTTATTTGCACAAATTATACAATTTTCACCGTCCTTAACCAAGGAGAGAGTAAATTCTTGAGTTGTTATTGAAGTTTGTAGAAGCTACAAAGTTTGACATTCTCGGCTAAATGTTACGTAAAGCAAGAACTCAAAAATCTTCCTTTATAATGATCGTGCAAAGGAAAGCAACTGACACTCTTTTTATATATTTCTTTACTGTACATTCCCTCTTCTTTAAGTTAAAATAACAAAATAAACAATTCGCTTTTTAATTCACTTGTTTTTCAAACTGTTCTTTTACAAAAAAATTAGTTCTTCCTATTAAGTTTTTCAAAATCAAATTCACCAACTTTCTTTAAAAAATTCGTTCTTTTCCTCAAATTCTATGACTTGTTTTTTCTTACATGAAAATAATTTAAAATTAATCGTATATTTACAATTTTTGTTTGACCAAAACCAGTAATAATAATGGAAAAACTATTTTATAAAAAAAAAAAACGTTTTCCAACAAAAATAATTTCTTTCGAAATATTTTTTAAAATAGTTAATTCCGAAAAATTATTTCCATAACTAAATCTACCAAGTTTCATAACAATAAAATGTCTAAATTTAATCAACAATATTTTCTTAACTTTTTACATCAATTTAAATATTAAAACTATTAAAATAATATTTTTAATCGATCTTAATCGATTAATTAATCCAGAAGTCAAAATTCTTTACTATAATATTAAATTTTTTTTCTTAAACTTTAATTTTTATTTTATTGAATCTTTTCTTTTAAAGGAAAATTTTATTATTATAAAATAAAAACTTCTTTTTTAATAAATAAATAATTTTGCAATCAAGCTTGAGAAATTTATATTTGGTTTGAAAAGTAAAAACAAATTAACATGTGGTTTTATCACTATAATTCTCGTTTATTCATTTTTAATAATTTTTAATAACATAATTTTTTATTATGCAGGTGTGTTCTTTTTAAAATAATGTGCAAAATAGTACTTTTTTTACACACCACGTACTCACGTATGGGCTATAAATAGCAGTGCTGTCGAAATTAAAATTCAGAAAACTTTATTTTTTAAGAAAAGTGGAAAGAAGTAGCAAAAACGATTCAAAAGGCACGTTTTAAAAGAGAAGAAAACTGGTCACAATGGTAACGTTGTTAAAAACAACTACTCATCATATTACCAACATTACTTTGACATTATCGTTATTGATCATAAGAATCACAATTAAACTTTAAAAACTCACCGCTAAGTTGCCCAAATATTCCCCTACTGAATACCTTTATGCTGCATATTTCATTGATTCCTTGTCAAATTATACAATTACCAAAGGAATTAATTATTTGCTTAATGTTGCTGTCATATTGTAATTCAACATTCAAGTTATTTGTGCAGATTACAAAAGCACTCGTCTAATGATTTCAAATTTAATCTTCCAAAAATTTTTAAAGAAAAGCTATACTGTGTTGACTTAAAATTTATTTAATGAGCTTAAAAAGTATTTATTTACATAAAATTAATGCTTGCAACATTGGGCGATCGAAAGAAGCAACGTAAATTATAAACAAACAAAAAATAAATAAAAGTCATTTAAAGAGCCCAACTTGAGAGTACTTTGATGTTCTAAAATTATTTATGTATTCTGTTTAAATTAATTAGTTTTTGAGTCGGTTACTTAAACAATTAACCGAGTATACGAGCACATAAACTATTCTTCTTTATCAAGGTACTTACTTTAGTATTCTACTTCTACTTTTATGACTTTGTTAAAAGTTGCAAATGTCAACCATTGGCTGCATTAAATAAATTATGAAATTTCTTTGATTCTGTCTGTTTTCATTTTGAAATTAATGTTGATATATATTTTTTCGTTTATTTAATGTTGACAATTTTATTGTACTTTTGTTTATAAATTATGTAAATTTAATTCCTAAAGGGAAATACTTTAAATTTTTTTTGAGGCGATTAGGATCAAAAAAAGTTATATAAAAAATATGCTTAAATCTAAAAAGTATTTATGAAGACTTCAGGTTTGCGATTTTTTCGGGCAATCAAGCTCTAATATTTAGTAAAATGAACTAGTTTTTGTGAAAATTGAAGTAAAAATATATTTTTGTTTTTTTAAATAAATTTATTTTTCAATTTCTCGTCAGGCACATTGTTAATGAACTAACCTTGATCTTGTAACAAATTAGACCTGAATTAGAACTGTATAAAAATAAAAAAAACTTTAAATTAGAACTAAAACAAGAATAAGCAATAGCAAAATACCGAACTACAATCAAACTTCATTCAAACTCGAATCGAAGTAGAATAGAACCAGAAATTACCTAGAACTGAGTCCGATTTGAACTATTGCGTTTTTGTATTTCAGTCGAATTACAATCAAGCTAGTGTTGAACTACCACCATTGAACTAGAGTCAAACTTCATTCAAACTAGAATCTATGGATTTACACTCGAACTATATTCGAACTACACTCAAAAAGATTCAAACTGCAATCGAACTACACTCGAACTACCATCGAACTACGGCCGAACTTCATTTAAACTAGAATCGAACGACAATTGATTTACACTCGAACTGAAATCGAACTACACTCAAAATAGTTTCAACCTACGCCCGAACTACATACAATCGTACTTCACTCAAACTAGAATCGAAGAACTCAGACTATACCCAATTGCAATCAAACTATTTTCGACGTAATCTCGAAATATAATTGAACTGGAGTCGAAATAGAAATAAACTATAACAACATTGAAATCGAACAAAAATTGAACTACAATCGAACTACTCTCGAAATATAATCCAACTAAAGTCGAACTATTTTACTTTATTATTTTATTTCCACATATGTTATTGCGTTATATCAGAAGGATGACTAACTAATCTATGATTTTTAAAAGTTGTTTTCTACAAAAAAAAAAAAATATATATCTTCTAAAATTTATGACTGAACAAAGGTTAGAATTTTTTTTATCTTACGAATTTCGTTAGCATAAACTTTATTATTACAAACTGCTTTGTTACTCATTTTGTCATGTCATAAAGCTGTTGCATGGAATTTCATGCATATGCTCCCATTTTTTAAGGCATGTCATCTGTTACCAGCCACTTGGTTAATTTATGTTGCATTCACAATTCGTTTTTAATTAAGTTATTTTTTACGCTTACATATATTATGCGCTCACAAAAACTTTTAACTTTACGTTCATTGATAATAAAACTAATTCCACCATGTATCACTTCAACAAATATGAAACATGAAGATATTTGTTTTAATACAATTAAAACCATGACATGTAATGAAGTAACACAGCATAGTTGTAGTATATTTGTAAATCATCTTGCAAGGCACCATAAACTTATGCGGATCCCAGCAAGCATTATTAGGGACCAAGACAATTTTAAAAGATCTGTTTTTTATATCAAAAGATTCATATTTAAATGTGTACATATATTTTCTTAAAGAGGCCCAATACTTTGCTCTTTCAATAGAAGCTCTCCTTAAAATATATAAATTGCTTTTAAACTTAAAGAACAGCAACCACCAATGTTCCCTGGCATGCAAATTCGTTATACATTTAGAAATTTTGCACACAGGCACTCTCCACATAAGCAATAACATAAATTTTTTACTTAAAAAAAAAAGATTTTTTAAACAAAAATTTCATAATTTTTTTTTATTTTGTTGTTGGGTTGTTTACACCCATCCAAATAATAAAAAAAATGCTCTTCTTAGTTATTTTAATAAAGTTAGATACTAAAAGTTACTTAGACAAATTTAAAAAATATAAATCCATATTTGAATCAATCCCTCTTGGAATTAAAAAAAATTTATATAGATGACTTTTCGTCATCCCTTGTCAAGTTTGATTTAGAGACAAGCCGGTTTCAGCTATGCGTCATCTTTAGTCTCATTTTTCGTATCAATGCATTCTGTCGAAATACCTTATCAAGAATAAAAAAATTTTGATTTATTTTAACACGTCTTTACCGAATTTTAAACAAAAATATACAGGCATTTCACAAACGCCTTGTATTATTGTATAGTGTAAACTTTGGTTTATTTGTTTGTGAATAATCAATTTTTTGATCAAAAAAACAAACAAATTAGTTCTGGTTTGATTCTTCTTTAATTCTCGTCAGTTTCTAGTTTAGCTTACAGCTGTGATTCAGTTTTAGTTAATTTCTAATGCAGTTCTGTTTTAGTTATAGTTCTATACATGTTGCAATGTATTACGTCTAGTTTCATCAGAATAAAATGTCTTAAAATTATCAATAATAATTGCTTAACTTTTTACATAAATTTAAATATTAAAAAAATTAAATAATCTTGTTGTATTTAAACCAAATACTAATTACCAAATACTAATACTAAAAGTATTAAACTACTATACTACTAATGCTACTATTTCAGCGCTGAATCAGCTGTAGTTCAGTTCTAGCGCATTTTTGGTTTATGTTCTGTTCGACATGAGTGAAATTCTAGTTCAGTTCTAATTCAACTCTAGCCGAGTTCGAGTTTAGTCTCAGTGGAAATTTAGTTCACTACTAGTTCATTTTTTTCCATTCTCGTTAAATATTAGTTCAATTCTGATTCGTTTTCAGTTGTAGTTGCAGTTTGCTTTCAGTTTGGTCCGAATTTAGTTTCTCATCAGTCTCTTTTTTAAACCCTGGTTAAAAAACGGTTTAAGTCCCGTAGGGTTATCTTAAGCATATGATTAAAAAATAAAAAAGATGATGTTTGTAAACGACTCAACTTGATAGAAAGACACAAAGAAGCTGATGACGTGTGTAGCGGCAGAGAAAATCTATGTATTCCATTCTGTCAGTGTTAAAAACCTCACTTTTTCAGTATTCTGTAAAAATTATTGTATTAATAAAATACTTTCTTTCTTTCGTAATTGGAAGAAGAAAAAACGAAAAAACTTGAGGCTAAATAATTTATTCACTTTATTTTAAAAAAATTTTCAGCTCCATAAAATCGTAAACAATGATTCAAACATGTTATATAGCTTCTGCGAACTTTTTGCAATTACAACAAAAATTCCTATTCTGTTTATGAATAATGTCATTTTTAAAATACAAACAACAGTAGTCATTAATATATTCGAATTCAAAAATCACAACAAAAAAATTACATTTACTTTTTATAAGTAAATCAGGCCTTAAGGCGAATAAAATGTTTATAAGCTGAGAGGCTTGGTAAAAACAAAATGGAAACTAAATGTAAACAATAATTTCTAACAGACGTTGTGACTATAAACAAATTATTTCCAGTGTCTCCTTTTTGATGTAACGAATGACAAAATAAAAAAAAGCCCGGTTCACAACAACAACAGCTACGAAAAGAATGTTATTTGGAATATGTGTGCTGCTCTCGAAATGACCATAGGCACGCAATAACAACAACAAACAAAACAACAACTAAAAATTAAAAACTCCAAAAATTTAATTGAATTTTGTTATTTTTTATCTACCAAAATTGTGCAATATAATTTTATAATGCCAAAAAATGTTGGCATTGCTGCCGGTAAGCCAAACCGTTTAGCAACATAACTCGGCAACTATTATTGAAACTAGCTGCACGCATATTGTTCTCCAACAGGTGGTCTCAGTTTAAGTTTCAACTTTGTATGTCTCAAAATGAAATGAAAATATTTTGAAAATTCATTTAAACATATTTGAAGTGTAATTTGTTCTAGCTGAAACAATAGAAAATTTAAATTCAATTCACTTCAATTTAGTTTGTAATAAAAAAAAGTTTGCTTTTTCAGTCTTTTGTTTTTGTAAGGTTCATATTGTTTTATGAACTTCTTAGTTACATTAGCGACTAATGAAATTGCTGGGTTTTAATCAAAACTTTAAGTTTTTTGTATTTTGGTTTTTATAAATAAGAACATGCATAACAAATTGTTAAACTTTGTTATGATGCCTTGCAATTGTTTGTTTCTGCAATAAAACGTTTGCTTTTATTTTATGCTTTTTCTATGGCTTTTGAATAAATATTAGGCAATTTTTTGTAGATCCTAAATGAATGAAACCATACAAATTTAATTTAAAATATAAAACCTCTGTGAAATAAGTTTATGTCTATGAAAATGAAAAGATAAGAACGGCTGGAGGGGGTTGTCAAAGAAGAAAAAGTTTTTACTGTTTAGGAAACTGTGATTTGGTAATGGGCCTAGTGAGAGATTTTTTCTACCGAAAAAACATATTTTTTTTTTATAAGGGAATCTTAAAGTTTGCTAAAAATATATACCATCTAAGATAATTAAATATTTGTTATTTGAGCTTACTTCAAACAGGTTAGAGTATCAAATTACTTTTTATCCAATTGTTACCCCCCAAGGTCTAATCACATTTAATGTTCAGAAATGATTTCTTTAAACTAATTATATTTATCAGACGCATTTGTTCAAGTAACTTTGATTTACATTTAACTACAAAATTGCTGTACACTCAAATTACTATCAAACATTTCATTTAAATAGATTTATTATCTATTTCTTATTATCTACTCAATTACCACACAACATTTACACATTCCTAAATGATCGATAGCATGTTGTAGTAGTAAATAAGGTTAAAAAGCACAATAGCTAAATGTTATTAATAAATGAAATTAAATATATTTTGCCTTCATATCGATAATTTAATAGAAGGTTAATCAAAAAATCGGTTTTAAAATAATGAGTTTAAAAAAAGTGCTGTATTACTAAATATGCTATTAAAGGAAGGAATGAATAGATATTAATTTTAAATGAACAATTTGTATTGGAATAATTAAAATAAATTAATGAAATAAAATAATGTGAATTTTGGCATTTTTAGGTAGTGAACACGACAGGAAGCTCTTTTTCGACAGTTTTATAATGAATTACGTATCATAAGTCATTTAATTGTATAGTGGGGGGAGTGGGGAGGATTAAACCTTGTAAGTTTTAAACTGATCTAAAACACATGACTGTAATTATTGCAAAGATAATTTTATCTTTTATCATATTTGGTGAGCGATTTATCACCGTTGGAGGTTTGAAGATACAAAAGAAATTTTAGGCCACTTTACCATTATATAGTCAAAGATTATGCATAAAGTAATCTAAAATGTACTTTCCAATTACACTACATAAGAGCAAGTCTCCAGGAGCCATAATCGTCGCAGGCATAAGCTAAATAAAACTACAAAAAATTATTGATTTTAACTAATAAAGTCGTTTTTATGTTATTTCCATTTAAAGTTCTATGCATCTAAGGGTACGGTCAGACAAGACAAATGTATAACGAGAATTGTCGGCTACTTCTGTGCTAATTTTTTCTATGAAGCACACAAGAGTATTTGTTGCCTGTGGTCAGAAATGCGTCAAGTGTGTGTGTGAGCAGAGATTTTATAAAGATGTTAATTTTTATTAAAAAGTTTTGCGTTTATATAGTTGGGCTATACGGCGGAAGCTGCATTTTTTCAGATTTTAATAAAATTAAGGGAGGTCGATTAATTTCTTAAGGAGTTTACCCATTTTACGTCCGTTTATTATTGCCTACTTAAATAATGCACACAAGGGTAACTCTGTATTTGGTGGTTAAAATTCAGAGTTAATTTGATCATATAGTTTTCTTCAAATACAGTGCGACCTCGCTTAATGCAACTAATAGACTGGCTTAGAGCAACTGTAAGTATTTTCTTCATATCGATTTGTAGTAATCCTGCTTAAGGACTTATTTAAAATTAAGCTAAAGTTATATTTCAAAGACAAGTGTAGTTAGCTAGTTTAAATTGAATGTTTTTCAAATAAATTAATTTATAATGACGTGACGTTTTCCGCCTTCGATTCCTCTATGACACTAACACGCCTTTGATTTGACAATTTCAGAAGAAACTGGTAGATTTGTTCTTCTTTGCGTCTTAAAGCACTTACGCAAAGCTTTTCCCATATTGGGATATTTATAAACTCTTATTAAGTTTATTAATAAACTTTTCTTGCTTAATTGTAAGGTTAACAAACTTGGTTATCCCAGGCATTAATCAAGTGTTGCGCTGAGCGAGGTTTTACTGTATTTGCCTCGTCTGACCCGAACCCCTTTAGTATTAGTGTAAATAATGATCAATATTGTGTCTTAAGTCTTTTATTTTCTAGTAAACAATCTCCACAAAACAAGAATTTAAGGCAGCCAGTTTATGTAGAACGAATTTTTAAATAAACGCTTTAATTTCAACACAAAAACTTAACAAAACCAATACATAATTTAAGATGACTCTATGGAATGTATAAATTTTGTTTCCATAATTCATATAACCTTGCATTCAATTTTTACGATTACATCGAGAAGACTCATCAAACATACTAAATAAGTGTTCGTTATCTTACATAACAAAAAACCAACTAATTTAGATGAAGAGCAAGGTGATCACTTCTTTTTTTTTTACTTAAACAGACAATCTCTGCTTGCAATTGCATAATTTCTGTCATGCTATTCTTTTTGATCGTTCTGTTAATATCAAGCGTTTTTGACTAATTATGAAAAAAAAAATATTTCTACAAACTCAAAGTACTAAAAATGTCATAAATATTATATTATGAGCACCAAGCTGGACGTTTATTATAGCAAATGAAATAAAGTGGATTAAGGCTTAAAGTCTAAACATTAAAAAATAAAAAAGAATTGCTCACAAAACATCAATTGTATTTTATCCATATCATTAAGTATTCGCTCAAATTTACTACAAAAGTATTCCATAAAATAGCACATCCATTCAAAACCACTATTTAACCATCCAAAACAACTTAAGTTCTAAAACAATTTTTATGGTACTGGTGCACATAAGTGGTTAATAATAATTTTACAATACACACTGACAGCTTCGCTCATTTTATAAAATATTTCTATTAATGAATAAGTTTGTTCGTGCTTCTAACCTTCACTTGCTGCCAAAGTATTTGCAGGCATTTAAACAGTCTTAAAAAAAAAATGTTTTGCTTTGCAGTAAAGATGAGTTATTTGACTTTTTTTAGCGCTGCCAAAATGTTAAATGCGTTCTGCAATTGACAAGTTTGTTGGATGTTTACAAAGATAACAGACTTAACAGACAATTTTATCTTAAAGATTACATACTTACATGATACCATAAACATATTTAAAGTTTTTGATTTTGTGGTGGTTTCTGTAGTATGATTTATACGCTAGGAATGCCTTAAATGAAGGCATATCATTCTTGTAGGTATTTGTAGTTTTGCGTTGAAATTAAGTAATTAATGTTCGCTTTTAGGTGCGTTCTTCAATCTTAACATTTAAAATTTTCTCAAGCTGGAGTTGTAGATAGAAAATTGTTGAAAATGAATTCATTAGTACCAATTTAAAAGTCGGTAAAAAAGCAAAGTAAGTAACCAACCAAAGCAAAAAATTTAAATATTTTCTTAAGAAAAAAGCCGCGGTTATGCTTGGATTTAATTAAATTATGCTAGTAGGATTTGCTCTTTATCATAAAGTTTTTTTGATACTCGCAATTTAATTTTAGCGCCTATGCCATTATTACACCCTTCAACGAAAAGGTTATATAGGTTTCTCATTCCATTTGGAATTTCTACAATATTCATTTCCGACCAGCAAAGTATATATATTCTGGATCCTTATGTCCGTCTGTCCGATGTTGAAATCAAACTTCTAGCGGCACTATACAATCTAGGTTCTTGAACGAACTAAAATCAGCATACATTCCCGAGCTATGGGCAAAAAAATGGTAAATTCTCTCTTACGGGGAAACGCTTAAACACAAGCCCATAAAATTTGCATATCCTTTTCAAATTTGTTACAAAGTTCCCCTACAGAAATTATTAACTCGACCCCCCCAGATTAATTACGGACCTAAATGTTGGACCAAACTAAAAAATACATAAAAAATCTCAAAATTCAAAAAAATAACAAAGAAAACCGAGTTCTACGAAAACCCGAAATTTCACAAAAAATTCCGAAAAAAAATAGTTGAATTACACCACAAACTCAAAAATTCACTATTAAATCGAAACACAGGAGTAAACGATTTTTAATTGCCAAAACAAAAAAAATTCAATAAAAAAGCGTAATTTTAGCAAAAAATACCACAAACATTTTAATTTCACTAAATTTTTTTTAATTTAACAATTTAAACATATTACTAAAAATCTAAATTAATCATAATTTGCGAATTCACTAAAATTTGAAAATTGCCCACAAAATGTAATTATAAACCAAAAATTTTAAATTACAAAAACAAAAATATTTCAAAAAATCACAATTTAAAAAAAAACTGAAATTGCACAAAAAATTTTGGAAAAAGCACCCATTATTTTGAATTTAAAATTCACCTTACATTCGAAAAGTCACCACAGTATCAAGAAATTGGAATAAAAACAATTTTAATAGCCAAACAATCAGTACTTAATAAAAACCCGAAATTTTACGAAAAGACTCTAAAAAATCAAAATTTACCAAATTTTATCATTTCATCACAAAAACTTAAATTTACAAAAATCAAGCTTCCACCACAAATACGGATTTCACTAAAAATTAAAAAATTCACTAAAAAATTAGAAAATCATAAATAATATTAATTAATTTTAGCAAAATTTCAATTTTCGCATTCAACTAAATACGAAAATTTACCACAAATACAAACTATTGTCAAGTATTTTAAATAAACCAAATGAAAAAATATGTCAATCGAATCGAAATTTTAAAAAGCCGAAATTAAAATTCGCAAATTCACCATTAAATCGAAAACTAGAATAAACAATTTAATTGCTTAAAAAATCTATATTTAATAAAAACTTAAATTTTACGAAAAAATACAACAATAATCAAAATTTATAAAATTTTGGAATTTTACCACAAAAATTTTAATTTCACTAAAATTTTGCAACTTCACGAAAAAACCAAAATTAAAAAAAAAACATTTTATGAAAAATTTACAAATTGCACTACAAATGGGGAATTCACCAAACAAGAATTTAAAAAAAAAAAATAAAACAAAATTTCACCATAATCTGAGCATTCACCAAAATTTTAAAGTTAACCACAAAAACTAAACTCAGTTTTATTTTATATATATAACAAAGTTTTCCAAAAAATCTAAATCTAAAGAAATCCGAAGTTCGGAATTTTGCCAAAATTTAGCGATAATTCATCGAAATATCGAGAAGTTATCGAAATTGATAAGCATGCAGTCCAATTTGTGGTATATCAAATTGTATAAGAATTCGTTATACCCAATAAATCTTTCATCCACACACACAACTGCTTTTTCAATCAAGTTTTTAATTTGTTATATATAAAAGTAACATTCTTGATTTGATATTCCGACAGGGTGTTTTGATGTATATCTTTGGAACGAATTTTCGTCATCTATTGTCAAGTTTGTTGAATCGAACCCAATTTAAATAGACTGACGCACTGTAATTTATTTTACTTTTGCAGCATAGTTTTTAATTAAAATAAAAATGTATCTTGAATATCACTTGATACTCAAACCAAAAAATAATGCTGAAATTTTGTAAACAAAAAAAACTCCAGAAAACATTTCTTAGTGTTGTCGAAATATCTGAATAAATTTTACAAATTTAAAACTGTCATAACAAAAATACTCATAAAAACTTTGTTTTGCTCCCAGCCATCACATTAGACATTAATATCTTGACATGTCATTAATATCGTAACATAAACACACCACTTCACCACAGTAGGTGACCCTGAAGAAATGATTAAACACTGCTAGAATTAACATTTACTCAACAACTGTCCAGAAAAAAAAAAAACAAGTGTTAACACTGAAAAATTAATCGAATTAACAACATAACTGAAGAAATCGATTTTTCTTATACCGAAACAATAGAAAATGTTGCTGCTTGGCAGCTTAATAATTAATTTGAAATGAAAAATTATATTTAAAAGGGTATCAGTAACGCTCATGAACTTTTTAATTAATAATTTCATAATTAAAATTTTCCATTTTATGTACATATTAATTTTTTTTGGAAAGAAGTGTTTTTAAGCGGATTTTTGTTGCGCACACTTCATATTTAATACTTATTTCCGTTTTTCTGTTTTTTTTTTTAAATCTTTAAATTTCATTTAACATAAGAAGGTAGTTTTAAAAGTATTTAGTATTTGTTTGGCGAGCTTATTGGGGTATAGCGTTTCTGAATGAAATACAATTTTACTTTTTAATCGATTGGGAGGATATTAGTTTATCTTTCCCATAAATTCGCGACTAAATATGAGTATAAAAGTTGATCTCCTCGACTAATTTTGGTCGTCACATCAGAAGTAGTGGGGAAAATCTATTCGAGAGTTTTACGACGGTTGACAACAAAATTGTTTTCACACATGATGTGAACGAATTTTTTCAAGCCCTATAGAACTTACGAAACTGTCAAACGAAATGTCAAATTTTTCAAGATTTACTTGGAAAGTCATCACGTAATTCGATGTTTTATAGCGAAATTGTATTCAGCGATGAGGCTCATTTTTGGCTTAACGGATTTTTTAATGAGCAAAATTGCCGCATATGGAGTGAAACCAATCCAAAACAGGTCCGGTTTACACGCTGCTGACATTTTCGGACCTTATTTCTTTAAAAGTGAAAACATATTCAAATGTTAATATCAATTTTATGATCTTTGGATTTTTTTTCGATTAAAATTTAATTTTTGGTATTATTTTTTGCAATTAAAAGTTTTTTTTTATCAGGTTTAAAAGCGCACCCTATAGCGTGCCCAAAAGGTGCTTAGCCAGTTTCAATGCGAGCAAGGTCGCATTGTCAGTATCTAGTAGGAAAGACAAACTTATAGTTAACAGTGGCAATGTCAAGAAAAAAGGGTTCTAATATCAAGGCAAGGCTACAAAGGATTATGTTAGTCCAGAGGCAGAGTAGGGCAATGATTTCCAATAAACAAATGGAATCGGCTCTTGATGACTAGACTCGATTGAATGTAAACGGGAATTGAGCATGATTATATTGAAAAATAAATGTGATTTGTATATAATTTTAAGATCGGTCTCGTAACATTTCAAGTTCATATTATAAAACTAAAGTTGCATATGACAGTAACAATATTTGAGCTCTTTAGCAAGCTGAAGTTATTTAAAGTTTTTCAAGTGCTTAACAAATAAGTTTAAGTAGTAGGCTTTTTCGAGTGAATTATAACATTGAGGAAGTTGCACTTAAAAAAGAATATCTTTGTATTTAACTGAATAATTTTTATTAAACTGAATTTTTTTGAATTGACTGTCTGTCAGTCAATCATTTTGAAAGTCCAAGTATTTTTTTTTTATTATTACGTTTTACTTTTAGATTTTTATAATCAGTAGGTGCATTTTTCTTACGCTGTTATTTTTTTTAACACAATTTCAAGGTTGATTATATGTTAAAGATTAAATTATTAAAAACAACATTTTTAATAATTAAATTTTGTACAAAATTGAAAGTCTTTCAGGGATATATTTTAACGCTTTCCTTTATAATCAATATTTTTAATTAATCACTTTAATATCGAAATTATTTTAGATTATTAATTATATCAACATTAACATAAGAAATACTCGAAGAGGAAGTGGAAGAGGGAGTGAATGCATATTAAAATTTGATCTATTTTGATTAACTTTTGTTTTTGTCCTAAAAGTATGCTACATGCTCGTGTTTAAAAAACATTTAAAATATGATGAGATATGATCACATATTCTAGATTAATTATTTAAAGCTAATAATAATCCATAATTATAATATAATTAAACATATCTTTAAACGGATACACCACACGAGCACGTTCAGTCTACATTTCATTATTTTTTGCCTTCGAACAAAAATCTTGACTTAAACTATAATTTACCCACTCATCTTCACATCATAAGTTTCGTTTCGTTTAAGTTTTAAACTTTTGAAATGTTTTTAATTTATAATAATAGTTATTACTATTATTATTTGATTTGATTTAATAAATTACTTTTTTTTATTTTTTGTTTGTTTCAACTAAATGCAGAGCAGTACAACAAATATCTAAACATCATCATTAAGCTGTAATTTAAACATTTTACTCGTATCAGTTGAGATGAACAAACATCCATTCATTTGTTTTAAATTAAGATCAGTTTCAGTTTGTACATTTTAAGATTCTCTATCTTTAAAATAACTACTTTTTCTTCTGTTGGTTTTTAAATGTTATAGTATCATTTGGAAGTTTTTGTATTTCTTCAAAATTTGTTTAATCGTGACAGTTTTTTTCCTTGTGATTTTTTGTTTGTGCTTTACATTCATTATACACATTTAAAACATTCATAGTCATTTGCTGAAATAATAAAAACAAAATACTTGTATGTATGTGAATATTACAAAAAATTAAAAAAAAAAACTAGCAATTCTGCTAAATTCAAGTGTTTATAAAATTTTAAATGATGCTAATATTGAAAAGTTATTTTGAAATGCAGAAAAAAAATGTGTAAATTAAAATACATTATTAAGGAATTTAAAAATGCAGCGTTCAGATATAAAAAAGATATAAAAGAAAATATTTTAACGTAGAACATCTATGAACATAAGAATACCGACTAGTTAGAGGTTAGGTTAGATAAGAGAACCTATTTCAATAGCTTCAAGTCTGTGAACATACAGGTAATCCACAGGTTAAGGCCTATATTACCACCGTGCTACGAACCAAAGTCTTTTAAGATTTTTCTTCCATTGCCTCAGAAAAGCATGTTAACAAGAAAAATATGGTTAAGGTAACCATAATATAAGTGCAACATATTGATTGATTAAAGTATATGGTGGTAAAGAAATCATATTATTATCATATATATTTCTAACGAATTTTTGTCATCTCTTGTTAGGTTTGGTTTGGAGACAAACCGGTTTGACTTGACAAGAAGAATCACATTATTGTTGCCGATTATATTTATAATATGGTCCTCTTAGACCGATAGAAACAAAAACAAAAAAATGGTGTAACTGATTAGCAGCGGTGGGATGCGGTACAAGCACAGGCATTGAAGGCTTAATAGTCAACGCGCTAATCACTTAAGCCACAGCTCCCACATACGTTGGTTAAAGACCAAAAGAATTTTACATATTATGTGGATTTTATGGTTGGAGGAGTTATTATATTCTTTTTGTTGAACTCAACCATGTTGCAATTTTTATGGATGGAAATCGTTTAATTATGTAAATGTAAACCATAATTTTTTTATCGCCGCTAAAGTAATTTTTAAAATGGTTGCCACAACGTTGTAGAGAACATAATATGGTTGTCGTGACCATGCCACAACCATGTTATTTTCTTTGTGAGTTAAATCTGGTGAGCTGGTTTCTTATTTACGCAAAAACTCAACAGAAATCCATTCGATAACCTTATTAAATGTCCTACAGGCGCTATTGTCTGCTATTGATATTTAAATCAAATGTGCTTGTTAAGTTTGAGGGTCTTGTCCAAATATTTCTGATTTGATTACTTACGCGCTGGTTGAGTTTCATTACGCTCTTAAAAATATAAAGGATTCGTTTGGGTTACCCCCATTAGGTTTTTGTAATTTTTCCCACTGTTACGTTCTTCAACAGTGTGTTGTGAATCATCTTTGCACAATTTCGAATTTTTTTAGTTTTTTTTCCTGTAATGCACCGGTTTTGATAGTCACAGTATTGGATCTTTCATTACCTATTAACACCTTGGGGCCTGGCACTCAATTTTGCAGTCCAATATCTTGCCTTGAACTGTCTCTTTCGCACTCTACAGCCTGGATAGTTAATTAACAATCACACCACAGTATTTTAAGAGTAACGCAAAAGAAGCCATTAAGGCTGCAGGAGGTAATGCATGTGTAAACTGTTGAATGAAAAAATATATTGAATAAAAAACATTTTTAGGATAAAACGTAAAGCAATTTATTGATGACAATGATGCTATATTAACCCTACTTGCTAATTAACAATTTTGTTCCTTTATTTGCTGCTTTTTTAAAGTTTCTTTTAATTGCGTTTGAATGCATTACATGTATGTAAATTACATAGTAACTTATTTAGTATGTAGCGTAGTGTGTATTTGTTTTATTGTGTTTTTTGTCTTTCACAATCCCACTTGCATATCCGAAAATCATCTGCAAATGCTCGAACAATGTAATTAATATCTAATAAAATATCCAAATACAACATATTACAACACAAAGTGCATGATAAATTTTTGCAAACAATCTCTTAAAATTCATTTAAAACGCACATTATTACTTATTTATAGTAATTGGGTGGATCAATTGAAAAGTCACTTAAGAGAAAAAAACGCATTATAATAAGAATTTTTGGGATTTTATTCTTTATATTTTAAGAATTATCTGTTGGAAATTTTTTATTTCAACTCATTTTATTATAAAAATGCTAATCATTTGTGGAGGGTGGATAAGCTAGGCTCAATGCGCGTTTCATTGGGTGCTGAGGCCAGGTCTAATCTAAACGTTTTATGTTCTAATTCCTAATACCAAATGAAAAATCTAAAGGACTTCAAGGCCAAAACATTAAATTTTTGGAGCCTGTTTGAGGTTCTTCGGACGCCTCATTTGGTTGAAACAATTTCGAGCATCATACCTTTTGAAATAGAAAAAATTATTATTCGTTTCTCAACACCCATTGAGTGTGTTGTATCGGTTGTTTACCTCGGGAAAACCCAGTACACAACACGTATCGTACTGAATAACTTCAAAGTAAAAACAAGATGAAGCATATAATTTCACTATTATTTACCTCAACTTTTATTAACAAACATTTATTTATTTTTTCTTCTTGTTTCTTTAAAAAACACCACTCATATCAGATTGATACACATTTTCCAAAGAAAATACCATCAACAACTTTAAACTTTTATAAAGTAACACAATCAATATCTCCTAATAGCAGCATTTTTACCATTATTTTCATAATGTAGGGAGAATATCGAAACAGACCGCTAACTTTATGGGCCCCTTTTCGACCCTCTTCGTTCCTCGAATTGATTTTAGGCAACGGATTTGTAATTTATGGACTACTACCTAACTCTCATTTAAGTGTCGTCCTACCACTAGCCTTTACTCTCGACTGTAGTGATTTTAGACTGTCGACTGGTGACTGTCGACCTTCTTACTCATCACGGAGTCCCTTGTTAATTGCTAGCATTTATTTAAGGCTTAGGTCCAACATGGCATTTACATACATTTAACAAATGGCTGCCCGTGGACTTATAGCCAGTACTGGACATTCCCATACAATGTGCGCTACCCTCTAAGCCACTTCCGCAAGAGTATCTTTGGTCACTGACCCGTCCACCCCTTGCGAGGTTTTTTTGTCCATTTCTTCAGAATTCCACCATTGGTCAATAAACACCGGAGTTTCTTCAGAGGCTAACCTCTCCACAGCTTGCGAGGCTTCATTGTCCATCCCTATCCGAATCTCAAGATCCAACGCCTTAGAAGTACCTTTAAAGATCCACCCGTCCACCCATCGCTGGGCACTCTTGTCCAACTCTTCCGAATTCCTGCCTTTGCCAATTAAAACCGTAGTTTCTTCAGAGATTACCTTCTCCGACTCTGGCGAGGCTTCATAAGTCATCCCTGTAGTGGAGAAAATAATGTCCGTCCATCCACACAGAGCTCCATATGCACGGGTTATTCTGTAAACTGGTGAGCTACTGGTATCCAGAGTTCGCATAACAGAAACCAATCACCCTCCGGTTGTTCCACCGTGGATTAGGAATTTTTTTTATAAGAGAGTGTTAACTTCTCTCCGCTCGACTTATTTAGCCAGACTTCTTGCAGAGACAGGAACCTGTTACGGGCCGCCAACACGTGGAGGTATATGCCAGAACTTCAAGCCATATATTTATGCCTGCCAGCTGACGGCCTTTACGATTAATTAAGATTTATAAAAAACAAAAAGCTATAAAATATTTGAAACCATCCAATTTATTGATTTATTAAAATTGCACCCATTTTTAACAGAATGAAATCATTTCAAACGATCACTCGTCAGTGCAAACACTTTCATTTACTACTAAATGTGCCCTCCTGTTTCATTAAGTACTCAGAGTCTCCCCTATAGGTATTGAACATCTACTATTGTTAACCATATAAATTTTCACAAAAATTCAATAGGTTTTTTTTCTTTTCAATATAATTTCGTTAACATACTCTTAAAATACCTAAATGAAAAAAGTTGCATCATTCTTTGAAATTATTTTGCGAAAATTGGTTACAATTGTTAATACTTGCATGTGATATGTGTAAGTATTACATGTAGTACAAGATACTATTTAAAAAATAACAATCGTACAATGAGGAACAACAAAGGAGGGATATTAAAGATGTGCTAAGCTCCCATAAATAAATTCGGGCTTTTCTATTTTTTAAATTTTTAAAATTTTCCTAAAAATGATAAAGAATAAAAAATTAACACAAAAGTCATGTGTTGTTTGTTATTCATATTTATTTTATTTATATCAAAGTAATTTTTAATTTCTAGGCATAAGTTCGTTTTTCTTTATTCTCTCTATTCAGAAAGAGAATTTATTTAATATGACAACATTGAAAACAGTAAAGTTTTGATTTTATTAGACATCTAAGCTGAATGGAATGCATTTTCTATGCCGCTACACACGTTATCAACATTCTTTGTGTCTTATCTACTAATTTTGTGTCAACTGTAAACATCATCTATTTAAACCAACACTTAAGACAAATAGATAATGAATTATTTCTAAATCTTTCATTTTCTAGCCTTTTTCTTCTGGTTGAGAATCAAGTTTTTCAATTCAATATTAATTCAGTCTCGTACACTATTTGCATTTCGTAGTCTATTTGTGGTATAGAAAATGCATTTTAAACCGAATTGCTGCTGATTACAATTAAAATACTTTCATATCGCACTTGTGCCACAATAGTGTATTAACTCAATTTTTAAAATTTTTTTTTTAGGAAAAATTAATATTTAATATTCATAACTACCCACTGTTAGAATTTACTGTAGTTTTTCCCACACTTTATAAAAAATTTAAATGATTGTATTAAATTTACCTTCAACGTAAATTAAAAAAGTTTTTTGCTTCTTCTGAAAAATTTATAATTTTCACTTTGTTGCACAAGTACGATATGTATATAGTTGTAAATAAGGAGTGCATGATGTCCCTTTACATCACCTCGCTACGCCACGGATCCTAATATCACCCGTAATATGAATACAAAATATAGAAATAATTTGAACCTATTCAAAAATATGTGGACCTTATGGGCCTCAGGGGAATATAAAAAAAAACAATGAAAACAGTTTCAATGGCAAATTACTTCTTTACATTATCACGCAGATCCTTAGGGTCAATTATTTTGACAGCATTAAATATCTTTAAAGGCATCAGTGTGTGTATAAGTACTAGAGATGTAGAGGTGTCATGAAGGCTTGACTCATGTCAGTTCGCATTTTGAAACACTTACATATAATCAAGTTACAAAATAAAGCAAGATTTGTGAGTTTTTTTTCCCCGTGAGCGTTCGTGATCATATTTTTTTATTTGTCGATCGTGATTAAACGTAATATATTGGTCAACTTGAGTGACCGTGACCCTTTAAAAACTGATCCCGCATGATTGAAAACATACTTCGTTCGGTAGCATGCATGATCGTGAGCCGAAAAAACTTTCCTATAAAAAATAACATAGAGAGAGAATTTACTTTGAAATTGAGAGGATTAATAGGCAGGTCAAATTTATAAATAAATTAAAAGATAACGTAAGAAGTCAGGCTGTAGTTTAAAATTATAGAGAGTGTAAATGAGTTTAATAGCAGTAGGCTTTTGAAATATTTTCATTGAATTTTAATGCTTCTTTTACTCACACAACTGTACCACATTTCAATAAAAAATATCCAAACTTTAAGATAAACTCCACTTTTAAATAACAATAAACGGAAGCCTAAAAATAATCATTAAATAGTAAAATACACAGAAAAATCCCAAATTGTTGCAGTTCATTAAGAAAAATATTCCCAAAGAAAATCAATAGGAATTTTCAAAAAAGAAAAAAAAACAAATCGGAATCTTTAGTTACTGCCTATAGAGGAAAAATACAACAACAAAAACTTAAATTTAAGTGTGACTATTTTTTATTATTTTTTTCTTTAAATAATTTAGCAGATTTTTTTTTAGCTGCAAGTACAGCAAGCAGACAGAAAAAAGATCATCATCTTTAAAAGTATTGATTGCATTATTGGTTTTTGTTGTTGTTGCTGTTTTGAAGGGGATGTCATGGCGGTAACCAGCAAAAGATTTAAGTTATTGTAATGTTGTGTTGGCAACTATTAGAGTGAGCGGTGGCTATTTATGTGCTGATGGTGGTGGCATGTTATTTGTAATAATAATATTAATATGATTTTTGGAATGTTTATGTTGGGTTATTTATAATTTTTTTTTTAACAATATGGTCATATTTCTAGTAGTTGTTTTTTAAAACTCAATACAATCGAGTTAATGTTACATGTGTATACACTTTGCCGCAATCATTAAAAGCTACAAACTCATTTCAAAAAATCTAAACCTTTAAGCCAATAAGATTTTAAAGATGTTGATGATCAGTTTTTAGATCGCCATTACTTTTTCTTTTGTATTTTTTTTAATTAAAGCGATGGCATGTAAAAAATATTACAAATTTTTTTAAAATTAATGTTTTGGAGGTCACTGGTTTAAGTGTAAGAATAAAAATCTTTCTTAGTTTGAAGTCCTAGAGAAGAGAAACAATTAAACATTTATTTTTCATAAGTCTTGTTTGGGGATCAATCAAAAACTTCGCACTCTTCGCAACTTTGGAATCGTAAATTAAGAAGTATATTATTCCTCTAACTTTTTATATAATCGAGCATAGTTACGAATGCTTTTCAATTGTTGCAGTGAAAATAGGATTTAATAAGATTCAAACCCACCAGCCCCAGGACTGCTAGACTGGCATGCTACTAACTACCCTAACGGGGAACTTATCTTATCTTACATAGGTAGCGCTGTGAGTTGAAAGGTTTGACGGCCGACTCTTTATCTGTTGATCTTGGCAGATTTCAGTGTTCCAATGTGTATCGATAGCCTAACCAGATTTATTCCCCTTCTGTTGGCTACCACGAAAAACTCGGCCTGTATTTTATTGAGCAGCCAAATAGACCTTTATTCACATTTTTCCTTTTATTTAAATATTTTTTATTTAAATGAAGTAAGTAGCTCGCTTTTATTCTTGTATAATTTCTCGAATTTCTCTTGTTACCGGAATATAAGAACAAATTATATTAGCATTCTACGTATTTCTAGTTAACTTAAATATTTTCTGGGCCATAATTTAAATGGGTGTTTTGATGTAGAATTTTGGAACGAATTTCCGTCATCCCTTGTCAAGTTTGGTTTGGAGACAACCTCTGAGAACGAAAAATGACACTGAATCTCCAAACCAAACTTGACAAGGGATGACGGAAATTCGTTCCAAAATTCTACACTATAATTTAATCTTAATTTAACTATTCATATGAAATAAAATTTTTTTCATAGTTTACGCGCAATAAGTTTTAGTCCAGTTTTCTCATGCAGTAGGGTCCCCTAAATGCATGTTATTGTATTTCCATTTTTTCGTTAATTTATTAAATTTTGATGGGGTATCCTATCATCAGTATTAATCGTTTATGAGTTAAAGATGTTTTATTATGCGTATTTCATTTATGAATTTTATTATTAATTCAGCTCCGGTAGCTATTTGAACTTGTCATATCTGTATGAATGTCGTACCTACGAACACGTTCGTACAACTTTAAAAAAACGTGAATCCGTGTGATTCATAGATCAACATTCTTATTCGTACTCAAGCCATCTAAAAGATACGTATCCGCTTCTCTTTGTGTTGCATTCTATCATACAAATAAGTACAGGGTGTCCATCCAGAAGGTATCATGCTTTGTTTTGCCGCCATTTTGGTAAACATTAGTCTTGACAGTTCATGAAGTAGTGACATGGCAAATTTATTATAGAAAAATATTCGGTAACCCAATCGTTAAAACATTTTATCAAAATCAATCATCGATTACTGTGACGATGAGAAAGTTATCGTGTAGTGAATGATTTCGAAAAAAGAGGGACTGTAGCTGATAGGCCCAAGCATGGACTACAACGTACTGCAAGAAAGTGTTCAAAACAATCCATCAACCTCAATTCGACACCGTGCTCAGGAGCTTGGTCTTTAAAGAACAACTTTGGCCACAATTTTGCACAAAGATTTGCATTTGTTTCCATTTAAGATTCAGTTGTCACAACAGCTTCTGCCAGAAGACCATTTACGCGGCCGTACATATGCCAATAAGATGCTACAGCTCGCCCATGACAACCCCGATTTTCATGAAAAAATCATAATGAGTGACGAGGTACATTTTCATTTGAATTGATATGTGAATAAACAGAATAGTCGGTTCTGGGCAATGGAAAACCCTCAAATTATTCATCAGTTACCTTTGCATCCATAAAAAGAGACAGTCTGGTGTGCCATTTGGTCAGGAGGAATCATTGGACCTTACTTCTTGGAAACTGAAAACGGCGTAACGGTAACTGTCAATGGGGACCGATATCGTGATATGATTGAAAACTGCATACTTTGGGCTTGACTAACATGTGGTTTCAACAAGACGGTGCCATATCGCATACAGGCAGGATTAAAATAGAATTACTGCGAGACCTCTTTCCACAACAATTTATTTCAAGGAATGGTGATGTTGATTGGCCTCCACGGTCGCCTGATTTGACTGGTCCGGACTTCTTTTTGTGGGGATATCAAAAAACCAAGGTTTATGCAAACAAACCAGAAAAGCTGGAGCAACTCAAGCAAAATATTCGTGATGAAATTAATGAAATACCGCGTGAAATGTGTGAGAAGGTGATGAAAAATGTGTTCTAAAGGGCTCGGATTTGTGAGGCGTTCATTTATCTGATATTATATTCCATACATAACTGCCGACATTAAATAAAACATTTATCAATATACGATTCACTCTTTTTCATTTAATCAAAAATTATAAACAAACAAAGTAGTATACCTTCCCGGCGGACACCCTGTATATGAACTTTTTACAATTTTATCTTCAGAAAAGACTGCTATAAACATACAAATTATTTTTAAACTTGTAAATTGAAAGATGGATTGTTGTCCAAAAAAGAAATAATAAAATATATCTACGATTATTTGACGGTTGTTGAGCAGAAGAAGTCAAAAAAGCCAAGAACGCGTCAAGTGTGTAGAACTGTTTATCTATTTCTTGTGTACCTTCTTCATTTATTGTATCCGCTCTTGCCTCTGCTTGGCTGAATGCATTCATTGATTTATTAGAGTCGAGTGGTTTTGTCCACATACAAATGCGTGGTTAGTAACTTGGTGGAGTACGAGCAAGTACTACACGGATCGTGTTGTTTGATTTGTTTGAAACTATTTCAGTTTAAAAGTTGTCTTTTTCATTTTAGTTTTTTTTTCTTTTTGTTGGAGGTAGATGCCACAAAATGTTAAAAGGTTAATTGGCATGGTTTGTACATGAGCCATTTGGTTGTATGCAATTTTCCTCGTCCGTGCCTTGGGTTTTTTTTTAAAGATGAGCGGTAATTGTTGTTTGTTTTTTGCCGTCACTTTTGGCCATTTGGTGGACCGTTGGTTGGTTGGTCATGTAAAAGTTTTATACATTTTCTGTTTGTCCCCATATATGACGTCTATTAAGTGCGTGTTGGTTTTAGGAGTCACTTTTTCGTATCCATGCGTTTCATATGTTTTTATTTATTAAAGCTGAAGTGGTTTTACGTTTATTAATTAAAAAGATATTTATTTCGTTTTTCGTTCAAGTATAAAAATTTGCTGCTATTTGTTGGTGCAGTTTCAAAATATGTTAATTAAATTTATGAGCAGTTTGACTTGGCAAAGGAAAACACACATGTATTAAAACTGAATTTATGGAAACTCTAGCAACCAGTAGTCACGCTGTTTAAATGACAGTTTTTCTTGTCATTGACTGTGGGAAATGTGTGTTTATGATTAATGAAACATTTTCATTGAACATTTTTAAGAGGATTGATGGTTGTGCTTCTAAAAGCTCTAACTGATATTTGACTACAAGTTCAAGGTGGAAAAGTAAATGCATGAAATAAAAAAGGATTTTTTTCCCGTTGGCACAGACATTTGTTGCAGCAAGGATAATAACAATTATGAGGAATCTCACAAAAATTACGAGTAATAATCCTTTAGTTTTGATTTTTTTGATCGGATCAAAAATTATTTTTGAGTTGACAATTAATTTGTTGGCTGTCAATTAATGATTATTTTTTTTTTTGCTTAAAAATAATTGCGGATTCATGTTATTCTAATTAAGTTTAATAAAAAAATGTTTGTCTAAAAAATCTGAAAACAAATTCTAAATCGGTTAAAATTAATTTATATCCTGAAAATGCACTTTTTACCCAACTGATTTGGATGAGCCTATGGGTATCATTTATTTTAACCTAAAAATTTAAAATAATCGTTCTAAGAAGAATTTTCGGGAATTTATTCTTTCTATTTAAAAAGTTATTCCCAGCTGATTTTTTATCCCAACTCTTTTTAGTAAAAAAACGTACGTCTACAGCTAAATTTAGAGTTGGTAAACAATCAATCAAACGTAGTTAGACAAGTAAGAAACATAAAAATTGTTTTCTGGGCTCTTTGTTAAAACTTTAAAGTTTTTGTCTTGGCTTTCTTTGGTCTAATGGTTGGTTTCCTGATGAGCTGGCCTAAGCAACCAGCGAAGTGTGTATAGAGACTAGCTTAAAGAATCTGAAGACAAATTTTACCTTAAAAAGCTGAAATTAAGATATCATTATTTTTAACGAAAAAATTGAAAACAATCGTTATTTGTAACGAAAAAAAAATTCAAAAAAATCGTTATGTTACGATCAAAAAAACAATCAGGATCAAAATTGTACATCTATAAGAATAACAAATACCAATGTACCAGTGAACCACGTTAGATTTGCGTATCCACCTAAATCGGCGCCTAACTTGGTCCCGCCATATTGAGGCAAAAATAACGGCCACAAAACTTGGAACAAAGCAACTACACTGGTTAATAGGTCCTAACTCACAAATCCGTTATAAAACTAATACGGTCATATGGTATTCAGCTGTGGGGTACTGCTTGTGCATCTATGATTTTACGACTTATCCATTGAGATTTAGAAGTTCCCACTAGCCAGGAAGAAGCAAAAACATACTTGTTCAAATAAGTAAACAAACTAGAGGTTCATCCCAACTCTGTTGTACGCAGTTTGTTGCAATTTTATGGGCACCAGAGACTAAAAAGAACTGACACCTGGAGCCTTGCGTGGCTCCATGTAATTTTCTTTACAAAAGATTCAATAAAATACTAACAAAGCTTAAAAAATACAGCATTTAAGGGCTGTTTTTATAGATAAACACAAATCGCATTCGTACCCGTATTAACAAAGTATACATTTTCCATGCCTGACTTTTAGTCCTTCGTTATTTTCCTTTTCCGTCGCGGTTTATTAAAAAATTACTTTTTAATGATTATTTTTCAAGTTTTATTTTTTACAGAGTCTAGAGATAATGTTCACCTTAAATCAGTTAGGCCCGAAAATGATCTTGTAACTAAAAAAGTTAAGTAAAACGAGTCAAAAGTACTTCTATATTCTAAGCAAAAATATTACTTGAAGAATATTTATTAAAGTTAATTTTTCTAATAAAACGCCAAAATAATTAAAATTTAATGCAGCAACTACGTTGTTATTCCTAAATATTGTAGCATTTCTCTATTATTATTTTTTGGTTAAAATTGTAAAAGTTTTTATTATTATAATTATTTATATAAATCATAAAAAAAAACGTAAAAGCGAAAACTTAAGTCTCCATGACCCCGACGTGATTTGAACACGCAACCTTCTGATCTGGAGTCAGACGCGCTACCGTTGCGCCACGGAGTCATACATTCGACTAATGTTTACACTGCTACTTAAGTCACCGCACTGCAAATTGTTATTTGTCTTAGCTAAACAATTTTAATTTATACACACCCACCATAAAATAAAGGTGAACTTAAGCAACTCAACACAAAATAGGGGACTTGCAAAGCAACAACCAACAGGAATTTAAGCAGACACAATTATTCAATTACAAAAAGTTTACAAAAATAAACTAATAAATTTGTTAATAAATTGCAAACAAAACTGTTATGATTACGTTTTTTTTTTTACTTTTCTGCTTTCGATCTTGGAGAACCTGAGTTTCTCAGAGACAACGGAACCCCATTTGCACCATCAAGAAATATTCACAGATGGCACCAAATGAGAGGTTATCATGTCCTTCATAATCCGAAAAGAATGTAGTATTTTTCAAGGGTGTTAAAGGCGGCGAATTAGAATATTTGACAGAAATATTCAGATCTTCACCGACAGCCGTTCTGCATAAAGGTCTCTGATAGGTGTCTATTCGGCGTCTAAACTGGTCCAGCAATGCCGGGCAATAGTATGGCTGACAAGCTGGCAAAGAGAGAGGCAAGGAGGCTGCAGGCTTCGTATATTGATGTATTCTGTAGCGTTCCCCTCTCAGCCAGTAAGAAGCTAGTTCACAATGCGAAACAGAAATGGCATATGGCCAAGGCTAGATGGTGGGAAGAGCCCACATGTCAGATCACTACGCTGGTTTGTCCTAGCTTAGATAGGGTTCGAACCGGAGATCTATTATGGTTTCAGAAGACTTAAGGGCAAGATCGATCGAAGCGACACAGCAAATATGGCAAACACGCGAAAAGAATGACTTTTGTAAAAGTTGTAATGATAAGGAGGAAGAGGAGACGGTAGTATGATCTCCTATATGGGCGGAAACCTTTCGGAAGTCTTCCCGAAATACCGAAAGTTGGACTACGTAAAATTTATTGCTTCATCAGGAGCAGCAACTAGTTTGGTTCTTTACTTTTCTATCTCTCTCTCTCTCCTTCTCTTCGCTCTCTCACTATTCTTGTTCAGACAACACCAAGGGCTCGGAATTGTGGCCTGTCAACCTAATCTAACCTTAACATCTGCAAAGAAGCAAACATCTGCAAATTCGCCCATGAGTCTACCTGTTATCAATTCGCCTTGGCTTCAAGCATGAAATTCTCGCATGGACTTTTTGCGTAATAGCTTGCGGTTTATTAACTTGACGCAATCTAACATAAATAGATCAAACATACTGGCACAAGTGAGCGAGATATTTCAAAGCCACCTTTTAATCTTAGTTGAATGCCAAAGCTTTAAAAAAATCACCCTATATTTTTTTTAATACTTTATTAAAGACATACAATTAGTTATGCTAAAAACTAAGCCTAAATATTTAAATTAATTTCCTAATGAAAAACTAATACCATGTAATAAATTCAAATTATATCATTAATAGGGAATTAATATAGTATATTGTAAATTAACACTGCTTAATATAGCTTTGAATTTGAATTTGCAATTAAAGTTTTCTTAATTATTTAATTTGTGTTATTAACCTGAAAGTCATCACACTACTTAGCGCCACGAAAAATTAATTTATTGATTAAAAGTAAATAAATAAAGTCGGCAAATTCTGATTTTATGTTTCCTTACACTAGATGGGAATATTACGAGTATGTATGTCGTTTTGTGTTTCATACTTGTAGTGTGAAAAATGTTTACAACTTTTTTCTTTAATGTTATAATAGACATTTCTCTTGAGGTAATTTTTATATTTTTTATGGCTTTAATATCAACACAATTTGAGTTAAAATATTGAATGGCAAGTAAAAGTTGCCTAAAAAATCATCCCGTTCAATTTCATCATAAAATTATGACGGGTATTATTAGTTTTTTTCAAACAATTAGAGCAGATAAATTTATATTGTAATAAATTTAAAGGAATGTTACCTACATCATTTTGGCAAATCGTTTAAACATAATAAATCTTAATTTTCGCTGTTTAACAATGTTTTCTATTCATTCTCTTTTGGGCGCTACAATAGTAAACCAAATAATGCGATAATTTGTATGGCGTTTGTAACCAGTTATCAGTCTAAAATAAATTCATTTAATGTACATTTAAGAAACACTTTTTTCCGAAAAGTACCTTTTTAAAAAATAATTACCTTAATGGGTCACTAAATGTTCTAAAAAAAGTACTTTTTTAATTTCAAAATGTCTTGAAAGACTGACCTTATAGAGATGATGTTTTTAAAAGAGTAAGTTTTTTAAGGTATAATTTTTATTAAAAGTTCTCCAACAAATTTGTTTGGAAAATATTTGTTTAAGAAAGTACTTTTTTACAAAATCCCTGTTCAAAAATGTGTCCTTTAAAAAATATGTACGTATATTTATCAGAAATGGGTGCTACTAAAACCTCCTTTGCAAAATGTGCTATTATAATGAAAATGTACGTTTTACTTTCAAAAAGTACCATTTGAAGGGATACATTTTAAAAAGTCCCTTTTTGAAAATTTTCGTTTTTAAAACTAACTGTAACACATTCTTTTGTTACCTTTAAAAAAAAGCAGCATTTTGCCATGATTTTCAAAACTAGTACTTTTTTACAAAATCCCCTTTTGAAAAACCTTGAAATTATTGTTTTCAAAACAAGTACGTTTTTCTAAAAGTACATTTTTTTTAGAAAAAGTTCTGTAAAAAATTAAAGCAATTATTATGTTAAGAAAGTACTTTTTTAATAAAATTACTTTTAAAAAGTACTTTTTTATTTAGTACGCTACTCTAGAAAAGGAGCTTCTAGTTATAAAAAAGTATATCTTTATTTGTTTATTAATTTATTCTACTAACACAAGTTTTGGGTAAAATGTACTATTCAAATGTACTTTCAAAAAGTACCCTTTAAAGTAATTCATTTTTATAAAGTAATTTTAAAGAAGTTGATTTTCAAAATGAACCTGTAAAAAAGTTTTTTTTTTTAATTACTGTGTAAAGTGACACGTCTTTGAAAAAATACCTTAATGTAAAAAATGGGGTTTTTGAAAAAGTACCTTTAAAATAAAGTATCATTTTACAAAAAATACTTTTCTTGAAAACAAAAATTTGACAGAAAGGCATCCTCTGCTGGTGATGCTTAATTGTGTTGCAATATGATTTAAATCATTATTTCGGTTCATTTGCCTTAAATACAGATTATCTTGAGTCTCTTCTGTTTTGAAGACTCATTTAAATTACTACATCTATTCATTCATGCAACATGTTGTTTGTTGTCTGTCTTACAACAATTTGTCGCTGTCATTGGACGCATTTAACTAAATTTTTTCTTGTTGTTGTTATTTTTAATAGTTTTTATGTCTGCTCAAGCAAGAAAAAAAGGATGATCACGATTTTTGACACATATTATTTGGTACTTGTGCGGTTGGTTTCTTTCAATTTTGAAAATGTACAAAAATGTTTTTTGTCTACTTGAAGATGTAAAAAAAAAATAACGCAATACCAACCAGTAAGTGTAATTGTAATTTGTTGTGTAGATTACAACATTTTTGTTCCAAAACATGTCTGTAAAATGAAAAATATGTGTTACCATTTCAACATTTTGTATGTGTGTAAGTTCAATATGGGTTAAACAATTAAGATGACCAGCTCTTACAATTTTAATAAAATTCTATTACAATGTAGCTTCAGCGAAGTCGTTACTTGGCGCTTGGCAGTTGGTCACTTTTATACAATTGCAATTCAAAAGCAGTTATTAGACTCTCATTTTAGCAAAACGTTTTTCAATTTGCCAAAATATGCACAGTAAATTGCAGTAACCTCAAGATATTAAAAGAAAATAACCTAAACTTGTGTAAATGTTCCCACATTAATGACGTTTTCGAACAGCGCTTCAAGTCGTCATCATATTGCTTGCTCTCTTATTATTCTTTTATAATTCGACTAAAACTGCATGTCAAACAAAAAATTGCAAATTTAAAAAAAACGCCTGAAGTGTTTGCAAATAGCTACTCTTCTAAAATAAAATTTTGTAAACACAAACACGAAAATTTTAGTTTAAAAAATAACAACAATAATATTGTGCTGTTAGTACGTGCAACATCTTACAGCCAACCTCTTCATCTTTTGATTTTTTTGTTACCAGCAAATGTTCCTCTACCAAACGACTAGAAATCCCCCCAAAAAACAAACTTTAAACCATAAAAAGTATAAAAATAAACCAAAGCAATTATTTGAAACTATTAACACCGTTTATTTATGCCTTCACTAAGTTTTATTTGTTGTTTTAAGGAATCTTTTTTGAAAAGTCTTGCGAATCTTGGCGGCCATATATGATGGTTGCTTAATTTATTACGCCTGCCATGACCCCCCGGTTGGCTTTAAATAATGATAAAAATATAATAAGTATGATTGCTAATGTCGTAATGTATAACATTAGTAATAACTGTAAATTGAATACAAGTTTCTATAGTTCAGCACCCTACAGTGGGGCATGTGTATATAGGAGTTTATAAAAAAATTACTTTTTTTTATAAAAGAACTTCAAAATATGTTTTGCAATAGTACGTTTTTTTAATAAGACTTAAAAATTTATCTATTAAAAAAGGATTTTTTTTAAGAACGAACTTCATAAATTTTTCCCTAAAAAAGTCCTTTTAAGAAATAGGTACCTGTAGGAAATACTCCTTTGGGCAAAAAATAGCAAGACTTTGTTCATAATTTTAAATTTCTTTATTTATTCTGCCAAATCTATTTCGTCCCTCTCAAAGTAATCCCCCCCAGTAACAGTTGTTAAAGTCAATTTCCGGAATAGCCTTCAATGCGCGTAGCGATTTACGTTTAATGTCTTCAATTGAACAGCCAGAAGTCACACGGAGCTAAATCAGGCGAAAAACTCACAAAGAATCAATGCGGTATGCGACGGTGCATTATCGTGGTGCAAAAAACCAAGAATTGTCGGCCCATAATTCCGGCCTCTTTTTACGTATAGCTTCGCGCAAACGACGCATAACACTCAAATAGTATTCCTTGTTGACAGTTTGGCTGGTCGGAAGGAATTCGGAGTGCACCACACCTCGATGATCGAAGAAAACTGTCAACAATACCTTGATTTTTGACTTGTTTTGACGTGGTTTTTTCGGCTTCGGCTCACCTTCCGGTTCGTAAGCGTAGATCCAAAACTCGTCGCCAGTTATAATACGTTTAATGACATCCTGGTAGTCGGAAAGCATTGTTTGGCAGACGTCAACGCCACGCTGTTTTTCAAGAAAGTTGAGTGATTTTGGAAACAATCGTGATTTCACTTTTCTTAGGCCCAAAATGATCTTTTAAAATGGTTTTCACTGATCCCTTCGATATTCCAATGATATCAGGATTGGCGCGCCAGGCCAAGTTCAGGCCTAATGCATACAGAGTGTATATTAGCCAAAACCATTCGCGCTGTTCTTACCCCCCTCATAAGTTTGCTTCCTTTATCCATAAAATAATGAAACTTAAAACATAAAGACCGCTTATTAAGATATGCTTCGAGAAAATTGGAAGTAAGCCAATTGGTCGATTTGACTATCACTTTTTCTGGTTTTGGGCTCATAACAATTTTAGTTATTTTCCAAGAGGAAACCAATTCTTATGACGTTAAATGTGAACAGTATAACTCTGAGAGCGGAAGTAGGTAAGTTACTTACCATAGATCATTCCATAGATGGTCGCCGGGCCATCACAATTGGCCTAATGGCTTGCGAGTGAACTCGCTGTATCCGAGCTGCCCACCTAACCTAACCTAACCATAAATCAGTTCCATATAATATTTTTAGTTGCCAATTTGAGTGTAGGTAACCGGAGTTTTATAGGTTCATTGACGGTATTACTTATAATTGGTTGGCTGTTACAAATATTTGCGTTATTTAGTGTGAAGACTTTCTCCAGGTGACTAGCGAAGGCGTCCACGTTTTCACTTGAGTTGTTGGCCTTTAAACGATTTGTAAGTCTCCATGGAGATTCGTAGGCAACAGAACATTTCATATGCCTCACAGACTTCTTTAAACTACAATCTATGTTCTTTGTTGGATCCAAATTATATAAATAATTTGCTAGTTCGATCACTGCTGCTCAATTTACTACGTAACATAGTTTGGCACAATTTGAGTTGCGCCTTTAAAACTGGAGTACTTCTAATATGCCGTAGCCGCTTGAGTCTTCTTTCTTCTCGGGCCTGTATGTCAACCGATTGTTTATGCAAATAAAATTACATATGTACTTAAAAAATATAAACTTAAAATAATATATATTCCAAAAGTTTTTTTTAATTAATTCTGAAAAAATACTTAAAAGGAAAAACAAGCAACATTAAAAAAAAAAAATCAAATAAAAAATAATACATTAAGTACCAATTAAAGCCTTTTATTAGAATGTACCTTTTTGTAAATGTTGTCTCAAAAATATACTCTTTTTGGATAGAGAACTTTCTTAAAAGGTATTAAGTACTTTTTAAAAACTAGATTTCTAAAAAATAGTACCTTTTAAAATTAAAATTTTAAAAAGCACCTTTTAGTGTAAAGTACCTTGAAATGTAAATTGAAAAAGTACTTTTTAAAAAATGTACTTTTAGGAAAAAAGTACTTTTTATAAAATTACTTTAAAATGCTTAACATCTTTTTATTGAGCTCTTTAAAAAAAAGTTGCTCTTAAACGTTTATGTCAGTTACAATTCCTGCAAGCGATTTGCTTTGCAGAATTATATTTTGGCCGCCTATAGGGTACCGATCAAGTGTAAAAATAGAAGGTAATTTTAAGCCTCAGTTTACAAATCTTTGAAACGATTTCTGTACAAATCTAATTCTTACAGATTTTAGCCACTATAAGTGGTGTTAAAAAATATGCTTAACAGATCTTGCAGCTTCTGTCTTTAAAGTTTAAACACCAAAACACGTAGAAAATTATTCATTTTTTTATTAATTCATGTTGTCAAAATGTTCAATAAGATTATGCGTTACAAGATTTTCGATTAAAATTATTAAAATTAATTGAAAAAAAACTTATTATTTAAGTGAAATATTCTTTTTATTTAATTGTCAGTTTTAAAGTGGGAGTTTCGTGCTGCGAGTATTCAAATTTTATTTCACACAACCTGCAATTTTCTGCTCCAATTCTAATTTGAAAATTGGCATTATCTGTCTCTATTTCTAGTTTTAGTTGAAAATGTTATTATGCTTTCAAATTGTACTGAATGAACATAAAATAAGACATCAGTTAGTAAACTTTTTCAATTTGCATACGAATGAGTTGAGCTTCTAGTTACGTTACGGTTAGTTTTATGGATCAGTTGTAGTTTTAAATGAGTGGAATAATTTTGGGTGTAGTAATGGCGACCTAAAGATGCGTTAAAGTAAATATTATCGACCACAAGTTACGTGTAATAAAAAGTAAGGACTGTTTCTAGGAAAATTTAGTTTCCAGAAGTTAAATTTATTCAAAAACTTCGATGAATAGATCACAATTTCTGTGATAATACTTGTATGAATTGGCATAAGGTTGCGGTGTAACAAACAATATCTGCAAGAAATAATGTCTTAACTTTGATCATATACCCTACAATACATGCACGAGCGTAGCTTAAACTTGAAAATTCAGGAAACAGTAAAACGGGTACTCAAGTCAAATCTTTGGGGAAAGAAAAACTTGCAAACAATAAGAGTACGTTTATTAATGTATTAATTTTATGAATGCCTTTCCGACCCATTTCTTTCCTCAAATTGATGTCAGGCAAACGATTTCTAATTTACTATTACCTTAGTCTCAATCAACTCTCGTGCTACCACTAGCCTTTACTATCTTAGGCTTAGGTCCATTATGGCACTTATACTTAACAAGTGTCTGCCCGTGGTCCTAAATCTTAAGCTAGTCAGTGCTGGACATTCACACACAATGTGTGCTACTGTCTCAGCCTTTTCATCAGGAGTATCTTTCGAAGCTGTCCCGTTCACCTCTTGGGATGTTTTCTTGTCCAACTCTTCAGAATTCCTCCATTGGTCAATTAACACCAGAGTTCCTACAAAGATTAAGCCCTCCACCTCGTGTGATGCTTCATTTTCCATTCCTGTGGGAGTCTCAGGGTCTAACGCATTAGAAGTACCTTTAAAGATTGACCCGTTCACCCTTCACGAGGCATTATTGTCCATCTTTCCGGATTCCTCCCTTGGTCATATAAAACCGTCGTTTCTGCAGAGATTAACCTCCCCACCTCTTGGAGGCTTCCTGATTCATCTCTCTAATGGAGAAAAATATGCCCACCCACACAGAGCTCCATATGCACGGTGAAGTCTGTATTAAAACTGGAGATCGACTGATATCTAGAGTTCGCATACTTGAGACCAAGCACCCTCTTGGCCACGCATCCCTGACGTATGGTGTTCCACCGTGGATTAGTGATTTTTTATACGAGTGTGTTGACTTCTCTCCGCTCTACTTCTGTAGTCAGACACCTTTTTTCTAACTGTAACGACTCCAATTCACTCCTACCCCTCTGTTAGCTGTTTCGAATTTTCAATTTAAACTTTAATACACATCCACCCACACCTCAAACTATTTGTTGCACTATGAAATCGTTCTACAAAAAAATGTAAAAAAAAAAACAATAAAACAACGTTTGTTGTTAAATTGCACTTTTCAAGTTTTAACATAATTTCCATTTTCATTTGTACTTACTTCTTCTCTCCTACATGTTATTTGTTGCATGTTAAACAAGTAGTCAGTTGTTCTTGTTAGTTTGTTCATCTGCATAAAACGTTTCCAAGTTAATTAATTTAGTTGCTGTCTTACCTTACTGTTTTCCACTTGAAAATATCTTAATTTTAGGTGGGTGAGTAGGTGTTGAAATTAAACGCGATATAGGTTACGCTTTGTTACTTTTTTTATGGTTTGTTTTTTATATCAAAATGAAATGAAAATTGGTGTTTTAGTAACTCTTAATTTTTTGCAGTCAATTTAAAAAAAGGGGCGGCACGTTTTTGCAAGTGTAAGAAAGATTTGTACTTAAAAGCAGCAACTTAATTTTTTATTAACTACGGCTTACTGCGTTTTGCTTTTAATATGTAATTTTTTAAAAAGTACGAGTTAGTTTTAATTAAGGTAAATATTTTTTTTAAAAGTACTTTTTACAAATGATGCAATTTTTAATAGGGGATTTTTTGGAATTTTTTAAATTGTCCTTTCTTTAAAAACAAACACTTTTTTAAAAGCGCCATGTTCAAGTTGTAGGGAATGGCTTTGTTACTATAATTCTGCTTTGCTACTTTTTGTCTTTCAAATTTTTTTTTTGCATGTTTTATGTACCGATTAAAAGTGTACAAAACTATTTAAAAAAAATCAATATTTTATTAAATATCTTTTTATTTAATTAGACTATAAAAATCACTTTTTGCATACAAACAGAGTTAATTTATTTTATAATTAATTTTTGTTGATTCTGCTATTGTAAAAAGTACTAAAAAAAATGTACAATAGTGTTGAATTGTCCATGCCTGATCTTTAGCACTACATAATAAATAGTGCCGCTTGCTGGCTTTGTTAACCTTTTATTTATTATCTTTTGTGCCAGCATTCTTTAAGGATGAAAATTAATTAAAAGTAAATGTTTTAAAATCAGTTACACGTAGTAACGTTTTTTTGATAAAAATTTTCAGATAATTACACTGTGCAACAACCAAAAAAACATTGGAGAACCACTTATTTTTTTGATGAGTTATGGTTGCCTAACTGCAAAAATTGCCTTTATTTCGAATTCTATGGATAGGTTTTTTTTAATTTTTTTTTTAAATATGAGATTTTTGAAAAGGCCGCTTCACATATCTTATCATAACTTTCAAACGCCTTGTTCAATTTCGTTGTGCTATATGTCCACATTCTAATACAATTTTTTACTATACTATACTTCTGGTTGGTTGGTAATAAAATAAGTATTTACCAATTTATTTTCATAAATGATGGCTCATTTTATTTCTATTATATGTAGCTATATCATAAAGTAAGAAAACTGGTAAACATTAGCGTTTTTATATATTTTTGTTTATTTTTTAAAATGAAAAATTTAGCAATTTTTCGAAAAAAACAACAATTTTCAGTTTTTCTCCAATAGCTCCAAAACTGATGAGTATAGCAAAGAACAATAATAATGACTAAAAGCCTACGTAATTTAAAATTTTTTAACATATAGCATAACGAAATATAACATTCCGTTTTAATATTATGATAAGATGTGTGAAGAAACCTCTTAAAAAGTCCCATATTTTAAAAGAAAAAAAATTTAAAAAAAATACACCTATCCATACAATATGAAATAAAGATGATTTTTGTAGTTAGGCAACCGTAACATTTAAAAAAAATATAGTGGTTGTTCAAAGTCTGAAAATTTTTTTCAATTTGTTGCATAGTGGTATCAATTACACAAGAAAACGATTTTTGGGCCAAACTGGGTACTTTTGGTATTTCGGGAATAAAATAAGTATATATCCACTGATTTTCACAAGTGATGGCTCATTTTATTTTTATTATACGTAGCTTCATCATAAAATAATAAAACTGGTAAATATTTTCGGTTCTATATTTTTTTAAAATTTTTAAAAATGAAAAATTTCACAATTTTTCGAAAAAAATAAAAATTCGAAATAATTCCAAAACTAATGGGTATAGTAAAAAATGGAATGACTTATGGCTGTTGTAATTTGGAATTTGTGGACATATAGCACAACGAAATTGAACAAGGCGTTTGAAAGTTATGATAAGATATGTGAAGCGGCCTTTTCAAAAATCTCATATTTAAAAAAAAAAATTAAAAAAAAACCTATCCATAGAATTCGAAATAAAGGTGATTTTTGTAGTTAGGCAACCACAATATATAAAAAAAATATAGTGGCTGTTCATTGGCCGAACATTTTTTTCAATTTGTTGCATAGTGTTATTTAAAAAAAGTTTTTATTTTAGTTCTTAAGCATAATTATTACATTATTATTATTCGAATTATCTTTTCACTATTAAGCGTAAAAAATACTGATACTATACTGATGCTATTTTAAAATTTGACTATACAAACTGTTTAATTTTTAGGTGTGAAAATTTATTATGTGTTGATCGAAAATTATTCAAATTTTATTTTGAAGGATTAAAATGAAAAAAAGTTTTCTTCTGGAAAAGTATTATTATAATTATTATTAAGAAAGAATTAAAAATAATTATTACAGATAACATAAAGAAATTAAATGTTTTATTACAATTATGGGCGCTACAGAAAAAACCTTTTGCAAGTTGTGAAAGTTATGAGTAAACGAAATTAATATCAAACTTTGTATGCAAAAATTAAAATCAATTTTGATTTTATATTTCTTCAAGTGGTCTCTTTTTCCGTAACTCAAATAATTATTATTTCGGATCCGTGATGCCTTTAAAATACAAATTTCAATTTACTTTTATAATGGGGCGTTTAAAAACATTTGAAATGGAAAAACAACACGAATAAATTTGAAATAATTTGAGGAGTATTTTTTTACACTCTGAACTATTTAAATAGCTACAGTTTTCTTTAATTCTGTGCCTGTGTTTTAACCGGATTTTGAACAATTTAAAAATACGAGTATTTTTGATACAATCTCTTAAGTCTCTAAAAAGAAAACAAATCATTTTTATTTTGTGATCTATATTTAATAATTTTCTTCATCAATTTTTTTCAATAAATAGTTTTTAAATTAATTTTTCAAATTAAGTTTTTCTTAGTAAAAATAAACATTTATTTTAAATACTTAAAATAAAATTGTATTAAGAACTACATACAACATATGGACGTTTCAATATAATACTATATTGACATTAAAATAAACATGCGTATTTGTATGAAAAAGTATTAAAAAGGAGTACTTTGTAAAATATAAAAATCCCTCAATACGCATTCATAAATACAATTCATATAAACAAACATCGTCGAAAGGCTTCAATTATTGGTCAAAGCCGAATTTCGTAATATTTAGTAATTCGCAAGAGTATTTGAAAAGTTGTTCGCATTTCTCTTGATTTAAGGCACTGGGATGTATGGAACCTTTACGACAATTACTCAAATAAATACCACCCCTACCTTCAATAAGTGGAGAAATAGCAGCATAAACAGGCGTACGAGAGCCTTGTTCGGGTGTCTTGAACACTAATTTTTTGAAAAAAGGCACAGAAGTGGTGGCAGAATGCTCAAATAGATCGGTGTCTACAATGCCTGGATGGATAGCGATAACTTGCACATAAGCATTTTCCTTATCCAAAATGCTTTGTAGATAACGGCTGGACATTACTTGAGCTAACTTAGATTGACTGTAGGCAGTAGCAGGAAAATAATATTTTCTGCAAGACAGTTGAAACTGTAACACTTAAACAATTTTTCGATTCAATAAATACTTACTCTCCATTTATATCGCTATAGTTAATGCGTCCCAGCATATGAGCACAAGAGGACACATTCACAATTCTGGCTCGTTTATCATCCTTACCAGCTACCTTTAACAGGGGCAATAATAAATGTTGCAACAAAAAGTGGCCCAAGTAGTTAATAGCAAAATGAGACTCGAATCCCTCATCTGACTTCTTATAAGGAGCAAACATAATGCCAGCTAGAAAGTATTAAAAAAATAATTCAGAAATAAAACGAAATGAATGCTTTAAATATTTACCGTTATTTATTAAAATATCCACTTTATCAAATTTATTTTTAATCTTTTGGGCAAATTCCTTTACAGATTTCATTTTTCCCACATCCAGTTCTTCACAAATCAACTTTCCGCCACAGACATCTAAATCGACCAAAGATTTAACAGCTTCTTCAGTACTCTTTGGATCACGAACACCTACACGAACGAGTGAGTGGAATGTATTTTTTAAGGTATTTTATAAAGCATACTTTGAGGCATGTATTTAAAATGGTCTTAAAATTAACTACAGTAATAGAATTTAATATTCCAAACACATATACTCTACATATTTTTAATGCGATCTACAAATATATATATTTAGAACACACATAATTCTGCTGAGACACATATGTAAGTAAATCCAGAGAAAAAAGTTTAATATGATTTAAGCAATTTTCCTCAATGAAACATTTTCTTTTTCAATCAGTTGTTACTCACCCATTATTACAGTCATTTCGCAGTTTAATAATTTTTCTACAATTCTCAAACCAATGCCACGATTACCGCCAGTTATGACAGCAATACGTTCAGGTTGTTTGTAAAGTTCTGAAAGGAAAGTAAGGCAAAGTTGTCATTCGTATAATTAGAGTGGTATTGATGAACATATTTTATTTAATAACTTACCAATTTTATCAATCCGCCTGTAAGCGAAATCCTCAATTAAACCGGTAATACCCATATATTGATAACGTAATTCCATTTTCCATTCATACCATGACTTGGGAACTTCTTTAGACGTTTTCGCAAACCAAAAGGCACTAAATAATAGCGCCAGGAATGCAATGAGGATTATTGTTGAAAGCATTGTTTACTATTGTTTAAAACAGGTACTTGAGAAGTCTAAAAAAAAAGAGATTTAAAATGAATAAATTGAAAATAATTAAAGGAGAATATTTCTTAGGTTAGGTCATATATTAAATTAATTCCCACCGTTTTGTAAATAACAAATTATATTTTTTAAAGTTTTTTAAATAACAATTTTTCTAAATTGGCAATACAGCCACCGTTAACAAGAAGTTCAAATACGCAAAATATCGTCAGTTTGCTGATAAAGTTATAGTGGTTGTAAAGTACAGTTTGCAATCGCTTAATTATAATTTGCCGTTTTTTCTTTTCATGTGGTTGTCGACAGTGGCTCCAATTGTAATTGGGCTGTCATAATAGCGGAAATCACTATTCGTTACATATCTGCAATTTTTGCACATTTTGTATGATTTTCTGTCACAAAGCGCGAGTGTCTTTTTTAAGCGTTTAGCAAATTTATTACAGCAGCTGATTTTTCAGAAAATAAAGGAAAAATACAAATTCTCATTCTTGATTGTCTAGTAAATAATCCAATATTTTTTTAATTTCATCATCCGTTCATCGCTTATTGTTTGTTTTTTGTTTTATTATTTTAATTTTCTTTTTAATTTCTTAACCACTCATTTTTCAATTTATGGATACAGAGTTGCATAAAGTAACTTTGCCGCATGCAGTAACCTAAGCCGTATCTTATATATAAATGCTAACGCCGCCTCTAAAATGTTTAAGCAAAGAAAGTATTTGGTGTGTGCATAAACTTTCTAAAAAGTATTATCAATTAATTTTGTTTGATATTTTTATTCTTACTATTTTAGCAAAAAGTGTTTAAGAGTCTTAGCTTCAATTTTAGGTATTCACAGGGAGTTGTTGAGACGGCTCTACCGCCGTGTAACTTTGTAAGGGCAGTTGTCTAGTTGCTTTGATTTTAAAAATAATATAAAATACACAGCTGTTTTAGCATTGCAAATTACCAATCTGAAACGATTTTTGCCATAGCATATTTGCTCAAGTGTAGCAAATCTTAGTTTCAAATATTTTGTTGTTATAGTTTGCTAGACATTTGCAAGGTTCGCAAGGGTTGTTTGCAGCCAAGAGTTCCCCTAATATAAAATGTTAGCAATTGGATGTTTGAAATATTTAAAATAATATTTTGTTTAAAAGTCATGTTTTAAACAAAGATTTCAAACTCACTGCAAATACAATAAATATCTTAATATTGGAATTTAGCATTAGTAACTACGAATACTGAAAACTTAATTTAAAAGCTTCTGAATCATAAAAAAAATATTTTTTGTCTTTTGCAAATACTGGTAGAATTTATTTGTCAATAAATTAACAAATATTTTGTGTTCAACTGCAGCTAAATTAAAATATTGCACAAAAGCAACCCACAAAAAAGTAAGGTCGTAAAACAATTGAAAGCCAACAACAACAATTAAGTAATTTTTGTATTTACAGCTATTTTTAAGTAGTTAATTAACTAACAGTTAGTTGTCAATCAGCCATGTTGCTGTTAGCAGAAAAAAGAAGAACTAAAACAAATAAGAAACTTTAAATAAATTTTATGAATTTTAAATGAAAGAAACGTATTTAACAATGAATAAATAAATAAAATAACAAATAATAAACTGGTTTTCTCTTCGAAGTTTGCTTTTAGCCCTGACTTTGCAGCGTTTATTTTTCAAAAATTTCTATTTCATTAAAAAAACAACGTAGTTTTTTTTTCTACTGTGTGTTTATAACAGAAGTGAAAAAATAATAAAGCAACCAACTTGAACTTAGCCAAGCTAACAAAATGACAAAAAGTGTGAAAATGTATTTTAAATTTTTTTTAGCATTCATCTTACTTTTTTTTATAAGTCAAATACTTAAGTAATGAGAGATTTTTCTTATAAACAATTAATATTGATTTACTAATTGTTAAATAAATAAATATTAATTTTGAACATAGATTTATTTTGTTTTCCTAACAATAAATATTTTCGCTTAGTTAATTTTTCAACAAGTAGTAGCATTTGAAGACGTGAGAGACGTGTTTCATGAATAATCCAGGAGAGTCACAAAAAGGATTTATATGAAATTTTTCAAAATATCAGTGAGTGTGCTAGCGAAGGAAAGAAAACAAAATGTTACGAACATTTTACGCAGCCGCCCATGAAGGTCTTCACACACACACACACATGAGTAATTATTAGGTCTTATAAACTGAAAATAAATCCGAAAATTATTTAGAAACGTTTTCAGCTACAACAACGTAGATATGTGCTAACAGATGTATTTATGCGTATATAATTTTTCAGACGTTTAACGCATATCAGCATATGCTACTATGGAATGCAATGACACACCTTTTTGTCGATACTTTACCGGTACTAAAACAAAAATATCGGCGATACCGATGTGCAAATGCATTACGACATTATCGCACACTGAATCTAAAATTGTAACATTTATGCATATTTTTCGCTTAATACGTCAACTAAAGAACATTTTGGGTTTGTAGGGATTCTACTTGTCTTAATTTTACTCTAGTAATTTTTGAAGTGAGAAAGAAACAAATTAGTTTTTGAATAAAAAATTAAAAAAAAAAAACAAGAATCGTGTTTCTTTATGGGTGACCCCGTAGTTTTTATTTCTGCCCTTGATATGTCATCAACCACTAACATCTCCACCACCCGACATGTATCGTGTAGAAGGAGGACAAATACAATATTATGATTTAGTTAGATTGAAAGGTGATTTTTTTAAAGCTGGAATATTACACGTTTGTTTGGTCGGTTTTTAAATCCGTAAATCACAAAATTGGGTCAGCCCTGCTGGCAGAGTATAACGGTTCTGAGGGAAAAATGCTTCAAAAATTATTAGATGTCAATCGACAAAGTTACGTTGATACCGATATATCGATAAACTGAAATATTGCCGATATATCGGTACCCGGATGCTCCCTAATATGTACTTCGTTATTGCTAAAAACTATTTGAATAAATATATAAGTTACGTTGTTTTTGGGGGGGGGGGGGGGGGCGGGGGGGGGGGGAATTTCAACTGTTACATATTTTTCACAAATCAATGCTGTTGTGTGTCCCAAATCCGCAATATTTTATTTCAAAGTGTAAATTTTCGAAATTTTTAATTGTTTAGTATTCCACTTCCGAATAATTTCGTTCGTTTTATTTAGAATAAAAAAGTTTGGTGGAATGTATTACAATCGTATTTTCTTCACATAAAACATAATTCCAATGTTAAAATAAGAATTTTGTATTAAAAGATGAAAAGTTTTCTTCAAATGTTTTCAATAAACTTTAAAATGTATATGCAAAATATCTGGAATGCAGAACAGCTAAATTCCGAATTATTCAATTCCGAGTGTTTTTATTTCACTCGAAATACAGAACAGGGAGGAATAACTCAAAAGCGGCAAAAATTTATATACAGAATTTTTTTTTTATCAAAACCACAGAATTGTGCTCTCCGAATTTGAAGACTTAATTCGTTTCGGCAATTATTAAGCATTTACCTATGTAAAAGAAGATATGAAATATAATAATTAAGAAGCCCTATGTTTTTGACACGTAAATTTATTTTAGGTAAAACTTGCTCTCGTTTCTAAAATTTTTGAAAAGTTCCTAAAATCCTGCCCTTAGAAAAGTGCAAGTTCCCAATTTGTAAAGGTATAAATCTTTAGACGGTCTATATACTCAAAAAATATTGGTTAAAAGAAGGATGATTTAATTCAGAAAAAAACACAAGTCTTACAAAATCGTTAACTTAAAAAAATAGTCAACAACAAAAAAGGTAATATAAAACTAAGTCCGAATTTATTGCTATTGGATACTCTAAACAATCAAATTAAATGAATAAATTAATACCTTAACTTAAGTTAATAAAATGTTTGTATGTCGTAAAAGTAATTTTCTATTTGATTTAATATTTGTAGAAAGTTATTTGATAAAAAAAATGCTTTGTATGCACTTTTTGAATTATGTATGCGTACTAACCAGGGCTGGGGTTGTTAATGCATTTAAAAAAGTATTTTATGTATCGACCATAGTCTCTCTATAAGCGTGGAAAGTAGAAAAGATATAAAGCTAAAATTTACACATAATATGGGGCCAGACATAGCGAACAATTCTGTATCATTAACTCCAAAAATGCATTTTTTAGATTAAGACGTTTGAGTAAATAAGTGATATGTAAGTGATAATAGAAATTATTAAATTTATTTGTCTCAACTTTTATATTAGAAAAAATCTGCGTATTTAAATGTTGCTGCTACATTTATCGAATATATTTTTTTCTTTTTCAATCCGAAATTAATTTTTTTCTGGTTTAATATCAATTCCTTTAGCTATTACTACTTTTATACCGCAAATGTTCTTTATTTAATCATTCAAACAGTTTAAATCTGTGTGCTGCCGTCAATACGTAGCATTTTCAACAAAATATACATTAACGGCCGTATTTATTAAAACTTACAGCAAGAATATAAACGATTAATAAATAAAATTGTTTTCAAAAACAATTATTTTAAAAGAATTTTGCTGCAGGTTTATAGTAGGTAGACACCTACAATTGTTAGTTAATCATTTTATTTTTGGTAAATTTTTATCAAAAACCAAAAGTTAATATATTTTAAAAGAATAAAAACCGGCTAGTCGGATCAATTGAAAAATGTTTGCGCAACATTACATGACGTCTTGACTAGCCATAATTCTGTTAGTCAAGACCGTCGCTGTTCACGGTCGCTTCATATTCAAACATAGTTCTCTGAACAATTGTTCGCACAACGCTCTTTCTATAATAAAAAAATATGTACGTATGCACTCGTCTGTAAACAACTGAACATTAACTATGCTGAGAACATGGAAACAATCTTGATGAGAAACAAAAAATTATGCTCAAACTGAATAGGAACATCCACACGTATTCTCCACAAAGAAGATTACGAACACATTTTGTCCTGTTATTCTGCCAAAATTCTCTCTGTGTGTTTGTTTGCTAACTATTGTGTACTTTAAACTAAAACAAAACTTAAAACATAACAATTATTTAAAATTAATATTGAGTTAATTTTTTTGAGTGAGGCCGTCAACTTGATCACTTTTAGAATTCAAAGTTTACTTAGAGATCAAAGTTTATGTTTAGCTATAATATGGATCTCTTATTTTTTTTTTACATTTTAATACACTTTTTGTTGGGATATGTGCCCATACATACATTCCATGGAAAACAATCCTTATGTAACAAATTAGAAAAGCCAGCGTAATGCAACAAATGGAAAAGGCGTGTGGAGCTTGAGAAAGAAGACTAGTGGTGGATTTAGCAGAATCGCTTCGTTTTACCTTATAACTTTCAGTATTGTTAAACTATTGGTATTAGTTACTCCAAACGTGTTAACGAAAGCAAATCTGTAAGTTTTGTGTGTCTGGAATATGACAAAGTTTGAGGTTCTATTCTATCTGTTTGCTGTTACGTTACATATTAGATTAACAGCAACGTGACTTATTTTGTCAGCTGATCCGTAACAACATGTTACGAATTTACTAATTCTACCATTACTTCTGATTTTCATTAGTAGTCTTTATTAATGGAAATAATGGAAATTTTCAAATTATAATATTATATCAGGGGCGAATCCAAATGAAGCTTTGAGATCAGTAAAAATTTAGATTTTTTTATAGAGGAAAGTACCACTCAGGCAACTAATGCCTACTAATTACTTTTTGAATAACTTTTGCAGCAGTTTAGTGCTATAGAGTGATACCGACGAAGTATGAATACAAGGTAGATCATATTAGGGAAGTCAAGCCCGATCCCGTTAATCCCGAAATTTTTTTCGGGTTAACTATTTTTCAAATCTACATAAATATTATAAATTATATTCAGCGATAGTTTTTTAATTTTTTTTAATGTTCCAAAATCAAAAGGAAAATAAAACAATAAGTAAAATTAAGGACAATGGACCAAAAATTACTCTGACCTCCACAGCAAATATACTAGCGTATAAGTATTATTTTGTATTCCACAGAAAAATTTTTTAATCTATATCTATGCGTATGTTTTTATTTTAATATTATTTAATTGAATTAACATTTAATTTATTTAAAAATTGTCCAAGCTTGAAGGTCTTTTTTTAAAAAATTATATTTTTATTCTTCGATATTTCGCTACTCCATTGTGTAGCATCATCAGGAAATAAAAATAACGAACCAATTATGTATTAATGAAAAAAAAAAAATATTGTCACAAAAATTCAAAAATTTTCCAAAGTTAACATAAAACAAAAATAACATGAGGTTTTTTAAATATTTTAAAAAATGTAAATACAGTTAACGAAACTTAACATTAATTCAAAAACCCCTAAAAACATACTTATATTAACTATCTTATTCTGTGAACTAAGTGTCTATAAATCTGTGCAACATTATCCGTGTCCGCCTTAAAATTAATTCTTTGTGTACTAGGTGTATTAACAATTTGTAACATTTCTAATATAAAACGACGCTTATAATTAATTTCTGTATTTAAAACCGATGCGTTTTCAAAGTTAGGATAATGATTCGATTCAAAACAATGAGAAGATAATGCCGTATTAAGGGAATGTCTGCAATTAAGATTTGATTTATGTCCAGCTATCCTAGTCTTCAGTTTATTTTTTGTAAGGGAAATGATCAGGAGACTTGTGATAAGGTTTATGTAGGGACAACAAAAAATAAACTGAAGACTAGGATAGCTGGACATAAATCAAATCTTAATTGCAGACATTCCCTTAATACGGCATTATCTTCTCAATAGACCGAATGCTATTCCGCGTTATATTTTTCGTTTATGTTTGGCAATTTTTTATATTAAAATTTGATTTGAATAAATGGGTGTGTGGTATAATTGTTTTATGTGCACTATTTGGTACTTTTGTAACAACAGCTGTTTTCATTTTCACAATGGTGTAAACGCAAAAAATTCAGTCATAAGATTTTTACTCTTATTTTGAAAACACGGGTGAATATTGATATTAGTTTCTCTTGATTGTTACGTACGTAAATTAGTACCGTCTAAACCATCTTTTGTAAGAGTTTCAATTACAATTTTTTTCCAATTACAGTTTTGAATGTTGTTATTGCAAATCACCCACAAATACGCCTCGTCGCTTTAAATGTGCTGCTCAATCGGCTAACTTACCATGGTAATCCGCCATCAGTGATTACATAATAATCAACAGACTGAACTGACGCTGCCCAACCAACACGGTCGCCACAAACTGGAAACATTGACCCGCCCTTTTTGTTAGCCCCTTTATTAAAGCAATACACCTACATATTGAACCATCTTGAGCTTTTCTTTAAAATTTATGTGGCTTAAAAACGACAATATGCTCAATTGAATTTTGAACATGACATTAAATTTTGCTCTCTCTATCTCTCCCTAAATTCAACAACAAAAACTATACACAACCCACATTGAACTAAATAATTCAAGTTTAACATACATACATACATGTAAACATATTTATTAAATGTGCCGCCTGCGATTTGATAAGATGTTAAAAACGAAAATAGTAAGTCAGGGAAAAAAAATCCAGAACATTTAAAAAATCAAACAAATAATATTTTAACAGCAACAAACAAATACCATTCATACCAGAACAAAAAAAAATACAACGATAGAAAACTTTCTTTTTACATCTTTTGATTTCTTTTAATCGTTTCTACGTGTCGCCCTTAGCAATATATGTAGGTTTAGAGTATATTTGATATTTTAACAAGAGTTCAATTCTGTTAAATAATTATTTTTTCACACTTATATTTTTTTAATTTTGATTCGAATTAAACTCACCTCTATATTGTTGTGGCGTTTTTAGTTTCTCGTACTTTGCGACATTAATTTCACGTACTATTTTTTAAAACTTTTTTTATTAGTAAATAATATGTTGTTAAAAATATTTATTTTTGTACCGTTCTAATTGTTTATTGCTTAAAATTGCATCAAAAATTAACGCTAACTTCTTCTCTAACAGATAACTATTCACTGGCATAAGCATTTAATAACTAAATTGCAGCTGATTGTTGGCATGTTACTAAGTTGAAGATGTTAACTTGAGTAGAGTTGCCAAGCTACAGAGAAATATAGAAATCCCCGCATTTTTTCTTGTAATAAAATATTATACTGTTTTATTAGGTTGTGGCTAAAGCATAGCTTTTTTTTAATGGAAACTTTCCCCAAACATTATTGCATTTTGTTTAATTAAATCAATAATTTTCATTAGAACTTTAGTTTTGCATACTTAACATCAGATCTCAATTTTTCTGTATACAGCAGAGAATTTTTTAAGACCGTGAAGTATGGTAAAGTAACAATAACTATCGGACATATTTTGAACCATACTGAAAATTTTGATTTCGAAATAAAAGAAATTTTCTGGAATATATTTTTTCCAATTTAACTGTGCTAACTAAATAATATAAAAAAAACCGTTGGATGTTTTCCTAATTCGAGATACTAAATATTTTTTGTAATTATAATTGCGTACTGGTAATAGTGCATTTACATTACAACAATATATATTACTTTGGAGATTTCAAGCCAAACCCAGTTGTTCTTTTAAAGTGTTTCTTCATACAAACCAAAGTCTACAAGATTTTGAAAAAATCTACTCAAAATCTAGTATTAGTAGATATGCAACTTTGCAACGCTGTACAAAGTTAAAAAAAAAAACATTTGCAAGAAAATATTAATAAATAAAATTAAAAAAATTTACGAATTGTAAAATAAGTTAATGTAATTTTTAAATATAATATTTTTCTTTTTGATGAAAATTAAGTCTATAAAGAAAAAAGGTGCTATATACAATAAACGCGTTTTAAACTCAATTGAAAAATTATATGCTGGGAACACAACTGGGACGAACGACGAATTTCGTCCAATACGACGTATACGTCGGTAAAAATTCGCTGTTTAATTCGTCGTATATGGGTGACCATATAAAAAAAAAAGTTAAAAAACTAAACACTAACAAAAACACAGCCAAAAGTAATTTTATAGCTAACTATTATTTTGTAAACTTATTTTAAATACTATAAAACAAAATTAAGTTAATTATTATTAAAAAAAAAACTTTATTTACTAAAATACTTGGAAACTAAAACCAAACATGGCCACATTGTACTGTTTTGTTCGTCGTACGCCGGCGAAAGAAATAGAAATAAATCTAATTCAAAGTTCGCCGCGTATGACGAATTTCGACCGACGTCATAATTGTGTGTATTTTGGTATACACAAATGTACTCTATTTTTGGCGACGAATATTCGCGGCGAAAAATTCGTCGTTCGTCTCAGTTGTGAACCCTGCTTAAAAAAATGTCACCGACTAATATATCCTGGCAACTCTATGTTACCTTTAAGTCAATTTTGTAACACTGGCAATTCCGGTACGGATTTGGTATTGGCAATATTGTCAGCTGTTTAAATTGGTTGACTACACAAAATGGAATTCACATGAGGTGACAACAGAACAGATTTTTTTTTATTTATGACGAACTTTACGCTTTTATTAACCACAAAATATAAATAGAATACCCAACAATTACGTTCGAAAAACGTGTAATTATTTAGTTGTTTGGCGTTATAAATACAAAATTTGTAATTAACACGAGTGTATGGAAGAGATTGTTAAATTCGAAACAATACGATTTTTTACCTCTTTAATACATTAGAGTTAATGTTGATGTAAGCTGCCGGGTGTAGTTAGTAGTCTATGTTATTGGCTACAAATTTGCTTTTATTTTATGTGCATATGTATAAAAATTATAAAAATTAAACTAAAGGTATAATATCTTTTATGGTCTTTATAATCATAACCAAGCAAATGTAGAAAGGAACGTCAGAATAATAAAATAATAATTTGTTTGTCGGATTTTCGGTAACACTTTAATGATTTTGTTTTGAATTTCTTTAACCCTCTCATTTGATTTACACAAATTCAAGGTTAGGACATCTCTTTTTTTTTTAATTTGGATAACGGTTTCCTGATATACTGGTTTTGGTAACCAGTGAAATGCCCATAGCTTATCCCCCAACAAATAAATTTGCATTTTTTTATAGCAAAATAATAGGGATAAAAATGGCAAAAGAAGTTTTTTAATATAAGAATGAGATGCTAAAAATTCTTTCAAATTATTAATAATGTGATTTGCTTTTACATTGTTTACCAGTACGATTCGATTAAAATTATATAATAGTTATCCTTGATTATATAATGTCTCATGTGTACACAAAGCTCAAAGTCGATTGGATTTATAAACTAGTAACGGCGTTAAATACTCAGAAGATGGTGTGGTCAATAACGGCGATAACTAAGACAGTGTTGTGTATAAGGACCCGTTAAATATTTAAAATGTGTTTTTATTGTTTTATATAAAAGCTTAATAAATCCTTGAATGATGTAAAATATATTTTGTTTAAATACTTGAGATATTGGAAAAATAAAAGGTTATACATTTAGGGCCATTAGTACAACTTGCCGATAGTTAAAGTTGAGATGTTATCGGACAGATTATTCTATTCTCGTTATTATGTGTGTACTTTAAGATAAAACTGTCCGTTAAGCTAAGCTGTCCGTTCTTGCCTTTAATTTTTAACGTGCAATTTATAGATTTGGTGTTGCCATATTTTGAAGAACAAAAAAGGAAATTGTCATTTATTTTGCAAATCAAATGTGAAAATGGAAAAGAGACCGCGAAAATATTCTTGAAATTAAAAATATCTCAATGGTTTTTTCCAATCAACAAATAAATAAAAGTTAGTCCTTGCCACTACGTATTCTTAAAAACCAATTTCATTTGTCAAGTGTAGTCGGTTTTAGCTCTTGCACTGCCATATTTTGTAATAACGAATACTAGTTAAAGGTCACTTTTGCTAAAGGTACCTTTTACTAACGTGATCTTTAAAGACAAGTTGGAATAATCGCCCTTTAGCAAGCTTTTTTATACGTAATTTGTCATTAAATTGTTAAATTTTTTTTTTTTTGTAAAAATCTAATTATAAAAATTATGTATGGAGTAATTTCAAACATAAAGCCGCTCTCTGCTCTTTGGTAAAGTCTGTAGTATACAAAGAGCATATCATATTTTCATACTCTGCCTTTAAGGCGATAAAATTTTCTTATACTCTCAAAGTGATAAAAAATGTTTTTACAAAAATACAACGTACTTCAGACACATTTCAAAACAATCCTTAAGATAAAGCAAATTTTAGTTCTCTGTGAAACATTGCAAAGATCAGTTGTTATTAAAAATTAAGAAAATATATGTATAAAAATTCTTTTAAAAAAATGTGTCACTGGTTTTATCATTTAATAGCTGGCATAATTTTCCTCAATGGTGTTCAAGCGGATTTTAAATATAATGTTAGTCTAGCTCAAATGCACACCTGTCGCCACTATAGCATACCTAATAATCGGGGATACAATTATGCCGACTTTTTTCATGTACATAATTTAAGCAACAATAAATTGGCTAATGCGGAATTATTGCATTTGAAATTTTATGTAATGACATCCAGGGATGCTCATATTTTACTGTCGGTCAACAGTCATCCCAAATTAATGGATCGTGTCTATGAAATTGGTAAAAGAGTGAAAATAGATTTTTAAAGTTTGGAGAATGTGCTAACTTATGTCGTTTTCTTGTTGTGTGTTTTTGTTGTTAGTCATTGGTGCGGGTCTTAATTCATTTTCTACTATACGTACCAGCATGGGACGTCGTCGTGTGGCTACTAATCAGGAACCAAATATTTTATCAATGCTAAATCCCACACCCATTGAAGTTATACAAACGAAGGGTACAACCTTAAAATTTTTTATGTTGTTTTATTTTTATTTGAGTTATTTTTTTAAATACAAAAATGTTACATTAAATTTGTTTTTTTTTTTTTTTGGTTTTGTATTTTTAGATGCAAATTTATTGGTCTATATACCAGGTTATAAGGAGGAACCTTTAATGAATTTCACTGATGCTTCTCCTTTGAATATCAACTACATTAGCTTCAGTACATATGATTATATACCGGCTAGTTGGTTTTACGATTGCCAATTCGATGGTTTCGCTGAGGAACTTGAAGATGATGTGAGACCTTTAACACCGCATCAGCGTTTGCTAGAAAATATTACTGCTAATGCCGAGAATGCTTCGTTTCCGAGCGATTTAAGAAGCGTGAATTTTTCATTCAACATAGCGGCCATTCGTTATCAGCACGATCATGGTTTTTTGCAAACACGTTTGACATTGATATTGGTGAGAGAATTAAAATTCATATTAATTTCCTGACAGTTTCTTAAAAAATTTGCTAATATTTTCTAAGTGCAATATATTAGTTTTTATTTAACGAGGTCACCGTACTTTTCCTAGCTCACCATCCATCACTCATTTAATACGTGATAAAGAAATATAGGAATCTCTCTGTTGAAAATGCCTGTGGCAAATTTTAATTCGGAAATATCGAAATAATACTTACTTAAATTTTGTTTTAGAGTTCTAAAAGTTGGAATTATTTGACTTTTCAATACGTTCTCAATTTCTCATTACGGACAATCCTATAATTTTTATTTATTTTATTTGTTTAGAATTGGGAGGATTCCCGTTTACAATGGAAACCAGAAGATTTTGGTTTTATGGAAGAAATACAATACAACGAATATGAAATATGGACCCCACAACTCATGGTTGTCAAGTAAGAAGATCGATCATGACTTTACCGATAAATTTCCTAAAATATTAATTTAATTTAAAAACATTTTATTCTCAGTGCTGCCGGCAAAACCCATCATATTTTTGATTTTTATCAAGAGATAAGAATTAATAATAAAGGTTTAATTACCTTAATCTTTCCCGATGCCATCCTTACAACCTGGTGTGTTAATCCTGAACAAAACTGGCCGAATGAACATTTAAAGTGTGACATAGATTTTGGCTTAGAATCAGGCCCTTTAGAAATGTTGCCTTTAATATATAAAGACAAATACGCACACGAAGCTGTTGACTCCCTGAGCGAGTGGCGTTTACATAAAATATCTGTTAATCCCATAAGTAAAGGACTAATGGCCCGTTATACCGACAAAGAGATAATACAGTCCAGGGATGGTGATATAGCGGTGATATTTGAAATATCACGTAATAGTGCGTTTTATAAAAGTGTGTTTTCAGTGCCTGTATTGGGTAAGTAGAAAATTTAAAAAAATATTACTGGTATTTGAAATGGGTTTTTATCTATTTTCTTTTGTGTCGCTAGCTTGTCAAATTTTAATTACCTTGTCCTTTTTGCTAAGAGGCTATCGGCGCGGTGCTTTAATTTTGGTAGTTATTTTAATTTTAATGTTGGGTTTGATGTTTCTTACAAAACATGCACCCACTCCTTATGTGCCTGATATAAGTGAGTATTTTTCTATTCATAAGTAAAGTATTTTAAACTAAAATGTATGCATGTACATATGTATGTATATTATTTCTTAACATAGTGCTGGCCTACCAGCATATTTTACGTGTGGCCACTTTCTGTTATATGCTGCATATTGGCCTTATGTGGCTGGAATTGTATCCGCCCAAAACTAGACCGTATTCTTGGTTAATAACTTTCTTAAATTACTCCCCCTTGCGTTTGTTATTGTGCATGAGATTAGCAGATGTAAGTCTTAAATTGTTGTCATTTAAAGAACAATATTATTTATTTATATTTTACTTTTTCTTTTCAAGTCGAACGATTATATTGAAATACAGCAGCATCCTTGGAAGGAGATTGCAAAAACATTGAATGCGCTTTGCTTTTTAATAGTCAATATAATTTTCGTTATTACAGTTGTAATTTATCTACCTCAGGCTTAGATTTTTTTCACACACAAAAATACATATCTTAAAAAAATCGATTAAAATGTTCTCCGTTATTATTTAAAACTGAAAAATTTTAAGGTCAATCTGCATGTTCTCGAGTTGAGAGTAGAATTTTTGACACCACAGACATCTCGCTATGATTCATGTTTATTGTTTCAAGCCAGCACACGTTTTCTAAATTTCGAATAGGTTTTAAGCACTTTTTCCATTATACTTATGGCGTTTTCTTTTCTGACCGAAATGTTACATAATATGTTGCCATTTCTGCATGCTTGTGTTCCTTTCTAAACAATACGCAACATATACGAAAAACAATACGTTCCTTTCTAAATATGTATAAATAATTATTTTAGTAATTTAAAAAATTTGGACTATAGTTTGGTTTTGTAAAAAATTAGTGGAGTATGAAGTTGGTTGAAGAGTTCCTAGAAGAGAATTGAGTTCAAGTCCTTGCTTCACTTGCACAATCACTCGACTTGAAGCTCATTAAAAACCTCTTTGGCATATGGAAGAGATGCGTTTCCAGTAAGAGCTTCAAAATTCGGTGTTTATTTAATTTGTTATTTAGATTATTAATTATAAATAAATCATGGAAACTTACTTTTGTTGGAAATGAGCTGTATTACAAAAAAAAAATCTATTTTTTTATTAATTTTGCGGAGTTTGTTGCGTTTGTTTTGCACAACACTGTAAATACACACATTAATCACCCCTATCGCGAATGTTATGGGATTATTTGTTTTGGGAGTAAAACTATATTCCCATTCCCAACAAGTCGGTATCGCAAATATTTTGGGAGTAGAAGTTTATGTTGTGAATTATTTTTTCTATTGTGAATTACTTGTCAGCACATATAAATAGCATTTTTTAAAAAGAAAACAAGTAAATGTTGAAAAAATGAATAGTGTTTATCTCCGTTTTCTGGTAATCGAAGAGGAAAAACAATCCATACAGAGATAAGAGCGAAGACATTTGCGCGATGAATCAGATCCGATGTCGCTACCAGAGACAAAGTATGAATAATACAGATCCGATTACTTTTGCCTCTAAATCAAACAATTCTTAAAGATTTCAAGAAAAGATTGGAAGAAAACTTGCCTCCCTCCGGTAAAATTTTTGCGGTACATCCCGTAGTGAGATGTACCTTGAGATTTTAGGCAGAAGGCAGCTACCAAAGTTCTGTGTAACTCACTCCAAAATTTTGCCACAACCTCCTTTTTGTCCTTTTGAAACCCTCTTGCAAATATAGTGTTTGGAACCATCGCCTCCACCAGACAATTAATTTGTGGTTTATTGACGCTCACGCTCCTTGAATAAAAGAAAAAACTTAATTTAATAGAATTCTACCATAAAATTCAAATTTTAACTTACATTTCCTCTTCTCGTTCCCTTTAACAATTGTTGTAAAATAAAACATGTGAAATAATTCGTGCGAGTAAATATTGGCGATGCCATATTTTTAAGTTTGGGAATTTATTCCCAAAGAAATTGTTATGGGAATGATTCACGATAGAAAATAAAAAAATTTGGGAGTTTTTTCATGGGAATAAAGATAGGGGTGAATAATAACAACAAAAAGGTTATTTTTATGAAGAAAGTTGCAATTTTGTATTTTTAAATTTTAATTGTCTAAAATATATTTTACATACAATATTTTTTTTTTATTTTTGGTCAAAACTATAAGTTCTAAATTTAAATGGTAAATCACAATGTAGTGAATATTTCACTACAAACCTTTTGTTTGTCTTGCTTTTGTAAAAGTATTTCAACTTTTTTCCTTGCCATATAGATAATACATAAGTGCAGGATTAATTAATAATCTACGTGTATACGTAAGAGGTTAAGGAAATCGTATTAATAGCAGTTATTAAAATGGAACCATAAAGCTAGAGTTTGGAAATATATTAAATTTTTTTGATTCTTTCTGCTAAATAAGTGGGAATCCCGCTGATTTCTTTCTGTTTTTTTTTTTAACTTAAAATTAAGATTAACGTAACGTCGTAAGAGGCGTAATATCGCCTAAATTCGTGAATCCTTGTAATGCGGCAAATAATTCATAAGCTGAACAATATGTTTCCATTTTTCCCCTATTGAACAGGGGAAGTTAATTAATGGTGACCATAGCCGCCAATACCGACACCGTGGCCATAACCTACTGATATGGAGGGAGCAGCAGCAGCGTAAGAGATGGCAGGAGCAGCAGCAGCGTAAGAGATGGCAGGAGCAGCAGCTACTTTAACAGCAGGTGCTGCGTAAGAGATAGCAGGAGCGGCGGCAGCATATGTGATGGCAGGAGCAGCGGGTGCTGCGTAAGAGATGGCAGGAGCCGCGGCATATGAAATGGCTGGTGCTGCATATGAAATAGCAGGAGCCGCAGCAATAGCAACAGGAGCTGCGGCTACTTTAACAGCGGGGGCGGCAGCTACAGCTACTGTTCTAATAGTGGGAGGATGATTGATCACCTAAAGTGCAAGAAGAAATCAATTGTTATAAAGGCAAAATAAATAAATATATCAAATGAGGAAGAATTGTAGTCCTAAACGAGTTGTTAATTCCTCCCCTAAAAATATAAACTGCAGTGCTACAGTGCTGAGTTGCTTGGCAAATGTTTTTGTTCTAAACTAAACTTACAGTACTGATAGTGGAATAGCTGGTGGCAGCGGGCGTGATGGCCTTGACTAAGGTAGGGGCAGGGGCAGCAACAACAGCAGGGGCAGGTGCGGCAACAACAGCAGGAGCTGCAGCTATAGCAGGGGCGGCATATGAAATAGCTGGCGCTGCAGCAATTGCAGGAGCGGCATATGAAATTGTAGGAGCAGCGGCAATGGTCGGTGCAGCGTATGAAATAGCGGGGGCAGCAGCTTTAATCACAGGAGCAGCTGCAGAATAGGTAACAGCTGGTGCGCCATAAGTTATAGCTGGAGCTGCTGCAATGCCAAAACCGCCATGACCAAAGCCTCCATGACCACCAAAACCGCCAAAAACTCCACCAGGACGAGCAGCCGCTACCGCTACTAAAGCTAAAATAACCTTCAACATAATTTACCACAACATTAGCAAATTTACAACTCGATACCGATAGCAAGTATCTCACCAGGATTTTCATTTTGTAAAGAAACACCTTTAATCAAAAAATATAGCAAAAAAAGACGATTTTAAATTACTACACACTCAACAACGTAAACTTAAGTTTTCACTTAATGTCTTCACGACTAAATGTGTTTAATTGAACTGTAATTCATGTTTGATTTTGCAACACTTTTATACACCTCAACTTTCGATACTCTCCAAACAAACTCTCCAACTATAGATTTTTTTTTTTGGAAAACTGGCAAACAATTCAAAAAAGTAACGTGCAATCACCCCAAAACCCCAAAACTCATTAATGCTCATGCACACTGCAACAAACACTCCACTCAGTTTTAATTACATCTTGTCTGTTTTACAAACAACTCATTATAGTTTTAACTAAATTTAACTTTGTTTTAATTATTTTAACCTTACACACTCTAGAATAGTATGAATGTAAAATTGTCTCAATTTGTAATTAATTCTTGTTGTCGTCTATTGGTGCCTTTTATGCAGCCAGTGAGTGAGCGCGTTAGTGAGTGAGTCAAAACTAAATAAAGTGAAATCAAGTATTTGTTTAAGGACATGACCGTTGGAAATGAAATGGATCAACTTTTGTCATCACGCACAGAGAACTTTACAAAATTTTAAACACAAGTGCTTCGTGAAAATACACAGATATGTTTTTGGTTTTAAGCAAAGCTTAAAATAAAATATAAAAGCAAAATAACTTCCTGAGATAAGACAAGGCAAAAAGAATAGATAAAAAAACATTTAACTGAAATACATTTTTGTATTTGCTAAATGCTAGTTAAATGAGTGTGAATAATATTCCATATTATCCTTGTAAAAATATCAATAATTGTGCAGAAAACTCCTTGATAATTAAAAATTAGAATTTTTTAATAAAATAATTAAAAAACTTTGGGCAATATTTAAGAAGTAGTTACACAGAAGAGCTGCAAAAATATCGATAGTACTATCGATAGTTTTATTTTTAGCGGACTATCGATAGCGATACTATCGACAAAAAAAGCCGTTAAATAAGTAAAACCGGTTAAAAACATGTAGTTGACGGCTACTTTGAAATTAATCATTCGGCATATGCTTTTCACCATGCGTAGACTTGTCTACTCATAAAAACAATTTTGATTACTTTTTACTAAAAGTAAATAAAATAAATTAACGCAAACAATGCTGACTTATGCAGGAGACTTAGTCGACGCTTCCGTCGCATAAAGAAATTTTAACGGCGGCTAGAAAGTGATGGCCAACCCATTATCTCCGATTTCTTCTAACAAAGCGCCGATAAATTATGCCAACTACACACGAAGGAACATTAGAGAAAACATTTTTAGAAACCTAGATTAATTTTTGGAAACCTACAAAATAAACTTCAGTTCAGTGTGAATATCGAACAAACTGATAGAAAAATATACGCAGAATAAAAGCAAATGATTTTAGTTATCTTTGCATATGATCATCACGGCACGACTGTTTTCAATGAATTAAGTTATCGAAAAAAGTAAACATCAATAGAAGCTCCATATCTATTTAGAAACTCAGGAATATCTAAACATTTTGTTATTGTGAACTAAAAATGAAACATGCTTCAGCAGGAATCACCGGTACAGACGATGCACATAAAATAGAATATGCCTATGATTCCTCTAATTAACTTCGTGTGTAGCTGGAATTATAAATATTTTTTATGTTTTTAAGTTTTTTTGCGTAAATAAAATTTGAACTCAAATTAGGCTTGTTGTTAAGGAATTGGAGGAATTTCTATTTAAGATTTTTTAATAAATCAAAATAATTGTTATATATGCAGGGTTAAAATTTTAGCATTTTCCTATGAATTCGCTACTATCGATAGTTTTACAACAAGCAATCGCAACTATCGAATGGCCGGACTATCGCTAGTTTTGTAGCTATATTACACAGTAGATAGTTTTGGTTTAATTTTAGACCTTAAACTAATTAGGAATCAAATTTAAAACTAGTTCTGAAGTAGTTCATATGTAAAATCGTCTCTTAATTAATAAAATACTTCAAGGAATTGTTTTAACGCCATCAACACTTGTGCGAATTATTTAATGATTTCGTAGAGTAGAAATAATAAGAAGAATATAAAAAAAATTCCTGTTAGTTTAAATATATAATACCGATACAGATCTCTGCAATCTATTTCTCTTCATTTTATTACTTTCAGTTTTATTGTAATGCTTAAAGAGAATGAACATTCTCTCTTATAATACTTTTATTCCTTAAAGTTAAAAAAAAAAGTTAATAAGGAATTAAAACATCCGTTTGCAAAAGGAACTCAATGAACCCAAACCAAAGTTATATATCTCTCAGGAACTTCGGTGTTGGGTTTACAAACAACACCTGAAAGAGAATTAAAACTCTCTCTTTCTCTTACAATTAAAACCGATCGCTCAATCTACAGTGTCGAAGTCGATATCGTTGCTCTTTGACATATTGTACCAGAAGTTTTGCTTTCAGTGAAGAAAATTCGACCAGAGTAAGGAGGAAAAGAGGCACGCATAGCAGGAGTTTTATACGAATATCGGTTTTCCAGGGGTTAGTATGTGTGTTGATGGCACATTTAATAATGTTAAAACCATCCGAAGAGGAGTTACTTTATTATAATAGAAAAGACTTTGCTAGCATTAATGCTATTATAATAAAGCATTAATATTAATACAATTGGCTATTTGGTATTTAATTGCCTAAAACGATTTACGTAAATTTCAGATATCGGTCTCCAAATGAAGGCAGCCAGTAAAGCAGCTACAACATGCGGCACTTAAAGACTATAAACGATTGTGGTTTGAAAGGACCGATTTCGTTGTTTATTGGGTGAGTAACTACAGAAAGTCAGTCAACTTATAAGTGTTGCTTGGGCCCTCCATAACAGTTGTATACATTACCGGGTGGAAAATTTGGACACTTGTGAATCTGAATTTGAAAGTTCTCAGCGACTTCGATTGCGGTTCCATAGCACATAGTATTCGCTATAACTTACTTTACTCTTTTTAAGGTTAAAAAAAAAATCGCACTTAAAAGCGACTCTAAATTACTTCATATTTTATGTATAATCGTCTTATAATAAACATAAAAATTCTAGCGTGTTCAGTTCTTATTAAGGATTAATGGCGTTTTCTTTTCTTAAATAAAATGTTGCCCTGTTTAAGAGCGTTTGCTGAACACACCCTTATTATTTGGGATTTTATACAGACTATAATGGGCAATGTTTCTCGGCATTATTAAGAGGTAAATCTAAAACAAAACGTTACCTTTCCTGGGCGTAAACATATTTCGAGTACAACAAAAGGACGTAAGTGTTACATTTTTTTTCTAGAAACGAAAACACCATCAGTATATGATGATGAGCCACTTAGCTAAATCAAACGAAGGGTGTTGTTGTTGTCGATCTGCAATAAATTTTATAAAACTTTTGCATTTCAGTACAAAAAGAACAACAAATTAAAAAGAATATTTAGGGTTAATAAAGAAACCTCTATTGCATTTTATGTACATTTTTTCTTTTGAATTAAACACTCGACAAACAAAAACCGAAAGACTTTTGAGTCACTAAATTTACAATTTACAAAAATGTAACTAGCTCGTAATGCAGAATACACCCAGTTGTAAAAGTTTTTAACGAAACGAAACGTAGAATATCAAATTTGTCAAACGGAGAAAGTTTCAATTTGAATCGAAAAGCAGAATAGGGGTGATAAATTTATTGTTTGTGGTCTTCTGTGTGGAGAATACACCTGTTCAGTTTTGAGCATAATTTTTGGCTTATCAGCCAGGGTGTTTCCATGTTCTCAGCATAGTTTATGTGCGGGTGTTTACAGACGAGCTCATACATACAAATTTTTAATTTTGCCTAAGCGCATTTTGTTTGTGCAAAAAACGGTTCGTACTAGTGTGTTTAAACACGAACAGACCATCAACAGCGACAGTCTTCACGAGCCCAATTCCTGTGCGAACAGCAATCTGTACGTTGGCAGAACAGTTAGTCAAGAGGCATGTTAACAAAAAAAAAAAAAAAATAGAAATCAATTGAAAGTGTAAAGTTGTATTACAACAAGAAGTTTACACTATTGTAAAGTGATACAATAACAAAATTGTAAATTGAACAAATATCGGCCATTTCATCTTAGCTATAGAGATGAGTTAATGATACAGATCAATTATCATTATTATTATTAATGTATGGGGGGATATCGAAGCAGACCACTTACTTTCTGGGTCCCTTTTCGACCCCCATTTCTCTCCTCAAATTGATTTCAGGGAACCGATCCGTAATCACAGCCACCTTACTTTCAATTGAGTCTCGTGCTAGCCCTAGCCTTTACTCTTGACTAAAGTGATTTCAGACTGTCGACTGGTAATTGTCGACACTCTTCCTCATCACGGAGTCTTTTGTAATTGCTAGCATTTGTCTAAGGCTTAGTTCCCCCATGGCATTCACATCTAACAAGTGTCTGCCCGTGGTCTTAAGCCTTATGCTAGCCAGTGCTGGACATTCACACACAATGTACGCTACCCTCTCAGCCTGTTCCAGGCATAGTCTGCAAGTATCATCTTCTACGACTTTTATCTTATCCAGATGTCACTAGCGCAGTGATCCAGCTTAAAGTAGCCCTATTATACCCGAGCACCTTGTTGGCCTTCCTGCCAAGGGATCAGTTATCAAAGGAGAGGATCTTTTAATCTGATTCTTTTAGGCAGTGTGTATTCGTAGCTGCTGCAATAAAGTATCTTTGAAGTTTTTTTTTATGAAAAAAGTTCAATTTTTTATTATTTTCTAAATATTTTTTTTCATATTTTTTGAGTTGTAAAATCTTTGTAAATACATAAAATCACAATACATAAAAATTTCTTACTTATTCAAGTTGCAAACAATGGTCCAAATATTATTTTTCCATTTATAAACATGAACTTTCTTCCTTGCCATAAATTTAAATAAAAAAAGTTATTAAACAACAAACTAAGTACGAGCGATTGAAGCAAAGAAAAGGCGGTTAAATTGAAATGTTATAAAGTTAGCGCTTAAAAATAATTATAATTTATGTGTTTTCCTCTTTTGAATATGAATAAATTTGTTGATTCTTTCTGCAAAAACAAAAGTGCTGGTTTTCTTTTAGCAGGAGCTAAAGTGCTTAACTCCCCAGTTTGTAGCCTTAAAAATTAAGATGAATATTTAACAAAGTAAAAAAAAAAAAAAAAAAATATTAATGACTAAATTCGTTAATCGTTGTGGGCAAAAATTAAACGGCGGCTTTCAATGTTTCACAAGTAGTAGATTTTTTTAAAAGGATTTTTCCGTTACAAGGGACTTAATGGTAACCATGACCACCGTAGCCAAAACCATGACCGTAGCCGATACCGTGGCCATAGCCTAAGGAAATGGCGGGTGCGGCGGCATAGGAGATGGCTGGAGCGGCAGCATATGAATAGGCGGGAGCAGCAGCTACCTTAACGGCAGGAGCAGCATAAGAGATGGCGGGAGCTGCATAGGAATAAGTAGGGGCAGCATAGGAAATAGCTGGAGCGGCAGCTACTTTAACGGCGGGCGCGGCATAAGATATAGCGGGTGCTGCTACAGCTACAGCTTTAATTGCTGGTGGATGATTTACGACCTACGTTACAAATTTTCGAAATAAAATTTAAAAATCTTAAAAGATTTTCTAAATTTTAAACCTCAACTTACAGTGCTGAACGAGGCATAGCTGGTGGCAGGAGCGGCAACAGCTTTGACAACAGCTGGAGCAGGGGCAGCATAGGATATGGCAGGAGCGGCATATGAAATAGCGGGAGCAGCCACCGCCTTCACCACAGGCGCTGCAGCGGCATAAGTTACAGCAGGCGCTGCATAACTAACAGCTGGAGCGGCATAACTTACAGCTGGTGCGGCATAACTGATACCCCCATAGCCGTGACCATAGCCATGACCATAGCCACCATATAAATCACCAGGACGTGCGGCAACAGCGGCAACGAAAGCAAACAGAATCTGCAACAACACATTAATTATTTTGTATTATTGCTATTATTTATTTCGTAACATCTTTTCCGATTCTCACCAAAAATTTCATTTTTTTTTGTAAATTTATTTTATTATTTATCTTAAATAATCACTTAAACTATTTTCTGTATAAAGTTCACTTTAAAACTGAGCTCTTTCTAAATGACTGCACGTCTTAATGCGTTTAGTTGAACTGTAATTCATCAACGATTTGGCGAGACTTTTATACACATCAAAATCTAATGCAAACTTCTGCAACAACTACAAACAAACCCCAACAAACACGCAAAAAACCCAAACTAAACCTCTGCACAGAATCTCTAAATATTGATTTGATTTAACAAACAAAAAAAAAACATACAGACGAAATTAAAACGCACAATCACCCCAAAAACTATCGAACGCTTAACATCACACACATACATACATGCGCAAACATGATCGATTGTATTGAAGTGGACAAAAAAAATCACTACAAAATTCGCATCATTTTTCGAATTGCATCTCTTTAGAAAAGTGTGTATGAGAGTGTGTATTTTTGTTTTAATTTGTGCGAGTTTCGTTTTCGATACTGGAGTAAATGTTTTATTTTAAATCAAAATGATTCTTGTTTTTTGGTGCTCTTATGTTTAAGTTTTTTTTTTACTTCTTGATGGCAGTCACTAGCCAAACAAAATGAATCTAGTGTTTAAGGGAAGGTATGCGAATACACGGAAAGTATTTGAAATGTCCACAAGAAACAGTAGATTTTCGTACAATTAATTGTGTTTAGTTTTTTTAGTTTTGTAATTTAAGGTTATAAATGAATGTCACTTTTAAATTCGATCTTAATTTCGAATTCACAAAAAACTTTCGAAAATATGGGGTCGTTTTATGCACCGTTTTGGCGAAAGTAAAGTGGTGATTTGCTATCTCTAAGACGTTTGATAGAGCATGGACTGGTCTACTTCTGACAAAACTTATTGCTTTTTGTGTGGTAATAACTTCTCTTGATTCATATTAAGCTTTCTCAGAGAACGCACTATACGAGTTGTTTGCCTTTGAAGGCATGTCGTTTTGGTGCTCCCAGCACCTTGATGTTTTGCCTCCGGGGGAAATTGGTGAACCAGTTCTGGGGCTGAAATCTGGAAGAAGGTACGACTTTTTAAGTTCGATCAGTAACGATAAAAACAATGGTACCACGGTAACCAGTAGCCCTTGCGATCCTCTGCGGGGATCCTTCGAGAGTCCACGTGGTGGCTGTGGTTTGATACCAAGTAGCGAGAAGATCTTGGTGCAGGATCATTTTCGCCGTGCATTGCAACGTAGGGTGACAATAGAATATCCATAGACAGCAGGCGAATGGTTAGATACGAACTCCTCAGCAAGAGCTGGGATCATGGTCCAGGCAGCCATGATTTTAAATTGCTACCTATAGAAGTTCGTGCAGGGGCATTGGTTGTCGTTAATTCACCCGGCGCTAAGACCACCGTTTGATACGGTCGTAAAACAGCTGTCGGCATAAAACGTGGCAGATCTATACGAGTTGTTACAGATGGGGTCTTATCAATCGAGTTCAAGATAAGTTCAAGGGTACAGTAAGGTTCGATATTTTCTCTTACTTAATTTTTTTAATTTTTCTAAATGACCTTCGATGTCGAACTTCCAATCCAATTTATTCTTTCGCAGATGACATCAATATTTGCCATTCGTTTTCATTCAGTAATAGACCAAGCCTTTCGCAACTTGGCGACACCAGGGGCAATATGAGAAATTGGCTAAAGCGAGATTTAGCGATAATTTCTATATGGAATCGTGCGAACGGGGTTGATTTTAGTGCACCTAAGACCCAATGCTGTGTGCTTACTCATAAACGCATGACAGATTGTGGTTCTTCGTATGTATTTATGGGTGTTATAGGTATTAACGGATCAGAAGCTCTTGATGTTCTAAGCATGCCTAGCTTTTTTTAAAACGCTGTAAGAGGTACTTCTCTTCATCTGATCTCTTTATTATTTACACCCCCTATATCCGAACGAAAATGAAATGCAACTCTTATATACGGTGCTTAAAAGCCTCTTTTAAAGCTGCTTGACCGCCTACAGGAAAGGGCGAAGATGCTTAGTTGTCGCAGCAGGGTATTCAACTCTATCAACTGGCTGGACCGTCGACGCAATGTGTGCTTATGCCATTGTTCTATCGGTACTACAACCCAATGTGGTCCAGTGAAATTTGGGAATTTGTTCTTAATACCCGCACATAATGTGTTCTTCAGTAAGAGCTCATGGGTTCATGATAAATCGGTTATTGGACCGCATAACACACTACAGGGAAAGCCCGTTCTTTGCTATTATCTTTGGTACTATTGAGAAAATATTTATGTAAGTTCGAAATTTGGAACTTAGCTTTGATTGCAATTTAAAAAAAAATCGAATTTCAAAGTCTAAATTTCCCAACGTTTTTTTTTTTTATAAAAAGTAAAATAAAAAAAAAAGATTTTTGTTTAAAAATTCAAACTTAATTCCGAATTTTATTTTTAAAATAAAAGAAAATCTATTCGAAAATACTGCTGACAATAAGTAATTATTTAATTTAATAAAAATATGCAAAAAGATTCATTTGTAATATTGTCGAACTTAATTTAGAATTTTAGAAAAGAAACCAGTTTTAAAGCATTAATTTTTTGAAAATATATTTTGTATATAATTTGAAAATTCTAACTTAATTACGAAACTTGTTTATATGAAAAATAGCAAAATCTTTATGTTTCGAATAGTTTTAAAAATTCGAATTTCATTTCAAATATTCGAATCGCTTTTGGATTTTGCACAAAGTTTATTAAACGACATAAAGTGACTTGCCATATTTTAGTAGAGTAGGGTGTTATTCTAATACTAATTTTAACTTAATCCATATATGTAGGTTAGGTATGCTTCCCACCCCTAGTACTACAGTCTTATGTCATTTTACTTTTAGAAGTGTAAGTGATGCAATGAGGCGTAGTTTTAAAAGTCTCTCTACAAATGTCGTTCAAACCAAGTACCTTTTATAGAATAATCACAAGAAAAAATCGATTAAAAAAATACCGCCAAAAATACGATCGAAGATTTGTAACACCGGAATCACCATAATTGTATTATGACGTTAGTTAACAAATTTGGGTGGCAGACAATTGTAACTTACAAAATAACACAAATGTAATAAAACGGCCAGCGAATATACGACGTAAGTATTGAAAATATAATTTTTTTTGTAGCATTTAGCCCGTCGTACGTGTTACGTTTGATAGACTTATTAAAAATACAAAAATCATATTTGAAATGTCTATGCGTTTCAACAGTTTTTATGGTCAATATATAAAATTAATCTGATTTCTATTTACTTATATAGAGTTTGAGAAAAATTCTTGAATTTTTTTTTTAATTTTGTGATTTAGTTTTGCGATCGTCAATCGCAAGAAACATGTTACACTTTTATTTAATTCAAATGAAATTTGAAAATATTGTAAATTGTTATGGTTTTCATATTGATTTGTTATTTTAAAAATCTTATAGATTTTACCTTAAAATAACTACACGTTATTAAATTGAGATTGTAGTTCACAAATTTGGTAAAATATTTTTTGTTTTTTTTTTTGGTTGGCAAAAAATTCTTTAAGTTTGTTTGGGGGTAATTAATTTTACGTGTTTTTTTTTCGTGGCTCTGTGTTGGTTAAAAAATAAATAAATCCATTTTTTAAGTAGACTAATTTATTTTTTGTTGTTGTTTGTTTTATTTTGTGCAACAATCTTTTTGAAAGTTTCAAAATTGTTGGCTTTTTTAACTATTTTTTGCAATTCCCTGGGGATTTTGGAGTGACTTGGTTGTACAAATCATATAATTTTTTTACAAGTTGCCACCATTTATGGCAAGTAATAAAAATTGACACCTGCATATTTATTAGCAATAAAGAAAATTAATTTGATAAATTTAAATTGTCACCAAAAAAAAAAAAAAAAAACAAATTTATTAAGAGTGTTCACACAACAATAAAACACCAATGAGGCTTAACTGCTACTGGCTCACACATGACAAATTGATACGTGACAAACAATAAAAGACCAACAAATTAACACGAACTACTCAGAACGAAAGATGATATTACAGGTAGCACATAGCTGAAGCTGGATTGTTTACAAACCAGACTGGTTAAGGGATGACGGAAATTCGTTCCTAATATCTGATCAAATCACGATGTGGGAAATTCAAATCAAGAATCAATCAGCTTATTATCTTATCAAATATTGGAACAAATTTTTGCTTGGCAAATTTTCGTTAAAAATATATTGTTAACAACATTTTAGACGCAATTTTGTTGGTTTTTCAAGATTAGAAACTTTTGGTTTCGCCTATAATTCGGGTTGCATATGAAAGTCTCTTCAAAAATATATACATAAGTCCAAATTTTGAACTTCATAAAGTTTGAAGCGACAGTTAGAGAGATGTGACAGTGATTACAGTTAGTATTTGCCCGTGAGCCCAAACTCGCAGTGCGCTCCCAGGTGTAACCTACTGGCATATGAGTACTTTTTTTTAATGTAGGGGTGATATCGACGCAGACCGGTAAATTTATAGGCGCTTTTCCGACCCCCTTTCCACGAATCGATTTTAGGCAACCGATTTATAATTTACGACTACCTTACCCTCATTTAAGTCTCGTCCTACTACTAGCCTTTACTCTCGATTGTAGTGATTTCAGACTGTAGACCTCCTTCCTCATCACGGAGTCTCTCGTTTATTGCTAGCATTTGTCTAACGTTTAGGTCCACCATGGTATTCGCATTTAGCAAGTGTCTGCCCGTGGACCTAAGCTTTATACTAGCCATTGCTGGACATTCACACACAATATGCGCTACCGTCTAAGCCTCATCCGCAGAAGTGTCTTTGGAGACTGACCCGTCTAGCCCTTGCGATGTTTTCTTGTCCATCTCTTTAGACTTTCTCCACTGGCCAATAAACACCGGTATTTACCTCTCTACCTCTTGCGATGTTTCATTGCCCATCCCTTTCGGAAGCTCCCGGTCCAACGCTTTAAAAGTATCTTTAAAGGTTGACCTTTCCACCCCTTGCGAGGCAGTCTTGCCTATCTCTTCCTGATTCTTCCCTTGGCCAATCAAAATCGTATTTTCTTCGGAGATTACGCTCTCCGCCTCTTGCGAGGCTACATAAGTCACCCTGTAATGGGGAAAATAATGTCCGTCCACCCACACAGAGCTCCATATGCACGGGTAAGTCTGTAAACTGGTGAGCGACTGGTATCGAGGGTTCGCATAATATATACCAAACGCCCCCTTGGCCACGCTTCCCGGGCGTATGCTATTCCCCCATGGATTAGAAATTTTTTATAATAGTGTTAAATTCTCTTCGCTCGACCTGTTAACAGCCGCCACCGCATGGAGGCATAAGTCAAAACTTCTAACAGTATACTCAGTTACGGCACGGCCATATCTTTGTGCCTGCCAGCTGACGGCCACATATGAGTATTATTTTGAAGCCTTATATTTGGGCATGACCTAACCCTTGGAGGGCCACGGCAATGCACCTTCATATTAAGCTCACGCTTATCTCACGATCAAGAAGCTCCCGAAGGACCGTACCATAGTCCGACTTGACTTCGTAGCCAAAACTACATACTTTGTGACCGGTGGCTAGAATTCAGAGATATAGAGTGTCATCAAGTGAAGCAGGTAGCCAATCTTTTTAAAAAAAACGGCTTTGGCACATTTAAAAGCCTTCTTTCTTTCGCCGTTGTGTCGTTTCTTAACGTTAAGCCTTCAAAACATGACAGCTGTGTCTAATTTTTTTGGGACTACCCAATTCATTTAAAAAAAATTTCTAAAAAACTTTGTACATAAATAAAAAAATAATCTGGCAACACTTTGTATAATTGTCATTCCAATCAATTTTTACATGGGCTTAAAGTCATACGAATTATTGTTCTCTTTACCACTGCAATAGCCATAATGATAACAATTAAAATTTTTTAATAATTGTTTAAAATTTATTAAAAAATTCGTCACTAAACTCGATATCAAACCAACTTAATTTGTTGACGGCTCACTATTGTCACACGCACATAACGATAACAAACCAAACCTGCTTAACTTAAATTTTGGAAAGGACGTCCGTTTAACATGACGCAATTGCCAACAACATAAAGTTGAACAATGAAGCAACAACTGAAAACAAAAACGGAAAAATTAGACAACATTTGTTGCTGCCCAAATTATTTCTAATTAAGTTGTATAATCTACGAAATTAGACATAATTAACAAACAATGCGCGTTGCTGATCTAAAACTGCTTCATTTTAAATCAAGGTGATCCAAATAAAGTTTAATTTCACTTTAAGCTTTAAGTTGATTGTTAAAACGCAACAAACGTAATGTTTTGCACGATATTTGAAATGGAAAAGCCTGAAAAATAAATCTGAAAATGTATGTTCATGAAAGTCATCCAATTAATAATTGGTAAGGAAGGTGAGCCTAGCAACGCACACGTTTAGAGAATGAAACGCTAATATTTTTATAGGCTTGTGTGCGTGTGTGTGTGTTTGACGTAATATTTTACGTCAAAATACAGTTTTGTTTCTTCTTAACAATATTTAAATTACTACAGAGTCGGTTAAGTTGTTATTCCTTGTGGATTTTGGAACGAGCTTTCGTCATCCTTTGGTTTGGAGACAAACCGGTTTCGGTTCCTGAGACAAACCGGTTTCGGTTCGGAGACAAACCGGTTTCGACTATGTTCCATCTGCAGTGTCATTTTTCGTTCTGAGAAGTTTACATCAACTCGTTGGTGTTTTATTGGTTGTCAGGCATCTATTGATCACGTGAGCTAGTAGCAGGTGAACCTCATTTATCACGTAGGCAACTGGATGTTGTTGTAAGGATTGGTATAGATTAGTGATTACTGTTCTATTGCTTTGTATTGCGTCAGAATTTGCGTTTGCGGATGGCAGCTTATTTTAATGTTTATCACGGGACAAGGTTAAGAATCGGATGTTTTTGTATGGATTGAGAGACGTTTGTGTTTAATATTTTATTGCATCAGAATTGGTATTTGCGTACGACAGGTAAAGGTTGTTTTTATTAATTGTAGTGGTTTTTGCTAGGGTTGTAAGAATTTCTTTATTATATGCTTATTATATTTTTGTTGTTTTGTTGCTTTTTCTATCTTGTCCGTTATTTTTGTTGTGTGTTTTGTAGATTAATTTTAGAGGCTCGAATATAACGTCTGCATTGAAGTTTGTTACTTCGTTTATGAAGCGTCCTGCAAATGCCTTTTGTATATTTCCAGGTTTTTTAGGATATGTAGTCGTCGTCCTGTGCGTTGTGTCTGTAGTAGCTTTACCGTTCTTCTAAAATGCGTCCAAAAGTAAACCATCTTTCAGTTCAATTTTATTAAGATCGTTTGGCCGTTTTTAAAGATTAACATGTATAAACAAAGTGACACGTGATGATCAAGATAATAACAGCTAATAAATTCTGCATTTCAACATAAAATTATTTACAATAGAAACATGCTTAGATTTAGTTAACTTGGTAGACATTCCTTTTCACTGCCGTCATGATGCGATGCCATATTTTTAGTAGCACTCACAAACAACATGAATGACATTTATTACAATCGAATGCATTTAAATCTTAAACTGCTAAAGTTCTCACGCACCTGGCCAACTGCTTGTTTGCAACATGCATAAAGTTCCTTGGAACAAGTAATTATTTATTTAGTCATTTTTTGAGTAAGCGAGTCTTTTTTTCTAACAAAAAAAAAAACATGAATTTATGATAATGCCACAGATGACATGTAGGTGAGAGCAAACAAAAAAAAAACCGAGTGAGTACAACGTAAAAATTAAGCCAATAAATTTGTTTAAAAATTCGTATATTTTTGAATCTCACGTTTGATTTTTGCGTAATTAAGTCTTTTACCCTGAATTCACAGTTATTTTGTCAGGAATTTCAAACATTTTCTACTGAAATAAAACAAGCCACAATGCACAGTCGTAGGCAAACAAATGTATAGACTAGACATTTTATGAACAATTTCGTAATGAGTGTTTTTAATTGGAAACACCCAAAAGATAAATTGCTCTAAAAGAAAAAGACAGAAAATAAATTTAAAATAAACATTAAAATAAAAATCACTTTGTTATAATTTTATGTACAAAACAACTTATGAATGGCCGACTGAATGTTTCTAATGGCCACTTGACTTAGTTTAGTTAGCCACCACAATTGGTGATTTGTTTGTTGTATGGCGGTTTGTAATCACATTTGCGAAATAGCTTGAAGCATTTTTGCATTTATTTCGGTTTAAATACATTTTTTTAGACTTCTAGTCAGCCTGACGTCATCAATTTTCTTCTCATATATTCTATTCTCTTTATACACAATTGGTTCTGAAAAAAACGAGGTGATTTCTTTACGGCACTTGAACACATCTGCTCTTGAAATCTTACGGTATAGAGGATTGCCTTTCCACTGTTTCAAATTAAATTAAAAAAAAATTACAGCAGGAATTTTTTGTTTACAGTCGTCTCTCGATAATTTGCAATTCAAGGGACCAGAGAAAAAGTTCAAAAACTCGATAGTTGAAAAAAATAAGATAATAAAATATTCAGGGGGGAGATAGACAAAAACAGAAATTAACAAGACTTGTCTGTATAGAATGCTTTTGGGCTTTTTTTTGTTGATAAGAAATTTTAAACGTTTTAGTTTTGAAACAAAGTACAGGGTGTTTAATGTCGGCAATTATGTATGGAATACAATATCAGATAAATGTCCGCCTCTGTTAGCCTCACAAATGCGAGCCCTTTGGAACACATTTTTCATTACATTCTCACACATTTCACGCGGCATTTCATTAATTTCATCACGAATAAATTGTTTGAGTTGCTCCAGCTTTTCTGGTTTGTTTGCTGAACTTTGCTTTTCAGTTATCCTCACAAAAATAAGTCCGGAGCAGTCAAATCAAGCGACCGTGGAGGCCAATCAACATCACCATTCCTTGAAATAACTTGTCGTGGAAAGAGGTCTCGCACAAATTCCATTGTAATCCTGGCTGTATGCGATGTGGCACCGTCTTATTGAAACCACGTGTTAGTCAATCCCAAAGCATGCAGTTGTGGCACTGAAAAGTTTTTAATCATATCACGATACCCAAGCAGTAAGGTCCAATGATTCCTCCTGACCAAATTCCACACCAGACTGTCACTTTTAATGGATGCAAAGGTGACTGATGAATAATTTGAGGGTTTTCCATTGCCCAGAACCCACAATTCTGTTTATTCACATATCCATTCAAATGAAAATGTACCTCGTCACTCATTATGATTTTTTCATGAAAATCGGGGTTGTCATGGGCGAGCTGTAGCATCCTATTGGCATATGTACGGCGGCGTAAATAGTGTTCTGGAAGAAGCTCTTGTGTCAACTGAATGTTAAATGGAAACAAATGCAAATCTTTGTGCAAAATTGTGACCAAAGTTGTTTTTTTTGAAGACCAAGCTCCTGAGCACGGTGTCGAATTTAGGTTGATGGATTGTTTTGAACACTTTCTTGAACGGCAGTAATGTGTTCAGCCGATCTTGCAGTACGTTGTGGTCCATGCTTGGGCCTACCAGCTACAGTCCCTCTTTCTTCATTCCCCACACGATAAATAGTGCGTGTTGTTGTTTCTCCCAAAAATTTCACGTAACTTTCTCATCGTCACAGTAATCGACGATTGATTTTGATCAAATGTTTTAACGATTAAAACACGTTGGTTAACCGAATATTTTCCATAATAAATTTGCCATGTCTCTACTTCCCGACTGCCAAATATGAACTGTCAAGACTCATGTTTACCAAAATGGCGGCAAAACAAAGTAATATACCTTCCCGGCGGACACCCTGTACTTCAAATGTCGTAGGGCTAATAATAATTTATCGAAAATTTTAGAAAACTTTAATTATTTGAAATCCCAGGTCAAGTGGGTATCGACAATAAATAAATACACATATCTACAAGTTAAATTGTTTGCTATTGCAGCGCCCCAAATTAAACATAGAAGGTTTCTACTATTTTAGTTTTTGGTAAACTAGACCACTTGTTTAAATTGTAATTGCCATTTGTCCAAAGCAAAAAATAATTCTGACAATTTCGCTAATATTTATTGCTAATTTGCACACACTTGATACATGATTGATTGATTGATGGTCAGATAGATAATTGAAGGAGTTCAATATTACTTAATGTCATAATTGTTAATTTTTCCCAACAAAATCAGCGAGATGTTAAAGAAAAAACTCATAATCCCTTCTGATAGCTTTTAGCATGTTGCTGGTAGCAACTAAATCTATTTTTTTGTATAAAATATTACATTCAAAGAAAGAATGTTGTTTAACAAATTGTAATTACAGTTGAAATTGTAAATAAATAATTATGTTTTTACGTGTACTTTTAAATTAAAATACTTGCAACTATTTGTAGCATGAAGAGTTTTTCCTCAAGCAAGCAAGCACACAACTTAAGTTATGCTGCCTTACAAATAAATGTTGTTTGTAACACTGCAGCGGCTTGCATGTGTGTGCATGTGTTTCTTTGTATAGCTTCTTTAGCTCTCCATTGACCACTACCAATCATTCAATACTTTATAGAGTTTTCTGTGACATTTTCATTGGTAATTAATAACAACATACGATAGTGTGTGCTCTTAAGCACAATGTACAACAATACCGTTTAATATACAATACATGACCTGAAACATCCTTTCAAGGCAAACCACTAAAAACTTGAAGCAGACAACATGATTTGCTGTGGCTGCAAATGCCTCTAGCTAGTCCCAAATGATGATCGGCCAATGTTTGGTAAACATAAAACTCTGTCATAAATCAAATACATATGTTTGTATGTATAAGTCTTAAAAAAAAACGAAACCAAACTATGTGAAAATTGAACCATTATAAAACCAAATCAAATATAAACAAAACTAGTTTTATTTATTTAATTTAATAATAGTATTTTATACATACGTGCAGAACATATAAATTGTGGCATTAAGTGACCACTTAGTTGCTGTATTTAAATTTGAAAGCATACCTTAGGGGTCCTGTAATAATTAGGAGTTTTGTTGTTGATGTTTAAAATATTGTAGCATAATTTTAGGTATGTATAAAATATATTTTTCTTGCTTGTTAACACTTAATATTAATATTAATTTTTTGACCGATTAATCGTATTTGGATTAGGCAAAAAATAACCTTCGGTTAGTAATCGATATTCGGCATTAATTATTCATTTCACACCAGACTTCTAATATGAAGGCGCATTTTTGCTTACAGGATACAGATTATGATCTACAAAAATTTGAATAAGCTCTTATGGATGAGAGGGACAGTGACCAAATCTAGATATGTTATGGATCTTTTTAAAAGGGAATACCAAAGAAACCACAATTAAAAAAAGAATATTCATCTTAAACCTTCCTTGACACAACGCCATCTAAAACGAGACATAGGGAGGGCATGATAGAACAGTATTTATTCGTTCCAGAGACTGTTTGCACAGAAATAGTCCCATTGTCTCTGTAGCAAGAGCAAAACTAAAATGGATTTACTTGCGTTTGAAGAATGAAGACAAATTACTAGGCGAGATTTTTTGGAAGGCCAGATTACATATTTCAAGAGATACGAATTTATTTTTGTGTATTTGATAAAAAAAACTGTCTAAGGCTTCGGTTGAGCAAAATTATGCAGAATGGCCCAAGCACAGGCGTTGGCCACTCATTAATAGTAATGCTACACATTCCTCTATTACCTATCAGAATTTATGGCGTTTTCTTTTCTAGAAAAAATGTAACATTTTTTGCACTTTTCTTATAATCTTAATTTACGTCCACAAAAGGGGGGGGGGGGGGGGGTGCTTTTTGTAGATTTTGCTCTTAATAATGACGAAGGCTTATACCCTTCAACAAGGCAACATTTAACGTGAACGAAAACGCCATTAGCTGGTTTGGTTGAGTATCAAATTTTTTATTTTTCTTTAAGAAAAAGGTTTTTTCCAACGAATTTAATTATTTAATAAAATGTTAATATTAAAAGTAATTGTTTTGGCCTGATTGAAAGGTATTTTGCAACAAAATTGAACCCTTGGTCATAAAATAAATGTTGACAAAACAAGAACATATTCCCTCTCTAGCTATGATCATAAATCGAAGAAATTCTTACTCTTATTTGTGTATTTTCCGGTACTCCTCTTGTGAGCAGCATAGGGGCCTTCTATCTACGTCCATGTGATGCTCACATCTTTGATGCTAGGGAGCAACCTGTAAAGTTGAAGGGATTTTTTATATTTTTGTTGGAGTTGTTGACGAAGCCTTTTAATAACTTAAGATCCCGCGATGAAAAATGTTTGCCTTTTCCGGCGGATTTGCACCAGGGGGGTTTGGCGCTTTAACCACTACACTATGCGATCATTTATTTCCTTAGTTTGATTATAATTTATTTGTTTTAACGATTTTGTTCTTAGAAAGCACTTAAGTTAGTTTTATGACTTTTTATGTAATACAAGATTTTTAGTGAGTTTTTGTGACATCACGTGACTTTTTTTTAACTAATCGACTTTTTTGTGACCTCTGCGAATGTGGTAAAATTCTGTTAAAGTTCTCACTATTCCGAATTTTTAAGATAAATTTGGATTTCATTATTATATGAATACAGAGTTAACTTACTTTTCCTAACGCTACAACCCTCGTTGCTGCTTACGTCAATGGATTAAATAAACAACATTATCACAGTTTCGATACGCGTACTATTGGCGAAACTTGAAAAATTTGCAATAAAAAATCTTAGTTTGTTAAGCAAAAAAAAAAAAAATCCACAAGCAAACAAATATTTAAGGAATGTTGATAAAAAAATATATAAACGTTTGTTTTTTTTTTCTACAAAAAAGTAATAAAAATTAAAACAAATTAAATTAGCATTGTGATCGTATTTAAATTTATTACTTTTTTCCCACTTTGGTTGGTTTTTTAACAACTTCTTAAGTCACTTGTTCATATAGATTTTTCAAAAACTTATTTGTTGTTTGCGAGGCAGTTTGTAATGAAGTTTAAATATTTATTTACTTGCAAGTAGGACTTTAGAAAGATTATTTGTTTTCTTGTTTTTAAGAAAATATACATTTACTTTATTTTTGGTTAAAAGCATTTGTTTTTCCCCTCAAGCTGCCTTTCACAAAGAAAAGCGATACTCGCTCGCATTTATTTAGTAGCGTCATATTTAAAGAAAGCTTATGGCTGGCTGTACATCGGCAAGAAGAATGGAAGTGTGTTTTGTTGGATATTCAGTTAAACGCGCTCCATTAGAAGTGGTATTATTGAGTTTGTCATTATATTGGTAACATTTTGAAAATTCTTGTGCTGTCGCTGGTTAAAAAAAAAAGTTGAGTAAAAATACGTTCTTAAAAGTATCAACTCCTTATAATGCTGTTCTCTGAAAATATATCTAAGAAATTCTTATTCTTATTTGTTTATTTTCCGCTACTCATCCCCTAAGCATAGAGGCCTTCCATGTACGTCCATGTGATGCTGACGTCTTTGATGCCAGATAGCGACCTGGAATGTTGAAGGGGCGTTATTCTCTCGAAATTTTCGTTGCTGCCTTCTGTTCGCGAACAATTGTTTAAGTTTTAAAATTCGAATTTATTTAAAAACACAAACGAAATATGATTTGTCGCTTGCACTATGGGTTTTCCGTAAAATTAAAATACATTATTAAAATAAACTGAAAAGCGTGTATGAAAAGCTGCAGTCTAGTATTTATTAAAAATATTTGAGTGTTTGATCTTAAAAAAATACAATTTCGGTTATGGATTTTAAGGTACACAGTGGGATTTGTAATGCTTGAAACATGTTAGCATTTATGTCATTTCTTCTTTAAACTACTCTAGTGTATGAAAAAAAACACTTTTCGCACAATGGGAATCTTTTTGTTCATTCGCCTTCACCTTACATTTACTTTTTCGTACAATTAGCTCTTAAAGCATTTTTTTAAATCGCATTTGTAAAGCTTTTGGCCTTGCACAATAGGCTGGTTTTTCAAAAGTAAGAAAGTGCTAAGATTTTTAATAAATAATTTAAACATTAAGAAAGTAATAATTAATAATCTATTGATTAAATAAAAATATATTAACTTGCACAATGGGTCGTTTACAAAAATTTATATTTAATGTATAGAAATCTGCGGGTATAAAATTTTTAGTTTCACAATTATCTACAAAATACCAAAAACCTTATATATTAGTTGCACAATGGGTTGTAAAAAAATATTTTGTTTTTTAAACCAAAGAAAACTGAATATATGTATGTTTGTATTTCGTAAAAACTACTTTTATGGAAATTAAATTATTGAAGAAACGTTCACTTTTACAAAAGTTTTATGTTTTTCACCCCCAAGCTGAAATTAATTTCTACTGTTAATATTAATTTTGCTTGAATATACAGTGCTGTTTCTGTATTTTGAATCCGCAATATATTATTCGAAAATGCAATTTTTCGGTTGTATTAGCTGCAGTTTACTTCCGATAATAATGTTCTTCCTTTTATTTGGAGTGAAAAATGTTGGTGAAAATAATGTTGCCTTAAAGGGATTTTTTTGTTAGTTTTCCACAATAAATTTTAAAATGCATAGGGGAAGTCTGAATAGAATAGTTTTAGGGCTCTTGCTTATTAAAGGAGGCGATAATATGCATTTTTAAAAACATTATCCAATAGTTTCGAAAACACGAAAAATATGTGGTTGCAGAACAGCTAATTTCCGAACTAATCAATTCCGAGTGTTTTCGCAATTCCACAACCTTTCATTCCTTTCGGAATAAAGAATAGGAACGATATTTTTGAATAATATGTTATATCAGGGTTACAGTTTTCTAAATTTAAAAAATAGTTTTAAAAATATGTTTTATACTATTTTACTGCACTATAGGTCATGTCAATATTTATCCAGGTTTTTTAAGTTTCTCCTAAGAATTGTTTTATTTTTAGCCATAAGCACTGAACTAAATAAAATATAAATAATATATTTGTTTGCACAATGGGTCCTTATGAAAATTATTTTTTTTATGGTAGGTTATTTTTTGCGTTTCGTGACATTGAATGACGGAAAAAGTTTTTATAAAGCCGATACTAACACCTGCACAGTGGGCTTTAAAGAAAAAAAAACTTAATTTATTTAACTTCTTTTTTGCCAATAATCGTTAGAGGCTACTTACTGGCTGGTAGTTTTGTTCAATTTAAAACGATTTTTTTAATATTATTTTGAATTGCACAATGGGATTTTATGTGCTTTAACAAAAACCGTTTAGTTTAAAATCGAAAATTTAATGCTCAATGAAAATATATGCATCTAAGAGGTTTTTGTGATTTTTTTTGTTTCTTTCTTATTCTCGCACTATGGCATTCGTGTGGTTTTGTATGGTTTTTTAACACTTCGGCACATCAACTTAGTTCAAATTTCCTTTATATTTATATAATACACAACTAAATATTTATGCACTAATCTCCTTTCCCAACACAGCAACATTTAGTAAATACGGCTAAGTAATGGCTAATTTTAGTTAAAATGTCTTAAGTGGCTAATTTTAGTATGTCCATTTTTTTTTAAATAAATTGTCATATCTTCTTTAGAAAATTTGTAACTATTTGTACTTTGTTATGCAAATTATTACATTAACAATACAAATCAATAACATGCTTAAACATGTCTACAAATTTTAACACTTCTATTTAAGCCATAAAAGCTCAACACAGACAAAACGAGGTGGGTCTTTTATGTGTCAGATTTTGTGCTTTGACACAACAGGCTGTTAACAATACTTCTTCATCAAAGTCATTGCAAGTTATTGACTTTATTGATGGAATCAACAACAACAAAAACAATAAAAATTCTTTAATGATTTTTTTTTGCATTTACTGTAATTTTTAAACTTGGCTAAATGCAAAAGGAACACACTAACCGACGTTTTAGAATAAATGTAAAAAATAATGCAGCTCATAGTGGCATTTGGGAAGCTTAAGCCAATAACATTTGTTGCTTTGTTTATGAATTATTGTCTTGGTTGTTTTTGCTGCAGCTATTAGGCGCTTTGGAGAACGAGAGCCGCTATTTAAACTTGTGCCTCATATTTAAAAAATATTCAACACACATATCTACAACCACCATTGTGTACTCTGCACGGTGGGTATTTTTTTTTTTGTTCAGTTTAAATATACACAGGTGTGCTGGCTGTGGCAAGCAATGTACTCGTAACTCCTCGTACAATACAATAATGCAACGCAGTTATTTGTAATGAAAACTCTTTTTTTTGTGATATTTGTTAATTTTGTATTTCTATGTTACGTACATACATGTTTATCAATAATAATAACAACAACTACTTGAAAGATAATAAAGAGTTAAAATATTAGCTAAAGAACAATAATGTTGAAAGTGTGCGCTGGATAAAAGTAGTAATAGAATTTTAAATTAAAATAGAATTGAAATAAAAGGTGTTTTTTGAGCCCGACAGAATGTTGAATAGTAAAAAATATCACAAAAAATTAAATTCGAAATTATTCGAAAAATCAATAGAATTATTGAAAATGAGTTCGAGCAGGTGGCTACAGCCTGTGTTCTTGACGAAACGCATTTTTTCGAGCATTGCTGGTTGCATGTGGCGCATACCACGAACAATGTCTGCCTCCAAGACGTTAATTGTTGCTGGTTTATCAACATGAGACAATGACTTTCCATGGCCCCACAGAAAATAATCGAGAGGTGTCAAATCGCACAATCTTAGATGCCAATTGATAAATCCACTTCCCGAAATCATCTTATCGCCAAATTTTAATTTCCATAAGTCTATGGTTGCGTTCACCGTATGGCACGCAGCGTCATCCTTTTGAAACCACATCTCGTCCGGTTTATTGTAATTCATATTTTCAGACAAAAGATCATTGATCTCCCTTGACCGCAACGCGAGGGTTGGCTTCATTTGTTTAAGGAATAAAGTCCAATGATGCCACCAGCGTGTAAACCACACCGAACGGTTCATTTCCTGGATATAATGGAGTCTGTAGGGTTTGTTGTGGATTGGTTTCACTCTATATCCGGTAATTTCGTTTATTAATACACCCGTCAAGGCAAAAATGAGCCTCATCGCGGATCACAATTTTGCGATTATATATCGAATTCATTTCCGGCGAAAGAACGATGCACATGATGGTCTCCTGGCTTCATGGCTGCAACTGAAACAGGCGTGGGTCAAAATATACTCGCAAAATTTTCCACGTAGTGGATGGACAGAGCCCCAATTCCAGCGACCGACGATGAATCGATAAATTTGAAACATTTTCGTTTACAGCAGCGATATTCTCTATAGTACGCAAATGCCTTCGACGTGATGGTGTTATTGCTTCATTTAGAAAATGTATGGTATAAAATCTCTCCACAGTTCGACGGATAGCTTGCATTGGGATCGATTATGTGCGCCATAAAAATCACGAAGTCGTCTGTAAGCTGCGCAAATTGGCGACTGGCTTCCAAAGTAAATCTTGATATTTTGATATTCATAATGATTTACCAGAGTTACTGATCATAAATGTTAAAAACTAAGCACAGTATGACAGTTCGTTTGACAGCTAACCCTTTCTATCGGGCTTTAAAAAACACCCTCTACATATTTGAGAGTATTTAAAAAAGAAGTGTTATTTTAGAAAACTCAATTAATAAAATAGTTTTGATAAATTTGTGGTAAAATGATCTAAGTCACATGATAAACCGTATAAGACCTGTTTAACATGATGACAAATAACATGATGATGGAGCACATAAGTGGTTGTTATACAATAGAATAACATCTCCTTGCGATATAGTCGTTACTCGAACAAATTTAAGCCAGTTAATGGTACAAAAACTTTACACAACTTGCAACAAAATTTTTTTTTCCTTTTTTTTAAGGTTGCTAGAAATAAACTACAAAACAATTTATTTACTTATTCTTCGCTGTATTTAATTAACAGTTAATTGGAAAAATGGTCTAACAAACGTGTCTAAAAATAAACTTTTTATATTATTTGTTGCCTTACGGATCAAGTTCATTTAAAAGTTTAGTATTTTAGGTTGTAAAACGAACGAAGAAAGCCTAAGCGAATGAAAGCGATTAATTGTATTCGGATCAATTTCAATTTCTCTATGTGCGGCGTTTATTTTGAAAGTGGCATAAGTCAGTTTGTTACTAAATTGCGAAATTTAATTTGCTTTAGTGGCAATGCAAAAGAAGTGTATTAGTAGTGTCATGTAAACAGTACGGCAAGTTGTTGACCGAGTAAGTGGCCGAGTATAGTAGCGAGAGAGTACGTCACTAGAATCGCATTTTGTGTACTGGAACGCGTAGAGTTGCCAGTTAGTTTTTAGCTTCCCCGCCAAATAGCTTGTCGACTATGGCAAAAATTTAGTTTAAAAATCAGAAACCTAAGACAAATATCATTCGCAAAGCAGCTCTTGGGTTGGAGAACAACTCGCCTGTCGTCGTCATTATCTTTTAAGGGCAATCAGGCCTGTTTTGTTCTTCGGCCTTCGATGGTTTTGCGTCTCGCTCTCGCATGTGTGACCACAGGCGTTGCTATATGAAGATATAGGTCGATAGACAGTTTCTAGAGGAAACTTTAACCTGGCAAATTGTGAGTCTGGGTACTCCGGCAACAATCATCAGAATCCAAAGAAGAAAAAATAAGACAAAGCATATTTTTTTATGCAATTCTGCTCTACCTCAAATAAATTTATATCCAAAAAATCTCTAAGGTCTTCAGATATCACTAAGCATCTCGCCATTTGCAATTCTAAAATTTTCACCACCAAAAATATTTTTTATCGCCTCGTCTGGCAAGAAATCCCCGCCACACCTGAAAACGCTGGAGCCGGGTACTACTTCCCTGACATATTCTATTTCTTACCTCAACGATGCACTAACTCTCTAAACACTTGTGAACGAACACGCACTCGGCAGTCACTCTCCACTCGCTTGAGAGTTTCATTGAAATCTGTTTAGATTATTTTGTCCATGGAGATGGAAAGCAAATTAAATTACGAAATTACTGTGAACATTAATTACCAAAATAAAATCCATGAATGTTTATGGCATTTTTCATCCATTTCGCCTGATGTCGCACTGTTTTCAATTGTCCAAACAGTTTATTAATTGCACCGTTGGCTGACCGTGCCGACATCCATTTTCGTGCCTATATCCTTTTATTTTCTTCGTTTAAGAAATCCTACAATTCTTGTATTATGAGCGGTAAAAGCTGGCGAAGACCCCGTTATAAATAAAGTTTTGCGCTATTCATTGAACTGAACTCGCCACGTGCTAAAATACGTTTGAACAACAGCTCGCTTTTACTCACCCACCTGACTCTACCAGCCCAGTACCGTTTTACTGTCTCCCTACTCTACTCGTTACGTCTAATCAAGACGTTAGTACGGCGACTTGAGTCACTTTCAAAATCAACTGGTTTGTTATACCGGTAGGGAAACTTCTCTTGAAGAAAATCTCAAGAGCTCTCAATATATTAATAGGAATTTTTTTTTTATATAAAAAGATACCAGTAAATTATAATTTATGTTGTCATTAACTTGATTTAAAAAAAGTGACTTAGGTCACTTTCAAAATAAACGGCTCATTTCGTAACCTCTCGAAGTAACCGACAAATATGTTTTATTTAAATTGGAGCTAAATTTGTTTAAAAAAAATATGGTTATATTTTTGTTAAGTATTTTATCCGCCTTTGGCCCTCTTAATAAGGCAGAATAAACTTTGAAAACTTTTTCAGACTCTTTGTTGTTTTTCTTTTTTTTTAATTAATTTTTGAGTAGGTTTACGCAGCACATGGTTACGAGTATTTAAATTTCCTTCTTTAACAACAAATTAACATTTGAAAAGATATATTTTTTTATTCATTCTTGAATGTGTCTTCACGCCAACTAAACGAATAAAATTTTATTCAAGGTTATTCTTCCAATAAAATCATAAACCGCCAAGAAATTACTTTAAAGGAAAAATGAATTTAAAGAAAACGAAGTGAATAAAAATTTGATTTTAGCCATAATAAAAAACCATATTTGCTCAATTGGCCCAGCTATTGAGATTAAAAAAAATTTTTTATTGTTGCTTTTAAAATTTTAAAAATATGAATTATTAAACTTTAATTTAAATCATAAAATAAATTAATTTTAGCACTTTGTAGCAAATTTTTTCTTTAAATTTCAAGTTTGGCTAAAATGTGGCAAATAATTTTTAAACTTTTCATGGAAAAGTAGAATAAATTTTGTTTTATAGTTTTTTATATAAATCATTAGGAATTTTTATTGATATTTCCTGCTGATGTCGAGTACTTAGTTTGCAGCTGAAATGAAAATGTTTTATGTAAAATTTGTCGAAACCTGTTTTACTTAAAATTTTTTTTTGAAATCTAATTTTTTGTTTTTTCGAATTTCCACCTGTGATTGTAAAATTTACTCAAGCATTAAGTGGTGGAACTAATGACAACTGCATCTAAAAACTACATCGAAACATTTATGCGCTGGCGGTATGTCCATGTAATGTCTCCACTTAATTTGTCTCTTTATTTTCTTGTGATTTTTCTATTAAGCCAAAAATTTATAAAGCAATAGCAAACAAGATTTCTTCATTTGGATAACCTACAATTAAAAATTATGATATGGTTGTTAGAAACAATTTAATATAATAAAGTTTTTCTTTGCAGTTTCTTTAAAGCCAACAAATTAATATTTCAAAATGTGAAATTGAAGTTGTTTTTATTTAACCGAAACACGTTTTGGAACAGGGGTGAATAAGAAATTCGCCTACGTTATAGCAATCGCATTTCACATAAAATTTAAAATGTGCCTTGAAATCGTATGATAGTTTTTCAATAGTTAACAATCGCAAGAAGTTTGGCGATTTCAACTCGCAAGACTCCAAGGACTGAACTGATTTATTTTCTGCTCCGGTTGAGCAAGGGACAATAAAATGAACCACAAAAAATAAATTAGAGATATTTTATTTTGTTTTCACCAAATTCTAATAATATTTTCAAAAAATGTTATATCAAAATATGATATTTAAACAAGCAGCTGATCTAAGTGATCTACGATAATGCAATCAAAACGAGTGAACTACAAAAATAGCAAAACAAAATAGGCGATTGCAAAATCGCGTGTCAGAACATGAGTGTTCCCAAAGCGACGCATTTTTCCGCTAGATATACTGGTTTTTCGTAATAAAAAATGGGATGGTAAAAAAAGAAAAAAATCGATGATTGTTTTTTTCAGCAGTAACATTTTTTTTAGTTGACAGCTTCTAGCGTTTTATGTAGCAAATCAAATAATTTGAATTTATTGGAGAGTAGCAGTGTTAAAATAAATAAAAGTTGGCAGAGTTTTCAGTCAGCAAAGTTAAGCCAAATTAAAACTGAGAAGTCGTTTGGGGTCTGGTACAGTAACTGCGAACTAACTGTAAAGTATGTAAAACATACAGGTATGTGATGGAAATCTATCGATTTTAAATTGCCCAATTTCGCAAACCTAACAACAACCAAATTCCATGCCCATGATACAGTAGAATGAAATTTAAGTTCATATAAAATATTCTAAATTTCGAAATCAATTAGTCAGCTGCCCATAACATTTGTGTTTCAAATTCGCGCGATTTAAAATCGTTCGATTTCCTTAACATAACTAATCATTTACTTTTCGTTAGTTTTCTTAATGTATTTATTATGGACTCCGTCGTCAAGAGAAATTCTGCTTCGATAAATGTTTCAGTGTGATGGAAACCGCTGAAACTTACTTTAGTTCTAAGAGCGTTACGGTTATAGAAAATGAATGGCTGGGCTTCGATTAAGCGGGCTTTTATAATATAAATATTAAGGTATTACTCACAAAGCCCAATAAAATGTGTGTCACAACAAGTTGACAGATTCGGGGTTTTTTTTAGGTGCTATCTGGCGGAAGGTGGCTTAAGAGTTTTGACAACACTGGCGATTGCAATCCTATTCAAAATTAACATAATTGTTTTACCGAACAAAATTTAGAAATTGCTAAAAATTCACCGTCTTTCCGCCAATACATTTACCGTCGTGCGTTTCGCTTGGGCCACCTTATATTAATTCATTCGAATAAGTTAAGAAATTAAAGCTTCAGTTATTCGAATGAATTTTTTTTATTCTTTATTCAATCGAATATTCAAACAATATTTAAATTTTTTTCGCTTGTTCGAGCAGAAATGAAATTATGAACTTTTATTTGAACAATTTTGAAGGCGAACTACATATATGACAACACTAACAAATAAACGATATTTTAAATTCTTAAATTCATTTATTTTGAAGTTATTATAAACAAGCTGTTTGCCAGAGAAATATATGTTCTCCCTGTTTACTTTCAAGTAAAGAAATTTGTTTTCATGGGATTTTGTTTCTTTTTAAAGCCGTCACAGCTTTCTTCCTTTTTTTAAAGCAGTGGCGGAAAGTTGATACTTTAGCAAATGTCCTGTTGATCTCTTAAAAGGATATTTTTGCAATATTCTTCAAATTTGCTTGTCAAAAGTTATAAATACTTTTTAAGTATCTAATCTTAATCAATGATCATAAATGTTTTCAAAAGTTTTCTATTCATAAACTATTTATCTCAGGCTTCTAAAATTACTGTAAGACAGACAGGTGATTTATTAAGAGGTGTGTGTTATTTTTAACATTTTTAAAATATGTTTTCTAAAACTAAAACGAACAAATTTATATGGAAGTAGTGGTTGAAAGGAGTTGAAGGTAAAAACTTTAATTAAAATAACTCAAGATTCGTGTATCTTTGACTTTTAATTATAATTTTAATTAATTCACTAAAGCTTAAAAGTGAATTAATTTAAATTGTCGTAATATTCTTAACACGAACTTTAATTACATTTTTAGATTATCGTGTTGTGAATTTTGAAAACCTTTTCCTAGGGTTAAAACGGAGTTTAACTTTTGTCCTTTTATTGTATTTTTCAATAATTTTTATTAACTTTATGTTCATGAAATTGGTCTGGTAAAAACTGAAAGACCCTGTTGAATAGAAATTCAACATTTAATACTAACATTGATCTATCGTTTCATTGTTGACGTGACGTTTATGAAATTTAATATTTTTTCTTTTATTATATGTTTTTCAGCCGCTTCGAAATCATGCGGTAGATGTTGTAGGAAGAGTTGGTAGTTGTAGTAGCCATCATTAATCGATGATTTTAAGCATGACTCATTAAGTTTCAAATAATCCCAAATTGGATGATTTCCGTAAAATATCTTTTAAAAACACTTGGTTTTTTAAAACTTAGTGGAAACCATTTTTCTACTCAAGAGTAACATAAAAAAATACAGGAAGAGAGTGACTTAATTTGCGTGATAAGGATAGGCGGCGCTTTGTTTTAAAAGCACCGGGAATTTATGTTAAAGTTAAACCCGATATGACACATACTGCTCTCCTCTGCGGCAGGAATATAAAATATCAATAATTATGTTTTTTGTATTATTAATGTAGGAAAGGATATCGAAGCAGCCCGCTAACTTTATGCATCCCTTTTCGAATCCCTTTTTCCAGGAATTGATTTCAGGAAAATAATTTGTATTTTACTCTCATTCCAGTCTTGTGCTACTTATAGCATTTTTTCTTGTCCACTGCAGACTGTCGGCCTTCTTCCTCATCACGGAGACTCTTGTATTTGCTAGCATTTGTCTAGGGCTTAGGCCCACCATGGTATTTACATTTAACAAGTGTGTAACCATGGCCCAAAGCCTTATGCGAACCAGTGCTGGACATTTACACACAATGTTCACTACCGTTGCAGTTTCTTTCTCAGGAGCCTAACCTGCTCACCCCTGGCAGAGTCGTCTTGTCCTACTCTTCAGAATTCCTCCATTGGCCGTAAATACCGCAGATCCTACAGAGCTCAACCTCTCCACCTCTTGCGAAGATTTTTTGTCCATCCCTAGCGGAATCTCACGGAGCAACGCCTTAAAAGTCCCTTTAAAGATTGACCGACTCACCCCTCGCGAGGCATTCTTGTCCATCTGCTCCGGATTCCACCCTTGGACAATACAAACCACAGTTACTTTATAGATTAACTTCTCCGCCTTATGCGGGGCTTCCTGATTCATCTAAGTATGTAATGGATCAAAAGATGTTGACTCACATAAAGCTCCACATAGACGGATGAGTCTGTATTGAAACTAGAGATCAACTGGTATCCAGAGTTCCCATACTAGAGGCCAAGCACACTCTTTTTTGTCCACTTCAATATAAAATGTCGACCCTTACAAAGCCCTACATGGACGGGTAAGTCTGTATTGAAGCTAGATCTCAACTGGTATCCACAGTTCGCATACTAAAGGCCAAGCACCCTCTTTTTTGCACACTTCATTATAAGAGAGTATTACCTGCACTCCGCTCGACTTATTTAGCCAGACTGCTAGCAGAGACAGGACCCTGTTACCGACCGACACTACGTGGAGGTATAAGTCAGAACTTCTGATAGTGCACTCAGGTCCGGCAAGGCATATCATTGCGCCTGCCAGCTGATGACCAATAATTGTGCTTAATTATATATAAACTCAATTTCAAATGTCAACTACAAAAATGCAATTTAATTAGCAACATAAAGTTGTCCTTAAACGTCCTTTTTGTTTGAAGTTGGCTCTATCTTTGACCTTATTTGTTGTCATGTAGCTTTTTGGGTCAACTTGTTTGTTGCTGCATTTATACAACCTTTAACTTTAGCATTTTGCGATGCAATTTGTTCTTGTACAATTTTATTTATTTTTCGCTATATTAAACATTTTTTATTAAAGAATGTGAAAATTACAAATAGGGGAAAAAACTGTATCTGTGTTTGTTGGCTCACTGACTACAGGCCAGTTGCCTGCTTGCCTGGCAATATAGTAGCTATTATAATTTTTTGTTCTTATCACTTTATTATCACTTCAACTTGAATGTGCACTCATTGCTATAATAATTACATACAACCTCGTACACTTTCATAACAAAGTTAAAAAAATATATAAAATAAATTTTTCAACTTTATTTTTGTGGAGGCGTTTAGTCAGTCAAGCCGTTTAGTCAATGCACCATAGTGAAGAGCTCATAAATACACACGCACACTCCTTTACTCACTCCCATTCGTTTATTTACTCAAGCAGATGGCAACAAGTGGGAGATGGATGTGTTGAAACCTAAAATATTATGAAAAATACCACTTTATTAAACTTTATTAATAAATTTGTTAAATTATTGTTATAAAAATCTAAAAATTTAAAAAATACGCTTTGGCGGCAGCAAAACAAATCTTTTTTTATAGCCTTATTATGGAGAGACTTGTTAAATTTGCTTACTGTCACTATTAAATAATTGTGTATAGTTTTATTTTATAAAAATATTTTTTCTAGTCTAACCCACTGTCGTCTCCATCCTACTAAAACACATTTACCATGTGGACCAATGTTGCCATGTTGACATTTTTAGTTTAATTTTGGGAGTTCTCTTCATTCAATTTCTTTTAAACTCAGTCAAAATATTTACTAAATTCTCATTGGTTTTTTTTAAATTTAATTTTATTTTATTAAATCTTTCTATTAAAAGAAATTCACAATTGGCATTAAAATCTCTTGAAAATATATTTTATTATTTATTATTGCTAATGTAATAACTAGTTAATTGTATTCAAATCTTTATAATAAAAGGCTACTATTGGGTAGAGAGAGCCCTCCCACTAGGCTTAATGTATGAGTTTTTCCGAGTATTTAGATGAGTAAGTTTTAGCTTTTTTCTAGGTAGTGGAAACTTTTAGACCTCTGTTGATATTTTCATTTCCATTCGATAACTGTCGTCTTTGTAACTTCTAATTGTAATTTGTTTGAAAAAGATTTTTTTTTGGTTAATTAATTTTGCTTGCTGCACTCGTTGCCTTAAGTTTTTTTATTTTCCTTAATTTTATTCCTCTCTGAACTGAATACAGATTTCCAAATTAACAGGTCTATTCTGAAAATTACTTTTTGCAAAGTGATTTAAAATCAAGCAAAAGATGTTTTGTTTTGTTTCTGTTTTACTTTCTGGGTCCCTCTTCCACCCCCATAACCGGTCAACTAAGTAACTACCGATTTGAAACCACTTGCATATTTTTTCTAAGCATTTTCTATAGAATTTAATAAAAATGTTACTAAATATTTGACATGATGTGTATTTGTATTGAGTTTTGCAATAAAATTATGTTTTATATACAAAAAGACATAAATATTAAACATTTTTGAGGGGCACTGCTTGTTTTTTAAAAATTGTTTTGCTTTGATTGGCAATATTCGAGACTTAGTTGTTCTTTTTTACCAGTCAGCTGGTTTGATTTTTCGAAGATTGCTGATATATCTAATTTATACCATCATATTCTTTCCATAAGACAAAATTAGTTTATTATTGTTAAAAAATGACAGTCAATAATTGAGTAATTTGTATATAAATTTCGAAATATGCTTTTTATACTTTGCGAATTTTTATTTTATGCCAAATTTGAAATGCTTTTTTCTTAAAACATTTACTGACAATAAACTAGCTCCCGGCATTCTTACTTAATTAATTTTCACTTCATCTTTTGAATAAGAATGTAACAAAATAAATAAATGAAACACAAGATTTAAAAATCAGCTGTTTTCTGGTGTTTTCGAAATATAAAACCACAACAAATAACGAAAAATCCAGAGATTTGTAGAACAGCATCAAATCGCCTGCGTGATTTCAAAACTGTTCGTGATTTAAAATCAAGTTCATTTCAGAACATGCCTGTAAATGTAAATTTTAAGTATTAAATTGTTACAAAATAAATCCAAAGGAGTAATAAATTTAAATACGTGTGTTGTAATAATGTATGTATCGGCATTTCAGGAAATATCTTATGAATATGTTTACGAAATTTGTTATAAGCTGTTTGATTACACTGAACAAAATTTGGTTATTATTAGCATAATTCTCGGATCAACTTGGACATTTTCCAGTTTGGTTTTCTGGCAACATTTATTTGGAGTATGATATCAAACAAAATACAACATGTTGCAAACTAACAAATGATAAAAAAAAGCAGGGCTGCCAGATTAAAGTAGAAACAAATCGTCTAATAAAATTTCGGAAAATCGAAAGAAGAAAACTGGATCAGCAGGATTACGTTTTTTTTCTATATAAAAACATTACTTAAATATATATACTCGTTCACACACATTTATGTACATACATACGTATTAATATGAAACTTGTAATTTTAAATGGTTTTCTAGGGAAATTCAACTTTCGTTATACTAATGTCTTTATATAAAGAATGGGACAATATCATATTTCGTATACATTTTGAGTAAATAGAAAGCTTTAGATGATTTTTGCACAATACATAAATTTATTTATTTGCCATTTGAAGTCTCCAAATATTCATTACCGGCGATTAGACTCTAAATCTGGAAATTCTGTTACTTTAACAAAATGAATAAAAAAGTTAAAAACGCTTCAAAAGGAAAATTATTAATTCCCGCGATAAAATTAAAACTTAGGGCTTTAGAGTGATTTGCAGAATCAAGTGGCTTTCAATTTTGGCTGTTTAACTTAAAAATTAGGAGAATTATTTACTATCTTAATTATTACACATTTGAATTTGTTGCTGAAATAATAATTTGAGTTTTCATGAAATTTGTGGGTATTTTAAGAAATTCAAATATTCCTCTCTTCAATATTGGAGACAAAACTTCGAATCGTCACTTACGTGAAGAAAATCGTCAAAGTAAAGACAAATCGTTAAGTCTGGCAGCTGTGTAAACAAGGTCTTTAAACAAACTCACCATATTGCCCAAATGCCAGACGTAAACGCGCGGTGGAGCTTTAAAGACGTGGATGTGGTGGAGCGCAACAGTATTTTCATGGTTAAGTTACAACGTTGTCTTTGCTTTGCGCTGTTTTTTTTTTTTATTTGTTTCTTAAGATAAATTAACAAAAATAAATATTAGAAGAGTTACGAAAAGAAATAAAAAACAAAGTGGTGTTAATTTTACAATAAAAACGTCCCAACTAAATATTTTTTTTAAATACAGAATTAACTAAACATCATACAATTTACTTTTGATTATACTGTTCAATGTTGTTGTTTTATTAATTGCTACTGAAGTGTTAAAGTATAACAACAGCAACAACAAAACGAATAAAAATAATAAAAAGAGAAATTGAAAACAAAAACAAACGAAATTTTGTAACAAAAAAAAAAAAAATGTTGAAGGGCAGTACAAAATTAATAAATTTAATTGGTTTCACACATTTTGCTTTGATGAAATAATTAATTAATCAACTAAATTATTTGTTTAAATAATCGAAAACTCATGCCAACAAACTAATTGAACAAAACCGAGCCGGCTTGTTTAGTGGTAATAACTATTAACAGTGCGTCTGGGTGTGTGTGTGCCAAAAATTGAAACGAAATATCGGGAAATTATTAGTGATAATTACAACTGTAAATTAGAGCAAAATATATGAGAGTAGAAGATAATAATATATTTTAATTTTGCAAAAAATCTAATTATTAAAATTTTGTTAAATATGGGATTAAGTCACTAGAAATCACGCTACATTTTGCGGTTTTCTTTTACACATAAAAAAAGGTGAGTGTGCAAGATCTTATATTAGAAATGTTTTGCTATATTAAAAAGGAATGCATTCCTTTAAACCTTAAACAAAACCCCGAATCAAGGCAAGGTTGGTTGTTGCAAGTGTTTGTAAGTTCACAAAGTCTTATTTTGGTACGATATATGTTCAGAACTCCCATGTGAAGGCCAATAACAACATTTTAAAACATCATTTCAAAACGAATGTGTTTACAATACATTTGCAACACAGAAATGGGTTGGTATTGCACATATAAAGAACTTGGTCCTCATTTTGATCGCAGTACTTTTTACAACCTTAATGTTTTTGGTTAGGAACTTGGCCTTCTTTTCACATTTATGTTTTTGTGCGGATCGGAGTCGTTTTTTCCCAGTTATTTTTGTTTGTTAATATGGCCCATACAAATAAGAAAGAACCCTCGCCCCCCTAGATAAAACGTGTTCGCTTTTTGTTTACTAATTCCTCAAGGCCTGTATACCGAATTTCAGCTCTCTAGCTATTGTGGAAGTGTCCCTAATAATATTGATGAAGTGAGTCAGTCAATATGTACTAAAGGATGCACTTTTTACTCCTTTGTATCTCGGGAAGCTTTTATGGTGAAACTTGCCCTATGAGGTTCCCTAAACGTAGAGTCCTTATGTTAATTAAGAGGCAAAAACTAAATTATTTTTCACTTACTTAAAACGCATAACACACGCGAAGAAAAACATGGCTGAGGTAATCATAATCCGGACAAGAAAATAAATGTGAGAATAAGGCCAAGTTCCTAACCAAAAATTTCGACCGTTAATAGCACTGAGATCAAAATCAGAATAATAAAATCTCATTTTTAGGCAATCTTGCTAGTTTGGTAACATCTTTCCCATAATTCGTTCTCATCTCAGGGAAATTTCGGCAACTTAGTTTATTTTTTGTGCGGAACTGGCTGCATTTTTAGGAGTTATTTTTTTTTATTGTAATTGTATATATAAAACTTCTCTAACTTAAAGTTTATAGACGGTTGGTTTATACCATAATTAAGCTCTCTGACTAGAGTGGACAGAAATCATATTAATATTGTAAATAATAAGAATATATGTTAGTCCTCATAGAATGACAGAAAGGCAAAAAATATGTTACTAAAGCCATCGCGCTAACCACTTAAAGCAAAGGCACTCTCATACTTTGGTTAAACACCAAAAGAATGTTATATATTATCTCTATTAAAAACATTTTATGGTTAGAGTTACTTTGTCTTATTCAATCGTCGAGTGTAGTCAGAAAGGGCTGATCGATCGAATTTTCATCTAATATGACGCGCATTCGACGAGCAGCAGCCTCATTTTGTTTGGTATTAACGGTACTAACGAGCTTAAACCTCTAAACTTAAAGAAAATATATCTAGGGTTTTTTTGAATTTTTTCTTTTATTTAAAAATTATTAATAGCTAATTTTATTCCAACTTATTTTATTATAAAAATGCCACGTATTTTTTAAGTGTGGATAAGCTAGTCCCTTCTTATAATAAATATGCAATAACTTATGCAAACATTGGCAACACTTGCTATTTTTTTGCTTTTCTACCTTTTTACCGCTTACTGCTACATTTAGAGTTGCCAAACAACCAGGCAAACGTAACAAGGCAAGTAAGTGATATAAAATAACAATTTGATTTGTTGTGGGGACTTTTTGTTAAAGCTTTTGTCTTGATTTTCTTTGGATTTCTTATTTGATCTAAAGAATTTCAAGCATAAAGCGTTGAAGTTTTCCTACAAAGTTGTATAAAGGTTTCTTGATGAGCTGGCCTAAGCGAAATGCGTATAGCGACTAGCTTATCCACCTTCCACAAAAAAATCGCATTTTTATAATAAAATGAGTTGGGTTTAACCCTAAGCTAGAAATACTTTAAAATAATAATATAGTTTAAAATTAGTGTTTGATCGCCTAAAAGCAAGAAACATTTTCAAAATTTCGACAGCGTTTGCAGCCATAGTGCGAATTTGACATTCGCAGATTGAATGATCATGGGGTCCATTTTCTTCTGTTCGTATAGTTAAAATATTTTATTGATGTTTAGATTGTTATAAAAATTGTGGTTCGTTCAACTCAACCATGTTGTAATTTTTATGGATAGAAGAAAGAAAGCATTTAATGATTAAATGTTAACCATAACTTGTTTATCGCAACTAAAGTAATGTTTTAAATGTTTTCAAATAATAATTATATGTTTGCCACAATAATGTATTGTTGTAGAGAACATTCTGGGGTCGTTATGACCAAAGAAGGAGGATGATGCAAAAAACAGATACATTTTTGAAGTAACAGTGAGATCATTATGAAAGCGCTCCTATATGGGGCTCATAAACCAACGGTAGTTTTAACTTAGTGCTGAAAGAAGTCTAAACATTATACATGCCCTTTAGTTGCACGCTGACATTCTAAGGCCTTTAGTTTTCACCTGCAACTCGTTTTAAGTCCCTCGTTAGATCACTGTTAACTTTCGACCATTCTGCCCCTGGTCACATATAGCATTTTGCAATTGTTTCTAATTCAATGACACACACCAAAAATATTTACCAAATATGGCCTCCTCTTGAAAACTAAACTGTGGAGAACCACCACGAAAGCTTCTGATTGATTAAAAAAAACAAGCGATAATATAATAAACGCAAACAATCATTGCACCTTGCCATTATTGAACACCATTACGGTTTTGTACTTGTCCGGTCGTAATTGTTTTTTCTTACTCAGTTCTTTTTAAAAAACACAATACTTGACAAAAATGATTAAAATTCATTCAAGGTTTTAGAATATTTTGAAATAAAAAAAAAAAAACATTTGGAAAAATTAAATAAAAATTATTACACTCTTTTGACGTTCTCTCGTTTCGTTTATACCGAAAATTTTACATTGTCTGCCAAATATCTTACTGTCTGTATATATGTATATATGTATGTCTGTCTGTATCTCAAATCGTCTCATATAACCAAGTAACTACCAAATCATATTTATATATTTATGGATTTGTAAAATAAGAATGCAACAAGCTGTTAATGGTTTTTAAAATTTTGGTTTGATTTTAGAATTTTGGTTTTTTGAAATAAAAACCAAAAACAATTAAGACCAACATTAAACACCAGCTTTGTTATATTGCAGTAACTATGATTTTTCTAATTCCACCATCATTAAAATTGTTCTTAAAAAAAACTTTAATCAACTAGACTCTTTTGATGTGTCCAATTCCTCATAGTGGGCTTGATTGATTACTCCAAAGCTCCTTATGTGAAATATTCAAAAGAGCCGCGCAAATCGTAGTTATGTGCTACCAATGATTAATCTTTTAATTGATATGAATGGTTAAGTTATAGAGCTATTCTTCTTAACATGCACTTGCTTGTATAGGGTGAATTTTTAATGGTTGATGCTTATATACAATCACTTGTGAATTGCTTTTAAGGCTTAATTCGAAACCATAAAATGGTAACGTTATGATCATCATCGTCTATAAATGCCACGAATCGCTATTGGATTTAGTCGTTGTGTTGCCATAAAGTATGATAGAGTAGATTAAAATTGAACGTGTGTGGCAGATTTGTCAATGTTTTGAAGAATTCTGTAAGATATATTCTAATTAAGGAAATATTTTAATCAGGCTTCGTTTCAAAGAAAGACAAATTATTTATTTTTATTAATACGATAAGAAAAAAACGAACTGGTGCCTAAATAAATTATTCGCGTAATTACTTAAAATTTCAGTTCGATAAATTCTTTGAAACAAATAATATTTGCTATGCGATTAGAGTTGCATTTTTCCCTTTTTGTGGGGTAGTGTGGCACAGACAGAATCATTTTTTTTTATTGACTGGGACAGAATTCTGACTGAATCGTACGACTGTGTGGGATAGTAAATCACGACTTTAAATAATTCTGGCCGATGACAACATTGGACTTTAAGTGCACCAACCAGTGCTTGCTAGTCCGACAATTTAACATACTAGAAATACGTTTCTTCGCTGAGTACAAAGTTCGTAAACAAATAGCTCACATAGCATGAGGTTTCATAATAAAATTCTGTGATATAAGCATTGTTCGCGTGTCATCTTGCCTTATCAGATGAACATTCGAACCGAGCACGTGAGACTTATTTCGTGCAGTTTGGGGGCTCTGGTAATGACAGCAAAAAAGCTAACCTGTATTTGAAAATATATTCCTATTGTTCAAAAATATTATTGTTTTTTAAATCTTTATTCGCTATCGATCAAAATTTCAGTTGAATTTAAATAGAAATTTATAATTTATTATCTTGAGATTTCTTGCAACATTTTACTGAATTCCCTGATAGGATTGCCCTTAGAAAAGTACCATACAAATAGCATTTTATGTTTAACTGTAGATCTAGTAAAGTTTACGAATTAAATTAAACTAAATTTCCATTTCACATTTGTTAAATATTTACATTTCCACATTATTTCAACACAAAAACATCCAGCAATTAAAGCTTAATTAAATCCAGCTTTTTATCATCATGTAAATTTTGTAATAATTTTTTTATCTTATCATTTGTCAAATATAAAACAATGAAAACTTCAACCTCATTTCTCTCTAAAAAAAAAGAAAAGTTAGAAAAATGTTGGTTGATCTAAAAAAAGGGGAAAAAGATAAAAACGAAAACAAACAGCTTTGTTTATATTTCTGCGATATTCTATGTAGTTAGATAGATAGAACCTTAATAGAAGATGCCAGCACATATAGACAGACGGTACATACATACTTATTTAGATTGACAACAGCATCATAAAAATTCTAAGAATAAATGCATTTTTAAACAAGAGCAGCAGCACAAACACAGAATCGTCAACAGCAACACGAGTAAATTAATATTTTAATGCATCTCCATCGTATAAAAGAATTATAAGAATCATAAACAACACACACCAAAGGTACTCGCACATATGTATGTATGTATGCATCTGGAAAAATTCACATGTATTGCAAGTCTACGAGGGCTGGCTCAGAAGATCCTTAATTAAGGAATTTTAAGAATTTGGTGAAAAAAAATCCACTTCCATAGTTCAATAATTTATTTTAACCGCAATATCGACCTCTTTATTTTTGAAAAATCGTTTGCCAAATGCAACACATTTTCGTTTAACAATTTCCCTCCCCGCCCAAATGAGGGATTTCATATTATTTAAGGCGACATTTAATAAAATAATTATATTGCCAGCCAATATTTTAAAGGCCAGTATTATTGCATAGTTTTGAGAGGGCTGTCCGCCGGTTTTCTAGGGGAAGAATTAGAGATATCAGAGGTCTTTTCTAGAATTTTACGTGCGATTGAAAACTTGCCCAAGACGAAATAAAAGCGGTCTTCAAACCACTAAGAACGATACGCTATATTTAGTGATCGGACTAAACATGCCGATAAAATAAGCAAAAAACTAATTGGGCTGTAATTATGGGCGGGGCAATAAATATTAATGTGCGCTTTAGATCCGTCATTAAAATATCTTTCATTCTATGGGGTGATTGGTGTAACTTTTTTTTTGTAAAGCCTACTATGAAGATGGTATAAAATGAATTATATTCATAACCTCTCGTCTGACTATTTCAATTAATCGATCAATGCGATGCTCATCTTCTCGGTTCATACAGTCTGTTTTTAATTTCCGTAACATAATAATTTATTGTAGCACATTTCTTTAAAGTAGACTCTAGTTCACTTTGTATATTTAAAAATTTGCAAATTTTGAACACTATCCATTTGTCAGCTGGGTCGGAACTGGTGCCACCCTCGTATGCGTGCCACAAGGTTTTTTGTTTATTTGTGCTCTGTTGCCTCCATGCTTGGAGTAAAAGTGTAAAGAAATGTTTGTTTTGTTGTTTGGAGTTGAAGCCAAAAAACAAACAAACAAACAAACAAAAAACATATATAAGACCCCATTTAAGAAAGAATGACAAGTAAAGCTTAAGTAGCTTTAAGATATTTCAAATGTCAACATAAAAATACAACAACACTGCCATCGTCTTTGACAGCTCCAGCACCAATACCAACAACAAGAAGCACCTACACCATAACGATGGCACATGCATATGAACATAAGTACTTTGTTTGTTGTTGTTGTATTTGTTAAGAAGTGCCATAATTTCATAAAGCCTACAGACCCAACATCAAAAAACAATATATCTCTTGGATAAAACAATAACAATTTCTAACTAAGTAAACAAACAAACAAAAAAAAAAACAAAAACATAAATAAATAGTTAAACAGCTTTAACAAATTACTATAAATAATTTTTACAACAACTGTTCAACAGTTCTTTTTAGATTGAAAGCTTCGGCAACCAAATTAGATACCATTACGAAAATGCGGCCAACACACTTGTTAAGTTGCTGCACGCGCTTTTTTGTTTGTTTTTGTACCATTTTTTTTATTTATTTTTTTTCCTATTGGTTGGTAAAAAAAAGCTTTTCAAGTATTTAAACAGATGCACTTCAACTATCAAGAAGATTTTCTACACAAATAATACTGGTAGAGGAGCCAAGTTGCCATGTTTTTGGTTTTCCCGCAGAGTTCTGTTTGAAAGTTATTTTGTTATGCCCTCCTATCCATCAAACACATAATGTGGGTTTGTTAAGTGGCTAACACGCATTAAATCGCTGTAAATAAGAATTGCCCAAACTTTAATATCTCAAACAAGTAAATCTAAAGGGAGGTCTTGGTTTCTTGTGATCTTATAACTTTTTAAAAGCCAGTACAAATAACCTTTAAGTTGTATTTATTTGTAGGAATAATTTAAAAATAATTATTTGTTAACAAAAGAACCCGTTTCCTTTTAGACGCACCTGCCTTTAGGTAAAAATTGTTTTTTTTTTACTAAAGCAAGTTGATTCGACATTTGTTCAGAAGAAATACCACAATTTTAAATAAAAATGTGTGAACAAAAAAAGTAGCTTTCAAAAAAGTACTATTTGAAGAAGTACACTTGCAAAATTTACTTTTAAAAATGCGCCCTCTAAAAAAATTCCATTTAAATAATTGGCTTTAAAATAGTACCGTTCAAAAAATTAGCTTAAAAAAAAATGACATTTAAAAAGTACCCTGTAAAAAGCATCCTTATCAAAAAGTTTCCTATAAATAAATACCATAGAAAAAACCGTTAAAAAAGTACCTTTAAAAAATTCTTCTTAAATAATTGTTTTCAGAAAGGTAACGTTAAACAAATTGCTTTTAAAAAAAGTTCCCTCTAAAAAGTGTACTTAAAAAAAATTACTTAAAAAAAAGTCCTTCAATAACGTACCGTTTAAAAAAGTACCTCTATAAAAGTTACATTTAAAAAGTGCTCTTTAAAAAGGCATCTTTAAAAACATTAATTTTAAAAGGGTGCCCTCTAAAAACGGATGTTTAAAAAAGGTTCCCTTCAAATAAGTGGCTTTAAAATAGTACCGTTTAAAAAAGTACCTAAAAAAGTAATATTAAAAAAAGTACTTAAAAAATAACTTTTAAAAAAGTACATTTAAAATAAATTACTTTTAAAAAGGTGAACTTAAAAAAGTACCGTTTAAAATAGTACCTTTAAAAAAGTGCCCTCTAAAAAACACTTTAAAAACATTATTTAAAAAAAAATTTGCTTTAAAAAAAGTACCTTTAAAAAAGTACCGTTTTAAATAAGTAGTTTAAGAGGTACTTTTAGTGAAATAACCAATCAAAACCAAATAAAACTCATATTTGTTCATAGTCTTATGTCCAATTTTAAATGTGTTTTCCTTTGCCACATTTATATGGCGTTTCCTCAAACTACCTTAAGCTTTTTTTAACAAATACCTTTTAAAAGCAACATACAACAATAATAAAATACTGATTAGAGATTTTAGTGTATTTCGCCCAAATCGAATAGCAACGAAAAACATTAAATCAAAGTTTATTGGAGTCACAAAGACCTTTTGTTCGCTCGCTTGTGTCTTTCAATTTTATGATGGCCAAGTCAGTCATAAAGTTACAAAATTTACATTTAATATTTTCAACTCAATAGATACATTTTATTGTCTTGCAGCACGTGGGTGAGATTGTTATTAGAATGATGATTGGAATGTTACTGCATGATTGCGGTGCATACGGAGTACATGCTGCCTGCAGCAGCATGCCCCAATGTCTATGTTTGCTATGAAGATTTTATTTGTTTTTGTTTCTGTAGTGTTTTTTATTGTTATTGTTGCTACGTTTTATTCATAAATTTATAAAATTATCACAATATTTTGTTTAACAAAACTAAATTTATTTTTAAGTTTAAACAAAACAATTTACAAACCTAAAAATGGAGCAAAACGTGACATGGTTTTATTATGGCATGGTGAAGTATGCGTAATTATTTTTTTGCTGTTGTTGCAGTGAATTCAGTGAACATTTGTGTAAAATTAAATAGATGAAAAAGATAGGCATGTATGCATATCAACTTGTTTTATAACTTCTGCTTAAAATGTTTTTTGGTTTAAATCATTTTAAGTGATTTTGGGTGTTAAGGAGAGAAGATCATGTTGGCTATTTTTAAATCATATGTATATTTTTTGTAGTTACATATAAGATAAAGTTAGAAAGGGGTTAGCAAATCCCAACGGATGTCAGCTGTTTGCTAATGAAATATATTTATTTCCATATGCATCAGGACAAGCCAGAAAACTCCATTGAATCTTAGAGTTTGTTACTAATTTTATCGAAATTATTCGAAAGACTTTTTCAAAAAAAAAGTTAATGCCCATATTGGAATCTCTACAAATTATACCCGATCATCAATTTGGTTTTCAGGAGACTCCTGAGCAGTGCCTTAGAGTTGTAAAACCAATAAGAGACTCTCTTTTGAACGAACACTATACTGTTCATCAGTATTTCTTGATGTAAAACAAGCATTTAATGACAGGTCTTTTGTGTAAAACAAAGCATTTCCCGGTAGTTCCATTTTATCTCATGCTCAAATCCTATCGTAGTTTTTATAACAATATCATGTCAAATCGGACTCAAATCGGACGCTGGTGTACTACGAAAAAGTGTACTGGGTCCAATTCTGCACACATTATTTACTTCTGATATGCCGACAAACAACAATGTAGTAGTTGCCAACGCATCCTCAACCATAGCATTAAATATTATTCAAACGTAGTTTGACTTATTTAGTAATTGGCTAAAAAAGTGGAATATTAAAGTGAATCCATGTCCACGCTGGACATGGACATGGACATGGACATGGACATGGACATGGACATGGACATGGACATGGACATGGACATGGACATGGACATGGACATGGACATGGACATGGACATGGACATGGACATGGACATGGACATGGACATGGACATGGACATGGACATGGACATGGACATGGACATGGACATGGACATGGACATGGATATGGATATGGATATGGACATGGACATGAACATGGACATGTCCACAACTACTACTACATCGTTGTTTGTCGGCATATCAGAAGTAAATAATGTGTGCAGAATTGGACCCATGGACATGGACATGGACATGGACATGGACATGGACATGGACATGGACATGGACATGGACATGGACATGGACATGGACATGGACATGGACATGGACATGGACATGGACATGGACATGGACATGGACATGGACATGGACATGGACATGGACATGGACATGGACATGGACATGGACATGGACATGGACATGGACATGGACATGGACATGGACATGGACATGGACATGGACATGGACATGGATATGGACAACTGCACAGTAAAACAAACTAAAACAAACAACAAATTACTATTATATAAGACCGTATTAAAACCTATCTGGAGCTACGATATTCAATTATGGGGTACCACTTCCTAATCTAACATTGATATAATTTAAAAATATCAGTCAAAAACTCTAAGACTTATAATAGATGTTCCTTGGCACATAAGAAACACTTCAATTCACAATGATCTCAATATTCCGAATATATGGGATGAAATCAAAAACTGCACCACAAATTCTTGTAATAACGCTTTTAGACGACAGTGAGGAAGTTGGAGGATTCAAAAAAAGGCACATATTGGATCTACCTTTTAAATCTTAAGTTGTATTAACTCTGTGATTCATTACTAAAAACTTTTGACATAATATTGATTGTTTTTAAAAACAACTAATAAAAAAATTTTTGTCAGCAACTTATGTCGTTTATATCAACCACAAAATGTAGAAACTTTTTAAAAGACTTAAAAATCAAAAAATCCAAAAGGATCTTGTAGTGTAATTTATTGTATTCTATTCTAAACCAAACAATTAATTGTTAATAATAGTTCCTTACAAAATTATGTCATTAAAATTATGCCGCAATAAAATTTTGTTTCTTTTTTAGGCAAAAACCTTTTGTTATTATTTATTTATTTATGCTTCCACGACTATTAAATAAAAGATGTTCTAACAAAACAAAACTGTAAGTCAAATTATAATATTTTTCTCCAGCTGCTCGTCAACCATTTGAATATTTAATTAATTAATACAGCTATTTGATTCTTTTAACCAAAAGTATTCTTTTATGAAAAAAAAAACCAAGTCAAACGTGTCCATTGTTGTACGTTGCTTTTTATGTCAATTTATTTGCCAAACGATTTCAGCTAATTCTAACTGTGTTTTTATAAAAAACATGTTAAATAAAATTCATTCTAGTTTCAAATAAATTATGTCAACATTAACAATAATAATAATTATAATTAAAAACGAGTTTGTTAAACCGGCATGGCTAAGTGGGAGTTCAAGTTCCTTTTAGTTTTTTGTTAGTTTTTTGACTTTGTAGTGTCTTTCAACAGCTGCCATAAGACTTTATTTCTTAATGGCAGTTTATTTTTTGACTGACTTGTAACAATTTGTATTTAAGGTGCGCGTCAAAGTGATAAGATTAAAAATATTTTTGTATTTGACAGATTTTGAATGCTTAAATGACATTTGGCACAATCTTAGTTTTGGGCCTCCTGAGCACTCAATAACTTGCCAGCAGTGTATTTATAACAAAAAACAGGCAACGGGTACCAAATAGTGATGGCAAGATTAATCGGGAAAGGATTACGAATCAATTGTTCTGTTATGATTAACAATTTATTTGTATCAAGATTTTACTTTCGATTAATCGAATATTAATCGATTATTTCCCAAGTAACCCATAAGAAAATATAAACAATAAAGACATAAAATAAGCTGGTACAATGCTAATATATTTGGTATCAAGCCAGTTATTAATAACCAGTCTGAACCAGTGTGAACGTCCATTTAGGAATGTGGAACAATCATTTTTACTGGCAGCATAAACTTTACTAGACTCCAGATTTAAAAAAAAAACATAAGATCTAGTTATTTTGACGTTTGAAGTGCAAGTGGAAACGCAATTCATAATTTCTCGGTTAGATTAAGAATAATGTTTTGTGTCAACATACAGTTTTCTTTTATGCAGCTCGAATAATATTTAACCCTGCTTTATTAAGTGTCAAATAATCCATATACGTGACTGTCTAATAGGTGCTGCGTTAGGGGTTTGAAGCGGTTTGGTCAACTTGCACATTTTCGTTGCCCATATATTTTCATTCATTTCTCGATTTCCAAAATTTCTCGATACCGAACAACTCGATTTCCTTACAATTTCTGGCAGTCCCAAGATAAAGTTAGTAAATGACCATATCATTTTGTTGTGCATCGCATACTTAAAACAAATTAAAAACACTTGTTATAAACACACTTTCGGTACATATAAAATAAACGGGTACTATTTTATTTAAATACCATGGTGAGCTTAACAAATCAACAGCAAATTACACCGGCTTAAATAAAAGCGTTCAAACAAAGAAACACTTAAACTGCAAGTAGAATGAAAAACTTTGACATGACGCTGAACTTGTCCCCAATGAGATTCTTGCAACCATAAAATATTGTTTGTTTTAGCAGTAAAAAAAAAATACAACAGAAACTCCGCAAAATAGTTGTGTTAACACTAAAATTCCTAAAAGTATTTAATAATAAAGGCCACAGCGGAAAGTTGTTGCAGTGTCATTCCATATTAAATCAACACAGAATTTGTTGAAATCTGATATGAAGGTTGTTCTCATAAAAAAATCGTAATCCTCATTAAGAAAAATCATTATTTATATTTTTTCAAATATCTCAAAAGGTTTTAAAATTACGACTATACCGGACAGACATGATCAACATAGCTTTGAGCTATGCTCCATCTCTCTCTCTCTCTCTCTCTCTTGATGTCTACAACACAAAATACTTTTTTATAAAAAGTTGTTTGAGACATGGAATTCAAAATTTGTATTTTGTCAAAAATTGCATGTTTGAACATTTTTAATAAATTTTTTATACAGTTTATATTTTTGTTAAGTGGTTCTCAAAATTTCACAACGGGAAACTAATGGGTTCCTAGGGTTGTGTATTTTTTTTTTCTTTGTTACTTTTGTAGAAGAAAAGCTATTGGTGTCTCTAGAAATTATCCAATTATGTCGCTCTATCCGAAGTTAAAATAAACTTTCCGAAGCATCCAATGTTAATTTATAAATCTGTGTTCGGCCAATCATCAGCTAAATAATCGTTTGCGTATTGATCTCTTTCAAATGGAATTTTGGGTAAAATTCAATTTTTCATATTTTAATTTGTCACTGAGAATCGGCACAAAGCCACCAACTGTCAGTTGAAAACATCATTTTTGCGGACGCCACAGAAGTTGAAAGCTATATAAGATTCGGCACAGCCAAATATAGCTTGCATGCTTGTTTCTGTTTGACATATTCAAAAATTCATGTGTCCTCCCAACGGAGTAACTAACTTATTTTAGCAAAACACGCCTACAAACATTTAAGAATCAATACTTTTGTTGTTCTGAGGTTTTGTAAAAATTTCGAATTTTTTATATTTCAAGATATTTGTGATATTTTTTGAAACCAGATTATGTCAGTTCCATAGAATTTACTTACTTGAATAAAGAATATTTTTTTAATGTCTGTATTTGCAGAAAGCTGAGAGTGTATTCTGACTTAATACACATTATTGTGGGTGGCATGGTCACAACAATCATATTATATTCACTACAACAATATAATGCAGTGACAAACATATAATGGTTATTTAAAAATATTTAAAATATTATTATAGTTGCGATAAACAAGTTATTATATTTAACTTTTAAATGATTTCCATCCATTCAACAATAGAATTTTTAATAAAATTCTAACCACAAACAAAGACAAAATATGAAATCAGAAACATCCATTTTTTTAAATCTATCATTCCAAGAGGACCATATTATTAGCCAATACGGATCGGATTGGAAACGCAATTCAAATCCAATTCCTATATGGAGAGTAAAAAAAAAACTAACAAATATTTGTTTAATTTCGACCAAAAATATATTAATTTCGAATCCATGTCGGATTTCATTAAAGTGCTGAATATGCTGCTCTTAGATTAGGATTACCTCAAGAATGTTTTTTCTTTGCCTGTAGAATTTCAAGTGAAAAATTGTAACTACTCGCGGTGAACAATAATCATTATGTGGATACAATTTATTGAACCAAGCCTCCTTATATTTAGACCTTAGCAAATTGTTTGTTGGTTTGTTTATTCATTTCTAATTTGAAACATTTGCTTTGGAATTTTTGTCGTTCATCATTTTGTGAAGTATTAAAAAAAAAAATATTCCAAATATTTATTTTGTTTATATTAAATGCAAAAATCTGTTAATTTGAAAAATTAAATTTCCATAACGCAAATGTTTGCCCTAAATTTGCTCAGAAGTCAAGCCAGAAGACAAATCAGAAGACCCAGTAAGTTGATTAACCTTAATTCCTCATGTTCTGTATTTGTAAATGGTAAAATTGTTTGTAAAATTCCTCACAATAGATTGCAAGCAAATATTCACACAAGCAAAATTTAAGAATGGTGGGGTTTATCCTACTTTCAGTGACGTACCCATACCCAAGGGTAGTTGGCAGGAAAAGAATACACGTACCCAAAATCAATATATGGCGGTGTTGATAAGCAGCATTGTTGCTTTTATTGGCAGTGTGGTACATGTAAGTGGAAGCAATATTAGAAAAATCGAATATTTTTTTCGCTTTCAGTGAATTATTATGCGTCCGTTTTTTAAGGTGGCCAATTCGGACATAGTGGTTTTTAATGCTATAACACCCGATTACCCATATGAAGATGAGGAGTAACGTAACCGTTTATGTGTTTTGCTGGTTGGGAAAAGAGAAATACTACGACTAATTATTTATTTACTATTTCTCGTTTATTCTTTACCAAATCGAATAATAATAACAATGAAAACAAGCAAAGAGGGGGGTAAAATAGTTAACAGATAAATGTGGCAATTTTTTTTTATGTTTTTGAGTTTAATGAGAAAATAAATTTTAGAATTGATTATTTCAAAACCCTTTAAAATATATTATTTAGTTGACATCATTTCGTCGAGGTTGTTGCTACTACAGCACAATATCACCGCTACTGCAGAAGTCTTTTAAAAAGGCAAAGTATCCATTGCTGGCATGCTGCGGCCAAAAAAGCGGGCATATTGAATATGCAGCCTTAGTAAATCATGTGATCCGTTTTCAGACCACGCGGTAGAGGTTATTATTATTATTAATGTATGGAGGGATATCGAAGCAGACCACTTACTTTCTGGGTCCCTTTTCGACCCGCATTTCGCTCCTCAAATTGATTTCAGGGAACCGATCCGTAATCACAACCACCTTACTTTCAATTGAGTCTCGTGCTAGCCCTAGCCTTTACTCTTGACTAAAGCCAGTGCTGGACATTCACACACAACGTGCGCTACCGTCTCAGCCTCTTCCAGGCATAGTCTGCAAGTATCATCTACGACTTTCATCTTAGCCAGATGGTACTTGAAGTTTCCATGTCCTGTCACTAACGCAGTGATCCAGCTTAAAGTAGCCCTATTATACCCGAGTACCTTGCTGGCCTTCCTGCCGAGGGGCTCTTAGAGCACCATTCTAGCCTGTCTACATGTGATATTCTCCCTCCACCTATTCAGGTGTAATGAGTTTACCCATTGAAGGACTTTAGCTCGCACTAGGCCATTCCCCAGGGAAACCCTGGGTTCTGGTCCACAGAAATCCACATCAGATCCCCTTTTTGCTAGTTCGTCTGCTGCTTCATTCCCAGCTGTGCCTATGTGTCACAGGCATATCTGTTCAGTTTCAGAACACATTCCAGCACTAGTTTGGAATATACGTTCACTTGCCGCATGCGTTTTATAACTGACTGACGGTAGAGGTTAAATCGTGGCTTTATGCCATGAAAAACTTTGTTATTGAACAATATCTTGCAAAATGTTACGTTAATCAAGAAGTTTTAATTTTATTCTCTTTAAAAAATGCAGGCAGTCTTTTCCCGTTCAGGTCACTATATGTTCGCATCATATATTAATAGTGTTGCAGTCATCAACTCGTGCCTTAACGAATTATGCCAGTCCATATCAATCGAAATTTCCCTTTAAATTCTCTTGCTATTTTGATTGCTATCAAATGCCGTAATTCGCACCCACGTCTTCCCGATGGCTTTCCAAGAAGCTCTAATGTGTCCAACATCCTATTAAACTAACTATTTCCACACGTTTGTTAGTATGAGTGTATTTCCCCATATATCTCCATATGTGTCAACGAAATGCCTAAACGCCTGAGTGAGTTTTTCACAACGAAACCCTTTCGCTGCTCACATGCAATTCCATTCATTTTAATACTTGTATCTATACATATTTCTTCCGAATAGAAATGCTAAATTTAATCAAAGTTTTGTTGCTGTTGTTGTTGTATCTATTTAATGTTCATTAAAATCATAGTAATTTGTAGCCTTAAACATTGCTGTACATTGAAGCGTTACAACAAAAACAAAAAAAAAATAGTAACATTTTATGCTTGATTACATGTTTTTCTAAACCCACATTTTAACCATTGGCTGAGATTGAATATACGTATGTTTTAAGGCCATAATTGTAGCCAACAATAGCAAAATAAAAATAAACAACCGACATAGTCAACATACCCCGCTACCATCAACTTTCATACTCATCATCAACATCCTGTGGCGGAAAACACACACACACGCGCACACATGTATGTACGTTCGTCTGAAAAAAGCACACCATGCCTCATTTTAATGTGGCAAAACTGTAACAAAACATCACAAGAGTTGCAACATGCACCCCAAGAGGGTGTTAAGACTTAAGCTACTGGTTAACAACAAAACTACACTCACATACGGAGTAGCATAAGCAAAAATACAGCTTTTTTTTTGTCTGGCTGCAGCAAATGATTCTTAGCCAAAATGACAGTGTCGTGCAACAGGTGTTTTACCTCGCTCTAACACACCGAGTAGTAAAGATTTATCAAACATATTCTTTTCTTAAGAAATATACATTTTTGTATAAAGCAAAAGTTTAAAAGAATGCCTTCTTTAGTTTCTTGATTTGATATTCCCACAGAATGTTTTGATTTAGATTTTTGAAACGAATTTGAAGACAAACCGGTTTCGGCTGTGTGTCATCTTTATGTCATTTTTCGTTCGGAAGGTTTTAGTTTAGTACAGGCGGAGATCCAGCGAGGAGATAAGATCGGATACTCAAACCTTTTCCCCTTCTCTTGGATATGTTCACTGTATTTTATTTTTTTGTGAAACTGTATTTATTGCTTTCTGATTAGTATATCAAAGTTTGTAATAAATTCTTGCAGGTCAAGATCAATTACTTGCCGTGTCACATTATGCTAAACAAAATGCAGAACACCAGATGCATTGCTTGTGTGAACAACACGCAGAACATTGATTGTCCCACTACGACTTCAGGATCTCTTGCTATCCCTTTCTGAAGTCCACCACCAAGCCAAAATCTGTCTAAGAAAAATTGTTTTTTTTTGTCTTATGAAGTGGAGAACTTTTTCGCTCACACGTTCACTCATTTTAAAATTAATTATTAAACAGAAATATTTTTTTTTATAAAGAGCAATAAAATAATGTTTAGTCGGTTACATTTAAAATTATTCATTTGTTTCTTCTATTTCTTGCTTCTTCTTATTTATGCCATTCAAGCTAAAACGATAGCAAAAGAACAGCTGTTTAAGAATGTAATCAACTCAGCATTTAGAGCGCTGTTTAAGTACATTGTAAAAATAATTAATTTAGTTGAACTCTTAGACTGGATTAGTTAGAAATAATTATCGGTCACAATAGCATTATTTTTGAAAAACTAAAAAGTTGTCAAAAATTTTCCTGCAAGTACTAGCAGAGTTGGGATCACTGATCCATCCACTGAAAAGGACCGTAAGCAGTCACCAAGATTTACGATTTCTTTGTAGAAGGCAGAAAAATATTAAGCACAACAGGAATTCAGATTTATTTACCCTGTAATGTTGGACAAATCTAATACAAAAAAAAATAATATAATGGACACATTTTTTATTGAATTCGTTCACTTTCCAGGGGGAGCGAAAATTATATATTTTTCACTCTCTAACGCCATGAAGCTTAAGCGGAATGCGTCCTTGCCTACAATGTATGAAGTAACTTCAAGGCCTTAGAGGCATCTCCCAAACCCCGACAAACAATTCAATGTTGGGTAGTTTCTTCTTCTTGTAATAAAATGATTGTTCCAATTTTAAAAATTTTGTTTATTTATAAACTTTAAACATTTTTTTCAAATCATGTTTTTCTTATTTACTTTCAAAGTGCACTGATAGTTAATTTTATTTTAAACAGTTGTTCAGTGAAGGGAAATTCATTGATATGACTCGGTAAAGTTTTTTTTTTTATATTATGCTGACGTAAGTTAATGACATTTTCATTAAATTATTGTCATGAAATTATTTTTTTTTGTCAACAAGCAAAAATTTGATGTCACATAATTTCATGGAATTTTATTTAAATTTTTGGAAGTTTTATAACACTAAAGATTCCAAAATTTATCCTGGCGGTGTTTTTTTTATATTCGAAAAATGTGCTGGTTTCATTAATTGACTTCCCTCTTTGCCACACCTGTCGATCATAAAGCCAAGAAGTGTTATCAAAAATAAAAAAAAACCCCGCTACTAATGCCAGATTAAAAACCAACACACACTCTACTCTGTATTTTCATACTTTAAGATGATCTTCTACTACTACTACCGTTTGGAAACAAAATCACCAAAACACCAAGCAAAACAGACAACTTGTTTTATTATGATTTTTCCTAGAGATTTTGTTGTTTGAAACAGAAATTAACAGTTAAAATGTTGAAAAAATTATATAAAAAAGTTGATTTGTTTAATTAAATAGAATAAGCTGCACTTAACTGCAGATAATGAACACCACAGAGCCACAAAGAACGTATGTGTATGTATTGTGTAAAAAGGAAGACGATATGTTTGTTCGTTTTCTTCAGATACATATTCACATACTTAAGATATACGGCTTGTCTAGCCAAAATATGCGCTGGCAAATGATGATGCATATAGACAGACGGCCGGCCAACTGCATAATGATAATGAAGAGGACGCCGCTTGATCAAATGGAGAATGCTGGGGACGAGAACAGCCAAATGATGAGACAACGTTCGACCGACATAAATGCTTTTGGCGGCATTTTGTGACTTTCACATTTTTGCGAAAGGAAAATAAAAAAATAATATAAGTATAACACTGATCTTATGTTTTACGGCCACCGGTAAATTACTTGTACTTATGTACTCGTACTTACTGCTTTAGCCAACTAATAAAATGTAATTAATTGCTGCAAGTTTGTTACATTGTAAGGAAAATGTATTTCACAATATCTCGAGATATTTGTAGGAAAATGTAAGGCTGTGGTAAAATGATTGATTGTCTGCTTAAAGTTTACAAATGTAATTACAAAAGTAAAAAACCCGTATCGCCCAATCAAGATTTAAATATTTGGTATTTGACGAAAGAACAAATTTATATTCTACATTTAGTTGTTGTGCTTTATATGCCGGCAATGTCTTAAGCCATGGCTTAACTATGCAGCAGTAGCAACGTCTTTGCTATATACGACTATGCAATAAATATAAAACCTTTTTTTATTTTTCATCATTTGTGCTACAAGAAAAATTAGTTGTAAATGCTCGTGATGATTCTGGAATGTTAACGGGTGTTTGTAATTTCTATTAGCAGGCACAAATATTTAGACAACAATGCAAATGTTTTATTGATGCTGTAGCAGTACAAACGAAAACGATGCTAGTACTTACATATTTCTATTTTTCTTAGTGCTGCTGCGAACAGCAGTAAACAAACTTTCCTTTCATTAACTGGGAGTAGCACACACACACACTCACACACACACACACCAAAATAAGATTCTTCGCTAAACAAAATTTTCTTGTGAACTTCGCGATGAGTTTCTCGAGCTGAAGCATGTTTTTTATAACAAATCTTCACAATTTACAGGCGTTGTTTAGTTGTCAGCCTAATCATGTTGAAATTGCAAACGAAACTAAACACAAAACAAGTGTGACAGCTGTCAAAATGGCGCACATGTCAAGCAGTATTCCCAACTTGAAATTTTATTCCTCTAAGCAAACACGCGATGTAAACAATTAAGAATAAATGTTACCCTTTTCGACCAATTTTTTTTTAAATTCACCTTCTAAAATTATTCACTAATCGAAAGTTCTTAAGAGTCCTGGCGTCAAAAGGCAGTGAGACGTTCAATGGACTCAACACAAAAGAAGCATGGAAGTATATCGTTCCTTCTAAACTCCATCTGTTTTTCCTACACATATAGACAGCACCTATATCTGACCCAAAATACAATGTAACTCCAATGACTGCTCTCGCTCTACATCGTCCCACAATCTGTTTTTCTCTTTCTGGCTTAATGAACATTTTGAACATTATTATATTATAGTTCGCAGCTTTTAAAGCATTCGAGAGTTATGTCTTTCATTTTCACTCCACCTTGATCTTTTGTGTAACCTTAAATTTTACAAGCATATTTTAGTTCAGACCACAACCTTCAGCAGTTGATTTTACGAAACCCGGCTTAAATTAATGAGGTGTTTTTAAGCCGGGCGCAAGAGATTCTCATCCTACGCTGCTAGTAATTAGATAAAAGCATAAGTTATTCTGTTAAAAAACAAGGTTTTGCATTCTTTTCTCATCTGCTGTCCTGCTAAAATTATGATGGTATCAGAATTGTTCATTTGTACGATTTATTCTTTTGAAATCCAATTAAATAAATTGAAAATAACAATATTTTTTTTTTTGTTAAATTTCTTTGGAAGATCTATAAAATGCATTTAGAACACGCACTTTGAAATAGTTTAAGCAAAAACACCAGAAGATGGAAAGCATCTTCAGTAACAACAATAACAGTGATTCACATTTTTATAATAATGAAAGAAACACACAAAAAAAAATCCAACAAAGAAATTTATTTCATTTCAAACCACATACGGATCTCTTGAGATAAAAAATTATAATGAAAAGAAAATACGAAAAAAAGAAAGAAATGAAATAAATAAAACACTTGTTAATCGAGCTTAACTGATGATAATAATGATAATGATTAAGATGAAGATGAAGTTTGAACACATGCACACACAACAACACACACTTACGAGCATGTTTATTACACATATTGACAATGTCCAGCCTATAGCTGGATCTAATGAAAATGATCAGCATCATTATTGTCGTCAGTTAAAAAGATGATGCTGATGCATTGCGATTTATAGGAAGTTTATGTTGTTGTTTCAATGCACCAAGCTGCAACTCAAAATGCAGCTGTAAATTATTAAAATTATATAAATGATTTTCTAGTCTTTACATTATTATGTTTTTTTGTTCGCTGCTTAATTTTTCTTCATACTTGAATATGCAATAATTGAAAAAGATATTCTTTTTTTCTTCAATTAAATTGCAAGGAAACAATTTTCAACAAATATTTCTACAGACACAATGACCATTTGATCGTGTGCCATTTCATAATCATGCCTTTGTGTGTCTTCTTGAAAGCGAAAAAAGCACTTGAGACCGAATCTCAAGTATTTCAAAAGCCAACAATTGATTTTATTTATAACAATTTCTACTGATCTATAGAAACCACAAACAACCATTAAGATTTAGCTGCATTAGACTTGTGTATCATCATTCTATATTCCGTATTCAAATTTTATTTAAATTAAAATTGATTAAATATTTCATAAAGCGCCAGTATATGAAACTTAAAAATATATTTAAGTCACAAGAGCATATGAATAAATCATTGACTAATAACTTCACTTGAGGCTAAACCAATAATTAGGCAGCAGTTTAACCGAGAAAAGAATAAGGAAAGTTAAAACCAAAACAGCAGTAAACACTCACACGCACACACAAAACTTTAAAAAACTAATGAAAGAAACTGACAGTTTGAAATGCCCCAAAATCAGTAAACCTTAAAGTTTTATTTAAACATTCTTAAAAGCTTTCCAATAAGGGCGGGTCGATGTTGAAATCTGTGCGGCATTAACGAAAATCTATTTTTATTTGAACGGCTGCGAAAGGCCTAATTTTCAATGACTGCAGCATAGATCGGCCTGAATTTGAGCGAGGTTCAATTACGTGACAAGAAAAAGTGCAACGAGATCAAATCGGATGGGTTTGGTGACTAATATTTTTATTTTTTTTTGTTTTTTGTTGGACCATTACTCAGGGAATGGCCCCTACTCACGCAATGCATAGGAAAGAGGATATCGAAAGTAGTGTTCGTGGACATTCGATTTTAACTCTTCCACATTAGAAAGTGGCAGGACATTTATTCCCTATATAAACAATACTGCCAAAGAAGAACCTTTCCCTGTATTGTGTAATACGGTCCACTGGCCTTTAAGGAGTAACATGTTATACGTACATATGTAAATTGGTTATTAATAACCTGTAGTATTCGCCGTGAACGGTAGTCGCCTCATCAATGATGATTTTAAAGAAGTCCTGACCAATGACACCAACGGCCGAGAATCTGCAACAAAGGGGAACTTATTGTGGATTCATCGCCATTTGGTGAAACTCGTCCGAATGGGCCATTTCACATGCAGCAATTTTCCACGGCTTTTCATTAAAAAATGCACGTCATTGCTAAAGACGATTTTTCTGCCGAAATTGAAGACCTCTCTTCACCCAAAGGAAAGCATAGTGGTAATGAAATCATACTATTGTTGTAGATAATAATAGGATCCTCTTAGATAGAAAACAAAGGCGCCTAAAGTCATTGAATGCTTAACAGTCAACACACTACTTAAGGCACAGCACCCTCATACTTTGATTAACCACCAAAAGAACTTTGCATATTATGTATATTAAGAACATTTTATGGTTAGAGTTATTATATTATTGTTGTGTAGTTAAAATACTGTTTGCATTGTTCAACTCAACCAAATTGTTCAACTAAAGTAATGTTCAAAATATTTTTAAATAACCACAATATGTGTACCACAACATTATATTGTTGTAGAGAACATATTATGGTTGTTATGACCATGTCACAATCATGGTTTTTCTTTGCGTATTCCAAACTTTTATTGGCGTATTTTGTCATTTGGATTTAACATTTATGACTGAATAATAAACACTAAAGATGACAGACGCCATCAAAATAACATGACTGCCACATGGCATCAACACTGACCCGCCCTAAATGGAGAACTATTTATATAATGAAGAAGATAATATTTTAAAAGACAATCATACATACATATGAACAAATTCTTCGTAAACAAAGAGCTGCAAATCTTGACGTACTCATACTGCATGCGAAGCATTTAAATTGTTCAAATTTTTTACATAAAGAGCTTTTAACGTTGACTAAAACTGCTGGCTACGCTTTTCTGGCTGCCAAGTGGTAGTGAATTGAAATAGGAATTCGAGCAGCAAAACCACAGCTTTAAAAAACGCAAAAAATATTTCATTCACCAGCACAACCCTAATAGCCAAATGAGAACGAACGCTCATATTGTTCTAAAATATTCCAGAGAAATTTATTGCATTTCTTTGCTTATTTACTGTTTAAGCTCAGAATATTTGTTATTCATATGTGTATTTTGTTTAAACACTTTACGAAAAAAAAAAACGTAAAGGAAATTAAATGGCCAAGAGCAGTATAATTTATAAATAAATTGTTGTTTTTGCAACAACTCCCGTGTTTGGGTAAAGGTAACGCATTTTAAATGATGGTAGTAGGTCATTGTGAAATATTCGAAAAAAAGAGTAAAATTTTAAATATAAATTTATTGTAAAAATGAAAGGCAATGAATGATAAATTGATTGATTGAAAAATTATAAATGACATTTAAGAAAAAGATAATTAAGCGTCGATTTTTTTTGTGGGGAAGTACCACCTATAGAGTACCTAATGTCAAGTATAGACCAATGCTCAGCAAATTTGGACGACATCAAAGAAAAATATAATTAAGCGTCGATTTTTTTTGTGGGGAAGTACCACCTATAGAGTACCTAATGTCAAGTATAGACCAATGCTCAGCAAATTTGGACAGGTGGGCGCAAAGCGAATTGAGTACTAGACAAATTCAGCCTAATGTCAAAATTTGTTCCCCTGATGTCTACTAAAGCGTATACAAATGAGAAACAAACACACGAAAATGAAACATATTCATAAAATATGTTTATTTTTTTTTTAATTCATAAACTTTATTTTAAAATAATAAATATTATAACAGTATTTCACGTTGGGTTCTGACGAACGAATTCATCATCTGAACTCTTAAGTCCCAGGCAAATTTATAACAGGTAAGCTCCCCGGCGAATTCAAAGTATTTCCGGCTTCTTTGTCGATGTCAAACTTCATATATAAAAAATGTACCTGAAATGGGCAAACATGTTTTGATATGAAATTTGACATTTAATAAGTTCAAACAAGTACTCAGCTGCGCATGCGAGTTTACCTTATTAGTCTACCCTGCTCGATGGTCATCTTGAAATTATAAAAAAGCAAATAAATTTTGTTACTCATTAGCAGCGGCTGTGACTCGAACACAGGCGACTAAAGCTATCGAATGCTTAATTGTATTCGCGCTCACTACTTAAGCCATAGCGCTCTCACACTTTGAATAAACACCAAAAGAATTTTGCATATTATGTTTATTAAAACCATTTTAAGATTAAAGTTCGCATATTATTATTGTATAGTTAAAATAATTTGTTTGTGGTTAGAAATTTACTCAAAATTGTGTTTTGTGCCATTCAATCATGTTGCAATTTGTATGGATAATAAACATTTAATAATTAAAAGTGAACAGTAACTTGTTTATCGCAACTAAATAAATGTTTAAAATATTGTAGTTGAGAACATAATTTAGTTATCGCGACCATGCCAAAACTACATATGTTTTTTATTTCATAAAAATAATTTAGAGAAGTGAAATTCCCTTGATAAACTTAAACCCCAATAAGTGCTACTGAATATAACACTGTCTTACAGAAACCTTAAATTGCTTGAGGTACGATCAGACGGCGCAAATATTTGGCGAAATAAGCGTAACGAAAAATATATGGAACAAAATAAAGTAATAAAATGTATATCGTCACTTATGTAGAAACTTGTTTTAATTAATATTTGTTTGAAACAAAATGTGGTATAACTATTTTAGTCAAATATTTGTCGCGTCTGACCGTGCCATTAGAAGCAGCTGTTGGGTTTTGAAAAAAAAATAACTGGAATTATCGAACGATAGCTCGTGCTATATACGCTAATATTATGGTCGAACTCACCTTTAAAAACTACAGACTTGCGATTCTTTAGGACAATAAAACACACCAAACCGCACATTGGCCTGAGTCCACCGGCAAGCCTTGTATTTTTGTTTTTTATTATTCTAGCTGTGGAATCAGAAAATGTTTTCACGGATTTCTATTTGCAGATGAAATGAGAATTTCCACGGAATATTTCTTTAATACAAGTCATTAAAAAAATAGTGTACGATTTATATCCCGACTCATTTTAATATAAAATTGCAATTTAGCTGTCGGGCTACCAGCTAGTCTCTATGCGGATTTCGCTAGTTGCTGATGCCACATTATTTGGAAACCTTTGCGCAAATTTTTAGAAAGACTAGAAATATCGTAAGCCTGCAACTCTTTTAACCAAATGAGAAGTTTAAGGAAGTTCAAAACAACGCAATTAAAGTACCAGTTAAAGCCAAATAATACCAGTATTATAGTGGTATCATATTTCATTGCAGGTTTATTAATGCCTTTTTGCTTTAGTGACAAAAATATTGCATTTATTATACACTACAGACATTTTGTAGTTCTCTTGTAAAAAGAAATGTAACAATGAGTATTAATAACATGTTCTTTTCTAAATATAATGCACAAAGTGCTGTAAAATATGTGACATATTTTAGCCACAATTTTATTTAGAGGTTAAATGGGTAACACGGTTTTATTAGCTGTTTTAGTTACATCGGATCTAAACAAATTGTTCTAGGGGTTGTTGGTTGATGAAGCTCTAACTCAATTTTTGTGCAGCATTTTTCTTCAGAAAAGAAAACGTCATATGTACCTGCCAGAGTAAAGCTTATTTAGCAGCACATTGCGTTACTAAAAACATAGTTTGTAAATGAAAAAATTATCCGTCTCCTTTTCACTTGGGAATAATAATTTTTTAAGCACAAAACTTATACACATCGGAGTTTCTACAGGGATTAAGCTCCCCACCTCTTGCGAGGCTTTGGTGTTCATACATAGCGGAATCTTTAAGAGTATTTTGAGAGATTGACCTGTCCAGCCCTCGCAAGACATTCTTGTCCATCTTGCGGATTTCTCCCTTGGCCAATTACAAAGCTCCATGTGCTCGGGTAAGTCTGTATTAACACGGGAGATCGACTAGTATCCAAAGTCCGCACTCATAAAGACCTATCACCACGCATCCCTGGCGTATGCTGTTCCACCGTGGATTAGGGACTTTTATAAGAGTGTGTTGACTTCTCTCCGCTAGACTTATTTAGCCAGACTCCTAACAGAGAGAGAGAGAGAGAGAGAGAGAGGAACGAGTTACCGTCCGCCACCACGTGGAACTGTAAGTCAGAACTTAACAAGTTTGAAGATTGATAAATGTTAGTAGTATAATAATGCTATAATTGTGTAACAGTAAAGTGCAAGACATAGTTGTTAAATAGCATAACAGTATGCCAGTTAAATTGTATAACAAAATGTGGTAAAATAGTTTAATTTTAATTCAACTGAAATCTTATTTCATTCGTTGAAGGTAAATTTCATTGAACCTTTAAAGAAGACAGGTAGTTTTAGAAGCGATTTCAAGAAGCCTTTGATAAATATCTTTCACAACAAGCACACAAGTACATTTAATCATGAGTGGATCGAGATTTGTTATGCCAAATATTAAAAAAAATTTTACATTTTTCAAACAATTTTTATTCATGACCAAATTTTACATTTTGTAAATGCAGTAGTTAATTCCATCTGTTTGTGTTTAGGTTAATAAATAAATTTTTATCTGTTTAGTAAAACCATTTAAAATCGAATATCAATTAAACTACGAAAACATATTTATTTTATTACCTTTGTGAATAAATAAGCCGGAGAGAAAGTACACCTTGACCGGCAACTCGTTTAATTGTGCTGTATTTCATAAAAACTTGCTGCTTATTTGATTAATTGCTTGAAAACATTTAATTAGTAGGCCGTATTAAGAGGCAGCATCAAAAGAAGAAAAAAATAACTCTAAAGCTCATTAGCTGGGTAATTAAAATTAAACTTTTGTAGAATGTGTTAAACACACACACACGCACACATACACAAGTTAAAAACAAAACGTTATAAATGCTAAGCAATTTTAAAGTATTTTTCCAACCAGTTAGTTTTTCCCATTGGAAAGTGAGTATTTTCTTTCTATTCAATCGATTTATTACTTTTGTGCTTGTTTTACTTTCATGCCATTTCTGTAAGTTACATAAAATAGTTTATTGTTGTTAGAGAGGCATTTTTCCCCTTTTGATTTGAAAGAAAATATGTACAACAACATTAAAGTACATGTGAGCAGCGAGTTAAAGTGAGTTTGGAAAGAGATACAGTTTACAAAGCGAACCACATTCTTAAGGCAATAATGTGGTACTTGCAGTTAAATGAACATTCCATCATCTCATCACAACACAATGCCACTACAACACATTGCATTGCGTTACAGACAGTGTTAAGTACCAGAAAATATGAACACATTCAAACAAATATGTACATAAATATTAGGTACATTATAATACCCCGATAGTTATGAAAGTGACGAGGAACTTAGATCTCTTCGCTAAGCGGGTTTTAACAAGATTCCATTTTAGTGTAATTTTGTATAAATGTCTTCTTTTTTAAAGACATAAATGCGTGGATTGATTTCATTTTCCACTATTTGGCAACAATGCTTCCTTAGTAATGTAGAAGAGGAATCATAGAATAGTTGGTAATGCTTAACGTTCTTACAGCCCTCTTGCCGGGTGTCCAATTTGGATCTTCCGTATACTGTAAGATCCAATGGAGTATGAAAAGTTTTCAGAATCGCAGGGTACGTACGTAGGCACTGTATAATATTCTTTTTTTTCAGTCAACTATTCACATTGTCACAATTATTATTTTCATTATTTTTATAAGCATCATTATCTCTGTGTATAATCGACAGTGTGAATGTTTGAATACAAACAATTTAACTTACATTTACTGTGAAATGTTGTTTTCATGTCACACTCGCTCGTCACTACTAAATCAACAGTAAACTACATAAATGCTGCTACATATGTACCTTCAAGTTTCCTCAGAAATACCGTGTTTTGGAATGAAAATTGCTGTTTTTTTATTTGATATTGTTTTTTGCAACACGAATTCGTTGAGTCAGGTTTTGAAAAATAGACGAATTGAATTTTGTAGTAAATTTCGGAATTTAAAAATTGTTTTTGTGCAAAAAAATTTTAATATAAAAAACAGCAGAGTTTTTGTTTTTGTCGCTAATTATCAGGCATGCGATTTTTTTTTTTCGGTGTAAAAAAACATTTTTAATTTTCGAACTGAAATTGATACTACAACTTTTAAAATCTTTAAATCCTCAAACTGGTTAAAAGAACTTTTTTGAATAAAAAACTACGGAGATTTATTTACGCAAACTCAATTTATCCTAAAGACATTTTATTACAGCTCGTGTAAAGCTCTACTGCAAGGGAAATAAATAAAAGAATTTATTTGTGCCATAGTTTAGTTTTGCACGGAGTTTTTTCTTATCAAAATTGCCTGTTGAATCTCAAACGGCTGCACCGATCATCTTGATATTTTTGAACAGTTTTCCGATGATGGGAAAAGGAAATAGGCAGGTTAGTGCTTTTTAAATTCAAGGGGAAGAGTACCTTAAATTCAGATTAGTTTCCCTAAATCTAAAGAGCTACAGCAGCGAGAGTCTTCAAATTACGAAAGGGCTATTTTTAAGATTATTATAAGAATATGAGCGGACAGAAGGGCACCCCCCTCCACCCTCCTTAAAAAGTCAATATATATATTCCCCATATCTATGGAACTACCATAATGAGAGTCTTTAAATTAGGTATGGACTATTCTGAACACTGATTGCGTGCATAGCAAAAATTGTGAAGACATAGGAACCACCAGAGTAAATATTAATTTTTCAATAACTGAGGAACTGCAAAAGTGATAGACCTTAAACTTATGTTTAAAACCCAACCCGTTTTCAAGAATAATCCTAGAGGTATAGGAGCAGAGTAAATATTATTCTCCCTATATAGAACTACAATAGCGAGAGTCTTCAAATTTGGTGTGGGCTATTTCGAATATCAATTGCGTACTCAGCGAAAATCCTAGTAGTAGGCAGAGGGAAAGTGGGCAGAGGGATACCCCATATATAGTGAATATTAATTTTTCAATGTGTGAGGAAATGCAAAAGTGAAATTTGCTACGAACTATTTCTAAAAGCCAGTGTGTTTAAGACAATTCTAAAAGGAACAGGTGGTCCGCTCTTGAAGGGTACTATCCCGTAGAGAGTAAATATTAATTCGTCGTCCTAAGAAACTCTAAAGGAATAGGAGTGAACAGAGGGATGGTCCCTAATAAAAGCAGTTAATTTTTCCCCTTGAACTCAAGAACTACAACAGTGAAAGTCTTTAAATTTACGCTGGCGTATTTGGAATACCATGAGCCTAGGTACTCAGAAAAAATACCGAATGCATGAAGCAGTTGGAAGGGTACCTGTCATACAGAACAATTATAAAATTCTCTTCATCTAAAAAACGGAATATAATGCAGTCTTATAATTTGGTGTGGGTTGTTTCCAGACCCAGCCGTAGTCGGGCGATATGCTAGAATATGGGAAAGGCGGAGAAGAAATTTCCATTACAAAGTAACTATTAGTTTTCCTATACCTAAAAAATTCGATGCGGATTTTACCATTGGCTTAGATTCTTGATAGTTTTTCGCACAGCAGGACTTCGGCAGGTCACAAGGGTTTTCTCATCTAGTAAAGACCTTTGGGATTTGTTGCGACCGGTCGCAGGGATTATCTACTCTACCACCTTTGAAACACTGGCTTAGACTTTAACAATTTTATGATTTTAAATTTCAAATAGTTTTCTGCGTATCATTAAATAAAAGTCTACTTAAATTCTTTTAATTATATATGCTGATTCCTTAACTGGCGATAGGGGTAGCGAAGCTAGTAATAAATAAAATAGTAGGTGAAATTCATTATGCCGTCGTAGTTGAGTATATTTTTGTTCTGCGGCGGCAAGCCGTGCTGTCTCTGTCGCCCTCGGTTTTGAGTTCTTTATCTTAGAATTGCGTATACTTTTCAAACTTTTTCGGCAAAATCTACTTTTATTTTCCATTACTGTCTGTTTGGGCTATTTAAACTAGCTTTGTCTTTACAGATATTTGGTGACAATTTGTATTCAAAAGATCTAAAATTTACTTTAAACAATTGTTAATTCTCTTGAAATATTGTTGTCAATTATTAATAAATTTATTAACCTCCAGTAAGTGGAAACATACATTTAAAACAGGTGTTCTTGACGGCAGTAAAAACGTTTTGTAATCACTAACTACCTTCAACAAACACTAACACTCTTAAAATGCACTTTAAAACACTAGAGTGTTAAACAAAGAACAAATATCTAAGTGAGAACCTCAATATGAGCAAGAATAATAAAAATAAATAAAATATAATTTCATGCATTACAAGTATTATGTGTGTACATTTGTATGCAACATTGTACCACAAGGTAGATGTGAGACTTGTGTCATTGATCTTTTAGAAAAGTCATGTAAACGAACACGTAACCTGCACTGAACTCCAAGTGCTGTAAGTTGTAATAAAAGATATGAAAGAAATTAAAATATGAACAACATTGTATAACAGTTTTGAAGATCTCTCTTATGGCCATTTTTACATATTCAACACAAAATGATCAGCTGGCCTGGTAAGACCACCTGTTATGAATTCGCTTTGCACATTCCACTGTCCTTTGCTGTAATCCTTTGTGTTAGAAAGCTATCAAACAATGTTAAGAAAAATATAAACGTGATCATAATTAAAGTGCTTGTGTAATAAAGATCGTAACTGTGTAATGAAGGTAGAGAGAGAAAGGTTTGTGCCTCTTCTGTTTCACATGCATAATCTCACGTATTAAAGAAAGCCATTTAAAGCTTGAAAATTGTAAGTACCTTTCTAATCCTTTGGTTAATTTAAGGTCTGACTGGAACTTTTACACTTCCGAGGCTTAATTAAAAACACCCACGTTTTTTTGAGGAAACATTTAAAGAATGACAAAACAATGACATCATGTTTTGCTGATATTTATAAACTATAAATTAAATCAAAGATTATCCTCACCCATCTGCATAAATGTCAGGAAGAAAACATTTTAACCTCTTTTTTAAAAATAAGGTAACCAACCTTAACCTTCATCAAAAAATATAAAAACTGTATTTTTACCACAAACATATCTCTGGCTTTGCTGGTATTTTAACGATCTGTAAAACGTATGTATGCGAAAAAGTATCTTAACAACAATTATTTTAATACCTTTTAACCCAAATATTTAAACTTCAATAGCAACTTATCACGTCTACCATACGCGTATGTAACTACATACGACTACTACTGCCTAAATGCTGCTGACATATGGGAATTTCTTTTGGTTTTCAGGCATAAAACTGGCAACAACAAAAAAAATGCAAACTGGTACACAGAGCTTGAAATGGAAGCAAAAAAAGAAAAAAGAAAATTTGTAAACATTAAACAATTTGTAAACGTTTAATGTTTTAAGAAAGTAAAATATTTTTTACGCTGTAGCCCCAGTTTAAATGCACATTTTTAAAACATTTATCCTAAAATGCTTACACTCTTCTACAAAAGTAAGGCACAGCGTTGAGCTCACTAACTACAGTCGGTTAACACTATGATAGGTATGTTAAAGCCTTCTGAAGGGGGGTACAAAAATCTCTTATTAGAGACAGCTAAGAGCGCATTAACAAATTTTACAGGACTTACAACTATAGCAACTTAAATTTAAGTGAAGAAATAAAATAATTAGTTTAATACAAGAAATAATAAAGTTACGAAGATATTAGAAAACAAAATTTATATATATAGTAGTTTTTAGGCACAGTATAATTGTATAACAGTTATAACAGAGTGGAATGTTTATTGTTTAATCCTTTAACATTTATATTACTAAAGTGGTCGACTGTATGACAGCCATTTGTAATATATATCGAAGCAAACCACTTACTTTCTCTTTTCGACCCCCATTTCGCTCCTCAAATTGATTTCAGGGAACCGATCCGTAATCACAGCCACCTTACTTTCAATTGAGTCTCGTGCTAGCCCTAGCCTTTACTCTTGACTAAAGTGATTTCAGACTGTCGACTGGTAACTGTCGACACTCTTCTACATCACGGAGTCTTTTGTAATTGCTAGCATTTGTATAAGGCTTAGGTCCCCCTTGACATTCACATCTAACAAGTGTCTGCCCGTGGTCTTAAGCCTTATGCTAGCCAGTGCTGGACATGCACACACAATGTGCGCTACCGTCTCAGCCTCTTCCAGGCTTAGTCTGCAAGTATCATCTTCTACGACTTTCATCTTAGCCAGACGGTACTTGAAGTTTCCATGTCCTGTCACTAACGCAGTGATCCAGCTTAAAGTAGCCCTATTATACCCGAGTACCTTGCTAGCCTTTCTGCCGATATTTGTAATATAAGTTTGGTAGTGCAAAAAAATTAACAAAAGTAGTATCCGAGTTTTTCTCTCTTTACAAAACAGTATAATTAATTTTCAGCTCAGAAACTAGGAGGCAACAAACCGTGTTTTTAAAAAGTTGTAACATGTAGCTATTAAATAATCTAGGAGGGATATCGAAGCAGAACGCCTACTTTAGGGACCCCTTCTTTCCACGAATTGATTTTAGTCAACCGATTTGTAATTTACGACTGTGTCACTGTCAATCAGAATGCCGACTGGTAACTGTCGGCCTTTTTCCTTATCACGCAGTGTCTTATAATTGCTAGCTTAGGTACACCATGGCATTCACATTTAATAAGTGTCTGTCCGTGGTCCTAAGTCTTCTGTTAGCCAGTGCTGGATATTCACACAAAATGTAAGCTGCCGTCCTCAGGAGTACCTTTGGTAACTGAGCCGTCCACCCGTTGCCAGGTTTTAGTCCATCTCTTCAGAATTCTTCTATTGACCAATAAACATCGGAGTTCCTACAGAGATTAACCTCTTGCGAGGCTTTATACTAAATATCTAGCGGAATCTCACGTTCCAACGTCTTAAGAGTATTTTTAGAGATTGACCTGCCCAGCCCTCGCAAGACATTCTTGTCCATCTCTTGCGGATTCCTCCCTTGGCCAATTAAAATCGGTGTTTCTTTAGAGAATTCACCCTCACAAAGCTCCATGTGCTCGGGTAAGTCTGTATTAACACGGGAGATCGACTAGTATCCAACGTTCGCACTACTAAAGACCCATCACCATGCATCCCTGGCGTATGCTGTTCCTCCGTGGATTAGGGACTTTTATAAGGGTGTCTTGACGTCTCTCCGCTAGACTTATTTAGCCAGACTCCTAACAGAGAAAGAGAGAGAGAGAGGAACGTGTTACCGTCCGCCACCACGTGGAACTGTAAGTCAGAACTTAACAAGTTTGAAGATTGATAAATGTTAGTAGTATAATAATGCTATAATTGTATAATAGTGTATTAGTAAAGTGCAAGACATAGTTGTTAAATAGCATAACAGTATGCCAGTTTAATTGTATAACAAAATGTGGTAAAATAGTTTAATTTTAATTCAACTAAAATTTTATTTCATTCGTTGAAAGTAAATTTTATTGAACCTTTAAAGAAGACAGGAAGTTTAAAAAGCGATTTCAAGAAGCCTTTGATAAATATCTTTCACAACAAGGACACAATAGCTTTAAACTGAGAAAAATTTTAATTTAATCATGAGTCGATAGAGCACTTAATAAAGTTGTGTCGATCACGAACTAGTTCGCTCGTTTGAGAGATTATTTCGTACTACCTTATGGAAATAATCAAGCAGTAGTCAATTTTTGTGCAGGACACTACACAATAAATCAGTTGTTGTAAAGTTGCTACTACCTTTCCGAAATAATCTCTCAATTGAACGAACTAGTTCGTGACCGACAATACTCTAGTATTAATTTTAAGCGCTCGATTTCAAATTTGAAAAATGTGTACATATATAAATTTTAAATTTCGTACCGCATTGCTACAGCATAATAAGTTATAGCTTAATGCTAACACTTATGCAAACATGTGTGTTTGATTTTCCTCTCTTCAGCTCAAGAGTGGATGCAGCTTAAGCAGTTAGAGGGAGGAGGAAGTATTAATTTTTCTCTAACTTGTTATATAGAAAAATGGACTCGCCTGGCTCAGCTCATATTAGTGAACTGTAAAACTAAGACTGTAAGATAAAACCAACAAATACTCGTACTCGTGCTTGCAGTAAGAAAATCGACAAAAAATATTAAAGTACATTCACATTTGTAACAAGTTGAAAACAATCAAGAGATATTATAATTTCTCCTTTTAAATGATTTCGACAACTTCGAAATCGTTTATAAAATCACTTATAAAATTTGCCATTGCAATTCAATGTTATTTAACATTACTACCTTTCCCCCGGAAGCTTAAGACTTAAATTTTTTTAACAGAAATAAAGTTGCTTTAAAATGTCCTGGGCGAAAAAAAAATAAACAATTGCAGTTTAAAATTCACTACAGGGGAGCCCATTTATTAGGCAAGACAACTTTCATTTACAGTAACAACAACAACAATGGCAACAACAAACAAGAGAACTAATTTGTAATTCAATTCACTTTATTTCAAAAACGAACTGCTGTGGCACAATGCATCTCAGCTTAGCCTCTTTCTTACAATTTTCATTTCATTTTCATTTTAAATTATTATTATTCTTTTTTTTTTTGTCGAAGTGTTTTAATGAATTTTAATTTGATTAATGATAAATAGAACAGAAAAAACAAAACCGTTGGCTGTTTATTTCTTTTTTTTATGAGCTGCTGTTTCAGCTTCTGTTAAACTGTTTCCATTTTACGATTTTGATCTATGGCGCGATAACGTTATTAACTTTCATTTAATCTCTTCAAAGCGGACACGGCACGGCACACACGACAAGTCTACAGACAAAATTCGTTAATTTGTTTTCATATCTATTAAGCTTCTTTTAATTGTCAGTCAAATGCTAAAGATACATTGGAAATTGTTTTCAATTGGCTGTAAAAAAGACATTATTAAAGTCTTTCTTCATCATAATAAAATAGAACCTGATTACCTGATTCAAACAGAGACTTGGAGAATTTTTTATTTAATAAAAATTCTTGGAATTCTTAAGAAATCTGTAAAATGCATATGCAACAGAACTTGGCATAACTACGGCTTAGTTGTATAAATTTAGTTCATTTACGAACGACGTCATTGGGCAAAAGAATGATTCAGGAAACTGGCTGCCGTAAGAATGGGAAGCATTAGAGCTGGAACTACATTTGTTTGCATGTGTATGGAAGGGATTTCTGTATCCCATTGTGGCCTTGCTAGTACTGCGATACGCAACTCGTCTTCACGAACGTGTTCTGCAGTTCGTGGGATGCGCTGGGTTGTTTAAATTGACTGAATTAATTACACAGGTCATCGTGTATTGGACAACAAACGGTTGTCATGCTTCGGGATACACGATCAAGTGAGTTTGCAGCAGAAGATCTTATTTTCTTCACATCTCGCATTACATCTTTTGTGCCTTCAATAGCACATGCGCCTGAGCGCGGATTCCGCTTAAGATTTTGTGGTGAAATTTTGAAAGAAACAAGAAATTTTTATATAAATCCTTTAGCAAAAACTTTGATCTAATAGTTTGTGGTGAGGGGAGTTTGAATATCTTATTTTCGCTCCCCTGCCTGCCTTTCCCATCCGCAGCCTGTTAGCAGCACTTTCAGGTCCAATGCTGTAATAAAAAATGTAATTAATTTGTAAATCGTTCAATAGGCTATTGGATGAGGGAAGAACGTTGTGGTCGGCAATGCTCAATGCTTTCTTCAGTTCTTTACATAAAAGCCTAGAATTATGCAAAAACTCCCGGCGCAACCAAAATTCTGACCTCAAAATAATAAAATAGTTGTATTCAGTTTTTTGTGCAAATTTTCTTGCTAAAATGCAAATGCAAATATCGTAGGTTTTGCATGTAAACCAACAACAAAATACACAAAACTTTTTTTGCATTTCTCAAAAAATGGACGAGATTTTCCATTTGCACTTTTGCAAGAGACCATTTGCACTAAACACTGAATGCCGCTATTGTATTTTTTGTACTTGTTTTCTCTTTTTTTTTCTCTTAAACTCCTTCTTAAGAAACTGCTCGTTTTTGCTATGCTAAATATTCGAGCATATCATTAATTTTAAAAGTGTTAATAGTATTTTTTATATAAATACTATATTTATCGCATGCTAATGAAAAAAGACTAGTGATCAAAGCTTTAGAAAAAACTAAAATAATAAAAAATTTTCAAAAAACAAACTTTATTGCCGCCAACTTTCGAGTGGTTTTAGTCTTCATATAACTAAAGTTTTTTAAGCAGACCTTTTTTTTGTAAAAAATCACAACAGACAGGCGGTGATTTAATTAAAGATTTATTGAAAATAATGAAAAAATATTCCGGGGGGCTTAAAAAATGTGAAAATAAATAAAAAATAAATAAAATTTTTGTATTAAATTTTTTTATTACTATAACTCGCTTTTATTATTTGTGACTTTTAGTTTTCATAATTAGCAAAAAAAAAAAACAAAAAATTAAATATTAAGCTCACGATTGTAAGTGGTGGAAACTTCCGTTGGCGTAGTTAATCTATAGTTGTTTGAATTACAACTACCACAAGATTTAATAAAATAAAAAGTCGTAAAAAAAACTTATGTATTGAACCTGACATGAAAATGAAATTAAACAAACAATCACGTTTAATGCAAAAGAAAAAAAAACAATAGGGGTATGCACGAAGAACGACAAAAGGCGAGTTAGACTTATGAGTTAAAACTCCACAAAATTTCATCTCTTTTTGCGAGAACGTAAATTAACAGAGATATATTTCCTTTTTGCAAATTTGCAGCCAGCTTTTTTTTTGTAAAGGAAACGCCATTTCGCTTTAAAAAAAATGCGATTTGCATAACCCACTCATTTATGAAACGATCTGACTGATTTCACCATATGGCTCCTCAAACTATCTCGTTTCTACCGAAATGCCTTTTCAACATACGCACAGACGGATTACGTTAAATCGACTCCCACCTAGTAATGGCAAGATTAATCGAAAAACGAATTTTACCGAAATGTCTCCTGTTATTAATCGAAGACTAATCGATTATTTCGGAATAATCAAAACAAATATATAAACAATAAAAAAACAATAAAAGTTTTTTTTTCTCGCATAATGCTAATATATTTAGTGGCAAGTCAATTAAAACTAACCATTCTGAGCCAGTATAAACGAACGCCTATAGAACAACAATTTTTAGTTGCAGCATCAACTCTACTAGACTCTGGATTAAAAAAAAAAGATTTTCAATGTCTATTAGAACCATCTGCGATTATTTAGGACGTAAGAAGATTATTATTTAAGTAATTGCAGTGGAAGCGATACGTTTTCTAGTGATGTGGAATTCGATTTATGCTCTCACCACGGCAGGAAGGCCAGCAAGGTACTCGGGTATAATAGGGCTACTTTAAGCTGGATCTCTGCGTTAGTGACAGGACATGGAAACTTCAAGTACCATCTGGCTAAGATGAAAGTCGTAGAAGATGATACTTGCAGACTATGCCTGGAAGATGCTGAGACGGTAGCGCACATTGTGTGTGAATGTCCAGCACTGGCTAGCATAAGGCTTAAGGCCACGGGCAAACACTTTGTTAGATGTGAATGCCATGGGGGAACTAAGCCTTATACAAATGCTAGCAATTACAAAAGACTCCGTGATGAGGAAGAGTGTCGACAGTTACCAGTCGACAGTCTGAAATCACTTTAGTCAAGAGTAAAGTCTAGGGCTAGCACGAGACTCAATTGAAAGTAAGGTGGTTGTGATTACGGATCGGTTCCCTGAAATCAATTGGAGGAGCGAAATGGGGGTCGAAAAGGGACCCAGAAAGTAAGTGGTCTGTTTCGATATCCCACCATACATTAATAATAATAATAATATGCTCTCACCAAAAAATGTTGGCTCACAGATATTCTTACAGATATTCATTCGAGGTTGCCTCACTTTAGCTAAAGTTATCTCTCACTCAAAAGAACTTTGAAGGCAAGTTTTAATAATGACCCTAAAAATAAGTTTTTATGTTTATTTTTATTTTCAAATTAATCGGTTATTTTCTTCCGCTTAATCATGTGATTAATTAATCGATTAATAATTGTTTTGCCATCACTACTCCTACCTACCTAAAACGGATGTAGAATTTCTTTAGTTTACGAGTACTGTGGTATTTTTCTAGTAATATTATAAAAATTGTCAACAGATTGATGAACTTATATGCCGCCTCTCCACCTGTAATAATGAGTCAAAATTAGTCACGGTGATTGTGCCACAGTTACTTAACACAAATTAGCAGAAATTACAATATTAATGAATCAATGAATGAGTGACTCAGTGTACGAATGAATGAATGAATGAAATGATATGAAACATATTTTTACAAACCATGAAACAACATCTTTTTTCTCAAGGAACGATTGAGTGTGTAAAAAATGACATATAAAATAAAGTGCAACAAAGAAACAGCATCACCGTCAGTCATCATCAGGCAACTTAAAAAATTTATATTTTCGACAATAATGTCACTACGAATCTGTTGTTGTAAATAGCTCGAAAGAGAGAAAATAAAAAAGTCACATAAATAATTTCGTTTATTTAAGGAAAAAAGGCTTTTTTGCGTTTGAAGTATTTTTTTTTAGCTTCAGCTTGGACTTGTTAATGGGCATTTAACTGTTGTTTGTCTTTGCTGCTTTTACAATGTTTCTTTCATTTTTTGTGTATGTCACTACGTTTTTTTTTCGCCTAATGGAAGGTGCTTAACCGAAAATGTACCTGTTTCAACGTTTTGCAAATGTAAATAAATAGCTTAACTTACTCCTAAAAAAATGAGAGTGATCACAATAATTCCACTCTGTCACTTAAGCCACCTTCGCACTAATAGATGGAGTAATACGACTTGTCAAAAATTCCAATGAAATGAGAGAAAGTAAAATAGTGTGAAAACAATATTTTATAAATCGGATAAGAAGTAAAAATGCAAATTTGACAGTCTTATAGCTCTCACCAGTTATTCAAAATTTTCTAAAAGCTTCGACTTTTCACTGGATCAGGGTTGCGTCTGTACAAAAGTGTGATAGTGTAAGCAAACAATGCAATGAGAATATTTCACTTTCAATGTTTTGAGAGCCAGAACGTTAGATTTCTCTTTACAAAAATCCAACGAAAATTTAAATTCTTCTAAAATAGTGTGAAAGAAGCCTTAAAAGTACGAAAGTTTAAAAGGTGGCAACACTATTAAACTTAAATTGAAAGGCGAAGAATACCATATATTATTGTGAGTATTGATCTGGCAGACACATATAACACTCCTCGTGATTATCTATACCAGGCGCGGATAAGGAGTAAAATAGTATATATGTATTTACCTTCTTAAAATTGATTACATATTAATATTTTCCTGTAAAGAAAAATTTTGTAAAATTGAACATTTTTTACTTTCGGTAAAACTGGATCCGCGAAGCTCCAGCTGGATCGGCGCCTGCCCATACAATACTTTAATACAAAATATCTTTACCTAAGTAATGTAACGTACCAGCTAGTTTCTGCTCTGGCGGAGTTTGATCTTTCTTTTATAACAATAAAATATTGAGTGCTAGAATTGTACAGAGGTCGGGAACGTGAGTACGTTAAACAATTTTGGTAGATCTGTCCGATTTTCCAATATTGTGAAAAATTCCATAAAATAATAATTTCTATGAAGCGGATTTGTATTTTCTTTTACCATCTTTTTTGCGTAAAAGTTGGCTTTTACATTACGGAATTTGAATGACGTTATTTTAATTCTCTTTCGAACTTGCCCAAACCTTTTACATATGAGACATACAGAAAATTATTTGTTTTCTTTTTTCATCCATTCTTTCGCTTCGTAATACGCAACCAACAATGCTAAAATGAGAGTGACGTGAGAAAAATTATATGAAAGAACATGATAAAAAATTGAGAAAAGTAGAGAGCGAAATACAAAAAAAATGTCTAATAGCGACAGCCGTCTTCTTGGCCCCTCTCCATCAAACTTCGCTTGTCTATCACTCAAATTCCAGAATGTAAATGTGACATAGTGTGGCACCGAAAAATTATAATGTTACGATTTTTCTTGAGTGGGTCATAATTCCGGTAGAATTTTTTGTGATTTTACGACTATTTAAGACAGTGAATCTCAAGGCCTTCATTCGCCGTAATGAATCTGACTACAATCCAAATTAACATAAAGGATAGACATCGAATCAAGACGTGCGAGTTAACTGAATATCATTGTAATTAGCAAAATTACGATTTATAAACAAAACGGAAAGCTGGAAGAGGATATCCGTGCCAAAATAAGGCAAACATATATGTAAGTATATATTTGCAGGCAAAGTCGTGATACCAGTATTTTGGGATAAGCATGCTATCATTTTTTACTGAGAATATTGTGGGAACTCCTTTAAAGTTTCTGATTTGCGAAAAATAAAACTTCTGATCATCACAATAGACCACAATCGAGATGTTCAAAATTAATGACAAACATTTATAGGCGCTTAATAATCGTAACTACAAAAAGGAGCAGACGTATGTTAAGAAAAAATCCAAATTATTTGTGGCTTCCTTACTAGATCGGACAATTCTGTGATCGCTTTAGCCAATTAGTTTGTTCTACAACCGTCATACGCCATAATTTTATTGTCTTTTTTTACTCTTGATTTTGTTTTCCTTTTTTCAAATGCAGAGTTAACAAACTGTTTTTGCTGATCATTTTTTTTCGACAGCAAACATGTTTATACATGCTTATATATTTTTTATTAATTGTTTCAGTCTGTGGCACGAGTTGAAAAAAATTGAAACCAAATTGGAGCACTCACTATTAATCACATATGACTGCTAAAGCTTTTTCGGCTACCACATTTTTTGTGCTTTTTTCATTTTTACGAATAATATTTTTTTCTTACCAAAAGGACTTAATTAATAACTTCATTGTAACTTCAGGTATAAGAAAATCTTTTTGTAAAAATGTCCGACCCAAGACAAAAGTTTACGCCCCAAATACTTCAATGAAGTACGAGCATGGAAAAAATTTGAAAAGGCAGGCAAAAGGAATTCTTTTCGAAAAATAAAGGGTCAATCACATAATTTAATTAAAAACACAGATTGAATGAAAGGTTCTGGTTGCCCATGTTGTAGTTGTTGTTGTAACTAACTTGTATTTAATGTAAAATGAAATTAACTAACCGCCAACAAAACACAATACAAAACAGACCACACGCACTCAAATTGAAACAAACGAATTTTAGAGAACGAAGAAAGAGGGAAACTGTGGAAGACTCAAGACTTTTGCCTTAAACTCTTGGGAGACTTTAAGTTAGTTCCAAATATTTCTTGAAGAAAGAATGTTAGTTAGTAAGTAGAAAATAAGACGAATTTAATCTAAACTGATTGAAGGTACTAAAAATATAAATAAATTTTTAGTAAAAGAATTCTTGGCATCTCATTGTTTGCAAAAAAAATTTACTCATTATTTTGCCTCAATTCTTTTATTGAAATTGCGATTTATTTGTTGAATTAAAAGCTAGTCCTTAGGTGCATTTTGCTGGTGACTTAGGCCAGTTTATCAGGAAACCGGTAGCCGGATATAAAAAATAAAACTATAGAAAAGTGTTATGCTTGAAAATCTTCAAACCAAACGAGAGTTCAACCAATTTTACACATACGACAGATTTTGATTGAATCTTTTACTAGACTTGATCAGTATATGTTGTTCTTTTGTGAATTGTATTGCTCTGCTTAACAACTATCTCCATATTGACCTCAACTTAAGACACTTATTATTTTAGGAACTAATTGATACAAACTTCTCAGAAGAGAAAATGATACTGAAGATGGCACATAGCTGAAACCGGTTTGTCTTCAAAACTTGACAAGGTACGACAAAAATTCATTCCTAAAATCTATATCGAATCACTCTATCGGAGTACCATATCGGAATACCGCTAATACAAATTTAAGAAAAGGTTAATATCCCCTTTACTCACCTCTCAGATCCGCACCTGCAATGGTATAAATAATTAGTAATTGTTGCGTTCATTATAACAAACTTTAGCTGTCCTTTAAGGTTTTCTGTAAATGGATCTTTTAACCTTTTTTTTCTCGTTCATTAACTTTCAAATGAAATTTAAAATTTTTCTCACAAAGTAAAATCGAACCAAAAGATTTACCGTTATGGCCTTTGAACATAATTATGAGAAAAATTAAATTCCAAACATATACATATCTGTATAATAGCATAATGATGTTGACATTAAATTTAACGGGCATATTAAAAATTAATTATAAAACTTTAAAGAACTTAAATAAAACTCCCAACATAAATAAAGAAAAAAAAAAGCCAAAAGAAAACGTGTAATGAATATTAACAAATTTGCAGTTAATCTTTGTCAAAGTAATTATTTAATAAATGTTACGAAGAAATAAAAGTCCTTAGTGCTGATATGCTTGAAGGTAAAAGAAAGTTGGAAGGCTAAAAAAACCCCCCTCTAATAATGCAGTCATGCAAATAAGCAGAATTTGAAAAAAGCTAAAAGAAAAATACAGAAAAAAGAGCAAAAATTAATAAGTGTTAAACAAATTTAATAAAAATAGTAATTAATACAAAAAGCTCTAATAAAGCAAAACAAAACAAAAAAATATAATAATAATAATGATAAACAAAACGATAGAGTTTTTACGAAATTTTTATTACGATACAAATGTGGCCTATTGATTGGCGTACCTGTATATGTATGCAAGTATCTGTGTATGTATCTTGCATATATTTTACTTTGCTCATGTAGATATTAATTTACTTGATTATTATTTACATTATATTTTACGTCTTCTGTATTCTTGTTTTGTTTCATAACACTCATTCATAAACTTTTCATTGCATAAACTTTTAAATTTCATCAAAAAGCATAGCAAAGCAAAATTATAATGTGGGTTAAAAAAAAAATAAACCATCGATAAATTTCATACAAAATATATCAGCTATAAAACTTGATTAAAGAATAAATTATTTAAATAAATGTATCGATTAGTTTTGGATTCCAGCTATCGATATACATATGAAAAAAAATTCTTTTAGGAAATCAACCTTCTTATTCTTATTTTATTATCAAAATGCATTTAATTTATTGCAAAAGTTCGCTCAGCCTGCTCATCAGGAAACCTATACCCAACATTAAAAAGTATATAAATGCTTTGGGCTTAAAATTATTCAAACCAAATGAGAAAGTTTAAAGTACTTCAAAACGAAAACAAAGCAAATCATACCTTCGCTGTTTTTATTTGTTTACCGCTTACAGCTATATTTAGAGTTGGCCAACAACCAACCCAATGTAGATAGGCAAGTAGGAATAATAAAATAACAATTTATTTGTTGGGGCTTTTTATTTCAAAGTTCTTTTAACTTTCTCATTCGGTGTCAAGAACATCAAGACCATTTAAGGTTTTCTATCCTGATATATATAGCTTCTCCAGCATTTTATAATAGAATGCGTTGTGATACGAGTAGCATTAGCTAGACAATTTGTGAAAATAATTTTGTTCAATTATCGAAAAACAAAATTTTATTATCGAAACATCGTTTGTAGAAAATACCTAGTTTACTTATTAATTTGTATAACGTTTTTCCATGTGGAAATTAACTACGGCTATTTTATATTTTCATAAAAACTAATCCAAAATTTTTTTTAAACATATAAATTGTCTATAAAATATTTTTAGTCGACCTATAATTTTTCGTGAACAAATTATCAATAAATTTTCTTGAAAAAATGATTGATAACTTATTTTTCCCAAACTGTTTATTATCGAAAAGTTATAACAAATTTCTCAGAATTTGCGGTAAAAATATTTCAGCTCTTTTTTTAATATTGCAAAAAAATTTTTACAAAATCTATCTGAATCAGGATCGGTTGGAGGTTGGGGGGAAGCAAATTTCACCCACAAAGTTTATTTTAATTTTGGAATTAAATATTTGCTTTTTTAACCCCGAAATCTAAAAGCCTGGCATCAAATATTTTTTCTTTTTTAAATTTCCAAATTCAGTTGCAGTTTCGTAAGCAAAATATAATTTTTTATGGAAACAAGTTGAAACAATTTCACTGCATCCAAAAAATTAAGACCTCCCTACAGCATAATCAGAATTTCATATGATACCAATTAACTACATAGAAAAATTATTTACACCTATTGGAGAATATTCAGACATGCACCTCAATAAAATTTTAAATTGAGTTATAAAATTTTGTGTTCACTCATAGGCAATTTAGCTTACTCTATTTTATTATTTTTCGTTCTTAAAATTACTTTGAAGATAACGCATAGACGAAACTGGCTTATCTCCATCCACAATAATGTGAAAGAGAGCTAAATTGGTGACAATATATTCATTTTACAGAATTTTCTGCTCACTAAACATAATTCACCACGGTTACATCGGCAATTTGACGCAATTTATGGTGCAATTAAGTACTAGCTGCTTAATTTATTAATTAAGTTATTGTATGGTAAATTGAGTTCAATTAAGGCCTAAATTGCGATAACTTCGTAATTGCGCAATTAAGGTTCCTTATGTGAACATGCTATTGAAGAGGTGTTGTTTGGCCTCAGGCTGAAATTTAATAAATTTTTTTTATTTTTCTTAAATTAAGTAAAAAATTTAACCAACTATAAAATGTTATTTGAATCGATGTAAATATTTGTTTTAGATGCTTATAATTTGTTTTCTTTTTAGCTTAGTACCTCGGGAAATTTATCTTATAACACATACCTCGGAGTTTAACGTTGTTTTAACTTTTCGCTTCTCTTTGGCATTTTTTTTCTTAACTCCTCTTTAAGACCAAACGAAACCACTTGAGGTCATTATGTTAATACTGTAACACACAACCACAAAATAAAAACACTATTATAATTTCCGCATATTTTACAAATCTCTGTCAGGTACAACTAACGTAAGCTAAAACATAAAAAATTAACAATAAATGTACCATTTCGATAGCTGTTTGATAGACATTTTTAGATCTGTTTCTTTTTTCATTTGCATTTTTATTATTAATAAATTAAACAATAGAAAATAGAGAAAAGTTTAACAATCATAATTTTTTTTTACAAAAAAAATGTCGCTTCATTTCTTATAAAAATTGTTTAACAATAAAATACCGTAGTAACTTGTTATAATAACTATAACAAATTTGTTTAAAACTTTCAAATGTTATTGTTATATAAAAATTTAAAATATTTTTCTCTTTTGACATTCAAGGCATTTTTTGAACTAAAAGCTTTTAAAATTTTTTATAAATTATAATTTTCTTTTTCGCTATGAACACTTGTGTAGTATTTTTTCCATCTTCTGCGGCTTGAGCCAAAGCAAAAGTAAAAAAAGCCAAACTGGAAAATCCTCTAAAAGAAAAAAAAAGGTTATAAATGACAAATAATATTAAACAGCAAACAAGCTATAAACGACGACAACTTTCCATTTTCATAAATTTGCACAAAATTTCCACTGAAAAAGCTTAAAATTTCATAGGCCGGCCAGTCTTAGGTGATTACAAACACAAGTTTTGATTTTCTTTTTTTGCCCAGATGCTTACTTAGTTTCAGGCACACTTTGTCAGTGAGTCGAAGACCATTTTTACACTGTAACGGTTACTTTTTTTTAGGAGTTGAGAGAGGTGTTGTTTGGGAATTGCGTGAAAAACCACTTAAAGAAAAACTACTTTTCATTTCGTTTATATGTTGTGGTTGCATTGATACTTATTTATTTCTTTGCACACAGCAGCAACATTAACTGCTGTAGATGTGGCAACCAGCACTTGCTGGCATTTGTTTCCAATGCGAAAACAAATGAAAGCGTTTAATAAACCTCTTCTTTTTTATTTTTCGTTGTTGCGCTGTTGTTGTTTTTAGTTTGTTTAACTTTCGGTTAAATGCTGCCTTAACACACGTTAACATTAAGAAAATAGCATTTCTACAAATGTAAAGGAACCAACAGGTAAATAATGTTGTAAAGCAAAGATTGTTTGTATTTTTTGTTTTTGGGTGGCTTAAAGAAATCTTGTTTACTTGTTTTTTTCTATTTGTATGTATGTATGTATTTCTATTTACTTAAAAAACAAACAAAAAAGTAAACAATCTTTGTCTGCCTAGTGTCTACACGCATGCAACAAACCATTTCAACATGCAGCCATTTAACATAAATAGCTGTGGGTTGAGTAAACAACAACATTAACATCTACATCATCATCACCAACAAGATAAATAAAGATAAAAACGTTGTGCAAGAAAACTTTTGATTTTTAAGCAGTTTTAGCAAGTTCAGAATATATTAATTTGTTTGAAATCGACTTAAATATTTGTAAAAGAAATAAATTTCAGAAACCAAATGGAATTTAGTTTAATTAAACAAAAGACTTAAGACAAAAACCTTAATTTCATCTGCTTGTCTTTTTTTTAGAGAAAAGTCTTAAGAATAGAACTCGTTTTTGAAAAATGTTCTTGTTTTGTTGACAAGACTATTGGTGATCTTTAGCAGGGTCGGTTCCAAGGGGGAGGTCAAAACGAAATTTCCCTCCTCCCCAAATGAATTAAAAATTAACGTTTTCTCATACAAAAATTTTATAAAGTTCAAACATTTTTTGCATTTGTTAAAACTTTCCTCACAAAAGTTCAAGCTGGATGCGCACCTGGTCCTAAGTAATTATTAAAATCTAAATATCCCACGGCTGTTTAATAATAAGGTGTTCCATCTATAATCATTGAAAGTTTAGAATGGATATAATTCGGATTAAAACAAGGGCTACTTACAAATCGGTTAGTTCGATTCGACTACTATCGCACTATGGCCAAAATGCTGTTTGCAAATTTAGTCACAGTTGTCAACAATTTTGCCAGTTTGCTCTTTGCGTGTCTTAGGAATTCCCAATATTGAACTAAACGCAAATATTTATTAACATTGTTTTATGTACAAAATGTTGACTAACACTGATTACAGCATTTTCTTTACAATCGTCACTCAGTCTAGATTGTTTCGTCTGTTTTTACAATTCATTTGAGCAATATTGCTGATTATATTTCATGAGCAAACAACAAACGAAATGAAAACTATAAAGTTTCTGCCATTGACAGCTTGTACAAAACGTCATTAATTAATTAAAGCCTACAATAATTCCAACCCACTTGTCGTATATTTTCTTAAAAGCAAAATGGGCATTACAGGTTTTTTGTTTGTCTTCAAGTGCACTTTTTTTATATTAAAAGCGAGGTTATGATATTTTCGGTTAAATTTGCTTTTACAAGGGGGTTTCAGGTGTTTTTTTAATTGCAATGAAGTTGAATTTTATTAAACGAATTTTTTTTAACGCTCACACTTAAAATTGTTCGTCTGTATAGTTTTATTTTATTTAATACAAATTTTAAAAACTTCCAAAAACAGTTTGTGATATGTCAGTTTCACTTTCACTTATTCCTAATATGAAATGCTACAGGATGATTTAGTTTAATTAAAAACTGAATGCACAAATGATTTAATTTTAACAAAAACATTTGTTTTATTTAAAATTACACTTTTAAATAAGCCGAAGGTTTTCTGCAAATTTTTATTTATCATTTAAACAGGAAACATCTAATTCAAAAACGTTCAACGCAAAAGTCTGTATGTGTGTATGTAATTGAGTTACTCCTAAACGGATGAATGAATTTTAATAACATTTTGCATATATGAATGTAAATGTTATCGATCTACATAGAAAGCGATCTGAGGCAGGACATTTGCTAGGGCGACTAGTATTTTTATAATTTTAATACAACGAGAAAGTGTGGGGCTTCGGTCTAACCCAACAGTATGAGAAGACTTCTCAAATTCTATTGGTATCATTAGCTGGGTTAAATGTCATGTTGCCAAATTATTCTAATCTAAAATTTTTCGAACAAAACTTTCTAAAGTATTTCTGAAGGGACCAGCGAATAAAGAATAGTAATCTTGTTGAAGAGCCTTGAAATAGTCATAAAAAATAGTTTCATCTGCTAACTAAACACACTTAATTGAGTTCTTCTATGCTAAATTGAGCTCAATTAAGGCCTGAATTGCGTAAATCTCTTAATTGCTCAAGAAAGGCGCATCTGTGAACATTCTATTAGTGTTAAATTTACTACTATGCGTACAAGAAATCAGGTTGAGTTGCCGGTAAAATTGTATCTGGAATATTGTAACAGGAAGCTTTATTTTTACTGGGTTGATTAAATAAATACTGCTGTTTAATTAAACTCTGTTGTAACTTGTGATCAGCTTTTTAGTTTTTTTACTTTTTTCTTAAAATATACTCAAGAATTTCTTGTGCCGTATTATGCAACAAAAAATTATAGCAAATGTTTCTTGTTAAAAGATTTTTTCAGGTTATTTAATTATTAAAAAGCAATATTTTTGTGAATTTTTATTACCCAAAAAAATGTGCGAATATTTTTGCCACTAATAAACTAAACAAAAATTTTTTATCAGAGAAAAGTGTCAACAGTAAATTAAATGTTTTTTTTTATCATTTATATTATTTAGTATTTAAACACAAAAACAAATAAACAGATAGACAGATTAAAAGTTTGCCCAAACAACACACAGAAACACATTTTTAATGAAATATTTGTTAAGATAACAGGTTTTTGAATATTTCACAACCCCGCCGCCCCTTCTAAAGATAAGTGTTAAAACATTGCAAACATATTTTTAAAATATTTAAAAAAAAACAAATTTTACTTACAAAGTAATAATAATTCTCAAACCTACTAGAGCGCAAATGATTTTTTGTTTAATTTTACACAATTTTAAATAGATTTCATGTTAAAATTTGGGTTAATTGCTTCGTGTTGGTTTAATGAAAAAAAAACAAATTTATTTGTTCTAGTTTTAATTTATTTAATAATCATTGTAAAATTGTGCTACAAATTCAAATTTAACTTTCGTTCAGAAACTTTTCGATACCATGAAGCAGAACAAAATTTTTCATAACGACTGTAATCAGTGTTTAGTGCATATGGTCTTGCCGAAGTGCAAATGCAAGATATCGTAGCTCTTCTATGAAATCCAACAACAAAATACACAAAATGACGATATTTTGCATTTGCACTTTTGCAAGACAAACACGACATATTTTATTAAACAATATTGATTTTGTTCAGTTTAAATTCTTTCTTTTTAGTCCCTCTTCAAAAATTATTGAAACCCTGTTAAAGCCACTCTTTCAGACAGGTCATGTATGTTCTATATATTTTTTGTCTTATTATTTGTAAAATAATACAGATGCATTTGATATGATGTAAATTTTTCTTTAACCATATTTTACCTATTTCCTGCAGATTCTAGTTAGTGAAATTTTTCATTTACAAAGCGCATTTTTATATTTTAAATAGTTGTTTATATAACTTTTGTTATGTTTATGATTTTTTCTTTTCTTGCATGATTCATTTCCGTTTGAAAAGTAGCATTTTTTTTAACTCATTTCCTTTTTATTCACAATTTGTTTGGCGTTTTAATTAACATTTGTTCTATCTTTTGTTTACAGCAATTGACTTTTGTTGGAGAGATATGTTTGGAAATATATTAGAATATACAAGCCGGAAAAGTAAGTGATTGAATACAATTTTCTATTTTTCTAATTTTAAATATGAAATAGAACCGAAAAAAAATAAAAGACTTAATAATAATAATAGTTCAGTGATGTAAGACAAATCGAGGGATATAATTTCCGGAGTTTTAAAAATTCGCACAGTTAGTCCAGGTGGTGGGGGATCTTAAGGTAATATTTTTTAGTTTTTGCTAATAGGTCTCAAACTATAACTCCCAGCTAAAATGGCTTCACATGTACACCAATTCTTAGCTTAATAAAATATAAATAATTTTTTAATATTCTTATTGGCTGTATAACTACAAAGTGGTAGGTATTATTTCCAAATTTTATTAAATTCATTTTTGTAAGAAATTGTCGGCTTTAACTTTTGTCTGAAGCAAATTATGCTTAAAGTTATAGTTTTAGTTGTCTTAGAAAAAATTTAAAAAATTTCACATTAAGCGAACCATTCCTCTAGATCGCCCTTCACCAACAGAACTCTTTAATTTCTTTAAATATACTATGTACCAAGGATCCAGGATTGATCAAATGTTGCGTTGAGCGAGATTATACTGTACAAAAAAAAAAAAAATAAACATTAAAATATTAAATTTTAAATAATTGAAATAAATAACTAAAAAATTCTTACAAATTTCGGATGCTTGAGTTTAACGGCGGCGTTGGCGTTCAGATGTTAAATGCGATTTATGGCGCTCATATTTCTTGCGTAAAACTCTGCAAATAAAACACAAAAGTAATAAATTGTAAAAATTAAGATGAAAACTGTATAGTTTTTAATAAAAATTGCATTTGTGACCAGATAAAAACGATTGGAGAAATATTAAAGAAACAAGACAACGGTATGAAATATCTGATTCTGGCTTTATATTGAAGCTACGCTTATGTTATGTGTATAGAATAGCCCATCATTCAAATGGCCACCTATGCTTTGATGGCAGTACTTAAAGAAGCCAAAATCCCAGTGTCCAATTATAGAAATCGTTGTCTATAACCGTAGGGCTTCAATTCTTGCATAAGCCCAAATTCAACCGTAAAAGAAGCCGGGTTGGCGCTCTGGTAGTATCGGGCTTTGTCTACAACAATATTGGCCGCTATCGGTGCTGTACATCAATCTTTATCACGTTGCGTACTCTCAAACGAACCGTAATTTCTATATTATTTTAATAATTTTCACACCTTCGATGTACGCAAAAAAAAAAATGGTTGTTTTATTATTATCGTATATAATAATAATATGGTCCTCTTAGGATGATAGAAATAGATAGGGAGCAGCTGAGCTACGGCTAAAGCTATTGAGTGCTTAATAGTTAACTTTGATTAAACGCGATAAGAATTCTACATACAATAGTTATGTCTATGAAAAGTTTTATGGTTAGAGTTATTAAATTCTTGCCATTTACTTCGAATACTTTGTTTGTGGTTATATCTTATGTAACCATTGGATTTTCTTTAAGTTTAAACATTTAATGATTAAATGTCAACAATAACGTGTTTATCGCAACTAAAGTAATGTTGTAGAGAACATTACAGGGTTGTCGTGACCATGCCACAACCATGTTTTTTTCTTTATGTTGTACGCGCGCTACGATGCATAATGAAATGTCAAACCTTACTGAATATTATGACAGCTGGGTGGCATTGGTAATTTTGATTCAAGAATACAATTGGAAAAACTATCATTACTATCTGATCACCCTATAAGCTATTCAGGTATGTGATGGAAATCCTTTTTAAAAACGACACGATTTAATACCGAGAAATGGCTTGGTCTGAATTTTGTGTTACAAAAAGTTTAAAATCGTTTTCAAAACCGATAGAAATTCATCGCAGCCCATCAAAAATATTATTTAGAAATTGATCGATTTCCCTCACATACCTGACTAATTATTTAAAAATATATTATCATTAATTTGTTTGAAGCCTTAAAAAACCCCCACACATGCTTTGTAGCAAATTTGCAACATGTAGACTGATTTCCGGTAATTTATAGCAATCCTGCTATAATTTGTGTATAGTCTCATAATTGTGAAGCAATTAATGTTTCTGTATTTGTAAGGCAATACATTTTTTGATTTGATTTTACACATAATTTGCTTAGAATCTACAAGATTTTTCATAATATCTTTATTGTATTTGTTAGCGAACAAAAGACTTAAGCTAAAAACCTCATACAACACAAAGGACTTAAGCAACAAACTCTCTTAATCTTTGACAGCATTTTTTTGTGATTTTAGCTGGCCTGTTCTTTTTTTCTAAATATTTTTTTTTCTAATACGTTTTTTTTTTTTACTTTAACAAATTTTTTGTAATTTGAGTTAGAACTTTTTTACGCAATTGTTGTTTAAATTTATTATTTCTATTATAGATAAAAATTTTATATATGTATCTGTTTTTCATTATTATAAATTTTCTAACCGGCCAGCATATAAGGTAACATTTGTCGATGTTAGTTGTTAGTTAATTAAGAATTGTTGGTATGAGCAGCTAAAGCTGCTTGTCCAGCCGGGTGGATTGTTGTTTATGTATATTTATTTTCAAATATTTAGGTATGAATGAATGTGTGTGCACGTATATATGTTTGTACAAATATAAGAATGAACACCTGATCTTTTTGTGTAATTTCTACGTGATATGACTGGTATGTTAGTAAGCAAGAACAATAAATGAAATTACCTAGATAAATTGCATATTATTGAAATAAGAAAGAAAAAATAACAGTAGTCGTAGAAAGAATAAAATTAATGGCTTTATTTAATTGTATTCTTTCCGACCTTCTATTTTTAATTACTTTCTATGCAGGCTCTAGGTCCATTTCTTTAATTATAAACATGAGAGCGATCCCTTGAGATTCGCATTTACTAAATATTTCCTTGTTTAAAAATTCTCTTTAAATTAGGCTTCATAATGTTAGGACTTTTCGAAATGCTCGTTTGCCTAAATCACGCTATCGATACATCAGGTTGGCTAATACGGGAGCTGTCCTTGTATTTGCCTAAACTTTCTTTACATAATTTTCATTATGATTTGTTTTTTCTTGCTTTTGGCTTTTCATAACATGATTAGTATGCAACTCTCACCATTGTACACTTACTCAGACCATATTTGTAGAATTTACTTTTATATAAACTTAAGCAAGCAAAAACCTACAACCAAAACACAATTTTTAAAAAAGAAAGAAAGAAAAAATGTTATTGACAACAACTTAACTTTAACATTTTAATGCAAACAACCTCTGCAACTTGCACAAAAACAGCTCAAGCCTTTAACAACACAACATTTAGAAATAAAATAATACAACAACAACAACAAAAAAAATGAAACGCAAAAGACAAATTTACCAAATTGGGTTTAAAATTGTTGTATTTACAGTTCCCAGTAAATAAGCAATAAACAGACGTCAATAAAACAAATCAATATATAAAAGAAATTCAACTGCTACATTGTTGACATATGGTCAACATTGCAACACGTGCGTTGCTCTTTTTTTTTTGCCTCTTTATCTTGTTTGTGTCTTTCTGTTTGTAACATTTCAGTTTTATTGTTACTGCTAGCAAGTAAGTGTGGTCAATTACAGGAATGTTTAACAAAGCGCTTGTTTTCTTTTCTATTTAAAATAATATCTTTGGAAAGGGATAGAGGCCGAACAACAAACAAGAAGTAAAATTAAAGTCGAGCCCAAATTTCCAGCGGCAGTTATTGTCTAAACTTAATTTTTTCTTTGTTTTTATTGTGCACACTGCGATATATGCCACTGTCAAAGCATGCTGAAAAAAGTACAAAATTACTTAACTCCTCAATGAGATATCTTCTGAAAATAAGAAACATGAACGAATTTTGCAGCCATTTTGCACCCGCCACAGGAGTACGAACACGTCAGCCCGCTGTATTGAATTGAGTCAGATTCTTACGAGTTTTGTTTATTTTATATCGGCAACGATTAACTTTTTTACTCGCGTAATTTGCTCTAAAGTGCTGAATCGTCACTAGCTTATCCACGAAAACTTTTGACTTAACATAACCCGATCTCAGCGGCTAGCTGCCAGAACCGGATCACAAAATTAACTGCTCACCAAAATGGGTTTTCAATAGAACCATTGCTTCGCGCAATGTTTTAACGGCTTCAATGGCTTACATTTCAGGCAACAAAAAGTTGTCGAATCAATTGATGACGGTCTTATTCGTTACAACCGCAACATTATATTTGCTCACGTATCGAAAAAATATTTTGGATTTTCGTAAAAAGCTAAATAATTTGAGGTCTTTGTTGCGGTGTAAACCTTTCCATGATGAATTGTCAAACAGTACTGAATAAAAAAGCGACGACACCCACCACGCGTGATTTGAGAAAAAAAAAACGATTAAAAACATCTCTTAATATATCACCTGTTAGTAGGCAGTATTACCCAGAGCTAATTTAAATTATTTTCTAAAGTTTTCTCTTCTCAAATTTTATGTTACAAAAATGTATAATGTGGCCAACGCGTCTCAAATATTCAAAATATAAAGAAGACTTCCTTTTATTTTTGCCCCACGTGCTGTACCAATGTAGAACAGGCCGGCAATAATACAGACTTCTATAATGTGGCCAACGCGTCTCAAATATTCAAAATATAAAGAAGACTTCCTTTTATTTTTGCCCCACGTGCTGTACCAATGTAGAACAGGCCGGCAATAATACAGACTTCTATTCCTAAGCAAGTTTTAGCGCCTGGCAGCCATGAACTAGAAGTGGCGCCTTTTTACTAATTTCATGCAGACGAGATGTAGAAATACTTCGTCTAACTGCTAATAATGTAATGAAAGTGCAGACTAGCTCGACTGGTACCCGAGCATCCTGTGTTGAAACCATTCGATTTTATAATAGTCACATATGGTCATTTCTAGATTATTTTATGATTATTTCCAATCCTAATATGATACCATGAGATCGTACTATAATATTATGTGACAATGATACATGGTAATATCAGATTAAATTATGTTTATATTTGATTACACGCAAAGAAAAGAGGTGGTTGTGGTATGCTCTCTCGCGACAACCATATTGTTTTCTACAACAATATATTGTTGTTGCAAATATGAAAAGGTTATATGTAAATAATTTAATCATTGCTTTAGTTGAATATAAACAAGTTTACATTTAATCAATAAATGATTTCCAACCATAAAAATTATAACATGGTTGAGTTGAACAATACAATTTTTACTAAACTTATAACCACAGTTAAAAAAATATATTAACTCTAACTATACATTGTTTTTATTAGACATATGTAAAATTATGTTCAGGTTTATAATAGATTCATTCTGGTTACCTCAGCCATGTTTTTTTCTTTGCGTGCGTAATATTAAATTTTGTAGCACTACTCCAGCTAATTGTTTTAATACGGAATTATTATTAAAAGATGCCATCATAATATTATTGCAGAACAATTTATAATATAGTTCTCATAAGCTTCCCTTTGTTTCATATGTTAACCATTTTGTATTACAGTATATATAAATATTTCCCTTTTCTTGTAACTTTGGCAACACTTTTCTTTAACCAGTATTTTTCTCTTTTGTTGACGTTTTTTCTGTTTATATTCTTTTTTTTTTTTTTTTTTTGTTATTATTAAAGTGTTTATGTACATCCACATGTAAGAGTGAATTTCGCGGGAATTCATCATTCAAGCGTGCTTAGGCGAATTTGACCACAAATGGAGTTATCAAACCATATACGTCTCTACCATATTGAATGTTTTGTTGGGATTTTTTCGTGTGCCTGCCTGTGCTTGCAAGTGAGTGTTTTCAACTCACCAAAGGATTTAGTTAGATTCTTAGGAACTTTAAAAACTTCAAGTTTTCCTTCTTTTCAGCTTTTGTTTTTCTTGTAGTAAACATGTAGTTGTTATTGTTATTTCAACTCTCAAAGGGTATGTTTTTAAAATTGTTTTTTTTGTTGTCTTTTGTATAAAGTGTTTTAGGTTTGTTGTTCTTGAAAAAACAATAATTTTTTCATGCTGCTTTAGACAGAGGAGTGGCTTGTGTTATCTTGGCTACTGTATTTTTATAAGTAATTTTTTAACATGACCACTTATTAGACATGTTTGGTAACATGACGCAAATCAATCTTATTCCTTTAGCAAGACAAAAAAAATGTATATCAACAGCAAAACAGCTCAACAAAGCATCTAAACGTGCTGTGTTTTGTACAAGATTTTCCTCTTCTAATGGTTGTTAAGTGTGCGTGTTTCATGCAGAGAGTTGTTGAGACACAACAGTAATAACAACAACAAAATATTGATTATTATAACTACGGCATTGTATGGTATTATAGAGATGTTATTATTTCATGTTAAAATTTGTGTAGTTAAATTTTTTTCTACATACCTACATAAATACATAATATTTAGCATAATTTCTACTAATTTTCTTAAGAACTGTGTCTAATTTTAGAATATGCAAATTGAAATAGCCAAGACAAAAGACTTAGGAAAAAAACTTGTTTGTGAAAATGAAGACGATCGAATTATATGAAACATGTGCTTTAGCAAAATAAAGTAGTCCTTTTTTAACTTTGCTAAAGAAATTCGCCTGTGCAGTAATAGTTGTTAATAAGATTTTATATAAAATTATTGTTATCGAGATATTTGCTAGATGCATCGATATATTTATGGATATTTATTGATACCAACAACTTTCTATTTTTGTTTTTTTTTTTTGGTTATTCCTGAGGAATTGTTTTTAACAAATTTTAATTTATCTAAAATATTGATAAATCGATAAATTATTGTTACCGATAAGTTTCTATGCAAATTTATTTTAACAAAATGTTTCATATATTTATTACTACCGACTAATTTCTGTCTTGTCGTTTGACAATAATGTAAAATTTATCTAAAAATGAATTGTTAATTTTTTGATAGAATTTAGTGCTCTCGATAACTTTTCCTTAGACGTTTTTTTACACCCATGCCTGCCAAAATTTCTGTAGAAATACATTTTTTTCTGAAGTTATTTCAACCAATAAATTTTTTATTTAAAACTTTTTATAGTGAAACTTTTTTTAAGAATCCCATTTTGTAGAAGTGTTTTGTTCGATAAATTTTCTAATATTGTTTTTTCGATAAGTTTTTTTAATGTTAATCGATATCAATTACTATCGCAAAATGTTTTATCGATAAATGCCTATGCAAATCTTTTTTTATAATTTTTTTTCAATAATTTAATACTACGGTTTAAGATCTGCCCTAATGTTTAAAACTTGCTATGGTAAAATAAACTAGAAACTAATACGCATCGATAAATTTTCTGTGCGACTGTAATGCTATGAAATTATTTTTTTTTCAAGATTGTAGGTCTGTCGATAAGCGTACAACATATTTATTTGGTACTTTCGTTTCATACCAAATAAAAAATTTGGTATAAAAGTTTTGCAAAGCAAAACTTATTAAGAAACTCATTATGAAGAAGTTTTTTTCGATATATTTTTTAAATATTTTTGTTAACAACACTAATTTTATAGGCATTTTTTACTAATGAAGTTTTTAATAAAATATTTTATTGTCATATCACTTTCTTCGAATATATTTTGTTATCGATTAATATTGCAAAATATTTTACCCATGGAAATTATCCATAAATTTCTATGCATATACATATATATATATACACATTTTTCATCAAATTAATCTGCTTAGAATTTACTACGACAAAATAAAATGTATCTAAAAATTAATTGTAGTCGCTAACTTTTCTGTACGAGTGTATTGATATTAAAGAATATTTTTTGCCAGATTTTAATGCTGTCGATAAGATTTCTTTAGCAAATTAATTATTTATTTACTTTTGTTTTTAAATTGCAATTTAAATTTATTGTTATCGATACATTCTTTCGTAAGTTATTACAATCGATAAATTTTTTATACAAATATTCCAAAGTAAAAGTTATTTTAAAAGCCATATTTTTTTAAGTTCTTCCTTTTCGATAATTTTTTTAATATAATATTTCTTATCGTTAATAAATTTATAGAACTTATTTATTGTTATCAATAAAATTTTGTTATTACTTATTTTGTTGTCGTTGCATTTTCTTTATATATTGTTTGTTAGCGATTATCGATAATAGGTATCGATAACTTTTTTATATAAACTGATATTTTTGTGTGGACTTTTATTAATGAAATGTTTTTACTTCTTTCATATTAGCTTTAATTTAATTAAATCAGAAATTTAACTTTTTATTGAATTAGTCAAAATGAATTAAATGCAACAAATAAACTTAAACTTAAGTTGAATATAAAACTACATACATATTTAAAATGAAGAAATTTTTTTTAGCTTTGCTTATTTTTTATTTCTTTTTTTACTTTCAAAGAAATTCTTTTCGTTTTTTTTTTCTTACTAGCTGTCTGTCCGTGCAGTTAACTAATAACTGATGTATGCTCTAGTGAGCTATTAAAAAATTCTTTCTCTTTCAGGCTACTCCTTCGAAAAAATAAAAACAGCAAGAAAACTGGATTTTTATTTTATCAATTCTTCTAGAGCCATACAAACCACTGGCTTCCAACATCTAATCAATAACTACAAACAGACACGTAACAGAACAAGGAAGATCTATGAATTAGCTACTGTCACTTATTTTGGTTAAAAAAAATATTTTTTTTATTTTCGAACAACAAAAGCTGATAGCATGTAGTTTCATTTAATTATGACTAAACTTTTATTAAAACTTAAAATATGTGCAAAAGGAAGCTATTTCATAAGCCAGAATTATGTATATTTGTCAACTTTAATTAATAGTCAAGATTAATGAGTTAACAACGATTTATCAAACTTGTTCTTAAACAATATGTTGGTGGGTTGGTGAATAGTCATTAATTAACCGAAACATAATAGTATTTGAAAGGATGGTTTAGAGGTGGAAGAATACCCCTTTAACGAATGAACAACTTTTTAATAAATATTTTGACAAGAAAGAATTGCTATGGAATTGAAGGAAAAACATATTTTAATAAAAAAAAATTTATTTGCTTTTCAAATGGACCATATAAATATTTCATGCTGCCATCTATCTCATTACGTTTCAACATCGCCATTGCTGTTAATTTTTTCTTTCTTATTTTAGCCACCACTATTTGAAACATGTCATAATGATCGATGCTTTAATAGCCAACAATTTCTGTAATGCAGATGTTGTAGTTGTGTAACATTTAATGTTCAAATTTTATGGCTTGTTTTCTAAGTGATCAAATTATTACAAAATTGTTTTATAGACATACAATCCATATGTAGAGTCAAAGCCTGAATTGTTATTTTTATATATTTTCAACTAATGTTTTGTTTGGTCATAAAATTAATCACTTCGAAGAGGAATTTTCTTCTCAATATTCTTTGAAAATAAAATAATAAAAGACTTAAGAAGAAAACTTTTATTAGCCAATAGAAAACTAGAAGAACTTCAAACATGAAGTTTGTTATTTTCTAATTTATTGAACAATACGAACAAAGAAAAAGAGAAACAATCTTCGAAAATCTGGTTTCCTTTATAGTTTAGAAAACAAAAATACTTTATAGAAAATCTAGTTTCTTGCCAAGTTATTTGCCATATTTGTATTAATAAAATTTAACAAATGCTTTATTTATCAATAAATGACATTGAGTATTCGTGAAACAAATTTATTACCACAAAAATGCATAAATTTTCAAATTGTTTGTAATAGTGTGTCTGTGTCAATATACTACACGCATTTTATATACTGGCACAACTTTCATTCAACTTAAGTAAATAGAAAAAAAAAATTTAAAAGAAAACTCATCAACACATTTTAAAAGACAAGATAAGAAACAAAATAGAAAGTCAACTGTAATGTTCATTCCTTTCAAAGAATTTATAGAAATGATTTGAAAGAATTTTCTTCTAGTGGAAATTAAAAGAGAAAAGCAAATCATTGGCCGCCAAAGTCCTTTAAGCAAAACCGTTTTCGTAAACAATTTTAATTATTATTTTTGTTGCTTATTGACCATTAAAATAAAATAAAAATAATAAACACAGAAGATAATGACGATGCAGACATAAAGATACTGGCTAAAGCCAAATATGGCTGTCAATTCAAAAAGCAATTTTAGTCATTAAGCATACAAAAACAAAACATGTTCAATCATTGTAATTAAAGATGATAGAGCAACATTAACGCTTAAAGAACAAATATAGACAAATAGATGAAAATTCTCATTAGAAGATTTAACTATTCCTAAGAGATTTTATTCTTTCAATAGTTTCGATGTGTAGAAAAATTGTTAGAGATCTTTAATTTAAAATTCTGAATTAATAAATTGAATGCGATTTGAATTAACTATTTTGTAACAAACTTATAAAAACTAGTCTAATAGTGTTTTCGTTTCTAGAAAAAATGTCACCTTTTTTGCCCTTTTCTTATACTTACGCCCACAAAAGGTAGTGTTTTTTTAGAGTTTACCCTTAATACTGCTGTCAAGCATTGCGTTTTATAATCAGCATAAAATTCCAACTAATAAGGGTGTGTTAAGCATATATCAGGGCAACATTTTATTTAAGAAACGAAATCGCTATAAATAAACCTTTTTTTATAAAAAAAATATTTTTATTATTTTTAAGGCATTTTTACCTTCTTGCACGATTATTTCAGACATTTCAAATATTCGTGCGTGGTCTTTTAAAGCTCAGTGAACCATTAGCGTAGGCTAGGGATAGGCAAAAAATATGACATAAAATTTTCGATATTTGAGAAAAACTAATCGATAATAATTTTAATACCTTACTCTTATTCAAGTCTCGTGCTATAGTGATTTTAGACTGTCGACTGGTGACTGTCGACCTTCTTCCTCATTACGGAGTCTCTTGTAGTTGCTAGCATTTGCTTAAGGCTTACGTCCACTATGGCATTTATACTTAACAAGTATCTGCCCGTGGTCCTAAGTCTTATACTAGCCAGTGCTGGACATTCACACACAATGTATGCTACCGTCTCAGCCTCTTCTTCAGCAGTATCTTTTGAAGCTGTCCCGTCTTCTCTTCAGAACTTCAGAATTCTTCCATTGGCCAATAAACACCAGAGTTCCTAAAGAGAGTAACCCCTGCACCTAGTGCGAGGCTTCATTGTTCATCCCTGTCGGAACCTCACGGTCTAACCCCTGCGAGGCATTCTTTTCCATCTCTTTCGGATTCTCCTGTTGAAGAAAAATATGTCCACCACACAGAGCTCCATATCCAGGGGTAAGTCTGTATTAAAACTGGAAATCGACTCGTATTCAGAGTTCGCATACTTGAGACCAAGCACCCTCTTGGCCACGCATACCTGGCGTATGCTGTTCCACCGTGGATTAGGGATTTTTCATACAAAAGCGATAACTTCTTTTCTCTCTACTTATTGAGCCAGACTTCTTGCAAAAACACGAACCTGTTACCGGCCGCCACCACACGGAGGTATAAGCCAGAGCATTCAGTTACGGCAAGCCTTATCTTTGTGCCTGCTAGCTGACGGCCTATCGACACTCTGACAAAGTATTGATATATTTTGCCCATATACACATCCCTAGCTTAGGCCATCTCGTCAGAAAAGCGCTTGCAAAGAAATATTTTAGGGGAAACTTACTTGAACCGAGTGAGAGTTTTTTAAATTGATAGTAAAAATATTTGTAGTGCAAAGTTAGACCTGATACAATTTTTAAAGGATCAATACATTTACTGTTGAGCATTTTATACAAAACGTCCTTAAAAATTGGGTAAGCAGATACATGTAGAGAGTTTTGAAACTAGTAAAGGTGTCTGTTTTTAGTACACAAATGTTCAATAAACTGTTTTTTGCAAATTACTTAAAATCAAGCAAAAAATGTTTCAATACAAAAAACTCATTAATTAAACAGTTTTTTTCTGTTCTAAACTCTTTCGAAGGATAGTTTGAAGTTCTAAGCATTTTAATTTAAAAAGCCAACCTAACAAAAAGTACATTAAACTTAATGGCAAGGAAACATTAAATGGATGCTAAAACTAAAGAGCTACAGCATACAAACAGTAATTAAGTTTCGTTTATTTATCAAGACAAGAGCAACAAGAACAAAGCTCATAGAAATTCTTACGTAATGACACAAACAAATACAGCTGAATGTGTATAATGTACGAGTACTATAATAGTAATTGTTGTTGCTGCTATTGTATTAAAAGTAAATATGTATCTTTAATATAAGTGTACTACGATATTAGCAAACATTAAATCTTAGGCATGCATCTTTAATATGATGTTCAATCATCAGTGCAAATAAAATTTCTTTTTAACCATTTTTTTCTTTAATTGTTTGTATGTTATGTTGCTGTTATTGTTGTATAGTGTTTAGAGAACATACTGTAAGTGTTGTTGCCATAGCAGTCTAACTGCTTTGTTATTGCTGGTAACAGCATAGTTTTCTTAATAAATATGATGTTAATGTTGTTATTGCTGCTGCAAATGTTTTTGTTGTTGTTGTGCAACCAAAGAGTGCAACAAAATATTGTAATTGTCATTACAGATCAGTGTCGACACCTGGTTAAATGAAGCAACACTAACAAATGTTGTTGTTCTTGCTAAATGCAAGACTATCTGTCTGTCTGTCTCTGTATTTCCGTCGATTGCCTGTGTTTCTTCATTTCTATAGCTAGAAGTATGCACATACAACTGTACATTTGTTGCTATATTGACAAGTTAAAAGTTTCTGTTTTATTGCTATTGTTGCATCACAATTCTACCCTTTTGCAGATGCCTACAACAACAACAACAAAATTATATAAATTGTCTTTAGTTTCTTATTGTTGTCGTAGTGTTATTTCTGGTAGTTGTTGTCATCAACGTCGTCAAAGTGCTCAAAATAGTAGACTTAATAAGAAATGTGTTTGCACTAAAAAAACACTGCAACAACAATAGCAACGCCTGTATAGAATTACAACTTATTGCTCAAGCTTGAACTGTCGTTTGAATCCTTGAGCCGACAGCATGTTAAAGCGCAAGGCGCACCTTTTAAGACAATGTCAATGTTAATGGCCAACATATGTTCATTTGCAAGAAAATACACACATAACTACAAAACGACCAACCAACTACCACAACAACAATGTTATAATGAAAAAAGCCTGGCAACAACAACATGTGCAATCTTAGCACTAAAACAAACATCAAAATAAATCTGTATGATTTAACCCTTTTTGAGGACAAATCCAACAGGGTTTCATTGTTGCCGGTCATTAAAAGTCGTAGATTTTTCAACTACAAAATCCAGAAATGAATATAAATTATCAGTGTTTTTAAAACTGTTCTCAGTTAGAAATGATCCTAAAACATTAGGAGTTACAATTAAATTATAATCTCTTGTTGCTGTTATTTTATGAAAACCGTTTCTACTTTTTTTTAACTGTTTCTATTTTTAAAACTCAACAAGCTGTTAGTTTTTGTTTCAACTGTAAAAATATATTAAGGATTCATTTTGATATCTGTTCCCGCTTTTTAGGAAGTTAAAAATGACAAATAAATTCTATATTTTCATTATCATAACCAGGACGTATTGCAAAAATATTCTAATGCCTCTTAAGACACAAAATTTTATATTGTGCGTGATTTTAGAAACTGTTCCCGCGTTTTAAAAACTCTTCCCACCTTTAAAATTTTGGATTTTCTTCCTTTAGTGGTTCTAAATCAAGATTTATTTAAAAAAAAACTATATAAAAATGGACAGAAAAATATCAGAAGGATAAAAATTTTTTTTTTGTATGTCCATTTTGCCCAAAAAAAAGAGTGGCAGCTTAATTATTAAAAAAAATTATAAATTTGCTTCTTTTAACTTTATTGGAAGTTAAACAAATTTTAAAATACTCGTATTATCGAAAACTGTCCATACTCTTCCAATTGGTAATTATTTAATACTTTAGAAATAAAAAAATATTACAACAAGTAATATTTTAATTTTTAATTAATTGTATGGGAAGAGTTTATGAAATCAACTCTTCTCATTTTCTATGTGCAATAAATAAGCAAATGTTTCAGTTTTATATTCCTTTATCTATAAAAATTATTAAAATTGTAAAAATAATAATATTTTTACTGTTATGGGAACAGTTCCATTAGGTAAATTCCAAATGCTCACAAATAAAATCTTAAAAGAATTTATAATTTTTTTTTAACTCTAAACAATATTATTAAGAGTTTTTGCAAACTGTTCCCACCCCTTTCAAAACTCTTCCCAGTTTAAAATTTTGTATTCAAGCCGCTAGTACTTCTTAAAATCTATTTACTTCAGAAGAGACACAAAATATCTTTGACACCAACATTTTACTACCGCCTAACAACGAATAATTTTTATTGTCAAACTTTAAAAAATGAGAAATGAGCGCCAGCGATTAAGAGGGCTAAAGAAAAAGAAGAACTTCATACATACTGGAAACATTATATGGTCACTGCTCAGATTATGGTTTAATGCTAATGAACATGAGATGCTATTAAATATAATGTCCTTAAAGTAAAGAAAAAAAAAACAGCCATTCAAAAACATGTAACAATTTAAAATTCCTTGCCTTTAGCTAAGCAAATATTTAAAGCAAATAAAGATAAAATCGTTATAGATTTAGACCGATCAAAATTGTTTGTTTTTAGAACATAATGTGTTTTTTTAACTTTTATTTTGAGTGTGTATGAGAGTAATTGTGTATGCGTGTGTGTGTGTGTGTGTGTTAATTTTTCAAGTTGAATGACAAACTCTTTGTGACATGCTGTTGTTGCATTGCATGTCAAGAAATGCTTTTGACAACTCAACAAAAAGCGAAAACTTTTCAGTAACACTGGCTGTGATTAGTAGTGTCACTTCACTGATGGTGTCATTCCATTGTTTAAACAAAAAAAAAAAAAATACATGTGATATTTATCACTTTTTATGCACATACCAGTACAAAAAATTAACATTTGTTTTTCTTTTTGTTTTCTTATTTCATTAATAGTACTCACACCAGAAAATATATAAAGCTCGTGTTATGTGGCTTTAGGTTTAGACATTGACATCATATTTGCATACATTCCTACAGGCGAGTGCAATAAATACGAGTACTTTTAAACACAAACTGAAACTTATGCTTCTGAACATAATGTCTTTTTAAAATATTTCAAAATAAAATGTATGACGTCGAAAGAAAAAATTTGAATATTGTATTCTCTACCCGTAGCCTGTTAAATCCCTTTTATGGTTTTATTTAACTTTATGTTACGACAATAAACCATGATATTAATGTCTTTCTTTTTCACAGCTACAGTACGATTGTTTATTGGAGATGTGCGACAGTGTCAAGACCATCATTTTAACTAAAGAATTTCACACTTTTATTACGAACAGAGAGAATCGTTTAAAAATAAACTGTTTTAAATTTTAAAGATTGTAATTTGTTTTATTGAAAATTCGGACTGAAAAAGTTTAATTTTAAAACCGAAAGTGCGTTAAACATTTTTCTTAGGGAACATTAAAATGAAACACTTTAGTCCTTTCATTTAAGTCCTTTCCATACTTGCTTTTTTCTTTCTTTTTATGATTCTTGAGAACAGTAAAAATATATTGTAATCGAAAATTTTACCAATAGCGAAGACTACAGTTATGTTAAGAAAAATCCCAACATGTCAAAATTATCGATAAAAAAGCAGTTGTCAAAAACAAAAACTATTTAAAAATTTTTAAGTTTAAAATCGATATTTTGAGCTTAAAACATAACAGTGTTGTTAATTCATTCATTTTGTAATCGACCATAGCGATTTTCTGTATTTTTTTAACTTATCGTTTTCTTGCAGAAAAAAAGAGGCAACATTATAGTGAAAAATAGGTCAGTTCATTTACTTTGCAGTAAAGACGAATAAATGAGTATTTACCTGGTATTTTGCAAAAATTACACCCCCAAAAAAACCTTTGTACCAAAAATTACGCGACAGCTAAATAAAATAATCAATACGGCTGAATGCTAAGAACTTTAAGCAAATAATTTTTTTGGCGCTTAACACTTTTTAATATTAAATTTGCATTTCTTCTCCAAAATTCTATAATTCTAAACCGCATTCCGATATTCTACGTTTGTAAATATTGCATTTTATTGGATTTTATTAGCAAATATTAATTCAGCAAAGACTAGTCTGTCATTGAACTGTCAGTTTACGTTCACCATCCAGTAAAATCCAGTACAAATTTTTAGAAACTTTAGTAAACGAGCGAACTGAACAGAAAAATAGTAAACCAATATGTTTTAGTTTGTATTTCATATATTCTTCTTTTTCTTACATGGCCTTTTTCACTCTTTCGATGTTAAATTAAGAAAAGAAGATACAAAGCAGGTATCGTAAGGTCTTCACTAATAGAAATAGACTTTATTTTTTGTCATTTGACTTCCGCGGCTAGTTTGCCTGAAGCCCATAATACTATGACTTGACTAGTGATAAGTTTGTTCGCACATTAAGAAAGCGTCTGCCAAACAACGGGAGAAAATATGTTCGTGGCCTTCTGTTTGGAGAATACTTTGTAGATGTTCCTGTTCCGTTTCAGCAAATTTTTTTGCCTCGTCGAGATTGTTTCGATGCTCTCTGCATAGTTTATGCAATGGTATTTACAGACGAGCGCAAACATAAGTATTCTTTATTTTACATGTGTGTACTTTGTTTGTGTAATGGCATAATAGGGTTCTGGACAACTCTGTTTGAACACGAACCGATCATCAACAGCGACGGCCTTCACTTCCGGTGCGTACCGCGAAATATACGATGGTTAAGCAGATTTATGCCTAGTCAAAAAGCCATGTAAGGGGAAGGACAATTTAGGAGTCCATTTTGGTTGGCATTTAGATCGTATATCAATAATCATAATGCGTTGAATGTTGTCTTCTAACAGCTCAATTACAACTGTACCTGTATCTGTAAGAGTAACCATGAGTTCAATTTGGAATTATTTGAGCCATATGTTTGCTATCAAATAATAAATACTTTAAGTAATACTTCACAACAACTAAACCATCCTCATTTTCGTCCTCCTTCCCCAGCACTTTTTTGATTTAGCCATGTGTGCAACCCATACAGACTGACAGACGGACAAACATTCGTGGACACCAACTATGTTGGCTACATTTCACAGTGGCAGAATGCTTTTTTATCATGTTATTTTTTTTTTTGTGAAAAGTTGCTGACCTTCACAGTGTGGCCCAGTGAATACAGCAACAAAAACGATGTGATAAGAAAGCAACAAAAACGAACCACTAAAGAACGTTTTTGTTGTTGTTGTTTTTCTTTATTTATTTATTAAATATTTGTGATGGAAGATTCATTCTGCTGGCTTATAAACCGTCCGTCTATAACTCTTTGCAATTTACGGTCTTTGGTGTTGTTGTTGGTGTGTCCACCTCTGCTGCTAGTGCTACTGCTGTTGTTGTTCTGAATGTTATAAGTTGTTGCTGCACCTGTTTGACAACATTATAGTTTTTTTCTACTCACTCTTGTTGTTGTTAGTTACAATAATATGCAATACTGATAGGCAGTGTTGCCAAAAGTATAGAGCGCCATATCGCCAGATGCGACAATTCGCCGCCTAAAGGAAACATTACAAATTTATGTAAAACGCTAGTGTTTTTTTATTGTTGTAGAAAAGGCTCTCTACGATTTATACTATGTCTCGGAACTAGTGGGAACCGCAGCATTTTGGCAACACTGTTGACAGTAATTGCTGTAGAAAGCAAAAGCAGAATATAGTCTTATGTGTTGCAAGGAGAAGCAGTTTGTGCAAGAGTTCGGTTGTTCGTTTTGGACTTGCAGTAGTAACTCCTTATAGTAGGCACACTAATTTGTGCTGTTTTGATTTGTTTCGTGAGATTATGTTGTTGAATATTGTTTTTCTTGAGCTATTTAATATTTGGTTCTGAGTTTTTCTTATACTTCAGGGATGGACATTTGTGTATTTCAATAGTTGCCAATACGTTTTTATTATTTACTTTAGAAACAATATTTACATTAACTTTAATCAAAATTTTATATTTCGCCAGAGCAATGGGTAACAAAAATTTCAAACTTCATTTAAAAATGTTTCTATTGTTAAAGGTAACACTACCTGGTTTTGTATTATGCAATTAGCACACAGAAGGTTTATGGCTTAAGACTTGTTTATTGTAAAGTGCATTGCAGTTTTAATAATTAGCAAGATGCATTTTTAAAAACTTATATTTTTTCCAAACATATACGAGGGCTGTTCTATATATTTCTGGCCTAATAGTGAAAATGCGAATATTTATAATCAAAAATGGTTTTATTGTTTTTCAAAGTATTCTCCAGCATGATTTGTACATTTTTGCATGCGCTCAAACCAGTTGTCGAAGCACTTTTTCCACTCTGATTGAGACACCTCTAAAACATGGTTTTTGAACACTTCAATAGCTTCTTCTGGCGACGAAAATCGTTGACCACGCATTTTTTTCTTGATGTGTGGAAACAAGAAGAAGTCATTAGGTGCCAAGTCAGGGCTGTACGGCGGATGACCCATTAATTCGACGTTTTGGCCGGTCAAAAACGCTCTGGTTTGAGCCGATGTGTGAGAGCTCGCATTGTCATGGTGAACAATGATTCGTCTGCTCTTGTTGGTTTTTCGAATTTCTCCGATGACTTCAGGCAAACAAATTGTAGTGTACCACTCAGAAGTGACCGTCCTACGTTGCTCAAGCGGAACAGTCGCTACATGACCAGTTTTGCCGAAGAAACAGGCGACCATTTGCTTCGAAGTGCTTCTTCCACGAACAACTTTCGTTGGATTTTGCTCGTCTTTGAAGACCCACACGATCGATTGTTGTTTCGTTTCGGGCTCATACGCATAGATCCATGATTCTTCACCTGTGATGATCTTATAAACGTCTTTTGAAGCACCGCAATCGTATTTTTGCAACATTTCATTGCACCAATCGACACGAGCCTTTTTTTGAGCGACTTTCAAATTGTGTGGGATCCAACGAGAACAAACCTTTTTTACCGCCAGGTGTTCATGCAGTATCGAATGTATGCTGGTGGAAGAAATGTCCAAGGATGTCTCTATCTCTCGGTATGTCGCATGTCGATCTTGCATTATGAGTTCACGCACGGCATCAATGTTCTCTGGCACAACAGCCGTTTTTGGACGACCTTCACGGAATTCGTCTTTGAACGAGCTTCGGCCACGATTAAATTCATTATACCAATTTTTCACAGTGATACAGGATGGTGCTTCATCGCCATACAGAGATTTAAGTTCATCAATGCACTCTTGTCGTGATAATCCACGTCGAAAGTTGTGAAAAATGATGGCACGAAAATGTTCACGAGTTAATTCCATTTTTTTCTATATTAATTTTTTCAAGTCACTGTAAACAACACAAATAATGGTCGTACGTGAAAACGTTTTGAGTACGATTATGCTTAAAAATAACAAACTTTCCAATGGAAATATTTTAATTTGATTGTTAAAGTAACTAAGTATTTTTAACTTATTTTATTTTAAATAAGATGATAATTTCTTTTTTCAAATGTCGTCGAAATCTGAAATGATTAAATTATCTAAAGGATTTTTACAACTTTATACATATTCTAAAATTAATCTACAAAACACACAACAAAAATAACGAACAAGATACATCAAAAACAGTAACAACATATGTATTACAAAATTAATAAACAAATTCATAATTCAATAATCACTGACTTCTTTGAACCCCAACAAAAAACACTATAAACAATTAAAAACAACGTACACATTCCGTCCGCACCACAAATCTAACGCAATAAAATAGTAATCAGAATCGTCTAATCTATGCAGGCCGGGTCTGCTACCAGGTCACAATTTCAGGTATCTACGGGAAAAGAAAAAAAAATTCTGCCTATAACATCTATCTGAAATCCGCAAACACACATGATGCAATACTACCAATCCGTACGAAAAACCCCGTTTTACGAGCTTTACCTGCCACCTGTTCACTCCTTACAGATGCCTACGAGCTCACATGATAAATAGATATCTGACAAACAATAAAACACTAAAGAATTGATGCAAACTTCTCAGAACGAAAAATGACACTGAAGATGGCACATAGCTGAAACCGGTTTGTCTCCAAACTGAACTTGAGAAGGGATGACGGAAATTCGTTCTAAAGATCTACAGATTTTTACAACGCCTCCTTACAGTCAATATCATATAAGACATCGTTGAACTTGAAGAAAAGGTAGCGTACTAATTTCTGATACAGAAGACAATACATAATCAGAAATATCAGCCAATGTGAGCATCAAACAAGAAAATACCGAATATAAGACTTTATTGACAGAATTTAATTTATTTGATGGCAGTAAAAACATTTGAAGATTACATTCAACCATTCTCAGTGAAGTATCAAAGAGTAATTTCTATTGTTGGCATTATTGTCATCAAAATTTGGACACAACTTAATGGAAATTCACTTAATGGGCTTTTCGTTTCAGAAGTAATTTTAAGACAATCTTTTGATAAAATTGTCTTTGTCATTCTATTAGTAGTATTAAAGTTTTTTGTTTAGAAAAAGAAGTGAATATTTAAATCGTTTTTTTTTATTATTAAAAAACACAGCTTTTTCTTACGGGAATCACAGGCATACCCTCGAAATATTATCGTTTCTCGGGATCAATTACTTGCCGAGAAATGAGACCCGTAAATGTGTGATATGCAGAGTATACTAACATTGCCATCCCTGTAATACAAATGCAGATCTTTCTGCCGATTTTCTTTAATTTTATTTCGTTTTCCTTATTTAATGATTAATCCTTTTTTAATTTATAATTCCGTCGTTTTCAGGTGTAAGATTTTTTAGTTCACACTTTTTAACAACTTTAGCAATTAGTAAAGGAAATGTAGATCTATGTTTTCCAAATTGAGATTACCAACTACAAATTAATAATAATTTTTTTGTGGACTGTGGAATTAATAGAAACCGTTATTGAAAATCGAATAAACTGTATTCTTAAATGCTCATTAATTTTAATGATATTTATCGTTCTGCCAAAGTAACTTTTTATAATGCATAAATTCTTAATTGTAAGTCTCCACAGCGACGTTGCAAACAACAACTTAAAAAGATAAGCAACAGTAGTCTGTCTCAGCGGCTTTTAAAATAAACTGTGACTCATGGACACAATTAAAAAAAAAAAATCTTAATGGAATTTGTTCGGCAGCGTAATTTTAATTTTTTTCTTCTCTCTTAAAAAATAAAATCTTTTAAATTTGTTTCAACATAATTAGCTTTAAAGCTGTCAAATTCTATTTAAAAAAACTTTGAATTAAAATTAAAAATTTGCCAAAAACGACTTTAGTTATAAACGCGTAAATATTGTATGGTAGACATAAGGTGCGCATTAAAATGAAATGGTCACTTGCTTGTATCCTTCTTGATATAAATTAAAGCTTGAAAACTGCAAGCGCTAAACTTAATCAATTCGAAACCATTGGGGAATACGAAAACTGAGTTAAAAAAACTCGAGAAAAACGAAACACGAAGCACATAATATAACTTAAATCCTTTGACCCGAGAGATTAGTTAGAAATGGAAAAGATCACAAGCCTTCTGACATCTGTACCGCACAAAACGTGCAGAAAATAGTGGAGTGGGGATATGGAAGCAGCCCACAAAGTTTATTGGTCCCGTTTCTTTCCTCGAATTGATTTTAGGCAACCGATTTGTATTTTACAACTACCTTAGTCTCATTCAAGTCTCGTGCTATCACTGTCCTTTACTGTCGACTGCAGTGATTTCAGACTGTTGATTGTCGTTCTTCTTCCTCCTCACGAAGTATCTTGTTAATTGATAGCATTTGTCTCAGGCTTAGGTCCACCATGGCATACACATAGCCAGTGCTGGACATCCAAACACAATGTATGTTACCGTCTAAGCCTCTTCCGCATTAATAGCTCTGCTGACTAACCCGTCCACCCCTTGGAGTGGTTTTTGTCCATCTCTTCATAATTCTTCCATTTGCTAATAAACACCGGAGGTCTTACAGAGATTCACCTCTTGCGAAACTTCATCGCCCATCTCTATCGGAATATCATGATCAAACGCCACAGAATTACCTTTAAAAATTGACCCGTTCACCCCTCGCCAGGCATTCCGACCCATCTCTTCCGGATTCCTCCTTTGGTCAATTAAAATCATACTTCCACCAGAGATTAACCTCTCCGCCTCTTGCGAGGCTTCCTGATTCATCTCTGTAATGGGGAGAAATACACACAAAGCTCCATATGCACGGTTAAGTCTGTATTAAACGGTTCAAAACGTAAGTGACCTTATCATTTCGTCGTGCACCTTATAAACAATAGGTAGCAACAAAGATAATGTTACTTACCATTTGTAGATTATTTATATTTTATTATGTCAGGTTTAATGAACTCAATTGTTAAAATACGAAATTGTTTTGCTTTTAAATAGCGCTTCAATTCGAAAAACCATTGAACTTACTTTTTATTGTTGTTATTGCTACAATGAAGTACTTTTGATAATTTTTCGCACAAAGATAAAGACAGCGTAAATTAAGACAACTAAAACATTAAGGAAATGTAGACAATAACGTGTTAAGGCAGCTTTATGATATAACTGAAGCTTCTAGGGATTAAATAATTTAAAAAAAAATCTCATTTTATAAAAGTTGTTGAACTGGAATTGGGAATATGTTTAGGGCATTATAAAAACCGTTGATTTTAGTTATACTTAGCAATATTTTGCTTGAGGAGAATCTTGTTTAATACAGTGTCACCTTGCAAAACGCAACTAATAGCAATTTTGTATACGAGTATTTGTCTATATGAAATTTTAGAAGCAAAATAGCGATATCGGTGGTGTTTTTTTATTTATATTTTTTTTTAATTAATAGAGTCAACAATGTGAATAGCTTCTAAGTAGCAAGAATTGGCGAGTTCCGTTGTTCGAGTGTTACGTTAAACGAGGTTGTACTGTAGTTGAAAAACCCTTCAACATTTCTTGAAGTTCACTACCCGTGCCGAGACCACGCATCCTGGTTTCATCTCGGACTAGGCTAGAAATTTGGTTTTTGCCACCCTATGAAAAACGTAACTAAACTTTCTAAGTTATTTTAAAGATTCTAGGCAAAGGATTCTCGCAAAAGGCCCACGATCTCCAATTTTCGCTATATTGAGCACTCTCTTGGGAAAAATGTAAGAGCAACTTAATATTAAAACCGTAACGATTATATTGGGGTCTTAAATTTAATTTTTTAATTCTTGATTTGATATTCCGACAGGGTGTGTTTGATGCAGATTTTTGGAACGAATTTCCGTCATCCATTGTTAAGTTTGGTTTGGAGAGAAACCGGTTTCGGCTATATACCATCATCATCAGTCAAAAAGTTCGCATCAATTCGTTAGTGTTTTATTGTTTGCAGGTATCTATTTGTCATGTGAGCTAGTACCAGGTGAACCTCATTTATCACGTAGGCATCTGTAAGGTGTGAACAGGTAGCAGGTAAAACTCGTATGTCGGGTGTTTTGTGCAGATTGGTAGATGATTACTATTTTATTTCATCAGAATTGGTGTTTGCGGACGGCATTGGATTATCAATTTGTTTAATATTTCCGTAGTGTGTCTTTCTTGTTTTTGGTGCAAATTGTCCGTTATTTTTGTTGTGTGTTTTATCGATTAATTTTAGAGGGTCGAATATAACTTCAGAATTGGAGTTTGTTTGTTCGTTTATGATGTATATATGTAGGTGTCATTTTTTTAATCAAAAAAAAATTGAAAATTGAAAATAATCGTAATTTTACGATCAGAAAAATAAAAATTAAATATAATTATTTTTAATCGATTTTTTTAGTATAAATTGCAAATAAAGCTTGTTAAAAATGAAGGCATTATTTTATAAATTTTTGCTTTGATTCACGATTGGGCTGCAAATTTGCACTCACAAACACTTATACTATTAGTTAAGATTTGTCATCTGGACGTACTGCTCAATCTTATAACGCACCGTGGTGAGTTATAAGCCCTTATTTAAAAGCTCTTTACTTAATTATTGGGTCGATAAAAACTGCGATGTGCCACAAATGGTATGTCGACCAACTTATATAGTCATTCTACCTTAAACTCGTATGCACCACTTGTGTGTGCGGAGGCCAAAAAAAAAGTATTTCGTCCACAAATCACGAGTTAAGAAAAAAAATCCTTTCAAACATAAAAAAACCCAAACCATTCCATAGCGAAGTTCTTAAACATTGTTGCACTCTGGTTGACGAAACAGTATTTTGAAAACTCAAGTAGAAAATCAATTCTTGCCCAGCAACTGCATTTGGTACAAAAGTGGAAATTTATTAGAAACTATATTAATTTTAATTATTCAAACTTAATTGTATCCAATTTTAATATATACATACATATGTACATAAGTATGTAATTTTAAAATATGCAAATAAAATATGTAAAATACGTTTTTATTTTTAAACTTATCGGAGCTTTAAACTCCCCCTTTGCGTAGTAGTTTTCTGCTGCGCAAGCAGCTTTAGCAGGGATTTTTTTTAAATTAACCACATTTTTTTTTTTTGTAAACCTAAGTGTGATTTTAACCTAAACCACAATAATTTTATGCAAAAAGCGCTTAACAAAATAAAACATAAGTAAAAATAAAATTACAAGAAAAAAAGCAACATTGGTGGAAACATAAGAAAACCTTAAAGGCGCACATGCCTGCCTGTTTGGCTGGCTGTGCCTCTATTTTAATACGTAAATATGATATACGAGAGTGTTCTCAGAACTACCCCTTTGTAGAGTGTGATTTTTTAACCATTTGGATTTTGAAAATTTTAAAAACACCGACAGTTTGTAAAAATTTTCATTTGGGCCGATAAATAAATACCTGGCATTTACTTTTTAAAGATTATTTCATGTAAATGTTGCCCGCGGCTACGCCATAGGTGTTCCTTCCATCCGTGAGCTTCAATTTCGCCATACTTAGGGGTCTTCTAGGACAAAAAATAGTCTAATGGAGTCAAACCTCATGATCTTGGCGGCGAGTCAACAATTCCAAACTCGTCTTTCAATATGTTCATAGCATCGCTTGTCATATGGCATGTGCCACCGTCTTGTTGAAACTAAATGTCAACCATGTCCAATTCTTCCATTTTGGCAAAAAAAAAAGTCGGTAATCCTCGCAGTATACCTTGCTCCGACTTTTATCGTTCTTGGAGAAGTACGGTCCATTGAAGCCGCTGGCCGCAGGTTGAATTCTGATCTTCGCACCGAATTCGGCAGTTCTATTCGTTGACGTACCCATTGACCCACAAACTTTTTCCATAGAATACACATTTCCCACACACCACGAATTTCGATGATAAAATTCGATGATTCGCAAGCGTTGTTCGTTTGTTAGTCTATTCATTGTGAAATGGCAAACCTTACTGAGCGTTTTGAGATATTGCCACATGTCACGATTTTTTTTTCTGCCCTGAAGAAGCTAAAGAAGCTTCTTTAGGCAATTTCTTTTCTAATCAAGTTGCCTTGCCCTGTAACAAATTATAGTATGTTCAGACATGCATCTTAATTAAGTCAATTAAATTTTAAAATGAATTATAAAATTTGTTGTTCACAAATATGCCATTTAGCCTACTCAATTAGCAATTGAACCGATAATAATTGTTTAAAAAGCGTGTAATCATGTGTTAAAAAGAAATGCTCTGTTGCTAGGTGATCAAAATTAACCACAAAAAGTTGGGTTTCTCCCCTTCCACATAAAACATAATAATTTTTTGGTAAAGGAATATCTATAGTCCTTATAAAAACGTCTTTTTATATAAAAATTAGCCCTGTATTTGAAGAGCCTTCGATATCGTTCAAAACTCCAATAGAATATATTAGAAATTGCGATCGACATCGTATTTTTTCATTAGGAATTTTGTATGGGACACTTCCACTGTAGCGAATTTTGATCTACAGGTGGGCCAGGGGGAATAAAAAACCAAAAAAAAACCTGAAAACAGGCACTTTTTATCTGAGGGACTAGGATCTCCCTCTATTTGTATTTGACACTTTCATTATAGCAAGAGAGCTGAAATATAGTATAAAGGCCGGCCTTGGAGAATACGTAATGAGAAAAAGGGGCACTTTTCATCTAGTGGGACTAGATGACCCTCTTATTTGTATGGATCATTTTCACTATAGGCAGAGAGCTGAAATTTGATATAACCCAACCGTGTCTGTAAGCTTTAAGTCAAAAGAGGTTTTATACATACATTAACAAACAAAAATAACTTGTAAAAAAGGACTTAGATCCGCACAAAAATATAAATGTGAAAATAAGGCCACATTTCTATCCAAAATTATTGGCCGTAAAAATACTGAGAACAAAATGTGGACCAAGTGCTTCATATGTATGATATCGAAGCTAAAAATGTAAAGCGGTATATACAGGGATTATTAAATAAAATCGGAAAAGCCCTTCCTTTTGTGATCGTATTTTCCCACGCACCATTTGCCTCCTTCCAAGTTTACAAAAAATGGCATACTAAAGAATAATGAAGACTTTCTGGGCAGGGTTAATGGGCCTTCGGAGGGGCTAATTTTATGTAAAGAAGGCAGCACAGAATTATATAAAACTAAAAGTAGAAAATATATGAAAAAACCAAAACTTGTTCCCCCAAATTGTGTTTAATAATTCTGAGACCACCCCCGTAGCCCGCAAAATAGGCAGAGATTTGAACTCAAAAATGCTTTCGATTTTTTTTTTCTTCTCGTTCAGTTTCTGTGGCTGTTGTTGTTTTTGTTTATTATTTGTATGCAAAAATTGCTACAATTCTCCCATATTTTTTCAGGCCTCCTTATTGTTGGCAAACTACGTGTGCATGGGTGTGCGTGTGTGTGTGTGTGTATTTGTCAAGTTAGTGAGTTCGTGTTGTTGTGGCGTTGCGTTATTATTAGTTTTTTACGATTAGTATTATTGAAACGACTTTAGGGTATTGCAAAGCCAAGAACTATGGTTAAGAGGGAAGAAAGAAGTGTTTGTTTGCAGTTCGTTAATACAAATAACTGACAGACTGGCAAGTCCGCATTCTTTCAAAGGTTGCCAACTTTAAAAATCCAAAAAAAAATGCCTGCTTGCCTTGCAACTCTTAACTTGTTACAATTCTTTTTTCTTATTTTTATTGTGGTTGTATTTTTTCGTTTATAAGTAAATTGAGTTTTTTTTGTTGTTGTTGCTAAGATTCTTATTATTACGTTCGTTTTCTTGCTGGGCATTCTTTTCCAACCAACTCCATTCACATAGTGGTACAAATGTAAAAATGTAGGCGTGCAGTTTGCATAAAATACTTGCAACCAACAACAACAATTAGCCGGCTTTTTTTTGAATTTTTTAATCTCTTGCTCTCTGTTTAGTTTGATTATGGATTTTCTCAGTAATTTTTCATTTGTTTTTTTTTTACTAGTTGAAATCAGGTATTTAAAATTGGAGCATTTTTAAGGTTTTTAATTTTTATTGTACGATTTTAATCTAAAATTTATTAATACGACTTGTTGAGGCTTTAGATTAAAAAAATAAAATTCTCAATATGGCATTTGGGACCTCTAAAAATGTTTGGGGTTCCTTTTAAGGTTTATTTCTGAAAAACTCATGTGTGAAAATTAAAAAAAAAATTATAAAAATGAAATTTTTTGTAAGGCAACACGAATATAATTTTTTTTTAATTTTCCAAATACCACGCTTTATTAAAAAAAAGGTTTCTAAAAAAATTTCCTTACAATTTAAGGCCTGAAATGTTCTCCAGGTCCTGGAGAAAAAAGGTTAAGTAGGGTTTAGAAAAGGCCAAAAATTGCCTTAAAAAAGGGGGAAAAATTCCACATTATTTAAGTTAAAAAGTACTGCGTTTTATTAATTTAAATATGCAACTGGTTGTGAATGTATAATATTAGCATTTACATATGTACATACTTACATGTCCATATGTATATGAAAATATACATTATTAGCTTTAACCCGCGGTATGTGCCCTATTAAATACGAATATATTTATGTCTCCAATTTCATCAAAATCGGTTAGATAGTTTTGGAAATTGCTCACCAACTCCCTCTTTATCCCAGTTTTAAACAAACATATCGCCTATGGCTCCTTTTAGACATAGCTGTATCTATGTTTCAAATTTCATCAAAACCGGTTACGTCGTTCAGTCAATAAAACGTAACATGCGAAAAAGTTTCTTACTTTCGCATTTATAATTCTATTTACCGCCCCCAAGCTAAATCTAAGCACTTTAACAGCACGATACTATTGTGGGCAAAAAATAGTAAGACTTTGTTCATAATTTTAAATTTCTTTATTTATTCTGCAAAATCTATTTCGTCCACCTCAAAGTAATAACCCCCAGCTGCAATACACTTATGCCAACGTTTTTTTTCAATCCTCGTAACAGTTGTTAAAGTCGAATTCCGGAATAGCCTGCAATGCGCGTAGCGACTTACGTTTAATGTCTTAAATTGACTCAAAACGGTTTCCCCGGAACGGTCGCTTTAGTTTGCTTAACAGCCAGAAGTCACACGGAGCTAAATCAGGTGGTTGTGGTACGACATTGATTGAATTTTTGGCGAAAAACTCACGAGGAATCAATGCGGTATGCGGAACCAATCGTGATTTCACTTTTCTTAGGCCCAAATGATCTTTTAAAATGGCTGTCACTGATCCCTCCGATATTCCAACGATATCAGTAAGGTCTCTGACTATTAATCGTCGATTCTCGAATACCAATTCCTTGATTTTATTGACGTGTTGATCATCAGTTGATGTTGATGGCCGTCCTGGACGTGGTTCGTCGCCAACGCGTTCTCGACCCTCTTTGAAGAATTTGTACCAATCAAAAACACTTTCTCGCGCAATACAATTATCACCGAAGGCCTTTTGCAACATTCTGAACGTTTCGGCACCAGAAATTTCATTCCGCACACAAAATTTAATGCAACTTCTTTGTTGAATAATTTCACTCATTGTAAAAATCGCCGAATGCACTTGTTGTACTTCAGAGAGACAAGCGTATACTAAACACTAATGATTACTTTGATGTGATATTTGGCACAGATGTCACTGACAGTCATACCAACGTAGAAAAAAAATTGCAACGAATGGATTTCCGCGCGAAATTTAAATTAAAAAGTCTTACTATTCTTTGCCCACAGTAGTATATAGCCTATGTCCGTTGCCAGGTTCGCTTTTATATTTTTATATTTCGAAATTCGGATGGGCGGTCGCGGAGACTACCTCTTACAACGAAGAGAACGAAAAATTACACTGAAGATGGCAAATAGCCGAAACCCGTTTGTCTCCAAACTTGACGAAGGGATGACGAAAATTTGTTCCAAAATTCTACACCTGTTACAAACATAACCTCTTTATAATATTGTGCTAATATTACTAAGAAGTATCGATAAAGTAAAAAAAAAAAATTGTTGATTATAATTATGTAATATATGTTAAGTAATAACTTATTACTTAACCCTTCAGCTGTTTATGGCGAGTATACTCGTCAGGGCGAAATGAAAATTTTTGGCATAATGTCGAGTATACTCGTCGTGAAGATAAAAAAATCGCATTCGTATTATTATTAAACGAATCAGCTGTAATTTTATCCCCCTGAAAAAGGGCAAATAAAGATCTTTTAAAAAATGTACATCTTAGAATATTCGTTAGTCTGGCAACCTTATTTATTTTAATTCACAATCATAATTGCCTACTTTTAGAGGCAGAAACATTTTACTCTGTTTATGTCGGGTATACTCGTCTTCGCTGGAAAATTTCAGCAGACAGAAAAAGTTTTTCGAAGCAAAATTAAACAGTTAAAGTGTGTTAAAGGTAAAATTGGAGAACTATATACTTAATTATGCTGCCAGTTGGTTTAATAAGGCTTTAAATTGATTTTAAGATTTGCAATAAATAAAAAAAATTGTTTAAAGTTAAAAAAAATGTGGCTTTTAAAAAGTCTACAGTTATAATGAACAAAGCTATAAAAAAAAACCCACAGCTAAAATACAATTTTTGAAGCTTAATTTAGCGTAAAAAAATGCTATAATGGCAACGCTGTGTCTGAGTGCTATTTATACTAGGAATTTGTAATTGTTGATCTACCATCGTTTTTGTCTCTCTTGCTTTTATGGTCTTTTTCACTCCTCTTTTTCCCTGCTGTCTCATGCTTAAGGAATTTAACTTTTCTCATATATAATTGATAAATGCCTTAAGACATTTAGAGCAGCTCCTGGATATTGCAATTGCTAGCTTTAAAATGGGCTTGTTATGCTGAGTGTCATTTTTTTATTTAAATTTGTTACCATTTGCTGCATACATTTAAACACACACTCGCACACACATGTGTGACCAGCAGTAATGTTTTGAAAGGATTGTTATTTTATGGGTTTTAAATTAATTTTAAATGATTTTTATATGTTCGGGGAAGATATAAACATCATAATGTAATTAAATTTATACCTGTAAAGCAAACGATGTGGAGAGAATATATTTAAAATGATTTCTAGTTCTTTAAAGCTTTTAAGTGACAGTTGAATGGAAAAGTAAAACCAATTTTAAATAATTTTATGACTGTTGGTGTTTGGTTTAGTTTGAACAGACGCATGAAGCTTTTGCAATAGATTTTTTTTTTTATAAGAAAATGTATTAAATTTTTAATTCCCTTTAAATGAAGTTTTATTTTCTGATTAGAGACAATAAAACTTTTTAGTTTTTATAAAATGAAAGGTGGTCCTAGGAGAGGATGGTCTAGAGAAACTAACAATTTAGCAATTTCGTCTAGTTACAACGAGTGTTACCTGATAAATTATCGGACGTAACAGTCAAGTTGGAGCTCAGTGCAAGCTCTATATCGAGCTCAGCGGGATATTCTGGTAGCCCAATCATCGCTTTTTTTTAGATATATGTTGTGATCGGACTTAAGATGATGAAACAATTATTTAGGTTAGGGTTTTGTTTGGGGGGAGGTAAAAATTCGCCCCTTGCCGGTAAGCATGCACCTAGGCCAGTACTGCGACGTGTTTGGCGCTCTCCATTTCGAAAAAGTGACACAATGTAAAAAACGAAATGTGCCATAAACAGGGGCATTGAAAAATATCATTAATGGGTGTTTTAAAATCGTCATTAAAGTATCTTTCAGTGCTATAGAGTAGGTCGTCAGCTGGCAGGCACAAATTTATTGCTTCCCATAACTGAGTGCACTGTCAGAAGTTCTGACTTACACTTCCTCGTGGTGGCGGCCGTTAACAAGGTTCTGTCTCTGCTGGGAGTCTGGGTAAATCAGTCAAGCGGAGAGCAAAAATATATAAAAATCCTAAATGCACGGTGGAACAGCATACGCCAGGGATGTGTGGCCAAGAGGGTGAATGGTCTCGAGTAATGCGACCTCTGGATACCAGGCGATCTCCAGTTTTAATACAGACTTACCCGTACATATGGAGCTCTCTGTGGGTAGAGATCATCGCCTTGCAAAAGACGGAGAAGTTAATCTCTGAAGAAACTATCGTTTTAATTGGCCAAATGAGGAGTCCGGAAGAGATGGACAAAAATCTCCCTCAAAGGGGTGGATGGGTTAATCTCTCAAGGTACGCGTGAGACGTTATACCGTGAGATTCCGATAGGGATGGACAATGAAATCTCGCAAGAGGTGGAGAAGTTAGTCTCTATAAGAACGACCAAATTCAGCAGAGATGGACAAGAAAACCTCGCAAGAGGTCGACGAGCTAGTCTTCAAAGATACTCCTAAGGAAGAGGCTATGGCGGTAGTGCACATTGTGTGTGTGGATGTCCAGCAGTGGCTACCAGGAGGCTTAGGATCACGGGCAGACACTTGTTAAATGTGAATGCCATGGTAGACCTAAGCCTTAGGTAAATGCTGTACAAGAACCTCCATAATGAGGTAGAAGGTCGACAGTTACCAGTCGACGGTCTGAAATCATTATAGTCAAGAGTAAAGGCCAGCGTGAGCACGAGCCTTAATGAAAGTAACGTAGTCGTAAATTACAATTCGATTGCCTGAAATCAATTCGAGGAACGAAGGAAGTCGAAAAGTAAACGGTCTGTTTCGATTACCCCCCTACATTAATAATAGCGCTATAGAGTCATACCGACGAAGGATGGCAAAGGAAAAAACCCAAAATAAAATTTGAAAATTTTTATAGCAGCTAAATTTTACATCAATTACTCACAATGGCGGTATTCAGTATTTGGTGTAAATGGGCTTGCAAAACTGCAAATGCCAAATATCGCAATTTTTTATCGGAAATTTTCGGCATTTTATTGTTGGATTTAGTAAAAAAAAAGGTAGGAATTTTCCATTTCCAGTCTTGCAAGACCATTTACATCGAACACTGAATGCCTTCAATGTATTTCCTTAACACTTTTTTTTAATAAAATTTAAAATTTCGTTATTTTCGTTTGTGCAATATCAAAACAAATATAAAAGACACGTAACAAAAGCTAAACAAATATTAATTTCTATTCAATTATACCGAAAACTAAACATGTTTTGATTAGCAGTTTTAATTACACTGCACGCAAATATTTATTCGTAAATTGAAATTTCCTATAATTCAAAAAATTTCTTTAATCACATTCAAATATCTATAAAACTTACATTCATATTTACTTTTCCATCTAAAAAATAATAATGTTAACAACTAATTGTTAATTTTGTTTTTACTTCACAATGAAAAAAATAATAAACTATTTTCTAGACGCAATACAGTTTATTGCCACTTTATAACAGCCACTAGAGCAAATAATTGCCAAATCATAAAAAAAAAAAATTGAAAAAAAGTATTAACATTGAATGGCACAAAAGTAACCACAAATCGAAATGGAAAATAAGAGAAGGAAGAAGGAAAAAATGGAGTTTTCACTTTAAAAAAATTAAAATTGGAAAATTATTATTTTCTCGGTTACTGCTGTGGTCAACATACAACAATAGACTCCAATAAAGTATAACGGTCAACTTATTTTTCTTTTCTTTTTTCTTTCTCTTCACGGCTTTTTTCTTTTATGGAAATTTATTATACTGGGTGACTTACATTTTGCTTAAAGCTGCTTTTTTAATGGAATATAATTATAAGTGATAATTATTTTTTTAATACACTTTCTTGCGAACGAAAACAATCGGTAAAGCTTTCAATGAACTGAAATGTACAGTAATCTTTTCTTAATGTTTGCCTTTTTATTGCTGGTAATGCGGATTGGCCAACTCCAAGTTGTTTAATAAAATAATTTTAGAGTGGCTTAATTAAACAAAATGAACCGTGGACAATTCTTTAAAATTCAAGTTGAATTAATTTTAGAGGTCCACACACAACCCTTGACCGTTATATAAAACAGGATAAACCATTTTATATTTAATAAAAAAATTCTTTCATCGACTTGGACGTTTACACCAGGAAATGGAGAGAATGATAAATTATTAATCTAAGGAGGGATATCGAAGCATACCGCTGACTTTATGGGTACCTTTTCGACCCCCTTTTTTCTACGAATTGATTTTAGGCAACCGATTTGCAATTCTCGTGCTATCACTAGCCTTTACTCTCGACTGCAGCCTGTTGACTTTCGACCTTCTCCCTCATCACGGAGTCTTTTGTTAATTGCTAGCATTTGCCTAAGGCTTATGTCCAACCTGGGATTTACATTTAATATGTCTCTGCCTGTGGTCGTAAGCGTTATGCTAGCCGGTGATGGACATCCGTCTAAGCCTCTTTCTCAGAAGTATCTTTGGAGGCTGACCCGTCGACACCATGGGAGATTTTCTTGTCAATCTCTTTACAATTCCTCCATTGGCCAATCAACACCGGAGTTCCTACAGAGATTAACCTCCGCACCTTATGCGAGGCTTCATTGTCCATCCCTAACGCCTTAGAAGTACCTTTAATGATTGTCCTGTCCACCTCTCGCGAGGCAGCCTTGCCCATCTCTTCCGGGTTCCTACTTTGGCAAATTAAAACCGTACTTTTTTCAGCGACTAACCTCTCCGCCTCTTGCAAAACTTTCTGAGTCATCCTGTTAATGGAGAAAGATATGTCTGTCCACACACACAGAGGTCCATATGCACGGATAAGTCTGTATTAAAACTGGAGAGCGACTGTTATCCATACATCCCTGGCGTCTGCTATTCCACCGAGGATGAGGGATTTTTTATAAGAGCATGTTAAGTTCTCTCCGTTCGACTTATTTAGCCGGACTCCTAGCAGGAACATGAACCAGTTACCGGCCGCCACCACGTGGTGATATAAGCCAGAAGTTCTAACAGTGCTCTCAGTTACGGAAAGCCAAATCTTTATTACTTGATTTCATATTCCGACAGGGTGTTTTGATGTAGATTTTTGGAACGAATTTTCGTCATCCCTTGTCAAGTTTCGACACTGAAGAAGGCACATAGCCCAAACCGGTTTGTCTCCAAACCAAACTTGACAAGGGATGACGGAAATTCGTTCCAAAAGAATAGTGGTAGGGGTCGGTTATCCATTAAGAGGAAGGTCGCGTGATTGTCTCTAAACTGGTTAAAGGTTGCTTAGACTTGTTACCTGGAGCACTACGACGGTATATGCAGCGTGGGACTATTTCAAGAAGATAGTGCACAAGTTTTTGGGGAATACTAACAATCCTGACCACAAAACTGTTCTACATCACATTAGTTGCAGCTTATGCAATAAAGTTAAATCATTTTAGAAATTCGAAACTTCTTGAAATTCTGCGCATTATAAATCCGTGTAATGTGTTCATAAATCTGAGAATATTTTTAAAATATCCAAACAGATTTAAGAAGCAATTAAAACTGCTGCAATTAAGTTCTAGCAACTCGCTGCCTTTTCGCCCTTCTCTTATATAATCGTTTCTAATTTAAACGACTACTAAAACTTCTATGAAATTCTTAATTATCAAGTCATTAAACTAAATCGTGCAATATGTTGGATAAATAATAATGTGGAAATTTATTCTGATTGCTATAAAGTTTATTAACACAAAACAATATAGAGTAGATTGCTTTGGAGCAATTTCGGCAATGGGTTATTAAAAACTCATTAGATGTTTAAATAAACCTTCAAGCATAAATTATAATTTTGCATTTATATTTGCAATTAACACCTGCAGTTGTTCCAGAAAAAAAACAAGAATATAAAACACTAAACTACCAAGAAAACATAAGCAAGCTTAATAAATAAAGGATGTTCCAATAAGGGCGAGTCACTATTGAAATGGAATAAACCATGAGAAATATCCATGTAGGGATCTTGACATTGTTCAAGTGTACGCGAGTTTAGAAAATACCAAACAAAGAAAAAGGCTTAAGGGGCAAGACGCACTTGTTTGGTGGCCTATTTACGTCACCTCCGCGAGACATAACCATCTGCTGAAGTCGTTCACGCAGAATATCCATTGCGGCGTTCGCTGTGTGGTACGCCGGTGCGCAGTCAGAAATATTCTCTCACACAAAATTTGTGAGAATATTCTCCCTCAAAAGCTTAGCTGGATTTACGCCGGGTGGCATGAAGGGCGGCTCTGCTAGAACTATATATCTTTCACACCTATAGTGTTCAATTTGGGGGAAAATATTATTGATTGGCTTTAAAATGTAGCTTCGTTCACGGTGATGGACTCACCAATGCTGTTTTAGAAAAAGTATTGACCAATGATGCCACCTGTGTGTGTGGACGTCGTACAAATTACGGCAAGTTTACCTTATAAAAAAAGCTTATCAGCCCTAAATGCTTCTCGCCACTAAAATTTGGTTTTTCAAACCAAAGCCCATTTATCAAATCGTGTAGCTTACCATAATGATTTGGCATCAATAACGTAATAGTAAACAACAGATTTGACAGACGCCTTCATGAAATGTCACCCATCGACCAGCCCTTATTGGAAAACTTCTGCTCTGTTGCAAATTAGAACAAGTATCTGTGTAATAGAGTAAAATAAAAACTTAACAAAAGTGTTTTTTGTTTAATAGCGCTATTGAAAATGTCATGTTAAATTGCACAGACACCGCAATTACGAGTAGTTTACTGCCAATCAATATAAAATCTCAATTTGCTGATGCCAAAAAAAAAAAAAACAACTCAACATGCCATCATTTTATACATTAATCACACATAATTCTTGCATTTGTTTTCCCACTAAACTAAACTATAATTATTCTTTATCTCTGCTTACAGATTATGTTTTGCCTACAACAATTTCGCAACATGTTAAAGCTCTATTAAGTTCGTTGTGAACTTTTGCGTAAATATTAGAAGCATGCGCCTTTTTAAGACGCGCAAATCCGTAGATACTTTACAGAACCCCTTAACGTCGCAAACCCATTTTAATAGTCAATCAGCAGTGGCAATATGTGCCTCGAAATTTACCAAATCAATAAGTGGTTCATCGGCCATTTCGTCATCTTTGCCCGATTTGCATGATAATTCGCCCGTTATGATTTTAAGCTGTACGAACTTAAGTACCAGCGGTTTACCGCCTACTACCCTGTCGAATAACAGCAATAATGCAGTTTCCTCAGCTCATACTACACCGCCTAAGAGTCATGATTCCCTGTCACCTCAGCAATGTTCTACGCCCGGCCTACGCTATTCACCTTTGCAAAATGTTAATTATCCCAATAGCGGCAGACAAACATCATCGGCTTTATCCGTGGCTTCGCTAAATGATGCCGTCCTTCAGAGGCCTGCCAGCGTGCATATTTTTAATCACAAGTCCAATTCTTTGTGCCTGAATTATGGTGGCAGTAGCAGTGATATACGAGCGGCAAATGGCCCATACCAAAAGCACACACAAAGTACAAATAATGGCACATTGTCAAGAGGTCTGTTGGGACAGCATCATCGTAACACCTCTTCCTCCAGTAGTTGTATATATGAAAACTCCAATGATGCCGGTAATGATGGAAGTCTGAATATGATTTCAAGCCACAAACAGAATAATTCGCTGACGCTTATGGGCTCGAATGGTAAGTTTGAATTCACCAAATGTTAATACGTAGTTCGAAGTAGCTGAAAGCTTTTAAGAACTTGAAAGCTTAAAATCTCAGAAAAAATTTATATTTAAAAAAGTTTTTGAATTCACAAAAATACGATATTTTTCAATTGAAAAATTTAAAAAAGTTATATCAAATTCAAAGCTTTTTGAAAATATTTTTAAAGTCTTTTTTACAAATTTTTTTTATTAAAAAATAAATTTTTTTAATTGTGTGTTTAAGATTTTATTGACCTGGGAAATTTATTAATTAATATGAATAAATTTTTTATTTTATTAATACGATAATTTTTAATAGAATTCTGGAAAAAGTAAAGTTTTGAACAGTAGTAGAATGGAACACATGTATTTTCTGTACCGATAACCCCTTCATCGACATTTTCTGAGTTGTGTCTATTGCAAACATTATCTATTTAACCCACCTAATGATTATGAATGGAATACGAAAGCTTCCACAAATTTCCATATTTTGCGATAATTTTTCTGTTGGGTTAGAACGAAGTTTCGAAACGCATTCTGGACGTTGAATTTTTTTGATTTTCCAAGCAATAAGGTCGATGATGCTACAGCGTGTATACCGCACCAAACGGTGCAATATAATAAAGCCGATGTCTGTTGCGGATTGGTTTCACTTCATATGCGGCAATTTTGTTTAATAACAAACCTGCTAAGGATCAGTTGATGGCTGATTTTGAGAGTAAATCGGTATAATTTGGTGGCGTTGTTCAGGCGTCAATCTCTTTCTGATGATTTGTCAGACTATACTGTGCAGAAATGTCAAAAAGTGAACGGAGTATCATAGCTTATTTGACAGGTAGCCCTTACGTACCACTTTTAAAAATTATCACACCCGTAACATTTTGGTGGAATATCGTTTTTTTATTTCCAGGAAATTGCAGCTGCATACTTTTCTTGTTCCGTTATGCAACAGTCGTTAAATAGAGAGCTTCTAGATATAAATACACGAACATTCTTGGGTTCTTATATCGTTTTTTGTCTCTTCAAGAGCTGCAGTATTTCCATTTGTAGCTTTTGAATCTTGTTTGATTTCAGTGCTTCATTAGTTGGGCTATTCGAGTTGATTTTGTATCAGAACTCTTAGGAGCTTTTTCACTTAACACTCTTGAAGGTATAAAAATCATGCGGAATTTCCTTTATCTTCCCGAAGTTTAGTTTTTTATTCTGTAAGCGGAGTAGAGGCAAACGTATGTATGTTTTACTGAACTTCGCTTTATTACGCGTTACGTAGCAGTAGAAGTAAAAACCAAGAGTTATAATGAACGAAAATCTAACTACAAAATAAAAACGAAAAGAAAAAAATGGTTGTGGCAAACATATAATGATTATTTTGCAAAATTTTTAAAATTTATTTTGTTGCTATAATCAAGTTATGATTTGGATTTAATCATTAATGATTCCGATTTTTAAAAAATGCAACATGGTTAAGTTGAATGAATTTTTACAAAAATTCTAGCCACAAACAAAATATTTTAACTATACAAAAATAATATAATCAGTGCTGTTCCGAATCCGCAATATTTTATTCGAAAGTGGAAATTTCCGAATGTTTTAGCTGTTCTGTATTCTACTTCTGAATAATTTCTTTCGTTTTATTTAGAACACAAAAGTTTGGTGAAATGAATTAGAATCAGGTTTTCTTCAAATAAAACTATATTTAAATGTTAAAATGACAATTTTTTATTAAAATATAAAAAGTTTTCTTAAAATTTTTCTGTATTTTTTCCATAAATTGTAAAATGCATATATGTGTAAGATATGCAGAATTGCTAGTTTCCGAATTATTCAGTTGCAAGTGCTTTTACAATTCCACACGTTTTAATGCCACTCGGAATACAGAACAGAGATGAATAACTCTAACCATAAGTTGTTCTTAAGAATAATGACTAGTGATGACAAAAACTATTATTATTCTATTTGTTAATCATATTATTAATCGAGCCAAGATATTCTTAATAGAAAGTAAGCGAAAAAAATAGAAATCAATTAATTTAGTCGTGGGATGGTAGGCCATAACTGAGTGCACTGTCAGCAGTTCTGACTTTATACCTCCTTGTAGTGGCGGCCGGTAACGGGTTCTTGTCTGTGCTTGGTAATGGCAAAATAAGTCAAGTGGTGAGAAATTAACACTCTTATAAAAATCCCTAATCCACGGTGGAACAGCATACGCCGGGGATGCGCGACCAAGAGGGTGCTTCTTGGTCGGATAGCAGTCGAATTCCAGTTTTAATGCAAACTTACCCGTGCATATGGAGCTCTGTGTGGGTGGACATAATTTTCTACATTACTCGTAGGAACTAAACGAATTCTCTAAATGAATTCTCTGAAAACAATTCGGTTTTAATTGGTCAAGGGAGGAATCCGGAAGAGATGGACAAGAATGCCTCGCTAGGGGTGGGTGGATTAATTTCTACTGTTACTCCTAAGACGCTTGACCATGCGATTTTAAGAGGGATGGGCAATTAAGCCTCGCAAGAGGTGGAGATGTTAATCTCTGTAGGAACTCCGGTGTGCTGAAAAGATATTTAAGAAAACCTTGCAAGGGGTGGACGGGTCAGTCTGCAAATATCCTCCTGATGAACTCGCTGGTTTTGAGTTTAAGGAGTGGTTTTTTGAATTTTAATTTATTTAAAGCAGAATTTAAAAATAAGATTAAAGAAAGGCTTTTTATAGTCAATCTATTCTCTTTTTATATGGTGGTGGCTCATTTTTTTTATAAAAAAGGAATTAATTGAAAAAAAATTTTCAATAAAAATAAATCGTTTATCGGAACAAAATAATGGCTTATTAATCGTCTTTCGATTAACCTTGGCAACACTAATGGGTGCTGTGGCTTGAGTGGCTAGCGAGTGGACTCTTACATATTCGATGCCTTCGTCGCCTATGTGCGTACCTCAGCCGCTGCCAAATCAGTAACATAAATTTGTTGCTCTTCTATCGTTCTAAGAGGACCATACTATTATTGTTTACAACCATAATGCAATAATAATATGATACTCTTAAATAAGCAACCCTGGTTTTTTCTTTACGAGTGGTGAATTGAAAAAAATTTCGAAATTATCGTTTGGAGAAAGCGGATTTTTAAAGACTTATATTTTCCCTCCTCCAGACTGAAGAAAAAGTGTTGCTAACTCTGCCCTCTTAAGTTTTAACGCCAATTAAAAACCTTGTTCATGTAACGAAATTATTTTGAAATAAAGAGAGAGAGAAAAACAAACTCTCGCATGTCTGGAAGTAATTTTTGTTAAAAATTCTAAACACTTGCAGTTTCTTTAAATATCGGATATCACAATGAATCATAGACAATTAAATTACTAACAATTACTTAACAGTAGTAGTAGGTCGACGGTCTTAATCACTTTTATGCAACAAACCAAATAAATAAAAATAAAACATGTTTTAAAATTTTTTTTATAAAAAAATTTAATTTTTATTGGTTACAATTTAATTTCATTTGTATTCGTTTATAAAGAAACGTTTTGAACTCGTACAATTATTTAAAATCCACAAGCAATTGGTTGTATCTAATTCCAAGGTACTTGTATTTTGCCAAAAAGTTTCAGTGTTTTTTAAGCACAACATTTGATTAGTTAAGGAATTTAGCAGACTAAAAGCTTTTGCTGTTAGAGGCTTTAAGTGATAATCGTAGAAATTATCATTTACTTGGTGGTTGTAATTAATAAATATTGCCAAATTTTTAGATTTTAATTCTAAGATCAATTTATTCTTAACGAGAAACGATAACCAAGTAGAGTTGTCGCTTATAGCTAAAGACAAGTTAAATGCGTTCTCTGCAAAGCTGCTCAAGTACCAAGTGTCCAGCTTTTCGGGCGTCAAACAAAGCTTTTTACTAAACACCAGCAACTTAATGTTTAAGGGTAAAGCTTGTTTAAGATTTACTAATTGTAACTTAATTTGTTGATCATAGACAGCAGGCTTTTCCAATAAATAGCGTAAGCTTAAAGCTAGCTTATAAGCTATATTTAAATTTAAAGCTTTTTGAGCTTTAAGCTGTTTAGAAAATTCTATAAAATATAAGATTTTTGTAAGATTTAAATTTGTGTGCAAATTCAAATTGTGCAACAGTTTAGAGTGTAATATCAAACCATAAGTTTGTGTTAAACTAAGTTTAACGATTGTTTGTAAGACTTCCAAGCTTAAACTGCTTAAATCTTGTGTTAAATTATCAAAATCTTTAATGTTTTTCGTGATTATAAAATCCTTTAATTGCAAAGCACATTTTTGTTTCATAGAATTTTCTGTATCTCTTAAGAAAACTTGCATTTTGGTAAAAGCTAATAGATTTAAATCCAGCTTTAAAGCTTTCCAAAGCTGTATAATTTGTGTACTTTTTAAAGACTGCTGCCATTTGTAGTTGTTGTTATTTATTAAGTTAAAAAACATTAACTTTATTAAGGTGTCTTGTAGTGTTAATAATTTCATGCTGATTTCGTATAAAGTTTCTATTTCCGTTACATTTTTTAAAATCTGTTGCGCTTGATGAAATTGTTTATTTTGCATTTTACCCATTAAATTGTCCACTTGGCTGTTAGTGGGCGAGCTAGTGGACGTTTCAACAATTCTTAGAATTAAAACGATTACGAAGAATTTTAACATTTTTCACCTTTAACGAAATTCACAATTTAAAAACAACAAAAAAAAACATTCTTTGCTGAACAACGTTTAATTTATGACTGACTGATAGATACGCTTTTATTCGTTGTAATGGGGAAGTAATAATTTATTTTTACGATTACTGATATTATTTATTTAATCTTAAAATATTCTGCTATATGAAGCCTGCTTTTTCATTCATTAACAGTTCAATTACCCGATTATAAGCTGTTCACTGCAGTGCCAGTGGTGATCTTAGATGATGAACAGAAATCAACAATTTCTACGACTTCAAACACCTCTACAAGTACAACAAACTCCATAGCAACTACCGCTACAAACAGTGCTAGAAATGGTAAGTTTGTTTTTTAATTCAAGAAATATTGGCCAGAAATCAAGTGCTACCAAAATCTAAAAAAAAATATTTAAAACAAATTTTAAGTTTTACTTACGCTGACTGCAACCAATTAGAATTTTCCTTGCATCCTTGGCAAAATGGCCATACGTTTTAAAATTTTAGTTTTCGTAAGATATTTTTACTTTGAATGATGAAATAGAACTTGGGGCATAACGAGAATTACCATAGAATTTGACATAAAAAAAATCAAGGCTATGTTACACTCATTATCGCAATATCTTCCTCGAAAACAACGTTTTTTCTAACGCAACAAAAGTTTAGACGCAACAAAAACTTAAAAGAAAAGAATAACACCAAGTGCACTAATAATATGGGCATTCTAACTCTTTATTTCTCTCTCTATCTCTCTCTATCGCCTACTCACGGCAATTAGTTGTTGAAGTTGAAGTTCCAGTCATATTCTGTTTCATCATTAAGTTATAAACGGGGATATTTTCCCATAAAATCATGCTTTCTTTTTCATGCCTAATTCTTATACAAATAATTAGATCACGACTCTCACAATTACTTTCTGTATATCGTAATCATATATAGTATATACCAATTCCTTCTAAATTCTAACTGGTGTCGAGTTAGCTTCCGCCGCTAACTTTTAAGTTTAAATTTTATTTTCAGAAATCTGATCATCGACTCGCTCCTTAATCCAATTTTTGCTCAAAATAAGGGATATACGTAAAGAAAAAATATGGTTGTAGCATATTCACGGCAACCATATTGTGTTCTCTGCAACAATATATTGTTGTGACAAACATATAATGGTTATTTTCAACATTACTTTGGTTGCTATAAACAAGTTATTGCATCATGGTTGCGTTGAAAAAAACAGAGTTTTTCTAAAATTCTAACTACAAACAAAGTATTTTAACTATTTAAAAAAATATATTGAGTCCCAAAATATAAAATGTTTTAATTTGACACCAAATCAACCCAATTTCCCGATGCAGTTTTCCTTTCCCCATCAATTGTTGCCGTAGAAAAATCGTGTACTCTAATAACCCAGGGGATACACAAGGTAATTTTTCCCTTTTTCAAACAGCGTTGAGAATAGAAGAAAAGAGAAAAGCGAATGAAGTCCCAGGGAAATATTAATGTATAATTGGAAAAGGTATAAAATTTCCCAGGCAATTGTTGTTCATAATAAGACTGAATATGTAACGTTCTTCTGGTGTTTAATCAAAGTATGGGGGTGCTGAGCTATTACTGTTGCTATAAAGCTTGTAATAATAAAACAATAGCAAAATCAAAAACAACAGTTCGAATATGACATTAGGCACTGCTATGCTGTTCCACGCTGCAATGATTTGTAACAGCAAGCTAATACCAAAATAAAATACATAACAATTTATTTGTAAACAGCAGCAGCAAAAGCAAAATATTTAAGATCTTGCTTTTGCTGTTTAAAAAAGAAATCCGCATAGCAATCCTTATGTTCCCTGTAATATTTCTTCCTCTCGCGGCTTGTTCATTTTGTCCAGCCGGTTGGGTTTTTTTTACGACTTGAATACTTAGAAAAGAAAACTAAAGAATAAACAAAAATTACAACGGAATTACCGGTATTAAAAATTAATAAATCAAATTATTTGTATTGAAAAATTCTGTATTGGTGTAAAGCGCGTTTGCTGCACCATTTCACAAGGCTGTCAATGCTATTGCTGAGGTATTTGTGGCACTATGTTAGATGCTGTCATATTTTCCACACTTCGAAAAGCATAAATAAATGAACGAGACAGAAGTACTGTTTTGTGTTAGCAAATGTTTCTGATTTTTGCCATTGCTGCACAGAATTTATTTTCAACAGCACATTTACAGTAAAACCACGGCTAATAGAACTTGTAAAATTATTAGCCGAGTACAGTAATTTCTTTGTGCTAATGCTATTTCGCAGCTAGCATTTAAAAAAAATTGTGCTGCGGCTATTTAGCATTCGATAGCTTTAGAGTCGCCTGTGTTTTTAATCAACTCATTCTCATTTTAGTGGACGTCAAGTAATAAATCTTCGAAAATCTTTCACCACTAGGTGATTTTCGGCTAGAAATTGCCGTTCTTGAAGCGTTAAGAACACCATAAGTAATTGAAAACCTGCGGCTAATAAGACTAAACTTGCTTAATGACATTCTTCATGAAATAAATGTGAATGTAGTCTAACAATAATTTGGCTCTAAAGCTGGGAACTCAAATCGAAAATAATTTTGTGATAAAAACTCAAATCGGTTCTGGTGTATATGGAATTGTGATGGCATTATATCGATAATTACTGCTAAAACATTGGAAAAAGGGCTGTACATCGATTCTTGATTTGATATTCCGACAGGGTGTTTTGATGTAGATTTTTGGAACGAATTTCCGCCATCCCTTGGGTTTGGAGACAAACCGGTTTCGGCTAAGTGCCATCTTTAGTGTAATTTTTCGTTCTGCTGTACATCGACTTAACAAAAAAAAACTAATAAATAATAAAGTTCAACTGTTTATGATTTTTGCTCAAAAACCAAAAATCAGCAACTAATATCATGTAAATTGTAACCCAATTAACCGCATCTCCTACAAACTCTTAACGTAATCTGTGTCAACTATAAAAAAAATAACAACCGGGTATTTGTGAAATAAATAACAAGGAAGTTTGCCAAGTCATTTTGAAATCAATACAGCATTTAAGTCAAGCGAATTTGTATCAAATTACCCACCGTGATTTACACTATTTCTCTTTAATGCTTCTAATGACACATTTTTGTTTTTTTCAAACAGCAATAAAAACTGAAAAAGAAAAGTTAAAGTTAAAGCAGACAATTGAATATGGGGAAGTGACTTACGTGTATGAAACATGACATGAAAAAAGGCTAATAACAGATTTAAACTTAAAGTCTGCAAAGAAGAAGCACAACGAACTATTTAAAGAAATGTTGATTAGTTCTAACTGTTCTAACATACTAACAGGTGTTAGGCTGGCAGTTAGTAACTATAACATTTCCTACATGTTCTGTTGGTACGATTAGTTGTTATACGGTCGAATGATATGCAATTGTTAATGGTTCACAATCCCTTTCAATTTTATAATGGAACCATTAAGTATCTCAAAAATTGCTAATTTGAAAAAAGAACGAAGCTTTTCTTGCAGCAACATAAATCGTATGTCTTTAAGGCTGATCAAAACCCGGCATGACACATGTCAAGTGGTCTGCAAACATTTTTTGTTTTTGTCAAATTGGGCCAGTTAAATATTTTAATTGAAATAAGAATCAAGCTAGTTTCAAATTCAAAATTGTACACCCTACTCGCACAACTGGCAAGCATGATCTGAGAACTGAAACAGCGTGCGTTTATAATTTAAGTTAAAAACTTTATCGCTTCATTCACCCAATATTATTGACAAAAAAAATGTTTTTACCAAAAACTCTACGTTAAAATGTTGTTAGCACAAGTTTGTTTCCTAAAAATTTGTTGCTCTAATTTTTCTAGTTACTTCTAGCAATTTTCTCACCAAAATAATTTTTTTTAAATTTGTCTAAAATTTGTTTAAAATTTTGTTGCAACAAAAATTTGTTTTAAAAATTTTGTTGAAAAATGTAGCCACCAAAATTCTTTTTCTAAAAGTTTTGTTCAAAAATGTTGTCAGTAAACATTTTTCTGCGAACTTTGTGGCCACAAATATATTTTTTTAATTTTGACACCAATATTCTTTTTCTAAAAATTAGTCTAAAATTGTATGACCACAAACATTTGTGATACAAATTTTATCACCAAAACGTGTTGCTGAAAACTTTGCAATCAACAATTTTTTTTTTCGAACATTGTCACCAAAAATTTGTTTCTAAAAATTTGGTGACTCCAAAAGTTTTTTTTTTTTTCTAAAAATGTCACCAAAATTTAAGTTTTATTTTTTTAACTTTGTGGCCACAAAAATATGTTCTAATAATTTTGTCAACAGAAAATTTTTGGTAGACTATTGTCGCCCGCCATAAGGTTTTTCTAAGAACTTTGTCCCAACAGTTATTTATACAAATTTTCTCACCAACATTTTTTTCTGATTATCACAAAAGTTTCTTTTCGACCAATTTTAAAGCCACATTTTCTTTATAAAAATTTTCTAGTCAAACATTTTTTTTATTTTATTATTACTATTAATGTATGGGGTGATATCGAAACAGACCACTTACGTTCTGGGTCCCTTTTCGACCCCCATTTCGCTCCTCAAATTGATTTCAGGAAACCGATCCGTAATCACAACCACCTTACTTTCAATAGAGTATCGTGCTAGCCCTAGCCTTTACTCTTGACTAAAGTGATTTCAGACTGTCGACTGGTAACTGTCGACACTCTTTCTCATCACGGAGTCTTTTGTAATTGCTAGCATTTGTCTAAGGCTTAGTTCCCCCATGTCATTCACATCTAACAAGTGTCTGCCCGTGGTCTTAAGCCTGATGCTAGCCAGTGCTGGACATTCACACACAATGTGCGCTACCGTCTCAGCCTCTTCCAGGCATAGTCTGCAAGTATCATCTTCTACGACTTTTATCTTAGCCAGATGGTACTTGAAGTTTCCATGTCCTGTCACTAACACAGTGATCCAGCTTAAAGTAGCCCTATTATACCCGAGCACCTTGCTGGCCTTCCTGCCGAGGGGCTCTTTGAGCACAATTCTATCCTGTCTACATGTGGTATTCTCCCTCCACCTATTCAGGTGTAATGAGTTTACCCATTGAAGAACTTTAGCTCGCACTAGGCCATTCCCCAGGGCAACCCTGGGTTCTGGTCCACAGAAATCCACATCAGATCCCCTTTTTGCTAGTTCGTCTGCTGCTTCATTCCCAGCTGTGCCTATGTGTCCCTTAACCCACATCAACGTCACCTCATTCAACGAGGCACATCTGTTCAGTTTCAGAACACATTTCAGCACCAGTTTGGAACACACGTTCACTTGCCTCATGCGTTTTATAACTGACTGATTGTCAAGATTGTCAAGTGCAATGAGAACCCGTTTCCGATGCACTCGGCTTTCAAGCAAGTGATCCAACGCATGCAGCAACCCAAGCAGTTCTGCCTGGTAAACTGATACGTACCTCCCCAGACACAGACTACAGGACAAGTTCAGCTCAACTGAGAATACACCTGCTCCTGCTCTGCCACTCATAAGAGAACCATCAGTAAAAATGCTGATGTCGTTCTCCATACACTCTGTGTGTATAATGCCTTCCGCAATGAGTGTCCGATGCAGCCTCTCGACTACCTTTCTTCTACTCATGCGTTCCATCGGCATCTGAGCAGCCCTAAACTCTTTCCCAACGAGGTCCGGGATACTCTTATGTCCGATGTTCGGCCCAAAGCTATGCCAAACCGCATCGCTCCTCATTCGCAAAGCTGACAATGCGGCCGTTGACCTAATGAATGAGTCCAATGGCAGCAATCCCAACATTGCCTCGATTACCAGTGTTGGCGCCGTGCGCATTGCACCACTTATACCCCTGCAGGCAACCTCTGAATCCAATTCAACTTACGCTTAATTGTGGCCTGAGATGCCTTCGGCCACCACACCACGGATGCGTAAGTTATACATTTTTTTTTTACTTTTAAGTCAAATTTTTTTGACTAAAAGTTTTTTATCTAAAACTTTTGTCATCAGAAATTGTTTTATCTTAAAGTTTTGCAACCATAACTTTAATGCCATCATTTATTTTTAATCTTATTACGACAAATATTTTTGCAAAAAATTTCCGCACCAACATTCTTTTTCCAAACTGTCACCACAAATATTTTTCCCGAAAAATATTGTTTGGCAGTAAATTGTTTTTCAAAACTGTCATTATAGATTTTTTTCTAAAAACTTGGTTACCAATATTGTCAACATATTTGTCTATTTTTCTCAATTTTGTCACCCAGCAATTTTTTCCACAAATTTTTTCATTAAAATTTTGTTTATATTTTTTCAACAAAAAAAAACTTTTTTTCTTAAATATTGTCTCAGAAATTTTTTTCCAATTTTTTGTCTTTTTAAAAATTGTCATCAATGAATTTTTGTTGACCAATTTTTTTTTTTGAAAAATTTTTTATTAAGTTTTAAGCCTTCTAAATAAATAAAATAATAATTAAATTGAATATTAAATGTTATTAATTTGCTTTTTTAAATTTTTTTTTTGGGAATTTCTCATACACTCAACACCTTTTAGCCGAAAAAAATATTTACCAAAAATTTCTCATAAAAATATGTTAGCCAAAATATATTTATTAGAAATGTCCCACAAACATCTTTTCGAGAAATATTTCAAACAAAAGTCTCTTTTCATAAATCTTGCGTTTTTTAATATTCCATCATAATGTTTTTCTTTTAAACATTGAACTGCTGAATTTATTTATTTACTTAAAAGTAAATGTGGCAATAAAGGCGCCTAAATGTATTATTTTGCAAAAAAAATATTCCACTGTAACGTATTTTTAAATCCGTTTTCCCTAATCCTGCGCTTTTGCCTTTAAACTTTGAAGGTCAGAAAAGAACAGGCAAACGAAGAAGAGCAAACAGCAAACAAAATCATGAAATTATGTGAACCATATTTTATGATTGTTATAACAAACGCAGATAAAACTTCAAATCTTGATTGTTTTATTAATGTCAGTCTGTCTGTCCGCCTGTCCGTCCATCTGCATGAAACATGAACAACACGGCATAATATCGACCATTAAATTATGCGTACGTGAGGTTTTTTCTTGAATAATTGTAATTGTTTTTCGAATCGAATCGAATGCGAAAATGAATACGTTTTGCAGAAACATGAAGAAAACAAAGAAAAATTGATTATTTGGAGTGGAGAAATAACAATTCTTAGGAATTTCTTAATTGACTGATGATTTATTTGAAGATGTCTTCAGCGATTTTGAAATATTGATCATCCCAAATAATTTGAGTTATGCAATAAAAACAATTGGAAAAATTAAAATTTGTAACTGTGGGAATAAAAAAATATAGAAAAAAAGAGCAGAAGACTAGAACGTATGAAAAGGTAAAATATAAATATTCAACTTTAACTATCCGCCTTTATAATACAAAGTTAAAATTCTCTTAAAAAGGGTGGCCCGTTTTCGTTAAAGATTCTTTTTCTTCTTGCTGGTATGACATTATCAGGCTGCATTCGATAGATTCTGAAGGCCAAGATATTTTTCTCCAATTGTGTTTTGAGATCCAATTGTTACTTCTCAGGTAGCATACGGTGGCAGACCTGAGCCTTGAAGATACTTATGAATTGTGGCTGTAATTGTAACTTTTATGCAATGAACGGGACCAAGTCCATGCCCCGAAAAATACTCCCACATCATGATATGTTTGCCTGCGATCATTAAAATGTTGTTTCTTTGTTGCTTCTCGAATATTGGCATCATTATTATTAGTATCGAGGTCATATGCAGCTCGGCTTCTTTGTTTTTTCTAGAAGAATTTAGGCTACGAATAAAGCTTGAAGTATATATAGACCTGCCTAGTATTTTTTTATTTTATTATTAATTTATGAAAGAGGAATATCAAAGCAGACTGCTTACTCTTTGGCCCCCTTCCTTCCTCGAATTGATTTCAAGAAACCGTTTCATCGTCCATCCATATCAGCATCTCACGATCCTGCCCTTTCGAAACTAATCCATCCATCCCCCGCAAGGCGTTGGCCAATTAATATCTTCAAAGAATTCATATAAATCCCACGAGTAATGAAGAAAAAGATGCCCACCCACAGAGCTCCATATACACGGGTAAGTTTGTATTAAAACTGGAGATCTGCTACCAAGCATCCTATCAAGCACCCTCTTAGCCAAGCATTCTTGGCATATGCTATTCCACCGTGAAGTAGGTATTTTTATAAGACAATGACAACTTCTCTCCGCTCAGCTTGTTTAGCCACATACCTAGCGGAGATGGTAGCCAGTTACGGCAAGTCGTGCCTGCCAGCTGACAGCCGACCTGCCAAGTAATTTTATTCTGCAGTACCCCAGAGCTGGACAGTCGTATAGCACATGCTTAGAGGTCTCACTAATCTACCCGCAATATCTACACTTAAAGTCCTCTGTGTGCCCTAGAAAAAATTCGTGCTATCTAAGACCACAAGGACCGATAAACCATCCCGCGACTATCCTGTGTTCATCGAAATCCTCTGTGGTATCACCTGAGACAGCGGAAGCAACTTGGCTTGGCTTGTTTAAGACCAGAAATGGCTCTCTAGTGTTCGAGGAAATTCCGACTCAAGTTATGCTTCAAGCCTTCTTTTTTTTGTAGTGTAAGAACTAGCATTCCGGGCAATTTCAGCGCCTTCCGATTTTTTTTTGGTAAAAATTTATTAATTTTTGCTGACCGCCTGCAGATTAAAAGAAAGAAAGTTATAACTGTTTTGAACACTGCAACGTGTTGGATGTATGTTTTACTCTCAGTAGTCTCTCTCTCTCTCTCTCTCAAGAGACGACTCAAGAGTACCATCACCTAAATATGTATCAGTACATTCACCATAAAACATTTCAGGCATTTTTACAACTATAGACGTTTTTAATTTTTATTTGACACTTCTGGCATTTAACATAACATTAACAATATATTAACAATTATTATTACCATCATAATGTTCTATAGGAAATATAATACGAGTGAGTGTGTTGGAAAAGTGTGAAAAAATTCTTCAGCTTTTCTCTTTTGTTAAAAAAAAAAAAACACCAACAACAAGAAATGCAAACAGACGGCGAAAAGGTGCCAGACAAAGAGAAGGAGAGATTAAAAAAAGTAAGGAAATACGCCTACACATATTTAAAACTATTTTATGGTCATACATACATACATAGTACTTGCTTCTAAGTACATAACACAACCACAACAACAACTAAAAAGCCATAGGAAATGTTAAGCAGGCACAGCAAGCAGCACAAAAGAAGTGGTAAAACTCCAAAGCCATCAAATATAGTTTAACATAATAAATATGTGTAGTTAACGAGTTATGGACCTACTAACTTGGCCTTTTGCTTATTTTTTATTTTAATTATTTTCTCTAGAATTGTTGTGCAGCTTCAACGACAACAAGAATCATTTTTAAGGTGATATTTTATGAGTTTAGAATGTCTGTCTGTCTGTCTATTTGTCCATCTGTTTATGTTTGCCTACATTTTTTCTTTCTGCTTTTTTTTTTTTTTTGAGGTTTATGGAGGAATTTCCATTTTTATTACTTAATGGTTTTTTAAAAGCGTTAAATTACGGTTTGAATTATATTTGTGGCCACAACATGCAATTTATGGCCAGTTCTGTTTATTGTATTAAAATATTAAGATTACGATTACGATTCTTATGTAATAAATTTAAATATTTTTCTTTTTTGGAGATAATTGTCAAGTTAGGATGTAAATGTCGCTAAACATTCACTAGTGGTTTTACTGTAAATTTGAATAGAATACAAAAATATCTCAATGAATTTACTTGCCAGCATTTTCGGAATTAAGTGTGAAATAAAGCACTTACCGGCGATTTGTATTCCGTTATCGATAACAAAACATCGTTCTTCCAATGTTCTCTTCAGCCCAAAGTTGTTAAGAACTCAAAACCAGCTAAGCCTAGCGAATGCCTTAGATGGGCCAACATAATGTTGTGTTTTTTTTTTCTTTACGAATAATTAATGAAATGTGATTGAAAGAAAATCATCGCCCAACCTATTCGACTGTCAATATATATATCTTAGGGTTTGGCCATTACAAAGAGCCGTTTCTAAACGAAACTTTATATACTTGGGGCAAGCATTTTTTTTATTCATCTTCCACAAACATCGGTCGGAAATGTTTGAAAAATCGAATTAAATCGCATAAGTGAAATAGTCTTTTGACTCATTCTCGATTACCGAATTTCCTCCTTATTTTTTTTTGTCTCTAAGCACATGACAAGATGAAAAGTGATTTCTCATTCCTCTTCCATATAAATCAGTCTTTTAGTAAAATTTTTATAGATCGTCTTTGGGTACGTTTTATTGCTTTAAATAATCAGGACAGTTCAGCTTCTAGTTAATTTGTTGTTAAAAGGCCACATTAGTTATTAATGTTCTTCCACAATAATATAGGCAACGAGTCTGAATTCATGTAGTATTTTTTAGAATATGAATAGCACAGCACCCTTCGATATGTTGGCAGGAATTTATCCATTACAGAAAACTGCAAACCTGTTACCTGACTTAGATGCTCGGTAGCAAATTTTAAACGTTGCTTGTTCTAAAGAAAATTTTGAATAGAATTCAAAGCCATGTGCCACTATGGGACTTAGTCGTTATACCTGTCAAAGATTACAGGTGTGCTAAAATATTGATTTATTTGTTATTATTATTAATGTATTATTAATGTATGGGGGGATATCGAAGCAGACCACTTACTTTTTGGGTCCCTTTTCGACCCGCATTTCGCTCCCCAAATTGATTTCAGGGAACCGATCCGTAATCACAACCGCCTTACTTTCAATTGAGTCTCGTGCTAGCCCTAGCCTTTACTCTTGACTAAAGTGATTTCAGACTGTCGACTGGTAACTGTTGACACTCTTTCTCATCACGGAGTCTTTTGTAATTGCTAGCATTTGTCTAAGGCTTAGTTCCCCCATGGCATTCACATCTAACAAGTGTCTGCCCGTGGTCTTAAGCCTTATGCTAGCCAGTGCTGGACATTCACACACAACGTGCACTACCGTCTCAGCCTCTTCCAGGCTTAGTCTGCAAGTATCATCTTCTACGACTTTCATCTTAGCCAGACGGTACTTGAAGTTTCCATGTCCTGTCACTAACGCAGTGATCCAGCTTTAAGTAGCCCTATTATATCCGAGAACCTTGCTGGCCTTCCTGCCAAGGGGCTCTTTGAGCATAATTCTAGCCTGTCTACATGTGATATTCTCACTCCACCTATTCAGGTGTAATGAGTTTACCCATTGAAGAACTTTAGCTCGCACTAGGCCATTCCCCAGGGCAACCCTGGGTTCTGGTCCACAGAAATCCACATCAGATCCCTTTTTTGCTAGTTCGTCTGCTGCTTCATTCCCAGCTGTGCCTATGTGTCCCTTAACCCACATCAACGTTACCTCATTCAACGAGGCACATCTGTTTAGTTTCAGAACACATTCCAGCACCAAATATGTATTGTATGTGCGTGTAAGTGACTACTGTGAAACACCGTTATAGGGAGCCCGAAACTTTATTACCAAGCCATGAGAATCAATTAAAACCATTGAAAATTGCTAACAGGTTTACGGGCGAAATAATGAAAGTGCCCTCCAGTAGAAAAATTTGTTTCGCCATTTTCATAAAAGAAGTTCGACATTGGGCACTAAGGGAGAAATATATGAATTCGCCCATGTCATCAATTCGCCTTGGTTAAAATGTTATATTTTATTTCCTTCAACAACTCTTAGACCTGGCTTTTCAAAACTTTTGAAACGAAAACTATGTAAATTTTTCTTATTAGTCTAACTGCACTAAACATTCAAATTATTATTTTATGCTGCTATAGAATTTTTCCCCCTTTCCTCAGCCTTTGTTATTAAAGAAGAGAAAGAGTTAGACGATAAAGCAACACCTTTATGTGACGCTTATTGTAATTGCATTTTTATGAGTGTCATTCTTGCGGCAATAACCAGCATAAGCAACAATTCATTCAACAATGCAGCCAACCATACTCGACAACGGCAAAGGCAAGAGCAACAAAAGAAAACCACAAGTACCATTTGATTTGAATTCCATCCACATGAATAGTTATTACTCGGTTTTTTGTCTTTTGTTTTTGAATTCTGTTATTGTTCATGTAGGGACATCTTTAACTAACTTATACATGGATATGAATGTGTGTAGAGTAGGGTGGACCCAGATTTGTGTCTAGGTTCAACATTTGTTCTACCAAGATTTGTTTTTTAATGATTTTCATTAGTTTCTGATAATTCGTTTGCCTTAATTCGGTTATATGATATCAATTTTATCTCTTAATCTGCATTTTTAATTATAACCATAAATTAAATTTCCGTATGAGATTTCTCAGTGTTCCATTTCTCCAACTATGATTTTGCTTTTCTCCCTTTTTAATCAACTGCGGCAAGTGAACAAACTTGGTGGGGAAAAAGTAGGTATTAGGAGTGGGAATAATTTTGTTAGTTCCTTAAGAGTTTTTCCCACCTGCCATTTAGAGGAGAATTCAAACAAAAATCTAAGCACTGAATTTAAAAATAGGTTTAAACAAGAAAAAAGATGTTTGGAACGAATTTCAGTCAACCCTGGTCAAGTTTGAATTGGAGGCTCCAACGCAAGACAGGAATTTATATTGAAAATAAAAACAATGCTTACATTTTGTTTGAGTTTAGGTTAGGTTAACTCATGCGGTCCCTCTGTCTTAACTGAATGAAATAGAGAAGAACGAGGAAAATAACAAAGATAAAAGGAAAGTAGGAGAAATAGTGCAGTTTGAAAGTAGTAATGATCTAGATAGTAAGAATTGAGTGGTCACAATATTTGTGGCGTTGTGAAGTCTTTAAGAAGCCAGTTGGTGGCTCTTTATTAAGGATTATAATCCCTGTTTTCCCAACTTTGATATCTCTGAGAGGCTAGCAAAGGTCCTCTAGCCGAAATGAGTTTGATAATAATAGATAATCCACAGCAGGACAAAGGCATAGGAAATGAACTTTTGTCTCCTCTCTCTCCACGTTGTGGCAACTTTTATAGTAGGCATTTGTAGGCAACCCCAATCTCTTGGCCTGGCAGCCAAATCAGCAATGTCCGTTGATCGTTGCCGCGATAATCCTTAATTGCGTCTTCTGAAACCTTAACAAATCTCGGGTTCGAACCCTGTCTGGGCCAAATTTGCTTAGTGTTCACACATGTGGGTTCTTCCAACCATCTAGCCTGAGCCACATAGTGGCACTAAAGCCCTGTGAAATTGTAGAATTTTGGAACGAATTTCCGTCATCCCTTGTCAAGTTTGGTTTGGAGACAAACCGGTTTCGTCTATGTGCCATCTTCAGTGTCATTTTTCGTTCTGAACTTGACAAGGGATGACGGTAATTCGTTCCGAAATTCTACATCAAAACACCCTGTCGGTATATCAAATCAAGAACCCTGTGAAATTACTTTTTACAGGCTGAGAGGAAAATGCCACAGAATTCTTCAATAGGCGAGTCCGGCAGCCTAGTGCCTCTCTTTGTTAGCTTAATGACCATACGATTACCCGCACCCATTTTAGGGCGATTCTTGAATATCTAGTCATCTGATTTGAGGATGCTTGTCATTCCTGAACCAGGTGTGAGAACGAAAAGACATCTGTCAGGCACCTAACTGCGGCGAGGCTGTCGGTGAAGATCCGAATATTATATAGTCCCACAGCCAGTTCGCCGCCTTTAAAGTTTTGTTCTATGTAATTAAAAAAGTTGAGTTTGTTTTCTGGCGTTACGTTGCTTCGCGTTTTATAAAATGAGTCCCTAAATGTTACTAAGTAAAACAGCTGACTTCGAATTTCCGTTTTATATTTTTGCTTTTCTGCGGAATTTATAATTAGAAGAATTTTTTCTCGAGATTTAATTGGGCTGATTATCCCCCTCAGAGGAATTTATTTTTAAAATAATAAAAAAATTGTCATAGGAATTCGCACATGTGGTTTTGAATAATGTGGCAAACAGTGTAAACCGAACGAATTTTCATATTTGATAATATCGTGCAGTATAAAATAAATTAATTTTAGAAAACATTTGCGAAAATTCTAAGGTTTTTCAAATATGCACTTCGGAAATTTTGGAACTTGTGCTAAAATTTACGGAAACGGTTTTTCATGCTGATGGCCTAATTTACTGTTTGAGAAAATAAATAAAGCAATCCTGAGCTCCCTAACAAGTATCCACCTCCACCCTGTCTAAAGGCAATTACAAAACCTTAAAACATTTCACACATTTTCTTCATAGAGCTGCACCACCCTAATAATATTTAAAAATATTCAAGTACTCATACTAAGTATTCAATTCATATTCACCTTGTCTGGTTCTATAACTTTAAGTGTCAAATCTCTGAACTATTTGCATTTTTCTTACAATTTCTCAAAACAAAAGCTTAGCAGAGGATATAGAAAGATTGCCTCTCTTTCAGTTTTTCTTATTCATAATCCCCCTTTTGGCATTTTTAAGCTTACCAAGGAGCCTTGACTCCACTCGATAAGTCTGCGATAATTCTTTAGAAGTAAAATAGTGGTAAAGAAAGTAAAGTCTTAGCCAATGCATAAAGTACATTGATAATTCCTGATGGCGGCACGTGTTCATGTTGATTGTTTTGCCATTGGCATTGATCATCGACGGCTGTTTGTAGCCATCATCTTATTGTGGTTATTGGCGTGAGAGGAGAAAATGCAGTGTAAGGGTAAGAGAAAATGCCAACCTACGAACAATAAAAATAAACTACAAACAACAGCATCAGCATAAAAAGATTTTTGTTGCCTTTTTTACTTGTTCTATTAGACACTGCTAATTCAATATTGATTGGTGTTGATAGTTAAGCTTATTGGCAACGCCTTGGTGTTGCCTATTCATAGGAAAACCTATAAATGAATTTGCTTCCGACTTGTGGTCTGTTGTGTGTTGTTCTTCTGTAACAACTGTTAGATGTTGTTTGTTGTCGTTGTTGGCGGAGCTGTTCAGTTTTTCTTTTCAATTTTTTTTTCCTTTCATTTTTTGTGTAAAGGCGTCAAAATTTATTAGAGCGTTATGATTACCTGGTATGCAATATAGTTATAGAGATAATTTATAGGAATTACCTTTTAGCTAAATATATTGATTATGAAAATATATATCTAGCTTTAATATCATTATTGTTTATTGAGGACAAACGCAAATTACTTGATTACGAAAAGAAAATGCAACTCGCTTCTTAAAGAAGGAGGAAAATAAACCTTCACACTGAATGTGTAGAAGTTAATTATGAAGTAAGAACGGAAGCCTGTAGACTTCGTTGGTAGACTAGGAAAAGGCATTCGGAGTGCACTTCTATCCAATAAAATTGTATCGAGAATAAAAAAAAAATAGCCATGATGGAAGGACTTTTAGAGTTTTACACGATGGTAATAATGTCAGCGAACCATTTGCTACTACCAGTGGAGTACGCCAGGGCTGTACATTTTCCTTTTTACTACTTATCACGGTTCTTGATACGGTGCTTGAAAATCGAGTAGCTAATTCAGCTGGCCTAAATTGAACAATGCTTAACAAACTCGGCTATCAGCAGTATGGCGGCGATGGGGTTCTTCTAACAGAATTTCTTGCAGACCACCTTTAATAAACTATGGGAAAAGTCCCTCAAAACTGGCCTAAAGATAAATAGAGCCAAAATAATAACCTTGAGTATTAATGCAAACAACGACCAGGTTTTCAAAATCAACTGAGACGAAATAGATAATGTGGATCGTTTTGAATATCACGGCAGCCTCCTATAAGCCACTGATGGTACAACGGAGGCTGTGGAAAGCGGAATAAGGAAAGTGCAGAATGCCTTTGCGTCTCTTAGAAATATTGCAAAATACGGTGGCCTTAAGTTATCTTAAATTAGCGCCAAGGATAATGCAGGCGATATAACCCAAAAAAAACGAGAATGAAATCTTGCACCCAGCTCTTCAATGGGATCCTCAAGGTCGGCGAATCAGTGGGAGATCAAGAAATACCTGGAGACGAACATTAACAATAGCAATCAAATCTTTCATTGATGAATTAAGATATTTAGCAAATATTCAAGCTACATTATAAAAATAACCGCCCACTAAATATAAAACAGTCTTATCTCCAAAAATCTAAAATGTTCAGAAGGGCCTAAAAATTGTTTTTTACAAAAATTTTTGCTTTTCAAAATGCACCGACATGCGTACTCGAAATAACAATGTTCGTAGGCGCTCTGTCATAATTAAAAATAGTAGCCTTTAGCTGAAGCGACGCAAGTAACTTGAAAATTTGCGGTCGTTAGAGATTTGTTCTGTGCACTGGCTTGTAAGACAAAACTGATAGGTATAAATTTTTAATTTGAAGAGGGGAGGGTGCTGTTGCTTCGGTAGTCAGCGCGTTAAATACAGGGTGTCTGGTGGCAAATTTATATTTTTAAGAAGTATTAAACGGTGCGGAGGGAGGGTGGTGCCGTTGCAATTATCGATTGTGCGGACTTGTCAGTCACGATGTCGCAGTGGTCGAGTGAGCATCGCGCGTTAGCTGTGTCGACATTTTTTAGGAGTAGGTAATAATTCTTACGTAATCGCTCGTTGACAATTTTGTTCAAAGTTTGGTATTTGGCGAATACGTGATGGACCGCGTGTAAATTTAATTCGTTCGTGGGTGCAGAGATTCCGCGCAACTGCTTCAGCTATGAATGTCCCACGGTCCAGTCAATCTTCAAGGACTCCCGAAAACATCGAACTGGTTGAAAGCAGTTTACGTGAAAATCCGCGACTTTCAATACAGAAAAAAGCAGCCTCACTGGGACTTTCAAAAGCGATTATTCATGAAATTTTAAAAAAGGATCTGAAGTTCCATCCTTTCAAAATTCAAATCGTTCAAGAACTGAAAAAAGTGACTTTGATTTACGCAAACATTTTTGTTAAACGATGTTGGAGCGTTTTCGCACTGCAAATCCTATTTTTTCGAGCGACGAGGCTCATTTTTACTTAAACGGCCACGTCAACAAGCAAAACTGCAATTACTGGTCTCCAAGAACCCGCAACCCTTGATTGAATCATCAAAACCCATTGCATTGTCCCATTTTTTTTTTCGAAAATTCTCGAGGCCAGGCGACGAATCAACGGTGAAAATTATCGACGCATGATTACGGAATTATTATTACCAAACCTGCGAGCTCACCCATCTTACTCTTCACACACGTGATATCAACAGGATGGGGCGACAACACACACATCCAAAGCTTCGATGAATTTACTTCGGGAAAATTTCCCCCAAAAACTGATCAGTCCCATGCCCACCGAGGTCGCTCGATCTAACATCCATTGATTTTTTTATGGGGCTACCTCAAAGAGAGGGTTTATAACATTCCCCAATCTCTTGTGGCTTTAAAGGAAAATATTCGTCGAGAAATCAACTCAATTGAAACAAATTTACTGCACAGCGTGTTCCACTCGATGGAAGACATATGGATGACATACTCTTTCAAAAATAAAATCCGCATTTCCATTCTATCGTTCAATGCTCTTAATAAAACTTTGTGTCAATCATTACGTCTTTTTAATTAAGTTTGAAAATATAAATCTGCTACCAGACACCCTGTATTAAGCATTCGATAGCTTTAGACGCCTAGGTTCGTATCCCAACCGCTGCCAATCAAATATAGCACTAAGTCGCAGTAAAAATCATTAACAAAATAGCTATACTAGCTTCAAGAAATGCGTCTGCATAACACCAGAGGCGCTGGAACACTGTTCTAGTTGTAAACACTGAAGCTTTGCACACCCCCTCTACTTCATTCCTGTGCTCTCTAACCTCTCCGTTTCCAGAGAAAGTAGCACAATTATGCAACAAATATATAGCAGGCATTAGTTGCGTGAGTGTTTGCTACCATCTTCCTTAAAAAAAAATTATATTAAAGATACTACCCACTAGCACAATCTTTCCAAGAAAATTATTTAGAATTTTATTTGTAAAAAAAAAAATGTTTCTGGAATAATTTTCCAAAATTTTCTATATCCGTTTCAGTTTTTACTTGGGGTAAACGTATGAGTCGCAAGTTGGATATTTTGAAACGCAGTGACACACACAACACGCACAAGTCGCACACAGACCTCAGAAGTCTTTTTCATTCGCCACAGCATCAAAGTAGTAACAATCATAGCAGCTATAGCACTTCAAGCCAAAAGTCCAACAATCGGGAAACATATTATCAAACAAATACCTTAAAGAAATGCAAATCTGGTCCAATAGAAACCATTAAAAATCGGGAACACCAGAGAAACCAAAGCATACAGCTGCAAAATAAAATGATGGAAACTCAGTCAGTATCGGCCGCTAGCACTCCGACACATGCGGTCCAACAACGACCGCAAACGAAAACAATAAAAAATTTCTTTCATCGCATTGGTTCGACGGGCATGTTGAATCATAAATCTCACAATCTGGTTAAAGCGGCCGAACAACCAAATAATCAAACTAATACAGCTTCTTTATATCGCAGCAGCTCCACGAGTCAGTTGGCGACTTGTTCGTATGTGAAGTGTGATGATCCTAGCGATGGTTTAAATTTAGTCAATGGCCAGAAGAGACAATCAACGAGTAGTATGTCAAAGGGCGGCACAAATTTGCTTAACGGCAGCAGCGGTAGTATAGCAAGTACTGGCATAAAGTCCAGCAGTTGTGATGATATAGCTAAGGTGGGCCAGCAAATCTCCTCTTCGGAGCCAGCTTCAGCTATTTCACCGCAAACCCCGACAGATGCAAATAACAGAAGGGGCGCCTTTCCCTATGCATTTCTACGCTCCAGACTATCAGTGTTACCTGAAGAAAATAATGGTTCGGTCATAAAGCAACCTTCGCTATCAAGTCTCCACACAGTAGCCGACCAGCAGCAACAGTTTCTGCATGTACCCAATTCTCCTTTACCAAAACATCGCAATTCAACCATTTTACCTGCCGCTGAAACCGACTTTAGTCAGTTGACGGATAATATATCAATTGCTAGCTCTATGCCAAATCATTGTGGAAAAATGATTTATCGGAATGATACTTTAATAAAGCGTTATTCCTCGGACGATAGTGCTATTGGCAATTGTTCACCCATGCAGGCATCCCAACAATCAAACAGCAGCGGCAGTGGTGATGTGTCACGCAACAACAGCATTACTTCCAAGGACTGGGAACCACTTTACCAAAGATTAAGTAGTTGTCTAAGTTCAAATGAATCGGGTTACGATAGCGATGGTGGCAATAACATCACTCGCCTAAGTAATAGTCTTGGTGTCTCTAGTGGAGATACAGAATCAATTGCTTCTGGTACACTGAAAAGAAACTCCCTCATATCTCTCGCCTCTTCAGAGGGGTTTGGAGGCGGAGTCTCTGCTAATAATACTTCCCGATTGAATAGTATTTGCAGCACCATAAGTGGTCCTGTTTCATTGGGTGGCTACAATTATGACTACGAAACGGAGACAATACGGCGTCGTTTTAGGCAGGTAAAACTGGAAAGAAAATGCCAAGAGGACTACATAGGTTTGGTACTCTCACCAAAGACAGTGCAAACCAGCAATAATGAAATGCAATATAGATATTTGATTGTTGAAATTGATCCGTATGGTATGGCTCAAAAGTAAGTCAAGAATTGCTGAGATAAAAGTAAAACAAGTCTAGTTTCTATTAATTTTCCTTTTTTTTTTGCAGAGATGGCCGCCTACGTTTGGGAGATGAAATTGTCAATGTTAATGGAAATCATTTACGTGGCATACAATCATTCCATGAGGTTCAACGTCTGCTAAGTGCCTTTGTGGATAACTGTATTGATTTGGTTATAGCCCATGACGAAGTACACACGATAACTGACTTTTATACGAAAATCAAAATTGATGGACCCTCGACAAACACAAACCATTTACAAAAACCCGAAATAATGGAAAATCAACAACAAATTGATACGTACTGTTCTATGCAGTCTCTAAACGCAGATACAATGACACCACCACCACCACCACCACTCCCGGCGCCGCAAGCATGCAATGATTATCTGGCCAAAGCTCGAAAACGTCTAAGCTACACACAACGCACCCAAAGTACGGACAGTATTAATACTTATGACTTGCATAGTTTACAGCTGGCTTTGGAAAATGAAAGAGAACGAGTCGATGATGATGATGTGTCTATAGAAAGTAGTTCGACCATAAACTCCTCGTCCATGGATGTAACTTTACCCCCTAGTGGTGTTTTAGCACCTATGCCTCCCTCGATGCCTCTAATGCAGCACAGACGTTGCTCGACACCGCGCCACTCGATGGATGCCAACGCCTTAGAACATTTAAGACGTCGAGCACGCTCTTCTTCAGGTCAGCGCAATTTGGAATTAACCCCTATGCTTTACACAAACGAATACACACCGGTCTATAACAATCGTTCAGCGAGTGTAACCCTAGCAACACATACGATAAGCGATGATGAGAAATGGCAATTGTTAAATCGTAAACGCTGTTCCGAGGGAGCAGCTTTACTCTCACAACAACAAAGAGCCGCCCACGCAGCCGGTAATCGCAGTTCTTCTTTAAGCATAGAAACACGCAAAGCTAGTCTTATAAGCCAAGATAGTGTAGATGGTGGGCAAGTGCCAGCACCATTTCCGGCCCGCACTCACTACACCCGCAACTCAATAAATCTCTCAAACTCGCATTATCGTTCGTTGCGTTTTGCACACTCTCGCCTTAGCTCCTCACGTTTAAGTTTATTCCTGCAACCAAATAGTACTAATAAGCAAGCAACAACAACTGCTACAGCAGCAGGAAATGCTGCTTGCAATAACCACAGCAATGCTTTCAATAACTCTAAAACAAATACTACTAATTCTAATACGAACACAAATAATAATCATTCCAATAACGAATATAACACAAACACAACAACACCAACAATCACTTTATCCAATAAAGTCATTCATTTAGGAACTGGCAACGATGCTGGTAGCGCCGGTAGTGGATGTAGTAGTAGTAGTGTTAAAAATAATAAAGATTTTGCTTCTGTAAATGCTCAACAACAGCACCAAACAGATGATAGAAATGATGTCAGTCAATACAAACAATCGCAACATCATCAGCAACCAAAATATATTAGTAATAATTCCTTAGCCTTTAAACAATTAACCAAAAACAATCATCAACATGATCACTTAAATGTTTCCTCTACAATCACTTCTAATTCCGCATCAACTACAACAGTGGGAAATCGGACATATTTAACACCGACCATGGCTACACCCTCGTCAGCCATGTTAAAGCATCATCGCCCCTCACTACCCGTTGCTAAACTAACAATTAATGATGATGAAATGGCAGAGGTAATCAGAGCCTCAATGAGTGATGGTAAGTGTGAGGTAGAGAGTTTCGATTACACAGGTCATTTATTTGATTTATTTCGAAATTGAGCAGCAATTAATTTTAATGTATAATCAATTAAACATCATTAAATAAGTTATGAATTATAACGTAATATTTGAGGTGGACAGTTAAGTTTTAAGCCTTAACTTTAAGGCTGACCAATTAAAAAATTTCATTTTTTTGTTCATTCATTTTAACAAATTTCTTGCAATTTAGGCTCCCGTCGTGGAACTTTCGCAACAGTGACATACTTTAAAGGTCCCGGCATGAAATCTTTAGGTTTTAGCATTGTTGGCGGTCGTGATTCCCCGAAAGGAAACATGGGCATTTTCGTTAAGACTGTATTTCCCACTGGTCAGGCGGCGGACGATGGTAATTTACAAGCCGGTAAGTAATTTATGAAAAGAGAAAGATTTGTTTTAAATAGGGAGATCGATTATTCGACTTTTTTCAAACCCCGAATAGATGCTATTACAAAAAAAAGCCGGGTTTCTGTTAAACATTGTAAAAGTGACCGATTAACCGGTTTTATAAAAATCCGATACGGGTACATAATTGTGACGCGAAGACTGTTGTATCAGTTTTGTTAGAATATTTAAGAAAAGAATTGCTAACAGAAAAGTATCCTGTTCTTAGATACTTGAATTAAAGGACTTCAGTAAATCAAACGAAAGAAGATTTTGAATTTTTGGAAATATTGAACACGAAACTTTGAAACTACCCTCAGCTTCAACTAAATTAGTAGATTTTTCATAATTCATTTAAAGGGACTTTTAGTGTTTTCCAAGTACTGTGTAGAATAGTCAACGTTTCTATATCTTCACTACATGGAGTTAGTCCTAGCACTAAAAGAGAGCATCATTCACACATATAGAGCTTTTTAAAAATTGCGAAATAATTTTTAAGACGCAGTTCCATCTCTGTTTTACTTCGTGATTTAAAGTTTATTTAATTTGTCCTTTGATTTGTTAAACAATTTTACACATTTTCGCAAGGGACATATTGTATAAGAAATATTTTAATTAAAAACAATATTCCCATTAATTGAATAACACTTCATCTTTCGAACAAGATCATCGAATTCCCATTCGTCTTTAGTTTAACTTTTGCTAGCGCAAGGTTTTCTCTATATTTCAATTCATTCGTCCACCACAATTGAAAGCTTTCCATGACTTTGACTTTGATTGATTTCTCGATTTTCCACTTTTTTAGAGCCTTAACGAACATTCCGTTCTCGGCAACACAACGGCTAATATTTCACGCAATGCATAATTTTTCGCAACGTATTTTAGTAAACTAATATTTGCCGCCGCATTGGTACTATCTGGAACGATAACAAGCCCTGACGTCGAAGATCCTTTGCAACTTTAGCATTTCAGGTCACTTTACGCACCAGGCTTTTTCCCGTTCTAAATATGCCCACACTTCAGAAGGCATCGGTATAAAAATATATATATTTTGAATACTTTCACACAAAAAAGTCACTATTTATATCTTATGCTCAACATTTTGGTGTAATAGTTGAAAATGTAAAAAATTTCGGGCAAGAATAAGGAGACCGTATACAAATTATAAATTTTTAAAATAACCGGTTTATTATACCAAAATAACCGGTTTATCATACCAAAATAACCGGTTTATCATACCAAAACAACCGGTTTATTATACCAAAACAATCTGTTTATTAGACATACGAAAAATTTTCATTTTTAAAAAACAGGCCCGAGCAAAACTAAAAAAAGTTCGATCTCCCTAGTTTCAAAGCACTTGTGCAAAATATCAATTTTATTTCAAAAATACAAAAAATCTTAGAAGTCTTATGGGAGTTATTAAAATTCTTTATTTCAGGTGATGAAATTTTAGAAATCAACAGCAATTCGGTGCATGGCATGAGTCATGCTGAAACTATAGCGCTATTTAAAAACGTACGTGAGGGTGCTATAGTTTTAAAATTATTGAGAAGAAAGTAAGTACAAAGAATTAACCGTAAAAGTATTCCAATACATAATGAGAAATAATTCTTCTTATATTCCACAGTAGGCTGCAAAAGGCTAAATCAATGGGAGCTTAAAACGTGGCGCATAGAAAATGAAATTTATCATTAAGTTAAAGAAAAAATATAATTCTTAAACTGAATAGTTTGTATTATACAACTTATAGAAATCTGCTAAGAATCACTTAGACAGTTGAACTGTATTTAATATTATTAAAGTATTTAAATGTAATCTTTTGATTATTAATATTAATATTTTAAATTTTAGTTTAAACCGATAGTAAGCATAACTAGACTACATTAATTTTTATTTATAAACAGTTTGTTCTGGAGTACATAGTTAATTATATTCAAATAGCAATTAAATAGCAATAAATTATTAAACTTATAGTTTATGAAAAGTCTCATTGTTATTATTATATTTGATAGTTTAAGGCATAATAATTTAAAATAACAACTAAAATACGTACAAAATGTTAGACTTGTAAAAGAAAACTTTTCAATCATATTTAAAAATTTATCAAAAATGTTCTTTGTTTAAATTAAGTTATTTAGAACTAAGGTGGCTCCAATTAATTATTTCATTTGTAAAATAAAAAATTAACGAAAATTGTAATGTGTTTTATTTACTAAAAAATTGAATCCAAATCGATTAACACCATATTTTTAATTTTTCGGCTGGGCTGGATAATTGGATACTTCAAAATTTCCTCATCAGCTGAACTAATTTTTTAATAGAGTTAATTGATTTGGCAATTAAGACATTTAAATATTTACCTGCTGTAAACGGCTTGCAAACTAATTTAAGTTGACGTATTGTGCGATATTTATTCTTGTTGAACTACTAAACGTTGTTTTTTAACAAAATGTTCTATGCGGTTTTCTAAGCTTTCTGTATGAAAAAGTAAAAGCAATAAGTATTTTAAATTAAATAATTTTTCAAAAACAAATCAAACATACCGCATCTTTTACGATTTAATAGCTTTTGATATTGACGTGCTTTAACACAGTCTTGCAGCAGCAAAACTTGACTCCTAATATCTTGGGGTTGAAAATTTTGTTTTATTGTATTTTCCAACTCAAACAAAACATTGCGTATCATGGTAGATCTTAGAATAATTAAGAGTTTAATCATTATTTGTCATAAATTTGATTTAAATTCTAATGAGCGTTATTTCACAAATTACATTTTACCATTAAAAAAGTTGTTGAATTAAATCTTTCATTCCAGAAAACGTCAAATATCGAATACTTACATATCGCTCATTTACTCAAACAACGTCATAACTCACAAATTACCATTTCGAGATAAACCCGTTTGAAGTTTTCTATTTGCTCCCACCACATACAAAAATTAAAGGTATATTGTATCCAAACGTGGAAAGTAGAAAAGACATAGAAATTCCATTTACACACGATATAAATCATTTACACACGATATGACATAACGAACCTTAACTCCAAAATATAATTTTTTGAGTTATGTCGTTGTTTATCTAAATTAACGATTTGTACATATATACATAAACAACTTTCAATCAATCAATTGAACTTAACCGTTAAATCTATAAATGAGTAACTTTTCGATTTTCTAAATTAAATTGTTTGCCATTCCCTTATTTAAAATTCTATTGTACTTGCCGTAGTTCCCCCTAAATTTTTGAAATTTAGAGCACCACGCCCACACGACAGAATGTAAAAATGTATGTATGTAAGTAGTTTCTGTTCCTTGAGAAATAACGCTAAACTAGACAATTTACAAAATTTACTTTATGCTGAATTGTGTCCATTCACTTTGTATATTCTCTATCAGTTTGTGTAAATTTTCCTCGCTGTATATCCAATTACAAATGTCACCTTGTTCCGAGGTATCTAAAATTTCGTTGGATGCATGAACTAGTTCTTCTTCACCACCCGCTAGTTCTTCTTTTGCCTCACGGCATGTTGTTTTACGAAACTCACAGTGGAATAAATTTAAAGGCAAGCCAATAGCAGGCGTATATTGAGGTTTACTAAAATAAAAATAAACTACGATTTTTTTATATTAAAAAAAAAACGTTTCTGCATTCATTATTACCAAGGATTATTTTCAACGTCTAAAAGTTCGCTTATGACTTCAGGTTCTTCTTTTTCTTGGCCAATTAATAATAATACTGCCATTATACAGCGTATTTGATGCCAAAGAAAGGCATTTGCTTTAATTTGTAAATAATACATGATATAGCCTTGCTGCTCATTTTCGGATTCATTTGGGCATAAATGTATACTAGCGGCTTGTAGATTTCGCATATAGTTGGTAACGCCATTGTGTACATCCATTTTGCAAAAATTTCGAAAATCTGCATGCCGTTGTAGTAAAACACAAGCTTTCTGCATAGCCTAAGAAAAATTGTTTACTAAAAATCATATGCGCACTGTACTTAGTCAATATGTACACACAATACAATAAGCCAGTATTTACAATCCCCAGTTAAAGTATCTGACTTATCAAAGACAAGAACCGTATACTAGATTTAAGTGAGATTATAACAGTTCATAATACATTCTCAATTTTAGCATTAAAGAACAATAACAATAAAAGTTATTCTTGATTTGATATTCCGACAGGGTGTTTTGATGTAGAATTTTGGAACGAATTTCCGTCATCCCTTGTCAAGTTTGGTTTGGAGACAAACCGGTTTCGGCTATGTGCCATCTTCAGTGTCAATTTTCGTTCTCGAGTTATTGTCATCTAAAATTAAATTGACTTTTTCTAACAATTTTCTTACCTCAATATTCAAATCACCTTTGGGAAAAAAATATCTATACGTTCTCGCAACACAATCAAATCGGGCACTGTATAGGCTCGATCGTAAAGGCATCCAGGCTATACATTGTATATTTTTAGGTAATATACGGTTTAAAAGGCCACAATAATCAATTTCATTTTGCAAACATTCCTCATCGAATTGTTTGTCGACGGGGAATTTACTGCGTAAGTCAATGGAAATAACTTGGCAAAAGGCGCTAACCTCTTTGTCTGTTCGGCCACAACGATGATAATTAGAAGTGGCCCGAGTCTCAATGAGGCAACAACGCGTTAAAGCTTTAAAAAGATGATATTCTGCAAAATTAACTACGTTAAATAATAGTTGTTTTATAAAAGTAACACTGTTACCAATGGTAGTATTTGTGTCTTCCTGACATGCAAAACCTTGATAATCCCAACCGAAATATAAAAATTTCATCAAAATATGACGTTTGTGGCATCTAGAAATATATATTTTTTAATAGACAATTCACAAGTATGCAAGGGTTAGTAATAACATCTTACTTGGTAAAGTCAAATTTACGCTTTTTGGATTTTTTACTACACGGAAGTTCTTCCTTGTTGTCGCAATTTGTTTCTCTAACTCCCTGATACGAAGAAGTTCCAGCATATGTTTGCAATTCGTTTAGCTCTGCAAGGAACTTCTCGTTTTGTTTGTCACTGCCATCATTGAGTTTCTTAAGCAAAATATTTTTTAACTGAAAGTTATATGCTTCTAACTGCACAATTTTATCAATTAATTCATTTGCTGATAACTTCCCTAATTCCACTCGCGATATACCTTTAGCACGCTTGTTTATAACAACTTTTGAAGACATTTTTTCTACACTATTTTACTTAATTATATTACTACTGGTATTGTTTACCACACAAAATTTGTATATTTTTAAGCTTCCTCGTTTTTACGGCTAATAATCAAAGGAAATGGTTAACACATATAGCACTCGAAAATGCAACTCTATTTAGCTGAATGGGCAGAACGGTTTTTTGCAACTCTGTTTTTCTGCTGTCCCCCATATTGAATTTTTTATTAGAAAAGTAGTGACGCGACGAAATTTCACTCCGTGTGAAAAATATATTTTAACGCGTTTAAAGTGTGAAATTTTTCTTAATATTACCAAAAAAGTGTGCTGCAAGGAACTCTTTCTAGGAAAAGTGTAAAATTCATGAAAAATCTGCGCAAAAAGTAAGTGAAATATTTGATCGAAAAGTGTTGGTTGAGTGTCGTACAGCGGAGCCACAGAAAATTTTTAAAGCGAAAATTATATGTGTATATCAATTTTGAAGAAGAAAAGAAGCAACCTATAAAAGCAAATGTAAAAATCTCTGACGACAAGAAGAATTTTATTTTCAATTTCTTTTGTTGTATAAATCGTAATACAAAATAAAAACCGAAAACAAAATAGAGAAAATACGCACCCCCTTGTAGAACTGCACTGCGTCTGACAAAAGACTTCTTGATAAAGAAATCAAAACAAGGATTTTCAAACAAAAGGCAAAAGAATTATTTTGCCATTAAATAATTGTAATGAGTGTCGCTGCAATGACTATGGACGATCAGAGACCTTTGGTACACGGTTATGATAAAATGTCAAAAAAATATGAACAAAATTTTCATGGTACAACTGGTGGCGGTAGTACAGTTGTGGGAGGTGCTAGTGGCTTAGTTGTAAATAATGCTGGTCTTTTGTCGGGGCCAGCATCACCAACTCCATCGGCTTCAGAGGAGCCCACTACATCTCATCACACCCATCATGCGGCTTACCATCATACGCCGCATTTGCATCATCATCACCATCATCTTTCGCATCATACGCACCAACAACAGCAGCAGCAACATATTCAGCCACAACAACCGGCCTCTAGGCCAGCATCGCCACCTTTACCACAAACGCATATCCAGGATGCGATTGCTGCTGCTGCTGCAATCGCTGCTGCTGAACAGCGCCATCGTTTACTCGAAGGTATATATTTTGAACAAGTACTTTTATAAAATTTAATAAAAAAAAAATTAATATAAACTTTTAAATGAAAGAATATCAAACAAAATATACGAAAAAAAAAGAATTAAATAAAATTCTTAAAGAATTTTATAAAAAAAAAACTGTGTTTACTTGTGTGTGTTTTGTGCGCCAAATTTCTAAAATATAAAAATTACAAAAAATATTTCCCAAAAAATTTAACTTCTTAAATATTTAATTTTAATTTCACTTTTTCCTTGATTTTTGGGTGTTGTAACAATAACAATTTTTCTTAATTTTCCTAAACTGTTACTAAGATGATATCGTTTGTATACTTCTAAAAAATCAGAACAATTTGACAGCGAACACTCTTATTGACTCTTAAGAACTTTTCCACAAACTTAACGTAAAAATATTACATATATTTTTTCAATTCAACTAGATTTAAGCTAAAGTGAAAAAGTGTATACAATAAAAATAATAATTTCATAGCATTTATAACAAAAAAGAAAAAAATGGTTATACCTATAAATTAATAAATAAAATAATGAAATTAAGAAAAATATGAAGAACATTCATAAAGAAAATTAAACAAAAAAATTCTAAAGTGTTGAAAAAAAAACTTACAAAAAGAGAAAAATCAAAATTTATTAAATGAAAATGAAGAGAAAAAAACTTGTATACATAAAAATTTAAAAGAAAAGAATTTTTATAAGAAATTCTAAAAAGGAATATATAAAAATGTGTATAGTTTTTGTGGACGCATTATCGTTTATTTTTGTTTATTTCCTTTTTACTTCTCGCGACCTATAAAACTTCCCCCTTTTGCTTCACCATTTCTGATCTATACCTTGAAAACAAATATTTATGTTTTATTTTTGATAACACGTTTATACACGGTATACGTGCGCGAGTGAGTGTGTGTATACTTAAAAAATATTTTCTTGTTGTATATTTCATTCGATTTGAAAGAAACTAGGAAAATATATTAAAGAATGAAAGAAATTAGCTGAAAGCTATAGAAATAATAATAATTAAAAAATGTAATAAATAAATAAATATACCAATCACCTCTGACGAGAAAGAAATAGCAATCCTTTATCCTAAAAATGTGTTACGTGATTTTCACTTATTAAATATTAGTTTTTGCATTAATTTATATAACTTATTATGGAAACTGTGCAATTGGTAGATTTAAAAGCCACTTAAGTATTCAAAATTTATATGAATCTCTAGAGCAGCTATAGGGATGTGATTTAAATATTTTTTTTTATTTTTTGTTTAAATGAAGTGGAATATGTACACCATATTTTTGTCCAAACAAACTTTGAGCAAATTGTTAACTTATCTGTCAAAAATTTCAAATTGGTTTGCAGTGTTTGCACTATTTTAATTAATTATCAAAAAATTTTAACGGACTTGTGGATGGATACATTTTTAAGAATTAATAGCACTTGTACTAGGGCAATTGTTTTATGAAAATTTAGTTTCATTTGCACTGCGTACAGAAGAAAAGGCACGATAAAGTAACACTATATACAAATTATAGCTGTTCTTGACCTTTCTTTAAATTTAATTTATTTAAAATTGTCCAAGCTTGAATATTTTTTTCATTAATATATAATTGGTTCGTTATTTTTATTTCCTGATGATGCTACACAATGGAGTAGCGAAATATCGAAGAATAAAAATATAATTTTTTAAAAAAAGACCTTCAAGCTTGGACAATTTTAAATAAAGTAACACTATATAAATGAAAAAGGTTTTAGTTGATGACACAATAGAATTCTGGACAGTTTGATTTAGAAGCTTTAGCCTGTGAGTCAACCTGGATTGTATTTGTCATATGGAATGCCTTAAATTTCTATAAAAACACTTGCTTAAAAGATTACTAAATCACTTCTTTTTTTCCAACATGAAGAGTTACTTACTCTTGACTAAAACGTCTAAAGCAATAATTACAATGTTGAAACGGGTTACGTTTCCTTTAAAAAAAATGATATTATATTATATAGTAAGATTAAATTGTGAACAAAAAAAATGTTACAGTTGTCTTCGCTATGCAGATAATTTTCATGTGGCTTGACAAAATTACATGATGTGATGTCGTTTCTGTATAGTCAAGATCCTTTAAGAGTATGTCCGCATAAAACTTCGGTGATAAAATAAAAAAAATGTTGAATATTTTCAATGTGCTTAGATAAATAAGATTTAAGGTAAATTGAATGGTGATTTTCCGATGGTTTAGTTTACCAAAAGAGACAAACCGGTCTCGAGTTGTGCTAATATACGTATTGCGAGTAAAGGTATATGTTTTTAAATTTAAATTCGGACTTGTTCATATTATAAAGAATTCAGATTGTTCCTTATCAAATTAATTTTTTTCCCAGCTTTGAATTAATAATGTTTACACACTTTCGCCCTAATTGAGGCAATTACTTTTTAAATTGTGTTACACATATGCAGTTTAATGTACCCAATTAGCATTTGATAGCTGGAAATAATTTCTAGAACCGACAATGATGTATAAAAAAGCGTGTAAATAAAGGTTACGTACGAAGTTCCCAATTACCACCATAACAGGAAAGAGATTATTATTTGCTTGCAAACTTTCGATAATTACACCCAACGGAATAAAAATTAAGGAGCCAAAGCAAGCCCGCATAACAAGGGTCACGTTTGTGTACTTCTAAATTTTTTAGCATATATCTTTTATTGTTATTTTTGTGGTTGAAATTTGACAAATAATCATTATTTGCTATTCCTGATTTAAATAAGTGTTTTTATTTCGGAAAGATTGATACTACCATAGGATTTGATGTTTTATGCCAATGCAGAAGATGCCATGATCAATTATATTCTCGTTTTTGGTGTTTTAACGTAAAATATTTAGATATCGACCCTTTTGCTCGAAATGATCGTAAGTTTCATGTTGGGAAATCGACTTTTTTTATTTAAATTGGTTCTAAACTCAGTAATAATTGTTGTCGAGATAACACAAATTACTTTTTATAGTGTAAGAGTTTTATCTTGTATAAAAAAAAAAAAAACAAATAAAATACCCCCTTTTCTTTAGAATTAACATACGATAATTTTACCCAAAAGTATTGATACTACAAAATTCTGGTATTTTCTGCTTTGTGTAACAACAAAGTGAGTAATAATTTGAAATTTTTAACATGTAACGAATTGCAAAATATTTACGTGATTTTTAAATTGCAATTGCACTGTTAATCCTAAATGTAAAAATGAAAAAAATATTTTTAAAAATTGTAAGAAATTAATACTAAATAAAAGGTGATTCAATATTTATTGAGGTAGAAGTTCTCAAAGTGTCAATAAGAAATGTGTTCGGTTGGTAATTTTTACGTATTTTTTTTATTGATCACTTAAAATATCTATTTAATCTTAATATAGTGAGATTTAAAGAATATTAATTAATAAATATAAATCTCGTGTTAAGAAAAATCACCAATAATATATTAGTGAGCTTAAAAAAATTTGAGAGAGAATTTATAAAATACAAGTGGTCATTTTCTAAACGAAAATTTTATCCATACAGTTAAATTTGTTTATGCAATTCTATATGAATTAAAAATCTACACTCTCTCCAGCGCGTAATAAATCAAATGTACAAGAAGTATTCAAATATAAAATAAAATATCGAAAATAATGTATATAAATGTTTTGCCTAAAACGTTGGTTCTAACGCTCGTACAGGTGTGTTATCATCAAGCAACAGTTCGAAATTACAAGATTAAAATAAATCTCGCACAAAATGACACGACCTAACAACATCATCAACAACAACACGAATGCGAATGAATGCAAAGTATTGGTATGATTTCGTATTTTGTTTTTAATTCACAAAAAAAAAAATTATATATATATATATTACAAAATGATTATATTTAATATTTGTTTTTAATATATTTATGTTTATAATCACTTATTTATCACAACATGAGCAAATAAGTCATTGATTGTTTCTCATTGTTCAGAGAAGAGAGATATAAGATGAAAACAAATGGAAAAAAACACTACAAAAATAATTGTTTGTAATGCTTTTTTAAATGTTGATCTGTCTATATGTGTGCGTTTGTGTGTTTTTGTTGTAGATAGAAGACATACAATTTTAATGAATTAATAATATATTTCTCGTTTTTTAATTTTTTTTTTTTTGCGCCAATTTAGATGAAATTGAGAGTCTCAAAGGGGAGCAATCACGACTCACGCAACAATGTGCCGATGCCCAGAGACGTGAAAAGATACTCATGCGTAGATTGGCCAACAAGGAACAAGAATTTCAAGATTATGTGGTAAGTTTTAATGCAGTTCACCACTAACTTTGAGTAATTATCGTTTTTTATAGAGCCAAATAGCTGAATATAAAGCAGCTCGGGCTCCTTCAGCTGTTGCCCTGAGATCAGCCTTATTGGACCCGGCTGTAAATTTACTCTTTGATAAACTCAAGAAGGAACTTAAAGCTACCAAAGCTAAACTGGAGGAGACACAAAATGAGTTGGCGGCATGGAAATTTACACCAGACTCTAATACCGGTAAACGTCTAATGGCCAAATGTCGCCTGCTCTACCAAGAAAATGAGGAACTAGGCAAAATGACCTCTAATGGGCGCCTGGCAAAGTTGGAAACAGAATTAGCCATGCAAAAAAGTTTCAGCGAGGAAGTTAAAAAATCACAATCAGGTAAATCATAATAATACATACATATAGCGTAAGTTTTAATTATTTTCTTAACCACTATTATATCTTTTTTCTTTTCGCATTAGAACTGGACGATTTTCTTCAAGAACTAGATGAAGATGTCGAGGGCATGCAGAGCACTATATTATTTTTGCAACAAGAACTAAAAACTACCAGAGATCACATACAAATACTCGAGAAGGAAAACTTTCAATTGAAAACAGGTGTGACGACAAATACCAATAACGAAGATGATGCCAAAATTAAAGAAGAACAAACTAACCTAAACGAATGCCAAGAAGATGATAATATATCAGCAGTTAATGTCAGCGCCAGTTTTGAAAATAGCAGCATACCGCCTGGCATTGTCAATGAACAGAATTTAACAGCCACTTTAGAGACGATAGATGAAAATACATGCCTGCGTAATAATGTCAATAGCTCAACGACCTCAACGACGACGGCATATTTTAATGGCACCGAAGAACAACCAATGGAAATCACATTAGAGGGCAATGGGGGAGCTATTGGAGCAAAATTGCGTACTGTGGCCTCACGAAAACGTAACTATGAATGCGACTCAGTGTTGGATAGTAGCAATATGACTCATACACCAGCCTTGAGTTTGGTAGCTTCGCCCCGAACATTGCCTCCAAAAAAATCAAAATTGCGAGTAGCGCCCGTACGTAGGCCTTCTGTGCCAACGATCGATGAAAATGAAATGCTTATCAGCAGCAGCAATCATGGAAATGCAACAATTTTAGATAATGCCGTAGATGGCATGGCTAACGAAGAATCATCGTCTCTAAATGATAATCTAGCCAATAGTGAGCCCTCAACAGCCGTTGGTAACGAAACTGGTATAGTAGTTGCTCAACGCATTTTGACCCGACGAAGATCTGTACGCTTGAATGGCAGCAGCAATGGGGGTGATAGCAATAATTGAAACAAAAACTCTCTCTTTTCACAATTTTATTCTAATGGCAACAATAAGTAATGAATACATAATTTAATTGAATATGAATATTCTGTACACAAAGATAAAATTGTGCAAATATTGTTAACCCTTTTATAGTTTTAATATTATTATTATTTCTTCTTTTTTTTTGGTAATTTAAGTGATTTCATTTTTGCTGAAATACTTGAGAACACAAAAACCTAACTCCTCCTTATATATACATATATAAAATTATTGATTAATCAACTTGAATCAAATAATATTTACTCATTATAGCAATATTTTTAGAATAACATTTATTATCTTATAATTTCATAATATTTTCCTTTTGAAAAATTTGCACTAGAACCTTGAGGAAATATTGCAGAGTTTTAATTTACAAAATAAATTTTATTAACCAATTTTTTATTTCCATTATTAATTGTAATAAACCTTTTAGGCTTGATTGAGATAATAAAATAATAAATACATCGCAAAGAGAATAAAAGTTATAAATAATTAAAAAAATATATATTAACATATATTTTTCAATATCAAAATTATTGATCAAATTAAAATTGAGATAACCAATTTGTTTAGTTTAGTTGTAATTATTTTTTATAGAAATTATATTTATAGAGTTTGCGATAAAGAACAACATTATAAAAATAATGATAAAAAACATCAATAAAAATAATACAAAAAATGTAAATCAATCAGTAGTTAGTTATTTAATGGAGAATTCAAAACAAAATTATGGGAAACGATCGGAAAATACAAAACTATTCACAGAGATTAATTAAAAAAAAAAATTAAACGCTACCGTGCTCTTGGAAGCTGTTAAAAGTTTTAATAACGCTGGGAGGTGGCTCAGCAAAATGTAAATAGGTATCTGGAAAAATACATCTTTTTAAAAAATGCAATAATTAATTTATTAAAACAATTAACTGTAAAAATGTTCTTGATTATTTTACTAAATTCTACAAAGCGTTTAATTAAGGCAAGTTTATGTACATGGGTTGTTCAAAAGAGAAGGTGAATTTTGAATTTTCGCGGGCTGCGTACATTCGATTATCGAAATTTTATGTTACATTGGTACATATGTGTTAGTCATATGTTGGCATTATCAGCCAATTTGGATTAGTATGTTGTTGACAACTGAAAAGGTTAATCACGTGTGTGTGAGTTCTTCGATTTTTGACTTGAAAAAAATTGATAAAAGAATACGATTTTTTGTGCAAAACACAACACTAATCATGCCTCAACTACCTTATTCACCAGATATAGGTCACTGCGTCTTTTTCCTATTCCCAAAACTGAAAAGACCAATGAAAGGAAAGCAATTTGCCGCAATTGATGAGATAAAGTCAGAATCGAAGAACGAGCTGATGGCCATACCGAAAAGAGCATTTCAGGAGTGCTTCGATAATTGGAAGAAGCGCATCATGTCTGAGGGGGATTACTTTGAAGGGGACAAAATAAATATTTACGAATAAATAAATACTTTTCAAAAAAATGCCAACTTCATCTTTTCTTTTGAACAAAGCACATGATGATAAATATTTTCAACAACATAATTTTGCTTAAATTTTGTAAGCATTCATTATAAATTATAATACATTTTATTTAAAGCACCCTGCCGGATTGTTTAGACTCACAGATTATAACAATATCCTACATTGAATCGGGTTGTTACCCCATTCGATCTTTATAACTTAATATAGAAAACGATAAACTTTGAAAAATTTCCTTTCCCCTTATGACAAACATACATATGTATGCAAAAACAAAAAAACAATTATTTTAATATTAACAATATTTTACTAAATAATGCCGAAAAATTGGAACAAAGTCGGCCTGATCGTCCTTAAATGATAACGAAAACGGTATCAAAGATTTCCATCAACCCTGCTTTACACGACTGAACCGCTCGAGGTACTTAAAGAAATTTTATTTCATGATAAATTTTTGATAGTAAACCATTGTAACTTTATTATGGCTTAATACCAATTATACATACTATTAATTTATAATTAACCGTTTCTTTTGATGTATATATGCATGTATGTATGTAAGTAAATATTTGGCTCTCACAGTCTTTTTAATGGTCAGGGATGGAAACTGAAAATTTTATGTGTTATGAAATACGCAATGGTTAAATTTTAATTAATTTTTATAAAAAAAGTTTTAGATTTAAGACTTTACATCTATGGTAATAAGAAATAATTGCTTAATTTGACGTTTGGTGAAAACGAGTTAATAGAATTGTGATGTCCTGCCTCAAAAGAACCCATCAATCCATCAGCAAAATTTTACTTATTTCGCACACCTTTCAGGAAGTTATATTGTAATGATTTGCTGCTTATCTTTTTCATTACGAACGTGAATTTTTTAAAATCTATTTTTTTTAACCAACATGTTTTTTAAAATCAACTTTAAAGTTTAAAATAGTTCCTCTCTAATACGACAAAATTGCATGCAAGCATTTTTTCATTATTGACACGGAAATATAAGTAACAATAATACATACGTACATATCGTATATATCTTTTGAACATATTTTTAACTTTTCACATCGATCGTTTTCTATCATACCACATCGTTAATTATTTTTTTAATACAAAAGGCAAACCCTCAAAATAATTCTATTTAATTATTTCTTTTTTGCCAAAATTCTACACATTTCAAAAAACTATAATAATTTACAAAATATTTTTTTTTATGTTTTATTGTTTTTTCCGCAATACAAATATTATTTATTAAGCTCGTTTTTTCTTTCTATTCAGAAAGAGAATTATTTATTTATTCCATTCAGCTAGATGTCTAATAAAATTAAAAACTTTTACTGTTTTCAAGGTTGTCCATATTAAATAAATAATTCTCTTTCTGAATAGAAAGAAAAACGAACTCATGCCTTAAAATTAAAAATTATTTAATAAATAATATTTTTTATTATAAATTTCATACACTCGTTTATAACGAAAATTTTTAAATATTTTATTTTTTGAGATATCAAAATTTTAATACTTTGTTTGCACCGTCTCTTGATTGCAACTGCATTGTTTTTAACTCAACGTAATATTAAACATTCACACACTTATGCTACTCGGTTAAAAAAGCACTAGGGTTAGTTATTTAAATTGGTAGACCAAGTATTCTTCGTTTAATAAAATATATTACATTTTTTTTAAAATCTTATATACTCTACAAACCGTCATGTTTAACTCGAGCAACACGTGGTGTTCTTTTGAACTTGAAAAAATATTAGTTTTCCAGACCTGCATACATAACTGTAACTCTACTCTTTTTTCTTATTGTAAGTAACTTCTATTCAGTTTTAAACAGCATCTTAATCGGTTCGCGTCGTTTTCTGTGAAAAGTTAAGTAGAATTGCTTTCATTAAAAGAAAAGTGTTTAAAAATTAATTTATATTGTTATTTAAGTGTATTAAAAGTTTTGATAATTGTTTAATTGCGCGTATGTATTGTAGATGTGTTTTATTTTATAATTTCTAGTGTAATATTGCTTTGACTTAAAATGAAAAAATTTAGCTAAGCGTGTTAAATCATTTTGCATTTCTTTTGGTTCGGCCGTTCGTTAGTTCCACTCTTTGGTGTTGTTTGTGTGTGTGTGTTGAAAAATTAAGCCCCAAAGAAGGAAGCAAGTAATGTTGCAAATATCAAATAAAAAAAGTAAAAGATATAAAAATAAGTTTGTGTAAGTGAAAATTCAAAATAAAATTGTGCATATCCGGCAGTGTTGCCAGATGAAGAGTATAATTATTTGCGGGAATAATAATAATGAATTTCTGCCGTAATGTATTTGTGCTATAGAAGCCAAGTATAATTTATATGATTGCTTTGCACATTGTATTGTTATAATTTCTTAATCAAATTTTAAACATTTTTAGCAAATTTGTACGTAAATGTATTTAATGAATTACTTAGAAGTTTCACATCTTCTAGTGCAGATTTTCAGCTTTTTTCATAAAATAAGATCATTGTGTCTTCCTAATTTTCTACACCAAGAATAAAAAATTAAATAAAAAATAATTCATATTTTATTCGAAAATATACGAATTTGCATGCAAATAAATTTAAATTGATAATTCACTTTATACTAAATTCCATTTCGATTTCAACATTAAAAATATAGAAACTTTATTATGTCAATTATTTAAATCTACTATATCGAAGCTATTATTTTTTAAAATAAATCAATGTACATATGTGTAGATAAATTCTTCCATATCTAAAGACTTGATATAAAAAGTCAATGAACATCTTTTACCACTCCATCTCGATTAAAATCAAATAATGTATTGTATGCATTTAAAGTAATTCAAAAGCTTACATCCTTAAAAATTTGTATACAGGTATGTGATAAAAATTTATCGATTTCAAAACAATCTATGTGAAAGGCTACGATGAATTTCCTTCGATTTTGAAAACCATTTTCGTACCATTTTAAAGTTATTGTAATTGCAATTGAAAATACAGACCGAGAGATAAAATTCAGGTAAACTAATTTTGAGAAATTAATGAAAATCATTACAAAACGAATTTGAAAATAAAAAGAAAACGGAAACTAGTTTTTCAGTTGCAAATCTAATCCTTTTCTTTTCAAAATCGATTTCCATCACATACCTGGCTGATTGTTATTTAAAATTCTCACCATATTTTTTCAAATAAAATTTCTTTAATCTGGCAATACACAGGCCGATATGCGGTTTAAAAAAATATAATTTTATAATATCAGAAGCTAGATTATTTGGCTTGACTGTGATAAAAGGTAAGTGAGATATGATTCTAGGTATTTATATTTTTTATATCTATAATAGTAATGTAATATACATATCATCATTTATACATATGTAAGCATAATCTGATATTTGTATGAGGCAGTTTTCGTCAATAAATTTTGAATTTTAAGCCCTTAAAATCTATATACACATACATACATATGTAAAAACACTTATGTATCTCAAAACATCCATTTACACCAAACAAATCTAATTACATGCATTACATACATATATATAATTACTTTTAACACATCTCAAGTTTTTTATATAAATTTTTAATAGCGTACTCTCAGTTTTACGCTTATTAAGGCAGGTTTTAAATTTGTTTGATTTGTTTTACTAAAGGTTTGACTTGAAAATTCATTTCACCTAAAAATTTTATACAGGAAAACGTCAATTGAAGAATTATAAAATGTTTTGCAGGAAGTTCTTGCTACACAACTTTTTTCTTAAAACAACAAAATATTGTAATATGTTGCTTTCTATAATTTCAGTAATTTACAAAAATGAAACAAACACATTTCATGAGTAATTTCAAACTTTTAAAACTTGCTTCAATTAATTGATAATAATTTTACAGGTAATTTTATATTATTTGGAAGTAGGATTTTTTGGTTGGAAAAAAGAAAAATTTTAATATTTTAATTTTGATGCTCATTGAAGTAGGCAGAAAATGGAATGTCTGGCAACTCCGAGTTAATGAACTGCTTTAATAAGAGGTGTGGTAAAATCCTGAATAATTCAACACTCTCACCACACTTTATATTCAATCCGTGTTGTTTGGTGTGCGGGTGGGGTTTTTTCAAGTTTTCCATACCCATCCCTTTTTCGTTTTATTTGTCCTGTGGCTTTATTTTTCTAAAAGTAGCTGTTGTTTGGTGGCATTTTTTGCTTCAAAACTAAAAAGCCATTTAATTTCAGAAAAAATGCACGAACTTTACATGTGATTCCAAAAACTACTGTTTCAAGATTTGTTAATAAATAGGTGTTTGATTTGCCAACATGGATTTGTGTTGAGTCTGTGGTTAAAGTTTTAACTTTAATGTTTGGTTACTTGACTTAAACTTCCCATTCCGTTTATAGTAATGGTGTCATCTACATGTGAATATATTTTGTCCAGGCTAAGTTTTCTCTAAGAGGTTAGCAAGGTTAGCACATACAAGAACCATATATTTTCTAGATGCTCTCCGAATAGTACTCTCCGCGCAAATTAATAAAGCATGGCGAATTTAGTCTTGGGCAAATTCATATCAATGCCAAAATGGCCAGCTTAATGAAAACTTCACCAATTATTTTCCATTAGAAAGAACTTTTGGTATGATTTTTTAAATAAATTTTGTAATATTTTTTACAATAGGGGAACTCGCTCTTGGTTGAAAACTACCCTTGCAAACCTTGCAAATGTAACAAGTCTGGCAAATATGCTACATTTTGCAAGACCATAACAAGAAAATATATGAAACTAAGATTTGCTACACTTGAGCAAATATGCTATAGCAAAAATCATTGCAGATTGGTTATTTGCAATGCTGTTTATTTCATTTTATTATTATTAAATCAAAACAACTAGACACCTGCGCTTACAAAGTTTCACGGCGGTAGAACCGTCTCAACAATTGGCTGTGAAGAATTAAAATTAAAGCTAAAACTGTTAAAAAATGTTTGCTAAAATAGTAAGAATTAAAATATCAAACAAAACTCCATTAATTGATAAAAGTTTTGAGAAAGTTCATGCACACACCAAATACTTTCTGTGCGTAAACATTTTAGAGGCGGCGTAGAGGTGTATATGCTGGCTGCGGCTTAGCTTATTGCATGCGACAAAGTTACTTTATGTGATGTAACCAAATAAATAATAAATTAAAGAATGAGTGGTAAAGAAATCAAAACGAAAATTAAAATAATAAAACAAAAGCCAAACAATAAGAGATGGACTGATGAAAAAATTAAAAAAAATATTGTATTATTTACTAGACAATCAAGAATTTGAGGTTTGTTGTTTATTTGTATTTTTCCTTTATTTTCTGAAAAATCAGCTGTTGTAATTAATTTGTTAAACGCTTAAAAAAGACACTCACGCTTTGTGGCAGAAAATCATACTAAGTGTGCAAAAATAACAGATATGCAACGAAGAGTGATTTCCGCTAATATTTTGCATTATTTTCATCACACAATTTTCAGTGCTTCTCAAGAACAAAAACTAAAACTGCACTGAAAGCTCAACGTAAAGAAAGCTTGAAACCATATGGCGAGCGAGTTATTCATATGGGCTTTGGAAGCTGCCCTATACTATATATACTTACATTCATTACTATTTAAAAACTATTTTTTTTAATCATTTTCATAGAACATCAATTTTGTACGGAAGTTAGTTTTATGAATGTTTTAAAAATCAAAAATAATTTGGTAATATTTATTTATATATAAGTATATAGTTTTAAATTTAAACCAAACTTATTGCACATTTATTATGCAAAAAACAATTTTCGAAACAATGCGGTTTATTTTGTCATTACATTAATTAAAGCTTAGCGGTTTTTTTGACAGACACCAAAATTTTCATAACATTATTTAAAAATGCAAAATTTATTACAATTATCGATTTCTAAGTTTAAAAATTCACAGAAAAACAGTTAGCAGGTGTCACTTCCGTTCGCTTAAGGTTACTAAGATAAGAATTTTCAGTTAAAAAGTGTATTTTATTTTTATGTTAATTTACATAATACAAATTACCAGAAATGCAAATTATCACTTAAATATAATTTATAATGCAACAAATTTTTTTTAACACAAACACACACACACACACACCGCAATGCAAATGTTGCCATTCGTTTATTTTACTGCTAATGTCTGCTAGATTAACAAGCCATTTAACACGCCGAGACAATTATAATCATGCCACGTTAGTGTTTGTGAGCTGCAGTAATCATTGGTAACAAAATAATAATAAAAAAACGATGAATTAAATAAACAACTAGTTACTTTAGTGAATAATATGTCATTGCTGCTGATGGTCAGTGTCTTGGCTAGCCATAATGAGGAAGAGATAAGTTAAAACACTTAGCTATGCTAAAAGGCGTTATTGGTTTTCAGAGTGGTTGGTAACAATTGTTTTGTTATTATCGATAGAAGTTTTATAGTATGTTCACACATGTACCTTAATTGAATCAATTAAATCTTAATTGAGTTATAAAATTTGTTGTTCTTACATATGCAATTTAGCGTACTTAATTAGCATTTGATAGCTAAAAATGTTTTCACGACAAGACAATGATGTTTGATAAATTACGTAGTCATATGTTATGCGTTTTAAAGTACAAAGTTTCCAATTGCCCTTTGTTTGACATTCCGTTCGTAATTTCTACAATATTAATTTCCGATCCAACAAAGTATATATGTATGTATATTCTGGATTCTGTCGGATGTTGAAATGAACATTCTGACGACACTAGACAACCTAGGAACTTGAAAATTGGACCACTTTATCAGAGAGTTTGGCGAATTCTCGCTATTTAAAATCAGACAGGTTCACAAGATCTCGAGCTATGGGATTCTGAAGTTTTTTGGTATTTTCACCCTTGTGGCGTAACGCTTATATACAGGCCCATAAAGTTCGCATATTATGAATTCCTATTAAACCTGTAATTAAGTCCCCCTATAGAAATTATTATCCCGAGGCCCCCAGATAACCTACGGAGCTACATAATATTGCCGAACCAAAATTAAAAAAAAACTTCACATTTCAAAAACTAACAAAGAAAACCGAATTCCTCCAAAAACCACAATTGCGCAAACAAATTTAGAAAAATTCAAAATTTTGGCAAAATTTTAAATTCACCACAAATTCAAAAATTCAACACAAAATCGAAAACTTAAATAAAAAATGTTTTTTTTGTCCAAAAATCTAAATGCACTGAAAACCGGTCACCAAATTTATAATATTCACCACAAAAATTACAATTTCACCTCAATTTTGTAATTTCGTCGAAAACCTTAAAATCCCACAAAAAGTGTTGAACTCCAAAAAAAAAAAAAAATTAAAAAAATCTCAAAAAAGAAATCAAAATTCACAAAAATTTTAAATTTCTCAATCTGAAAAACAAAAAAATCCGAAAATTCACCACAAAATCGAAAATCTGGAATAAACATTTTTTTAAATACAAATTCAAATCCTTTGCACCGGCAAAAATCCTTTACATATATTCAGAAGTTCATACTTTTGTAAAGAATATAAGATTCGGCTCAGCGGAATATAGCTCTCTTACTTGTCTTTAGCTCAAAATCCTTGTTTTGATCTAAGCAAAACTGGTTGCAAATTGAGGTGCTTTTTATTATAAATTGATTAAAGCTCTTTTTTTGAACAAACGCATATTTATTAAGGTGTTGTGCGTTCTTTAAGCCATCTCATTTATTGAATGCATATTCCTAATTAAGAGTCTAGGGTTTTTTAAGCATCAAATAATTTTAAAAATATCTGTCTTCACGTTCGTCCCTATTAAAAGTCAAAATATACTAATCACAGTTCTATGCTCTTTGCCAATTTATATGCACATTAATAAACCTTTTTAGGGTTGAAGGGCTTTAACTGAATTATAATAAATTTTCTAATTTGTCATAAAGTACAAGGTTTTTCTTTGAAGAGCCCCATTTTTGATCTATATCAAAAGCTTAATTGCAAAATTATTTATATCTTAAGAATTTTTTATTTAATTAATTATTGATAATTTGAAATAAATTATAAATGCTCGCAGTTTGAGCTTAAAGTAACAAAATCTATTATTGGTGTAAAATTTTAATGAGCACATTTCTGTCATATTTTCCTCTAAAAACTCTTTTCAAACATAAAAAATTGCTTAAACAATTAATATACGAGGTGTGACTATTAAATAACGAGACTGACGTTGTAAACCATTTTATTTTTATTTCATACATTTTTACTTATTATCACCTTCAATATACACCCCTCCTCTATCCCTACAACGCTCCATGCGAATCTTCCATTGTTCGAAACAGTGCTGGAAGTCTTTTTCTGTCAGCTCCTTCAGGACGCGTGCCGCTTTCTCTTTCACAGCTTCAACAGACTCAAATCTTGTTCCTTTTAATGCAGATTTCACCTTAGGAAACAGATAGAAGTCGCACGGCGCAAGATCCGGCGAATAAGGCGGATGATCTAACACTGGGATGCTGAATTTGGCTAGAAACCTCTTAACAGTTGTTCAAATGTGAGAATTTTAGGCACCATTTTGGCACACACTTTTTGCATGTTAAAATTGTTATGTAATATTTGCCGTACGGATTCTTTATCAATTCGTACAGTTTCAGCAATCGGACGAATACTTCACCGACGGTCAGATCGAATCAGATTACCAATTTTTTTTATATTGTCATCCGTTTTCGACATGGAAGGGCGACCCGGGCGTGAATCATCTTGAACGTCTTCTCGGCCATCTTGAAAACGCTTAAACCACTCAAAAACACGTGCACGCGATAAACATTCCTTGCCATACACTTCTTTCAATAAATTATAAGTTTCAGTAGCGGTTTTTCCAAGTTTCACAAGAATTCGTTGCTCTACTGTTACACTTAACAATTTTCCAGCGAACCAAAAAAACACCTCTAATGCGAACGAAGGCTACGGCTGTACTGATTTGTTCACAGAAGCGAGAGGCACTACATTCGAAAGAAAAGGCTTCACGATAACAGCGTGAGTCTCGTTATTTAATAGCCACACCTCGTATATTTTTTTCTTTATATCGAACACAAGTTTATTAGCTGTGATCGCTAAAATATTGTTCATTAGCACTATTTTTTTCAGTTTTTGAGAGCAATAAATTCTCTGGTCCTGCAAAGTTATAAATACTTACTTGACAACTTTAGTTGTTTCCATTTATTAATTTATAATGTTTTAATTATTTATTATTATTTTTGAAATTTATTTTTCCGTTATTTATTTATTTTTTCATTTCTCAAAAATTAGAACAAAATTATTATTTTATTAAATAATTTAAAATAAAAAACATTCTGTATTAACAAATCAACAAAGATGAAGTTCTTCTCATATTCTTCCTTTACTCTATACATATCGCCTCACGGCATAAATTACAAATCGAAGTTCTTAAGTAAAGTTGTACGTGTAAAATTTATAATCATTTTTTCCGAAATTATTCTCTTATGCATTCAACGAAATAATAAGAGAATAATTGCTATTGAGATTGATTGAGTAGGTAGTAGAGGGGTTCGTGGAGAGAGAGAGAGAGTGTTTATGTGTAAGAGGGAGTAAGAGTGTGGTAGAATTTAGTATTTGTAGCCTGGTCTGCCACCAGGTCCCTGAGGGAATTGAGGTTCGCCTTCATAGCTGACATCTGCATGATATCCCGTTTTCCAATCGGCTGTATAGCGTACAACTTGCATGCGGCCATCAGGCAATTGGACACGATATTCACCTTTAACAACATCACCATCACTAGAAGCCTTATGTGCATAATCGTTGGCAGTCTCGATATCGTTAACGGCATATTGAAAATCAAACGGATTGCCGGGCATGTGAACGTGGTCCTAGATGAAAGTAATAGAAAAATTTTGTTATAAATTTATTTTTCCCAACATTTAATTGGTTCTATGTTTATCACTCTAAAGTTCTACACGTCTGAAAGCTAATTTAAAACCGGGAAACTTCTTTCAATATAATAGTGAACATACAATCCCTGGCCGGCCACTTATATATTTAGCTAATGTATATGATAATTAAACCATTAATCAAAGTTATTAATTTCTATACATAAGAATAAGGTTTTTTTTGCAGTCTTATTAGCAACAATTAAATGTTGCTGTAAACATGTTTCTAAACATTAAATAAATACATGGAATAATTACAACTGAACCTTTTTTTAAACTGAAGTATGTACTGGCTTTTATTATACTTACTGGTCCTGGTTCTCCTGGTGGTAGTCTAGGTCCAGGTCGAGCGCCTGGTCCTGGTGAAGGACGTCCGGGTGGGCTTGGAGGTTTCTGCAATCATAACAAAAGAAAAATTCCTTTATAAATAGAGCTGACCCATAATAGTTTTAAGCATGCATCTGTGTATTTTTTTAAGGTGACGATATTTATGTTAATGCCAATTTATTGCTATCAAGTTGAGGTGCGGCCAAGAATGTTTACCGATGGCTGCTAGCACAAGTGGGTAGAGAAACATGTTTAAAATCAAAATGTTTTTCTTTAAAGTTCAAGATGTATTACTATTTTATTAGAAATTTCGTGGCATATAACAAAACAGTTGGAAAAATAAAACAAACAAAAAAATATTTGTTTTGCAGAATTACAAAAAGGAAGAAAAAAATATATAAACTTTAATAACGACACTTAAAAATGAAACAAAGACTTCTTAACCACCATTTGGCAAACTTAGTTTTGATTTCATTAAAAAACGATATCAAGGTAAATTGAGGTTTATTATTTTGTAATACGGTCGTTTGAATTGTTGTTAATAGTTTTACCACTATCGATTGTTATGCAATTTTATCAACAAAAATTTTGCCATTCAATTATGATAAAATTACTAGGTTTACTTTAATTTCATTTTTACAATAAGCTCTGATAAATCTTTTGGAAAAAGAAAGACTTGTATTTATAAATAAATAAAAAGCTAAATTATTTCATCATTAATTAAAACAAATTCCAAAACCCTTTTTTGTGTAAACTTCTAAATTACATATTGCTGACATGATTTCCCTTGGGAAAAATTTTGTAAAAAAATTAAATCTGCAGAAAAAAACTAAACGAAATCACATGAAATGCGCATTCAAGTATGTGAACAGAAAGAAATACGAGCATGAATTGCCAGTAGGAAATTTATTATTGCCTGATTGAAAGAAATACAAATCATTCACTCATGATCAGGCAAGTTCATGCGTGCTTCTGCAAATGGGATTAATGTGTAACTACAATTAGAAATTTCGGTATATAAATTAAATATAATTAAGTTGTATTATGCTGTTCTTGCACGAAAATAAGATTTTATTTGATTTCGAAATTAATTTTGAGTTTTCAGACATTCACAATTTGAGTTTAAAGACTTTCATAAATTAATTCAATTTAAACTTTTAAATGGATTTTATAGCTAAATTTCGGAATTTATAGTTTAATTCGAACGCAGTAATTTAGGTAAATAAATATTCATTAATACGTGGGACTTAATAAAAATCTTCACCTCCATATGATACAATTTACAGTGTTGTTCAATCACAATCGATTATATTATTGTACTATAATATAAAATTGTATTTTTGTTGTTAGTAAATTACATATAAAAATGTGATATTACAATACAACATCATATCACATGCTTTTAAAATGTTCAATTGACGCCATACCTGGGACTATGTTATTAGTTTGATTAATTTGAAATTGAATAAATTGAACAACCTCAATTCTTACATATAATTATGAAACTAAAAATTATATCCTTTTAAAATTATAGCTGTTCTTGACCTTTTTTTTAATTTATTTAAAATTGTCCAAGCTTGAAGGTCTTTTTTTAAAAAATTATATTTTTATTTTTTCGATATTTCGCTACTCCATTGTGTAGCATCATCGTTATTTTTATTTCCTGATGATGCTACACAATGGAGTAGCGAAATATCGAAAAAATAAAAATATAATTTTTTAAAAAAAGACCTTCAAGCTTGGACAATTTTAAATAAATTATATCCTTTTTTTAATTTCTTTTTCTTTTAAATTTCTTTAAAATTTTCAATATTTGTTTATCATCTGTTCTTTTGCTAATGCAATTTTGTTGGCTTTAAGTGTAATTGGTTTTAATTTAAAATTCCCATGCGTGATTCAGTTATGTGGTATTAAATGCTGTGTTTTTTACCTATATAATTTTTTTTTACATTAGCAATATAATAATGAACAATATAATAAAACTGATTGTTATCAAGTAAATAAACCAATGACTTATTTTAATACACAATACAATAATATAAGGCATTTGTGAACTGCATATGATTTTAGAGAATATTTTAGGTTTGTTTTATAGTTGTTTTTTTTTTAAACAAATTCTTTAATCTCTATAATATATTTTACTCCATTCTTTATTTCCTGCTGGGTAGCTTAAAAACATATCAACAAAATAAATGCATTTTATTAACAGACTTCACAAACACATGCGCTGACATCGTTGCACTTGTACTACATAGATGTGCCGAAATTGTATGAAATTTTCGTTAGAATATGCGGACATTTTTCTTTAATAATTTGAATCTGTTAATGTTTTTTGGTTCATGCTGTTGTTGCATCTTTATTAAAACAGTTGCTGACTGTTATAGTTGCATGCTTTAGAGCAGTGTTACAAACAGCAACTAGCACTTGAACACTGTCATTTGCCACATGCAACTGCATGTCAACTTAATAAATTTTTTATGTCATGCCACAATAATTTATCTTCATATCATCGCCACTAGTACAAGTACTACCACTCACTTTAACGATTTCATACTTACATACAAACAAACACACGTGGATATAAACATCAGCATCATTTAGTCATGTATGTGTTTGTTTTTTTTATTCTTTGACTTTGTAAAAAGTTTTGTTTTATTTAAAATTTATTTGCTTGTTTATTTTGTATATTTAGCTTATATTTTCATTTTCTTTAATTGCAAATGTTTAATGAAGTTGCATGCAGCATAAAGTACAAATTACTTGCAGCACCAAGTGAACAAAAACACCAATTTTTTCTAACTGGTGGATATTTCATTGCTTTTGTCTGCGGTTTGCAGAGGTTGCCAAAGAATTTTATTTTTTTTTTACTTGAAATATAACTTGTCTAAAATACTTGATGGCTACAGGAAAATTTAACAAAAATCCGCAATAGTTAGCTGTTTGAGTCACATGTCTTCAACATTTTGTCAAATTTCGAAATTTAAATCGAATTTTAATATATAAATCTAAAATTTTTAACTTAAGGCTTCAAAATTGCTACGAAATTTAAATTTGAAAATTCGAAATAAAATACCAATTTTTAAACACATTTCGCAAAGCCATAAATTTGCATTAAAATGTACATTTTTCTATATTTTTTGGGGTTCAAAATAGATATTCTTTCATATTTCGACATTTCAAAATCGGGGTTGAAGCTTAAATAAATTAATGTTATAAATATGGGATTGTGGGTAGCTGTAAAGCAATTTTAAAAATTCGAAATTAAGTTCGAAAATACGAATATATTTCAAAAACAAATTGGTTTATCTTGTAGCTTGAAAATACAAACTTTTCCACTTTAATTATACTTCGAAAATAATTTTCTTCCTTATTCGAAATTGTGGTTAAAACTTAAAAATATTAATTTATTTATAAAATATGATATTGTGGATACTGCGAAAGCAATTATGAATCTCCGAAATTAAGTTCAAAAACTCCAACATATCCGCAAAACCAATAAATTTATCTTTCAGCTTGAAAATATAACTTCATTCACATCTTCGAAATTTCGAACTTGTCTTTCAAAATTAAACATTTTAATTTTTTTTAATTAAATATGAGATTCTTGATAGTTTGAAAGCAATTTTGGTTAATTTGTATATATTTGAGTTAAGTTAGTGATATAAATATAAGCAAACATTTTATTCAAAACAAATTTCGAAAATTTCTAATTTGTCTCGAATTTAACGCATTTTATTTGTTTGTTAAATATTTTTTTGTCTTTGTATTTATAGGTTGTTGCTAAGCAAACTTTTTAATTTTAGACTTATGTGTTTTAGATATATATTTTGGGTTATTTAGACCCAATGTGCACAATACAACATTTTTAATTTAAAGATTTCTTTTAAAAGTGAAGATTTCTTATAGTAGGTAAATTATTTGTAATCGTGAGTAACCACTAGTAGTTAAATTTATTATATTTTTATGTAGAGTAATTCACCATCCAATTTGATACACTAAACAAAAGTTTAAAGTTTCCTGTTTTTTCGCATCACTCACTACCTTTGCATTCATCTTTTCTTGCTTTATATTGTTTGTAATTTATTATTTTTTCTGCTCAAAAATTTCAAAGTGAATTAAATATCATTAACCAATCCACCTTTCTGTCGCCCCTACATTTTTTTGGTTGCTTTTACAATTTTTTTTTTTGTAAAACAAAGTGCAAAACCGTTACAAATTCACTTTTGTTCCACTAACCTATAGTGCGACTCAGTAGTATTCGCGTACATTTTTGTATTCAAATACTTGTAGTACATAAACTAAATGTTTTTTTTTGTACGTTTTTGTTCCTTTATGTTGCACATTTGCTTATAAACTTCAAGCGTACTACCAACCAGCCAACCAGCCAACCAAACATTCACATCAACTTCATTATGATTTCCCACATCATCATTATTTTAGTTCATTATTATCATTCTGTCATTAATGTTAAACAGCTGAATTGCAGAAGGGTAAAAATGTGAAACAAAAAATGTACAATGCACGTGCTTTGTAGGTAACTTGAATGCATATGTTTGGACTGTTTTCTTGATTGTTTTGAATTCTGTTTTTATTTTATTTTATTTATTCTTCATTGTACTTTATAGTTGTTTAATGTTTGTTTTTAATACAACAAAATATAGGTTAACAATTGTGTGTGTTTTTGTACCAAGCAAAAGTTTTAGTAGTTGGATAAAAAATTTGGACTGAGACAGACTTGCTAAAATGAACAGATTTGGCGTTTGTAGCTTAAATAAAACAGATATAAAAGAATTATTAGTGCTTCAATTTCTTTATCAATATGACTGCAATATGACTGTATACTTTTGTGTTCAACTATTTTGAAGTGATTTATAGGCACAATTTTTTTACCAGAACTGAATAATTGATTTGCTGTAAAAAATTGTTAAAGATAAAATCAATTTTTGTTGAATGTTATTTTCCATACAAATAAACGTTATATCTAGTTAATTTCTGATTGCAGAAATGTTGTTTGAATTAATTTTAAATGACAACAGAAATTGAAAATTGAATGCCTTTGCTTTAACAACCAGTTGGAAATTTCACTCATAATGCGAATCCAGACAAACACTAAATATTTAGATTAGTCACACTTCATAATGTACAAACATGAATTTACAAGAAATCACTTCGTTTTTTACCTTTTGAAAATCTCGTAACAGGTGTAGCAGAAGCAATGGCAGAGGGCTTTCTATATAGTTGAGTGTACTTACTGATCGAGATCGAGCAATGTCATTTTAATTCATTGATTTTGCTATCATTTTTAAGCACTACCTTGAGCGGATCACTATAAAAGCAGCATATCAAAACAGCATGGCATTGCAGCCGGCTTTTGTCTTGATTGCAAAATTTGTACCAGTCGCATTGCAATTGAGCAATACCTTCTATATTTGTCTGTATCTCTAACCGTTTAAAGTATCTTGGTGTTTACTGTGTCACTCTTATGCCTTTGAAACAATTGGAAATTGCTTGATGTTGCAGGTCTATCAGCAATTGATGTAATAATAATTATCTTTATTTGAAGATTCAAAACCGTCCACGATACTAAACGTTTTTTCAATACCGGCGGTCTAATCGTAAGTAAGAGTATTTAAAATCATTAGATTTATTTCTTTATAATAACTAAAGGTTAGGTCCATGAGGTTCGTAACAAAAGTTTTATTAGGAAATTCAAATATTTTACTGAGAATAATTTTCTCTTGCCGACACAAATCGACAATTTCATTTCTAGTAATTATCAGTAATATTCTACTTCCTTCGACTGAGAACTAAACGTGAAGCCTTATCATTAATCGAGATTTTTTTTAATAATAATTATACTTACGAATGGCTTATTTGGCTCCGAATAATCATAACCATTTTTTGTGGGAGGTAAATATTGATTTGATCCAGGTGCAACTTGGGCCCACACGCCGGCTAAGCCCACTAGTGATATACTCTGTAAATTAAGAGAAAAATTTATTGTGAAATTCGTCATCTATTTTAACTGACTATTTAAATATAACTTTGTGTTGGTGTTCAAAAACTTCAATTACTTTAATATACATTGAGCCATTATTTGTTAACCTTCAAATACTTCCGTTAACATTTTGTGTTCATAAATTAAATTTTACTTTATAAGAAATATTTTAAAGTATTCAAACTGGTTTGAGTTTTAATTAGCAAATCTTCTGTATTTTATTGTGTCAGTAGGAAAAATTATGTGCATCAATAAATAAAATTTTATTTACATAATTGCAAATTAGGTGTATCCTCTTATGTTGTGTTATTTAATTATTAATTTAATTATTTTATAAAACACTAGTATTTATCCGGATAAGTTACCTTATAGCTTGTGAAAATCCCTATTATGGATTTTAAATTCTTTTAGCTTTTTTCCATGACAGTAAATATTGAAATCTTTTTTAGATTGATCCTACGTCACCTTTTAGACGCAGGTCTATATAGGTTATCAATTTCATTAAAATCGGTTCAGTTGTTTAAACGTAACAAGCAAACATTTTCCCCAAAAAATTGGGGGTGATTAGTGTAATCATATTATGCTTGCCCTAACTTCTTGCAGTACTCACGGCCACATTTTAACAAAATTTTACGACAAAAATTAAATTTAGAGCTATTTCCTTCAAACTTGTTATACTACTGCCACCCCCACTTTCTGTGGTTATTTTAATATTAGTGATGTTGAGCTCAATTTTAAAAAAAAAATAGTTTCCAAAAATAAGTTTACCGATGATTCACAGAAAAGATATAATGCCAAAAGAGTAGGTGTGGTATATTAAAGGCCACGCCTACTTTAAACCTTAAATAAAATTTAATTATATCAGTTAATATTTTATGTATGTTGTTAAACTAGGTTTATTTTGTGGCATTACAAACCTTGGCAGACAAATGAGCGTCACACGCCTCTTTTTCATTGACAAGGAGTTATTTATGCTGACTTCTTTCTAATATTAGAAATTATGGGATGTTTTAAGCTATCCTTATGAGAGGTTTTTATATTAGAGAGAGAGAGAGAGAGATAGATCTTTTGTCGGCATACGCATATGTAGCAAAAGCTTTAGGGGATGTCATTTGTAGAGACACTTATACTTTAATTTACATGCTTACTTGCAATTATTTATACGAGTATTTGACAAATCTGCATTTGATCACTTTTACGAACACACTTTTAAAACTAAATATATTAATTTTATCAGACTACGCTAAATGTAGTACGTGTGTTGAAACCGTCTGCATGTCAGTATTAGATCAGAGCAGATATAACAACAATCCCCCTAAACTATGGTGCTATGATAGCGATAAGATTAAGCACAATTTTATTTTACATAAAAAAACAACAAATGTTTCAGGCTTGGAGCAAAAATATGTCGTATTTAACCACACTTTGCCATGACTACTGTCTGACATACTGTCCGCATATAAAAACGCAGTTAATTAATGATCCTTTGAATTATTTTTACAAGCAATCACAATTGAATCTTTGAAATATAGCTGGAATGAACTTTAGTTTAAAGTTCAGAAAAGGAATTTGTTAGAGTTCCAAACATAAACAGATTTAATATTATTATTCCTCTTAAGGTGTTGCTGGTTTAAGTAATTAAAAGGGCTCCTCTTAACTTTTTTAGAATATTTTTCAAGGAACATTCGTTACATATAGATGCTGATTATTGCGAGCATGTGTTTTAATCGAAATAAAAACAACTACTTTAACCTCTAATATTTAAATATAATAAAAAATACTTCAATGTACAACTCACTGTTCGTAATTAAATTATTGATTGATGAGCTTAACTAAGTGTATGTGTGTGTTACATTCTGTTGTTCACACAAGCCCATACAAACATAGGATCATATTTATGCTGTGGTTTCATTGTGTAAAAATGTTTATACCCAGCAAACATGTTGATTTGATCTCACATCAAAAGCGCTTTGTAAACAAACTTTTTCTAAAATGTCGTTTAATAAAGAATGATTTGATAATATTATGAGAACCATCACGTCCTTAGCAAAGAACGGAATTATACTCAAACTGAGAAATTGCTTTTAGAATCATTTAAATTCAAATTTAAAATCAAAATTTGCGGTTAAAACAGGGTTTAAGAATATTTGTTATGGAATAACAAAAGTACCTTAATTTAAATGCTTGACTTATTGTTTGCTGGCTACACATGTCAGGTTCCAATGTAATTTTTTAAAACGAGAAAATCACAGATAAAAAATTCATTGTTGTTTTATTTCAGTTGTGCACGTTTTTAATGTAGAACACCATGTTTATAGGCTAAATTATAGCGTCTTTTTTTGGAGTCTGTTTCATTTAATTTAATTGCCATTTTAAATGCCCTTTTAAAAATTTGGTAACAAGAAATAAAATAAAAATAGAAGAGTTAAAAGAATATAATTCTAAATAAAAATAAATACTTGCACCTGCAAATTTTTGTTTCACTTTAGATTTTTGCTATTTCTTTCTATGGTATTTGTTGTTGTTCGTAGCAGAAACGATTCTGCAGTTGTATGTTTTAGTTTTATTTCTCTTTTATTGTATTTCATTTTAATGTCAATTGTGATGTTTATCGCATTTAAATGGTGTGTTTTTATGGCTATATTTTTCATTCATTTGTTTAAATGTTGTAATTTTTCTGCAGGATATATTTGCTTTTTTTATATATTTGAATTGGTTTGAAAAAATAAAGGAAATTTTCATTGCAAAAAGTCAGATTTTAAACTAAAATTCAGACGTGGAAAAACGTCACTTTTTACACAAAAAGTCACTTTTTACACAAAAAGTTACTTTTTACACAAAAAGTTACTTTTTACACAAAAAGTCACTTTTTACACAAAAAGTCACTTTTTACACAAAAAGTCACTTTTTACACAAAAAGTCACTTTTTACACAAAAAGTCACTTTTTACACAAAAAGTCACTTTTTACACAAAAAGTCACTTTTTACACAAAAAGTGACTTTTTGTGTAAAAAGTGACTTTTTACACAAAAAGTCACTTTTTACACAAAAAGTCACTTTTTACACAAAAAGTCACTTTTTACACAAAAAGTCACTTTTTACACAAAAAGTCACTTTTTACACAAAAAGTCACTTTTTACACAAAAAGTCACTTTTTACACAAAAAGTCACTTTTTACACAAAAAGTCACTTTTTACACAAAAAGTCACTTTTTACACAAAAAGTCACTTTTTACACAAAAAGTCACTTTTTACACAAAAAGTCACTTTTTACACAAAAAGTCACTTTTTACACAAAAAGTCACTTTTTACACAAAAAGTCACTTTTTACACAAAAAGTCACTTTTTACACAAAAAGTCACTTTTTACACAAAAAGTCACTTTTTACACAAAAAGTCACTTTTTACACAAAAAGTCACTTTTTACACAAAAAGTCACTTTTTACACAAAAAGTCACTTTTTACACAAAAAGTCACTTTTTACACAAAAAGTCACTTTTTACACAAAATGTCACTTTTTACACAAAAAGTCACTTTTTACACAAAAAGTCACTTTTTACACAAAAAGTCACTTTTTACACAAAAAGTCACTTTTTACACAAAAAGTCACTTTTTACACAAAAAGTCACTTTTTACACAAAAAGTCACTTTTTACACAAAAAGTCACTTTTTACACAAAAAGTCACTTTTTACACAAAAAGTCACTTTTTACACAAAACGTCACTTTTTACACAAAAAGTCACTTTTTACACAAAAAGTCACTTTTTACACAAAAAGTCACTTTTTACACAAAAAGTCACTTTTTACACAAAAAGTCACTTTTTACACAAAAAGTCACTTTTTACACAAAAAGTCACTTTTTACACAAAAAGTCACTTTTTACACAAAAAGTCACTTTTTACACAAAAAGTCACTTTTTACACAAAAAGTCACTTTTTACACAAAAAGTCACTTTTTACACAAAAAGTCACTTTTTACACAAAAAGTCACTTTTTACACAAAAAGTCACTTTTTACACAAAAAGTCACTTTTTACACAAAAAGTCACTTTTTACACAAAAAGTCACTTTTTACACAAAAAGTCACTTTTTACACAAAAAGTCACTTTTTACACAAAAAGTCACTTTTTACACAAAAAGTCACTTTTTACACAAAAAGTCACTTTTTACACAAAAAGTCACTTTTTACATAAAAAGTCACTTTTTACACAAAAAGTCACTTTTTACACAAAAAGTCACTTTTTACACAAAAAGTCACTTTTTACACAAAAAGTCACTTTTTACACAAAAAGTCACTTTTTACACAAAAAGTCACTTTTTACACAAAAAGTCACTTTTTACACAAAAAGTCACTTTTTACACAAAAAGTCACTTTTTACACAAAAGTCACTTTTTACACTAAAAGTCACTTTTTACACACAAAGTCACTTTTTTCACAAGAAGAAAGTTACGAAGATATTAAGACCGTTTTAATGAAACATACTGCTGGCTCTGAAACAAACTGAAGTCGGTTCTTCGCCTTTACAAGTTTGTTGCTTAAGTCTTTTGTTGTGTGTTTAGCTAATGATCACTTCAACTCCATTAAAGTGCTTAAAGCTTAAGTTAGTCGAATGCCTACTAAAATCGAAAGAAAATATAGTCCTTAATAGAAAAGTATTTAATTTTGGAGGATATTGTAGTTTAAATGCTTGAAATGCCAGGATGGCCACATAATTCCAATTTAGAGTCGATATAAACCAACATTTTTATTTTTCCTTACTTCATACTCTATTTGCTCTTTTCCTTTTTTAAATAGATAACAGCCTGTATGTTACTACTCGTATTAGAAAGCTTATATGCTGGTACGAATACCAACTGTGAGTAATATGCCTGCTATAATAAATCTTAACAAAGAATTAAATCACTGCTTGCTAAAAAGATGAGATCTTAACCTTTCAGCAAACTTCTTAAATGAACCGAATATAGCCTTTTTCACAGCTCTTTATAAGCATTTGCATTTTATTAAGAGAGTTTATATTTAACATATATCTTACAGAAATATCTAAAAAAGTTTTAAAGCCGTCTTTCAATACTTTATTAGTTACATGCATATATGCCACCACAGGAGGTAAATGCATTTTTTATGCATTCGATCTTAAACAATAATAAAAATGTCTAATAAAACATTATTGTATAATATGGCATGACATAACAAGAGATACAAATTTGGTATTTGTCATGTTTTGATGTTTGAATCATTAATTATAAATTCGTCTACCGATTGGAAAAAATATTTATGAATGAATACGTTTGCTTGTATTATAAGTTTCATATTTAAATGGAAATACAGAACATATTTATTAACTATTGTTTTGTAAACTCCATAGTTAGGATAAACTTTAAGATAATTATTACTTACATATGTCCAGTTTCTTTGCCATATAAAATATTATTTTTATTTTATCTAGAAACGTTTTTAAAATTGATAATCCATTAGTTGTTGTCGTTCGTCTTAAAAAAATATATACAATATATGTGTTTCGTTTAATTGACATTTGCCATGGGGAACTCTTTATTCTAACGTTTGCTTTGTACTTCGAGTGTATAAATAATTATTTCCGTTTTTTATTCATGTGTACAATAACTTCAAGTTTGTTTTTTTAAGGATGATATGCTAATTAAGCGTTTCGTGTAGATTTCTGATTGTTAAATGCATAAAAAATTAACAATTAATTTTAATTATAGTCATTGGAAATATGACTATGATGATGGTAGAGAATCTATAAAACAATCAACACATAACTTTCATTCAATTATTTCAAGAAAGTTCAATTGAAACGTATTTAAAAAGTTCACTCATAAAACCTTCCAAGCATAGACAATGTATTTAAGATTTTATGGCATATTAAAATGTTCGTAAATCACACTTTAGATTTTAACTAACTACACATTTTTTACAACTAAATCTAACCGTTCAAATAATAAACTTGTTAAGTTTAAGCAAAAACAACACAGGAAAGGGAAACATTTTTTAAATTCCATTAAAAACATTGTGTAAGTTATGGCAATTTTTTATAACTCCCAATAGCGCTTGTTAACAGCAACAGCTATGAAAACGATATAAAAAAACCTGGGTAAAAATCAGACTCTACAAGTACTAAAACTAAAAAAAACGAAAAACCAAAAATCCATTGATAAAATATCGCTGAAAACACAGTAGTACATGCTAAAAGATGACTTTAATGAAAATTGAAGTTTGAAAAAACAACAAAGCAAGCAACATAATAAAGATGCTTATCATGTGCAAAATGTTAAAATAATAAATTTCATTTTGTTTGCTGCCTTTATGTTTGAAGTAGAATAGTTAGATATGCCTATTAACTAGTTGATGCAAACATTTTAAATCTTACGTTTTTGTCTCAAAAAAAAAAAAAATTAAAATAAATCCAAACATCATTTGAATTTAAATGTTGATCGCTGATGTTGATGTGGCATTTGAACACATTTTGGGGCTTTGGATTTGTTTCGTTTGATGTTTAAATATTGATTAAATATCATGGGGGCTATTTAAATAATGCCTTTGTGGCTTACAGTAGCCTATCATTATAGAGATGGCTTATAATGACAGAGATGTATGTATAATTCCATATTCATCTCTTGATCTTTGAACGAAAGACAGGTTTACTTTAGTATTCCCTTCTGTGAAAATCTTCATCTGCAATCATTTGTTACAAAATGAATCTTTCATAACATGTTTTATTAGTTTACATTTTTTGTTAAGCCATAAACATAATTATTTAAAATTTATTGTCCAAGTCTTTTGTTTGGATTTTGTTAAAATTAATTTTTTTATAAATACATTTCTGTGAAAATTGTTCTATTTTTATTGAAAATGACTACAAATATTGCTGTCGGAAGTTTTATTCTATATATAATTACCGTCCAATAGACCAAACATATATGAACATTTCATTAAGAACCTATAAAGTTTATGACGAATAACCTCCTCCATTTCAAAGATTGAAGCACGAGTAGTTCTCAGTGGAGTCCTATACATGTTTGAGGAGTTCCAAAAAAGGACATTGTATCACCGGCTCAGACATAAAAATTGTATTCTGCTCTTGCTTAGTAACAAGATAATTATGATATCGAATGAAATAAAGTATCGTTATACCGATGGAAAAAATATACTTCGAGTAAAGACATTGCATTTTTATGCTCAGAAAATCAAGAGCTATCAATTACATAAAGAGTATATCGCCCATAATCGCAGATGTAGGTTTATGTCATTAGAATGGGACCCCTTCTTATTCTTATTTTCCTATAAAATTATTTTATGAAATATATGGAAATAGTTTCCAGATTGGAATTGTAAAGTTTCCCTAAGAAAATAAATTTCTTAATGATATTTTTATAAGAAAAATTAAATAATTTTTTTTGTTTAGTAATATAAATCAAGATAATTTTTTTAAACAAATTTTTTGTAAAATTTATTTCATATTTTTTTTAAACTTGTTTTTCGAATTTTCTATTGTATAAAATAAAATTTTTCTAAATTTTTCGTTTAATTTTTTAAGAAAAATTGTTAAGCAAAACTAAAAAAAAAATTTAAGACAAAATTTTGTTTTATATTTTTTATTTTCCTAAAAATTTTCCTTTATTTCCTTTTTAATTTTCGTTAAATAATTCTGGTAAAATAAAAGTTTTCAAAATTGAGTAAATATTTCAGTCAGAAAGTCATTTTAAGTCAAAAAGGCCTAATTCTATTAGAAAGTAGCAAAATATTATTTTGTTGTCTTTCTATTCAACTATTACAAAAACTAGTTTTGAGAATTATTTTCTGATTTCACATCTTCAGCTTTTTTTCGGGCTCGATATGCATAATCATATATCAAAATATTTTTTAATTATTATAATAAAAAAACCTTCACAGTTGCTGCATAAAATAAATTTAAAAAAAATATCTTCGGTTCAAGTGTTTTGTAAAAAAATTCACTTTAGTTTAAATACAAAAAATAATTCAATAAATCCAGTGTCAACACGCTCATTAACATCTAACGCAAAGATTTTCATGATCTCATTAACATTTTCTTAAATAAAAAAACAACAATATTTTTAAACATCAAATCAAAAGCAACGACAAACCTTATTTCATTTTTCTTGCTACTCCTCTCTTACATTTCAATTCGCCTACACACATTTTATTAACTACAGACACACTACACTGTACAATATTGCGCATACAAAATTATGTTAAACCTATGTCATTTTGGTACATAAATGGATAAATGAACTTCAACTCAACTAATTCATTTATTCACTCATTCACTACACTTCACTTAAATTTATAACTTTGCCATAATCATGCCTTCCAACTGATGCTGTTGCTGTTGTTGATGCTGTCGATGATGATGCATTAACTTATTTATGTTAAGCAATTATTTCATAAAAATACAATATATAAAACAACAAACCATAAATATTATTAAGCTCAGCAACAGCAGCAGCAGCAGCAACAACAACAACTATTTTATACAAGATAATAAGCAGTCATTACAACCAAGCTGTTTAATAAATATAAATTTATGCTCGCAAAGTGTCTTTTATTATATAAAAATTGACAACTCATGTTAAACAAAATAATAAAAAATAAAAATTATTAAAGGTATTTTATTTATTGTATTTGGGGTTTTGTTGTTCTTTAGATTTTTTGAAAGTAACAAATGTGGAATATTGATATATTGATTTAACCGAAGTATATTTCTATTTTATATTGTATGTTTTTTGTTTAATAAATAAATAAAATTAAAAGGCGTTCATAATTATTTTATTTATGTAGTACAAATTATTTATGTGTATTTAACAATATTTTGACATGCAGCTGTTTCGTGAAAAGAATAACAATAAATTTATTTTTCAATAAATTTACCAAGAGTTTTTGTTATAAGATTGTATCAATAGGGCATTTGTGTGGATTTACGCGAACTAGAACTTCAAACTCAAGCAATTTAAGAGAATATAATAAAAAATTATCCTTTACATTTATCCCCCGTTATCTGAAAGCTCCAGTCTCCTCTTAGTTTAAGTATGGCTAAGCCTCTCAAAACACCTCTGATTTAATTTTTAAAACGACATTTGCCTTTCATTAACACATGTGCATAAAATGTAAAGTTTTTAATTGTTATTTTTTTTTTATTGCGAACATCTGGTCTTAAAAAATTTATTTTATATTTGAGGGCATGTTATTTTAGCTGATATGCGTAACGCCCATTTGCTGCTACTGTATGTTAAACAAATTTTTCTTACTCTTAAGTTTTCAGTAAGATTTTTTAGTATTTGAAAGAATAGACAAACTGTTGTTAGATTCCAAAAAAAAAAAAACATGTTAAGTAGACAGATGATTGTGTGGAAAGAAATGATTGTGTGTTCGGCCAAAACTAAAATGCTTTTGAAGTCTTACATCATTGACGAATGGTAACACCTTCAATTGCAAATTTTTTAATCAATTATGTTTGCAATTAAATGGCAATTTTTTTAATTAAATATTTTAGGTAACAAACTAAGAGATCCAGTTAATCAAAAAACAAATTAAAAAGCTTCCCTTTTTCATATTTAATAAATTGTTATTTATAAGAGAATTTTTGACCTTCCTTTAAATTTATTCCTGTCCTTCAAAACTATTGAAGTTTTATATAATTCTATGCAAATAATTTTTATAAACAAATTTCGTTGCCTATATTTAGGCTTAGGTGACAATTAGTCAATAATGCATACATTTCAGTGTTCATGTGCTCACATTTACTTGCATTTCTAATATTGTTCAATAATATAAAGTATGTGTTATATTCAATATGTGTGTTAGTTCAATTGGAATGAAATTATAATTAGAAAACCGAATATTGTTGTTTAATTTTGCATACACAAATTGTTTTATTCTTCAATGATAAACTTTCTGTTATAATTATATCATACTCGTAACGCGTAAATGACAGTTTTGGTTGAGAAATAATTTAGAAAGCGTACGCTAATTGTGATAAATATTTGTAATAGATTTTCTTAATTTATTAATGTGTTTCAAAGTAGCACAAGCATAATAGTAGGCAAAGAAAATTTTAGATGATTTTTATTAAAATATTTTTATTGATTCTTTTTGGGCATGGCGGTTAAAAGGAATAACTTCTGGTCGAGTTTTCAGCTCTTCAGTTTTTTGCTGCCTTACGAACTTATTATAGCTCAAGCAGTAAAGAGGGATTCAACATATGTTTCTAATAGAAGTTTCTAGGGAGATGTCTTTTTGATTTTCCCTATCTTCAAGGTCCTTTCTCACTCAAGTACATATTTTTAGTGTTCAGGTTTTGGTTATATGACTGACATACATATATTTAAATATTAGGAAGGCGTTTATTATAATTTTTTTTCTAATTTTTAGTTTCTATTGTTTTCAACGATTATAAACTAACCATTTATTCACTGGGTTTTCAAAGAAATTTGCCTAAACAGGATATGTAGTATACATTTTAATATTTGTGAAGCTGCTTTGTCTGCTTTTATGGAGATTGAAGGTGCCTTTGATAACATCTCTTTAGGGATGTATCAATGCTATGTTTTAGTATATAGCAATAAATCTTAGAAATGGGTGTATACAAATCCTGGGTAGGGTAGACAGGGCTTGCCCGCAAGGACGAGTTTTGTCATCATTTGTAACCTTTTTTAAAAACTACGACTGAGACATGGTCCAATGAACAGGGCTAACCGTAAATGCTAGTCAGATTGACACTATTCTCTTCACTTGAAGGAGGAAGATTATAGAAGTTAAATCCTTAACGCCTTTCGGGTCAGAAATTAATGTGTTTAGAAAGGTGAATTGCCGAGGAGTTACGCTGGATAAGCAGCTTACCTGGAATAAACATATTGAATAGAAGTTAGCAAAAAGCATCATACATCAATGTAAACGAGTTTGTAGCCGTAGATGGGAAATCTCTCCAAAGCGCTGCAGTACGGATTCGCACAATAATGGTGCGACCCATAATAACTTATGCATTTGTGGCTTGGTGGTCAAAGGCCTGTCAAAGTTTAGTTAAACGTAAGTTAGATGGTGTTCAAACGATAGTAGGTGTAGTGAAATGCGCACCGCACTAACACAGGCAATCGAGTCAATGCTGGGATTGCCAACGTTGGACTTATTCCTTAAGTTAACGGCTTCAACTTTGCGTATGAAAATCGATTCAATGTGGTATAGATTTGTGCTGATCGTCGGACATCAGAGTATACTGGAGTTAAAAAGGAGGTTAAAAGACTCAGTGCGGGCGGCGGTATACACAATGAGTGTATGGAGAACGAAGTCAACATGGACAGCAAGGCAGGAGAGCAGGTGTATACTCACCTGAACTAAACTTATCCTATAGTCTACGTCAGGGGAAGTACGTGCCCATTTACCAGGTAGATTTGCTTGGGTTGCTGCAAGCGTTGGATTAGCTGCTGGAAAGCCCAGTGCATGGGAGAAAGGTTCTCATTGCACTGGACAATCAGTCAGTAAAGAAACCTATAATGCAATGGAATGTGTACTCCAAGCTGGTGCTGTAACATGTTCAAACAGTAAATATATGTGGCTCGGTGAATAAGGTAACGTTAATGTGGGTTAAAGGACACCTAAGCACAGCTGGGATTGAAGCAGCAGATGAACTAGTAAAATAAAACAATAATTTCTATGGACCAAAATCCAGATTGCAATGGCCTATTGCGGATGAAGGTTCTACAATGTATAGACTCATTAATCTTGAAAAGACGGAGGGAGGCTACCACATGTAGACAGACTAGAATGGTGCTCAGAGAGCTCTCCTTTACAGGAAGGTCAGTAAAGTGCTTAGATATAATAGTAGTACCTTAAGCTTCATTATTGATGATACTTGCAAACTAAGCTTGGAAGATGCTGAGACGGTACCTCACATGGTGTGTGTCCAGGACTAGCTAGCATTAGGCTTATGACCACTGGCAGACACCTATTGAATTTGAGTGGATCTAAGCTCTAGACAAATGCTAAGACACCGTGATGAGGAAAGTCAACAGTTACCACTCGACAGGACCTGCAACTCGGTTGCCTAAAATCGAATTCGAGGAACGAAAAGGTTCGAAAAGGGACACAAAGTAAACGGTTTGCTTCGTTATCCTACCTACATTCATCTATTTTATAGTTAGTGCAATTTACTGTAAAAGAGACAAAATTTGAATTATAAAAGTTTCTTTGAACCTCTTAATGTATTGATTCAATATTTAAACAAAAACTTTAGAGAACTTAAACATTTTTTGGCCACCTAAAAAAATGCTAACACCCCATCGTCAATTAGCTGTTATTGAAATGTAGTTTCCTTTGTAACTTTAGCTTTGTTTTATTCAAATAGCCAAAAATTTATTAACCGTAACACTATAAATTTTCATATAAATAAAGAAATTGTATTCGCACTGGCAAAACTTACAAGCAAATATTTGTCTGCGTATAATAGCAAGATAATTTTGAACGTAAATTCATCTATAAGTAAATATTTCTTTTTAAGAAAAAGGAAAACGCTTCAACTAAAAAAAATTTAATTCCTTTGATGAATTTTCAAGATAAACAGCAAAATTCATGGTAAATAAGACTTGACCTGTCTGGCTTTTGGTGTGTTTTTTTCGTGCTGCATTCTACAAACAGACGCAAACATTGCAGACTTGAAAATAAAAAATTAAAGGAAAAACGCGTAATTTTTAGGATATGCTACACAGCTAGGAAAAGCATGAAAAAGAAATCATATTAAAAGTTTTTAGCTTCTTAGCAACCATTTTTGTGTTGACTTTTCTTTAGCAAAAGGAGCAATAAGGTGACCGGATAAATTTTAAATAGAACAAAAAGGCTTATTTACACATAAGAAGAATTTTTAGCTTTTTGTATGCCTTATAGTGACAGCTAATTGCAACTTATTTGCCTTAGCCAAGTCATGAACCCAAGACGATTATTTTGTTTATTTGGCCAATGTTTTAAAGCCCGAAATCTGGCCGCCTTAAGAATTCCTTGGCTCACTTCATTACCAGTTAAGGGTGTATGCTTTTACATTAAAACGTGCAATTAACAAAAAAAGAAACTAGACTAATAATATTACCAAGGCATCGAATAGGGAATGTTTTAAAAGTTCTGTATCATTGCAAACAACACGTTTTGTTGCATTTACAAAGAATTCGCCATGTTCAGCTCTTCAATTAGAAAACAGGAGGAGAAAGAACTACAAACAACCATAAAAATATGGCTGAAAAGCTGTACAATACCGCAAAGATCAAAATCTATAGCAGAGTGCTGCTGGCTTTCTGTAGCCAAAAAAAAAAACTTACACAAACAATAACTAACCAGACACTTTTTTCCATGCGTATGAGTAGACAAGGCAAAAAACAAAAAATATTCCCTTCTTTCGGTAACAGATCCCGTTTTTTCTTGCCTCTTTACAAAAAAAAAAAGTTTAAATATTTTTTGTATGCGGCACAGGAATTGTGGCATTTTTTCTTTCTTTTTCTACGAAACACAAAAAAAAACTTGTTATATGTTCATGTTAGGATGTATGTTTTTTGTTTTTGTCTCTAATTCAGAAACGTTTACAATTCTCTTTTCTTCCCAGGAAGTTGGCAATTCATTGCTATTTTGAAAGTCTATAGTGTAGTTATACATGTCTACGTATGAAACTTTATGTGTGTAAATGTATATGCGGTTTTGTCCTGTTGGTTTTTAATGTTAAGTTTGTTAAATGTCAGAAAATGTGAATTGCATATCTAGTTTTCTTCTATTTCTTGCTGTTTCCTATTCATTTTCAAATGTTATAACTATCACAGCTAAAATCTGCCTGTCTGTTTTTCCGTTAAAAGTTAAGTGACAAGGCTTAAAGGGTATGAAAATTATCTTTTACTTTATGTAATTGCAAAATAAATTAACACATTATATTAAAATTTCAGCGAAATAGCAGAAATTATCTTAAAACGTGTTAATTTGATGTCAAAGAATGAAAAAAAAAACATGAGTCCCCTAAAGTAGGCAGTAGTTTTCTCAGTAATTGCAAGCCTTAAGTTAGATAAAGCTTATTTCCATTAAAATAGCTTGGCTTTTACAAGGTCTACAAAATTGAGTTCCATAATGTTACGAGTAATTTATTGCACTTAAATTTAGTGAAAATTTAAAAATTATTATCAAGGCAAAATATTTAAAAAAATTTAACATATTTAAAGCAGATTGAAAACATATTAGGCAACATCGCCATAAAAGAACTCTTTGATGTGGTTTACAAATAAAACATTTAGTTTTTACGGACAAATATAACATGTGAATTTCACAAACAAAAATTCATGTTCCAAAACAAAAAAAAAACGGGATTCAAAATCCAACTGCAGCTTTCAGCAAATATTTTGAATGAAACATATTTATTTGTTAAAAGGAAAATAAATATTACACAGCCATAGAACAAACAACCCTAGAACTATGCCACAATTATTTGCTGAAAAACACATAGTTAAACAAAAATTAGTTATAAACATAAACAATTTTAAGGCATACAATGCATAAAATGAAATAAAATAAAATCTGAGCTGACGTTCGTTTTTAGTTTCAAAAAACAGTTGAAACTAAAACTTATGAAAAAATATATAAAATGGGAATAGTTAAAAAAGAGGGCATAAAGAAATTGTAAAGCATATTTAAAGGTTCAGCTAAGCATACATTTAGGGTTACATAATTGTATAAAGAAAAAACTAAATGAAAACGAAAATTATGATTTTAAATTTTTAAATAAAGCTTTATTATTTATTATTGCATTTCATATTTTAAACATTAATAATACTGCTATTTTATAAAACTGATTTTGCTAAGTGCTGTTTTTTATTTATTTTTTATTAAGTAGACTTTGTATCTCTCGCATTGTTACCGTTTATTGCAGTAAGGGCACATCATATCCAAACCATTTGGTATGTGTAATAAAATAAGAACAGACAATTTTTTAATACAAATTATTTTGAGAGCAGTTGCATAAATAAAAATTATTAACAGCAAAACTAATATATGCCTAAAGCTTTAAAACAGATTGACATAAACAAAGAAAATCTAGTAATTCGGGCGCTTCTTTGTAAAGCTAAATTCACAAAGCTTGTTAGGCTTTCGAAAGCAGAAAGTATTTGCTTAAAACTTTACATATAGAAAGTCTCTAGAATTTAAAAGTGCAGCTCTAGATATTTTCTGCTAAATCTTTAGATTTCTTACTAAAGGACTTTAAATTTTTCTAAGTGTACTAACAGTCCCTTTTATAAGGTGGATTTTTTGGCATGCAGGTTTTTAAAAAGGAATTTGTGACATTTTTCTTGATAGATAAACCTTCTTTGTTAGACGTCGCCGTTCAACAAACAATTAAAGCTGTAGTAGCAAAATTATCCACCAGTATACGGCATTGACTTAATCCGCATGCTGCTAAAACAATTCTATAGCTAATCGTAACAGCGCTGGCTTGAAGCAGAGAAATGTATTTGAAAGCCCAACTGACCAATCTGACACAACGCAAAATTTTCATGAAATGAGGTAAATATTTTTCCTACCGAGAGATCGATTTGCCTAATGTTGGCCTGTTAAGCAAACAAATATGATACAATACTTATCAATAGCGGTGTTCAGAGTTTGGTGCAAATGGCCTTGCAAAGCAATACCGCTAATAATTTTAGCAAAAAAATACATCTAGAGCGGTTTATTGGAAAGTGAAGTCAACTACCTGTATTTCTTTGAAAATAATGATAAAAAAAGTTACAGTTACAGCTTGAATATGGGCGTCATATATTGCTAGACAGCGACACTAGAAACAATATCAAAAGGAAGACAGTGGACAGGTGAAACACGCCAACAATTTAAATCTAATGATTTAGTCATTTAGACCTTGTGACTTGCCTATTTTGGAAAATTTTTTGTGAAGCTACTTATTTATGCCTAGAAATCAATATTCATTTCAGCTTTAAAAGACTATTACTGCTTTTTATTCAATGTTAAAATCCGGCCGCTTAAAAAAACACATAATATAAGATAATATTTGTATGCCTTAATGATATCCAGCATTATATTTGTATTAGCAAAAATATAAAAAACAATAAACAAATTGTTTTTCAAACATATTGTAGCATATAGGATCTTTCTTGTTCATTAGGTAACATGTGTGCAGAGTTTGGCTGGAGTTTCTTTATTGTAAACTAATTTGTAGTATTTTTTGTACTCGTGCCTACGAAAATAAACTTTTGTTTTGTTTATTTTCGCATTTCAAAACAAGGAATCACGTTTTTATGTGACACATTTTTTTTTAAATTGTTAAAAAAAATTGTTTACATCTATGAAGTGTTAAAACATTTGTTAAGGAAGGAGCTCGATTTGAAAGAAACACACACATATCTATACATATGCATGTGTGGCATATTCAAGCACCAACACATAAACGCATTATTTGTTTTTGTACACGAATCGTTACTACTGTTTTAAGACAATTGTAAAACAGTTTGCTATGGCTTCGATGAGCTTTTGGTTTGATAATAAAAAACAAGAAAAATATGAACGAAAGGCAGAACAGTTGTTACTGCTAGGATTTACAACATCTGTTGTCAATGTTACCTCTATTGTTGATGTAATTTAAACTAATATTGTTGGTTTTTTATAAAATTATTATCATTGCTGCTACTGATAGCTTGAAGTTATGAATGTTCTACAATCAGGCAAAACACAGAGGAAATTTGTTGATGACTTTTTGGAAGGTTACATAAAATAATGTCTACTTTAAGGACTTTGCTGGTAAAAGCAAAGAAAGATGATGAAAAGTGTTATGCAACGATGTACTTTCAATAGAAGATATATGATTGTAGTTTTCCAGGATTGCCTGTTTAAAAAGGCAGCGTCTTAAAAATGAGAGTAATATCCTTAAGATATTCTTAAAAAAGGACCCTAAAACATATTAAATAGTACTATTTTATAAAAAGTGCCTTCCAAGCCTGAATATGAGTATACTTCATTCTTTTATTACAAACTATCTTTTAATAAAATGGGTCTTTTGGGTAGTGTTGGGCTTATCAACTCTTTGAAGTGAACGCCGTTTTTAGTTCAACAACTCACTTGACTAAACTAGTTCGCTTAGTCAGTTCAAGAGCTCTGTAGTCCAGTTGTTAACTTTGTGTCGACGAAAGAGTTCTTGAACGGCCCTTTGTCCGAGGTTTTTGTAATAGAAGTACTATTGTATGAAAGACATTAATAGTGCATAAAATATTTTAGAACAAAAAGTGCACGTGAAAAAGAATACGAAACATCAACAACGTACTGCTGAGACGCTTAGAGCTGAGCTACATATAACTAAAGAACATAAACAATTAAGAAAAATGAGTTCTGAACTTCGGAGCTGAAAACACAGAAAGCAATAAGCAGCTCACTTAGTACAGTTGTTTGAATAGTTCAGCTCAAGTAATTCGTTCATGAACTACATCACTCTAGTCTCTCCGCATTAAACTGTCTAAAACTAAATATTTTTATTTGTCCCCTTTACATAAAATTGCCTAGATAAGTGAAATTTTGCACAAATGTACCTTGGTACAAAGGTACTATTTTAGAACTCCGTATGTAACTTCTTGAAGAGAACATTTTCTCCTAGTCCCCTTTACAAAGAGGAGCTGTTTGGAAAAACACTTTTGTACAAAAGTGCTTTGATGGAAACATATTTTCCTTAAAACCTGGCCTTTAGCCAGGTACTGGTTTTAAAGGTAACTTGTTTTAAAGCAGCTTTGAGAGTCCTTTTCAAATAGCGGTACCCTTTTAAAACTTAGCATGTAACTTTTTAATAAGATTTTTGCTTAGTCTCCTTTTTAAAAAAGAAGCTGTTTAGAAAAGTACTTTTATACAAAGTGCCTTGATAGAAAAGTATCTTTCTAAAACGTACGTCTTCAAACAGATACTAGTTTTTGCTTATTTTAAAACCGCTTTCTATGAAATCTATCCCTTTTGAAAATGGGCTTTGGAGTACTATTTCAAAAGCAGTTTTAAAAGTATAATACCAGGAAAAAAAGTACCCTGCACTTTAGTTTTTTAAGTTTGAAAATGCCTAAAAATATTTTAACAACAAGAGTTTTAAAATAAACCAAACCCTAATTTTACGATGCCTAGGAAAATTTTAGAACATTTTAAATTTCTTATCCTTTAATTTTTCAAGGCATTTTAACCTAAATATATTGATTTTTTTCTTTATAAATATTGGATTATTATGGTACTATAAATTACGTAATCTCAGTTTAAAATATTCTTTGGTTTTATTTCTTCTAATCATTGTTTCATTGTCAAAATATTTACTTTAAATTTTATTTAAAATACCAACAAATAGTTTCGTTTAATTTTTCAAATTCTTTACATAACTGAGACACATTTTTCTGTGGACAAAAGGAAAATCTTAAAAACGTTTTTATGAAATATGTACCATAATAGACAATTCTTAAATAAACATTTTTCTTAAGAATTTATATTTTAATATTAACATCAGTATGTCCTTTGCTTAATAAACAAAGAAAAATATAAAAAATGAATGTTAAATGGTATTTAACATTTAAGCTGGACATGTTGTCTTGTTCTGTGATTTGTTTATAAATTATATTTGCATGTGACTCATACAGTTATACATACACATGCATATATATGTATATAATGTGGGTTTTTGCATGAGTATTTAGTTTGAAAGTACATTGTGGGCGGACATATGTGATCTGCAGATGACATATAAAGGCAAGAATGTTATATTATGAATATAGTTTAATATATTGGATTTTCTTGAAGATCACAGCAACAAATAAAACTTCTGGGATACAAACTTAACTTTCACTCATCACAAATAAAAATTAATTTTTTCAATTATTATTGTCTGTTGGTAACAGTTATCGCGCTAGAGTATGAAAGAGCAAGCATATCTGTGCCCAAAACGCGGCGTATCAGAGCAATCCTTCACACTGAAAAAAAACCACGCACAATGTATATTTGTAAAACTTTGGCTCATATTTGGACTTCTTCTATTCTATTCTATAATTACACCAATTTTGGTTTAACCAAAATTTTATCTTTCTCAATTTTGGGCTCTGGAGCAATTTTTCGTTGGACTTCTTAGTACAAATTTCTTGATTTTTTGATCCTATTATACCAGGCCTTTCATTTTAGAATATTTACTAAAATAATATTTAAGAAAAATTTTTCCAAGGGATTTCTGTCTCAGAATGCCCCCTTTAAATTTCTAGTTTAAACTAAAATTGTGTTTGTTTCCTAAAGCTGTTTTAAAATCAACCATGAAGATGATAACCTTTTAACATGGAATTCAAGCCCTTAAAGACCAGTAACTGAGAGTACTTTCTTAACAAAATATATGTTAATTTATAATAATTAAAAAATAAAAGAGATGCAATTGTTCTGAGCACTTCTATCAATTTAAACCAAAATTTTTGTTGATTTGTAATTAAAGGTCTTTTAAAAAATTAAAATCGATAACAGTCATTTATGCCATTTCAGTTCTTTTTGCTTTAGTCTCTACTGTATATCCAACTACATATATATGAACAAGATATAATTTGAAAGTATTAGTAAGATACACGCAGAAAAAAACATGATTGTGACATGATCTAAGACAATATGTTGTTGTGATAAACATATAATGTTTTCTTTAGTTGCGATAATACAGTTTTTATTAAAAGACAAAACCACAAACAAAGTATTTTAATCACACAAAAATAATATGATAACGCTAACCATAAATGGTCTTCATAAGCTTAAATTATTAATAAATAAATAATTAATATGTAAAATTCTTCTCGTTTTAATATCAACATAGAAGTGTTGTGGCTTAATTGCTTAGCGCGTTGACTATTAAGCATTCGATGGCTTAAGTAGCCTGTGTTCGTTCCGCCGCCGCTGCCAATCAGTAAGATAAATTTGTCGATTTTTTATCGTTCTTAGAGAACTTTATTACTATTACCTCCAATAATAATATGATTTGTTTACAACTGTATAATAACATATTGCTCTAATATTATGGTTACCTCAACCATATTTTTTCTTTGCGTGTAACTAATTTGCTAGTCATTTACAGACCAAATCCCCAGAAAAATTTCGAAGATACAATTGTCATTTTTATGTCTTTAAGTGTATAAAAATGAAGCCTGTTACTTCTTGATTTTAGTTCATGAATCTCTTTTTGTAAGTGTCCTAGTTGAACACATATACAGATGTACATGCACATACATATATAGTTTTGTATGTATAATTTAAGTATGTAGAAAGCGAAGTTATCATTTCTTTAATAAATGCCAGTGTATAGGAAAATATTTCTCTACACGAGTGTGTGTTAGGGTGTGTTTATATGAATTACTCCTGATCTAGATGGTAAAACAAATATATTACAGCTTTTTCAAGTGTCTTACGTTAACAAATTATTTGCTTTAATGTTGAACAGTCAGCACGGAATATGAATAATTGTGTTAATATTATATTTCATCTTAAGTTTTTGACAAATCATGTATGAAATTTGTGGGATTATTAAACAAACTTAACAAATCTTTGAATTTAATATGAAATTGAAGATATTTGGATATTAGTGGAATACTCTGAAGTGTTTATAATGGTATTCAAAACTAAAGAGGAATTTATTTAATTTTATAATTTTTAGAACAGACTGTGCCAATGCCGCGTTTTCCTCATACTTTGATTAAACACCAAAATAGTTTTACTTACTAGAATTATGTCTATTAAGAACATTTTATGATTAGGGTTATTATATTTTTTTGTATAGTTAAAATACTTTGTTTGTAGTTACTATATTGTTCAACTCAACCATGTTGCAATTTTTATTGTTGGATAGCTTGTGATACTTAAATGGGAACAATAGTTTTTTTGTAGCAACTAAAGTATGTTTAAAATATTTTAAAATATCCATTGTATGTTAGTCAAAACAATATACTGTTGTAGAGAGCATAATATGGTTGTCACGACTATGCTTTTTTCTTTGCATGTTGAGGATGTTAAGAAACTAAATATCGACTGACTTGAGTTTAGTTTATTGGTGGGGTTATAAACGTTCAATGCTTCAATCAAAATTAAGAAAAAATATTTTGATTGTGGAAAAATTATTTCCTTGTTTTCCATAAATTGTAATTTACAAACATAATTCACTGTTATATCGGAACCAATAAGTCATTTATAAAAATATTCTATAAGTAATGCACCCTCTAAAAGCAAATGAGTATCATGAGTGCTAGAAGTAGGCGCATGAGCACTTGGCTTGTTAGGGTTATAGAAGAAAAACCTTCTATTTCATTTTCAGAACAACCAACACTTTTTTTTGAGTTTAAATTATGTTAAAATTTATTTTTATTTTTTTGAAATACTCACAATTAAAACAAATGCTTTCATAGACAACATTTTTCGTTTCATACCAACAGTTTACACAGAGATTTTTTTTTAATCCAAATATTTGCAATGAGATTGACGAAATACAAATATTTTTGTTTATAAATTAATATTCACACACTTGTTTCTCGTTCCCGGGACACTTAATAATCCAATAAATAGAATTTTAATCCTTTCTAGCTGGTGAATAATCCTGTTTTCAATATTATTTTTTCTCTGTTTGTATCAAGTACTTTTGTTGTCTGGTATCAAATGTAAGCGTTATTTTTATTTGAGTATCTATTTTTTTTCTTTAAATTTATTGTATTAGAAACCGTACGAAACAATGCGAAAGATTTGAATTAGGGTTTGCAACAGCGATGCATTGCTTTTTATAACAATTACAGATGATGCGGATGATTCTGCTGCCGAGGCAAACAATGAGCAGCAACTTTAGCAGATAGCAAATGGAGTTGCCAGCAACAATATGGATGTGCTGTTACTTCTACTGCTACTGCCTGCCTGCCTCTTTGTACCAAGAGTACTAGTATCATCTAAATATAATAATAACAAAAAAATCAACAACAACAACTGCTGCTACAACAACGAAAAAAGAAACATTGATTACAATAACATTTTACTATTAAATTCATAACATTTTACTCTACTACTCATTTTGCTTGCCATCCAAGCTGATGATCATCATCGTCATTATGATGATTATTGAAATAAATGTTGGTGTTTTGTTAAACGCTTAATGATGAACATGATCTCTAGATCGTCATCATTATCGTGCTCATCCCGTAGCTTATGATTATTTGTTTAAATATTTGTATTCTGGTTCCTAGTTTTGTTTTATAAAAAAAAAAATTAAAACTGAGTATTTCACTCTCAATTACTCTTTGAAGAGTAATTGACTAACTCATTGTTGCATATTATGATCAAGATCATTATGATGTTTCGCTATTTTAGCATGGAAAAAGTAAGGTATCAATCATTATGATGTTTCATAGCAATTTGATGATTAGTTCAGGTTTTCATAGGTTTATGTTTCTAGACTGACAAATGCTTTAAAATTAAACTCTTTAATGATTTAAGTGGGTGGTTTTTGGTTGCAATTTACGGATATGGAAAGTAAAGTGTAAAAGTTTGTTTTATTTGGAATTATTTTGTAGTCGCCTCGATAGCTTCAGCACATAGTGGGGCGGAATGGGCTGGTGGCAAAAGTAAAGGTGGATAAATTAGTGATCCAATTGCAGTTAACAATTATAGAGAAATATTTAAGCTTGCAGAAAATTGTGTCCTTGAGTTTCTTGTTCAAATACAAATTAAGCTACCAGCTGTCCAAATTGATTACTAGGGAAATGTTTTAGAGCTTGTAACATCTACAAATATGGTGCAATATTGTTGCTGAATTATCTCTTATAATGGTAAGGACATTTTTGACTTTAACTTCAAATTGATTTTTGCAAATATTTTTCGTAATAAATATGGCAAAAGGACCTTCGTTTTTAAGCACTTTTAAGCACTTTTCTAAGAAATTTATGGAAAAATATTTTTGTTAACAAAATTTTCGGCAAAAGGTTTTAAAATTTCAAGACTTTTTAAAACATTTTCATAATGGATAATATATAAAAAATATTCTCTTACCTTTCCATTGCCGTAAACTTAAAGCAACGCGATATTTTTGTACCCTTTTCTGTTTGTCAGCCGTAAAATTCTCTTCCTGTATTTAAATATATGATCGTATACTAAGAAAACATTAATAAATTTATCGATATAAATTATTTTTAATTAACAACCACTTATTTAAGCAGTTAAATGTACTTTCCATTTATTCTGTTCATAAATTTATTTATAAAATACATTTTCATCTGCAAGTGTTTTAATATCATTTTATTGCTTTTCAATAGTTTTTGCATTAAATTACAACTGAAGAAGAGACTTTGAAAGTTTTATAAATTAACATAAATTAAACATGATGTGTCTACATTTTTTCTAATACGTTCTTTTTTTTCATATTAAACTTTTCAGCGTATTAATGGGGTTTTTGTGTTTCTTGTTTAAATAAATCTATAAAATTAGGCTGTTCCAAATGATTTAAGAAGTGTTAAAATGCTGAGTTTTTTTTATTTATTTCGATTTAATTGGCATTGGGAAAAATATTGCTAGGTTTTTGAAAAATGATGTGTCTACGCCAGTCTTGAAACACTCCCTGCTTAAAACCTGTATTGAAAAGCAGAAGTTTTCCATTCACCACAATATTTGTTGTAGTTTTTTTTTATATCAATTGATCTTATTGTGCAAAAGTTCATAATTTTATTTTATTTTTTGTAACTGAAGCTAATAATGTCAACTATATTTCAAACTGTTTTAAATTGTTTCTGTCAAATTTATGATTTGTTTTAAGTTTAATAATCAAAATGTCATTTGGTTTAGTTGTTATTCACCACTAAAGCGTCAAATCTAGTTTGGACACATACCTTTTAAAGTCACTATCAATTATAATTTTATAAATGAGCTGGTTTTTTTGAAAGTGGTATAAGTCCACTTTTAAAAAACACTAAGATAACGGTAATTTCAATGAGCTATAGACACCTTCTCTCAATAGCTATAATCACAATTTCAATAGAGTTCTATCTTGACATAAAATAAACAAAAACAGTTTTGCTGTACAATTCTATCGGACAAAAAATGTTTCTTTTGAAAGTGGAATAAGTTCATTTCTAATAATTATAATTAAAAGAACTTTCTTATTGCAATTATTATTGATTATTGCTACTTCAGTGTACGCTGCTCGTTAGCAGATATAACTTATATAGTGATAAATGTGGTTAAGGATTGTTCAATCAGACGATAATAACATAAATGTTATTGACCACAAATTTTGACTGTCGGGTCAATCATGTCTTCCAAACGACAGAGATTTTGCAGTTGTGGAAACAGCATTAAAGAAAAAGGACCAATTATGCACTGCCTAAGATTGTTATAATGCAATAAAGGCTTGCCGAAAAAAAACTTTGTCTCAAGCAAATCTCTGGACGAGGCAATATCAAAAATAAAAAAAATAAAAATACGGACGAAGAAATTATAAACTGGCTTAAAATATGTTGGATGAGGAAAATTAGTATGGAAGAAAATACTCCATTTCAAACAATTTTTTATTTGGAAAAGAAGAAAGACCAAAAAACCTCTGCACTTACCACTTTATAAAACTTCAAGGAGCATAACAAGAGAGCAATATAACGATATGATAAGTTTATTACCTTATATACCGCCTATTCACCATAAATACTTCAATATGCTAACTGTAAAGGAAAACTAAATTTAAGAAATTTTTTTTTATTTAAAGATCTTAACGAAGTAATTTTCATTTTTATATTTTTAATATAACTGAAATAAATTCTTAATAAATTTGCTTATTCGTGTATTTAAAGGTCTTCATTTTATCTATCTTTTTACAACAAAATTCATTTTAGTAAAGCCTCAGGTTTTGCCCCAGGTTTTTATTTCTTCTAATATGTTATTTTTGAAAGTGATATAAGTCTATGTGGAGCCAAAAAAATTTTAAATTTTTTAAATAATTTTAGTAATTATTATTTCATAATAAAATCTAAAAGGTGTATAATGTAAAAAAAAACATTACTCGAATTAATTAAAGTTGGCCAATATTTTTAAATTGATTCACACGCAAACCCTTAAATATCTCCATATATTAAAAAATGGACTTATACCACTTTCAAAAAAACCAGCTCAAATGTTGAATTTTAATTAATAAAATAAATGTAATTTGTAAAAACTTTTGGTTTTGTAAATTTAGGAGCAGTGTTTTACACTCGAGATGGCTTCAAAAGTTCGATATTGTAAGCAGGAAACTTCTTGCGTTGTTTCGTTGTTCTTCTATTAAAAATAAAATCAAAGAAAAACATACAATTTTTTCAAGCAGGAATTTAAGAAATTCCCCAACAATTTTCCTGGCAAAAAACATTTTCCGATCAACTAATTTTGCCGAAATATATTTTTATAATTTTTTAACTTTTTTCACAAAAAATTAAAAATCTTTTACCAACAAAATTAAACAAGAATTTTTCTAGCAACAATTTTTCCGTCACGAAATTTTTGTACCAACATATTTATCTGCTGGAATCTTTTAAAAAATGTTTTAACGGAAAAAATTTCCCAACAAAATGTTTTTCCGCCAAATTTTTTCAATAAAAAATTTAGAAATTCCCATATGAATTACTATGTCTCACAAAATTATTTCTTTGGTGCAGTTAGGCCTTCATAAATTCGTGGTTTTTATTATTTATTAAACTCTGCTTAAAAAGAAAATTAAGAAAAAATTTTCACTTATTTTCCACAACTTTTCCGAGAACTATTTTCTCTAAAAACAATAGCGGTATTCAGTATTTGGAGCAAATAATATTGAAAAAGTGCAAAAGCAAAATGAAACTCTACAGAAATTTATTTTATTTTCCGATTTCATATAAAAGTTAAAATTTTTTGCATTTGCATTTTCGCAAGACCATATTGCATCATACACTGAACTCCATTAATGAAAAAATATATTTTCTCACCAGCAAATAATATCAAAAAAAAAAAAAAAAAAAATTTCCGGCAAAAAATTGTCCCCCAAATCCTTGAAAAAAAAATTTAGATTGCCAATTATTCTTTGTAGGAAATATTTTTTTTTCACCCAAATATATTGGCTATTGGCTGTTACCAAAAGGCTGTGAGTGTTGACTTGACCATGTCCCACTCTAACGTCCAATGCGTTGGGGAGTTGCATGTAATAATTTTTATTAAAATAAAAAATATGAATTATCTGCATTTTTCACATATTCTTTCCAAATTTGTAATTGCTACAGGCTGACTTTGGTTGCTTTTAATTAGCTGTCTAGTGTAGGAGGCAAAATCTTAAAGATGCGTTACTGTGGCTATGAGTCACTGCGTAACTAGATTTCCTTTGTATAATAATGGACTACTAGACCTATTAATTAATCCATTATTGTACTTTACACAAATTAATCTTAAGGCAATTTTTTTTTCATTCGATTTGCATAAATAAATTCATATGTGTAAATATTTTATTACCACATTATTTTTTTGAATGCAAAGTGTGAACTTTTTCATTCATTCATTAACATTTTAGAACTTAATTGTAAATATATTCAAAGATCACATTGCATCGCCTTAGATCCGTCTTTAAATGTCTTTAATGGCATATTGAACTATCAGACTCATCTATCTGAGTAATCCGCTTACATTCACAGTTAATAATTTAGGACTTTTATTACAAAATTAATGCATAAAAACAAATAAGAACCAATCGTAAAATGTTTAGAGGAAAATCGTTAAATCAAAAAATGTAATTGCACTTTACAAACCATCCCACTTGTTATAATTAATGTTGACTTTTGAAATATTACTATTTATAAAACTCGCCAATAAAAAGTGACCAAATAAACAAAGAACCCGCAATTGTTGCACTTTTCAAAATAAATATTGAAAAAATAATAGAAACTAAAATGTTGAAAAGCAGACACCTAACGCTTTTCGTAAAGTATGGTTGTTAAATTTCACGAATATCCACTGTATTGTTTGGGTTTTTAATGGTATTTACGAATAATATTTTTCAGTTTTTATTTCCATTGCCTTAGCTAGCTGCCTTCTTAACATTAAAGTAAGAGCTTTGTGAATAAAAACTTTAAAATATCCAAGGAAGAGGATTTTGAAAAGTATAAGACAATGAAGAATTATGGAAGCTGTATTTGTCGTAGATGTGTATTAATGAAGGTAAACTTTTTAAGTGCTTTCCTGAACAGTTTGAAGCAACCTAGTTACGCCACTAGGAGATGAAAGGGCAGAAACAAAGATTCTTTAGGGAAATATATAGTCATCCAAGATTTACATGAGTACCTGCCAACGTTGGCACAACCTCATGGTGGTCAAACCAATCGGTGAATACATGCGTCCACCAACGCCCCCAACCTAACGGATCATCAGGCATTAGGTACCAATTCAAGACCATGATTTCGATCATGGCCTTCCCCTTGGTTAGGAGCGGAGCCTATCTAACACTCCCACCGATCTTTGGGTCACGGCATCCGGTTGCAGTGCAACTCCACACCGAGTTAGGAGACTCTACCCGCGATTTGCGTCCAAACCGCAGCCCCCACGAAACTCCCCGGAGGGCCGCACCATAGTCAGGCTGGAACCGAAGTTCCAGGGGCTCCTGACTCCCGTGGTACCAGACTTAAGTCTCCGGTCAGACCTCGTAGTAAGCCTACTACTACCAGTTGGGCCCCGAAAGACCTGGGACTGGTCGCTCATAGGGAAAGATCTTATAATAAATAATTAACCATCGTATTTGTGATTCCAAGCAGAAAGACCTTAAAATTTACACAAGTACCGATTGTGAGGCTACGAACTCTCAAATAAAAATGCCAAGAATGTCATTAATAGAAAGTTAGTTTGATTAATTTGCTGCCACCCAGATTTGACAACGCTGTTTAATTGGTACCTATTAAGAAACAGCCCACAACACTTACTGAAGATATGTGTTTGAAATTGTCCTCTGTGGAGCTCTTTTGAAGGTCATATACGATTAATAATGCTGCTGGGATCTAGCTCACCGACCAGCACTGCCACATTTGATGGTTCTTTTGTGTCTCAGATTATTTATAAAATCAATCTCTGCATAGCAATCCTAATGCAGGTCAATGCTGAGTGCAACAACTTTATGTTAAAAACACGTCAGCCTCACTTCTGATCAGTGCCATAGACATTGAGCAATTATCGACACAAAATAGTTCTCGACCAATAATAAAATTAGTCAGGCAGGACTGTGAGACTTTGGCTGCCTGGCTAATCCCTCCGCTAACTGGTCATTGTCGCCAGGTATTCATTACAAAGAAACCTTATTATCAGTGTCTAGTTTCTGGACAGGACTGATTTCAAGGCCACTTGGCTGTAGGAAAAATTATGAATATGTGCCTCCTTTGGACCTTTATGAGACATTTGCTCATAGCCATCAAGAATTTAGTAGTCGGTCCAAAGACGCCAGTACAAGCTTCTTACGGAAAATACTTTTCTGAGATATCATCGGCAACTCGTAATACTTTAATTGACCAAAACGATTGATCTACGGTTACAGCGACTGTAATCCTAAAAATTTAAAGAACGGTATTGCCTGCTAGCAACAAAATTGGATGCGGAAGCATACCACTCCTATGTTGAACCACTGTTGTGTCGTTAGTGATTTCCGATGGTTCGATGGTGTTTTCGACCTCATTACTGATTTCTTAGTATTCAATGGCTCTCGGCTTAAGTAATTATCTGCTATCGATTGGTAGTTGTTGACCAATATTCGCATAACTCGGTTGCAACAAACAAATTAGGTCATAAAACCTGTGCGCTTTTTTATCGCAGCTTTCGTTTTTCTGTCTTTTGTTACCTTTCCTGTCTTGGACTTCAACAACTATATCATTTCATCGTGCGATTCTGTGTTCAGATCAAAGCGAATATTTTATAAACGATTTTACCTTTCTGTGCTTAGACTGACTTGAGTATTCAGATTTGACACTCCTAAACCATTTTCCCTATGCTGCCACTTGGTGGCCTGCTCGTTCATCTGATTCAATGTTTTGAACTTTCGTGTATGCAGCTGATATCAAAATCGTTCATTCCACGAACATTCATTAAACTCTCCGACCTTTTTCTAAGATTCGTTGTTCGCCTCATGTGGTTGTCTTTAGTCGACTAGCTGTGAAATAAATTCCACCTGCACAGAGCTCTTGTTTACTCCGAGTTTTCGGTCAACCAGCATTTAAGCTGTTCTTGATCATTGATTCTTTGGCCAGTGCTGTACGTCTATGAATTAGGGAACTTATTTAGTTAGCGCCCCCCTTAGGAGCCTGCTGTCGGTCGCTACCACTGCTGACAGTATTCACCGCTACTGCGTAACTGTCAGCTGATGGTCAATTATGTTGACCAAAACTTCTCCGCAAGTCATCAAAAATTTAAAATGAAGTAGATGTTTGTTAATTATATAGACATAACCCTATAAAAACTCTTGGTTCTCTTGTTAATACTGAGACAAAACTTGCCTTATTTTGAGTGGACCCATCCTTTATGTTATTTTTTAATTCTTCAAGTATTTTTAGCTTATTGACAAATCGGTTTATTGGTTTAAAATGCCACCTATTCCTTTTAGGGCACTTAGTATAGAAGTATATGTTAAGCTGGAATTCCACTACTAAAGGCCAATTTTTTAATTTGATTTTGCATTCGTTTGTTTGTTTCAAAAGCAAAATTTATGCATTAGAGGAATTAAAACGAGCATCTAATAAAGATGCAAACATTCTTGTTGAATCATATTATATGAATTTACTTCAGCAAACTTTGATGGTGGCTAAAAGATTTATGGCTTTTAACTATTTAACCACCCCTGAAGAAACAACCAAAGATATATATCAAATAAAATAAATAAGTTATTTTTTCACACTACTTTTGTTAACTTTTAAAAAGAGATTAAGTAATTTCTCATATTCATATGAAGTTTGCTTTTGTGAAATCAGTGGGATTTCAAGACAACCACCTCAATAGCAAATTAAATATGTATTTCTTGTTTCTTCTGCTTGAACTGAGGTATTGTTGTATTAAACCAAGAACCATGATTGTGAAAAAAAACAGAAAAAATTTAATAAAAATAAATGTAATGAAGATACGAGTAATAATGATGTGGTAATCTTTGGTATTGTAGCTGGTTAAAATACAAAAACAATACAGGTATCTAGTTGTAAGAATTACAACAAGTGAACTTATAAAATATGAACTGAAAATAATAATGATAAAAAAAAAATACCTTAAAGGCAAAGTAACACTGTGGTATTGTTGTTTTTTTTTTGTATCTTATAGATACTCAGACTTTGTGTGTTTTTTGGAATATAAAATATAAATACTCTAGTATGCATCAGTATCTGTTTCTAAATATTAAGTCTGACTGAAGTCTAATGCTATTTGGTTATTTCAAGTATAATTAAAAGAAGAACAAACCTCAAGATACGATGAGATACATTACAGATTGTTTATTGTATTTTGGTTCGTTTGTTTTGTCTTGCCTTTTTTTGTTTGTTCATGTACGAGTACGTAGCATATGAATTATAGAGATTTTTTATTATTATTCTCGGTTTATGTTCGTTTTTCTGAGCAGTTGTATGCATAGAATAGAACACACGTACATACATATATAGTTTTTCGATTTCATTAAACATTCAGAAGAGTGAAATAATAAAAAAAAGAACAATCATCAACAGCAAATAAATTAAAAACAAAGAACCTAACTTGGTTATGGATAATTTTATACAGTGAAAGAAATTTATCTTAAACTAATTGATAAGTTCAGGCAACTTGTTTATAGACCACGTGGGTTTTGCCAAAATGAAATGCCCAGTGTATATAAAATAAATGTTTACTAAAATGGGGGTTAAGAAAAATACAAAACAGAATCATGTAAAGCAAAAACATGGTTTTGACAACCATATTATGTTCTCCAACGCAATATATGGTGTGCCAAACATGTAATGGTTATTTGAAAACATTTTAAACGAAAGACAATTTTTACAAAAATTCCAACCACAAACAAAGTATTGTAATTATACCAAAATAATATAATAATAATGCTAACTATGAGATGTTTTTCACAAACATAATACTCGTACGTCTACTGCTTTTGGTGTTAAGCTTGATGGCTATTAAGTATCGGAAGGCTTTAGTCGCCGCTGCCAATCAGTAACATACACTTTTTGCTTTACTATCGTTCTATCTACAATAATAATATAATTAGCTTACAATCATATAATCCAGCCATAATATGTTGCACTCAGATTTTGGCAACAATGTTTTTTGCGCGAAATGTTATTCTCTATTTAGACTGTGATAAAGAACGGATCAGCAGTTGTAAAGCTCTATTACATTTCTTTAACTATTTATTTACTCCTAGTCGAATTATGGTTTTCTAAGAATTTGAGTTACTGCAGACGCGCATAATTTTTCTGTACAAACCTAGCGTTGCCACATAGAGAAATTTATCTATTTTTCACAGAGTTCCCTGATCTGAATTGTTTGCCAAATTTTCCAGTTTTTTTATATTAAAAAAATATGTTTTTTAATTTATACTCTTCAACAACTCATACTCTTTTAAAGCACAATGAATCAGAATCCAAATATGTTGGGAATTTCTAGAGCTAAGCGGCTAGTTGTTGGAACACCAAATTTTACAGTTGATCATAAACTTTTTGGTGAGTTCAAATAGCTTCCCTTGAGTAGCAAGTTCTATTAAAATCTGAAAAATGTAACCCAGTTTTATACTTTTCCTAATTCGTGCGTCTTTGATACAGGGTGTTCGCCGGGAAGGTATACTACTTTGTTTGTTTATAATTTTTGATTAAATGAAAGAGAATTAATCGTATGTCGATAGATGTTTTATTTAATGTCGGCAATTATGTATGGAATACAATATCAGATAAATGTGCGCCTCTGTTAGCCTCACATGTGCGAGCCCTTTTGAACATATTTTTCATTAAATTCTCACACATTTCACGCGTATTTTATTAATTTCATCACAAATATTTTGTTTGAGTTGCTTCAGCGGTTCTGGTTTGTTTGCATAAATCTTGCAAACAGATGTCCCCACAAAAAGAAGTCCGGAGCAGTCAAATCAGGCGACCGTGGAGGCCAATCAACATCACCATTCCTTGAAATAACTTGTTGTGGAACGAGTTCTCGCAGTAATTCCATTGTAATCCTGGCTATATGCGATGTAGCACCGTCTTGTTAAAACCACATGTTAGTCAAGGCCAGAGCATGCAGTTGTGGCGTTAAAAAGTGTTCAATCAAATCACGATATCGCTCCCCATTGACAGTTACGATTACGCCGTTTTCAGTTTCAAAGAAGTAAGGTCCAATGATTCCTCCTGACCAAATTGTACACCACTCTGTTGTCTGTTGGCGAGCTGTAGCATCCTATTGGCATATGTACGGCGGTGTAAATGGTCTTCTGGAAGAAGCTCTTGTATCAACTGAATCCTAAATGGAAACAAATGCAAATCTTTGTGCCAAATTGTGGCCAAAGTTGATCTTTGAGGACCAAGCTCCTGAGCACGGTGTCGAATTGAGGTTGATGTTTTCTGTTGAACACTTTCTTGAACAGCAGTAATGTTTTCAGCAGACTTTGTAGTACGTTGTGGTCCATGCTTGGGCCTATCTTTCTTCGAAATCATTCAATACACGATAAATAGTGCGTCTTGTTGGCACGTTGTTTCTCCCAAAAATTTCACGTAACTTTCTCTTCGTCACAGTAATCGATGATTGATTTTGATAAAATGTTTTAACGATTAAAACCCCGAATATTTTTCCATAATGAGTCTGCCACGTCTCTACTTCACGACTGCCAAATATGAACAGTCAAGACTAACGTTTACCAAAATGGCGGCAAAACAAAGTAGTATACCTTCCCGGCGGAACCCTGTAAATTGCTGGCCGGGGAATATTGGGAAACCAGTATACGAAGCTTTTGTAGGGCCTAAAACTTATAAGATTGAAACAATTGTCTGATAACATAAAAACCATTAGTTCCTGGGACGTAAGTTCCGGACTAGTTGCTAGTCGGGCTTCATCTGCGGTCCACGTGTTGGCTATGACTTATACCATAATATTAGCCATGAATAAAGAACTGTTGATAGCAAACCTTTACAAGGAGGTGGGATCATTGGTCCAGACAGCCATGTGTCTGAAATTGCTACTTCTACACGTTCTGCTGGCGTTGTCAGTCGCTTTATGTTGCACGACTGCAATTTTAAAACAGATGAGCGCCTAATAACACTTAGGAAGATGCGACATACTTAGGTTGCATTTCTTAATTTGAAATGAGAATTTTGCTATCGTTAAGATAAGCCATATTGTAAAAAAATGATTAATTTCTTTTTATTCTGAAAATTCTATAAAGATGCTGAGATTTTTCTGATGTGAAAGAATTTGCTAAATAAAGTAAGTTTTACCATCGTATACAAATCAAGTTCTCTTCAGACTCCTTTTTATTTGACTAGGGGTATATTTGTATCAGAACGTTTTCATGTGGCTTCTAGAATGATGTTTTTAAAGTGCCTATCAACGGCGCTATAGATACCGACATTATTTTATTAAATAAAAGAAAAGGGTATTTGCAAAAGTTAGAAGGAATGAAATTGGAGTTAGAACAGTGTAATTGCTCGTGACTTGTGCTTCATTTGGTGTATAATTTTGAGATAATTTGAAGCTATCGAGGAACCAGATTCAGTGTTTTAAAGAAAAAAATTCTCAAAGACATATCGAACTGGTCGGGCAATCATAAAAGCTGGTATGAAATATACAGCTTATGCAAAGTTTATTTCAACACACTCCCGAAGAAAAATCTAAATGAATAAAGGCTATGCTTCCGACTATAAAAATACTTATTAAATGATAAAAATTTAAACAAATTGCTGCAATATTTTTTGTTAGAAAATTACATTACCAGAACCAGTCGTGATTCAAATTGTACAGTGTACTTGTTATTGCAAAAAATCAGTGTTTTTTTTTTCTTTCTAGCTCTGTTTTTATTTTTGGCTTATATACTTTAATATTTAAAGGCCAACTTCACAGCATCAGTATCGAACTAAAAACAATAAGCATTTGATATGCACTAGAAACAAATACAAGAAAACACCTTCAAAATACCAAAAACTCATAGAAAAATTGTTAAAGAAAAAATTAGTTTATAAAAAATTAGAACTACATTCGAATAGAAAAACCACGACTAAACGTACAAAAGTATCTTTAAGAAATCAATAAAAATATACAAAAATATATTATAAAATTTGTTCCAACTTTGTTTTAATAGTTATAAAGTCTTCTACAATTAAAAGAAGAAAATCAGAAGATAACGATTTTTTTTAATTATAAAATCAAAATACGTTTTAAATCCTTAATGGTTTGAAAATGTTAAAGTATCACACAGTATCAAAACATTATCATCATTCACATCATCATCGTCTCAAAGATCAGCCATATAATTTGCAATTATAATATTTTCCTTGATAACTTGATTAGTTTTGTTAGTTGGCACTCAATGTTTTATTTTTTAATGCTTAAATACTTTTTTTATATTTTTTAAACTCAACACTTCGATTCGTTACAAGAAAAAAAACTAACTTTATTTATGGTGATAAATCAGAAAAGAAAACAGAAAATGTCTAAATTTAAACAAATTCTGTCTCGTGTTTATTTTTTATCTAAATAGTCTCTTCAAATGTCACTATGAATGTCAGTTTTAGTTTAGTTCTTTGTTTCATCTCCATAATTGAAGCAAGACAAGCCCTTTTTTCTTGGATTTGTTGCTAATATTTCAACTTGTTTTAATTTTTGTTTTTTTTCATAATAAAAAGTGGAAATAAAACAAAGTGAAAAAATAGTTAAATGAAAGGTGCTGAAAATAAATGTTCGAAAACTTCCAATAATAAATACATTTCAGTCAATAATTATTAAGTTCATTCAGTTTACCAGCTACAGCCCGTGTGCTTCTCTGAATTTTTTTTTTTTTTTGGTAATGCGAAGTTTTGTCGTAACTGCCCTATGAGGGTTAATTGTATTAAACAGTAGGCGTGGCGCCCACTGTTGTGCCGTTGTCCATTTCTTATTGTAACTAGCAAATTTGGGAGCCCATAATTATAGCTTTCCAGCTATGAGATATTCAACGTTCACTGCCCCAGTCTCGTATAGTTTTCCTTGGAGTATAAACCTTATTTGGGGTTGTATGGCTTTTTGCTTGAGGAAATTACCAAAAGAAAAAGTTTTTGCCAAAAAACTTAAATAAAAATTGATAATTTTAATAATTAATATGAATAATGTATTCAGGCGTAAGTTCGTTTATTATTCCTTCAATTGAGAAAGAAAAAAAAAATGTTTTAAACAGTAGTAGAATGAAACACATGCACTTTCTGTGCCGCTAAACAAAAAACTATTTTTTAGATCTGGAAAACGGGGCCACCATTTTTGCGTGCTGAAATCAGCTACACATATACAGTTTAAGTAAATCAGTTTACGGTTTCGAAACAGTTTTAAAGAACTACCTGTTGAATATAAGATATTTTGTTACGTGACACATGTCATGTCTCTGTCTCGACACCGCCCCATTCGTTCCTGATAGCATAACGCTAAGTGAAAAACGCCCTCAGAAAAAGTTTGAAATAACAGGTTTCTGAAAATGAGTATGCTTTTTATGAGCGTCGCCATAGCCTTTGTCTCTATTAAGCGCATTGTAAAGCTGTTTGCAACTCACACAAACTTAAGTCTGGGCCCTACAGTTCTCTAGATATATCACGTGTTTTTTTTTTTTTTTTTGTTAGAGATATACCACTTTAAGTTGGTCATACTGCTTCACATGTTCGCGATTTTGATAGTGGTAACTTGCTTTATCTTTAATTTGGTTTGTGATTTCATCACGAATAGACTCACACCTGAATAATACCTGCAAATTGCGTAAATTTTTTTACGAAAAACCAATGCTCTATTCGGAAATGTTACCCACTATTTAATGGCAATATTCTGTTCGGTGATGATTTTAATTTTTTGTACCACAATTTAACGCCCATAATGTGGAGGAGCTGTGGTTTGAACAAGACGGTGTAACATACCACACAGCGCATTCCATAATTGATTTACTGGAACACCGGATGGGTGACCGAATAATATTGCGTAAAGGACCTGTAGAATGGCCTTCAATATCATTCGATATAACACCACTGGAATACGTTTACTGGGGCTCCGGTCCAAGCCGACAAGCCGCAGACAGTTGGCCGCAATATCACTCTCATAAAGCCTCCATTGCTGCCAAAAGTGATCGAAAATTAAAATTTCCGATGGGCATTCTCGAAGCCAGCTGATGTCACCAAATTCATAATTTGTCTGTGTTTTATTTCAATTTAAAGTTCTATACTGCTAAAAAAAATACCATAAATATTTTTTTGTAAGGATAGCTGCCTCGCATTCTCTCTTTATCACGCACAGTTTTATCGTGATTATTTGAACTAATAATGGAAAAATGTCCACCTAACTTGAAGACCCTGCCCCCCTGAATGAGCTATTGATGCTTACAGATTTTCAGTGGTTTTATTTTTTTAATTAATCGATCATTAACATGCCACCCAGTGGCGTAGCTAGGTAAACAAGGGTCCTGGGGCAAATTAAAAAATGGAGCCCCACTGCTATGTAAATTGGTTTTATAAAATAAAAATATGCAATATACAAATACTTTAAAAATGCTAGGCTAATGCTTGGTGCACTGCAGGGCAGATAATAAAAATATTGAACAGTATTACAATTAATACTTGGTGTAGGTTTGGCTAATAAAACGAAATAGAGAAGATTAAAGGGTTTATTTATTATTTAAAGGTCGGGCCTATCAAAAATTATATTTACAATTTTTTTCTAGCTTTAGTTTTCGCAAAAGTATCAATGCCTTCGTTTCAGTCTAACCTTGATGCGATTTTGTTTTCAATGGCTATTAGCGATAAATGTCGGAGTCGAGTTTGGCCCATATTATTTCTTAAATAATTTTTTATTAGTTTTAATTTGCTAAACGACCTTTCAGCTGCTGCAGAAGTGACAGGAATTGTAAAGAGTAATAAAATAGCTGTAAATACTTCCGTTAGGTCGCATTCTAGGTGGTAAATATTAATAAATTGAAGTGAAAAACTAGGGCCTATTATATCTGAATATTTGCTTTGGAATTCGTCACACTTTTGTAATAAAGTTGCTTCATCAACATTTATTTTGAAAATGGGAGAAATTTCCAGAAGTTCAGTTCGATCGAGATTTCTGATAAGGATTCGAAAGCCCCCTGAGCTTGAGGGCCCAGGGGACCTGCCCCACCTAGCTACCTACGCCACTGATGCCACCAAAGTGGTGCATTAAAATTGTTTCTTTTAGTTAAATCCAATTGTGAAATATTTTCTGCTGGTACTCATGCGTTGCTTTGTTAATTTAAATAAATGTACTGCTTTGTAACTTTAAGGAAGTATTCAAATAAACCATTTACTTATTTGTAGGGGAACAAAAGAGTTTAGAAAAGCAAAATGATTTAATTGAATGACGTTAACGAAATATACAAAATTAACCCAATTTCGCGCTATATAAAGTGAGTAATTTGTTAACAAATCATTTAGATTATTTTTTAAGTACGAATTTCAAAAAATAATAGTTCGTAATAGAGAACGCAAAATTACACTGAAGATGGCACATGACCGAAACCGGTTTGTCTCCAAACCAAACTTGACAAGGGATGATGGAAATTCGTTCACAAAATCTACATCAAAACAAATACAACCCGTCGGAATATCAATGATTTTTGAAATCATTTGTAATTAAGCTTTATTTTTATTTAATTCAATTACTTCAACAAATAATTAATTTAAACAAAAAATACACATTAAAAATCAGCCAAAAAATTCCCAGAAAATCACAAAAGTTCTCAAAAAGTCTCATATTAAAAAAAAAAATCACTTTGATGAGAAAAAAGTCGCCAAAATTGCAATTAAAAAAAGCTGGCTGCAAAAAAGAACTAAAACGGTAACTCATGGGTTAATCTTAAATAAAAAAATACCCGCCATGAGAATGGTAAAATTTTTTAAATCTTCTGAATGATACAAAATAAAAAACCCATTAATGTTTAAAAACTTAAAATTAAATTGATTAAAAATGGCAAGAAGAATAAATAAAAACGAGTCAAGTCTATAAAACCAAAATTCGAAAAACGCCGTAATAATTCGGGAAGCTAGTTTCGATTAAAAAAAAAATTGATTGGATTAAAAATATCTTAAAACTTACACAAAGTTGGCTTTTATTTAAACGAATAGAAAATATATGGATGAAACAGGCAACAGCAACCGTGCTCACATTTAGAAATTCGTGGAGTTTGTAAAAAGTTTGTTTGGAGCAAAAAACTAAATATTATACGTAGGGGTTTAGTCAGCCTCCTTTAATCAATCTCTTTAATTTATTATTCTATTTTTGTCTTCTAGTTTAAAATTTAAAATTGTAAAACTAAAAAGAGCTACCACCTACAGTTTACAGTTTCAAATTCTCTTAGTCTCGCCTCGTCTGGGATGCGATCTTAGTCCCAGACGAGACGAATAATATTTATTTATTGTTGTTGTTTTCAGTTTGATATATGGGTTTAAGTCTGGGCTATAAATAATTCTTTTATTTTAAATCATTTAAAATGATGATTGAATCGTTAATACTTTATGTATCATTTGTTGTTGCGCTCCTTTGTTTCATTGTTTCTTTTTTTTTTTCTTATATTCGTTATAGATTAAGTTTAAAACTAATTCGTCGTTTCTTAGAAGTTAGTTTTAGTTTTTTGTTGACTGTGTTTTTATTTATTATAATTTATTTGACATTTTCTTTGTATTTAGTGGTAGGAATGTATTCTGTAAAATGTCACAACAGTGTGATGATGTTTATTTATTTTTAAGAATGTGTTTTTTTTTTGGAAAAACACCAGACAGTTTATTTTAAATTGATTTGTTGCAAAGAGGTGAAATATTGCAAAGACAGACAATTACTTAATATTGAGGAAGAATTGATTGTTAACGTTGTACCTCAAAGAAAAAAAAAAAAGAAATAGCAAATACATCATAAAAAAAGAGTTGTTAATTACGTACCAGACCTGGTGGATCTCAATTATGTAATGAAAATGTACTTGAGACCCCCCAGGCCTGCTACGTACACTCTTGAATACTTAAGAGTTAGTAAAGTGTTAATTTGATGGATAAAGTATTAACCTTGCCCTTGCTGTTCTAAGCAAAAAAGTAAACTTGATAAATAATTTTAAATGTTAATTTTTTTTAATAAAACTTAAACAAATAAAAATGAATGCAGGCAAAGCTGGTCCGCGTGACATGGATTATGTTGCTGTACTTCTTGAAATTTGAAAAATAATCTGGTAAAACATTGAAATCATTTTTCCCACAATCAATTAAGGAAACCGATCGCATATTAAGGGCTTGTTTCGTCAGGAGTTAATTGAACCTGGAAATTAGTACGCAGGGTAACTCCTTTATTACATTGTCACGGAGTGGTTCTAAAAGTCTTTACACCATCAGCATAAACCATAAAAGATTTCCATTCTTTGTTGATGTTCTTTCAGACCTGATAATATGACCCATTGTGCAGAAATTAAGTAAGTTGGTAGTGCTTAAAATTTCTAGTCAATTCTTTACATATCTTTAATACGTAAAAATGAATTAAAGTAATTGCCAAAATAATATATTAAATGTGAACTACGCCATTAATGGCAATCAAAAACTCTATAATAAATCGTTAAATTTAAAAGTTTCGACCATAAATTATGCGTTTTATTTAATTAATATTCAATTAAATTTAATTGTGAAGGCATTTGTTTGGTTTAAACACACAAGCCTGCGAACAGCAGCGTTAAATAATCACAAACACACGAACTCAATCATTTTAATCCGAACAAACTTAATTATCATGCAATTAAGTTATTTTTCTAAAAGATCATACAAACTCTTACACCAACAAGTTAAATTGATAAAAACTGTTGAAAAGTGTTAAAGCGAAAAAAATGAGGATCACATAAATCAAAAAAAAAAAAAAAACGTTCATGTTAAGAGATTCTAAATCATACACGGATTCTAATGAAAATATCTGAAAAAGAAATAGAAAACAAACATTGCAACGCCAAAATTACACTAAACTGATTTTGCAGTTTGTTGTAAAAATTAAAAAAAAATAACAATTCAAACATTCGAAATGTTCGATGGTAATAATGATGATGCCAATGACTATGGAAATGGGCATAATGATGTTGCTGAATAGTTTTAATTTTGGCTGCAAGTGCTGTTTTATGCCCAAAACTTAGAAAAAAGTTACGGAAAATTACATTTACAACAACAACTAACAAACTATTTGAACGCGATTTGCGTTCACAGCATGAAATGTCAAATACTAATGCAAATGCTAAAAGCAATACTTTACAACTCGTTCATATACTCGTACATACTTCGAAAAAAGAATTGTTAAATGGACAGACAGACGGACATACCAGCTAAACAAAGCGAACAATAACAATAACAGCAGCAGCAACAACAACAACAAAAAGAGTCAACAAAGTTAATATAACTAAGCGACACAACAAACAAGAATCACAAGAGCAAGAGTAATAGCAACTACAACAATAGCTAAGGCTACAAAAATTATTATAATAGAAATTTAAAGCGCTCTTGGTCTCGAATAAAAGATCAACAAGACCATTGAGAACATTAATGAGAGCTGTAAGGCACATAGCTAGTACTCTACTCTAAAATCTACGGTGAACCATGGGCTACCTTGGGATCATAATCAAGTGCTTAAGGCTTAATTGCTTCACGAATGTTTTGTACCGGAACCGAACGGAAAGCAATTTCAAAATTTTCTTAGCCATTTTCGTAGAAAAATTTTGCCATAAAGTTTTAATTTTTCATAGAAAATTGCTTTTGAAAGGTTTATCCATGAAAATTGTTTAGATAAATATGTACGAGGGCGGATGAATAAGTCCGTGACTTTTCAAACTTCCCTCGTAGTTATATGAAATGCAACACTGTTCCCATCAAATACCACCTGTTAGTAGACTACTCTCAAATTTTGAGCAAGTGTCGTCATTTATTTTGCGTTCAAAACATACAACCTCGTGTATTTGTCCTAAAATGGGAAAAAGTGAATTTCGAGTGCTCATTAAACAATATTTTATGCGAAAAAAACCGTTAATCAAACCAAGGAAAAGATCGATAAATACTATGGGGACCCGGCACCATCGATTTCAATAATAAAAAAGTGGTTTACTGGCTGTCGTTGTGGTTGCACAAGTACAAATGAGGCTGAACGTTCTAGACGGCCAATTGAGGTCAGTACACCCGAAAATGTCGAAAAAATCGACGATATGGTGTTGGCCGATCGAAGAGTAAAAGTGCGTGAGATTGTTGATGCCATAGGCCTTTCATATGGCAGTGTGGTTTTGATTTTAAATGTAAGATGGGTGCCGCGTTTGATCTCAATTGACCATAAACGTAAACGTGTGATAACTTCGAAGGATTGTTTGGAGTTGTTTAATCGCAATCCTAATGAGTTTTTGCAGCATTTTGTAACTGTGGATGAAAGATGGATCCCTTACTGTACTCCGGAGGCCAAGCAGCAGTCTAAACAAAGTGATTCTCCGGATGAACCTGCTCCGAAGAAGGCCAAGGTAAGTCTGTCGGCCAATAAGGTGATGCCAACAGTTTTTTTGGGATACACGTGGGATAATCCACATCGGTTACCCTCAAAAGGGGGGAAAAATAAACAGAGAATATTATGCCAACTGATTAGATATGATTAAGAAAAAAGTTCTCTTTCATCAAGATAATGCACGGGTGCACACGTGTGCAGTCTCAATGGAAAAACTCTATGATTTGTACTACGAATTGGTACCTCATCCGCCATATTCTCCGGATTTAGCCCCTAGTGACTACTTTCTATTTCCAAACCTAAAGAAATTGCTCGGTGGAAATAGATTTAGCTCCAACGATTAAATTAATGACCAAACAAATGCCTATTTTAAGGACCTCGAAAAATCCTATTTTTTGGAAGGGATACAAAAACTGGGGAAACGTTGAACTAAGTGTATTTAATTCAAAAGAGATTATGTTGAAAAATAAATTTTTGTTTTGCAAAAAAAACTGTTTCATTAAAAAAGTCACGGACTTATTGATCCGCCCTCGTATATCTATGAAAAATTGCTATTAATAGATTTTGAAACGAAAGTTTCCTTGGATAAGTTTTAAGTTTTCTATTTATCTCTGTCTATATGTATATGATTGTTTGTCCTGAAAATTTTCTATCTAGACTAAATTTCTTCCAACATATTTTCTACAGAAAACATTGAACCAAAATGTGTTCTATAGAAACTTCTGCCACAAAGTTTTTTTCTTTAAAAGCCACTTTTTCTGAAAAATAGGTTAACGCAACGTTTGTCTTTGAAAACATTTGTGCCAAACAAAATTCCCACGCACTGTTTGGCCCAAATGTTTGTCCCGCACATTTTTTTAGGCAAAATTTCGTGCTTAGATATGTTTCAATATATCTGTATATATTTTCGATGGAAAACATTAAACCAAAATGTGTTCAATGAAAACTTCTGCCACAATGTTTTTTTCTTAAAGAAACACTTTTTCTGAAAATTTCTGTCCCAAAGAAATTTCCACACACTCTTTTGTCTCAAAGAGGTACCAAAATTTTGTCACAATTTTCTTTCTATTGAAAATGTTGTCCCTAAATTTTGTTAATGAAACGTGTTGCCTCACTATCTTATCTATGGAAAGAAAGCGTTGTCCCAAAATTTTGTCATGAATATTTCGTCTCAAAATTTTTTGAATAAAAACTTTTAGCATCATATTTTAGTAAACAAATTTTGTTTCATAAAATATTGGGTTTTTTGAATCTTTGTTTCCAAATTTTTTTCATAAAAATTTATTTCCAACATTTTTCGATATAAAAACTTTTGTCCCATGTTTTTTTTCCCATAAACAACTAAGAACCAAACGATTTTGTATAAAATTTTATTTTAAATATAATTTTCCGCATATTTTTCTTAAACATTTTTCTATAAAAAATTATTTTCTATTAAAAATGTTTTAGAAACATTTTTTTCACAACCCAAAATTTGTTAAAATCAGCTATAAAATATTGTCTCAAAGTTTTTTTTTTTAGAAAACTTTGTACTTCATTTTTTTTCTGTACAAAATCTAGTACTAAGAATTGTAATATACAAATTTGTCTTTAATCTTAACAACATGTAGCTGACTTAATTAATTACAAAATCATGGAAACAATTGTACGACCCTTTTTTTAACATGTGGAATTCGTCAAATCGTTGCAAACAAAATGACCAAATTTAAAGTGCCAACTCTAATTGTGCCAAATAGCAAATACGAACAAAGGCTAATAGTTATGACGACAAAACTGAAGCAGCAACTACAACAACTTTTGCAACAGCTTTAACGGCAACAACAATGGCAACAGATCATAGAACACCATTCACCCATAATAAGTTTGAATAAAGAGAAAAAAACAAAACGCGACATTTACTACCAACATCGTCATCAAATATTAGACAAGAACAACAACCGTGTGCAACCCAACCATTGAACCAACAACAACAACAACAACAAATCGAATTTACAAGCATTAGCAGCAAGTGTTTACATGAAATAATCTTTCATGTAGAATTGAGCCAGACTATTTGACTGAATGGCAAACTCACTTGGTGTCTATCTAGCCTTCTCGCTAAATGGTGGCTAAAGTATTTGTTGTATTTTAAACTTTTGTTTGCTTATTTACAAGCTCAATGCAAAATTCAAAACAGTTCAACTATTTGCTTCTAACTTAAACACACAGACTCACACACAACTCCCCAACCTGCATCGCAAAAATGTGAAAGAATTTTCATATGGTCTTTTTCTCGTGAAGGAAGTGGAACATGTGCTGCACATAAATTTGTCTAATGTATAAAATTTGCCGCTGGCTGTATGCGTTAAGTGGAAAATATCATAAAAAATGTTTACAGTGGCATTTTAAATTATGTCTGCCTGTATTCCCTGCCTTGATCCGTGAGTATAAAAAGCGTGATGCACATTTGAAGTTTTTGGGCTTTTTAGCGTGGATTTTAGGTTTTTTTTTTGCTAAAATATCGGAATATGCAAGTGACACTTGTCTTTGCGATTTGCATTCATTCATGCATGCATTATTAAGTGGCTGATGAAAAGGGTGACCAAGTTTTGTTTTCACATTCTAATTTTTTGTTAAAGTTATTGGCAAAAAATATAAAAGAAATTACTGCCAACAACAAAATAAATAATTAAATAGATCATAATTTTAGAACCGCAATGCAGAACATCCTCTCACATTTTTTGATTCCAATGCAAATGGCACTCAATGTCCTTTCATTTCCTTGCCATATTTTGCTATTAAAATACCCACGTGAAATGTGCCAGTTGTAATTAAACGTGTATCTTTTGCTAAGTGTTTAAATCACATGCAAAGACAAAAACATGGTTGCCGCATGGTTGTCACAACTATATTATGTTCTCTACAAAAACATATTGTTGTGGTAAACATAAAATTGTTATTTGAAAACATTTTAAACAAGCTATTGTTTGCAATTTTTATTACCATTCTCACCAAAAATATAACCAATAATAATCGGAGCATGTAAATTATTTTAGAGTTTAATCAAACAATCATACAATGCTTGTTTTCGAAAACAACACTTTCTTCCCGAACTCGGTTAAATGCCTTTTTATGAGTAAGTGAGGGACCATATTATTATTATGTGCAATAATAATATGATTTGATTACAACCACATAATGTAGGATGCCAAAATTAAACCTCTTAACCGTTCAAGTGATACAAACAGAATGAATCTCCATTTTATTTTCCAATTTACTTAAATCTAAGGCATCACTTACATTCTAATACATGTTTTATTGTCTAACGTTAAGCATAGTTAAATATGTACAAGAAATAAAGAGACAATTATAGTTATACAGAATATTCTAGAAATCATACAAGAATAAAAAAAAGGTATCTTACCTTCCCACAACAACTCTGCCTAAAACAAACAAGTGTTGCCAAATGAAGATAACAGTAACCTGCCATAAATATGTTACTACAATAATTCGATCATAAAATGTTGCTCTTAGATTATGGTTACCTCAACCATGTTTTTTTTTGTACGCTCACATTTTAGTAAGAAAGGTTTCCAGCAGTTACAATCAACATCATATTTCCGACAACCAAACCACCGGTGTTGTTGCATTTTCATTCCCTATACAAAGGATACTGAAAGCCATTGACTTTCACTTATTGCTTAACGAGACGTAGGATAACTTCCACTTCATTTGAATCCTGGAATATAAGTCATGCAATGTAGGACTAATGAGGGTGCTAGGTTTACTAGCATATTACAGGCTTCACTGGACTTGGTGTGGATTGTGTTCTCTTGTAAGATTGAAGAAAAATCTGATAGGAACTGAGTCACAAGAAAGGGTGTGAATGCAGATTTTAGGATCGAAGAGAAGGCTGATAGGAACTAATTCATGAGAAAGGGCTGACGAATTTTGATGGCCAAAAGAGAGGAGTTCGCCTTATTAGCAGACATGTACAGCGGTTAAAAGTTGGATATATTTTATTGATTTATGTGGCAGTTGGGAATATATAAATAAGGAGAATATTATAAATAAGTAGAATATTTAATGTATTACTACGTTTTCATATTCGAGGAAAAAATGAGCTTAAAGCTTTCATCAGCTTTTTCTTGTTGACTAAATATTTCCATGTATTAAGACATATATTTATAAACATTTTCTGACAACCTTAGACGTTGTAATATTGGTGATTGAAATAGACAACCAAAAACATAAGGCTGACCTGGCCTTCTCCTTTCGAACAGTTGTCAAAATATTATTTTATTCTTCGCAAACAACCTGTAAGTAATAATATTTTGTAAAACGTTCCATAAGTTGAGTTGCTCTTTTTTCGCCGCACCATTGATGTTGCATAGATATTGTGCATAAATATGTACATGTGTATGAGGGGGTGTGTTTGTAATACATTATTAAGGCTGTTGTTGGTGTTCAGTTACAGTCAAGATGCACTTGGCGCCTTGTTAAAATGAACACGTTAGTTTGTATGCAAATTAACTTTTACGCCGCCAGACTTGTTTTTTTTTTTGGTTGCAGTTAGAAAAAATATTACATTGTTATTGTAGCCCTTCTTTTTCGTATTTTATCTATGCTGCATGTTTGTTATCTTTAGGAGATATTATTGACACTTTTAGTTTTTGCACACAATTCAAATGAAAACGTATCGGTAACAAACATGCATTTTTTTTTTGAGGAATCTATAAGAACATCGTCATAAGCTGCAAAGCAATTTTTGATTTGGTGGTTTTTGTTATTGAATGACACGGGCACAACTTTGTGGCAAAAAATTGCATCGCACAGTTGTATGATTGTTAAAGGATTATTATTACCTACACATCGTAATACCGTAATACCAATTTCGCTCAGAGAAAAATGTTAGTTATTTGCCGAAAACTTCTTAGGAAGAAATAGAAAGCACGGAAAACGGGATTTTATGAATATTTCTTTAAGAACACACCATATGAGGAGGTGAAAACTTGATTGCTAACATTCCTGCATCGTAGTCAAATGGTAGAATTCAGCCTATTAATTGTTTTTTAATGGCCACAGTTGTCTTCCAGACAGCCAATTCAGAAAGTGTTTAATACATATTTGACGTTAATTATTTGAGTGTTGATTTAAATCACATCTTGTGTTCGTAACTGTACAAAAGAAATAGTAGTCTACTGACATTTGTGTCTGCTATCGAAATAACTACAAGATGGTTACGTTTATGGTAATAAAATCTTGGATTGTGGTCTACTGATTTTTTTCTGTTCTCTACGTTTGTCTTCTTACTCCAACTTCTATCTATCTACATACCTCCGCTTGTGAAGCGAACTTATATGAACGTATGCAATCACTTTTTCTTACATCGAGTTATTCTTATATTTTTTTTAATTTATATTATCTTTATGACAGTTTTTATACACCTTACATTTTTATAATGGTAGACGATCGTGCTAATTCTCATTTAGTTTAAGACTTTGTATAGTTTCACTTTCCCTGGATCTGTTCTAAAAAAAATTTGTTTAAAAATTAAGGAGACTAGCGGATTCTATACTTCGAGCTGCATAGTTTTGCTGAAATTATTTCAAAAGTGCACATACATATTGTCATCGAAAAGACTGTTAAACCCATAGCCCGCTTCTGGGAACTCTTTTTTAGTAAGTGACTTTATTTTAATTGTTTCATTGGAAATTTGTTTCAGCGAACCGTACAACTGTTAAAGATTTTGGCATAAAAAGTGTTAAAGTATTCACACGCTGAAGACCAGGCACGGGGTTCTAGGCAATTATGAATCAAAATCTAAAATGTGTAACATGAATACAAACTGCATAGAAGTCTATATTGTTGGTTATGTTTTATTGCCTCTTACATAGTTTGTTTAAAAAGGCCAACAATTGTAGTTAGTTGCTAAGTGGAATATAATTTCTACGGCTCCATCTTAGATGGTCCCCAAAGCATCGTAGCTGGCTACAATGAATTATGTTGATTTATAAAGAGTAGCAACTGATTCTGTACTGAATCTACGTAGCCTTAGTGGTAATTTGTAAGCACTTTCTCTCTATAAACTATGTTAACTTTTTTGCTTTCGACCTTTCCTTTTCTCTTTTCCATTTTCCTCTTTTTCAGGTAATACAGGATGTCCGCCGTTTATAATTTTTGATTAAATGAAAGAGAATAGATCGTATATTGATAAATGTTTTATTTAATGTCGGCAATTATGTATGGAATACAAAATCAGATAAATGTCCGCCTCTGTTAGCCTCACAAATGCGATCCCTTTTGAACACATATTTCATTTCATTCTCACACTTTTCACGCGGTATTTCATTAATTTCATCTCGAATATTTTGTTTGAGTTGCTCCAGCGTTTCTGTTAGTTTTGTTTGCATAAACCTTGCTTTTCAGATATCCCCACAGAAAGAAGTCCGGATCAGTCAAATCAGGCGACCGTGGAGGCCAATCAACATCGCCATTGCTTGAAATAACTTGTTGTGGAAAGAGGTCTCGCAGTAATTCCAATGTAATCCTGGCTGTATGCGATGTGACACCGTCTTGTTGAAACCACATGCTAGTCAAGCCCAAAGCATGCAGTTGTGGCGTTAAAAAGTTTTAAATTTGAGCACATATCCATTCAAATGAAATTGTGCCTGGTCACTCATTATGATTTTTTCATGAAAATCGGAGTTGTCATGGGCGAGCTGTAGCAGCCTATTGGCATATGTACCGCGGCGTAAATGGTCTTCTGGAAGAAGCTCTTGTGTCAACTGAATCTTAAATGGACACAAATGCAAATCTTTGTGCAAAGTTGTGGCCAAAATTGTTCTTTGAAGACCAAGCTCCTGAGCACGGTGTTGAATTGAGGTTTATGGATTGTTTTGAACACTTTCTTGAACAGCAGTAATGTTTTCAGCCGATCTTGCAGTACGTTGTGTTCCATGCTTGGGCCTATCAGCTACAGTCCCTCTTTCTTCGAAATCACTCACTACACGATAAATAGTGCGTCCTGTTGGCACATTGTTTCTCCCAAAAATTTCACGTAACTTTCTCACCCTTACAGTAATCGATGATTGGTTTTGATAAAATGTTTTAACGATTAAAACACGTTGGATTACCGAATAATAAATTTTCCACGTCTCTACTTCACGACTGCCAAATATGAACTCTCAAGACTAATGTTTACCAAAATGAACCTGGAGCGGCCTGTGAACCTAATACGCTAAGCGTTTGGGTTTATGGCTGTAACTCAGTGTAATCGAAAAATAAAACCTACACAAACGAGATCATAATTCTTCAAACCACCATTGGGAAATACCCTCGTGTAGAGTGCCACACAAACGCTTATAACCCACTAATTGATTGTTGGCTACACATAGATGTTTCGATTTAAAGGTTTATTGAACGTCGTTCAATCGACAGACAAAATATATGTAAACCGCTATTTTGAAAATCATGTGCAAATATGAGAGTTTTTATTTCTTTGGTTTAATAATGATTGAAAAAATTGTAATTCTTGTTCAATAGTTTTTCAAGAGTATGTATGTGGTTGTTGTGTGTCTAATGCACACATATACACACACACACACACACGTAATACGAGTGTAAGATTAATTGATAAACATAAATGGTAATGTTAAACCCGATCTTTTCGCGAAGCAGAATTTTTTACTAAAAATGTCATTTGTCATTTTTTGGTCGCTTGTGTGTGGATTCATTTTTTGCTTGTTTTTTTTCGCAATAATAAACTGTTAAAATATCACTGCATTTTAAATTGGAATATATACATAAATAATTAAAAATTAAAATTCTTGTAAATTTTTTATTGTTTACAAATCATTCTGCGAAAAAAAAAACGTGAAAAATCAACTTTGTGGGTGGGGAGGAATTACAATTCCATTGTGTTCAATTCTTCGAAAATGTATGGAAAAAAGTCTGTAGCATAAATGTCATATTTCAAAGGGCTTTAAACAAAAGTTTCGTATGTTTTCAAACATACGATTGTATATAAGCTTTTTTTTATTAGTTCATAAGAATTTTAATTGAATAACATACTTTTGTATATGAATGAAAAATAATTCGAAAATATCAGTGGTTTTTCAAATTATAGTTTTCAGAATTGAACAATTCTTTGAATAGATTATATTTCGCATAACAATTGGTATAACGTTTACATACGTTTGTCAAGGAAGGATAGAATGGTATAAATAAATATTGCAATATCTCTACTGGTGCAATAGGTGTTAGGCATCAGTGGGAGCTTAACAGTTTACAGACATTCACCCCTCACCTGTAGTCATACTCCAAAGCCTGTATTTCGGCCCATTGTGCGCTCTCCAACCTTCGCTGGAACGCTATTTCTTGGACAAGACAGTCAATGCCTCTCAAACGAGTACCGTGTAGGAGAGTGAAGGCTGCGAAATAGTTGTCCATGGGATCGACGTCCTCTACTATTCCTACATTCTATACGGTGAAGATGTGCCTGTACTCTCAAGTGACCCGTCAGTATGACTCCGTATCAGCAACCTCCTTGTTTCATCTCCATTTGGTTCTCCTTATAGGATCTTTGCTGCTTTCCTCACCGTGTTTTCATTATCAGTACAGTATGGTTCCCTTTTGTCCGCTCCTTCAGCTCTGGCTCTGGAGGCCTTCTAGCAACTTCGCGCTGAAGTCTACTTCCTCGAACTCTGTGTTCTCAATTGCCAGACCGCAGGCTCGCTCGTTTCCGATGTACGTTAGTGACTTGGCATCCAAATTATGCGCAGTCTACCATGCGGTGTGTAGTCGTTTATCGTCTTTTTGCATTCCCTAATCGTACTGAATCTATCCCTGTAACTCAGTATAATCAAAATCTACTGCTCCGCGATCGCAATAACTTCCGTCTGGAGAAGGGTATTATGATCCGGAAGTCGGAAGTATATTTCGGTCACTGATTCCTTAATAATAATTTCCCAAACTCGTTCTATTAGCTAGTAACCTTTCTTTCAAATACCCGGTCAACTAACTCCACACCCTGCGTATAGCCGTCCATTACCTCCGGTGTCTATCATTGCATATCACAAATCTTCCCGGTATGTATTTCTAGCCAATAGCCTTACCTTTTTCTGTCTCTAATCTAATCTTTCTTATCGGATCTTTTCGGGTAGGTTGTTTCAAGCCCCTTTCATTGACGATAGAGTTTGGGAAAGTCTGCGCTGTCTCTGTAACCGGGTCAATCTTTTCTGCCACACTCGAAGGCGGCTGAGCCTGCTTCGTGGTGGGTTAGCCTTGATTTTTCCCACTTCTGCGTGGATGGGGAGCTCTTTTCCATCACAGCGTCTCGCTTATTAGGATTTTTTGGTGGGTTGGGAGCTCCTTTTCTATCACAGTGTTCTGCTCATTGTACCCAATTCCGCCCTCAAATCAGATGGAAAGTAACTCCGGGTTATCCTTTGGAGCATCCTGCGTTGAGCAATCGAAAGCGAATTCTTTTTGGTCGTGGGGTTTGCTATGCTCTCACTGACTTCATCCATCATTTTGATAACTTTGTCCCCGGTTTGAGTCAGGACGTTGATAATATTTTCAGAATCGGAGTCCCATCCGTCTTTAAAAGCTGGAGTGACTTAAACGAATTCTCCTGGGTTCCCTCTTTTCTTCGTAATTTATTTTACTATTTGCTACATGTGTGCTTGTGGTTTTCCCGACTACAGTTACCAATGAGATCACAGGATGACGACGCCACATGAATCAACGGTTGACGCTGGTACTGGATTTATTACTGCCTTCTTAAATTAATGATCAATTTTTTGTTGTAGGGGATTCCCAGACTACCTCAAGGATGGCTCTCGTTACAGAAAAAATTAAAACATTTTACTTTTATAAAAAAGTATACTTTTACTCGCTTTCGGCGGGCGGGAATTGGGGACTGAATTATTCCATTTTCCCTCTCTTTGTAACTACGCTTGTTCATAAAGTTTTTTCTAACAAATAATTTAAATTTAATATTTTGTAGCAGATAACAAAAAATATTTAATAATTATTTAAAACAAATATAACTAAAACCAAATTTGTAACAAATTTGTTACAACTATTCCTGAAATCAGTGCCCCTTTTTGTGTATTTTATTTCAATATTTTTATTTTTCTATTTAACTTTTGCTGTCGATATTAATAAACACTGTTGAAAGTAATTTCAGATTATTGTAAAATTTTATATTTTAAATCGATTTGATGTTAATTAACCATAAATACGTACCATAAAATGCCATATCTGAATTTCATTCTGCATTCAATTTTGCTGAACCCAAATCAACAGCCTTCCCCACTCTCTTTTTTTCAGCCAACCAGCTATTTGTTTTGCAACTATTGCCCTGGAACAAGTTATTTTAAGTTCCCAACTAAATCAATGCACGGGTTATTTAATTTGCAATAAAATTTTAAAATAAATATAGAACGTTTAGAGCTTAACTAATAACCTGAAAATTAACAAATGCAATCACCTGTTGTCACCCTGTAATTTTAGTTTCAGCAAATTGTTTAAATTAAAATTGAGCTCTGCACAAAAACGGTAATTTTGCACAATTGGAAAACAAGGTGAAAAAAAAATAAAATTGCAACTAAATACAGTTAATGTTCAATTGGTTGTCATTTGCATTTGAAATGGTTGCGTTGTTGGGGTGGTTTTCTGTTTAATAGCTGCTTTATGTTGTGACTGATATTTTTCGTTGAATTTTTTTTAACAAAAATATAAATAATGACATTAAAAAAAAATGCCTTTTATTAGTCACTTTATTGGTCATCAAAATAAAAACTTATTGAAGTTGATTTCAAATGCTACACGTATTTAATAAATATATTTAGCGATAGTCAGTGTTTATTTAAAATAGTCTTGCAATAGTGCAAATATACTTCATTGTTGGATGTCATAAAAAAGCTACGACATTTTTCACTTGCACTAAACACTGAATACCGCTATTGTTTGTTCATTTTATGAGTGTATTTTATTAGTTGGTATTAGTTAAGCTAGTACTTGGTTCATGATCTTTGGAAATGACATGTTGAGGGGTCACCTAAAGATTAGTTTTTAGTGTCTCTCATGTTGCGTTAAGAAAAATTAAAAACATATCGAGAAACAAAATTATTCTTCATTATTTGAACTTGAGTTGAACACAACCAAAGAAACCGCAAGAGTAAATCCGGTAGATAGTTAATTGGCAGCACTTATTTCAAACAGGAGTTAAGAAAGGATATTCCTAGAAGTCTGCAACTCGACAAAATGAAGCAAAAAGTATGCACGTACAATTCTATCAGATTCATAAGCATATGCTGTACATTAGTGTGGGTACCTGCCACTACGGCCTAACCTCTCAGCAGTGGGTGAAAACAATGCGTCCACCAATGCCCCCATGTGCAGCAAATTTGCTACGCACGAATATCAATTTAAAACCATGCATTTGGACATGGTAATCCCCTTGGTGAGCAGCGGAGCCTATATAAATCCTAGATCCTATTGATCTATGGGTCACGGTATCCGGTTGCAGTGCAACGCCACATTGAGCTTACGCTCTATCCGCCTTTTGGGCTTAAAGCACAACCACCACGTTGCTACCCCACCGGGGGCAGCTGACATCAACCGGATGAACCCTGCACTGAGCAGCAGCCGCATCCAAAGATGGCTAAACCAGGGCCACCTCCACTAGCTTCCAGTACTTAACCTCTTAAATGCCCTCCTGGCATATCCACCCAGCCTACTAAAGGTCCGATTGTCGTATACCTACTCCTCATCGCGCACCAAGAGGCTATGTGAGGGCTATGGGAGAGAGAGAGAGAGTGGTTGTGACGTGCAGAACGGTTGAGAATGCCATAAAAGTTCGAAAATGGAGAAATTGTGTTTTGAGCCTGGTCAATCATTATGATTTTTTCATGAAAATCGGGGTTGTCATGGGCGAGCTGTAGTAGCCTATTGGCATATGTACGGCGGCGTAAATGGTCTTCTGGAAGAAGCTGTTGTGTCAACTGAATCTTGAATGGAAATAAAAATTTGATTCTTGTAATGTTTTCGTTTCTAAAAAATTTAACATTTTTTGCCTTTTTGTTATATTTGAAATATGTTTACGCCCTCAAACAGTGGTATTTATTAGTTTTTCTTTTAACAATCCCGAAAGGCATTATGATTTGTATAAAAATCCAAATATCGACGTTGTGTTATGCATGTATTCTTCAACAGGGCAACATTTTATTTAAGAAACGAAAACGCCATTAACCTCGATTAACATATAAAATTGAATAATGTCCAATTATATGAAACCTCTCTGCTCTTACATTTACACTCACACAAGTCCTTAATTCATATTGGAAGGCGTATCGGTTGTTTAAATAAATGAACATTTTAAATTAAAATGTCATAATTTTTGTGCAGATTTACAAATGTATATGTGCTTTTTGGTTTGTATATTAATACGAGTAGAAAATATTTCTTTTAACTCCATTTATTAACATAAGGTCATTAAGTTTTTTTTTCTTTTTACTACCATTTCTGGGTCATATTTAAGTAAACATATAGACATACTTCCCTGAAAATGGTGTCCTGTTAGGCATCGACAATGCCAAGTTTTGTGTTGGCCCGCAGTCAGTGTTGGCTGCATTCGTACTAGTTGTTGAACTAAAAATGAACACATACAAGTATAAAAGTGTGGTCAAAAGGACATTTTAAGCCAAATAACTTTTAATTTATGTTCGTTCGTTTCCAGTAACGAGTGGATTTGTATGTGTGTGTGTGCGTTCAAGTGAATGTATTGATTTAATTACTCCAGTATGTAAAGATGTGAATATGATTGTTTGTGTAATTGTAAAATAAAAAAAAAGAAAACATTTTAATTATGTTTGCGGTTAAAAGAAATATGAAATATAGAATGCAAGAGGTTGGTTGAGAGGTTGCAAGTTTTGTTAATTTTTTACCCAACAATATTTGCGGTAATAAACTACAGAGTGTCAAAATCATTCTACACATTTGTGGGTTTCTTAATTGGTGATCAATTTATATTTATTTTTGTAGCTGTAATAATTTTAAGATATCAATTGCTTAATTTGTAAATGCAGTAGCTTTTATAAATCAAGTTACGAAAATTTTGATTTTTTACAGTGTGTTTTTTAATAAAAAAATAAACATGAAAATTAATAGAAATTTTTATAAGAGTCATTATGCTCATGGTTCGTGGGATTTATTTTTTGCAGATATTGACCAATTCTATGTCAGAATAATTCATATAATAATGCTTTTTTTGGAGCTGGTACTCTGTTTAAAACTTCTGTGTTCCAAAATAATACTGGTTTACTGCTGCGTACAATACTCTCAATATATGCCGTTTAGTTTGCCTATATTCCGCCCAGCTTTAGTAATGGCTTCGTACTTTTTAAATTCTTTATCCAGTTACTCCAGTTGCTCCAGTAACTTTTCAGACCGATCTTTCTTTGCGTATAGTAAACAGGAGCCCATAATCTCATGAGCAGTGCATTTTTGCGACTTAGTCATACTTTGCCTAAACAACAAAACAATTTTACATATTAATTAAATAAGTAACATTTTAAGGCTAGAATGATTATATTACTTTTGTACTTAGAGTTTTGGTAAAAATTATATTTTTCAATTCAATCATGTTGCGATCTTTTGGATGCTCATTTAATGATTAAATGTAAGCAATAACTTAGTCGTCAACAGGTTTCTGTCTCTGCTAGGAATCTGGCTAAATAAGTCAAGTGTAAAGAAGTTAACACTCTTATAAAAAATCCTAAGTTCACGATGGAACAGCATACGCCAGGGATATGTGGCCAAGAGGGTGCTTGGTTTCTAGTATGCGAATTCTGGGTACCAGTCGTTCTACAGTTTTAATACAGACTTACCCGTACATATGGAGCTCTGTGTGGATGGACGGACACATTTTTCTCGATTACAGGGTTGACTAAGGAAGCCTCGTAAGAGGTGGAGAGGTTAATCTCTGAAGAAACTACGCTTTTAATTGGCCAAGAGAGCAATGCGGAAGAGATGGACAAGACTGCTTCTCGAGGGGTGGACGGGTCAATCATTAAAGGTACTTTTATGATAGAAATGGGTAATGAGATCTCGCAAGAGTTGGAGGGGTTAATTTCTGTACGGATGAAGAATGTGGTCTCGCAAGTGGTGGAGAGGTTAATTTCTGTAGGAACTCCAGTGTTTATTGGAAAATGGAGTAATCGTAAAAATATGGATTATAAACCCTCGCAAGGGGTGGACGGGTCAGTCTCCAAAGATATTCCTGTGGAAGAGGCTCAGACGGTAGCGCACATAGTTTGTTGGGAATGACCAGTACTGGTTAGCATAAGGCTTAGGACTACGGGCATACACTCGTTAAATGTGAATGCGAATCTTTAGACAAATGCTAGCAAATAACAAGATACTCCGTGATGAGGTCGACAGTCTAAAATTACTAAAGTCGAGAGTAAAGGCTAGTGGAATGTACGATACTCGAATGAGAGTAAGGTAGTTATGAATTACAAATTGGTTGCCTAAAATCAATTCGAGAAAAGAAGGAGGTCGAATCAAGTTAGCGGTCTGCTTCGATAAAATATTTTTAAATAACCATAATATGTTTGCCACACAAATATATTGTGGTAGATAACGTAATATAGTTGCCGAGACCGTGCGACAACAACTTTTTCTCTTAACGCATAAGACTCATTTATGGAAAATTCCGTAGTATGCTTTCTGGCTGAGTTGTATATGACATGCGTTTAAGCTAATTGCTAGGGGTTACGTCTCCTTTGTGGTCGATTGTCAGAAACATAAAAGCAGCGAACACCGCTAGGCAAAATGCTGTTATACCTTCTTTACTTGCTTTCAGAGTAGGTCTTAATGTTACATGTTTTGATGTTCCAAAGTCTAAGGATTTTCAACGTACCTTATAACGACCAACAGAGTATATATTCAACAGTTTTTACTGTATTCTATTTTGGCTTTGCAAGTTGTCTCCTTCGAATTCTCTACAACATTTTTTTTAATGAAATTCTCAACTTTTGTATACTTTTGCTAATGTATTTTTCCAATAAAAGTATCTTTTCACAATAATTTTGTTGCACTTAATAAGCTTTTGTTTCCACTTTTAATTATGTTATTTGAAGCAGGTTAAGTAAACTTTTTGCTGGCGAAAAAATTAATAATGAAGTTGTCTTAATCCAGAAAATATAGCAGAGAATATTACATGAAGTATGCTTGAATCATTATGCTCGTAACAATATGAGTGTAAGTAAAGGAAATACATAAAATAATAATATCTCTGTTATAAATCTATCATTGAGGTCACGTCATATATTGAATTTTCTTCAACAAACTGAGAGAAGTAAGATAGCTGAAATATTAAAAGTAAAAAAAAATATTTTACACGTCAAATCTTCAGTTTGGTTTGTGTTTTCTACTAATAACGAGCATACTACCATAAATACAATACACAAACACCCACACAAGCACACACTCCCAAACACAGAAAAAAACAAACGAAAATATTTCATAAGGATACGAGTTTAACAAATAAATACGTGCTTATCAACTACAACAACAAATGGCAGCTGCTACACAAACATACATATAATAATAATCATATAGAAATTTTTATTTCCCCTCTCGCAATACTCTCTTTATCCCTCTTTCTCTTAAATAAACGCTATTTGAAAACTTTGATTTTCGAGAGTATTCGTATGCTGTATTCAATTTAAATTAAATTAGTTTTTGTGTGCGTGCGCGCGAGTGTGTGTGTTCGGATGTACTTTTTTTAATTTAAATCAAATTTAAACAATTGTATGTGAATTTCGTATTAAAATTGTATTTATTTTAAAGCAAAATTTCATTAAATTTTAGAGAGAATGCACATGTATCTATAATAACTTCTTCGGTAAATTATTATTAATTAAATTCTGGTAACTGATTAACGCATGCGAAATTTTTTATTTCAGTTGCTTTTACTGTTGCTACTATTTTGCATATTTATTTATTTTATTACATCCTTCATATATGCCAGAAGATTGTTCTAAAATGTTAAAATGTACACTGGCAATCGATTGGATATTCTTGTAGATTTCACTTACTGTTACGAAATAAGCGACATTACTTTTTTTTAATCAACTTTCATAGATTCTTGGCATTCGTAAGAATAAGTAACATAATACTAGTAAGAGGTCTGTACCTATCCTTGTGTAACCTATGAACACGTGGGTACTTTTCAGCTTGAGCTATAGAATTTTTTTCAAGACGCCTGCTTGCGAAACAATATAGCGCTGCAGCATATCGATTTATGGAACGAATTTCCTTCTGTGAACGAAAAATGCTACTGAAGATGGCACACAGTCGAAAACGGTTTATCTCCAAACCAATCTTGACAAGAGTTGAGGGAAATTCGTTTCAAAAATCTACATCAAAACACTCTGTCGGATTATCAAATCAAGAATATAGATCTATAAGTGATTTTAACATTTGAATCCTCTACCACTAAAAAGGCAAAGTGTGCTCGTCGAAATATTTCTTGGGGTTTTTATTGAATATAGCAGAAATTTTAAATGGATTGATAAACTTATTAATACCCCTTTCGTAAATAATAAAGTAACTTCTCTAACACAGAATGCTGGTAATTTATTGAAAGTTTAAATATTTGGTAATTTTAAAAATGCTTCTCTTTACATTTGCAACGTTTAATTGCAACGTGTAACCATTGGTAGAAAGGTGCTCTCTTTAATCTTTTCGCCTGTTACTTTGAACACAGTGTTTTCAAACCCATTTCAAATAGGTTACTGACAGTTTTTTTATCTTCCAAAATTTTCTTATCTAAAATTTACCATTGTAATTGAAATTATGTATTAAAATTAATATAAATCAGATGTATTTGTACTGGAAGGTAATTACAACTCTAATTATGAATAATTAAATTACAAAGTACTGGTTATTGTATTATAATACTTTTCTATTCTTGTACAAATCATAAGTAAAAGTAATTAAATAAGAAATAAGTACTTATAATTAAAACCATTATACTTGATTATATAAATGGAATTATTATTACCTTTGGGGCATTTTATTATAAGTAATTGAAAAATTTTGTAATTGCAATAAACCACAAGTAATTAATGGCTAATTTTTCATACTTACTTAATGATTGCTGTCAATTTTCAGTCATATGTAGTCCATATTGGATTTCTTTTTCAATTCCACTGACAATTAATTGACATTTTTTAAATTACTTGTAACACTTTTTTTCGAATGAAAATTAACGCCTTCTAATTAATTGAATTAATTGTGCTACTTTCGTAGGAAAGTAATAGACTACAGAAAATAGTTGGTGAAGTAAAATGACAATAAAAGCTTCGGTGTTTTAGAACTCTCTGTAGTTGCCCGTTATGTTAATTTATAGAACCACAGCCTCTGCTGTTATGTAGACGTATTACTTATGTCTATACACGCATATTTATTTCATTATCTTACTTTGCCGAAGACTTAGTGCTAAAGAATGATACCGACGAAGGAGGCCGCTGTGATATATTAATAGCAGTTAACACCTGATTAGCGTCGAAAAGGGACCCAGAAAGTAAGTGGTCTGCTTCGATATCCCCCCATACAGCCTGATTGGCAGCTGCTAATATACGAACACAGGCGTGGAGTTATGTAGAAAGAACTAGTTCATTTGAACTATTTTCATAATTAATCTAAGTGTATCACTCATCGCTCTGAGCATTTTTGGCTCCGTAGTTCAGTGCTCATGTTTCTCTTTTGCTTATACTCTTTTGTTGTAGTTTAGAACTTGTACGTTGTTCATGTTCGTTTTTTCCATACAGAGTTATTAATATAGAGATTTTTTTTTGTTTTCTTATGCTTTTGTATTCTTTGTTATAAAATTATTTAAGTCATTTTTTCACTTTCTGGCTGTAGTATTTCTACTACAAGCAGCTCGACCAAACAATTATACTGAAACATGATCTACATGGCACAAAAGACACTACTGAGCAATTAAACAAAGTGAACGAACTAATTCAGCTAGGGGAGCCGAAAAAGAGCGCTCACTTCAAAAAGCTGATCAACCCAACACTTTTCAAATGGCGAAAGCCATCGAATGCGGTAACTATTTAAGCCACAGCACCTCATAGTTGAGGAATTCTGAACTGAAGTATTTACTTGGAATTGCAATTCCACGTTGTTATAAATTTTTTTGGAAAATATTGTAATTCTTTTTTCCCAACAGCAAACTTTGCACGCATATATAACTTCCTGTTACTCCTCTAGGGAGCATAGGCTGGCTTGTAAAAAAATTCGATTAATTTTTCTGTGACGACCAAGACTCCTTTCACCCGTTTTTGGGTCACATGTAATTATAAGCCTTTTGTTTATCTAATTAAATTCGTAGTTTTTATTAATAATAACTTAAACTAGCAGAAATCTTTAGGTAACACCACCACACAATGGTAGCACTGTTTTAATACAACTCTACCATGACTGACAAATGATCAGCAGGTATGGATCGTATTATGGTGTGCGTATACGTGAGACTCAGCCAAACAAGCAGAATAGTAATGCGTATATGGTAGAAGAGTTAGTCAGCCTGTGGCTAGCAAGTCGGTAAGACCTACATAATAATTTTAGAATTTTATTCAACTTTATTATTTAAGTCAGCAAATAGTTGGGCCAGAATTTGATTCGACTTAACTAATTGTAACTTAGTTATTTTAGAGTTTTACTCAACTTAATTAAGCTAGTCTCCCGCACCACTACTGGTCTTTTCGTGTCAGGCCAGAACTTTATTCGCCCTGACAAGAGATGCCAGTAAGTAAGGTGACGCTATACCACTTCCAGAATCTTATTCGCCCCAAATGGTGTAGGCAAGTAGTGGATAGACAATCCTCGGGGGGTAAACGGTTGAGACAGAATTTTATACGCCCCAACGGAGTGTGTTCGGCGTTTAGTAAGCAGGAGAGCCATCTCTTAGCTTCGGGCCAGAATTTTATTCGCCCCGACAAGGGAGTCCATCCTTTTCCCTTCACCTAGAGCAGCAGCCAAGCGAAGAGAGTGAGAGGCACAGAGCTTCTGGTGTTGTCGAGTCAGGCCAGAATATTATTCGCCCTGACAAGTAAAGCCAGAGCGAGTGACCCTATACCGGAATTTTATTCGTCCTAATTGGTTTAGGCGCACCGAGAGTAAACAAGCTTTCCGACGGCCAATCGTTGAGCCTGAATTTTGTTCGCCTCAATGGAGAGAGAATATTTCTCTTACCTTCCGGCCAGAATTTTATTCGCCGCGAAGATAGCATCGGCTCATGTGCACTCGCTACGAATAGCGGATATATCTTCTGTGAGCGTTGGATGGTGTGAGAAACTTATGAGGGTACCAGCGAATGGGTCCAGCTAACTGTAAAAACATGTCGTTACAATACCTAGTAGCGTTTGGATAATTAAAATCCACATAACTTTTGCGATGCGGCATGAAATCGCATGATAAGTTTTTTGTGTAGTATATAATTTGTCGATTTAAACTCGCAAAATTTTACTAAAATACACAGATATTAATTAATAAATTAAACCAATGTCGATTTTTTTATTTTAATGATTTGATTTTATTCATTACTGCGACATTTGCTGGCTTAAGCATTTTCGCTTTGAATACACAGCTGATCCAAATGATATAGTAAACCCAAAAATCGTAAACAGCAAAATATGCAAAAATAAATTTTGGCATTTTAAAGTTGCATGTAATTTTAAAACCCCGTAAGTGTCACAACTTTGGCTCATTGCAAAAGGCCACTTTAGGGTGATAAAGACACAATATATGCTGCCAATTCATGCCAACCGGCGAATGAAAAATTTTGAGAGACTAAATTATCGATATAATAGAATAATTTGTTCACTAAAAGCAAACCCTCTTTTATTTTAATAAAAAAAAGTAGAAATAGTATTTGTTTTTATGCTGATTTATTATTATTTTTTGTTGTTTTGCTTGTTGTAATAATCATGTTTATTGTTTAAAAAGTTTGGTCGGCTTAGTGGTTTATCTAAAAATTGTTTTTCACAGTTTATTTGTTTTGTCGTAAACTTTAGAGAGATTAAACGCGCATTAAATGGGTGTTTTTATATGACCACAGAATTACTTGTTAATCAAAATAAAATATTTATATTTTATAAAACTGTTAAATGTAGCAAAATAAACTCTGTAATTGAAAATGGCAGTGGAAAAACTCACAGAGTCATAAAATGAATGGAAAAATTCGGGATATTCCAGATTTAAATAAGCTTAACATGTACTTCAATTATGCTGTTTTTAAATAGATATTTTGTATAAATTTTTTATTCTTTAACTCATCATTACCCTTTCATGAATAAACGAGTTATCATCATTATTTCCAAACCAAGTTTAAAGTAACACAAACGTTTAAGTTTGTCCTACTGCAATTGAAGTTTTGGCGCATTAAAATTAAATGATGTTCATTAACGGCCAAACAAGATCACGTTCTTGACAAAAGGCACATCGAAATGAAACAACATTTAGGAGTGTTTAAGAAAACACCATACAGGTCGTTTTTTTTTTGCTTCTCACTAGCAACGTCATCTTATAAGCAGCCCGACATCATTATCACCATGCACTGTGTTAACATTTAGTTAAACATAATTTATATTGAAAAAAGAAATAAAGCAAATGCCGCCAAATGGTAAAATATACCAAACTTAACAGACATAGTCGTACTTGTTAAACCGGAGTTTGGGCAAAAAAGCAACAACAGAAATATCAAAAAAAAAAAAAAATTCATAGATGCCGATTACTTCAGAAAATACACCTGCAATTCAATTCGTTTAATCGTATAAATTCCTGCTGTTTTCTTTTATGAAATTAAATATTTAAAGTTCAATGTTGTTTTATTTTCAGCAGCTTCTACTTTTGGCTTAACATTAAAATAAATGTTTAAGGTTTTTCCTTATTAAATAAAACACAATAGTATTGAATGCAATCCACACCTTGGATTGAAAACGATACAACAAGTCTTACTGTAGTCATTAGTCAATAAATTATTTGATGATAAGAATTTGAAAATATAACAATGAAATGAATTAACAAGTAATAAATTAAATTTTTTAATTATTAAAATTTACGTCTACACTGAAAAAAATCCTGGGTCTTCTTAAATAAACTTAGAATTTATAATCTCTTCTCCATGGCGACCAACAAATGGTCAAAGCACTTGAAGCAAGAATTTGGCATTCGCAGCTGGCACCATCTACAAAGCAACAGTGAAGAAGTCTACATTAGAAAACTCAAGCGTACATAAATAACTCTCTGCTTGATTCTTGATTTAATATTCCGACAGGGTGTTTTGATGTAGATTTTTGAAACGAACTTCCGTCATCCCTTGTCATGTTTGGTTTGGATAGAAACCGAAACTTGACAAGGGATGACGGAAATTCGTTCCAAACCGTTGTGTCTCCAAGCCAAAGCAGGTTTGTCTCCAAAGCAAACTTGACAAGAGATGAAGGAAATTCGTTCCAAAAACCTTGTAACCAGCGAAAGTCCTTCCACTCGTTTTTGGGTCACATGTACTTAAGTCTTTTGCTTCACTAATTAAATTCGTAGCTTTTATTAATAATTACTTAGTTTTAAGATTAACGGAAATATTTAGGTAACACCGCCACATAATGGTAGCACTGTTTTAATACAACTCTACCATGAATGACAAATGATCAGCTGGTATGGATCGTATAATGGTGTGCGTATACGTGAGACTCAGCCAAACAAGCAGAATAGTAATGCGTAAACAGTAGAAAATTGAGTCAGCCTGTGGCTAGCAAGGCGGAAAGACCTACTTAATAATTTTAGAATTTTATTCAACTTTATTACTTAAGTCTTTAGCAGACAACAAATAGTTGGGTTACAACTTTTAGAATTTTACTCAATTTAATTAAGCTAGTCTCTCGCACCACCCACTGGTAGCGGAACTACTGGTGTTTTCGAGTCAGGCCAGAATTTTATTCGCCCTGACAAGAGAAGCCGTGGAGTAAGGTGACGCTTTACCACTTGGGCCAGAATCTTATTCGCCCCAATTGTTATAGGCGAGTAGGGGAGTTACTCCTCAGACGGTAACGGTCGGGCCAGAATTTTATTCGTGAGTGAGCAGAGGAGTCAATCCTTGTCCCATCACAGAGAGCAGTAGTCAGACGAAGAGAGTCCATCTGAGTGAGAGGAACAGAGCTTCTGGAATTGTCGAGTCAGGCCAGAATATTATTCGCCCTGACATGAGAGGCCAGAATAAGTAGTGCTCTCATACCATAGGCTGGTCAATTTTTAATATTTATGTAGGGAGTAATTTCTTATACTCACCCCCTCGATCCGCTTCTGCTCTTAGGTAATCTAGGGTGATCCTATATTATTTCTACGGCACTGCAAAAAACATATCTCGAAATACTCGTTAAAAAGCTTTGGTTGTGGTAAGAATTTTAGTAAAAATTGTATTGTTCAACCCAATCATGCAGCAATTTATATGAATCATTTTATCATTAAATAAAAGCAAGAACTTGTTTATCGTAACCAAGGGAATGTGGAGAATATAATATAGCTGTCGTGGTCATACTGTAATCATGTTTTGTATCTGCATGTGCGAGACTGCTAAAAAAACACTAAAACGGATTTTTTGATCTAAAATACCAGCATGTGAGCAGCGTGTTACCGCTCATTTCAAGATCACCTACATACATTTAATTACTGTGTTTTCAAATTACTTAATTTTTCGCTATTGAAGTTATTGTTTGCACACAAACATGGCTTAACTTAAATATTCAGTGCACAGAAAAAAAAATATTGTTATATTGCAAGAAATTTAATTTCTCACCAGAAAAATATGAAAAACTTCAAGTTTTAATTTTATAGACGAAAAAATTGGTTTTTCTTTTTTTTTCATTTTATTTCGCAGAAAAATAATATTTATTTTTTTAACAAGAGCTGCCCATTTTTGTTGTTATTGTTGTTTATATTTATTTTTGTTTTTTCAATAATTTTCTTGTCTTTCTCTGGCCTGTGTGTGAGTTTGTCTTTTTTTTCGTCTCCTCCCGTTTTGTTGTTAATTTATATTCCACAAGCATTTGATTGCTTTTGCCAAGAAAAAGGATGTGAAAAAAAAATAAAAACTCCTCTACTATTAAAAAACTTCAAAAAGCTGAAGGAAACTAAATACTATTTAAAAGTTTGCCAATATAATTTCGTGTGCTTAATTTTATTTTGTTAAGAAATTATTTTCCGTTGTCTGTTTAAAATATGTTATCTAGAGGGCGTTAGCAAATGCAGTTGAAAGATGAAAAAGTTCTTTTAAACGAAAGAATAAATGAGAAAAACTTCTGCAAGTGCTGGCTTGAAGTGCTTATGGTTTTTGATAGTCATGTGATATATTAATTTTTCATAATTTGTATAACGTTGAAAAGCCATTTATTGCTAAAAGTTGGGCGCTAATGAGCCAAGAAAATTATTTAAGCCATAAATAAAGAACTGAATTAATTGTGAAATAATAATTTGATTATAATTTCGATAAACAATTCCAAAGTTTGTTTATAAATTATTTTCCTTCTCTGGGTCGGTCTTCTCATTTTCCTTTGATGCTCTTTCTGGCTTTCCTCTAGTTTCTGCACTATTTAGTTTATCGTTTGATTTCTAAACACTTCGAAAATTCAGAGAGTATTCTCTGAGGCGAACTGCTCTTGTAGTGCCACAGTACCTGTGTCCACAACTGCCACTGTGATTAGCGATCTGGTTGTTGATCTAAATATTCTAGGTTTTCTTCGGAAGGGATTCTTCACTTTTGAAAATACTTCTTCTTTTGTAGCCGAATGTCACCAGTCCACCGAGCTACAGTATTTTTTCGTTGCAATTAAAATTTGTACACAAATATCTCTAAAATTGGATTTTTGTTGTGCTAGATTGGCCAAATTTGGCACTTTGTAGACCTCAAAACTGTCTTGAGCCTAAAATTTGAAGATAAGAACTTTCGAATTCTAACCGGTCACTACCAGACTTTTAACACTGACAACAAATAGTACTACTTTTGCCGCGAAGCCAAAAGCTGTATCTAACTCCTGTAGATTGATAATTAATATGGTGCCCTCTCGTACTATGTTTGGTCCTGGGGATTGTGGGTTCTCACTCCTTTTAACTTGGTAAAAAACTTTTATGCAAATGTCAAGGGTATGTTTTTTTTATGCGTTGAATTCTTTGTGGATGTATCCCAGCCGTGCTAAAAATCATGAACGATTCGCCGCAGTGTCTATGTACTAAACCAGATCCCTGTCTGCACACTCTCCTCATAACTACCAAATATTATTATTTCAATACTGAGACCTTCTGATCATCTCTGTTTCACGTATGATTTCCTGTGTTATGAAGACACTAAATACCATCCAATTATCTTGAGATTTCAGCAATACGCCTCTTAGGGTTTCCGCTGGAATACACTCACCGATTTTCAGCTGCAACAATCTTTGCCACCGGGCAAAACTCGGGAATTCATATACTACCTACTTAGTATCCTCAGAGTTCTTATGGCCAAGCCGGTGAAATCTGTTTCTGTAGCCACCGTGACTTAAAGAAGATTTGTGAGACCATGACAGTGGCCTGGCGAGTTGTTTAGTTGTACAATAAGGGTATAAGTCCAACCACCTTTTGGAGAGTTATGCTATCTTCTTTGGACATGAATTACACAGGGTGTCCGCCGGGAAGGTATACTACTTTGTTTTGCCGCCATTTTGTTAAACATTAGTCATGAAGTAGAGACGTGGCAAATTTATTATAGAAAAATATTCGGTAAACCAACGTGTTTTAATCGTTAAAACATTTTATCAAAATCAATCCTCGATTACTGCGACGAGGAGAAAGCTACGTGAAATTTTTGGGAGAAACACCGTGCCAACAAGACGCACTATTTATCCTGTAGTGAGTGATTACGGTTCAAAACAATCCATCAACCTCACTTCGACACCGTGCTCAGGAGCTTGGTCTTCAAATAACAAATTTGGCCACAATTTTCAACAAAGGTTTGCATTTGTTTCCATTTAAGATTCAGTTGACACAAGAGCTTCTTCCAGAAGACCATTTACGCCGCCGTATATATGCCAAGAGGATGCTACAGCTCGCCCATGACAACCCCGATCTTCCTGAAGAAATCATAATGAGTGACGAGGCACAATTTCATTTGATTGAATATGTGAATAAACAGGATACTCAGTTTTGGGTAATGGAAAACCCTCAAATTATTCATCAGTCACCTTTGCATCCATTAAAAGTGACAGTCTGGTGTGCAATGTGGTCAGGAGGAATCGTTGCACCTTACTCCTTTGAAACTGAAAAAGGCGTAGCGGTAACTGTCAATGGGGAGCGATATGACAACTGAACGCTTTGGGCTTGACTAACATGTGGTTTCAACAAGACGGTGCCACATCACATACAGTCAGGATTACAATGGAACTACTGCGAGACCCCTTTCCACAACAAGTTATTTCAAGGAATGGTGATGTTGATTGGCCTCCACAGTCGCCTGATTTGACTGCTCCGGCCTTCTTCTTGTGGGAATATCAGAAAAACAAGGTTTATGCAAACAAACCAGAAACGCTGGAGCAACCCAAACAAAATATTCGTGATCAAAAGGCCTCGCATTTGTGAGGCTAACAGAGGCGGACATTTATCTGATATTGTATTCCATACATAGTTGCCAACATTAAATAAAACATTTATCAATATACGATCCATTCTCTTTCATTTAATCAAAAATTGTAAAAAAACAAAAACCTTCCCGGCGGACTCCCTGAAATCGTATCTGTTTTCTTCTGGCCTGTGGATTAAAGGCCATTGTTCTAGTAGAAGCCAGGCCTATTTCCGAGTATGAGTCTATATTTCTCATTATATCTACTTTTTTGTCATTAAATTAATAACTTTCCAGCAGTTTATTAACAACATTATTGTGTCTAAGGTCCGCAATTATCAAAAGTAAATGACAAATAGAGAACCTGAAGATTTTGGCTTAAAAATAGCAACAGCCGTTGCACACAAACATGAATAATAGAATAAATAATTCACTCAGTCTTTATGCTGCATAAAAATCATAAATTTTTTTTCTATTAGCATTTTTGTATTTCCTTCTAAACCTTCACTGGCTACAGAATTTTTCTCATTCATTTGACAATTTTTCATTCCAATAACTTAAGTAGAGGGATACTTTAACGTCTTTATTTTTATTATTTTTTCTTGCTTACTCAATCTGCAGAAACGATACAATGAAGAAAAAGAAAATCTTTTGAAAAACTTAAATTGAAGTAGAAGCTTGTTTTTGTTTTTTTTTTCTTTGGTTTAGTTTTATTTGCAAAAGGAGGAGAAGTCTTGAAAGGACATAATATGGCTATTTTTATTTTATTTTTTTCCCTAAGAAACTAAAGAATGAATAACAAAAAATATTATTATAAACTTAATTTTGCCTGTGTGACAAAAGCTTTTATTCAGTGTCTGTGGCTCCTGTGCTAAAGTCGAGGGAAAATTGGAAGTGGCATTGAAATGCTTGAATGGAATGAATTCAAATCGTAACAAACTCTCAAGCACTATTATAGACAAATATATTTCATTAGAATGTTTGTCAAATAATAATAATAAGAATCCTATCCTCTCATACTCACCCACAAAGAAATATTGTTAAAATTTATTAACCGGCTGTGAATGTTGAGAGGGTTTATTTGTAGTAGGGAAAGACTTATTACAATTTGTTGTTGTTACTGTTTTACACATTTTCAAATTATTTTACTACAATCTTCTCTTTTATATTCTATTAATCATTTTGCTTGTTGGATGGATACACAGTGTTTTGTATCGAAATTAAAATTTAGATTTTTGGGAAGTATTTTAGGTTTTGCGGATGGCTTAGTCAAGAAATGTTTACTGAAAAACAAGTTAAATCGTTTGCTTTTGCGACACTAGCCCGTTGTTTCTCAACAGCCATTTAAAGCAAGATATTTATAATAAGGTAAGTGAAGACGTCGCCGTCTCCGTTCTCTGAAATTCAAGCAGGATTACTTCGTTAATCTTAATAAGGCTCTACCTCAGCAATGCTTAGAAAGTCCTTTATTAAAATATAAAGTTGTAGAGCTTGGTGTTTATAGAAATTTATTATGAGATGACAGATCCATATCGGTGTTATCTGTTCCGGTACGAAGGACACAATATTGTGTGGAATAAATATTGCTCCGAAGGATCTTGGCAATTTTGAAGACAACGTGGAGACTATTAACCATACAGCTACTGAAAATGATTTCCTAACAAGAGCTTCGTTTTGTCAATTTTGATGAATTACATCGTGGGTTAAAGCTGTCATCATGGACGTAAAACAAGGCCTGTGAAAGAAAATGAACAGTACTTTTTATGTAATAACTCAGGCTAGATGGTGGGAAGAACCCACATGACGGAACACTATGCTAATCTGGCCAAGTTTAGATATAGTTCGAACCAGGGAGCTGCTTTCGAAAGACGCACTCAAATCTTACCCTCCCTACACTAATCCAGAAATCTTTCGACTTGCCTTTTCTTTTTTCTACGTTCCTTTCTTCTTCGATAATCGCTTACTCAAGTAGCATTAATAGACTACATCAGCGGACCCGCAAGAACCTGTAGGCGGCCTGGTAACTTACCTATCTGGCAATTACCTTGTGATTTCCTCGAAATGGTGATGCATACGATTGCTGAGGAAATAGACTTGAATACAATGCTTGTTTCCTAAATATTAACAGATCACGAACTTCACAATTACAGTCCACACTTGTTTATAATCTCTGTTCACGCTTTAACGTTTTACTGGATACTAACTGTTAGCTCGACCATCCAGGTCTTTTTATAGTAGTAGTCTAGTTTCCAGAAACTTGTACGAAACTGAAATGCGTCTTGATTTGGGTTGATGTTATATCGTTGCTGTTGTTCTCTGTGCATTTACTTTCTTGGTAACTTTTAGGAGTTTTGTTGTTGTTACAGCGCTGTCTGTACAGTGGATGACAAAGCATGTCGCGCTATTTATTTCTGGAACTATCGGTACATTGAGTGCCACAAGCATTCATACCACTCAATTCTTACAGATAACGATATCTTTTCGCGCTTATCGTCATAAAAATATGCTTCGCCTAAGGAGCCTCTCTCACCTTTAGTAAAATCTTAACAAGTAATGCCGTTTAGTTCTTTGACGGCTGCGAGATTTACAGGCTGTCTTAAACTCACAGACACCGCATGGGTTCGTAGATTCGCTTCATTCGTGTCTTGTCACTAATAACTACTGTTAGTTTAAAAAAAAATTAGAACAAAATTATTAAGGAAAAAGCTTTCGCATTAAATATGATGGTTTCAAAAATAAAGAAGAATTTTAGGATTGTTGTAATTAGTACGACTGACTATAGCTCCCCTTCAGTTGAATTACTTTTCAACTAACTCGTATGATTTCTTACTGTCGTTTTCCACTACCTTTTTCAAATCCTATGTTATCCTTGAAACATGTAGAAAGCAGCTTTTTGAAAGATGAAATTCTCAAATGAATGTGGCAACAAAACTATAAATAACCTCTTCTTCCCAGCCATTGTTGACTTTGTAATATAGAATGCTAAAAACGATGATGAGAAAAAATCTTTATAACTAATTTGCATACAAATATCTTTTATAATCAATTTAATAACGTAGTCTCGTCTCGCGTCCCAGTAACAAATTTTTTGTTGCAAGTTTGCTTTTGTCAAACTCGTATAAATATATTTTATGCTAAAATTCCTTTACCCTTAACACCCAGCAGAGAAATAAAGTTAAATGAAATAAAGAGATTTCATTGTGTGGAAAATGAAGAAACAAATCTTATCTTGTCTTACTACAACCGAAAGGCGCAGAGAGTGAGAGAGAGCACTTCATGTATTATGGAGTTTTAGTGGATGTGAATTTTCATTGCAGCATGTTAGCAATTACGTAAACTGTCTAGATTCATATGAAGGAAGCATCATTTATCCTTGTTAAATCAAGCAAAGTTAAATTAAAGTTTCAACACTAAAACCTTCTTTTCCACTCTTTACCCTTCTGGGCTTGTTGCAAAGAATTGTTGTCTTCATATAATAAACTCACCATGTCTTTCATTTCCCAAGGACCTTTTCTATTTTCGAGTTTTTTTTTGTACCCTTTTTTCTTTGCTAGTTTTTGTTCGTCTAAAGATTTATAGTTGGGAAAAAAGCTGTCCATGTATCTGTTTGTTTTTGTTCCTCATACATATGCCCTTCTTTAGGCAGGCTGCTTGCTGCTGACGTTGTAGCTGGGGCAACTAGAAAAACTTCTTCGTGCATCAAATAGAATTTCTTGTATTTGTGTGTCGACTTTTTTGTTGTTTGCTTTTAATGTCTATAAACAGTAATTTTTCACACTCTACCTTATAAAGGCAAGAAAAAAGAGTGTAAAAAAATATATGAAAAACTCTTCTAAAGTGAGTTGGAAATTTGTCTATTTCTAACAAACTGTCCTGTCCGCCTACTTTTATGCCACACTTTATTGCTCTTCAAGCATGAGTGTGGGTCAAAGCTCCTACTTGTGCTGTTAATGTACATATGTATGTGCGAATTAGTGTGTGTTTCTAGTGGGTGTGTTGTATGTAAGAAAAAGGAAAACTTTCACACACTGCCATATGAAAAATTACTAAAAATAAAATGTACAATTTATAATAAAATATGGGACTATTAATATGAGTTTGGTGTCGAAAGTATAAAACTAGATTATATTTAAAAGGATTTTGGACAGTTGAATTATTTTTGTCAATAGAAGCCATTTAATCCAATATAGTCTTCAAATAAATCCCCAGAATTTTTGGGGGGTGGGAAGTAAAGTAAATTCGATTTTGTTGGAAAATATAAAAATGATTTGAAGCAAAGTGCATTTTGGAGCAAGGAGTGTGAGTTGTTCGAGGAATAAGATGTGTACAGAACAGAAAGGATTAGTCTTGTTCTCATTAGTGCTGTAAAGAGATGGTATAATGGGGCCCTAGTTGTTATGTTTAAAATCAAATAATTTACAGCATAACTAATTCATCCCGAATATGCTGTAATATAACAGCTGAAGGTGAATGATCCATGCTATAGATTGTTGTAAAGAATATTCTCTACTTTGTGTCCAAACAATGATTTTTAAAACCGTCTTTAGAGATGTGTGTCTAGCGCACCTAATAGAATCAAAGTGCATAATTAAGAAGGCTCTCTTTACTTAGTGCCAGTGAACAATTCGTTCCAATATCACAGCCCGAATTCTCATATTTTTCTATGAGCAATATTTTCCGAAAGTGCAATCCGGGAATATTTGGAGCTTTAATCGATCCGTATATTTCTGATATCATATAGCATATCACGATTTCAGGTCCAGATCTTCGCTGAGAGTATCATACCTCAGCTCAATGGAAATTTTCGCTTAAGACTGAACAAGGTTGTAAAATATTTTAAGGATATTTATTTTAAAATCATGTGTTCATTGCACGACTGGCTTGTGAGAACACAATACCCAAGCATGCAGCATTGAATACAATTCGTGTTAATGAAAATGTTGACACTGCGGCTGCTCAAACTAAGTGAACAGCTAGTTACTGCGTCTGTACACTCGAGTGACAGTGAAAACAAAAAAATATTGTAGTTACTCGCACATGACAGTTACTCATATGATAGAGTGTGACCGTAGCCTGTTCGCACTGTGTATCGTCAAAAAGATTTCATTATTTCATTTCCCATTCTACTGAAAACTATTCAGATTGCTACAATTACAGTTAGGGGTGCATCGACCAACTACTTTGTTAAATTTTCTGCGTACATCCAATTGAATGAATTGGTTGTCTCGAACTAATATCCTGAATACTGACTGGGTAGTGAAATGTACGTTTTGCCCGGCAATGACAAACACATATAACATGTCCTGATGTTCCCTGACCATCTTGACAGAGTCTGCAGGAATTGTTTTCTACTTTTATTTTTTCTAATTCTATTTTGTTCATGATGAAGGCACTTCTGGCCCTCGGGAGAATTCGATATCTTTACTAGTTGGCATCAACACAGGGCACGGTGCCCTGTATGATTTTACGTATGTCGGAGCGTATGGGAAGCTCTCGAGGTTAGAGCTGCGGAAGCTGTCTGGATGAGGAGGAAAAAGAGTCAGTTCAACACATTCTCTGCTACTTTCAGGTTCCGCAAGAACGCGGGCTAAAATGTTTGGGCCATTGATTCTTTGAGGACCTGTGATATAACACTGATGATCCTGATAAATTTTGAGAGAAGTTTAGATAGTAGTTACGAACTGTAGCTCCTGGAGTTCTATAGGGGATAGTTCGTCGGAGCATTATAATGGGCCTAATGGCCTTCGGGTGAGCTCACTGCTTGCAAACTGCCCACTTATTCTAACCGAACCTAACCTAAAGCTACAGCTGTTAAGAGTTCAGAGCACTGCAGAAAATTTAGAAAAGACTCTACCTTAATACTTTCTGGGTCAATTAGTGTTTTCAACAGCAGCATGCCTGCTTGGGCTCTTTAGTAATAAAGTAGACCTTGTTATTCCTCTTCGCATATTAGTTTACTTGTGAAGCTATTCTTTACCCGACTGAAGGGTTCTGGACCAATGAGAGGAGTGTCGTTGCTATTTTTAAGCAGATAGTCTGCCATTTCATTGTCGTCATGCACTTCATATATGGCTATACACATTAGATTAACTGAATTCCTCGCTGCTAGGGTGTGAAGAAGTTAAAAGCAACTTGGATTGGAGCGAATCTAAGACGTGTACGTCTGTCTGATAAATGTAAGCTGTTTTTGCCATTACTCTGCTTTTCGGAATTTTGCCCCTATAGTCGCCGTCCCATCATTGCCTTCTTACATCTTGAATAAAGTAGAATGAATACAGAATCATTGTTTTTGAAAATGTTTAGTATGAAAATCTTAAAATTTGTTACACCAGTAGTCCACTAACTGCCTGCAATTTCAGACAAGACATTTGTGGTTTTTTTTTGAAAATTTTTCTATAATATTTCTTTTTTTAATATCCTGTATTGAAAACTTTATTGTTTTAACAAATTAGTTTTATGTAAATTTACAAAAAATTAAATCAATTGCAAAAGCATTTAATGTCACCTAGCGATTATTAATAATATTTGAATTTATTATTAAATTATGAGAAATAAAAAAAAAAAAAAATTAACAATTTAAAATACAATAATAATAAATTCAATAACATGACCGTAATTTAAAATAACCCTAGGGGTTCAATATTGTATTGCTACAGCAAATGATCTGGTAGCACTTAGAAACTTCAAATTGATGAGTTCAGTCAATATCAGTGAATGCACAATATTCTGAGACGAAATGTTTGAAACAACCTTTTACAGACACAAGTTTAATTGTTTTTGTTGCAATTTTTTGTGCGTTATGGAGCATGAACACCTTCAGTAGCGGAATGTTAAAAATAAAAATTAATTGCCATAAATAATGAAAGTTGCACTCAAACACTTAGAAACCTTGCGCAGGCGCGTTTACTGCAGCCGGCATAAGTGGCAAACAAGTGCGTATGCCCGCATTTGAAGTAAATGTGGCCGTGTTAATTGAACGTTGCTTTCAAATGACGCATCTTCATTTAATCACTTCCAGACTTAATTGGTTTTTAGCATCATTCAACTCATCATTAGTAAAACTGTCGGAATAAAGTTTGAGAGTTTGATTTATTTTTTATGTTACTTTGTTGCTGCTTGATTTTTGCGTAGTTATTGATTTTAAGTGATTTTCAATAATTTTAAATTCAAGTTGAATATTTCATGTTTTAAATTTCAAGTAAACGATTTTTAAGAGTTTTTTCTAAACATTTTTTTCCTTCTTGATAATAAGTTTTGTTTTCGCATGAACTTGAATAAGTGTCCGCAGACAATTATGTTTGAAAAATGTATTTTAAAATTAAAAAAAAATTACATTTATTGCATCAAAGCAATTAGCGTTTTTGTATAAAGAAAAAATAAATTTAATTTTTTTTAATGTTTTTTGCTTTTCGACAGCATTAACGTTTTTTAAATGATTTTGGCATTTGATAAAAGTTAAGTAAAAATTAATTTAATTCCGGCAGTTAAAAGGTTAATTATTATTAAAATTCACACATAATGATATTTAAATATTTACGAAGGAAATAATATTTATAACTGATTTGAAGTGGAACAAGATTTAGTGGTTTTGTTTTATGCAGGTTAAATTATTAGGATATGGCCGTACAAATAGCATAAGAGTAGCCGGCAAAAAATGTTATAAAAAATATTAAAAACGTTTCAATTTTTAATTTAAAAATATTTTCAACATCCTTTTGTTTAGGTATTTTTCTTTTCCGTTAGGGAAAATAATTTTGTATGGAAATTAAAAATCTTTCAGCTGCATTCAGCTGAAAAAATATGAGGTAAAATTAACAGCAATTAAGCCGTTTGATATTAAGCGGCTCGCAGGCGCAAAGAAAAAATATGTCTGAAGTAACCATATTCTAAGAACAATATGTTATGATTGAATCATATTGTTATTATAGTGAAAAACAATATGGTTGTTCTTGGAACACTGCAAAGTTTTGTATGAATGTAGTTTAGTCACAAAATTTTACATATTATGTTTTATAATAATATATTATGGTTAACATTATTATATTATTACTCTCTCATTAAAAAAAACGTTGATTCTTGATTTGGCATTCAGACAGAGTGATTCGACATAAATTTCTGGTATGAATTTCTACGAAACTGGTTTGTCTGCAAACCAAACTCAACAGGGGATGACGGAAATTCGTTCTACAAATTGATATTAAAATACTTTAGTTGTGCTCAGATCTTTAGTAAAAATTGTATTGTTCAAATCAACCATGTTGCAGTTTTTCTATAAAAAAAAAATCCCTTAATGCTGTCATGTAAAAAATAACTTGTTTATCGCAATTAAAGTAATATTAAAAAAATATTTCCAAATAATCATAACATGCTTGCCACAATAACAGATTTTTTTTTAAAGAACATAATATAGTTGTCATTACCATAACACAGTCATCTTTTTGCAATGCGTGCAGGGAAGGAAGTTGTCACGAATTCTGTTAAGGCTTTTAGAACGACCGCACAGACGAGGGGAAATAGCTTACGAAGAATTGGTTCTATGATATTATAAAGACAAGTCACAAAGTACGAAAGCACGCCTAAGTGCGTAAGAGCAAAATATGCGTTTAAAATGTTTTATTGCGAATAAAAAGTTTGATACAATTACCTAAACTGCTTCAAATCATGACTAGTTTTCTTATCCATAAAAATTCATTATTTGCCAACGAATCGATGTAGGAAACAAATTACTACAATTTCTGAAATGAGTGTCCAAAGGCGAAGTGAAACAAAATTTGTCAAAATCGATATCTGCCAAGACATAAATATACGGCCGAATACAGAAAGGACGTGAGTCTGATGTACCAAAATTCTTTCGATAATATTTCAATAACATTTCTTCAATAACCTGCTACTTACTAAAAGAATCGGAATTTTTCATGATACGAATGAATACTGAAGAGTTTGTATTCTCGGTTCACGGCTAAACCGGAAGAGCATTTTATTTCTCTTATATCAGATTCCATTAAAATAGCTCGATTTTTAGCGCCGATGTATCGGAAAACCTGCACCATGTCTCGAAAAAACAAATTCGGAGAAATGTTTGCATTTTGTTTACGCTGACTATCTGTTTACGCTGACTATCTGACTCACGAGAGTTGCTCTGAGCTCACGAGAGTTGCCGTTCTTTTGCGTTGATACTAGTACCAAAGAAGCCACAATGTTAGCTAGTCTATCTATTAAGGTGCCACCAGAAAAAGTGTAACATTGTTGCCCTTTTTCTGCGCTCGAAATATGTTTACTCTAACAAATGGCTGTGTTTTTTTTTTAGATTTTACATATTATAATGCCGGAAGGCTTTGCGCTTTATGATCTATATAAAATCCCAAACAATTAAAGTATGTAAAGCATGCACAGGGCAACATTTTATTTAAGAAACGAAAACGCCACTAGTCTTGCAATTGGGTTACAGATATCCTAAACACGTTTCCAATGTTATCGTCAGTTGTAACATCATCCTTACTTAGATGTTCTATAGAATTTCACTTTTCCTACAGGTTCGTGCTACGAATATCTTCTCTGTGTATCATTCACATAACTCAGACTGCCGAAGTACTTAAATTTCAACCTCTTTTGCAAGCCGGCCATACAACAGACTGAATACATCCATTGATTAAGCTTTAAATTAGAAACAAATTTTGTACGTTTTAAATACTTTTATTTATTTTTTTTTTAAATTAAATTTATATAAAAAACAATTATTAAATTATAAGTTTAATATTAATTATTTAAAATTTACCTTAAATAAACTATATTGCACATGGATTTCCTACATGAAAACTCAAAGAGTATATATGTATGTATGTGTGTAAATACAAAAGGCAGTGTGTCTCTGTGTAGATGCGTGCGTGCACGTAAAATTTTACAAACTAATAAAAAGAGAACAAACAAATGAATACGCATTTATTAAGCATAAATTATATTTAAAGTTAATATTGCACATTTGCATTTAACGCTACAATAAAATGAATACAAAACTTCATTGAAAACCAATTAACTTATAAATTAAATTATTATTATCAACAACCTCCATGTAAAAGGTAATGACGAATATTGTCTGTATTTTTTTTATAGATTTTAATAATTATTATTGCTAGTATTTTTGATTATAAAATTATAAAGGAAAAGAAATAAAAATCACATTAATAAAAGAAATAATAATAATAAAAAAAATGACATAAAAAAATTTAAATAAATTTTGTTTTGGTGTTAATTAATTCAGTGGCAGTTGACTTGTGGGAAATTATATGAAAAACTTGATGTTTGATTTAAAAAAAAAAAAACAAAACGAATTAAACAATTGTAAAATAAAGTTTTTTTTTATAAAAAGATTAAAAAATGTTGAACAAAGAATGCCAGCTAATTTTAGAGAAGCTTGAAAATTTTCTAGCATACATTACGGCGTTAATATCATTTACATACATATTTATTTTACTGTTAATTAATTTAAACAATAAAATAAAAAATCAAAGATTTAACTTGCATTCAAAAGGATTTCTTAATAAATGAAATATTTAAAAACAAAAAGAAACAAAAAATATAATAAATAATGTTGCATATTTTTGGGCGAACTAAGAAGAAACGGCCGGAAACAATTAAGTTCATTGTGGTTAAAATTACTTAGAATGTATCACTAATAAAAACAGAATGTGAAGTAGTCATGCGTTCGCTACAACTCTCGTATAGTTTAAAACAAATATTAAAAAGAAATACACTCTAAATAAAATAAAATTTTATTTGCTGGGGAAAAGTTATATAAGTCTTATAACAAGTTTATGTATACATCAGCTATAAGAACACTCTGTTTTTTTTTTATTAAATCCATTTTGACAGTAACAGTACTTGTTTAGATACGACTCACTGTTCAACTTAAAAAAATAGAAAAATATTAAAATTTCTTTTCTTTCCGACTCGTTTCATAACAATAATTTTAGCTGCTGATTTTTCTATGTACTCGTTTTAGAGTTAGTCTGTTTGGCAAGTATAACTAGTTTGTATGACGATAATCTAAGTACAGTTGCGATTAGTTTGATTGTCTGCCTTTCTGTGTGTTATCTGTCCCTTCAACTCCCTTATTATTGGCAGCCGTATTTGCTCTTCTGTTTGTCCTACTGTCTATGAAATGAATGTTTAAGTTATTGAATAAAATGATGGTTTCCTAAAAAATTCGCTTAGTGTGTAACATATAGGAAAAAGGTTTATATAAATTCCCGACAAACGAATTATCCATTAAAGCCATTGTTCATCTATCTCAGTTATCATCAGAACGACAAGACTTTTGTTGTTAAGAATTTACTCCAAAAATTATGCAACGCATAATAAACTATTCACATTTTACATGTGAAATTAAAACAAATAGAAAATTGAAGAACAAAATGGAAGAAAAACGAAATTGAAATAAAAAAGAAAAAAAATGCCATAAATTTATATGTAAATTTTTCAGAATCAAAAATAGTACAAATAGTATAAATTGTTGCTATTATAGTCATATTTAGGTACGTACATTAAAATTAGCGTAGCAAATACTCAACGAGTTTGTGAGTGTGTATAAGTATATGTGTGAGATACAATGTATAAAATAAATTCAATATTAAATATTCAAAAATTCATAAATTGTTGTTTTTCCCTCAACCAGCCAGTGGCTGGGCTGCGATTTAGAGAAAATAGAGTTAAATAATTTGTAACAGTATATCAGAGTTCAGTTTATATTCGATATTAGTGTTTTTGTTATTTATATGTTTTAATTATGCGCGAATGAAAACACAAAAAATTTTATTATTATTATTATGAATATTTTTATAAATATATATGTACCTTCCTTTTATGCAAAATTTTGCATATTGTTAAAATTGTGTTGGCTCTGCCTTCAAAATATATTATTTCCATTCTTACTGCTGGAGTGAGCGTGAGTGTGTATGCGTATTTTCTTTTATTTAGTTTCATAGTCGTAGTAGTTTGTTAGCGTCCTGATTCAAAACTAACATCCGCATGAAATCCTGTATCATCAGCATGATAAATGACATTTTGTATGCGACCATCCGGTAATAAAATGTGATATTGACCCCTTGTCACACCATGCAAATCACGATTTTGTTTGTGACCAAAATCATTGCCGGTATTGAAATCACGTATACGATAACCAAATGCATACTTTGAGGCATACGATTGCAACTGAGGTGGAAAGATGGCAAAAAAACGTACACAAACACACACATACATACGCAGATATACATGTATATGTCAGCAGTAACACCAATATGCAACACAAGACAATGTAGAGTTGGTAGTTGTGATATGGAAAGAAAGAAAATCCAAAATATAAATGAAAAACCAAATAAGAAAGATATGGAAATTTAAAATAAAAATCGACAAAAAATACAACCAGAAAAAAATTTTGGTTTGTTTGATTAAGAAATGTAAATAAGATATAGAATAAGAGAGAAAAGAATCGATTTTGTTAAATAAAGATAAAACAAATTACAAAAACATAAAAAATTTCATATAAAAAACTTTTAAACTTTTGTGTTTCACAAAAAAAAAAAAAATTCACTAAAATCAAGCATTCACAGTTACAAAAATGAGAGTATGAAGACTTCGACTGCTTTATATTTTTACCAAAAATTCAACGGGTTATTAGGACAGGAGGAACTCAAAACTTAAAAAAATTATAATATTGTTTCTTTGTCAAAGTTTTCTAAAAGCACTCCAGTGATGTTTTCTCTATATTTTGTAACATTAAAAATACCTTATTGAATTTAAAACAATTAAAACTGTTCCCAGTAATTAAAATCTAAAATTTTAAAAAGATGTTTTGTAAATAGAGGAATCTAATTTGTTAGTTCTTGTTTGCTGTTCCCACTTCAAGTACTGTCACTAGTTTAACGTTTATATTAATTTACATTTTTTTTAATTACATAAAAAATACAAGAAACTGTTCCCAGTGTTTTTATACTATGAACAATTATATAGAACTTTTCCCAGTTTGAAAAAAATGTAATATTTTCAATAAGACATCAAATGTTATTAATGCAATAACATTTTAGTGTTAACTGAAATGTTGAGCAGTGTATTCAACTGTTCCCACCTCGAACTTATATCCCATATTTAAGTTAAATAAAATTACACATTATATTTAAAACCTAACTGCGTTTTAACCTAAAACTGGTTTTTATTAAACTGTTCTCATTTTGTTAAATTTAGGCAGACATATTCTTATCTTAATTCTTGTGTGTTTTATGTAAAAAAAGTTAAAAAATGTTTGTGTTGTATATTTATAAAACTGTTTCGGCCTTGAAAATGCTAAAATTTGGCGAATGTTCGCTTTTGACAACTTTAAAATTAACTCTTCCCAGCACAAAATCTGTTCCCGTTTCGAAAGCCATTAAAAATAAATTAAATACATGTTAATTAAATAAATCATAGCGAACATATATACGAAAGTTTAAATTGGTTCCGTATTTGAAGCTGTTCCCAGAGCTAATACTTTTGTTAAGAAATATTTCTTTTAAAGGTTGAGTTTGTTTTTGATAAAATTTACATTTTATAGGAAAAATTAATTTTTTTTTGTAAAATTACAGTATCTTTTAATTTTGGACAACTACGAGTTCAACAGCGGTGAACTAAGTTGATTTTTTCCAGGCCACATTTGCGTTCAGCTAAAAATTATTTAAGATCTAATACAGCACATTATTATATTTAAAAATATTATATGAATTTTTTACAACCGAATAACTTATTATTTGGTCAGTTACCTTTTATCTAAAATTCACATTATTGTCTACCCCTGTGTACAAAATTGATTACCATACTCATTTATCAATATTATTTCAAGCTTAAACTAAATCAGATCTCTTAGCATTATTTTTCTACACATTGTTTGTGATAACAAAAATATCTGCATTAGAAAAATAAAAAAAAGAAAATCTAAGTTTGTAACTGTCACCTGCAGTGTACCTTCTGTCGTCCACAAATTCGTTTTAACATTACAACGCAGTTAAATCTTATTTCAGACTAAAAGTATGCAATACATTTCTAACTTTCATTTCTTGTGTTGTTTTGCCTCTCTTTCTCTCACATCATTTTACTAGCAATTTTTATTTCGATGTGTGCTTGCATGAGTTTGTGTTTGTGTTCTAGAGTTCCTTTTATTTGCGATGATCCAGATACTGTTACGTGTTTAGCACAAATGCAAAGCAATGCAATAAATGTTGCAAATATATTAAATTCCTGTCATGTACAAAATCATTGTTTGTTTTTTGTTTATTATTTTTCTATATTCTTATGGTATTCGAAAAGGACTGGTTGATGAGGGGGACTTAGTAACAGGAGTTTTAACATTTGAAAATGTATTGCAAAATTTTTCGAAACCAAATAAATTTTATATAATTATATTTCAATAATCAAAAGTTTTGATGATTTTTTGGTTTTGTTTTTTTAACCTTAAAGTCAGCTACTAATTTGCACTTCTTCTCACTGTTTATCACTTACACATATTTTTCATAATCAACAATTTATCTGCTCATTATTGTTTTGTAAACACTTTTTCAAATTAAAGTTTTCTTGAGACTCTTGTTCACGTGAGGAAAATGGTTAAAATTTGTAATCAAATTATTTTTTACATTCAGCTCAAAATATTGAATAAGAAATTATTGCTATCCTTGAAAGTTTCAAGAAAAGAGCTTAAACGAAGTAGTGGGAAGAGGAAGGTATTTAATATGCAAAAATTCATTAACCTTGAGATAGGATGCAATAAAAAGTTTTACCGGTAACTTTTAATAGAAGTCGCTGCAGAGCATGTAACGAAGTCTACGAAATACTTCTAGGCAAATCTTCACCTAACAAGAAAAATTTACTGGGAACAGTTTATGTTGACATTAAAAAATTTATTTAAAATAAACAAATTATAACGCATCACCAAATTATGCATATTTGTAAAATTTTAAGACTGAGAACAGTTTTTATAGAACGTGTTCAAAACTATTGTTACTTAAAAATAAATTTTAGGGTAAGCTATTTTCTATTTCTGGTTAAAATATGTCAAGAACTAGCCGATGAAACACAAAACGTTATTGGTGAGAAGAGTTTTGAAACACCGGGAAACCGTTCTTATGTAATCCGAACATTGAGTGTTTATATAAAAATAAAGCAGAGAATATATTTATATTAAATTATAATATTTCATCGAATTATATATCTAGCCAGAATTTTCAAATTGGCAACAGTTTTAAGACTTTCGGCGTTAAACTTTTATAAAACTTGCACTAAATCAATTGAAGCAAAATTAATTTTTTTTACTAAAGACTATTTTATATGGTGAAACGTCTGCGAAGGAAACGAAATTAGGGGTAAAATTCTTACTGGGAACAGTTTGGAAAAATCACAGAATAGTTTTTTGTAGTGGGAACAGTAATTTTCTATATTAATAATAAATGGAAAATCTATTTATTTAAAATATTTCCATAATTAGGCTTGGGAAGAGTTTTTCAAAAATATTATTGCTAGGAACAGTTGATTAATGTTATCCTAAACTGCAAAAATTACATTAAAAATTTAAAAATTCACTTAAAGTCGGTCGATAGTATCAGGTTTAAATTTAATATAAACATCTTTTACTTCCCTAGGTTGGGAATAAGTATGAAACAATCCGGTTCTACATGAAATTAAATTTTCCTGCGAATTTATAATATTATAAATTTCAATTCTTTTACTTTGTTTTGATAAAGCATTTCTTTAGATTTCAGTTCAAGTACATTTCTTCATCCATCAGCTTCATTATGTGCTTGCTGAGATTTTTTTCTATGCTTTGTTGTTGTTGTTGTCTTCTTTTGCTCATGTATTAGTCTGCTGAAAGTTTTTGTGTAATTCAGCCCTTTTTTTTACCATAAGGCAAAAAAACGTGAAATTTTAGAAAATTAAAAATTTTTTTATTTGAAACTTGAACGTGATGTGATTTATAGTTTCGTTTAGATTTAGTTAAACTGAAAAGTTGAATATAGCTCTGCTTTTGTTATAGAAAAAAATGAAATAATATTGAAATAGTCACTTTGTTAATATGGCAATGATTAATAAAAAGTTGGCTCAATATTGGGAGAATAGGCAGGTTGAGCTAGACATTTCCTAAATAAACTATTTATTAAAGAAAGTAATAAGCATTGGTGAAACGGAATGTGTTGAATTTACAAAATGTTAAGAGACTCAAGTTAATTTTTTAGTAACCAGAAAAGTGCGGTACTTTAGAAGCTCCGTCTTACTTACAAGCTTACAGCTTGTTTCTATTCTTGATTGTCTACATTGGGGATTTTGATAATGAAACAATATTCTTATCTCCAGTCACAATAAGGTACAAACAACTTTTTTCCTTCTCTAATACTACACCACTGTAATCGGTTCTTGATGCCATCTTCTTCTGAGTACAGTGGATTTTAAAGTTTTTGCAAGTTACTGGTAGAGGTATTCCCAGTTGACTCGGCTCTTTCATGATTAATCATCAGCTGAAAGTTTTGATATAATTCTCTCATCAACTCATAGGGCGGTGTTAGAGATATGAATCTCTGTTCTTAAATCATTGTAAATACTGAAAACGCTTAAATGTTTTCCTTTAATTTGGATCGCATCAAAATACTTTAGAATCGAATTAGGAATTTTAAAAATTATATTTCTAGCCAACACATCCAACATGTTTCAACTGCATTGTAATTAAAAGTTTTTAATGTTTTTACATTTCTTTTCAAATTGTAACACATGCTTACCCCTTTACAAGAAACTACATTATTCTCTTGCCTCCCACCATTCAAATAGTTAAATAGTTTTTGGAAAAGTCAATGCTATTTCCACAGCACAAGCGTGATGTTACACACGAAAAACTAAGGGGATAATAAAACGACACCGTTGCATGTATAAAACCTAAAACAAAACTGGAATTGCTGCGTTGCAAATGTATTTGCCAACGTTTAGGGTCATTATAATAAAAATTATATGTCTTTAATTTTAAAGCATCCCCCAACTTTATAACTTTGAAATGAATTCTGCAGCTGAAGGTTTTGAACGTTTTCGTTGTTCTATCTGCAGTGTTTGAAGGGTCGTGTGAAAAGTGGAGAGATATTTTTATCCAAAGTTGTAAAAATGCACTTGAAGTAGAGTATATCTCAGTTCTACCTACTTTATAATTTTTAGGGAAATTATATTGCAAGAACCTGTTGTTTAATGAAATACAAGGACTAATATTTTTATTCCTATAGACCGCTGCACGTACATATCCTGTGTTTAGAAATTATAAATTCGCTTTCTATATTTTTTTACACTACCAGCAACTATAATTATAATTATTGTAAAATTACTCAGTGCAGCTTATAATTCTCTTTTAGTAGATAGTTTTGCTTTAATAAATATTTTAACTGGAACCAAAGTTCCAGTCATGGCGGTTTATATCTGATAAGAATTTTATACGTATCATTCCGAAAGCACATCCGTGTCGTTCGCCGAATTTTAGAGCAATGGTTTAGCCCAAGTCAAAGTATTGTCAATTCATTTCACACACCGGCTTCAGCTGACTGTTTTTCCCTAAGCTGCTTTAGCGAATGTGTAGGAATACGACTAGATTAAGAAGGCTATTATTGTTAACTATAAGAAGTCCGCCCATACTCTGAGAGTTCCCGATACCGGTATTCCCCCACGTACCGAAGGACGTGTTCAGTTCCCAGATCCCGAATACCTGTCGAAGATACCCCTGAATCTATATAGCTGCCGATTGTCATTATGAACATCCATACATTGTAAACTAAATAAAACCGTAAATAAAGATACGCGAATTTCGGCCCCAGAGTGAATAAATCGATTAAGTTTGTGGAACCGTAAATCTACCTTGGATACAACTGAACTTCGCGACTTTTCGTAACCTGTAGCGGAACCTCTTCGAAGGAATTGGATATGACCGCTTCTACAATCAAATAGAACTTTCATAGCAATAAACTGATATTGTGGATTGCGGATCTAAAATAAATCAATTAGTGCAACGGTAAAGATAACAGACTGACTTTACGGATAAGTCTCAAACTCACGTTGTGAAATTACTTAGGATACCTCTCAAAACGTGGACGCCCAATATATCGTGCACACCCTTTGGCCCAAAACTTACTTAAGTCGGTGTATAGATCACGACCTGGCAACCCAGATGCAAGTGAAGCAACAAATTATAAAAATTTGACGTCCATTTAAAGAAATTACCACTTCAAAAAAGGATTCGATGTTGAAACACTCGCAATAAAATTTAAACAAAAGCAAATTACAGCTAAATTATAGTATAATTTCTGAAATAGTTTTCGCACAACAACAGCTGTCAAGCTGCTAAAAAATTTTGCCAAATTATTTTGTCCCCACTTTATTTTTATTTCCATAAAGTTTTTGTTGCTCTTTATTTTTTTTTACTATTTTTTTAGCACAACTTGTTCACAAATATCGCACCAAACATATGTAAATGCAATAAAAATTATAGTTTTTTTTACATAAATTTCAACAAATAAATGTACTTTTTGCAATGTGGCGAGAGCAGCGTATGAGGTTTGGTCATGTCCGAAAGGGTCAGCATAAAATTATTATGTGGATAATAATTTTTAATGAATAATGTTCTCATACCAAAATGCACTAATGTTGGCAAAATAAACTAGTGTAATCAAGTATGAGCGGATTTGCGAACTGGTCCCTTAATAGACAAATAAACTTGTAAACATGTGTGTTTCAGTTTTTCAACTTGGTTTTGTTGATTCCTCTTGAAATATATAAATGTTGACTATTTTAGTGTGTTTTGCACTCTATTTGTTTTCCTTCTCTTGTTTTTTTTTTGCTCCTTTATTCCTTTATTATTGTGAAATCTGATCACGTAATTTTGTAGGGGTTTGTTATGGCAGCATGATTGAATTATCAGTTTGTTGACTCTTTTCAAATGTTTTGGCCGCTGCTGTGTTTGGTTTTAGATGGTGAGTACACCAATACGCCCGTAGAAAGCAATATAAAACCATAAACATGTGTGTGTGTTTTCACAAAAGAGAGAAAAGTAATCAGCAAGAAGCAAAAAAAAAAATGGTAAGCAAGAAGAACAAGTGACAGTTGTGAAATAAAAATTTACGTGATGATTGAACAAGTATCAAATTTATTTCGACACTTGAATTACGTTGCAAATTAAGTAAACATATTGTTACTAAACATTGTGTGGCGACGTAATTCGAATTTATTTCGATACACCTTTTTAATTCGCTCTCTAAACGTATGAGTGATATTTAATTAGTTCTTGATGGCTGAGGATTCGAGGCGTATGAGCAATAAAATATTTTATTCATGTTACAGAAGTTCATTGAAAACACAAAGTGATCATAGCAACCTTAAGAAATTTATGTGTTTAAAAAGTTTAGTTTAGACAAATGAGCCAATGGTGAAATGCCCATCAAACACAAGAGGGAAAGGTATGAAGAAAAAGGAATTTTATTAGCAGATGTGTCGAACAAACAAGATATCGAAGGCTTTTTATTTGGCTGAGAACAATTGCTTGAATGTCAGGAAATGTGTTCATTGCATCCTTTATGTACGAAAACAATATTCTCCTTAAGAATTTATCACTTCATATCTCCTTAAGAGAAGAAAGTATAGCCGATCATATTTTACAGTAAAGCCCCAATTTTTTGATTTAAGCGAAAGTTAAACTACGCTAGAGTTGAACTGGAGAGAATAGAGAAGACAGATCAACTTAGTACTTAATTGTTTGTATTAAAACCTTAATAAACTATCAAATATTCGGTAATGGGAGCCATCTCGCAAGATTCAATGTGTGAGTTCTTTTTAGTCTCTGGTGCCTATCAAATTGTGTATAAAATGTTGGGATGGACCACTAGTTTGTTTACGTATTTATACGAGCAAGTTTTTGTATCTCCTTGGACAGTGGGAACTTCTAGATTTTTATCAAGGGGTGCATACGATATGTTGTAAAATCCTAGACTGCATTTTTTGGTACCTCTGGATGTTGGATGCACTGGCAGTACCAAAACCAACATTGAGTTAGGCCACAATTTTGACCGTCTAGGTGGATAACCAAATATTTAATGTGGGTTTCCGCTAGAACATTATTATTTGTAAATTTTCGTTCTGCGAGAAAATGCTTCATGAGCATATTTTGATGGATTTACCTATATTCCATTTTTTTAGTCAGCCCTCTAGCCAATGAATGCGACACTTAAGTTGTTTTGATGCAGTTATAAATGTAGCGACGTCTGCAAACGTTGATGTTTGTCAGCTTGTTGGCATATCCGCTATCTATATGATATGTAATAGCGGACCTAAAGTACTACCTTGAGGTAAGTCTGCAGAGATTTTCTCATTATTCGAACCTTACTTTAAACCTTCTATCTATCAAGTAACTGTTAAGAAACTGGTGGGAGTATTCCCGTATGCCAGAGCTTACAACGCCTGGTCCATAAATACAGCTGGAAAACATTGCTTATTTTTAACTCTTGATCTGTCCCGATCGATGACGGCAGCAAATCTATAGACTTGCTCAAGAGAACTAGGCTTTGCTCGAAAACCAAACTGATGATCCGAAATAATGTTTTGCTCATTGAAATAAGGTTTTAAATAATCTGACTTCAGGCTTTGCCTGCTTAAGGGGAGAGGGCGGTAAATAGCCAACTCACAAAATGGCATTATATATGAATATTATACATCTTCCAGTAGAATTAGGTAAGTGTCTTAGCATTTATCCTGTAAAACAACCACGTCCGGGCCATTTCCTCATATCACGATTTTTAATTGTCGTGCCTTAGAGCTTTCCACAGGCTACGATAACTAAGTACTGTAACTTCAAGAGAAGAGTCTCTTCTTTACATTAGATCGGAGATTACGCGATTGACAACCTTCTTATCTCTGATTCGTCTTTAAATTTGATTCTTCAGTAGTCTTTCTAAATTCTAGGGGTATTAGCTGAATTAAGTTCATGAACATGTTCATGATTCTGTAGTTTTGTTGTCTTGTTTCTTCCCTTCTGCCGTCCGTTTTCTAACTTATTATCTAATGTCCATAATTAATAACAATTAATAAACCTACCATTTGGACAATAACTAACACATGTAACATCCTGCCATTTGATCATAAAAATCATTAAACGTTCAGGATTTTTTTTTTGGTCCTGTGCCCTTGTCATTATTAATGTATGTGCCTTTTATTTAAATGGTCTTAAGAGCCATTGTTTTTTTTTTCTTATCCATTTGTTTTAGTAGTAACTGCATGTGTAAGAATGTGTGAGTGTGTTTAAATTTGTAAAAGTTTACAATATTAGACAATGTGTTTGTGTGCAGTTAAATGTGTCCAGAGTCAATGTTATTGTCCTTGTCTGCCTGTGTATAAAAGTGATTATAAAATGTATATGTGTCTGCATGTGTGTGTATCAACACTTGTCTCGCCAACATATTGAGAAATTTAGCTGTATGTGTTTGTATTTATCAGCAGCCGTACAAAAATGCTGCCTCTAGGCATATGATGAGTATTTGCTTTACTTCTTATTTTTTGTTTTTATTTTTGGAAACTCAATGACGTTTTGAGCTTCAGCTAAACAATTATGTACAAAACATCATCAGTATTACCAGCGCCACCACCTAAAACAAAAAGTACAAAAAACAAAAGAGCTGAATGTAGGATTCTTTTGACATTAATGTCTGGTAGTCACCACACACGGATACATCTCATTCCACTTCACTACTTTCATGATACCTGATGATGAGTATGGTGACGATGACGACGACGATGATGAGTGACAACCATGATGACCATGAAAAGAACAAGCTTAAAAACACTTGTACACTTGTTGTTTCCAGTTTTCTGTTCATAAGTGTAATTCCATACAGGGAATGTTTGTATTTTTGTCCTGGTTGACACATACATATGTGTGTGTGTGTTCTTTGCTTATTTTTGTACAAGTAGTTTATGATTGTCTGCTCTCAGCTGATGTGCCATGTTTGGATTTAGTATGACTCTAGTCCTTATGTGAGTAAGTATGTGTGTTTGTGAGTATCTTGCTATACGAATGCTGCAGTCTGGTGAATATTCTCTTATTGCACAGGCTGGCTTATATTTCGAAAGCTTATGTTTGGTTTTTTTTTTTTGGAGAGCCCTTTTCACAGATTTTTGATGACCTAAAGGGCTGAGTGTGAACTGTTCATGTAAGTTTGCGTGTATTCATGCAACAGTCCAGTTTTGTGGTGTGAAAAATGTATGAAATTTTAATGCGGTTTATTTCACTCTGTTGGGCACAAGTGACAAAAAAGTTTTCTGAAGGGGGACTTTTTTAATTTTATTCTGGTAATTGTTAATAATGAATTGTAATGTTCATAATAACAAAAAAAACTACTTAAATACACTTGTGCTAATGTAGGAATTTTAATTAAGAATATAATTTAACATTAAAAGTTAAACGTTGTGAATTAGAGTTATAAAGACAAATTTTAAAATTTTAGAAAAAGATCCCAAAAAGATATTTTCCACGCAACAAACATATGGATATAGTGTTGTAAGGGCATTTTCCACAAATAAATAATTCTTTATAGTCAACCAATCTATAGTTTTTTATCTGGATAATACTAAAAGCTCTTTTAAAGCTTTCTATTTTAAAAATCTTAATAAAAAAGTATTAAAGACATCTTTTTTCATTAAAATTTATAAAAGCTTCTTATTTGAAAAGGTTTTTTTTAGCTTTTAACAAAATTTTCCCTAAAAAGTTTTCATGTGTTTTAGAAAAAATGGATAGCTTTGGTTTAACTTTCATAATAAATTTATAGAATTTCTTTATAAAATAGAGGCAATACCGTAAAAAATATTAAAACAAATGATTCTAAAAATCATGACAGTTGGTTGAGCTTTTTAATATTCGGATCAAAAATTTATTTACATAATTTGAGGGGAAAAAGCTTTAAAAAAAGCCCTTTTAATGTGGGAAGCTTCCCTAAATTTAAAAGATTTATTTAAGTTAGTCATAAGTTTTCTTGAAGAAATTTCTAGTTTGTTAATAAAAGCTTTTGAAAGTTTCAAATAATAATTTAAAAGAGATTTTCGAACAACACTGTGTCGCTGGAAAATAAATAAAACAGATTTGTGTGTAAATCAACAGCATTAAATAAATTATGAAAGCTTGTTTAATATTTTGAGAAAAACTTAATAAGGATTTTTTATAAGAAATTGTAAACATAAAAACATTATTAAATTAAGGGGCAGAGTAAGTTCAGGCATGGTGGACACAGTGTCTATATTACACCAAACTATGCGGGCTGTTTTTAACCCCCTCATAACTTTGCTTCCTTTAATCGTATAATAGTGAAACAAGAACTCTACATACAGGTAAACTCTTAGGCCAAGTTTGAAAGTTTTACGGTGACATTCTCTCGAGATATTAAGGTGTGAAAAGTGCATATTTCAGTACCTATTCTCTGACTAACTGACGACCTTAGAGCTAAAATTTGATATATACAGGTATGTCTGGGAGAAAAAGTAAACACAAAAATCTGAAAGCGGGCATTATTTATGTAGGGGAACCAGGGTGCCCCTTTATTTGTACGGAGTACTACAGGTAGAGAGCTAAAATTTGATATAATCCAACCGCCTATAAGCTTTAAGTTAAAAGAAGATTTGTACAAACATACAAAAGAAATTTTGTACACACATTTGCAAAAAAGAAAATAACTTGGAAAAAAGAATCCGACTCCACACAAAAACATAAATGTTGAATTAAGTCCAAGTTGCTATCCAAAAATTTCGGCCGTTAAAAGTACTGAGATCATAACGAAAAAATTAGAAAAACTAAGCTACTCTCCAGACAATATTTTCAAAATAGGATTTGATTCGTTTTTTCATGGTGGTAATGTTTCTAGAAAAAATGTAACATTTTTGCCTCTTTTGTTGAACTTGAAATATGTTTACGCCTACAAATGGTGGTGTTTAGTTTTTATTTTAGCTTTATTAAATCCGAAAAGCATTACCCTCTATGATCTGTATAAGATCCAAAATAAGCAGGTACTCTTTAACAGGGTAACATTTTATTTAAAAAACGAAAACGCCATTAGATAAATTGAAAATAATTTCTTGCAAAAATTTTGCAAAATTTATTTCACAAAAAAATTTGTTACGCAAATTTAAAAACCCAAATTGTAAATTTGTTTGACTTATTCCATATTTAAGTTACAATTATTTTATGCCAAAATTACATTCTAGTGTGAATTACCTAGATGCCGATTCAAGGGTATTCAATAAAAAAAAAATTGAAAATTTTTTGTTTCCTTTAAAATTTCTTGGGATTTTAGCTCAAGCTGAAATGCGTAATACAAAATAACTCTCAGAGACAAAAGGCCTTTGAAGTACGTGCTAATCTAAGTGCCGAGTGATTGGTATTAACTTAACTTTAACTTTCATTTTGAAGTTAAATTTCTGATTAGTTTTGTTTTTCATAGGAACAATTGTAACATTAAAAGCGACAACTTATTTCTTCTCTCACTTCAGTGAATAAACATATAATGACATTCTAAAGCCAGAGAAAGGCAACCACAAAATAGAGCCACCAACAAATATTTACCACAAAATTTATAATAAAAGCAGCAACAAGAACAATAATAAATAAATCCCTTAACGGGAGCAATTACAAAGTGACTAAAAGGAAACAATGAAATCAAGCATTTGATTGCACTGTTTTTTTAAATTAGACAAGAGATCACAAGGACACAACTGAAAGAAACAAAACATGGAAAAAAATGGAAACAAATTATACACACACACACACACCAGTGTTTTTCTCTTTGCCACCGTATCTCTATCTCTTTTTGTTGTGGCTGTTTAAAAAGCTCATAAAAGAATGAAATAAAGCACAAAGAAATAAATGAACCATTAACAGCCATGAAACAAGAATGATTAAATGCAAATTAAAGATGTTAAAAAAATCAATGATCAAAAGAATGTTTAACAAAGACAAACCAACGGATGTAGATGAATGTGTACAGTGCAGATGTATGCGTAGAAACTACAAGGATGTAGTATTATAAATGCAAGGATATATTATTTCGCTTTTGACTTTTGCTAGTGAAATGGTTGAATTTTGCTCGTTCTGTTTGCTTACGGATAAATAATGAACACGAAAGAGAAAAGGAGTTATGTTCTGAAATGAAGAAAGCAGCAGTTTTAGTTTAACCAAAATATATGTTTGGACTTCTCGTATAGTTTTTTCCCTTTACTATGCTTTTTACGACAAAGTTTCATTTTGTGTTGTATCTTTAAATTCATTAAAGTTAAACGCTTAATTTTAAAGAGCTTTTAATTTTTTTCTTCAAAATATCTGATTTTATTTATTTTTTTTTTATTGCTTTCAAAGTTAAATTGCTTAAACTCATCTATACAGCTGCCAATGACTCGTAATACTTAAACTTCCACGTTCCTTCTTACACTTTATGTTCCACTTTGGTAAAATAGTTTTGCACATGTTTCGCAAGAGAAATGTGTGTGTGTGTGTGTGCGTGTGCTTGTGTTTGTTTGTCAAGCTGAAGAAAAGAGTAGTGTTGAAAAGTTTTGTGTGCTGTTTTGGCATATTTCGAAAGTTATCAGCAACACAAAATAACTCCACTACCACCCCATTAAATTCTTTTTTATTCCAGAACAAAAAATTAAAATCTTTGTAAAAAATACTTTGGGAGCATTAGTTGCTAAGGAAGTATTAGTATAGTATGCACAAGTTTTTTCGCCACTCCTAAAAGTGTGCTTTAAGTTTTGTGTTAAAAATTTCAGAGGTGGCTTAAATAAAAACTGCAACAGTACTCTTCCATTATATCAAATGAGTTGGCTGCCCTGAATTTAAGAACATGGGCTACTGCAACAGCGTTTGGTGTTCGAAAGAGAAGTAGTCAGCTTCATTTAATAGCAGTTTTGAAAACAGTTTTTTTTACTATTCCGGCACCGATGCCGAATCACCAGGGCAAGTTACTCCATTCACTCAGTAAACTTTGAAGCATTTCGAAGCGTTTCCCATTAAAATACTCTCTCTCTCTCTCTCTGCCCTCTTATATGTGCTACATTTATGATAGAGTTGAGCACAAACCGTATTGCATAGTTTTAGGACTAAGCACGGTACGCACACTGTTGCCTACTTTTAGGCTTTCCTTTCTTTAAAACCACCAGGACAACTTAAAAGAAAGTATTAGGAATATTTAAAACTCATGAACATTTTTAATAATATAAAATAAACGAAAACTTAAATTTCTAACGAAATTGTCTAGAAAATCAAAAAATTAAAAAAAAAATAGTTTTTCTTCTGCATAATTTTTTTTTTAACAATTAAGCTTTCTTGCAATTTAAGTTATGTTTGAATACAAAGCAGATACTAACCTCCTAGTTAAGGCTTGCATCATAAAAATATATTCAATTGTACTTAAAATGTAAGCCAAGGTATTATTATGATAATATTTATTTTTTTTGGACTACTTTTGCTCAAAAAAACAAATATTTTTTCTCTACAAACTTTTAAGAAATTTGTAAATTTTTCCAATTTACTCACTATAGCAAGCAGCCTAGCTGTAGCTGAGATTATTGTAACTTGGTAGATGAGCACCAAAAAAAAAAAACATAAAAAAACACTTCCCAAAGAAAAACTAAAGCAATTTTCTGTATGAGTTTGTTTGTAAGTACGAGCTTGAAGTAGTTTACAACAAAACATGTTGTTAACAATCTGGCAAAATAGGACAAGTTAACAAAAGTGTTCCTGCTATTAAAGCTGCTGCTGCTGGAGTTTGTTGTTTTTGTTGCTCTTGTGCATAACTTTAGGGATTACAACAACTCAACAACCGATAATATGCAGACTCACAAGTTAAATCTGTCCAAGCTATAAACAGACTTATACAGTTTTTAGACAATACAGTTGGTTCGATGGATGGCTGGTTGACTAACTGGTTAGTTGGATGAATAAATGCTTGTTTGTCTGGTTTACTTTGGCAGCAGCATCACTAGCATTTGCTATCAAATGAATTGATTCGAGCCAGAATATAAACAAAGGCAAGAATCTTTGTACGAGCTTAAATTGAAAACGTATAACATTTTTTGAAATAACAAGAAAATTATGTAATCTATTGGTAGAGAGTGTTTTTTTTTTGTCTTTAAAGATTTCTTGTATTAATATCCTTAATCCATGGTAGGTGAATATGTGTTATGCACCGCTTAGCTAGATTAGAAAATTTTGAAAGCTTTAATTTGGTGTGCCAAGAAGATTTATTTGATAGGTATAAAAGAATTTGTGTCATTCTTCCATACACCTCTCGACATGAAGTTTTAGCAGGTAAAGTTCTTCTTTCCAACCTTGACTTGTAAATGTATCTGCTTACTTCCGTCATACCCTTGTCAAGGTTGGTTTGGAAACTAACAGATGAGTCAACATCTGATATTGTGAGTAGCGTGTGGCTCAAAAGACTTAGTCAAAAAATAATTTCATAAAAATCTTGGATAATTTAAATAATAAATAAAGGCTCAAACGACTTATTAGAACAAAAAATCGCTTTCCAAAGCACCTACGTGCTTTGGGCTTAAAATACGACTGATAAATTATAGTTTTTTATATAGTTAGCTCTCAAGATTAAATAACATACCGAGATTTTAGTAGAATTAAACTTCGTCCTTAAAAAATGGATTGAAGCAATATGATACTCAGGGGTAGAATAGTATCTTAAGAGGTTCAAAAGTAAAAGCTTGAGGCAATAGATTCCCACGAAGTTATCGATGACGAAATGCTTTTGCGTAAGTAAATATCAAATGGAATAATTTCCATAAAAATACCTTTTAAGAACTAGTTTTTTATAGGGCAATTTCATTCCCATTGTGTTGGGGCGTAGTTGCCTGATTAAATAAAGTTTGGTTTGCCATCTCAAACTGCTCGCAATGCTGGTCATGATGTAATTTTTATAATTGAAAGTAAAATTTCGTTTTCTAAAAGAGATATTTATTTTATAACTTTGTACAACTGTTGCGCTCTCCTTATGTCAAATTGAAAAAAAAAACTTAAATATGACAATTAGCCTCGCTCGAAATAACATGTTTGTCAAATCGAAATAATCTCATGTTGGATTCAGATTTTGTCACTCTTCTCGTACCAGGATTAATTTGGTTTTGGTCGTTAGACTCTCCCTGTCAGTTAAATATAAAGTGTAAGTATGTGCGAAACAAGTTTTGGAAAGGAAGAAATAAAAGTGGGTCGATCGTAGGAGGCACTATGGGATCGGTAGTAGCTGATTTCAGAAACAAATTTATACAAAATAAAATATTTGTATGGGCACAAACTGAAGGGCTGAAAATAGAAAATATTGGAGTTGAAAAAAACATTGGGGGTCGGTCTTACATTTCGGGTTAGTTATAGAGTTGGCAGCAAATTAGAATTTTTGTATGAGATTGCCCTTATAGAGTGTAGATACGGGGTATGTATGATTGAAACAAATTTTTGTAGTGGAAAATTTAACAGGGGTCGGTGTGACATTTTACGCCACAAGACCTTCTTCAGGGCAGTTATCGAAATTACAAAAGCGTACACAATCCCACCACTTATGATACTGTAGTATCAATGGTAATAGATTTTGCAATTAAGAAGTTATGATGTTTGTCTAGAATTTATTAAAATATCTTCTATCCAGACTTAAGTCCTTAAAGTGTTAAAACATCAATTGCAAACAATTTTGTTTTCTAAGTAAAACAAGCAATGGTAATTTTCCCTATGGTAGAATTGAAATTGATTGCATATCCATGTCTATTTTTTTAAACTTCTTTGTTAATCCTTTCAGTTTTTTTTGTCTTCACTTCTTGTCACACAAGATACATTTTTCGTTTATTCTTTAAGTTTTTGTCACTTTTCTGCACTCATTTTCAAATTGTTATAAGGAAAATAATGCATTTATTCGTAAAAATTTTCAAGTTCGACAAACTGTTTCAATGTCTTTGTATTATTTTGCAATTTCTATACAAAATACATCACAAAATGCTCGGTAACGTTCTTGTAGAGCGTACTGGCAGGGGAAATGCTTATCCTCGCAATTGAACCTTGCTCATATACCCCATGCAGGAAATTCATTATTTGCCTTTTTGTTACAAAGCAAGTAAGAAATGCATGAAGAGTGCAGAAAGAAAGAAAAAAAATTTGCATAGAATCATGAGACGATGAATAAAATGAAACGACAACGCTTGGCATCATCAAACTATAACAGGAAAACGGAAGTACATTCACTTGCACACCAGAAAACACTTGCACATAGACACAAACAGCACGAGGAACAACAAGATTCTGCAGCAGCACCAGAAAAAGTGAAGCCAAACGCATCAATTGACACACAATCAAGCAAACTGTCTTTTAAGCAAACAATACTAGGATATTCAAAACTTAGGGAGAGAGAGTCAAAGTCTGCTTGCCATTCCTTTTCCGCGTCTATTTTGTACTTGGTTTCGTACGGTACGAAATAAGCGAACGAGAGAAATGGTGCTGTATTTTGTCTAGATTGTTTGCATTAATTTTAAGTCCGTCTGTGGGTGTTGGATGGAAGGTACACAGAATACATATTGAATCCTAAAGTTTTCTTTCCATTCTTTTAACTATTTCCTAATAGTTGTTGCTGTAATGAGCACGTAAATGGATTAATGCTGTTTGTGACGCGGCTTAATTCATGGGGGGATTATAAAAGCCAGACAGAGAAAATTGAGTTTTCAAAAAAAAAAAGCATATAAAATGGTATTAAGCAACAAACAGTATGAAATTAATGACGATAATGAAAACTTCTTTGTTTGCTAACAAATTGTCTTTAATTTGCTAAAACTTACCTTGGCGGCTGCTTCTTCATAACCATTGGAATTGAAAACTGCTTCGCTACCTCCCGAAAATCCTTTAAGTCCCGCCAGACCTTTGTAATTCGGGGAAAGTCCATAAGAATGCCCTGCCAATTTACCACCTATTCCTCCACCTCCCGCAGCAGACTTCGCTCCAAAGCCGTCTTTGGCATCTACGCCTTTAAGTTCTTCTACAGCTGCTTGTTCAATAACGGGTATATATTGTTTAGATTTGGCCATGCCTATAAATTTACCAACAATGGGTTGATAGAAGCCGCCTCCCCTACCTGCACCCCCTTTTCCACCTTCGCCTGCACCACCGCCCTCTGCAGCTGCCGGTTCTTCAGGATGAAACAGTACAGGTGATTTGTTTTCTTGTGGAAGAGCTTCCACGCCTTCGCCATAAACACCACCACTAGCACCCTTGCCAACGCCAAAACCTCCTTCGCCTTTTCCTCCGCCCAGGCTGCCTTCAAAGTTGTGTTGACGCTGCAAATGTAAACGATTTTGCATTTCTTTGGCTAATAAATAAGTAAGACCGTGTATTTGGTCCTCTGGAGATTTGCCTACCAACGTAGAGAGCTGATGAAATTCTGGTATATCTTTGTAATTGCCCTTAAATGACTCTGCTGGAGCATGATACTCAATTTTAATAACAGGACCAGCACCACCCTTACCGAAACCGGCTGCAGCTTTCGCTCCACCGTAGCCAACATATTCTTCTCCATAACCCCCACCGCCTTTAGCACCGCCACCAATTTTATAGCCAAACTCGTCTTCTGCTCCTTCATAACCAGCGGCACCTTTTCCTGCCGCCAGCTTATATGCTGCAGCTACAGCCTTTGCTCCCTCTTCCGCAATAGCCTTTGCTTGATCCTTGGCTTCTAGTTGTGCTTTGGCTATAAGAGATTCAGGTGAATAAAGTTTTAGTTGAAATTCTTGCGTGGGTGTTTTGGCATATTGTTCAACAGTCGGAATTACACTGTACTTGGTTTCACCCTTAAACTGAGGGGCAGGTATAGATTTTATAGCTTCATTGCCAGCACTTTTCTCAGCCGTAGCCTCACCATGCCCGGCACCATAATCTGCCGCCTTTATTTGGCCACCTCCAGACTCAGCTACTACTATTGGATGTATAATTGCTTCTGGAGCATGGGCCGCAATATAACCTCCGCCCCCTCCCGCATGACCCTTAATAGCGCCATAATCAGCATGAACGAAGCCGTAACCACCACCGTGACCACCAGCGGCAGAGTAACCGGCGCCATGACTTCCGCTTGCACCTGCTGCAGCATAACCATGGTCAGCAGCATAAGCACCACCAACGCCGCCTTTACCACCACCATAAACATTTCCTTCGCCACCTGCTTCGTCACTAGCGTAATTACTCGCATGCCCACCACTGTCACCACCTCCTTCACCGGCAACAGCGGCCACATATTTTACGTCTACGGCACCTGTCCCGTAATGACCTCCTCCAACTGCATAACCACTACCATGACCGCCTTCACTGCCACCGTATCCTGCTTCGCCACCACTAGCATGTCCTAGCGCCCCTCTTCCTCCTCCTTCATAACCACCTCCATGACCAGCAGCAGCCGCCACCGCTACGGGATGATAAACAAATTTAACTGGTACTGCATGGGCATATTTTCCATAGCCGCCTCCTCCTCCATGACCATAAGCCGCATAACCTCCTTTAGCAATGGGATGAGAAGCTTTTAAATTATTATAATCCATTTGTTGGGCTGGTATGTACTTTAAATACGCCTTCCCATTTCCACCACCGCCATCACCTCCACCTTTGATCAGATGGGATATTATATTTTGTACATCATGAGGTATAGCAGCTATAGATTTTTTAATCTTCGTTGGAGCTTCTTTATAAACGAAATACCTTTTAGTGGCCTGAGCAGTTTGATCACTAGTGGCAGGATCCGCAGCTCTGGCTGGCTTAGCAGCAGATGTATCTACCACCTTTAAATCTTTAGTTTCTCTAGTCTGTTTTGTAGTCATAAAGGTTTTTAATGAAGGATCCGGATCTTTGGCATCTGCTATTTCAAATTTAATCATTTCAGGAGCAGCTGCCTCACGCCTGATTCTTTTGGGTTTCCATTGCTTAATAAATTTAGGGCGTTTCGTAAAAGGTTTTCTAGTAGTGGTGCTGACAATGTCCTGGATATGGTCCGCCGCAGCGCTGTGATTAAATACTGGTAATTCTTTAGACAATTTTACACTTTCTAAAGCACGCATACGTTTGATTAAGTTTTTCGTATGAGCATCTGGTTCCCGGGCATCCGTCATTTCAAACGGTATATATTGCACTTTAAAATTTGCCGGTTGCTGGTGTGACATAGCGCGTTTCGATCTCGACAAACGTTTGCCGAAAATTCTTTGTTTACTAATTTCATTTGTAGGAGTTCTTTTAATTATGGCTTTGTTTAAACCTTCCGAATCTTTGGCATTAGAATGCGGCACTGTTTCCATGTATTTTTCATGCTGTTCTAATTGTCTACTTCGGTATTGTCGTATCAGCTCTTTCACCTCATCACTAGGTTCCACAGCATCGCTCATTTCAAATCTTATTAAAGCGGGTTGTTGTTTGAGTTCTTGCTGCTCAGCAGCAGATCGTTTAGTTATATGATCTTCTTGCTCATTGTGTTGGTTGTAGGCTTCTAGATAGGAGTCTTTTAAAGGATTTTCAATGTGTCTTAAACTGCGCAGATTACGGTGATCAAAGTAACGTTGCATATCCTGCAAAAAAAAAAGAAAATATGTAAAATTTTCTGTTAAAGCTTTGCCAAAATTTATGATGTTGTTGCTGGCCGATCATACCTCATAACTGGTAAATGTTGCCATAGCTGGTGGTGACTCCCATGTTGTCGGCAATACCTCCTCTGCAGTGGTGGTCCCCAACTAAAAATAAAAAAAATATATAAATAAATATTTATTGTCTAGTTAAACTTTCACTTGCTAATGAATTCAAGTTTTTGTTTGCTTAACCAAATTTACAGCTATTTATAAAGAAACTAAATAAGTCTATTGTACGCATGTTTGTTATGCCTTCTGCGTGCGATTTTGTAAACAAAATGGAACATGTTTTGTTTGGGTGATTCTACAAAAAGTTTAATCGTTTTATTTAATTTATCATTGAGTGACTTTTTTGTGTATGCTGTATTGGTGATGGGGATTATGCAACTGAGTTGTTATGTAACTGCAGAAAAAGTTGTACGTGCAGACTTAGTGACAGTTTCTCATTTCATTTTCTTTGATAAGTGAAAATGTCTAGTGTTTAAGTATTTCAACTGCAAACAACTTTTTTGCCCTGACAATATATTAAACGACTGGAAATTAAAATTTCCAAACAGAAACGGTCAATTAAAGTAGTGTGCAGGTTGTCTCTCTTAGAAGATCGTTTTATGTTTACCTGGCCGCTCTTGCTGCCTTATAGCGGTTGCCATGCCCTATCTTTGGGTCAGAACTGTGGGAACACGACTTGTGGTTTTATCTAAGTGACAATGAACACTATCATCGTCTTATGGTTCCATGCGACTTTTGCTTGATATCAAAACTCATGTTACTATTTCAAGGAAAATTTCTATTCAATTGAGGCTAGTTGTTTAAATCTTCTGCAAATTTAGTCTTTAATGGAGGTCATAAAAAATAATTTTCTTGTTTTCTATTAAAACTCTATAAACTTTTATACCGCTATAAACTGCAACAAAAAACGAAAATTCACCACAAAAGGCTGTATCTTAAGATGTAAATAAACTATGGTGTGAGAGTTACCCTGCAGTTCTGGATATAGCAACTTCGTTAATGTGCACTTAGACCATAACAAGCTTTGGAAAAAATTAATGTTTTTTCCGGACTGTAAACGTATATTCATGGAAATTGAGAGAATTCCAATTAAAAATGAGAATTTAAATATCAAATTGAGAATGTTCTAAATTTTACCGAGAACTTCAATTTGGGATTAAGAAAATTCCAAATGAAGAGGAGAAATTCGTAATTGTTGATGTTTTATGTAGCTTTAAGAGAAGCTTATACTTGCTTAAAAATTACTTGTTAGGATAGAAGGATCACAAGATAAATAAAAAATTTGATAACTACAACAGGAGCGGCCTTTAAGGAGTGGCAAAAAGCCAATATTTTAAAGGCCAGAACTACATAGTTTTGAAAGAGCTGTCCGCTGGTTGCCAAAAATTTTTTTTAATACTGGGGAAGTATCCGTGATAACTAGAATTTGAAGTCCGACTAAAAAACCACTAAGGTCGAAATTGAAGCTGTTTCCAATTCAGTAACAACGATATGCTACATATTGTAATCGGTCTCAAAAATGCAAAAAACTTATATTGTAGAGGCCAGGAGTCAAAGAGGCCAGGACTCAAAAAACTGGTTATTACTTGGGAAGAATCCGATGCATCAAAGGTTGTTTCTAGATTGGAAAACTAGTAAGGACCATATCAAGCAATTTTAAAACCATTAATATGCTAAATAGGATGTATTTATGGGCGTGACAAAAATAATATTTTAAAAACTAAGATAACAATTATCAGAGGTCGTGTCTAGAATTTTATGTCCGATGAAAAAACCGCTAAGGACAATATTGAAGCCGTTTTCAAGCCATTAACAACAACATGCTATATGCTGTGATCGCACTCAAAATGATAACACAATAAATAAAAACTTAAATGCGTTGTACTTATTGGCGTCATTGAAATACCTTTCATCCTCAGAGGTGGTTGGTACATTTTGTGTGCCAAGCTAGTGTAGCGATTACCCTTGCTATATAAAGTAGTTATTTGAAACCTTTAGGCATTATGAATTAAACACATGGAAGACAGCAGGCTATCGACTACAATCTGTCAAACTTAAAATACACACGTTTATATGAGAATGATTATTTTGACGAAAACGTGGCAACACATCCGGCTGCAGGTTGTTGTCCATGCTGCTTTTGTGGTTGTAGTCACATTAAACTAATTACTATTTTTATTGGCTACAAGACAAAAACAATGTTTACAATAGCACAAAATATGTACAAAAAATAAGTGTTTCGAATTTGTAGGGTTCGTTTAATTGCAAGAATTAAACTATACAGTGCTAATGATATTATCAGTTCACAACCTTATTCGACAATTACGACTCTTATATACAACTCTTCAGTACTAATTTACAATGTACACTTAACACTCTTTTGTACACACAGCTGTTCAGTCTATGAAATCTCAAAGTCAACTATGCCTTCTACGGTGGACGGCGTCTTTATATACAGATCACGGACGCTTTTTGAAATGTCCCGAACATACGCGAAATTGCGCATCATTTATTTCATTTGCTGGCTTTCATTTGTAGTCTTGTATATGAGTTTGTGTGTATTTTTTATTTACGTTTTCTTTCTGTAAAAGTTGTTTTTGTTTCTACCTTGAATCGCGGTTCGGGAAATTTCCGCTACGCATTTGTTTTTGATTTATGTTATAAATAAAATCATTTGTTTTGTCTTTCTATAAATGTATTCAAAATAAGTAATTGTATTTTTATAATGTTGAGTGAAGCCTATGTTAAAGTTTATATTTAAACCTCGTTCATGTGCACATCTTCGATCATACCCAAAGTTTTAGCATTGAAAAATACCTTAATTCTGATTACAAAAATTGATATAATTGTTTGTCGACCACGCCTACATTCCTCCGAACGGGGCACAAAATTTGAAAACTGTTCGCGCCTCTGTTTCGGCAAGTTTAGTTTTTTAAGCTCTACTCTAAGACACAAAGTATATATAAGTATGCCGGTATACATGATTTTTCTTCATACTTCAGATAAATTGAAAAAAAATTATGAATAAAATCTTTTCCCCGTAATTGACCTACTTATAGTCCACACTTCAAAAAGGTTATAAGCTTTAATCTAATAAATAGTTCATTACTCTGCTCGTTTTAGTTCAAACAATATATCCTATTATATTTTCAGCTTTCTTCTATGAAAAAACCGAAATTTAAAAAAAAATATATATAAAAGATCTAATGTACCACCACTGAACTACAAATGAATTACAAATGAATTGTTGCAACAGCTGCCAATATTTTAACATTACTATGTAGCTTTCGTTTTGAAAATAATTAAGTAGCTAGCTACAGGGCGACATTTGTAGCCAGCTACATTTGTAGTCGTGTAGCCGTGAAGCCTGTTAAATGCCTTACTTAACTTGCGTTGCTGCACAAAGGTATTTTCGAAACTACAGGATACTTTCAAGAACACACTCGTTTTAATTCCAATACACAATTGCCAGTTCCTATTAAGGATTTTTATCACCTCTTTTAACATTTAATGACAGCCAAGCGAATAACCAGCAAAATAAGAATGACAATGAAAACAAAAAAAAAAAAAAAATCAACTTTGAATAGAAACGGCAACGAACACACACTCCAACTGATAGATGTTGCTCTATGTGGTGCAAAACGAAAGTTCTCCTACCAGTTTTTACTGTCGAACAATTTTAAAATAACGATAAATTTCAGTTTATACACTTTTATTAAACCAACGGCAAAACGATTTTAAGTGAATCAAGTTAATGACACCAAATTCAATTTAACTAAAAGGTCTCTCTCCTTCTTTTACTTCATTTTTGTTTTTGCTTTATTTGTTTAATTTTGTTGTTTTACTTTAAAATCCATTTAATACTTAACGTACATACGACAATTTCATTGAGAATAAAATATAAACATAATAAAAAGAAATAGGGAAAGAAAAAGAAAAAGCGAATAGCGAAGATGACGAATACGAAACAACGAACGCTTCTAGTGTTGGTTGTAGGTTTTTAATTAAAATGTCAAAATAAGTTTCAAGCAACCATAAAAAACAAGACTTAAATAAGAGCGATACGCGAAAAATTTCTTTCTCTTTCTCTCTCTTTCACACACACACACACACACTCTATTTAATTGATTATCAAATAAGCAGAGAAGAATTAATTGTTTTTAACAAGAATTAAAGTGAAAAGGATTTCATTATTTAAATTATTTCGTGGTTAAATAAGAAGGAATAAATTTTATTAGAGAACAAATTTTCAGAGAATTAAAAAAAAGAATTCAGAAGAGAAACAAACGAACAGAAAAGAGTGTTAAGAAAGTTAAAAAGTTTATGCAAATAAAACAACTTATGTGAACATTGCTTGTAGCACTAAACAAAAATTGCACCAGTGCAGGTTTGACTTGAAAAACCTCAGCCATAAAGTTAATATTAGTTCCGCCTAAATTTAAAAAAACAAATCCAAAAATTATGTTAACAGCTGCTCAGTACTAAAATCGTATGTATGGACTGAAGTCTGTACATTTGGACTATTCTAAATAAATATTTATAATTTTGTATTTTTAATATCAAATTACAATATTTAAAATTTAGTAAATAAAGCTTGTTCAGCTGGGACAAAGGCTGCTGATGAAATTTATAGCGGGCCAGAGAACTTATTTTATTATCTTCCTGTCTAAAAATTCAAACATTGTCCACAGATTTTTAAGAACGATCATCTCAATTACAAAAATATATAAAAACTATTTTCTTAAATAAAGATTTAAGGCGAAATTATTTAATTTAATTTAATTTTCAGTCGTAGCAATAAGTTTTCTGCTAATTATTCTTCCCTTTTCTTTGCTAAACTAGAATAAATTTAAAATTTGTTTTAAAATTCCAAAAATCTCAACATTGCCACTTAAGGAATGTTGCAAAACGTTCTTAGTTTTTGTTTTATTTTGTTTTCACTATAAAAATTTCGAAATAATAAAAAAATGCAATTTACCATTGCCAAACAATTAGAAAAGTTCTGTGGCCTAGTTTCCGTTTCCTTTTTAACTTTATAGGAAAAAAGTTAAATGTTTCCTCGTTACTACACACCAACCTAACAAATGAACGTACCCACACACGTAAATACCTTCGCACTGCCAGTTATACTGAGAGTTTGAGCGAGAAAGAGAGAGAGAGGGAGAGAGTGAGTGTTAGAGGGGGCGGGGAACAAAGTGAGAGTGTGAAACAATCATTTGATGTTAGTTTTGTTTAGAAAAAAACTCAGAACTACAAAAAACAAAACGGTAACAAGAAAAAACAATTACAGCAAATTAATAATAACAATAGTGGTCATTTGTGCAGCAAATAAAAAAATACACGGAGAAAAAAAAAACATTTAAATAAAATGATAAAAAGAGGGAATAATTTTTTCTTTCCTTTTGAAAATCATTTGTATTTGTTTTTATTGTAGTTGTCCATGATGATGGCGTTTGTTGGTGTTTCTTTTTTTTATATGTGTGTATTTTTTCTATGATCACCCATACTAACAATTGTTATTCATTGGTAATTTATTTTTTGTTATGGCTGAACTGGCAGAACTGTAAATTAATGAATTCACTTAAGCAGTAACTAATACGAGAAATAAAAGACAGGAATTATACGCAACGTATTGCACTGCAAATGTCTCTTGTCTATGTTGACATTACTTTCCGAGAAACAGCAAAAGCTATTACAGAGGGATCACTGTAGCACTTTCCATGCAGAAAATTGTACAAGGAAGAAGGGAATAAACTAGCTGAGAGTGACTGTGTGGTGCAATAACGAAATGAGAATTTTAATACCAAACTAACAAGAATGCTCGCATGTCTTAATTAATAAAATATGCGGAAGAAAAAACATTAGAGATAATAAAATTGGGGAGGGAAAAGAAAGTTTAAAGAATAAAAAAACATTGTAAACATTGCTTAGGAATTTTATTCTTCTACATGCAATATGTTGAATATTTAGTGAAAGAAGGCCGGAGCAGTCAAATCAGGCGACCGTGGAGGCCAATCAACACCACCATTCCTTAACATAATTTGTTGTGGAAAGAGGTCTCGCATCAATTCCATTGTAATCCTGGCTGTATGCGATGTGGCACCGTCTTGTTGAAACCACATGTTATTCAAGCCCAATGCATGCAGTTGTGGTGTTAAAAAGTTTTCAATCATATCACGATATCGCTACCCATTGCCAGTTACCGTTACGCCGTTTTCAGTTTCAAAGAAGTAGGGTCCAACGATTCCTCCTGACCACATTGCACACCAGACTGTCACTTTTAATGGATGCAAAGGTGACTGATGAATAATTTGAGGGTTCTCCATTGCCCAGAACCGACTATTCAGTTTATTCACATATCCATTCAAATGTGCCTGGTCACTCATTATGATTTTTTCATGAAAATCGGGGTTGTCATGGGCCAGCAGTAGCATCCTATTGGCATATGTACGGCAGCGTTAATCGTCTTCTGGAAGAAGCTTTTGTGTCAACTGAATCTTAAATGGAAACATATGCAAATCTTTGTGCAAAATTGTGGCAAAAGTTGTTCTTTGGAATGTTTTGAACACTTTCTTCAACAGCAGTAATGTTTTCAAGCGATCTTGCAGTACGTTGTGGTCCATGCTTGGGCCTATCAGCTACAGTTCCTCTTTCTTCGAAATCATTAACTACACGATAAATAGTGCGTCTTGTTGGCACGTTGTTTCTCCCAAAAATTTCACGTAACTCTCTCATCGTCACAGTAATTGATGATTGATTTTGATAAAATGTTTTAACGATTAAAACACGTTGGTTTACCGAATATTTTTCCAAAATAAATTTGCCAAGTCTCTAATTCACGACTGCCAAATATGAACAGTCAAGACTAACGTTTACCAAAATGGCGGCAAAACAAAGTAGTGGACCTTCCTGGCGGACACCCTGTGCAAGAATTATGGTGCATGATCGGTGGTGGCGTTACATTGCAACAAATGCCTTCAATAAAAATATGGATGGCAGGAGAATAGATAGCTCCGAAACCTTTACCAAAGGAAAAGTTCATAGTACATAAAGCCATGGGGCTATAACACTCGCCTATAAAAGAGCATGCAAAGGCATTGGTGAATGCTAATACGAACACTGTTGCATAATGTCCAAAATACTCGTATTTTAAGGTGCAATGGTAAATAGAAATGTAACAAGTTTTAATTTAAACTTTAAATTAAACTTCAGTTGAAGCTTGGAAAAGATTTGGTTCTTTGAAAACCTGTTGTTGTGTTTATAAAATATTGTTTATTTCTATTCAAAGCTGTTTTATTCCTCTATGCATTTGTATGTATTCTTTTTCTGTTGCATATTCTTCCTTTGTAGTAATTGTTTTTTTCTCGGTAACATTGCGTCTGTGTGAGTCTGTGTTTACATGTGTGTCTGTTTGCAAGTGCAATTCTAAATGATTTTTTTTGTTTATTTATTATTGTTCGTTTCCTTTACTTTAAATAAATACAATTCCAATTTTGTTATGTTTCTATTTTTCCAATTTTCTCTGCACAACTCAACACAATACTGTAAAATAAACTATAAAATTTGTTGGGTTTCTTCTATATTTTATTAAAGTTGTTTTCTATTATTGGTCTATGTGAGTTTTCCTGTGCACTTATTCTACATTTCTAATTTTCAAATCAATATTGAAATTAATCAACAACAAGGGTTTGTTTTCATTTATCGTTTACATTGCATAAGTTTGTTTTCATAACAATGTGAAATATTTATGAAAAAAAGAAATTATGTATAAAAGTGCTTTCAGGAAGGTACTCGTATGTAGGTAGTGGTGTCTATAAGTAGGTGTGTACAAAGATGTTGCTAGAGGGAATTGCTTTTTAATTTTTTTGAGATTTATTATTCTGGGCTTCATGATTTGAAATAAGAAATGGTCGAGCAGTCGGTATGCAGGGTTAGGCAAAATTTTAATGTTGGAAAATACAATTAGTATTGAGTGAGTGGCCTATATATGTTTCGGCTTCTTTCAAATTAGAAGTAGAGCTAAAATAATGTATTTTTGAAGTTTTGCTTATTGTAAATTAAATTGAGCTAATATTAAATTATATGTTTCTTTCAGATTTTTCCGAAAATGGGAGAGATTATTCTTTGAGGTAAGTCTAAATTTAGCTACGCCCTGTAGCAAATGTATTTAAATTTCTCATTGTTAAGTACAATATGTTGGCCTACGAAAAAATGTTTAGACTTATTACACTGCACAACAATTTTAAGATTTTGACTGACGCATGACTTATGTGTCATGGTGTTTAATAACTTAACGTCACTAATTCTAATTGTACTTTTATTTACTTTCTAACACGAATTATAACTTCTGTTTCTTACACAGTTATGTTGCTGCTAACTCAAAAGTTATTGAGTTATTTTACTATAATTTTACAGGGCTTTGTCAAGAAGAACTTGTGCGAATGATCAAAGCTATTTTTTTTTAATTTGTGGAGAGTATATTTTAAAAAGTAACGTTAATTGTAGATGTATCAAACAAAAATGATTACGGGCACTCGCTGGAAATTAAAAATTAAGCCTTGCAGTCCTCAAAGGGTATGTAAAACGCATTTGTGGACTAATCAGAAAAGAAATAGTTTCTGCTACACAAACTTTTTGATGTGGAATGAACCATTGAATCACCATAACAATGACTGTTTCTGCTAGTATTTACCAAAAAATGTTGCAAAAAATTAATATTCTTGGAGCTGCTCGGCACCTAGACGTCTACTGAGCCTTGAAACTCAAACTGATGCTTTACAGAAGCATCCAATTGGCTTTGACGAGAAAATTGACAGTAGTGATAGGGACTTTGAAGGTGAACTGGAAACGCCAAACCATTAAACCCAGGTGATTGCATCGACTTAATCAGAGATCTGCAACTGTCGAAGTCTGATTCTGAATTTTTTGATTCTAGGTTACAAAAAAAGATATTTAGGGCCTTTATTACAACTTTCCTTTAAAGTTCGTGTTAATAAAAGGTAACTTTAGCTAACGGTGGAAATAAAGTGATCTTTAACTGATTCTTGATTTGATATTCCCACAAGTTGTTTTGATGTACATTTTTGGGAACGAATTTCGGTCATCCCTTGTCAAGTTGGATTTGGAGATAAACCGGTTTCGGCTAGGTGCCATTTTTCATTCGGAACTTTGGTGTTGGCCGCACATAAGATCGTTAATAAAAGAAACATATTTTAAGAATACTTTGAAAATAATTGAGAAAATTGCATTGCAAGAATTCGTTTGGTTTGTTCAACATATTTTTGGGATATACGCCAAGTGATAAGCCACTCTCGTTTGCTTGGACTTTCACTTTCGTCACGACGACCTAGAACGTTTTCCTGGATCTAAGTGAAGAAGAGGGCGAGCGATTTGACCAGGACCTTTCTACGATGGAGCAACGCTATCAACGCTACTGAAACGCACACAGCTGACTATTGTTGGAGTGTTGAAAACAGCTCTCTTATTTCAACTTCTGCACGAATGTTATTTTCAACTTAACAACTTAGTAAAATAACATTAGCTTTAAACACATTGTGTTTTATTGTAAAAAGGCTCATATGACATATTTTCCAAATTTAGATTTTTGGAACGAATTTCCGTCATCCCTTGTCAAGATTGGTTTCGGCTATGTGCCATCAAAACACTCTGTCGGAATATCAACTCAAGAATCAACTGATACAGATATGTTCATCACAGATTTGAAATAGTCATCGAAAATGAGGCTGGAACAATGTAACTTAACCCAGTTTTGCAGTGTTGTTAACGCGAATTTTATATATATCCTAAAATGTGGAACCAATCTAGTTAACATTGTTTAATTGTACTCTAACTTACTAAGTCAATTTAATTCATAAATTTAAAAACAACAAAAGCCAGCCATTCAGCAATTAAGCCGATTGAAAATATAATTCAGCTAAGTTTTTTAACAGTATATTTGTTCTTTATCCTCGCACTAATAACTATTAGCTGTTTGAAGGCTATTCAGCTGGAAAATCCTGCTAATATTTGTCATATAATATTTGCTTATAGAAGCAAACAATCAGTAAGATCTTTCTAAAACTATTTACTAAAACAACAAAACTATACAGATGGCGTGAGAACTATTTATATTTAAAATTAATTTGATATACACAATTCAGCAAAGACTAATTCTAATTCAGCTAATACTTGTTTTGTAATATTAGCTTTTAGGAGTACATAACTAATAAAAGCTTTCCAAAACCACTAAGCGAAACAGCAAAATTTATCCTGCTGTAGGGAAAGTGGTTTCTTATTTCTAATTATTTAATTTAAGTAATTCAGCAAATTTATATTCTAATTCAGCTATGAATTTAAGCAGATAATGTAATTTTTTTTCAAATAACAATTATTACCAGCTTAGAAGCTATTCAGCTGTAAGAAATAATTTTTCAGCTAATATTTGTCATATTATATATGCTTACAGAAGTGAGTAGCCTATAAAATCTTTATAAGACCATTTATTTATTCCAAATTAAAACAATTCAGCAAAGTAAAATTTTAATAAAGTACTGTAGCTCTTGAAATGTATTATTTTAAAAGATATTCAGCTTAGAAAATACCTCATTCAGCAAATATTTTAAATTAAATTACTACAAAGTTCTTTTTGAAAATTTGCAAGAAAGCCACAGAATTCATTCGGCTAAAGGGAAAATAATTTTAATATAAATATATATTGAATTTATTTAATTCAGCAAATTAGTGTCAATTCAGCTAATACTTTAAACATGTTTTATAGTCTGGTTATTGTAGCTACTTATAATGTATAATTTTTAAAACTATTCAGCTAAGTAAAAAATTATATTCAGCTAAAGTTTTGTATAGAAATTATTCCATTTGTACTTTAAATGTTATTTGATGTTATTATCAACTACAAGACTAAAAGGTGTAAAGCTTTTTTCAAATAACAAATCCTACACTTTTTTAAAACACTTGCTTAACGTTTAAAATTTCTTAGACTCCCAAATGCATAAATACTCGTAACAAGTTTTCTCTACCTTAAACAAATTTATGAATGCCAACAATTTTAATTATTTTATCTTGCTGTTGATCTAAGGTATTGTATGCATAATGACTTTTATTAAACACACTCAACATACATTAAAATACCGACAAGAAATGCATGACAAAATATTTGCACTTGTTTGTGTGACTGCAGTGTTTCGCTTGAATATGAAAAATTAACATGAAATAAAACAATTAAAACTTCCTGCTTAACATTGAATTGAAAATGAGAAACAGACTCGAAAGAAAGAAAGATGCGAAAACTTAAATAGCATTTAAAAAAGTTCAACATGAATGAATTGCTTGTTGTGCTTGTTTTGTGGCAAGTTGAATTGTCTTTTTTTTTTTATTAAAGTGCAACTGGAGTTTAAGTTGTTTGGGTTTTTTTAAGTTGGCTTTTTTGTCGTTTTCTTTGCTTATAACGTCAGTGTACCACTTCTGAGTGTGGTGTGTGTGTGTGTGCGTGTGTGTGTGTGTTTGGGATTTTGAGGAAAATGCTTGGTTAAACTTCAAACTTGATTTGCTGCAAGTAAAGCCACCAACAAACTACAAACTACTTACCAAAGCCAAGGTGAAGAGGCCCAATATTAGAGTCATAGAAACAGGCTTAACAACTACAGCCTGTAGTGCTGTAGTTAACTTTGAGACACTAGCGGTCATGGCAGCAGCTGTCGCACCAGCAAAAGACATGTTTGTGTTAAGCTGTGCGTTAACGAACATATGGCCAATGTCTTTTTGTTGGCAGGTTACAGCATCAATGAAAGCAAAAGTTTTATTATTTCAAGCAATGATTTTTTATTATGTAAAACAATTTTATATTTTATATAATTTTTTGTTTTTGTTTTTCTTAATTGAAGAATTAGAGAAAGGATAATAACATTATTTTTTGAACCCAATATTTGTTTCACTTTTTTGATAGAAATTTTTAAAGTTTATTTTTTTTTTATTATTTCTGATCCTTTTTATTTATTTACAACACTTGCTAAGCAATTGCTTTAAGGTTTTCTGTTAGTTGCTTTGCTTTGAAATTGTTTTCTTTGGCAACATAAATGAATTGTTAACTTAAGTGGGTATCTGTACTGTTGTACGTTTTTTAATCGACTGTTTGATGTTTAATGTTTTTACCTTAGTTTTGTTCAAATTTTCCAAACTATTTTCTTTAACAAACCATTCAACAATTTCTTGCAACAAAACTATCACTACAGATACTAACAACTGTTTGGCTTGAAAAAAAAAAAGTTGCTTATACATTTTCGTTTAAAATCTCAGCCAGCTTATGCCATTTCTTTCGGGAGACTCTTGGTAGTAGTGAATGTGCAACAAGCAAATTATATTGCCACATAAAAATATTAAAACAGCTACACACACACACACACAGCTCTTAAAGCAATTGTAGTTTTAGCCAAAAATTTCTTTTAACCAAATCTTTCACATCATGTTTACATCGGGCTTTGAACGTTTTAGTAATCAGGTTACACCTAACAGGAGTGCAACAATTCCTTATACATGCTCCCCTATTTTACAATTTCGTTATGCACATGTAATTAAAATAAGAAATGGAAAAAAAAACCAAGCAACCTAATTTACCCAGCTCTTCTTTTAGTTGTTTTAATTAAATATTTAATTAAAAGTTTTCCGGTAAATTGCATGGAGAATTGTGTTAACACAACCATTTATTTGCAGTTTTCTTTTAAGTCTTTTTTACTTTTAGGTTGTGCTTATGAACATGTTATGCTATATTATAGTCTAATTTTTCGAATCATGCCTTAAAAAGATACTTAATTAATTCAAAATTTGTTTAATTATGTCGGTTATTTGCTTAAGCATAATTTTGATGTTTCAATAATCGTTTAGCACTGCAAATGGTTGATTTTTGTTTAGCTAAACTTGTGCAAGTTGACGTTAAAATATTTGATTTTGTTTGTTAATATAAAAATGGAATTAGCCTGTATTAAATAAATGCTAATTGATTAACATAGCTGTGAGATTTAATAATTGGAAGCAAAAAGTAGGATTTATAACATTTTGATTAAGCCTTTGATTCTTACAGTTTATCCTTTTTTGTTTAATTTCAACACGTTAAACATTATTATCTGGCAACTGGAGATCACGGACATTGTAAAGCTGCACCGATCTTTAGATTGCTTTTAGTCGCTTGGATTCGTGCCCCAGCCATTACTACATAGTTATATCGTTTTTTCTGATATGTATTGGCTTCTAAGCTCCTTTATCGGTATCACTCTATTGCATTAAATCATTAGTGAAGTCAAATACTTTAAAAACTAGATATACCTACTTCCAGTAATGTTGCTACATAACACCGGAGGCGCTGCAATACTATTGTAAAAATAATTTGAAAATAAGTTGACGCTTTTTATTCTTCTACTTTTACTACCTGTCATCTCAAGTCTATTCCTTCCAAAGAAACTAATACAATTAATTAGTAGGCACAAATTGCCTGCGTATAACTTTCCTTTATTAAGCAAAAATGTCTACGAAATATTTAAGTGAAAACATGGGAGCCACATAAATTAGACGAAAATCATCCTGTAATTAAGATTTCTAACTGAGAGAGAGAAAGAGGGAGAGAGAGAGACATAAAGGGACAAAGAGATGACGCGATCACCACGACCGATAGAATATTTTGTGCAGCCTTCATTTATAGTGAAAGAGGTTAAGTTTCATGCTAGATTCTATACATATATTGCTGGGAACTCTTGAAGAATTGTTAGACAGTACACTCTACACGACTCCAGAGCTAGACAGTCGCAGAGCATATTCTCAGGTGTCTCGTTATTTATTTCGCTGAATTTACATATCGTGATGTTTCCTATAACAAATTGGTAGTGTCTGAGACAACAAGATCTAGTACACCATCCCGTAATTATACTGATCTCGGATTTGTAATGAAACTCTTCACTTTGCTGTGACAACCCTATTCCCATTCAACCCACAGGAAACAGTTTTCTCAATAGTACTGTATCCGACAAGGGGCATCGGAATTTTGTTTACGTATTGTAGTTGTAAGGGGGCCCACGAGGTATGAAAAGCGTCATTCACTACTTCATGGAGTTTTAGTAGGAGTAGACATGCTATCAATAACTTTGGCCCCAGTCCAAGCCGACGGAGGGCTTACTGTTGGATTGGAAATATGCGATCATTAATGTTTCCATACACCCTTTTATATCTGGTAATTTTCCGACTTTAGCTGTTTGGACCCTAGTGCCCAGATAGGTGCGCAGATATTCAATCTACTATTATCAATAGCTCTTCTATTGACAGCCTGGGTTGTAATGCAATGCCACATTTGTTTCAAACCAATACCTTCTATTAATTTGGGTATAAACCAGAGACCTCACCTGTGCACCCGAAGAATGCTCACTAACCACCAGTACGGGACTTACGTCCCGGGGGCTACTGGTTCCCGTTGTACCAGTGTTTATATCGTTCGGCGGCATCTGGAATACGTGGCTACATCTTGCTTTTTCTGTGCGAGGCTGTTACCGAGACGGTGATTCTGTGGTTAGCGCTTAGGACTTGTCAGCGATCTGCTAGAGGTAAAGAAAATATCCAAATGTAAGGGATTCTGCTGTCCGTACGCCATACCCCCGCATCAAGCTTTACAACATAACCAAAGTGGAAGTTTGAAAGACCTGTTCCCGATCTAAAATAAGAAGTACAACCAAGTTAAACACTTTCAATTACGAGCTATTCCAATTATAAAGTCTCAAATGTTTCAACTCACCGATGACTTCTCTCCTCTCACTTTATTATTTTCCACACACTTTGATTACATAAGTTGCAAAGCAATAAGCATTACTGCTTCGTAATCAATAAATTTCAATGAATTTTCAATCTCAAAATTTCTTACTTTTCGATTTAACTCAATCAAATGAATCGCTTATGGTTACATCAATTTACCTTAAGAAGTTTATGACAGTCCTAGGAAATGCCTACAATGGAAGTCCCTATCTACTTAATTGACGAATAAAAGTGATTTATTAACAGCTTAACACACACACAAACATACACCCATACACACATATTTTTAGATTTTTATTTAATTGTTTACAAAACGTGAGAAATATTTCTTCGCTTCTGCTGTGTTGGCTAAAATTGGCTTGATTCTAAATACAAATAAATTTCTTGGAACACATTTTCAAGCACATGCCACCAATAAAAGCTTTTTAACATAAACGTGTCACTACAATAAATAAATTATTTAATAAACAAACAATCAAACAAAAAATGCATGAAACATAAATTTCTTTAAAAAAAAAAATTATGCAAAATATTGTAACCAGACATAAAGAGACACGATAAAGGGGTTTACTGGAAGCGTGAAAGTTCACAAAACTGCAAAAGTTACAATCAAACGGTTGCAATCGAATGTTTAAAACTGCAATCAAGGCGGGCAGGCAGACAGGCTGTATGTGTGGCTGTGGCATAAGTGTTGGTGTCATAACTTAACACTCCTCTCTCATCCTTAACAATTTACAAGATTATTAAATAGACAAAGTAAAAATTTGATGAGGAATAAAATTATTATACATTAAAATGATATTTGAATAATAGTCGTACTTTCATGTATAAATCATGCTGGCGCTAAGATGTACAACAAATAAAAACTCACACCAATACACACACACGTGTCTGGTGTTTAAAAATGAAGTGCCTTTCCAATAATAAAACAACTGAATAAAACTTATCAAATGTGTAATTTGAAAGTTAATTACAAATAAATATTTATATTAAGCATGAATTAATTGCGACTGCTGAGCTGCATAAAGCGTTGTAATGAATTTAAATCATGAGGAAGATGTGCCAACATATTTTGTTATATTGCAAATAATGATTGCAGATAACCATCATGACGATCATGAGTGATAAAGATGAGTTTCAAACCGAAAGTCTTGGAAATCTCTTAAAATTGTGATCATGATTTTTTTTGTTTTCGTTTTTTATTTATTGCCACGAATTCATGCTCGTATGTGGCAACAAGAAAAGTGTCTTAAGCGGAAATTAACTATTTTGGAATATGCGGATACTTATCATAATTTTTCTTGTTGTTATTTATGGCGGTGTGTGATTTTATTTTTTGGTCTTCGTTGGAAAAACTGGATATTGTTGTTTTTGTTAAAGAAATAAGCGGAAGTTTTTGTTACATATTTTTTTGAAGGCTGATTATATTTTATTTGTTTGTTATCTTTATAAGCTTAAATATGTTATGAGGCTTGGAACAATGTTGAAAATGATACAGGGTTTCTTCGGTTGAAGCTGCTCAATTATTGCCACAATTCATTTTAATTGCCACACAAATACATGGATGTATGTTGCCACATACACACACACACTCAGAGACCCAATGTACTATTTTTCTATTAATTACTGGGTTTGCATGTTTCTGGTTCAACATTTCTTTCGATATGTGTGATGAAAAGAGGAAAACTCTTTGAAAATATGTCAATGAAAAATGCAACTATTTATGCCGCAATATTATTTTGTGCCTTAAAAAGTATGACGATGTGAACATTAAAATTATTGTTTCTTCTTGGATTTTTTTTTTAATTTCATAAAAGAGGTCTCGAAAATTGAAGCTATATGACGAAATAAAGTGTCCTCAAAGTAAGCCCTAGCATCATGGGTGATCAATTAAAAGCAACTCCAGTGTGGCAAAGGAAATATACAGTCCTCATTCTTAGCAGTCACCAATGTTCCAATCCTTCTGAGAAGCACATAAATGCCAATCAAGTGTGGGTTAGTGACGGAGTCCCAAACTGGAAAATAGCGGCATTGGGGCAGAAATAGTCGGACCAAATATCCAGAAGGCAACTCCGATGGGAAAATATTCAAAAATATTTCAAACTAAACCTATCCTCAGTTGTACAAAGGGATGCCTGAGGAGAAGAATAAGGGGTACATCGCTCTTCATAATGCCGGTCAGCTAGGCAGCTCTCAAGGCCTTATTATCGGATGAACTTAGATCAGGAATTGTCATGGGCTGCATTAAGTTTTAATGAACTTGTTGCTCGCATAGAATCAAATTATGCTGGATACCTGGTTACGAGGACAACGCTGGAAACAAACGGGCCGATTGCTTAATGCACAGAAGAGCCCAACGTGTTTTCAAAGTATTGAAACCTTTTTTCGGAGTACTACTATTGAGACAACTAGTTCTTGCGCTGAGCTGGAGTGTGCTCAACATTGCAGTACGTTGTGGTCCATACTTGGGCCTATCAGCAACAGTCCCTCTTTCTTCGAAATCATTCACTACACGATAAATAGTGCGTCTTGTTGGCACGTTGTTTCTTCCAAAAATTTCACGTAACTTTCTCATCTTCACAGTAATTGATGATTGATTTTGGTAAAATGTTTTAATGATTAAAACACGTTGGTTCACCGAATATTTTTTCATAATAAATTTGCCACGTCTCTACTTCACGACTGCCAAATATGAACTATCAAGACTAATGTTTACCAAAATGGCGGCAAAACAAAGTAGTATACCTTCCCGGCGGACATGAAAACAAAACACCTTAATCCATCAAATTGTCTTTAACACCCGGCTATCGAAAAATATTGCGAGATTGTTGACAATAATTAAAAAAAGATATTTCGAGAATTCAACGACTTGAAACATGTGCTAAAGCTTACACAGAGTGTTTAGCACGACTGTAAATATATAAAACACAGAATTTAAGTAAAAAAAATCTTTGTGTAGTTGCTTTAAAACAGCATCATCCAAAGCAGACTTAATTCGCTAAGCAGTTATTACAAATTGTTTTAAAAAGGTTTTAATTTTTAATGAGCTTTGATTACAAACGAAAGGTATAAATCATTTAAACCAGCTGAACTTTCTGTTTGTTTTTTTGTGCAACACTTATTAAAATTATTGTCATTTGTCAGTTATAATGAAATGTGGTCAAAGCCCTTGTCAGTCGGCGACAACGAATTCAACAGCACTAACATAACAAAAATCTAATTATGTTTGTTCAGAAGTTTGTACACGCACCAGCGTTCTCGCTCCCTATCTCATTTCCTTGCTAAAGGTCGGCCATTATAACTAAAGGGGTTTCGAAAAAGGACAAATAGATGTTGAATGCCTTGGCGGTCATGTTGTTTTGGCGGCACATGTTAAAGCTGGTACTTTTTAAGCAGGGCCTGCATGCTTATACGATTGAGCAAAGCATTCAAAAGAGGTTTTGGCCGAAAAATCATCTTTAGGAACGAGGCCATTTCGAATGATTGGCTGTGCTAACAAACATATTTATCCGGTGCTGGATGACGCCAATGCACACAAGGTTCATTAGGCCGCAAATCATTGGCAAAAAGTTATTGTTTGTAGCGTATTTCATGCTGCCCCGCCATCATTGTTGCGAAATGCTTTAAAAACAAAGTTGGTAAGGCCAACATTGCTATCTCTCGCAGAGGTGAGATGAATTAACCGCCAAAATCGTTTAATTTGAACACGCTAGTCTTCTTCAGGGGGTTCTGAACTCGCATGTTAATGCCGATAAATCAACAGCACACAAGCCATCGCTCAAATTCAGCCGTCTCCGTGCGGCCGATTCATTGAATATTGAATCTCAGGAATCCGTGATACCTTGCAAACGAGAGGCGGACACATGAACGCTGTGAAATTTCATACTTAATGTCATACATGGTCCTTTCATTAGTGCATCACTCACAGCTTGTTTCGTTCAATTTCAACATCATCCCTCTCTTATTGGAGCACCCTATACCTATCGGGCTATACGTAGTAAGTTCTGCAAAATGTCATATCGTTAAACCACATACACATTTGGGTACAAGTCAGTTGAGTTTGCAAAGTGGCATGTTTATCTTTTGTTATATACCTACACACACAAACATACATACCAACATATACTCCCACACACCCATGCACATATCTAAGCTCATTAATGTGCATGTGTGCTTGTCTGTGCTGGCATAACCAAATCCGCACAAACGCCCCAATAGAGACATTTATACATTTAACTCTATTAGTACCCCACCAACTTTCACACTTTATTGACATGTCAATTTAGCTTCCCTTATTAAGTACAAACACAAACATACATAGAAACAATTCACACATGCACACACTTAATAATAGACATATAAATGCCGATTGTAATTTGAAATGTTTTGGGGGCCTAATAATTTTTCAATTGTCGCTACGTGTTTTAGGAAATTTAAGGACACTATTTAAGAAATCAACAGCATCCAGATTTTATAAAGAGCTTTTCGTTTGAAGAACTCATGTAGCACTGTGATGCGGATGCAAGAGCAGGGAAAGTTCGATTTTGTCTATCTTCATTTCTTGTCTAAGAGTGTTCTAGTACGCGAAGTCTGTCTCATTCATTTAACATAGAAAGGTCACACTCATATGAAAGTTTGTCATTTGCGACAAATCTTTGACGAAGAGGCGTCCATGTCAATGGCATCTAAAGTCTCAGTATAAATCCCCCACATGCCCTGGACTAAATCCTCCTTTTCCTCAACCCTCTATAGCCAGTGGGAAGGATCGTTCTGTCTCTCTCTCTCTCTCTCTACATGGGAATTGTCTTTAACAAATTAGATCCATAAATACCAACTCCAGTGTCACCATGAGCGGCCAATACAATAAAGCTGCCAACAAGTCTGATTCGATTCCTTTTCAACCAGCTTCTTTGGCAAGGGAAAGAAGGAAAGCCTACTCGTAGAGGATTAAGGGAAGATGGAATCTGCAAATTTCCATTCGAATCCACATTTGATGTGGACATGTATACAAAATTTATTATCATAATTAACTTCAATAACCCTGATAGCTCTCTTACGACAGCAATAAATGAGATTCTTACTAAAGCTTAGCTACGAATTGCTACAGCCAAATGTTTTATAATTTAATTGAGTTTAAAACATTTTGATAATAAAAATTTCTAACACAAATATTATCGTACAGTAATCCGCCGCTATCTATGAACATGACACAAAACCTTTTAAGTTTTTTTTCTTTCTCCTTTTTTGATGCTGCAGATCCAATTAATTATGTTGCTCAATATATTCATTTTGTACATCTTTTGCTGCTGGAGTGCTATGTTTGCAAACGTATGAGTATAAATTATGCTTTGCAACCCTCATTGGTAATAGAAGAAATTTTGGTTGAACAAAATATTCTTGTATACAACAGAAAACATATTTAAACTCACGTACACAAAAACTTTTTACACTTTTTTCGAGCCACTACCCTGCAGTTTGTGGTATGTGAACGGATCTGGAAACCTAAAGGTGGGTGCGATTGCAAGATATCTCCATTCAAGGACAGACATAAGTATGGTCTTTATTTCCATAACTGAGTGGGGACGGGCATCAGTGCTTCACAGTAAGCTAAAAGCCTTATTACCGGTACTCAATGGGGTAATTACTTTATTCATGTGTATCCGTCGAAAGCTTAATTCTGATGGTATAATTTTTAACCTAGGTCGCTCCATTCTACAATCGCTTGTCGGCGCTTTGTTTAAAATGCCGACTGGTACTAATGTACCAGTCTATACGTATAATATAGATTCTCATGCTCCTGTCATTGAGGATTTAAATTCTTCTTTCGTTTAACCTTTAGCAGAACTTCTACCTTGCATTTCTTGCCCCATGTAGTGTCCATAAGTTATAATTCATGGAGTAACTCTCCTGTAAAATCCGAGTGTCATACTTGGACGCTCTAATGGCTCTTCTGAAAAGCCAGATTATCTATCGCCCCTGTCTTTTCTCCAAGTGTTGTTTCGATTTTAATTTCCCATCCCAGATAACTCCTAAAAGTATTTGCATGGTTCAGAAACCGAGGTTCTTTATAGTACCTGATTTTCGCTTTCCTCGCGTAAATGAAGACCCCAATAAAGAGCTCACATTCATGTTTCCTGTTTCAGCTCATTGGTTTGCTTTTCATCCCTCGAACATAGTAGATTTGGGTGACTTGCCTAGATTACTAGTATTTGCAAAACAGACTGCTTCAAGTTCTGTAATGTTGAGGGTTCTTAAGGGGCTATGTGGATTCAGCTTAGCGTTTGGGGATGGGGTTGAAATTTAGAAGATAACCAAACAATTTTAAATTTTTTCTCTTGGCAAAACGCGTACTTTTAAATTGTAAGAAAAGCGGGACAGGGTCTGCTGGAATTCAAAAGAGACAATATAGTAGCGATTAACACTTGCGTAGATGTCTTAATCCCGGCAAAGTTACTGGCACGATTTGAGATGAACACTCTTTATACCACAAAGGGATAACAAAGTAACCATTTATCACAATTTCAACAAGAACATTAGAATAAAGTTTAAACAACCCGAGAAGGGGCTGAAATGAATTAAAAAAAAAAGCTGCTTTGCCACGGAATGCACTAGCGGGTAGAGCAGCCATTGCTTATACTATGTGCAAGTGAGCGTAGACGCAAGATTTAACTATATCCAACGCCATTGCCAATGATTTTATTTAATTTTCTTTAATAGAAAATCCCTGTTTATATGTCCTTTTCAAGTTGAACAAAAAAACTTGAGATGAAATCTTTTAATTCCTTTGGAAATCTAAAATCCACAACCTCAACCTTAACATACACAGCCAAATTCTCATTGGATGTATAAAATATTACTACTACTACTACTACAAAGACACACGCACACATTTTCTAAACACCACTTATAAATGCATGTGTTCTTAGTCAAACTTTCTCTCTCTCTCTCTCTCTTCTAGAAGCTATAATGACCATGTAAGTCTTTTGAAAATAAATGAATTTAGAACTTTAACGTTAGAGTTGTTAATTTGGGGGATGTTGCATGTGTATGATTATTTGAACAGTTTCGTTTTCGTTTATGACTTTATTTTCTACACTCGAGTGTTTCTAAATGTGTGCATGAGTCTGTATTATACGAGTATGAAACTTAAGACATTTGCAAAATGAACGAAAATGTACATTTTTACTTGTAACGAAATGTCTTTCTACATTTTCTTTGATTATTCTTCTTAATTTTTTTCTTTCGTTTTTGTAGTTATTGTTATACCAAGATGCTGTTGTTGTAGTTTTTTTTTTTTGGTTTTTATAGTTTTTGATTATTATGTTGTTGTTGTCTCTCTTGCTGACAATTTCTAAATCTTAATCTGCATGTCATCTCGACTGCCGCATAAATCACAAAATAATCCCAAAGCAAAGCGAGGGCGATGATGATGATAATGATGATGAAGGCAATGGAATTGAAAGTAAGTGGAGTATAAGAATTCTAGTTTAGTTTACACAAATTCCAATAAGATTTCTAAATTATATATATTTAATTTTTAAATCTCAGATTGTAAAGCATTCACTTACAACGACCCACTGTTTTTTTTAAAGGAAAGTATCATTCAAGCAACTAAAGCCTATTATTTTTAAAGGAATGATTTAGAGAAGGCAGGTAGTGAAGTAGAATAGATAAAAAAGCTTCAATGGTTACAACTCTGCAATAGAACAGTAGTGCAGCGCCTCTGGTGTTGTGTAGGCGCAATACTTGAAGTTAGTGTAGTCATTTTATTAATTATTTCACTTAGCCATGTGCTATAGTACATAGCTTAGTGCTATAGTGTAATAACGACGCAGCAATATTCAAGCGGTTTGGACTAAGTAACAGTTCCAAAGTTATATTTAGGGGAAGAAACCTGTTGGAATGTCAAGCAGTTTCCTAAATATTTTATTTATTTATTTATTTATTTATTTATTTGTACACAGATAAAAGTTTAGCAACTCTCAGAAGACTTACTATGTGATAATACAAAGATGAATCACTCTAAATTGTTACAACATTTCACCCAAAGAAGAAATATGGTTACAGTAACTATAACCTAACATGACATATTATTAATTATATTATTATTGCAGATAATAATATTGTAGTTCTCTTACAACGATAGCAAAGCAAAAACAATTATGTTCCTGATTGGCAGCCGCTGAGTTACGAACAAATGCAACTAAAGCCATCGAATGCTTAAATAGACAACTGTCGAAACTTTTAAGCCATAGCAACCTCATAGTTCAAATACTTTGTTTATGGTTAGAATTTTAGTAAACATTTTATTCTTCAACCTAACCATGTTGCACTTATTAGCAATGGAAATCATTTAATGATGTAAAGAACAACTTGCTTATTGTAACTGAAAAAATATTCAAAATGTGTTCAAATCACAGTAATATGTTTGCCCATCTATTGTTGTGAAAAAAACATAGTATGGTTGTCATGACCATGGCATTGTTTTTGCTTTGCGTATCGACATGCGAAATCATCACGGTAGATTTTTTCTTCACACAATGTCAACATAATTCGAGCCATTGCTTAATTTATTCTTAAAAAAGACTTGCCCGACTTCTCAATGGCATCTTGGTTTACTCAATTATTAATTATTTTTCATTCAGAAACCTTTTAAGAACTCCCCACATAGCATAAAGAAATAATGCGGTAAACAGTGTAATGATAAAGTAAATGAATGAAAACGTTTATACTAAGCTGGAGTTAACTTCATTTTTTTTTATTCCAATTTCTTGTTTGGTTTGTTGTCTTCAGTCTTTTGTGATGTGTGTTTTAGTCAGAGATGGGAAGTATAAAATTTTCAAATTTAAAATTTTTCAGCAAAGTTTATTTCTTTCATCTTTTTTTCAGTATTGAAAATTGGAAAAGACTTCCAAGAAAGTTTTGCTGCATTAAAAGTAAAAGTTAATTTAAAGAATATGTCTTATATGGGAGGCGTGACCAATAATTTTGCACTGAGTTTGAAATTTGATTTTGTTGATGTTGTTTTAGTCAAATTTTATGTGGATAGACTCGTGTTGCTACTTGTGCCCACTTTAATTGAAAACCACAATTCATAGAACGGTATAAATATAATAAAACAGTTACATATTTAATGTACTGGTACCAATTTTCCTACATAAAGTACTTTTTTTAGAAACCCAAACAATTTACAATTGTAACTATACAACTTTCCAACATTTCTAATTTTACTTAAGCTACAATAATTGGATATTTTCAAGTGCTACGACAGTTTTCTAGCAAAATTCCCTAATAAAAAGAGAGTTCAGCTTAAGACAATTTCTCTTATTTCTTTAGTTTTTAGTTTAGGATTAAAATAATATTTGATTTTAAATTAAAATTATATTTAAGTCGCATTAAACATCGTTGTGTGCAAATTAAAATAAAATAAATAATTTTAACAAAGAATTTCGTTTTTAATGCAGTATGCATGCATTGTTTGGCATAAAAATTGTATCGTGAAATTTCAAAGGGCAAGCTCTAAAGCTTACAACTTTAATTATTTCATTGAGGTAACTAGATGAATACAGTTAGTTTAGGCTGGGTATTAAAATTAACTTAAAAATATTATTAACTAAAAAATTATTCATGTCACATAAAAAAGTAAACAAGGATAGAAATGTTGCATTTAGCTGAAGTGTTGTAGCCAAATGAATGTTTAGTATTTATACGAAGGCACTTTAAGGCACATTTAAATGTGTGGATTACATTTTTAAGACAATTACCTGAATTAAGTAATTAACCGAAAGTAAATTAAGTGGGAAATTCGTTTCAAAAAAGATACAAAAATAAAAGGGAATTTAAAAATCGAGCTAAATAAGAGTAAAAAGTGTTTAAGAGTAGAGTAATTAAAAAGGGTATATATGTATACTGTATATCACTTTTTACTATAACAAAACTGCCAAACTAAAGCTTTGCACTAAATAGCACTCACTTTCCTCAATTAAGTCTTGTACTGGAGTGTTGAACAAAATCCATTGCCTACTTTCAGGCATTAAATATTTAAATGTAAGCTTTTATACTAATATCAAGTTTATATTGTAAGACATTTATTTAAACACCTTGTAATTCCCTAATCACCACCTTGGTATACATGCAAACGCACACACGGACACAGACGCACGCTTTAGATCGCACTACAATTATATACAATGCTATTGTGAAATTGCAAGCAACACTCTTGTACAACATGCAAGTAACGACCGGTGTTAATAACGCTTCTTTAAATTGCTGCACCTTATTATCTTTAAAGGCTTTAATGTGTTTATTTTTTTTGCTGCTGCTGTTTATTCTTATAGTTGCAACAGTGCTACATTATTTTAAATTTTCTTCTAATAGTGCTAATGTTGTGTTGAAACATTTCAATTTACTTCGCACTACAACAAATATAACTTTTCCATAAACATACATATGTATGTACAGATTGCAGTGTTTGTGGCATAATATATGCGTTTTATGTAAACGCAGGGTATACCTTGGCTTGGCCCTATTTGTTGTTATTTCATGCTGTTATTCTGTGGTAAATAACAACAACATTATCGGCAGACAAAAGTTGTGTTAACGTTAAAACCTCAAGAGAGTTTTATACTAGCAGTGGATGCTTGAAGCTTTAAAACTTAAATTTTTAAAGACTTTTTGTTTTGTACGAAGCCAACGTAATTTCTTTTTTCAAGTGTAATCCACATGCTCTTGTAACACACATGGAAACATACATACATGTATGTATTATTTTCTAGACATGCGATAACATAAACTTTATAACACCACTGCGTAACTTACAATATGATAAAGTTAACGCAGTTTGGTTTCAACTTTTAACGCCAACATAAAAACCTGCTGCACTGTACAGCCATAATGTAGAGTCAGCAAGAAAGTAGCAGGAATAAGAGACACTCGACTCAACAAAACGTTTAAAGAACAACACGGTAGTTTTACACAACAAAGTTAGAAAATGTCTACAGAGTATTAAACGATGTTTTGAAATGTTTGCAACAGAAACAAGAGTAGTAGTAGTAGTGGCAGCAACATAAGCAAAGCAATGCAATTAAATTAACAATGACAATAGAAACAACAAGGACAACAACAACAATTTTTTAAAGCAATGCACTTAAGTGCTGGTGGCATAACGACAGAGTTTTAAAAACACACAAGTCTGCTATTGTGTACAAGATCGATGAAGTCATTGTCGATGAAAATATTTGAATATTTCTTCTATTAAAACTTGAGTGCACAAAAGCATATAAAGGGGTTTCAAATAAGGATGAGTTATTGTTAACAGCCACATGTCACCATTTCATTTTGACGATGTCTGTCATATCTGTTGCTTACTATTCAGTGACTCATGGCGAACCTCCCTGACTAGTACACACATGATTCAGAAGCGCCTGCAATTGGTAAAATATTGTTATTTGAAATCTTGTCGAACAAATTTTCTTTAGCTGTGAGGCGCACTTTTGATGGAATGGCTTCCTAAACCAGCAGGCCAATGCTAAGAAGCTTCAAAAGAACGATGCTTTCAAAGTCAGCACAACTGAGGTTATCAATCAAATTCAGCCGGATTAATTGCGGCAGAGCTTTTGAAAATGTCTTTTTCCTGATTCGTATCAAGCGAACATTTAAACGTCATCGTGGACCTTTCAATTAAGACAAGAATTTCATTTGAACATCAACCTATCCTTATTGGAAAACCTTTTACTCTCTTATTTTTTTTTTAATATAAAAATAAACGTTGATAAAAACTCTGCAATTCGCCGTGCAAGAGGTGGATTTAAATTACGACCAGTAAAGAACTCATGGGTCTCCCCGACTGCAGAACGAGTTCTAGCAGCCAATAAATATTATTTAAGGTGAGAGTGAAGTCTTTAGTCACAATACACCTGTTAGCTTAAGCTCATGAGACCCAACGATTGTTTCCACGCTAACCCAGACTTTGCAGTAAGACTTGAAAGAGCGAGTTCCTACCATTCTCATCTTGCTACGATAATCAGGGGAACATCTTAGTGATGTTTTTAATGTTGAGCGGACACTGCTCCGCTAGACAGCCTGCAGTGGTTAATAACTGCTAAGATGAAAATATGCAGGAGATTAAAGGGGAATTTCTACCATATTATGCCGGGCTGGCGGGGAAATGAAAAAAACCACAATGGTACCACCGCTCTTTAATAAATTTGATATAGGCCTTTACAGAGTTTGGGTTGGTTTTGACGTGAATATTGAGCTTAAACACAAATCTAACGTCTGAGCGTGTCGTTGTAATTCCTACTGCTTTCCAAAACTAATCTGACCTGCATTGGAAAATGGAAACTCATATCTCTCCCAGGCTATTAGTTGACCTGTATTAAAAACCAGATATCGAAATTGTATTGGTCATTATTTTTTTTAAATCAGATTATTATCTGTGAAATTTTTTTCAATTAAATACAAAAGAAATTCAGAATTTGTTTAAAGAAGCGGATAAAAAATAAGTTAAAATAAGGCAACCGGGTGTGACACTATACTGGAAATAAAGATGGACCTGTCAACTGGTTGGTTAGAAAAATGAGATGCAATTTTGAGAATTTCAGTTAAACATAAATGCCAGCTGAGTAACATACGAACTCTAAAAGATAATATGCCAACATAGAGTGTCTATTGATTCTTCTGTGATTTAATTATATAAAGAGTGGTGGCACTAGCACACACGCAGACCCATAAACTCGTTTATTTGTAAATGACCATGTGCATTTACATTAAACAGTTGAAAATTACTGTTTATCTGTGATTTTAGTGTCTGTAATGTTATTATACAACAGTGGGGTTGTTGACCAAAAAATTAAAAAAACCTAAAAATAAATATTTTTAAGAAAAATATTATTTAAGAAACAGGATACAGTGACACAAATGGACTTGTGCCAGATAACGTTACGTACTAAGCCGAGCCAAAAAGATTAGTCCGTAGTTGCTTAAGTAGTGTAGATCCGACGAAAACAACGGACTGTAGTCTGTGGAAAGCTGTAAGGCACTAAATATGTCCTGTTGCCAACGAATCCCCACTAAGACTTGAAACCGCACCTGGGCTAAAAGTTCTAATCAAAATATTAATGCATTTACAAATCTCATAGAAGATGTTTTCACACCTCAAGACATAAATAGTTCCAACATTCCGATATGAGATAATCACCCTGACCTGATCGTATTACGGGATCAATTATAAGAAACTTACCTAAGTCAGCTGTGAGAATTTTATTATTCATATTTTATGCCATGTTGCACGTTGGCTTCTTCCCATGCTCTTCTAAGACGACTGAAACTGTTATGTAAATATTCTCTACCCTAGGAAAAGACTTAAGTCAGACTGCGTCATACAGGCCTATTAGCCTACTCTCAATTTTGTCACAGTTATTGAAAAATTATCATACCGGACCATCAGTTTGATTTTCATGCGAGGCATAGTAGATATATGCAACTTCAAATAATTGTTACCGTTCTTCCAGAAAACTCCCACAAGCTATTAGACAGATAGAACGTTTTAGTTAAGGTCAAAGGATCAGTTTTCTAAAGAAGGCAGCATCTCTGCAGAAGTGCCTCAAGGCAGTATACTAGACTACCGTTATGATATATCATGACGTCAACGTTTAGAGACGACACTGCATTGACAAGTGTTAAAAATTATCCAAACTTTGTGTCTGAATAACTTCAGTCCTATATTCAGGACTGGCTAAAAAAGTGTAGGATTAAGGTAAATCCTTCGAAATATGCTCACGTAACGTTTTCCGTCAGGGGAAAAAATTGTCCGTCAATAAGTTTTAGCGGAAACAGACATTAAATATTTAGCTATCCACCTAGAAAGACGCCTAACTTGGTCCCGTCATATTGAGAGTAAACTTTCGGCTTAAAAGAATTCAACTACACTACTTAATAGATCCTTATTTTACTCTGGTTTTGAATAAGAAAGTTCTTTTATAAAGCCAATATGGATATATGGCATTCAGCTGTGGAGTACTGCTTGGCATTAAATAGCCAGAAGCTACAAAGAAGATTATCTAGAAGAAGCCAAAACATACTCGTCTAAATACGTAAACAAACTACTGGTCCATCCTAACACTCTAGCGCGAGATTTACTAAAATTTTTGACTACCTTCTTCGCTCGAATTAATTTCAGATTCTCAATCGAGTCTCATGCTACCAGTGATTTCAGGCAGGTGACTGGTGACTGCCAGCCTTCTTCCTCATCACAGAGTCTCTTGTAATGGCTAGCATTTGTCAAAGGCTTAGCTTCCCCATGGCATTCACATCTAATAATTATCGGTCTGTGGTCCTAAGCCTTATACTATCCCATGCTGGACATTCATACACAAATGTGAACTACCGTCTCAGCCTCTTCTGCAGGAGTATTTTTTGGAGACGGACCCTTCCACCCCTTTTGAGGTTGTCTTGTCCATCTCTTCAATATTCTTCAATGTTCCAACAGCGATTAACCCATCCACTTCTTGCGAGGCCTCACTGTCCATCCCTATTGGGATCTTCCAACCCTTGTTAGCCATTCTTTTCCATCTTCTATGGATTCCTCCCTTGCCCAATTAAAACCGAAGTTTTTTCAGACATTCACTTCTCCGCCTCTTGCGAGGCTTCCTGATTTTTCCCTTTAATGGAGAAAAAGGTGTTCGCCTACACAGAGTAAGTCTGTATTAAAATTGAAAATCGACTGGTATCCAGAGTTTGTATACTAGGACACTAAGTACCCTCTTATCCACGAATCGTTGGCGTATGCTGTGTCACCGTAGATTAGGGATTTTTTTTTATAAGAGAGTGTCAACTACTCTCCGTACGACCTATTTAGCCAGACTTCTTGCAGGGACAGAAAGCTACTACCGGCCGCCACCACGAGGAGGCTTAAGTCAGAACTTCCGACAGTGCACTCAGTGACAGGAAGCCTTGTGTTTGTGCCGCCTACCAAATTGAAATTGACAATATAATAATAATATTTTTATTTTTTTGTGCTTATTGTACAGAAATATTGTCTGTGTTATTTATCATTAGAAAATTTCATAACACGATTATTTGTTTCATATTATGTATAATATTTACATATATTCTGTTCCACTGTGCAAAACTAGGCAAATACAACATGGTAATAATAGGAAATTTTGTTAAAGCATATTTAGAGGCTTAAAACATTTAAAGATAAAATACTTGCATGACATGAACTTAGTTAATAAGTTTTATAGGGGATTTAGAGTCACATAAATTTATTTAATTGATAATTGTGTAAATAACTATGTCATTTAAATTTTAATTATCCTTAATGTTGTCCACATCTGGTAGGTTACTTAGAAATCTGTATGTGTATTGAAGCAGATTTTGTTTATTCTCTGTGAACTTGTTCCCTGCAACTAAGGTGCCTGTAATGCATTATTTACTTCTTATTGGTTTTACAGTGGAGAAATCATATTATAAAAAGGACATTACTTGTGGTGACGATAGTGGGTACCATTATATTTTTTAGCAAATTTTTTCGTCCTAAAATTTATTGAATAATTGTGCAAAATTTTTTTGCAATTTTTTTTTTTAATTTAATAATTTAAATTAAAAATTTATTTAAAAAGTAATGTTTTCCAAAAAACTTAAAATTAAAAAGTATGAGGTCCTTTTTTTGAAAAAAAAAATATTTTCGCAATAATTAAGATAAAAGCTTTCTGTCCTAGTTTAATTTAAAATAAAACCTTTTTACAAACATTCTCATCAATATGACATTTTAACCAAAAATCTTCTTGTTATTTAAGAACTTTTTTGCTTAAAAATTTTCCAGCAAACATTTCCCACCCAAGATTTTTTTCCTAAGACTTACTTACGCAAAAGAAAAAATTTCTCTCCCTCATCGCAATGCTTTGTTTTTCATTTTATCAACAAAATTTCTTTTTTTTGTGTGTTCAGGACTATCACCTATGCAGGGCTTTAACATTAATTTTGTCAATGACTTCAATACACACAATGCGTTGCTTACACTATATTTACTCAATACTCCTTAATCTACTTGAATGCTTTAATAAACAGTGCAGTTTTGCAAAACATTGACAATCTTTGGGCGTTTGTAAACCATTAAACTCTAAATAAGAACCAAATAGAGAGAATTTTAAAAATTCAACAAAAAAAAAAGCAAGATTAAAACCAAAATGCCAATAGACAAACAAATTTATTTTAGACAGTCTGCACTCTCTTTAGTTTTGAAAAAAAACCCCACAATACTAGTGGCTGTATTTTCCAGGACCAATAATAGTTGTTTCGCAAGAATGAAGCTGAAACTCAATGCAGAAGAAGGGAGAAAAAAATTGAAGCAATTAAAGTGGCAAATTGTCTGCCAAGTTATATGCCTTATCTGCTGATTGTGTTTATTTTTCGGTTCCTTTTGTTACTATTTCTTTTCTATGTTGGCTTGTTAGTTACGCTCTTTACGATTTTTCGTCATTAAAAGCTGCATGTTTTCTATAGTTTTTGTGTTTCTTTGTATGATGCTGCTGAGTGTATAGCAGTGCAGGTTTTATTAACATGACGGCGATGGCCTGGCAGGGGTGTGCATACTGAGTGTAAGATGTCAGTGATGTTAAAACTAAATGTGGCATGTGTAATGGAGCTTCAAATGAGTTCTTGTCACAAATTGCCAAAAAAAAAAAAAAAAAAATACTCACGAACACCTACAAACGTTCAAGAAACACTTGTGGGCTAAACAACGACAATGACATATTTAAAAGCGTAAAGAGTTTATTTGTGTTGCACTCCAATGCAAGAGAAATAATAGACTTTTATTACAGCTGCTTTTTAACAAAAAAACAATTACAAAAAACAAAACCAGGACATGTTGTTTTATTCGGCATAATGGGAAAAAAAATTCCAACAACATATTTAATTAGTGGCCATTTTAACATTTTATTACCAACAGAATTTGTATTTAAGGAAGTCATGAACGCCTCCAAAAAGTATACTTCTATTTCCGACTTTAAAACAGCGCCTAATGATATGCCTGAAAATTATTATGTATAAACATTTCAGTTAATGTGTTTACAGTTGAATTGTTAAATATTGCATTGCATTGTTACTTGTTTCCCGAAACCTAACTCTCCAATGAGCGCAATTATTTGCATCATAATTTTGTTTAGTTTCCTATTAAAACAACCCTCTAGTAAAGCGGCCAAATACTCCCCAATAGTCATATTAAGGGATGGCAGCTGGTTAGTTTCTAAAGACATTGCCATGGCCAGCAGACAAATAAGCACACAAAATTACCAGTAATAAAAACTATGTATGCAAGTTGTCGATAAAATCACATTATTGACACCCTCATGTATTAGAGTGCTATTTGTTTTTGCTGATAACTTATAGACTTTGCTTTGTTAAATGTTCTGCCAAACAAACAAAAAAAGAAAAAAATAGCTACATATAAATATAAGGAACCCAGCGAATGTTTAACCACGACAATGGGAGTACATTAGCCAAAAAAAGTTACCAATTTTGAACAGCGATGAAGCCTGATAGTAGGCAACATTTAAACAAGTCCTTCAGCTTAAGAGAGATATTGTGAAAGTCTGCTGATACCAGCAATTTATCATGAAAGCTTTTAGAAGCAAAGAAAATAAGCACCCGGATAGGATAGCTTCTATAAAAGATGAAGAAAAATTTTAAAACTTTTAATTATATTCTCCATGCGTGCCATGGAAATATCAACATAGAAGAAAGGCATCATTGTAAAATTTCCAAAAAATAACGACTTTATCATAATGGAGTAATCGTTAGAATCGGCGTACTCCCCTGCGTCTGCTGTACGTCAAATTCAAGAAAGCTTTCATACCATCAGGCGGACTGCCATGTGCAAAGAAATGAGATGAATAGGATTACCCCAGAAAATAATTTGAATAACTAGACCGATGTACGAGGAAGCTTCAGTCAACCATGCCACACCAACATTGGAGTAAAGCAAGGATGCCTACTTTCACCTTAGCCATTCACCATCTTGCTGGGTGACACATTGAGCGAAGTCTATTTTAAGAGCAGCGGAATAACATCGAGTCTCTCACGTCAACTCGAGGATTTCGATTATGCGGATGATATTTGTCTACTCTCGCACAGCGTCTTCAATATGAAGTGGAAAAGACTGGCTCGCAATGTTGGACTGGAGATAAATATTACGAAAGCCAAAGCAATGAGAATTAACAACACCAGTATAGAAAACATCATGGTACAAAGCCAACCAACCAAGGGTGTAGATAGGTTCAAAAATTGGCGGCGCAAAAACTGCGGTCTATATAAAAGAATTTACATACTTATATCTAGACGACTCGAGCTCAGAATATTCAACTCACGTGTCAAGTCAACCCTGTTGTACGTTAATGAAACCTGAGCAAAAAACCACTGCAGCAAACCGAGTAAGATGAAAATGCCCCCGAGAGGAGTAGCGGAAAAAATCTTGTTACACTTAGCTAAGTACAGCATACTTTTAGGATGAACAAAAAAATTTTTGTTTATGAATATTTGAACACATTTGCTGGTTTATTCAAAAATTTCCTAAACATAAACAGTTCTATAGTTGTTTATACAACAATGACTACAAAGGGTGGGTACATTGCAGTACATGTTTAGCACGAGACTTTAATGTGAACATAACACTAAATATCTTTTCGCACACACAAATAAGCATATACGCACACTACACTTCTATTTGCTCACATAAACATAGCATTCTCTTATTTGTTCTGAGTGTTAAAAATTATCAACATTTTAATTTATGCAGTCAGTTGTCTGTGGTACTAAAAACTCAAAACAAAACACAATCATATAAAACAATACTTCTTTTTTGTTTTAATTGACAATAAATTTGTGAAATAAATAGTCGAAATGGTGCAGAATATATTGGAATTTCGCAAGCAATATAAACAGTGCGTAAGTTCGAGCATTTCCATATTTACAAAAAATTAAATGAGTCCCTAAGAGCTCCTAAATTTAGGAAAAACTATTTATGTATGTGCTTAAACAAATAATATAATGTTAGGCAGTATTATATACATTGAAGTTATGGGTTAAAATACACATCAATTAGCTGAAATATTTTTTCGAATATTATGTTGTTGTTGTAAAAACTTATAAATAAAAAAAACGATAAGTGTAAGAAGGTCAATAATTTCATGACGAATATTTTGTTGCTCCATCGTTTCTGGTTTGTTTGCATAAACCTTGCTTTGCAGATATCCCCACCAAAAGAAGTCCGGAGCCGTCAAATCAGGCGACCGTGGAGACCAATCCACATCAACATTCCTTGAAATAACTTGTTGTCCATTGTAATCCTGACTGTATGCGATGTGGCACCGTCTTCTTGCCACAAAGCGTGCAGTTGTCATATCGCTCCCCATTACCATTTACCGCTACTCCGTTTTCAGTTTCAAAGAAGTAGGGTGCAACGATTCCTCCTGACCACATTGCACACCAGACTGTTACTTTTAATGGATGCAAAGGTGACTGATGAATAATTTGAGGGCTTTCCATTGCCCAGAACCGACTATTCTGTTTATTCACATGTCCATTCAATTGAAAATGTGCCTCGTCACTCATTATGATTTTTTCATGAAGATCGGGGTTGTCATGGGCGAGCTGTAGTAGCCTATTGGCATATGTACGGCGGCGTAAATGGTCTTCTGGAAGAAGCTCTTGTATCAACTGAATCCTAAATGGAAACAAATGCAAATCTTTGTGCAAAATTGTGGCCAAAGTTGTTCTTTGAATACCAAGCACCTGAGCACGGTGTCGAATTGAGGTGGATTGTTTTAAACACTTTCTTGATCAGCAGTAATGTTTTCAGCCAATCTTGCAGTACGTTGTGGTCAATGCTTGGGCCTATCAGCTACAGTCCTTCTTTCTTCGAAATCATTCACCACACGATAAATAGTGCGTGTTGTTGTTTCTCCCAAAAATTTCACGTAACTTTCTCAACGTCACAGTAATCGATGATAGATTTTGATAAAATGTTTTAACGATTAAAACACGTTGGTGTACCGAATATTTTTCCATAATAAATTTGCCACTTCTCTACTTCACGACTGACAAATATGAACTGTCAAGACTATTGTTTACCGAAATGGCGGCAAAACAAAGTAGTGTACCTTCCCGGCGGACATCCTGTATATATAATTTGACATTAATAAATCAATCAATTTATTAAAATGAGCAAAAAAGCACAAAATTATAGTTTTTAATCTCGAAATAAAATATTTGGAACCTAATAAACTCAAACGGTTTCTTTAAAATTAAATTTTGTTAAAAAGAAATTCTTTTTAGAGATCGAACAAGTCGTCACCTTGCTACGCCAAATTTATCTAGTCAGTAGAGTTTTTAAAGTTCCTTTTAACAATATTTTAGTACAGTCGTTTAGTTAATGTGGAAATGTCTGAAAATACGTCGAAATTATCTGCCAACTATAAAATAGTATTTCTTTAAGTTTTATTTAAGTCTTAAATAATTATTTTTCTTGTTTTCTTCGTATATATTTTCAAGTAGCTGCATGTGCAACATAAATTATTTTCTAATTACAAAATATCTAAATACTTTTTTCTTGCACCAAAATTATATCATAAATTATTAGTTTTCTTTTTTCTTCTCTTTTCTTTTGCCTAAAATTCATTTCCAAAATTTTTTAAATTATTAAGATAATAAATTTATAACGCACACATACACAATTTGAATACACAAAAATGTAACCAATTAGAAACTTCACACTTTACGAAAATAGATAAAAATAAAAAAATATAAGTAATAGCAGAAGCATGTGTAAGCAGATGAACAAAAGAAAACCTCAATATAAAATATAGAAATTCAAATTTTTCAACATTTACACTTAAAGGAACACGTAACCACAGCTTTCAAATTTATTGCCTTAACGAGTAAAAAGTGAGTCGAAGAAGAAGAAATAAAAATATATAAATAAATTTTTTAAACAAGGTAAGAAAAACACATTCGTACTACGAAATTTTCTCCAAAGAAAAGGAGAATTTATTGGAAAAAAGAGCAGCCAAGAAAGAAAAAAATAAATAAATATAAAGTATACGAGAGCATAGTAGAGGTAAAAAGATGGTGGTTTGGATAATAAACCCTTTCACATGTAAGACACGTACTGTTCAACTACATCAAGTACCGAGATTTTTTGTTGGAAATTTATTTTATGCACTTTATAGTTCCATGCAGCAAATTGCATGAACAGCAAGTGGGCCAGGCAACTCGGCAATGGCAATCGAAATAATTTGCATCCAAATAATAAAAAAAGAAAAACATTTCGAAAAAATCTACGTAACATTTCTTTTCTTGTTATTAGTTCCTTAAAAATAAATTTGATATATATTTTGTCAATACTTTCATCGAATTATAGGATAATCTACAAAAGTTTAAGAAATTTAAGAATTGGCAGGTTGTTGGCCTGATCTTCTCCTTTTAAAAACAATTTAAACTACTGTCATGTTACTCACAGCTTGAATTACAATACCTCCCCCAGTTTACTCGATATATATAGGTGGCAACTACAGCCAGCACGTTGTTTCTCCGATGATCAAAAACCACTCAACAACATAAGTCTCAACAGCTTCTCTTTAGTTGTTTGCGGAACTTCGCAAATTTGCGCTTTTGTACACAATTTTTATTTTATGATACTTTTGACGAAGAAATTGCAACGCTGTTACTTAACAGCTGTCCCCTCTGATTGTTCCGATTTTTAAATATTGAGCACTACACAAAGAAGACACAAAAGCTTGCTGGGACCTCAAACTTCGCGGACCGCGTATATAAACCATTCGAAGAGTGGTCAAACAACTTGGAGGAACTAGATTCATTATCGATAAGTGAATCGTCTCTATTCTCTCAATGTAGCGGTGGCTCTCTAGAAAACATTGTTGTTGTTAACGTGAGTATTTCGGATCTCAAGAAAACACCAATTTCGCAAGATCATGATAACACAATGCTTGTGACCTCTACTAGACGGCACGGATCTGGACGACATGTGGTTTCAGCGACATCTCACACCATGCGTGAAACAATCGAGTTATTGCAGCAATTATTTCCATCGTGCACTATTATTGAGTCACCCTATAATTAGCAAACTAGTTAAGATTTGTTTTAATATATTTGAGGTTTTCGTAGAGAGCTGCATATGTCTACACTGAAAAAAATGTTGCCACATGTGAACGCCAGATGACGTTAGTTTAAAATTTAATTAAGTTTTCCATCGAATCAATTATTTATTTAATCTCTAGGAAAATTTAATTAAACAATTAATTGCATCAGTTAAAAACTAAACTAAAAAGAAACAAATCTTTTAATATACGGAAAACCCATTAAAGATTCTCTAAAGATTTGCGAAGAGACTCTAGAAGTTTTGTTTCTAAAAATCACTTTACATTGTTACTGTTGAAACAACTTATGTCAACAAAGGTATTACTCGTTGCATCAAAATGGTACTAAAGCATATTTTGGGAGGAGTAGGAAGTAATTTTATTTACGCCAAAATCTTGTTTTATCTGAAAATATTTAGCCGGCAACCATATTTATGTCTTTATATTCCGTAAGTTCTAAAACCTTGTGAAATAAATATAGAAGTTACGTTGTTATTTAGTAAAACAATATAATCATTGCTCTACGGGTTTTAAACTTATCGAGACCCATAAGCTAACAGATGTCCTTTGCGCTTCTTAATACATGCTCCTGTTTGCATCCAGTGTTTGTAAAATAGTTTATGGAGCATGCTTATAGGTTTAAGTTGTGCCTTGGAAATTATTTGCTTCATCCGTTGATTTTGTAAACAATTACATTTCCATTATCCTAATTGGTTTTTTTAAGTATTTTCCTAATTAATACGAGTCCGTTTAAATTAATTAATTGCTTCTCAATTATTTTATAAAACGTTGCATATGACAGTTGTCTGGTAAACATAATTAAATTTATTTCCAACTTGGAAAAAGTTTTAGCGAAAATCAGGAGCAAAAAAAATGTGCAGCACTAGATAAATGAAAAATTTGGCAGGACTTTTTTGGAAGCATCCTTTTTCAATTTAAAGCAAAGACAGGGTTTTCCAGTAGGAAGTTTTTTAATAAAAAAATTCATTTTGTGGATGTAAAATTTAATTAAAAACAAAAATTCAAAAACTTACCCGCACGCCTTGTGCATGAGGCCCCTTAGGGACTGTTTAGTGGCCAACTGTTTAAACTGTTAGTGCAAGTTTCCTAAACTTAAACATGTCCAACCCCAACAGAAATCAAATGGGATTAATTTTGTGGGGGCCACTAATTTTCACTGCCTACATTTAGGCTCATTTTGTAAAATATCTTAAAACATCTGACTTAACCAGTTTTACATTGATTTACGCCATTCTATGGAAATTATAAGAAAAACACATTAAACTGTATCTTTGATTACTTGAAAAAGTTTTGTTAATAACAAAATTGTATCACTTACTTTGTGTAAAAAATCTGGTGTAACTGTTACTTTGTAAAACGCCAATTAAATCTTGCAAGTGGAGTACTGTTGTTAAATTTAGAAGCGAGCTACATAGAGAAGTTATTTGGAAATTTAAAAGAAGAAAGCTGAAACCAAAAATATATTAAGTTTTTTGTTTTTGTTTGTCAAGTTTGGATTGTGGCTCGGCTAATACTTATCACTGACTTGTGTTTAACTTTTCAATGCATACCTTTGGGTGTACCAATTATAAGCCTCTCAAAATTTGTCCAGAGATGTAAAAATTTGCATCTTTTATATTACAGTCGTAGCAAAAATATGAACAAAGGCTATACAGGCATTCAAAATGCAAACTTTACTTCTTTGCCTCTTCTTATTAAATAGAATTTTTCGCTTTATGACGACTATTGGAGGTAATAAAAAACAACAGTTTTGCGTGTTACATGACACCAGTACTAAATAAAAACATAAACACTGACACAAACACCACTAACCCAAAGATAAACACCTACTCACACTCTTATAAAAACATTGTGGCAAATTGGGTTCATTCGTTTACTTATTCAGTTTTATTTTTATTTGTACAACATTGTGTTGCAAGCAAATGAAGTGTGCTGTATTCAGTCAATCCATCATACATCCATCTAGTTAGTAATATTTCCTGTATTACTATCTTTGCTGCTCTGTTTGTCTATGTATTTCATGGAATTTGGTTATACTTTTTAACTCCCGTAACTTTCTAAACGTTTACAGGATTCTAAAACTCTCTCCCTCTCCCACTCCCTCTCTTGCCGGTATCTGTAGTTGTGTTCTTTTTTGTATTTTACGCTGTGGATCACCTGTGAATCCAAAAGTTAAATGACTGTTAGCTAAAAATGTTTTGTTGTCGTTAGTGTTGTTTAACAAAATGCCTAACATTGTTTAACAGACAGCAGTATGTATGAATGTGTATTTGTATTGTTTCAGTTTAGCGTTTTACATCATTCTCCTGCTTGGCCATAAATGTTAAGGTTTTCCTTTAGGTCACTTTTGGCCTAATAAATTTGTTATAATACTACATTGCTCTACTCCAAAATTAACACTTACAAACACATTTACAGAAATATTTTAAACTGCTGTTTGCTTGTTTACAGAAATGTTTTAATATTGTTTTATTACGTCTACAACCGCAATTTGACACCTTGATTGATGGATGATGGCTAGGATGGACTATTAATACATCTAAAGTGGAAAATTACTTAGAATATTTGGTATAAATTGTCAAAGTCTTTAAAATTAATAAAAAGATCGTAGGTTAGAAATGTTTAGATTGATTTAAAGGAAAGTTCTTTAAAGGGGTTCGGAAAAGAACAAAAATATTTGATTTACGCACCAAAGGATGTGACAGTTAGTTGACTTGAAAATAAATGAAGAACCTTGAATCTCTCCTGCTTATCAAATAATTTTTAACAAAACTAATTCTTTTCTAATTGTATAAGAAATAACTGCGTATGTCCAGATTGAAAGTTAATGGCGCCGAATTGTTTTTCATACAACGAGTCAGTTTTTATTCAAGAATTACATTTTTACACAAAGAGACACTTTTTACATAAAAAGTCACTTTTTACACAAAAAGTCAGTCACTTTTTACACAAAAAGTCACTTTTTACACAAAAAGTCACTTTTTACACAAAAAGTCACTTTTTACACAAAAAGTCACTTTTTACACAAAAAGTCACTTTTTACACAAAGTCACTTTTTACACAAAAAGTCACTTTTTACACAAAAAGTCACTTTTTACACAAAATGTCACTTTTTACACAAAAAGTCACTTTTTACACAAAATGTCACTTTTTACACAAAAAGTCACTTTTTACACAAAATGTCACTTTTTACACAAAAAGTCACTTTTTACACAAAAAGTCACTTTTTACACAAAAAGTCACTTTACACAAAAAGTCACTTTTTACACAAAAAGTCACTTTTTACACAAAAAGTCACTTTTTACACAAAAAGTCACATTTTACACAAAAAGTCACTTTTTACACAAAAAGTCACTTTTTACACAAAAAGTCACTTTTTACACAAAAAGTCACTTTTTACACAAAAAGTCACTTTTTACACAAAAAGTCACTTTTTACACAAAAAGTCACTTTTTACACAAAAAGTCACTTTTTACACAAAAAGTCACTTTCTTAACAAAAAGTTACTTTTTACACAAAAAGTTACTTTTTACACAAAAAGTCACTTTTTACACAAAAAGTCACTTTTTACACAAAAAGTCACTTTTTACACAAAAAGTCACTTTTTACACAAAAAGTCACTTTTTACACAAAAAGTCACTTTTTACACAAAAAGTCACTTTTTACACAAAAAGTCACTTTTTACACAAAAAGTCACTTTTTACACAAAAAGTCACTTTTTACACAAAAAGTCACTTTTTACACAAAAAGTCACTTTTTACACAAAAAGTCACTTTTTACACAAAAAGTCACTTTTTACACAAAAAGTCACTTTTTACACAAAAAGTCACTTTTTACACAAAAAGTCACTTTTTACACAAAAAGTCACTTTTTACACAAAAAGTCACTTTTTACACAAAAAGTCACTTTTTACACAAAAAGTCACTTTTTACACAAAAAGTCACTTTTTACACAAAAAGTCACTTTTTACACAAAAAGTCACTTATTACACAAAAAGTCACTTATTACACAAAAAGTCACTTATTACACAAAAAGTCACCTTTTACACAAAAAGTCACTTTTTACACAAAAAGTCACTTTTTACACAAAAAGTCACTTTTTACACAAAAAGTCACTTTTTACACAAAAAGTCACTTTTTACACAAAAAGTCACTTTTTACACAAAAAGTCACTTTTTACACAAAAAGTCACTTTTTACACAAAAAGTCACTTTTTACACAAAAAGTCACTTTTTACACAAAATGTCATTTTTACACAAAAAGTCACTTTTTGTTGGGTTAAGAAGTACGTTGCAAAGATGTCTAAAAGGCTAAAATAAAAATTATTTCTTTTAAGGATGTAAATCGTTGCACAATTAAATACTGGAAAAATTTGGTGAAATTAGTTACTTGGACTCTGTCATCATTTTTTTAAATTTAACTCACTATGTAAAATGCATAAGCGCAGCTGAGTGTCGCTATAAGTATATCCAAATTTTTTTACACCTGAGACTTCATGGCTGATTTAAAAAAAAATGTTGAATGAAAATTTTCTTTTCATAACACTTTCTCAGTAGGCTATAATGGAAAATATTAGATGGCTTTAGCTTCCCTAATTATTTTACTTTGTGGCAAAGAGACTGGCAAATAATTAAATTGCATTAAGCACTAAACATATTTTTTGAAAACACTGCATTCATGACCCCACATGATATTTTCCCACTATCAATTTCCTTTTTTCTTTTTGTTTTATCATCCACAAAATAACCTGCTTCAAATTACAGCTTTATTGTAAGTTTCTATGGCTGTCTCATTTAATGCTGTTGATTTCTAACTGCATGTCATCAATTGTGGCAGTTTTCTTTATGCTGGTTTATTTGGAAATTATGTTATCACTTCATCTATCAATAACACATTTTGGTGGCGGCATTTTACGCACCTCTTTAAACACGACTATTGATTACAAAAATTTTTCCAAAACAAGTTTTCTAAATCATGGCCCAGTATTGAAAATTGTTTGTTGGTTTATTGAACTGTTGTTTGATTGTTTTGTCTGAAAGTTTGTTTAGTGCAATGTTTCGATGGATGGATGAATGGGTGGCTGGTGGTTGGTTGGTTCATTTGTGCGACATGATTTTTCTATGTTCAAAGGAAATTAAAACAATTTAAAATTGAATTTAAAAGAAATTATCTTCAATTATGGCAGGGTATTTTAACGAATTTTCTTTTCGTTGAACATTTCATGTACGAAAGTTCAGCCTCAGGCCTCTAGATTTAATAAGTGATAAAAAAAATTAAATTTAAAAAAGATATTAAAAAAAAACTGTGTAAATTTAATTAAAACAAAAAAAGTTTTTAAATCCATGCGTATGAAGTCTATTTAGTTTTAAATGTTTCAATCGAAAAGCAAGTGCTAGGAGACCTGCTTTCAAAATATTCCTCTGGGCTGGGAGTTTTATTTGCCCCTAATAATAAAAAATTAAACATTTCTTTTTTTTCAGTTGTTTTATGGCCAAATTATCACGCTTTAAAATGTGTTCTTAACATATGTTTTTGTTTTTAAAATAATATTCTGACTTCTTCCTTGAAATAAAAAAAAAAACCTGCAAACTGTGAATATCTGCTTTACACACTCACACAAGCATGTATGGAAAATTTGGAAGCGCAAGTAGAAGATGTTTCGATAGATGTTGAATCACGTAGAATACAAAAGAAATCAAATGTCATTTGCAAACGTTGGCAAGATTTTTATTCCTTTTGCCACTGAAAGCTCACAAAAATTCAAACCAACAAATAAATAAATTTTCTTGTTTTGCACGAAAAACAAAAATTTTCTGTTACAACAGAAAATGAAAATATATCGTTACAGACAATATACGTGAAATAAAAATGAAAAGTTGGCGGAGTGGTAAAAGAGTTATTTCTCAAATTAATAACATGCAAAATAATTTTAAATAACTTTTGGAAAATCCATTCTTTTTAAATATTATTTTCTTATTTAGTTCCTCAAAAAAAAAAAAAATCCTGTTCCAGTCTTAATTTTCTCGTCTGCTTGTTGTACGTATTCAAACGCCACTAGTCATAATTTTTGGAAATATTTACTTCATTTAAAGAAGTTCTAAATGTTTCAAAAAATACCTTTAAAAGTAGTACCGCTGTGGCCCTTAAATAAAAAAGAAACATTGACCACCAAAGCTAAAGTTAAATTTTGTCTAAAAACGTATATTTTTTCTGAACATGACTGTAGAGAATTGTCCATTATAGAGGACTTTCAACAAACTAGTGTATTAAGAAGAAAAAAGTACTTTTAATTTCCTCTTTACAGAACACGTACTCTTTTGTATTAGACAACGTAACATTTTCACCGCTTTGCTTCTCTAGTTTCAGTTGGCCATTAATTTGCAAAATAAGCAAAAAATTTGTACGCCACATTTGTTTGTTTTGCGACACCCTGTCTCAAACCTGCGAGCCTGCAAGATATGATTTGTTCCAGTTTTGCAAAAAGTACCTCAATCCAAAGTTACTTTACTTTTGTTTTTTTACTTAAAAATTAAACAAGGAAAATTTGTATGGAGTTCACAAAAAATGTTCGCAGACCTCAGCATCAAATCAGGCGATTAATAGACTGGACGAATGGGAACCGTAAGCAGGCAAGAAATCTTAACTGTTCTTTAGCATTGCACAGTTCAAGTGACTTAAAAAAATGTAAAACTACTCTTGGTTCTAAATTAAACAGCATGTCAAGAGATGTTGCTGTTGTTTCGTTAAAACTATAATGTTTTAAGATCTCTCATTTGGTTTGGAGAATATTTGGCAGAAGACGTTTTCAGTTTTGCTAAAAAGTAGGGTAAAGGATTCCTGATGGGGTGGCCTAAGTAACCCAAGTAATGCTTATGCCACTCCTATCCCTCTTCCGCCTAACTAATTTGTGTAATTTGTGTAATTGTAATAAAATGAGTTGGGAGAAAATTAGCAGGATTTATTTTCATGCAACCAAGCTACACTTGAGTCCTTTTTGAATTAATGTTAAAAAACCAGACTACAATTTTTTAATTTAGTTCCTTTATACTGCTGCAGACTCTAAAAGTCTGCTTCTTTTAACACAGAATTCGGCAAAGAAATATGCCAAGGTTCGATAAGTATTTAAACTAAAATGTGATACGTGCTAATGTGACGTGCGAAAGCCAATGAGTGAATGAGAACAAGACTGTGAGTGCGAAAGCAAATTGCGTGTGTATGTTTGTTTACATTATTTCTACATTTATGTGTCAATGTATGTGTGAGTGTTGGCCAAAGTATGTGTTAAATTTATTAGCTGTCAAATAAATCTTAGAGAATTACAGCCTTTTTTTTCATGGCATATTAGAAGTCAAACAAGACCAAATAAAGAATTCCAAATGTTTAACCCTTTTTAAACTTTCAATTTTATTTCACATTAATATTTTTCTCTAAACATTGCTACTCGTATACGTTTTTGTGTAGTCTAGCAAATCAAGTACACAAGAAATGAGAAATATGAGTGTGAAAGCATTTATTTATTTGGCGTGTTTTATGCGAAAATACGTTTCATGTGTGTTTATTGTTTTGTAGGGTAAAATTATGCAAATCTTTTGTTGATGTCTTGTGTAAGTGTGAGAAAAAGATAAGGAATTAACATAAAACTTGGAGTCTTCTAAATAAATTTAGCAATTTTGCATTGCCGACTTTTAGGCGTTTATGCTGAATTTTTTCATTTTATTTATTTAATTTTCAGAGCCAGACTTTAACAAGTCCTGATATACATGCTACAAATGTTTGTAGGTACATTTGTGTCTTACTATTGCTAATTGCTAAATGTTTGCCAGTAATGACACTTAAATTTATCACTTGATTTTGTTAAAAGCAGATGTCGTATTGTTTTTCAAGATAAGCCGGCGAAATTAATTAACTACGTCAATTGTTACAGTCGCTTTTTGTTGAGGCTTTGGAAAACAAAACTACTTTCACCTTAATATAGGCAATATACTTTTCTTACTACACGTATATTAAATTAATTTAATTGAGAATAGTTGCTATTTTATTTGCCAAACATACATCCTTTTAATTAAAATTCAAAAGAAAGAATAGAATGAAGATAGAGTAAGGGACATCATGTATAATATTTTGGATTTTTTTGTTTCTGTAGCATACTTGAGGGTACTTAGTAGAAGAGAGCTGAACCTTTTAAGAACTAAAACTGAAGCAATTTAAGTAAAAAGCTAAAAAGGAACAGATAGTCTCATACAGGGTGTCCGCCGGGAAGGTATATTATTTCGTTTTGCCGTCATTTTGGTAAACATTAGTCTTGAAAGTTCATATTTGGCAGTCGTGAAGTAGAGACCTGGTAAATTTATTTTGGAAAAATATTCAGTAAACCAATGTGTTTTAATCGTTAAAACATTTTATCAAAATCAATCCTCAATTACTGCGACGAGGAGAAAACTACGTGAAATTTTTGGGAGAAACAACGTGCCAACAAGACGCACTATTTATCCTGTAGTGAGTGATTACGGGGAAAGAGGAACTGTCACTGGCCCAAGGATGGACCACAACGTAAACACAAGGTCGGCTGAAAACATTACTGCTGTTAAAGAAAGTGTTCAAAACAATCCATCAACCTCACTTCGACACCGTGCTCAGGAGCTTGGTCTTCAAATAACAAATTTGGCCACAATTTTCAACAAAGGTTTGCATTTGTTTCCATTTAAGATTCAGTTGACACAAGAGCTTCTTCCAGAAGACCATTTACGCCGCCGTATATATGCCAAGAGGATGCTACAGCTCGCCCATGACAACCCCGATCTTCATGAAGAAATCATAATGAGTGACGAGGCACATTTTCATTTGAATGGATTTGTGAATGAACAGAATAGTCGGTTCTGGGCAATGGAAAACCCTTAAATTATTCATCAGTCACCTTTGCATCCATTAAAGGTGACAGTCTTGGTTAGGAGGAATCATTTGGTTAGGAGGAATCATTGGACCTTACTTGAAACTGAAAATGGCGTAATGGTAACTGTCAATGGAGCGATATCGTGATATGATTGAAAACTTTGTTATGCTACAACTGCATGCTTTGGGCTTGACTAGCATGTTGTTTCAACAAACCGGTGCCACATCGCATACAGCCAGGATTACATTGGAATTACTGCGAGACCTCTTTCCACAACAAGTTATTTCAAGCAATGGCGACGTTGATTGACTTCCACGGTCGCCTGATTTGACGGCTCCGGCCTTCTTTTTGTGGGGATATCTGAAAAGCAAGATTTATGCAAACAAACCAGAAACGCTGGAGTAACTCACATAAAATATTCGTGATGAAATTAACGAAATACCGCGTGAAATGTGTGAGAATGTAATGAAAAATGTGTTCAAAAGGGCTCGCATTTGTGAGGCTAACAGAGGCGGACATTTATCTGATATTGTATTCCATACATAATTGCCGACATTAAATAAACCATTTATGAATAAACAATCCCTTCTCTTTCATTTAATCAAAAATTATAAACAAACAAAGAAGTATACCTTCCCGGCGGACACCCTGTATTTGATTGCTGATGCAATCGTAGAGCTTTCTATTAAAATTTCATGAGGCTGGCTTCTTAAGCAACAAAATATTGAGGTTAATGTAAGCCAGTGCCCCCGAATTGAAAAAGAAGCTCGTATTATGTTTCGCAGAGTTCTGCTTAACTTATGTCCCATTGTGCCATTTCGCTTGCCTGTTTCGAATACTTTTTAATGTTAATACAATTATTATCAACTGTACTCGCGCCCTTAGTTCACAGAATACAACTTCTTTATTCTAATTTAGTCGAACTGTACTACTGGAAATGTGAACTTTAAAGGTGCAAGTACTTCATTCTTTTGTGCTCTCTACATCCAGCTGCAGCACCAACTTCTGCGAGATGTTGTTGTTAAATTTTTCCTATTCGATTTCAGGGCAAATATTTATTCCCGATTTTTAAAGTCGCTTTAAATAAGACACCAGAATTATATTTTTTTTATTAATTATTTTTATATTATTAAATAAATAAAAACATATATAAGTTAAAGTTAAAATTGTAAAAAAATATGTTAAGAAATTTTTGTTTCTAAATTGTTTGGCACAAATTCGTTAAAATTATTTTCATCACTTGCTCTAAATAAAAGTAAAACTTTTTCAATTTCACTTTTCAGATAACAAAAATTTGGTTAAAATTTGCACCTCCATATAAATATTAAGATGAAAAAAAAACTACTGGCCCGCAAATTCTTCCATCTACTCTTGCTTTCCATTTGTCATATCGTCCACTGCCTTCAGCGGCACCCCCTTTTCATCAATTTCTACAGAGGGTACTAGAGGCGGCTTAAAACCATATTCCATATGCAAATTTCTGCCAAAATCCGGACTTCTTTTCAGGCTGTGGCCGTTGCGCCATCTCTGAAATTCATCAAAATTTGTTTTATACCCATGTCCCGGTCGCTCAAAATTAACGCCTGTAGATATTGAGGAGGAGGGGGACAAGTCGATGGGCAAAGTGTTGTAGTCATAGTGATAACGAGCACTCACATCCCAGGTAGTGCTGCCCTTAGGACGAGCTGGTGGTGGTTTCAAATCATACAATATATCCGATATCTTGTATTTAGGCTTGGTATACGGATTTTGCGTAATTTTAGGTACACCTTTGCTGGCATGGGCACTCTTGTAGGCCTGTTGCATTTGCGGCACCAGTTTCTTTAACATCTTTACGTAATAAGCTTTTATAATGTTTGGCGGTATCCGTGTAAAAGTGCCTCCATTAACCGGTTGAGGCCAAGTAGAGGCATGATCTAAGCCACCACCAAAGCCTGGTGGATAATGAAGGGAAGCCGGGCCATAAGGTGAAAGAGGTGGACCATGTTGAGGGGCCGGTAAATGTAAAGCCACTGGTATTTTAATCGGTATAGCTACTGGACGATCTACCAACTTTTTTACTATAACTTCCACAGGTTTTTCCACTATCCTTTCGACTTCTACGGGCACATGTTTCTCCACTACTTTCTCAACTACCTTTTCCACCGGATAAGGTACGGGTTTCTCTACTATGGTTTCCACTGGATAAGGGCGATCTATGAAGTGTTGTATATGCACGGGAATACCCACTGGCTCGGGCACACCATAAGGTACGGGTATATGTTTTTCCACAATTTCTTGTATCACCACAGGATTTGCCGAGGGTGATGGATAAACCTCGTTTGTTGGCAAGGCATAAGGTATTTGCACATTTGGAGCATTGGGTACGTTTGTTGGTTGTGGTAATATTTCGCCCGTTAGATGTTCCTGTTCAACCAGATGATGTTCTGGCTCCACTTTATGTTCTTCCTGGGATACCGCATAAGCTTGTTGCTGATGTTCCTCAGGCTCATCATATTGCTGGTGTTTATCTTCATGCTGTTGTTGGCTTTCTGTTATATGAGTTTCCTGTATCAGATTGGATTGTTGTACAGTACCAAAATCCTCCACATCTAGTGCTTGATTAGGATTATGCTGTTCCTCTTTTACTGAGGAAGCAGACTCATACTGTTCTTCGACTTGTTCGACGTGTATGGGATTTTGAGACAGTAATACATAATCCGGAGAAGGATAAGGTTGTGGTTGTTGTTGTTGTTGCTGCTGTTGTTGCTCTGCTATATGCTCTTCCTGTTTGGCATATTTCTGCTCGGGATATATGGTCTCATGTTGTTCGATTAAACGTCCATCCTTTTCGGTTATCAGCTTGTTGTGTATGTTTATAGATTTTTGTACCTCCACGAAAGTGTAGCCCCCATTACTAGGCTTGGGATTGTTTTCCGTTTGCTCTGCCTGATGATCCATCAATTGCTGTGGGTGTGCCGTATAACCCATGGCATCAGATACAAATTCATAAGGTGATTTCATAGGTTGTGCTGGTATCATATGAGGCTCTTGATCATAGCTGTGCATTAGTTTGGAAACTTGTCGAGGAGCAGTAGCAATTGGTGTATTTAGAGTTACGAAAACTAAACTAGTGGGAGTTGTATGCTCTTGTTCCTTTTGATCCGAGTCAATTTGATAAAGGTCCTTATCACTTAAATGCTGACTACTGGTTATTTGTGTATGCAGCTGCTGGTATTGCTGGGGGTTTCCCTTTTGTAGCCCCGTTTCTCTTGGTGATTGGCTTGGATGATACTGCATATATTGCAGCTGGGCTGCAGGAGCGACTGTCTGTATGTAATTTTGCTGGCCGACCTGTTCGTAGTGAAAGTTACCCTTGGCTATAGGAGCCGGTTTGTTGTGAGCGGTTAGTATAGGGTTTTGGAAGTTTTTTAGAAACTTCCTCGAAGGAGCTTCTTGCAGAGAGTTTTGCAAATATTTACTTTGTTCTACAAACGCTTGATAAGAGGGGGAACTTCTAACTGACTGTTTTTCCTGTTGAATCGGTTCATTATGCTGGGAATTTTTTGGCGAATCCTCTTGTGCACTGCCTGCATTGTATTCCGCCGGTGGCACGGTATTCTCCAACTTTACTGGTTCATCATCTGTATTCGTTTTCAAGGTGTTGTCATGTATTATGCGTACATTGTATTGATGCGTGGGAGTGACATGAAAATTTGAACTTTCTGCCGGTGGTGGTTGTATGACTTGATGTGGCACATCTTGAGTTTCAGCAATTTGATTGTCATCTTCGGGAGCATCCACAAAATCATCGTTATTATTATTTTCATTCAATATAACAATGGGTACATGAGCTTGATTCGCCCGGCTGGTGTTACTTTGAGGATTTACCAAGAGGCTGGGTAAAACTGAAGCTTCCTTGGCCGCTCGATTGATTCGCAACAAGTCGTCCTTACTTATAGAATTGCTGCCATCTTTAAAATCTTCACTGGATTTTGTAACAGCAGGATCTGTAATAACTTTCTCCACAATTATTTCCGTATGACCGGGACTTATTTCGCGCCGTATTTCTCTGGTTACCGTAGTTGAGACTGTTATGAAAGTATTGTTGGGAGGCATTTCTGTTCTAGTATTTTCGCTAGTCGGCATGGGTTTGAAAGGTGTTGGGGTAGACCTACCCACTGTTATAGGCGCAGTAGTGGTTGTGCTAGTTTCTTGTTCTCCGGCATAGCTAAAACGAAATATATCTGAAAAACCCTTGGGGAAAAGGTTGGTTAATACTTCATTAATGGTAGATTGTCTGGCATTAGATTGCTGGGCGGCCTTTTCCTCTGTGGGATCATTATAGTCCAAATCAAAAGGTATATAGGCATGTGTGGAACTGGGTTCTGCATTTACAACATTCACGGCTGATCTGACCGTTACAAAAGAGGAGTCCAAGTTCTGTAAGAAATAATAAAAAAACAAACATCATTTTCTATTTCCATCAGTTGAAAAATTAATTTGTTACCTTTTTCCTAACTTCTTTAGTCTCATTTACATTTGCACCTAATAAATGTTCTTGAGTTTGTGGCTGCTGTTGTTTTGAAATTTCTTTAACATCTTGTAACTGTCGATGCTGTCGTAGTTTTTGTAAATACAATACTTGTTGTTGTTTCCTTTGTCGCTGCTGTTGCTGATGTTTTTGGTTCAATATAAAACTTGCCAAAGTTGTTGATGTCACATTGAGAGGTGGCTGTAAAGGCAACAATGATGTTGTTGTTTCTTTGGCTGCATTATTTAAGAATTTATTGAGAACTGATGTTTCTGCCAACTGAAAAACTGTTGCTGAGATGTTTGATGCTGTGGCAGCTGCTGCTGATGTTGTTGTCAGTGTTATTGGGAATGGTGTTGTTGTTGTTGTTGTTGACGTCAATGTCATAACAGATGTTGCCTCCGTTATAGTTGTTAAAGTGGTTATTAATATTAAAATGCTGGCAATAACAGTTGGTATTAGAAATGTTCGTAACATCGCCAATCTGTAGTGAAGGAATATGTGAAATGTTGTGAAAAGTTTGAAAGCAAAATATTTTAATCTCTTTTATGTACGAAACTAGATACTTTAGAATCCTGTAATTAAAATCGATTAGAAAATTAGAACATGTTCAAACAATTTCGTGAGGAATATATTTTCTTTAATTATAGGATTTGTTTTATACTTTATGTGGATTTAAAAATTTTATCGTGCAAGACTGGTCTGCAATTGGGGTTACTAAACAGCCGTTTTTTGCAGTTCTTGGCGATTTTTTTAATACGTTTTTTGCGATTTTTTCGAATATCATATTGACTTATCAATTATGATATGAGCAAAATATTTTTTTTTAAAATTGCCATTGTTTCAGATTTAGGCGATTTTTTTTAAATCAAAAAATTTTGTTTTTTTGTTTATTTATAAATATCGTTTATATTTATTGTTATTTTATTTATGAAAAAATTTACTTAATAGTCGTTTTTTATTTTGACGATTTCTTTTACTCTTCGTATAAATGGGGTTTTAGGCGATTATTTTAAATAAAATTAATACTCCTTCTTATTTATTTGTAGCAAAAGCTTTACTGCTTTTTTTTTTAATGAATTTATCTGTAAATAAGCGTTTCTTATTTTGACGATTTTTTAACTTTCCGTAAATATGAGTTTTTTTTGCGATTTTTCATAAAAACATAATTATTTATATTGTTTATGTCTAAATAAAGCCATCCATCTCGTTATTTTATTGTTCCTTTTACGAAAATATATTTTTTGACGATTTTTTTTTTTAACTTTTCGTAAATATGTATGAGTTTTCTAAGCATTTTTTTATGTTTTTTGGTTTGTAGATAAATATCCAATTTAGAATGTTTTTGAAGCCCGATATAACTTTCAAACTGTCGTAGTGCACTCGCCTTTTGACATTTATGATCGGTATAGTATGGAAATATACAAAATTGCCGCTTATGGAGTGAAATCAATTCACAACAGAACCTACAGACTCCATTACAGTCGATTAAAGGCACCGTTTGGTTCGGTTTACATACTGGGACTATCTCATTGGAGCTTATTTCTTCAAAAGTCGTAGCTCGCATTATGGTCAATGGAGATCGTTACATGATCAATAATCTTCTGTTTGCAAACATTAATGACATAGATGAATGTGAGATATGGTTTTAACAGAATGGCGCGATATACAATACGGTGATTGCTACTATCGACTTATTGAGATCAAAATTTGGCGATAAGTTCATATCGAAAAATGAACCTGTCAACTACAATTTAAGGCCGTGCAATCTGACCCCTCTCTCTGTGTAGCTACGTGAAATCACTGCTATATTCTCAATTGTTTGACGCCTCAGAGGCACACATTGCTCCTGTTATTTGTGACATATGACCATTAATGGGGGTAATGCCCCCATGTATTGATTTTTCGGATAAAAAAAACATATTTTGTTAAAATTAAATTTTGTATTTTATCAGGCTTAAAAAACAACGTCTGTTTCTCAAATATCGAATACATTTTACATATTTGGGCTAATTTTTTTATGTGTCGGATTTTATCAATTTGTGATAAGACATTTTACTTCAAAACCACCCAATAAGAGATTTCGCTGATTTCTAATAACTTTTCCTTATGTTATGCAAATGTGTTTTAATTTTTGAAAAATTTTAAAAAGAAACGATTTTCGTTAAATTTTCTACCTTGGTTATCATATGTTTTTAACAACTTAATTAACAAAATCAATGAATTTTTACAATGACTTAATAATTAATATTTGTCTGTTAAATTTTTACATCCCTGCCGGTAAAACTAAAGTTCTGATACTTGCTTCTTTGAGTGCCTTTGTTTTAAGCGGAATGTGTTCAGTATTAATTAAAATTTGTGTGTATGTGTGTGTGTGTGTGTCTATGTGTGTGTGTAGAGTCTTATCTGTATTCATGTGTAATCGTAAATATTTATACCTTTAAAGTTTGCACACAATTGCAAGCTGCTGTAACTTGCTACACATGTTTAGAGCAAATCTACTTGTTAAACCCAAAAAAGACACCAAAGTCTGTGGCAAGATACAAACAAGATATCTATCTGACTGACTGGGTGTGTGTGTGTTTGTGCAAAAAATTATTAAAAGTCTACTTATAAGTTGCTTCAGTTTTTGGGTTCGTTAATCGCCAGTGTTTTTTCCCAACGTTCGGTGTCACTGACCGTAAAGTGTCATAAAAGTTTGTCTTTTATTTTATCTGACTCTCATGAATTATGAAAATATTTCATTTTATCGTACGAGTGTTTGTACGAAAAAAAAAACAAAATGTACAAATGATATTGCATAAGTTTAAGTTTAACTTCTTTGTTTAGTTTTTTCATTCGTTTTTGTTTTTTTTTGGCGTTGTAAAGGCCATTAAAAACAAATATTTGAAAGTCGTCATGGGTTTATGACTTTTTTCTTTTTGAAATTTTCGCGTAACTAAAAGTTTTTTTTCCCCAAAAGAAAATGAAGTTTTAAAGTTAAGGTGGGAATTAGTGAAATAATGTTATCTTGTTTTATTAGCATCGAGCAAGAAAAGTGCCAAAATATACTCTCATAATTACCAGGTTATTAAAAGTATGAATGTAATTAGTTTTTTGAAGTTTCACTCACTGCATAGTTTCCAAATAAAACGTTTTGATTTTGGCTGTAAAATAGAAATATATTGAACTTAAAGACAAATTCAGTTACTCACAATATCTGGCTCTTATTTCCGTATTTTAATTTGATTAAATTAAAAAAAATTCTTCCTTGCTTTCACATTTGAATCTTTTGAGCTTAATATTAGTACTGAAGGTTTATTTAAAAAAAATTCTTTCTAGCTAATTCTAAGCCGTCTCATTTTAACATAAAAATACTATTTACGAGTATTTGTTGGAGTCGATAAGCTCTTTCCTGCACACTTCACGGGTTGCTTAAGACCTTTCACGTTTACCCAACTTTTAAGAAAAACAACAAAGTTTTATGCTTAAAATTCTTCAAACCAAATGAGAAAGCTTAAATAAGCTCAATACACTTATGCCAACGTTTTGGCCCACCCTCGTAACAGTTGTTAAAGTCAATTTCCGGAATGGCTTTCAAAGCGCGTAGCGATTCACGTTTAATGTCTTCAATTGACTCAAAACGGGTTCCCCGAAGCGTTCGCTTGAGTTTGTTGAACAGCCAGAAGTCACATGGAGCTAACTCAGGCGAATACGGTGGAGGTGGAACGAATTTGACTGAATTTTTGGCGATTGAGTATATGCTGAACTTCAGGTGTTTAATTTACTTTTGTAAAAAGGAAACCTATTTTACAGTTGTAATTTTAATAAAAAAAATACACAAGTCACTCAGCGCTCACATATATACTTGCTGGCGGCTTACAATCGCTAAATTTACTCCAACTTTGAACTGTAGCACACTTTTTTTTGGCGATTTGTGATAACAATTAAAAATTTTAAGGGCAATACGCTGCCAATTTTGTGTGCTATTATCCGTATTTATTGTTAGTAAAAATTCTTCAAAATGCAGTCAAAATTTTGTGTTGATTTCTTTAGCAAAATTTTTAAAGACATCGATGACTCACAAAAATACGAACTAGTCGCAAGTCAACTTTGTCAAAGAAGAAATGATAGTTGTCGAAAGCAGAGAATGCCTACATTTATTCAAGCGTAGAGATCTCTCGCGCTGGGGTTCCATAGGGTAAGAGGATACATAAAATATTGTTTGTTTTTTTAAAGATATTGATGGTTTCAGCTAGAAATGGAATGAAAGTTTTAATTAACTCAATTATTTATTTGTTAAAAAAATTTTTTATATCTATTTTTTAGGAAGAAGTTGAATCAATATTCAAAATGTCCAAAAATATATTAAAATTAAATATTTAATTGTCTTCATTAAAAACTTTACAATATTTTAAACTAAACCAAACGTTGTTCAGGTAGTACGAAAATTTTGAATTGTTTTTAGAAAGAGATAAAATAGTGCCACATTCATGAGCTATAGGACTACTTTAAAAAGTGGAGGATAAAGGGAAATGTGCTCATGCTATGTTTCCCATCAGGAGGCAAAATTGTCCCAAAATATCAATAACAAACACCACTGTGGCAGCGGTAACATACGTTGATTATTTGGGTATTCTCCTGGATCGACGCATAGGTTGGGTCTCGCCATACTGAGGCAAAAAGTGCAGCCATAAATCCTGGAACTTAATAGGTCTTAACTCAATCCTGGCTTTCGATTGAAGAGTGATTTTAAAGAAATTAATTATTAATTCAATATGCACATATAACATTCAGCTCTATGGCAATGCTTGCTACAAAGGAGACAGTGTAGGATTTTACGACTTATCGCATACGCGAAATATCCACAGCAAACATGTTCAAATACGTAAACAAATTAGAGGTCCATCCCTACATCCTAGCGCATGGCTTATTGCAATTTTTTAAGCACCTGAAATTGGACAAATTTAATTCAGCCGTGCGAGATAGCAGATGCTTTATTCAGACTTTAATATAATAAATCAGTCATTGCATTGGTAAAACATAATAAATAATATTTTAAATAAAATTAAAGTTTTAAAAAAAGCACTAAGTTCTAAAAAAGCACCCAATTGGAAAAAGCCACAATACAACAAAACAACAAAAATAAATATAATGAATATAAATAAATAAAAAAGATAAGATACAAATAAAGAAGAAATTAAGAAAAATGCTGCTGGTAAGAACAGTAACGGCGATGTAAAACGTATAATAGGATTGTTCCTTATTATGCGTGTTATTAGTTAAAATATTTTCACGTGTTAAGCTAACAGAAAAGCGAAAAAAATTATCTGAAATAACTCAAGACCTGGCTTTTCTTGACCTTTTTTTTAAATAAATTTATTAATTTTTCGAACTCTTTTATAAATTTTTTTTTATTTTTTTTCGATACTCCCTTGTGAAGCGTCAATAGGAAATAAAATATATTTTTTATTTTGGTCAATGAGAATAAAACGATTTTTTTTCAAAGTTGGAAAAGCTTAATAAATTATCTGTGATACCAAAAAAAAAAAAATTGTCTTTAATCGCTATAGAAAAAACAGTCGACCAATTAATCTGAAAAAACCCCGCTTAAATCTCAAAAAGCAATAAACACAAAAAACCGCTAAATTGGCCAAAAACTGAAGACTTAAATAAGGCAACAATTTATTATTTAACGTAACTCTGTCAAACTACAATTATTAATATTAAGTAATTTAATATTTTTAAGCTTAAGTTCGTTTTCTTTATTCTTTCTATTCAGAAAGCAAATTTGTTTTGATATGACAACTTTGAATACAGTAAAAGTTAAAACAGATATTTGTTTATTACACACGAGTATTTAGCTTATTGTTTTAAAAAAGCACTTCAGCTTTTCGATTGGTGTTTCGTTGGTAAGCAAAGTGTAATAAAATGCGTTGTGATTTGAACTAAAGTTTCATTCCAAAATCAATAAAATCAATATGTTATTAAAACACTAAAGCCTTTCTAATCCATTTCTTTTCAATATACGGCTACAAAATATACTTTAGTTTTATAGCTCTTTGGTTTTGCTAATTTAGGAAATGAAAACCATAAAGCTCTAATTAAAGTCTTGAAAAGTTATATAGTTTGGAATGATATAGACATGTCAGTGGCCTCTGTTTATGAGGACATTAAATTTCTTTGTATATGGAAACTTTATATTGAGTTTAAAATTATCTTTTTTCAAACACTATTCTATTTAAAGTCTTTTTATGTCCAAGGATTGCAAGACAGCAGTTTTTGCTTGTCTCACTAGTTATATTTTTCATTTGATATTTCCACAACCAACCTTTAAGTTCCATTAAATTTTGTAAAAGAAAACTGTTGATATTTTATTAACCAGGCAATTTTTGTTTTCGGAAAATTCACAACAAACACTTTTGCACCACTTTTTAAATTCGAAATAAACAAAAGTGTCACTGTTTTAATTAAACACCCCCGATCAGTGTCCACTTTACAGACCGGCGTTTAATGAAGCGTTGTCTTGCATTTAACAAAGATTAAAAAGGATTTAACACTCATGTAAATCAGGCATTTAACCAACAACACAATTTGTTTTTCTTTTTGTTTTTTCTTGTCTTTAATCTGTAAGTTTTTGCAAAATAGTTTACTAAAGCGCTTTGGAAATGAAGACACGACCGTTTCTTGGCTGCTGTAGTGAGCGAATGAAAGTGAAATTGAAACGACTTGAACATTTTCATACCAATATGATCATCACCAGCGTTTAGTACTAGCGACTGACTGGCTTAAGCACCGCTATGCCAAAATCTCAAGAAATGTATGGCAAACAGAAAAACACGACATGTTGAAGATGTCTGGTTTGAGCCTGAAAGAAAAAAATAAAGATATAAAATGCGCTAAAAAAAACGCTAAAACACAAACAAAAAAGTGGTAAAATTAAAAAAACAGCAAATCCTGAAAAACTAAAGCAAGACAACAGCTTCCGAAAGGTTTTTTTTCGCTGCTTCAGGTTGTCTTGCGACTGCCAAGCTAAAATGTTGCGCAACTGTTTTGTTTTGCTACTTCGCTTGACCAGGCGCTGCATGGTTAAAGGGGGGCAAAAACAAGTTTCAGTATTTGAAATTGATTGAAAATAACGCGATTAAAATGAAAGAAGGAATAAACGAACAAGCAAACGTTGGCAACAAATGCAAAAGTTTTAGCAGAGTATGAGGAGGCAGTAGCTTATTTTCTTGACTGACTGCTAACATTGCACATGACCTTAACGCAAACGAATATATGCACAATGCCGCATGCCGCTCTGCGCATACATAATATGCATTATTATGTGGCCAACAACAACAAGCGCATGCGCTGCAATTGCAACTTGATGATAAAACAGCTGGGAAATTTTTAAACCGGTTTGCTGTTTTTTCCCCCCATCAATTTGCTTGTGTGAGTGTTTGTATGAATATCAAAATTAATCTTAAATCCATTAAAACAAATTTTTTTGTTGTCTTTTTCGTTTTGATTAAGACGTCATTTGATTAAGAAGCAACAAAAGAAAAGTGTGCAAGCAGCACTTAAATAGAGAAAGCCCTTTTGGCTAAAAATGGCAATATAAAAATGTTTGGAGATTTATAAGAAATAATTATCACTGAGAGATAAATTTATTAAATTATTGTTGTTGTTTGCACATTTTTTGCCTTGTAATTTTAAGGGGCACAGTGGGGTGAAAAATTTAAACTCATTCTTGATAACGATGAAATGACTTTATGTGAAGGAAAAATGTTGGCTCAATTTTTTTTTTTTATAAAAATTTTGGATCTTGGGAAAAAGTATTTTTACAAAACAAGAGATTTTTTTTTTCAAAAATGTTAGTTGAATTTTTATTTAATAATAACTATTGATGAAAATTAAATATAATGTCTTAAGTTTAATTTTAAAGAAAATTGTTTATTTTTTTCAAAACAAATTTTTGTGAAAAAATAGCATTTTCGTAAAATTTTTTTTTAGCTTAAAATTTTTCAAAACACTCTTTTGTTGGCCGAAAAATTTATCTTCAAATAATTTTTTTGCTGAAAATATTTTTGGGTTAAAAAATATTTTTGGAATATTTTTTAAAAAATTTTGTTTAAAATATTTAATAAAAAAAATTTATTTATTTATTTCAAATTAATTAGATTTCTAGCCTCTACAGGCCTACTTAATTTAAAAAACAATATGGCTTAAAAGTAGCAAATTTTTTGTATATAAAAATCAATTGCTGTTCGTTAGTCTCGCTAAAACTCGAGAACGGTTGAACGGATTTATCTTATGTTGGTCTTGAAATGTTCGTGGAGGTCTGGGGAAGGCTTAAACGGTGAGAATAATTACCGGGAAAACCCTAAAAAACGCCCTTGTCTTTTCCCCATATATCTATCAAAAGAGTCTTCGCGTGCGCGTTGGATGATAATCTCGCGAATGCGACCAAGTTAGTAGTACTGATTTTCAATTTGGTCGGCTTCGCGAAACTTAATTTTAGCCAACTTCAGTTGTTAAAAGTTATAATTTTGAGGTACTTGCACTGGGCCGATTTTTCTTAAACTTTGCACACATATTGAGCTCATTAAGGGGCGTAGCAACGCGCGCCGGGCTTGACTAGTAAACTTATCAATTTTATAAATTGTTAATTTTTTTAATATCCCCACTTTTGCAGTTAGTCTCGAAATCGATAAAAATATTAAAACATGTTTCCAGTTATGATCCTTGATTTAGTAACAACAAGTATACACACAAGTACGCGGGTCTGTTTCACAAGTCCTGTTTCGTGATTTTCTCAAAATCTGGTCGGCTCTTCATTGCGGATGTAGTTATGCCATAACCTTGACACCCTCACTAAAAATGATCTAGTCATATACAGAGACGAGTGTTTTGGGCAAACAACAATGTTGGTTCTGGATAATTTTCCAATGTTGAAATTATCCAAGAGATATTTAACTTTTTTAAATTTAAAACAAAAATGTTGGTGAATTTTGTTACTTCATATGCTTCTGTTTTTTGTAAAACAGTTTTTATGTGCTTAAACTTACGAAGTAATTTTCCAGCCTTAACTATTTATAAAAGAAGCATCTTTTCGTTTCCTGATTGTCAACTTCAAAAACTTTACAGGCTTTTTATGGACATTTTCCTAGTAAATCCAATTTCTTGCTCTATTTGCAACACCTTTTATAATTTAATTATCTTTGTAAAGTTTTCCTTGATTTCTGGCTTTTTTATTTTTGTTTTTGTACAGTCGTAATTATAATTTTCATTTTCGAGCAGCACACATTTCGACATATTTGTGCTACTGGCTTAAAATGCAAACAAATGCACTACGGTGCACTTCCTTCCTCATAAACCAAATTCATTTTATGACCAGTTGATAATTTGCCACAATAGAAAAATGTAGCAATGTAAACAATGAAATAAAAAGGAAGCAAAAACGAAATAAAAATAGTTAAATAAAAAAAAATAATACAATTCCATCAGGCACCCAATTTCATTTAGCAAACGATTTCATTTCTTTTTTAGTTTTATTGTTTTTTTAAATGTTGTTGATGTTACTGTTTCATTGCAGAAATTAAAAGGAAGTGTTTATATCTGGTCTACACCCATTCATCATTAAGTTTTAGTTGTTTCTTGTTTTGTTTTAGCTCCGTTTATCTTTGTTTCTTTTTGGTCATGCAGCGTGCCACTATAGCAAAATATAATTATAAGCACACTAAGCCAACTTCTATAAATGAAATTATTCATAACCTTTCATGCACGCACAGTGGTGTCGATGGTGAATTTCATGCTAGAGACAACTATAAACTGCATAACAAATTATTATGTCTCATTTGCCTTGTTATTTTAACTAAAATGAAAAAAAATCAAATAAATCTAAATGAAAAAGTACTTTTTTATTCCCCTTGTTAATTTCTTCATAATCTATATTTAAAAAAAGTACTTTTTAAAGCCCCTTTTTTTATTTATTTTCGTTTAATGTTCGTTTTATTATGGCTGCTGTTCTGAAATTTAGAAACATCCCGAAGAGTACCAATCATAAAAAGTATTAATTTGTCTCCTTTTGTTAGTAACAATTTAGTTAATAAAGCAGGCTTTAAAGAGCTTTACCACAAAGTTACAGGCAGTTTTCATGTGTTTTCTTCCTGCTATTTTTTTGTGCCCCTACAATGCAGCTGATTTTTTTGGCACAGAGTTTTGATATACCTTTGGGCCGAACATTGGCCATTAAAGTATTCTGGACCTCGTTAGTAAAGAGGTTAGGGAGCTCAGATGCCGATGGAACGCATGAGTAAAGGAAAAGTACTCAAAAGGCTGCATAAGACACTCATTGCGGAAGGCGTTGTACACAATGAGTGTATGGAATTTTTACAGATGGTTCTTTTAGGAATGGCAGGAACTACAGGACGTCTGCGTCTGGGTGAATACGTGTCAGTTTACCAGGCATAACTGTTTACGTTGCTGCATGCGTTGCATCACCTGCTCGAAAGTCGTTGTACTGGGGAATAGCCTAGTGCGAGCTGAAGTCCTTTAATGTGCAAACTCCAAGTTGGAGGTAGGCTACCACATGTAGACAGGCTCGAATTGTGCTCTAAGAGCACCTTGTGAGCAAAGCCAGCAAGGTGCTCAAATACTATAGGGCTACCTTAACCTGGATCACTGTATCATCTGGCCAGAATGAAAATCGTAGAAGATGATACTTGCAGACTGTGTCTGGAAAAAGCACATTGTATGTGAGTGTCCAGCACTGGCTAGCATAAGGTTTGGGACCATGGCAGACACCTGTTAAATGTGAATGCCATGGGGAAGCTTTAGAAATATGCTAGCAATTATAGGAGGATCCCTAATGGGGACAGTGTTGACAGTTACCTGTCGTCAGTGTGAAATCACTATAGTGACTTCACGTGAAAGGTAATCGTAAGAACAAATCGAGGGGGTCGAAAAGGTAACCAAAATGTAATTCGTCTGCTTCGGTATCCCCCTTCATTAAAAAAAAAGTTTTAAATTTTTAAACCTTCGTTATGTTTTTTGACTAGAGTCGAACAAACTTGAATATTTGATGACACATTTGAAATCTAAATTGGTGTTTATGTTTTGTTGAAGTTTTGAATGTCATGAGTTGTTTATTTGCTAAAATACATAAGTTGTTAAGGAGTATGCCACAAAAAGTACCAAAATATATATTTGCTCTGGCCTATTACATTATATAGATACTTAAGCGTCCTACTTTTTATTGGCCAGACCGAGAGCTTAAGGCCAATTTTTTTTATCTCATGTCATTTTGCTTGGAAAATAACAAACAGTTTTACAGTGTACTCTTAGCTATGATCTCCACTGCTGCTAATCCGTTTAACAAAAGTAAATCAACCTCTTTTTTCAAATCTGTTCATATCCATAACTTTTTTTACAACAATTTTCTGCTTTCAAAGTTGTTTTATTTCCTTTCTCTACTCTGTATAGATTATTTTAAACTTATATCATATTTTGGGAAAAGTATACATTATTCAAGTTTTAATTATTTTTCTCAGTCTTTAATTAATAACATATTTGTTAAAAATATTTATATGAACAAAAAAGTTTATTGTCTTTTTCCCTCTTCGTGTGTGGCTTTGGGTATAATTGGAATTGTGGTTGTGTCTGGTATTAATTATTCGGACATCTGTTAAATCATTGAAAACAAATAGTTTTATGTTCAGAATTTTTTTTTTATTATTAAAATTTATAAATACTCTTAAGTAAGCGTTACATTAAGTTTAGGGTTTTGCAAAACACAATAAATTAAAATACTAGAAACATTTCATAAACCAAACCAAAAACTTATTGAATATTTCCAATCAATATTTTGTCTATGAAAACCACCCGTATAAATCAATTGGAAATCTTGGCATCATTAATTGACATCTGTGGCAGTTACATAAATTAATTAAATTTATTTCTTTGATAAATAAAACAATGCAACACTAGAGTCGTTATGTATTTGTAGGTAGGTGTACATGTATAGGTGTATGTTTGTAAATTACTTTCTGTAAAATATTGTATTTAATAAATTAAATAGAAGTCGTATTGATTACAAATTATGAATTCTAATTAAAGTTGCAAAATGTAAGATTTCGAACATCTGTGTTCCATGTTGAAAAATCCATTAAATGTGACCCTAATACGGGGCACATTTGCCTGCCTAAATGCATTTTTAACTGAGTAAAATTTTGGAAGTTACCTCGATCTTCAATTATGTCTAAGTTTAATATTGAATTAAAAATATTAGTTGGTTACTTAAAGCAATAGTGGTACCATTTTAACAATAATTTTATTATTGCTGACTTGCAGTTTTTGTTTAAGGAATTGAACTAAGTTTTCGGTGCAATAACACTAATCATAAAAGGCAGCTTTCCATCTAAGTCTCTATTGCTTGCCAGATTTTCTAATGCAAACTCCATCCCTTTTCAAATAAAGTAACTCAAATATTAATGGCACCAGGGTTACCGTTTGCCGATTAGATTTGCAATTTGAAACTTCTTTTATAGCCTGGAGGTTAGAGTGCGACTTTTTCTAAATTATCTAATTTTGCCTCTTCCCCCCACATCTTGCGAGTTTTTGCAAATATTTTGATTTTTGTCAAGTTTGCTGTAAGCTTCATTATTACTTGTATTATTTTATTACCAAAAGTACCATTATATATCTACAGGTGGCTATTCGGATATTGCATTGTGCTGTGTTGCCAAATGAAATTGACTAAAAGTTGCAACATTTAGCAGGAAAAATTGTCTAAGTGGTTAAAAGTTTTTAAATCTGGCTATATTCCTTCTAGGTGTGATATGTAAACACATTTGACGTTCAGCAAAAAAATAAGAGGCAGTGCAATGCCGGCTATATAAGACGGAATATTAGAGAATGGCATGTTGCATTTAATGCTGTATCGTCTCTAGCTATGTTTCCTTTGAAAATCATGTTTTATTATTTCATTTCCAAAATATTAATTATTTTTAATATTCTTAAGTTTCTACATACAATGTTGCATCGTCTGCATCGATGTTTACTGTTTTTAACGGCTTCGTTTTTGGACAGAAGTTCTACTGTGATAATTCTTTGCACAGGTTACTAACATCGTTTTGTTTTCTTCCGCATCTGTGTGTTTAATACTATATGTAATACTTAGATAGAACTAATGTTTCGTTTATGGTTTACTCTGTGGTTGAAGTGTCTGTATCATAACATGAAACTAGGTTTCTAAAAAATGTTTCCTTTAATTTTTCTTCTTGCGTAGCCGGAATAAAGACGCGAATATTTGTACAAAACTTTTTCATGGACAAGTAAATATTTCGTTTTTTGAAACATTCAAATATTAATATTTACACTCAATTGATATCTTGTTAGATCAAAAAAGAAACTCTGAAAATAAATCTAATACTAAAAATACGCAGGCCAATTTACTTTTGTATGTTTTAATGTGTTTTGTGCGCTCGATTTTCGAAAAAAGACTTTTCTCTGTTCACTTATTTAAATAAATTTTCAGGCTACTTTTCTAAAAATTTCTAGCGGTTACCTTCACTGGCACCACAGTCTCGATTTTCCAAGTTACCTAGTTTTTTTGTTTGTTTTCCAACTTAGCTACGTTTAGGAATTTACGGCAATTTTTAGGCAAACTTGTCTTGATGCCATATTTCGGTATTTTCTTTTAAGTTTAGCTGTCTTTTTGGATTGAAACGATAGTAGGGGTTTAAGGAATATAGAAAAAGAAATTTTTTGGTTTAAGTTTTTTGAAATTTTGAAAATTTTTTCAGTTTTAATCGATTTTAACTGTTTTGCAGCGATAATCGAAATTGCAGATATTAAAAAAAAGATTGTTAGGTTCTGATTTTTGTTTTTAATTTTTTAGCGTTTTTCGTTTTACGAATAAGTTGTTTTAACATTCTGGCAATTTTTGCAGCTAAGCTAAACGCTTTGCGCTCTTATCCAAACCAAGATTTTTAAATGATTTTATTTTTTCAATATTTAGAGCTTCATGGCGACTTTTTAAAAGTATAAGGAAAAATTAAAATATAAATATTTTTAACATGATTAAAACTAAATTGGCTACCGGTATTTTTAGGCGATTGTCACAGCCTACTCCTTATCTTGAACCGTGAAACTTCTCCAGTTGGAAAAACCATTACTCCTTTCCAAGTTTTCTGACAAGAAGCAGGCTACACGAGAAGAAGAAACTTGCTTGTTGCATGTTCGCTGCAATCATATTATGATCTCTATACCAATATATTGTTGTGCCAAATATATTATGGTTATTTGAAAATCTTTTACAAATTACTTTAGTTGCGATAAACAATTTTTTTGATTATATTTACACGTTATCATACAATGCTATTTAATCAGAGTATGACTAAAAACCAGTCATATAATGCTTGTATAAAAAAAGAAGTTTGTTCTCGAACACAGTTGAATGCTTTCCTATGTGTCCAAGAATGATCATATTATTATTACCAACACTAATAATATGATTTTATTACAACCCATTATTCGATTAAAATACATTGCTTTCAGATTATAGTTAACTCAACAATGTTTTTTCTCTGCGTATAGTTCAAACTTTAACAAATAGCTGCTTTATTTCATTTTAGGTCATTTGAGAACCCCAATTCTGCTGCATTTTCCCACATCCACTGAAATAGCAGGTGAGTCTTATTTTTACCTATTTTCCATTACAATCCCATAAAGACAATCAAATTCATTGGACCGCACATTTAACAATTTATTTAATTAACAGTTTTATTTATAACCCAAAAATAATTGTAATAAAATGATTTAATAATTAAGTTGGTCGTGGCAAAAAAAAAATAATAATAAAAAATTAAAAAACACAGATAAATGTTCTTATATTTTACAATATTCCTCTTTTATTTTAAAGGTATTCATGCATCACAGCGTTAACAAAATGCAAATTAAAATAATATTAAATATAGTGAGCAGTTTTTTTTTTAATTAACCCTTTGCGAGACAAGTTTTTTTTTTAATGAGAACTACTTTTGAGTTTTCGCTTGTCAAATTGTTTTTTGTTGATCTTAGGTTTTTATATAGAGTGAGCATATAGGTACGATTAAGTGCCGACTATTCTTGGCAATTATGAATTTTTACAGCCTAGTAATACTTTTAGAGTGACCATTTTTTTTTGGCAACGTTTTGGTGTTAATATTAACTAACAAGTTTGATGAATTGCGGTCGTTGATTGCCACTGTTTGGGTATCAAACCCACGTACTTGAAGTTATCACACGGTCAGCCTATTTTCTGTCCCCTTTACTAATAACGACCAATGTCTATTATTGTCGGTTCTGGGCTTAAAATATCTTGATATAATGTGTAATAACTAATCTAACGAAGCTTGCCGATAATTATTTGCTTTCTGCTAACTTAGTTTCGTACAAAAAATATACACAAATACATACGTTGTTATATCCGACGAGATTTAAACTTCAATTTTGAGTTTATTTTTCAGTTTGTGATAATTTATAATTACTGTGTATAGGTTGTTGTTGTTTGTAATATTTACTTTGAAGGCAGACTACCTGTGTTGACATATGTTGTTTTGTCTCTACAAAGTTGCAGTAGATGTACCATACAAAACTTTTGTGATTTCGTTTCGTACATTTGCCCATGGAGACCCCTGCTAACTCGCATGTTAAGACATGCCCGATTATTCATGAAAACTATAGATTTATGCGGTTTCGTTGTTAAATAAAATGTTGCCCTGTTAAAGAGTAAATGCTAAACTCACCCTTATAATTGCTTATAATTTGGGATATCATAAAGCACAATGACTTATAAAACCCTAAGAAAACACCACGTTTTGTGGTCGTGAACAAATTTCGAGTACAATAAAGCAGCAAACGAAAACACAGTTAAACAACAGAGCTCTCGCTTGCCCTTGGGTTATCAGAATACTTGTGTAGTTTGTAACTTATGTGACTGCTGTTAGTATTGGACTGCCAAGGGTTAAGTTGTGTGCTGATAAACGTAAAAACCCATTACTTTATAAAATTAAAATTAATAAAAATAAGACATAAAAAATTCATATCAAAATGAGATAATTAAAAACATTTAAGAAAATTTGAGATTTTGTTTTAAATTTTAAAGGGCTAATCAATTTTTAGTTACCGTGAGAAAAGCTACGCTACTAACAAGAACAACTCACATGATGCAATTTAAGTAAATTTCTTAACATTTTTGCTCATTACTGCAGAAAGCTTTAAAGCTGCAAAGGATAACTAGTCCTTGGCGTATTCTTGTTGTGGTGTGAGGAGTGCTCATTATTTAGTTAGAACCTAATTTGCTTTTTGTTTTACAAAAAAAGAATCAATTAAAACTTTTCCAATATTTTCTTATGGTTCTTAGTGCTTGTGCTTTGTTTTATTATTATATTTTTTCTTTTTGCTAGAACAGGACCAAAACTATAAATTTTAATCCAGCTGTAGGTTATGCAAACAACAACATCATCCTTGTACCAATCGACAAAACCGAATAATATTCAAGTCTGAATGTTATTAAAGCATGTTTATTTCAATAATGAAATGTCTTGCAATTAACTACCAATAAATAGTGTTCAGTCGTAAAAAATAAAAAAATCAATAAAAGGTTGTGTACAAAATTATTTGCATGCAGAATAAATATTGTTAACAGAAAATCAAAAATAATAACAACAACAACAAAAAACGCTAGCAATTATTTGCGCAATATAAATTGCAGAATCGTCCAAAGCAGCAAATAATACTTAATGAAAGATATGCGAATAGTTAGGTGGTGCACTTCTGTGTGAATATAATGGGTGCTTTAAACTTTAAACTTTGCATATAAATTTTTTTTAAATAAGTAAGCGAGGACACACTGTAGCTTTGGGCCGGACATCGGGCATAAGAATAGTCTGGGCCTAGTTAGAAAAGAGGTTAGAAACTCTCAGATGCCGATGGAAGGCATGAGTAGAAGAAAGGTGGTCCCAAAGCTACATCCTGACACTGATTGCGAAAGGCGTTGTACACAATGAGATTATGAAGAACGACATCAACATATTTACAGATGGTCGTTATATGCATGGCAGGGCAGGAGCAGGCGTATTCCCAGCTGAGCTAAACTTATCCTATAGATTGGGTCTGAGGAAATACTTGCCAGTTTACCAGGCAGTATTACTTTGGTTGCTACATACATCAGATCATCTGCTCGAAAGTCGGGTGAGTCGGAGAAAGGTTCTTATTGCACTTTGCAATCAGTAGATTGTAAAATGCATGAGGCAAGTGAACGTGTATTCCAAACTTGTGCTGGAATGTGTTCTCAAACTAAAGAGATGTGCCTCGTTGAACGAGGTGAAGTTGATGTTGTTTAAGTGACACATAGGCACTAAATGAAGTAGAAGACGAGCTAGCAAACACCGGATCGGATGTGGATTTCTGTGCACCAGAACCCAAAGATGCACTAGAGAATGGCCTAGTGAGAGCTAAAGCCCTAGAATAGGTAAACTCATTACATCTAAAAAGTTAGAGGCAGTCGACCACACGTGGGCAGGCCCGAATGGTGCGGAAAGAGCCCTTCGGCAAGAAGGCCAGTAAGGCGCTTATATAATAGGGCTACCTTCAGCTGAATCACTGTGTTGGTGACAGATCATGGAAATTTCAAGTATCATCTGGCCAAGATGAAAATCGTTGAAGATGATATTTGTAGACTGTGCCTGGAGGGGGCTGAGATGGTGGCGCACATTGTAGATGTCTAGCATTGGTTTAGGACCACATGCAGACACTTGTGAATTGTTTTAAGTTGGATGTGGGTGAAAACATAGATTTTTTTCTGAAAAGGCTACTCTTGTGTATATTTTGATTGTATCTTAAATATCATGAAAAGAGACTTTTGAAAAAAAAACTTTACTCTGAATTACAAAACAAATTAAACCATCTATCAGCATTTAAAATTAAATTTTAGTATGACAAGGTCGCAGTGTAAAGCTCTTAACCGCCCTGTATTTTATTTATAATTCACTTTATGTCGCAGCATGTATTTGGAAAATATTATGACAAGAACAATAAAACATACTATCATCGTGTATATTTAATACTATTTCAATGAACATTTTCTCTCTTTGCAAACCAATACACACATAAACAGACTCACAGATGCAAACAAATACACATTTGAACAAATATATTGTCATACTCTCATCTACATAATTTTAAGCATTTATTTCAGTTGTTCTGTTCGTGTATTTGTGTGAGTGTGTGTGTCTTATTATGAACAATATTTATGCACAACTGAACAACAAAAAACATTACACTTATAAAATGTTTAATTTGTCTGTAATTAACTTAATTAAAAATCACAGAATATACGTACGCCGAAGCAACAACAACATCATTAACAGCAGCAAGTAAAAATAAGAAATTGATTACAGTATGCAAGTTTATTTCAAAATGAAATGATTAAGGTGCGAGAAAGAGAGACAGAGAGAGAGAGAGAGAGAGCGAGCGAGAGGGGATAGGGTTGAGGGAGAGAGAATCACAGGAAAGTCAGTTACAAACAAAATCAATATGAGTCAATAGAAACTACAGGGTGGCAAATTTATATTTTTAAATACGATTGTTTCAAAAAGTATTAAACGGTGCGGAGGAAGGGTGGTGCCGTTGGAATTATCGATTGTGCGGATTTGTCAGAAACGATGTTGCAGTGGTCGAGTGAGCGTCGCGCGTTCGCTATGAATACATTTTTTAAGAGTAATGATTCTTACGTAATTGCTCGTCGACAATTTTGCTCAAAGTTCGGTATACAGCGAATACGTGAAGGACCGAGTGCAAATTTTATTCGTTCGTGGGTGCAGAGATTCCGCGCATCTGCTTCGGCTATGAATGTCCCACGGCCAGAGCCCACTCGATCTTCAAAGACTCCCGAAAACATTGAACTGGTTGAAAGTAATTTACGTGAAAATCCGCGACTTTCAATACCAAAAAGAGCATCCTTGCTGGGACTTCTAAGAGCGCTTTTTCATGAAATTTTAAAAAAGGATCTGAAGTTCCGTCCTTTTAGAATTCGTTTAGAATCGTTCAAGAGCTGAAAGAAAGTGACTTTGATTTACACAAAAATTTTTGTGAAACGTTGTTGGAGCGTTTTCGCACTGTAAATTCAATTTTTTGTTGAGCAATGAGATTCATTTTCATTTAAACGGCCACGTCAACAAGCAAAACTGCCGTTTTTGGTCTCCAAGAACCCGCAACCCCTGATTGAAATATCAAAACCCATTGCATTATGTCAGGGTAACTGCTTGGTGTGCCTTATCCACGCATGAGATAATTGAACTATTTTTTTTTCGAAAATTCTCGAGGCCAGGCGAAGAATGTCAACGATGAAAATTATCGACGCATGATTACGGAATTCTTTTTACCAAACCTGCGAGCTCATTCATCGTACTCTTCACACACGTGGTTTCAATAGGATGGGGCGACTACACACACAGAGCTTCGATGAATTTGCTTCGGGAAAATTTCCCCCAAAAACTAATCAGTCGTTTTGGGGATCTCCCATGGCCACCGAGGTCGCACGATCCAACTACCATGGATTTTTTATGGGGTTATCTCAAAGAGAAGGTTTATAATAACAATCACCAATCTCAGATGGCTTTAAAGGAAAATATTCGTCGATAAATCAGCCAAATTGAACCAAGTTTACTGCAGCATGTGGCACACAACACAAGGCTCCGTTTTAAACAGTGTATTCAACTCGACGGAAGACATGTGGATGATGTGGATAAAAATAAAATGCGCATTTCCATTCTATCGCTCAATGCTCTTAATAAAACTTTGTGTCAATTATTACGTTTTTTATATAAGTTTAAAAATAGAAATCTGCTACCAGACACCCTGTTTAACAATCAATTTTTATTGTATTTTAATTTTATTAAAAATAAAAAAAAATCATAAATTTCTTTAAATCATATTGTATTTTCTTGTTTTGTTCTGCTACAAAATTTCCAATCAATTCAATTTCAATTTCGGTTACAATTTTGATTTGATTAGAAAACCCAAAAACGAAAAAGAAAAATAAAAAAATCGTTTAAGTTGACAACCAGCCTTTCTCCCAATTTTTGGCTGTTTGGTGGTTTATTGCATTTTTATGTTTTGTCATTCAATGTTGTAAAATTGTAAAAATATACTGCGACTAAAAATTATTTTTCCTCTGTCTGCTCTAAACTACTGCTAAACATTTAAGACATGTGTCAATGATTGTCAGTTATTTAAGTTTTTTTACTCGATTTATCGCTATTTTCAGGATTTTTGTTTTAGGTTCAATTTTTATATATTCGCACAATGTTGAGGCATTTTTGCTTGCTGCCTACGAGGAGTATGAATGTTATTTTGTTTTGATGTTAAAACATTTTTAGAGTTTTTTTTTTTATTATTTTCTTTATTGAATATTGTCAATTTCAAGTTTTCTTTATTCATTGATATTTACTGTTGATTTTCTCAAAAACGTGTATGTATACACTTACACACTTATATCGTGATAGTGAAGGCAGTCAGACAGACAAACGGACAGACAGACAGTTAGTTATGTACGTATGAATGTTTGTATAACTATTTATGAATAATGTACACAAGGCACATATGGAGCAATATTTTGTGCGATATATTGATTACAAAATTGCATTCATAAAATTTGAACACCACAATGAAAGAAAAAGTTTAGATAATTTTACAAAATATCATCTAGATCTCTGCAAACAGTAGCATGGTTACTTTATCGCCTCTAAGAAACAGTAAGATCAATTGCTATATAACGCTTAGTTGGCTACACTGGTTAATTTTTGGCATATTAAAAAAATTACACATAATCGCTATATTTTGTTGGAGGTCTACCTAGCAAGAGTTGGCTTGGAGATAAGATCAATTAAAATCATGCACAAAGATTAGCTGGAACTTCCAGAGCCTTAAGAGGGTACCGGCTTAATTTCCAGCCTCTGTAAATATTGAAAGAAGAAAACCAACACGCAAAGTAATAAACATGGTTGAGGTAACCATAATCATATAATTAGCAATAATTCAATCGGGCTGCTGTTTAAAACAGTAGATTCGCAATATGCGGCATTTCGCTAGGTCCTTAGGCCATCTCATCAGGAAATATTTAACAATATTGTTAAAACTGGAAATGTAGCATCTTATAATTGATAAACAAAATGAGAATTGTTCATGAAACCCAACACACCATAACAACATTCTAATAACAATTTAGCGAATTTCTTTTTCTTTAATTCCTACAAAATATTTAAATAATTAAATCACATCGTTATTGTTGGTAAAAATATTATGGTCCTCTGAGCACTTTACAAAAGCTAAAAATTTCTGATTGGCACCGGCCAGGGTATGAACACAGCCCACTAAAATCATCGCGTGCTTAATAGACACTCCGCTGGCCACTTAAGCTACATCACCCTCATACTAGGAATATTTTATTGTTAGACTTATTATTTTTATACAGTTAAAATACTTTGTTTGTGTTTGAAATTTGATAAAATTTTTATTGCTCAACTCAGCTACGTTGCAATATTTAGGGATTATTGTCAGTAGTGTGTCGAAGCAGACCGCTTGCTTAATGGGTTCATTTTTCAATTCCCATCTTTTCCCGAATTGATTTCAGACAACTGGTTTGTAATTTACGACTTCCTCAAGTCTCGTTCTAACTCTAGCCTGTACTCTTGACTGTAGTTATTTCAGGCTGTAGACTGGAAACTGCTGGGATTCTTCCACGTCATCTCTTCTAAATGCTAGCATTTGTCTAAGGCTTGGGACCTCCTTGGCATTTACATTTAACAAGTATCACACTGTGTGCGTTACTTTCTCAGCATCTTGGCCAGATGATACTTGAAGTTTCCAAGACCTCTCGAGCTTAAGATTCGCCTATTATATCGATATAATTTCGTCTGCTGCGTCATTCCCAGCTGTGCCTATGTGTTCTTAACCTACAACACTGTTACCTCATTCATCGAGGGTCATCTATGTAGTTTTTGAACACATCTAAACACTAGTATGGAGTACACATTGACTTACCTCATGCGTTTAATAGCCAACTAATTGTCAAGTGCAATGGGAACATTTCTTTCATGCACCCGACTTTCGAAAGGTAATCCATCGCATGCAGAAACCGAAACAATTCTGCCTGGTAAACGGAGACGTACTTAACTGAGTATACACCTTCTCTTGCCGAGCAGTCCACAAGAGACCCCTCAGTAAAAATGTTTATGTCGTTCTCCATACACTCACTGTGTATAATGTCCCACCGCCATGAGTGTCCGGTGCAGCTTTGTGACTACTTTTCTTCTACTCATGCGTTGTATGGGCATAATTTTTAGGGATGGAAATCATTTAATGATTAAATGTAAACAATAACTTGTTTACCACAGCTAAAGTTAAGTTTAAAATGTTTTCAAAAAAGCTTGCTATATTCGTCAAATTAATATATTGTTGTAGGGAATATGACGTTGTTGTCGTGACCATGCAACAACCATGTGTTTGCTTTGATTTTAGTCGTCAACCGAACCCAAGCACATATTGGGCATTTCGTCACTTGAGATATTAACATAAATTTAACTGCTAGATACTGGGAATTGCAGGAGTCATATTTGCGGATCCGTCTCTAGCTTTTAGGGGGGTTGAAGTTTAAAAAGAAATCCGTACTCTCAGCTCTTATTTTGGGGGTAAGCGGATCATATTTACGCCTTAAAGTTATTACTAAGCCAAAGCGTGAAGAAAAAATCCTAAAACAATTTAACACTCATTTGGTGGCACCAATAGGGTTTTAATTTCTAAAGTGTCATGCGTATCGATTTCTTTCTTTTAAGTCCAAGCTGCAACAATTTAAAAATATCACCTACAATGAACAAAAGAATAAAAGTTTTTCCTCTTAGATGTCAATAAGGAGTGATTTTATGTCTTGGCCTCTCTTCTCAGTGTACCACTTTTTGTTATTAAGATCATCAGATTCCTCAATCTCAAAAGCACTCTTGTACCTCTGTTGTTGTTGCCAATTTGTTTAATTTCAAGTCATTAACGCCACGTATTAAAAGGCATTAAAAAGCACATACCTGCCGCACTTGTTACATTATCAATAAATAAATAAGTTTTCATAACTGGATTTAATTTTTTTTTGTGGATCTAAAACATTTTCCAATTCGCAGACTTTAGGCCAAAAACAAAAGCGCGTCGTCCTACAATGTCGTTAAACTTTAACAAAGTATTATCAATAAACAGGTAAAAGTAACAAAACCAAAAAAATAAAACATTACAAAATATTATTTTAAAGCCATTGAACGCCAAACATTTGCCATGCGCGCTTAATGAAAATTAAATCAAAGAGACGCTGTGAGGAAAACCGGAATAAATTTAAAGTAAAATACATTCAAAGGCCGAACGGCACAAGTTAAAAACAAATCAAAGGAATTTATAGTGCTGACTTTTAAACGCTTTAAATGAAAATGATCAAGCTAAACTAAAAATGGTTATACGACTGGCATTGGATGAAGACATGTTGCAAAAGTAACCTGCCGCTGCACTCTGCTACAAGACAGAGTAAATCATGTAGTGGAGGCTGTAATATTTTGTATCTGTCAAGATATGCAGCATAAATGCATTTGGTTGGCTAGAGTTTTTAGGTTTTGTGTGTCTTGACCATTAATTGAATTAAAAGCAAATATTCATTCGCTTGCTGGCGGGTTCAAGCACAAAATAAAAAGGCCTTGAAATTGAACAAAAGGAAAAAGTAATTGTTTAAGCTAAGAGGCGGAATTAAGAAAAACTTTATTTGATCTTTCAGTGTAGTATTGTTCGTGATTAGTTATTGTTACTTAGAACTGTTCCCCACGAACATTCCCCAAGTGTTGCGAATAATGCCAATTACTTTGTTCAGTGAAGGAACATGCTACCTTCTTGTAGTTAATGAGAACGAGAATCCAAAGCTGGACAATCGCAGAGCACATGCTCAGATTTTATATTACCCAGGTAGCAGAATTCGATATTGGTGGCCTATGAGTTTTCTATCTTAAATTGGTGGCGTCTCAGATCACAGTGTGCGTTGAACGATCCTGTGATAAACCTGAGTTTATTCTCATCATGCTTCAGAATCCCTTGGGAGTTTCTACGAGAGAAAGTAATGAACCGCAAATAACAACTCAACCTGTTTTGTGCAATACAACTCTCATGTATGAGCCGGGGCTCCAAAGTTTAGTTTGGAGTTACTCGACCGCGTACAGGAAGCAGCGAAGAGGCTTATCGGCGACAGTAGGATAACCAACTCTATTGATTCGTAGGAGCATCGACGTCACGTGGGGTGTGTTTCACTGTTCTATCGATATTACAATGGGAGATGCTCCAATGAGATCAGGGAACTTGTTCCCGAAACCCGGACCTTTTTGCGCGACACAAGATACTCATCAAGAGCTCACCCATTTGTAGTCGATTGGCCAGTGAACCGCACTACGCATTACCGAGAGAATTCGTTTCTTGGCCGTACAGTTCGTATGTGGAATAGACTCCCTGCGGAGGTATTTCCTATCACTTTCAATATTGAGAAGTTCAAATCAAACGTCCACAAACACTACTCCCTCTTTCCCCCCTCCCATAACCTATTTTCCTAGTTCCGACACAATGCACTGCAAGAGTAGGGGTCATCCCCTGAGTGCTGGTCCAACAAAACAAAAAAAAAAATACCACACCTATTATTTACTCCCAAGAAAGATTACGATCATATGTAAACGCCTTGGGCTCTTCTGTTTGCTAAGCAATCTAGCCGATCTTACCCAGTAATGCCTTCGCCCAGCTACCAAAGTCACTTAAAGACTTTCCATAGCATCCCTGACCACACTTCACGCGGTAAAACGGCTTTGAGTGGTGCCTAGCTACTCGACATGAAGAATTTTATATCCATGCATTATCTTCTGAGAATAATTGTTTCTAATATACTCTTGTCACATAATATTTTTAAACTTCTAGAATATTTTTTTTCTTATGCCAAAAAGCAATCGCTTAAACAGCATTTAAACCTGGTATTGGTGGTGAAACCAATTTATTAACATTCAATAAATAAAAAACCAAGCGAAAATTGTTTGCTTTTTTAACGCATTTTAAAGGTTCTTTGGTTATTTGAGCCTTTTCAAGCTGTTCCTTTGCTTGCCATACTTGAGCAAAAAGGAAATTGTTTCAGGAAAATTTTTAAAAAGTTTGGCTGTTTGCTAATAGAATAAAGAGACGCCAGTTTTTTAAGAAAAAAAAATAACTTCAACAAATAAAAACTTTGATTATTTAAAGTCCCTTTAAAGGAATTATTTTGTTGTATATAATTTTCTTTATTTATAAAAATAAACTTCATTTTCAAAGAAAAAAAATCTAGCAGCGAATAAATGTAAAATAAACCTTAAAACCAACTTTACACAAAAATTAAAAAAAAAAAAAAATTGGGGGAAAATCACTTCATTGAGGATATTAACCCACGCAGGTGCTTGAATACTTGAATAGTTGTTAACACGGGTTCGTTTACAAGTACAGTTTATAATCTAAAAATATAGTTTAGCTTAAGTTACTGAATACTTGGAAAATCATGGCATTTTGGCAGCATAAAAAAAACATTTACAATAGCCTGATCTGCGTTAGAACACCTCGTGTGTTAAGTTATGAGGTTTTAAAACTGCCTAAAAAATCACTAGTGATCTTAATTAAGTGAAAATAATGCGGGGAATTAACGTGGTTGTGGCATGATCGCGACAACTATATTATATTCCCTTTAACAATGTGTGATTGTGACAAACATAATATTTTTATTGGAAAATATTCTAACCATTATCATATCGAGCTTAACTCGCAAAAAAGAAACCAAATTTTTCATGAGATCCCTTCTTCTTTTTACACCATTTTGCAGTTGTTCAGAATTTTTTGACAAGGATTAAATAAACCCCTTTTTTTTAATCTACAACGAAAAAAACCAATCAATGTGACCAACTTATACGTCTAATCAAGCGTAGATTTTATTACGAACAAAAGCAGAAAAGAAGATGAAAATAAAGATGGGCACCGCTTATGTGATTTACGTTAACCATGCATGAACCCGCGTAAACAGGTTTGATCGCGAGTAATTTTTCGCGTCCATACAGCTTTCGTGCATGAAAGCGAGTAAAATAATCCGCAAACGTGGCTAGAATTTTTGATTGATTGCTTCACTATGGGAATGTTGTGATTTTTCATTGGAAATTTCGGAAAAACAATTCGAAAATTAAAAAATACAGAAAAAAGGGGATTATTATTGCCTGTAGGTTTGTAAAAAATATTTATGTAAATTTAAATTGAAAAAATACAGGAACGACTCCGATAAACAGATGTTTACCGTGTAAGTATCTCCTGATTATAATATTCAAGTGAGCGTACATTCATGTAACTAAAAATACTGGGCCGTGCATTTGTAATATGAGCATGCATGATCGTGATTGAAAAGTTGTTCGCAGTTGCAGTTTTAGATATCTGATTGATTACTCTACTATATGTAATTATTGAGTGCCCTTTGTAATTAATTAGTTTGTTCATTTCGGTAATTTTTTGGCGACTCTCGCATTTTTTTAACTGTTATAATTTTTCATTAAATATTTTATCAGACGATGTATTGCTGACTGCAGAACAATAATGCATCAAATAGTCAATTTCGGAAAATATATCAGCTACATTATTTTATGGTTAAAGCTCTATATGACTACGCCTGGCTGGCTCGGAGAAAGTCCAATCGGGAAGTTCAATTCAATTCGATCAGGTTTGACAGCAATAGAGACCGCTTATCAGTAATAACCTGGCGAATGTGACTTTTCACGGGATCAATCGTCTGTGGCTTTTCGGCCAAGACTAGAGATATCACATGTCCTGTGATGTTAAACCGCATGATGTTTACCGAACGCTGCTTTTTATTAAATCAATTGTGGCATAGCCTTGGGTGATATGCTGCTCCGTTTTGTTGAAACAACAGCTACTCCGAATTAAGAGCATTTAACTATGCTACATAAAAGACAATGATAATGGCGCTGTAGTTAACTGCAACGTTGTAGTCGGCCTCGTGTTGATTCCACATGCCCATAAAACACAATAAAATAACCGGTGACTTTCTCTGGAGCTAATAGTTTTTCGGCAATGGCTTGTGGATTAGCTTCACTCCAAATGAACTTTATCGCTGAATAAAATTTTCGCAGGTGGCAGACTATATATGATGAAATGGCGAACCTAGTTAAGCACAAAACAAATAACATCTGACAAAGAGACGCACCTTTCAAGCAGTGTTGCCAATTTATAGTTATATACCACTAAAAAAAACGAGCGATATTAACAAGAAGCAATCATAAAATGATTGTTTCTGCAAAAATTTATTCTTGAGCTTGGTTAAAGGCTGTTCCATCTGTTTATCGGTTACTTTCAAAGCAACCGATCGTTTCGATTGGGTGATCTTTAAAGATCTGATTCCGATTAATGTACAATACATGTTAGCTGTTATTTTTTCTTTAATTAAGCTCTCGAAATTGCAGACAACTCATCCAACTTCTCATAACTCAATTAAAAAAAGATTTTATTTAACTTTTTAGTAAAAAAAAATAGAAAAAATATGAATATCTTGAGGTATAGAGGGTGTCCGCCGGGAATGTATACTACTTTGTTTTGCCGCCATTTTGGTAAACATTAGTCTTGACAGTTTATATTTGGCAGTCGTGAAGTAGAGACGTGGCAAATTTATCATGGAAAAACATTCGGTAAACCAACGTGTTTTAATCGTTAAAACATTTTATCAAAATCAATCATCGATTACTGTGACGATGAGAAAGTTACGGGAAATTTTTGGGAGAAACAACGTACCAACAAGATGCACTATTTATCGTGTAGTAATTGATTTCGAAGAAAGAGGAACTGCAGAGGGGCTGAAAACATAGCGTTCAAGAAAGTGTTCAAAACAATCCATCAACCTCAATTCGACACCGTGCTCAGGAGCTTGGTCTTCAAAGAACAATTTTGATCACAATATTCCACAAAGATTTGCATTTGTTTCCATTTAAGATTCAGTTGACACAAGAGCTTGCTTCAGAAGACCATTTACGCCGCCGTTTATATGCCAATAGGATGCTACAGCTCGCCCATGACAACCCTGATTTTCATGAAAAAATCATGAGTGACGAGGCACATTTTCATTTGAATAAACAGAATAGTCGGTTCTGGGCAATGGAAAACCCTCAAATTATTCATCAGTCACCTTTGCATCCATTAAAAGTGACAGTCTGGTGTGCAATTTGGTGAGGAGGAATCACTGGACCTTACTTCTTTGAAACGGAAAACGGCGTAACCGTAACTGTCAATGGGGAGCGATATCGTGATATGGTTGAAAACTTTTTAACGCCACAACTGCATGCTTTGGGGTGACTAACATGTGGTTTCAACAATCCGGTGCCACATCGCATACAGCCAGGATTACATTGGAATTACTGCGAGACCTCTTTCCACAACAAGTTATTTCAAGCAATGGCGATGTTGTTTAGCCTCCACGGTCGCCTGATTTGACGGCTCCGGCCTTCTTTTTGTGGGGATATCTGAAAAGCAAGATTTATGCAAACAAACCAGAAACGCTGGAGTAACTCGCATAAAATATTCGTGATGAAATTAACGAAATACCGCGTGAAATGTGTGAAAATATAAAATGTGTTCAAAAGGGTTGGCACTTGTGAGCCTAACAGAGGCGGACATTTATCTGATATTGTATTCCACACATAATTGACGACATTAAATAAAACATTTAACAATATACGATCCATTCTCTTTCATTTAATCAAAAATTGTAAACAAACAAATAAGTATACCTTCCCGGGGTACACCCGGTATTTCTAGGTCAAGTAGATAAACTAACATGACTGAAATAACGCTGATAAAGCTCACAACGGCCCAGAACATTCATGTTGCTTGTCTGTGGCTTTTTAGTCTTTCTCATATCGAATTACTTTAAAACTTATTTATTAAATCAATTTTTTGGTACTTGTTTTTATAAATTTAAAGTCGCCTTTTTTCTGGCTTTCAAGCCCCAAAGGATTAATCAAATTGATAAAAGTATACAAATTTCATAGGAATCGTTTTTCTTCATCTTCATTTATATAAAATTCAACTCAAAGCGATATTACTTCAATGAAAAGCAAATAGTTGACTCTTTCTTTTTTCTTTAAAATTTTTTTTTTTTTTAAACCAAATACAATCATCTCCTTTTTACACGCAACACAAATTCACGTTGCATTTTCAGACAGTGTATGTATGTGTGTATGAGAGTGTGTGCGTGGAACTCGCAACGGAATACGTATTGAAAAACTACAAATGTTTTCTGGTATTGATTCTTCTTTTGAACACAAAACAAAAATAAAGTTTAAAGAAAAGAAACAAAAACCGTTTTTTATTTCCCTTTTGAGTTTAACTTTGGCAACGTTTGTTATCAAAATGAGTAACAAGATGTTTATAATGTCATCATCATCGTCATTTCAATTTTTCGCTTATTTTTATTAAAAGCGTAGGAAAAAGTGACGGTCTGTTTGACAGACTGAATAAATGAATGAATATTGTCAATATTTGTTTGTGAGTTAGTAAATTTGTGTATGTGTGTAAGTGTGCGTTTGTGTACATAATCTGAAAATTGAATTGCATTTTACGGAAATTGATATTTGTAAGACACAAGTATTTAGTTCCTTTTTTTTTCGATTCTGATTTCTTCTCTTTCTAAAGCAACTAATATCAAAGGCATTTATATATGAGTGTATAAATGTATTTGTGTGCGTGTGTGTGTGTGTGTGTGTTTGAGTGCCTTGAAGTACACATTTGTTTTTTGTGTTTTTAGAAATGTTTATTTATTCATCTATCTACTGCTGCTGCTGCTCCATTCAACTGCTATTGTAACATTTTCCTCTTTTGATAGATAAGTTTAAATGCAAACATTAAGAATGATTTAAACTCAAAACTTTGTGCCTGTGTGTCTGTATGTGTTGTCAGCGTTTTTGAAATCTTTTCAATCTGTCGTCATGTATACTTTTAAAGACATTTGTGTTTTTTGCTTGTTGCCGCGGCACTTGTAGGTGCTTGCAGCTTTAGTAATAGAGTTTTCAAAGTATTTATTGCAAATTTAAAACAAAATTGTTGCACACAAGTGTTTGTTTGTGTCTTGAGATGTTTGTATTGTATAACAAGAAGATGTTTGAAGTTCTTTGTCGTTCGTCCTGTGTGTTCTAGAGAAAAGTGATTGGATTAGATGGGTTGTTCTCGTTTTCCGTAGGTTTTGCTAATATTACAAGAATTATTTTAACAGGAAATTGTGGTACTAAAAGCATTTAAACCATCTGCCTTTTGAGGTTAAGTTAAAGATTTGAAGCAATAAGTCCTGCAAATAATACAATAAATTTCGATTCTCCGCCCATGCTATGTGACGACATTGTAAAATTATTAATAAGTGCCAGTCTGGTTGACTCAGCGTAAGGTGCATAATATTACTCAGGGAATCAAATCTAAAGAGAGTCGTACGGCTGTCGGATTGTCTTTTGTAGTTTTTCTTAACCCCGCATTCTTTTATGTCCAAATTTCTCGGGATTTTCTACAAACAAATTTGTCGTGTCGCAGTACTTTTTGTGATGAAGTGAAACAGCCTTTACGACGGTACTGTACAGCATGTTAGGGCTTTTAAAAATCATTCTGTTCCAATCTTGAACAATAATCTGTTTCAAGGAGACAAGTTGCTACTTTGAACTCACCGATTAACTTTTATAAAACTGCTGATAATAAGAAATATTCCCCTTAGGGGAAGTCTTTTGAAAGTCTACGAGGGCCATGTTGTTTTTCCACCAACCTTCAGGTGTATTGCCTATTATGAAGTTACCTATGCCAAATCACTCTGCCAAGTGCACGTGCAAATGTAAAAAGTTTATTATCAACATTGCATCCTTGAAATACGACTGTCCAATGCTTGGTGATAAAATTGGACATGACATTTTTGGTAAAAAGTCTGCCGTCATTCGTACGCGAAAGGCCAGCCAAATGGGTCGAGAGCATGGCTAGTATATTTAAGAATGTACAGAGGAACCGAGGCAGTCACTACCTCGCCGCGAATTTCGTTGGACCCTGAGTTAAGAACATTTGCCGTGATGTATTTTTACCGGAGGAGAGAGGCAAACCAGTCCACATGGTTTTTCTGGTCCTAAAGTTAGAAGGAGCTAAGACTTTTTAAGTTTTAACAGTAACTATATAAACACGGGAACCCGTAGCCCCTGCGACAAAAGTCCCATGCTGGTTGCTTGGTGAGGGACCTTCCTTCTGGGGTGCACGTGGTGGCTGTGGTTTATAATTAAAATGCGTGTGCATTTGGTTTGGATCAATATGGCGTTGTATTGCAAAGCAGGCTGTCAATCGAGTACTTATTGACAGCAAACTATTGGGTTCCTTCAAAACCTTCAGCAAGAGCTTGGTCCAGGATCCCGGCAGCCATGGCCTTCAATTGCTACCTACACGAGTGTGTATAGCGGCGTTGGTAGTCGCATGGTAATACACGCGGTGCTAAGACCATCGTCGGATTGTGGCACTGTCGTAAATCATGGCAATTTGGGTGAATTTCTCGTCGAGACACTTACGAGCTCAAAGTTAATGACCACAGACAATACCATTGGTTTGCTGAGTGGGATTCATTTTTTTTTTCGGCAAAAGACCATCTTTTAGCAATAAGGCGCATTCTTGATGTAAGTCACTTACAGCTTGTTTTATTCCGCTCCGAAACCGACCCGATCTCATTGGGAAACCCTTTCCTAAAAACTGTTTAGTACCAGGTTTAGGTAAAATTTTATTCCGACAGCAAAAGTTGTTAAACTTTTATTGTTTCCAAATACTTTCCAACTAGTAGCTTTTCTGAGTTAACCCAGGCGAAGGAACCTATTCAAAATCGATATAGTCACCAATTTTACATACTGCGAAATTTTATACAAGAAAGGAAGTCCTTACATACATCCACTTACAAGATACTTTAAGTTGTTACATAAAACAGAAACTTGACTTCTTCACCTACAGGCTGATGCCTAATTTCATTTCGGTTTTTTTTGGTGTTTTCGTTTCTAAAAAAATTTAAAATTTTGTACCCTTTTGCTATACTCGAAATATACTTATGCCCTCAAAAGGTTTCGGCTTTGTAGATTTTACCCTTAATAATACCAAAAAGCATTGCCCTTTATGATCTTTACAAGATCCCAAATGATATGGGTGTGTTAACTATGAACTCTTTTGCAGGGCAAGATTTTATTTAAGAAACGAAAACGCCATATACCTTTTCCAGATCCTACTATAGTGTAGACTTGTTGCAATAAAACACATGTAATTTTTATTTTTTTTAAATATTATTTTCTTTTTTTTTTGTCACAATTTTTCTTTAAATTTTTTTTATTTTAAATTTGGTTTTGTTTGTTTTTTATGCTAAATTGGCTATTTGTTGTTTTTGTTTTCAGTTGTTGTTTTTTGCAATGCAAATTTGTTTAATTAAATATTTGTTCTTTTTTTAAGTTTTTATGCCATTGAAGTATTAGCTTTTGCCTGTTCATATATTTGCAAAACAGCAATTGGTTTTTCTTTTGACTTAAGTGAAAGGGGGGGGGGGGGGGGGGGGGGTTTGGTCTAAATTAGGGATAGACAAGCAAGCACTTGCAATACGCCTCCCGCACTCATTGTCTATCCTCCAGTTTCAATAGATCGCCATAGAAATATTTAACACAGTGGTGAAGTAACAAATTAACGATTAATTTTTTTTCATCAGCAAAAACTGTTGCCTAATTTAAGGTGTTTAAACTGTTTGGACTATTCGAAACAATTATACAATAATTTCTAAAACTATAAAACTTTTTTGTTGTTGCTTTCAATTAATAAAACCAATTTCTTGTGTTTGCCTTTTTGTTAATTTACATATAATTTTGTTGTTTTAATTGTTTTTTGTAAATAATATATTTTTGTTATTTTTTAGTTAACATTACGACGTGTTTTTCTTGCTTGATTATTTTCCCTTAAAATTAACTTTTTATAATTTTTTTTAATACTTTCTTTTTTTATTAATAAATCATTAATAATGTATAATTTGTTTGTTTGTTTGTTGTCATTAAAATGAATTTTGAATTCATTTAAATTTATTTTCATATTTATAAACTTAAAATTGGCATTTTTTTATTTCAATGAGCTTTTTCCTCTCTGTTAGTTTTCTTATTTATGGTAGTTGTAATAGTATGAAATCATTTGAAATACAAAAGCTTGATATATTAATTGTTTTATACAAATTATTCTTAATTTAGTTTCAAATACTTAATAAATTTATGAAATATTTTACAATAGTTTTTGGCCTTGCAACTTTCTTAATTTAGCCTGGTTTTTGTCTATTTTTTTTTTAAAGTAATACCATCTTCTGTTCGTTTGTAAATACAATTTAATTTCTATTGAGTACTTAACTAAGTTCTAATTGGAGTTTATTTTTTAATTTGTTTCAGTTTTCTTTTCATTTATCAAATAACATTTATACATTTTAATGGCTAGAGGACATTCTACATGCATTTTTAGTTTATCAAATATATTGAGCATACTTTACGGGGGCAGTTTCTTTTGTGAGACATAAAAAAAATATTAATAAATTTGGCTTCAATTTGTTTTGAGTGGTTCAAAGTTGTAGAATAAAATATTTGCAGTTCAAAATTTTAGTAAAAAAAATTCTTAGGCTTGTAGGCTTTTACAAGAAATCATAAAGAGCATATTCTGTTAAATTCATAACGATTAATCGCTTAACTGTTTCTTTTTGGAGAAATATTTCTTTATTTAGTAAATGAATTATGCATAGATTTAGATTTTTAAGTTATTTTGCCAATTGTTGACTAGCGAATAATCGATTACTCGAAATTCGTTTATAATACAAATGGATTTTTATTCAGTGCCATTTTTTGGGCAACAAGTTTTTACCAAGGCAACGATTATTCGTGTAACCGAATAGTCGACTATTCAACAATTCCTTTCCAGGAAAAAATAGTTTTTCTTAATCTCCCTATTTCTTGTGAAAGAGGATATCTCTTTAACGAAACTTTCTCTGAGCAAACGATTATTCGTATAACCGAATAATCGATTATTCGAACACAAATATTATTTGGCTTTAGTGTTAATGTTTTTGTCAATGATTTGTTAAACCATTCTTTTTTTTTAACAACATTCCGATTAATCGTTAGAACCGATTCATTGCAGGTTTACGAAATATTTTCTGATCCTTCATTTTTTTTTTGTAGATAGTATTGGTCTAAAATTAAAAAGCAGTATGCTAAAACAACAGAAAGCCTAAAAATGAAGACAAAGATATGACGCAATCAATTTAGCTTTCAAAAAAATGTGATTTCATCTTTATTTCTTTAAATAACTCCTGCTTTTTAATGTATACCATTTTGGAGATTTTTCCTTGCTTTAAATAATTTTGTTAAGAACAATTTAAGCCACTGACATTTTCTTTACCGAAACAGATAAAAAAGTGTTACCCACACTCTCAAAAGTTGATCACAATAATCATAAAAGTATATGTTTGCTAAACTGTTGCCTTAAAATCCCTGATGTTTAATTTGTGGGGATCTTTAACAGCTTTGAAGCGATTTCTAAACCACATTCCAATATTTAATATTCATCTTTTGTAAACGAAATAATTAAATCAGAGATTAAAACACATATTTCATATGGAAATCATATTCTTTAAATTGTTGCTAAATAAAACGCCAGAAGTTTAACATATTTTTTAATAATATAGATAATAATTGTAAATATTTAATATTATAATTCATTTTGTTTTTCTAATAATTTATTTAATGAAATGGAAGGAATTTGTTTAAATGTATACAAACGATTAAAAACTTGTTTATAATTGTTTTCTTTACTAAACATTATTGTTATATTATATTTGTTTTGTGTTAAACAAAATGCCTGATTAGTACTTTTTTTAGGGGAATCCTACTTACAAAAACAAATGTATGTTTGTGTGTAAAATAAAATCAGTCACTTTTTGATTAATTTACTAATTTTTTAGAAGTAAAAGTGCTAAACATAATTTAACTCTTAAAATCATATAAAAATCTATACTTTCGTTTGAATCACAAGAATTAAAAATTATTTTTACAATAATAAGTTTTCTTAGCGAATAAGAGGAACTAAAATGTGTTTTTGTTTTAAGATTCATTTCAAAAATATTTGGCGGGCTTAAAGTAATTTTTTTATTATTTCCAACATTGTTTGTTTTTTTTTTTGCCAAAAATATATAAAATAAACATTATTCTCTCGATTAAAATAAAAACTAAAGCCTACTTTAAGGCCTGGAAAAAAAATTAAAACCTAATATATCATTGATAATATATAACGTCTCTTTTTAATTTATTAATTTATAAGATAGTTTAATAATAGACACTGTTATATACTTTTTTTTCATAATTTCATATTTGCTTATGGTTGGTTGTAAGTTTAACATGATGCTTTTCTTTTTTTCAAAGCATAGCTTTTTATCGTTTAAACCACCATTTTGTTGAACTAAAATTTAACCAAAACGTATTTTACATATAAAGCATTTGTCTAAGATCTACAACTAAACCATATTATGCTTAAAAGCCAATAATTTATTGTTTTAAAATTGGCTGAACCAAATACAGGAAAATGTATTTCTTCGGGTTCACTGAGTTCCTCTTCCTCCTCATCGATGGCATTCGATATTGAGCGATAACGCATAGTGAAATTAATTTTGATTATGGTTTCGGCCACACCACCCGGTGAGGAGACTATAAAGTAAAATGTACGAGGCACTCGTTCATGCATGCTGACATAGGTAAGGCGGGCTTCTTTACAAAACGGGGTGGGTAGGTCCTGCAAAAATTTTTTTTTTACAAATTTATAATTTTCCACATATCAGGTTAAAGTAATCTTACCGTTACACCGTAGGCCAAAACTGTACTGCCATACTGATTGCCGGGCGTATAGACACGATCACCATGCAGCCATCTGGCAGCATGAGCTGGTGGATTGGCACAAAATTCCACCGACAAGTGTAAGGGAGACCCAGGATAGGCAACCGGTGTTGAATTACGTGCTACAACAGTGGGAAAGCCTGGAAAAATGAAGGAAATTTAAAAAATTATTTCCCAGGGCCAGTAAACAAATTCGTTAAAAATGTAAGTCCATAAGTATGCATTAAATTTCTTTAAATATAAAATAAACTAAAAATTGTTGGGATTTTTATTCTTTCCATTTAAATTTTTAACCCAACTCATTTTATTATTAATAAGGCAATTTATTTATTGAGGTTGCATCAGTTAGCAAAATAAACTACTTTAAATTTTCTACATGAAGTGTGTTCTTTTCTGTAGTTTCGCTTTTGAGATTAGAATTTTTACAAATAGTTTCTAATTCGCGCAATTATGCATCCAGTATTAGCAATACAACTGTCACAGTATTTCACTTATGAATAGAAATAATCTATTTCTTTATCGGTATATAGGGTTTTATTTGATCGCCTTATTACCAGCCCATAGTGCAGTTATTTGTTATTGAAATCTAAACAGTCTTCTATTTTCTATAATACCCATGCACTATAATTATAAGACTTGGTATTGTTGTGCAGGGATGAAATAAATAAATAAATTAAAAAGAAATTAATAAATTCCATATACTCATTTCTATCTCGATTTTAATCTTTTTATTGCATATCTTAAGGCAGTGTAATTAAATTTATTTTAAAAACCCAATTGCAATAATCCCCTCTTTAATTTAAAATTTAACTAGCTTTTTCGTACTTAAAATCCCACTCCCGCATGCCTTAACTTTATAACAAAATCCAGTAGCATTATTCCGCTATTCCCTGTTGCTTTTGCTAGCAAGAGTATTTAAAAAAGAAACTAAAAATTCAATACCACGGCGGCCATTTTACATGAGATTTTATAGCTTCAGGAGAAATCAATTAACGAACGAGCGTGGTGTTTGAAATCTTGCTTCAAGATGAAACTCATTGCATAACAAGCACTTAAGGGAGGCGGCAGTCTGCCAAAGCAAGACCAACTGTCTATGGAAACAGTTTGTATTTAAGCATAAACTGAGAGAAGACATTTTGGAAATTCAAATACTCGCAGTAGAAAAAAAATTACATTTCCATAGATTGTATAACTAAAATTTTAATACATTTAAACGCCCCTTTTTTGCATATGTTTTCTTCTTGACGTTGTGCTTTATTTTGTTTGGGGTTATAAATATTTGATGATTTTTGTTTTGTTTTTGTTAATGGCCAAAGTGTTTACACTGTCTGTGCTGGCTTTCGAGGGGTCAATGTTAGCAGTGATTGGTTGGTCAGACTGGTCGTCCTTTTTGGTCTATGCCAGCCATAGTAATCATTAATATGGTTGTTATTTGATTATCATGGTTGCACGGCTTTTCAATGTTTATAGGAATTTCTGTTGTTGGAGCACAAACTTCAAGGAGGCAGGATTATTTTTAATTATTAATGGATGCTTAGCACCCAGTAAAACAAAAACCTTATTTCAATTACTCGCTTCGAAATTTATTCATGCTGGGTAAAGGCGTAAAATAAACAATTAAAATCAATCATTTGTAGAAAATTTTCGATTAGTAAGTGTTTGGCTCTTAGGGTGAGATCAAAGCTGGTGGAGAGCTTGTATCAGTCATGATGGGGTTTCACTAACAGAATTTGCTATAATTGAAATGAAAATGAGTTTTATGAAATTAAAAACGCAAATGAAAACAATTAAAATATTTAAATTAGAAAAAGAGGGGAAGCAATACAAAAAGTTTGTAGTGTTAAAGAAATGAATTGCAAAAGTTATTTTAATTATATCGAAATACTTTACACAACTGGCAGCTTTAATAGGGGATATGAAGCGTCATTTGAAAAAATCATAATCTAGAATTATGACTGAATTAAGTTACTAAAAACAAATCATATTATTATTACATCGATAGAAAAGCAAAAAGTTAATGTTACTGATTGTCAGCGGCTGAGATACAAACACAAACGACTAAAGCTTTCGAAAGCTTAATAATCAACGCGCTAGCCACTTAAGCTGCAGCAATCTCATACAATTACACCATGTTGATTCAATGTGAACAATAGCTTGTTTATCTACAACAATATATTGTTGTAGAGAACATAATGTGGTTGTTATGACCAATTCACAACCATGTTTATTTAATGCTGTTTATAGAAAACTTAAAATGACCATTTTAAAATAAAATTAAAATGGTTTTCTTAAAATTTTCATTTATTTTTCACAAACAATTTTGACATGCATATTGGACTTTGTGGAACAGCTAATTTCCGATTTATTTAATTCCATGGGTTTTTACATGTTTTCATTCCACCCGTAATACAGAACAGGGTTGGTTGGTTGGTTTACATGGTAGCCTGCTGCACGCAGGCTGTCAAGTAAGGTCTGAATGACCCCGTTTTGACAAGACCATACCACTCGCCAGGTAAATAGTGTCTTAGAGCCTATGTTCGTACTAAGACTAGGGAGCTAGATCCATCCCGTAGCCGTGAGATATCTTAAAATATCGTTGAAACGGCACCCAGATATCTCACTGAGATCCTCCAGTATGTAGTCTCCAAGAAATTTTTGTCTCCTGACAGCCAGGGCAGGGCATTTGCAGAGAAGGTGAAAAACCGTCTCCTCTTTCTCTATGTCCTTACAACTGCGACAGTGGTCATTATAGGGGAGTCCAAGTCGCCTGGCATGTTCTCCTAACACCCAGTGACCTGTTAATATTGCCAGCAACCTCGATAAGTTCCTCCGATCACGACCTAACAGTTGCATAGTGCGCCTAAAATCAAAAGAGGCCCACATCAATTTAGACACCCTACATGTACTCAGTCTCCGCCACCTATTATCAGTCTCCTTAAAAAAGTGACTGAAGATGCCGCTCTTAATATTCCCCAAGGGGATAGTGACTGATTCCACATTGGGAGTATTTAGAGCAGGGACATATGTCTTTATATCAATACGACTACCTTAATTTGTATTTATACATTTTCATGTTTATGTCCCTTCCACGTCCATATATCTCTTTTAGAAGTTTTAATAAAATATTTAATAAAACTATAAAAAAAAAAATGTGTTTATTACCCTAAACTCTATTTTAATTTACGACATTTTTTTAATCGCTTCGTAACTGCATATAAATCTTTCCTAGCTTTCCTTCCCCTGAATGAATTTGTACAAAAGTAACACAATGCAATGATAGGAAATTGAATAATTTTCATTGTTAAGTAGAAGTTGCAAGTAAATAAATAAATAGAAATAATAGCAGGAGGAAAAGAAAAAAAGTAGAAATTACAAGGACTCATAGCAAGGACCACTCTCCCCATCCCCCTATTACCACACTGCACTAAGCATTTGCTGTAAGAATATTGAATTTTAACTATTCCTTATGCACTGCAACACCACTTACTTAATAACAACAACAGAAGCAGTAACAACTACCACTTACAAATGCAATATTTTGCAACAGCCAAATAACGAGAAAACTACGGCATAGTAAAACTATGACTGAATAAAAGTATGAGTGAACAAACGTCACAATGATTTTCTTTATTTATTTATCATATTGTGTTTTTTTGTAGGAAAATAATACAAGAGTATGTGTGTATGTAGGTGTATATGTAAATAGCTAACTGTACGACTACGTATAAGAAACATTGAGTGTTTTGACTACCAGGAGAATAGGTGTAATTGCTTTATGTTTTACTTTTGTTGTTAACTTGAAGTCTTTTATACGTCTTTGTTTTCTTCTTTGAGTTTTATTTTGTTTAGTTGCTAACAAAGTGCAAGTTATTCTAAGAACAGTTAATGCCAACACAAAGTGGCAATTTGTTTGGAAAATTCAATTTGAACAACAACAAACTAATAGCAGAAATGATTGTTGTTAAATGTATTTATAAGTGTTAGTGCTAGTGTCAATATTATTGTTAATGTTAGGGTTGGTGTTAATGTTAGTGTTAATGTTAAAGTTATTGTTAATGTTAGTGTTGATGGTGGTGAAAGTACTAAAGTTAGTACTAATGTTAATCTTAATGTTACTTTTAGTGATAGTGTTAATTTAAAGTACTAAGGTTTTTGTTAATGATAGTGTTAACTTTAGTGTTAAATATAGTGTTAATGTTAATATTACTATTAGTGTTAATGTAAATTTTAATGTTTATGTTACTGTTACTGTTAAAGTTGGTGTAGTTGTTAATGTTAGTGTTAGAGTTAATGTTAGTGTTAATGTTACTGTTAGAGTTAATGTAGGTGGCAATGTAAGTGTTTATGTTAGTATTAATGTTAATGCTAGTGTCAGTTTTGTTAGTTTTAATGTTAGTGGTTATGTTAGTGCTAGTCTTAGTGTGGCTGTTGGTGATGTTAATAGTGTTAGTCTTATTGATGCTGTTAGTTTTAATGTTACTGAACTTAAATTTCTAATCCAGACCATGTAAAGCCACATCCTTCTTGCTAGCTTTCATGACACAACAGCAATATTGTTGATATATATACTATTGTGGGCAAAAAAATTTTAAGACTTCTTAATTTAAATTTCGCGCGGAAATCCCTTCGTCGAATTTTTTTTCTACGTTGGTATGACTGTCAGTGACATCTGTGCCAAATAGCACATCAAAGTAATAATTAATGTTTAGTATACGCTTGTCTTTTTGAAGTACAACAAGTACATTCGGCGATTTTTAAAATGAGTGAAATTATTCAACAAAGAAGTTCCATTAAATCAGGGAATTTGTGTTTGAGGATCGACGACTAACAGTCAGAGACCTTACTCATATCGTTGGAATATCGGAGGGATCAGTGAAAACCATTTTATAATTTCATAAGTGAAATCACGATTGGTTCCACACATACTGCTCTTTCAGCTGAAACAATCGTTAAGTATTTGGGTCCCGCCATATTGAGGCAAAACTAACAGCTATAAAAATTCGAACTTATCAACTGCGCTGGTTAATAAGGCTTATCGCCGGTACCCTTGGGTGTATTTATAATTAGCACATTTGTAGAGATCTAAAATATCCCACTATCCAGGAAGAAGATACTCGTGCAAATATGTCAACAAACTAGTCGTCCATCCCAACACTCTTGTGTGAAATGTATTGCAATTTAATGGGCTTAATCTCTGGTGCCCAATACACATTAACTCTGATGAGACGGCTCTCCCAACCGAATCATAGTTATTTCATTACTTATTATTAATGTATGGGGGATACCGAAGCAGACCACTTACTTTCTGGGTCCCTTTTCGACCCCCATTTCGCTCCTCAAATTGATTTCAGGGAACCGATCCGTAATTCAATTGAGTCTCGTGCTAGCCCTAGCCTTTACTCTTGACTAAAGTGATTTCAGACAGTCGACTGGTAACTGTCGACACTCTTCCTCATCACGGGGTCTTTTGTAATTGCTAGCTTTTGTCTAAGGCTTAGTTCCCCCATGGCATTCACAAGTGTCTGCCCGTGTTCTTAAGGCTTAAGCCTTATGCTAGCCAGTGCTGGACATTCACACACAATGTGCGCTACCGTCTCAGACTCTTCCAGGCATAGTCTGCAAGTATCATCTTCTACGGCTTTCATCTTAGCCAGATGGTACTTGAAGTTCCCATGTCCTGTCACTAACGCAGTGATCCAGCTTAAAGTAGCCCTATTATACCCGAGTACCTTGCTGGCCTTCCTGCCGAGGGGCTCTTTGAGCACCATTCGAGCCTGTCTACATGTGGTATTCTGACTCCACCTATTCAGGTGTAATGAGTTTACCCATTGAAGAACTTTAGCTCGCACTAGGCCATTCCCCAGGGCAACCCTGGGTTCAATCATAGTTAGTATTTTACGATTTGATGATTTTACGATTTTAATGTAGGAAAAAGATTTGCAAGCAAACTTTAAATCAACTCCCGCTTTGTCGGTTTGCCCTTATTAGATTCTATGCCACTGTCTATATCCAGGTGCATGTTTATGTCTACTGCTGTGTGATCGTCTATGTTAATGTGTATCCACTTTTCTAAATCTAGTGAGCAGAATAAGATTTATTCTTCTTACTTCTCTATTAGATTTTCTATGCTTTATGCCAGACTTACAATGCTAGCAAATAAATACTTTTCAGTTTCTCTAATCTCTGCAAAATCTAATGTTGCCATTCCGTTGGTGTCCTGTCAGTAATGTTTATTCCAAAATTATATTTTAGTTTTCACTTAATGTCCTTTTTTTCCTCTCCTACTTTGAGTTTAAACTTTTCATAACATCACAAAAAGCAACAAATAAAGGAAAAATTCAAAATGAATATAAAATTGTACAACTGACAACTTGTTTTACTGCTTACATCCGGTACGCTTTTCAACTTTTCAGAACTCATTTCCGCCAACATGTGCAAGTCTGGGAGTATGAATTAATGTGCGAGTATGTGTGTGAGCGAGCTGCTTTGTTCGCAAAACATTTTGTCAGTTTGAATAGAAGCCATTAAATAGTATTCATTAAAAATATAACATGACAAAAAACTTTATGTCGTTTTGTCCTCTTGCTTTTTGTTGTTGTCTTTTTGGAATGATAACTGTCTGCAAAGTTATTGAAATCGGAGTGTAAATCGTTTATGTTTTTTTTGTTGTTGTTTGTTTCTGAAAAATGTTTATAATTAAGTTTAAAACATCCTTCAATGAACGATAATTAATAGAAATGCCATGAAAATGTAGGAAATATTTAAGCAAGTTCATAACTGCGCTCAACGTACAAAATGAACTTGATATTTTTAATTTAGCGCTTTACAAATTATTTGCAGTTTCGTGCTATTTAATATTAAGTGCTTAAAAACTAATTTTGAGCCACATGTGTTCCAAATTAATATACTTTTTTCAGCACAAAATGTTGTGAAAAAGAAATGAATAAAAATTTGCTGAATATTAAACGACCCTTTTAATTTTCGTTTTGTGTTTTGTGTAAATTTTGAAAACTCTAGCAGCTCTGCATGCAATTTTAATCAAGTTTAAGCATTTGTCGTCACATCCTTAATGACAACCACCAATTGTTGCCTCTAGCTACCACACATGGTGTGGCAATAGTGGTGACATGTTTATATTATATTCGCTGTCTCGTTGTGTGTATGGCTGAGTATGTGTGTGTGTGTGTGTGTATGTGTGTGAACTCAGTGTGCATCATAAAAGATCTTTTCAATTTCAAAGAATTGTATAAAATTGCTAGTGTAACTGATAATGTAATTTGCTATTTATTTATTAATTTTGTTGAAAAGAAAAAAAAACCAGTTTGCAACTTAAGTAGAGCAGGGTACTGTTTGTGGAATGAAGCTGAAAATGTAGCCTATTATGAAAGGAATAGTTTTGAAGCTTTTGAGCACAGTTGGATATGACGTCAGTAATTGGGTTCACTAGTGGGGTTGAGGAATGTGGTAATTGACTTAAAAACTGTTGGTACTTTTATTTTAAGGTACCTCAAAATGTGCAGAAAAGTACTTAGCAAATGATCTAAAGACCCGGACTTTAGAGCAGGGACATGCAAAATAAAATAAAGGTTTGATTTATTAAGACGCAACAAATAGTTTGCCATTAGGGAGGTGTGTGCATAAAAGTTATCGAAGATACAGTGTCATTTGGGGATACATTTGGAGAGCACATCAGTCAGTTTTCGAATACTGCTGATTGATGTTCTGCGCAGACTTGCTCTGTCATCTCACCTACTAACTAAAACAGGCTGCCTTTGAGTATTACGCTTGCAATGATTACACATAATATACGAAAAGATCTCTGGACATTTAGCGTCCTAGTATTTTATCTCCTTATCTGCCAACGACTGAACTTATCAGTTGCATATAACTGGGGTTTTGCCGATAACATTGCAATCGATAATTGATATTAAAATGAGACTTCTGCCTATGCTCTTTGCGATTTATTTCAAGCCCTCTTCGAAGAGACCAGTGGGCTTCAGCCAAAGCCTGTGCAAGTATTCATTTCGTATAAATCGCGCTTATACCTAATAAGGCCCTTTCACACTATTAGTTTAGGGTAGACTAAACAGTTAAGCTCACCAACGCAGCTGATGAAGTCATTTCCAGTATTGTTTTATCCGCAAAGGCAGCGGAAATGCTTTAAATTCGCCTGTGAGTCTACCTGTTATCAATTTGTCTTGTATTAGGTCGGGTAAAATGATTTGTCAAAAGTTCAAGTTAAATGAGAAGGTATTATGGTGTGAAAGCAATATTTTATGTCATCAGGTTGTCAAAAATTAGGGATGGAAATTCGATAGCTGTTATTACTTTTAGACAAATTTCGAAACCAGGAGACTCTTGATTTCATTTCCACAGACGTGAAGGAAGAAATAAACAAAGGCGGATATTTTTTAGGCTGCCCCCGCCATATAAACGGCCACTGTGTTTATCGGATACCAATGATTTTGCTCACTCTAGTGCTGATAATTTGTGTTCTTGTTACCACTTTATTTTGATATATTTTTACAAGATAAAATTCTATAAAGAACTTAAGCCGCCGAAAATTCTTAAGATTCAGTGCCGCCGCTACCCAACCGAATCTGCTGAGCCATCGCCGCCGACAGTGTCATTTCGGTTTCATTCTCTGCTACTTGCTTGAAGCAAACAAACAGATCTTTTTCATTTTATTTCTAGTCTGTTAGTATAGACATACAAGGTAATGAGAATATTTTACTTTAGATATGATTGACAGACGGAACGATTATGATTATATTTCTCTCTTCAAAAACCCACCAAAAACCTATTGGGAAAGGGGCTTTGGTAAGTGAGACTTATCGTCTCAGTTTCTCTTTGAACAACAAAATGAGCTTTATGTGCTTCATTATGAGTGAAAACACCTCTAAGGTAGAGTATTGGAGAGATGCGTATTCTAGAATTAAATTTTAAGAAAAGGACTTAATAATCTGGCGAATTTTGGCGCATAGAAAACGAAGAAACATCGAGCTGCTAGCAATTTCCGAAGCTATTATTTGAATTGCCCCGGAGGCATGTTTTCTTGGTGCTTCCGCCACCTCGATGTGTTGTTACCTCGGCAGACGGGGAAACCCGACCCCGAGGGTTGCCTGGGGTCTGTAACTGGAAGAAGGTGGGACTTGCTAACGATATAAACACTGATAGCGCGAGTCCTGGGGGCATAAGTACCGGACTGCTTATTGGTTAGGCTCCTGCGGAAGTGCACATTGTGGCTGTGGTTTACACCCGGCAACGTTGGCTCTCACAAGAAGGGCTATTGACAGCAGGAGATGGGGTAGCTCTGAACCATGGTCCTCAATTGCTGCCTATACCAGCGCATATAGGGGCATTTGTGGTCGCACCGCCCTCACTGCCACCGTCGGAATATGTCGAAACACTGGTGCGGACATTAATAATCGCATATATAACATTTGAATCCCCTCTATTAGCCACAATGGTTTTGATTCCATCGTATAACTCTATGGAATTAACAAATTATTATTATGAACTGCAATTAGCTCCAGTTTAAGTACGAAAACCAACTATCAAAACGAATAAGCATCCCGTCCACGTATCATGTGGCGTTAATTTATATATTTTTTTCGACTAAAAGCAGTGATTTCCCGTCATTAAGCTTATTTAATCTCCGCTATCGAATGTATATTTGCCATAAATATTTTTATTAGAAAAGTAATAATAATAATAATAGTTGTATTCGTCGCACTAAATGGTAGTTATGACTGAAGTGAAGGAGAAACAAAAGAAATTTAATGAAAACACCAGAAACATTTTATTATAGTTTTTTTCTTCGATTGTTTATTCTACTTTGGCGCTTAGTTTATGGTTCATCAATACTGATTGGCTTTCAGTTGGATCAATATTGAATGTAGCAGCTGGGCCAAATTGTAAAAGGTCTAAAAATGAACTTGAGCAAGAGGACAAAAAAAAAACCAAATATTAAAGCTCGATAGTAAAAATAATAATTGACATTAGTACAAACACAAACACACAGTTACACTTAACTACATGCTTACACATCCATGTGTACACACACATACTTTCAGGAATACTTAACGGAAGTTTTACGTTGTTTTAGATACATAAATCTCTTTTATTTCATTCAGTCTTTATACTTTTTTCTTCTTTGAATCTCTTTTTTGCACCAAATCCTTAATGCGTATTTAACAAAATGAATTCTACTTTATGGTTAATCGTTTTATGTCTTTGAATGAATTTTAAATTTGAATTCAAAATGGAAAAGCATGACATGTGCATTTATAATTTGACATTATAAAAGCAATTTCTTTTCATCTTTGTGTGTCGTCTTTGGGGACCACTTTGTGCAGAGTTGTGTGCCATAAAATTAAGTTAAGGAAGTTAAAATTGATAAGATTTCAGTTTAATTTTTGTGACAGGGTATTGGTTGATTTTACTCGAGTTTTTAGTGCTTTGAAGTTTATAAGTTTGAGGTTAAGGGAAGCTTAACAAATTGGTTTATATTTTTTGTCATGAAATTTTTTTTAAATGAAAAATATATTTGATAATTTTTTTTTTATTAACACTTGTCGTACAATTTTAGCAGAAACAATTTTTTTTAAATCTGTATGTATCAAAAAATTTAATTAACTTAGCAATTTTGTGTAAAAAATTATATGACAAAAGCTCTTTTGTATTACAGAGTGGTGAAAGAGTTTGAAAATTCTTAAACAAAAAGAGACTTTAATTTGACAAATTTTTGTAATAAAAGCAACAAGTCAAGATTCTGACAAATTTGTAGAACTGTTGGAGTTGAAATTTTTATTGTTTGCTGCAACTTTCTAAAAAATTTGGTGGTGGAATATTAAATATTTTTACAATATTATTTTTAAATCTCGAGCGGTGAAAAATTACATTGGAAAAAGTGGTCTACAAATGAATTTTGAAATTTTACGAGTAAAACATCGCAAGAAGTTTTAGGTAAAAAATCGTATGATGGAAATCGTTGTTTAAAAGTTATTTTAAATTTTTAAGTTGTATTGCTCCAAAAAGTTTTTTTGGGTGGAAAATTTAAATTTTTATTGAATTTTTTTAAAAATTCATTTGGGTTAAAAATTAAATTGAAAAAATTCTTTGTAATAAATTTGATTTAAAAATTATTTGTTAGAAACTTCAAGAGTTTTATTTATAAATCTTTATATTTGTACAAGAATTTTATATAAAATTTATTAACAACATAAAAAAAATTAAATAAATTTACAAGCGGTGTAAAAATTTCTGCAAGTCTTGCATTGAATACTTAAAAAAAATTTTTTTCTCATAATTTTTACTTGTCCTGAAAGCGATAAATATTAAGAAAATAATATATATTACATTCAATTAACTATTAAGTTCGAGGATTTATCATAAAAAAATGGCAGCAAAAGCAATTAAAAAATTGTGTTTAAACACAAAAATCATTGCATACCTGGGAGCATACATAAAAAACAATATCGTTGCATGTTTTAAGGTAAAATTGTGACAATTTTATATTCTCACAAAAAAAGTCCAAACAATATTTGACAACAAAAAAATTAAATATATATACTCATACATATAGACAATTGTGAAAACCACAAATCTTTTTATTTTAAATTTTAACAAACACAAAATTACCATTCAGGCATGTACAACAATTGTTGGCATATGTATTAAATTATAAAAACTTTTTTTAAATAATACACGTGGGTATAGCACAAATATGCTTATAAACACAACTAACAATAACAGAAAAAGTAGCTGCAAAAATCTCACTCAGCAGAGAAAAAAAAAAACAGAAAAAATTAAAACATAAATTTGACAAGGCCCCAAGGAGTAATCTAAAAGGCATATGAGTACAACACCCATAAGAACAATGTACAGCATAACCTAATAGAGATCAACACATGCACAAGCGTTATTTTATATAAGATTTGAAATAGAAAAATAAATGAAATAAATTTTGTTTTTGAAATAATAAAACAAATATAATTTACCGCATTGAGATCCAACAGAATAATGACAGCTGGACTACAACACACAAATAAAATGACAACTTTATAAATTAAAAGAGAATTTTTGTTGAATTTAAAAACTTCCGTATAAATTTAAATTAATAAAATTATTGAAATAATAGTTTTTATTATAAAAAGTGTTATGGTTTTATCTCGTTTCTAAGCTTTGTTAACATTTTCTTTCATAACATATTTTTAGGCATTTGACTTAAGAAAAAAATAAGGCGGAAGTTATTCTGTTTCCAATTACCAATTTAAACACTGCAAAAATTAAAACACAAATAATTTAATATATCTTGAAATCAATCAGATGTTTTACTTAAACAAAGATAAGATCCATAAAGCCAATTGTCTGCCAAAACTATGCAACAGAAATTAATACTTTGATATTAGAGCATAAATGTTGTCTAAGCTTCAAGCATACTTCTAGGCGGATTACGTATCTATGAAAATAAAAACTAGTAAATAGTATATAAAATTAATACCTTTTATAAAACGGATTACATGTTTTTGGCCGTATTTTATAAAAACAACTACAGGAAGAGTAAATTAAAACAAAAAAACAAAAACAACAACAGACCAACAACCGTTACAGAGCTGACATAGGAATCATTTTTTAAGCTTCGAAAAACCAACTAGTTTGTAATCAGTGTTCTTGTAATACGAACAATAGCTAAATAGTTGGCTGAGTTAGTAAGCTGCAGATGCATACATTTAGGCAAATACACATTCCAACATTAGTTAACAACGTCAGAAATCTAATAAGTTAATTAAAATTCGTTACAACAATTATTTCATTTTACTTTAAGTACAACAAGTTTTTGTTTGGTTGTTAAATAGATAAACACCTAGAAGCAAAAAAGAAGCAACGTAAAACTATTTCGCTTTGAATTTTTTTATATATTTCCCACAATTCTATTTTTTTACAATTTTAACTGCCTTCGCATCTAAAGATTAAAGTGAAAATACAGGGTCTCCGCCGGTGAGGTATACTACTTTGTCTTGCCGCCATTGTGGTAAACATTAGTCTTGACAGTTCATATTTGGCAGTCGTGAAGTAGAGACGTGGCAAATTCGTTATGGAAAAATATTCGGTAAACCAACGTGTTTTAATCGTTAAAATATTTTATCAAAATCAATCATCGATTACTGTGAGGATGAGAAAGTTACGTGAAATTTTTGGGAGAAACAACGTACCAACAGAACGTAGTATTTATCGTGTAGTGAATGATTTCGAAGAAAGAGGGACTGTAGATGATAGGCCCAAGCATGGACCACAACGTACTGCAAGATCCGCTGAAAAAATAACTGCTGTTCAAGAAAGTGTTCAAAACAATTTATCAACGTCAATTCTACACCGTACTCAGGAACTTAGTCTTCAAAGAACAACTTTGACCACAATTTTGCACGAAGATTTGCATTTTTTTCCATTTAAGATTCACTTGACACAAGAACTTCTTCCAGAAGACCATTAACGCCGCCGTACATATGCCAATAGGATGCTAGAGCTCGCCCATGACAACCCCGATTTTCATGAAAAAATCATAATGAGTGACGAGGCACATTTTCATTTGAATGGATAAGTGAATAAACAGACCAGTCGGTTCTGGGCAATGGGAAACCCTCAAATTATTCATCAGTCGCCTTTGCATGCATTGAAAGTGACAGTCTGGTGTGCAATTTGGTCAGGAGGAATCACTGGACCTTACTTCTTTGAAACTGAAAATGGCGTAACGGTAACTGTCAATGGGAAGCGATATCGTGATATGATTGAAAACTTTTTAACGCCATAACTGCATGCTTTCGGCTTGACTAACATGTGGTTTCAACAAGACGGTGCCACATCGCATACAGCCAGGATTACAATGGAATAACTGCGAGGCCTCTTTCCACAACAAGTTATTTCAAGGAATAGTGATGTTGATTGGCCTCCACGGTCGCCTGATTTGATAATGAATTTCAGCTTATAAAAATGCTTCAACTGCAACCATTGAATACCAGGTATATTAATCCTTAGTGCTGAAAACAATTTCTCTACATGTACCCTTAAATGTCATTAATAATTCTATACACAATCACTCACCTATCCTGCCATCAAGCCATGCACTCACTCATTCTCTCTCTTTGAAAAACAACTCTTACTTATATGCACAAAATGTTATTGGGTCCAGTATAACAGAAAAATATTCAAACTAAAGTATATACAGGTATTTAAACGTATAAGAGTTTTTTTCTCGCTTGTTGGCGATTTTATTTTAATCAGATTTAAATAAATTAGTAACAAAAAAGTTTACCATTATATTTGGTGCAATAGGTTTTGTATTTTCTGGTAAAGTAGGCAATGACGATACTGTTTAATTAAACAGCAGCTAAAAGTGAAATGGTAAAAAATATCTAGGTAAAGGTTATTTTAAGCTTTACAGAAGTATATGAAAGTATATGAAGGGATTATTTTGTATAAATTGTAAATTAAGTTTAAAATATAACTTTTAAATTGATTAATGTGAACATCAGCTGACTAAGTATACGCTGTATATGTGTAAAACGAAGTGAATGTGTATAAACTGTAGTTAAATCTATTGAGAAGGTGTAATAAGCTCTAGGTAAAAATAATTTTAAAAACATTAGTGCTTTTTTCTTGGGCAACTATTTACATGGGCAAATTCAGCTCACGACAGGTCCCTTGTATGTTGCGAAGTTACTAGACAATATGTAATTCTTTCAACCTATAACATGAAAGCAGAAGAGATTAATGGTTAGCTTGACTGGTTTCCCAAAGCTTCAAACTGTTGTCTTTGAGAAATGGAATTTTATGTATTAATAATGAAATGAAGTTACCTGAAAGTAGGCAATGATTTAAGCAGCTTTTTAAAAATATGAATGACCAAAAATAGTGAATCTTTTTACAATAGTCTTGTTTGTTTTCATTTGAAAGCCTTAAACATTTCTTTTAAAAATGGATTCAAAAGCATACTTTAAAGGTCTGAATAAAGTATTAAAATAAATTCCAAAAAAAAAAAGTGTATTATTTTAGTTTTGTATTATAGTTTTTATCTTAAAGCTCGCATAGTCACCGACTTTGGTCATGTACAAAATAGATCTCCTAAAAGTAGGCACAGCATTTTTCTATTTTCTTTAGAACTGTTACACATTTCTTAATCTTATAAATAAAAAATATTACCTTCAATCAGCATTAAATGTAATTAATTAATTTTAAATTAAGTTAAAAAACAAATTATCGCTACCGGCTCTTAAATGTCGGCAATATTTTTATTTCAAACCGCTTTTACTTTTTTTTTATTCTTAACATTTGAATTTTCAAATACATTTATAGAACGTTTTTTAAGCGTGATAGAACTGTCATGTTGCGCTCACTTTTTGCCATTTGTGATCAATATATTCTGTCAAATCATTATGAGTAGATTGACGCTTGAACAACGTTGAGAAATTATGCAAATTTACTTTGAAAAGCAGCCATCAACTGATTTGATGTTTTATAACAAAATTGTGTTCAGCAATGAAGCTCATTTTTGCTGAACTGGTTTGTTATTAAGAAAAATTGGCGCATATAGAGTGAAAGCATTCCACAGCAGAACCTACAGATACCATTATATCTAAAAAAATTCACCATTTGGTCCGGTTTAAGAGCATCATTCGACCTTATTTTTTAAAAAATGGAGAAATCTAGTCGTTCAGAATGCGCTTCGTTGAGACAGCCGGCCAACGCTGAATTATTTTGAAATGTTATTGCTACATATTTCTCCTTCGAATAGAAAAATTTGTTAATTAATATTTATTTCTTGTTTTTGTTTTTTACAATTGAAATATCTATCCAACTTTGAAACACCCTATAAATTTACTTTTATATTGTATTTGTTTCCAAATAAAATAATATTTCTTTCGAACCAGCATTAATCAGTTCAAAACTATGGTTTTGTCATGAAACTAATCAAAACGCCTAAAAGCTAGCAACTATCTTTAAATTGTCCTTTTGGAGTTTTTCCTGTTTAATTACAAGCCAATGATGAAGCCAACAAACTTCCATCAAACACATACAAAGAATTTTTAATGGTTTATAAACAGAAAAGTTCTATAAATATGACGAAAAATAAAAGTGAGCAGTAATTGCCTGCACAAGCACGGATTTTTAATTAAAATCGAAAACTGTTGTGATGAAAAAAAAAGAAAAGAAATAATAATTAAAAAACTGAACTTAAAAACCAAGTTTGATATTATAACTGAAAGTTACTAGCGAACAAAGTTCAACGAAGTTAGTAAAGCTTACGCCCTTTTGAGAAATTTAAGGTGAAAAATTAGTGCGTTAATTCAGATTAGCAGTTGTGAGGCATGTATTGTTTTAAAATTAAATAAAAGACATTAAAGTCTTGAATAAAATGAATTTTAATGCCTGTTATTTTGTTTGGCATTCGTGGCTACTTTTTAAGCAGTTCAATAGGTATTTCAAGCAGGTTTAGTAGCACTTGGGACTGTTTATCGTAAACCTAAATTCTTAATCGACATCGACCTATTGGCAAGCATCAGCTGTTAGATGTCTCCTATAGAAAATTAGTCGATATGTTTGGAATCACACGATTTTGAAGACCACTTTATGGGTCTATAAAGCAGCTAATTTTTTACATGAAATTGTGTTAAAAAAAAACTTGAATTATTAGAATTAATTTTGTCCATATTGTATTTCATTTTAAAGTTTTATAGGTCTTAAATGCAACCTTTGTAAATAATTGGGAATTTATCAATATTTTAAATTTCATAAAGGACAAAAAGTTGAAATATGAACAGTATGGACAATTTCGATACTTCTTAGATATAAACCTTTATTTTGAACAATTTTCACAAATTCGTAAGCACATCGGCTTAGTTTTAAACATATAACCAAATGAGGACCCAGATAATGAAATTTAAACTTTTATTAACAAGTTCTCACTTAATTAAAGAGAAAATTAATAGTCTGCTTTTAGGAGTACAATATAAAGCATACCTTAAGGCTTATTATATCGGGTTTTTCAACAGGGACGCTACAAAAGTAGAGCGACAGGGACAGCAAACGATGCCATTTTTCTTGCCCCTCTTTTGACATTTCTATTCAGTAAGGTATGCCATTTCATGATGGAAAGACATACGAGCCAACAACGATTCGAAATTATTAAAATTTACTACCGAAATTCGGAGTCAGTGGTCTCAACGTTAAGAGCGCTACGTCCAATTTATGGTCGTCATAATGGTCCTAGCAGATCAACAATTGAGCGTCTAGTGGAAAAATATGAATCCACAGGCAGAGTACAAAATATTCCCGTGCCAGTGAGACAAAGAAGTGCCCGTAGTGTCGAGAATATTGCTGCCGCTGAGGCTTCAGTTGAAGAAAGCCGAAATGTGTCTCTCACACGTCGTTCTCAAGCATTGGGCGTCTCTGTGACGTCGTTGTGGCGAATTTTGCGAAAAGATCTAGGCCTACATTCTTAGAAGATCAATTTGAAGCAAGAACTGAAGCCGCTTGACCACCAGAAGCGTCGTATGTTCGTGAATTGGGCTGAGCAACAACTTGAAAATTATTCGGATTTTAATCGAAAAATCATCTTCAGCGATGAGGCTCATTTCTGGCTAAATGGCTTCATCAATAAACAAAATATGCGTTATTGGTCAGGCAGAAATCCACACATACTCCATGAGTCATCATTGCATCCCGAAAAAATTACGGTTTGGTGTGGTTTATGGGCCGGCGGCGTCATTGGGGCGTACTTCTTCCGTGTTGATCAAGACCGGCACGTTACTGTGAATGGGAATCGCAACCGTTCAATGATAACCGAATATCTTTGGGCCCAATTGGATGATATGGACTAGGGGGATATGTGGTTCCAACAGGACGGCGCCACACAGCAAATGTCACCATCAATTTATTGGAAACCAAGTTTGGAGAACGTGTTATCTCTCAAAATAGTCCTGTCGATTGGCCGCCTCGGTAGCGCGATTTGACGCCGTTAGACTGTTTCCTGTGGGGCTACGTCAAATCTATGGTCTATGCCAACAAGCCAGTGACGATTGATAAACTTCGTACGAATATCGAACGTGAAATTGCAGCAGTATCGGCCGATTTATGCTTGAAAACCGTCGAAAATTGGGTTCAGCGTCTGGACTTCTGCAAGCGGGCCCGTGGTGGTCATGCAAAAGAAATCGAGTTCCATAAATAATGGCATCGAACGTACTTTCACAGGAATAAAAAATTTCATTGAAATCCAAAACCGTTTTTGTTTTATTTAAAAAAAATTTTGTAGCGCTCTTATTGAAAAACGCTTTACCATTATGTCGACGTTTACAATCTTCGGCTTTTGTTGTCAAAAATGAATAAATAATGAAACGCATTTTATTTAAAAATCTAGTAAAGGAGTTTGTTCTGAATTCCATACATAGATACATATTTTCCTCTTCCTTGATTTTTCACATCACAAATTTTTTCACAATTTTTATACCTAAAACGAAATCATGACCTAAAATTCTCTTCATTAAACACAGTGATAAATACATATTAAAATGAATATATTATTAGCATATATTACATTTTTAAATACAGAGCATAGATCAGCACAGTTTGTTGTTGCTGTTTTACTATCGAAAATTTTTGCTTTTAACTTATTTGACAAGTCAAATGATTGATGACATTAATAGGAATTTCTAATCAAAAACTCCATGTTTTTTGTCTCTTATGTTATTTTGCCATAAAAAAAAATGAAGAAAAAATGGGAAAAAATATATTTCAAATTATCACGAAAAAGAAATTGCAAAAAAATTGTGCTGCTGATGACGATGATGTTAAATGAAATTCATATTGGATAAAAATATATGAATAAAATGAATTTTGACAAATAAACGTGATGAACATTTCTAATAAGCAAAGTGTATTGGTGGGGAATTTATTTAATGTCATCCGTTTGGAAAATAGCTTTAAATGAAAGAGGGCAAAATTAGGAAGAAAAGTGCGAAATGGAAATTTAAGAATGTGTTTAATATTTGCACTTACATATGTCGGCGGCATCTTCGAAAATATTTGAAATATGTAAACGTTTTCAAGCTTCATTTAAATAAAGTTTCAGTTATAAGTGTTACGCTATGCTGCTGCTACCCTTTTAATGTGAATAACGTAAGTGATTCAGCATATGTCGAGGGTATGTTAACGTATTTAGTCGATGTGTGTTATGAACTTTTCGTTGAGTACGCAGAAAAAATATATGACGAAGACATGATCACCACAATCATATTATGTTTGCTATAAACATATTTTATTGTTGAATTAAAATATTTTGAAAATTACTTTAAAATCGTTGATTATTAAAATTATTACCATTTATATTTAAAGTGCAAGTTAACGAGCCTTAGTCAGTTAATTTAGTTTTAGGAAATCTGTTACTAACGTTCCTTATTTCTAAAAGAATGAAATTTTTACGTCGAAGGCAAAAAAAAAATCACGTAAGCGAAAAGGCTATACAATCTCAAAGACCGAGAATATCATAAACTATTCAAAAACAGTTTGCACAATCGTTGCGAGTAACTGTGGAACAATTAAACTCCATGGTTAAGCTAGCTTCTGAGTAAGTTTGTCCCTTGACAGTAGTGGATGTCAAAGATCTGAAGATCCGAAATACTCAAACTTGAATCCAGGAAAATATGCACAAGAAAATCCTTTAATCGGAGAGAGATTCGAACTCATTGGTCGCTTAGCATAGCATATAGACGGAATACCGCTCTAAAAATTATGGATACATCTGAAGTACGCAGGTTACAGATGAGGCTGATTCGCAGCCGCTTATGGAGGTACACTTTTGTGGAAGCTTTAAGTCGACGCATGGATTCCTGTTAATAGAGGAGAACAGACGAGCTGAACCTGAAAGTATAATGGAATGCACTGAATCTCTGCCTTATTGTAGGGATAGGATTAGGGAAATGTTCGGCTCCTGACTAGCGATGGTATATATCCCGATGGGTTGGAGGGAAACTTAGGTTGTTTTTCTTCCCAAACCAGGTAGGAGTGTCTATACAGTAGATAATAACATGCTTATAGAGCAGCTAGATCTACTGACACCACTCTGTGTGAACTTGTTAGGGTCGCGGAGAAAGAAATTCTCAACGGGGAAGCTGCTTTTCCTGTCTCTATAGACATAGAAGATGCCTTTGACAAGATCTCTTTCGGGAAGGTGAAAAGCGTAATATTGTAGTATGGATCAGTGCTATCCTTTGTTCCAGGGCTAAAAATCTTATAAATGGGTGTGTCAAATTACGGTTGATAGCCTTCTATGGAAACTTGAATAAATTATATGATTGCTTATGCTTATGTTTAGTTCTCAAACTAAACAGATGTGCATCGGTAAAAGAGTTAAGGTTCATATGGGTTAAATGACACACAGACAGAGATGGAATAAATCAGCAACCGAACTAGGAAAAAGGATATTTAGTGTGGATATCTGTGGACCAGAACCCAGAGTTGAACTGGGGAATGGCCTAGTGCAACCAAAAATCCTACAATAGTTAGACTCATTAACATGAAAAGGTGGAGTGAAGCTCAAATTTTGTTCAAAGAGCCCCCCGGCAAGAAGGCCAGTAAGGAGCTTAGATATAATAAGGGTGCCTTAAGCTGGGTTACTGCGTTGGTGACAGGTCATGGTAACTTTTAGTATCTTCTGGCAGGATGAAAATCAAAAAAGGTTATACTTGCAGACTGTATGGAAGAGGCTGGGAACCATATACACTGACTAGAGAAAGGTTTAGGATCACGGGTAGATACTTATAAAATGAGGAATAAGGTCGACAGTCACTACAGTCAAGTAAAGGCTACTACAGTCAAGTAAAGGCTAGTGTGAGCACGAGACTCAAGTCAAGAAAGGTAGTCGAGACGTTACGATTTGGTCGCGTGAAATCAATTCGAGGAACGGATCAAGGAATATGCGAGCACCTCAAATAAATGCCAAGGTAAATAAAGAAGGCATTTTAGTACAATCTCGATCGCAGAAAATGATGGTAATATTACATACATGTTATCACTTTGACAGCAAAATCAAATATAACATTTCTGTACTTTATAGAAAATTTTTGTGTAATATAATGTATTTAAATAGACCGACACTTGACCAATTTAATTTATCTACCTCGATATCGTGGTAAAGTATTTATTTATTAAAAAAATTCTTTAAATTGTGTTCTTTTTTCTTAAAATCTTTATAAGTAGTGTACATGACAACATTTTTTTTCTTAGCATCCAATCAAACCAAAGTAAATTTTAAAGCCACATAAAGAAATATTTTACAGTTTATGCACACATGAGCACAGACAGAAGCACAAATTTTAAAAAGAGACAACTTAAGCTACAATGGTCAACTGGGATTTAAAGGCAAAGACAATCAAATAATTCTAATAATTTATTGTTTAGTTTGAACATATAAATTCTATAAGTTTATAGACATGGCACACATACACACATATATACATATATATATATATACACACACGTTCACTCATAAACACGTAGTTATATGATATTTTGTTTGTCCATAAGGACAAAAACTGCATGTAAAACAAATAATTTAAAATAAAATTAATGTTTTTGTGCTGGCTCTCTCACATCTTTTGGTTTTGTCTGTTCTTGTTATGGTCGGGCTGAGGCACAAAAACACCTCAGGAGTCTAGCAAAAGAAAAGCATACCCTAGGGAGCCATGTGAATGGATGTTTTTAAGCAAGAGTTAAGAAAAAAAATAAATTTTAAGAATTAAAAACATTCATACTTTTGTTAGCAAATAAAATATCTTGATAGATTACAAAAACAATAAATAGCAAAACCACTTGAAGGGACAACAATCACTGTCATATACACCAATCACAAAATACACTTCCATGTGCACACATTCTTGTGTTTGTAATTTTATGAAAACTTGCTACGTAAAGTAAAGGATCTGGAAAACTTTATGTTTTTAAGACAACAAGAAAGTAATCAAAAACATAATGCCGGTTGGCTGTTGTGTTCTATTTTCTTCTTGTCTAGTCTGAAGCACTGTAAGTTTTCTTGTTATTTTATTTGCTACTTACGAAATTATTAACTAAGTAAAAGGAGAAAGGAGAATTATTCTTCTGGCAGCTTTTCTTACGTGTAAGACAATTTTGGCAATTGTCTTGACTCATTTTCAAGGTAAGAATCATTGTGATTTAGCTGGCATGAATAAAGTATTACAAATAATTTCATAGACCCAAAAGCAGATGGGTTTGTGTAGATAATGTTTGTGTTAAAATGTCATTACAACACATTTGAAGAGCTTGATAAACAAAAACAGGAAATTGCAGCAAGTACTTGTAAATGTTGTCATAACTTTATATTTGCTAAAGAGACATGCACCCACATTTAGTTAACATCAAGTACTCGCATAAGCTGACAGTATAAAATTAAAGGGGATTTAAATAATTTACACAGAATAAGTTATTTAAAAAAAAGGACTTAAATCTTAAAAAAAAGTGAAACTATAGTTTTGTTTTATAAAGGTACCTTTTAAGTAAGTACCTTTTAAAATAGTACCTCATAAAAAGTACCTTTTTAAAAAAAGTACCATTTTAATTAGTACACTATACTTTTAGAAAGCAACTCTTTGAAAACAATCAATAAAAAAGTAGCTTTTGAAAAGTACTTTTTAAAAAACTATCTTTTGTACAGGTACTTTATAAAAAAGTACGTATTTTAAAGATAAAATTTCGGGAAATGAATCTGTCAAAAAACACCTTAAAATATACTTTACAAATATATGTTTGAGGAAGAAGAGCTATTAAAAAGTACATTTTGAGAAAAAGAATATTTCCAGTAGGCATTTTGTGAACTTTTAAAAAAGATGGTTTTAAGGAAACTATTATTTCGGTCGCAAAAGTAAATTCTAAGAAAAAGAGCTTATCAATCAAAAATTACCTTTTAATACATACGAACAATTTTAAATTTAAAATAATATAAGATTTAGGAAAAAGTACCTTTTGAAATTTTCCATTTAAAAAAAGTACCTTTTTGAAAGGTACCTATTAAAAAGTAACTTTTACAAAAATGCATTTAATTAAACAATAAAAAACCGTATATTAATAAAACCTTTTCAAAAATGTCCCCTTTAAAAAAGTACTGTGAAATGAAAAATAAACTTTTAGGAAGGAATATCTTGAAAGTTTTTTTAAAAAACTTACTTATAATATAACCCTTCTTAATGTGAGCTTAAAAAAATACATTTTTTAATTTAAATCGAAAAAAGTACCTCTAATAAAGGTGTATATTAGAAGAGTATCTTTTGCAAAGGATATTTAAAGAACATTTTTAATCAAGTACCTTTAAAAAATCTTTATAAGAGATAACTTTCTAAAAAGTACCTTGTATAAATTTTTTTAAGGAACTTTCTTTTAAGCAGAAAAAAATACATTTTGAAAACCCTTTTTCAAATTACCTGCCAATAATTTAACATTTTCTAAAAGTACCTTTTTTATCAAAATATAAAAATATTTTAAAACTATTAGTTAAGATGGAACTGTGCCCGTGTTCCAAACTGTCAGAAATGATAAAATTCCCGATAATTAACAATATGTGATCCAAAATGAGTCCTTCAGGCTTCTTAAAACTGGCTGTAGTGCCTGTTATAAATCTTAATAAATAGTTTGAAGTGGACTTTCTTGCAGTAAACTACTTTAGCAAGGACGACAAACTCAACCACCAGCATAAAGATGAAAAAGCTAGTTCATTAATTTGAACTTTTTATTAAAGGGATCTTTGTTGGAGGAAAATTTTAATTAAAGCTTAACTCTATCTCCTGTGGTGTATCAAGGACTATGTCCTTGCATTTGTTGACATTACCTTTTGGTAGACAGAACTTCTATCTACATATCTTAATTACATGCGAAATATTATTTATTTATTTCGTTGTAGTAAAACAAACCAGAGTCTTTGGTGGCAATCGAAACCGTGATCACCAGACTGATAGACTAAAACTAACTAGACTACCGTGACACCCGCATAAAAAGTAAGCTTTTTTATTTTCTCTTGAAAATTTTGTAAATCCAAAAGGCCTTGAGGGAGCAATATGTTTCTTTAAAACTTTTTACCTTGGAAAGCCAGAAGACAAATAAAATGACTTTATTTGCTTGCGACTTCTCACACTTTACTTCACAAGACTGACGGCAAAGTTTTTGTAAATGACGTTCAAAATAATTTCTAAATATTACTCTGTTTTTTTCTCTCCCTCTTTCTCTTTTGATGCAAATTTAAAATCTTTATATGTATAAAAATGCTTAGAGAACTTTTTTTGTAGTTTTCCCTAGCACACTCACCTTTTACCGTAACGCCTACAGTTTGCAGAACTTCTAATTTCTTCTTATTTATGGGTGATTGGCCAATACATTTGTAAGTGCCAGCATCTTGATAGACAACATCTTTTAAGGAAAATTGACCAGTAGGTGTAGACAGGCCGTGACCCAAACCACGCAAACGTGCTGTGACAGGATCTAAATGTGACCAACAGCCTAAAGAACCTAAAATGAAATTAAAAACAGAAATCAATATCATGATGTCTTCTAATTCATGCTCCGCTATAAAATAAATGTTTGTGGCCTGCAATAAAAAATAATCAATCCTAACAAGTTCATATTATTTTTTACTTCCTTAAATTTAAAACCGAAAGAAGTTGTTATTTAATTTCACTAATTGTTTTAACACGAACATTTTTAATTTCTTTAATTGATTAGAGCTAGGTGTTGGTTGGTGTTAGTGGCTGGCAAAATTTTATTATTTTTTGGCAGACAGTACAAGTTTTTTCTCTTTTGTTAACCTTCAAGGCTTCTAAGGCCATCTGTAAACGTGCGCTATAAATAGCTGGCTATAAATTACTATTCAAGTCATATTAATGGGAATTTTTGCTTCTTTTATTTTGCGTTATTGGAAGCTCTTAATGAGTTTTCATTAATGGTATGATTGCACATCGTTAATTGTTTCATTTTTATTGATTTTTTGTTTTAATTTTCTTGCTGCTGTCTCTCACTTATTTATGCCTCTTGAGGTATGAAAGTATTTTAGTCATATTAATTGTGTTAACAATTAATATCCATTTCTTGTAATTAAGTTTTGTGCAGTGAATTGTTTAGATATTTGTCTGTAAAATTTTTGCGCCTTAAAATAAGCTGTGTTGGCAATGAAAATTATAAATTTAATTATAATTCTCATTCAGTAGCCTAAAACTTAATTAAGGAATATTTTCATAGGGTCCTTAATGAGAACGGCGCATTTTAATTGGGCAATACTCTGTAGTCCTTTTATTAAGAACAACCCAGTCAACTTCCAGATTCTTTCTATAACTTATTGACAAGTGTTTCAGTAACATCAAAAGTAAACCCAGGCTTTAAAAGAAGCGATTGCAATACTCTCACGATGCTGCTTTGATTCCTTTATAAGGCGGGGGGGTGGAAGTTCCTTTTTCATGCCGAGGCCAATATTCCAATAAACATCCGGTCAACACTTTTGAGGTAATTGTACCAAACTCTTTTTTAGGGTTTCTAAATTTTTTCAGAGGCGATCTGCTATTAATCGATTTTTACTGCTCTGAGCAGCCCTTTTCTCTTCGGTGCTTTCTTGTTTCGGGGTTCTCTTCACTTGATATTCCACTATTCAAACAATAGTCCCGAGGCTTATATTCAGCTTGAAATTGAGAAAAATAACTAGTGGTGACTCAAGGCCGCCTTAAAGGCAAACCTTAACAAAGTGCAAGTAACTGAAACTCCGAACGAAAAATGACACGTAGCCGAAACCGGCTTGTCTCCAAACCAAACTTGACAAGGGATGACGGAAATTCGTTCCGAAAATCTAACTCAAACCACATGTGTCCGAAGCCTATGACGTTGAAGAAAGAATTAGTAACTTTATGATCCAGATTAAGTCGATACTAACGCTTTTAAGTTTTTCGACTCAATATTATATTTCTATTTGTGGGATAAATGTTTTTTTATTTACCTTGTGGACATTGCAGCGTTACTGCACCACCCAACTGTACTTCGAGCTGACCCTTGTTTGGATTATGAGAAGCGGCTGCCGCTACCGAAATATCCTGGTCATCGGGTTCGGAAGTAACATCTACCGAATCATCTAGGAATAAAAATTTTTATTTATTAACACAAATTTATAATTTAAATAATACACTGTAATTTGAATATAGTTCCATTTTCCATTTTCCATTTTCTACATGCTGTTGTAAAATGCCAATCTTTTACTGAAAAAAAAATATTTCCTCAAAATTCTCCTAAATATTTTGTGCTTAAAATAAAATTGTTTTGAATCCCCTTTTGTAGATAAATCATTTGTTTCCTTGACAGGAGTCTTTTCTTATTGAGTCACAAAATCTTTATTTAAAGTTTGTTTTTTATAAAAAAAAATTTAAGTCTCAAAATTCACCTTTTATTTGAATACACTTAAGTTTATTTATTTATAAAAATTAATTTCTTTGAATAAAGCAAAGCATACTTCTGGGTTCTTAAAAACAAAAGTTTCAAAGCATACTTTTGGGCATTTGGCAACGATTTGTACAAAAAAAGATATAGAAATAAATAAAATGATAAACAATAATAAAGTATTTATTTTGACTTTACACTTTTTATCTTAAAAACATTCTTAGCCAAGCCGCCGCCACCTACTTTTTGTAGGTTGTTTTGTTCATTATTTCAAAATAAACTTGAAACTCTTAACACTTATTTCTTTGACAATTTATATACAATGTTTATGATTATTTGTTTTTGTCTTAAATAATATTTACACTTTGTTCTTCAAACTTAATTTGCTTTTACAAGTGAAAGCTTTCTGGGCCAATATTGAAACGAAGGATACAAAATGTAGAAAATTGCAAAAGTTAAATTAAAATTGTTTCTTGTTTTAGAAGAATATATTTTTAATAAAAAAGAAAGTATTAGTAAATATTTTCATTTCTATTGGTAGTTGAGGGTTATCATCCATTGATTTAAGTTTCTTTTTTTCCATCAACAGATTTTATTTTATTACCATTAGAAAAGCACACAAATCGTACAAACCTTAAGCCAATAAGGCAATGGAAAATTTATAAATAAATACAAAATTAAAAAAAAAAAAATACTGAAGAGCGAGTGAGTTTTGAAGGATGTATGGGTTATTGTCAAATAACATTCGTTTTTTTATTTAGAAAAGGTTAGTTTGGTTGAAAACAATTTAGTATTGCTAGTTAAATTTTGTTAATAAGTATAGCATAACTTTAGGATAATTATTTGGCTGTAGACTCCAGTGGGTGTTTTCTTACATCTACTGACTTTCATGTAGTATAAAAACGTATAAAACTCTTGGCTTAAAAAAGTGTTGCATACTCCAAGGACGTCTTAATACAACTACGTATTTTTAGGAGTTAATTCAATAATAACAAGCAGCATTTAAAATCTTGAATGATTTATTTCCGAACTTTTTAAAAGCAACAAAAATTGCATACCTTTAGGTGTAGTGTAACTTTAATTCGTCTTTAAACCAACATCTATCTGCCATTTAAACCTTTTTATCTGCTTACGTTTATAAAAAATAAATAAACAAATAAATTTCTTGATGGCGACTATAGTTAAAGTGTCGACATATTGAAGTCTCATATTATTGTACTGACGGACGAACATCATCATCGTCAGTTTTATAGTTCTATTTTTTACCCTTATTGCTTTTGTTGCCTGTGTTTACTTTAGCACTTTTACCAAATAGCAACCAGAGAAAAGAGTAAAACTGATGATGACGATGTGTTTCTATAGCCTGTAGTGAAAGTTACTTAGTGTATAGAGCTGCGTATGACAGACTGTTCTTTATATGAGCTTATATGATTAATGATTGGTGGATGGATATACGTTCAGTTTTATTTCAAAAACATACTTGCAAAGCCATATTTTCTACAGCATAAGTATAGCTTTATTTGGCTTTTTTATATGAGGCATGGGTTTGAGTATTTCTTATGGGAGGTTTTCTGTTAAAGTTTTATTTTTGTTGAAAGTTTTTTGTGAAAGCTGTGTGTCAGATTTAATAAACAAAGAGGAAGAACTACATGGGTTGTTATTTTTCCTATTTACAATGATTCCATTAAACAAGACCAGACTGATTGGAAATTTATTAAGTTTATGGCAGTTTAATTTGAAAGAAAATAAATAAAAAGTTTGTTGTTCTGTCTCTTTTGAAGTTTAAAATGTGATTTGGAATGATTTAAAATTGTTAGAGATTTCCTGTTGACTGGGTTTTTGTTACGAAAGTTTTAAAAAACAAATAATTGGCTGCTTTGTTTGAATTATTTTCAGCTCATGATTTTATTTTATGTCTGGGAATTATTAATCTTAATACTTGTTTTTTTCTTTAAATGAAATTAAAAAAAATTTTCATTATACAAGGTGTACGCTGGGAATGTATTGCCGCCATTTTGGTAAACATTAGTCTTGACAGTTCATATTTGGCAGTCGTGAAGTTAAGTACGTGGCAAATTTATTATGGAAAAATATTCGGTAAACCAACGTGTTTTAATCGTTAAAACATTTTATCAAAATCAATCCTCGATTACTGTGACGATGAGAAAGTTACGTGAAATTTTTGGGAGAAACAACGTGCCAACAAGACGCACTATTTATCGTGTAGTTAATGATTTTGAAGAAAGAGGGACTGTAGTTGATAGGTCCAAGCATGGACCGCAACGTACTGCAAGTTCGGCTGAAAACATTACTGCTGTTCAAGAAAGTGTTCAAAACAATCCATCAACCTCAATTCGACACCGTGCTCAGGAGCTTGGTCTTCAAAGAACAAATTTGGACACAATTTTGCACAACGATTTGTATTTGTTTTCATTTAAGATTCAGTTGACACAAGAGCTTCTTCCAGAAGACCATTTACGCCGCCGTACAAATGTCAATAGGATGCTATAGCTCGCGCATGACAACCCCGATTTTCATGAAAAAATCATAATGAGTGACGAGGCACATTTTCATTTGAATGGACATGTGAATAAACAGAATAGTCGGTTCTGGGCAATGGGAAACCCTCAAATTATTCATCAGTCACCTTTGCATCCATTAAAAGTAACAGTCTGGTGTGCAATTTGGTCCGAAGGAATCATTGGACCGTACTTCTTTGAAACTGAAAACGGCGTAACGGTAACTGTCAAAGGGTAGCGTTATCGTGATATGATTGAAAACTTTTTAGCGCCACAACCGCATGCTTTGGGCTTGACTAACATGTAGTTTCAACAAGACGGTGCCACATCGCATACAGCCAGGATTACAATGGAACTACTGCGAATTACTTTCATTTAATCAAAAATTATAAATACACAAAGTCGTATACCTTCCTGGCGGACACCCTGTATTTTCGTCAATTTGTTTTGTTGTTCAATATAACTTTTAATTTTTTTTAATAAAAAAAAATAAATAAAAACAATTTATTAACTTTTATCTAGATTTATCCCTCACAAAATACCCTTCCTTTGTTTGCTTTCTGAAAATATTATAATCATAATGTTGTTGGGAGTACTTTCTTACTTTTTGCCATACCTTTGATCGATTGGCTTGTTTTATGACACGTAAAGAAAATCTTTTGTCACTTGTCTTTCATATTCTCTGTTTGCTATGCAAAGCTTAAAGAAATCTTAAGAGATGAGTATAAAAAATGTTACAAATTCTTCACTGATGTATACAAAGTCCTTGTGCAGAGTCTGTGTTTGGAATGTGACATTTGTTTAAGGAAAACAAATTTGTAAGGATTTGCATATCATTTGATTTGTTGACACCTATTACTTCACTTTATTCAGCTTTGTATTACCACCTCCTCTGGTCTGGTTCTTGTTAAAGCCACTCATATGAATAGACGTTTTTTAAACAATCATAAATATGACAATAATTCTGCAGATGATGATCACAATGACAAAGTGTCTTTATTTAGAAAATATTAAAAAAAACCAGGAAAGAATAATATAAATAATTTTAAATTCCAAATCATTGTGTACGTGCAACTGTTTATTATGTTTAAGAATAAGAAAAACAATTCAACCAAAAGTCGACGTATGTTTGTGTTGGTTTTTCTTGTTTTTTAGATTAAATCTATTCATGATATTTGCCTCTTTTCTTATTATTATTATTATGATTTTCAAGGATGACGCGTTTATTTTCATCAGCCAATTTTTGTTACTGATTTTGCTTTCTTTCGCATCGTTCCCTTTTACTTACTGTAAATGTAGTTGTTGTTATTGCTACTTATGGCAGGAAAATCTTTATATGTTAATTCAGGTAGTATTAATTTGATGGCAATTGGTAAAGAAGAGGTGTAACGGTGTTAAAAATAACATAACAAAAACGTGGCATATTTTGTGGCGTCAAATTTAAACAGAGAAATTTTATGATGCTTAATAAATCAAAAGATTATAAACCACAAGTCTTTAAGAAATTTCAGCAAACGTTGTAATACAAATTATATTATTTTAAAATGGAATAAGCTTCAGGTTTTTGAATTAAAAACAGCATGGTGAGGATTTATATATCAATCAACACTAATTTAATAAATCTTCCCTAAGGTAGGCAACAAAATTTAAATACTTAGACGTCACGTTTTGTCCAACGCCTTTCGTTGTCTTGCTGGCATTTGTCAGCGAATTTCCAGTTTTTTTTTGGAGACACAGAACACAAAATTTTAAGCGTAAATATTCCCATGGTTTTCTAAACACAATTTCAATTTGCAGTCACGCTCTTTCATTTTGAATTTTTCTCAGCTCTACTCTTCTTCATCTATTTCCATATCATATGGCTCAAACAAGTTCTCAGAAAACGATTCGATAACAGGAACTCTATAATATAATTATTACGGTAAGTAAAAAGAAGGTAGCAAGTTCGTAGACTCTCTCAAAAATATACTACACTTAAGAGTTTTTTAAATCCCTTCAAGTATGCTTTATGCGTTAAATGTGTTTATCTAAACTTCTTTATTTGTAAAACAAACAAAAAAAAAACAATACATTATTAAAATTAAAAACTTTAAGCACTAGTGTTTCAACCTTTCAAAGCCTTAGTGTTCATTTTCTTTTCCCCATGAGCTGTATTCAAACACTTTCTTACTCTCCTTTTGTTTCTCGCTTTTATGCAAATAATTCTTATTTGTTGTTTGTTCTAACATCTTTTGAGAGATCTAAGCATTAGTATTTTTTTCTTAGTTAAATAATTCCTAAGTACCATTTTTTATTATTGCTTGTTGTATGGTGTTCTTAACACTCGTATACATTTAGGCGTTTTGTATTGTTTTCCTATTTAAATACGAGTATTGCATAAGTCAGCTTAAATCGTTTGTTTGTCATGTAACGTACGAACGTATTCTCATAAAAAAGAAAAAAAAATAGATAAATGTGTCATAACTAACAAACACAAAGAGAATAATGTGCATGATTGTGTGCGTGTTCTTTACTTATGTGTGTGTGTGTGTGTGTTTTTGTGTATTATTGTTATATACATTATGATATTTTTTTCCTAACCAAAAACAAAAGCTAAATGCTTTACATACTTTATGTAAATTAGGGGTTTTTGAGCAGCATTAAAAGCCAAAAAGTATGCTTCAATATTTATAAGAAACAAGAGACTATTTATGAAGAGTTTTTGTCAGGCATCTTATTGTATAAAGTGTATTTTGGAAACAAAAGTCATACAAGTAGGGTTGTTTCCTAATTTGACATGTAAGCGAAATCGGTAAGAGTTATAACATGGTAAAAATTTTTAAAATTAATAAAAAAACACTGGATTTTTTTTAGAAAATAATAACAAATTTTTGTAAAGCGCATATGATTTATGAAGTATTAATTAAAATAGAAAAAAATTATAATTACAAAATAAATTTGAGTTTTAGTATTTTGGAAAACAACCCAAAGCGCAGCATAGTTTTAGGATATTAAAATAAATAATGATATAATTTACGAAGGGAATGTGTTATTGCATATTTGCATAATTAAATTAAATAAGATCTTGCTATTGGACCTCATCTTATGCTTTATAAATACTACGTTTCAGTGCCTAATATAAGGCGTTGAATATAAATAGGCTCCATACAACTCAGTCGGTGGTAGTTAAAGGAAAATTTATCGTACTATCCTTAATTTGATAATCCGATAGGGTGATTTAATGTAGACAAACCGGTTTCGGCTATGTCCCATCTTCAGTATAATTTTCGTGAAGAATAAACAACCAAGAGTCATATTTGATTAAAAAATGTTTATAACATCTTTGTAATACTTTATATACAAGGCTTTTTCCTTTTTGTTATCGGCCACTTTTTGATTGATGTCGTTATAATAATAAAATTGAATTGGATATGCTAAAAAAAAATTGCCATCTCAACTTTATCTTTATGGTCATGGTTTGCAGTTTTATGTAGCAGAAGAAACACATATAAATTTTATATTTATAAGTGTTCGACGAATTATTAGGAAGCTGGGTAATATAATCGTGAACGGTATTTTTATTTTATTCTGTAAGTTATGATTATTTTTACACTGTAATATCTAATATCGCTTTTATTTCAATTAATATATTTTGACCGCTTAAAATAATAAAACAAACAAAAAACACGTAAATCGAAATAAAGAGAAAAAATATTGAACTCGGTTCACCAGCTGGTCCGTTAAGTTAAAACGCATGTAATAAGATTTGGCGAAATGAGTTTACCAAGTCAATCTCTAGAGTATTATGGCACACTGTAAATAATGAAATCAATTGCTTGCCTTAACACAAATATTTTCGAGTATATGTTTGTATAAAAGTTTAATGAGGGACTAGTGCAATATAAGCACCCCTCCAAAATTAGGCAATACTTTTTCTTAATTTATCACCCCTAATACTGTACAAAATTTAGTTTAATTCGATTTATTTTATTGCTTACTGTTGTAGTTACAAATTCTTGGCCTATTTTTCTGTAGGCTATTTTTGTGGCAATATTTATTTATTGTCGTTAGATTTGAAAGTTTTCCTTTCATTTTTAATCTAACAATCAATTATATTGTTTTAAAATTTTGTTAAATCATTTTTCATGGCTTTCAGGAATACGAGAAAGAATAACTCAATAAATATAAAAGTATTTTGTTTTTTGAATTTTGAAAAAAATCTTCACAAACGGCTGCCATTCATTGTTATTGACAAGAACAAATACTTTATTAATAATGGCAAACGTGTTGTACAAGAGATTTTAACCTTCCAAAAGAAATGATTGATAAAACTTTGTTATAAAACAAAAAGGAGCGGCCCTCTTTAGCTTTTAGACTAAACATAAGAAAAGGCAAATACTGAAGAAATAGAGTATTTGTGTAGTATAAAGATGCATGAGGTTTTTGAAAGCAAATGTAAAAGAAGTGAAGCATGGAAGTTTAGTAGAACTAAAGGATTTTCTTTTTTGAGTTTGACATTAATCCGTTGAGTATTTATAAATGTGTTGATAGATATATTTTTTCCCAATGAATTTCGTTAAGAAATGTAGCTTGATCAAAGCCAAACCTTTAAGCCTTAACATATGCAACACTTTGTTTTAATTTTCTTTTTAACTAATATTTTTATATGTAACCTCTGCAAAAATTGTACCGTATCGTTACTTTTAATGACAAGACTGTAGCATGACACTGCTGACACAAATTCTATGTATTATAAAGTACCTACCCCCTTAAATAGGCAACACTTTTCATACTTATTCCTAAATTTGTAAAATTTAGAAATAAATCTTTTTATTTATTTCTAAAAATAATTCCATATGCCTTAAATATTAAAACAAAATTTTAACCTAAACATACTGAGTCCCTAATGGGTTAACGCCAACTAAAAATTCATGTAAGCAAAATACTTCTTCCTCAACTTTCTCCTTCTAACCACCCTTAACTTTTTATTCCCTTGATGTTTAAGGCTCGAAAGTAAAAGTAAAAACAATTTGTAAATATTTGAAAACAAAAGTAGACATAAGAAAACACAATAACAATCCTGATTAAATTTATTGACAGACTACAACAGCAACAACAACATCAATACAAGATTAGACAACAACTTGTTTAACACTGTAAAAGACAATCAATGTCTACTTAAAATATTTTAAATGAAAATAAACAACAACAAGATATTAAATTTCGTAATGACTCTGGAGAAGGAATTTTATAAAAATAAACTTAAAATTTCTGTGTAGGCCTCGAGATAAAAACGATAATTTTTTTTTTAATAACTTGTTATTATGAGAGATTATCGCAGACGTAGACAAGTGATTGAAGTTTAAGCTTAAAATTCTTTAGAAAATTTCCAAACGCCAGACATAAAGTTTAGAACAATTTACGAAGCAATTATAACATATTTTCCAATTCATTGAACAAAATAATAAAACTGTTTTTCTACAAATTTTGGATTAAATATTTTCTTATATTTTTTTTTATTTTTTAGGAAAACAAACTCAGTTCTTCTTGTCCTTATAAGAAAACAGCAGCTAAAGTTTGTTGTTTTATTTAGTTTTGTTTGGCCTGTAATTACTACCACGTGCATAAAGTTTATTTTCTTGTTTCTAGAAATTATTGCATATGTTAAGGGTTTTCTGAAGAACTTCTTTTGTATGTTTGTTAATTTGTTTATTTTATGAGTTTGTTGTTCGCTGTTCCCTTTTTCATTGTAGGTTGCTATGTATTTCAGTTGCTAATTTTGTGTATTGTCTTCGATTCGATTTCTAGACTTTTCTTTACTTTTCAATTGAACTTTGGATTATGTTAAGAGTTTCGAAAAACTTGTTATTTTTTTTTTTATTAGTTTGAACGCAAGATAGGAAAACTTGTCCTTAATTGGACACGTAAGAAATTTCCAATAACGTATAAATTACATAGAAAAATTTAGCTACGTGTTAGGGCATTTGGTGAAGGTTTGGTTTATTCGCTTAATTGTGCTGTTGGTTTGATTTGCAGTAGTTTGTGTTCACAGATTGTACTAGAGGATTTTAGTTTCCAGTATTAAAAACTACTCTTGTTTAATTACTAAAATTTGAAATAGTTATGGTAACCTTTTGCGTATATCTAGGGCCTTATTTTATGAAGCAACACCACAATTTACATGTAGAACGAAAATAAATTTCAAACGTTTTAAAAAATTTGTTTTTTTTTATATAAAATTGTTGTGCCTATAAAAACCAAATCACTGCCATAGAACATGAAGCGTTCACTTTCAATTCAAAAACCTACAAATTTGTATGAATACAATACAATTTTGTGACAACCTTGTTCCAAAGGTTGTTCAATTGTTGAACAATTGAGCTAGATGAATTTAATGTTTTACTTTTAACTACTTCACTTTAAGTTCTTCAATAAATTAGCAGACCTCGTTCGATATATAAATACTGGACAGAGATGTTCATTCAGTGCAGGCAGAAAGCAAAGTGCTTTTATTCATGAAAGTGGTGCTGCTTATATACTAGTTTTAGAGCAAGGTTGTGAAAAAGAGTAACAAATAATATAAATGAATGAGGTGGAAAAAATAGTATTGACAGAGTTGTATTTAAAGAAAATCCGTTAATTTAAATTAATCGTTAAGTTTAAAGTAGCAAATGTTATAAGAATATAAATAAGAAAGTAAAAATAATTAAAATAAATAAAAGAAATGCTTCAATTTTTGAAATTTTTTTTTTGTCTTCCATATAAATTCTAACGTTGAATAGCGTTTTATAAAATTAGGCACCTAACATAGCATCCACTGCAAGGATTAATTCCGACAAACAAATAGTTACAGTATTATAACAGCTTCGAAAAAATAAGTTTATAGCATTTCGAACATTTGTAAGACAGAATCGAAGAAGAATTATACCATCCACCTGCCTTTTGGTTGGAAAATTATTCAGTTTGTTAAGAAATTTAATTTTCTACAAAAATTTAAACAGCAAGAACCTTGTGATGCTGGAAAGAAGGCAGACAGCAGCAGCCGCTGATAGAAAACTTTGAGGTTGAAGTTCATAACCCGTTTCTTACGATTGCTTATTTTCGAAGCAAGCACCCTACCAAACAATGAAAACATTTTGCCATAAACCGTTTAGAGCTCCCTGTAGCATAAACCTATTTAATTCCTTGCTATTAAATATTTAAAACTTCAATGCTTTTTATATAACTCTGGGGGTAAATATTTATTATTAATCAGGAAAATGTCGGAGGGGTTACATTTTTCAACTTTCGCCCAGAAAAACAAATTTTGAATGTCTAAAAAATAAAAAAAAACCCTGTTAAAAAAATTGGTGTTAAAGACAAATATTTACGACAACAACAATAAAAAAATTGTTCTCACCAAAATAAAAAATAAATAAACACACACACACTCTTTTTAACACACGATACTAGACTTTGTCAAACACATTTCAAAAGCCGTTAAACTACTACTCACAGCCCACATGAAACATAAACACATACATACGTGAATTTGCAAAAAAAAAAGAACTTAGTCAAACACATACGTGTATTTGCAGGAGTATTATTTTGCATTAATGTCAATGTGTGTGTGTGTGTATTTTTGCATATACAAATTTGTCAACACCCTACGAATGTTTTCACTTGAAAGTTGTTGGGTTGTTTGCCAAAAATTTATATAAGAACATATTTTTTGTCATTTGACATGTGTTGTGCCTATAAAAAGCACCCTTCGATGTTTAATTTTTTTTATTTTTTTCCTCTTTTTAATTTTCGATTTTATATATCATGACCTGCCCTGCCTGCCTGCCTGCCGTGCCTGTTTGCTTGACTGCCAGCTTTAGCTCCTTAACGTTATATTTTATTTAAAATATATATTTTTTTTGTTCGTACTCGTTCCCATTGAATGTGTTTGTGTGTATGTGTGTACATATATGTATGCCTGTGTATTTTTGTCAATATTGTGCTGATAGTCAAGCAATAAAATGAAAATTATTAGGCAGGAGGAAACCATTTTCAGTATATATTTTTTATTTCTGGTCTTTGCCCTGTGTACTAAAATAAAACCCCTGTCAGTGGTTTTTTATGCTTCAATAAAAATATTGTCTCTGAACAAAATGTCATCAACACGCACACATACACACACACACATATATACATACATACACAATCACTGTTACACATAAACTTCTCAACCAAAGGTAATTTTACGCATTTGTGCAGCCATTTGTTATTGAAATATTGATAACTTTTGGGGTTTAAATCATGTTTTTTCATTTTTTAAATTGTGTTTTTGCTTCCCTCGCAGTTTTGGTTTATTGATACTTACATCTTACACTTAGATAGTAACCAATGGAGGAATATTGAAAATTTAAATGACGCGATGTACATTTATACCAGCCAGAATGTTCACGCCGTATCGAGGTGAAATTAAGAAAACCATCGCCAGTTTGTGGAACCTGCAAATATGAATAAAATGTGCACGTGATTAAATAGATATTTTTTTTTATTGGCAGCGTTCAAATTGGTTGTTTATCTAGGTGGATGGGATGAGAATAAATATTAAATGAAAAATATTTTAAAGTTTAGAGAAAATTAAAAGGAATTTTAATTTTAAGGGAGGTAAAGGTAGCAGAAATTTTTCTGGTTTCCTTTTAAAAAAAATATGTCCTTTTAGAGAAAAATTTTGAAAAAATTTTTTGCTTCTTTTTAATTATATATTTATTAAAAGACATAATTGAGGTTACGTAACAAATTAATCAAAAAGAAAAATAATTTAAATAAAATAATAAAATTAAATGTATAAAATTTAAAAAACAAACTAATTAATTAAATCCATTAATCCCGTTTTTTATATTTTAATTAATTAAATTTAATAATTTAAAAAACACTACAAATATTTCAAAAAAATATTTCTCGCCAATTCTTTATCCCAACTAATTATATTATGAAAATGCAATTTATTATGATGATAGTTAAGGTAGTCTCTATGCGTATTTCGCTGTTTGCTTAGGCCAGCTAATCAAGAAACCTTTACCCAAATTTTTAGAAAACCTTTAGGTATTATGCTAGAAATTACTTTATTCAAATGAGAAATCTAAAAATCCTCAAGACCACATCATAGTTTTAACCAAAGCCCGTACAACAAACAAACTGTTCTTTAATTTTCCTACCTGCCTTACTACGTTTGTTGGTTGTTTGCCAACTTTAAATGTAGCTGTAAGCAGCGAGAAAGACTGAATTTACTAAATTAAAAAAAAAAAATTAAAATGTCCAAAATTTCTCTATTATTTTTCAATTAAATAATTAATTGAAAATTTTTCTTATTTTTAACTCAATAAATAATTGAAAGAAATCCAAAATATATATTTATTTCATTAATAGTAACTAAATTAAAAATAAAGAAATTTTTAATTGAATTATTAATTAATCCAATATTTTAATTTTAATTAAACAAATAATTGATATAATTTATAAAAATATAGCGGGTTTTGAAGCCCGATAGAACTTTAAATTTTTTAGAAAAATACAACATTTTAATAAAAGAATTCTTTTATGCGAAGATCAATACATGGCTTTAACTTTTGAAAATTATTTCGTGCAAAGGATTATCGCGGATGTTCACGATAAAGCTTCCAATTTTGGGCTACTTTTTCAAATATTGGCCCCAAAGACGTCAATTGTCACTGGTTTATCAGCATAAACCAGTGACTTCACGTGGCCCCACAGGAAATAATCAAGAGATGTCAAATCGCATGACCTTGGGGGCCAATTGATAGGTCCATTTCTCGAAGACAACTTAACGCTAAATTTTGACTTCTATAAGTCGATGCCTATGGTCGCCGCATGACTTCTAGCGTCATCTTGTTGAGACCACATCTTGCCTGAATTCATGTCATCCATATTTTCTGACAGAAAATCTTTGGTCATGGTATGTGTCAGCGGTTTCTATTGACCTTAACGAGAGCATTATTTTTGAAGAAATAAGGTCCAGTGATCCCACCAGCGGGTAAACCACATGAAACAGTGCATTTTTCTCGATGTATTGCGTTCTGTAGGGGGTTTTGTGGCTTGGTTTCACTCCATAAGTGACAAGTTCGTTTATTAACAAACTCGTTAGGCAAAAATGGGCCACATCGCTGAACACAATTTTGCAATAAAGCATCGGATAAGTTGATGATAAATCATTTTCAAAGTAAATCTGGAGAATACGGTCGTTGTTCAAGCGTCAGTTGATTGATTTATGATGATTTCTCACAGTGTACTGATCATAAATGTCAAAAAGTTAGTTAGTGATTGTTAACCCAATCGCAAGTTCTGTTGGGCTTAAAAAACACCCTATACTTTTTACTGAGTTTATTAAATTAAAATTTTTTAATTTTTATTAAAATAATTTAATATATTAAAATTATTTTTTAAGTTTTTTTATTTTATCATTTGAATTTTTTAATGCGGTCCGATACTATCATGTAAATGTAATATTTTTAAAATAAGGTATCCTCATATATTCTGACATATTAACTTTGTGGTAAATCCTGATTTTGGAAGTTCTTTTCTCTTACTGTTTAACAAGAATTTTAAACACTCTGATATTTTTTATAGTTAAAACATGCGGCTTTTTTCAATAAAATCTTACTTAAGTTTCCGTATTGGCTGACAAATATTTGTATTTTACACAACTTTACTTTTAAAGTACTGGGTTTAACAACTGACTTATAATAAATCTTTCTTACCGGCGGTTCACCATCATCCTTTTGCCAGCGCGGTGTACTGGGTGGATTTGAATCGACATCACATTTTAATGAAACCTCTATGCCCTCACGCAAAGGATAACCAAAGCCGGGAGTACGAGAAATTGCAAATGAGGGTGTATCTGAAAGAAATGGAAAATTACATTTTTTTAAATTACTGCAAAGTACAAAAACTGGCTAAATTTAAAGCGAGAAGTTTTTTAAACTTGAAACATTATTAAATTTTATTTCAAATAAGAGTAATATGAAAAAAACCAATAAATTTCAATCACAAAAAACTTTTTTTGCAGACTGTAAAAATAAAAAAAATGCACTTAAACGAATGTAAAACTAATCAATGAAAAACTACAATTTTATTTAAATGTGTTTTTTAATATTATTCATCTTTTTTCTTTGAATCAACTGATTGATAATTTTTATCTGTTTTTTTTTAATATCAGTCTAGTGTGTGCTTTTGTGGTGGAGTAGGAGCGTATGCGTGTGTGTGTTCTGTTGTGTAAATATGTAAAGACCACATTCTAACAGATTTTCTATAGGATTTTCTATGATTTATTAAAGTTTGATGGCAATTTTAAATTTATGTATTTGTATTAGGGAGACACGATGCGATATGAGAAAATATGTGGTTGAGGGTTTTTAAATTCTAAAATAATTTTTCGCCAATTATTTATCCAACTCATTTTATTATAAAAATGCAATTTATTTGTTGGGGGTGGATAGAAATATATTCTGTATTTTTGACCTCATATTAACACGCAAAGAAAAAACATTTTTGTAGCATGGTCACAACAACCATATTATGTTCTCTGCAACAATATACTTTTGTGCCCAACATATAATGGTTATTTTAATATGTTCTAAACATTAGCAAACATTATTCGTTACGATAAACAAGTGTTTGTTTACAGTATTTTCAGAGCATTATTGATTCTAAATCGAGTACATCGCTTGCGTTGAGCTTGTCAAATGGGTTCTAAATTACAAGCGGCAGGAATTGTAATAAATAGAAGTAAAATAAGCCGATAAAGGACAGATTTACACTCGCCACAGGCTCTTTTACCCAGGGGTGTTTCTAAAGGTCCTTCGAGTTTTCTATATTTTAAACCCACAAATTTATAATTTCTCTTAGTCACCCTACTGAAAAACTAGTTTACTCTTGCCATAAACTAACCTGCATTTTAAAATTCATATAAAATTTTGCTCTGAGCTACACATTTTGACACACACAAAAATTTAAAAAAAAAGTTTAAATAAAAATGAATTTTTACAATTAAAATTTAAAAAAATCTATTCAATAAAATGGACAAGTATGATTTATTTGTGAAAAGACTACAACAAAAAAAAACCCCTCAAATCATACTACAGTTTTTTTTTTCAATTATAAAAAAAGGTGTGCATGCTCTTGCATGTATGTATATGTTTATAGGTATTGGTTTAAATCATTTCTGTAGTTATGGGAATATTTGGTATTAATTCATTCGATTCATTTGTTAAAATACAATTTTTTTCTTTTTATTTATCCATCATGTCTGTGTATGAGTGTGTGTGTTGTCTATCTGTCCATTTATTTGTGTGTACAGTGTATTAGGGTTTGTTGTTTGTGTGGCCTTATACAGTGTGTCTGTTGTTTCATTTGTTATATACACAACACTGCTGTCTATCAACTGTCTGTAATTTGTATTTGATTCATCAGAGCCAAAGATAAAATAGAAAACAAACAAACAACAACAGCAGCAATAAAACCCTCAAATGAAACAGTAACAACAGAAACAGTTGTAACAACATCAGTTACATGTAAGAATTAAATATAACAACTAAAAAATTCTACACAAATTCTTCAAATGCAGAAGAGACCAGTAAAAACTATATTTTGAACCAACCTATAGTTTTCCCATAAATATTTACTAGATTTCGTGCTTTGCCAGATACAGGGTGTGCACAGGGAAGTTATACTACTTTGTTTTGCCGCCATTTTGGTAAATATTGGTCTGGACAGTTTATATTCGGCAGTCGTGAAGTAGAGACGTGGTAAATTTATTATGGAAAAATATTCGGTAAACCAACGTGATTTAATCGTTAAAACATTTTATCAAAATCAATCATCGATTAGTGTGACGATGAGAAAGTTAGGTGAAATTTTTGGGAAAAGCAATGTGCCAACAAGACGCACTATTTATCGTGTAGTGAATGATTTCGAAGAAAGAGGGACTGTAGCTGATAGGCCCAAGCATGGACCACAACGTACTGCAAGATCGGCTAAACACATTACTGTCGTTCAAGAAAGTGTTCAAAACAATCTATCAACCTCACTTCGACAACGTGCTCAGGAGGTTGGTCTTCAAAGAACAACTTTGGCCACAATTTTGCACAAAGATTTGCATTTTTTTCCATTTAAGATTCAGTTGACACAAGAGCTTCTTCCAGAAGACCATTTACGCCGCCGTACATATGCCAATAGGATGCTACAGCTCGCTCATGACAACCCCGATTTTCATGAAAAAATCATAATGAGTGACGAGGCACATTTTCATTTGAATGGACATGTGAATAAACAGAATAGTTGCTTCTGGGCAATGGAAAACCCTCAAGTTATTCATCAGTCACCTTTGCAGTCATTAAAAGTGACAGTCTGGTATGCAATTTGGTCAGGAGGAATCATTAGACTTTACTTCTTTGAAACTGAAAACCGCGTAACGGTAACTGTCAAAGGGGAGCGATATCGTGATATCATTGAAAACTTTTTAACGCCACAACTGCATGCTTTGGGCTTGACTAACATGTGGTTTCAACAAGACGGTGCCACATCGCATACAGCCAGGATTATAATGGAATTACTGCGAGACCTCTTTCCACAACAAGTTATTTCTAGGAATGTTGATGTTGATTGGTCTCCACGGTCGCCTGATTTGACTGCTCCGGACTTCTTTTGGTGGGGATATCTGAAAAGCAAGGTTTATGCAAACAAACCAGAAACGCTGGAGCAACTCAAACAAAGTATTCGTGATGAAATGAATGAAATACCGCGTGAAATGTGTGAGAATGTAATGAAAAATGTGTTCAAAAGGGTTCGCATTTGAGAGGCTAACAGAGGCGGACATTTATCTGATATTGTATTCCATACATACTTGCCGACATTAAATAAAATATTTATCAATACACGATCCATTCTCTTTCATTTAATCCAAAATTATAAACAAAACAAGTAGTATACCTTCCCTGCGGACACCCTGTACTACAGCCTGCGGGCGCTTTCTATACGTGTAAGTACCAAAAAGGTTCTTTGAGAGTTATAAGAACTCATTATTCCGAGCAAAGTTTTTAAATATTTTCTGCCGCATTTTATGAAGTTCTTATTTATACGAAGGTTAAGAAGTCCTGCAGAAAATTATTTCGACATCCTCCTTATCATTATCTGCTCAGTGCAGGCCATCTTTGCCCACGTTTCCAGTCGTAAGAAATAGTAATTTAAGAACTGCTGTTAAGTGTTTTAAACCATTCTCTTTTTCTATTATGCAACTAATTGGTCTATCTATTATTTATTTCGTAAACCCAACTGAATCCCTTGACGGACGTTACCTCACAATTTGTATGCTTGGAATACTGCATTTTTCCACTGTAACCTAAACCATAACTCCCTTGTTGTTTATGTGGTTTTGCAAAGTCTACGTTATTTCGCTCTCTCTCTCTCTCTCTATCTCTTTCCCTCTCCCTCGCTATATGTATTTTACTAAACCCTTAAAAAATTATTGCCTGTTCAAATAATAATGCTGAAAAAAACGCAATTTCATCGGGACTTTATGTCGATGTTGTAGTTGTTGTTATGTTTTGTTTTTTTTTCTGCCACCCACTGACCATACAACTAAACAAACAAGTGAATACACTCATATTCGGAAGGGAATATTCAATATTGAGTGGTGGCAATTATTTGGGATTTTCTAGTATTTAATTGAGATTTTTATGGATTTTGTATTTTTTTTTAGGTTTTTTTTTTGTTAGAGATTAACATAAACAAGTTTCTTATAGGCTTTTTTCCACCAAGGGCGTGTTAATGTTGACAGTCTGAGGGGGTCATTTGGTTTGGAGTCGTTTGTAAAATCTATTGCTTACTATTCAGTCATAAATGGCAAAGCAACATGGACAAGTTACAGTAGTGAGCATCATTATAGAACTTGATTATCAAATTGGGCCTAAGTGCATACGCTGCACGCATTGCGACCATATTTGGCACTTCAACGCACTTCAAAGGAATGTCTGGATGGCAGAGAATATCGTGGTTGTAGGAGAAGATATGAAAGAGAACCAGAGGCTGTCGATTCCAGATTGTAAGGAAGAACTTAAGCTTTCATAGCCTTCCAATTGCGAAGTTGCAAGATCACCCTGAAGAAGGAGCTTAGAAGTAAAATTTTAGCCAACACTGTTTTTTTTTTACTTTGTGACCCAAGAAGTAATATTTAGCAACGAGTTTAAATGGTTATGTAAACATTTCTATATATAGTATAATGTCGACCCACACGAGTTTCACCAGATGGTAGTGGTAATTTTAGGACTGCGGCATCATTGTTCCTTATTTCTACGAGAATGCAATGCAGGTGACGTCATCTCCACGGAGGGATCTACTGTTCGAAGACAAGGAATAGTTATTAAAAGTGGACAAGTACTTAAAAGTGTAGAATATTGGTATTTTCGTCGACAGTCAGGCGGCGCTTCTGTCACTCAAATCGTACAAAACTACGTCTCTGTTAGTCAGTCAATGTAAGAGAGAGTTGTCAAGGCTAGGGAGCCTGGCAGATGTTACCTTGGTTTGGGTCCCTGCGCATAGGGACCACTTTGGTAATGAACAAGCAGACAAACTAGTCGACAAATCAGTCGCAGTTCCCTTGGGGAATATTAAGAGCGGTATCTTCGGACACTTTCTTGAGGAGGCTGATGATAGGTGGCGGAGACTGAGCACATGTAGGTTCTCTAAATTGATGTGGCCCTCTTTTGATTTTAGGCGCACTGTGCAACTGATAGGTCGTGATCGGAGGAATTTATCGAGGTTGCTGGCAATATTAACAGATCACTGGATGTTAGGAGAACATGCCAGGCGACTTGGACTCCCCTATAATGACCACTGTCGCAGTTGTAAGGACATAGAGAAAGAGGAGACGGTTTTTCACCTTCTCTGCGAATGCCCTGCCCTGGCTGTCAGGAGACACAAATTTCTTGGAAAGTACATACTGGAGGATCTCAGTGAGATATCTAGGTGTCGTTTCAACGATGTTTTCAGATATCTCACGGCTACGGAATGGATCTAGCTCCCTAGTCTTAGTGCGAGCATATGGTCTCGTCAAAACGGGGTCATTCAGACCTTACTTGAAAGCTTGCGTGCAGCAGGTTACCATGTAAACCAACCAACTTAAAAGTGGAAAAGTACATTTAAAATATAATTTTTAAGTGGTGAATAAAGTATTACCGTATAGTTGTCTACAACGCTATTGGCTCCCACCCGCAAGGTAAACGCTGCTAATACGAATTTAGGTTAAGCTTACTTTTCGCGAGACTGGACTCTTGCTTGTGATAGTTTCTCAAATCACAAACCTACGCCAATTAAAGTAAAATTCGGTACAGTCTTTGAGAATTGTATTTCTGTGTTTTCATCTAAATTGGTGTATGTCGGTGTATGTCTATATCAAATCACCCTGTCGTAGCAAGTAATCAAGGATCCGAATATTTGAGACGTAGGCCTTTTTAATTGAAAAAGAAATTTCGTTCATACCGTACCCACACACACTCAGCTTTATCTCACATTTATACTGCCTTAACAAATTATTTTGAAATTATTAAAAATAATATCACGTTTAGGAAAACAATAAACATTTATTATTTTACATGAATAAAATATTAAAACAGACATTTGCACTACTAGCAAAACTATAATTTGCTTGCTTCAATAGCAGCATTGCTATATTTCTAGTACTTACAGTTCGTCAGCAATGTATTTAAAAATATTATAATTGCAAATAATATCCTTCCAGAACAATGGTTAACTTTGAAGTTGTTTTAAAAGACCCGACAAAACTGGCTGTCATTTCTACACTCAATTGTCTCTTGTACTACTAGTCATGCAAATATAATATTCCACTTAAGGACACAGATAATTTCTCCCTAAATGTTTCCCAAACTCATATTATTTTTCGCATTATCTGCATTAACTCAAGTAGAAACACTCTTAATACAACCGTAAAAATAAAACGTCCATTAGAATGCAAAACAAATTCTGTTCATTTTTATTTAAAATTTATTTTCAGATCATTTAATTGGCTTTAGTTTATCATCAGCCGCATCCTGAGAAGCCTCAACTCTGTCATTTTCTTCAGCGTCATCAATCGTATATTTTCAAGTCAATTTTTTTAAGTTAAAGTCGTTTGTTTTTATATTGTTTATTCATGGTTTGCCTTTCAATGAGTTTGTTGCTGCCGTTTTCCACTAAATGCACTCGGCTACAGATGGTTTTTTTCGCATACTTTCTTCTTTGAGGTTTATAACAATTGACAAGCTTAGCGTTGGGATTCTTGTTGGGAGTTTTACCACAAACAAAAAACAAAAACATCGAAGGGAGCAAAACAAACTGTAAACAAAAAATTTTAAAAGAAGAAAAAAGGAAACTATTTTTTCATGCCACCAGAAAAACTTAAAATACAACCAATATAGTACTTCATTTTTAACGGTTTGTTTCTTAAGAGTCTGCTTGCCTCCCCCGCCTTTACCGCTTCACCATCTTTATGTTTGGCTAATGACACTTTAACGATTCTTGACTTTGCGTTTTATAAAGTGTACAAAAGCTACATGAGAATCCCATAGAGCTGTCTGCAGCTTTCTTGTTGTCTTAGTAGGAATTTAAATTTAACTTTTTTTTAGTTCTCTAAGTCCGATGTGGTGAGAATTGCAAAATTGTATGAAAAATCGTCTAACTTTCAAATAGAAATGAGATCATAAAAGTTTTTTGATTTTGACTTAGACTAGATTTAGACTAGACTAGACTTAGACTAGACTTAGACTAGACTTAGACTAGACTTAGACTAGACTTAGACTAGACTTAGACTAGACTTAGACTAGACTTAGACTAGACTTAGACTAGACTTAGACTAGACTTAGACAAGACTTCGACTAGACTTAGACTAGACTTAGACTAGACTTAGACTAGACTTAGACTAGACTTAGACTAGACTTAGACTAGACTTAGACTAGACTTAGACTTAGACTAGACTTAGACTAGACTTAGACTAGACTTAGACTAGACTTAGACTAGACTTAGACTAGACTTAGACTAGACTTAGACTAGACTTAGACTAGACTTAGACTAGACTTAGACTAGACTTAGACTAGACTTAGACTAGACTTAGACTAGACTTAGACTAGACTTAGACTAGACTTAGACTAGACTTAGACTAGACTTAGACTAGACTTAGACTAGACTTAGACTAGACTTAGACTAGACTTAGACTAGACTTAGACTAGACTTAGACTAGACTTAGACTAGACTTAGACTAGACTTAGACTAGACTTAGACTAGACTTAGACTAGACTTAGACTAGACTTAGACTAGACTTAGACTAGACTTAGACTAGACTTAGACTAGACTTAGACTTAGACTTAGACTTAGACTTAGACTAGACTTAGACTAGACTTAGACTAGACTTAGACTAGACTTAGACTAGACTTAGACTAGACTTAGACTAGACTTAGACTAGACTTAGACTAGACTTAGACTAGACTTAGACTAGACTTAGACTAGACTTAGACTAGACTTAGACTAGACTTAGACTAGACTTAGACTAGACTTAGACTAGACTTAGACTAGACTTAGACTAGACTTAGACTAGACTTAGACTAGACTTAGACTAGACTTAGACTAGACTTAGACTAGACTTAGACTAGACTTAGACTAGACTTAGACTAGACTTAGACTAGACTTAGACTAGACTTAGACTAGACTTAGACTAGACTTAGACTAGACTTAGACTAGACTTAGACTAGACTTAGACTAGACTTAGACTAGACTTAGACTAGACTTAGACTAGACTTAGACTTAGACTTAGACTTAGACTTAGACTTAGACTTAGACTTAGACTAGACTTAGACTAGACTTAGACTAGACTTAGACTAGACTAGACTAGACTAGACTTAGACTTAGACTTAGACTTAGACTAGACTTAGACTAGACTAGACTAGACTAGACTTAGACTTAGACTTAGACTTAGACTTAGACTTAGACTAGACTAGACTAGACTAGACTTAGACTTAGACTTAGACTTAGACTTAGACTTAGACTTAGACTAGACTTAGACTAGACTAGACTAGACTTAGACTAGACTTAGACTTAGACTTAGACTTAGACTTAGACTTAGACTTAGACTTAGACTTAGACTTAGACTTAGACTTAGACTAGACTTAGACTAGACTTAGACTAGACTTAGACTAGACTAGACTAGACTAGACTAGACTTAGACTTAGACTTAGACTTAGACTAGACTTAGACTAGACTAGACTAGACTAGACTTAGACTTAGACTTAGACTTAGACTTAGACTTAGACTTAGACTAGACTTAGACTAGACTTAGACTAGACTTAGACTAGACTTAGACTAGACTTAGACTAGACTTAGACTTAGACTAGACTTAGACTAGACTTAGACTAGACTTAGACTAGACTTAGACTAGAATTAGACTAGACTTAGACTAGACTTAGACTAGACTTAGACTAGACTTAGACTAGACTTAGACTAGACTTAGACTAGACTTAGACTAGACTTAGACTAGACTTAGACTAGACTTAGACTAGACTGAGACTAGACTTAGACTAGACTTAGACTAGACTTAAACTAAACTACTTAAATTGTGGTCTGAGAGTTTTACCAATTTTTGGCGCTAGTAGACCCGTAGACCGTAGTTTTGCCGTATGCAAGGACTCCGTCGTCGTATTCGTACAATACCATCTACAAGGAAGTAGACCTCCTGTGAAACTCTAGATATACTAAACCTAACCCCAGCTGAAATACAAAACTGCATTACAAGACATAGGCTTCAGAATTTGGCTCGGTATGATAAAAATCAAAGAATGACGACGCCGTAAATAATAAAAACCTTTTTGACGAAGCTATATATGATCTGATTTCGCATCTACGTGGTCCAAAGCAAGTAATGCTCAAATACTTTGCGATTCCTAATTATTAAATAAATTCCCGTGGTTTATTTATTTACTTTTATGTTTAGGTATTTCTCCAGTAATTGTCTCTAAGTTTTATATATTTTTTAATTAGGAACGAAAATAGCAACCTCCAATGTTAAGCACTAAACCATTGTATTTTAAATATGGAATATTGCAGAAACTCTTATTTAATTAATAAATTTTTGTGTTGTTTGTAAAATATAAAAAAAGGGATAAAAGACGATTATCCATTAAGCAATTTCCAATGTAGTTTCCATAGTAGTTTATTAAATTTTCTATAAAAGTCAGAGACTCGTTCAGACTATTTGTCTCACTTTACGATTTTGTGTTGAGGTAAGTGTATTAAAATATATTTTTGTGTGGAAATAACATTGGTTGGGCTGCTGTGTTATACATAGTTTGTTATTTTTATGGCTCTACTTACATTGAACATCCAATAGGAGTGAGGCGTTCTGGCGTATTTTTAATGTGGGATGCTCCATGACGCATAAAATGCGTGCATTATGATGTGCCCGATATACAGCTGGCAGACGTGCCTCACTTTTGGCGCCACTATTAATTTTATACGAGTTTTTATCCTGTAATAAAGAGAAGAAAAAAAAGAACATAACAAATTTTACTTTTCCATTTGCAATGAATTATTAGTTTTTATTTATTTTCTGAAATATTTCTCATCAATAATTTTTTTTCGAGGCAGATTTCATTTTACATAGTGTTTAGTCTAGAGGAATTTTTCATGTTGCAACTTACACCAATACAAAATAATCTTATGCACATACTTCCATACCAATATTTTTATGCAACCAGAAAGTATCTCTCATACAGTCAGACAGACACACAGACAAAGGCAGACATTTTTAGCATTTCACTTTAACAGGTTTTGTTATTTTCGTTTTTTTATTGTTGGTATAGTGCCGCTATTTTAACTATGTATATGTGCATGGGTGTATGTGTAGATGCTGCTTGTTTGTTGTGTTGTGTGCTACTGTTTTTGTTTTCTGTGGGTTTTGTTTTAAATTTGTACAATGTTAACAATTTACATACCAACGCTTTACATGAAATATGTGGTACTTGAACAATTTGTATTTGGTAGAACTTCTTCTAGCTGTTTTTGTTGCTGCAGTTATAGCTGCACTTGCTTTATATGCAACTACATGTGCCTGAGTGTGTGTGTGCATGTGTGATGATATTCTGGCAGTTTATATAGAGCAAAAATTCTGTACCTACAAATTTTCACATGTGTTAATGCATTTTTGAGTGTGTGTGTGTGTATGTATGTGTGTGCTGGCATGTAATTTTGTAAGTAAGTGCCTGAGTTGTAAGCCGTTTGAATTTAAGATATAAGCGAGAGATATGAAGTGTTGGCATTTAACGTAAAGCCAATATAGAATGTAAATTACAAGAATTTTATTTGCGATAGGGTACGCACATGCATAAGGAACTGTGTAATTTTATAATGCAAAAAGTAATTGAATGTTAAAGTTACATTTTCAAAACAGCTAAAACAATGGTAGGAATTTTCTTTTATAAAGCTTTAAATATATAAAACTCCTGATTGATGTACAGACGATCAAGTATAAAGCCAGTGGCGACAGGGTAAATAAGAATTTGTATATGTGTTTTTGAAGTAAGGACAGAGCAACATGTGCGTTTGCGGTTATTACCAAATTTGCAATAGAAACTAAGAAAATATTTAGTTTTCGAAATTATTTTTGTTCAGTTGAATTTACACTGTTGACTTTTGACCATCATAAAGTCTACTTAAAATTAAAAAAGCAAGTGCCATATTTTCAATTCGGAAAAATCAAGAAAACACGAACTATAATGGACCCCCTTTACGTCTATGCACCTGCAGTGGTAAATGAAAATCTGATCGCCACTTGATTGCTACGCTACGTTCACAGCAACTTCAAAACAACTTACTAAGAGATGAGAGCAATAAGGGCGGTGTTAGTTAGAGTCACTCTTTTATTCCTTAAGGTTTAAAATTTATTAGCATGTTTTGCAACATAAATCAGCTATAAAGACATTCTGTCACTTTTAAAGGGAGAGAGATTAAATCCAATATCCACAAATACTACCACCACTACCCTCCTTTCCCTAACCTTTTTTTCTAGTTCTTGCACTAAAAATTGCATATGAAAAGAAGGGTCGCTCCCTGAGTGTTGGTAAGTTTTTTTAATTAGCCTTTTTTATATTTAGTTAATATTATTTTAAAATTTACATAGAATTTTATTATTTTTAGGCTGTCGCATGTCGAAGCTTTCATTTAAATTAACAACTTTCAGAAAATAGTTTAAACGCCAGAACAAATTCAAGATATAAACCCCATATAATATGTTACTTAAATTATATTTTATTCAGCCTATGTGTATGCAATAGTAATTTAATCTGAAGACAACAATTATTTAACTGGTTTCAAATATTTTTTATTCTTTCGAATATAAAACTTAAATGTTATTTTATTAAAATTTTATAACCATTATTTTTCTGTCATTAAACCCTTTAAGCGCTCTTTATTTTGTGATTCACAGTGGGCCCCAAATTTTGGTTCTTGTCGGATAATAATCAACCACTCAAGTGTTGCGTACTTTTACTTGCTCTTACTCCAAGCCGAACTAAATTGTTATTTAGGAAATCATTAATAATGTATGCATGTGTCTTAGTTGCCATTTGCCTGTAATAGTCTCTGTCCCAAATGGCCATTATGGTACTCGTTTATTTTATTTCTTTAAGCTATTTTAATGCATGATGCAGTCCAATATAATGCATTCATTCAATGTTAAATTTTTTTTAAATTTTCTTTTACTTTGTTGTTGGTGTTAATGCTGTTTTTTCTTGTAGTTGTAGTTTTTGTTATTTTATTGGGAACATGCATGAGCATGATGCTGATGTATTTGCACAATAATGCAAAAGGAAAAGTGTATGTTTTTGTTTTAAAGTGAGAGCACAGTGTGTTTTGTTACACTAAAATAAGGTTTCTGTTAAAGTTTATTTTTTTTTAAATAATTTTTTTGTTGTTAAAAAAAATCTTTCGAGTATTTTATTTGGTCAGCAGTATTATTCTTGCCTTGTAACGGTTATTGAAACTATATGCGAGTGAGGGAGAGAAAGGGAAAGAGAGATAGCGAGCTAAGCTTTTGTTGTATTGATGACTATGCCGTTATAGTTCGTTGAATGTGGCTATATATGCGTTTTGTATGCTGTAAACTAGTACTCGTATAATAATAATGGTGTTGGTTTTAAGTGATGCTGCTGTTTGTGCTGGTAAAGCTGGTGAGTGTGTCAATGAGTGTTTGTGTATTTATTTTTTGTGGTTTGTCAGGAGGTGGGTTGCAAGCAAACATTATAGTGATAAAATATTGGCCATTGTTATTCTTCTTTAAATTTTCTTTTTTGTTTATAACCAAAATTTGTTACAAATTTGAAGCTTTTGTTAAAAATATTTTCTTTTTTTTTTTGGGTGATTTTTATTATTATCCTAATGCAAAAAAAATAATAAAAATCTAGTTCAATAAATTTCATATAAAAGAGAATATGTAAATTGTTCATCCAAAACTACAAACTTACATTCTTTGGCAATTTTTGATAAAATGTTGGCAAAAAAATAGGAAGGATATTATTTGGAAATTGCAAAATTTTCTCTATTATATTCGGAGTTTAGCATAACAAAGTGTTAGTGTTAAATTAGAATGATGCATAAAAAATTGCAAAATTTTTGCTATTGGCAGAAATTTAAAACTCCTGAAAGAAAAAAAATATTTTGAAAGTTTAGTGTGTGATAAGGAAGAAACGTCATGTAAAGCGTTTTAATGAAGGAAAAAGCGGTCACTGCATGATAAAAGCTACATGCTTAAAAATAGTCAATAACATCTTATAGATGTTAAAGTAATGGTGGAAGAAGTAGGTTTATGGTTAAAAATTTTACGAGGGAACAATGGGCGAACAATGTGCCAATTTAAATATATCTAACAATCAATTGTTTGAGCTTGAAATACCTTCCGCATTTACTCTCTTTACCAGCTTTAGTATCACCGTCTTATTTCCTTTTTTTAAATATAACAAACAAACAAAAAAACTACACTTTTTGTATGCATTAACATATTACGAAAATAACAAGAGTATAAAAAATGTTCCATTTTTTTGGAAAAAAAAAACCCCGTTAGTATCTATGGTTTAGTGATTTATCGCTTATGTCTATTTTGACCCGGTCTGCATGATTGATTCCCAAGAGATTTATTAAAAATGCTTTTTATATGATTCGATAAAGGTTGAAAAGCAAAAAATTGTTTTTTTCGAAACTAGTTTTGACTTTAACGACATATGTCTATGAACTTTTGCTGAGAAGTTAATTTTATGACATGTAAAACACACAAGCACATACGGTGTTATTACAACACAGTCGGGCCCTTTTAAATAAAACTTTCATGGCTTTAATCCGAAGTTTCAAAAATCTCATATCGAGTGAAAAGTTCACGTAGAACTTTTTTGGGTGCTCCCGAAAAATATAATTTTAAGACATATGTGATTATTAAAACCAACACAGCAATAGTCTCGCTGCAACATTTCGCAGCAATATAAGTTCGTGTGAATTTTTTTAAACGCAAAATCCACATGGAGAACAAAAACATTCGAGTATTACCTTTTCATTTTTAATCTCCTCCAGCTCCAAAACCTCTGCCGAAACCTTTTGAGCATGACGATCTACACCAGGACTTAAAAGGACCTCCCAAGTCAAGGTGGGCTTAGGATTGCCACCCTCACTAATGCAGGCTAAATTCAATTCAGAATTCTCCTTTACGGGCACAAAAATATTGCCAGCATCCAAACGGCGGCCATCTATTAACAAATAAGGTGGTTTAGGGCGATCTGTAAATAAGAAAAATAAGTTAAAAAATTAAGCTTAATTCAAAGTCGCTTTCCTAAAAGTATGCTTTAGTTTACCAAACAAATTTTGTATAACCAAAAACTAATTTTTTCTAATTTTTAAATGAAAATAACTTTTATCTCCAAGATTTTAGTTGTTGTTGAGCTTTACACTTTTTTTTGGGCATAAAGATATAAAATGAGAACACCATGTTCTAACTTGTTTAGGTCATGCTCAGCTTTAGTTGGCAATTTTCTGAGCAATAATGAGTTATAAAACTTTTTGTTAAAAAAAAAAACAGTAAAAAATGGAAATAATTCGGTTAGAGAAAACTTTATTTGCACACAACATGTTCAAAAAATATAGTTTTCAAGTTTTAATACAAATAAAATGACCTCATTTAAAAAGGGTGTATTAAAGCATACTTCAATGACCGTTAAGTTTCAGCAGGAACAATAAAACTTACCCAATACAACCAACTTGACCGGCCTAGCATTTTCCGTATAATGTCTGGTATTTTCTGCCTCACATTGCCATTTACCATCATCCTCTAGCATGACATTGGTGATGGTTAAAGCACCATTGGCCTCTTTAATAAAACGATAATCTGTTACTCTGGTAGTACGATCCATGGCATGGACAACCTTCAAATCAAATAGAGAGACATAACAAAAGATTGAGCTTATATCATCTAAAGCGTAATTAAGTATTAAATTATGGTGTGTTTTAATCATTAAAAATATAGTTCTTTAAATACACTTAAGCTGTTTAATAGCAAAAAATTAATAAATAAGGTTAAACATGAAATGTATTCGACAAGCACGCATAGAGATACATAAATCAAGTGTATATGCAAGTACTTATTTATTTATTCATTTTATGTAGCATACTTTTAGGTAGCCAGCTGTTTGTCTTGCCTGTGTGCATAAATATTTATTTAACCTTTTAACTTTAAGCTGCTTAATAACTGCTTTGTTTAAAAACAAATCCATTTATTTTATAATTATTATTTCAACTGAAATTTTTACAACCTTTACTATGAGCTCGCCAAAGCTCTTAAGTACCTGAGTGAGTTATGCAGTCGTGAGAGACTGTAAAGGCATGTAAAAGGTAAATCCTAGTCCCCATAGTGTATGATTAAAAAATTTTATGAATATTTCTGTTGAAATTACCAGGCAAAAGTGGGATAAATAATTGGTTAATGGCATAATATAACTTTGAATGCAACTTGTTTGAAGGTACTTTTTAAAAATCGTTATTAAAAAGTACTTTTTCAAAAAGTATTTGTTAAAGAACGTCATATAACAAATTTTGTGAGTATACATATGCTAAGAAGTTTTACAAAAACATATTAAAATAGTACTTTTCCAGAGCGCTCTTTACGAAAAGTATCTTGCCAAAAGTATTTTATGAAAAGTACTTTTGAATAAGGTTGTCTAACATACATCGTTTCAGGAGAGTAGCTTTTAAAAAAGTGTATTTTTTCACGATACATTTTATCTACATGCCTTTTAAAAGAGCCCTTTTTCTAAAATGTACTTTTTTAAAAATTACCTTTATATATAATATTATTTAAAAAAACACTGTTAAAAACTAGCTCTTTAAAAATTACTTTTTAAAAAAGTACATTTAAATAGTACTTTTGAAAAAAGTACCTCTTAGAAAGTACTTTTTTAAAAAGTACCTTGAAATATTATCTTAAAATTTTTTTTTTAATAATAAAATATAGTAAGTGCCTTAAAAAAAAGTAGTGCATTTGCACTTTTTCAAAATGATTTGCTTCAAGCACTGAACACGGCTAATATTAAATATAAAAACATAAACCTTATTTGCTGTAAAAATTATTTTATTTTAAAATAATAGCTTGGTGCTTGCACTTAAATATCGTGTTAGATGTATTCATCCGGTTCTGGTTCCAAAACAAGATTGCTCTTGATGACGACTTTCAAAAAGAAATCAAAGCTGTAACAGCATAAACGAGAAAGAACTAACTTTCGCCCCTCGCCAACTTTGAGAGCCCTGAAGTGCATATGTTCCCACTGCTTTATACATCAATGACCTGTTGTCATTTATATAAATATAGTCCGGTACTATATGAAAATCACTAATAAAAACACCAACAACAAGTCGTGTAAATTTGTGTGTATTTATATATAGTTTGTTCAACGAGCGTGTATGTGTGTGTGTATTTACATAGACAATGTAAACAGTGTACCAGTGCTTCTATAACATATTATTTTTATTCTGAGAATGTGTTAGTTTATGTAAACGTAACATACGATATGTGTATATGTTGTTTATCATAAATAAAATACAACAGGTATTAAGATATTAAAATAATATTAACAATAACGGAAAAACAACAACGATTGCAAATGTTACGCAGTTTCTCAGTATTTAAGCTCCCCGAGAAAATATCGATGAATTTATTGCAGAAATCATGTGTGTGTGTGTTTACGCAGTAATATATTTTTGGTGGGTTAATTATTTGTGGTCATTCCTCTGTATTTTAATTTTATAATATTTAAATATAGTTATTGTTAAAAATCGAATAAAAAGTCTTTGCGAGTACAAGATGCAAGAGGTTACTGCGCCTACTCAGCTGTTTGCAGGCCAAGCGTTTTTCAAAGTTTTACTAGATATTATTTTTCTTAATAAAACGTAAAAAGTATTAAAATTAAGAAGTATATAAATAAAATACACGAGTATATGTCTAAAAAAAGATTCCTTTTTGATATGGTAATTGTAAGCAATTGAGCCGAATTAATGTATTCTGGGCATAATTAGAAAAAAGATTAGGGAGATTTAGATGCCGATGAAACGCATTAGTAGAATAAAAGTACTCGAAAGACTGTGTCGAGAACAACGTCAGCATTTCTACTGGTGGTCCTCTTATGGACGGCAAGGCAGGAGCAGGTATAAACCCAGCTGAGTTGAACTTGTTCTGTAGTCTGCGTCTGGGAATGTAAGTTTACCAGGCAACATTTCTTGGATAACTGCATGCATTTATTCGCCTGCGGGAAAGTCGGGGGCATGGAAGAAAGGTTCTCTTTGCACTCGGTTTTAAAACACATGATACAAGGCAACGTGTGCATCAAGCTAGTGCTGGGTTGTGTTTGAAAGCTTAACTGATGTGCCTCGGTGAATGAGCTAACGGTGATGTTAATTAAAGGACACATCGGCGAAGCTGGTAATATTAAACAGCAGACGAACTTTTTAAAGGCGATCTGCTGTGAATTTCAGTGGACCAGAACCCAGAATTGCACTGAAAAATGGCCTAGTGCCAGCAAGGGTTCTACATTCAGAAGAATCAATAAACCTGAAAAGGTGGAGGGCGCCAACTACATGTAGGTAGGGTCGAATGGTGCTCAAAAAGTGCCAGCAAGGCATTTAGATATAATAAGGGTATCTTAAACTTGATTATTGCTTTAGTGACAGATCATGGAAACTTCAGGTATCATCAGGCCAAGATGCAAATCGAAGAATATGATACTTGCAGACTGCTCTGGAAGACGTTGAGACTGTAGTGCACGTTGTGTGTAAATATACAGCACTGGCTAGCGTAAGGCTTAGAACCACCGGAAGACTCTTATGAAAGCTAAATGCGATGGGGAACCTAAGCCAAATGCTAGCAATTACAAGCCCAGCAATTTTCAGCCGACAGTCTGAAAGCACTACAGTCAAGAGTGAAGGCTAGTGTTAGCACGAAATGAAGGGGGTAAAAAAGGGACACATGAAGGAAGTGGTCTGCTTCAGTATCCCTCCAAGTTATTGTACCGCTTTCAAAAAGGTTTTTAAAAAAATTGAAACCATTTTTTTAATGTCTTCTTTCAAAAAATTCCGTTTAAAATTTTTTTAAGTCGTTAAAAAATTTATTACTTAAAAAAATAATTTTTGGGAAACGTGTTATAGTTTTAAAACTGCTCAAGCTATCTTTAAATATAATATTTAGACAACAAAAGCCCACTATAAAAACTCCATGCTAATAAATATTATTAGAAACTTTCCTTTTTTTAAAACCCTATTTAAAAAAGTACCCTTTGATCTTGTTTAATTAATCATTTAATTGAATATACGAAAATATTGAATGCGATTCTTCTTCTATAACAGTTTTAAAAGTTCAGTAAATCAGTTCAGACATTTCACCTCCTTAAATAATAAAACTTGCGTTTTTTTTATTCACATCGCATTTCGTTGTACTTTTAGTGAATTTATTTATTAACGAAGGTCTTTTCTTCTGAGTTCTTTTTGCTATAGAATTCGTATAAATTGCTGTCTAGTGAATAATTGTCTGCGTTTTAAAGGACAGTGTTTTTTATCGTCTTTAGCTGTCACATTATGTAAATGAGATAATCTTTATTATTGGATAGTTTAAGTTGTCATAAATGAAGAAGAATACAGAGAGAATTTAATTCTTAATGTTAAAAAAAAGGAAAGAAAAACTTGAAAAGAATTTAAAGGATATTTTTTTTTTGAAATTAGCTTTTAAATATAACGGAATTCTGTTTCAGAATTTTAAGGTAAAAGTTGAAAATTTTAATTAAATTCTTGAAATATCTTTTTAAATAAATCAATTTTTTTTATTTTAAGCAGCCTCTTCATTTCCTTATCAGCAGCAACCAATTTGCTGTCGATTCTTTTTTTTTCTTGTTGTGGTTTGAAAAGACATTTACATAACTGCCTCAACTGGAAGCCATCAATTTACTTTATCGAATGTTTTTACACGAAGTGTAACTTTAAATGACTGCAACTGACTTTTTGATAATTTCACATTTCCCTGCGTTATCTACTGGCAACTGAGTGTTGTCTTGCTTGTTTGAAGTTCGAGTTTGAGTTTTCTGTGCTCTCTGCTATTTTGCTGTTTTTATTATACAACAATCTCATAATAATTTGTTATTCTTGCCATTTTGCTTTGTGTAAAAACTTTAACCGTTCCAAAAAAGTTCAAAAACTCCAAAAAAAAATAGCACAAAAAAGTTATTGAGTTGTAATTGCACATTTTGTCGTTTTTATTTTTTACTCTTTGCAATACCAGCAGTCATTTTGCAAAACATATATGCAACCTCTCGCTCTCTCGCTCTCTCGCTCTCTCTCTCTCTCTCTCTCAACACCATACACAGTTATATAGTTAAGCTAAAAGTTTTGTTGCCTACTTTTTGGCTTTTGTACACGTGCTACAAATGCAATTAGTAGTAAGAGGAACTTACAAGCAATTTTCAATAAAGAACATGACAAAAAAAAATAAAAATTAAAAAAAAAATCCATTTTGTGGATAAAATTAAAACAACAAAACTTTTTGAATTTTGAGTTTTATTTTTAAATGTTGTTTCTTGTTGTTGTTAGTGGTGGCTTTAACAACTTCAAGCACGACTGATGTTAAGAATTTTTGTTTCTGTTTAGTTTTGAAAAGTAATAAAAGATGTTGTTTTACTTTTTTGAAGTATTTTCTTTTTTCAACAAAACCACCACAGTCAAGTAGGATATAAAAAAATAAATGTTAAAACGTTCTTAGTTTTGTCACAGAAACTACAATAAATAGCACAAGAAAAAAAAAACATTTTCAACAAGCAATATTCTCAACTGTTTCAGTTTTTTGGTCAGGTTACCAAAACCTCTACAAGACTGTTTAATATACAATAACAAAAGTCAGGGTTCCTTTTTAATGTTGTTGTTGTTCCTGCTTTGCGATTCGTGATTGTCTTATTTTATTTCATTTTTCCTCTTTTATTTATGGCAAAGTTTTACACAAATTTCTTATTTAAACTACTTGTGATCAAAGGCATAAAACTTTAACTGTAAAATCAGGTTAAAATGATTTAATAAAGTTTGTTATAGAACTTAAGAAAGGACCTAGTTTAAGACAGTTGAAGGCTGCTAAAAACGTATAAAAGTTTTGCAAATGCAAGAGAAAGTTTTTTAGTGATTGGATCATCTGAATACATATACAGATGGATGGGATAACGAAGTAGGTGGACGAACTACGAACTAAGGGTACTCATATCCTCCACAGTCCCAGTGTTGTGCCCTGCAGGCTAAAATACCAGCGATGTTAAGGGCGGCAAACTGGATGTGGTACTAAGGAATATACGATGGAGACAATTGGCTCTTCGTCGGCAGCTGCGTTACTCTTAGGTCCCTGACAGGTGTCTGTTCAACATCAAAACTGGTCCTGGAATGCCGGTTATCCTTAAATGTTATCCCTAGGAATCATCATAAAATGATGAATGGGCAATTGCATGGCCGATTCTGGCCAGGAGAGATGCCGGGCTGTCGCATTCTTCTTTCCGCCTGTGAGAAGCAAATTTAGAAAGTTTTGTAAGACAATGGCTCCGGCAAGATGGTGGGAAAAACTCGTATGTATCTCCAACTTAGACAGGGCTTGAACCAGAGATCGGTTACGATTTCATAGGTCGCAATGAAGTATTATTGTAGAAGTTGTCACAACAGGGAGGAAGAGAAGAGAGCATTCCATCTCCTATACATCTGCTCTGAAGTCAAGGGCCTACACCAAACTTATCTCGGAGGACCTTCGTCAGCCAGCCCGAGATATTAGGAATGGGACTATAGGAAATGTATTCTTTCGTAAGGAAAAGCAACTGGCTTTTGAATGACTTCACATCGGCAGAAATTTAGTGACCACTCAACCCCTACTCTCTAGACTAATCTACTATTCTTCCAGTCTTCTCTCTTCAGTTTTTTTACCTCCCTTCTTCACTTCTCTTTCTTCGTTTCATCCTCAGATAATACAAAGAAACCGGGTAAGAAAACCCACGCGGACCTGTGTGGCAGGCGACCTGTTATTCTAACCCAACCTCAGCTACCGCATAGGCAGACTACTTTTGTACTTAACAAATTTAATATTTTTATCTAAGGGGGAGATTTAACACATGTAAATGAATTACTACCCACCTGTCCATTTTTATACCACATACTCGAGGCGATATCCAAATCCACTTCGCACATCAAACGTATTTCTGAATGCTGTTCAGCATACACGACTGACGTTTCCTCATCGTCATAGGGATTAGGCAAAACTGGCCTTAAGGGCAAAACTCGAGGCTCCTCGTCATGCAAATAATCTTCGCTTTTATCATCCGAACCAATAACACCCATTGAGGCATATTCTCTTTGCCTGTCGGCAGCATCCTCAAACTCCTCGCCATCATCGATAATGACCATTGACTCTTTGGGTTTATTCAGCACCTCCACCGGTACTCGTACATTGGAATGAGATCGTTTGCTTTTTGTACCCGGCAGTGCAGAGTGCTTCACCAAGGACTCATTTAAATAATGAAGTCCAGACTCATCTTGATGCGTAACTGAAGAGCTTGTGGTGATTATTATATTTGGAGCCGTTGTCAGTTGTTGTGTGGTTAAAGCTTTTGTACTCTCTTTCCTTGGTATACTAACAGATTCTTCGGTCTCACGTCGAGATCGTTTGTTTTGCAAATTTTTGTTCTTGTCATTCGGGAAGGCTTTAAAGCTTTTAGTATGTGTATGGTGTAGTGGTGATTCCTTGTTTAGCGTTTGTTTCTTAGTTTCCCTATTTGTCTTAACTTCTTTGTGTTGCAGCCGGTGGGCCACATGTATTCTTTGGTGCTCTTTTTTATAAGTTTTCTTTAAAGCTTTTAAGCTTAATTTGGCAGGACTTTCATGTGAATTGGAATAAACGTTACGTTTATTCTTTAAAGGCATTTGGGATGGTAAACTATGAATACTTTTCAGTTTGTTAGAATTGGCAGCTCTTATTGGCTGAGATAAAGAAGGTGAAGAAAAAGAAACAGTGGGAGAAGTTGAAGTTGATTTTAAGCTAAACGCATGCTCGTTGTCATTATTATCATCATCCGACACTTCATCATCATCGTCGTCACCATCATCATCATCGTCATTATCATGGTTTGTTAAAGAAGCAGAAGACATAGGAGTGTAGTAGTTGTTGTTGTTGTTAATGTTGCTGTTGTGTTTATTAGATTCTGTGGTAAGAGTTAAGTCTTGGGAAAATTTTTGGTTTTGTTTACAATTTTTGGCACATTTTTCTCTATTTACATGATCCAATTTGTGTTTGTGATCATCAGCATGCCCTTCGGCATCATTATTTAGTTTAAAGTTCAAATTTAAATTATTATTAACATTATAATTATTAGTATTTTCATTTGATTTACTCTGCTGCTGGGTAGCAGGGTAGTCATCATGATTTTTAAAATAATCAACTTCGGCCAATTCATTGTCATCTGTATAGGCCGCATAATTTTCTTCCTCTAAATCGTGCTGTGGTGAGCGACGATTTTGTTGGCTTTCTAAGGTCAGCTGTTGCCGAGCTGCGGTATGAGTTTGTAACAAATGGGTCTGCCATATTGACGCTACTGGTTTGTTGCTGTTGTTGTTGTTGTTGTTGCTGGCGGCGGGCTTGTATTGTTTTTGATGCAATAATGGTTTGATATTTTGCTGTTGTGTACATGAAATACCTGCAATAGAAGAAAAAGAAAAAATCTCATCAAAACTCATGTTAATTTTGGTTAAAGTTTTAGTTAAGTTTAAATTCCATTTTAAATATCCTGTTCCCTAATAACATTCTCAATGTCCTTGCTACTAATTTTGTATTCCCATTAGAAAGTTTGTTATACACAAGTTTATCTGTTGTCATGTGGCAATAACTTGCAACAAATGTCAAATAATGTAAGTTTTGTATGCTACACTTTATGGTCTTGTAAATCTGGAAAGTGAACGGCAAATGCTTGTCTATGTTTATGGTTGTGCTCTTAGGGGAAGTACATTTGCAAAGGCTCTTATTAAACTCACAAGTTTTGGAGCTACAATAAATTAAAAACAAAAAATTGTGTATCAAATAAAATTTACTCTAGAATTTGGAATATTTTGAAGGGAGTAAAAGTATTCTACATTAACACATGAAATCATTAGTAATAAAAGCTAGTATTTGCCTACTAGCCTAATCTACCTGCGTCTAATAAACTTTACGTTATGTTTTATTTCTTTAGGGGATTTTGGAATTTATTTAATAAATTTTGGGAATTAAAAAACTCATACTTATTGCTTTATAGGTATAAGAATGGATACGAAAGCAGCAAATACTCATTTTTCTCTATGAGTATTTGAGTGTCTTTAAATAAAATAACATTCTAAAAAAAATTTGCAAAATTGTGATCTTTCTTGTCTGGTCATGTTTGGAACTCGAATTGAAATGCCTACGAGAAATTTGTGTATGAAATTAACTATAAAATCTAGTAAAATGTTTGCTATAATATAAATTCCTCAACCAAATCTATTCTTTTCACATTTTACACCAGGTTATTAATTTCTGCTCCTTCAACTTTGTGTTAGTTTTTACAATTCCTAGATATTGACAATTGAATTGTTCCAGAGCTTATTACTCGTCTACAATTTAGTTGATAACAATGTTATTGGTGATTGTGTAAAAGTGTAAAGACCATCATATTTTACTCTAAAACAATATTTTTCATACAAAAAATCTAACTACGAGGTGTGTTATAAAATTAATTTTTTATTAAATTTATTTTGAAAGCGGTGACCTGAGTGAAACTCATTTCTAAATACGCAGGATTACACAAATCAGTTAGAAAGTGGGCATCTCGAAATTGTGGCATTTCGAGTATTAGGAGCGTCCACTTTCTTTAGCGATCGAGTTGTCATGTCGTCATTGATATGGAAATGTTTTACTCTTACGCACAGAAATAAATAACAGACGTTCAAGTCTGGCGAATATGGTATTTAGGGTGACATAAGAGCATTTTATGAAGCGAAAAATTGCCAAGCTAAATAATTTACCTCGTGAAATTGCACTTAACATTTATGAGAGCCGTGATTTTGAAAGCATAAATTTTGAATCGGCAAATGTCGTAGGAAAAAATATTTGTTTGTAATCATATATTCGAGGTCACACAGCCAAAGAAATTCAAACTTTACTTTTCAAACAAACCTCGTATTTAAATATATGAAGCAAAGTAACGAAACCGAGTGTTAATATAAGTTCAAACCGTGTATTGATTTTAAATAAGAAATTTGTTTCTTTTATTTTTTTGCATGAAACTATAACAAATTTGTTACAAAAAATTATTGCTACCCAGCAGTATGAATAGTGGCAATATTTGTGCCTCTTTGTTGCAAATTTTTGTAGTGTTTGGTGGCTATTTATTTCATATTTTATGACTTTACTTTTATTTACTTTGTCTTTTGAATGGAACTCAGTTTTCTACTTTTGTCGCAACATAAAATATAAAATTAATTGAAATGCCTCTTCACTGTCCCCCAGTAATATATGGTGAAGTCAGTTATTTTTTTAATCTATTTTGTAATTTATATACATTGTATTTATTAAAAAAAAATACCGGTGAATTTTACTAAGATTATTACTCGTAAGGTCCCGTGACCCATTATAACCGTTTGCTACTCTAATTGGGGTCAGCTTGCAAAACTGTAGAGCTTAATTTTCTTTCCTAAAAAAAGATTTGCTTGCTACTAGTGTTCCTATCATCTGTATTTTTATCACCACTACTATTATCTTCCTTATTAAAAAAGATCCTTTATGTCTTTGCTGTTAAAGTAGAGAATTTTTAAAGCATGTTTGTGACTCATGACTTTGGCCGAAGTGGACAATTGCTTAGTTGGAAGCTTTTATAAGTGATTTGTTTGTTAGTCAATATTCGTCGTGCTTACCACCTAAAATACACGAACACTTGCCAACTTTCATTGAAAAAGTGAAGTTTAACATTGCAGCATTGGCATCTTATGGAAGCCTCAAATCAAATTGGTATGTCAATTTGAAAAAAATAACAATTCCTGAAATTATACCAGGAGAGTAATCCGTGAGGATCCACAATGCTGCCGGCGTGTTACATCTCTTCTGTATATGTTGCTGTCTGGGGATTATGGGGTAATATGCGCGTAGCGATTCACGTTTAATGTCTTTAATTGACTCAAAACGGTTTCCCCGGAGCGATCGCTGGAGTTTGCTGAACAGCCAGATACCACTGAGCTAAATCAAGCGATAACGGTGGTTGTGCAACGATATTGATTGAATTTTTGGCGCAAAGCTCACGAAGAATCAATGCGGTATGCGGAACCAATCGCGATTTCACTTTTCTTAGGCCCAAATGATCTTTTAAAATGGTTTTAACTGATCCCTCCGATATTCCAACGATATTAGTAAGATCTCTGACTGTTAATCCTCGATTCTCGAACACCAATTCCTGGATTTTATTGACGTGTTTATCATCAATTGATGTTGATGGATGTTTGCATAATTTGTACCAATCAAAAAGACTTGCTCGCGACATACAATTATCACCGAAGGCCTCTTTTGCAACATTCTGAACGTTTCGGCACCGGAAATTTCATTCCGCACACAAAATTTAACGGAACTTCTTTGTTGAATAATTTCACTTATTTTAAAAATCGCCGAATGCACTTGTTGTACTTCAGAAAGACAAGCGTATACTAAACACTAATGATTACTTTGATGTGATATTTGACACAGATGTCACTGACAGTCATACTAACGTAGAAAAAAAAATTGCAACGAATGGATTTCCGCGCGAAATTTAAATTAAAAAGTCTTACTATTTTTTGCCCACAGTAGTATGACTAAATAACTTTGTTTTCTATTTAAATCGGCGGCTATTGATATATGAGTTTTTTAATTTTGAACCATTAACAATCCCTAAAAGAATTCGATGCTATTTATAGTATCAAGAGTTTTCCAACAAACTATCGAAAATATTGAATGTGGTGACTATCGATAGTTGGTCAGCTTTACTGCTATCTGTAACGAATATTAGTATTAAATAAAAAATTTTTTCCTGTTTTCATTGTTAAAAATAGCCCATAACTATATTTTTCATTATTCACTTTTTACTACTGCACACAAGCACATTTCCAACAACAACAAGTGTTTGCTTTACTTCACTCATTCGTGCTATAAATTTTCTTTTTACTTATAAATTGCTATAGTATTTTAACAAAAATGCAATGATGTGTTAACAAAAATAATCACTCACTTTGTCAAACCTTAACAATACGCAAGCACAATCCGAACCTGTGTTAGTGTGTATGTGTGTGATTGTGTGATTGTGTGAAAGCATACGTGTTTTGGTATCCTCCATGTGTAATGACCGTCGTATTTATATTTTTGCAGGAATCTCTACATATAGTTATTTATAGGTATAAGAGGAATATATATTTTTTTTTTGCCTTGACAAATCAAGCGAATATAAATGATTATAGACATTATTATTATAAATATAGTTGATTTCATTTCTGCTGACTTGCGGCAGTTGGGGAAATAATAATCGTAGTCAAGGTAACAGTTATTTATTTAGTAAAACTCTAGAGACGTATAAAGTAATTTTATATATATATATATATATTAAAGAGTTCCAGTTTCGGTAACTGAAACTTCCGTAGGCAATGAGTTCTTTGATCGTTTGCTGCAAATATGTCTTAAGTCTGAAAATCCTCATGTTGAGCTGAGAATATTTTTACATCGGCAATAGTATATTTTATTAACTGAGAAAGTGCTGTAGAAGAACTTTTGTACTATGTTCAGATACGCACATTAACCACGCAATTAAAAAATTCACGCATTTAAGACTTTAATTGCACAATTAAGAAATTTACTCAATTAAGGACTTAATTAAGTTCAATTTACCTTGCAAGAATTCAATTAATAATTTGAGCAATTAATATTTAATGGCTCCATTAATTGAATGAAACTCTGGTGGATTGTGTTTCATGACCAAAAAAGTGGGTTTAATGACAAAATAATAATAATAAAAAGAAATGACACTTGAAACTGTCGGTAAGTAAATTTCCTAAAATTTGTATCGAAAATAAACTCAATTTAAAATTGAATTGCCTCAATTAACGTTCAAGTGTGGGGGTGTACATTATAACATTCACTCTTGCAGCAATAACGTTATAAGTAAAGACTTAGAGGTTCATTTCACATAATGGGTCTTAGTTTTTAGATATAGTTTACACTGGCGTTGGAGTTACTAAATTGTATTACAATGTTACTTTCCTCTTTAGCTTTTTGAAATACTTCTTTATTAAATTTTCTTCTGAGTATCTCTTACAAGAGTATTTGACGGTGTCCTTCGGTAAAGTTGTCAGGATTTCCTGTCAGTTCAAATAGTTGTGGTTCTTGGCAATCAGAGATTAAGGGATTAGCTGAGAAATCTTTATTTGAGCAGGATTGCAATAAAAACTTTTTATAAGGCCAATTTGGGCCTTGCATTTCTTGAATACTACTCGATTTACTCTTGGTCGATAGGGAAAGGGGTGGTAAACACAACGAAGATTGTCATTCTTACATATCGCAAAGGAAATTAACAGGACTGGTATAAGGCCAACTTGATATTAAGAATCTTTAAACAAGTTTCAATTGTAATGCTTTACTTTGAACAGTAGCTGTATAGTTTCACTGAATTCAGTCCTTACGCCTGTTGCACACACGTCTGGTTTGATACGATTGACATACTTTTAATCAGCTTACAAACATAATTATATTGTTTGCTCTATCAGGCTTGAAACTAATCGTTTCTTTCTCACAAACTGTGTGACATGCGAGCGTAATATGAAACCTAAATATGGTAACAACCTTTATACAAACAGTAAAATAGGCAGCATCAATCTCATCAATTCTTTTTTAGGTTTGTATTAGATACTGTTGAAGACTGAAAAAATATCTTTTTTTATTTTGTTTTCTTTTCTGACATTGAGTTTTTACCTTGGTACAGTTTTTGGGTTCTCCCTCTTTTTTTAGAGATTTTAAACGCTTGATTTAAATTTGATTGTATTTGTTTGAGGAAACATTTCAATTGCGTGATGCGTGACGTATATTTTTTGGGTTTTTGTTTTGTTTTAGGTTTTGCCCTGAAAAAGTGCGTGTGTGAGTGCTCGTGTTAGAATGACGGAAGACTTTTCTGCAGAAAATCAACAACGAACGTGAGCAAAGTTATTCGCTCTAACTAACCCAACTATGCAAGCATGTATCAGTGGGTGTGTATGAAGGCTACATGCAGTGGGTTACAATAGAATCTTGAGTTTTTGAAATAATTGTGCGAAGCCGTTTATATTTCCGTTCTGTCTTGCCTCTTAAAGTCACTGTCCTCTTCTACATTATCAAGTAAATATTATTTAACCAACTTATTTAATTTTTATTTTTTTTTATTTGTTTGCTTTTGCCTATAAGTAATTGAAGTTATTTTCTAATTTTTTTGTTTTTTGATTATGAAAACAAGAAAATACATTCACTTAAGTTCCTTTAGTAGCAACATTTTGGAAAATGAGTTCGTAAATAAATTGTTTTCTCAACTGGTTTGCTATAGTATTTTCTCCTTACACCTGCCAATATAAATTGATTGCTTATTTACCCATAAACCAATGAGGCGTTTAGCTAATCAATGAAGAATTAATAAAAATCAAAGAATAGAAATTATTTTATGCATCAAGAAACTTATTTATATATTTACGGAGATTTAAGTGAATTTAATAAAGTTTAATTTATTAGAAATATTGCTCATAACCAATGAAAGGTGATGAGGTGTAATTTAAATTAGGAAAATATATCAGAAATATTTGAAAAGAAAAACCTTCAATAAAGACATCCTGTAGTAAAATATGCATTTGAGGTTAAAAGTGCATTTAAATAAACACAGTATGAAAAGTATCATTTTAGATAGTATGTGTAATGGAAATCCTTTGCGAAGACAACTGCATTTAAAAGCAAAGAATGCTTTCTTACAAACGTCAGATTTTTGAGAAAGGAATTTTAAACAAACAGTTATTTAAGTAGCATTCGAAAGTACGTTTCGGTTTAATCAAAAAACACAATTGCAAAAAGTCCCTTAAACAAATATTTATCACAAAAGTGCCTTTTTAACAAGAAGTAGTTTAAGGACATTTTTCTTGCAAAAATTTAGTTTTTGAAAAAATTATACTTTGAAGAAGTAGATTGCTGCTACAATAATATTTTTTGAACAGGTATTTTCTACAAAGAAATCTTTGAAGAAATTTCAATTTTTAAAAGTTCTTTTCAAAAAAATTTTCATATTTAAAAAAGTACTTTTTCCAAAAATTTTAAGTTTGAAAATATGTCCTTTTGAAAAAACGACCATACTTAAAAAAAAATACCTTCTAAGTAAGTGTTTATGAAAAAAGTACCATTTGCAAAGGTAAATTTTGAAAAAGTACTTCAATAAAATTTGTTTTCGAAAAGTACCTTTACATAAAGTACCCTTTAAAAATTTTGATAATCAAATATCAATTTAAAAATTAGTTTTCAATTCAAAAATTCGCCTTTTCGAAAACTACTTTCTATCTTTAGAAATGCGCTTTTTAAGAATTCGGCGTGAAAATAGTGCCATTGGAAAATAGTAGCCTTTCGATAAGTATTTTTTGAAAAAATTTATTTTAAAAAAGTGTCCTCTTGAAAAGGATCCTTTAGAGTACATTTTTGAAAAGTTCTTTTAAAGAAGTACTTTTGAAAAATTTAGCTTTCTAGAAAATATATTTTTTTTTAATAAGTACCTTTTACAAAAATTAAATTTATTAAACAATTTCCTTCTAAAAAAATTATTTTTATAAAGTATTAGAGGAAAAAGTACTTTATAAAAAGATATACTTGAAAACTTATTTATTAAAAAGTACTTTAGTATTATATACCCTTCACTGAAATATGAACTACTAAAAATGTGGTACAAATGTTTTCCAGTGCAAAAGATTGCAAAATTTCGAATTTCCGAAATTTTTACGGAAATTTCGATTCAGAAAATTTCATAGTCTTTTTGATACACGTTTCCCCGCGAGGTTCAAAATACCAAAACGAAGTAGAGAAATGGTTTTTTGCTCATATCTCGAGAGCTAGTGTATTTTGCCGGACGCGCTGATCATATGGTCCACGTTTCAAGTTCCTACGTTGTCTAGTGCCGCCAGAACATCGGCCAGACAGACATGTACTTCGATACCTACAAGGATCCAAAATAAATTTGCTTTGCTGGATCGGAAATTACTATTAAAGATATAACAAATGGAATGATACTAAAAATACTCTGCCGTAAGTGCTCATTTGAAAGAATATCTCTTTAAAAACGAAATTCCTGGAATGCTGACTTCAAGATTAATTACTTATATACATATATATTCGAGTCATTGGTATTAAAATTTCCACTAAAACTTGTACTTTGGCTTTGAATGCCCAATATAAATAAATTAAAGAGAAAAAAAAACACTAAAAAAATATCATGTTATAACTTCTACGCAAAAAAACCAACAAAAATTTCGTAGTAAAATCTGCAATAAAACTTTATGGTTTAATTGTGACTACAACTAGAATAGTGAAAGTTTTTACCGAAAAAATGCTGCAAGCAAAAGAAAAAACTATTAAAAGAAAAACTGGTTAAATGAGCCCTGTGTTCCTATTAAACCACCCTTGCACACACACACTCCCACACACACATATCACACATCCATTGGATAACACACAAACAACCAAGTGTGTTAACACTCTCCGTCTCTATGATCAAGCCAACATAAAGTGATTGTATTGACGTTTATTTACAAATATGTATGTGTGTGTGTTGATGTTAATAATAACTTTAGCTTTTGCTTGTTTTGTATATTTTGTTTGAGTTGTATAAATTAAAGTTTTTCGTATATGTGTGTGTTTATGTTTATTTTTTATACTATTTATTCTAGAGTTTTTATTATTTTTGTTTTAAATTTTTTAAATTACTATTTCTTCTAGTCTTACAGTGCAGGCTAAAATATTTTAAATAATGGGAAAGTATTTTTTTCTAAGGAAGAAATAAAACTAAACTGAACTGCTGTATATCGAACATCGTTTTTTTTAAGAGAGTAAGTTATTACTCAATGTCCGCTAAATACAACGATGGAATTGAATCTTCAAAATTAATAGTATTGCCTTAAAAAACATAATTCAATTATAAGAAATCTGCTAAATATAACTTTCCTTTAACACATCACTATGGCTCTTTACTGTACAATTGTTTGAAAGTCCACATTTTCATATATGTTTGTGTGTGTATCTGTGCAGTAGTGTGTTTTAAATCAGCAATATGAAAGTATTTCTTGGTAAAAGTGACTGCTTCAATATTGTTTGCATTTTCTATTTTCTATTTTCATATACTACTGTGGGCAAAAAATAGTAAGACTTTTTAATTTAAATTTCGCGCGGAAATCCATTCGTCGAAATTTTTTTTCTACGTTGGTATGACTGTCAGTGACATCTGTGCCAAATATCACAGCAAAGTAATCGTTAGTGTTTAGTATACGCTTGTCTTTCTGAAGTACAACAAGTGCATTAGGCGATTTTTACAATGAGTGAATTTATTCAACAAAGAATTTCCGTTAAATTTTGTGTGCGGAATGAAATTTCTGGTGCCGAAATTTTTGATTGGTACAAATTATTCAAAGAGGGTCGATAACGCGTTGACGACGACCCACGTCCAGGACGGCCACCAACATCAACTTGATGATCACCACGTCAATAAAATCAAGGAATTGCTTTTCTAGAATCGAGGATTAACAGTCAGAGATCTTACTAATATCGTTGGAATATCGGAGGGATCAGTGAAAACCATTTTAAAAGATCATTTGGGCCTAAGAAAAGTGAAATCACGATTGGTTCCGCATACCACATTGATTCTTCGTGAGTTTTTCGCCAAAATTTCAATCAATATCGTTCCACAACCACCGTATTCGCCTGATTTAGCTCCGTGTGACTTCTGGCTGTTCAGCAAACTCCAGCGACCGCTCCGGGGAAACTGTTTTAAACGTGAATCGCTACGCGCATTGAACTGTTACGAGGATTGGAAAAAACGTTGGCATAAGTGTATTGCAGCTGGGGGGATTACTTTGAGGGGGACGAAATAGAATAAATAAAATTAATTAAAATTATGCACAAAGTCTTACTATCTTTTGCCCACAGTAGTATGTTTGGGGTTTTAAATATTGTCTTCATTAAATTTTTGTGTGTTTATTTCTCAATAGATGTAATAGTTTCGCTTTTCTGTCAAATTCTTCGTTATAATTTTGTGTGATTTTTATTTAGGGTCTTTCCTATTACTCAAATAATTTCCTTAAAAAACAGCTATAAATTCTTTTGGGTCAGCTGTTAATTGGGTTAATCAAAATTCTTGAAAGCAGGGGAAAGAGAGAGAGAGATGAAAAGAATTAAATCATCTTATGCAAGGAAATCAAGAAAATAACTGGTTTTTTAGGTTAAATGAAAGTTCAAAGAGAAGAATTTATACGAATTTGCCAAAAAGTGTAACGTGTCGCAGGTTACCCTTATTAAGGGGACTGCATCTAACAAGGATGGTTTTCGTTTTGTTAGTAATTGTGGCAATAAGACTGTATTATTATATTTATTATAATCAATTTTTTTTTTCCAAAATAGCAAGATTCCGACAATATATGTGTATCGGCATTTTGAACATTTTACAAAACATTTTACACAAACAAATTCTTCGCAAGGTTGTATATAGAAACCGAGACCGGTTTCGGCTATGTGCCGTCTTCAGCGTCGCAGTATTTAACATATTAGTCCTTGACATAACTTATACAAAAAATATAAAGATTACAAGATCTCCTCTGCTGATTCATTAAACAATGAGCACAAGATGGTGAATGTAATAAACCCCTTGAAATAAAAGTCAGAAGTAAACTCTCAAAACGCCGGCACATGTGTTATTTTTGTTATTGTTTCTTCATTTTCTAGAATATTATTTTTTATATAATGCCCTACAGTTTATATAATTTTCAGAGCAATTTGTTGCTATTAAAAATGTCTTCTATAACCAAAACAGTACAACTTTTATATAGCTTTCCTTAGAAGTACCCCGCAAAGCAGCCACCTTCCTGCTGAAAATAACTAACTTAAGACTATCAAGCATTTTGTATATGGTTGCGTCGAGGGTGAATACAATGAAACATGTTAAGTTATTTCAGTTACACTGCACAGAACGCCATAAGGATTTACTTATATACAATATTCTAGTAACTGCTCGGCAGCGACTGAGTTCAAACAACTGAAACCACTTTACCACGACTTTCTAATACAAAAACTGCTGGCTTTATAATTGTTTATGGTTTAAATTCTGCTTGCAGTTTTAAGTTAAGAAGGCTCAGCTGCTCTACGTTAACAATTATAAAATTATAATATAATTATTTTTCGCAAGAAATTACTTAAAGTTGAATATGTGTCATCTGCATTTGATCTCAGTACAAAAAGCTCTAAAGTTTAGAAAAATTATATTGACAAATTATGTGGGGTTTTCGTGAACCAAAATTTGCTGCCTTAAATTCATGTACAACTCATACTTATAAGTCAAGTCAAATTAAACCGTATTGTCTTCTCTCTAACAATATATTTTTGCGCCAAACATATAATGGTTACTTGAAAACATTTTAAATATTACGGTTGTTGCGACAAACAATTTATTGTTTATATTTAATTATATTATGCTGCTTTTTGTTAAACAAATTTCTACTGATCTCTAATTTATTTGAAATACGTTTCAAATAATTAAGGCCATTTGAGATTTAATTCTTTAATTATTATTTTATGAAAATAATTTTCGTAGCCAGCCAAGCTCAACTTTTACTTTTCTATAGAAATAATTGTAAATAAATATTTCTATTTGATCTTTCTATTGTATTAAAAACAAATAGTTTTATTGTATTATTTTCATTTTCTCTTTGGAAATAAATGTAAACAAACAAAATGTTCATTTCACATGGGCGTATGATTTATATTAATAGAATTTGAGGCCAAATCCAGTACTTATACGCTGCAGTGTCCTAAGAAGATTGAATTTCTCGTTTTGTTATTACAGAAAAGTACATCTCTCAAATATTTAATAAGCAGCTATTTATTTTATTTTATTCTTTTTAACTAAAACCTAGTTGGCTTTAATTTCTTGAGCTCGGGTAGTTTATCATTTCATAACAATTTGTTGTTCATATTCTTGGCATTTGTACGTAGTTTTTCTTTGAATTGTTTTTATTTCAGTGTTTGGTTACTGGTTTTTGTGCTTTAAGTATTTCTAGTCGTTGTTTATTTTCATAAAATAACTTAAATTTTATTTGATTTCTTTGCTTCTACTCAATTTCAAGCAGCACTTACTTAGTTTCTTAGTCATGGCTGTTACGTTTTGTTTTCTTATTTTTTTTTAGAAAATTCTTTTTTTTTTGTATCTATTTTTAAGTTTATTTGCTTTAGAGCAAATCAACAACCATTTTATATTCTTCAATTGAATATATATTTTTTCATTACATTTCATTTACTATTTTTTTTCTGCAGCTGTATCTTTTCTGTACTTCCTTTGAAATTTTTTTCTAATCCAGAAAGAGTTGTTTGTTTCTTGCTGCTGTATGAATTGTTGATTTAGTTCCTTTTTTTTCTGTTTCAACTCTTGGCTACACTTGACTTTGTTTCTAACTTGTCTTGTAGACCGCCTTTGGTCTTTTTGCCTTGATATTTGTACCATCATGTGGCTGTTATAACTCGCAGCGCTATGCAGTTACTTGTGTGTGTGTGTGTGTGTGTGTGTGTGTGTGTGTGCGAGTGTAAGTGTATTTGTCAAGATACTTAAGAAAGATTTAAGCACTGTACAACTGCAACATCAAGTGCTTTTCAAATGACGTTGAAGTTGACGATGATGATGATGACAAAGATGCTGCTCTTATAAAGCAGCAACTTTGTTGAAGGTAAAAAAGTATTGAAGAAGAAAAATAAGGGAACCTGCACTTGCCGTGCAACATTATGCACTTAAGTTGGATTGGTGGTTGTTATGTTTTATCTTACTATATGTTGTAAGTGTTTGCCTATGTGTGCGTCAATATATGAGTAAGACTCTGACATATGTGTACCATCTAAAGTTGATCGCTTTTTCATGTTTGCAAACAGCTTTTTGTTTTCTTTTGTAACTTCATTTTACACAAATTGAGAAAAATACTTATTAAATATGTTGGTTTTTAAATTCTTTAACATGTTAAGATAAAAACTAAATAAATATTTGTTTAATTTATATGAGCCTTAAGCTTAAGTTGTAAAGTGAAAGGAACCTTCTTTTTTTCTGAATTTTCTTTAATTGTGCAGGCTTTACATAAAGTTCTCTAAAAGACAGCAACAGTTTTCAAATTTATTTTCAAATACCAATTTTAATTGCCCACAATAATTATAAATATATGTGTTCCTTTTATGACTACCCTTTGCTCTTCAAAAATGTTGCACATAAAAGCCTTTTAATTTGATGTTACTTGTCTTAATTTTTTTCTGGTTACGTTTGTGTTTTTCTACCTGCTTTATTTCAATGTTTTTTTGTGTGCCTTAATGTATGCTACACTTCTGGATACAAACTGGTCTTAAAGGGTGTGAGTGTAAAGAATGCAAGTGTATTTCTGAAATATGCTGATAATTTGTTAGAGACTCAAGTCAAAAAGAAAGAATGGAAGGACAACAATAAAAACAAATTGTTATTTCTTGGAAAATATCTTTTTATGGTTTCATAATTGTGGAAATACTTTAAATATCTCTATTTTTGTAGTTAAAAAGTAAGCTGAAAAACAATTTTTAATTGTTTGCCTTTTTAATTTAATTTAAGAATTGAAAGCAATTTATGGCAAACCAGTTGTAATTGTGTCTCTTCAAGAAAAAATTTAAAGAGAGTGTAATTAAATTCTTTATATCTCATAACATAAAAAAAGTGCTCTAATGCCATTTGATTGGACATCATTATATATTTGAAAAGCCATGTCATTTTTCACATTACTGTATAAGGAATAAAGTTTACGTTTTGTGGACTTCAAAAAAGATAATTTGCTCCTTAAAGACCGTACGTACTCTATTAATTACTAGCTCTTTTAAGAACTTAATTTTTTAATTGTGCATGTGACGTGGTGTAGTGGTTAAAATGCCAAACATCAAACCGAAGGACCCTAAATCTAATCACGGCAAACGGAAACATTTAACCGTGATGTTCAAGTTTTAGTTTAATAGAATAACCCTCTTGACGTTCCACCTCACTCGTGCCATTGAAAAAAGTAAGAATTACCTACAGGGCAAAAGAAATGGCTAAATGACAAATGCTCAGCAAGACTCCACACCACATAGCAAGGATCTGCACCACTATACAATTATATGGAGGCTTTGTGCCTGCGCAACGACAAATTATAGCAGTCCCATTATCCTGGGACAGCCTATTTCAGATTTATCAGTTAGCTGGAAAAACAAAAATATTAACGAAACAGAAGCAAGGCAAAAACAAGATGATGTATGGAAACTCTATGATGCTCTCAAGGGGAGTAATGAAAAAAACAAAATTTTCTTAATTAAAAAATATTTTTTTCTCTCAAACGGAGAATTTTTTAAAGAAATTTATTAAGAATATTTACACAAACAAAAAATTCCTACCGCTGTGGCTATCGTACTGATAAATTTATGTTTAAAAAATTAATAGAGATACAAAAACTCCCCATTAATCTAAAAGGCTGTTATAGCCGACCTATAGCACTTCTGCCTATAAAGCTAAAAATCATCACTATCGGTTGTAGAAAAGTTTTACATTTTAGTTCTTAGTTCTAGAGTCATTGTGGCTAAACAAGGTTGTTGGCTTTCATCATTATTCAGACCGATTTAATTACTGTTTTTATTGCAAATACATTTTAGTTTTTCTTTATTGTTACTTCAAATGATTTCAAAGCTCTTGAACTTCACAAACCTCTAACAACTCTTTGCACTTGTTGTTGTACAAGTAGTTTCTTGTTCTGTGTTTTTCAAGTTAGTTTTTTTTCTAAATATTCCAAATGGATCTCAAACTCTTTTTACCTTTCATTACTACTGCATAGTGCAGCTATAGTTTCTTTTGAGTTATATCAACAAGTAGCAATTGAATTTGTGAATTTTTCTCATATTTTTTTTTCTTTGCTTTCTATTGTGAAATTCTCAAATCATACCTCCTACAATGACTGGCATAACAACAATACTTAAACATGTCTGGCTGGTGCACTTGTCCGGCACTTAGCAGGCTGAGGTGGCTTAAAAAAAGAAATTTTTTATGAAAATGAGAAAAAGTAGAGATATAATCATACAGGTATTGAGAAGCAAAGTTTGCAAAGAGTTTTGGAAAAAATTTAATTGTTCGACAGAATTTAACATGCGATAGAAGATTAATTTACTTAAAAATGGATAAATTATTTACCAACGTTTATTTTCCTTTAAGCCATATTTACAAGTAAGTGCATCAGTAATTTAATAAAATTAAAACTTCCAAAACCTGTAGCTAAGTTGACCGGCCTGGCCAAGAAACTGGAAGCATGGCCTGGTTATGACAGATTCCCCATTATGCATACTTCCGTATTCGGAGGGGTTTCTGAAGCACATTAGTACTGCATAACAGCTCACAACTACAAATTACAATCCTTCATTATCTTAAGAAATTTATTGAGGAGAACGCAAAATGATTGGGATGAATATGCATGTCTAGAGGCCTACATGTGAAGAAAACAGTTCAATTCCTTTACTAAGTCACTGGCGTAGGCCATAGAGGTTTTGTAAACTGATGGGAAAATATTCTTTTTACGCCCAATACAATCTTCTTGCGTTGATTTTGTCCATTGAAGGCTGCAGATAGAATTCACTTGCTTTCGGGGGACACCTTATTTTAGTACACTCTTTGGTGGCTTTAAATTTGTAGCCTATTATTTGCCAGTGGTAACAGTTTAGTTGAAGCAGCTTTTTTTAGTGAGCAAGCGTGCCAGTTTATTGCTTTTGGCAGCTTTCTGGAAAATTATTCTATTGAAAATAATAAAGAAATATTTTTGAGACTCCCATATTACTTTTGCAGGAGTAAGTTTAGCTGAAGGTCATCTACTATGTTTTAAGAATCCTTTTCACTAACTCTGAGTCAATTATTCGCTCATAAATTGGACCTATTGCCAAAGTTCGTATAAAAAAAGCTTTCTTAGATTAGGATCCAGCATGGCTTTTACACTGGCTCGATTGCAACTTGAGTGCCCAAGAGACAAAGTAACACCTTTTTTTAATTTAAAAAATATTTTGCATTGGAAAACATCAGCTCTTTTTTCGTAGAGTGATGGACTGCTAACTTCAGGCGTGTGCTGAGGGAGCTATTTTAAATAGATGTATATTATTTTAAACTTTCTTCTAGACTTAAATTGTTTGTTGTTGGATAAGCACTCAGTGATGAACCTCTGCTCTGCTCTGCAGTGCATTTTGATGGAACAAGAAAAAAGTTAAACGTAGGGGGATGGTGGGCGTATTCCTTGTGGTTATTCGTCCATAAAAACAATGTGGCTGAAGAACGAGTTTTGTCTAGAGCGTGTTGTTGTCCATCCACCACACGTTTACAGATGAGTCGTAATGAAGATGGAGTTATACGTACATGATTTTCGGTATCAGGAACAAGTTCCCTAAATTAATTAAAGCAACTGCAGTTATAGTTATGGTAGAACAATGACACACAATCCATATGCCGTTCATGTGCGAGTCAGTCATTGAAGTTGGAAAGCCTACTGTTACCCATAAGCTTCTTTGCTGTCTATTATACGCGGTCGAGAGGCTTCACAATAATCTCTAAAGCACCGGCCTATACGTGGGAGTAGTATTTCATTTCGGTTAGAAGTAGGTGTTGCGACAACTAAGGGGATCAAGATGAGCATCTCTTACACCGTTTTAAAAAACCGAGGCACTTGAGTGGTTCTTTGGCAATCTGAAAACTGTGCTTAGTCCAACAAACACCACACTGGATTGTTAAAAATGTCTCTCGCAACACTTGCCCTCACCTCGTAATTTATTTCAAGTTTCAACTAAAGTTATTTTAAGGTAGGTGATTCTTAGAGGTACCACCGCCGAAGTGGTGAAAATATCATCGCCATTTGGCTATTGATCACTTACAAATTATTTGAACTTTAAAACATAATTCTGTACTGAAAACGGGCATGCGACAAAATGTTGAAACCAAATCGATCGCTTTAGTTATTCCGCTAGTTAATTTTTAATATAAATTTTCCATTATACGCTTAAACTACTGCTTAAATAATCTTTATGTGCCAATTGAAATACAAAAAATCAATATTATTTTTTTATATAAAAAATTTTTATTCTTGTTGAACATAATTCCTCTGTCCTTTATATGAAATATTCAATAATGCACTCATATATACAAAAAAGAGAAATATCTACACGTACTTGTAATCGTTTATTTATATATAAACATTAATTTTAACAGCATACTTTTAGGTCATTTAAAAATAAGTTGTCATTATGATTCTTAATATCTTGCAATTCTTAGCTTGAAAGTTATGTTATATTGACTCGCATTTAATACAAATGATCATATAGAGCCAGAGCGAGCTTTACGAGAGAACTCATTTTGTGAAGCCAATGTGGTCGACAGATAGGGTATGCAACGTTGAACTGTTCATATTTATTATAGTTTGCGAATGCATTTCCAGCAAAACAATTTGCAATTATCAAGAGAAAGAAATGTGTTACTACAATAATTAATTATATTTCTTGTTAAGCTGTACAGGAATCATAAAACTGAATTTACTTTATATTAAGCAAACCTCCAAACGTCTATAATGGACAGCACATGAACGCACATAAATTTGACCATAATCATGCAACAACAGTATCAGTACAGAATTATGTAAAAATTAAATTTGCCATTGTAGCTTGTTTAAAAAAAGGAACTATAATTTTTGCAGTCAAAATTACAATTCGCATATATGTTGCATGTGTGTGTGTGTGTGTGTGCGTGTGTGTGAGTAACTATAAACATGTTTAATAATTTTTGTTGCACATGTATGTTTTGTATATAACATGACTTTGTTATATTATAATTTCTTCCCATTCAATATTTTTGCCTTACTAGCAGCACTTGTGTGTTGCACTCAACACTATTGCATGCATGAATGTGTATTTGTATGGCTGATTTTACACCACATTATTAAAAAAATACGGGAATTTCTTAAATGCCTATTGAAATTATTAGCGAAAAAAATTTCCATAATTGTAAAACAATTTACTTGGATTTAAAGATTTTAAGTTGTTAATTTGTGCTCCAAGAGCCCCTCGACAGGACGGCCACTAAGATGATTAGCTCTAAAAGGGGTGCCTTAAGCTGGAATACTGCGTTGGCGCATTTTGTGTGAGAATATTCAGCACTGGCGTGCATAAGACTCAAGACCATGGGAAGAAACTTGTTCAATTTGAATGTCAATCCAAGCATTAGACAAATGCTAGCATTTATAAGAGACAATGAAAGGCAGATGGTCCTAAATTACAAAACGGTTGCCTGAAAAGACTACTAGAAAAACGAAGGGGTTTGGGAAAGCGACCCATAAGGTAATCGGTCTGCTACGATATCCTCCATACATTTTCGTAGCACGAAAATCGTTGTGAAGCCCATGGCGTTCTGTTGCACTTAGCCCCATATTAATGGGGTATCAGCGGCGATGGGGTGATGTAAGGTGTAAAAAACATTGTAATAGAAATGATTATTCCAAAGGTAACAAATAACGTTCTTCTTCAATACATTGTCTTGTCTCGCATTGTCTCTAGTTGTTATTTAGCAACTATATAATTGTTTTGTTTTGTTCAATGAAAGGAACAGGAAACTGTGATAATTTCACACTACAAGCAACAAAAAAATCACTCTGTATTGAAAAATAAACTTTTATTGATTTTATTGTATGTTTGTATTTATTGTTGTGTAAACGCCCTGTTTTTGCATTCAACTAAGGAGAACCATATTGCTGCGTAAAATTGCTGTTAAATTATGTCAAGGTAAAATGACTTGATTTTAATATTGATACAGGATTGCTGTACTTAATTATTATTGACAACTACAAGAAGAGATTTTAGATTAAATATTTTTGTTAATTAAGCTAAGCTGCCCGGAGTGCTTTGCTACTCCTATCGCCAGTTAAGGAAATAATATAAATAATTAAAGGAATTCAAGTAGATTTTTATATTTAAATACAGGAAATTGTTTACCGACAAGAACCACTGAAAAATACAACTGATGAAAGAAATATTGTGCTACAAGAAGGAAACAAAGTTCGAAGATGATAGTTTATTCGGTTCAAGTTTACCAGGCAGAACTGCTAGGTTTGCTGCATGCGTTGGATCACTTGCTTGAAAGCCGAGTGCATGGGAAAAGGGTTCTCATTGCACTTGACAATCAGTCAGTTATAAAACGCATGAGTCAAGTGAACGTATATTCCAAACTGGTGCTGGAATGTGTTCTGAAACTAAACAGATGTGCCTCGTTGAATGAGGTGACGTTGATGTGGGTTAAGGGACACATAGGCACAGCTGGGAATGAAGCAGCAGATGAACTAGCAAAAAAGGGATCTGATGTGGATTTCTGTGGACCAGAACCCAGGGTTGCCCTGCTCAAAGACCCCCTCGGCAGGAAGGCCAGCAAGGTGCACGGATATAATAGGGCTACTTTAAGCTGGATCACTGCGTTAGTGACAGGACATGGAAACTTCAAATACCATCTGGCTAAGATGAAAGTCGTAGAAGATGATACTTGCAGACTATGTCTGGAAGATGCTGAGACGGTAGCGCACATTGTGTGTGAATGTCCACCATTGGCTAGCATAAGGCTTAAGACCACAGGCAGACACTTCTTAGATGTGAATGCCATGAGGGAACTAAGCCTTAGACAAATGCTAGCAATTACAAAAGACTCCGTCATGAGAAAGAGTGTCGACAGTTACCAATCGACAGTCTGAAATCACTTTAGTCAAGAATAAAGGCTAGGGCTAGCATGAGACTCGATTGAAAGTAGGGTGGTTGTGATTACGGATCGGTTCCCTGAAATCAATTTGAGGAGCGAAATGGGGGTCGAAAAGGGACCCAGAAAGTAAGTGGTCTGCTTCGATATCCCCCCATACATTAATAAATAAATAATAAATAATAATAAATTCGGTTCAAGATTTTGCAGAAATTCATAGAACTTGAAGAGCTAAGTTACAGGTATTAAATATAATTCAATTTTAAAATATTTTTCGGCTAATCGAATAAATTTTATATTTTAATCGATTACCCGACTGACAAAAACGACCTTTTATGGCTTAAACTCACTAACTTACCAGTGGATAAATTCATTTAAGTACTTTCTTCTCACTGCGAAACGTATGAGTAACATCAGTCAATAAATATAACTCATACGTAAAATTATTAAACTTAACCAAAAGCCATTTAGAAAAATTGTTTAAAAGTCATTAACCTTTCAGTAAAGTTTAATAGCTTATACACAAAAACTAAACCATATAAAGCAATTTTTTTTTAATCCAATTTAGTTTTAAAAAGTTTTAAAAGTCAAATACTAGTCGCATTATTGTCATGTGGTTCTGTGTTACCCCCCTTCAGCTCAAGGAAAAACCTCAAATAACCTCTAACTAGAAATAAAATTCTAATAAAACTATTGAATACATGCAACAGCACTATCTTGTAATATAACAAACAGACATACAACTGTAAAAAAACGCATTACATACAGCAAAAGTGTTCAAATGAAATCAATAACCCTAGAGAATTTCAGACATCATGACGACAGCAAAAATTCACTCACATGTGTAAGAAAAATATAAAAGGGAAAAAAGAATAAAACATAAAACATAAAACGTAATAGTTTTTCAAATATAAAAAACAACACTCTGTAAAAGAATAATAGAGGTACACAACCAACGTATGATTGAATGAATTTGATGCATAAAATGACGGTGGTAAAAAACGAAAACCCAGAGCAGCAAGACACACAATTGCTCACTTTTTTATATTCCCAGCTATTTTTTCATATGAATTTTTTTTGAGGTTGTTGGGTTTAACAAAAAAAAACTACTGTGGGCAAAAAATAGTAAGACTTTTTCTACGTTAGTATGACCATCTGTGCTAAATATCACATCAAAGTAATCATTAGTGTTTAGTAAACGCTAGTCTTTCTGCAGTACAACAAGTGCATTCAGCCATTTTTAAAATGAGTGAAATTATTCAACAAAGAAGTTCCGTTAAATTTTGTGTGCGGAATGAAATTTCTGGTGCCAAAACGTTCATAATGTTGCAAAAGAGGCCGTCGGTGATAATTGTATGTCGCGAGCAAGTGTTCTTGATGGGTACAAATTATTCAAAGAGGGTTGAGAACGCGTTGACGACGAACCACGTCCAGGACGGCTATCAACATCAACTGGTGATCAACACGTCAATAAAATCAAGGAATTGGTTTTCTAGAATCGACGACTAACAGTCAGAGACCTTACTGATATCGTTTGAATATCGGAGGGAACAGTGAAAACCATTTTAAAAGATCATTTGGGCCTAAGAAAATTGAAATCACGAATGGTTCCGCATACCGCATTGATTTTTCGTGAGTTTTTCGCCAAAAATTCAATCAATATCGTTCCACAACTACCACATTCGCCTGATTCAGCGCCGTGTAACTTCTGGCTGTTCAGCAAACTCTAGCGACCGCTTCGGAGAAACCGTTTTAAGTCAATTGAAGACATTAAACGTGAATCGCTACGCGCATTGAAGACTATTCCGGAAATTGACGTTAACAACTGTTACGAGGATTGCAAAAACCGTTGGCATAAACGTATTTCAGGTGGGGGGGGGGGGGGGGGGGAATACTTTGAGGGGGATGAAATAGATTTGGCAGAATAAGCAAAGAAATTTAAAATTATGAACAAAGTCTTACCATGTTTTGCCCACAGTAGTAGCCTTAGTTTTTCCCCAAGTTTTGAATTAAATTTATATTCTCTGCTTGGAAACTTAGGGCAGACGTATTGGCGGGGTAATAACAACAATAAATAATATGGATTTTTGCCAAAACTTTTAGTAATTTATTTATTATAAGTTGCTAAAGAAGTGCAGAGAGCAGGAGGGAAATTGAACTGCATTATGGAATTAACTTGCCAACTAGGGTCAACACAAATCACAATATGAGCCCTTACAAAAGTAAGACTAAAGCATTGAGGTCAATAAACTAGGCTACATAGCTTTAGTTTTAAGGCTTTAAAGTAAATGGTAGACGTGATGGCTGATACTAGAAACGTGTCAGTTTAATGGGCGCTTAAGAGCAGAATAATAAATTATATTTCATTTATCCTTTAAATTTAATTTTACGAATTTTTCAAGTACACATTTCGAATTATTATTTTTAGCTGATTTTATTCGCCACCATTTCATTACATTAACCTTAAAGAGCATTTTAATTTACCTTAACCTTCGCTCGGTTACTTGGGCTCTTTCTTTAGTTTTAAACAATTGCATTGGGGATTTGTTGTTGAAGAAAAAAAGCAGAGACAATTTTGTACTTCTGGGCCTTTTTTGTACAAAATCGGAAATACAAAACTTCTCTCTTTTATACAAGATTAGAACTATATGTGAAAGACAGAGGGAGAGAGAGAGAGAGGGAGAGAAAGAGAGAGATAGGCAGCAATAGTTTGAGGGAAGTAACTCATATAATTGTGTTGTATTCTTCAAGGTCCCACTGCAGTTTACTACTGCGTTTCTATTAAAACTTTTTATATTTATTTTTTTAAGTTTTTCCATTTTATTTCGCTTTAATTCCTTAAGGATCTGTTACGCAGTTGTCTATTCTAGAACAGTTGTTTTAGTTATATTTTTTATTATATCTTTGTACGCTAGAATTTTCATGAACTCGTTATGGTTGCTGTTTCTTATATACATATTTGTATTTGATATAACACAAAAAAAAATTGGGTTTGCAGTACAACAGACCTTAAGAATTGTACAAACAAGGCTGCGAAAAAAGTAATTAATTTTTTTGTGGAGGTTTTTCAAATGAGGAACATTTTTTCATTGCCAGGGGAACAAAGGGAAATTCTGCATTCAATTAGGACTTGGAAATTTTACTTTTATTAGAATATATGTAGGTCATGATGTGAAGGCAATAAAATGTTAGTAAACCATTCCGGATTTCTTAGTTGAAGAAAGCTGAAGAGAGAGCTAGAAATACTATAAAATTTGTTAAATGAAATAGGAAATTTGCTCATGTCCGTTGAGGTAAATTTGTTGAAATTTAAACCATTTTTGCTCCAAAAACTTTGATAAAGAGCATCTAAAGAATCAAACAAAATGGCTGTACGTATGAGTCCTCCCTTGCAAAGTTGCTTTAGAGAAGGAAACAAATTTTTTAGTGAAAAATTATCGTCAGCTACGAGTTGTTTCTAAATTAAGACAGAAAATCAAAACTCCTGCAAATAAGTACAAATCAACTTATAATTTTAGTCACTTAATAGATGTAAACAGTTGTGCATTTTGTATAAATAGTTGTTGCTAAAAATACCTTAGCTGATAAATTCCTTAAAAAACATTTCGTTTTCCTTTCATGTCTCTAGAGAGACCTGCGTATTGTTTTTATAAAAATTAAAAGCAGTATATTCTTCCACTTTTTTCTAGCCCCAGGAAACCCCTAGAAAAGCACATTTATCATTTAGTTCTGAGCAAAACAACAGGCGATCACGAACTCAAGCAAAAAATAATAAAAAAAAATAAATGTTTTAATGACCCAACAATATTAAAAAAATAAAGAAGACGTAAGAAAAACTACAAAAAGGATATAATATTAATAAAAACCTGGATGCACGAAGGCAGAACGAAAAGTCCTAAGAAAGTAATTTTAAGGTTTATAATTTTTTTTATATTGTTTTATTTTATATTTTTTCTACGACACTTATGTGATTTCAAATATATTTTTTTCCGTAAATTTTTAAAAATAATTACACTGTGCAACACAAAAAATAGTAACAACTTTTCACGTGCAAGTTAGAAAAGCTTACGTTTTGGGTGGCTATAGTTCCCCCTTTCACACATTGCTATAGTGAATCGGCTTAGGAAATCTTGCAATTCTTACATTTTAGGCACTTTTATGCAAAACACTACAGAGAATATTTTTGCAAAATATTTTAACCCTCTAACTTCTTTTTTAAGACTAAAAACTCCTCTTATGGAGCAACGAAGCATTCTGTGCTACGAAAATATTTGTCATAAAACTCTTAAAATTGAACTTGAACTCCCAAAATAAGTCAAAACCTAAGATTTGTTTAAAGGTTAATACCGCAAATATTCTCTCTCTAATGATTTGTTTAGCTCTGTGTGTGCCAAGCATATTATTTCTGAACATAGAGTTATGTTTTTGAACCGCAAAATACCTAGCAGACATTGACGGATATACTTCTTTCATAGATCCAGAACACTCTTGTCGGGTTAACAACAGCTTCAGAAATAAGCTAACACACGGAGGGGAAAGCGTGGTCTACTTGATTACTGGAGAGCCAAAACAGGCTTGCGGAAAGCAAAAAGTAGATTTATATAGCTAAACTAATAACAGGACCTGTATCACATGAATAAATTAGTTGTGGTAGAAAGGTATTCCTGCAGATCCTGGAAAGGAACAGGGAACATCAGTACGTGTTTTTTGCGATTACCCTGCGATGGAAAAACGTAGACTTAACATGAGAAGTAGGATTGGTATCGTACTTCTTAAGTAGTTAAGTCTACGTCGAAACTCGAGAATTCTATTTTTTGACATTTTTCGATAGAAATATGGATCTTCATTTAAGTTTCCCAAGGCCCATTCATCAAACAAACAAGGTTGTCATACACCAGCAGGCTTCAGTTAGTCCTGTAGGTTTTCAAATCGATGTGCTTACGTAAAACCTAATAGGTAGGCGCATAACGCAAGCCCAATTGTTAACAAGGGCAACGAATTGAAATATCACGATCTTCATTGACACTGCCCAATACATCGCCAATATTTTTCTCAGAACGCACTCTTCGCATAAGAATTAATGTCCAATTAAGCCTGCAGATTACAGTATAAATATTTCTAAAGTAATTGTAAGTTTAAACCCCTATAAGCTAAAAAGTAAACAACCAGAAGTAGGGTGAAAAAAATATTCTTTATAATTTAACTTAACGAGACAAAAATTTAATATGGCAGCCAAATAGGTCGAGCAAAATAAATGACAGCAGGCCAGTAAACCACAAACAAACAAGAGCGCCCAGCCAAACCTTGCAGCACCACAACAACAACAAAAGAAACACTCACTAAAGCGCGCAACAGAAATAGAAACAAGAAACAGCGAGACACGGAAAACAGAACAAACAAAACATTGGTCACGTTCCTGCCGCTGAGTTTTCAACATCATTTACTTTACTCTTGTCATTTTCCTTTTTAATGTTTATTTTTCTATGCTTTTATCAGTTTGCTTAGAGCAAAAACATAAAAATACAAAATAAAGAAGAAGGAAGACATTTTCAAAATTAGTTAAATGTAAAAAAGCTGTTACGTAAATAAAATATTTAACAGTTTTTTATGCAGTGTCTTTAGCTCCTTCCTCCTAAGTTAAATACAGTGGTCAGTTTGCTTATACCCGGTGAAGTTCTTTGTTGCTGCACCTGGCGATGCAAAATATTGGCAACCAAATAAAGCTTAGATGCGATATACGGTACCTAAATCATTTTTAAACGTAACTTCTTATCAGTTACGCGCTATTGAATACCAAGACAATTTTGCATGTGGGTAGAACATTTGAAAGGGAAAATATGGTTTATGTGGCCATATATTTTGCGGCCCTCCTGTAGTAGTGTATTTAATAGCGATTGCTATTGGGCCAGATAGAGGAAGGAAACTGCAAGCAAGAACACTAAACAAATTAGGCAGGACTTGAGTCAGAGTTCTGTTTAGATATTAGAAGATACAATTAAGGGATATTGCGGCAAAGATAACCGCACATTTCCATCAGCCCAAGAGAATGGGGTTGCCTCTAGAAGTTCTACAACGAGAAGGAAAGAGAAACTCAGTCCTGCACTAAGGGGCCTTGGCCAGACTCATCTCGGGCGGTGAACTTTTGTTGGGCTCTCTTAGATGTCAGAGGTTTAAAATTATTTACTTTCTTTTTTCTGCTCTTTCTTATTCAGATAAGACTAAAGCTCAAACGTAGTAGACTCACGTGGACCTGCATTACAGGCGCCCTGTTAATCTAGCCTGACCTAGCCTGATTGTATGTGGTAGATTAAAGACAGGTGTTTTGCTGCGAAATTGTAAAAAAATGAACTAAATACAAGTCTGAATGGGCATCAGACTTGAAGCAGTTTTATTCAAGGGCTGATATAGCAAAGTTATAGCGTTAGAAATAATCAACCATAATTAGTGATTATTGTTTTATATTTTTTTCGCACCTATAAGAATGGAGCCAAATGCGTTGTACAAGTTTTTTCATCAAGGCTGTGATAGGGAAATACTGGATCAGCTAGAGTGTGCAATAGTGCAACATACTTGCGCTTGAAGAGTTGAACTCAACCCGCTTTGTCGAGAGGCCGATGTCACATATAGCTTTACGAATTCCCATTATATTGGTTTTAAATAAATAAACATAAAAATCCACACATCTACACAAATTCTTTTACTTTTAATTTCCCCAAAAAAAAAAAACGGGACGTTAAAACTCTAGTCGCCTTTGCCTTGTTTAAGGTTATTTATGTGCAAATACGTTATTTATATTCGAATCATGAGAGCAATTTTTCTGTTGGCAACCTGAAAAAGAAAGTCACGTTCTAAAGCTATAAAATAAAAACGCATTTTCCATTATGTGGTGACTGTTTGTACACAGCAAATATTTGCAGAGGTGTGCCTACGAAAACAAGCTAAGACGTTGCTTAATAAATCATCTTAACTTTTGTTATGGAATTTACAAGACGTTTTTAACCCTCCTTAAGTGGGCGCTTCCCACTGCGATCGAACTAGTAGTCGGAGCATAAGGAGCAAGCCAATAAACTCGTGGTATAAGATCTCAACTAAGTAGTAGGTTAATAATATAGAAAAAAATAAGCTTTTCGGGAATTTAGTTTGATTTCGGAATAACAACATTGTACTTCATAAAGTTAGGGAATAACTTTTATTTAAGACAAAAATTTGCTGTCGAGTTTTGGCAAGCAAACTGAAAACTTTAAAAGAAGAAAAAAGTTTCAAGTACCTTTTTAAATTTTTATTAAATAACTGACCAGTCATTTGCACTCTGGGTCATTTTATATTTCATAAACTTATTTTACTAAGTGCTTTATATTGGCCTTGCTAACAAAACGCTGTAATAGTTTAACCTAATTTTCAGCAAGATAAAGAAATAATGGTTTTTGTTGCAACAACAAATTGTGTTAATACTGAAACTGGATTTAAAACACTTTCTACCACTACAAGACGTTCAAGAATGATAAATTAAGGAACTTTTGAAAGCAATATAGACAGGAAAAGTATTGATGCGTATGATTAATTTTCTAATTAAATTAAATTGTTCATACGTCACCCTAAACTTTCTCTACGTATGGCTTTAGGAATTGTTTAATAGTATTTAGCAAAAAAAAAAAAGTTAAATGTAAAACGGAAAATAATACGAAAACGAATGGAAAAAATAATGCAAATATTTATCCTACTTTTAAGAGTTGTAACTTCGAGCCACATAGTAAGAGTTTATATGTTATGACTGTTAAATATTTCGATCACTTTCAGTTAAAAAACCCTGGGTGTAAATTACGGCATTCGTTATCGATCGAAATTTCAGTAGGGAGTAATAGCCTATTTCTATATGAAAAGCGGCGTATTCGTACAGGTTATTTATATAAAACACCCCTTTTTTTGTTACTGATTTCTATAATAGAATTTGCAGAATACTGACTAGGTATTTAACATGACGTCGTCTCCGTTTACAAATTAGCTTCTAGATATTTTCTAAAAGCTTTTAGTTTTCTATTAACTAGAAATTCACTCATAATAATAACTGGAAAATAATGGAAAAAATCTACAAAATTATGTACGAGGTGTGTTTTCAAGAAGTGATGCTCTTTAAGCATTTTAAGCTCTTGCCCTCACACGAAACATAGCCGTATCAGCAATATTTTTAGGTTTCGAAACTCTTTCGTATATAAAAATTACAGGTTCTTCAATGGCCTTTTTTATGTTCTATTACTGGTTGCCAATGGCATTATAGTAAGAAATAAAAAGCTTTTGGCTGGTGCATACGTTTGGCGGAGTTATATAATACTCGTATAAGATATAATATTTTCTCATATTTTTAATGGATCTTTAGCGCAAACAGCTATAACCTAAGGCCTTAAATAGAGTCGGAAATCGCTATGCAATGTCCAGAAACTGGAATTCACTTCTGACTCTCTAAACAGGCGTAAGGGCACTAACCACAGCTAACCGACTATCCAGCCAAAGAAGACCAAAATAGTAAAATCAATAATTGAGCTGTAATGATATGACTAGGTATTACCTAATACCTAGGTATTATCTATGTACCAGGTTACAAAAGGGAATGTGGTCGTGATGGAGCGCAAACTCTGACAGCCAAAGCCATAGAACTACAAGCAATTACCTTGCATTATGGGACACCATTGGAAGCTATGAATATTTATTGAAGAACTTGAACCGACAAAATGTCGATGTAACATAGACTTTACAGAACCTGACTAAAGAATAGAGTTTTCATAACCCAAAAGAGTATATTAGTTCATAACGGAGACCAAATAACAAGTCGACCGACATAAGGATAATTAAAGGATATCCTTCTATTCTCAAACTAGCCTAAGCTAAACTGATTGCAAACATGCGAAGGGGAATGGGGCTCACAAATATACCAGACATTCAAACTAGCTTTAAGTTTGAAATTAAAAGCTCAGCAATTCCCCATACTTTTGTAATACACCTCCTACTTATGCTCTCGTACTACATTTAAATGTAACAAAACGTCTGAGTCAATATACTTGCATATAAGTTTTATTTTTTAAATTAACAAATAATAAATAAAAAGCAGAAATAAGCTTTTGTACTTTTTTCAAAGTTTTTTTTTTGCTAATATTTACAAAGTGTTTTTGAAAAATAGCAACTACCAAAAATATATATATAGTTTTAGTTTTTAAGTGGACAATCATTGAAACTTTTGAAATTATTAAAACACACACATGCACACGCTCATGCATACAAACAACATATAGACTCAAACACTTCGTTAGTTTTCTAAACATGTGTCTGCATAAATAAGCCAAACGTGTAAGGAAAGGAAAAAGTCAGTAACATTTATCTACGCAGAGAGAGAAAGGGAGGGCGAGACAGAGAGAGAGAGAGAGAGCGAACGGGAGAGTATATAAATGAAATGCATTAGTTTGCTTGTATGCAATTATACAGTTTCATGTGTTTGCTCATACAAAAACAAAAGTAAATATTTTATACCAACTTTAGTTGTGCACATGTGTGTTTGCAGGAGTACATAAAGATCTCGTCATGTATAAAAGGGTGCTTGGTTGTCGATGTGTGTTTGTTATTTTATATGTGAATATTTGTATATCTATTTCTAGTTGCACTTTTACATTTTAAACATTATTACTAGTTCAGTTTTTCTTCATTTTTGTTGCTGCTGAATTTTAATAAAAATAAAAATAAAAGTCAAAATGAATTTCGTTTGAACATAGAATTCCTGCTCCCAGTGTAAATGTATGTAAATACAAATAAGTTTAAGTGATGTGTTAATTTTTGCATAAAGCAATATATGTTTTTATTAAAACAGAATGTTAGTTGTATTAAACAAAAACCTACAGTTGAGCATTTTACTTTCAATATTAAATAAGTTTTACTTAACTCGATATTAAATTTTAATTTAATTTAAGGGCGTTTTAAATTAAATATTTTTTAAGTTAAGCTAAAATTTATATTATATTAAATAACTTGGTAAATAAAATATTTACCTAATTAAAGGGTTTTATTTTCAGTAGTATGAGTAGCCAGAATAAAGCCGAAGTTACTACTTGAAGAGTGCACACAAAAAATTTTGTTTTATTCCTCTTGGCATCATAATAGTTCCGATGGCAAAACCTATTAATAATATATTGCAAATACATATGAAACGAATGATAATTAAAAATGGTTTAAGCTAGCAGAATGCTAGTATGACGACTGTAAATATACCTTCGAAAGTTGTAACATTTCTTGTGCAATGCCACTGTATGACGTCAACCAGCCGAGTAGCCTAAGATATCATAGACATTAAACACGGCTACACGACTTCAAGTACCGCTGACTACATATTTCACCCTGTAGAAAGGTACTTAAAAATTTTGACAACGACAGGTAATAAGTAATGTTATAATACCATTAGCTGTTGCAGCAAGTCCTTTGAATTTTAGTGGTACCACTTTTGATTTTCTACTTATTCAAAGTTCGGTTTTTTCACGTAACGAGTCATGTGGCTGGGCGGACCTGCAAAGTTTCAATTATAATCGGATAAATCTTCTGTGCTATAACGAGCACAGTAATGAATTTCTAAATTAAAGCCTAGGAAAAACCCCTTCCAAAAATGCATCAACCTCCTCGAAGTGTAGACACAAAATAAGTCAATTAGAGAGAAAAACAATTTTATCACTATTTTTTACAATTTGTCTGATATATCGAGAAATATCACGTATGTTAGTGCATACTTTCTGTATATATTTTAAAAGCAAAGGTAATAAAATTGAATTTGATGTATAATATGCTAGATGAGGTAAAAAAAAAATAAACGTGCAGAAATATAAGGGCCCCGCTCGTGTAAGCGTAGCCAACAAACAATTCTAACAATTTGGAATATAATTTGTTTTCAAGCTGAAGCTTTGAGTATGATCGGAGAGGGATGTATAAACGAGACAAAAGCCGAAAAACATACATGATTGCAGAAATATACATAAACTTCACTCATTATTATAAAAATACAGTTACATATTTTGAGTACCCGTCTGTAATAACAAAACAAATTTATTTATTTATTTAAAAACTCTAGACGCACATATATTGTAATGTCTAAAATTTAAAATTTTCTTTTTTATTTTGCATTGAATAGAAATACAATATAAATAAGTTTGATTTGACTACAAGGACAAAAGCAGCACGGACCACAACCTACAGTCGTGCGTTTTGTTGTCGTCACAATAATCGCTCTCATATAAACATTTGCACTTTAGTTTTGACAGATTGTAGTCGGCAGCCTGCTATGTGCTTAATGCATAATTATTAATTACTATTACCATTATTACCATTAATTGATACAACACTACGTATGAGTGTTAAATATTAATTAAAAATCACTCATACGTAAATCACTTCATATCTCTTGACATCAACACCTACACGGTATAAAAACAAACTCTTAAATCCTGAAATTAATCACATAATTAATTCTTTGTAACAAAATCTAAATATTTATATTTACATTGGATATAAGAAAGTTTTAAAATTTTAAAATATCTTAAAACAGCTTTCTATATTTATTGAAATTATTGATTTGGCTAAAAAAAAAATTATTTTTCAACGAAACAAAAACAAGATTTTTTTATACAAAGTTGAGCCCTAAATAAAACCTTAGCTGTGCATGTGATGTACTCCTCCTCATTTTTGTTCTTTAGATTTTTATTTATGTTAAATAAAAATTTTCCTTGATTTATTTTCACACTACTTCACAATGTCAAAATGTAAACAAATAAACAAAAATATTTTTCTGACACACATACACAGCAAAGACAGCTGTGACAGTTTCTAGTGGAATAACAACAACATTTTTTGTTGCTTAAATTTGATCAAAGAAGTTTTCTTAGCAATAGCAAAAATAATACTTAGTCGGATTTTATGTTAGAATTTGTTATAAAAAATTTGTTTGATTTAAATAGATTTAGGTCGCATTAAAATAAAATGTTTATGTTTAGGTCTCTGATTGTGAGACTGTCATTAAAGGGAGTTTTGATTTATGTTAAGATCTTTAAAGTAACCCAAATATTTTAGACGTAATTTACATATTTTGGGTCGAAATCTTCAAATCAATCTTTAAATAAATTTAAATTGATTTATGCTTCACAGATTTGGGTTTCCATCTCAACCAAGAGGGAACCAAATAATTTAAATATTAATAGTAATAATATTAATATTAATAATTTGCTATATAGGGAAACTCAAGACTTTTTATAAAAAAGTTTAATGCAATATCAATATCTGAAAACTCAGCTTTGGAGATTTTTGAATTCTTGCTTAGTTTATGTTTACTTGTGAAGCTTTTGTAAAACTACGGACGAAAATTAAGAGAGACAAGAAACCCCATTCTCCATTGCTTCATACAGTTCTTGAGCAATACTTGCCTCGGAAGAAAGGACGTCAGACACATCGATTTCAAATTTTTAAATTTATTTCGCCACGATTGCTAATATATCCGCAGCTACAAAATATGTTCTCTTGTCTACCAACATCGTGGGTGATAGAAGTTGAGCATTCTTTGAACTGCTTGCGAGATGATAATTTGTTTAAACGAATTTTGATCTTCTTAGTTTTACTCCGTTATATTATATAGTAACTTAAACATAATAAATAAACTTACATACATTATTTTTTAAAAACCGAAAAGAAAATCTGACCTGGGACAAAATCCAACACTGATTTGTTTGGTTGTTCACTTGTTATTTAGAATTGTTTCATAATTAAGATCGGATGTCGTTATTTAAATGTGAGGGTTTTTTTACATTTCAATATATCATGAAAGCCTAAGAACCAGTGAAACATTGTGGGCTATGCAAAATATTCGTAATATCGATACCAGAAAGGCGGGTAAAGTATTCCGAAAGAGTCATCTCATTCTCTGTTCCCAAATGTATAGCTCTTTTTTGTTATTTTTTGAAGTGTATAGTCAAAGTATAGGGGGAAAAGGTTGCTTATTGTTAAATATTCTGTAGCAGTCATAAATCTTTTCTTTTTTTCTAAGGCAATCATTAACCTCCACTTTCCGTGAATATAGCCGAAAGCATAGTTAGCACCGTATTTAAATTATTAGAGCCTAAGGTGGTCGGATCGTTATACACTTCTAGTACAATTTCAATTCTTTAACAGTTCGGTTCTAATTCATTTCTGGTTTAGTTCCAGATCAATCCGGAATTCGTTCTAATTCAGTTGCAACTCTGTTTTACTTAAGTTTTAGCTTAGTGCTAGATCAGCTGTAGTTCTGTACTAGCTCAGTAATTGTTGTGCCGTAAAACTCTCATTCAGTTTAAAGTTTTATTCTATACATTTTTGCGGTTTTTGGAACGAATTTCCGTCATCCTTTGTCAAGCTTGGTTTGGAAACAATTTCGCCATTTTCAGTGTCATTTTTCTTTCTCAGCTAGTTTCATTCCAACCTGTTTTAAGTTCGTTTTTACTTCAGTTCCAGCTCAGTTTTTGTTCAGTTTTAGAGTAGCTCCAGAACAATTGTGAGCAACAGTGCAACAGTAGTCCCCGATGTTCCGATGAGGCTATTATTATTAATATATGGGGGGATATCGAAGCAGACCACTTACTTTCTGGATCCCTTTTCGACCCCCAGTTCGCTCCTCAAATTGATTTCAGGGAACCGATCCGTAATCACAACCACCTTCCTTTCAATTGAGTCTCGTGCTAGCCCTAGCCTTTACTCTTGACTAAAGTCATTTCAGACTGTCGACTGGTAACTGTCGACACTCTTCCTCATCACGGAGTCTTTTGTAATTGCTAGCATTTTTCTAAGGCTTAGTTCCCTCATAGCATTCACATCTAACAAGTGTCTGCCTGTGGTCTTAAGCCTTATGCTAGCCAGTGCTGGACATTCACACACAATGTGCGCTACCGTCTCAGCCTCTTCCAGGCATAGTCTGCAAATATCATCTTCTACGACTTTCATCATAGCCAGATGGTACTTGAAGTTTTCATGTCCTGTCACTAACGCAGTGATCCAGCTTAAATTAGCCCTATTATATCCGAGCACCTTGCTGGCCTTCCTGCCGAGGGGCTCATTGAGCACCATTCGAGCCTGTCTACATGTGGTATTCTCCCTCCACCTATTCAGGTGTAATGAGTTTACCCATTGAAGAACTTTAGCTCGCACTAGGCCATTCCCCAGGGAAACCCTTGGTTCTGGTCCACAGAAATCCACATCCGATCCCCTTTTTGCTAGTTCGTATGCTGCTTTCCGATTAGGCTAACACTACCGCTTAAATTTGAGGAAATACAGTTATTGCCTTAATGTTACCGCGTAAGGCAACCCTTAACATTTATATAGAAATAATAATTTTTTTACATTGCTATTTGGCATCAAAACACCAGTTTTTTTCCTATTGACAAATGTTGCTGTTGTAGACTTCTGAGATAACATGACGCTGGAATGTAACTTACAAAGTACAGTGATGTATTAAAGTAAATAATATAAATATGTCAGAGGAACTCTAAAGTTACATATTTTAGTGTGTAGCGTGAGTGGCGGAGAGTAAAGTAAGAACTCGCACGGAAAAACCACCCCCTAAGCCGCTAAGATGGGATTACAAGCCAACACATAGAAGTTAAATTTAACAGATTCATTAAAAACAACAGACTTTATTGTACAAAATTCATTCCTAGTGGCCGTATTATCTCTATCTCTACCCCACTTGCATGAATAAAATTTTAAACATTATAAAATTTACGACTTCCTACATGATGGGAAACACCACAACCAATTTGTCACAATGCTATAGTTCTTTGTTTTCTCTTTCTTGTATTTTTCTTTGCCTTTGATTGAAAGAATGACGAAATCGATAAAAACTGTAATTGAAAGCAGCCATAAATAAATAAATACATAACGGATTTTTCTTATTTTTAATTATTGATAATAGAGCGCCAAGAAGGCGCCTTATTCAATTTGTGAGTGAAGAACAAACCATATGTGAAGCGTAGCATACTTTTAGGTAAATAAACTTAGTGATGAGAGAAATTATTCAACAATAATCGCACAGTTTGAGACACAAGCGAAATTAAGTGTTAAAAAATTAAATTTTGAAATAATTTCTTTAGAATATTAAGACGCAAGCCAAGAGAAGCATTTCTTGCTCCTTTTTGTGTGTATGTGTGTGTTATTTTTTAGAATAAACAAAAATGTTAATAAAACACCTGACTAAGTACTTAAATTTTTAAGAAAATATTGTGTATAGAATTAAAAATATTCATAAACTCAACTAGACCAAAAACTTAAACAGAACCGGAAGTGAACTAAAACTGACTTGGAACTTGAATCATATTTAGCAGGGACTCCATAAAAATTTAGGATCGAAACTACCAGAGAAATAAACTATATAAATAAAGAGGCCACACCTTTACAACAACTACTGCAATGTGGTAAATTTCAACTTGATTTCTATGTAAGCTACTTGATATAAATTGCCTTACAAAGACGTTTTTGTTGAATGCCTAAACTTATCGAGAGTAAATATGAATAATTTGGAATGCTGTGCTCAAAGAATGGAATTTATAGCCCAACATTATGCAGCAGTAATTAATAAAACAAATATTAAATCCCTGACACTTTAGCAAAACAGCAAAACAAAAGGCAACAAATAAAGATTATGAGGATGAAAAAAAAAACAAATGAATGAATATCAGCTTAATTAATTTCATTCCTCTTTTACAAGCATTAGCTGAGTTAGCTGCATTTTAGATGTATATAAAAAAAATGTAGGAAATTGAAAAAGAAGAAACAGCAAGCAGGCAAACAACCAAACGACATAAAACTATTCAAACATCAACGTTTAGCACAGACACAAAACAAGTTTCATGCCATATAAATTGGAATTATTTGTTTGTGTACTTCGACATGTGTGTGTGTTTGTGTGTGCTTATGCTGAAATCTTAATAATACCTTAATCCTTATTAATTGCATACATATATGTAGTAAAAACACTAGCATCAACCATCTCGTATCCTTAATAAAGTAAAAACAAAAAACACACACAGGAACACACACACGTGAGCATTAGCTTTTTGTTATTCATTACTTGGCTTGACTTAGGCACTTATAATATGCTGCATTGATTTTTCAACTTCATATCACTTTAACTAAAAAAAAAAAAAAAAAACTACTGCTGTATGTCAAATAACAATGCACACATACACACACACAGCGAAACATATGCTCATAATACATACAAGAACATCCTATCAAGCATGCATGCCTGCTTAAGCTTACACATGCATGAACATCTCCATACCTCATTAAACCGGAAACAATATGGCAGGCAGCACAATAGTTAAGCTGCTTGCAGTGTAAATAAAAAGAAACGTCTTTTTTTCTTTTGAAATGTCTTAAGAAAATTTTGTTTTTTTGCTTTCTATTCTCTTATGAAATAATGACGAGTTTTCTCTACTAAGTAGTTTGTAGTTTTGCAAAAACTCATTAAAAATTAGTTTTGATTATTTGGTTTTTTTTCTTTTTTTTTGAAACAACAAATCATAAAGCACTGTGGCTCATAAATTTGCCAAAGAGAGGAAAAAACTGTCTACCATTTGCAAGGACGTGAAATGTTTAGACTTGTCAGTCATGAACTAGCGTGTTCAATTGAGAACGATGGTTGCCACACACAATTTATATTAGTCTCTCTTACACAAGAAGGTTGTTACCACCTTTCTAACATAATGTCCTAATTGAACGAACTAACTAAATCAACGAACTAGACACCACCTTATTTTTTATTTCAAAATATCTTCACCTGCTTTAAACTTTCCATTTTAATTTCAGATCGACCACATTTGCACTTGATATCTCTATGTTTTATTCGAGCCAGTACAAAGTGAGTATTAAACTTTATCTATTAACTGCTCATTAAATGCCAGTTAAGTTCCTAAAATTTAATGGGAGCAAATGTTGAAATATAAAAAACATTATTATAGAGGTGCATCACATTCCAGCAATTTAAAAATCTTAATATCAAACATTTGTTTATTGTTCCATTATCTAAAACGGATCTATAGCTGAAGTAGAACTTTAGGGGAACTGAACAGGAATGAAACTAGAACTGAGCGCGAACGGAAACTGGAAGAGAATTAAACTGAACTAAAAATGAAATGAAATAAAATAGAATTACAATTCTACCGCAGTCGAACTGCACTTGAGTTAAATTAAAACAAAGCTGACCTGAAACTGACTCACACCTGAACTGGAGTAGAAAAAAAACAGAACTACACAAAAAAAAAATATAACTGAACAGGAACTGCAAAACATTTGAACCAAACCTGATTTAGAACACAGCTACTGCTAAAATAGAACTGACAGAGATCGCACTAAATCTGAGTTAAAACTGAACTTGACAAAATTTTATTGAACTAGAACTATAGTGGAATGGAACTGAGAGTGAACTTGAAGCTAAACCGAATGAGAGCGTTAATTTAATTCGAATTCAGCTTAACTTTTACTGAAGCACTTGACTCACCTAGATTCACTTTTATACTCCTACCTTCCGTCATATCGTTCTGAAGTTCTTGGAAATTGGTATTAATTTCTCAGTAATTAATCGCTTACAGGATAGAGCAGGCCAATTATTAGTTTAATCACTGAAGAATCTCCACACGAAGTAATTTTTATTTCAGTAAGTTCACTACTACGTCTTAACTAACAAAACTAGTCTGCAAGCCTACATTATTTTATAAAAGTTGAATTCGTTACGGGAACGAAAATGCTACTAGACCTCTTCGGTTATTATCCTTGATCTATTACAAAATTGTGCAGTATCGCCTACACTCATGCAAAGCAAAAATTGCAGCAAACAGTGTATTGGTACTTATTATTATTCAATACAAATTTCTCCATTTCCCATGGTGCATGTATACTTTATTAAGCCGAAATGCCTTCTTCTCAATTTGCTGCCTTTTTTCCACATCATATCTTTTGCTAAGTCTTTCCATTTCGATTTCTTTAGAACAATAGATGAAATACCTTAAATGCAGGGATATACCAGGAAAACGCGTAGAGAGAAATAAATATGGTTGTAGTAATTAAAAGCAAAAAAAAAAGAAGAAAAATTAATGATCATTTTGTGCCTTTTATTTTTTCCCCCACGTAATTGCTATAAAACAACAAAATTTTTAACTACCAACATCTTTGAGTTTTATTAAAAGTTTTCTTTTCTTTTGCTACACAAATACCTGCACTTTTGTTTTATCCTTTTGTTCGCTATTATAATTATGTACCAGCTTGATTGAGTGGGAAATGTGAACGAAGTTAAGCTTAAAGTGGAGTTTGTTTCGTGTTTTTTTTCCACTTTAATTGAACTAAAGTTTTTTATGTGAGTTTTCATAATTTTACACGTTTTCTTGCCAACAATAAAAAAAAGCAGTAAAAGGTTTTTGATCTTTAAAATGTTTTTAGTTTCGAAAATATTTTATTTTTATTTTAGCTTAAATACATATGTATGTGGAACTGCTGCATTATTGTGCTGACTATTTCCTTTTTTATTATTATTTATGGATCCCTTTTCGACCGCCTACTTTTTCCGCATTGATTTCTAGCAACCGAAGATGAGCTCTGGTCTCTTGCCCAGATCAGAGTAAATCACAGCACTATACTCAACAGCAATAGGCGCGCATATCTTGCACTTGAATGGACTCTATCGTGATTTTTTGTAACTAGGACATCTGAGTAAATTCGTTATCATTCGATAGAATTGTATTAAAGAAAAGTATTTCTGGAACGACTACAAAGTGATCACGTTTCTACCACGACTTCAGCTATCCCGCTACAAGCCATAAAAATGTCTGAAAAAATCCTGACTGCTTTAAGTCTTTAATATCGCAATTTTGTTACTGCGCCTGAAAACCCTGCCTTATATACATGTGCCTTTAGTTAAATTACTTCTCAAATAACTTTCAATATTTGATTTAAATAATTAAAACTCCGTTGCAGGCAAAGGAAATGAAAAATTTGTGTTGTAAATTATTAAATCTTAAACCTACTCATTTCCCCACAATTAATTTTTGTTTTAAAAGCACCTACGCTCACATCCGTGTCATGTGTGTAAATAAATACCTTCACACACAAACAAACATTTGCAACATTAAGCCACACACAAGACAAGTTTAATTGTCATTTGTAGTGAAGAGGTGCTGAAGCATAAACCAAAATGAACTTTAACCGTCATAACCATCATCAACAGCGGCAACCCCAGAACACAGCAGGTGTGTTTGTGTGAATAATTATTGCAAGATAAAATTAAACACCTTTCGACATGTGTTAAGTACGCATTCACGCTAATATGAATACAAATATTTCATAATTTTTACAAAAAACCACTAAATAAACAGCTGTAGATGTCGTAATAAACGAAAACACAAACAAACACCGAAACTTCAGTCAGTTTTGGAACAAAATGATTTCAATTCAATTAAAAACAGAATCAAACAAAAAAAAATAATAATATAATTTTTTTAATGATCGTTTGTAACCCAGATTTTACTTTCCAGATAGGGTTCGATCAGTCTTCCCAGGGATTCACTAAAGGTCTGCTTCTTTAATACGTGGATGGTAGGGTATGAACGCAGTTATTTTCTTACGAAACTATTACGATGAAAGTATATTCGCGTATTGGGTAACCAAATTACAGGGAATACAAGATAATTTCGCGGAACCTTGCGCATTCGATAAAACACGTGTTAAATACGATAACTATAAGATAATTTCGGGAGTCCGTACATTCGTCTATCATGCGACTATGCTACAGTAAATATTAGATAATTTCGAAGGAGCTTGTATGCGACCAAACCACGGTCCTACTAAAAGGGAAACAAGAATCGGTAAGGCTCTCGGACTACAATTCAAGTGGCCTGCTAGTAGCTCTAGTTCACACAGTATAGTTCGGTAGCGATAACAACTGATCGTCTTTTCTTGGTGAAATGTCGATACTATATCCAATATATCGTATAAACCAAATGAGAATTATGACGTATAAACAAGATGTATTTTGAATTTCTTTATATGTTGGCTACCATGTACTAATAATACGTGTGTAGTTACAATAGGTTAGTTACCTATTATTATTTTTATATCATAATGGTCCAAGTAAGGCTGGTGTCCTGTTTGGATCTTTACCGTCCCAAAAAGGTCTTAATTCGACATTAAAACCTGCCCAGGAATGGCTGGGTTCCTTAGATATTATCGCAAGATATTCGGGACCAATATGAATAACTATATTGTCGATGAGCTCGCAACGAAATCAGAAACGCTGCAAAGATCGCACATTGATTAATTCTGTCGCATTCCTCCCTCGGCCTGCAAGAGCCGAATTGAGAACTGTTTATATGAGGTGACTTAGTTTAGTTGGTGGAAATAAACCACATGCAGGGTCACCAGTCTAATCTGGCCCAGGTTAGACAGCGCCCAAACCAAATATCTAGTAAGATTTCGGAAAACACCATTAAAGTCATTTTAGATATAGCAAACGGGCTAAAACATCATGATTACCTGCAGACGGCTACATTAGAAGCTGTCACAATATTTTCTAACTCATATACCTCTGTGCTGCCCTGGATGATCAACGCCGGGTTTATCTCGGCAGCAAGTTATTTGCCAGCCTTTCGGAACTATCGGAGTTGAAGCCACAGGAATAATATTCCTTCATTAGGAGAAGCGACTGGTTGGAGATTGACTTCATAATGCTGTAAGGGTAAGCATTCGGTTTCTGTATCCTCTCCACTTAATCTTTCTAAACTATCAAGACTTTTTCAACTTCCCCCAAATTGACTCTTTTCGCAGTTCCACACAAAGGCACCGGATTTGCGAACAAGAATATGCATGTGCTACATAGGACCTGCGAACTAAGCTAACCTAATATCGAGAACTTTGTGGGCGATATATTTTTCGCAGGTGGGTAGAAAAGCAATGAAGCAACGGTTAAGTGGCGGTACATTAGTCTCCACTTGTTGGCAACAAGGCCAACGCTACTCTTCTGGCTTGTGAGCTTCAATTTTACCACAATTCACGCTACAACTTTAGAGAAAGTACAATGTCAAATTGTGCGGCGTAACAAGAGACCCTCTCTCAACTATTGTAAATTCAGGGTATGGAATGTGTTTTGACGAATGGAACTATGAAGAAAACAAGAGCAACCTCGCTAAATACCTCAACGGTTTTCATTTTATTCTAAAACTGCATTTTCTTCACGTATTCAGGAGTAGGAAGATAAAATTAAATCTTTGACCTTTTTATCAACACAAATATTAATTTATTTTTAGTTGCTTATTAAAATCTTACTTTGTATCTTTAATTTAATTTTTGCTGTTTGTTTTAGGTTTCTAATAATTTCGTATTCTCTCTTAAAAGAGTCCCTTTTTGGTTGCAACAAAAAACTAACATTGGTTGCTTGTGATCCTTTCTGTTTCTTCTAGAAAATGTTTTCAAGCAAAACGAAATGTTTACTTGTGCAAATAGTTTTGAAAAACTATTTTGGCTTTAGCTGTTACTTCTTCTAAATTTATTTTCTTTCATTTAAGCAACATAGTAAGTAGAAATAAATTATTTAAACTTTAAACAAAAGCAGTTACGAGACGTCTTAAGAGGACTTTGGTCTCAAAAGAATCACATGTTTGTGCAGGAGCAAGGAAAGAAAAACCATGACCGGCCTTCATGCTTAACACTATACGAAAGTTTTCCACTGAAGCACTGCGTTAGTAAAAACATTTAGTTTTATTTTTGCCACAAGATTTTGGAAAAGTTTCAATTAAAATTCAACTTGGCTCGACCGCATGCACACAGTGAATAAAAACAAAAATATGGAATAGGATAAAAAGTTAGTTTTTAGCTAAAAAGAAAGTGAACTTTTATATTGTCTTCCAACCCCCTCTTAACCCTATCCCTTTTTCCAAACGAAACGGCAAGAGAAATTAAAAAAGTTTATTTTCTCTGGCTAAGAAACATGCAACGGCTGGCCAAAATATGCGTAGCAAGACGCTAAGAAAAAAAAACTTGTGATATTCGCTTTAAAAATAAATGTTGTGTTTATTTTTAGAAAACTTAAATGTTTAGATAAATAAGTAAAAAAAAAATTCTAAATGAATATCAAGGAACTGGTTACCAGGCGTCATATCCTTGTCTATATTCAGCCAAGACATGAACCTCTTAAAACCTCCACTACTAAAAAAAAGCTAATTCTTGGTTTTTTAAATTATTTCTAATCAACTTCTCTTAACCGTTTAATAAAAATATCGAAATACATACGCATAATTCGAATATTTTGAGTTGTAATTTATAACGTTGCCAGAAGTTTAGCTGAGTCACAAACCTTAGTAAAGTCTTAATGTTCTACTCGACCGCTAAAAAGATTTTACACGAAGTGAAACCGCTTAGAAGATTTTACACGCAAGTGAACTCTTGCGAAAGATCCATATTTTACCGATAACTAGTAGCAAACTTGTATCCGGTTTGCATCATCCGGATTGCATCCGGTTAGAAACTATAAACCGCAGCAGTATTCGATTCGTAATATAAGGATAACATTTCGATGTGCTTACGTGTTTCTGAGACATTTCAAGACGGCAAAGTGGTTCATTTAGATTAAACTGCTCGCCTCAACACAGGAGGTAAATGACCCTGCGTTGTACCACCTTAGCCATGTGACTCTATGGCCCTCGACTGTCTTTTGTAGCATAATGTGAAGCCAATGTTATTTGACGCTACGGGAATAGAAAAAAAGCGAGGTATAAGCGAAGCAACAGGCACTATGCTCAATCAGTATCACGATCAATATTTCCAAGACCATAACACTTCTTTAAACGCGAAAGCTCTCGAATTTTTTATTCCCAAATTGTTGCAACCAACCAACCCCAACATCTAATCCCCTTTTTCTTCTTCTACTAAATAAATTTGCAAAACAAAACAAGTCTTCTGCTTGAGATGCTTAAACTTTTATAAATGACACCAGTGTAACTTGCCACAGGGTAAGGTTTAGCTCAAGAAACAGAGAGAGAGAGAGAGAGAAAAAGATTAAGATATAAAACTAATTTTTATTTTTTTTTTTTATTTTACTATCATTATTATTGCTGTTGCCTCGTCCTTTGTTTGCTTTTATTACGAATGGTGTGATGATGTTGACGTTGATGATGACATTGTTGCATGCAAGTCAGCATGACAATGACAATGATGACGAGAATGATGCGCATAATATTGTGATAATTTCAAGTCTTTTATTATTTTTCGTACTCTTCTTTCTATCTTCAAGCTATTTTTTTCGCATTGCTATAACTGGTAGCAGCAGTTAGTATTAATGTTAATGCTTTTTCATCTTTTTTTTAACTTTGTTGTGATGTATTTTTAACATTAAACAAAAAACTTGCTTTTTAATCTCTCAAACATGATAAGTCAGTCTGTTAAATATATGACAGTTTTAAAGATAATTCAGTGTAGAAACAGAATGAAAGAAGAAAATATTGCAATGATTGCTGAAAAACAAAAAAAAAACAGCACTAGACAAATTATTGCTTAATACGACTATTGTTAAAATAAAATAAATTATTATTTCAAACTTTTTTTTAAAGATTGGTTTTTTGTTAAAAATTAAAAGTGATTAAACGGGATTCAAGCGAGAATAAAGCGGGATGATCTTGACACGTTGACAACTAATAATATTAGCATTAGTAAATGGTGTAATGGTACCAATATTTGTTGGAAAATCAATTAAAAATAACCATTTTAAGGCAGCTTTATCGCAGGTTTAGGAAAATGGAACGTTAATTTTTTCTCGATCAGTATTAAGGGTGAAAGCGACATGTCTTTTATTGATCTACAATTCGATTTATTAAAAAAAATTAAAAAGAAAGGGGTGCTGTGGCTTAGGTTGTTACTACGTTGACTGTTAAGCACTCGACGGCTTTATATGCCTGTATTCGCCTCTGCCAATCAATAACATACATTTTTCTGATATATCCATACTAGCTTCTATTCGTACTAATATATATCACAGCGCCCTCCTTCGTCGACACCGCTGTGTACCACGAAATCATCGGCGAAGTAAAATAATTCATAAATGGTTAAATAATGAGCCTACGCGTAATTGCAGGGCTGTTGAACACTGAAACTTTTCCTTCCTTCTACATCACTTAACTGATTGTCTTCTCTTCTATTCTCTCTTCTCTTCTCTTCTCTTCTCTTCTCTTCTCTTCTCTTCTCTTCTCTTCTCTTCTCTTCTCTTCTCTTCTCTTCTCTTCTCTTCTCTTCTCTTCTCTTCTCTTCTCTTCTCTTATCTTATCTTCTCTATTACTTTCCAAAAAAAGTAACAAAATTATTCAAAAAATAATTAGTTGGCATGAATTGCTAAGCCTTGCTTCTTTTTCTAGTTGTCGAATTAGAACGAGATGTGATTAACTTATAATGTGAAATGAAATCAGAATTGGTTAGAACTTCGTACCTCAAGATTGCCTTTTTGCAAAGTAAAGCACCTTTCTAAACTCCTCTTCTTAGATCATGTATTAAACAAACCAGTTCGAAAAACCTCCTAAGCTCTGCACCAAACCACCAATTTTATTAAAATTATTTGTGTTTTTTCAACACTAGCTAAATTAATCGGTTATTCGAGTAATCGAGTATTTTTCTGATTAATTGCATTTAGTAATTTCTTGGTTCCATTAGACATACGAATAATAATAATGGTAAGAGTATGATCTTTTGGGATCTTAATAAGAAATTATTCAGAGGCCTATTAAAAAGAAAATAGGCTGCCCAGCTATGATACCGATAGTTTTACAAATTACTATTGTTCACAAGCTGTCAAGGTAACCAACATCTTCTTGTTATCGAAGTATTCAGTAGGATTTGTCATTTCCTTATGCACCGCTTAGTGCCTGCTGGACGTGTGGAAATTATTAAATATTATTATTAAAATTCTAGCTTGGTTGTAAATACGCAAATTGAATTTCATCTTAAGGTCGGTTTTAGTGTACTGGCATTTCGTCGCACCTTGGAAAAGTTTGAGCATGAGCACATTCTTCTCAACCTTAAGCCCACAACTAGGCAGAGAATTTAAAGAACTTTGTTGATGGTCAGTATCCAAGAAAACCCAGAAATGTTAATTCGCCCTCGACCAGGCCAAATGAACTTCGCTAGTGAATAAACACGGCATGCATCCCGTATAAAATTGTGGTGATGCTAGAATTAAAGCCGAACGACCATATTAATAGGTTGGCCTGACTTCCGGCTTTTTGCCAAGAAATCATCTTGAAACGTTGCCAGTGAAAGCCAAGGCGGCCTTTGAAATGATACATTGGAGCAATTTGGGCCATTTTCGGATTAGTGCAGTACGTTAAACAGGGCCCTGTGATCAACAACGAACTTTGATAACTTCTGGAAAATCCATACGGTATCTCAAAGCGTTGTTGCGTGATCTTATTAGATCACTCTGTGGCAAAAACGAAGTGGAAAGTCTTCGTACTGCTCAAGTGAAAATATTTGTTTGTGGTAAAAGGCAACTATTTTGAGCCTTCAATTCTTGCTTATAGAAATAGTTAAAAATTGAAATTAATTTAACAAGACAGGAGTTTTTGGCTCTCATTCAATAATTTGAAAGTATTTGGAACAAAAACTCTAAGTGGGTTCACAAAACTGGTGGATGGTGCATCGTGTTACAAAATCCACAAAAGAGTCAATACCTGAACTTTGCAATGGAGGTTTGAAAAACAGGAACTGTTTTGTGATAAACTTTAGTTGGTTTTATGTGACATTAGTGATTTATGTTATAGCGAAGCATCAATGAAAGAATAAATTTAAAAGCCTTTTAAAGAAAATATTGTTGACTTTTCAATCACACCCACCCTTTTACTTTTTCCCCTCGCTGCTATTCGAAAGTAATTTTAACTGAATATATGTTTTTTAGATGCCTCAAAGCATATCTCCTTATCAGCATTTAAAATCAACTCCACATTTTCACTTTCCTTACAACTGCTGCTTATTATTATGTTTTCTAGATATTCATTTTCTATATCTGCACTTTGCTGCAGTGAAAGAAAATGAAGGAATTCAACTAAAAGAAAAAAAGAAAAAGACAAATAAAAACTTCATCATGTTGGCCAAACAAAACAGGGAAATATAAATTGCTCTGAACTCGTAATTTTTTCTTATACCGGACTGTTTGTAGTGAATGAAACAACAAGAGAAAAATAAAACAAACAGAAAAAAATACAGAGGAAAAATAATAAAACAAGCTGTATACATTTGAATTGCATACAAATTTATGTTGTGTGTTCGTGTGTGTGTGTGTGTATGTGTGCGTGTGCGTGTGTACGTTTGAGTGAGTGTTTGTATTTGTATGCTTGAATGTGTTTGGGCATCCGTTTCCGTTACATGTGCCGCTCTCTAAACATCAAAATGGCAAAACCTGCAGAATGCAACTTTGTAGCATGTTGAATTACACCACACACACGCACACACTTACTCTCAATAGTCCAGCTTTGCAATATTTTGCTGTTGTTAGCTTTTTTTAATGTATTTTATTGTTGCTATTTTGTGTTTTTTTTTTGTTTTCCTTTTTGTATCCCTTGTGTTACTCTTCAACGATTTTACAAGTGCCAAGACATTAATTTTGCTGCAGTTTGCTGCTTTATGCATTTTCCGTGTGTGTGAATAAATATTTTTAGTTCGTATTCATTGTGCAGCCAGCTTTAAAAATATATACGAGGATGGATTTAATTTTTATAAATTCTAAGTTGACAATTCAATAATTACGTACGAAAGTCCCTGCTTTATAAGAAAGCTTTGCCTCAAGCTGGTGCCTAGAAATTTTCTAATACAATATGGCCTTCAAGAACGTGGGCTGTTTTTGAACTTTGAGAAACGTCTCTACATACCACTTTACTAGTCACCAGTAGACAGAAATGTAGTTGGTGCCTAGTAAGTAACTACTCGTTGAACAGCTAACAGTGACCTCGTATATTTTTGCAAATTATTCTTTTTGTTAAACTCTTTTTAAGTACTTTTTTGTTTTTACTTGAATTTTAGCTTTTTTATATTTATTTTTTGGTGTTGTTGTTGTTGTTTGTAGGTGTTGGTGGCTGTGTTTAAAGTCTAGAATTCCATTTTTTTTTTCATCATATATTTTTCTCATTTTGTTGCCGCTGTGTCTGTTTACTTTTTTGCAACTGTCTACATAACCGTATTGTATGTTTGTGTGTTTGCATGAACGTTGGAGTTTCCAGCCGGTGAGCCAAAGTGCAATTTAGTGTGTGGCCAATTTTTTGTATGCCCTCAAGTGTAAGTTGGTTGCTTTTATTATTCTCTAGTCGGCCCAGTGTTAAGCTTACGGGCAATTGTTTGTGAAATTTTAACAAAAAGAAGCAGCCATAATAAATTGTAGTAGAAATTGAGAAAACGTCAGGTGAAACTGTGATTTTCAACATCATACTTCATTGCCTCTCGCCTAGATAACGTTTCTACGGGTAGGGTTGTTAGAGAATTATTTTATAATTTCATATTTAAAAAAATGTATATAAATATTAAAATTCATATTTCTATCTTGAGCACTTTAAGTTGCTTAATAGTTTAAAAGAAAGCATTTTGCAACAAATTAGCAACCAGTTACTCGTATTGAAGAACTCCAACTTATCTATACAAGAACAACAACAATTAACTACTCTTGTACAATTGCACTGCTTTAGTTTTGATCCCCTCCCTCTCCAAACTTTGAAACTAAACTGTTCCTCATACCTTTTACACATTTAGTTCATAAAAGAAAATTTAAATGCAACACATGTGTAGATGTTCACATAATTAATAACCGTCAAAGTCAACAAAAAAGTCCGCCAGTGTATTGTATGAAAGTAAGTTGTATATGTACATGTGTATAATATATGTATGTGACAAAATACGAGTGCACAGTTGTAAAATAATGTAATAAAGGCTAAAGTTGTTGAAGCTTCATTCAACCACCTAGAGAAAGATACATAAATAAAATAAGAAGTTCGGAGCTGCACGCATAGGAAACCCATGGTTGTGATAACCGTAATCTATGAGAAACATATTATGATTGAATTATATGGTTGCAAACAAAGCATATTATTATTGTACATAATATATATTAATGTACGTGGGATATCGCAACTGACCACTTACTTTCTGTGCCCCTTTTCGACCGCCTTCGTTCCTCGAATTGATTTTTGGCAACAAACTTGTAACTCTCGACTACCTAACTTTCATCGAGTCTCGTGCTAACGCTGGCATTTATTTTTAACTGTAGTGATTTCGGACTATCGACTGGTACTCCTCATAGCGGAGTATCTTCTAATTGCCAGTATTTTTTAAGGATTAGATTCCTCATTGCATTTAAAATTAAAAATGGTCTGCTCGCGGTTCTAAGCCTTACGCTAGCCAGTGCTGGACATTCACACATAATGGGCGCTACCGTCTCATCCTCTTCCAGCCATAGTTTGCAAGTATCATCTTTTTCAAATTTCATCTTGATCAGATGACACTTGAAGGTCGGCACAAAACTCGGCTTTTCCTACGCAAAGCTAACATTGCGGTCGTTGACCTAATGAATAAGTCCAACGGTAGCATTTGCAGCATAGCCTCGATTGCCTGTACTAGTGCTATGTGCATTGCATCGCATCTAACTTTCGTTTAATTGTACTTTCAGAGGTCTTTGGCGACCAAATTACCAAACCACAGATGCTTAAATAATTATGGATCGCACCATCATCCAGAATGCAGCCTTTGGCGAGATTATCCACATACAACTACACATTCGTTTACGTTGATACAAGCTCCTTTTTGTTCTCTGTATCTTTAACTCACGGTGTTCATTCTAAGTAAGCCCCGTATCTAGATTATAACCTAAATAATTTAACCTCCTGGACATATTGATTTACAACCCGAAAATTTCTTAGCGCGTACAGCTTTGATATCCCTAAACTATACCGCAGCAATTTATGGGTGTATACTAAGGTGGCCAGTTTTTGTGATATTATTAAAACGGCATCTATAGATCATCTTGCAGGTGTAGATCATCTTAACAATGCCTGCTGCATATGTCTTGCAAAATATAAAAGTAAATTTAAATAAATAAAAAAAATCCCGACTACCAAAATCAAACAAACGGCCTCATAACTCTTTACATTTCTGTGGAACTTATAAATCTTTGACTAGTCTTCAATAACCTTTTATTTAACAAACCTATTTGGTAAATTATTTGTAAGATTTTAATGGGTACAGAAAGTCCCAGCATTGAGCTTAAACAACATACAAGCTCCCAGAAAATTAAACACGCACCGAAGCAACAACAAAGGTATAACATAGGAATTATCAGGATTTAAATACCGTGTGAGACAACAATAATGAAAAGACATCACCACCATAAGCAACAAAGCAGACTAGTGCTTATCTCTCTTGTCTTCTCGAAACGTTTCGAAAAAAAATTATGACTGCTATGAAAAAGCTTAGGTGGTCAAGGTCGAAACTTAGTATTGAGCAAACCGGTAAACTGCGAACGTCCTGATAGCCGTTGTGAATTTAAATGTTAAATAAAATAAATAGAGAAATAGTGTGTGTGCAAAATAAATTCTGTCGTATATTATTTAAAGAAAAGTCTAAAAACAAAGGAACTGGCGAAAATACGAAGACCTTTCAATAGGCTAAACGTAAAAATATGTATTAAAACGTTGAATAAAATACCAGTTCATATTTAAGATCAAACTAAAGCAATAATCAATAATATAAACTTCATTAAACTTTCCAAAATAAAACATCATTAAAACGGTTCCAAGCTTGTAAGAACAACCAGTCATCCACTCAGGACACAGTAGTCCAAAAATAAAAATCGAAAGTTCAGTTTTTCTTTAAGATTTTTGTACTTTGCTTAATTTGGTTTACTTTACAGTGTACCTGTACTTGAACACGTATTAACAACTTTTTCAATAACTTCCCAGAGGCTCGTATTGAAATGGAGTAAAGTTCAATAAATATTGAAAAAATTTTCATACAAATTTATAATGATCTTCTAACTGTGTTGCCTTTACATTTCTAATAATTTGTTAAGCAATCAACAGGTGAATAATTAACTAATATTTCCAAAAAAAAAACCACACTAGATGGTCATACATATTAGTAAATAAAACTTGTGTCACCAACTGTAATTGGGCTTGTGAGTTGGCGTACGTGGTGTGTCAGTAACAAGGAACACAACTGATAATAAAATATCCTGCAGCGCATACAACACACAACATAATAAAGCAATTAAAATTTAGAGCTGCTGTTGTAGAATACTACTACAAATGCAAACACACTGGAGCGCGGATAAAAGTAAACACTTACACACATACCACACTCATGCTGCCTTAGTGAAATTCCAACAGAGTTGAAAGAAATAGAATGGCACGTAGAAAATCAAGAAGCATAGCAGAGGAGGGAAATAGCAGAGAATCAGCTAACTAACTTAAAAATACACAAACACATGGCAAACGCTTCAATGTTACACGATTTGTTCTGTTATGTGTGTGGGTGCGTGTATGTTATTTAAATAGTTTCACACACGTACATTTCTATATGACAAATATTACACACGTTTTACGATTTTCCTTGTAATCGCACTTTTTCTGCGTTGCGCTTATTTAATGTCACCAAAAGGTAAAAATTATAACAAATTGCTGCAATGTTAAATGTGTATAGAACAAAATTACTTCATTTCCTGTGTAAAATCTTTTGACTCCTGCCATGTATGTATGTAGGTGCGTTGTTGGGAGCCTAATGCACAGTGCGCGGTAGATGCACGGAGTAGTTGTGTTTTGTGTTCAATGTAATACGGCACGTATAAGAATATGAAATGTTGCTTGCATATCTATATGTATGTGTAAGTGTGTGAGTGTGTATGTTTATTTTGGCTCAACAATTAGGTAACCTACATACACATTTAACTGTTGGCAGCTGTACTGAGTTCGCTGATGTTGACTATGGCTTCTCCTTTAAAGATTATTAAAGAATGAACATGCTGCAAATACATAGAGGCAAATGATAATGATGACAGCAATGTAGTCAGAGATAATATTAACGAAGATAGTTTGGTGAGAAATTTGAAAAGAAGATATAAAAGTAGTATTTAGCTCACCGGTTTCTGGAGTGAAAAGCTTCGGTGTCATATTCATTAGGGAATAAAAGTGAGGACCACTTAACATATCAAAATTGTATCCAACTCAACCCTTTCCTGTGGATTTTGCTGCACCAGGAAAAAGTTATACAATAATCGTATGATCAGGGAATTGATAACAGATTTACAGATTTGATTTGCAAAATATGGTTATTTTTTCTCATTAATTGATCTAAGAAAAGATTTATCCCTACCTCTATGCCTAAGGAACTCAAGCTACATGTACTTTTATGAAGATTACTCACAAAAAATTTTGATAAAATATGAAAAGATCTCAATATTTATATGCTGAACAAGCAACATTTTATTATCTCTAATGGCGTTTTTGTTTCTAAAAAAAATGTTACCTTTTTATAGAGTATTCGCTTACCACACTCGTATTATATGTGATTTTATACAGGTCTTGAAGAGGAGTGTCTTTACCCATTACTATTGGTTGTTAAACTCGAATATATATACGCCCACAAAAGCTGACATTTTCTTTTAATTTTATCCTTAATAAAGAGCGCAAGGCATTATCTTGCATGTTAAGCATGCACCCTTTAACAGGGCAACACTTTATTTAAGAAAAGAAAATGCCATAAGGGTGAAATCTAAACAAAATACCCACTTTTGTGGGCGTAAACATATTTTGAGTTTTTATTTTTTTATATTAATGTATGGGGGGATATTGAAGCAGGCCACTTTTTCTGGGTCCCTTTTCGACCCCCATTTCGCTCCTCAAATTGATTTCAGGGAACCGATCCGTAATCACAGCCACCTTACTTTCAATTGAGTCTCGTGCTAGCCCTAGCCTTTACTCTTGACTAAAGTGATTTCAGACTGTCGACTGGTAACTTTCGACACTCTTCCTCATCACGGAGTGTTTTGTAATTGCTAGCATTTGTCTAAGGCTTATTTCCCCCATGGCATTCACATCTAACAAGTGTCTGCCTGTGGTCTTAAGCCTTATGCTAGCCAGTGCTGGACATTCACACACAATGTGCGCTACCATCTCAGCCTCTTCCAGGCATAGTCTGCAAGTATCATCTTCTACGACTTTCATCTTAGCCAGATGGTATTTGAAGTTTCCATGTCCTGTCACTAACGCAGTGATCCAGCTTAAAGTAGCCCTATTATATCCGAGCACCATGCTGGCCTTCCTACCGAGGGCTCTTTGAGCACCATTCTAGCCTGTCTACATGTGGTATTCTCCCTCCACCTATTCAGGTGTAATGAGTTTACCCATTGAAGAACTTTTGCTCGCACTAGGCCATTCCCAATTTTTTTCCAAAAAAGAACACGAAAACTTTCACGAGGAAAATCTGATATCTGCTGTGTCTATTCTTATACAGCCTTAAGCATGTTGGGAATATTGTCCGACGTGAGAGTTCAATGTAAAGTTCTGCAAATATTTTTAACATTTTATGTTTTTCAATACCGGGGACAGACGAACATTTCATATTATGAATTTATGAACCGATTTTGTTAATTTTCAGTAGCCAACATTTTGAAAAATTGTGAACACTTTCATACGACAGATACATTATGCACGTTGTGTGAGGATAATAAACTCTTTTAAAGCAGGTCGCATTGAATAACCCAATTTTCAATATTCGGGACAGTTCGATAATTTAAAAGGTTTTGAATTCTTAAATCTTTTACTTCTGTATAAGGTTTTTAATATTGTTTATAACCTCATTCTTCTAACCTCATGCCTTTCATTGAGGTAACTGTATTCTACGGCTTTTAGCGAATAAAATGTTGCCAGAATATGTGTAACTATCTGATAACCTGCAATTGCAAAAGCAAAAACTATCGCTATTAGTAGCTGTGCTCTAAATGTCAACTCATGCAGGCATAAAGGAATATTGTGAGGTAAATTTGTGTTTCGCTTCGGATTTTCAAAAAATTCGTATCCTCTTTTTCGCACACTTTTCCACCATTTTTTTCGGGATAAACATGAGCACAACGACTAGTGTAGCAGACACATTTCAGCACAAATATTAAAAAAAATATATATCAAAGCATGTACAACATAAAATTATGTCATAAAACTTTTAACTGTGACATGTAAAACAATTAAGTAGGAAAAAAATTAGTTTACAGCCAGTCAGAGAGCTAAAAGTGCATTGAAGTTCAGTTAATTTTTTTTAAATTCTCTAAAAAACTTTAATTTGATATGAATCATGTAAAATAAAAACTGATTAAATTTTTCTTTTATTTTTTGTTTTAATTTTGTAAAAACCTTTTAGAAAACTTGACAAATATTTTAGTTTAACAGCATAAAATTGCACACATAATTAAGCTTTTTCTAAAAATTAATTTTCGTTCGTAATATTCAATTGGTTTTCAGTTATGCCAGGAAGATCATATTTTGTACTTAGCTCTGTGTTTGCCGCTTGATTTGAAAACTAAATATTTTTTGGGAATTTAACAAAAGTCTTGCCATGGCCTGATCGGATAACCAAAAATATTTTTAGGAAACTACATTCCATGCTTTGTGCGAATAGTATGTTTTAGTAAAACAGACGCTCGACACGGACAGAAATTACTTCGTCGTCGCAAAAACTTTTCAGAACAATTTTTTTCGCCCCAAAGTAGCAGCCAATCTTGTAGTTAGTTATTTAATGTTTTGCTATAATTTAGTACGTAATTTAAAATAAGTAATGTAACGACGTGTTTTCGCAGTTAGCTGGAGTAGAGCTCGCGGCTCCCAGGGTTCGTTACAAGAAAATATTTATTTGTTTCCAAGAGAGATAAACTTTGTTCATCCCTTTAAATTAGTAAGTACAGCGCGACACGAAATATGATGGGTTGCCATTGACACATTCGCTGATACTCTAATCACCTCCTCACACCATCCGACGCTTACAGAAGATACTACCACTATTCGTTACGAGTGCACATGAGCTGATTTTCTCTTCGGGGCGAATAAAATTCTGGCGCGATCGTACGAGAGCACTTTTTATTCTATCTCACTTAGATCTACTCTCTTCGTCTGGCTACTTGCTCTATGTGATGGGACAAGGATGACTCTCTTGTCTTGTCGGTGCGAATAAAATTCTGGGCCAAAGCTAAGAGATCTCTCCTCTGCTCACTCAACTCCGAACGCACGCGAATAAAATTCTGGCCCTACCGTTTACCGCCTGAGGAGTGACTCCCCTATACCAATTGGGGCGAATAAAATTCTGGCCCAAGTGGTAGAGCGTCACCTTACTGGCTTCTCTTGTCAGGGCGAATAAAATTTTGGCCTGACACGAAGACACCAGTAGTTTCGCTACCAGTTGGTGGTGCGAGAGACTAGCTTAATTAAATTGAGTAAAACTCTAAAATCATTAAGCTACAAGTAGTTGAGTCGAATAAAATTCTGGCCCAACTAGTTGTTGTCTGCCAAAGACAGTTGAATAAAATTCTATAATTATTAAGTAGCCACAGCCTGACTCACTTCTCTACTGTATACGCATTACTATTATGCTCGTTTAGCTGAGTCTCACGTACACGCACACCATTATACGATCCATACCTTTTGATCAAATGTCAGTCATGGTAGAGTTGTATTAAAACAGTGCTACCATTATCTGGCGGTGTTACCTAAATATTTCCGTTAATCTTAAAACTAAGTTATTCTTAATAAAAACTACGAATTTAGTTAGAGAAGCCAAAGACATAATTACATGTGAAGCAAAAACGAGTGGAAGGACTTTTGGTCGTCACAGTAAAAAAAATATGTATAATTAAAAGGGCTTCTTAAAAAAAGAACAGAAAACATTTGATTTCACTCAAAATTATATTTTAGAACAATTCCATTATTTAATTCGCACACCCTTCCTGAACACATAAATAACCATAAATCTGTGTCAGACTTGCATGTCGGCACACTGAAAAGGAACGAGGATGTAAAGTTTTGTATGTTTAACTTATGACAAATGTTGCCCAGATAATCGCAGTCAGACAGAACACATTATTTTTTATGTCCTTTTTATTTCATTTCTACTTCGTTTATTTTTCAACATTTTTGTCTTTCAACGAAAAAAGTTCCTTCCTAAAAAGTTATATTTTTCAGTTAAATATATTTGAGAATATATTTCAAATATTATTAAAAACTCTTAGCAAAGGCAATCAGCATTTTTATTTTTCATAAAACTTTTCGTGTGCTTTAGGTTTCGTATTTCTCGTAATTAATATAAGTTTTAACATTTAAAACACCTTAACTTTAGTGTTGTTAGAAAATTTTATTTTAGGAGACTTAAAAATACTGACTAAACTGGGAAGACATTATGCACGAAACTGGAAAAGGAACTAAAATTGAACATCCCACAGTGACGTGAAAAAGGAAAGGTGTAATATTTAAACTGGTAACTTGTAAACTACTTAACCGATTTTGCATCGAAATGGTTATCTACAAAAAAGTTTAATGCAAATACTCTAAATCGTTTAGAGGTTTAATATTATGTTGGCTCTTTTTTGCTTCGGGCGACTGTGCATGTGTTTAAATTATATTTATACAATTGTAGATTATATATAATTATAGATTAATTATGTTAAGTTTCTTAAAGTAATGAAATTGAAAAAAAGAATGTTGCACTATGGGGCTATATTAGTTGTTCTACATAATTAGAAAAATATCGCATTTAAATAAATTCTTCAGAGAAGTCACAAAAATGTACTTCAATTAAAAAAACTCATTAGAAAAAATTGCACTATGGGTATCTTATAAATCAAATCAATACTTTTTGTATTACTTAAGCATTTGCAGAATGAAGTGATTATTTGATTTTTTTTTTACATTCTCAAAACACCAGTTTTCTTAGTTATTTAAACAAATCAAAATTTTTAATATTATTTGAAATTGTGCGGAAGAATTTGTACAATGGGTTTTCAAAAATTATGATTTAAAAAAAATTCAATTTAGCTTTTATTAAGCCTTTAAATACATCTAGTACAAATGAGTAGTAGATTATAACCTCAAAGGCTTGCAGAAGCTACTCCCTATAATTTAAATAAAAAAGTACTTTTGAAGAAAAGTACTTTTGAAAAAAGTACTTTTTTCTAGACTTTAATTTTTTTAGACTAAAAACTTTTCTTTTTAAAACGTGTTTTTAGTAATTAAAAAAAATTTATTAAATGCTTTTTATGGACTTTGCTTTACAATAACGTACCTTTGGCAGTACTTTTTCCAATAAGGGACTCTATTTTCATAAGTATCGTAAAAAGTAAAAACAAAAACCATTTACACAAAATTTTGCTTTCGGAAAATGTATTATTTTAAAATATTGAAAATTTTATTTTAACCAAAGTGGATTTTGAAAAAGGAACTATTTTATATTTTACAACAAAAAGGTACTTTTTAAAAATTGCTTGAAACGAAATATTTTGGAAAATATACCCTTTAGAAAGCAATAATTTAAAGACAGATAAAGTACTTTTTAGAAAAGGTACCTTTTGAACAGGTACTTTTAAAGCAATGTACGGTTTTATATAGGTACTTTTTAAAAAAAGCGTATCTTTTCTTTAGGCACTCTTTTAAGTTCTTTTTAAAAATTTTTGTTTTTTGTATAGGTACTTTTTTAAAATGCAGTTATTGAAAAAGTATGAACGGTGATGTTAATTTTTTTACTCTAATTGCGCAAATATTCTCCTTTATATATTTTTTAAATTTATTTTGTTTCTTTTAGTACGAGCATAACTTCAATAATATAAGAAGCCATTCTGACTACGCATTCTTTAAGTGAGAGCGAGTAGATCATGGTACCTGTTTGCACGCTATAACTTTTAGATTAATTTATTTTATTTTCTTCTAAATTTCTAAACATGTTATGGAAACATTTTATAATCGAACCGTAACACATGTGAAAACATTGCCAACAGAAAGCTAAAAGAAAACTCGAAATATCTAATACATAAATATATGTTCCGTATATACATATACATACTTTGAGATGGATAAAAGAGGGCGTACTCGTATGTGAGTGAGTGCGCTGCAATAGCTCTATCTGTGTGTGTGTGTGATCAAGATGCCAGCAAGAAGTTAAAATATGCTTTAAAAAATCGGGAACGTCTAAGGAAGTGTGTGTTTTTGTGCTTATGTATAATTTGTAGATGTATTCTACATATATGAGTGTTATTCTTGAGATAAGCAAATGTGGCACAGCTGTTGCCGTTACGCGGTTATACACACATGCAACTAAAACCTAAAATTCCTTCTTAGTTTTCGTTTTGTTTTTTCCACTTTTCTAAGAAAACAACTAGCGAAAATAAAAGATGCAGAGGAAAAACTAATACATAGAATCTACCTAGTTTGCGGCAAAGTGAGCATACATACTTGTATACAAACACACACAAACCTTTCACATATACACAAAACAAGAGCGAAAACGGAAAAGGAAAAGCGGAAGTTTGTTAAAAGTAGTAAAAATAATAAAACTGAGACCGAACAAGCGGTTGTAAGTAGCAAGAGTTTGTTCTAAAAGTTAAGCTTATTAGCTGCATATGGGTTGCGGTAGTTTTTTTTTTTTTGTCAAGTATAAGGATACAAGGATACAAGTTTAAGTAGTTCGTTAAGAATGTGCTTTAAAAGTTTACTTTGGCCCACATGTGTTAATGCTTAACTGCCTAGAAAAATCAATAGAAAATTAATTAGTAGTTGATATTTGACATTAAAAATGCTGAAAGTAGTTTAAAATCTTTATTAATTCACTTACTCTCTTGCTCTCTTTATATAACAACTTCTAAACGTTTAAACACAAAATATTTTTTATTGCTGTTTATTGGTGTCATTTTGGCTTTTTTTAAACAACCTGGTTCTCATAAAGAAAAAAAAAAACAAAACCTAAAATACAAAAATAAATAAATGTCCTACTCATCATTTATGCTGTCTTTAAATACCTGTCCTGCATATAAAATTGTTGTGAGGATAAAAATCGCCTGAAAGTATGCCCTAACTTAAACTGGAAAAACTTAAACGGGTGTTTCAGAATTTAGTCACGCTCCGAATGCCTTTGACGTATGCGTTGGGACTTATAATATGACTTTAAATGCCTTCCTTAAGCAGTAGAGAAGCAAACAAAAAATATTTCCAATAAATACAATTTAAAAAAATATCTAAAGAGAATATGATTGCTGCGGCAAGAGCGAAAGTATGGCTGACTTATGCTCCCATCAAGTGTTTTTGTTTCTTTTCACAACAAAGTATAAGCATTATTGAAGCAGTTAAAATGTATCATATTATGGTCAATTTATAGCTAAATATGATAGCTTTTGCTGGCAAAACGGGTATTAAGTATTTCAATAAAATCAAACTTGATTATGGAAATATAAACCTGGGAACAAAGTATGACAGTGAATCAGAATTCATAACATGAGCTTCTGTGGTAAAACTCTTCTACATTTTTAAAATAGACAAATATGTACTTACATTGTATTAAAATAATGAACAATAATTTATAAAGGCTTCGATCAAATGTCGGTCTCATGACTTCATAACTTCCAATTATTTTTGTGTTTAATAGAAGAGAGGGTTGTTGTAGACGTTTCGTTAAGATTAATAATTTATTTATTGATTTAATAACTTGTATTAAGTGATAGAGAATGTATTAGATTTAAATCCAAACTTCATAAATTGGCACTAGTAGCAGACTTCAAGAGCTTAGCTTGCAGATGAAGAGGGAAGAGTAGCTGAAAGAAAAGAAAATAAGAAAAAAAGTTTAAAAATCAGTTTTCAAAAAGTTCAAGTAAATACAAAAATTATTCTCTTTACACTTAATGAAAAAAAATGTCTAGCTTTGGAAGCCCCAACTAAATTGTTTTCTAAGCGTATGCCCCTCTAATATCTTGTTGCCTTAAAGTATCAGCCCTTTTCAAATTTGTCTAATGGAACTATTCATTTCTGAGCCCACTTGATTTCATGTTACTACTCTTACTAAAGAAGAGTTTACTTGAAGTGTAAATTTACATGCACTAGAATACAATTGTGCTTTTTGGAACTATTTTTTGCAAAGAGGCAGACCTAAAATTATCTCATAAACAAAAACATATGTAAAATGAAGCTTTGACTAGTAATATGAACTTGTGTGTAAGTGTGTGTGTGAGTCTGTGCAAAAGTGTTTAGAAATCAAAACAATGCAGCAACGAATACGATATTATGTTGTACATTTCTACTGCACTGGCATGTTCTCGAAATACCATTGGTTTTATTTTTTTGTTCTTGTTGCAAGCAGCCTACTTTTTTGCTTAAATAAACAATGTACAAAAAAAAATAAGCTTTACATTAAATGACTATGCATGTCTGCGTTTGACATATTGTATGTTTTACAAACACACAAACATGCAAGAACAACAAAAAATTATTATTCAAAAACATTCATTCATTCACTCATTCACTCATTCACTCATTCACTCATTCGTTCGTTCGTTCATTCAAATGCATTCAAAAACATTTACACAAACACGCTAGCTAACATGCAGCTTTAATACTCACACCTACTTCAATTCAAACACATGCAAACTTAGAGGACTTGGCAAAATTTTTGTGGTCTGAGCCGCATGGTTAATGTCTCGTCTACAAGTTGGTTGTGGCAAATTCAGGTCAAACCCCTCTTATATGCAACAGCAACTACAACAACAAAGAAATGGCAGCAGCAGAGGCATAAAGAAAACATTACAACAAGCTAAACAGCATAAAAACACAAGCTAAAATATGATGTCAATGAAAATGTCGGTGACTTATGGTATGCGTGGTTGAAAAATTGTAATTTAATGAAAGTGTAAAATTAATTTTTTCTGAAAGTAAAAACTGAAAATGCGTTTTGGGAATGTGGCATATTTTCGTAATTATTCAAGTTTATATTGAAAATTCCTTTCATGGCTTGAGGCCTGTATACTTATGTAGGTCGCAATAAAATAAAAACACTGTCACTTTCTCATTTCTTTAGAGGGAAATAAAGCTGCTTAGTTCATTCGTCAGCTACAAAGCAGTTTCAAAATGCTTATGTGCGCAAATAATCCTTGGTGAAAAAGAGAACAGTTCATTTAAAATCCAGCCGCCTGAAAACTTTCATAAGCTCCGGTCGATGTTGGGAGTTTGTAGCTACCGCATAGTTTTGGATTATTCAGACACAGTTGCCAAAGTTTCATGTTATGCGATTGAGATGTCTGTCTAAATCCCAATAAAATCCCAAATTTTGGTCGAAAAACTTTCTGTACCAATCTGGCGCATTTCTGGATGAAGGGTAAGCAAAATTTCCAAATATAGAACTAGGTCAGCTTATATAAGTCTCATTAGGGGCCAATACATTCACAAAAAGAAATACTAGTGTTTTAGTTCTAGCACAAAAGCGCTTTCTGCCACGCTCAGTACATGCCATAATCGTTGTCTTGTGCTTAAGTCACACACATTGGCCTTCACGACCGTGCTACTTGACCTGCATAGACTTTTTTCTTAAGCAGTTATCTCGGCTGCCAACACCGAAACGCTCTTGGATTCAGACGGAGCTATGTCACAGTCTCATCCCGGCTAGTTGCCGTGAATACCTTATACACCGCTTATTTTGTTTTATTTTACCTTTGACCTACCCTAAGCTATACAACTACGTTTATTCGCACATCGTTTCCTTGTGTTTTCACATGCGAGGTGTGCTTAATGTACTCTGGGGGTAACTTAGCAGACTTTTCGCAGTTGGGAAGTTAACTTTTATTTAAAAAAAAAACTTTTTTGTTTGATTTTGTACTCAGGCACTGCATTGTGTTGGAACTTAAATGGAAACCTTAAATGGAAACCTTAAAAGTGCCAAAACAGAGTTCTCTCTCGGGAGTTTATTCCACATAAAAAATCGGCTCATATTTCGTAGAACCGGAGAAGTGGATAGAACATGCTCTTCGAAAAGACCGTGCTTGAGCTTCATCTAAAGTTTTTGCCAGTATGTTATTGCTTTTATATAAGACGAGATGATACCTCTTAGCATGCGATTCACCATGCCTGCGATCTTGCAGATGGAGAAGTTCCGGAACAGACTAAGCGTTCTTTTATGAGCCATAATACCTCTAAATAAGCGCCTTACAATAGACCCATTATTATCTGGCAGAGTAGAAGTTATAGCACCGGTTGATGAGAGTATTGGAAATATATAATCTGCTGATTAGAGCCAAAAAGGTTTAGGTTAATAAAACTAAAGCAGAATATAAATGGAAGGAAAATAAGGCTCCCAAGGCTACCAACAGTTGATGTATTGTCACCTGGGGAGATGGAGGAAGCAGCGCCTGAGGCATGCCTGGGGCTAGAAACTGAACAAAATTACTAATTTAAAGGTTCGACAACTAGTGATATAAACACTAGTACCGCCGGCCCAATTAGCCCCTGTGATGCAAGACCAAGACTGGTTGTTAGTGAGTAAGCGCGCAGCGGATGGAAGATCTTGGTGCAAGATTAATGTGTAGTTGCATTGTAACGCAACTACTAATATAATAGCCAGCTGGAATGGGTAGGTCTAAGCCCTTCAGCAAAAGATGGGGTCCAGGCAGCCTTGATCTTCAAATGCTATCAATATTAGTGCGTATAGGAGCGTTGTTAGCCGTGTAACACACCCGGTGCTAAGACCAGTGGTTCTAGTGTAAAGCATGGTATTTTCACATATACAATCATTCCGGATAAAGAACGATTGTTCCCTGTAATATTGTGGGCGGTCGACTGTCCAGTCTACAGCAAACAGATGAGATGTGGAACGTATTATACGCATATAGATATATTTTGAATGGTGCACATTCCGTTGTAGCACCAAGGAGAAGCTTATTAATTAAGTCAACAAATTGAAAATCAATAATAAGAGCAAACTTTAAGTCACTTCTTTTTTACCCATCACTGCTTTCCTGCCAATCAACAGCTTTAATACAATAGAATAATTTCTGCAAAGCAAATTACTTATGACCAGTAATTCAATAAAGCACTAAACATTAATTTAATTACGTGATTTTATGGGCTTATGTCGGATGTATAGAACTTAAGAAATAATTGAAGTCAAAAACCGAACGACATCCTCTCACCAATTGATTTCACTGCAAATGTTTGCCTTTCGTAACTACAGCAAATGACAGCCTATTAAGTTGATAGAAAGTAATACTACCTTTAATAAAACTTGAAATCAATTCATGTTTCATTTCATTTTCTGCTCATGGGCAAAAGAAAATATCTCAAGCTACCTAAGAGTGGTTTACGGCTACAAATAATGTAACGTGCTTAAGATTTAGGGATCACTGGTGAGTTTATTATCTTTGTAGTTAATTTTGCTTGCCCTTGAGACCTGTAACATAATGAAAATGAAGCTAAAGTAGTTGGCCAGCAAGCCTACCCTACAGTCGACGTAGCCTGTTTCCAATGAAGCCCTTTTTTCTATCACTTTGTATGGGCAGAACCTAATACACTTAACTGAAGTATGATTCAGTTAAATTAAGTATATGCGTTGAGTATCAAAGTCCTCAAGGCCCTATAGTTTAGTATTAAGAGAAAGATTTAGTTCAATTAACAAGAGTCAATTTCAACAAACCTTTAACAAATGAAGCTTACACAAATAGAACATATTGAACACCTTCGTACAAAAACATAGAAAGAAATTCCAACTTATTTAATAAAAAAAAGTTTATTTTAGGGAAAAACCCCATAAAAGAATATTTGCCTGGTGATAACAAGCAGTTGTCATAGGTAATAATTGACACAAGGAAAAAGGTTACTTAACCAGTTCTTGGTTGTTCATACAACCCACAATTATTATTAAATATTAAAGAAAATAAAAAATGATTCACAAAATATCTAAAATCTTTCAATTTCGTTTGGAAAATTTCCCTCCTTTTCCTAAGCTCAAAAAATATTATTAAAACAATTTTATATATATTTTCTTTTCTAATTTCTATCTACTACTGCTGCTTTCGTATGCTGCTTGTGTCGCCACAAAGCGGAAGTCTGGCATATTTCCTTGGAAATTTATGAGATCACAGCAGACGTTGTGTAAAATATATAAATATAAAAAACATAAATACGAAAGTTCAAAGATAAGTAAAGGGAAGAGGGAAGAGTGCAGTCTTATATTTATATATTATAGAATTTATAGCATACTTTTAGGTTTGAAAGGGATATCATTTAAAGCAGGCGATAAAATTGTGCAATTGAACATAAAAATGAAACTTGTTTAAGAAAATCCTTTTAAGAACAAGAATTTTAATAACATTTTCAATCGTAACTTAAGTGTTGATAACTATAGAGAGACAAATTTTATGTATAAATTAATTGTTTAATTGTAGCGATTAAAAATTGATTAAATTACAAATCGAAAACAAATTAACCTTTTACTAGCTATAAGTGTTTTTTTGTCTGTATAATTGAAGATATTTCATGATATTTCATAAACCAAGTTACTATGCAGAATAAAATGAATAAATATTGATATCAAATATCCAAAGACAGGAACTTAAAGCAGTAAGAGTTGAAAGCATTTGGATGTAATTAATTTGCTTTTTTCTTAATATCGAAAGTGATTTCTCCGTCATGTTGATTGCGAAAAATAAACTCGTTACCAATTAAGGTTTACATTTTTATAAGACAACGGTAGAAGAGATAACTATAGTCAATCAGAACTTGTATTTGGACCGATAGTTTCGTAAATCCTACTATTTGGCTCACCCGAGTAGTTTCAATGTCATTCGATAAAGTTGTTAATGCGTTCTCGCTACACCCCGCAAAAATGTAGTGAACATACTGCACTGGTCCGAAAAAAGCAGTAATGTTTGGCATATCAATTAATTCAAATCGCCACCTTGTCTTCGCTGGCACTGTTTCATGAATACTTTCGTGCCAAAATTCGGATCTCCGGTGAAATTTATCTGGATGCAACCGCAAAAATATAACTTAACCGGGAATCCATTTCAATCATTTCCACAAATTCGGCAGGCGCCCGATGAAACGGCAACCGGACTGACCTTTAACAGCATCTTAAATAAAACAATTGGAAAAACTATCTGGTAACACTGTGACGACGAAAGTCGCGAGGCTCGTTTTTGTCTCAACGTAGTATATTTATGACCTTGCTTTTGTTTTATTATAGTTATGAAATAATTAAAAATGCATTTGCTTTTTATTCCAAATCATAGAGTTTTTAGAATATTTACCGTATAGATGCAGAATGAATTTTGAATTTAAAATTAACAAATAACCGCCGAGTAGTGCCATCTGTGTGTTAAATGCCATAATATAAACAAGTGACACAACCCACCATAATAATATGTTATCATATTGGGTTATGAAGAACTTATACACAGCAATGTGTCTGTCCATCTACTTTGGCTCTGTTATTCCGTCGACTCCCGAGGTTAGACTTCGTGAGTTGGCTTCTCTCCCGAGCGTTATACTCCATAGACATTAGTAGTTCCAACCAGCCGTTGGGCCTCTACCTGGTCCGCCTATCTCGCTGCAGAGGGTCTCTTCGTGTGCTGCTTAATCTCCCGAGTATTGTACTCCAGACTGAGAGTTGTAGTTCCAACCAGAGGTTAAATTTCTTCTGCTTCTTCTATCTTGCCAGCAACCGAAGTTATCATTGATGAGTCGCTTTATCTCCGTAGTGTCACAATTTAGAGAGAGAGAGATGGTTCCGACCAGAAGTTAGACTTTTACCTGGCTCTGCTATTCCGCCAGCTACCGAAGTTACACTCCTCTCTCAATGCTTTTGCCGTACTGCGATACCCCGACGGCGCTACTCACTGCCAATATATTGTAAAGAACAAAACGTGTCAATAAAGTTGTACGTGTATATCGAGTCTTTTCTTAGAAAGGGACTGGGTAACTCAATTATTGACGACCCTGCACATTATTCAGTCTAACCCAGTAACTAGTGAAAACGTGTCCTTACCACAAAAATTTTCCGTACCACTAATTACTATTGCTATCGTCATTAAGAAAGTTTAGAACACGTTCAATAATATGAGTGGTCCAAAAATTCACCTCAATTAAAAATAATAAAACGTTCAGAATAATCGCAATATTTCACTGCAAAAATAATTTTTACCTCACCCAATTTTAAAGATGAAGCCACATTAACGCCAAAACCTTCAAAATTAAAACCTTATTATATTTTCTAATAATTTTTCCAAAGAATTTTAAGCATCTTAAACACAACCATAAATATCAAATTACAATTTTTAAAGTAGTGTCATTTCAACACAATGATGTATTTTGTAAAACAATTTTAAACCTCTGTCAATATTATAACAAACTCATATGGCAAACAAATGTACAATGGAGACAATGTACAGGCCTGCCACGCAAAATCTGTTATGAACATAATAATTTTCAAACCAACAAACTCACTTACACATGAACAGTGCAGCAAAGTATAATGACAAAAGCCATATACTCTTTTACACATATGTAAACTGACCCAAATCCCCAAAGAAAACAATAAAAGAGAGTAGAGTAGAGAATAGTAGAGAAGTCAACTGAACAGTATAGAACAAACCAGATCATATGCAAAACAAGCCAACAACTTATTTTGTTGTTATACACTCATGTGCGAGGGGACTGGTAAAAGTTTATAAAAATCTCATTATGTCGCAATATTATTTTATGCTTCACTGTAAATAGTCGAGAAAGCGGAAATCGTTCACCACATATGATTCAGGTTAGTATTCTATGCCGATATGTTAATTTTGAGCAATCATCTTTGTTTTTGACTAACACGTAGTATTACCAGAAATTCCAAACGAAACATTTCTCCCTGCAGCAGGGTGTTAAAGTTAATATCAACCAAAGTCGTTCATTGAGGGTGCGTCACCAATGAAATATAATTCTAAAGAAGATCCAAACGCCTGCAAAGAAAAAAGCATGAGAGGACTACCTCGCATTTGAGATGATAAGCCAGACACACTATTTTACTACCGTGTTCTCCTCCAATTTCCTTTTTTTCATCAATCAAACGAAAATTAGAAAACAGTTACCTTGTAGATAATTTAGTAATTTAGCGAAATTTTGCTTACACCCTCCTACAATTAAGTGGGTATGTGTGCGTGTATGTATATGTAAGCATGGGCTTAATTTTGCTTATATGAATAGATTGAAATGACACACATTATTGCTGAATACGTATGAGTGCAGCTTCATTTATAAACCTGTTAATGCAAACAAAATGCAAGTTTTGAAAAGAATATAAAACTATTATTCGAAAAATAGTAATAGTTTTGCCCATTGGCATTAAAATAGACTTAAAACAGTTGTATGCCTATGATAATTTTACAAGTGCTTGCGCTCTTTTAAATTGTGCTGAAAGAAAATCTACTGAAATATTTTGTAAATTTTATATATTTAAACTTTAACCTTTTTGAAATTTGTTGTCCTCTATTAACTAGTGACTCTTACTAGTGATACGACACCGCGCAAAAATAATTGTTTACAATTATTGCTTTTATTCATAAAATGTAAATTAGTTTGCCTAGTTTTAGGCGTTTTTGCATAACCTTGCAAAGCAAGGTATTTTGAGGGGAGGGTAAAAGCGAACAATCAATAAATTTGCATTTATAAACAATTGAAAACAATGAAACAATAATTTAGAAATATTATAGAAAACTGACGAATAAGGGTCAGGATATTTTGCAAATTATTTGCGATATTTTAGAGAGTGATTAAAGTAAATATTTATGGATATTGTGAGTAATGAGTGGGGAAAAATTATATAAAAAGTAAGTTTGTTAGGAAAAAATTAATATTAAAACTGAGAATTTAATGTACTTTTGGGGTTTTGTAAAATAAAGTCTACTTTTGGGGATATTTCGATAATTTTTTTAATGATCGCACAAAATTATTTTAAGATAGTGTAACTTAACAAAGAGCTTTGCGAAGCAAACTAACAACCAACGTTTTTAAGCGAAACACCAGAAATGAAAAAGTTGAAATTTTATAGCATACTTTCCGGCCATTACCAAAAAATATGTTTTTGCGAATGGAAACATTAAAAGTTATTGTATTTGCCCCACATAAGGTTTCTATGCTGCAGTTCGCTGAAGTATGTTGTAAATGCAAGTCTGTTAATTTAAAACACCTAAAAATATGCTTTAGTATTAAAATAGTGAAACTAATTATTTATCTAGACACACGTGACCAGTAATTCTCTAATTAACACATTTTGTTGGACTTCACCAAAAATAATTTTTGGTGTTGCGATTTGTTGGTGTTGACAGCGCTAAGTTAACTACCCAGCTAAGGAGTAGGAGATATCACAAAACTTTCCCTTTTAGTTACTGGGGATTTGACTAATTCAAGCCTTAATTTATTTCTCCTTAAAGTTTCAAACATTAAAAAAAAGCAGACTTTAAATACCAAAGAGACACGCAACTCATTTCTGCCGGATATCAAGTTTAAATTTTTTTTAATTTAATTCTTAGCCACAAAAATTTACCTTAATAGCAAATAAACAAAATTTTCTAAAAGTGTTTGCGTGTTTAGGGCAAATCAAAAAAGGTAACCATAAAAACTACCTGTAACAAAATGTTAAATGTTGTTAAAAGATTTCGATAAACACATTAAACATTTATAGCATGCCAAAGTCAATGAATAAATCAATGATAAAAGGGGAAAAAGTGGGTATCACAAAGTGGTAAAATATACGAAAATATTAATAGAATAGAAGCAATAGTTTTCAAAACAAAAAAGTACAAATCGTATCAAAGTATCTTTAATAAAAAATGCATGAAGTGATTGTTTCAAAAGAGATAAGTTATTGGTTACATTGCTTTTTAATGAAATTAAGCTGTTTAAAATCTAAAATGTTTAGTTGTTGTTTTGGAAGGTTTGGCCTAAAAGTATGTAATAATTTTTAAAACAGGTTGCCTAAACTCATGCTGCACTTTATGTGTAAGTGGTGAATGAAATATTGATTAATATAGCACAAGTATTTCTATTTTTAAATGGCCTTTATAATTTTTTATTTTAAAAAAGCAATTATAAGTAACCAACTAGAATTAAGGTCAAATGTACCACTATAGTTTTCGGTTCATTAAATTATGGTTAAATATACATCACCGCAAATACCAAACAAACAGAAACAGAAATTTCGGGACAGCTTTTCATCCACCGTTTATTTTTCCCATCTTTTTGTGCAAATAAACACCCTCATTCTTTTATGCCAACAAATCACATCTTTATGATTATTATCCCACCTCGATTCAACGGCAACTTGAAAGAAACAGTTATTTCTCTTTACACAAAATTAACTGCATTAGTAATGGCCATTAGCAGGAACCCAGCAAACTGTAATCATTTTGCAGGATAAACGTTATCGAAAGAAGAAATGACTGACAAACACACAGATCGGTTTTTTTTTTTGCCTTTTGAAACATTTTAATAAATTTACTACACAAATTGTGAACTTCATTTAGTACATTTTGCCAACACAAACGGTGGGTGTTTTAACATTTTATTATTGTAGTCCTTTGGGGATTTTTTGTTTCTCTTCTCTTCTGCAGCATACTTTTTTTTATCATTTACTTTTCACAAGCTGATGAGCAGAAGTTTTGGGTTCGCATTCGTCGTTTTCTTTAATACTTTGCTACATTTAACATTTAAGTAAAAAAGCCAAATGAATGAAAAATACAATAAAATTAGAGAGCAGACATGGCGTGTTCTACTCGTACACCAGCCATTCAGTCAGTTACAAACTCTTTGGTAGGATGTTTTCTTCGCCTGTTTTTAATATTAGCAACAACAATAGCAGCTACTAACATTTGCTTTCTGCAGTTTTTCCATTTTCTTTATGTTATTTGAGAGAATATTTTTTTTTTTATTTTCAATCCGTTTAATGTATATGTGTGACTTTGTTGTGTTTGGGTATGTGCATATGTGTGTGTGTTTAATAGTTGAAACATGTATAAGAGTGGCAGGTTATACTTGTACTAAATCCCCAGAGGATAATTTATGATGATCATTTGTTTTCTTAAAAACATTGGCAAGCAATAGAAACAATAGACACAAAAACAACAACAACAATGGCTAATATAATACTATCGGCACCAGCCATGTTCATTTGGCCATTGGTGTGTATGGCCACAGGGGGGGTGAAAGAATATAGAGTTACAGAGAAATATTCAGCGTTTGGTTCTACACTTTCTCTAACGCTCTTGTACATTGCAGTATTCAGTTTGTAATCAGTTCATTATAAGATTTACAATATCTAAGAAAATTATTTAAAAAAAAATAAATACTTCAACCTCTAGTTTAGACTGCATTACAGTTAGCAAGGGGATTCTTCATACCAGCAGACCTGGCAAAACCTGATGGGACTTGTTTCGTTTTCAAAAAGAAGAGGGTTTAAAATGATCTTAAATATTTACTTGTGGTGTAGCAGCTTTAGCTGGAAACCATATCCCGAAGGTCGGCCATAAGCAGTGACTGCATCTAAAATTTTAAAGTGCCTAAAACCCAAATATGTCTTATAATGTTTTTTTTGCTTGTGAAACAATTGTCTGGGTGGAAAGGATCCCCCCAGGGGGTCAAACAATCTCTGGCAAAAAAACATTAACATTCACGAAAGAAAAACATGGTTGTGGCATTCTCACTGCAATCATATTATGTTCTCTACAACAATATAGTGTTTATTTGAAACAATTTTTAAAATTAGCTTTATTGCGATAAACAATTTAATTCTTACATTTCCTTTTTAAATGGCTTGGGCTTTAGTTTAAAATGGTTTTAGGCTTTAGTTTTATTTCTCTCTCGAAAAGGAGACTTACAATATGTATTCTTAAATATTATTTATAATTTAGTACTAATGTAATAACAAATTTATTGTATTCAAATAAGGATTTGAATACTATCTATATTGCGTTGGGAGAGCCACCCATAGTACTCAATGTGTCTGCAAATTGCAATAAATCACGTGTTAGAGTGTTGGAATGGACCTCTAGTTTGTTTAAGTATTTGCAGGAGTATGTTTATATTTCTTCCTGGATATTAGAAACTTCTATGGTTGTTTTTATTTTTGTATACCAAGGAAGACTGTATTCTTTGTAATTTCTTGATGTGTAAATCGCAAGCAGTACTCAACAGCTGAATGACATATGACCATATTGTTTTCTACCGGATGTATATACAATGATTTTGTATTCCAAAACCAGGGTTGAGGTAGGAGCTATTACCCAGTGTAGCTGAATTGTTGTATGGTAGCAATTTTTGGCTCGATATGGCGAGACCAAGTTAGGCGTCTGGCAATGTGTTTACCCAAATATATAACGGATGCTTCCGGGTGGTATTCATTATTTTTATTCGTAGACAATTTTGTGTTTTGAGGGAAAACGTTACATGAGCACATTTCGAGGGATTTATCTTTATTCTCCTCTATTTTAGCCAGTCTTCTAGCTCACTAATGCATGATTGAAGCTGTTTGGATGCAACCGTCGGATCATGGTTAACACTTACAAATTCAGTGTCCCTTGATGTCCCTTGCTGAACTGCTGCAGAGATTTTTCTGTTTTTAAAAAATTGGGCTTTAAACATTCTATCTGCCAAATGGCTCTTATGAAGCTTGTTGGAGTTTTCAGGAATAACTCGAATTATTTTAGTGAGTAGCTCTTCATGTTAGACTTTGTCGAACGTCTGGGAAATGTCATAATATTGTTCTAATAATGGTGACAGTTATATGAACTGGCTCTATAGCATTAAGTCTTACTTGAAAACCAAACTTATGGTCCGGAATAATTTTAATAATAATGTTTGGCTTATTAAGATATTTTAGATGTCTTAAGCACAAACCAAATAATTTGTCAAACAATTTTAATAAAATTTACAGCGGGCTAATGAGCCTGTATTACCTAATCTGATTTCAGTCCTTCCCTGGTTTAGGGATTATAATATGTTCAGACTCCTTCCAAGAGCATATAAAGAAGCGAACTCGTAACATGGCATCAAAGAAGAATAGTAAAATTCTCACAGCAGTATCAGGGAAGGCTGATTTTCTCAGATCTAGAGCTTTAATTATCGATTTTAAAAATGATAGCCGAAATTTTATAGGATCACAGGGGCACTAATATTTTGCATAGTAAAACTACTTATGTCATAGCCCTTGCTCTTGGTCTTAGTGAGGATTCCCAGGCAATAGGACATTGTAATGGGACTTACAGTTTTCCACATGCTATAGTTCACGTTTTTACTCGAATTCAAGTGTTTTAAAAAGCTCTCGATGGCGGAAGCATGTTTATGTCTCACATTTTTAGGGAAGCTTTTGGGTATAAGTTGATTTGCATTTGTATGTGTCGAGAACGACTAGTTTCCCATTGCCTTCTAAGAATTCTCTTCTCAATAACTAGCCTATCTATGACTGATGGGATTTTCTGTTATCAGCCGGATTTATTTGTGGGATGTTCGGTGACACATCTTGCATCTAATAATTTTGACGATGGCGAAATAGCAATGGCTATAGAGTCTGCCAGCGTATAGTCTGGTGGCCAAAAATGTTTATAACAAAATTGTTCTCAACACACCTAATATTGCAAAGTCTTTTGGTGTTTAATTAAAGTTTGAGGTTGCTGTGACTATTAAGCATTTGATGGCTTTCGACGACTGTGTTTGCACTGCGGCCTTTGCAAAATATTACCATCTGGCGTTTGTTTATCCATTGTTCTAATTAGGTCTTATTATTATTATTTGCAGTACTAGTATGTGTTGCTTTACAAACATACAACAACCAATTTTGGTTGCACCGACCATGTTTTTTCTTTTCCTGTTGTCAGCCAAACAGAGCATTAATTTCTTCGAGGGCGTTATAAAATTTGGTAAAGAAATTTTGGAAATAATCAAAATTTTCCCATTGAATTCATTAGGGAAATCCAAATAAAAATAAATTACTTTCCAGAAAAGAATGAAGATCTATAAAGCTCGTTGTGAACAGCAATGAAATGTTATTGAAAATTTTTACAAAATCAAATTAAAATAGTTTCTTCTGGCCCCATTTTTAAACATGCCTGATCTACTTTAATAAGCTTTATTAGACCATATCTGGAAATCATTAAAGTTTACAACTCTGCCGTAAAGTGTAGGCAATAACATTATGCGTCCTTGACCGACTTAAAATTTATTGCACAATCTCAAGCGCTCCGCTCTGTGAAAGTGTGTGTGTGTGTGTGTTCGCAACTGGGATGCAAACAATAAAAAATTGAAACAGGACAAAGTCAAACTCAACTGCCAGATTGTGTTGGGGGTGGTGTTGTGTTCTTTTTGATGTTTAGGAAAATAAGAAAAATATTAAGAAAATGAAAGAAAAATACAAGCTTGGCAAAAAATTATATATAAAAAGAAAATAATAGAGGAAAGTAAAACTAAACTCGTGCTCTTAATAGCCACCCACATTGCTTAAAGCTTCTAGTCGTATCTATTACAAGTTTCCTTTTTTTATATAATAAAAATTTATATACAAACTGATTTGTTTTTATGTACGAGCGAATCAAATTGTGCTCGTATATAAACAGGTTAAGTGTATGGATGTATGTGTATGTGTGTGTGTGATTGTGTGCTTGTTTTTAATAGATAACTAAAGTAATTTATTTTGGCATGGAGGTCATTGAAACATATAAACGAAGACATTTCTTATTTTGCTGTGCTTTACTTTATGTTATTTTTTCATATGTGTGTGCGTGTGTGTAACAAACATACAAACTCTGACAAATGAAAGTCATATGTGTATGTGTGTTGGTTAAATTTGATACTCTACATATCAGTTTTTTTTTTTACTTCTTGTTTTAGCTGCTGCTATTGTTATTGTTTACTCCTAAATTTAGGCTATATTTTTTTATGTCGCATATAAAATTGCTGGAATTACATATGTGTTGGCCATATTTTCTATTGTCACACAAGAAAATTGTGCTTTTATAGTCTTAGTATTGCAACTCTGCTACTCCTCTGGGTACTCTGTTGTCAGTGTATTTTAGAGATATTTTTCAAGGATAGTTTTTCTTTTTATAATTTGCCTCGCTTATTTGCTATCATTTGTCGCTTTATCTTGGGTTCTGAGCATCTTAAACTGATTTAATTTCATTTACTAAAAAAAAAAAACTGTTACAAACTGAAACAAATTATTTATGTAGATTCAATTATCTTAAGGAAAATGGGAAAAGAAACAATTTTATTAAGTTTAGATCTTCTATTGTTTAAATTTAAATTTTACTCAAGCTAATGAGTGAAAAGCTTAGTTGGATATTTAAATTTTTAGCTTGTACCGACAAATCAGGTTTTGTTTTATAAAACTAATAAAACTTTCAAAATTTTTAAGAAAAATAAAAACTTTCTAGTTGGCATTTTTTCGGCGCAAGGTGCATTTTAATAAAAACCCTAATTTGCTTTCATCGTTTGATAAGTATATTATATCTAGAGCCGTGTGTTTTGCGTTGACTTCTTGTGAAATTTTACGTAAGCCATATTTCCGGTACAAACTATTCTAATAATAACCGGTTTTGTGGGATATTTTAGCACAAATTGTGTATAAATACCAAATTAACCCTTAAACGCATTTTAAGTTTTGACTTTTTTTTGCTATTCTATTTTTGAAGCAATGGTGTCTTCGAAGATTAATTTCAGCTGGCTGTACCAATATTAAGGGGAGTATTTTGCATTTTTCAAGAAAGGGATAATACGGACCCACCCAGCAAAGCGTTGGAGGGTTAAGATGCTCCACAAAAATGTAATATTTTACATAAAACTACTGAACACACCTTTTACCTAAAATGTAAGGCTTACTAGATTTTCGGTGCCGATTCATTATAACAATGTGCAAAAGGGGTCAACTTTAAGGCGCCCTAAAATAAAAATCAGACGTAAAATGTTAAAACGACAATAGAAATATAATTTATATGGCCTATTTCGCCAGCAACCGTAGTCACCATCTTGCCATTTTTTGTGAATACCCAACTCTCTAATTATACAGCATTACTTATTATAAATTATCTTTAATTATTAAATAAAATATATTTGTAGCAACTTTCTTCAAGAATAAGAACATTTTCGTAATCTAAATATTTATAATTAAAAAAAACGACGCCTCAAAGTATACCTCATTAACATAACTCCTAGCATTATACTTTGATATAACACAAACAACCCCACAAAGTCGCAAGCCACAAATAATACGCATATATTTTTTTAATGGCTTTATTTACATTCCGCCATAAAAAAACCACGACATTTTGATTCTTAACCATCATAAAATTCGATTTCTTACCAACATTTCAACATTCATTCAATACATTTTTATGCCAATGCCTTAAAGTATGCCATTAAATAGCAAAAGCATTAGAAAAGAAAGAAGAAATATAAAACATATTCAATTTCCATTGTATTTTATTACTTGATTTTCTTTCATTTAGTGTTTAATGGTTTTGTTTTGTTCAGCTTGATTTCTTTTTTTATTTTATTACTTTGCTGTATTTTTTGACAACGAGCCTTCACTTGTACTCATTTACTTACTTTGTTAGTACAATGATCTATTTACATAATCTTAATCTAAAGCTATTCGTTTTGCTTTTTGTAGTAATCCTCTTAAAAAGCTGCTACCAAACTAAAACGAAAAATAATAAACATAAAAATGTTGCATATTTTTCGGCTGGTTAGAGTGATACCTAGAACACTAGTAGTTGCGCAATATTTTCGTATTTTTTCACACTGCCACTTAAACTAAAAAATGTTAACGCCAACAAACTAAATTTTCTTTGCTTTGTTGTTTCTTGTACTGGCCTTTGCTGGCACTTTACTCATCATTTACATACAGAAAAGCAACACAAAATAAGTGGGAAAACCTCTGAAAGAAACAACGAAAACATTGTGATTTTTATAGCTTTTAATATAATTTATTTTAATTTCTTCTTTTTCTTTTAAACATTTCGCTACTGTTTCGTAAATCTTATGTTGTTTAAGTATGCCTGGGGGGCTGGAGAATTAAAATAATTTAAGTCAGGGTTAGGGTAGGGTAGGGATTTTGCACGAGAGACATGGCCAAGAAGAGAAATTTGCAATTCAATTTTTAAATTTATTTTTCTTTAAGGCTTTGATTTAATTTGTCGACATTAGTTTTGAAATTTATGTCTATTCGAATGCAAAGCGGTTGCATAAGGAAAATATTTGATTTTCAGTTCTCACCCTTCTGATTGTCGAAAGAATCCCACACGTTTCTATCAGCCATAAGCTTTAGGGAAGTCAGCTTAAGATACAGGCAAAAAAAAGAGAATATACAAGTTTTTGTTAAGAAAAGGAGGGACCTTTTTAAATTACAACTATAAAAATAGAACGGCTGGTTTTAAAATTAATAATACTAAGTACTCCCTCTGGACCACCATTCCTATATAGTGGCTTGGGTCAGCCCATCACCTTTCAAAGATTGGTACTTTTAAACATTTTTTTGACTCGGATTCTAAAATTATTTCAGACATCCCACCTTCATGGCTCCACTAAGTACTCCCTGGACCACCATTCCTATATAGTGGCTTGGGCAAGCCCATCACCATTTTTCCATAATGGTCACTGGAAATAAGTTCAATATTAACAGTTTCGCCATAGGGGCAGCTTTTAAATGCAATTTAATTTTGTTTCCTTAATATTTTAGATGTTTTACTTTTATGGGTCAGTTTTTACAGAACGGTTGTTATGGGTCTGCTTCCTGCTTTCTAATATAGGCTTCTAAAAATAAGGTCAAAACTACCCTCACTGTTAAGTTGTTAACAGAACTCTGTTGAGTGCAAAATCAGCCATGTTATAAAATTCGGTTTGTGTCTCTGCTAGTTAAATTCGAATTCATCTTCACACACATCAAAATATCTCAAAGAAAAAATTCTCTAAAAACTCAAAATGTTAATGAAAAGCACCAAAAAATATCTCCTTGATTTAAAAGCAAACGAACAACAAGCAGAAACGTAACATTAAATTGTTAAGAATTGATTGGGTTTTATTTTTTTAAGGCTTCTCATTTTCGCTTGTTTAATTTTTGGTCATACTTCGTTTTAATGTAACAATGGTTTCATGTCATCTGCCAAAAGCTATCAGCAACAACGTTTATATTCCTTAATTTCTTTCACTTTATGTGTTCTTAAAAAAATAACACAACGAAGCCATTCAAACGTCTACCACGCCAGTTCCAACTTCGATTCGTGCAACGTAAAAACACTGTTTCGTTAACAAAAATTCAGGACTTTCCCCTTTGCTTTTTATTACATTATTAAAGAAGAAAAAAGGAAACAGCAGCTCTTAATAATTTAAGTCTACTTTATTTTGCGATCAGGCTGTCGACTGGCTGATTATTGTAAATTGCAAGTATATGTATGAATTCGCGTTCTTCACACAATTTATTTAAACGACATGCTGTTGCTGTTCTTATGTTAATGGTTTCGGGCACTTCTGACTTTCTTGGTAGCAATATCCCACTAATACAGTTCCATTAAGTACCCTCTATAGAGGGATATTCGTACCCATCCGCATTTTTCCATAATGACCACTGGCAATAACTTATGGATTAACAGTGTCAGCAAAAGGGCTGTTTTAAAATTTAATTTATTTATGTTCCGAAAATATTTTAGATTTAATAGAGTTATGGGTCAATTATTGACACCTTGGAGCAATTTTTACGGTTGAATTTTTTTTGTGGACCTGATTCCTGTTTCATGTTATAGGCTTCTGAAGATAAGGTCAAAATTGCTCCTGCTGTTAAATCGCTAACAGTGCTCTGTTGAGTGCTAACTCAGATATGTTAAAGATTTTGGTTTGTTTCTCTGCTAGTTAAATTAAAATTTATCTTCACACACTTGAAGTTCTTTCAAAGGATATACGTTTAGCCGATGAAAATACACTTTATAGGTGGCCTTACGTATTTTCGGTTAGAATATGTTTTTCTTAATTTAAATATGTAAATCGGGGTTTGTCGGTGAAAATGCCTCTTACGTATTTTCAACGAAAACTTATTTGAAAGTAAGTTTTTTTTTATAGAAAATACCTCTTCGTGTAGAATATACGTAGAAAATATGTTTTTTTTTCGTTGAAAAACGTTACCCTTTGCTTGAGTGAAAAGATGTTTTTACAATTAAAATACGATTTTCGGTAAAAAAAATTGTTTTTTTTTTTGGTAAAAAATAAGTTTTTTGAGTGAAGGCACGTTTTTGGGCAAATTTTTTTTATAGAAATTGTTTTTCCGGTAAAAATATGTAATTCTCGGTCCACATTCGTTGTGCAGATACGTTTCTCCAATGAAAAGTTTTTTTTAGTAAAGACATACTTTTGGGTAAAAATACGTCTTTGGAGCGAAAATAGGTTTTTTCGCTAGAAGTAAATTTTTTCTATAGAAATCCTTTTCTTCGGCGCAAATACGTTTAATCACTGAAAATAGTTTTTTTTGCTGAAAAAACGTTTTTTCGTTGAAAACACGTTTTTTCGTTAAAAAAAAAGTTTTTTTTTATAAAATACAATTTTTTGTTGATAATAAATTTTTTCGCTGAAAATACGTTTTTTCACCAAAAATAAGACTTGATGGAAAAAAAAATTTTCGTTGAAAATACGATTTTTTCAAAATACGATTTTTTCGTTAAAAACCCGTTTTTTCGTATAAATACGGTTTTTCGTTGAAAATACATTTTTCGCTGATAATACGGTTTTTCGTTGAAAACACGTTTTTTCGTTAAAAAAAAGTTTATTTTAAAATACATTTTTTCGCTGAAAATACGTTTTTTTCGTTAAAAATAAGATTTTTGTTGGAATAAAAATTTTTCATTAAAAATACGCTTTTCCTTTAAAAATATGGTTTTTGTTTAAAATCGTTTCTTTCGTTGAAAATGTATTTTTTTTTTTTCGTTGGAAACACGTTTTTTCGTTGATAATACGTTCTTGCGATGAAAATATGTTTTTCGGTAAAAAAAATACGTCTTTTTGTTTAGAGAAAATAACTTTTTTTAGTGAAAATTCTTTTCTTCGAAATATTTGAATGATTTTCTTTTGACAAAAAAAAAAAAAAATAAACTACGAGTCTCACTTTTTTATCTTCAATTGATGTTTCTTATTAATTTGGCGGGTATTTGAGAAGATACAATGAATATGTCGAGGTTATTTGGTTTTTCTTTGTTCCTTTTTCGTCCTTTTCATCAACTGATGATGATTTCATGTGACTTATGGTGGTGAAGATGATGCTGTATATATAAATATTTAACTTTAGTACAGGAGTATGTGTGAGTACATTTATTTATTTCCATTGTAAAATTTTCATTGGTTTGTTGTTGTGTTTCGTGCCGTTTTTTTTTTAGCTTGTTTCATATTCTTAACAGTTGTTCCTTATTTACCATTCTGAAGGCTGTTTGTAGCTGTTTAAAAGCGAGTGTTGCTTTTGTGTGTGTGTGTGTGTTAAAAGAATGATGTTATTTATGTTTCTGTGTATGGGTATTCCTTTTTTCGCCTTGCATTATATAAATATTACAATTCTGTACTTGTATTCGTAATTTTCTTAACTTAACATGCTGGCGTATGCATTGTATGGCAGATTTCTTGTTGTTGATTGAGCTTATTTATTGCTAAATATACATATGTATAAGTGTGTGTATAAGTGCGAATTTATTACATATTTCAAATTATTTACGTAAAAGCATTTATTCTTCTGGATGTGTGTGTGTGTGTAGATTTAATCCTTAACACATACTAACATACACTCGTATTTTTTTATTTTAAACATACTGACTGGTTATTAAATGGGTAATTTAAGGCTTTTGATATCAGCATATTGTGTATGTGACAGCCTAAAATTAGGCAATATAATATGCTTGCACGTTAACATTTTTAAGTTGGTACTTCAAAGTGATTATGCAAAGACACGTTCCGTTTTCATTTCATATTCATGCAAACGGAGTTGACAAGAAGAATTTTTAAATAAGTATTGTGAATTAATTTATTTAAAATGTTCGTTAATAGTTAACATGTGTAGATCTTGCGTATGTTTGTTGTTTAGTGGGCTTTAAAGTTTTTAAGGATATAATCGTAGCACCGCGAACTGACGGATCTATTGTGTAGGACAATTCAAGACTCTTTGTAAATCTCGTAATCATTTTGGGCTTTATGTTAAGCAGGAACAAATATCCTACCGTCTAGGCAGTTAAGTCTGCGTCTTGCCATTGCCAGGAGTCGCATGAAATATATTCTGACATTTCCTGTTCCTCTTGATAGGGTCTACATAAATCAGATTTAAAGTGCAGTGTAGAGTTTATTATCATTTCAATTGGGATTTAGAATTGCCTCTACCTTAATGCTTTCGGCGTCAATTAATCTTTATGACTGATGCATGCCTTTTTGGGTTCTCGACTAGAGCTTGTTTTTCCCCTTCACATGAAGGGGGAAGCCCTCACAGAATTGTACTGGATCTAGGAAAGAAGTGTATGTGCCCTTCAGACAGTCTGCTATTTGATTGTCTACATGTCCCTCTACTCCCGGTACCCACAATAGTAACTGAATTCCGCGCTACTAGGGCATCTTAAAGTTTATAGCACTCCCAAATAAACTTTGATTAGAATCAGTAGTTTGCTAATGATTTTAAAGTTACATGGCTGTCCGCGAATATGCATATTTTGGTACGGTGAGTGCTCCTACATAGGCATTCTCTAGCACCGAGCTCTAAGGCATAGACCTTCGCATGAAAGATGGAAGCTGTTTTTTCAGATGAACTCGACTGTTTAGCAATACGGCAGCAGAGTACAGTGATCATTCCTAAGGCCGCTTTCACCTTTTAGAACAATATCCTTAAATAAATGTTTAGTATAGAACAGTCGACTAACATCACCCATACTATTGTGAATGCCCTAAGTTCCAAAATTACAAGCATCTCCTTGAACACTTGCTAAGCGGTAGATTGAAATCGAAAGTCCTGCTGTATAGTTTGGTTCTAATGCTTTCCATTGAAATATTAAAATAACGAAATTCGTGTCGTGAGAAAAGAAAATATGTATTTCCAAGAATTAAAGGTGTGTGCAGGTATAACAACGTATGTCCACATATGTAGTTTTTTCCAAAAAGCTGATATATGTGGCGCAATTATGGTCTGAAAAATAGCCAGAAGTAAATTTCCAAACGTATTACGTATTAAAATGGTATGTGATTATGTGCATTTTCATACTTTAAAAATTGTCCAGAAAACCAACAACTTCCTTAATGCAGAAAATTATTGAAATGAATATGAAAGCTATGTTTGTATCCATATTTTTCACTTATTTTTCCAGTGACGTGGAAAGCATTTTCGAGGCAATTTCTTATCAGTAACCCAAAGTGGACATATTCGGTTCTTGCTGAAAACCATAGAAAGGCAGTCGTTTTGTTCAATACTCAGGGAGGTTTTAAAGCTGCGTTTCTAAGAAATTTATTTGAACATTCTGAAGCCTGTGAGTTTCTAAACAAAATAATTTTCTGTGTAAGTAAGAAAATTTTCTTTTCTTTTAATTCATATGTAAAGAGTTTTTCATTATAACATTCCCTGTCACATTTACTAAGAACAAAGACATCGCTTTAAAAATTCAAAAGTCCAAAATTCAGCTTAAGTTGTTCTGCTATATTTGCTCGCAAGGGCAGAAATAATACAGCATGCATGTGCATGCATTTTATGTCGATGTTAAAACTTTACACCTCCCAAAACAAAAATAATGAAATTGTTTTAAATTCTTATGCGAACATTTTAATGCTCGTAAACACAAACAAAAGAAAAAGTTGTGTTTTACAAACGCCAATATGTATGCAATATATTTTAGCATTTTTCTTAACAAAATCATAAACTAACATGATTTTTTCTTGCATACATTAAGTGTTCGTATACACCCCCAGTACACCCTGCTAAATATACACTGAAGAAAAAAGGCACAAAGAAATGCATACCCGCACATATGTTAGCACATAAATATTCATGTACAAACTAAAATATTGTATGTAGTTTTTGCTGTAATTCTTCTAAGTTGTGCTCTTGTTTGCTGTTGTTATTTTTGTTGTAGTTCTTGCTAAACTAACAAGCAAAAAACGCAGTCCAGGAATCAGCAAAGTTAAATAAAGCACCGTATGTGCAAGTGTATGAGGATTTTGTATATAAAATTATTATGATTTCTTGGGGGACTTTAAACTCTTGCTCATTTTTAAGTTCTACTACTTCGTTTATACGCATTTACTTTTTTTACTTTTCTGCTATTTTGCTATTTTGTTTTCTTTTCCTTCCATAGAATATTTATACGTTGCTAAGTTAACTTAAGCGCATCAGAATGCACAACATATCAAGATTAATATGAAGCTTTTTCCAGCAAGATGAATACAATTTCTTGTTGCTTCAGGCTAAATGGATTTTTTTTCACAGCAATAGGAAATCAAAAAAGAAAGCCGGAAAACTGATCATAACATTCTCTAATTTTATCGACGAGGCACGAGGATGTAAAGTTTAATTTTTCATAAGTAAATTTGTATAGTTTTGGTTTCAAGCTTCACGGCAATACAAACCGAACTCCGTTATTTAGCTGGTGGCTCAATTTAGCAAAATAAGCTCATAACACTACAACAAAACCAAACGATTGAAAGATTACGTCTTTTTGACCCTCTTATTTGCAGGCAACCGATTTATAGTTTACGACTACGTTATTTTCCTTTCAGACTGTCGACAGGTAAGTGTCTGCCTTCTTCCTCAGCAAGGAGTCTCTTGCAATTACTAGCATTTGTCTACAAATTAAATCCCCCACGGCCTTCATATTTAACCATTGCCTGTCCGCGCTAGCCAGCGCTGGATCTTCACACACAATATACGCCTTCGTCTCAGCCTTTTCCTCAGGAGTACTAAGCCGTCTATCCCTCACAAGGCTTTCTTGTTCATCTCTTCAGAACTCCTCCACTGAACAACAAACACCAGAGTTCCTACATAGATTAACATCTCCGCCTCCTACGAGGGTTCGCTGTCTATCATTCACCGCTATTTAAAGATTTAGATAAATTATTACCATAATTTTAGTTTCTATTTCCCTTTGCAGTGTTTGATCTCTTTAATAACAAGTATGTATAGCAACTTTATTGCTAGTTTTTTTTTGTACATGTGTAAGTGTATTCTACATTTCATTGCCCACAATAGTTTTCATTTTCGATGGAATAAAAAAGAAATTAAGAGCTTAAGAATATTAAACATGAATATATAGATTAATAGTATTTATCCTAAAAGTAGGCTTTAGAAAGTGCAAACTATACATATACACACATATCCCTAGGCTGTCGAAAAAACGATAGCTCTTATTCTTATTTAAAATTATAATATTGACATAAGCCTTAAAGTAGGCTGTACTTTACTAACTAAGGGATTAAAGAGTTGAGAAATTTGCATTAAACTACTCGAATGACACAATTATAGGCAATTGGCAAATAACTAAGGAATTCAAATAATAAAAAACAGTTGGGTGTGGAGACAAACCGGTTGCGGCTACGTGCCATCATCAGGGTCATTTTTAGTTGTACATTTTGAAATATTTATTATGACTAAAGCGCAGAAATTAAAACTTAAAGTCTTAAAAGTTTTTTTTTCTTCTCAAGATTTTCAACTAAAATAATTTTCAACTAAAATAAAAAAATATACAAGTATATAAATTTATATTACACCTACATGTTGAACATGTAAATGTGCATTTTGTGTTTAAGTAACAACTAAAGAACTGCAACGAAACACGGTGTTCATTGCTAGAGCATGCATGCATGAACATACAAACATTGTAAGTGAAGCCCCTTTAGTTCTTGATTTTTTCCTTCTTCTGCAAAGAAAAAAAACAGCTGCTAAGTGTGAAATTTTGTTCATTTTCGTACTTGAGGTGTTAAGTAAGGGAAATTCTTTTCAGTCTAAGTGTTATAAATAGTGTTAATATGTAAGACAAGCAGCCTGCATTTTATTTTTACTAAACAAAAGGCTTTCTGCCCGTTTCGCAGTTAGCAGGCAAGAGTTCAACAAACGTTTAACAAATAAATTTTTAAACAAAAGAAATGTGCTGTTAAAACTAAACGGACAAATTGAAATAAATAAAAATAAGAAGTAAAGTACATTTTAGTATCGTTGTTTTAAGCGAAACTAAATGCAGGATTAAGTTTATTCATTTGTAAAAATTTAGCGAAAATTTTTATTGTTTAGTGAAGATAAGAAGCTAAGAACTATTTGCATTTTTTTTGTTAAATAACTTGAAGCTCCCATTTAGCTTGAACAAGCCGGTAGAAAGTTATGGGTAAAAGTTTTTTGGATGGCTTGGCTAAAGGAACCGCATATGCGATTGATAATCTCAAGTTTATCACCAAATATTTACTGGGTAATTACTGCAATATAAAACTAGTAGTAAAGAAATCATGGCCTATTTTTAGGCCTTAAATAATAAATAAAACAATATGATTTATAACTGATTTATTTAATGCGTAAGCATTTATTATTATGAATTTCTATTAAACATGTTATTTTTTTAGTTCAAAAAAGTCTTCTTAAATGGCCACTTTAAATACTTAAAAAACATTGCATACTTTGAGGCTACAGAAAAATAACAATTTATTATTACAATAAATAATATATTTTAAAGGTTTTGAGCAATATTGTGACAAATGCGAAATGTTTTGTTTATTCTAGCATTTACATCTCATTTATTATTTTAGTTTCTTCTATTATAAAAGTTCACTTATCGCCTAAAAGCATGCTTTACTATTTTATTTATACTTATATGTTTTATGTTAATCGCCAAGTATTTTTTATTTTATACAAAGCACAAAAACCTAGAATTCTTTTAACGTTTATAATAGAAACGAAAAAAAAACGTAAAACATTCTCTTATGTCATCATCATTTTGCGGTCAAAAGAATTTTAAAGAGCTTAAAAAGCGTTTTATCTGCCTTTTATATTTCTTAGTGTCACACAACTGGTTAGTAGAGGAAAATATTGTTGCATAATTTTAAGCAGCTTTTGAGTGAAAAATTCTCGAAAAGTATCACTTTAAATACATGAGTATATGCACAAAAGTTAACAAAAGATAAATTTAGTATTCCACTCTTTTTTCTCGCTGTGTTCTATAATTTAACTGCATATTTTTATTGAACTATTTATGAGTGTAGCTGCTGAGATGTTAAAAAATAAAATAAAATATTTTCTTCACATTTTATGATTATTATTAAAATTTTACGCCCTCTTAATTTGCTGTGATGCAAGTCAAAGACTTATAAAGCAAAGAGTTCAAGGTTTTAATTTTTTTTATTTTTCAAAGGCATTTGGTACATTTATTAAATAGACCTAAAAAAATGTATTAATGCAAACAGAAAAATGAAACCATGGTCTTGATTTGAAAAAAATATTTGCATACTCTTAGGGGCCATAAAATATTGAAGATTTTATAAATGTTAAAGGCTAAATTATCAAAGGCTTATTTAATGAAAGCATTTAATTTGTATTTGATTAATATAAAAATTTGTTTTTGTGGTCCACAAAACTTTAGTTAACTATAGTCTAATTATCAAGTAACTGCTTACACTACTCTTTATAGAGTACTTAATGAGGTTTTTTTTAAACAAATTTTCTTTAAACCAAAAGTCTTAATTTTTGAGTTATTTATTTTTTTTAATTTCTTTTAAAACAACAGAAGAGCACAAAAGCGTGTTGAGATAAAACAACCCATGTCGTGAGTCATTTTCATTGAACAAAATTTTACCAATTTAATAGGGCGATCGACGAATCTATTCAACTGGTCATACAATCTGTTTTTTTCAGTCTTTCAACGTTTGAAATTTTTTGAATGGCAATTTTTCGAATAACCCGGTTTTTTTTTTGCTTTAAAAAACCGGGTTTCGACTTTTTCCTTTTAATTTTATTTTTACTAAAACTTATAGTTAATGTTCTCTTCTCCCTGTGTAAAGGCTTTTCGTATTTTTACGTATTAATATTTAAGCGAATTTTTTTGTCGGAGTCAGCAAAAGGTTCACAGTGGCACCAAAATCATTTTGTACCATGAGGTTCTGTGGAATTAGATATATTTGTACTAAATGACACAGCATACATTTATATTGTCACTTTGCTTACTCAACATTTGAAGAACTTTTTTCTATAAAAACAAGTTCGTCGATACCAGCAGCCGACATTATGGCCGACATCAAGAGTATAGCACTACCATGTAGGCCTGCGGTCGGAATGTTCAACGCCCTCCAGAGACGTCAAAGCGAACGATAAGCAAAGAATTAATTCTTATTACAAAATAACACCTTAATACAGGTACTTGTCGTATTCAATGGCTCTTTAACAATAGAAATTAAGATAATCGTGCTGTAGTTATGGTATATCATTGATTGTTGGCTGCCGATATCGGCGTACACGTCTACATATAAATAATAGACAGGAATGAAACACAAGGTAATGCAAATAACAAAGAACCTAAAGGGATACTAAAATGAAGAAAAACAAGCAGGTTGCTGAGACTGAGAAAATTTGAAATTAGTAAGATGGTGAGTGTACTGGCGGCCACTCGGGCTTGCGGGTACATCTATGCCGTATAGGGTATGCGGATAGTGATGAGTGCACGCCATACAGGGAGAAAGTCGAAATGATGAAATACTTCATATACCATCATCCGAATTTTGTACAGCTAAGGACTTCGGGCCCGACACTTTACCGGACATGTCTTATTTGACAGGCATTGTTGATTGGCATTTACTTAGGAGGTTTTTAAAAGGGAGAGTGCACAACAGTTCAAGGTACTAGAGTAAGTGTATGCCTACGGAGAAGCGCAATTGGTCTACTCCCGTCAATTTACCTTAATCGAACCAAATAGACAAGTTCTTTTAGTAGGTTTCTGATCATTTAACAATACCGGTCACACATCCACAACTCCTTCACAATATTATTATAATTAACCACTTATATAAATATTGCAATTAGAAGGTAAGAGGACACCGCAGACGGGTAAAAAATTAAACGAAATGAAGTTACAATTCAAGCATAAGCAAACAATTAGATCGAAAGAACTTTTGCCCAGATGAAATACGAACTAATTATATTTTTTGGTATTTATTTTAAAGCAAGTTAAACTGAAGTAAGTGCTTTTAGCAACTAAAATTAAATAAATAAATTAAAAAATCCTTGATAATTCCTAAACTTGATGCCTGAATAAATTTGTGGCTATGGCGGTTCGTTAAATAATGAAGAAGCAAAGTGACTAGGACTTTTGTCCACATGTGTTTATTTAATCAGCAATGAATATTTCTTGATTTAACAAACCTAAACTGAAGTTTTCCGAAAACCGGTTTTTGGAAAATGTCGAATAATCGATCACCGTATATTTAAACTAATTTTGCCAATGTAAAAACAAACTAAAATGTTGTGAATAAAATATAGTAACTAAATCATAAATTTTTAAATAAGTATGGCTATAACAACGTATGTAATCCAATGTTTTCTACATGAAATATAATTTGGGAGTGATAAAATGCATTTGCATAAGCGTAGAGAGAAAGCAATGTTTAATCTCTAAATCAAAATCTATAGAACTGAAATATCAACGCGCCCATGATTGAAGAGTACAAATTTATTACTGTAATATTTGGTTTTTAAGAAACAAAAGCATTGTCATCTTCTCTTGTAATAGTGGCTGCTACCAACATGCAACTCTTTTCAAGGCCTACATATAGTAGTAAAAAATTATTTTATTGCAATTTGCAGCTGACCATTTTATACAGGATGAATTTAATGCTCATTTTCAGAATCGCCACTAAGACCTGAAGACCGTACTTGGGCCAAAAACTCAACTAAGGAGGCATATACCAACACAAGTCATACTACAAGACCACTCCAATTATCAGAGACACAGAGGATGGCCCTATGAAATTTGGGTAAAACGACAATTATAATCTTAAATGAAAACACCAACCGGACCTGATCGTATTGCAGGATCAGAGATAAGACACTTGCCTTATTTTGGTGTGAGAATTTTTACTATTCGTATTTAATGATATGTTGCCAGTCGGCTTTATCCCATGCTCTCTTGGAAGAAGTTTGAAGTCGCTATGTTCCCTCAAATAGAAAAAGGACTACAGCTGGATTATGTCACACAGACCCATTGGCCTACTCTCAGTTTTATCCAATTTTCTCGTCTTATTTATTCGACTCGAGCTTCAAACATGGTCTTAATGAAGAAAACATCAACCGGGACCATCCATTTGCTTTACTAGCAAGTAAGTCCCTGAAATTGTCACCAATCAGCATTTGAAAATAAGCAATACGGTTCAGCTTTATTTATTGACATTTCTCAGGGGTTCCATAAAGTCTGCCATAAAGGGCTGCTCACGAAAGTAACTCGAGTTCTATTTGCAAATTCCTTAAAGTTTCTAAAGAGCTCTTCGTTAGATACAACGTCTAAATAAAGGTCAAAGAATCATTTTTCAAAATATTAGGAAAATCTATGCAGGAGTTATCATCATCATCATATCATCTATATATATAGAACAAAGTGAGGTTTGATGTGAAGTTGATTTTTGACAAAATATATTTCCGATACTTGATGAACTAACTTGTCTTAAAGTGTAGCTGATATAAAGCTTTAAAAACTCTTTAAACTATTGCTAACGATAATCAATGTGTAATTCAAACAGCTGAAAAAATATTGAAAAATTCTTTGTGAAAAAATCCCCCAATTGCAAACTGTATATTTTAAAATGTTGATACTCCCAAAAATATGCAATAGTCTTTTTAGAACTAATAAATTTTTCTATTCAATACAGACTTTAGTTTAAAGCAATTGCGAAAAATCTTACCTTTTTTAATAAAGTTTTACAGAGGTTGATTTATTAGACTTGTAGTTTGAAGTGTGAAATTAAAATAGAGTAAAAGTAGTAGGAGTAGTGGTAGAATGAAATGTATTTGCATTTGTTTGAAATTTTATTTAACTGCAATAATTTTTTCTTATAACAACTATTTTTATTTTTGTAATATTAAAGTGGCATTTTGTTCCAATATTCCACAACTTTATAAACATTAACTTTTATTTTAACTTGTATTGATAATGCCTTATTTTAATTGATATTTGTTAAGCAATACAAAAATTTTAAGTTGCATACAACAAATTTTCAATAAAGATTTTGAAAGGATTTTATTTTATTTTTTTATTTAATTTCCTTTTTTTTTGTTACGACATTTGAGCATGAAAGAGATTTTCAATGCAATGAAAATATTTAAATACACTTGCACATATAGTAGACGCACACGGATACAGATACTTGAAAAGCAATTTATTTTTGTTGCTGGTAATTTCTTTTAACCATTTTAATGATATTTTTTTTTTTTTTTTTCACTTTAGCTGTTTTATTGTTGCTGTTGATTGAAAACGATAATGATTTTATTTGTTTGCTTATAAAATGTTATGCATTTAATTTTATTTGTCAAGCGTTTTAATTTATCAAATAGCTTTTTCCCATTTAAATTGCTGGCAGCCTGTATGCAATGGGGAGTTGTTGGTTGACAGAATGTTGTTTTGTTTCCGATTTAAATGTTGCTAGAGCTGTCAGTGTTTATTGTTGGGGTATTTTAAATAAAAACAATTTATGTTGAAAAGGTAGATCGATTTGTTTGCAAAGCACTACACAGACAATAAGCACTGGAGCAAGCTATTAACCACACACAAATGCATGCACAGTCATGCATAAATTTTAGTACTTTAGAGCTTTAGAGTTTGTGTGTGGATGTGTTTTGTTTTCTGTAGGCTGTTAATCCGTATTTGATTTCTGCTTATTTATTTATTTATTTATATTGCGCGTAATTGATTATTTTTGTTAAAGACTTTAATTTGTATTTCCTTGTTTATTTGGTTGATTATATATTTATCTTTCTTTTTTCGCCTACATGATATTTAGGTTTTGGTTCGAAAGCTTATCATCACTACTTGTTACTTGGTAAAACGTAGCTTCCACTCTTGTTTTTAATACCAAAATTCCTGTCTTTCCTTTTTTAAATTTCTCTCAACACACACAATAAAATCAGCAGCGCCTTAAAGAATGCTTTAATTTCATTTCAACATTCTACTCCATAGGGAGTATTTTCGTTATGTGCTTAACGTATGTATGTATGTATGTGTACACTCCTACACAAGCACAATATTCAGAGGTTTCTTTTCAACACAGCATCAGTTCTTTGACGCCAAAATATACACAACACTAAAAGTCACCCAATACAACTTTTGCTACTGAAATTTTCTTCACAAAAATAAAAAACCAAAAAAATAAGTGAAAACACAGACGAAAATGTGTTATTTTCGTCGTTGTTGTTGTAGGATATATATACAATTTTCTTTTTGGGGATGTGTCGTCGCCCAGCGGATATTGGAAAATTACTTCCGTTAAAGAGCCTTTATTTTTGACTACACGTTTTTTACATGCAGAAACATTTAATAGAGTATTTTTCTGCCCTTAGAACATCTTAAAGTTCTTAGAAATATTCCCAAATAACTTTTTATTGATTTCTCTAGTTGTGAAAATCCTACAGTTTATCTTGTTATTTTGCCAAGTTTTCTGGCACTCACACACAAAAACAGTCTCTTTAGAATGAAAAGTCTTATAAAATTTTTACACGCCTCGTTTTTTGTAGCTTAAAAAATGTGTACGAATAAATATTTTCGCGTCCGTAACTTAAAGAACCGTTCAGAATGACAACCGCTAGTAAACTGTTCGATTTGAAGGAAAAGAAACTCCAACATTTATTCGTTTGCTAAAAGAAATTGGGAAAAGAAAATACAGAAACTCGCAGCACATTTCATAGAATAATTTACTCGTTAGTTTTTACTTTGGCTGGTTGTAAAAATGAAAATGAATAGAAATAAAACAAGCACTACAACAACAAACATTTAGACACTGGCACTGTCACACGAACGCATGTAAAATAATGCTGCTGCTGCTCATGATGATGATGAGTTCAATGTTTTCATATCACACACAATATAAAATTTGTTCGTGAATGATAAGCATCCCTTACGCATTAACACTTGGTCTCATTACTTCCACGCTCTTTTTTATATCACTCGCTCTTTGTCAATATGCCGCACCACTCTAACCTCTCACTGAATTACTGAGTTTATTTTTGGCTTGCGCTTTGTAAAATAAATACTTTATAACGAGTTGCCCTTTAAACTCGTTGCTCGGTCAGCTCTTTGTTTAGAGAGTTTAAGAGTGAAAGAAATAATAGCGAGAGAGAGAGAGAGAGAGTGTCTTTCAGAGAATTTAAACTGTTATACTGTTATATTTGCTTATTTTCCTTCAGTGATTAATGCTGACCTTTGTTTTCAAACATTTACGACGTGTGTTTATTTGTGTCAGGCCTCTTTAGACTCTTCATTTTCATGGTGGCCTTTTAAACCGGCTTATGATTTCAACAAATTCTGGTGAGACTTATTTTTGTTGTTGCTTTATTTTTACAAAGTAAACAAAACTTCCAGTCGCACAGTCTTCCATACGCTAACAGAAGACATAAATGTTAAGTGAAACAAATTGTTGAAAAGGAGGTGAAGTACTTAACATTGTATTACAAAGGGAAGTTGCCTTAAGCACATGAAAAAAAATACTGAACTAATTAACATAAGTGGGATGGTTTGTTTATTTCTTAAATAAATGTCTTAATAGTTACACAAGTAAGTAATGGATCTGCGCCCCTTGAAAATAGGCTACCTAAAAGAAAACATGTGTATTAGGCATAAAATCGAATCCCTTTTTTAATTAATGAGTTAAATATGATTCACAAACATACCGGAAGTGATCTATTCGATGGCAAAGTGAATAGCAGTGAGACGTGTAGGTATTTTGTTACGAACAGCACTTGAGTATTTCAATGTTAAGTGGACATTTAATAGCTCTTCAGAGTGATTTGAAGTTTTAAATCACTTTAACTGAAGCACAATTTACTTGTTTTATTTATTTTAATTAATTTTTTTAGCATATAAAAAATTTTTCTGGATGTATAAAACGAAATAATTATGAATTATATAAATATATATATAAATTAATGAATACTTACTAATTAAGTGAAACTATTTATTTATGTATTTATTAATTGAATGTTACATTACAATTTCAAATAATAGTTGCAAACAGGTCAAATTCTGAGGCGGAATTCAAACCCCCAACACTCAGACTGTAGTCTATCAGTCTATCATATTAGCAACTAGCCTACCGAGGAACCCTATTTTTTTACTAATTGGTAAAATATAGAACTTTATTAGTCATAAATTAATTCGATTATTTGAAGAAAATGCTTGAATTGTTATTGTTTACTTACGTGAGTTTACTTACGTGAAATAATTATGAATGCAATTCAGATTTGCCTTATATTGAAAAATGTTAATAAGTCTTAAAAGTAATTCCAATTAAATATACAATTCGTAATGCCACTGAATATTAAACAGAATATCATTTCTTATTTGCATAATCTTTAATTTCCTTTTAAATCAACCGATTATTCGATTAACATGTTCGATTATTCCCTCTTACTACTACCAAAAGTAGATCAATTCATTTAAGATTATTGATTTTTAGTTGTTAGAGAATTAATACTCGTTTTAATAATTAAAGTTAATTATTATTCCGAAAAAATTATTCGAATAAAATTATTCGAATAAAATTATTCGAGTATCATAATTCGATGATGATTTGAAAACAGTTCATTTCGAATGGATTTGAAAATTTTACAAGCATGATTTGAATTAATCACACTGCACATGGACATCCAGCGACCAATGCGCAGGCAGAAAATTCCGTGAACGTTGAGTGCAACGTTGGAGTGCAATGCAAAGACACTTTTTCATACTATTTTATTATTTTATTGTTTTTGAATGTAGAATCTCGAAACATTGTACAACAGGTGAAACGCCTTCAAAACCATTTTAGGTCAGTGCATTTAATCTCGTTTACGTTTCCTGTTGTCTCCTTTAGGTAGAGGGGAAATGGTATGGCATTAGAAGAAAAATATTCCAAGTCAGTAGATTTTGAATTAGGTGATGCAGTTTTTATACATGACTACAGAGATTCGAATAAAGCTAAATGGTCTAAAGCTAAAAAATCGTATATTTGGCTACACACACAAAGCAATAAATTAATTAGGTGTGACTGCAATCAGATGCGGAAAATTGAAGAGCTGCCCGTTGACATAAATTCTGACAATCATGTTTATTAGACACTCCTCTCAATGTGCATCAAAGAGGTATCATCGCTATTAAGTGGGGCGTGATGAATACTCTATTTAGTGCTTATTATATGCTATATATGCGTTGGCAACTCTTTATTAGGAATCCTTTAATTTTTTTTAAAATTCTATATTCAATAAAATTTGATAGACTAGAAGCCTACGTGCAAGACTTCACATTAAAGGTGTTAGGTTTTTTTGGATGGGTAATTTTTTATTTGCATAATCTTTAATTTCCTTTCAAATCAACCAATTATCCGATTAAAATATTCGATTACGTCCTCTTACTACTGCCAAAAGTAAATCAATTCATTTAAGATTATTGATTTTTAGTTGTTAGAGAATTAATACTCGTTTTAATAATTAAAGTTAATTATTATTCGGAAAAAATTAATCGAATAAAATTATTCGATAGTTCGATGGTGATTTGAAAACAGTGCATTTCCAATGGGTTTGAAAATTTTAGAAGCATAATTTGAATTAAGCACGCTGCACAAGAGAAATTTTACGTTAATTTATTATTGGAACAGTTTTGCAGCGCCTCTGGTGTTATGTAGGTGCATTGCTTGAAACTGTTACCAGCTATAGTGCGTGATATATACTCCGCTAATTTATTCTTTTTAGCATCGGCTGAGTTACGAACCCCAGACAATTAAAGTCATCGAATACTTCGTAATCAACGTGATAACTACTGAAGCCAAATCACCCTTGTGATGATATTAAATATTTTACTCTAAAATAAATTGCTGCGTTCATAGAACAGCTTAGGAAAATCTTTGCGCTACAGATAATTTGCCATCAAAATGCATACATCTTCACTTGTTTTGAATGCTTTAGGAAACAGGGCAACGATGAACGCGACAATTCAAATGGGTACCATGAGAAATAAATTTTTCGTTTATTTTTTCTCAAAAACACCACATATCTCCGTTTCTTGTGTAGCCAATGCTGTTGTGCTGCAACTGTTAAACACAAAAGAAAAAATATTCAAATAGAATCTAACACAGGAATGCCATTTGATTAAAAATAGAAAAATTCATCAACTTAAGTGATCTATTAAATTTGCATCATAAAAATTTCAACAGCTACTTTTTGCCTGACAGAAATACTAGTGGGGCTGTGGCACAATTAAAAGAAATAAAATCTATAAATGTATTTTCCAAGAAAAACTAATCTTACCAAATATTTATAGATATCAAAATAAACTAAATTGTTGCCCAAAATCACCATAAATCACCAAGAGATTTTCTTCAGTAAATTCTTTAATAAAAAAAAGTAAATAAATAAATTAAATAGAAAAATGCATTAATATAATCACCAACATAAATCAGCTACATCCAGCCCTTATTGTATTCATTTCCAGGGCTACTTTTTCTCGTAATTATTTTTATTTTTATGAAATATATAAAATTTACATAAATTCATGCACAAACTACTGGCTGTTTGAAAGAGAAATAAAATTACCCAACAATTCAAACGGAAGGACGGACATACATTAAATAACCCACAAAGAGCAGGAACATTTTGACACGACCATAAATAGCATTTAAAACTAAAACCAATTAACAGAAAAACACACAATAACAAAAACAACTGAACCAGTATTATTATTGAGAGTTAAACATAAAAAATACAAAAGGACCCAACACACACACACATACAACACTAGAACACACAAAGGCACACAGCACACTGATTAAAACCAAGGGACACATTGCAAAAGCAAAACAAAACCATAAAAAGGGAAACATCAAGGACAACAATAATAACTGAGCAAAACAAAAATAAAAATGAAAACAACGAAAAAGAAACGGTATGAATGCAAAGGCAACAACAACAGCACAAATAGTATAGTGTCAATTGTTCTAGTGATTACTTGTCATTGCAATAAACCCGGTAACACTAGAATCAAAGGCAAAAAAAAAAACATCAACTACAACAATAGACGGTAACAATTGTGAAGCAAGCAGCTCTTATTATTTAGAGCATATACGCCCATAGCGATAGGTACATTGTAAGTATGACATAGACTATTAATTGGCTATTACTTGACTATGCAGTCGCTCATAACTGTAGTAACCCTTGACAATGGATAAAATATGCTTTGACTTCAAGTGACTTTTACCTGACTACGGATCCACTATAACGACTAGACTATGAATCGGATATGCTTTAAATACGACTTGAGTAGTGCAGTACCATATTACGACTATGAATTGTTTACGACTCGACTATGAGCTGACTACGTCTTCAATGCGCCGTAATTAAGATTTGACAATCATTCGGCCGCGAATTGTTTATAACTCGATTATGACTTGATTATGACTCAAATAGTAGTTGATTATTACTCCACTTTAAATTACCTTAATTTAACTGTGGCTTAAATGCCAATTGTTTATGCCTTGACATTAATCCATTATGAATTGACTCCAACTCAAATGTGACTTAAATAGGACTGGCTTATCAAGTCGAAGTTTGACTTCACAGTGACTTCACCATTACTTGACTATAACTTTACTTTTACTATGACTTGACTATGCCGTCATTATGACTTGAATGGGAATTGGCTATGACTTAACTATGTCCTGATAACTAATGCCATATGGCTTCACTATGCCTTGACTATGATGTGACTTATATACAAATTCACTATGATGTAATTAGGGCTTCATTGTACCTTGATTATGACGCTACTATGGTTTGATTACGACTAGACTACGAATTCTTTGCGGTTTCACTGTGACTTTATTATTACTTGACTGTGAATTGATAGCGAAACCACTATAAATTGACTACGACTAGACTATGATGTGGCTATAACTGCACTAATATTTGAAATAAATAAAACTTTTTTAATGAGTTCAATACGCTAAACTACCTGTGTACCTATTATTATGAACAAAGGTGTGCACATCACTTAATGCAGTGCTCGCACTGTGAGGAATGTAATACGAGCAGCAATTGCATTAAACTAAAAGCAAAGCACGTAAATGCCACATATTCATTTATTCACTCCTATGCAACCAACTCGCTCACTCAGTGACAACAACCAACTTCCACTGCATACCTTCGGTGGTGGATACATTAAAGCAGGGTATTCGGTGACACTTTCTTTTTTGTCTATTCTTTTACACAATTGTTGTCGTCTCGTAATTTTGGTGTAACCGTGTTTAAGCAAACATACGTGTCCGTACTTGCTTATGTGGTTAAGGGTATGAGTCACAATACGTAGTGTATCGTATGTGTATCTGTGTGTATGTGTGTGTGACCTGTGTATAAAGGGCACAGTATAAAAAAATGAGCACAGAGTTAAAAACAATAGAAATTGTGATGATGCTGCAATTTTTACAATTGCATTTAATATTTTTTTTTTCGTTTCCTCTCGTTGTTACATAAATGAATTGTAAGAGGGTGTTTTTTGTATTTTCATTTGTTGTAATATTTGTAATTTTCATTTCATTTTTGTAGCTCTTGTTGTTGTGGTTGTAACTGCTGTTAATCCAGCTTTGTTGTCGTTGCTGCTGGATTTTAAATCTTACATGTTCTAAACTCTACCAGTTATATTTAAAAAGGGAGATGATGTTTATTTCTGATGATATCCTACACAATAGCAGTTGTTATAATTTTGAGCTGGATTTTTTTAAAGGGATTTTCTTAACGAAATACCCTGTGCAACTCAGCACACACCGATACTTATATGAAATTGAAAAGTATAAAACAAAAAACTTCTAGCAAATAGAAAAATAATTTTATCAGCAGTTTGTTTAGATTATTTGAAGGATTATAAATAAATATTCTTCGCATATTCTTTGCTTATTTTGGCTTAAACAAACTAACACACATGCACTCTGGCTTAGAGGCAACACAAGGCAATAAGAAGTATAAAACAAACTTAAGTGACCTTTTGCGTTTAAGTCAAACAATTTTTAAGGATTAAAAAATAAATGCTGCACAGAAGTCTGAAAGTAAATTAATAATAAATGAAGGCAATTATGTGTGAGTGTGTGTGTGTATTTAGGTCAATGGAAAGTTTTCTAGTTTGTAAAACAAAACAAATGCTTGATATATACTTGCGATTAAATCTGATTTTGTTTCAAACACGAATCATACATACTTTGTCATAGCGAAGAAATATACTGATTTCAAAATATCTAACACCAAAATTTATAGACAGATCGAATCGAAAGGTGTTCTAATCAAAGTTACTTTTCGCCAACGCATGTATACAAGTCAAGGTTTTGTTTATTTTTCTCCTAAAATAGTCGAAATATCTTCGAGTTAAAGCTAATTTTTGTAAAAATCCGAATAATTTTCTCTTCAAAACGTTTCCCCGAAACATAGAGGCTTCCAGTGCAAAAGGATTGTAAGAATCGAGGATAGTTTTCGTGTCCAAGAGTTATAGGAATCGTAATAAGTTTTAGGCGGATAATAAGTCTGAATAAAAATAATGTTTCTTTAATTTTTTAGCTATGACACTGGTAAGCCGTCAGCTGGCAGGCACAAAGGTATGGCTTGCCATAACTGACTGCACTGTCAGAAGTTCTGACTTATACCACAAGGTGGCGATGGCTGGTAACAGCTTCTTGTCTCTGCTAGGACAATGGTTAAATAAGTCGAGCGGAGAGAAGTAGCACTATCTTAAAAAAATGTCCAATCCACGGTGGAACAGCATACGCCAGGGATGCGTGGCCAGATCTCTAGTATGCGAAATCTGGATACCAGTTGATCTCCAGTTTCAATACAGACTTACCCGTACATATGGAGCTCTGTGTGGGTGGACATATTTTTTATCATTACAGGGATAAATAACGAAGCCCCGCAAAAGGCTGAGAGTTTAGTCCCTAAAGAGACTCTGGTTTTATTGACTCTAGGGAGGAATCCGTTAAAGATCGACAATAATTTCTTACGAGTGGTGAACATGTTAATTTTAAAAGGTACCTCTAAGACCTTGGACTATTATATTCTGATAATGATGTACGATGAAGCCTCGCAGAAGCTGAAGAGTAATTCTGAACAGGTGGAGAGGAAAACCTCGTAAAGTTTGGACCCGTCAGCCTGCAAAGATACTCCTCAGGAGGAGGCTAAGACTGGCTAGCATTAGGCCTAGGACCACAGATAGATACTGGTTAAATGTGAATGCCATGGCAGATCAAGCCTAACACAATTGCTAGCAGTTACAAAATACTCTCTGATGAGGAAGATGTCTGCCAGTTGCAAGACGACTGTCTGAAATCAATAAAAAATTATATCACGACACTCAATGAAAGTAACGTAGTCGTAAATTACAAATGTGTTTCCTAAAATCAAGTCGTGGAAAGAATGGGGTGGAAAAGGGACACATAGGATTAGCGGTCTGCTTCGATAGAGATAAGACTTGAATACTTACTGCAGTTGTCTCTTTAAAAAAAGTGAGTTTGTTTTTCATAGAGATGCATAAGTTTTGACGTAAGTGTGGACTTGGAAAATTTCCTACAATTGTATGTGCCAACGTAGATCTGCGTTTTGCAGGCTATTTATATACTCGTCGTCGTTAAAAAAAAATTTATTTTGATTTCATTTTCGATATCGTAAATATGCTTTGAATCTGGCCAGTTTTCTTAACAGGATTACGTTCAAATGAGAATGAGATTGGGTCTTAACAATTTTAGTCTTCGCTTAGACATTAAACTCGCTCAGCAAGTGCTATAAAATACTGTTCTAATGAAATATTATTGCTGCCTTATTTATGACGTGTCCGGGCTCTTTTTACCAACCACCACACTCACGCCTCTGGATTAATGAAATTAATAATAAACCCTTTCATGTTTGCTCTTCAATCTATTTCCTCTTCTCCTGCTACTCAATAAAATAATCCACCAATTTGCACAGATTTTGGTGCCGAAACGAAAGGTTAACCGCAACCAACAAAAGACAATTCAAACTTGATGCAAGAGAGCATTAAAATAAAACTCAACATACAAATAAATGTCAACACACAAAAATTTCTATAAATCAAATTATAATTGTCAGAGATAACACAACCGCAAAAACACAATTAAATACACCCAGGACAGCAGGCAGTGCAAAGGGACGGACCACAATGAAGAAAAACTACATGAATATTGTTTGCCTCTTCTCACTTAAACACCTCTAACCCTTTCAGAGACAAAGAGATTTTTTTTAGATTCTTTTTTAGGGATTCTTTTTTTTTTTTTTTTGGGCTAAAACACGACAAGGAGTTTCATACCAAATAGGCGTCACATATCAACTGAATGTTTTTTTTTTCATAAAACGAAAAAAAATGCAAACACATTAAATTAACAAAAAGAAAAGTGTCAGAATGGAAGTGTTCGCACAAAAGGAAAACGAAATGTGTTTTGAACAAGAAATGCCGCGTTAAAGAGATAAACTTTGCTCTACGAACAGGGTGTGGCCAGGCTTGTTATATATAGACGACCAAAGACTTAACAAAAGAAAAAAACCTGAAGCCTACTTTTCAACTTATTATTGCCGCACATAAAGTTCCAGATAGCTTTCGCCCATTTATTCTAAGAATTGTTAACAAAATTTATCGTGTATGCAAAAAAGTACCCCACTGCCTATGGACTCTTTCCGAAGGGTAGATAGCAAAACATATAAAACTTAGCAAATGATATGGACACTTTTCGTTAGCAATTTTTTATAATTTTTTTTTTTTTTTGCAAACATTTGCCAATTCCCATAAAAATTTATTGCTTGAAAAAAAAATTGAATAAAAATTATTTAAAAATACATGAAATAAAGCCAGCAAAGGAACAGAGATTTAAACTAAGAAAATAGGAAATTTACATATTTACTTGATGAAAGAAGTTATGGGGGATTAAAATGGAGATTACAAACAAATTTAAAAATAGGATGAAAAAGACAAGGAGGATGAAGTTGATTATATTTCAAAGTTGTTAGGAAGTAAACATGTCTTCAAATCGGGAATAGTTTGAAGGACATCGTGGCAGCGATTACCATGTTGCCTGCAAATAAATTTATGTTGAATTCGCCAAATTAAGGGCAGGAGGGGACAGTACGTTATCTGTGTCGCTGGCATGCCCTAAACAGCCAACGCCAGACACATTTCAGCCAGAGGTTGTTTGTCAAACTCTCAGAACTCTTGAAGGTGAGACTACGGGAAATATATTATTTCATAAGAAGCATCAACTTATTCGAGAAGGGCTTCACATCGGAGCCCTGAGAGAGTTCCTGACTTTCCTTTCTCTAATCATATATTCTTCTGGCAATCCAAAATTATCGGATTTGCGGGCTAACGTTATTTTGTGACGCTAACCTAACTTAAGCTTTTATAACGTTGATACCGAAATCGCTGGAAAATGAGATTCTGTTAAAAAAGGGAAAATCAATGTCAGTCACTATAAAACTGAAACAAATATGTCTTATAAATCTCAAGATAATCTTCTGTGGCTATTTGCAGTGTCTAAGCTGGATCAACCATAAACGCAAAGTTAAGTAGTGCTTAGCGCATTATCCAGCTAAAGCGCGTGGCAATCTGGCAATGATCTCATAGTAGGAGTCTTTTCTCATTAACAAACCTTCAATACAGGTAATTCATGTGGTCTTATCGCTAAGGGCGAATAATCAGATCATCAACGCCTCTATAGGTATTTGTATACGTAGCAATTTGAGAGTTATGGCTGCGTGGACTGTATCACCACCTCTTGCTGAGAGATTGAAATCTATCTACTAGGCTGCCGTAAAAAGTTTCTTCATGCACCACAGTCGTCCAGTGATTTTGGGTGTAAACCAAGAAGTGCACTCTCGAAGGAGCCTCGCCAGCATGACACTTAAGGCCCCGAGGCTACTGGTTCCCAGAGCTACTGCTCGAATCTCGAGAATCATCTTTTTCCAGTTTCCGGCTCCAAGAAGCCTTGGGAACTTGTTCCTCCATATCCCCTGGCCAGCAATACATTAAATGCATTAACATGGGCTTTAATTTACGAGTCTACCTGCTGCATATCAGTCTTAAACATTGAGGTTCCATAACAAACAACCTGAGTTCTACCTGCTTAAGGCTTCGAGGGGAAGGCAATATTGGATACCTCTTCCAATGCCTTAAAATAAATGGCTCTTTTTTCTTACTCAACATTTTCGTAAATCTTTTTTCTTTTTTCCTTACAAAATCCTGCATCCAATTATGTTATTTTTCTCTCTCTTTACTTCGAGGATTTCCTTTAAGATTTTCATTTCAATTCGTTCAACTCCATTAACTTTCTGATTATATTTTTTTCTTTTCACTAATTTCACTAGTTTATTTACTTTTCATTTCGAGACACACACACAAGGCGGAGATGAATTGAAAGAAAAGCCCAAGTCAAGGGAAATTTTCTATTAGAACAGATTTCATTTTCTAAGAAATATTGATAAAAGCGCACGCACTCTCAGGCTATAAATTTAATATTCTTTTAGCTTTTTTCTTTGGAGCGCGCAAATAACAGGAACCAATGCTGCCACATTTAGAGCAGCCACTTTCAACTTGATAACAAACCAACTGAAAGTTATGCTTGCTGCTGCCGATGCTTCTTTTTCATTTTGCATTTAAATGGCTGCAGGGCTAAATGACAATTACAAATGTTTTGTTGCCACAAGAGCACGAGGACAGTGTGTTGTTGGTTGTGTTGTTTGGTTGGTTGCTGCATTCGCCATTTGGGCCCGTCGTTTCATAAACTCGTCTGGTAAACAAAACCGAGTAGCGCTTAACTACATACTTCCGTTGATTTTTGTTGTTGTTGTTGTTGTTGTTGTTGGTAACACTGTCGTTGTTATTGTTGTAACTGCCAAAGTCTACAATTAAAGTAGCAGCAGCAGAGCATTTGGCAAATTATTTGTAAATCAGACGTTATGTGGTCTTTCATTTGTTTAAAAACAGTAACCAAATAAAGGGCACTTGCTAAAACACTCACGCACGCTCTCGCACACATACTTCAACACTTAAAGGCGAGTGTACGTATGTATGTATTTTTGCAAACTTATGTGTTTGGATAAGTATGTTTTTTTTAGCATTTTATTTCCTAAAAGAAGAACAAATATATTTTTATTTTATTCATAAAATTCTATCGCTTATGTGAAAGTATGTTAGTGAAAAAGGGTTGTGAGCGATTACATGTGTTTGTGAGTGAATGAGTGAGTGAATGTGTGTAGGCATATTTATTTGTTTATTTTTAAGACCCTTAAGCTACTTTTCTATCTTTTTTTTTTTCTTTGTGTAGGGTTCGTTGTTGTTATTGCTTTGACTAAAATGTGAAGTTTTTTTTCTGAATGATTTCTGGGTTGGCTTAATGTTTACTTTTATTGACAAAGTATTTGAAGAGCCAGAGAGCGTGTGTGCCGTAGTGTTGTGGCTACAATTTAAATCTGGCACCATTTAAACCATCATCATCCTCATCATCTACATTGTCCTTAATATTGTTGTTTGTTTTTCATTTCTTTTTTTCAAAGCTTTATCAAACCTCTCATCCTTGTATTTTTAATAACATTTCTTTGATTGCCAGTGTAGCGTTAACATGTTATGTGGTTGTCTTCAGTATACCCTACAGGAAATTTTCTTAAGTAAACAAATTGTTCAGCCTTGTTGGCCTTCCGTTACATTTCGTAAGAATATTGAGTTATGATCAGTAGGGAAAATGCCACCAGAGCTTTTAACATTTTATACCTCGTTTAGGGTGACCTAAGAAGCACATCCTACAGCGACAGATAAGTTTGATTAACCAATATATTAGAGTACATTTGTTTAAACAGAGTTTTCTTTTATACCATTATAGCAGTATGTCAGCACCCTCCTTCGTCGGTGTCACACTATAGCGCTAAAATGTCGAAGACCTAATGTAATTAATAAAGTGGCTCGAATAGCTTCAAAATATGAGTTAAGCACTAGATTCACTGTAACACTGCCCTAAAAATAACCATAACACGCAATTGCAGATCGGTAAACAGTGAAGGTTTTCTATCCCCTCTATTTCATCACCTTCTCTAATCAAACCACCGCCAATTATAAAAAAACTTGGGGTAGAAACTTTTAAATATGTGAAATTTTATTATTTCGAGAAAAAAGACAATATTTTATATTTATTTTTATTTAGTTTAAATGTTAATTTTAAAATAAAAAGATGAGATAAAACAAATTTTCAGAAAATAAAACAAGCTCACTATCTTTTGAAGTTTTTTTTTCATAAAATCTGTTTCGATCTAAAGAAATGTTGGTCAGACTATGCAGCAAACTGTGCAACATGTTTGACCAACTTAGAAAAACATCTAATCACTTCAATTGATTAAGATGTTACCTCAATAAAACTGCAACTTATACGTCCAGATTTTTTTTCTCTTCGCCAATACCGTGTGTGTAAGGTGCTCTTATGGCGTTTTCGTTTCTTAAATAAAATGCAGCCCTGTTAAAGGTTACATGTTCATTATTTTAAATTTTATACAGATCATAACGGGTAATGTCTTGCGGCATTATTAAGAGCAGAATCTAACAAAAAAAAAAAAAAAACAGCACCACCACCATATTTCGAGTACAGCAAAAGGGCAAAAACGAAAACACCAGTTAATTTAGGAACTTAAATTTGCTTAGTATCGTTTTGAGTAAAATATAAAAGTTGCCGCATCAACTTTAACAAATTAGCTAGCTGCACCCTCTCGAGTTCCTGCATATATTTCAATCAGGGCTAAAGTTTATTAATTATTTATCAGATATCACACTAACGCATAGTCGTGATAATGTTTTATTATATCATTCAGTTGAGTTGTTGCCTCAAATCGTAATCACATACGAAACAAGGCAACCCAAGACTTATCAGCTAATGAAACAGGAGGCTAAAAATGCAAGATCCACTAGAATATTGATCGAACTTTAAACGATTATTAAATTTGAAACGAAGTAGTGAAATGCAAACAAAAATGGCATTAGTGAAAAATAAATTGTTAGAGTCACAAAGAGATGATTTTCCCCGGTTGTTTATCATTTGACATAAAGGCCTGAAGTTAAGGCAAGCTACTAGACAAAATAAATTACAAATCAAGGAAGAGCAATTCTAGACACCACATTTATCTGCAAAGATCCAGAGGGGTAAATGAAGCAGTAGGCAAAATATTAACAGTGATTTGTCTAAAATATGCTGCGATCAGGCTTTCAATGCAGATGCAAAGATTAAAAACCAAAAAGGGCAAAGTGAATCAATTTTTCTTTAATTCACCTGACCCGCCCTGTTACGGCATTTTTAAGTTTAAGCTGCTCTGTCAACTCTTCCTTTCACTTTTAGACTTTTTGTTGTTTAATTTGATAAATTTTATAAATTGTTGTGCAGCAAACTTGTGCAGACTTGCTTTTAGGTTTTGGATTTCTTCAAATTCGGCATTTTGTTTTCCGCTGCTAAGTTGGAATAAAAAAATAGGGTCATGTGTATGTGTGTGTGTATCTGTATCTTTCTACAACCAAAATGAATTGTGTGCAAGATTTGAGCTTTGTTTTATTTTCAGTTGTTTTTGTTTTGACTTGTTTTTGTTGTAGTTACTGGTATTAAATTTTCTTGTTCTCAAGTTGTTTTGCTATTGAACAGGTTTGAATACTTGCTTCAGTTATTGTTACCATATCTGTATCTGTGCGTGTGTATGTCTGTGTGTGTACACAGGGGTGTATAGCTTTTGGCTGTGAGTATTAACAAACAAACAAAACAATTAGAATTAAATGTTCCCCTGTGCCCGAATGGTTGGATAAAACAAAGAAACAACTTGAACAACAAACGACAACAAAACGATTCATTTCATTTTCAATTTAATTTTAAATTGCAAAAAGGGGCGGCCACCTCCGTCTTTAGAAACGCATTCAACATGAAACATGTTCCTTAAACTTGTACATAAATAAAGTAGTTTGGATTCGGAGTTCTGTTGGGTAAACATATTGATTAATCCATATAAATGTTGCTGAGAAAATGGATATTTTTGCGGTTAGTTGCTGGATTTTTCAAGAAATAAAAACATGTCTCCAGGTGAGTGCAGTATTGTGAGGGACTTTGAGTTGAATTACTTGCAGGGGCACAGTCCACATAGAATTAGTAATTACAGTTTAAATTAAATGCTGTTGTTTGCTTTAATGTGAAAAGCATTCGTTTCTTGTCAGTTGTAGAAATGTCTTAAGAATAGTAACAGGACTTTCCGCACTAATTGAATAATGAACATGAGGCGATCGTTGCCCTCTATTATCCTCCTAAATACAGTTTTGACTCTTAACAAAAATTCCATTTGCAAATGATTTTTTACAAAAGTTTTAAAATTACGAAAACAAATCTAAATATTTTCAGATAGCTTGAAGCTATAAATTTAAGCTGGCTCTTAGACAGCTTAAAAAAAACCTTGTTGACTTCTTCAAATAAAACCTAGACAAAAAATTTAATTTAAACAAACAGAGCCAGCAGTAAAATAAAAGTAAAATTACAAAACAATTGGCAACAGCAACCGTCAACGATTTTAAAGAAAAATTTCAAGCGCAAAGAAATCCAGAGAAAAAAAATAGCAATTGAAAAAAAATCTCTTTTATTGGAACCAATAAAATCTTCAGCAATAAGATAAAGACCCACATGAATAACAGCACTTCACTGTACAGCACATGGACTAGACATTTTAGTAATTTGTGCACAAATACTCTCACACACGACATGTCCTTACTAAATTGAGGTTATGTTGGACGAATAGCAAAAGGCAAAATTTTTTCTGCAATAGAAAAGAATTGTGAAAAAAAAGAAAAATTTAAAAACAAACTAAAATTCAAAATATTAAATAACAACTAGGAAAAAGTCATAAAGCAATTATTGTAGCTCCACACACATACATACACACAAAATGGCCTTCGTTTATCAAGGAAGTGTATGAAGAGCAACCAATAAAATTGCAGACAATTGTAACCAATAACAAATTACTTAAGAGAAGAGACAAAATGGTATTAACCTTGCAGGTTCATAGGAATCATAACAAAATTTATATAGTTTTGGTTGTCATATACCTAACGTGGAAGGGACCTATTTTCAAATATTTTCAAAAATTTTCTACCATTTCATTTAAAGTAGTGCAGAAAATAATTTAAATAAATTTAGAGGACCACGATTACTACTAAGTTACGGTCAAGCTAATTACGACTGCTAAAGGATTAAGTCTGTAGAAAAGAGCTTTGAATAAAATTGATAATTAAAAAAAAAGCTTCGTTCAAATAGCGTTCAGGAATATTAATGTCAACGTAGTTGCCAGATGGTGCCAGATTGAAGAAAAAAAGCGGTCAGTAGAACAGCGGGGTCTTGTGGCTTAGGGCACAGTCCAATAACGCAAGCAGCTTAGGATCCTTTCTGTAGCCTTCTAGTTCAATTAGCAATGCCAGAGCAAATCAATAAATCCACATAAATTCTTTAGTAAAAGACTTTACAGCTCCTACGGTAGTCGATAAAGTACACAGTCACATAGCACGTGCTCTAAATACTTATTATTATTAGATAACTGAATTCATGAAGAGCTTAAAGTTAACAATTTAATTTTGTAAAAAGAATGTTCGTGTAGAAGGCAGAAACTTTCGCAAAACAATTTACTTTTTTGTCCAGATAAGAAAAGAAATACAAATAATGCATTCACATTCTTTTAGGCTTTTTTGCTTAAAAAACTTTAAATACAAATTAAAAAAGCTGTGCAAAAAAGATTTCTTAAAATATAGAAATCTATTGGAAATTCTTATTCTTTATTAAAAAATTATAGAAAAGATTTTATTTAATTAAAAAAAAAACTTGTTGATCTGAAGCAGCTTTAAGTGAAAAAAATATTAATAAATAATAAAGTAAAGTTTTTTCGAGACAAACCTTTAGGTATAAAAAAGCTTTTTAAGAAAAACATTTCTATAGACCGAAAAAATACTCCTAATAAAACCTTTTTATCTAAAAGCTTTCTGTAGGAAAAAGCTTTTTTCAAAAAGTATATAATTAGTTTCGGTAATTAAAAAAAAAGCTTTTTGTGAACCCAAATTTTTTAAATAAATTAATAAAGCTTTCGTGTGTAAAAGCTTTACGTAGCAAAAAGCTTTTTTTCAAAAAGATTATAACTACAAAATAATAAATTTTATTAGTTAAGAAAAAAAATTAACACATTTTCTTCAAAGCTTTTCTTAAACTTGATGTTTTGTTAAAATTTGGTTTTTACGCCTTTTATTCGTAACCATCTGCTGGGAGTGTGTTATAACTCAAATTAAACTTTTTGTAGAAAGAATGAAGCGAATGTCTGTATCATACATTAAACCAATACGACTGACTACACATGTATAAATTTCTTTATAATTGAGGGACTGAAATTCAATACACAGAAATAGTTAAACAACCCTTTAACACTGTTGTTGCTGTTTCAAGCTACCCAAAATTTTTTTCTCAAAACTTGTTTAAAACATTTTTATTTGGAATTTTGTTGTATTTTTTTTTTTTAGAAAACAATAACCATAAAACTTTTTCAACACAACCAAACACTCATACACGTATGTCACTTGTACTGCCATAAAATAATTGGTATAATTGCTTGGAAACATACTTGTAGTAACGTATGGTACGTATGTATGTACATACGTTTCACAAGATGCCAGGGACATTAATTTACAATTGATACAAAAATGCAGACAAATGACAAGTTGTTTTTCCTCTTCGCTTTTGTTTGTTGCTTTCAAAAATTTTATTTCCTTTAAACACAATTCAATTGTCTTTAAAAGAGTTTATGTTTTGTCACTTCATTTCGTTCTTCGTTTCGCATAAATTTATTTCCAGAAATGTCTTGTTAATTATATACTGTCACATAATTATTAAAAATTATCGCTTCTGCTCTAAGAGCTGTGGTGCGTTGTTGTCTAATGCTTGGAAGTTCAGAAAATGTTGTGATGAAGCTCTTTGAAGCTGTTTTTGTAGCTTTTGTCGGTGTAAAATTTCGTGAGGTCCTTTTGAAAGTAAAATTTTATTTTAGCAAATAAGAGCAACCCCCTGGTAATTAACACCTAAAGTTAATTAAAAGTTTTCTTTGCTTTAGGAAAGTAAATTATAAATTTATTTGTTGTGACTAGGATAACTGAAAAGGATAAATTTGTGTGAAGGTAGGCAAAAAGAACTTGCAAAAGACATAAAAGTTATGAAAAAATATTTGAATTTCAACTTTTAACTAACAAATGCTAATTAACAGGAATGCTGCTAGGGGCTTCTATTAAGGGCGATACGATATTTGTGGCTGGCATGAACATGCCTATGACAATTTATATAATTTTGCAGCACGTTCAATCGAGTGCTTGGCAGAGGAGCCAAATTGAGAAGACAACCATCTTTGGCGGCGAGTCGCATTTTTTTGCAGTTTATCCACAAAAACTTTTTCTTTAGTCCGAATTTTAGGCTTTGAAAACAGCATTAGCAAGGATATCACGAAACAATTTCTTTGGCCCAAATTGAACGATATGGATATGTACGACAAACAATTAAAGTAGGCCAGCATACATGCCATACAGCGAACACCTTAACGGAATATATGCATAAAACTTTAGGAAGAGTGTTTATCGCACGTAGAAGTCACTCCAACTGGCCACCAAGATCGGTGCAATTTGACTCCACTAAACTTTTTATTAGGCGGCTTTTGTGAAGCATTCTGAAGTCGCAGTTGTGTGCGGCAATTGACCTATGCCCCCAGAGTCAGCAGGACCCAGCCAGTCCCTCAAATTCAGCCGTACATATCAGATCGGTCACCATGCTAAGCTGCACTGTTCGTTTGAATGTCAATACATTGTGAGTTTTTTTAAAAATTTCATACGCAGCACCTTTTTATTTAGTTTCAATATCGCCCAGCCCCTTATTGGAAAGCCTTATAATCGAGTCTTAATATTTATCAATTGATATAATATGATAATCTACAGAATCTTAATACTAAAACTCACTACTTATTTGATTAAATTTCTTTAACCTCCACTCGAAATTATATAAGCCCTTATGTGTTCAATTAAAGTTAAACATTCATTTACCAAGAAAAGTATTGACAGCAAAAGACTAAAAATATCCTGAGAAAACAAAACTGTAAATATAACAAATAAAAATAAATTATATGTCTTTCTTAAATCCAAGCACACAGGCAGGCGATGAACTTATAAAACTGAAAGACAAGGTATAAATGTGCATACAAAGCCTACCTATGGGGGCGTAGTACCTCTTAATTTTCTTTGCTTCATACTTCTGTTAGACAACGATTTACGCAAAATAATTTCGTTATACAGATTCTTAGAAACTAAGGTTAATACTTTTTACTAATTATCTGTCAAATAGTCTTCTTTATAGAAAATCATAAAACGGCAAAAGATAATTTAAGAATTTTTATTAAATCATAATTTAATTTTGCAGTAAGCTGATAGAGAATTTTATGTAGGTTTAAGAGATTTTCTTAAAAAAATATACAATTTCAGAATTTAATATGAAAACACAGTTCCAGGAAAATATTTATTTAAAATAGCAAACCTTGTACAACTTTTCAAGTATTCCAGATAGTTTACAGAGTTTCTGTCTTCTATAAATTTGCGATGTCGTTTATTAGAAATAAGCCAAACCTTTTTCTTGCACAGATATGTTGTCCCTACAAAGTGTAAGAAAGGCGCAGATTAAAAATTTGGGGTGTATTGTGACAGATAATAAAAGCTCAAGCATTTTAAATTTAAAAGTGAAGAATAGTTTATAATTTTGTAGATATTATTTTGCCTTTCAGAAACTTCGTGTGTCCCAGATTTTCAAGCGAAGCCCTAACTGATATTTTTTTTATTTATTTAACCCAGAGGTTTTGGCTACCTCTAGCGCAAGAAACCAAATAACTAGCGTTATAGGTGACACGTCCACTATAGGAAATACGTCCAGTTTTAGTTAGAAAACACAAATTTTTACACAATATTTAAAGACTGACAAATTAGTAATTCTTTACATATAAGTTAATAGATAATTGGATTTTGTGTGTGGGGTCAGAAGTGATTGCCACGCCCACACTGCAAATATCGTACTCTTTAGATTCCAGGTTACTAATGCAAATTAATTAAAGTATTAAATTCTCCACGTATGTTTTCATATTTTTTATATATTTTCTATAACTGAGGCCTCGCCTACTTGGCCTATTTGCAGTTCAATTAAACACCTTTATAAAGTAAAATTTCTCAACACACCAGTCATTATAGTACTATTGATATACGATAACTAGTTATTAAATTTGTTCAAGAATTGTCGTGCCCAGTTTTCAGATTGTAAGAAATTTTTCCATGACTTCAGCAAAGTTACTCAAATAATACTTGAGGCTATAATAGTTTTCTAGCTACTTTGGATCACAAGTACTCTGCCCACTTGAAGTGTTAAGAAGTATAAAGATCTAAAGACATTTTTACTTATGTAGGCTTAATACTTCTCAAACCCAAAGATAAATAAACAAACAAAAACCGATGTGATTCTGGAAATAATAATTATCCAAAGCTGCTTACTGAATCTACTTCAGGTAGTTTGTAACTTCACTTCCGTGTCTGGAAATTTGTATAAAAAGTTCATTATTTTTTGCCCAACAATATCTTGATTATATTATAACTTTGATTCCTCCAAACTTTAGCCCAAAACCTGGGCGTCGTGGAAAAAGGAAAAAAACCCTAACATTTTTAAAACAAAATTTAAAGTCGACTTTTAGGCGCTTGTTCTACTAAAATTTATTAATATTCATTCTTTGATATATATGTGCAGTCTGGTGTACAATGTCTAGCGTTAACATGCGCTTGTATTATAAAAGAAAAAACGGATTTTCGTCCCCCTAATAGCCCCCTTTATAAATTTATTTATTTATTTAGGGACTAAATAATTATAATCGTTCATAAGAGGGCCGCCAATCAGTTTTTTTAGAAATCAAGCCAACGTTGCCTGTAATTTTTTTCTTTTTCCTATTTAACTTAGAAAATGTTTAAGTTTATGGAAATAAATTTATTGTTTTTTATAGAGGGTGTCCGTCGGGAAGGTATACTACTATGTTTTGCCGCCATTTTGGTAAACATTAGCCTTGATAGTTCATATTTGGCAGTCGTGAAGAAGAGACGTGGCAAATTTATTCTGGAAAAATATTCGGTTAACCAACGTGTTTTAATCGTTAAAACATTTTATTATAGTCAATCATAGATTACTGGACCACAACGTACTCAAGATCGGCTGAAAACATTACTGCTGTTCAAGAAAGTGTTCAAAACAATTCATCAACCTCAATTTGACACCGTGCTCAGGAGCTTGGTCTCTTAAAGAACAACTTTGGCCACAATTTTGCACAAAGACTAGCTTCTTCCAGAAGACCATTTACGCCGCCGTACATATGCCAATAGGATGCTACAGTTCACCCATGACAACCCCGAGCCAACGTTGCCTGTAATTTTTTTCTTTTTCCTATTTAACTTAGAAAATGTTTAAGTTTATGGAAATAAATTTATTGTTTTTTATAGAGGGTGTCCGTCGGGAAGGTATACTACTATGTTTTGCCGCCATTTTGGTAAACATTAGCCTTGATAGTTCATATTTGGCAGTCGTGAAGAAGAGACGTGGCAAATTTATTCTGGAAAAATATTCGGTTAACCAACGTGTTTTAATCGTTAAAACATTTTATTATAGTCAATCATAGATTACTGGACCACAACGTACTCAAGATCGGCTGAAAACATTACTGCTGTTCAAGAAAGTGTTCAAAACAATTCATCAACCTCAATTTGACACCGTGCTCAGGAGCTTGGTCTCTTAAAGAACAACTTTGGCCACAATTTTGCACAAAGACTAGCTTCTTCCAGAAGACCATTTACGCCGCCGTACATATGCCAATAGCATGCTACAGTTCACCCATGACAACCCCGATTTTCATGAAAAATCGTAATGAGTGACGAGGCACATTTTCATTTGAATGAATATGTGAATAAACAGAATAGTCGGTTCTGGGCAAAGGAAAACCCTCAAATTATTCATCAGTCACCTTTGCATCCATTAAAAGTAACAGTCTGGTGTACAATTTGGTTAGGAGGAATCATTGGACTTTACTTCTTTGAAACTGAAAGCGGCGTAACGGTAACTGTCAAAGGGGAGCGATATCGTGATATCATTGAAAACTTTTTAACCCCACAACTGCATGCTTTGCGCTTGACTAACATGTGGTTTCAACAACAACATGTGCCACATCGCATACAGCCAGGATTACAATGGAATTACTGCGAGACCTGTTGCCTCAACAAGTTATTTCAAGGAATGGCGACGTTGATTGGCCTCCACGGTCGCATGATTTGACTACTCCGGACTTCTTTTGGTTGGGATATCTGAAAAGCAAGATTTATGCAAACAAAGCAGAAACGCTGGAGCAACTCAAACAAAATATTGGTGATGAAATTAATGAAATACCGCGTGAAATGTGTGAGAATGTAATGACAAAATGTGTTCAAAAGGGCTGGCATTTGTGAGGCTAACAGAGGCGGACATTCATCTGATATTGTATTCCATACATAACTGCCGACATTAAATAAAACATTTATCAAGATACGATCCATTCTCTTTCATTTAATCAAAAATTATAAACAAACAAAGCGGTATATCTTCCTGGCGGACACCCTGTATAACTTTTATAAGTTGGAATTTCAAGTTTGATGTAAATTTTAACTATTTTTGTCACGTTTTTTTTAGTGTTTATCCAACTGTCTGGTATCTTTTTTTACATTTTTATAATTTTTTTTTAATTTTTTTCACTGCAATTTTTTATATCCTTCTTTAGCATTTCGTATTTTATCGGTTTAATGTTTTTTATTTCCACTCTTATGCCCAAACAAGGCGTTTTTGTTAACACGTAAACAAAAAAAGAAATTGGGAAAAGATGGAAAAAATATATTAAATTATGTCTGCAAGAGAATGTGCATGTTTGCACTTTAAATACGTTTTTATAATGAGATCCGGCTCTACTTTTTATAGATCGCATTTAATCAAATTACAGCTTGATTAGGAGGCCAGACGTCAAGAATTTTCGTGGATTATTTTATTATAAGGTATTTGGCATGGAAACGACCTCTTAATTTTCCGGAAATGGCAGGGGTTTAAACTACATCGATAATATATTTTGAAAATTATTTAAAAACACATATTATTTCAAATTTTGTATGTGTTTATTGTAACTATGTATGTGACAATAGATAACATGAATTTTTTAAGATTCGCTTCCTACACAACGGGACCATTCTCGTATATTACTCTACCAAGAAAAACCCTTCAAATCTTGAAAGAAAAACAATTCCATATTTTCCATGTCAGTTTTGATTTGACATTATTTTCTTTTATTCTTAATCCTTCAATGTTACACAACTTTCCCACACTTTTTAAACACACGCAAACAAAAAAAGTAACGAAATGAGTTCATATAAAGCTTTTGTCCAAATAAAACACTTGTAAGAAAAATGTCATATAAATTGCAGTGTTATTACAAAAAAAAATTATAATAATCCAAAAATTAAACATTAACAACAAGAGCACAACAAATAACAAATCAAATAATAAATATAAATACAAACACAACAATTTCCTGTATTAATTCTACAACTACACTACATGTCATAGACAAACTCCTACGAACAGCTATCCAAATCACAAACGAAATACAACAAAACCGAAGGGAGATATAAATATCAAATCACAACAATCAACAAAATTAAGACCGACCATACGCACACTTCTAATAGTGTATGTATATGTGTTCTAGGTGTGTGTGTGTGTTAAGTTTAAATTACCAAGTGCGTTTGTTATAACATTAATATTGCATTTTAATCTTCTCTCTTTCAACTCTACTCTTTGACAACGTTTCCCTTTTCTATATTATAAAACATTTAAGTATGTGCGTATGTATGTGTGTGTGTAACAGTGTATTACGGTGTGTGTTTAATAAACAACTCATGCATAACACAAGCAACACGTGTTGAAAACATCATTGTAGCATAATAATATATAAGCTCTCTCAAGTATAAACACATACGCATATACGAAGACAATCTTTAAAGTTTTTATAATGAAATAAAACAGATAAGACATTTCTGTTCGAAATAAATATTTGCATTGCATAAATTTGTTTCTTTATATCTGTTAGCGATTCGATTGCATTTTCTTTTACACTTTCGAAAGAAATAAAAAATGTTGCACAATAATAGCACCCTGCCGGAGTTCAAACTAGTGCCTATTTTACTAGCATAAAACAGCCTAGTACTTCTCAAATTAGCACCGACTGTGTGTGGGAAATCACTAGTAATATTGGTTTTAGACTTATACTAGTACACTTGGACCCAATTGGGTACTTTGGAACTAGTTTAGTACTAGTTCTTTTGTATAGAAAAAGTTCCCACAAATACCCCATTCATTGTTTTGTTACACAAAAATTCTATCAACCTGCAAGTAGTGCCGTTGAAGTACTTTATGTTTTAGTAGACATCACCGCCAGTATTTTTCTATAAAAATTCTAAACCCATTAGTGCACTAGGGCTTGCTGTTCTAGTAATTGTACTGAGAAGATTTCAGACAATGCAAGGCTTTTTCACTTCAAACCTGATCAATATACAAACTAATTTTCTATTCGAACTTTCTTTTCGGACTATGATTTTTTACCCAATAAAGTTTTTCTCAAATCAATCACATTTTCCAAGCGAAATGAGCTTTCGTCTCGAATGTTTGCGATTTGAATGCATATTTTCGAAATATCGCTCTAAAGAGAACTCACATCGATCCAAGAATATTTTCTTAAGGACATTTTATAGTATCGAATGCTACACAATTATGAGACAGAAATAAGTCGAAAAAAATTGTAAACATTTCTTTCATGGCAGTTTTTTTGTCGAATCAAGAATATTTTCTTACCAACAAAATTATTTTGAATGAAACATATGTTCTACACGAACATAATTTGTATGAAATATATGTCTCGGAAACGAAAATATTGCTATGCACAGGTTCCTTTGGTTTTAAAATTTCCTTCAAATAATACACCGCAGAAATTATTTTACACACGGCTACTTCTTTATCACCATGTTCGCAACCTAACGTTTCGTTTTACCTGCCAAGCCTTTTTATAGCATCTATGCTTCTCGAAACTTATCGATGTTGTTTTTGTGGTTATTACATCACTGGAACTTTCATAACAGTGGGTGCCACAAGTATTTGTACCCTTCAGTTCTTACCATTCAGTTCATTGTTTCTGCATAGCACTAGAACTTTCTGTACAGTGAGTGTCGCAAGTATTTGAACAATTCAATTCATTATTTAAGCACTAGAGCTTTCTGTACAGTCAGTGCCACAAGTATTTGAACAATTCAATTCTTACAGGCAAGTATACGTGTTTACACTTACCGTCGTGGCAATATTTTTTAGACCAAATATTTTCAAATCAAACACATTTTTTTGTGCGGATTCTGCTTTTCGATTCATCATTTCTTTTAAACGAAATATCCATTTGAATGAATCGTTAAGTCGAATGCTCTTGTAAGTAAAATATATTGTTTAATTTGTTCACAAATGAAGCGGCAAAATATATCATGGGCCCGAACGTATTTTCTAGACGAAATACGTTTTCGCAACGAATTTATTTAATGAAACACATTTTGTAAGAAAAACCTGTAAGCGGAAAATTAATCAAACACATTTTTGGGCGAAATATGTCGTCGAATGAAAAATTTCTGAATTTATCCATTTCGTTATGTGAAATTAGCACGTGTAAGCCATTATCAGCTCGCCCTCGTATAAACATGCATATAAAATAATATGAGTATTTAATAAATGCAGTGCACTGACATTACAATTATTCTTTATTTGTGCTTGTTGTTGCTGCCCCAATTCTTTGTCCCTGTGTGTATGCGTATGTGTGTGTGTGTGTGTGTGTGCTTGGGTGTGAGTAAATTTTCTATTGTTGTAATGAAATATTAACAACTTTTATCCACCCCTTTTCTTTCATCATCATGCTGCTTTTTATTGCATGACATTTTGTTTTTCCTTTCTTTTTTTTATTCTTTCTCAAAAAGGGGTGGTTTTCTGTTTGAAAGTTATAACAATAATGTTGGAAAATATTGTCAAATTTCTAAAGTATTCTAATGATGAAATTCGTACAAATCAAATGCTAAACAAAAGGTAATTTGTTAGCAAATGATTTTGAAAATAGATAAAAAAAAAGTTTTTAATGAAAAAGTAGAATACTTGTGAAATGCAGTCTAGTGTAAATGTACAAGCTCATGCTGTGTAACTTTATAATTGTTGTTTCCCAAGGAATTTGTTACTCCTGAAAAAAATTTAAACCAAACGCAATTTGCATTTTGCTATGCTTCAAATAAATTAAGTAATTGAACCATAAAATTAGTAGTTTATCCAAAGGTCATTATAGTCGTCAGTCCTGTGAATCGTAGAAGAAAAAAAAAAGAATTATTCCCCTTTTTAAACACGTTCTTTAGTTTAACAAGTGATTTTGCACACCAAAACGTGTCTTATGACAAGTTTAGTGTGACAAGTGTCGCGTGTTCAATTAAAAAAATGTTGCGTAAATTTCTTTTCTAATTTTTTTCTCATTTCCATTCTTAACTCTATTGGCAAAAGGTAAGAAAAAGTATTAATGAAAACTTAGCTGGAGGTTGATTGTCGTTTGTACACGCAACAACAATAGCCACGTGTTCTTATGATGCAAATGAGTGACAAAATGATTGAAGACGTGTGGACAAAAATGCCAGAGATGAAAAATAATGTCGTTCAACTAAATACCAGCAACTTGGTGAATAACAAATGAAAGAGTTTTCTAACTGAAATACCCTTGTTATGGGTGAAACATGTCTTTGACTTAAGAGCAATTCATTAAAGGAGATATGTATGTACTTGAAGCGAATATATGTGTATTATTTTATATATCAAATATATCTGACCTACTACTGTGGGCAAAAAAGAGTAAGACTTTTTAATTTAAATTTCGCGCGGCAATCCATTCGTCCAAATTTTTTTCTACGTTGACTGTCAGTGACATCTGTGCCAAATATCACATCAAAGTAATCATTTGTGATTAGTATACGCTTGTCTTTCTGCAGTACAACAAGTGCATTCGGCGATTTTTACAAGGAGTGAAATTATTCAACAAAGAAGTTCCAATAAATGTTGTGAGCGGAATGAAATTTCTGGCGCCGAAACATTCAGAATGTTGCAAAAGCTTGTTGCTTCTGTGATAATTGTATGTCGCGAGCAAGTGTTTTTGATTGGTACAAATTATTCAAAGAGGGTCGAGAACACGTTGACGACGAACCACGTCCAGGACGGCCATTAACATCAATTGATGGTGTTGATCATAAAATCAAGGAATTGGTCTTCTAGAATCGACGATTAACAGTCAGACATCTTACTAATATTGTTGGAATATCGGAGGGATCAGCGAAAATCATTTTAAAAGATCATTTGGGCCTAAGAAAAATGAAATCACGGTTGGTTCCAAAATCACTCAATTATCTTGAAAAACAGCGTCGCGTTGACGTCTGTCAAACAATGCTTCCCGACTACCAGGATGTCATTAAATGTATTACAACTGGCGACGAGTATTGGATCTACGCTTACGACCCGGAAGCAGACATTCAATCGGCCGAATATCGTGCCAAAGGTGAGCATAAGCCGAAAAAGTCTTGTTGGCAGTTTTCTTCGACCATCGAGGTGTGGTGCACTCCGAATTCCTTCCGACCGGTCAAACTATCAACAAGGAATACTATTTCAGTGCTATGCATCGTTTGCGCGAAGTTATTTGTTAAAAGAGGCCGGAATTATGCGCCGAAAACTCTTGGTTTTGGCACCACGATATTGCACCGTCGCATACCGCATTGATTCTTCGTGAGTTTTTCGCCAAAAATTCAATCAATATCGTTCCACAACCACCGTATTCGCCTGATTTAGCTACGTGTGACTTCTGCCTGTTTAGCAAACTTAAGCGACCGCTCCGGAGAAACTGTTTTGAGTCAATTGAAGACATTAAACGTGAATCGCTACGCGCATTGGAGGCTACTCCGGAAATTGACTTTAACAACTTTTACGAGGATTGGAAAAAACGTTGGCGTAAGTGTATTGCAGCTGGGGGGAGGGGGATTACTTTGAGGGGAACGAAATAGATTTGGCAGAATAAATAAAGAAATTTAAAATTATGAACAAAGTCTTACTATCTTTTTGCCCACAGCAGTAAATATCTACCTGCGGCAAAACTCTAACAAGACCTTGCCTCTTAATAAAATATTTTTTGTGAACTTTGGAGCCAGTTAGTGTTGTCAAATTATTTGAATTAAAAAATCTTCGCTCAAAATTTCATAATTTATTTACAGTTCGAACAAGCGGATACATTTTTATAATTATTCGAACGAATATATAATAAGAAAATTTATTCGAATAAAATTTATTCGAATAGTATTTTAACTCTTTATTAAAAACAAAAACAATTCATAATTCATTAGTAAAATACAGGAATATTAAAAAATATGATGAATTTTGGTACATTAAGACGCTGGAATTGATTTTTTTGTAATGCATGACATCTATCGAAACTTCTTTCATTTGAAGGCCCATTGAATACCATTAAAAATAGTTTAATTTGTCTTAAAGATGACTGAATTTAAGTGCCCGTCTTGATTGTTGATGCAAGTGCGGCATATTAATACAAAATTGTTCCTTATTGCCCGCAAAGTTGAGGCCGGAATTGCTGCTTTTGTCCCTTTAAATTATTGTTATAGTTCATCCACATTCGTCGCTTGCAATTTGTACACTTCCTGCTTATAATAACCCCACAAAAATAATCCCTTGAAGTTAGGTCAGGTGATTTTGGGGACCAATGGAATGTTGAGTTTCTTGAAATGAGCCTGTTAGGAAATGTGCTGCTTAATTCGACCATAACCGGCTGAGTTATGTGTACAGTTGCACCATCTTATTGAAACTACACAAAGTTGAGAAAATAACCTGTCGGCGTAGTTCCGGATAGAAAAAGTCTTTCAGCATGCTCAAGTAATGGTCTCCAGTAACCGTAATGCTGTCTCCGATTTGTTCAAAGATGGATGGCCCGAAAATACAGCGTGAAGAAACAGGATAGCACTCTGTGACGCGAATTGTATGGAATTACCTCTCATGCAGAATTCCACATGCGACAATACATTACTGCTCAGTTCGAAATCAGCCTCATCAGATATGAAAAGACAATTCAGCAAGAAATTGAAGAAATTGTCCTCTTCCACTTTTTCAAACTTCTTCTGGAAAAATTCCAAGCGAATCCGCAAGTCTGCTGCATAGAGTTTATTAGAGTTTATTAACACAGCCATTTCAGTAGATAATCTCCTTGTTGAAACACTTGTGTTGCTTCGTATGGCAGCAGTTATGGCAGCAATACATTCCTCTGTTCAAACGGAAGGGTCCTACTGTTACTCAACTTTGGTTACTTATTTGTACCTATTTCAGCATGAACTAATTGAGAGTTCTATAGCTGCAGTTATACTGTTACAATCAATACGGCTTACAGTTACTTACAGTTTGTATTTAATGTGAAAATAATGTACAATGTTTTGTTCCATGTTACAAGCAGTTCAAAACAAATTTACCAAACCCCCCAATAGACTCTATTCTGACGGTATTGTGATCAGTACTCTGGCGATATTTTAGGCCGCATACAAAACTTACGTACATTTGGGGCAACACGTCCATCATTCATTCAAATTGTTTCATTCTTTTTCTGACATATTCTAAGCTCCGACGGCACTTGTAGCACTTTGCTGATACTACTGGTGTTCTTAATTATTTTTGATACATATTCCATTTGGTTTAATTAGGATTTTAAAATTCATTAAATTTATCACTATAAAAATTAATGCCTCTCGAGGTGCAAACAATTTACTTCAAATGAATTTTTAAGAGAATTTAGTTAATTCTTAAACCCCCTTTTTATACAATGCCTCTCGAGTGATGTTACCAAAATTGAATTATTCATTTGTCACTTACCAGTTGTAACCTGTCTGTATTATAATCGCGATTATTTTAAATTACATTTTGTAAAATTTAAATTTCATTTTAAACTTAATTTCATTTGACAGTTTAGTTTATTTTATATATAAAATTCAATTAAGATTCAAATGATAAATCGCTTTAAATACTCGTAAACACTAAAAAACTGACTAGATTTTTGTTTTATATAACAAATTTGAAAATTATAAAAAAAATATTTAATGAAATAAAGCAGACTGTGAGCACAATTAAAACAGAAAATATAATGAATGACACAACAATTAAACCGAAATTTAAAAAAAAAAATATTATATTGTGTTTGTACTCTTTGTGTTGGTGTGTGTGTTTGTGTGCTTGGGTGTGATAAATGTTGCCTTTTTTGCCAACCAAATATTTTATGCATAATTACAAATATTATGGAATATTTTTAAACCTCTTTTCTCTGACTGATGCTGGGTATTGCTTCATTGTCAAATTACTGCAGTAAAAGCAATTAACGAAACAACATTTTTTTTTGTATGATAAAACAGAATTGGTAGAAATTAAAACATGTAACGTTCATTTAGTGGTATTCAAATTAAACAAAACTCGTACATGCATTTTATTTCAAGTCCTGTCATTTAAGGCAAAATGCTAATAAAACTGTCAGCAAATAAAGAGGCATCAACAACAATACCTCCACTCACTTGAGCAGAGAAAAAGCTAGAGAAAGAATTAAAACCAAAAAAAAAAAGAAACGTTTGGCCAAAAACAAAAAGTGAAATTTTATTATTATTGCTAAATGCCGGGCTACCAACATGCAGACAAACCTCAACCGAAAAAAAAGAGAATTTACAGTCCCTCCAATTGACTATAGATGAGCGTGTATGGAAAATGTGATGCATTGTTGTAATCAGTATTTAGTGCATGTACTTGTTCATAGTGTTGGTGATTTCACGCATATGTCAACCACAAAATTGACAATAATTTGGTTTATACTCTTACTCTGTGCCCAGGCAAACAGCAACAACAACAACAACATCAACAAATTGCCTTAGTAGTGAGTGCGTGCCATTTATGTTTAACGCACAGTGCACGACATTTAGCAGTATGTGGTCTACATTTAGGCGCATTTAAACATAAACCCAACATTCAAGCCTTAGGAAACTAGTGAAGCAAAAAAAAACAAAAATGAAATGACCGAATAAATGTCCTGTTTCCATGAACATTTTTGTGTAAAAGCGCCACAAAAATTGTTATTAAAATTATTTGGCAAAACAGGCGGCTACATCAGATATACAGTTTGTATGACAGTAACAACGTCATAAGCTTGTATTGAAACCATGAAATGTAATAAAGTGTACATTGACAATTGGCGATTAAGTCGAAAAGAGTCAATTTCGTTTGACAGTTAGCAACTGAGAGGGAAAAGTATCATAATAAGCAGGCGCGGATCCTGCTTTAGCATTTAGGAGGGAAAGTATTAACCAAAAAAAAAGAATTGTTTGTTTTTCTAAACTTTTTTATGGGAAAATGCTAGTTTTTAATGGTTTTGGAGGGGAAAATCTCTCTTTTCCATGACCCCCTCTTGACCCGCGCCTGGTAATAAGTATTTTGTACAATTTTCTGTGAAGAACAAAATAAATCTTCTCTTAAAAAAACTAAATTTTCGAGTAAAGATATTTAACGGTTTAAGATGTTAAAAGGGTTTCCAATAAGGACACATCGATGAATATAATAGTTCTGGGCGGCTGAAATTTCACTTGGTCGAGGTGTTTGATGTCAATGTGAATAAACCAAATTACAGTGACATTTATTCAAAAGAGGTACTTCAGTTTTGAGCATGTTTAATCATGTTTCTTTAAAATTAGAGACGGCCGCATGGTAACTGGGTGCTAGCGACTATTAGCAAACGTCTGACATTACAGCCCCTTTTCTCCTCTATATATTCTACCAATAAAAGGACCCTACTTGCCACACATCCGGTTAATGCAAGATCCACAAATTGGCGAGCGCTTAATTTCTCGTTATTAATTTATGTGGAGTAATAACATATTCTTAGATTATTTCGTGAAGTCCGAATTTTGTGAGCTAAAATTGAGAAATTGGAAGAAGTCAATATTATTATATAGGCGGGATATGGAAGCAGACCGCTTATTTTATGGGTCCCTTTTCAGCGCTCATCCTTCCGCGAATTGTTTTCCGGCATCCGAATCGTAATTTCCGACTACCTTATTTCCATTGGGTCCCGTGCTACCACTAGTTTTTTCTCTTGACTGTAGTGATTTCAAAAGGCCGATAGTTACCTTTATCCTCAACACGGAGTCTCTTGTATTTACTATCATTCCTCTAAGGCTTAGATTCCGCATGCATTCAGTTTTAGCTAGTGCCTTGCCGTTGATCTAAGCTTACTGGCTTAGCGCCTTCCAAGCCCCCTACTCTATCTTCTTGTCGAGCGGCTCTTTGAGCACCTAAGCGAACATTACATATCACTTACTTGTTTAAATTGTTTGAACACATGATCAGAGGTTTGTAACGCGTTTTTTTTTAGCGAGAAGTAGTTCAGTTGTTTTCAATGTACAAATATATCTCCAAACAATTTACTCTTTCCGGAGTCAAAATATATTAATTCGTTATTTATCAATTCATTATCAAATTATAAGCAGTTACTTCGAATTTGTTTCTTGGTATATATTTCTAGGTGGGATGAAGTGAATGCGGGAATCGGTATTAAGCGTTGATAGAGCATTCATTTCCGACGATATTAACTTATAACACATACATACAATGTACTCAATCCCTAAGGTCTCTTGACATATCTTAACTACTCAAGTAAACATCCGAAGCTGCTGTGCCAAAACAGTCAACCGTAGCGGCTTTGGCACGACAGTCAGCCGAAGAGGCTATAGCAAAACACTAAGTCAAAGCCGCTGTGCTAAACCAGTCTAACCAAGCGCTGCTATACCAACAACCGAAAATAAGTCAGCTGAAGCCATTGCGCAACAGTCAGACACAGCTGCAGCACCAAAACGGTCAGTTGAGGTTTTTCCGAGAAATGTCAAGCTAGATGGCTCTCCAACAAATGTAATTTCCATACTCTTCTTCCAAATTCTTGTCGCCTATTAGTCGCGACGAGTAAATCAATACCTTCAATACTTGTAAAGACAAAATTATAAACTAATTGAGAGTTGTAACCAGTACGAAGTTGGTATACATTATTGGTTACGCAATATGATGCGGAAAAGGGTAGCTTCCGACATGACCCAACTCATTGCCAGCTCTTAAAGAAATTATTTACAACAAATAAATGTTAATAACTCTTTCTTGTTATCCAAAAAAAAAATTAATCAGCCCTTAGTTTCTCTTCCCTTTACGATTTCAAATAAGCAGCTTAATATGATGGCAATCATTAAAGATTCCGTCAACAACTTAACAAATAAATGTTCCAATTTATCATGATTATAATACTTTGACTTTAAAATGTCTTTCAATCGTCAACACCTGCTACAATTTTCTAATGAAAGCCAAGAAAATTTTAACCAAAAAAATAAAAACCGCTCATCTTACTAAATTGTTTATTAGTTTCATGACGAAATAAAATACCTTGATGTGCTTAAAAACCATAAAAATTTATTCTAATAAACGTAGACAACAACTGTTCAAATTTGCCATTCGTTGTGCCGCATAACACCACACGCAAAGTGTATCAAATTGCAATACAACCCTTAACAAGGACATAAAACAACCACCCATTTACATAAATAAAACTGACTGAGCGAGTCTCCTAAGGCTGCCACATACTCTGGTTAGCCCACCCTTTAGCTAATGATATTTTTGCTAACATTAACATTTTTTAAGCAGTCGGTTTTCTGCCTCTTTCAATCCATATGAATCAAATAATCCAATAAAATTCATTAACATGCTTTAAGTGTTATGAGAACCCAGTATTGGTCTCTGTAAGAAGAGAAGAACTGGTTTGAAACATTTTTCTATAATTTGAGTGCGCATTAGTTACGGTCGAATTAAAGTCTCGTAAGCAATTAAATTTGATTGAAGTTACGAAAATAAAAAATATTGGCAGAGTTGAAAACGAAAACACTCATATTGAGGCTGTTAAAGGAAGTTATCTAATTCCTTCGAAATTTTCCTATAAAACCCAGCAAAAAATATTTTGTTTGTTAAACAAAAGTTAAGTTAGCCAGTTGGCAGGCTCAAGGTTATGGCTTGCCACAACTGAATGTAATATCAAAAGTTCTGATTTATTCTTCCTCATGTTGCCGGCTGGTAACAAGTTCCTGTGTAAGAAGTCTGGCTGAATAAGTCGAGCGGAGCGAAGTTAACACTATCTATTATAAAAAGTCCCTAATCCACGGAAGTAATCTTTGAACAAATCCTGGTTTCAATTTTCCAAGGGAGAAATTCAGAATATGTGTACTGGAAAATCTTTAAAGGTATTTCTAAGATGTTGGACCGTGACGAAACTATAAAACCTCGCAAGAGGTTGAGAGGAACACTAGTGTTTACATAGACAATGGAGGAGTATTAGGGGTCGGTAATCAAAAATACTTCTGAGGTAAAGGCTGAGATGGTGGCTAGCATAAGGCGTAGAACCACAAGCAGATACTTGTTAAATTTGAATGCTATCGGGGACCTAAGACTTAGGCAAATGCTAGCAAATACAGGAGATAAGAAAGCAGGCCGACAGTCTGAAATCACTATAGTCAAGAGTAAACGACAGTGGTAGCACGTGACTCCACTGAGAGTAAAGTAGTCGTAAATTAGAAATGAGTTGCCTGAAATCAATTCGGTGAAAGAAGGGAGCGCGAAGCGGTCTGCTTCGATATCCTCCCTACATTAATAACAAACACTTACTAAGATTGTGGCGCATTTTGTAAATCCTTAATTTTTCTGAATTGTTATCTTAAATTAAAATTGTAATTAATTGTTGTTGGCGTCTGATTTACCACTTAAAGTTTTATGATAAAAGTTTGTTGAAAAAGTATTTGTTGGGTTATTTTTATTGCCTTTTGTGTTCAGTTTCTTTTCTTCCCTTAAATTCTTACCGCTTCTTCCTGTTGTTTTAAGTATTACTTGCCTTAAGCTCTTTAATCTCTATTGTTTTGTACCTTCTCATTTAACAATATTTTCATTTTTCACTTAACAATTTCTCTCTATGAGAAACATTAAGAATCTTTTTATCTGCTTTTTTCCTCATCAGGCCTCATGGATGGGGAAGCGGAAACATAATGGCAAACAAATCAAGGCATTAAAGAGATAAAATGAAAATGAGTTAGTGGTTGACGATGACGATGATCTTGTTGATGGGATGTAACAAAATATAAAATTCCTATCAAAAATTCAATGACGCATAAAATTACTTTCACTTTTAGTCGGTTCCAGCTTTACAACAGTAACAACAATATGCATACTCGTATATAGGGAGTATTAAAATATCCCACATATTTGTGTTGTTATTGCTTTTTATATCGTTGTTGTTGATTTTCTTACTGCTAATAAATAAAATTTTAGCCACTTCATCGCTAACTTGTACCGAGCGTGATTTTTCACAACTAAACAAGAAGAAATGATTACAAATTACTATTTAGTAGTTGAATAAAATAATAATAAAGAAGGAACTTAGAGGTTTTCCAATAAGAACAGGTCATTGCTTAGCGGTATTTGTCAAGTCCTTTGTTTATTAGTCAGTTTCTGCAAGTTGAAAAGTTAGAAGTTTATGTTGAGGAGTGCAGAAATTACCTTCTATTCATTATAAGGCCGGAAAGATTGCTCCTCAAATCGACTCTTCAACATTTAGTGAGCTGAGTTGTGACGACCAAAAGTCCTTCCACTCGTTTTTGGGGCACATATAATTATGTATTTTGCTTCTCTAACTAAATTCGTAGCTTTTATAAAAAATAACTTAGTTTTAAGATTAACGGAAATATTTAGGTAACACCGCCACATAATGGCAGCACTGTTTTAATACACCTCTACCATGACTGACAAATGATCAGCTGGTATTGATCGTATAATGGTGTGCGTATACGTGAAACTTAGCCAAACAAGCAAAATAGTAATGCGTAAACAGTAGAAAAGTTAGTCAGCCTGTGGCTAGCAAGGCTGTAAGACCTACTTAATAATTTTAGAATTTTATTCAACTTTATTATTTAAGTCTTTAGCAGACAACAAATAGTTGGGTCAGAATTTTATTCGACTCAACTATTTGTAGCTTAATTATTTTAGAGTTTTACTCAACTTAATTAAGCTAGTCTCTCGCGCCACCAACTGGTAGCGAAACTACTGGTGTTTTCGTGTCAGGCAAGAATTTTATTCGCCCTGACAAGAGAAGCCAGTGAGTAAGGTGACGCTATACCACCTGGGCCTGAATATTATTCGCCCCATTTGGTATATGCGAGTAGTGGATAGCCACTCCCCAGGCGGTAAACGGTTGAGCTAGAATTTGAGTCGTCCCAACCGAGTGCAGTCAGAGTTGAGTGCGCACAGGACACATCTCTTAGCTTTGGACCAGAATTATATTCGCCCCGACAAGAGAGTCAATCCCTGTCCCATCACCTAGAGCAGTAGCCAGACGAAGAGAGTCCATCTTAGTGAGAGGCACAGAGCTTCCGGTATTATCGAGTAAGGCCAGAATATTATTCGCCCTGACAAGAGAGGCCAGAAAAAGAAGTACTCTGTTACCATTGGGCCAGAGTTTTATTCGCCCAGAAGACAGAATCGGCTTATGTGCACTCGTAACAAATAGTGGCGATACCTTCTGTAAGCGCCGGATGGTGTGGGAAGCTGAGGAGAGTACCAGCGAGTGTGTCAATGGCCGCCGAAGGTCTCGTCTCTCTCTATATTAACTGCGAGCTCTACCCCAGCTTACTGGTTCTTACATAGTTCGCGACGAACGGGCAGGATAGAATCAGCCACGTCGAAAGAACATCAGGTCTGCCTTAACCATCACCGCTGTCCTTCAAAGTGTGCAGAAGAACCTAAAGCAATACGTGCAGATTCATCGCAGCTCCTAAGAAACCGGATTGTCGCAGGCCTCAACTTGACGAATTTTATGTCGGGGTTTTGGCGTGCACCAGCATGACATCTAATTGACCCAGCCCTTGCTTGCTGAGCGGAATTTGGAGCATTTGGAAGGTGGCCTTAGCAATGGACGCATAACAACATTGCGCATATTAGAACAACTCGAATCCACATGACCTTCGCCAGGTGCTTAGGTTACTGATTGGCGGCGGCAAAGGTACTATCATGGGCCACGAATACTTATTTGTCAATTATGATATTATTTTTATACAGTTTGTTTGCGGTTAGATCTTAAGTGAAAATTTTATAGATCAACTCAACTATGGTGCAATTTTTACGGATGGAAATAATTTAATAATTATTAACCGCAACGACAATATTATTTAAATGTTTTCAAATTTTATAGTTGCCACACCAATATATTGTTGTAGTAAACATAATATGGTTCTAGTGGTCATGACACAATCATGTTCATTCTTTGGGTGTACTGATGAGTAGGATGTTTTCTCTCCGCACTTACACAGACAGGTAAAGAGACATCCAAACGCATAAAGTTGTGACGAAAATATGTTACTGCTGTTAGAATTGCTTGTCCGAAAGCTTGCTAATGGCCAACGAAAAATGGCTGCAGTCCTCGAAATTTACTGCTAAGAGAGCAGGATATAAGTTAACCAATACCAAAAATATGTACAAGTCCTTTGAAAGACTCCTTGCAAACTGGTACTGAGTATCGCTCACTGTATAAAATATGACAAATCTCTACACAGTTATCGCCCTGCCTAATTTATTCTTGATTGCCAGATAATTATTAAATACCCCTCTCCATTGTTCAAAAAAAACGAGAATCACACAGTCCTTTTGTGAACAGAAAAACTGTCACTTGATACTTCGTCATTCAATGTCATTTTGAATTATTTTGTAGTAAAAGTGCACTCGTACATAATGCAAGTATTTACACCCTGATATTTACCTTTGTTCATGTTTTAATGAGGTCACCATCATTATCCTGCTCATCTACGGCAATAATTACAAGTACAGCAACTACAAAAAACATCAACAACTCGAGCAAGCAGCACACAGTCAGCAACAGCAACATGATGATTTGCATGCATCACTTGCGAAACATTTGCAAACAAATTTTGTGTGTGTTGTTAAAGTTGAGTTGTCATAACGTTTATGAAAGATAAACATATGTTATGGCACAAAACTATATACAAACCTGCCTCAGCTGCGCCCCTTCCCTACTCCCGCCCACACGCACTCACTTGTAATATTTACATGTAAATTAACACATATGTATGTGGAACGAGTATGTAGTGGTGCAAGGATTTTATTCAAAATATGTAATCCATACGAGCGAGTATCTGCTAAAAACACTTAAGCAACAAAATGTCTGTGTAAATTTAACTGCAGGATCTTCATCAAGGTTAAAGTGAAGCCTTCACATTTCACTTTAACTTCTGTGACTGAGCAGGTTCACATTATTATGCTTTTCAGACATTTCACCAAGTTTTTTGCATTTTTTAAATTAAAGTGTTTGTTAAAGAATCCGAAAGGGAAAACTTGCAATTAATTATATGGCCACCTTTATCTACATTATGGGACTGGACTATGTATCTTAAGCATTTATTAAAGATGTAAAAAATGTTGATTAATAAATATATTTTATAATTGATTTTATATGGAGAGATTTTTGTAGTTAAATAATTTTATTTCTGAGAGGCAATCGAATGGTGCATTTTCTGTAATTTTTTTTTACACATTCTCAGTTAAATCCAAAATATTAAAAAATAGTGCAGATGGGAACAAGTGAATATTTTACAGTGAAATGTTTTGCAACCGGTCGTCTGAATAAGTTTATTTGAAGACGTACAAAATATGTTATATTTTGCAACTCGTTACTCATTAAGCAGAAGACTATTTATCATCGTTTCAGAGCATTTTGAATTGTTGCTGGTAAAAGACCTTGTATAGACTAGCAAGAATTGTAAGCTGTTTTTTTAAGTTTGGGGGTTATCGAAGCAGACCACTTCATTTTTGAGTTATTTTTCGACCTCCTTAGCTCCTCAAATTGATTTCAGACAAACGATTTGTAATTACGATTACCTTACTTTCAATTCTGGTGCTAGCCCTAGCCCCTACTCTTGATTATAGTGATTTCACACAGTCGGCTGGTAACTGTCAACACTCCTCCTCACCACGGAGTCTCTTGTAATTTCTAGCATTTGTCTCCCCCATGGCATTCACATTTAACAAGTGCCTGCCTGTGGTTCCAAGAATTATGCTAGCCAGTGCTGGATATTCACACACAATGTGCACTGCCGTCTCAGCCTCTTCCAGGCACAGTCTGCACATATTATCTTCCACGATTTTCATCCTGGCCAGATGATACTTGAAGTTTCCATAACCTGTCACTAACGCATGGATCCATAGCCCCATTATATCTAAGCACCTAGCTCGCCTTGATGCCAAGGGGTGGTAATTGGAAAACTTACACCTTCTTGTTGTCACGAGATTCCCTAAAAACCTCCGAATAAGAGTTAAGTTTTGCGAAGCAAAAATATTTATAAATCTCCTTTGCCTTCAAAAGTCTTCAAATGGCTGCTCCACTATGCAGGAATCTATTAAGCTTGTCACCTTATTAAGCAGTTTGCGGGCAATGAGGTACCTAAAAATCCCGGAGATGCGGAAAACAAGTCGTACAACACCGATCGCTTCTAGCAATTCACTGTGCTGGAACTATTAAAAATTTATTATTTTTAGTCCCTTTTCGACCTCCTTAGCTTCTCAAATTGATTTCAGGCAATTTCAATTCTCGTGCTAGCACTAGCCCTTACTCTTGACTATAGTGATTTCAGACTGAAGGCTGGTAACTGTAAACACTCCTCCTCCTTACGGAGTCTCTTGTAATTTCTAGCATTTGTCTCCCCCATGGCATTTACATCTAACAACTGTCTGCCCGTGGTTCTAAGCCTTATGCTAGCAACAATGTGCGCTGCCGTCTCAGCCTCTTCCAGGCATTTCTTCCACGATTTTCATCCTGGCCAGATGATACTTGAAGTTTCCAACACCTGTCACTAACGTATGGATCCAGCTTATGATAACCCTATTATATCTGAGCACCTTGCGGGCCTTCCTGCCAATTGGAAGCTTTACATTTTGCTGCTGTAGTAACGAGATTCCCAAAAAAGTATCCCTTGCCTTCAGAAGACTGTAAATGTCTGATTAATTATGTAGATATCAATGAAGCACCTAATTAAGCAGTTTGTCACCTAGTTAAGCAGTTTGCGGACAATAAGGTACCTAAATATCTCGGAGGTGCAGCACACAAGTAGTACAAGACCAATGACTGGTAGCTTGATTTTAGTTTCGACCACCACCAGGTGATGATACTTATGCAAAGCACTTTGCTGGAACTATTAAAAGCATGACAAGGAAACAGTCGAGATCGCCAAGAGAATAAAAAAACGCTCAAATAAAAAAGCGCTTGTTTACAAAAAAAAAAAAAAACATTTGATCAGCATAAAATCCATTTTAAAATTTAGAAGGAAAAGAAAAATCCAGTTCCAAGATCCAAAACAAATAAAAGAGGCAACACTCGTAAAATATAAAGTAGAGAGAAATAAAATTCAAACAAATTTGGAAGAAATAGGAGAAACCCCATAACCTACAAATATAATAATATCGAAAAATGTTTTTACCAGGCAAAAATTTCTAGGAATAAATAAAATGCGGTTTTATATTCCTTCGTGTACTAAGCGTTTCTTTCCTGTTTTCTCAACTGTATTGTTTTACAAATAAAGTTACACAATAATTCGCAGGTGTATTAACTCACTAAATCAATTACAAATTAAACAAAAACACTTTTTCTGTTAGCGATCTATTTTATTTTCCTTGTTTAGTTTTTTTATATTTATTTTTCTTCGAGATTACAATACTGATAGAGATGATATACATAATATCGATAGCAATCAGTGTTACCGCAGTAACACTTAAGATCAGCGTTGCCACATCCCTAATTTTTACGGTCCTTAATCGGGAATTGACGACTCGAGGGCCTCACACTTTCCGCTATCCTGTGGGCGGCTTATCACTTTCGAAGAATCGACGGCTGTTGCTGAAGGTTGAATGTTGCTGATGGCGGGGGGTGGTTCCGTGTTAAGATGCTAGGCAGGGGTGTCCTCGGAAGATGTAGCTTTTGGAATCTTTTTCACCATGCTTATGTTTCTGGTATACGTTCGTCCTCCTCCAGCAATTTTAACTTCACTCCCATTCCTCTCAATAACTTCGTAAATTGTTTTATCAAAATTAGGAGTGAGTTTGTTAGGAAAAATAACATTTTTCAGTAACACCTTGTCACCTACCACAATTTCGGATTACTCGCTAAAAACTGCCAGGGGCCAATCGGGAATGGATGCCTACGCATTGGAGTCGGGTTTGACGGTTGTGATACCAAGAGGTAATCACGACACGCTTGCACAAAGTTTTCGGCATCCTTGCCTATTTGTAGCCACCAGACCTTAGAACGAAGACGACCTTTCATTGCCGACTCTCCAGGGTGGCCTTCATGAGCCAACTCTAGAACCATTGACCTTAAAAATTTTGGTATTACTATACTGTGTCCCCTCAACAAAATCTATGCAATTGCCAATAACTCAAAACGAAAAACATAGTACGGGTTAGAAACGCTCGCCTGCCAACAATCGTTCCCCATACTGGAAATCGAATTCCGAATGTCCACGTCTTTTCCATTTTCTTTGCTAATACGCGAAATGGCCAATGTTGCAGGAACAGAGTTTTCGAGTACATGAAAAATTGACTCTTCGCAAGTTCCATCAAAAGAGTCTTCACCGGAAATTTTACAGAGTCTAGATATTGAGCCCGCAATGTTATGTTTTCCAGAGCGATATGTCACCTTAAATTTGAACGCCTGTAATCTAAGAAGCCAACTCTCAATTCTAGATGTAGGTCTTGAAGTCGGTTTAAAAATGGCTCCTAGTGGCTTATGGACAGTCACAAGTTCGATATCTAACCCAGCAAGGTAGTAATAAAACCTCTCTACCGATCAAACCAAGGCTAAACTCTCTTTCTCAGTTTGAGAATATCTCTTGTCCACGGCAGGTAAACTTTTGCTTGCAAAATAAATAATTCTGGGCTCACCAGCAGAGTTAAATTTCAGCAAAACGGCCCCTAAAGCCACGGGGCTTGCATCAGCTATTACACGCGTTCTTAGTTTGGGATCAAAGTATGAAAGGTTCGGAATTTCGGATAGCATCGTTTTCAATTTGCAAAAAGCTTCCTCCTGCTTTTTTGTTATTTTCACTTTAGAAAAATGTATTTATTTTCGATACAGAATTTAATTAAACTAATACTTTTCCGCAAAAAAAACTCTCAAGGACTTCTCTTAAAGTCGCTGGTTAGAAAAGACGTTATTATTTTACTTAAAATTCTTCAGGCCAACTTCATTAAGAAAATGCTAAATGTAGAGATTCACCAAATTTCTCCAAAAAACCTCATGGTACGAATATTATCTCTTCTCTTTTTATTTAAACTTATTAAATTTTGTCGTAAAATTTCTGCCTGTCGCTACACATAAATAATTTATAACAACGTGGCTTAAATCCAGGTAAATAAGTGGTCACAGGCAGAGTAGACAAAAACGTGCTCAGCGTTATTAAAACAGTGCGTTTTTTTTTTTGGTACAAATCAGATTAAACAGGATGTGTGTATTTTGCCACACTAAAACTGGCAGCAGATTACAAAGTTGTGCCACTAACAGTCGAGACAAAATGTTATGCATGCATTTGTTTTGTTACCTCGGCTACTTACGGCTGCTTATTTCCTTTTGCCTTCCCTGTGTGCCCAACTGCGCTCATCCTATGGCAGGGATTTTAGTCACACACGAGACCATTGTAACATTTACGGTAGTCATAGCTGCTTAAGTTTTGAATTTAAGTTTGATAAACAAAGAAAAAAATATACAGCTGAGGATTTATGATTTAAAAAACAATAACAACAACAATTGCTAAAGCAGTGCAACTACAAGTATCAGTGTGGCATGCCATTGTATATAAATAGCATTTGCTGGATGCTGTGCTATTGAAAATGCCATAAAATACATGCTACTCCTGCCACAACAACAACAACAACAACAACAACTGCATTTGCAACAATTGATAATGCCAGTGTGACTCTTCAGGTCGTGTTGGCTGTGAACGTGTGTGTGTGTGTGTTTACACGTTTGAGTAAAATTTTGGTTGCATTATTATTTACTTTGATTTAAAGTACAATATAACGTGGTCTATACCAAAAAGTACTTCACCGACATGCTGTGAAGTTAACCTCAGCTAAGCAGGTGTCTGTTAGCAAAATTACTGCAGGAAATTTTTTTGCCAAAAAAAAAGACTTTTGAATATTATTTCAATATAAAATTATACTTTGTCTATAAAAATTACGCAATGGAATTGAAAAAGAGGCGAACAAGTTAGAAAAGTAAAAAAAAACTAATTTTTGATTTGTTAATTCAATACTTGCCCTTTGCTAATTAAATCCAATTACATGTCATATTAAATAAAGCCACGTCAATAATTACATCTTTCCCGAACATGACATATTTGCCAAACATGTTATGTTCTTTCTTAATGCAGCAATTGATGCCGATTTATTTCAACTAGTGTTTATCCACTGGCAAAAAAACACATTAACTTTTTGTGCCAGACTTAGCTACGCCACCAACCACTGGTGAAACATACGCACAAATGCTTTGTTTTGTTTATTTTCCCACTTGAAGCTACACGTTGTATTAATATAGGGCGGATATCAAAGCAGACCGCTAGCTATATGAGTACTTTTTCGATTACCTTCGTCCCACGAATTTATTTTAGGCAACCGATTTATAATCTACGACTAACTTTCTCACTCAAGTCTCGTGCTACCACTAGCCTGACTGTCGACCATCCTGCTAATCATGGAGTCCCTTGGTACTGCTAGCATTTGTGTAAGGCTTAGGTCCACCCATTCACATTTAACCAGAGTCCGCCTGCTGGCCAGTCCAGTCCATATGCTCATCCAAGCATAGTCTGCAAGTATCATTTCCTGTGATTTTCATCTTGGCCAGCAGATACCTGAAGTTTCCATAAGCTGTAGTATTCTCGATTATTATATCTAAGCATCCTCATGACCTTCCTGCCGAGGGACTCTTTAAGAACCATTCGAGCCTGTCTGCAAGCGGTAGCGTCTATGCATCTTTTCAGGTTTAATTGGTCAACCCATTGTAGGACATTTGTTTGCACTGGCCTTAAGACTGGCGGTCTTGTCCACAAAAATTTAAAGCTGATACCCTGTCTGCATCTCCTCCTTCATTTCCAGCCGCATCGATATGTGCTTTAACTCACATCAACGTTACCTCATTCAACGAGTCACATCTGTTTAGTTTTAGAACACATGCCATCATCACTAGCTTGGAGTACACGTTCACTTGCCTCATGCGTTTTATAACCGTCTGATTGTCAAGTACAGCATATACTATTTAAATTGTAACTTGAAGCCCATATAGCTCCTAAAATATTTAACTGATTTCAATCGCCTTTTCTATTAATGCTGTGGACAAAGAAATGGCTGCACGAAAGCGTAAAAAAATCTAGAATGGTTAACTTTCATCCCAAATGTTAAAATAAACTTTTCTCGCAGTTTCTTCTTACAAGGACCCATGACTTTACGTGCTGTGTGCCATGAAGTGTCATCTTGTTTTAACCGAACTTAGTTATAGTTAATGCTTGTATTGACAATATCTATTGGATTATTGCAATATAATTATGTGAATTGCCGGCACTTCAATCGTGACTCTGTAATAAAACAACCGTGATCCTTTAATGTCAACTTTATTCTCCCCCTTTTTCTTTCCTTTAAATACATAAAAAGTGTTAAGTTTACGAAACATAAAAAAACACGAAAATTTTAAAATTTACAATAAAATAAAATTTCTATAAGACTTGGATCACCAAACACGTGTCTGCCAGAAATGTATGAGAGAGACAGAGAGAGAGAGAGAGAGAGAGAGTTCAACGAATTGTGCTTGCTGCTGAATGATGTATTAAATTACCATTTTAAATCCAAGAATTTTTGAATTTAACTATGTTTACAAAACTGTCAGGGTTCAATGAATTTTACTTGTTTTTACAAATAAGCCAAGGCAAAAAAAATTTACTACACGAGAGGATGTATAGTATTAATTTTTACATGTGTGAACAGGGATTTTATTTTATTAAAAATTAATCACATAAATAAGTATCAGATTTCCAGTCCTTAGCGCCAAATTAGATCTTGTTTGAAGTCTTATAGTTCAACACTCTGTAACAGTCTGTTAAACGACCTTTTATACCAAAAGAGTTTTGAAAAATGGCTTCAAAGTCATTATAACGCAGGGTTTTATCGCTCATATTTAGTCGGATCGACAGAGTCAATAATAAATGGTCGTATTTATGTCGTAACACTATGTCACACTTAAATCAATAATAATCGTGGGGCGAGGGATAAAAGTGATATAGGGATAAAAAGTCATAGTCCATAACACGCTAGCGACTACGAAATCTACTTACATGAGTAAGTGAATTGGTATTAAATACAAAGAAAATTGCTACACGCAAAGAAAAAACATAGTTGTGACATGGTCGCGATAACCTCTACAATATATTATTGTGACAAACATTAAATTGTTATTTGAAAGGATTTTAAACATTTCTTTTGTTTAGATTTAATCATTAAATGATTTCTATCAATAAAAACTACTACTACTAAAATTTCAAACACAAATAAATTATTACAACTATACAAAAATAATATATTAATTCCAAACATAAAATGATTGTGAAAAATTCGCTGTTAATCTTTGACTGTTAAGCTGGCTGGGTTAGTATCTTAGGCGCTACCAATCAATAACATAAATTGTTCTTATATGCACTAGCTTATACGAGTATATGTATATTACAGCTCCCTCCTTCGTCGGTGTAACTCTATAGAACTAAATTACCGGCGAAGTAAAATAATCAATAAAATGGCTATACTGGGTTCAAGTAATGCGCCTACATAACACCAGAGGCGCTGCAACGCTGTTTTAAAAATAAACCTAAAGCCAAATTTCAGAGTTCTTATCCACTGAAGCTTTTAGATCTGTCTACTTCTCTATCTGACTTCTCTAGTCGAAGCCCTCCGAAAGACAGTAACACAATTAATTCAATTAAATAATTAAGAATTACTTTCCTTAAAAAAGGTGGTCAGCGTGATGACTATTAAGCATTTGATTACTTTAGTAGCGTATGTCCGTGCCTCAACCTCTGTCTATCAGTAACATTAATTTCTTGCTTTTCTATCATTCTAAGAGGACCATATTATTATTCTCTACAGTCATAATATGATTTGTTTGCAACCATATAATTTAATCGTAACAGGTTGCTCTTAGATTATGATTACCTCATTAACGCTTTTTTCTCTACGTGTACTACTGCCTGAGGAGGTTTATTTCTTCATAAAATCGGGGCAAGGACTATAAAATAGTAAAATTCAGCAAAACGATATTTCTATAATATACCGGAGCATTTTTTAATATCACTTTTCATTCTGTTCTCGTATATTCGTGACACTCTAAGAGGAGATTCGGTTTGATATTTATGTGCATAAGTATGACTTAAAATGTTATAAATGCTAGCTAGTATACCTTGGCCACATTAGCAGGCTCAATGGCCAATAGGCCATTTACCTCACAAGCCACCCTGTTAGCGTGTCAGCAGTCAATGTGAGTTATAAACAAACAGGTTTCTTCTAAACAAACACAAGACTTTAGTAGTTTCAGACTCACCAAACCGAAAATAGTCTCGTATCGAAATAATTCTGTATTGCGAATGCAAACATGTTTGAGTTCTCATTAAACTGCAAAACGTGTTGTGTGTGTGTGTTGTGTGTGTGTGTGTGTGTGTGTGTGTGTGTGTGTGTGTGTGTGTGTGTGTGTGTGGGAATGTGTACGTGTGGAATTTAATACTCAAACATTTATTTACTCTCATAATTTAAATTATCCTCCGCTTTTCTCCTGTAGGAGCTCATTCATGTTATGTATTGTCATTTCTGTTGGATTTATTGTTTGTGTGCATGTATATGCTTCAGCGGGTGTATGTGTTTGTGCGTGTTTGCTTAAATATCATGTTGTCTTTTATAGTTTATGGCAGAATATTATAAACTACTTGTAGGTATTTTTTGTCGTTATAAATGTTATTGTTGTGTTAAATCTACGTTTAAGTTCAACTTGCTGGCATTTTATACAAAAACGAATAAAATAATCATTATAGTGTATGTGTGTATGAGTGTATGAGTGCAAGTGTGTTTAAGTTCTTTTTGGCTTTTGTTATTATCTGCAGGTGTTACCATTTCTTTTACCAGGACTGGTACAACTATTACCACTATGTTTAAGACACTACCACAGCTACATTTATTATATACAAAGTTCAGCTTTAATAAGGATATTCGCTTTCGAAAGATGTTGCAAAGAAAGTAATCTTTTGGCTTTGGCTTTAAGAATCTGCTTGGGTTCTCAAACCCTATTTAAGTTAACATTCCTTGAAACTCTGCCTTAGAGTCGTTTGTATTCCAGTGATTCCTTTTATATTAATCTCAGCGTATGTGCGCAAACTGGCAATTGTATGTGGTGGCCTTTGTTTAAAGCTTTTAGCATTTTACACCAGCGTGGTGTTGCAAATGTTTATGGACTTCTTTCTCTTTTATAGCCAGGCACGTAAAGGATTTATATAAAATTATATTTCTTGCTGCAAAAACTACATAAGAGTATTTGTGTGTGTGTGTGTGTTATAATAATGACAACATGTTAACACAAAATTTATGGATGTTTTATGTCGTGATAAATTTAAGCTTTTAGTTTTTATAACCTAAACCAATTCAAAGATAATAACTTCAAAATGATAACAATGTAAACAGGTATTAAAAATAAAACAACTTCGAGCAGGCGGCTGTTATCATTTTTGCAATAAAATCATTTTATTGTCTCTTCCCTCCCCCAAACTATTCGACACCATTAATCGAATTCAGGTCAAATTGCATTTTATATATTAAAGTAAAAATTGCGCTGCACATCCTTAGCCAGGAAGTTAATGTGAATTTTGATTGACTATTTGTCATAGATGACATTTTCCAATGAATTCATTAGGATGTTTGATTTTTATATTTTGCAATCTTTTTCCAAAAAAAAAAAGTTAAAACAAGACCAACAAAAACATTATTATCACAAGCCAACAGAGTGGTTGTTTGCCAGTGTAGCCAGAGAGGCATAAATGTATCAGTTTGCCAGTGTGTGTCTACGAGTGTGTCTATGTGTTGGCATTGTAATAATTACAAAATTGATTGACCCTCTTTTTGCATTCGACGACATGTAATTACAGGACACACAATTTGTTGGCACAATACATGACCTAAAAACAAAAATTTTTGCACTACACAAAAAAAAACACAAATATTCCCATAACCACCGAAATGTAACAATGTTTTGTTCGTGTGCGGTTACTTTTGCACAATTATATCGACAAAAATAAAATGAGTTTGAACATTTCAAATCGATTTCAGTATTCTTTTGGTTCAGGAGTTGGTGTTTTTTTTTTTTTGTGTTAAATGAAATTGGTGGCATGAAATAGAAGGAAACCCGGAAGTTGGTTTGTGCATGAAACAATTGATAGTTTCTAAAATTAATTACGAAAACTAAAGACTTTACGTTTGTTAAATATTTTATTACAAAAAATAAAAAACCCCACTATTTGGCATTTGGATCCTTATATTCGCTTCGAAAAGTCGCATATAAATTACGGTTAAGGCGAGGCCTTCAACTGAATACAAAGCAAAGTCAATGGGGGTTTCCACACTAGACTAATTGTGCTGGCATAAAATCGCAGTTTATAGGCTTTTTCGGTGAAGAGAGCGGTTTTTGGTTGGCACAATTTTTTCAACCAGCTTCAACCCCGCACAAGCAGAACAAAACTAACACATACACACTTATGAATTCAGGTTCGCGTGAAATAAACAAAGAAAATACTAACACACACAAAGCTGTGTATACGTGCACAATTTTATGCCAGCATAATTAGTCTAGTGTAAATACGAAAGAACAAAAGTTGTGCGGATTAAAAATTAGTCTAGTGTGAAAACCCCCAATACGCATCGAACAAATTTGTAAGAAGACTGGCTTGCAAAATCGGGCCACTCATCGTTTTCTTTCTCTCCCCATTTTGCTCTCTCCCCATTTTTGCATTGTAGGGCACGTAGAATTGTCCAAAATTATAATTTCTTTTAAATTATGAAACCTCTTTGCACATGTTCTCAACAGCCATTAGCGATACTCTGCTTGAAGTCAGGATTGTAAAGTGCTTTCAAGCATACCTGATGTATCCGACGTTCCAATGTTATAAGAACAAACGCCCTCAAAGTAAAATAGATTTTTTCTCTAGTCTGCAGATGTGGTTTTTTCCCCCAGTTCTCTTTTATCATTTATTTCAAAAAACAAATTTTAGAAAAGCGAAAATTTAATGTTCTGATTGGCAGAGACTAGGGTATGAACAGACGATTAAAGGCATCAATTGATTAACACTCAACGCGCTAACTACTTAAGCCACATCAATGTGATGTAGTATTATTCAAAATTTTACAAAAATTGGTTTTCGAATATTTGAAATTTTAAAAACCGGTTTAGGGTTTTGAAATCCGGTTATCCGGTTTCTTAAAAAAACTTCACTATTTGTTTATCTATATTTACTACTGGTTAAATTATACATACGGGAAAAAATGATTGTAAATTTGCTTCTTTACCGTTTAAAGAATTGCACAATGCGAACAAGTTACCCTGGTACAAAGTTTAATAATTATCAACGATTATGTAATTTATATATTTAATTTAATCATATAAAGCAATTACTTTAGTTCAACTTGCTTAAGAATATATTTTCCATTGTGAACGAAAATTGACACTGAAGATGGCACGAAGCCAAAACTGGTTTATCACCAAACCAAAGTTAACATAGGATGACGGAAATTCCTTTCAAAAAGCTACAAAAGCAATATCCCAGAAAATAATTCGAATAACTAGAGCGATGTGCGAGGAAGCGCAAAGTCTCAGTTCTTTACAACCGGACCATCAGTCAACCATTCTACACCAACGCTAAAATTATGGTACCCGCTTTCAGTTCAGCTATTTAGCAACAATAATGAGCGAAGTCGGTACTAAGAGAAGCTAAGTACCACGCAGTCTCTAACGACAACTCGAGGATTTGCGCATTATGCGGATGATATTTGTCAACTATAGCATACCAACTCCAATATACCGTAGAAATTGGAAGTCTTAGAAGGAATGGCTCGCAATGTTGGACTTGAGATAAATATCAAGAAAACAAAGGCCATGAAAATCAACAACATCAGCACAGAAAACATCATGCCACAAAGCCAACCAATCAAGTATGTAGATAGGTTCTGCTGTCTAGGAAGTATAATTTGACTACAAACGCCACGGCAAAAACTGATGTATACAAAAGATTCATTAAGCGAAAGCATCATCAGGGCGAATTTAGTCGATATGGAGAAGCTCACATATGTATATCTAGACTATTCAAGCGCAGAATATTCAACCCATGTGTCAAGTCAAGTTGTAGGGTAGTGAAACCTGGTTTCCATCGAATGTTACCACATCAACAAGTACCTAGCAATCATATGGAAAAGATGCTGGATTAACGCCGTAAGCAACACAGAACTTTGGAATATGACTTATGGGGAACCCATAGTGCAGCTTATGAACAGGAAATGTAGGTGGATTGGCCATAACATCGAGAAACCCCCTGAGAGTATAACTAGAATGACTTAGTCGATCCAGAAACATCTCGAGACCCACAATACGCCAAGAATTAAGATAAAAAACATGGAAACATGGGACGAAGCAACAGCGGAAGCTCTATGCTGCCGAGAGGAGTAGCGAAAGTAGAAAGAATACTGAAAAATATGAAAACCCTTCGCACTGGGAGAAGATAACTTTTAATATATGTTCTGGTTAAGTAAAACAAACTAAAACAAAAACCAAAACCGGTTTTTTGAAAACAAAAAACCCGGGTTATTCGAAATTCGAATAATCGTCTTTTAAAAATACTCAACCGAAAAAACTGGTTGCATAATCGATTAAATAGCTTCGTAGATCACCCTACGTAACGCCATTCTATTAAACATGAAAATAATTTTTCATATTATGTTTTTATTAACACATGGTCAGAATTATTATGTTATTTTTGTAAAGTTAAAATAATTTCTTTGTGGTTAAAAGTTTAGTAAAAATCAACTTAACTATGGTGCAGTTTTTGTGGATGGAAATCGTTTAATGATTTTTAACTTGCTTATTTTGTATTTTGAAATAACAAGTATATATTTGTTATATTGTTAGAGAAACCATAATATGATTCTCGTGACCATGCTACAACCAAGTTTTTATTGCGTTATAATTTTTAAAAGTTTTTATATTAAACTTGAAATATTTCTTTAAAAATAAATGTCCCAATCAAAATTACACTTTAGTAAAATTCACTTTCATTCTGCAGTAGCAAATTTAACTTTCCCATCACTTTTCCGAAACAAAAACAAAATTAAAACCTTATAAATCTTATTCTTTATGGTGATTAACACACTTTTTGGCAGGTCATAAGATGCTTTCATAAATTGTTTTCAAAATAGAACACACACCAAAAAACAACGAATATGAAGAGAAAATATTTAAAACAAAAAAATCTTAAACAAAAGAAGCTAAAACACAATAGCTGAAATGTATTGTAAGATGATTATGGCATCATTTTGTAGTTAAGCAAGCAACTGCTGCGACAACAGGCACTAAAATTATTTTGCCTCGCATTAATAAATAACAATGTTTTTGTTTAAAAAGTTTTTATAAGAACAACAACAATCTATTCCACAGCAAAGACTTTCTCCGTTTAGACACAGGCGGTTAATATGTAACTTTTGGTTGCAAGTGTTGAAACCAAATTACTGACTACTACTGCTGCTGCTGTTGCTGTGACAACACCATTATAGGGAAATATTTGCTATTGAGATTTTATAGTTTGCTGCTTTACTTGTATTTTTCTATTGAACCTTTTTTACAATTCAGTGTTGTGCTTTATCGGAGCCTTGGGATTAAGGTCCCACATTGTAGATTAAATCCCTGAATAAAACTAAACAACAACTGAACTGAACTGAACTGAACTGAACTAAACAATGCAGTTGCTTTGTCAAATCCAGCCAAACACTGCAACAAAACAATAACAAAAAAAGCTTAAGCAGCAGCATAACTGTACAATGCTGCTGTAAAAACTAAGCAAATGTGTGACTAAAAGGTTAAGCAATAGTATTGGTGTATCAGAGAGTGCGTGTGTCTGTGTGTATGTGAGTTGTATTGTTGCGAAAAAGCTGCATAGAAAAACCTCGCATAATCATTAATATTCTGTTATATTTGTTGTTGTTGTTGTAATTTCTGTTATTATTGCTGTCAGTTGTATTATGTAAATGCTTTTTACGCTACTCTGGGCCTGAGTATTATTTGTCGATAATGTCACTGCTTCATATTTTTCAATACATTTTATTGTCTTCCTTTAAAACTGTTTATTAGAATAAAAAAAAAATAGTTTAGTAATTAATGTGCAGAAACATCAGTTTGCTGTTTAACATTTTAAGCATTTTAGTTTTACTCATAAATCTTCAGTTGAAAAAATTATTATTTTTTCTAATTTAAGGCTGTAAGAGACAGGTTTTCCGATAAGGTCAGGCAGACATTGTCATACTCTGGGGGGCATTTTGATTTAAGAAGTCTGTCAACTCTTTTGTTTATTATTCAGTCTCCGATTAAAAAAAATAGGGCAAGTTTAACGACCAACTGGCGCTAAATGGACTCGTCAACTTTATTTTCAAAATCAGTATTCGTTAGTTCAAACGGAAAACTATTTTGAAAAGCAAAATTGCTATGTAGAGGACTACGCCAAACCATATGAATTTCACCAGATGGCTGGGCATTTACAAGGACCTGTTCCTGTTTGATGTAGATTTTGGGTCCCCAGCTTCTTCTTCGAACACATAGCCTGTGAGGTCGCATCCACCCACCAAGAGCACGACAAAGCAATGATAACACAATGTTTGAGTCCCAATTGAACGCTATTGGCTGAATCAGTATGGCACCCAGTGTGGACAGCCACTTTAGATACTCTGCCAGATCGATTTGTGAGTGTGTATCGCTCACCATGATCATGTGAATTGACCACCAAGATGTTGCGATGGGATCCAGTTGACCTTTTCTTGTGAACGTCGCACTCCTGTGGCAATAAGCCGCAATCAGTCACGGTGCTGGCATGATCACGACAACCATCCTATGTTCCCTACAATAATATAATGTTGTAGCAAACATGTAATGATTATTTGAATATATTTTAAACATTTCTTTAGTTACGATAAGCGAGTTTTTACTGACATTCGATCATTAATTGTTGAAAATCCATAAACTTTGAACATAATTGGCTTGAACAAAAGACAATTCTTTATAAATTCTTTACATTTTCGTTCTGTCGAAAATATTGCATCTGTGACTGCCGATGTCGCTGAGAACAAAGAAACATATGCGAGACGACATGCCACGCACTTGGGCATCCAATACAAAGTACAAGCAGTGCTTCAGTTAATGCCTGCTGATCTTCAGACGCGTCTGAATTACTATAGAGCCAGCATCGAAAATCACCATGAGCGACGAGGCGCATTTTCATTTAAACGGCTACGGCAGTAGACTAACTCTTCGTTTCTGGGGCAATGAAAATCCGCGTATGCTGTACAAAAAGTCGTTACATTCAATCAAAGCCACTGCTCGGTGCGGGATCAAGGCAGGAGAAGTAATTGCGCCGCATTTTTTTGAGGACATCATTGGCAATACAGTTACTGTTACTGGCGAACGCTACAGGGCCATGATAAATGAACTCTTACTGCCGAAATCGAATGAGCGGGGATTGGTAAAAATGTGGTTTCAACAAGACAGCCACAGTGGATATTGTGGAGAAATCTTTTCCTGTTTGCGTAATTTCACGTTTTTGTCAGCTTTACCAAGTTTTTGCTTTGTGTGTTTGAAACAGCGCAGCGGTCCTTTGAGCTGTGCTACAACACATGATGTCATAATTGGGCCGTCCCTTCCAATAAAAAAAGAATTTTCTTACCACATCATATACAGTAATTATTATTACACCCTTTATTTTAATGAGAAATTACCATCAGTCATGTTTGCATGCCACAGAAACCGCTCGTATTTAACAAATATTAACATAAACATTAACAAAACGCGTAAACAAATTGCATTTAATTGCCATAACAGCGTCAACAATATAATTTGGAGTCACATAAAACGGTGAGGCAAAAGACAATGGGACCAGCGAGAGAAATATGTGCTATAATATTTTAAGTATGATCTGTCTTAGGGTCGCACCTTAGTGATACTTCTGTACGTTGTTTGGCATATTGACTATTTGGGGAAACAATTTCGATAAGAACGCGCTGCTATGCTCAGCTGGTGATAGCTGAGTTCACTACTGTTCGACCACCTTATACAGCACTAATGAACAAACAAAAAAAGAAAGGATCTTATAAAAACACTCAATACTTGTAGAAGAGGTTTACCACTAGGTTCGTACTCAGTTTTATTTCCTTTGTAATGATACCACCAGCTCGGCTCTAAGATTATGACTAAATGATACGACTCAGCAACTCCAACCTTTGGGAAAATTACTGCAGTCGATATCCACTGAAATTTTAATAGAATTTAAATAAAAATTACGATCGATATGGAATGCGCCCTGTTTTTAGGCGCTTTTTCGGCGATTCTAAATGTATATGATTTACTTTCTTCCCTATTTATGGGACTCGTAAACGAATTTTTTGTTACATTTTTAATAATAGGGGTTGTCCCAATTCTGCGAAAGTATTTCTCTGCCAACCGACAAAATATTTTTATTATTATTAATGATCTGCGCAGCACGACTATTGGATCTTTTGTGCGACTATCATCTCTCACTAATATAGATTTACGATACGAATAGAGCAAATTACCTTGTTAAGAAGGATACTATACACATCTCTTGTAATTAATAAACACGCGCCAAATACTTTTATTCTACGAAAATCTAGAGCTGGCTAATCGCAGAGCACATGCTGTGATGTCTTATTACTCAGATCACAGAAGTTAATGGTCTCTGAGATTTTTACCTTTATCTTAGATTACTTTTAATATAGAGATTCAATAAAATAAAGATTAAAGTTAAAAAAAATAAAAAATCGTAGACCACTGTCTCCAGTAAACTGAACCGTAAGTATCCTTTGGGATTTATTCCGGGACAGCATAATAAACTTTCTTTTCTTGATTGCTTAAGTCTGACTTTAGCTCTCCAATGCGGAGGAAATTCCGACGCAACGTTTGAATAAATGTTTGCAATAGTATAGCTACTATTTTTAAGAAATCTTTCCGTCCTATAAAGACACGTTTGCTTAGCAGTCGGCCCGATCGTTGCCAGCATGGCTCTTATTGCCAGGTACCCGGCATAATGTAATTTTATTGCGGGTACTAAATTCATTTAGAAACTTAATGCATTCCACGAGAACCCCTGACCGCACTTCAAATGGTAAAAAAGTCCTAAATACTGTCTGACAGACATTGTGAAGATTTTTGTGCTCCTTATTCTTTTCCTCATGAATGCACTAGTAGGGATGAGGATAACGTAAGTTTCAGTTTGGAAAATTGTTGTGGGTTTTCCCATTGAATTTACCCTCTGTACATTTAGTCCAACTACTTCCCCATTGTTAACATTTGCATCAATGAACCACACTTAATCGGGATCCATATTTCACCCGGATTATTTCGACCATTGGTCCCTGTTAGCAATGAGGACTATTTATATCCCTTACCACAATAAACTCGGTTTTAAACAATCAGATAGCATAGTATCCAGTGCTTTCACAAAAAGTCTGAGTATTAAAACTTCACCTTCCCTTTAAGTCGGGAAGGTGTGAAATTTATCAAGGGGTGAAATAGTCAATCGTATAGCAGATAAATAATTTTTGACTTCTTCTTTTTTGTTACCGCTTACAAATATTGTTTTGTAGGTAAATAACTTTGTAGTCCCCAAGGTTTTAGAATCTTTCTTGCGGTCTCTAATAGACGCACAAAGATGAATTGAATGTATTTCAGTATGCGTCTTCATAACCACTGTACACTTGTAACGCTCTTTAACCAACATACTCACACATAGATTAGCTACACTTATGCCACATATGTAGGTATGTGAGTTGGTAGGTTTATGTCTGCTCATCTGTACATGTGTATATATACGAGTATAAATGTGTGTGTGTAAATATAAAAGCTACTTGGCAGCTTAGTTGAAAATGGTTTATTGTCACGCAGCATGACATTTAAACGCATACTCTGACATGAATACAATTACTCTCTCACTTATACACTTCACATACACACCAGGTAAATACGTTCATTATATGTATGTATGTGAATGTTTGAGTGTAACTCGGTAATATTTATATTTTAAGCACCTTTATGTAAATATATATATTTATAAATACATTAATATTCACATATAAATGGCTGTGTATGTGTGTATGTGTATGTGTGTGGATATGTACGCGTGCTTATGAAATGTGAGTTCATCATCTAGACCTGTCAGACTGTGACAATGTGTTGAGGTGTTAATTTTTATAACAATAAAACAACAAAGAAAAAAGGAAATAAATATAAAATTATAACTCGTACATGCAGAGGCAGGCAGGACAAAATCACCTCCTAAACATGAAATAATTAATTTACGAGTGACTGTTGTGTGAGTTTTTGAGAGTAAAATTATTTATTTATTGCCTGACTACACTTACGAGTCAATGGCTTCCCCCTAAATTTTATCTTTTTATTTTTATTAAGAACATTTATTTAATTTAATAGTACTTTTCTTTTTTATTTGACATGCGAGCGCAGCAAATTTTTGTTTAAGTAACTTTATTTCCACCTGCTGCAAAGGAAGAAAGGGGCGAAACTTTCTCTTTATAAAATTCCTGCTTACACTTTATGAAATTTAAGTCGGTCATAAACTTAATGATGTCATGCTTACCATCACGTTTAGACATTTAGAGGTCGTCTTGTTGTCACTCAGTTATAATTATTACTTTATTTGATGGCATGCGTTTGTAAAGCAGCTTAAGAAAAATTTTAGACAGGACCAGGCATAGACAGTAAGATTGTCATGTATAACCGCGTAATTCTCAAAATCAACTCTATTTGCAGAGCAAAGAGAATTTTTTGTTTTACTTACAGAGTGTCCGCCGGGATTGCATACTACTTTGTTTGTTTATAATTTTTGATTAAATGAAAGAGAATGGATCGTATATTGTTAAATATTATATAATGTCGGCAATTTTTCATTACATTCTCACACGTTTGACGTGGTATTTCATTAATTTCGTCACTAGTATTTTGTTTGAGCTGCTCTAGCGTTTCTGGTTTGTTTGCATAAACATTGCTTTTCAGATATTCCCACAAAAAGGAGTCCGGAACAGTCAAATCAGGCGACCGTAGAGGCCAATCAACATCACCATTCCTGGAAATAACTTGTTGTGGAAAGAGGTCTTACAGTAATTCCATTGTAATTCTGGCTGTATGCCATGTGGCACCGTCTTGTTGAAACCACATGTTAATCAAGCCCAAAGCATGCAGTTGTGGCGTTAACAAGTATTCAATCATATCACGATATCGCTCCCCATTGACAGTTTCCGTTACGCCGTTTTCAGTTTCAAAGAAGTAGGGTCCAATGATTCCTCCTGACCAAAATGCACACCGGACTGTTACTTTAAATGGATGCAAAGATGACTGATGAATAATTTGAGAGTTTTCCATTGCCCAGAACCGACTATTCTGTTTATTCGTAGAACCATTCAATTGAAAATGTGCCACGTCACCCATTAAGATTTTTTCAGGAAAATCGGGGTTATCATGGGCGAGCTGTAGCATCCTATTGGCATATGTACGGCGGCGTAAATGGTTTTCTAGAAGAAGCTCTTATGTCAACAGCATCTTAAATGGAAACAAATGCAAATGTTTGTGCAAAATTGTAGCCGAAGTTGTTCTTTGAAGACCAAGCTTCTGAGCACGGTGTCGAATTGAGGTTGATCGATTGTTTTGAACACTTTCTTGAACAGCAGTAATGTTTTCAGCCGATCTTGCAGTACGTTGTATTCCATGCTTGGGCCTATCAGCTACAGTCCCTCTTTCTTCGAGATCATACTCTACACGATAAATAGTGCGTCTTGTTGACACGTTGTTTCTCCTAAAAAGTTCACGTAACCTTCTCATCGTCACAGTAATCGATGATTGATTTTGATAAAATGTTTTAACGATTAAAACACGTTGCTTTACCGTATATTTTTCCATAATAAATTTGCCATGCCTCTACTTCACGACCACCAAATATGAACTGTCAAGACTCATGTACACCAAAATGGCGGCAAAACAAAGTTCTATACGTTCCCGCCGCATACCCTGTACTTTTAATGGTGTGAACCATATTGCAATAGAAAGTAAGCGAAAATTTAAACCAAGTTTTAATATATTTTTTAATACTTATTATAAAAACCTTTATATGAATTGCTCTCTGCTACTCATAACACACAATTACAATTGATTGATTCACTTTCCTGGGACAAAATTGTTGGTTTCTTTTTCCAATAAAATCTAACCATACAGACATGTAAACCCAACCATTATTGAAGTATAATTTTATGTTTGTTGTAAAACAACGTGTTTTTTTCCATCTCGGGCTTTTTTCTACCTCCTTTTTTGTTTGTGTTTGTTTCTTCCTTTTGTTTCGTTATACTCGTACACATGCCTGTTAGACTGACCACAATTACCACATATTATAGCTTAACAATAGAGTAAAGTTGTAGAATAAAAAAAACAACAATGACTAAAATAGCAAGAAAAAAAACGACAAATTGACCAACTCTAACAATAGAAAGCTTATTTGTATATGCATGTGTACTCGTATTAGTCTATTGAGTAGATGCTATAAAGTATGAGAAAATTACAATATCTAGTGACCATAAACAATATCAGATACTTTGGCTCATGGGTGCAATTTAAACGTGTAAACTCTATTGGGTAATAGGTGATGTTTGACTGATTTGGCTGAAAAATGAAAGCAATTTTGCTGATGAAAAAATGTGCTTTGCAAGGTGGTGCTTGAAAGAATTTAATAATCTCATTTAGTTTATAATAAATATCGAATATAGTACGGAAGTTTGGCCATGAAACGCGAACAGTTAGCGCTACCATGCGAACTATAGTTACAAGCAACCCACTTGAACTGTAGTCCAAGAACTTTATCGATTCTTATTCCATGACCAGGGACATGAACATGGCCAGGGACATGGACATGGTCAGGGACATGAAGATGGCCAGAGACATGGACATGGTAATGAACATGGACATGGCCAGAGACAGGGACATGGCCAGGGACATGGACATGGCCAGGTCATGGAGATGGTCAGAGACATGGACGTGGCTGGGGAAAGGCCAGGGACATGGCCAGGGACACGGCCAGGGATATGGACATGGCCAGGGACATAGATATGGGCAGGGACATGGTCAGGGACATGGACATGGCCAGTGGCATGGACATGGCCAGAGACATAGATATGGCCAGGGACATGGACTTGGCCAGTGATATGGACATGGCCAGAGACATAGATATGGGCAGGGACGTGGACATGGCAATGAACATGGACATGGCCAGGGACATGGCCAGGGATATGGACATGGCCAGTGGCATGGACATGGCCAGTGACATGGACATGGCCAGTGGCATGGACATGGCCAGTGACATGGACATGGCCAGGGACATGGACTTGGCCAGTGATATGGACATGGCCAGAGACATGGACTTGGCCAGGGAAGTTTAGCCATGAAACGCGAGCACTTGGCGCTACCATGTGAACTATAGTTACAAGCAGCCCACTTGAACTATAGTCCAGGAACTTCGTCGATTCTTATTCCACCTGTAGTAGAAATTTAAACCGCAAATTTTCGAAATATACGGTCTCCCGAAATTATCTTGTATTAATCACAGTTTAGTGGCATGATGAATATAAACACCGTTCAAATTTCTAATATTATTCGTATTAAGTCTTATTTTGCCGACTATAAGTTCTATCGAAATTATCTTTTATTCTTTGTATTGAATCAGATCTCGTTGCTTAGCGGCATGACGAATATAAGGTCTTCCGACATTCTCTCATATTCTTCGTATATAATCGTATCTTGTCCAATATAAGGTTTCCGAAATTTATCTTATATTCTTCATATTTCACGTAATTTCCAGAATCCAAGGTTCCCCTAAATTACCTTGTATGTAACATTGTATAGTCGTCTGATATATGAATTTAAGATCTACCAAAGATATCTTGTATTCAGTTATCGTATTTCAAAAGGTCACGTGGAATTATTTTATATTTAATGTAAATTACTGGACAAATATAAATTCATCGTATTAGTTTTGTTAACAAAATAACTGCGTTCATACAGTACCATCGACGTTTTAAAGTAAGCAGGTCTTTGGTGAAACCCTGGGATGACTGAATGTAACCCCAGCTGGCACATAAAGTTGCTCTACATTAACTTTAATTACCACAAAAAAGTCTACACATTTTACTACTAACAAATTTATTTCTCTCGCATACCTACACGTATAATTAATATTTATTTTAAAATCAATATTACTCATACGCTAGAAACTATTTTGTGTAAAAAAAAAAAACATTCTAAAATCACTTCATCAATGTCAAATTTAAACATCGTATTAAATTTTTCTCTATAAATATAAGTAATAAATAAGCGGAAATTGTTGTAGAGAATATTGTAGTTATTTTTTTAACTTAACTGAAAATTTAATATTTTTTTCGCAACATTGATTTCCAATAGATTTCACCTGATATAAATTTTTTGCCATGATTTTTTATCTCTATAGAAAAATATTAGCAGAAAAAATTGTTAGTAAAACTATAATTCATCAATATACGGCGTTTTTTTTCTTTTTTGTTCAAATATATCAGTGATAGTTAATGTTGGTATGAGCTTTTTATATGTATGTGTGAGTGAGAGTGTGTGTCGCTGAAATACATTGCACAGAAAGGTGGTATAATATGGATGCAATTTGGTGTGAATAAGTGTTCATATTTTGTAATAGTTTATTGTTGTATGGCTGTCTTGTTACATTATTGCTTGATATTTTATATTATTTTCTTTTTTGTTGAATTTCTTTTTTTTTACATCTACTTTATTATTGCCAACGATTTGTGATGCAATTGCTCATGTAATAACCCGTGCAGCCAGTAAGTATATAAAATATAATAAAATGTGATAGATTGTTGCAATTTATGTTTTATAGTTCATACACATTATTATACTCGTACATTACAATTCGACTTACTATGTAGGGAAGGAAATGCAAGTGTTAATTTTTATCAATTATTTGATGATGAAACATTGATAGGAGAAATTATATAAAATATTGTGAGTTTTGTGAAGATATCAATGAGGTAACCAGATAAGAACTGTAGGAAATAAAACTTAAATAACACAACAATGTTGTGAGATATTAAATTGATGCTCGCTTTGTCTTGAAGCTACATTTAAGCCATGACGTATGGAATAACATATCATGCCAATGTCCGCCTTGGCTTTACTGGTAATGCTAGAAAGTTAGAATCCAACATCCGCATCATCGGCCAACATTTCCAGCACCTAAAATCCGATCTCATTGCATACTAAGGCTTCAATTCCTTTGTCAGCATAGCGTTGCACTCATGTCAGCTAAAACACAAGATGCACAATTGCGCTGACCGGCATACAAGTTTTCTTCACTTCGCACCAATCTCTGGTTGGTTGGTGGCTAAGTATCCTCAAGAGAGTACTCACGCGGACACTTTTCCTTGCTGCTGGGAATTGCATTAGCACTGAAATCATTATGAAACGTATTAACAACTGAGCCAGAAGCTTGATAATATTTCGTAATAATTTTCATACGTTCGGTAAAAGTGAAGCTATGCATGATTTTAATCAGTGGGACGTTGGTAACTTAGGTAGAGTCTAAAAAATAAAAAAAATGGAAAAACTATAATTTAAATATAATCTCCCTGAAAATCCTTAAAAATTATTTTTAATTTTTTTTTTTTAATTTAAAAAATATAGATTTTTTGTCAATAAAAACCATATTTTAGCTTTATAATATGTAAAAAAAAATATTTAATATTATAAAAGGAAAATGAGTTTTTAAATGCTAGTCTAGTGGAATTAAGTTTTATTAAGAAGACGAAATTATTACCCCACAATGTTCGCTTAAAGCCATAAATTTTTACTCTCTGACACGCCAAAAATTTCAAAATTTTATTGCTTTTTTCTACAAGTTTGATTTTTCCATGGTTAGGATTTACTTAAACCAGAATCAAAGGCACTGATTACTTTCAAGGACTTAAATTGTAAAAAATAAGCTAAAAACTTGTTTACATCAAAATCAAAGTCCAAAATTGTGGTTGACATTTTTTAGGTGACAATTTTTTAAATCTGGGCGTATAAGACCAAAACAACGTTGATTTTGTTACTCCTAAAATATTTTTTTTTTTTTGTGAACAAATCAGTTTCTTATTTCAAACTCTATCACTAGCCTAAGTCTCTGCGAAAAGTAGGCTTGTAATGTTGGCTTTGCAGGTAGTTTTAAAATTAGCTTCTAGGTTTTTTAGTTTAGAAAATATTACATTCTATGTAAAATAGTTGTTAATTAATATTAATCATACGTCACCTATAGAAAAAAAATTTAAAACTTTTATAACGAATTCATTTTAAGAAATTACAAAGATTATTTGCTGCACAGTGTTGCAGTTTTAATAAGTAATTTATGCCATATTTTTTTTTCTCCAACTCCCTTTCAATTTAAACTCTTCATCTTGTTTAATATATTGACTAAAACATGTGCTATGGAAAATAGTTTCGATTACTTGTTAACCTTGTCAAATAATATAAATGCTGCCGAGGACTGCGTCTAAGAGGGTCCTGGATTAATGACTGTATATGTATGCTTCTATTTTGAAGTTAAAACAACAAATATTGTATTATGAGAATTTGCTGCTTTAAGTATTTAATATCCAATTTTCTGGGAATCTTAACACATTCCTGTTAGATTAATGTTGTTTGTTTTATTATATTCACTTTTTTATAATTATTGAATTTTCATTATTTGGGACAATTCTGCATTAATATAAACACAACTTGAATTAAAAGATTAACAAAAAGATTGTTATGCCAACTTAACATTTAACTGCCTTTAAATTAATTATGAATTCCTTTGCTTATATACAAATAGTCAAGATAGTATTCATTATTGAATTTGCTGATAGATCAGCCCGTATAATTACATAAGTATAATGGCACTTGCATTAATTTCCTTCTTGAGATGGATACATTTTAACACACAAAACAAAAATAAACAAAATTCAAATTATAGTCTACAACTTCAAATACTTCACTTCTAATGCTTTTTTTTTATCCCATTTGATGCGAAGAATTCTTTACGCAAATGCATTAAATTTCACTAGCAATTTCCTTGATTACTCAGTCAAATATAACCAATGGTTGTCTATGGAAAATTGATTGGAAATGAAATTATACCAAAATTTAGAAGATGGAAAAGGAAAATCCATATACAAGGACTCTGCATATGTGATGACCATGAACGTTTGCATAAAACTGGCAGACAGGCAAAACGAGCATCTTGGTTTGCCAAGTTGTCTGTATGTTAATGCAACAGCAACTGAAACGAACTAAAAAGCATTTCTGTATAAGGCTGCTCTAAAGCTGCATTTGCATATGAGTTTCAAATAACTGCTCATATGCAGGGAATACAAAATGCCTGCATATCTGTTCAACGAAACATCTAAACAAACTTCTAATAAATGAATAAAATGATAGATAAGATTAACCAGCAAAATGGAAAACTGTAGAAAAAGAATTAGAGATAACACGGTATTATATGCTGTAGCTCTTAGTAGGAAAATAAGCTACAGTTCCCTTGAATTCAGTTTTGAGGTTTTTATTTATACAAATTTTCCAATTCTTGCCAAGCAGTATTTCGTTTTTTTGTTTACTCCATTTTTTGTCGACAAAATTTCATTGAAATGACCTTCATTTAAGTAAAACACATTCCGTTTTGTTACTTTCGTTTAACTTGTGCTGACATTCTGTTTTTTTTTTTCGTTTTACAAGTATTTACAAGTAGAATTTGTTTTAATTTTTTGTTGCATAAAACAAACTTTCACTACTGTTACTTCAGTAAAATTGTTGTTTTAGTATTTGTATGTGTATGTGTGTAAATTTGTGTGTTTTAGTTAAACTCTATACAGTTGAGACAAGTTGGCAAACTCATTAAAAATGTTTAAAGAAAAACTTTTTTTCTTTATAGAAATAAAGGAACAAATTTACATTTATAAAGTAAATGTTTTCGGTGAGAGGTATACAGTTGGAAGCTTGAGCTTTTATTTTATGGTCAAAGGAAATTTCTCTGGATTTTAACGTAAAAAGGGGCAACTTTTATTAACCAACATATTTTCTCTACAAAAGTCATAACGATTCAAAAAATGTTTATTTAGGCTGAACTTTGTTTTAAAGAATCTTTGTAGAAGTATTTTAGAGCCAACAGAAAAACAATTTTTTAGTCTTGTAAATTAGCTACCCATTAAGATCCTGTAACAAAAAATTTAATTTTACTCAGAACGACCAATACATGACAATAATGACCACTGCGGCTGTTCTTGATGCAGGGCATTCTGGACCTCCCATCTTGGACCACTTTTTTGAGCAATGCTGGCCGTAAATCATGATTAAAACGAACAATGTTGGATTTCAAGGTGTCATTATTGCTGGTTTAGCAGCACAAGCTAGTGAATTCACGTGACCCCAATACAATTAATCGAGAGGTGTCAAACCAGACGGCCTTTGGGGCCAATTGACAGGCCCATTTCTCGAAATAAATTTATCGAAGAATTTTGGTTTCAATAAATCGATGGTTGCGGTTGCACATAGCGTCATCCTGTTGAAACCACATCTCACTCGTATCAATCTTATCCAAATTTTCAAACATAAAATCATGGATCGTGGTGGGGCAACGATCCCCATTGCCCGTAACGCGAGCTCCGGTTTAATTTTTGAAGAAATAAGGCCCACTGATGCCATCAGCGTGTAAGCCGCTACAAACGGAGCATTTTACTGGTTGTAATAAAGTCGGTAGGGTCTGTTGTGGGTTGGTGTCCTTGCATATGCAGTAATTTTGTCCATTAACAAGCCCGTTAAACCAAAAGTTGCCCTCATTGCCGAACACAATTTTGCGATAAAACATCGCATCAGTTGATGACGCATTTTCAAACAAAATCGGGATAATTTAAGAGCCTTCATGATGATTTCCCAGAGTATACTGATCAAAAGTTTCAAAAAATGAGCGCAGATCACTTTACAGTTAACGCTTTCGAAAGTTCTAAGTTATCAAAATCCCAGAAAATATTTATTCTAGAAATTTCTAATAATTTTATTTTGCAGCATAGCGTATCCACAGCAAAATACTCGGGGCAATAAATTTATTTTTTAATTTACAAATTAATTTAATAAAAAATTAAACACTATCCTTTCACATTAGCTAAATCGGCAGTCGTTATTTTCTCAGTGTAAAAATGGCACACACTTAAAAAACTATTAAAAAGAGGACGATCTTTATAAGTTCATCAGCTTTCTCTTAAATAAAATTGAGACATAACTATCAACAAAAATTTCAAACATGAAAAAAAAGATCGAAAATAATTCTTCAACAAAATGTTCTATCAGCAACTTTTGTTTAGATAAATCCTGATGCCATATTTTTAATATATTTAAAAAATCTGCGAATAGAACTCGAAGCTTTCTTATTTGTGATTTATTTTATTTTTGAATGGCTCAGAGGCTTCCATATCACTTTCTTTTGCCTGTCCTAAAAATCTCTTATTAAACTTAAAACTGCTGAAATTTATATAAAAATTATTACACATTTTTAATGCAAATACCTCTACCCTTCACTAATGCGTACGACCTATAAACTAAATAGATATTAAAAGTCTTTTAATAACTCCCACTGTTCACATAAACTCATTAGAATTCCCCACCTTTACTGCATCCAAGAATATTAGCAATTTAAACTATTTTCTAAACATCGTTAGGCAAGATCCCCCAAAATACGACTTGCAATCATATTAACCCAACAAAATACACCTTAAAATACTCACATCAATAACAAGAAACACTTAAACAATATTTAATAGTTGGACGATGCCATGAGTAAAGAAGTCCGCACAAGCTAAACATGTTCGAAAATTTGTCTTGTCTCAAACTTGAGTTTTCACAAAAAACCCTCAGCTTTTACTCTATTATGGTTTTTCTTTAAACAAACCAATTTATGCTTGTGCGTGCAGTCTATGTATATTGAGGTCTTGGCATAGGTATTTGTGCATCAGTGTGTGCGTGTCTGCTCAGGCGGAAGGAAGTGTTAAAGGTGTAAATGAATATTTGCTTAAGTGTATGAGTGTGCATATGTCTGTGTGCTTGTATTCTGCATTCTAAATTTGATATCAGGCTAGATTTACATATTTAATTATGTCTTCAGAGTAAAATGGTAAATGTGATCTAATTATATCTTGAATGTGTTTTAAATGCTTAACATTTCATAAACTCACAAACACTCGTATATGATCAGCTAAGTACTAAAAGGCATTTACGCAATACTCCAACAAATTTGCAGCATTCCAACACACACATATGTATACGAATGTTATATATGTGCAGAACTATTTCAAAAGTTTGCAAATTTATTTGTATGTGTTATAATGCGGTATAAATAAAGCTTAAATTTACCAAATTATGAAGCTTGGTGACTCCTTTGTATTTGTCATTTTCTGTTTATTATTTAATTGCTATTAATTTACAATTTTTGTTTAATTAGAGACAGTATGCTTGCTTGTGCTATGAATAAGCAAATAAATAAATGTTATCAGACTCTTAAAATTATATCTATTATTTACGAAAAGTCCTTTGTTTTGCTCGTATTTAATTATAATTTCCTTTTAAAGTTTAAATGCACATTTTTTTCAATTTGATTTATTTTGCCCTTAAATTACTTTTAACGTTTTTGATTTTTATGCAAATTTTCACTTTTAAGGCTGTTTAAAATTTCTTTTTGAATTTAGTTTTCACAAAAATAAAATGTTGCTGAACATAATGGCATTTTGTTAAAGATGACCTCATTTTTATCTCTATACAACAATAAATTATAAAAAAAATTAACATATCTACACACTTGAAAAACATAAGAAAGTACATAAACGGTCGAGCCGTCAACCACATTCATGTAGGACATATCACCGAAAAAGCCAGAAATATCGAAATTTAAGAAAAATATAAAGCAACGAATTTTAGTGACGCTATTAGAATGTGCACATAAAGTTCTTCGGTTACAAAAGTTTATTGATCTAGTGCCATCTATACAATGTCTACAAACATTTTTTTAAATCTACACTCTTCTATTCTGCTCTACTATGTTCAAATTTACCGTGATCAAATCTAATAGTTTCTAATTTAATATAATCTAGTCTATTCCAATATCTTCTGATCTAAGCCGTTTTAATCGAAACTAATCAGACTACATCTAATGTAATCCAATCTAATGTAATCTATTCTGATCTAATCTTAACGAATCTACTATATTAGCATCTTATTTAAGCTCTAATCTCATCTAATCTAATATAGTATGATCTTATCTTAACTAATGTAATCTTAACTGTATCCTCTGATTCTTTAGTATATTCTGCTCTCCAGCCTACTCGAATGTGCTATATTCTTGTCTACTCACTTCTAAGCTATTTAAGAGATAATTTAAGAGATAATTTAAGAGATAATTTCCCCCTACTCTACACTACTCCAGAATTTTATACTCTTCTCTACTCTACTCGACTCTTCTATACTCTCCTCTACTCTACTTTACTCTACTCTACTCTAATCTAATCTACTTTACTCTACTCTCTGGTGCTCGACTCTACTCTAGACTACTTTACTCTACTCTTCTAAACTCTGATCTACTCTACTCTTCTCTACTCTACTCTCTTCTACTCTTATCTACTCTACTCTACTCTAATCGAATCTACTCTTCGGTACTCGACTCTACTCTACTCTAATCTAATCTACTCTTCGGTCCTCGACTCTACTCTAGACTACTTTACTCTACTCTTCTAAACTCTAATCTACTCTACTCTACTCTACACTCCTCTACTCTATTTTACTATACTTTACTCTCCTCTACTCTATTCTACTCTACTCTACTCTACTCTCCTTTACTCTGCTCTCCGCTACTCTACTCTACTCCACTCTATTCTATTCTCCTTTACTCTACTTCTAGCTATTCTATTCTACTTCAGGCTATTTTACTCTGCTTGCCTCTACTCTACTTTAATCTACTCGTCTCTACTCTAAGCAACTCCAGGGTATTTTGATGTATTCCAATGTAGTCTATCCTACCCACCTCTATTCCCTTCAACCCTACTCCGCTCTGCTCCTATCCATTCCACTCTACTCTGTTCTACTCAACTCTGTAATACTTCACTCTCTGCTCTACTGAACTCGAATTTAACTTTCATTAAAAAAAAACACAAAATTATTTTTGGGTTCACCACTTAACTTTTATTTATAAGTTCACTTTAATGCTACAATTCCTGCGAACAACTGAAGATCTCTTCTTAAGAAATATCGCCTTATGCGTCCTTGTGCCAATACAAAATAAAACCAAAATATCCTTGTGTATGATGCAACGAGAATAAAATAAAGCATAACCCTGAAAGTATGCAAATGTATACAAGTGATTTTGACAGTTAAGCCATTGTGAAGAAAAAAGAAAATTTAATACAGAAATTTCTGATTTTTTGTAAAAACCCAAATAAGCAAATTATTACAAAAATAAGAAAAAAAGTCAATTACTCTTGGAGATTTCAAAAATGTTAAATAAAACTTAAAGTACTTGTTACTTTAAAAAAATTTAAGGCATAAACCATTCTTAAATTTACTAAATAGTAATTTTCCTTGAAAAATCTTGGACCGATTTTAAAGCTATTTAAATTGAAGCCTCGCAACAAGTTGCAAGAAAACCAAACCGGCAACAATAAAAAATTAAGGTATTAAAATTTTCCTATGGAATCCTTTATATTTGGAACAGTTTTCTTACTCGTGTTATTCACAGCATATTATTCGGGAATTTTCTTTTCACGTGACCTTCAATGTTTGCTCGTGTACAACAGTTTTTAATAGCTAGAGATGTAAGTCTTGTGGAAACAACTAAAATTTATATTTAATTATAAACATTCATGAATAACATGTAACAAAGCCAACATCTTGTAAATTCGCTCTCAAATGCTAAGAATAATATTGAGTTTTATTCATTAAATAAATATTTATTTAATAAAACAAACATTTAAAATAATCACGATAATGAATAATTTGCAGTGATTCGTTTGTTTAGGCAGCCTGCACGGTACCGCTAGAAAACCTTGAAGTTATTTTCAGGGAATATTTAACAAAAATATTTTTAATGCAGTTTTTTTAAATATGTTTTTATGTATAAATACATTAAAATAAAATAAAAACTTTGGTATACCTCTAATCCTCCAAACTGCTTTTGAAACTCTGCCTACGTTAAGACACATTTTAAATGGCTTAAAGGTGAAATAACCTCGTAATATTTGTGACTGTTAATTAGGCATAATTCAAAAGCGTACACACGCACACAAGTGCAAATAAACCCTTAAGGCAAGCTCCACTGACAGCCTGACATAAAGAAAATTACCAAAACACACATGTTGACACACTCCTTCATGCACACGCTTTCAGAAACACAACACACACTCACACTGACATAACAAAATACATGTGAAGGTTAATATAGAATAGTGCGTTAAAGCTTAAAGGTTAGAAATTATTAAAAAGAATTTAATTCAAATAAAAACACTATTGACAGCTAGAACTGTTATAAAAATATATAAATAGTTTTCTTTTATTTGTTGTTGTTCTCATCGCATTATAATTCGTTACAGTTCACATAAATTAAATCGTTATTATCATAATAAAAATATAAAGAGAAAACACTAGAATAATTATGCATAAAAATTTAAAACAATAGAAAAAAGTAATGACATTCTGAAAAGTGGAAAAAACAAGTCAGATGTTTTACATAATATTTAGCTTTAAATTACATCAGTATGCGCAAATGTTGAGGTAACCGTAAAAATGAGGAAGTAAGCGGAATTTTTAGAGCAACTTGTTACAATCGAATTAAGTGGTTGGTAGTCGAATTATATTAATTTCATGCCAGATAATAATAAGGATGTTCTTCGTATTGTGTATTGGGTATCCTAACATGATCAAAATATATTGCCGTGACCATTACCTGACTATAATTCATCATAGTATGTCCATAGGTGACCATGTTATGATGCCAAATGATCATGTAATGGTCACAGTTACCTTTTTAAATGTTAAATGTTTTCCCTATATTGTCACTATTCCTTGTTCTTTTAACAGGAAATTATTCCCTTAGCATAAACAGAAATGCCACGATTGCTTAGCAAGCAAATGCAGCAGAGGTTAAAAAAAAATCGACCGTGGTTGAGAAGCAAGTTTTTTCAAAGCAAGCTTACTTTTTTGATTATAGTTATGTATAATGTTTTTTTGTGGGATAAATGGTTTGTAAGAGTGATTCTTTGTTCGATATTCCAACCCAGATATCGATATTTATTTTTGATGTTTTATCTCTATGTTTTTGTAGCCAAATCATGATGGGAGTGTTTCCATTGTTCTGAAAAATCGAAAAATAGTTTTTCGAACTTGTGGAAGTAAAACTTGATTGCCGAACAGCAATCAAACCCCGGCCCGTAATTAACATAGTATCAGTAACTATGTCAAGTACAGGGTGTCCGCCGGGTAGGTATACTACTTTTTTTTGCCGCCATTTTGGTAAAGATTAGTCTTGACAGTTCATATTTGGCAGTCGTGAAGTAGAGACATGGCAAATTTATTATGGAAAAATATTCGGTAAACCAACGTGTTTTAATCGTTAAAACACTTTATCAAAATCAATCATCGATTACTGTGACGATGAGAAAGTTATGTGAAATTTTTGGTAGAAACAACGTGCCAACAAGACGCACTATTTATCGTGTAGTAAATGATTTCGAAGAAATAGGGACTGTAGCTGATAGGCCCAGGCATGGACCACAACGTACTGCAAGATTGGCTGGAACCATTACTGCTGTTCAAGAAAGTGTTCAATACAATCCATCAACCTCAATTCAATACCGTGCTCAGGAGCTTGGTCTTCAAAGAACAACTTTGGCCACAATTTTGCACAAAGATTAGCTTCTTCCAGAAGACCATTTACGCCGCCGTACATATGCTAATAGGATGCTACAGCTCGCCCATGACTACCCCGATTTTCATGAAAAAATCATAATGAGTGACGAGGCACATTTTCATTTGAATGGATAAGTGAATGAACAGAATAGTCGGTTCTGGGCAATGGAAAAGCCTCAGATTATTCATCAGTCACCTTTGCATCCATTTAAAGTAACAGTCTGGTGTGCAATTTGGTCAGGAGGAATCACTGGACCCTACATCTTTGAAACTGAAAACGGCGTAACGGTAACTGTCAAAGGGGAGCGATATCGTAATATGATTGAAAACTTTTTAAAGCCACAACTGCATGCTTTGGGCTTGACTAACATGTGGTTTCAACAAGACGGTGCCACATGGCATACAGCCAGGATTACAATGGAATTACTGTGAGACCTATTTCCACAACTAGTTATTTCAAGGAATGGTGATGTTGATTGGCCTCCACGGTCGCCTGATTTGACTGCTCTGGACTTCTTTTTGTGGGGATATCTGAAAAGCAAGGTTTATGCAAACAAAACAAACCAGAAACGCTGGAGCAACTCAAACAAAATATTCGTGATGAAATTTATGAAATACCGCGTGAAATGTGTGAGAATGTAAAATGTGTTCCGAAGGGCTCACATTTATGAGGCTAACAGAGGCGGACATTTATCTGATATTGTATTCCATACATAATTGCCGATATTAAATAAAACCTGTATCAATATACGATCCATTCTCTTTCATTTAATCTGTGTATACATACTGGTCTGAGACATGGGTAATTATGTGGTGGCGCCACCTACTGAAATGTAGCTTTTAATAGTGCCTTCACTAAGCTAGTAAAGTATGACAATAACGTATTTGTCTCAATCATACATTGCAGGGGCAAAAATATAATATAGTTTTCGAAACCATGTCACAACCATAATTTTTACTTTGCGTTCACCTGCTGGTGCTTATTTATTGATGTTATAACGTTCTTTGAAATTCGTGTTTTCAAAAATATTGAAACCCCAGTATGAAAGGCAGCTTCAATTCAGTTCATTAATAACAATTTATGATAATTTATTTTACTCTCTTCACTAGTGCTTAGTTGCTTTATTTGTTTAACGTCAGCTACAATTTGTGTTAATTTTTACGTAATTTTATTGACTCTTGCATACGATTTACTGAACTTTAAGCATTGAAAGTTATAATTTATGATTTAGTGAAGTAAGAAATTCTAAATAAAACATCGTTGCTGCCACAAGTAGCAATAAAGAGCCGCATGTTAAAAAAGAAACTGAAAGGCAAGAACACATAATGAAGTGTTCAATACAAGTGGTCTCGTTAGATTATGAAAAGCACACTATGCGCAAGTAAGATTCTAATGATGTCAAGGACTATATTTAGTCTCCTTAATCGCAAGGAGCAGTTTATTTTCTTCTTAATATTAAATAAATATTTTTTTAAATATTTAAGGAAAACTTTTAGGATTCTAAAAAAAATTTGTTTTTTATTAAAATATTTTTCGTTTGCTTTTCCTGTTTTATAAAGAAAAATTAGTTTATTTCAATTTCAGTTTAATCCATTTCCCTGTGATTTAATAACATGTTTTTCCATTGAATTTAGCAAAAACTCTGTTAATTTTGATTTTTGTTTTATTCCATGTGTCACACGGAAATTGTTGCATATTTTTTTAATTTAATAATAAAATTTCTATTTCTTTTTTTTTATTGTTTTTGTGTTGCAACAATCAAAATGCTGAATTAGAAAAGTATTTAGCATTTTACCAACAAATAAAAGTTGCGGTTAACCGAAATTTTCACTTCAACCATAAAATCTGTTAAATACTGGTAAAAATATTAAAAAAAAAAAACAAATATTCGTGTTGCTTGTTTCAGGTTCTGTTTGCCAATATTGAATATTAGTACAAATGAAATAAATGTATTTTAGCGTTAGAAACCATAACACTAACAGAGTATATATGCTTGTTGTCAAATGTGCCACATGCAACAAAATATAAAAATTGGTTTAATATGACAGGTACATGGTTTTTGGTTTAAAGGAAATTTAAATAAAAATAATTTTTAAAGGAAAATTTAATTACAGGTGACATTTGGGGACGGGAAATATATAACGTAACGAAATATAGCGAAATAATCGACTGTTAGTTACGGAAATTCAAATCGGCTTTTTGAATTACCCATAAAAAATTTTTCTCTTTAATAATTTTTGTTAGGAAAATTTGTAGCCTCGAAAGTTTTTCTATAAAAAAAATTTCAATGCAAGACTTTTTCGCCTTGGATTAATTTCTATAAAAAAATGATTACTTTGAGAATTTTTTCTATAACAAAATTATATGTCTGGAGAAAAATTTTAATTTAAGTAGCAGATACACAAACCCAAATTTTTAACATAGCTGAGTTAGCACTCAACAGAGCACTGTTAGTGATTTAACAGCAGGAGCAATTTTGACCTTATCTTCAGAACCCTATAACATGAAAGATGAATCAGGTCCACAAAAAAATTCAACTGTAAAAATTGCTCCATGGGGTCAGTAATTTACCCATAACTCTACAAAATCTAAGATATTTTTGGAAAACAAATAAATTTTATTTTAAATGGATTTTAGAGGAATATTTTTAATGTGACGATTAACCAATTAGAGAAAGTGGTGTTGGGTACTAATATCCTACTAGATATGGTGCATTAGATAAACCTTTATCGAGTACGAATAGTGAAATTTTGTAAATAATTTTGGAACTTTTTAGAAATAAATTTTAAGAAAAATTCTTGATATGATTACTGGAGCATAATCTCTATGTAGTGCGATATTGTAACCGATCCCCATTTTTCTATAATAAATATGGGATTTTCAATGAAAAATTAGTTCTTTTTTAACACGTTTGCTGCCGCCGTATATTTAAAAAAAAAAATAACCAGTATGCCGAAAGTGTTTTTTTGTTTGAAAGTGTATGTTAAGTGTTAGTGAACCGTTCTGTGTCTAAAGTTTCAGGTTTGTGTTTTTTTTTTGTGTTTTTAGAATGTGACCACCGGTGGGTCACGCGGCAGCGAACGTGTTAATTTGTTTTTACTGAAATTATAACAGATATCCCACCTTTATGATTCAAATAAGTACTCCGTGGACCACTATTCCTATATAGTGGCTTAGGCCAGCCCATCACCGTATTTCCATAATGTTCACTGGAGTTAAGTTCAAGAGATTAATGGTGTCACCAAAAGAGCTGTTTTAAATGCGATTTACTTATGTTTCCTAAATATTTTAGATTTTTACTGTAATAGGCCAATTAACTAACCCTTGGAGCAATTATTACAAAAAGGTTTTTTATGGATCTGGTTCCTGATTCCTGATTTCTATTGTGGGCTTGTAAAAATAAGGTAAATATTACTCCTACTGTTAAATTGCTAAGAGAGCAAAATCTCTGTTGAAAGCCAAATCAGTAATGTTAAAAAAAAAAATCAGTTTGTGTCTCTGCTGGTTCAATTCGAATTTATCTGCACACACATAAAATTTTTCGCCTTAAAATTTCTTCTATAATGTAATATAATTCTTGTTGGTTAGGTTTGCAAATTATTTCTAGCCCGACAAATTTTTCGTTCTGAAAATATTTTTATAGAAATGTTTGTCGCCTGGAAAATTTGTTTACAGAAAAATTTTTTGCCTTGACTTTTTTTCTATGCAAACATTTCTCCTATCAACATCTTTTCTATACAAAAATTTGCCGACTCAACATTTTTGCTTTACAAATAATTGTTACCTCAAAATTTTTTCTATACAAAAATTTTTCGCCTCGACATTTTTTCCATATAGAAAAATTTTTTGTGTCGAATTTTTTTTATAAAAAAATGTTTTTCCTTAAAAGTTTTTACTATAGAAAGATTTTCCGCTTTGTAAGTTTCTTCTATGGAGAAACTTGTAGCCTTGAAATGTTTTTATATAAAAAATGTGTCACTCTAAAAGTTGTTTCTATCTAAAAAATGCGTCGCCTTAATATTTGATCTCTTTAATAATTTTTTCGATAAAAAAATTTTCGCACAAGAAAATTTCTCTGTAGAAAGTTATTTTTCATTTATCGCCTAAATTTCTATTGTAGAAAAATTTATATTTTAAAAAATTAGTTCTATAGAAAAATTCTTTGCCATAATTTTTTTTTTTATAGGAAAATTTTGTCGCCTGAAAAAAATTTGTTACGAAGTAATTTTCGCCTCAAAAATTGTTGCGATAGCAAAACTTTTAATTAAATTGTCTTTCAGAAAACTTGTCGTTGAATATTTTCTATAAAAATGTTACAATTTTATGCAGAAAAATTTTAGCTCTGTTTTTTTTTATTCCAATCTTCAGCAATGTTTGTTACAGGGTGGCCCAAATGAGACCTAGTGTTGTTAAATACGTATAACTCTTGTAATAACGGGTTTTTTTTAATGAGTTATTTTTATATGTCAAATATATTTTATGGAAATTTAACGTGACTATGTGTGAAATATGACATCAGGCAAATGACCACCATTTTGCTCGATACAGGCATTGGCTCTTTTTAGCGCATTTTACATTACACGGCGTAATGTTTCTGGTGACAGGCGTCGTATTTCGTCTCGAATATTCTGCTCGAGCTGTCCAAGTGTCTGTACACTTTGCCTTTTAAATAACCCCATAAAAAAAAATCGGGCGCAGTTAAATCTGGGGAACGAGGAGGTCAAGGGAAGTCTGAATTTTCACCAAAAATTTCAGGTAGCATGTCCATAGTTTGCCTAGCAGTATGCGCAGTGGCTCCATCTTGTTGTAACCACAAATTAGGTTGTTGCTCCACCATTGGCCGCAAAAATTTGTCGTTCATTGTTCTGTAAGAAGCCCCGGAGACCATTTCTGGCGTTTCATCCTCATTCTCAAAGAAATATGGGCCGTTGATTTTTGTGGCCATAACACCGCAACAAAGAGTGCATCTGATTGGGTGTGACTGATGCTGATGTATTACCCTTGGATTTTCGTTGCCCCACAACCTACAGTTTTGTTTATTCACATAACCACTTAAATGGAAATGCGCTTCGCTTCATCCGTCATCGAAATATAATTTAAAAAATCATTTTGTGTGGCTAATTGTGTAAAGCGAATAGCGTATTGTAGTCGTTGGTGGGGGTCTTGCGGTAGAAGCTGTTGCACTTTGTATGAACTTTGTATGGATACGTCTTAAAATCCAGCTTTAAAATTCTCTGTAATGTTGTTCTGGGTATACCCAATTGGCCGGAACGGCGACGAGTTGAGACGGACGGATCATTTGCAACACTCTGCTGCACAGCTTCCATGTTGTCTTCAGTACGAATATTTCGATGAGCACCTTTTCCTGGGCGGTCGGCAACTGAACCGAGTTCCTCAAAACGGAGAACTAAACTTGTAATCATGGAAGATGTGAGCGCTGATCTTACGTTAAAAAACGGCGATAATTTCGCTGCGTCAGAACAATTGATCGTTGAGAATTATAATTAAAATCGATAATTTTAATGAGTTGTTGTGGACTGCACGTATTCAGTTTAAATTTCCAAGAGTTCAGTTATAATCTGCAAAAAGAAAAAATAAATTATGTCAAAAAATTACAAAAATTATTTGTGTTTCACATTACTAGGTCCCATTTGGGTCACCCTGTATTTCTAAATTTTGGTTACTTTAAAATTTGTTGGAAATAAAAATAAGTTTTTAATTTTCCAATACTGATGGTCCTTCAGTCTGTACAACAGTTTTCTATTATTTAATAAGCAATAAAACCTTAATTTGTTATTCTTTTCTTTATTATCAAACTTAAGTTTAATGCACTTCTAACTGGTCCTAATTTAAGCACGTCTTATTAGAGCCCTTGTACGTTGTTGTATATGCTGAGAATAATCGTTTTATCACATGAAAATTTTAATAAAATTAAAGAAACATAGACATCCACAGAACCCATATTCTACTACTATCCTTTGTAAAGAGTCCTTTGTTTTCATAGATTTAACAGGCACAAATAAGTAACATAAACAAGACTACCAACAGCAACAACACAAACAACAACAATATGAGTAATAATAATAATAATGAAAATCTCTTGCTACTGAGTATTGAGTGTTATTCTAAAAGTGTATTGTTCTACATGAAAATTAACTACAAATTAGATTTTATCTTGAGTCTCGTCGTTTGGTAGCTTAATGTCTAAAAGATAATTATAAAATTTCTAATAAAATATTGCTTTTTATATACGAGTACATATATTATGAAAACAAGTATGATGGTAAGAAAGAAACTTGTCTAGTTAATTTTGTACTGAAAGTTGTACGGAAAAGTTTAGGCACAAACAATTTCATTTACAAGAGTAGTAGGATGTTGCAGATGAAAATTAAAATAAAATTTGTTTTATTTCTTTTTTTTTCTAATTTTCTAATAATTTATATTTGCTATAAAAGCAATTTAAAGATATTGTGTGTCATTGAAATGACTAGCAGCCGTAGTGTGATGCTATTGGAAAATTGCCGTCGTGTAGCCAGCCTTGCTCATATTTCAATAATATCTGACGTGTAAGGGAGAAAATTAAGAACATTGTTATATGCGTAGCCCTATGTGTTAGAATTGTAGGACTACAATAAATTCGTAAATAAGTTAAGAGATTTAATAAGAGTGTGTCCCAAAAAATCTTAGTCTACATCAGACAACTTAAGGAGGGTTATATGAATAATCCCCCCAGCAGTCAGAAATTACAGCTGGCGTAGATAGTAAACAAATTTGTTCAGGAATATATAGGTCCGCCAAATAACTTTTTTTTTTGAAAATGCTATAAAAAAACTACTGAATATTTTCTCAAATTTCTTTTTTTATTTGAAAGTACAATCCTTGCGGTTAATAATGGAAAATAATTTCATTCATATGGCTGCCTCGGCTAGCCATGCAGTATCCTACATGATCGGTCCAATTTTTAAGCACATTATCGATTGTGTGCAGCTGTATTTCACCATTGGGCTTCACGAGTATTGTCCTTTAAAGTGTCAATTGTCTCTGGCTTGTCGGCGTAACACTTATCTTTGACGGCACCCCACAAATAATAGTCCAGCGATGTCAAATCGCAGCTCCAAGGTGGCCAAACGGCATCAGCTCTGCGGCTGATAAAGCGATCTTCAAAAACAGGGCGCAAAACAAAGAGTGTAGCTTCGGCTGTGTGTCACGTAGCGCCGTCCTGTTGAAACCAAATGTTGCCAATATCCTCCTCTTCAATTTTTCTGAACAAAAATTCGTTCAACATGGCCCGAAAACGATCGCCATTGACTGTAACGGCCACTCCTTGCTCATTTTCGAAGAAAAATCGCCCAATTATGCCTCTGGACCAAAATCCACACCAAACAGTGACTCGTTTTGGGTGCGTCGGCTTTTCAATGTATGCGTGCGGGTTTTCTGTACCCCAAATGCGACAATTTTGCTTGTTTACATACCCGCCAAGATCAAAATGAGCTTCATTTGAAAAAATGTTTTTTTTTAGCAAAATCGGCATCTTCTGTAAATCGATCGCAGGCCCACTTAGCGAAGCGAAAACCCATTGGATGGTCAGTTGGCTTCAATTCCTGAACCAATTGGACTTTGTATGGCGTCATACCAAGGTCTTTATGCAAAATTCGTCTCAATGTTGTCTCCAAAATGTTCAATTTTTGAGAATGACGGTGAATTGATGTTCACGCACACTTTCTGCCACATCAGCAATATTCTAGGGTGTATGCACTGATTTTGGCTTTTCACGCTTTGGTTTATCGATGAGGAAGCCAGTTTCTTTCACTTTTTTCACAAGATTTCCCAGCGTTGTTCAAGCGTATACACGACCGTATTCGTTCAGCGGAACTAAGTGTTACCATTCACGAAATAAGCACTAGTTGAAAAAAAACGTTAGATGGCGGACCTTGTATTATTTTCTAGTTGGTCTTTCAAATACAAGGTTTCTATTTTTAAGACTTTACTGCGGCCAATCGATATTAAAATCGTATTAAAAACTCGCCCCTTGCTTCTCGAACTCGCTATGTCTCTTAGCTCTGCCTGTGTCTTAACTGATCCTTTCTTATGCTTTAAAGAACAGTAAAGTGACCATTTCGCTACCATAAATCACTTGGGACCAGCATCTATCTGAACCGAAAATATGTAGTGACCAACTAAAAAATACTGCTCTCTAAGGAAGGGGCCATTACTACGACACGATCTAAAAGTACAGTATTTTTAAGCAATTTTTAATGTTTATATGCTTTTTGATAAATCTGATCCTTTAAATTTCAAATTAAAAAACACAATTCTATTCAGAAAACCTCTCTTAAATTTTGTTAAAAGTCCATTTTACACCTCAAATGCTAGAAACTGCATTCTTCTCATTCGTTCCTAATTTACAATTATTTTTTTTTAATAAAAATAGTACTTCATAAATCTCTAAATTAAACAAATATTTAAGTAACAGAATTCACTAAAAAGCATTAAAAGGAAAAGTAAATAAAACTTTAACTATTTCCATTTATAATGAATAAAATTCAAACTACTACAAATAGTTTTTTTTCGCAATCTTAGTTGCTTAACTTTTTTTTCTTAAACATGGCTGGTTGAACCAGGCCCAATTTTTCATTGTACCATTTTCTTTCGCAGACTTTGTTTATAATGGCGGTGGCATATATGTATGTGTTTGTGTGCGGGTGTGTGTGTATGGTGTGGTATTGTTTGGTCTGCTGTTGTTGGTTGGTGCAAACATCTTGACATTATCAGGCGACAAATCATTGTAATTTTTGAAGACGCCATTAAAACACATAAATTTTGTAAAAGTGTGTGTGTGTGCACGAGTACCCGTATAAGAGGCAGTCAAAGCCAAGACGCAGCACATTGAAGTGCTAGTGTGTGGGTATTTGCTCAACTTGTCTTGTTGTTGCTGTTATTTTAGTTTGTTTTGCTGTTACTGCTTAAGCATGTTAAAAAGGAAACGGAAGTTGTACTTGCATGAGCTTATTTCCCTTAGCCTTCTTACAAAGTAGGTGTCAGTTTTGTAAAAAGCTGCTCTTGTGTGTTGGTTGGTTTGTTTACATACTCGGTCTCAGTTTGCTTTTAAATATGTAAACAGGAATATTTTTACAACGAGTGTTTGCTGTGAATCCGTAAGATAAAATTGTTTTCTTTTCAGCCACTTATATCTGTTCTGTTTTTAACCAAATTTGTAGATTATTTGTGGTTAAGGAACATTATTCTGTTGTAAATAAAAGATTTTTATCATATAAAATGACAAATGATTTTATTAATTTTCTACATCTATAAACATGAAATTGGTTAAAAAGCCAATATTGGTCTTCGTTTTTATGGAATTTGAGACAACTTTCAACCACATGTACGAAACAACATTTTTTAAAGAGGCGTTCAAATAAATTATGCTGCAAATTATATACTGAAGTAGATATAGAAGAAATTCGTTGATACTGGTACTTTAGCAAAAGATCAATTTGCAATGTAAAATATTTTCCCGGAATAACTTCTCTCTTGAAAATTTTCTACATCATTTCTTCCTTAAAAAGCATCGTCGTCCTGCCATAACTTGTCTATTCAAACTATTTTTGCTAGAAATATGACAATCGCAAATTCGCTTTAAGCATAATTTCTTAATCAAATTTGTCGCTTTAAAATTATTTGTAAAAATTTTGTCGCTACTTAAATGCTAAAGAAAAATAAATTGGTTTAACACAACATCATTTCCAAATTGTCTTACTAAAACATCTTTTTTTTTTAATATTGGTTGCTTAAAACTCTTGCATTAAAATTGTTACATTTTCTTAGGAAACCATTGACGATTTTTATATTAATCGGGACTTTGTTAATATTTTGTGAAAAAAGTTGTCACTTGAAATTATTCCTTTCAAAATCAAAAATCAATTATAGTATTTTTATTTTTATCTTCAATGTTATTTTTCGTTCTGATAAAATATCGCTTTAACGAAAAATTGTTCGCTAACATATTTTTCTATACAAAAATTTTTTGCTGAAATTCAAAAAAAAAAATTTTTCTCTGAAATATTTTCTATAAAAACCTTGTCGCTCATTATTTTCTATACAAAAATGTATAATTTTCCACTTAACAATTCTGTAGAAAATTTGCGCTCAAAATAGTCTATTAAAAAATTTATCGCTTAAAATTTTCTATAGAAAAATTTATCGCATAAAATTTTCCCGTAAAAAAATATTGCTATAGAAATTTGTTCGCTTAAAACTTTCCATAAAAAGGTGGCGCTTAAAATTTTTTTTTATTAAATTTTGTCACTTAAAGATCTTTTAACAAAATTGTTTGGCCTTAAATTTGTGGTTTATAAATTTTGTACAAAAAAATTTTCGCTTGAAAATTTTCTATAGAAAAAATTTCTCGCTTAAAAAGTTCCTTTAGAAAAATTTTTCGCTTAAAAATTTACCACTTAAAAATTTTCCATGAAAAAAATTATCCCTTAAAAATTGTTAATAGAAAAATGTGTCGCTTAAAAATGTTCCATAAAAATTCCATAGAATTTTCTACAGAAGAATTAGTCGCTTACAAATTATGTTCTGAAAAATTTATATCTTAAAAATATTCTGCAGCTCAATTTGTCGCTAAGAACTTTGCTTTAACAAATTTTCCGGCTGAAAAATTTTATTTAATAATATTTTATAGCGTAAAAATCTTCTATACAAAAAATTTTTTCTTGTAATTTATCCAAAATTTGCGATAAAAATTTGTCCATAAAAATGTTTTTGCTCTAAAGTTGTCGCTTATAAAACAAAATTTCGTTTAGAAAAAATTTGTCGCTTAAAAATTCCTATACAAATTTTTTGCTTAAACATTTTTTGCTTAAAAATTTTGTCGCTTAAAATTTTTCTATTAAAAAAATTTAGTCGCTTAAAATTTCTATGCAAATTTTGTGCTGAAGGACCTTAATTAAATATTTTTTCGCTTAAAAATTATCTATAAAAATGTTTGGAACTTCAATATTTTCCATAAAATATATTTTTGCTTTAAATTTGTCGCTTAACAATTGTTTATAAAGAGTTTTCACTTCAACATTTTCTATTAAATATTTGTCGCTCAGAAATTATCTATAAAAAAATTTCTCCCTTAAACATTGTTCATACAAAAATTTCTCGCTTAAAAATTTCAATAAAAAAGTTCTCGCTTTAAAGTTTTCTAACAAACCTTTTGAGTAACAGCTTTGTAACGAAATATAGTAGCCGGAATTTTCGACGGCTCAAATTTTTTATAGACAGTTTTTCCATTCTGATTTCTTTGTGGCGCTTATTGCTCAGTAGAATTTGTCTCTTTAGATTTTTTGTATAAAATTTTTTTTTAAACTTGTGGCTGTAGATTTTTTTAGAAAAATGCTTCACACAAGATCCACTTAAAACCAAATTTAACTATTACAGTTTTATATAAAAGAAATAATTGTGTCCTGAGATTATTCAATTAGGGAATAAAATTAATTACAAAAAAAATTGATTTTATAATTTTGTCTAAATTTAACCAAAAACATTCTTCAATAGACACTATTATGTGTTTCTTGTTTTGTGTTATACAAAAACACTTTAGTAAAAATTAACAATAAAAATAAATTCTATTTATAACAATGCCAAAAGGAAATACAATAAAAACAGATAAAAATAGTTTTCGATAACAAAAAAAAAGGGGGAGACGAACGAAAAAATATTTGCAATTTATCAATCACTTTATTGTTGGCTGGTATGTAGTTAAAGTCCTTTTGTATTGTGCGATATTTTTAAGTATATATGTATGTGTGTGTGTGTGTGAGTGTATTCCAAAGGAATGTGGCATGTGTGAAAGTGTCACTATGATACATGTGTGGATTTCACTAAGTGTAAATGTTAGTCAGCAACAATATGTCAAAAACAATTTTTAAAAATAACGTAAAAATATTGCAAAACAAAAACTGTTAACACGAGTCTAATAAAAAAAAAAAGGGATCTAAATTTTTTTATCTCAAAAGTGAAAAAAATGTGTTTGAAGCAGGCAAGTGTTTTGTTTCTAAAATTCTATTCATGATTTCTTTTTTATTTAATATCTCAGTCCACAAAAGCATTTGGGTATTTGAATATAAAATATGAATTTATAACAAAACCAGAAAAATGGTGGAGAGGATTAAGATGAATTGGGTTTTAGGTCATGCATAAATAACTCACCAGCTCATGAACTCAAGTGAGGTTTTGCGTGAAATTCGCCTGAAAGTGATTTAGTTTCGATGGTTTGCTATGATTAAGAAGTGTTGTGAAGAGTTGAAAAGGAATTCTTTTTAACGAGAATAGAAAATAAAAGAAATGAGAATGTAAAAGGCAAATGTTTTGCATCTGCTTTTATTTATATTATATATGATCAGTCCTTTGTTGATATTCAGATCATATGCATTTAGTGCATATGATAGTGATCGCTGTTATATACCGGATTCACTGCGACCAAAGGAAAGCTTGAACTTTAAACAGGCATCGAAGTTCCAGCCCGCCCAATCATAGCGCGATGCAAAACTAATATTCTGTTGTTTCTCTCTAACCAACTGATCGCAGTTATTCAAAGGCGGAAATCTTATGTGCGGCTAATAATTGACTATCGATCACCGAGGTTTGTTTTTCCCTGAATTAGAATACAGTCCACTGAACGTTAGGTAGTCGCTTCAGAGGCAATAACTGCCTGGTTGAGAGGGCGCTCGATGGGTTACATTATTATAGCACAAGACCTCAGTAGTATGGCAAGAAGATATAAAATGATATAAGACTTGTCAGCACGAAAGAAGTTTATAGTGTAGTCAGCGATGCCGCTCAAACTCCCAGGGAATATTTTGAGTTCATTCCATAGCAAGATAATATTTCTGCTAGACTTCTTTGGCAGATATCCATGTATGTTTGTCTATTTTAGAGTCCTGCTCATATACCGTTCATTTCTTAAAGGAAATATTTTCGCATAAAAAAATTATTTAAAGTATTTCTCTACATTCTACTCTAGGAAAAAAATTTGTTTTCTTATTTGCCAAATTAATTCTTTAATTATTATTATTAAAAAATTTTCAATTAACACTTTACAAATTTTCTCAGCTACAACTTGCGCATTCTTCAAGTGATGGATACCTCGTTAAGAAGGCGTTTTCTGTTGGTTCCAGTAAAAGTTGCAAATTTTACTAAAGTTTTAAAGACAACAATTTATAGTTTCTAAGTAAATGTAGTTTACAGAAGTCCACTTGAGGGTTTTCTTAGACAACCTTACATGTGTAACACGTGTTTTCTTAGGTGCCCACCACTACACAGGCAGACACTTACACACATGTACGTACTTAGTGCACACACTCAAAGTAGCACACGTCTTCCTGCCTTGTAAAACAATAGCCATAATTGCGTGTTTGTGCACAACTACAACTACAATCTAACGCACCTGTAAATGTGTGAGTAAGCAGAAAAAGTGGTTAAAAGTAGTTAAAGAAAACAAGAGATTGTTACATTGTAGTCACTCAGAAATCAATAAAGTTTAAAAGTTATAAAATTATTAGAGGTGAATTGGTTTGCTTGGCTTCTTTCCATCAAGGAGACAAAAACTTTTAATTCTATAACACATAAAGGGTGTTATTTTAAAGGTGTGCGTGCAACTTCGAAAAGAGCTATTGCATAATTTCAAATAAAAAATTATCTTTAATTCATTAGGCTGGCTCTGATGTATGGCATTTGCATTTGTGTCCTTACCTCGACAATTGTTCGCAACATGTTACTGGACTGTTCGCCTAATTACAATTTGAAATGCACTCTATAAAGTTATTGAAATTGTAGTAAACTTCCATCTTATGAGATATTTACAATATAACAATTTACTTAGCGGTAGCCAGTATGGCTTCCTACGCAAGACCACCACACCATTTCGTCGAAACTCATGTGGTGGCTCTTGATATCTCTAAAGCATTTTATAGAGTGTGCTTAAGGAGTTTCATCAATTCATATCAAGCTTTCCCAGTGCTCACACTATACACGATGTTATAGATGGGGGTTCATCAAACGATTTCAAAATAAATTTAGGGGTATCGCAAGGCTCCTTAATTTCTTCTTCACTAATTCTTCTATTTCTAAATCACTTTCTAAGACGAACTTCCAATCCAATTAATTTTTTTGCAGATGATAGCAGCATTTGCCAATCGTTTTCATAATGTAATGGACCAAGCCTTTCGCAACTTGGAGCCATCATGCACAATATCTTGTGAATGCCTCTGAATGTTGTCGCACGGACAGAGTCGATTTTAATACAGGCAGGATCCAATATTGTGGGCTTACTTACAGCCGAACGGCAGATTATGTTGCTTTATCTTTGGTATCAAGGAGTCAGAAGATTTTGATGTTCTTGGCACGAAAATCTAATGTGATGTTCGGTCGACTAAACCTATTTGTTCCGATCACCAAACTAGCACTCGAGTGCCTAGGTTTTTTAAATGGTGTAAGACATACCTCACCGCATTTGATCCCCTTATTATTTACACCACCTACATCCGACCGAAAATGGAATACAACTCCCTTGTATGGGCCGGTGTTTTAAAGTCTATTTTGAAGCTTCTCCACTATTCCTGTTACCTGAACATATGTACGTAATACGCGTTCCTCAGTAAGGTCTCCTCCGTTTGTAGCAGATGAGGTGGTGAATTAAAGTAACCTCTCAGAAAATAATCCAAAGGCTGTAAATCGTACGATCGTGGGGGCCAATTAACTGGGTTATTTCATGAAGTAGTGCATTCTCAAAATGTTTCCCTTATTAAGTCGACTGTGTGGTACGCTGCATGGCATGAGAGGTCGGCCAAATAATAGGTATTCTACTTAATACTAAACTTCGATAGGAATTGTGTCACATCGTCCTTAAAATGGCAAATGAAAGTAAGCATCAGTGACAATAGAGTTGCCAGATCTAGCAACCGTTTAATCGCTGTAAGAAAATTTAGCCTTTAAAAAACCACCCCTTATTTGTTATTGTTGATGTGTTGATTGAAGAGAAAGACAATTCATCGACACTTGTTTAACACACTTTTCTTCTTTGTAACACTTACTTATTAAGTAACTCGTACTTGCTTAAACACTTTAATTTATTAAATTACACTCAACACTTATTTTCAATCATGTAAGATTTTTCAAATGTAATTTCTTCCATCAATCTCTTACTCCATCTGATTCCTCTTCTACTACTTCCTTTTTAACTTTTGCTTTGGATTTTTGTTGTTTCAATAAAAGTAAATTAAATTTGTTGTTGTATTATTTTGTAGTTGAGCACTTTCGTTTAGATTGTTTTGTAGTGCGGTGAAAGTAAAATGAATAAAAAAAATTCAATTTAAAACAAAATCTAATTTAAAAACTTGAACAAAGTAAAATGAGTTTTCAATTTAATAAAAAATATAAAAAACGGGGCTGAATATTTAAAGGACTCAAGCAACAATACTGGGAAATTTTAAATTTATAATTTTTTTTTACAAAAAGGGGGTAAGTATGAGGGGCTGATGGGCGCCGCGCGGTTTAAACTTGAATTAAGTTGTTTTTTTTTATATTTTCTAAGAAAAAGTTATGGCTAAATAAATATCAAAATCTTCGATAACACTGTTCTAGAAAAAATATAACGAGTTTAAGATCTTGGAAACTCTGAATAAAAATCTGTTCTCAATAATCAATCATGATCATTCATGTCAGGCTGTTTTTTAAAACAAGGTTTTCTTTGTGGACTTTTATATAACGATTACGAAGCAAATATAAAGCGCTAACTAGATTGAGATCGTATAAGAAAAACATCTTCATCATATACAAGTAAGGACGTACTACGAGTAGAGATACAACATCATTGCTTCGAAATTCTAGTCGTCGGGCAGATGATTTTATTCTTAGTAATTCTCGTATGTCGTATTGTCGTCGTGCAGAAGTAACAATCATTTTTATAGTCTCGTGGGACACTCCAAACCCTTGTCCTTCAAGCCGACCTTTTAAAATTCTTGAGAAATTTTTCTCTTTCATGGCTAGGAAACCCCAAGTAAAGAAGTGAAACATTTTAACCTGGCAGGTTATTGCATACAATTGAGATTTTATTGTTAATTCACCATGTGGCAAATCCTTGACATTTGGTAACTTGAAATAAAATTCTAGGGAATTTTTAATGTCCTCTTAGGGATATGAGTTAACTTTTCGCTCTCGGAAACTATTGCTGAATGCCAACTAAACACAAGAAGTATTACAAGCAACGTACATAGGATGGGCGCTATTGTCCAGTGTGGCGTGCCTACCTGCAACAGTGATACAATAAGTTAGCTTGGTTTTCAAGGGAGAACAATTTTGATTTTTAAAAGCATGATCGCTTTCCAAGGCATGTGTTTGGAAGAAAGAAATAGATTTTTAAAAAGAACCTATGTCCTTTTTAGATCTTATTGCTAACGAAGTTGTAAGTTGAGTTAATTCGCTCTTCCAAGTCAAAAAAATAAGTAGAATTTATTTCTGTATAAATTCCCGAAAAATAGAGTTAAATCAGTCAGATTTCACTTGCGGGAACTTTTGAATTAGAAAATCACAATGAAGCTATTAACCGCGTTTTAGATTGAGTCGACTGCAGTCTGATTCCTTATTACCAGACGAATATAAAAACCTATAATCTTAATACAACTATATTATTTATTCGTACGAGTCAAAAAAAGTCCTTTCATTCATAGGGATGGTTTTTCAAAAATCCATAAAATGCAAGTGACTTACGTACTGATAAATTCATTACACAAAGTTTTGGCAAAGCGAGATACCTTCAATTAAATGTGAATAAAACTTAGATTTTAGCAACGGTGGTCATGGTATATGGCATATTTTATTAGCAATATACTTTAGGATTATTTATAAAACCTACAAGTTTCGCGGTTTAATTTTTCGAAAAGAAATTTTTATTTAATTTTGCATGAAAAAACATGTCCTCTTTCCACTAATTTCTAAAATTCTTTACCTATAAAAACGAAAAGTGAAGACGACTAGAAGACAATTTTAAGCCGCATTCGCGAGTTATAGCACAACAGGCTAATATAACTGCCCCTTTAAGGCATTTGTATTTGCCACGCCCATTTAAGAAAATCTGTATTCGATAGAAAAACTTTGATAGAAACTGAGAACAGATTTACATTCAGCGCTTGAAATACTTAAAATTCCTTCTAATTTTATTTTAAAGTAAATTTCATTGCAGATCAGTGTAATTTTTAAGTCCAAATTGCTTAGCAATGACCTAAATATTAAGTCATTCTTTCGCATTTCAAGCACACAAAACCTTAAGAAGCTTAAATTAAAATTAACTTATGCCACTTTCAAAATAAATAAACAGATCCATGATACCTCTTTGTTTTTAACAAATTCTTTTATTTCTTTAGCCTTAAAGTAAAAAAGATATCCAGCAGACATTATTCTAGTTTCGGTTTTATTTAAATGCATTTGTTTAACCCAACGAACATTCAAAAATATAACAAAAAAAAAAAAAAGAATTGTAAAGAATTGCTATCCTTGCTAAAGGATTTATGCTAGACTTATGTTTAACAAATAATACTATGGAATTATTTTTTCTTCCATGCTGTTTATGTGTGTGTGTGTGTTTGTATGATTGTGCGTGCCTGTGAGTGTTGAAAATAATTTTTGTTACTCTTAAAAGTAGGTCATTGTGGAAACAATCCAAAAACATTGGTGGCGCCATATTTTATTACACTTTATTTTATTTGTGCAGTTTTTTTTTTCTTGCGTTTCCTCGCAGTTTCTTGTTACTTTTCTTATAGATCCATACAATTCAAGTTTTATGCATATTTATGTTTGTTGGCCCCAAAATGAGTCAAAGCTTGAAATAAATCGTAAGTAGATAAGAATTTATAGAAAGTAAACAGAAAAAAAATTTTAAGATTAATTTTATTGAATAAAAGAAAAATTAATATAAAAAAAAACACTTTTGAAAATATTGTAAAGAATTTTGAGATGATTTCTCCAAGTAGCCTAAAAGTAGGCAGCACAAATTTTCAAAGATGGTTTGTAGAAAGTTTCTTTTCACTTTCAAACTACTTATCAAGCAAATCCGACAAATATTTCTTATAGTTTAAGGCTTTAGGGAATGAAGTGGCTTCATTTCCTATTTTGTTGGCACTTAAGGCAAAGCAACACATTTTTAGTTGGCAAAAAACTTGAATAATGCGACGACATGGAGAAGAAACACAGTAAAAATTAACTGCTGAAAGCCGCTATTAATAATCAAACTTAAACCTAAATATTACTGAAAAAATTTAAAAATTGCAAAAACAAAGGTCAAAGTTTTCAAAATTATATTAAATTCTGAAATTGTCAAAAAACGGAAAATCAATTAAACCAAACATATTTTAAAACAAGTAAAACTAGCCTACAGATGTTAAGAAAATTAATCAGCATAAGTTATAAATCTATGGGCGAACTATGTGTGAATTCCACAAGGTAGGACGCTGAGTCATCTAAAATTAAAGAAGTGCCGATTATTTTCCTGGTTCCGGTCTTCTACTCATCTCTGATAGTGACTCTACTCATCTCTGAAAGTGACTCAAAGAACTTTAAAATCATGTTCGACAATCGTCAGGAGAATGCTGAATTGTTCTACAAAAATATTACTTCAATGTTTTTGGTGCTAAAGCATGTTTTTATGGAAAGATGAACAAGAAGTAGGATTTTAAGGAGGGCTTTTCCTCGCCATCTAAAATTCAAGATATACTCGTATATAAGGGTGTTCTTATTACAGCGTGAACAAAATCCGACTTTCAAAGCAACGTATAGGTACCGACTTTAGAATCATGGCTGTATGAATCTTGTTTCCACCTATTACCTTGATTACATGCAGCGAAACTTAGTTATTATTAATGTATGGGGGGATATCGAAGCCGCCCACTTACTTTCTGAGTCCCTTTTCGACCCCCATTTCACTCTTCCTCATCAGGGAGTCTTTTGTAATTGCTAGCATTTGTCTAAGGCTTAGTTCCCCCATGGCATTCACATCTAACAAGTGTCTGCCCGTGGTCTTAAGCCTTTTGCTAGCCAGTGCTGGACACACAATGTGCGCTACCGTCTCAGCCTCTTCCAGGCATAGTCTGCAAGTATCATCTTCTACGACTTTCATCTTAGCCAGATGGTACTTGAAGTTTCCATGTCCTGTCACTAACACAGTGATCCAGCTTAAAATAGCCTTATTATACCCGAGCACCTTGCTAGCCTTCCTGCCGAGGAGCGAGACGTGGTACTAGTTGGCCGAGTGAATATTCACATGTCTTGAGCGAGTCGATGAATCGATGCGAGAAGAAAAAGAGTGTAGCGGAGAAGCAGTAGTGGGCCCAGTAAACAATATGTAATTCTAGTGACTCTCTCGCTATTATACTCTGACTCTCACTGGCTCTGTCAACTACTCGTCCTAGTGTTTAGATCAAACGAGCACATGGCCCAGATGGTGTTTTGCCACCCTAATCGCTAAGTGTAATCAAGGCATATCTACTCTGTTGCTTTTTTAATGACAACATGCATTGCAATGCAATGCCACATCGACCATGCATCACAATCTTCCCTCGATCTAGGTTTAAACCACAGTCATCACGTCTACTCCGGTGGGAGCCTCAGCAGTAGGTCCCCTACAATTCTCATTCCGTGTGGTACTAGTGTTTGGCTACTGGTCCTATCTGCTTCTAGTTTCAGACCACTCACAAGAACCAGGCATTAATCAAATGTCCTTGCCAAAATATTGGTTTTGTAGACTCTTTTTCATACGTTTGCCATAGTCGAAATAATAATTTATTCTGACCATAAATTGTTTAAATTTTTCTGGTCAGCGACCAGAATTGAAGAAGACAGTTGATGGTTTCTTCAGTACAACAATACTTTGATATGATATGGCTGATATGTTGCATGTTGTGTACGAAACCAATACTCACACTGTAGCTCAAGCTCCCTGTTCATTTGACGTAGCCTTTTCAAGTTTATTCCGCTTTTTAAAAAATCAAGTTGGGAGCAGCGCGTTCAAATAAAAGAGCAGGTTAAGCTAAATTCGCAAGCAAAGTTAAATCCATCTAGAAGTATTCTAAATATACGAGTAAAACGAGGTCTTTATTTTCAAAACTTAATACCATTCAGCGGATTTCTTAGCAGGTCCTTTTTACCATGAGGTACATTGTAGTTCATTTATATAAATTAAATAAGATAGATTACTCGTGCTGATGCTTCACGAATACCTTCACTTAATCATTACTTGAGGCATGTAATTTTTTGAGCCTATCACTTTGTATGCAAGAAAAGTTTCTTTCTCCTTCCCTGGCTATTTTATCTTTTTTTTGGCGAAATCTCTTATTGTCAAATAAAAATACATAAGAAACCCCTGAACAATAGTTTATTTGTTAAGCAAATCACAAGTGACATTAATTTATTGTAGTTTAGCAAACACATCAATAAACATACACACACACACACACACACGCATACGCCTGACATATACACACGATAAGAAATTGTATGTGTATGCGTTAAAATGAATATAAAGAACTGTATTAAAGTTTTCTTTTAGACTCGCAAAATATGGTTGCTAAATAAAATTAATAATATTTTCTTGTGACAAAAGAAATTATTTACAATAATTTATCTTTGGTCTGTTTATATGTATGTGTGTAGGTGTGTGTTGGAATTTGTTCTAATTTTTTCAATACATTGAAAAATGGCCGAAAACAACTACAAATACAGATAATATACTTTTCAGTAAATAATTGATAGCTGATGTGAAAACATATAATGAACTTTAATCTGACTGCAGAATAGCGAACATTATGATTAATTATTTAGTTGAGAATGTCAGGGCTTAATAACAAACGGAAGTTCTATTGAAAACTAACATAAAATATCACTCACTGTGAGTTGTAAAATTAGAGGCTTAACAGAGGAAAACTAAAAAAAAATATAATAAACCTCTTCATAGACAAGATACTTTGGCAGCCGCTGCAATAAAATTAATAAAGTTGTCAAGTTTTCACATCTAATCAACTGCTTTCCATTTCAGTTTTTTTTTGAGTTTTAAACTAGTTTTAAAAATATTTGCAATAAATTGCAGATTGTGATTCTTCTGACTCTTAGAGAATATATAGAAAATTTAAATTCAATAATTTTTCAGCACCTTTATAAAATTCTTTTAGCTAAATTTTATTTATTAAATTCAATATTTCGTTACGCTTTTGTAATACCATCAGGAAATAAACACTTCAATTACCAATCAATAAAATATGAAAAAAGTTTTAAAATCGAAAACAAATACATAAAAAAATTTTAAATAGTTCCACATTTGAAAATAGCTTCGAAATTTCAAAGACAAATAACCTAAAAATTATTGTCTACTACATGCCGGGATACATTGTTTAGTATTTATATAAAGCGCTCAGTTTCTTGAAGATGTGAAGGCATTTCTGGACCAGGTAGTGGAGGGTCCTCAAATTGTATGACAGCGAAGACAAAATGCTATAATCATCTAAATTAATCGTATCAACGTGGTCTAACCAACCAAAATTTATTAAAAGTTTTTTGTAAGGTCCAAACGTTGGCGCGTCCCAAAGGTTGCTACAAAAATTTTAATTAAGAAAAATCACTCAGAAGCATTACAGCTTTGATGGAGCATGTGATGTAATCTTGACTCAGGTGTGTTAAAATGCCGACCTTAAGTGTCAAGTGTTTTCTCCCGGAACAAATTAAGCTACTCTAGTTTGAATTTATGTATATTTATGCTTGAATATCAGCCAGATTTCTCAGCGGTATATTCGAAGATAAGTAAGACCTCACCTGCATTTTATATTTGAAGCAATTCGTGCTTTATTTGGGTAGAAAATAAGAGCGAACTGAAAAAAACAAGCTATTAGACTTTAACGACGTGTTTTCACAGTTAGCTGGAGTAGAGCTCACGGCTCCCAGGGGTCGTTACAAGAAAATATTTATTTGTTTCCAAGAGCGAGAGACGAGACAGTAAATATAAATCTTTTCAACAACGTTATAAACTTTGTTCATCAACTTAAATTAATAACAACAGCGCGATACGAAATACGATGGTCGTTCGGTGGCCATTGACACATTCGCTGGTACTCTAATCACCTCCTGACACCATCCGACGCTTACAGAAGATACCACCACTATTCGTTGCGAGTGCACATGAGCCGATTCTCTCTTCGGGATGAATAAAATTCTAGCGCGATCGTACGAGAGCACTTTTTATTCTATTCTCTTTTCTCAGGGCGAATAATATTCTGGCCTGAATCGACAACACCAGAAGCTCTGTGCCTCTCACTCAGATCGACTCTCTTCGTCTGGCTACTTGCTCTATGTGTTGGGACAAGGATAGACTCTCTTGTCGGGGCGAATAAAATTCTGGCCCGAAGCTAAGAGTTGTGTCCTCTGCTCACTCAACTCCGAACGTCCTCGGTTGGGGCGAATAAAATTCTCGCCCGACCGTTTACCGCATGAGGAGTGACTTCCCTACTCGCCTATGCCAATTGGGGCGATAAAAAACTTCTGGCCCAAGTGGTAGAGCGTCACCTTACTCACTGGCTTCTCTTGTCAGGGCGAATAAAATTCTGGCCTGACACGAAAACACCAGTAGTTTCGCTACCAGTTGGTGGTGCGATAGACTAGCTTAATTAAATTGAGTAAAACTCTAAAATCATTAAGCTACAAGTAGTTGAGTCGAATAAAATTCTTGCCCAACTATTTGCTGTCTGCTAAAGACTTAAATAATAAAGTTGAATAAAATTCTAAGATTATTAAGTAGGTCTTACCGCCTTGCTAGCCACAGGCTAACTAACTTTTCTATTGTATACGCATTACTATTCTGCTTGTTTGGCTGAGTCTCACGTATACGCACACCATAATACGATCCATACCTGCTGATCATTTGTCAGTCATGGTAGAGTTGTATTAAAACCATTATGCGGCGGTGTTACCTAAATATTTCCGTTAATCTTAAAACTAAGTTATTATTAATAAAAACTACGCATTTAATTAGAGAAGCAAAAAACATAAGACCCAAAAACAAGTGGAAGAACTTTTGGTCGTCACAAGACAATAATATATATTAACATAACCAGAAATAAACTCTGAGACTATATTTATGTTTTTTTTTTAATATCTTATTAAACTTCAAAAATTTTTAGAATTTACTTGAATAATAATTGATTTTAAAGTCAATCAAAAGTGATTATGTGTAATGAAATTAATGAAAACTTTTACACGTGTAGTTGCAAATAATCTAAGCTATTACGGAGCACAATTTCAATCTCCTGATACAATAAATGAAGTTTTCATTGTTATTTTCTTGAAATATTTAAAGCTCCGGTTGTATTTAGTAATTTGTACTAAAAGTTCATTGAAATTCGCTTCATTTATTTTGTTAGTAATCAAACAGTATAACTTTAATTGTAGCAAAATGCATAAATTTTTTCTTATTTTTGTATGTGGAACAAAGCACTGTGAGCACTGATGGTCAACATAACCCAGGCCAATCAAATCAATTCAGGTTTAAGATATTTGTTGCTAGCGATTAAAAAGCCTTCATCAATTAAAGTGTTCGTTCATAAACTTCTCACGTACGTATGATTAATTAAAAATCGAATTTTAAAATATTAATCATACGTCTTTCACGCTTGGCAAACATTTTAAAATAGTTTCCTTTATAAAACTTTTTTTGCCAAATTATAATTTAATGCAAAAAGAGCGTATTCGAATTTAATTAAAACTATTAAAACTATTTTCATAAAATATTTTAACTCTCGTTATTGCTCCAACCAAAAAAAAAAAACAAAAATTTTTGTTCTTTTTTCCCCGTAAAGCTTTAAAATACAATTTTATTAAAATAAACGTTGACATGTGTAATTTAGTTTACAAATGTGTAGAGAACAACAGTGGCGATGAGGAGGAGTAGAAAATTCAACAAATTAAATTAGTACAGTTTTTGTTAGTTTCTGTAAATTTTCTGGTAAAAAGTAGATGAACAACTGGACTTTTTGCATTCACATCTCTATTTGTTGGCTGTGAAACAGGACAAAACAAAAACTAATTTGAGAAATTGTTTTTTAACATGTGTACAAGCGGAAACCATTTAGTTTTTGAATGAAATTTTAATGAAAAGAAAAACTAACAAACACACACACGTATGTGCATGCATTTGCAGCAGGTAAGTGGGTTTAATTTATTTAAATTTTTCTTTTATTTATTTTCTGCTAGTGTCGGCATGCATGTTTCTGTTTGTTAAAATTGTTGTTTTTATGTGGTTTTAATTCTAAAGTATCCATAAGTAGTACTTATGGAGAGGTGTACAGCAAGAGGGGGCTTAATTGTCATTAAAACACTTTGCAGTTTTCATTATTGCTTTTTGTAAGCTGGGGACAAGACCAAAACACATTTGTAGACAGACAGGTAAAATGTTATTTTGGTTTGGAAAAAAGTTCTATTTTATTTTATAATTTTTGTCTGCAGTGAGAAAAATACTTTCTGCAGCACAAGCACTCTTAGACACTCTCTCACACTTTAGCATAAGTTTAAATGTTTAAAACAAATTATCAACACATGTTACTGTTAAGTGTCAGAAAAATAAAATTTTTAATGTTTAAAGGAATTGAAAAATGAATTTTATTTCATTGTAGGGGTGATTGTTTCTTTTTTTACATTTTTTTTGTAAAAGAAAGTTTTGTTTTCTGAATGTTTGTCAGAGGACTTAATGGTTTTTAGTTCTCAATTTATAGAGGTGTTTCTTCCTTTCAAAGTCGACTGATAAGCAAAACTTCTTTTAGAAAATATTCCGCATATTATTTTTTTAGGTTGATCTTTGCTACTGCGTCGGAAGTTTTTCAGTCCACCTTAAAGTACAACGTGCTCTGCATCACATAATACGATTCCTACTAAGATCTTATTCCCCCTTTCATAATTATTCACCCAGCTTTGGCCTGTATTTTTCAGTCCTAGAACAAAGTTTAGGTTTCTAATCGTATGCAAGTTCTACAAGATCTAAAAATATGTTCAGTTCTTTTCCAATTATAATGCGTTGAGCATTGGCATTGTTTATCAAGAATGATTTCCTTACACCGATACCTCAACCCACAAAATATAATCGCAAGGTGTATTCTAAAATCTATTAGATAGATTTGAAAACTAAATATTTTGAATATTCTTTAATTTTTTCTCCATCTTCTTTTTACCTCTTTCTATCTATTTCAAACAGTCTAATGCCAATCTTTTGATTCATAACTAAAATTAAAAAAATATATTTCCTTATTATTGTTTAGAAGCAGTCTCCACTTTCAAATGTTGTAGTAAAAGTATGAAATATTTGTTCTTCTTCCGCAACTTCCTTTATGATGACTTAGAGTCGCTATGTAAGAAAAACTGTCCTCTAATAACGATTATCCTATTTGCATAATATGACAGCAAAGCGACAAATAACTACTACTAGACATTCTACTATAAGAAGAAAAAGAAACAAAAAAAAACAAACTTGTCTAACAAACTGAGGCAATGATATTCACTGTAAAATAATCATTTTGCAGATGAACAACATCATAATCATGATCATCTCCATTATCATCTCCATTATCATCTTCATCATGAGCATCTTTATCAACAATGCACTTCATGAGGGCAAAACTTGAAAGGCTGTCTAACTATATTTTATATACGACATTATAATGTTGGTAATAAAAACTTAAATAAAATAAGAATAAAACACAATAAAAATATAAAAAAAAAATAAAAAGGGCCAAGCAAAGTTTCATCTTACACAAATGTATGTAAATAAAGCTCTACAAATGGAGGGAATTGCAGAACAAGAGTTGAAAACTGCTAAAGAAATAAAAAACAAAAGAAAAGTTTTATTTCCTGCTTTTTTTCCTACAACAAACAGAAAATAATTTTTAATGCTAAAAGAAAATGCAACTGCAATAAAGAAAGTAGACAGGCGCATATAATATAAAGGGGCAATTAAAGTCAAATAAAAGTAGTTTGAAGAGACAGTGATATTCAGACTTCAGACAATTTACAAGCTGTATAAATAAGAGGGCTGTTGGTTATCAAGTGTTAAATTAACATTTGCTAATAATATTAAGTTTTTAACAAAGTTTCATTGAAGTTCTCGGAAATTCGCCCTCACACTTTTCATTGGATAATAATCAAGCGGATTATGATTAAATGGATCTAAACAATTTTGTTTTGGTTTTTTGTGTAAAAAGTGACTTTTTGTGTAAAAAGTGACTTTTTGTGTAAAAAGTGACTTTTTGTGTAAAAAGTGACTTTTTGTGTAAAAAGTGACTTTTTGTGTAAAAAGTGACTTTTTGTGTAAAAAGTGACTTTTTGTGTAAAAAGTGACTTTTTGTGTAAAAAGTGACTTTTTGTGTAAAAAGTGACTTTTTGTGTAAAAAGTGACTTTTTGTGTAAAAAGTGACTTTTTGTGTAAAAAGTGACTTTTTGCGTAAAAAGTGACTTTTTGTGTAAAAAGTGACTTTTTGTGTAAAAAGTGACTTTTTGTGTAAAAAGTGACTTTTTATGTAAAAAGTGACTTTTTGTGTAAAAAGGGACTTTATGTGTAAAAAGGGACTTCTTGTGTAAAAAGTGACTTTTTGTGTAAAAAGTGACTTTTTGTGTAAAAAGTGACTTTTTGTGTAAAAAGTGACTTTTTGTGTAAAAAGTGACTTTTTGTGTAAAAAGTGACTTTTTGTGTAAAAAGTGACTTTTTGTGTAAAAAGTGACTTTTTGTGTAATAAGTGACTTTTTGTGTAAAAAGTGACTTTTTGTGTAAAAAGTGACTTTTTGTGTAAAAAGTGACTTTTTGTGTAAAAAGTGACTTTTTGTGTAAAAATTGACTTTTTGTGTAAAAAGTGACTTTTTGTGTAAAAAGTGACTTTTTGTGTGAAAAGTGACTTTTTGTGTAAAAAGTGACTTTTTGTGTGAAAAGTGACTTTTTGTGTAAAAAGTGACTTTTTGTGTAAAAAGTGACTTTTTGTGTAAAAAGTTACTTTTTGTGTAAAAAGTGACTTTTTGTGTAAAAAGTGACTTTTTGTGTAAAAAGTGACTTTTTGTGTAAAAAGTGACTTTTTGTGTAAAAAGTGACTTTTTGTGTAAAAAGTGACTTTTTGTGTAAAAAGTGACTTTTTGTGTAAAAAGTGACTTTTTGTGTAAAAAGTGACTTTTTGTGTAAAAAGTGACTTTTTGTGTAAAAAGTGACTTTTTGTGTAAAAAGTGACTTTTTGTGTAAAAAGTGACTTTTTGTGTAAAAAGTGACTTTTTGTGTAAAAAGTGACTTTTTGTGTAAAAAGTGACTTTTTGTGTAAAAAGTGACTTTTTGTGTAAAAAGTGACTTTTTGTGTAAAAAGTGACTTTTTGTGTAAAAAGTGACTTTTTGTGTAAAAAGTGTCGTTTTGTGTAAAAAGCGACTTTTTATGTAAAAAGTGACTTTTTGTATAAAACGTGACTTTTTGTGTAAAAAGTGACTTTTTGATTGCGAAAATTTATTGGTGAAAACTTTTTTTGACTTTAAAAAAGTCGTAAAATATCTCTCACATCTGCAAAATTGTCGAAATTTCTTTATCTCCAATATTACCAAACATATCTTCCGTGAATATGTAAAACATACGCCTCTATTAATCCTTGCAACTTAAGCATGGCTAGCCACCAGCAAAATTTATAACACATGCATTGGTATCATGACAAAATATATCGTAACAACGAGCAACAAGAGTAGGGCAAAAAAAAATTTTAACAACAATAACTTACGCAAATTACTAACGCTCATTTAACGCTTTTGTCTAAAGGCAATAAAGTATCCATATGAGACCATTATGCAAACTACCACATTAAGAGCATTTCACACACACACACACACACACCGCGCACACATGCACACGAATGTATACAAGTATTAGTGAGCATAATTTAAAATACAATTCATATAAAATGTACCGGAGTAGATTTTATACAAAACAATAATTTGGCTTCACATTCTATAAACTTCACTTTAAAGTACCAGAGACAAGTCGACGTAACAAGTCATGTACCCAGTCAGCCATTCAGCCAATGTGGCCAGCTAACTGCCTGGTTAACAAATTGAAAGCAAAAAAATAGCAGAAGGAAATAGAATACAAAATAAAAAATTCTTATAGCCTGAACACACACATACATGCCTTCTTCCTCATTTACTCAGTCCATCATTTTTTCTACTCGCATACACATGTCGAGAACGTAGAAGTAAAATGAGCAGAGAAAAATAAAGATATTTTTAAACCAAAAACCATACACGGTTAGCCAATTGCAAAAATTGGTCTAACCATAGCCAGTAGATATGTATGTACAACATGACTTGAACATACATACATACATACATACATACTCGTACACATATTTACATAACTGGCCATATTTACTTGTATTAAGCGGATATGAAAACAGGCCGTTAAAACCATGTGTTAGTTTACGTGAATCTCTGCATGTATTCGTACAAGTGAGTGTGTGTGTGATGTTTAAAATTTGTATGTTGCCATGTTAACATTGTATATTTGTGAAAATGAAAAGGCTGAAAATCATCCCAACATCAACAACAAATATGCAGCACTTTCCAATTGAATGCATCCATTTTAATTTTTATGCGGAAACTGAGGAATCTGATCTGTTTAACCTTTATCTTTTAACAAGGTAATCAGAACATGGTTTCGTTGGCAATTATGCATGTTTCATCAGAACGAGAAAATAAAACCAAACGTCATCGCTCCCAAAATCGCAAATTCAACGAGAGGCTTTTCTAAAAATTACAAAAAATTACTAAAACTGGCAAATGACAAAAAAAACATTTTTCCAGAAAAGTTCGCAATTACTTTAAATTATGCTTAGTGTTTGTACAATTAGTAGACATTAGAGAAACGAAGCATTTAATTGAAAATAGTACAAGTTACGCCAAAGGCTTGATATCATTTTTGAGGCAGCACTAATAGGAAAGCGATTACAAACGACGGGCGAATGAATCGGACGGGATTCCAAATAATATCATCCAAATATAATAGAATAATTAATATAAATAATTACGTGTTACACTTCTCATTTCCAGTATGGAAAATGGTTGAACCATGGTGGCACATAGATGCCGATCTATAGCGGTTTATTGGCGGCTCCAAATACAAAAGTGGCGATACTGCCGCGTGAGTAGTTGAGCCAAATATCTAGAGGACAATTCAAATGGAAAAATGCCTAACAATTTTCCCAGCTGAAACTTACGCTACCCTCATCTGTACTAGGGAGTGAGAAGTATAAGAGGCATAAACCTCTCCATACTGCCGCATAGCCAGGCAGCACACAAGTTTTATTATCGTTATGTCCCTAAATGAACTTGGTACCCGTAATGTAGTTATATTATGCTGGGTATCTAACCACGATAGTAATGTTGAGGCGACTGCTTAACAAACAGAGGAGCTCAACTTGTTTTAATAGGACCGAAAATTTTGTGGTCATATTTATACTATTGGAAAATTAGTTCCTTGGTTAAATCCTTATTTTCTCGGCATTGGAGAGCTAAAGCCAGACTCAAGCAATTCAAGCGGTTCCTTACGCTGTCTTGGTGTAAAGCACAAAGGATTCTTATGTTAGATTAGAATGTGTTTTATTTTTTATTTAATTACGGGATGGTTTAGCGGACACAGTGATCTGAAATACCACCAGTCTAAGGTATGAAACTCAGAGACCATCAAATGCAGATTCTACGGCCTTATAATGAGACATCAAAACAAGTGATCTGCAATTGTTCAACTCACGATTATCGCAAAATAAAGCTCTACATAAACTCCAAGGGCGTAAATCTGTTCTAGTCAAAGATAAAGGTCGCATAAAAAATACAATAGGCCGCGGAGCACAGACCCACGATAGTATTAATAGGAATAATAATAGAAGCCGTGTACGTCTATGAGCTAAGTTACGACCGACTGCATGAAATCGAGGTACCTGTGAAACACTAATATCTGGCAGACACTGCCGGTCAAGCGAAGAGTTAGCTTGAACTAGCTGCTGCACAGATGTCTTATAGCTAGGAAAAATAAAGGACTGAGAATCTTTGTAGATAAATCAGAGACAGAAATTCAGTGGCTACATCTTGACCACAACACGATCCTTCAAGTACATACAACCACAGAGCCTGGAAGAAGAGACAGTGCCACAATAACCAATTGACTATCAAGACAACGAATTCCAAACAGCCAAATCAAGTGAAATATTGGACTGCGAAAATACTTTTAACGCCTATTCAAAGAATGAACTGCGAACTGAACAGGTCATCAAGAGGTATTTGCTAGTGAACGACCGGACAATTATCTTGAATATCAAAATCAGGCAATGAAAGTAAAAATACGAAATTCGTTTAGACTACGAAACTTAGTGCTTACCTTCAGTTCATTTTCGAACCACTACTTAGTTTTTGCCAAATTTGAGCGACACTGTTACTATTTGAAAGGGCAGTTGAACTTTAATTAGGTCCCCCCCTAAGGTCCTCAACATCTAAACTGGGTCAAGAATGTTGGGAATCCTTTAAACTGATAAAGGAAATCACTTCGATATGGGAAGTATGCATTAAACCAATGACCGTAAAGCTGATGTAGAGGCAAAGGCAGGAGCATGACGGCAGGATATAGGTACTACACAGGATCAGATAATTTTTTAAAGATAAAATCGTTAAAAATAATTCCACAAAAGCGTAGGTGGTTCTTGACTGAACAAGAATTCAATATTATATTACCTCTTTTCTTCTCTGCCAACTAATAATCAACATGACAGCCGTTTGACCTATATTTCTATGCAAATGAGGCAACATAAATTATTAAGCCGATGTTGTAATTTCATTTCATTCTTATCAATTAACTGATAGTATATCAAACTCACCTACTTGACTACTAAACTGTTACTTAATACGCATACAATAGGATTTTTCTACATATGTGCGTATGTCAGGCCCTGACACAGCGGGGTGAAAGAGAAAAATGTCACCCACCAAAACTATGAAAAATTAAAATTTTCTCATACAAAAATTGTGGAAAAATTTTAAAATTGTTTAAAACTTACCAAACCCCCAAAAGCTTAAACTGAATCCGCGCCTGGTGTAACTACACAGCATTATTTGTGTGTGTGTATGTGTGTTTAATTAAACACACTGATATACATACATACATTCACTAAAGTACAAGAGAATGACAAAAGCTTTCAAATAGTAATTAATATTCATCTGTGTAATCGAAAAGGCAATAATGCAGTAGGGAATTAAACGCAACCCAATAAACATTGATTTAAATCTGAGAGAATTTCTGAGAATTTTCTTCAAGTTAATACGGATTTCTTGACTTGCGTATTGATTTTAACTGATATTGTCGGTTAATGACATTATCTTTTAACAGGGTTTGCAAAGTATGCAAGTTATAATGTTCTTTCAGGCTTTTTCGTTGTGCGTTGAGGCGCTTCGTGATTGATCCTGATTCCTAGAGGCTCGAACAGGCAGATGTTTCATTGAAGGTAATAGACAAAATTCTGTCCTTCTCTATTCCTGCATCGTATCAGTTTTCCAGCGATATAAAGGATATTAATTGCCTTCAGTTATCATTTCTAGTACAGAACCGACTTCCGCCTACCTCTTGGTTTTATACGACTTAATATGGGAGGTATTAGATATAAAGAAGTCCAATGGAGATAAGTAATTTTAAGGCCGTCTAAAAATCCAATAAACTTAAATGGTGGCTGGGTCAGACTTTAGAACTTAAAAATGAACCCTGTTTAACCGATCAATTTCGCAAATTGTTCCCATTTGCCCTCATGGCAAGTGTGGTCTATTATTACAGGAACATTAAACTGCAACAGAATTGATGGGGGTTTGAAGTTTGAGGTTTGATGTGGTCTGCCTTATGACAGTGATTTTGTCGTCGCGCAAGAAGAAAAATATTTCGTATAAAAAAATCAAAATAAGCATTTCTGGGGCACAGAGTCCACATGAAATGCATGAAAAGCTATTACATCCCCTCCAAGTGAATGCTGGATAAAACATTTGCAATAAATGAGTGATTGGCACCACCGTAACCGTAAATGGTGTTCGCTACAGGCATGTACTAAAAAAGTTGATTTATTCCGCAAGTAGCTCCTCTAGTTATCGGTTATTATTGATTTTAACAGGATGAAACAACAACTCACACAACGGGGGCAAAGTAGAAAGTTTTGAGACACCATTTTCAAGGTCGCATGATTTGATTTAACCGTCGCGATCGCCAGATCTAACAGTACCAGACTTCTTGCGTTGTGGCTTTTTAATATCTCGCGCTTAGTAGAGCAAACCACGAACCTTGCAGGTCTTGAAAGGTAAGATTTGAAGCTAGATGTTTTACGAGCAACAATTCCAAATGCCCAACAAGTCACATTGGACAATTTTGAAGGAAATTTTGGTAAAAGTTGTGCTTTAGTATTAAATATGGTTTTACCTTCAACAGGCGGGGATTCAGAGGGTAGAAAAGAAAAATGTCCGCCTCCAAGACTATTAAAAGTTAACATAATAGACAAAATGTCTAGATAGAATTGTTTGTTTCCGTTATCACTTCCATCCCCGGAAAAGCGTAAGCTGGAGCCGTGTCAAACTTTCATATGCATTAGGAAATTTGTCGTTTGCTGCTTTCCTATGATTCGTAGCTACAGCAAGTACTTTTGCCAGCGTAGTACGTAAACATGTTGTAGCATGTATAAGAGAAAACATCAACAATAACAACAACAGTCCAAGATAACAATTACAGTCAACATACAAACAAAGAGTCAAACAAGAATAAACAGCAACTCAAACTATAAACTAAAATCGAGATTAAAATTCATGAAAATTTATGTTTGTTTAGGTATGAGCACACAGTAACATAACTAAATACCGATTTACAGACGCAGATAACATGTATGAATATAGATACGTGTATAAATTACAAGATAAATCGCAAAAGTTATCATGATGTTTTCTCCTCGGCAGCAAGGCCAGTCAGGTGCATAGATATAATAGCAGCACCTTAAGCTAGATTACAAGGCAGTGACAGGTCATGGAAACTTTAAGTAACATCTGGCCAAAACGAAAGTCGCAGAAGAGGATACGTGGGTACTGAGCCTAGAAGAGGCTGAGACAGAAGCGCACATTGTATGTGAATGGCCAGCAGCGGCTAGCGTAACGGTCAGGAAGAGACTCCGTGATGAGGAAAAAGGCCGACAGTTACCAGTTGACAGTATGAGATCATTACAGTCAAAGGTTAGTGTTAGCACGAGACTTAATGAAAGTAAGGTAAAGTCGTGAGGTATAAATGGTTTACCTGAAATTCGTGGATCAAAGGGGGCCGAAGAGGACCTGTAGTAAGGGGGCTGCTTTGTTATCCTTCCTATATTAAAATATACCATGTTGTGTGGGCAAATGAAGGCTAGAGCAGTTGAAAGTGCGCCAAATGCAGACTACCTTTGTGTTACTATAGAACATGTTTTGGACGAATACCCCATCGAAAATTATTCAATACCAGCTTTATTTCAATATCTTTTACATCAGTCAGTTCATTGATTATTGAAAATGATTCAGATTTTCGACCGTGGCAAACAGTAAGCCAATATTCCCCATATTTAAGGCCAGCTTGTTAGTTATCATGTGTTGTTCCAGCATAACACTGAAGGCTTTATTCCCATAAAATACGTAGTGCTTAGGATTTCCATTTGCATCAATTGAAAGCGGTAAAATAATTGTAAAATTTAAAAAGCTAAACCGAACTTATACCAACGTTTCTTATATTTTGTTACTAGTTGATCAGTAGTGAGGGTCTATTTTCTCGTCAGGTATTTTAAGATCCAGACTGCAATATGACTATCAGAATATATGTTCATACTACTTGTTAAAACAGCATTTAATGGTGGCTCGAGTCGTTTAAATTTTTACCATCCGGCAAAATTTGAACGATTATATTGATTTTGCGCGCTTTGGATATTTGGAGTTAATTTTTATAGATCTCGCGGTAGGCGCAGCATGTCTTATAATACCACCAGCAACGCTCATATACACACTCGTTTAGGTAGCAATTTTAGGACATTAGCTACAAGACCCTTGTTTTAGCCTCTTGCTGAGAACTTCAGAGCTACCTATTCTGTTGCCGACAATAGCTTCTTTATTGGCATCTTCCTTTGCAATGTGCCGTCATATTGTTCCCTGTAACTCAATCTCTCAAACTCCCACGGTGCATCAAGTTGACAGGATTTCCAAAACTACATGCCTTCGGGGCAGGCCATTTATCTCAGCTCAACCAGAGACAGCCGCACTCTGAAATTAAGGATGCGAAATATCCACTGCGGCATACGCTGTCTTGTTCACAACAGCATCCTGATCGAAACACATGCGTCCGAAGAAAAGTCAGTTTTCATTGATGTGTAGCGCTCGCGATGCCGCCAACCTAAAATCTGTACCAAACAGTATATTTATGTGGATGCATTAACACTTGATTAACCATGTAGGGGTTGACGTGTTCCCATACACTTCAGTTTCGCTTTTTGGTAAAATAAGCAATTGCGTCTACCGCGAAATGGGCCCAACTCGCGCAATTTTCGCCTTAACGAATACTCATTTTCATAAATGAATACTTACTAAAATAAGCGATAAAACCAATTCGCCTTAAACGTGTTTCTTACTATGAGTTGACATGCAACAGTTCTCTAGTTTTTCGTACGTGAAAATAATGATTTTCTCCACTGTTTCTCACTAATAATGTTGGTGACAATCTTGTTTTGGTAGTATCGAAATCCACGACTACGACTGCTGCCAGAGCATAAAAAGTAGTTGTAGGTAGTTGTTGTTTCAAAGTAATCAAAACAATAGCAGACAAACCTTTTTCATGTGTAACTCAACTTTCTTCTAAAACCCCTCTACTCAACTCATAGACTTACCCACACTTGCTTACACAATTTGTATCCTTTTTTACTCTGCAGGTTGGTTTTATTTAAGAAAAATTAAAATACAACGACTGCTAAACTTCGTAAGAATTGTGTTTTGATTTTGCTTAATTATTAGGCAGCAAAGGAAATGAGTATTGAATACACAGATCTATGTGTGTGTGTGTGTGTGTGTATGTGAATGGGTTTGTACTTGTGTCGTTTGAAGATGAATAAATAGTTTTTTGTTTCCTTGGAATATGTGTGCTTGAATGTAACACCTGATGTACCCTGAGTAATCAGTATTTTAAAGTTTTTTTTTTGTTAAGATTTTAATGGGAATTCCATATTACGAGAAAACAAGTACAATATTCTGTTGGAATAATTAAAAGATTTAATGTGTGTTTGTGTATGTGTGTGCCAGGACTCGAATTACAGAAATAAGAAAATGTTAATTTCAAAAGTTCTGTTTAAATTTAGCAGGAAAGGTGTTTCGACATGAACATAAGAATATAAAAGAAAAAAAAAACAACAAACGGGTTGTTCGTTATGACATTTAAATTTAATTAAGCTTCACATAGTGTCAATGAATTATTTCAATTAATATGATTTTATATATTTAATGGATTCAATAATTAAATTCATTGAGTACTGGATTTTAAGACGAACTAAAAAACTTTTTTATTAACTAATCAATTAAAAATTTAATTAAATTTGAAGCGGAAAATAAGGAAGCCTAAGGATGCCATATAATATTTTATAGCTCCCTGTTACCTGTAAAGAAACTAAGTTAAGTTAGCAGATTTTTGAGAATATTAATCGCTTTTGCTTTGCTTTAGCCAACTCTCTACACACACCACACCACATTTGCGCTTTTACATTAGACATTTAATACAAACGCGTAGAGCGGATGATGCTCATTTGCTTTCAAGCCGGACAGGCACAATGTCATAAGCAATTTTCTAAATTTGCTCTTACTTCCCCATTTCGGATCTGTATGAAAATACATTAGATTCAACACGAAAGCAAAATCCACATCTGATATGTTTCTTCTGATTCTCGAACGTTATAGCACCCGTCATGTGGATAAGGCGACAACAGGTTAGCTGCATTGCCTGCGGACATGTTTATTTTCTCTTCACTCTGAGTCCATCTACCCATCTACTCTTATATTATCTTGTGTTAGAAAACTATGGGCTTTTTTTAGCCAGTTCGTTTGCCTATAAAAATGAAACGTCACAGTCTACGACAAATGCTGTCGCAAGACTGACCAAAAATTGATAACAGCCACTCCTTTTATACCCATTTTCTGTCTCCTGATCTTAGTTGTACCAATTCGTACTTGCACATAATTGTTGTATAAATCGATGACGGCCATGAAGTTTAAGTTCCTGAAACTACTCATAGAGGACGATGGTACAATACAGCCGTTAATTTAAAATATTGGATTTATTTTATAATTTGTGTTGCATATTTTAGGGATGATACTATTAAATGAAATAGTACTAATAACTAACAAAGTCTTGCATATAATTTAAACTTCAAGGCGACTGATAGAGGTACAAATGAATTCGATAATATGACTTTTAGTAACAATGTTGCTTATAAACGACTTTTAAGGGCTTAGTGCTAAAATAATTATAAATCAAGTACAAAAAGTATAAAAATATAAATGAATTCACATTTAGGATAAATACCTTAAGTAGGTAAGAAATATACAAAGGAAAATGGTAGTTAAAGTATAAATAGAAATAATTATAGATTAGAGTTATATCGAGATTTGTCGGCGCACCTCTCATGTCCTCGTACCCACATTTGTTTGTTTTAAATAATGTACATTTTCGACCTTGATGGAATGCTCGTTCTACCAGTTCATACATCTATTGGTTTCTAAGAATTTGGTTTGCTTGTGCACGCTAAGATTATGATCAAGCAAAATACAATTTAAAACCTTAAACTAATGAAAAGGTACGAGCGATCATATGGCCACTTTAAACTATAATATAATTATCAATATAATATAATAAATATTTAAAAAATTATGTCCTATACCCTGGTGGTTTTAATCATTATTATTACCGCTTGTGATAGCGTGATAACTATACTATGTTATTATATGATTACAAAGTTGTGACGACCAAAAGTCCTTCCACTCGTTTTTGGGTCACATGTAATTATATCTTTTGCTTCTCTAACTGAATTCGTAGTTTTTATTAAGAATAACTTAGTTTTAAGATTAAGGGAAATATTTAGGTAACACTGCCGCATAATGGCAGCACTATTTTAATACAACTCTACCATGACTGACAAATGATCAGCTGGTATGGATCGTACAATGGTGTGCGTATACGTGAGACTCAGCCAAACGAGCATAATAGTAATGCGTATACAATAGAAAAGTTAGTCAGCCTGTGGCTAGCAAGGCGGTAAGACCTACTTAATAATTTTAGAATCTTATTCAACTTTATTATTTAAGTCTTTAGCCGACAGCAAATAGTTGGGCCAGAATTTTATTCGACTCAACTACTTGTAGCTTAATTATTTTAGAGTTTTACTCAACTTATTTAAGCTAGTCTATCGCGCCACCAACTGGTAGCGAAACTACTGGTGTTTTCGTGTCTGGCCAGAATTTTATTCGCCCTGACAAGAGAAGCCAGTGAGTAAGGTGACGCTCGACCACTTGGGCCAGAATTTTATTCGCCCCAATTGATTAGACGAGTAGCGAAGTCACTCCTCAGGCGATAAACGGTCGGGCCAGAATTTTATTCGCCCCAACCGAGTGCGGTGAGAGTTGAGTGCACAGAGGAGACATCTCTTAGCTGCGGGCCAGAATTATATTCGCCCCGACAATAGAGTCAATCTTTGTCTCATCACCTAGAGCAGCAGCCAGACGAAGAGAGTCCATCTGAGTGAGAGGCACAGAGCTTCTGGTACTGTCAAGTCAGGCCAGAATATTATTCGTCCTGACAAGAGAGGCCAGAATAAGAAGTGCTCTCGTACCATCCGGCCAGAATTTTATTCGCCCCGAAGAGATAATCGGCTTATGTTCACCTGCAACAAATAGTGGCAATATCTTCTGTAAGCGTCGGATGGTGTGAGAAGCTGAGGAGAGTACCAGCGAATGTATCAATGGCCACTGAAGGTCCATCATATTTCATGTCGCGCTCTATTTATTAATTAAGTTGATGAATAAAGTTTATAAAGTTGTTGAAAACATTTATATTAACTGTCTCGTCTCTCTCTTGGAAACAAATAAATACTTTTTGTAACGAACCCTGGGAGCCGCGAGCTCTACTCCAGCTAATTGTGAAAACACGTCGTTACAAAGTAAATGCTTTTAACAATATTATGGTTATATGGCATAATATTGTTATTTCATTAAACAACACTACTAATGTAAAGAGGGCTTATTGTTGTCTTTAAAAGTAATTAGAATTAAATTATAACCATCGTATGGTTACGTCAACCATATTATGTCTATAAGTATTTTACTTTTTTTTTAAATCAAATATAGTTAGCAAAATTTATTTATCTCAAGAAAAAAGTCCTTGATTCCTTTTAATAGAATTTTGTCTATCTTTTGCTATTTATAACAAAAATTCTACTCTGTTCACTTATGCTCTAATAATTTAAGTATTATATCTTTAGAAAATATGTTATAATAGTTTATTGGCCACAAAAACCAAAGCTGGCAGCAAAAAATGTCTTCGTCTATTAGAATAAAATTTTAAGATACTTTCTCTGCTGCACACAAAAATAGAAGCGAAACAGTAAAAACGACTACGATAGACAAAAGATGTTTTCATGAAGAGAATACAAGAGGAGGGTAGAATAAATAACTAAAATGGAAAATAATAAAATACCAAGAAAAACCTCAATACCCAGCATAAGATCTATAATGCTTGAGTGTAAAATCATTATCATCAACATACTCTTCTACCACTGCAACATGCACGATTTTGTTCGAAATGCAAGAAAGGGATTTCTGTATAAAAATAAGTAAAATCTTGCAACACAGCTCAGTATCTAGACAGCACATACAAAATTCCTGACAGCTTAAATTGAGAGAGGATTTTTTTAATAAAGCCAATAATAAATGTCATCAATATTTTGCTGAATACTTCAACAAAATAACGATAAATTTTGAAGATTTTTTTTCTAATCCCGCCAGCAATTTTTGCAGTAACTGCGCTAAGTCATTTTATTTTCATTTTTAATAATTTGTTTTTGTTTAAAGAGGATTTAACAACAATTTTGTTCGATTTAAAAGGAATTTGTTATTATTGTTGTATTTAATGCAATTGCACAATTCTCATGTTGTTTGCCACATGCGTGCACGGTATTGCACTTGTAAAGTTCCTGTCTGGACAGGATTTTCCTGCTTGAGCCAAACATAACAAAACGCATACAAACAATGTTGGGATTTGTAAACCAATTTCAATTCTGCCATAATTTTCCCTATAAAAATGATCCGAAATTAAATCCAAAAAATTAATTGTCTACTTCAGTGGTGGAGACAAAAAATAAAAAACAACATAATTTGTTGTCTCTATTTTCTAGCCCACATACCAGACAACTGCTGGGGTAATTGCAGCAGTTTCTGCTTAAATTTTTTTCATTTTTTCTCAGTCTTAAACACTCAATTCTTTTGTAGTCCTCATATATTTTCAGCTTTTTTGCATCGCCTTTCTAACAATTTCATTTATTTTTATTTATTTTCTTCATTTCATTTCTCTTTTTGCAAAGCTTTTGTTGTTCATTTGTTCGTATAGCTTCCAGTCATTTTTGTTAACAACACTTGTCCATTTAGTGCTTTTCACCTGTTAGATACCAACACACATACACACACAAACACAACTATACAACTTAACAACTGAGTTAGTTGTGCTAGTTGTTGTTGTTGTTATTGCATTTCAAGAACAATAATGTTCAACAACAAAACAACAATGGGAACAACTGCAATACCGTAGCGCAAACACAACTGAGGCTGGCCTATTCATGCCACAATTGTACAAATTGTTGTAGGACTATTACAGTTAGACTTGCAGCAGACACTTGTTGTATTGTAGGAGTTTTTATTTTTTTTATTTCTTTTTTTTCATTTAAATATTTCAAAGATTTTTTAGACTTTGGTAATTTACTTTAGAGAAAAGTGCATGAGGAAAGTCAGATTTTTCTCTTTCAATTGAAATTATGAGCACTTAAGATCTACTAGTTGTTCAGCAGGTTCCCTAAGGTTTGTTAGAAATTTATAAAAACTTGTTTGTTCTTTAAAGACTTGGGCAGGCGAAATATTAAAATAATATACTCCTAAGATTAAGTTTTAAACTTTTAAAACCCAAAAGCTTTCTTATTTGAATCATTGTTACTCAATTGACCTTGAACCGATAGTTAGACCTATTTTAAGATTTCAATAAACTTAAAATAAATTGAATCAATATATAAGTAAATTATCTAGAGATGTAAAATTATGCGTTATGGCTGTTCATATTACTGCTCCATGTGTCATTTGGACCATTGTTTTATGTAGGTCCTGCGGCATGTCTGATATTTTGATACGATTCATAACGTGTTTAGACGAAAAACTTGAAATCAAGACTTAGATTTTGCGAGCCTTATCGTTATATCATCATGCATTTTAAATAATCTTAGACCTTTAGTGTCTGAAGTGCAGCTAAAGCAAGTCAAGAGGGCATTACTGACAGTGTTCCATTATTCGTAATTTTTTAAAAATCGGGTTTTGGACATTTGAAGTTTAAAAAAAATGGGTTCGGTTGTTGGTTTTAAGAAACCCCCAGAAACACGAGTTTATTTTTTAAAGTTCAGCATTTGTTTATTTATAATTATTGGTAATTAAAGTACACTCATGGACAAAAGCCGTGGTCCCTTCGCTCCCTCAACTTTTAATGAACTGCCATGCTTCCAATGATTTTCTCGGAAATACATTTTACAACTGTCCACGCTTAAAAACTGAAACTTTAAAAATCCACTTTATCATCCTTATTCATCCCTATCATCCCTATTGCTGGCGACTTATTTTAGAAGATGGTTTTGGTAGCACTGTAAACTTTTGGTGACTCCAGCAAGTAAAACTCACTAAACTGCTAAAAAAAAATATCAAAGCCCTTAACTGCGAGAAGAGCACTTGTACTATAAATTTAAATCAAATAAAAAAGTATTAAAAAAAAATTTCGAAACCCGGTTTTTTAACGACACAAAATCTAAAACCGGTTTTTTATAGAAAAAAAAACGGGTTATTTGAAATTCGAAAAACTTTTATTTCTAAGAATCATCGATCATTACCTGCATAAATTATTACCAGCGCTTGAACCTGAACCAACAGCTGCCAACATTAATTCAACGGTTCTAAGTTTTCGTAGCTATTCTGTCGTAGTACATTTTAGTATTTATATATAAATTAAATATATACTCTTACTTAAGGCTAGTGCTTTCTTAAGTAAAACTCTGGGCACGTCTGGATTGCCTCAGCCGACAAAAAACCAAGCTCCCTTTTATGACATTAACTGCAAAAAATATATCGTTCAAATGGCATTTTGAATTGTGGCTCGCGAAATATCTGGCTCAAAATGTTAGCTTTCAAACCTTGCAAGACTCGTGGTAAGCGCAAGATTTTGAGGCAAAAGTCTGGTGCTGTTAGATCTGGCGTTCTGGACGATTGAACATTGGTGTCTCAAAGTCTTCATCTTTGCCCAAACTGTGTGTGCTATTGTTCCGTCCTGTTCAGATCAGCAACGAACGAGATCTAAAGGAGCAACTTGCGGCATAAAAAATTCGTTTAGCACCTGCCTGTAACGGACACCATTTACGGTGGTGCCTTCACGGTTTTCAAAAAAAAAATAAGAGTCAGTTGCTCATTCACTGCAAATGCCACACCAAGCAGTTACTTTGAGGAGATGCAACGTCTTTTCATGTGAAATCTGTGCCACAGAAACGCTCATTACGATTTTCGATACGAAGTCACATTCTTCTTGCGCGAGTACGAAATTTACGCTGCTTTAAAACAGCACAACTGATTAGGCAAGCTCGTTCTAGAGACGAATTTCACTCCATGGCTTGACAACTACGTCTCTATATATCGACATCATAAATTTCAACGCGCAGTAAAACGTAGCGCCAATTACTAAAACGGCAGCGGATTCAAATTAGAAAATTACTCTTGCGCCATCTTGTGAATTTAAAGAAGCTACTCCGATGTGAGTGTGCGAACGCTAAAGTGATCATTCTTACCAAACATGTTAAGCAAATGGCGGAAATTTCAAAGGAATTGTTAAAAAACGCAATATAGAACTATTTGCCTTCACGGTGTGCTGGGGCGTATAATTAATATTAATTTTCTGAGTGAAATTCATACGACACCAGAATTTTGAAACTAAAATTTCATCAGTTATTCGGAATTAAGTTTTTTCTGTATTTCTTTTAAATCTAGTGCAAGTTCTTACTCTCATTCGAATCAATTTATTCATTGCTTGTGTTGTCTTTTTAAAATTAGGCGACGATCTCCGGCAAGTACTAGAATAATGACCCCTCTGTACAGGTGACCGCCTTCTTTGGCAAATATTTACCCTACTTAAATATCAAGCATAACTAGTTGTTTCACTATTTCAGACACATTCACACACAATTTTTTGTGAGTAGTGATCAACATTTTGGATTCTATGTAGTTTAACAATTGCAAGACCAAGTTAATTAGTTGAAATTTACAAGAGAACCGATTAAGCGAATAAAGCTGAATATTATTTCTTGGAACTTTAAACTAAAAACTTTACTTTTTGCTTAAATCTGTATATACAAATCAAGTCAGATAATTCTAACACCACCCTCGCTTTTGCTTAAATTAAGTTTTTTAATTAAATTATTGATTAATCTCTGTGGTCTACCAAATGCCAAAATATGTAACATATCCAGGATGTAATATTTTCAGTATTTCCCAAGTGTCAGTTTTGATTTCGTAAACAAAATAATTCCATGACAAATGCATTTGCATATTTATTAAGGTTTGTTTTTTATTCTCTCTGTGTGTAAGATTTTGGCTGCCCTATTGCAGATTTTTGTATTTTTGTTTTGTTTCATCCTTTTAGCTCGTTTTCAAACCATGTGTATTGATGCAGCACGTTATCAAACATTCTAATGCATTCAATTGCAATCCCTCCTTTTTTCATTATGTCAGCAAAAAGATCAAGAACAAAGAAAGAGAACTGAAAAAAACCAGCGTGAAGTGGCATCTGTACATGTGGCCAAAATGCAAAGGGAAAAATTTAAATGGGGTCTTTCGGCAGAGGAAGTATGCATGATAGTTCATAAGAAATTAATTAATCCGGTTATAAAGAGGGACAAAACGCAATAGCGTGTATTTTGAACTGAAAAAAAAAGTTTTGAGTTGGGGAGATTTTTTACAATCTACTTTATTTTTATTCTGGTAACTCATAAAGGAATCATTGCTTAAGAGATTAAAAACCACTCGCAAGTGATGCAGAAGCCCATCATGACAGTCACCTTCGTACGTGAAGCCTCTGTCAGGACGAACGTAAGTCATTAATTAGAGTATTGCCATGGATGTTTCTGTATTAAGCAAGAGGCTTTAGAAGAGGACATTATGAAAGCAAAGACAGTGCTAAATGGCTTTTAAAATTTCATTAAAAACATGGAACCCCAAAATTATTTAAAGAGTAAGTAGAATTAATTTCAACAGGCCAATCCTGTCTCAACAATAATTCAAAATATACAAAATTCTGGGCCACCTTTCCCTTCTATTCATCATATGTTCACTTATAACTTGAATTCATTTCTCTAGCACTTTTTTGCTTTGCTAGATTTCTTTCCCTTTTTTTACTATTATTTCGTAGTAAAAAGAAACGCAATGCATAAATTTCCAATTCACTGAACACTTTTTCCATTAACACATTTGCCGCACAGTGTTTTTCTTCTATACTGCTGAAATTTTTTATCTAAAAATTTCTCTATGTTTGAATTCTTTCTATTAAATGCGCTCGTATGTTACATAGTGGGCTAAATGTCGAAATCTGTTAGGGCTCCCCAGTTGCACTAAATATGCAATTTATATGTTAAATGAATGGAAGTATAGAACGCGCAACAATTCACAGTAATACCCAAAAAAAAGAGCTCAACAGCTAAAACCACCAAAATACACATGATTGCGCAAAAAACTAAAGCACCCGCAAGTTGAAAAACATAAATCATAAATTTTCTATTAAATTATGATTTAATAAAACTAAAACTGCAAATAAATTAAATTTCTTTGGAAGATATTTAGCAAAAAAAAAAACAAATTAAAGGAAAATAATTCAATTCACTTGGTTTTACCTTCATGTCAAAAGTTTCATTATCTTAAAACTTGGCAAATATTAACTTTTCATTTTAGAAATTTACTTTCACATTTAACCTCCATTTCATTTTACTCACTCACCGCCCTCATTCTATTATTACTTAATCTTAAAACTTGATGTACAATGTTGCTGTTTTATTTAAAATCTCAGGTGCAGGTGGCCAAAGGGGGCGGAGATTGTAGCAGGAAATGCAGTAAGATTTTACAAAGTCATTGCAGGTGTTTAAGAATTTTTTAAAGACATTAAAGCAAAAGTTGATTTATTTTACATCATCATGTTACTGGCTTGCTTTATTAGTTTGTGAGTTTTTCTTTTAGCAAAACTTCTTATTACATTTAAATAGACACGAAGGGAATTGTGAAGTTAATTAAATCCTGAACTGCTAAAATTATCTATTTGACAAAATATTTAATTAGCTATAAAATCAAGCAAAATATGCGTAAATGACCCAACAAATATGACAATGCAATTTTCCCAATCCATCACCGATTTTTCGTAACAAATGAAAGAAAATACACCCGCAATACTATCGATTGAATTTTTTTTCAACTAGGGTCTTTATAAGTATTTACAAAAAATTCAGAAAAAAAAATAAATTAAATCAACAAACTTTTTAATTGATTTTGTGAAAACTTTAGGAACTTTATTTAGGGTAAACTGAAGCAGGAAGGCAATTGTAATATTCAAATACAACTTTCATCTCATACTCCCTATGCGTAAAGGTGTAATTTTGATTATTCCTTTCCTCATGTACTGGGCTATCTACCATTACACCAGATGAGAATGACTTGCATTAGCGAGAGTTCAAATATTCATCCAGTCCAAGTTTTGTCTTATTTAACAAACCGCAGTTGATTTTAAATTAAAATTTCCTATAGCCAAATAATTTGAACCTTTTGTTTCTACATTCTAAAAAAAATACGTCCGATAATCCTACTAAAACCAATTAAAAAGTAAAAATTTTGGGAATATATAAAAATACAGGGTATCCGCAGGGAAGGTATATACTACTTTGTTTGTTTATAATTTTTGATTAAATAAAAGAGAATGGATCGTATCTTGATAAATGTTTTATTTAATGTCGGCAGTTATGTATGGAATACAATATCAGATAAATGTCCGCCTCTGTTAGCCTCACAAATGCCAGCCCTTTTGAACACATTTTTCATTACATTCTCACACATTTCACGCGGCATTTCATAAATATCATCACGAATATCTTGTTTGAGTTGCTTCAGCGTTTCTGGTTTGTTTGCATAAATCTTGCTCTTCAGATATCCCCTCAAAAAGAAGGCCGGAGCAGTCAAATCAGGCAACCGTGGAGGACAATCAACATCACCATTCCTTCAAATAACTTGTTGTGGAAAGTAATTCCATTGTAATTCTGGCTGTATGCGATGAGGCCCCGTCTTGTTGAAACCACATGTTAGTCAAGCCCAAAGCATGCAGTTGTGGCGTTAAAAAGTTTTCAAAAGGTTTCATATCACGATATCGCTCCCCATTTACAGTTACCGTTACGCTGTTTTCAGTTTCAAAGAAGTAGGGTCCAATGATTCCTCCTGACCAAAATGCACACCGGACTTTTAATGGATGCAATGGTGATGTGATGAATAATTTGAACGTTTTCCATTGCTCAGAACCGACTATTCTGTTTATTCACATATCCATTCAAACGAAAATGTGCCTCGTCACTCATTATGATTTTTTCATAAAAATCGGGGTTGTCATGGGCAAGCTCTAGCATCCTATTGGCATTTGTACGGCAACGTAAATGGTCTTCTGGAAGAAGCTCTTGTGTCAGCGGAATCTTAAATGGAAACAAATGCAAATCTTTGTGCGAAATTGTGGCCAAAGTTGTTTTTTGAAGACCAAGCTCCTGAGCACGGTGTCGAATTGAGGTTGATGGATTGTTTTGAACACTTTTTGGAACAGCAGTAATGTTTTCAGCCCATCTTGCTTTGGCCTATCAGCTATAGTCCCTCTTTCTTCGAAATCATTCACTACACGATAAATAGTGCGTCTTGTTGACACGTTGTTTCCCCCAAAAATTGCACGTAACTTTCTCATCGTCACAGCAATCGATGATTGATTTTGATTAAATGGTTTAACGATTAAAACACGTTGGTTTACCGAATACTTTTCCATAATAAATATGACACGTCTCTACTTCACGACTGCCAAATACGAACTGTCAAGACTAATGAAAAGAAAATATTTTTTAATGTTTCAATTAATTCCTTAAAAGAAATTAAATTTTTAATTATTTTGATAAATTTTTTGCGAATTTTCAATTAAATTTTTTATTAATTCAATACCTTTTTTAAAAGAAATTTCCCAACAAATTTTTTAATTGCTTCAATTACTTTTTTCGTATTTTTAACTGAAAAAAAAGAGGAATTTTTTCGAAAAAACTTTTAATTAATACCACATATTTCGTGATAGGTTAGGATCTAATGATTCTTTTAATTAAATCGATGTAATAAAATACCATTCGCAAAGAATTTTTATTGACAGAATGCTGATTTTTTTATTCAATAAAGAGATATCTGCCATAAAATGATCACCTAAAATGTCTGCATTTGCCCGGTCTATAAGTTACACTTACCTGAATTTCAATTACTCTTTTTGTTATCACTGCTGACTTTTCATTTAAGTAAATTGTAGAAAATATGAAAAAGGATTTTTTATTGTTAAGACTTGCTTACGAAATAAGTTTATCTAACACTTTTTCAAGTATTTTCTACATTTCACAAAATTTTTATTTAAGTAAAAAAAGTTAAACTTTTAACACAAGTACTTTGGGAAGTTCTACTAGCCCAAGAAATATTATAAGTCTATTGCAGCCCACTTTTGGTAATCATTTTCACTAGATTTGTTATTAATTCATGCTTGTAAAATCTTCAATTGTGTCCACTCATCCATATTGCCAAAAGAATCCTATTAATGATTCAATAGTGAAAGAAGATGTGATCTGCTTAATTTTAAAACCTCCTAGGCACTTGATAAAAGAATCAGTAACCACTGATAAACGGGAACTTTTCATTGAACCTGCATAACAAATTTGGAGAGGAAGCAAAGCTGAACGCACAGGCTGGGATGGTGTCGAAATACACTTATCCGGACTACTGCCTTACTGCAACATCAGAATCTATACTTGGCCATCAGACATATGATCTGGCTAAATCTTTTGTTTTAAACTGTGCCCACCAGCATTGTTTAATCTTCTGTTGAAATATTCAATGGAATAGTTGAACTCTGATAATAAGAATTTTTGAAGTCGGTTCAAAGCCATTAACGACAACCCTCTGCCCTCACTAAATACAAATTTTACTGGCTTATGGTCATTAATTAATATACCAGCCAAATTGTTATCAAAATTCGTGCTGTGTGAGAAATGTGTTTTGTTTCGATCAATGTGCACGTCAAGAAACATCATGATCACCCAGAGGCAAATTAAAAACAGGCAATGCACTCTGAAAAGTTCACTCCTTGGTGCGGTTTGTTGGCCGGCGGCGTCATTTTGCAATGTTACAGTCAATGTAGCAGGGTACAGTGGGATGATTAACGATTTTTTTACCGAAAATGGAAGAATTGGACTTGGTTGACATTTCAAAAAGATAGTGCCGCACACGGCACGCGTGAGTCTATTGAGAGGGGAGTTTGGTGAACACGTGAGCTTAACGTTTTTGAATAGGCCATTGGCCGTCAATATTATGCGATTTGAACCCACTAGACTATTTTCTGTGTGGGGATACGTAAATTCTTTCATTAACAAGGACAAGCCAGCCACAATTCAAATTCCGGAAAGAAACATTACAGCTGTCATAGGTTTGATACCGACCGAAATGCTGGAAAATGTACATCATAATTGGAGCTCACGCATGGACGTCATGTGGCAAAGCCGCGGGCAACATTTGCATTAACTTTTTACCAGTTTTAGCCTTTTTACATTTTTCGATTGAGAAACCAAATATATCAGGCGACTGTATAGTACTTTCCTAACCCTGGTTTTCCAAGAGACGTGGCCAAAATCTTAAACATTGGAAAAAATTACACACAAATGTTTCGCAAATGTCAAAAGTATTTTACAATTTTATTGTAAACATTTCAACATTTTCTATTGTCTTGATTATTATGCTAAAAAACAAAAACACACACATACATATACATATAATGAATACATAGACATTTGTTTGTCTTTTCTTTTTAACTTTTTTTTAAAAAAATGACATACGAAAAGAATCTATGTGTGTACAAGGAATGAGCCAGGAAGGGGAAAAGCAGAGACCTAGAAACATTTGCAACATATGAGTGATTACACGATTCAGGTGTTTTCTTAGCTTCTTCTTTCTTTACTACATTTAGTGTCAGCAAAAAAAAAATCAAAAATATTTACATATCAAATATGAATATTTATAAGTTTACATGTATGTATAAATATGTAAATGTAGGTGTATGTTTTTTATGTGAAATGTGTGAATGTTTCCTTTTTTATAATTTTCCTTAAAAGTTGCTAGAATTTGTTGTGGTATAAAATGAATATTGTAAGTCAATGTTACAACAGGAAATTGTACCACTGCCATACACATACACACACACACACACACTTCTACATCTGCAAAGATGTCAAACATCGTCAACGCAAACAATAGAAACCAACACATATGCACGCATTTTTAAGAAATACAAAAAGACATGAAAATGAAATTCCAAATCATACAAAATATGTAAATCTTAAGAAATTGTCTTTCGTTTCGCTTGTACGAGACTAAAGATTTATGCGAAACCATAAGTTATGTCAAATTTTAATATTTAAAAAAATGTGCAACTTAAAAAATCGAAGGCAGTCATCTAAATTAAACTTGGGCGCTACCAGCTGCTGTTTGTAGCGAAAAGAATTAGAAATTGCTTAAAAAAAATTGTAGACTTCTATTTAAAGAGCTAAAGAAATGATTTTTATTTAAATAAGTTTTTTTATCTTAACTCGTATGTAAAGAGTATTCTAACAAAGGCGGGTTAATATTGCTAGCGTGATATTGACAGCTATAAAAACCTACGTTTGATTGCACCTTAAATGCCGGCCGTAGTCCTTGCGAGCAAACTAGTGAGTGATTAAAAATATATTTTGATCTGATATGAACAATATGACCATGGTTGTCATATGGTTCTATCAGAGTGCATCTACATGTCACTTAGCGGAAGCACGAACGAATTGTTTTGTGAGACTATGTGAAAGTTATAGGACCATGCCAATAAGCCGCAAACGACTGATCTCTTCAAAGTAAACTGAAACCAGGCCAACGCTTAAAGTCAAGAGGATCTCTGCTACAAAATCAAATACGAAGCCACGGCCGCGATTTAAGCGATATCGTATTTCAGGCATAATGTTTTTAATTACCGCTTTTAATATCTCAGAACTTAGTTAGTATCTCACACGCCTATTTTTACATCCAAAATAACATCGACCTTATTCTAAGCCACTTTATATAATTGTGCTTTAAGCCATAGATTACACTTGTTTGTTTGCACTTTATAAATACGTTTCCGTGTGACTTGATATGGCAATGTGCTGATTTCTGGCTTTGCTTTCAAAACAAAACGAAAAAGAGTTAAAATAATTTTATTGAGGACATAAGTCAAGAGATGTTAGTATACTTTTACATAATTTCTTACTGAAATGGTAAAATAGTACATTCATATCAACAAAATGTTGCCTTAAAAACACCAAGTAATTTTACGTAATGTTTAAAATTTTAAAAGCAAGATAGCCTTCTAAAGTTCGTATAGGCTTCTTTTTAAGCGTTTTTAAAACAATTTCATAATTTTTTCTAGAAGTCTTGATAATGAAATACATTGCTTAATTTAATTGTGAGCATCAAAGGCCTTTAGGTTAGATAATTCAAACAATTGTATATTCAATCAATTCGTCATTTAATAAAACAAACTGATAAATTTTACATTACGTATGATTTACTTTGACAAACAAACAAATTAATATTAATCATACGCCTCGATGTAGGTGAAAGTTTTAATGAAGACCCTTTAATAAGTTTTTGCATCAGCAAAACTGCTCTTATCAAGTACTTCACACTTATTAAAAGTATTAACGCTTAACAATAATATTATAAAAAAAGTTGTAAGTCTCGTAGCATTTCGTATTAGTGGTTATGTCAAACAAAAATGAAATATTAATCATACGCAACGGTGCATGTGAAAGCTCTGATTAAGTCCCTTTATACTACAATACTGTTATGTTTTGGCACCAACAACTTTAATAATTAAGTTTTCACTTTTATAAACCATAAAGGTTGCATTTATTTATGAAAATCTAAGACCAACACTTAAAAACAAAATTATCAAAAAAAAACGTATTACAAGACTTTATTTGCCTGGTTGTTTGGGTGGGCTGGCTAGTTAAGTTCAGTTAAGTGCCACCAGCAATAACAACAATAACTAGGTTAAACCATGTTGATATTATAAACTTATTTATAAAGCTTTAATACCTTCTCAAGTTACCGTTAATGCTGTTACAACTTGACAGTGTTGTAACATTCTCATCATCATCATCATCATCAGCATCAACATCATCATTAGCAACACCACTACATAAGCAGCAAAAACACCATTATAAGTAGCTACAACAAGTCATCCCACTAACATGAAAACATTAACAACAACTTCCTTAGTTGCTTAGTTGATACTCATTTGTATGTAAGCAGTGGTGCTCATAGTAACAGTTACGTCCCATTTCCTTTAGTTTTCTTTTTTTTTTATTTGATTAAAAATTTTGTTTTTTTTTTTTATTCTTTTAACATAAGTTGTGGTTGTTGTTGATAGACTGTCAACCACTTGACTTAGTTTTCTAAAGTTTCCATTTCCTTTTTCAGCGCTTTTCTTGCTTCACTTGAACTGTTTTTTTACCTGGCTTTTAATAAGGTAATATTGTCAGCGGTTAGTAAACCAGGTAGTGAGTGTTAAAAATTAAAGCGGGGGACACTTCTTAAATGATTTTGTAAAAATTAATAAAGAAAAAAAAACAATTACCAAGCAATCTGTGTTTATACTTAAAGGATATCCGATTCTTCATTCTAGCTCATTGCTAAAATTGTTTTTAAACTTTAAAAAAAAAAGGACAATTTTGAATAGAAGTAAATTAATTTTTTAAACCAAATTTGGCAGCAAATGTTTACAGTTTTTATTTTTATTATTTAATTGTTAATTTAAAATTCTTTTAATATAATATATTTCCTTACTATGCTGGACATTTTTTTTAATATAACATTTCATTGTCAAAATTTGTTTAAAATAAATTTGGAGAAACTTTTTTTTTACATTTTCTTTCAGGAAAAATAAAATTGTGTGTTAAAATAAAATTTTTAAATTTAAATTGTTAAGTGCTGGAATGTGTTCTGAAACTGAACAGATGTGCCTCGTTGAATGAGGTGACGTTGATGTGGGTTAAGGGACACATAGGCACAGCTGGGAATGAATCAGCAGACGAACTAGCAAAAAGGGGATCTGATGTGGATTTCTGTGGACCAGAACACAGAGTTGGCCTGCGGAATGGCGTAGTGCGAGCTAAAGTTCTTCACTGGGTAAACTCATTACACCTGAATAGGTGGAGGGAGAATACCACTTGTAGACAGGCTAGAATGGTGCACAAAGAGCCCCTCGGCAGGAAGGCCAGCAAGGTGCTCGGGTATAATAGGGCTACTGTAAGCTGGATCACTGCGTTAGTGACAGGACATGGAAACTTCAAGTACCATCTGGCTAAGATGAAAGTCGTAGAAGATGATACTTGCAGACTATGCCTGGAAGAGGCTGAGACGGTAGCGCACATGGTGTGTGAATGTCCAGCACTGGCTAGCATAAGGCTTAAGACCACGGGCAGACACTTGTTAGATGTGAATGCCATGAGAGAACAAAGCCTTAGACAAATGCTAGCAATTACAAAAGACTCCGTGATGAGGAATAGTGTCGATAGTTACCAGTCGACAGTCTGAAATCACTTTAGTCAAGAGTAAAGGCTAGGGCTAGCACGAGACTCAATTGAAAGTAAGGTGGCTGTGATTGCGGATCGGTTCCCTGCAATCAATTTGAGGAGCGAAATGGGGGTCGAAAAGGGACTCAGAAAGTAAGTGGTGAAAAAGATGTGTGTTAATAAAAATTTGTTAATTTATTATCAATAGATATTATTAAGAAAAATAAACAAAATTTAAAAAAATATATTGTTTGACGTAACTTTGTCAAAATACAATTATTATTATTGTGTCAAAGATGTGTTAGACGACCTATTGTGCAAATGTACAAATACGCAATATCATAAACATAAAGCAAAAACAAATTGCGTAGCAGAAATTCCCCGAACCGCGATTCAGCGTAGAATTTCTACAGCAAGCTAAAGTAAACAAAAGATACACACATATACAAGACTACTAAGCCAGCAATTGAAATAACTGATGCGCAATTTCGCGTATGTTCGGGACATTTCAAGAAGCGGCCGTGATCTGTATATAAAGGCGCCGTCCACCGCACAAGGGATAGTTGATTTTGAGATTTCATAGAGTGAATATCTGTGTGTACAAAAGAAGTGTTAAGTGTACAGTGTCAATTAGTACTGAACAGTTGTGAATAGAGTCTTAATTGCCGAATAAAATTGTGTACTGATAAAATCATAAAATAGTGTGTATTTTCATATTTGCAATTAAACGAACCCTTCAAAATAACGTTTATTGTGGTAATAAACGTAACAATATTAAGTAATTTAATTTTTTGGCATAAGTTCTTTATTCTTTCTATTCAGAAAGAATATTTATTTGATATGATATTTTTTAATACAGTATAAGTGAAAATTGTATCAGACAACTAGAAGAATGAAATGCATTTTATATGCAGGTACACACGTTTTTAACATTCTTCATGTCTTTTGTACTAATTTTGTGTCAACTGTAAACAACATATATTTAACCCAACACTAAAAACAAATAAAATACGACAATGAATGCAATAAAAATTTTTGGAAACGCCCGTTAGATGAAAATAATTTTTTTTTCTTTAGGTAAACTACTTTACATCATTTGTTTTACGCGATAGTAAGGATGGGATCCAAAGTAAATAATCCACAACTACGAAACCTACTTAAGAAGTAGATCGGATCATTTAAAAACATTTACGCTGGTGTTGTGTCTTTAACAAAAAGTTTTCATTTCAAATACAACCTACACACAGTTTACTTTTCTATTAACAACATGACACTAATACTACAGCTGAATTTTTATTGCATTGCTATGAAAATAGCTGCTCTATTCACTTGCTAAATAACTTTATTTAAACCTGTGTAACACACACTTGGTTTCAGAGAAAATATCGAAATACAATTTTTCTCCTTTTTGTTGTTTTATTTTAGCATTTTGCGCTTTTTCTATTTCCATGTTTTTTTATGTATTAAAAACATTTTCGAAATCAATTTTGTGTGAAAACTAAGCAGTTGTGTTTTTTTTGTTGGCAGTTGAAAGGGTATTAGCAGTAGGGAAAACTACCAAAAAGGATTTAAAATACTTCTACGTGTGTGTGTGTATGTACGCGCATGTATTTGAGCAGCTTTATAACACTAGATAAAGGTTACTTATGTCAAAGTTTATTCTATTAACTGGTATCGGATGTAATGGATTTTTATGTTTTTCTTTCATACTTGTTATCAGCAAATACAAAAGCATTTGGGTAACTTCCATACATGTATCTGGAGTTTGTTTGAGAGTGAGTGTATTGCGCATTTAGAAATAATTTTGTTTTTATTTTTTCATACAACAAAATCACGTAAATTGAAAATGTTTTTTACAAGCAGTGTTAAGTAGAATGGCTGAGATAGTTAAGGAAAAATAGTTGAGTTTAATATTAAGTTTGCAAGGTGTTAGAGAAAAGAAGTTGTCGGGCTGGTTTTATATGAGTTTTTAATAAATTGCTTGTGTTAAATACACTTTATGTTTAGTTTTGAAAATAGCTTAGTAAAGTAATGTATCTAATCTTCTATTTTTAGTGTTAATAATAATCATACGCTTAGAGTAACATTTTTAACCATATTGAGGACTTCTTTAAAACCTCAGAATCCCACAGCTTAAAGTCGTTTTTCTCATATTAAGTACTAACTGTAATTTACAAAGGGGAAGAGAAAACCCTGCTACAGTACATTGTAAGGAATAGGATTTTTCAATGAAAGAAGATTGGGGAACTTCCTGCTAACCCTACTCACTTGTGAAGCAATCTTTAAAAATTTGTGCGTGATGTTTAATTGATAATTCAAAACTTAACAATTTATGCAAATTTAAAGGCAAAATTGAATACATTAGTTATATGTACAGTAGTGTAATAACAATAGAAGTGTAAAATCATACAGAGAAATAAATCATCATCATGAATGGTGTAAATAAGTATGAATTTGGCTTTATATTAACATAAGTTCTTGCCACATTTATTTCAATATGATTACCGCTAGCTTGGAGGTAGTCTAAAAGGTAAGTTAAATTTTTAATCACTTTTTGCGGCAATGAAGGCCGTAAACACCTAAAACATACAAAACAGTGGCTTTCTCTGGATGCAATGGCCTTCAGTTTTGATTACTGATGTATGCAGATAAACCAAAAATGAGCTACAACATTGAAATGTCCTCCTTAAATACGGGAACAACAGCATTTTCATTTTGACCGCATCCAATTTACCCGGTAGTCGTGAGGCTTCAATTATACTGTACAACTAAAAAAATGAACAAGCTTCTGGGAACATATTCCGACAGAGGCGAAAATATTTTCGTGTATTGGCGTTTGTAAGATTTACTTCTGGCTTTTATTTTAGGGTGGGTTGAAATTCCCCACTTTTTGCACGTTGTTACAGGAAATCGGTCTAGAAAATTTTATAATTCGTTCAATTTAGGTATAAGGTGTGCTCAAAACTAAAAAAAAAAACACTACGAAGAATAGTTTTGGGGACATCTTTTAACTCGCTATATCTTTGCTGTATGGGTCTGTCCTTTACTTAAAAAAGGGGCAACAAAATGTGCTATATATCATAAAATTTAACTCAAAATCTTCAATAACATCACCGCTTAACTAACATTCAACCTAGGCGGTCAGCTGACAGGCACAAAGGTATGGCTTTTATGCACTTAGTGCACTGCCAAAAGTTCTGACTTATATCTCCTCGTGGTGGCGGTTGGTAATAGGTTTATGCCTCTGCTAAGATTCTTGCTAAATAATTCGAGCGGTGAGAAGTTAACACTCTTGTAAAAAATCCCTCATCCACTGTGGAATAGCATACGCCATGGATGCGTAGCCATGAGGGTGCTCAGACGATCTCCGATTTTGATACAGACTTACCCGTGCATATGGCTCTCTGTGAGGGTGGACATATTTTTCTCCATCACAGGGATTAATCAGGAAGCCTTGCAAGGCGGCAAGAGGTTAACTTGTTAAGAAACTACAAGGGAGAAATCTGGTAGAGATGAACAAGAATGCCACGCAAGGGGTGGACGGATCAGTCTCCAAAGTTACTGCTGAGGAAAAACCTAAGACGCAAGCGTACATTGTATGTGTATGGCCAGCACTGGCTAGCATAAGGCAGATATTTGCTATTGTTTTAATAATTATTGCCGCAAATCCTATAATTTGCCAGGAAGCGCAAAAAAGAGAGTAAATAACAAAAATAACAAATAAAATTTGGACTTTATTAGATTTATTTAAAGAGGACCTTCCACAGCGAAGGAAGTTTAAAAAAAATAATCAGTAAAAAGTTTTTATATCTGCGTATCATAAATAATGTTCCCTTTTCTTAAAACTGCCACAACTTTTGCTTTTAATTTACACGCAGACGAAGGATTTATTGAATTCTCTTCAGTTTAATATAAATTTTTTGCTTATTTTATTATTTAAGTTGCATTTGTCTCCCTCCTATTGCAAACGTTTAAAACAAAGTTGTAAAAAAAAAATGTCATATAAATTTTTTCCCATTTATTTTTTCTCTCATCTTTCTAACTACAAATTTATTTTGTTGCAACAGAAAAACTTTTTAATAACTTTCGATAAGTATTTTACAACACACTTGTAAATGTTTTACAAGTCAGTTGATATTTGAAGAAAATGAAACTGGTGACATAAATTAAATGTAAGTTCGTTGTGCAAGAGGGTGGAAGAGAAAAATAGAGACAGAGAGTGATTGCTACACTAACTCTAAATTGTTGGAGCAATAGTTGCAGTCATACATGTTGTAAACTGTAAGAGCAGACCTCATTAAATAGTTTTATGACAAATAAGTGTTCTTATGCTTGTATTTTGTATGAAATAAAGTACTTTTAAATATTTGCCAACAGAAGAACAACCATAACGGGAAACTAAGTTAAGAAAGTTGTGTAATATTTCAGCGGAGATAGAGAGAGAGAGAGAGAGGGGGGAGAGAAGAACTTTTGCAAGTAGGTAATTGTAATTTAACTAGTTGAAATTGTTTGCTTTCAAAATTAAAACAAAAGTTTCCTCTCTCTCTCCTTCTCCCTTTCCATCTCTCTCTTTCTCAGCAATTAATTCTGCTTTAACGAAATTCATCTGATTAACTGACATAACAGATATTGAATACTGTTGACTCTAACGTTGACTTTTCGAAAGTAATTTATTTTATGTTAAACATTTGCTTTTAATAGTATGTATTATACATTTTTGAACAGTAAATGTTGTAGTTTATGCTACGTTTCGCTTATAAAGTAGTAAATGAAATGTAGTGGATGTTCGAGTAACATCCGCTAAATGCTATAAATTAAGTTAATGTTGGCTTTGGCTAAAGCTGCAAGGCTTTCGCTATATCTTTCTATCTTCGACCATTACATTCACAACAACAACTGTAAGCAGTAACTAATAATTATAATAACAGCTACACATCATGACTTCTTGCACTAACGTCGGCACACACACACACACACTTACACCCAACTATAGTAGCATTGCCAAACAACCAGGCATTAACAATCACAAAATTACTATGCTGCTGGTGTTTCAACTGCTATAAGATTTTATTTCCGGCTTTGACTTAATGGCCTTAATTAGAGACATCTATACGCCGAGTGTGTCCGTGGGCGTATGTATGAGTGTGTTTGTTTGTGTGTGTGTGTTTGTGTGTGTGTGTGCAAAGTTACCAGAAGGTAAATTGCAATTTCTCTAATATAAACCTATAGACAGAAGTGTATCTGAGAGCATTTTGTAACACATGTAGTTTAATATACAAATTATATTTGTACCGTAAACGTGCAGTTCTTGCCTTTACACGCTTCAGCAGTTCAATAATAATGTAGCCGTGTTGAGCTCAACAAAGATGTCCTTAAGAAAAGCCGGGTATATACACACAAGACATGTCCAAGCCTTCTAGGAAATTTATTAGCACAAGAATAAGCTAAAGTTATTACAGGTTGTAAATGTTAAGAAGCAGACTGCTGTTTTACATTAAGGGCGGGTCGATGTTGGACTGGAATGAAACGGGCTGTGTGTTCAGTATTAAAGTAATATCCTGTGCCTATTTGAGAAGCCACTGTGGATCAAACATGGCATCATTTAAATGTTTGCCGTGGATTCGCGGATTCGAAAGAGCCAATTTTAAATGACTCCGCTTCATTAAAGTGGTTAACTTGACATGAAGGACTGTGTTATGTTGAATTTGATGGCATCGATCGATTGCGTAGCAACAGAGTAACTTTCTACTAATGGATGTTATTTAAATGAGTATTTGCTTTCGCCGTATGGCATGTAGCGCTGGCATAACATATAGCTCATGTTCGTATCGGTCAATTCAGACCACTAATCAGTAGCCCTTTCCGTTAACAGTGATGCCCTCACTAAGGTACACCAACCGTTGATACCATCATAACTTAAACATAAATGTGCATTGTTGTTTCGTTTTTCACTTAGCGGATGACCCTTAACTATGCAATGGAATGGGGATAGCGGGAGTAGTGTAATGTGGACATTCGACCAAAACTTCTACATATTAAAAGTGGCAGGAAAGACTTCTGCAGGGAGTTTTTTCCACATACAAAAAGTACGACTAAAGAACGAGATTTCCCTGAAGTGTTTTATGCAGTCTACTGGCCAACCTATCGCAAACGGATGAACTCTTAATGAGGAACGTGTTATGCGTGCAAATGTGGGAGTATCAGGAACAAGTTCCATAATTTCACTGAAGGAAATTCCTGTGAATAATGACACACTACCCAAATTGCGTCGATGTATCAGTGAGCCAATAGTGTTGGATGACCTACTGACACTGATCAGCTTTTACGCCTTCTCTTGTACACAGTCGATAAGGTTCTAACTAGACTTTGAAGCACCGGCACCGGCCTATACAAAGGAGTTAATGGCATTTGCTTTCAAGTCATCAAAATGGAGTGAAGTAATTAATTTCTTACACCGTTTTAAAAAGCCTGCGAATTAGACTGCTTCCGTGGCGATCTGTAAAATGTATTTAGTCCAACGAACCTCACTCTAAGTTTTTATCCCAAGAATATCCAAAACTTCTGATTCCTTTTATATCAATTCATCCCGCAACTAGAAATAAACCAACATAATCTCTCACACGTATATAAGTAAGCACGTACAGGTCTTACGTTTATTAAAATCGACCCTTTTCGCACGACTCCATTTCAGATATTACTGCAAGATCTCGATTGAGCATATAATCCATATTGTGCCTGATGTCTCCAAGTTTCGGAACGCCCTATATACTACTGAATGAAAATGAATGGGAAATGCTGCTATCATTTGCGAAAGAATACATGATATTGGAAGTTCGACTTAGAAGGCCATTAGTGTAGAAAAAAGTACGGAGCCTTGCGATATCCCTGAATTTATCTAGAACTCCTCTCATGACAACGATTGTTATGAAAAAAGGCATGCTCATCATGCCACACTCTTAAAATGCCTTAGAAATATCAAGAGCCACCACTTCACTTTTGCCGAAATCATGTCTCAAAAAGCCATCTTTGCGAAACCAAGTCTCCCGTAAAGCGTCTTCTGCGGAACAATTTACTCTGTTAAGTAAATTGTTAGGTTTTAAACATCTCATGAGATGAAAGTTGACCTTACTTTCCTTACCGGAAACCCCTTTATGTGCATTGTATTTGACATCATTCGATACTCTCGTATTGCTTTAATAAGCCTTTAGTGAAATACAAGAAGATAAAGCATAATTTGCCGTAATATGATGACCATCATGAGTTGTCATTGATTTACACATAATGACAATTAAGGGACTATTTATACTTCGCATAACTGGCATTTATGCTCGAAAATTGCCTTTGGAACTATTGCCACAAATACTAAATAGTAATGGAGAATAGTTAAATGGATGAACCCTTTTGATTTATACAAGTGCGTTTTAGTGTTTAAGATTGTAGGAAATTATTTTGAAAAATTAATTTCTATATTCGGAGTTTTTGTTATTGAATTTAACGATATAATTTTTAAGAAGATTAAACGGAAGAACTGGAAGTGGAGAAGTTTTAATGATTCTTAGCTGCAAACTATGGGCGTTAATGAATTTAAAATCGAAAAAGGATAAACCTTTTTGGTCAAGTGATTTTAAGATCTCCCATAACTAAACAAACACGCGTCACCGACCGAATAGAAAGAGTAACTGCGGTTTAGCTTATTCTTCAGTCTACTGCTCTGCAGTTTACTGCGTGTGGGACTATAGAATGTTTGATAGAAGTATTTGTATCTCCTCCGACAGCCACGATGTCTATTCGACATCAAAATTGGTGTCGACTTCCGACATACTTAAGTTGGATTGCAATAGATTCAAGTATCACCCGAAATGGAAGGCGTAAAAATGCTACATTATGGGCAATTGTATGACTGATGAGTCACCAAGGAAGGGAACAATGCTGCACGACTCGCACATTGAGGAATTTTGTAGCATTCCCTCTCGGTCTGAAAAATGCAACAATGATGTATGGCATGCAGGCACTGTCAACTAATCTGGCCAAGTTAAGATAGCATTTGAACCAGATACCTAGTTAAATTTCAGCAGACGCGTTTAAGGAATACCGTAGCAATGATTACCGGATATTGCGGATTTGGCAACCCACCAAGTGGGGTTGCCTGCAGATAACTACCGTTAAAAGTTGTCGTAATGAAGCGAAAGAGAAGACAATATTTCATCACCCTCTGCCTCAGTCCTACCCTAAATACCCAACACCAGATTCATCTTTGGCGCAGCAACTCTCAACTATCACCTACAGCTAATATATTCTTTCATAAGGAACAGCAACAGGTTTGGGAATGACTTTATACCGGCACAGATATAGTGATCACACTCAACCCTTCCTCTCTCACTGCAAATTTTTCTTATTTCGCAAACATCGACCCTCCTTTTATCTTTTGTTCTTTAGGTGATACAAGTAGGTTTCTAAAAACAATAACAATGAAGAGCGGATAATATTTCATCTTACTAGCCTCTGTCCTTCGTCAGCTTCTTCAGATTGTCGTAGGTAAGACAACGGGTAGTATATTGCTTCATAAGGAGCAGCAGCTAGTTTGGGAATGACTTAACATCGGCGCAGATATAATAACCACTGAAGTCTTCCCCTAGTACTCTCTACTATTCTTCTTCACTCACCACTTTTCAACTCTGATTTCATATTTTGTTCCTCAGATGAAACGAAGATGGAAGGCCTTTTTTGCAGACCCCCATGGCAGGGTTGTAGTCGTCCTGTAAATCTTTCTAACTGCCTGCAACGACTGAAACCTTTAATTTATTATAAGTGAAGAGTTCAGTGAGTTGTTGAATATTTATTAACTGACCTGAAGGCAGCTAAACACACTTCCGACTAACTCTGCTTATATCATTTGCCCCGCAATTTTTTAAGGATTTCTAAATCGGTAAATTATCCTTTAAATAGATATTTCAATCACATAAAAGTTGAGGTTCTATATTCGGTCCCTTAAAAATATTTATGACACTGAAGTTTCCCTATTGTCTATTTTGCAGAAAATGTTTATTGGTTTTATGATAAGATAGCTTCTTATTTATACGATACTTATTTAATGATTCACTAAGAGATGTTCTGCAGCTGGTGTGTAGAAAAATTATTCGTACTTAATCATGAAAGGATCTCAGCTCTAACCTTAAAATTACTTTCCCATCAAGTATGAATGTATAATACCTTGTTTTACTGCAGCATTTCTATTAACGAGAATAATGTGTTTTCCAACTAATTAAATGTTTAGTGTTCTCAGCTCGTTAACCTTGTGACCCTTTCATTAGGGTCCTTGAGTCAAAACATATTCCAAAGTGTCAAAAGAGCGAAAATTTTGATTTCTAAAAACAACATTTAATTTATGATTCTAAGGGAAGACATTGAAAACCAAAATTTATAATTCGCCGTAAACTACATCATCATCTGAAATCCTAAAACAATGAAAACAGTCACCAAACTCTCACACACTCGCACATTACAACATTGAAATGCCATGAACTGTCAACATAATAACGAACATTTTATGAAAGTAACAGCAACATTTTGAAAAGTTTGTTTCTAATATGTATGTAGGGCAGTCATACGTTTATATCTGACTGTTTTTACCAGCTGTCATGTTCTGGCTGAGATCTTAATGAACATGATTTCACTAAAAAGGTGTGAATATCTCGCTGTGCAAAAAAAGGAAAAGTTTTCATTGTTGTTTTAGAAGTTTATAAATTAGTTGAAGGAACTCATATGTTATCACATTTTTATGCCAGTCTTTTTGAAACAAGATTAAAGATATATAAACGAGATCAAAGATATATGTAGAGCGTAAAAGCGGTAGAGTTTGTTAAATTAACAATTTGATATAATGACATTTTCGTAGATATAGCGGCTCTTAAAAGGATTTTAAATATTATTTAGTTCATTAAACTGCTTTATGTTCTTTTCTAAACGGTGAACATGATTTAAAATCTTCACACCTGAAAGTATGCCACACTAAATGCCATAAACACAGAAACTTAACAACGGCAGCAGTAACAGTTTGAACTAAACTCATACAGTTGCATAAACACTTTTAACGATTAGCACTGGGAAGTAAAGCACTGAACACAAAATTTACCACTACTATAAAAACAATTATCTAGAAAGCATGAGAATACACACACAACTCAAAATCCCATAAACTAATAAACATAAAACTGTCAGCAATCGTATGAAATACAAACGGTCAAACTGCCTTATAACAGTGTTCAAATGCTGGCAAGCACAAAACTATACACTTACACTTGCCTTCACTCACACAACTATACTTGCATTTTAAATATAATAAGAGTTGATAACCAAAGCCTACTTATTAGGCGCCAGCACACAAAAATTAATTAACTGCCAAATTAAAAAAAATTGCCACCCCAAAGAAAAAAGTAGCAGCCAGCTAGAATTGTTATTGTACAAGTGCTGTTATTGGTCGGCGTGCATTTAATTAATGATTCAATTTGTACTTCACTCGCAACAAAATTTATAATTAAAATGCTTGTTGCTGGTGTTTTTAGAAGGTGCAGGTAGCAACTGCTACTAAATATTTTATTTACTACATTAATTGATTGATCTGGTTATACAAATTGATTGATCTGTGTTATTTCAATTTTCTCAATAATTAGAAAATAGTACTGCGTACATGTTACTGAACAAAGTGAACAGAGAAGAGGTCCATGCAGTAGAGTAGAGCACATTTTAGTTATTAGAGTAAATTTAGTTTTGCTTTGAAAATTTGTGAAGTGTTTAATTGCGCTCAATTTTTAATTTGATATTAAGTTATTTTTGAGAAAGAAATTATTATAGACTGAGCTAAGAGCTTCTGAGGTATTGTTATGTGGACCAAACTGGTAGCTTGTAATAAAGTTTTCGTTGGTAGGGGTTCAGCAATTTTTCCTGATTTTATTTCTAAGCATCTTGCTCAGTTTATCGCTGCTTTTTCCTTTAGTTCTCTTACATTTTTCAACAGCTGCGAGCTTGTTTTATGTGCTACAATATTAAATTTTCTTTTTATGATCGTTTAAGATTTTAAGAGCCGGAATGCTTAGAAAGATTTCTTTTTATCGTAACATGAACATGAGATCGTTAAACTCGTTTGGATGGCAGATATTTTGTGATTCCTATAAAGAAAACAATAAGTTGATTTTAGTAGCTTTTAAGTAATTGGTGCCATAATTGGCTCTGGCATACGTACATATGGCTAAAAGTGTTTCCAGAACTAAGAACGAGTTCCGATATTTTTAACTAAAAGAAGCCATAAGTTTTACATTTATAAAATTTTCTTAATCAGAATGTAGTATGTCGGGATACGTTTGCTTTCTGTCTTAAAGGTCCCTTTCAGTATATGAAAAAAGGAGCCATTTGTAAAGTGCCACCAGAGAAGAGAGGATGCAGTTGTGGTGTGGGGTGCTATAAGGTATTACGGCACAATCGACTTAAAATTTCCAAGTCCAAAAATTACTGGAGGAACTTATTAGACCCTGGTAAATGATGATTTTCATCTAATTTAATGGATTTTGCAACATGATAATGCCGCTACACAGAGTTGTAATAGAATTAATTTCAAGCTAAAACGTTCGTCTGTTTAATTGGCCAGCCTTTACTCCCAAATCAACCATAATTGAAATTGTTTCGAATTGGCTTTCTCGAAAGGCATACAAAGCAGTAAGGCAGCACTAATTTAAGCCATTAAGGACACCTGGAACGAAACTTCTTTGGATTATTTGAAGTGGCTTTTTTATTCAATAAAGGGCCGTATATTTTATGTTATTTCAAACAAGAGAGGCATACCCACTATTAAAAAAATTCTTTCTCGCTAATTTTTATTCCAAATCACTTTATTATAAAAATTCAATTTATTTGTTTAGTGTGGATCAGCAAGTCTCTCTGTGCATTTCGCTGGATGCTTAGGCCAGCTTATCGGGAAACCTTTACCTTTTACTTTTAGAAAAACTTATACGTCTTATGTTCGAAATTCCTAAGACCAATGGGAAATCCAATGAAAATCAAGAAAAAACATTAAAATTTTAAGAAAAAGCCCCAACAACAAACAAATCATTAATTTGTTTTCCTTACTTGTCGTATTATTTGTTGTTGATATTTTTGAAAATTTCCCTTCCGACTATTGTAGAATTTTAGCTGGCAACAAAAAATTCAAAAAGAATGGCCTACGAAAATATAAGTGGTTCTAATCATTTGATGGAGAGTGTATGTACGTGGCTTCATCTGCGCACTCTGTTTTTTTTTCTCGGTTGGGTTTTTTGGCTGGAAATGGTTCATGAAGTTCTTAAGACTCATCTCTAAGTTTGTGTTTCGATCAAAACCTATTTATACCTCTCCTGAAAAATATGATTTTAAGACATGCGCGGTTTTTCACGAAAACCACAGATTTATTCTAAATGGTCAGTTTATAGCGAAATGTCACTTACATTAGTTAAATAGAAAATACTTAAAGCAGCCCCACCACCACTTTCATGTAGGATAATTAATAATTGCAAGAATATCTACAACGAACATTTAAAATAGTTATGAAATGTTTGAGCTTTCTTTTGACCACTTCGCCCTAAAGTCATACTGCATGATCTTTCCGACTAAAATTCGATCATGTTATTAACAACGAGAAAAATAGTTATATATTCAGAACTAAATAGAAGATTTATAGAGTTCTATGAACTCAAAACGAACATTGCAAATTGTTTGCTCAAAAATATTTTACTGTTAATAACTCAATTATTTTTTATTTTTTTTATTTTCAGATTTTCTTCAACTGACATTGGGATTCGAACACATGCTATCAAAAGTAAGTTTTTAAACAATTTCTTTAGGATTATTTTGTAACGGCCAAAGGTCCTTCCACTTGTTTTTGGGTTCAATGTAATTATAAATTTCTTGGTTTATTATTATTATTATTATTAATGTATGGGGGGATATCGAAGCAGACCACTTACTTTCTGGGTCCCTTTTCGACCCCCTTTTCGCTCCTCAAATTGATTTCAGGGAACCGATCCGTAATCACAACCACCTTACTTTCAATCGAGTCTCGTGCTAGCCCTAGCCTTTACTCTTCACTAAAGTGATCTCAGACTGTCGACTGATAACTGTCGACACTCTTCCTCATCACGGAGTCTTTTGTAATTGCTAGTAATTGTCTAAGGCTTAGTTCCCCCATGGCATTCACATCTAAAAAGTGTCTGCCTGTGGTCTTAAGCCTTAAGCTAGCCAGTGCTGGACATTCACACACAATGTGCGCTACCGTCTCAGCCTCTTCCAGGCATAGTCTGCAAGTATCATCTTCTACGACTTTCATCTTAGCCAGATGGTACTTGAAGTTTCAATGCCCTGTCACTAATGCAGTAATCCAGCTTAAAGTAGCCCTATTATACCCGAGCACCTTGCTGGCCTTCCTGCCGAGGGGCTTTTTCAGCACCATTCTAGCCTGTCTACACGTGGTATTCTCCCTCCGCCTATTCAGGTGTAATGAGTTTATCCATTTCTTGGTTACTTCATAAAGATCTTTTAGTTAAGAGTCACAATGAGGTTTTTTATTTAAAACTATTATTTCAAGTTGAAAAGTCTGATGACAAATTAAGTAACACACAACGAAGATCACACTTTAATTTCAAGCTTTAATATTATTAACCAAATCGTATCTCATTACTAGATACTGCCACGAGACGAGCTCTGCATAAAGATTGAAGTGAACAGTCAGTTAGTGAGTGACTAACAATTGAGTACGACTTATTTAATAACTCTAGAATATTCCTAATTTTTATTAATTAAGTCTTAGGCATACAGCCGCAAACTTGTCTTAGAAGCCACTAACAGTTACAAAGATGACTGCTAATGTCATGCCAGAGCAAAATTGTATTTCCCTGACAACAGACTCGAGCAATTGCTGCTACTTTATACTATTGGGGCCGAAACTTAAGTAGCTCCAGCAGACTCAAATAAGTCGAGGGTAAATGATGTGCAAACCGGCAATACTACCTGGAGCCAAAGTATTATTCGCCTCAATAGAGTAAAGTCGCCGGTTAAATGAGAAGAACAGATCAATGTCTTATTTCAAGCCAGAACTTTATTCGCCCTCATAACATAGTATACTCGTTTCCCCGTAACAGGAATAATGCCTACCAGTAGAGCGGGTTGAAAAAGGTTAGAGAAGTGTCGCGAGGGATAAAAAAACATCACTGGTCGACAATGATCGGCTTGGTGCATCGTGCCGTGTGTTACCTCCTAATTTGGGAGAAAATGACCGTTTATGGAAAAATTAGGAAATTAATAAAAAAAAATCAACCGCTTATTAAAAAAATAAAAGAACAATTTCCGTGTCTCCCTCTCTCTCTCTCTATCTCTCTCTCTCTCTCTCTCTCTCTGTTGTATAATATAAATTAAAATTGCTAAACATTGTTAAAGGCTTTAATTATTAAATTTCCCACTGAACGAAATTCGGATGAGAAAATTAGCTAAAAAGAAACCATTTAAACTTTTTGTGGCAGGCTTAGCAGCGCCAACAACCATTGTCATACATTTACACATGCATACGTTTTAAACAAACAAAATAATAATGCCGTCGCAAACTTGAATTCCAACCAAATCTGTAATATATTTAATTAAATATTTTATTGAGTACAAAATCGAATAAAATACAAAGTGATGAATGGAATAAAATAAATTAACCGCAGGTATGTTTGCAACTACTGTGGTGCTGGTTAAAAGGATTTGTTTTATATAATTCCTTTTTAACGAATTAGAAATGTGATTATTAAAAAGCAATTCATTTCTGAATAAGTATTCCGATATTGATGTATTTTTATCAACCCAATTTAGAGCAGTTACTGCAATCATTTTCAATCAATTAAAAATTTAATTGGCTGAATTAAGCAGAACTTTTTAAGTCGATGCCAATAATTGATATCGTCTTAATATGTAAACTTAAAATTAAGATACTAATTTGTATGACATCGGCTTGGAACAGTTCAATTAAACTTTTAATTAATTTCGAAACAGTCATTTTGTAATAAATCTTTTAATGGATTAAGTAACTGTTTTAAGTTTTATTCCAATTGTTAATATAAATTCAATTCAATTCAATGCTAAACTCTTTAAATTAGCCATATTAATTAATTTCCTTTTCTCTAATTTAAATGTCTTCAATAATGGGTTAACATATGTGTGTGTATTTGTTAATTAATTTTTTTCCTTAATACATCTTCAAACTATCCATCTGTCTAGTGTCAATGCTGCTGTCTGGTATTGTCGGCTTAAGTCTATTATGCTGCACTTGAGTGATTGGATAAACAAATTTTGTGGTCAGAACCACAGGCACAACAAATTTAGCAATAGTTGTGGTTAAAGGATGCATACACACACGCACACAAATATGCATTTCAAATACATTCAAACACGCTCATGCGAACACTCGTTTACAAAGATGGCCAAATAAATAGAAATTCTTCAATACACCAGCACTAACACTAACATGTATTGGGAAACCAACATTGAATGAATGACTAAATGAAGAAATATGTAGATGCGTTGAAATGTCAATATATCACAAACTAAGCAAACACTTACACACACAAACACCCTCACACAAATATAACAAACACACAATTTTAGTACATCAACTTGCTATGGCACAACATTTTCTTTAACATTTGCTGTTATTGCTTATGTGCACTTGTGTGTGTGTGTGTGTATGTGTTTGCGTTGTAATTGTGTTGTAGTTTCCACTTGAGTGTATTACAGTTTAATAAATTGTCTACATTTGGGCTTTTAATTAATGTAATTAATTTAAAATTTTAGTGGGTTTTGTTCCCTTTTTCTGTTTGATTCTTTATACTTTTCCTATATTTTTTTTTCTGGAGTTATCTGCTGCGAGAATTTTTCTATTCTAAGCAGCCGCATTCGTGTATTAGTTGTTTGAAAAATTACTAAGTTCCTCTATTTGGTTTGTGGCTTTTGTGGTAACAAAATAATTGGGAATTTAAGTTTTGTTAAAAGCAAAACTTTTTCCCTAAACACATTAAAATATTTGTCTGCGTGATTTTAAGGTTTATCTTTTCTAATTAAATTAATTTGCGTGTTGGGTAAATACATGTCAGTGTGTGTACCAACCCAAAGAGTTTGGAGTTGATTTAACTCATTTTAATGATATTCACAACTGAGTTTAAGGAATTATTAAGGTAGAGTACTGAAGTAAAGAGTAGGGGAAACTTTGCTAATTAAAGTTTGTAAAATTCAGATAGTTGGCGTCCTGCCTTTCGTACGGATCAGGTATCTAGAAAACTATAATATTGAGTTTTTATATTATGTGAGCGAACCAATATGCGTCGACAAGTCGAAAATGGGACAAAAAAGCGGCCTCAACATAATTTATTGGTTTCATTGCAACACTGGTATGGAAACACAGCGTGTTAAATTATTACAACTCTGAAACTCAATTTATACTGAAACTAATTACTTTCAGTAACGATCGGCTTTCTTAGATCCTTGCTGGTAAGCTATCGGTTTTCTGCTCATTCGCTGGCTTTAACACAGGAACATCAACAAAATTTCGTTTTTGCCAAAAAGACGTATCTAAGGATTTTAATTGAGTGTGACATTCTAAGCAACAAGTTTGTCTTAAAATCATTCCAGAAAATTCAAATTATAATATTGTAGTGTCTAAATGATCCTGTATAAATCTCAAAACAAGATCGTACTTTTCATTCAGGTACCGAGTCATTTGCAGGCGTTTGACCTGCTCCTCACTTACGCCCAGTACCGACATATTGACCTCAGTAATCAATGAACGATTATAAACACCAGAAACGATGAACAATATCAAGCCAAAGCCCGTAGGTGCAGCACAGCCTTTCCTTTTGCAATAACTTAAAGAGTTTTACAATTTTTGAAAATTTGTACTCGACTATTTTGTGCTTACTTCTTAGATTACGTAAGGTTAGTTCAAGGGCAGACACTTAGGATAACCCATCGGCCCTATGTGCGCTCCTCATTTTGAAAAAGTCTCCAACCTCGTAGCAGCTCTGTTTCTTGCAGAAATATCGTGAGTAGTTATCAGTCAATGCCTCTCGAATGAGACACGTCCGGTAAAGTGTTGGGCGCGAAATATTAGGTTCTTAGATATGCGAAAGCCGAGCAGTGGCATAGGAAGTGTCTAATTGTTCCGACGTACTCCTTACATGCCATCCTCTTATAACTATTCGCACAGCCTAGAGGGAGTAGATGCGCCTGCACGCCCAAATGACCCGTCAGTACACTCACTATGATTTCAGTCCACAGTGCTGCACGGGCCTTCTTTGCACTCCCTTTCAGCTTGGCTTTCGTGGCACCAAGGGGTACTCCTTGCATGCTCTGCACTAATAACTATTCGCACAGCCCAGATAAAAGAGATGCGCCTGCATGCCTAAATGACCCGTCAGTACACTCACTATGATTTCATTCCACAGTGCTGCATGGGCCTTCTTTGCACTCCCTTTCAGCTTTCGTGGCCCTAAGAGGTTTCGTGCTACTTAAGCCTACAGCTTGGAGCTGCCTTAATTTCCAGACCGTTGACTCGTTCATTACCCTGCAATCCACTAAGACCAGGTACCCAAATGATCTGCAGTCTATTATGCCCTGAGTAGTCATTTATAGTCGTAATTTGTTCCAAACGTCAGCCTAGACATGCTTTGTAAGAGTTTTCTCTCGTAACAGAAAACAAACATAAACAAATCTTAGTTTAACAAGACAAACCCTTTAGTTAAATGTTAAAACTTTTCCTACAACTGCAATCTGTTCTATAAACTCTACGCCTTTTCTTTTCCCTTAAAAGGCAAAGTGACAATAAAAACCACAACTTGTGAACATTTTTACAAAAATTGGGCGTGTATTGTAAAAGAAGAATAGTAGATATTGTACTACAATTTTGTCTTACGTAAAAGTCGTGTGTTTCCAAATTAACACACAAATAAGCTTGTGCCATTATCTATACAAAAACTAAAAGTAGGCAACAGAACATTAACAGCAACAAAGCAATGACAACAGCACAGTGCTGTCGTAGTCGTACAGGTATTTCAGCTAGTGATACTCACAGCCCTGTCATTGCTAGTTGCGATGATAAAGCATGTAGTTTAACTGGCAACAACAATAAAATAAATGAGAAAAAAAGTTTTTGTAAAAGTAAATAAAACACACACATTTACAGGATAAATCCTTAGAAAAGGATTTATTTTGCAAACACCATTATTCCAACATAAATACACTTATTTTAATTATAAAACTTTTTTTCATTTTCGCATGATGTTAAATTTGTTTGGCATTTGTTTGGCTGTTGCCATCAAACAGCAATACTTTCGTAAGAAGGCTGTATGAGAATTAAAGTTGTTCGTGTGAGGGGTAACAACAACAGCAGTTTTCAACTGAGAGCAATCTAATGAGTTATAGCTTCAAAGAAAGAAGTTTTTTATTAATTGAAAATGTTTTATTAAATGAAAAAAAAACATTAACATTAAACAACCACTTGTTACTATAGCCTACTTATTTTATATCATTTTTACAAAAACTAAAGCATACTTTTTGGGTTTACATTTAACTTTTAACTGTTACATTTATTTTTAATTACTATTTAAGTTAAAATATGTTTGGCCAATCATTGAAGTTGTGGGCAAACACTTTTTTTCTCTTAATGCTGTGAAGTTATTCCTTCGATATGATTTTAACACATTTTGGCTGGTTAAAGAAAAACAAATCTGAAAGAAATATTATTCAAGAAATAAAGTGGATTAAGTACTTTTAGAATTTTAAAGTTACTCAATATAAATTAAGCAATTTTGTAGTACGAAAAAGTAGGAAGAACATTTTTATGAATAAGGCTTAAGTTAATTTAAGTTGAAAACGAGCTCCATAAAAAACCTCAAAAAAGGGTATTTTGAAAACTCATCCTTTTACCAAATATTGCAATATAAAATGTATTGTGTTCATCATACTTCCTTCATCATTTAGTTGTCATACAGCAAGTGTTTCCGAAAGTGTTTCCGAATAAAATTGAAACAGCATACAAAAATCTCCCAGATGTTTTACTTTAGGTTTTTTATCCGTGAAAGAGAAAAATATTGGCTACCTATAATGTATTGTACAAATTGCTCAAGAACTTTAAAAGGTCGACTTAAAAGGAGGCACAATACCCTTCTGTGTGTGACGACAATGGTTTGGAGTCATCCACGAGACTACCCAAAATGATATTAAATATGCGTATGCTGTTTCACAGTGGATGAGGGGTTTTTATGAGACTGTTAACTTCTCACCGCTCGAATTATTTAGCAAGAATCTTAGCAGAGGCACAAACCTATTACCGACCGCCACCACGAGGAGATATAAGTCAGAACTTTTGGCAGTGCACGAAGTGCATAAAAGGTTGAATGTTAGTTAAGCGGTGATGTTATTGAAGACTTCGAGTCGAACTTAATGATATATATCACATTTTGTTGCCCCTTTTTTAAGTAAAGCACAGAACCATACAACAAAGATATAGAGAGCTAAAAGTTTCCTCAAAATTATTCTTCGTAGTGTTTTTTTTGAGTTTTGAGCACATCTTATACCTGGTTGGTTGGTTGGTTAACATGGTAGCCTGCTGCACGCAGGCTGTCAAGTAAGGTCTGAATGACCCCGTTTTGACAAGACCATACCACTCGCCAGGTAAATGGTGTCTTAGAGCCTATGCTCGCACTAAGACTAGGGAGCTAGATCCATCCCGTAGCCGTGAGATATCTTAAAATATCGTTGAAACGGCACCTAGATATCTCACTGAGATCCTCCAGTATGTAGTCTCCAAGAAATTTGTGTCTCCTGACAGCCAGCGCAGGGCATTCGCAGAGAAGGTGAAAAACCGTCTCCTCTTTCTCATCTTATACCTAAATTGTACGAATTTTAAAATTTTCTAAGTCGATTTAATACAACAACGTGCAAAAGGTGGATAATTTTAACCCACCCTAAGATAAAATCCAGAAGTATACCTTAAAAACACCAATACACGTGAATATTTTCGCCTCTGTCGGACTAAGTTGCCAGAACCTTGTTCGTTTTTTTAGTTGTACAGTATAATTGAAGCCTCACGAGTACCGGGTAGACTTGGATGCGGTCAAAATGAAAATGCTGTTCTTCCCGTATTTAAGAAGAACATTTCAATGTTGTAGCTCATTTTTGGTTTATCTGCATACATCAGTAATCAAAACTGAAGACCTTTGCATCCAGAGAAAGCCACTGTTTTGTACGTTTTAGGTGTTTACGGCCTCCATTGCCGTAAAAAGTGATTAAAAATTTAATTAACCTGTTAGACTACTCCAAGCTAGCCGTAATGGCCACATATCGGGAATCATATTGAAATAAATGTGGCAAGAACTTATGTTAAAATAAAGCCAAATTCATACTTATTAACACCATTGATGATGATGATTTATTTCTCTTTATGATTTTACACTTCTAATATTATTATTACACTACTGTACATATAACTAATGTATTCAATTTTGCCTTTGAATTTGCATAAATTGTTAAGTTTTGAATTATCAATTAAACATCACGCACAAATTTTTAAAGATTGCTTCACAAGTAAGTAGGGTTAGCAGGAAGTTCCCCAATCTTCTTTCATTGAAAAGTCCTATTCCTTACAAAGCCCTGTAGCATGGTTTTCTCTTCCCGCTTTCTAAATTACAGTTAATTTTTGTAGTATTTAATAGAAAACCGACTTTAAGCTGTGGAATTCTGAGGTCTTAAAAAAGTCCTCAATATGGTTGAAAAAGTTACTCTAAGCGTATGATTATTATTAACATTTTCAAAAATTTATTATAACTATTCCAAACCCTCAACCACTAAAAATAGAAGATTAGATGCATTACTTTACTAAGCTATTATCAAAACTGAACATAAAGTGTATTTAACACAAGCAATTTATTAAAAACTCATATAAAACCAGCTCGACAACTTCTTTTCTCTAACACCTGGCAAACTTAATATTAAACTCAACTATTTTTCCTTAACTATCTCTGCCATTCTACTTAACACTGCTTGTAAAAAACATTTTCAATTTACGTGATTTTGTTGTATGAAAAAATAAAAACAAAATTATTTCTAAATGCGCAATACACTTACTCTCAAACAAACTCCAGATACATGTTACCCAATGCTTTTATATTTGCTGATAACCAGTATAAAAGAAAAACATAAAAATCCATTACATCCGATACCAGTTAATAGAATAAACTTTGATATAAGAACAAAAACATTTATCAACACATTTCATATGCCCGACGACCAGTATTTCGACGCAATGGTGTTGTTCCTCTAGTACCTCCTAAGAGTGAGGAACTGCTCGTATATGATGAAAATGTTGTTTCTATACGATCTCAATTTAGTTACCATTCTATAGATGATTTCGTAATTTTTGTGTAAAAGTCTACCAAAAAAAACCTCATTTTGAAAAACAGTCTGACTCTTAATATCCAGGGCTCAACTCGAATCAAGAATCAAGCAGATACAATAACAATGTACCTTCTCTTTCAATCAATTTAATATAAAAACCTACGTTCTGTTAATCACTACATTATAAAATTTCACGTATAACAAAAAAAAAACATCCCTCCTCTTGGATTGGGTTGGTTATATTCCATAAAATGTAAATGTGTAGCGTATTAAAAAATGCATAAGTGCCACTAATTAGAAATTATATTGATTCACCCATAAGGGCCTATTGATGCTGAAATGGAATAAAACGAGCTGTGTTTTTGTCATTATGTCTGATAAACATATATGACATATTTTGGCTAAGATATATCTCAAACTGTAACCTATTGTCAATAGATTGCCACCTGATGAACCTCCAGTGGTTTGGCCACATCCAATATACGAGTATAACTCGCTTCCTAAAAAATACACTTCGTTTCTAGAGATGATTTTTCGGCAAAAATTCGTATAAAAAACTATTTATTTCGGCGAAATGGTATAACTTGACATGGTCACTTTACACTAGTAGCTAAGCCGCGAAAACACAGACTACTAACCTCGACCCAGCCGTATTGAAAACCTTTGGATTTTGTGCCGTTAGAGGGAATGGCGAAGAAAACAAGATATATTCCTTGACGATCCTGGATCTACACTTATATATGGCTTATTTATACAGTGTAACTAAAAGTCTTAAATGCGAAAACATTTACCAAAATACTTTTCAGTAATTCCGAACAAGTTTGTTTTAACATTTCACTATTTTAAGTAAAATAATAAGAATGAATTCGTATTAAGTTAAATCATGTAAATTTTCATATTTAATTTTAAGCAAGAGATTTGCTGTATAGGTGAAGTCACCTCACATTCATGGCTTCGAAAGAAATAACAATTCCCAACAATTTACTACAAATTTTTGTTTAACCTGTTTCTCCTTTTTGCTCCCATTTCCTTGCTGAGCTTCTAAGCTGTACAGCTTTGTTACTGCTACCACTTCAAATATAACCAAGATGCTTATAAACTTTCATTTATGAAATACGGATAATCAAGGAAGCACTTTCATTAACCCTTAAGAACCCTTAAGAATCAAAATAGTCTTGTTTTATGCCAAACAAGAAAATGAAACAAAATTATTCAGACAGTGTGCTGATCTGCGCTAATTGGTACAAAATTATATTTTAGAAAAGATTAAGTGCCAGCAAATCTGTGCATCTCGTGTGTTACTAAAGATAACTTTCAGCCCTGGGGTTACTCTTAAAAAAGGTATTTTAAGTTCGAGAATTTGTATTTTAAATTTTTGCGCAAACGTCAACGTTTTGCGCAAATTTTTTGTGCCACCCTTTTCAAATTGTTTTCTCCTTTAAAGGTTAATTTTGCCTCTGTTGTATTGTTTGCACTCTATCGTTTTAATTTGTTTCTCTTACTATTTACTCTTCATAATCCAGAGCAAACAGTTTTTATGCAAGAAAGAATAGAAGGAAAATTAAAACAAATTGTACAAATAAGAAATCCATGAGAATTCAAAGTGATTAATTTTACAGTAGAAAATCAGCACGAACACGCATGCAGAAATAAACAAGAAATAATGAAACAAGATAAAAAGTTATAATATCCTACACATAATTTAACCCATGAAGTGCCTGTTATGCAAAAAAACTAAACACAAAAAAAATTAATCTTTAGAAAAAATTCTTCAGATTTGGAAAAACTGGAATCTTGATATTTTAAATTAAAACATGAGACAATTTTAATTGTGGCTTTATGCCCACCATGGGTTAATGCATGTTGTGTTTTGCTAAAATCAGCATGCATATAAGCACTTTCTAGTAGAAAATCTCATAAGCAGGTGATAAGCAGTCAGTTTTAATCATTTTCATTTTACTTTTAACAATGTTATGAAATATATATTTGTTCTTGTTTTAAATGCAAGAGGATTTCCGGATGATTATTAATTTATTAGAAAGTAAAACTGTAAAATGCAATTATGAACACTGGTAGCAAAAAGAACTAATAGTCTCTGTTTTCTTAAGCTAAATTTTCAATTATGGTGTTTTCTTTTCCAGAAAAAATGGAACATTTTTTGCCCTTTTTTTATTATACTCGAAATTTGTTTACGATCACAAAAACTTACTATTAGCCGTCTGCGTTTGCACAAAATAAAATGTCGAAATCAAAACAGCTGATTCTGCTTTTCTCGCTCCTTTTTTTCTTGTTCCCTGGGTGATTAGAATAAGGAAATTTCTTCCCCGGGAACAATTGGTTGGGAGGGGAAAAAATTCCGCGGGAATTTTCATAATAAAATTTTTCTTAGCTTTTATCTTTCTAAAGCGAAGACTGGAAATCGATTTCAAGTTACGTATTATTATTATTATTAATGTATGGGGGGATGTCGAAGCAGACCACTTACTTTCTGGGTCCCTTTTCGATCCCCATTTCGCTCCTCAAATTGCTTTCAGGGAACCGATCCGTAACACAACCACCTTACTTTCAATTAAGTCTCGTGCTAGCCCTCGCCTTTACTCTTGACTAAAGTGATTTCAGACTGTCGACTGGTAACTGTCGACACTCTTCCTCATCACGGAGTCTTCTGTAATTGCTAGCATTTGTCTAAGGCTTAGTTCCCCCATGGCATTCACATCTAACAAGTGTCTGCCCGTGGTCTTAAGCCTTATGCTAAGCCTTATGCTAGCTGTCTCAGCCTCTTCCAGGCATAGTCTGCAAGTATCATCTACGACTTTCATCTTAGCCAGATGGTACTTGAAGTTTCCATGTCCTGTCACTAACGCAGTGATCCAGCTTAAAGTAGCCCTATTATACCCGAGCACCTTGCTGGCCTTCCTGCCGAGGGACTCTTTGAGCACCATTATAGCCTGTCTACAAGTGGTATTCTCCCTCCACCTATTCAGGTGTATTGAGTTTACCCATTGAAGAACTTTAGCTCGCACTAGGCCATTCCCCAGGGCAACCCGGGGTTCTGGTCGACAGAAATCCACATCAGATCCCCTTTTTTCTAGTTCGTCTGCTGCTTCATTCCCAGCTGTGTCTATGTGTCTCTTAACCCACATCAACGTCACCTCATTCAACGAGGCACATCTGTTCAGTTTCAGAACACATTCCAGCACCAGTTTGGAATATACGTTCACTTGCCTCATGCGTTTTATAACTGACTGATTGTCAAGTGCTATGAGAACCCTTTTCCCATGCACTCGGCTTTCAAGCAAGTGATCCAACGCATGCAGCAACCCAAGCAGTTCTGTCTGGTAAACTGACACGTACCTCCCCAGACACAGACTACAGGACAAGTTCTGGTCAACTGAGAATACACCTGCTGCTGCCCTGCCACTCATAAGAGAACCATCAGTAAAAATGCTGATGTCGTTCTCCATACACTTACGTAAATATTTTATTTCATAAAACTATAAAACTGGATTTAGCAGATGCACTTTCGGATAGCATGAGAGAAACTTTAAATGTTTCAAGTTGATTATTAAGCACCAATCGCTAACCTAAGCGGTAAGCTAAGAAAATGAAAGGGATTTCCAATATTGGCAATAATAAGTCAATCAGATGTTTATAGGCTTATTGTAGCCTTAATTAATTAATCCTAGTAGATGCTTTTTAAACTCCTTTTTAAATTAATTCTTGCATATTGAGTCATTAGCATTCCTTATCTAAATTATGCACATTATTTTCTGGTACAAAAACATGACTTAACCCAGAGTATTCATAATTACTTAAACAGATTCTACTGAATGGTTTATTAACACAATGATGTCTTTCAAGCACTTGTAGATAAAAGCATTTATTTAGCAGAACAAACTAGTAAAACATGAATACGACACAAATAAATCTATCACATGTTTAAACAGTCAATAGTTTATAAACAGGACAATAGTTATGAATAGAAAACTGAAAAGCTGAGCAATGTTTTTGAGGTCCTTTTTATAGAAAAAAGCTAACAAAATTTATTTTTTCGCCAATGTTTCTCTCGTGTTAAGAAATATTTAATGGACTTAAAAAAGAAATAAATTTTGTAAAGAAAAAACAATTATCTTAAGCTCCTTGGCCCAATTCAGTTACATTATTGTTGCGTTTCATATCTTCATTGGATAAAAATGAAATGAATCGAACAAGGAGAATTAAATTTTCTCCCTACCCTATAAATATCCCTTTTGGATTAAATTCTCGCTTGATGCATTTGTTTAGAAAAAGTGAAATGTAACGTACAATCAGTGTTAGTTTTAAATTTTCTGGTAGTCCTGACGTATGATTAATAATTAATTAAAAATATTTTTAATATCAATCATACGCGTCGTTTTCAAAAACAGAAATTGTTTCATTTTAATAACTAAAGATGTTGTTATCTTTATTTTTATCCATGTGAAAGGAATATTATTTAAACTTTTTTATAACTTCAAATTATATTAAGTGAAATATCTGAACTTTTTGATAAATCAATATATTCCTCTTCGTCAGTTTCTTGTTAACTAGACGCTTACCTTTTTCTGGTGTAGCATGACCTCTGGAGCTATCACCAGGTTTTTGCTACTTTTTCACTTAGATTTTAGTCTTTGTGAGGCATGTGTTTCCCGGAATCTAGCTTCTTTCATGTCCTATGCTACAGTTTCAGAATTTGTTGAGACTTCAATTAAAATATCAGTATTTTCGTTGCCAGAAGATACAATTTCCTTAACAGCTATTGCATCCACATTGCGCATTACACTTGGTTAACTAGTTACGTATTTGCGACAATACAAATTCAAATTTAAATCTAATTTTTTAGGGACTAAAAACCTGCTGATTTTTTCCTCTTTTATAATTTTTACGACTTTCTTTCTCACGAATAAATTTTAGCGTACAATTTAATCAACTATTTAATTATATCAATAATTTTTTAATTATTACCTTTTTAATTTAAATCAAATTAATACATAACTTTCGTTATTTGTTTTACAAAAATAATCACATTACTTAAACTTTTAATAAAAAAAATGTTGATTTCATTTCTTTAATTTAATAAATAATTAAAACTTTACCTTCAGTAGAAAAATACGAAATTTGTGATAGCAATATAAGAGTATAACTCTGAAAATAGCTTGGCTCACTGTCCTTTAGTTTGTCATTTACTGTATTAAAAAATAAGTTGAGAAAGAACTCTAGCAAAAAATCTATATTATAGTGCTCAGAGTGGTCATTGTCCTTGTTTTATTTTATTGTGCTGTCAACAACAGCAGTTGTTAGATAAACATCATTATGATTGTTATGTTCTGCTGTATTATGTTAATATTTGTTGTTGTTCTTGTTGTTGCTATTGTGATATGCTTTAAGCATTACTAAAAACACTTCTTAAACATGTACCACATAACATACAAATGCGACTGCAATATTCTATAAATTCTATCAAAAGTGTATGAGTTTTTTCCAGAGCAAGATTTTTCATTGAGTATCCCTTTATAGAGTTTAGCACACTTTTGAGAAAATATGGGCCAAATGGTCAAACCGCAAAATATTTAATTACAATTTTAGCTAAATAATGACGGCTGTTTTTTATACAAAGTTTATTATCTTTGTTACGCCATAAAACAAAGGGTTAGAGTACAAGTGTGTCACTTATTTGTCTTTTCTATTTATTTAACATTTAATTTCCTATGTTAGTTGCTTTACCAAGTTTCCCCTTCTTTTTAAGGTTCTCACTTTTCGTTTTGTTTTGCGGTTGACAAGGTTGCATTCGAAAAACCCAAAATAGCTTTTAATTGTTCTACAACTATATTTTTTACTTTTACTAAATACTAATATTAACACGTTTAAATACAAAACGAAATAAAAACTACATGTTCATTTGTATAACCTTGCTTACAAAAACTTTTAATTAATTTTAGTTTAAATATATTCCTAGAAAATATCAAATAAAATATTTATTTCAAGGACTAAACTGAGCAGCTGATAAATTTATTTAAAAAAATGTCATGGACATGTAACAGCAAGTGAACAACCTTGCTTTAGCTTTCATTATAAATGAACTGAATTCACCACAACAATCCATCTGACGCCTATTTAATTTAAAGTCAGCGCATCCAATATGCAATAGAAATCTTAAAGTATAATTTGGGAATCAATGGATGCATGAAGAGTAAGGGCAAGCCAAAGGCTTTTGGCATCGTTCAACTTGCTTGCCTCATTGTTTATAATGCTGCTTACTCAAGCTTATCAAACATTCTCACTCTTGACCTCTTCCACAGAGAAGCTCTAAAGCTTTTACTCTGCCTTATTTCTTCCACGAACAGCCATTATTTTCGCCATTGAATAGTAAATATTAAAACCTTGAATTACTTCATCAACCCCCTTAGCATTTGTATTAAACTGAAGCTGTTTTTAATTTAGTCCCACCACTTACTAACTCCCACACAAAACAAACAACAGCTTAAGAATTTTTAATTCACTTCACACTTTTAACAGCCAGCCTGAAATTAAAACCTTTAAAAAGAAATAACTCTGCATACTAAAGTTCGCAAGATGCATTAAAATGTTCACAATATTTTTCGGCTCAGAAAATAAATATATAAAAACTGAAATACTTTGCATACATTTTGGCGCTTACTCTAGATTTCCATTTTAACTCCTACAAAAAACTACTCTAAAGCTGTTGAATATTAAAAAACAATATTTAAACATAAGTTTTCCCTCTGTTTTGTTTTTGTTGTTTGTTGCCAAAAATCAACAACGATACAACAAAAGCAAATTGCAACAACAACTTTTACAATGTCTGTGTAAATAAAGGTGGAATACAAAAATATATGAAAATAATACCAAATACTTAGAGGAGCAACTTTTATTTGATTTTTTATTTCTACAATTTACCAAAACTGACTGCATAACGTAAAACAACTGCAACAATTACGACTGCATAAAATATCATAATTCTTTTTTGTTTGAGTGTCGAAATGTTGTAGAAAATAAAAGCAGGACAAGGAATTAGAATAATGTTTTACTATTTGGTAAAAACCATAGTTGTTGATGTTGAAATAATACTTGGTCAGGTTAGTTTGCCTTCAGTTTGTTTTTCTTTTTTTTTGACAATAATATTTTTTGATGCTTCAAACTTTTGTGTTATTTTTATTCCCCTCTATAAAAGGAAATAGGGAGGAAACAATTAGTTAAAAAAAAATATAACAAATTAATTAGTAAAAAAATATAATAACAAAATTTAGTTTAAGAGAAAAACAGGGATAAGTTATGAATTAAAATTCATTAAAAATTATGTGTTTTAAAATAAAGGGAAGGCTGGGCTTCTGGAAATTTTGCAAGTAACCCGCGTTAAACCCAGAAGAAGCTTGAGGGTCTTAAACAATTCGTGCAAAGAATTAAAGGTCGAGCCGAGTCAGCAAGTCTAAGGAAGACTAAGAGTTCTCTATGCAACACCATCAGACGCAGCAACTCCTTGCCAGGTAAAGCCATCTGGCCTCCGGACATAAACCAAAACCGGACGGCCTACGAACAAAACAAAACTGAAGATTTGTATGATAGGGAAAACTAACATTTATAATGTTGCAAAAGGCCTTCGCTGATAATTATATGTCGCGAGCAGGTGTTTTTGATTGGTACAAATTATTCAAAGAGGGTCGAGAACGCGTTGACGACGAACCACGTCCAGGACGGCCATCAACATCAACTGATGATCAACACGGCAATAAAATCAAGGAATTGGTGTTCGAGAATCGACGATTAACAGTCAGAGACCTTACTCATATCGTTGGAATATCGGAGGGATCAGTGAAAACCATTTTAAAAGATCATTTGGGCCTAAGAAAAGTGAAATCACGATTGGTTCCGCATACCGCATTGATTCTTCGTGAGTTTTTCGCCAAAAATTCAATCAATATCGTTCCAAAACCATCATATTCGCCTGAATTAACACCGTATAACTTCTGGCTGTTCAGCAAACTCAAGCGACCGCTCCTGGGAAACTGTTTTGAGTCAATTGAAGACATTAAACGTAAATCGCTACGCGCATTGAAGGCTATTTCGGAAATTGACTTTAACAACTGTTACGAGGATTGGAAAAAACGTTGGCATAAGTGTCTTGCAGCTGGGGGGGGGGGGGGATTTGGCAGAGTAAATAAAGAAATTTTAAATTATGAACAAAGTCTTACTATTTTTTGCCCACAGTAGTATATCGCGCATTGAGAACACGTTACCGTGAGAGAAATAACTCGGAAGTTCGGAAGGTAGACGGACTGACGCCAATTAACAGGCATCACAGAAAACAGGCGCATCCAAACGCGGGTAGTAGGAAAGACCCATCACCTTAACAAAACTCGTTAAACGTAAGGAAAAAGGGGTCCGACCAAAATTCCTTAAAAGCCCGTGGAGTAGGAATTAAGCTAGAGTTGAGCTAAAAGTGTAAGCTGAATGTATTTAAAATAACGACCGTTTAAGGATTATGACAGGCTACACGGCTACACAACTACAAATGGCTTATTCAATCATTATATGTTGTTCTTAGATTATAGCTGTCTTAAGAATTTTTTTGCTTTGCGTGCAGTCTATAGTCAAGAAAGTGAGAAAAAATAACTCTACCCACTTTAGGTAAAAGGAATAAGGCGATCATTGCCTCAACCCTATCAATGGTTCAAAATATCGAAGGCCCTTTTGACTTTAATCTGGACTATTTACTATATGCTATATGTGGCATAAGTCAATCCACTTACCGAACCATGTACTTTCAATTTTGCGAAGACTTTTTACACAAACTAAAATTTTTAATCAACTTGAAGCACTCCAACAAGATGAACTACTTCTTATGTATTTTAAAGAACATTGAACAACTTCTGACAACTTTGTGTTAATTCTTAGAAAATACAACAGGACAGTTATAGAAAACTAAATAGTTTAGACTGCTCGTAACAATATAATAATTGATAAACATTACAAATGACAGCGATTAGTTACATGAAATGTTCTCTTACAAATAGTCCATGTTTGCACAACACAAAAGCAATTGATTGGGAAAAAAATCGAAACAATTTTAGTATTTGAAATCACATAAAATGAATTGACACAAAGTATGAAAACAAACGTGAAGAACAAGACGATCCAGCTTGACAACTTTACTCTTCATTCAAGACTAACATAAGAATTTGGACTCGTGTACATGTCATGTCCATGTTTGTCATATAACTTGAAAATATATTTGTTCGTCATCTATTGCGAAAGATTCTTCTGGTGTTTTTTATGTTTAATTTTTTTTTTTTGTGTAAGAGAATGTAGAACAAGCAATTACCAACTAGTTATTTAATGTCTTTGGTGAAGGGTATAGACAACATGACATATTTGAGGACGAGAAGTAAAAAAATAGTGATTTTAAAAAACTAGTACCAAAAGAAAAAAAATCTAAAACAAGATGGCATGTATTGATAGTATTTGAAAAGTATTAGAACTTTTAGACAATAAAAGAAAAAATGGAAAAAAGGTTTCATAAAGTTAATGGCTCCAAATCTTAAAGTTTTATTGCTAATATTCGTTTAATGGTACTTGGAAAAAGTACTTTTTTAGAAAAGTACTATAAATTCAGAAAGGGTTCTTTCTAAGGGGCAAATATTTTAAATGATAGTAGTTATATATATTTTTTTTAATATTAAGATATATTTTTAAAAATGAAGTTTTGCAAGCTACTTTCAAAAAAATTAAAAAAAAATCTTTCAAAAAGTCCTTTTATTCAAAGGTATGTTTTCAAAAGGTAAAATTTAAAAAGGGCACTTTTTAAAAATGCCATTTTTTTCATGTACTATTTTTCGTTTATTGTTACATACTTTAATATGAACTTTTTTTAAAAAGGTACTTTTTTGTACGGCCCTTTATTCTGAAAGGTACCTTTATAATTATTTTTATTTGCAAAAGTTTATTTTATTAAAACGTCATCTTTTAAAAAATGATAACTTTTATTAAGTACTTTTTAAAAAAGTACTATTTTTCAAAGTACTCTTTTAAAAAAGTACTTCTTAAAAAAGTTTCATTTCTTAAAAGTAACCCATTTTATTAAGGTACTATTTGCCAAGCTACTATTGAAAAAAGATACTCTTTTGAAAAGTACTATTTTCAAAATACACCTTTTTTTAAAGTAGTTTTAAAAAGCTTTTGTTTTAAATACAATTTAAAACCATATATACATACTTTTAAAAAGTACTGTTCCTAAAAGGTACTTATTAAACCATTTTAGCGGAAGACACTTGAAAAAGTTTTTAAAAATAATGCTTCAACCATTTCATCGGCTAAAAAATATATAAACCATCTCGGCCTTCTAATCAATAAAATTTAAAACATTTTTTACACCTGACATATTTCTTAATAATTTCAACTTTAATTTATTTTCATCACTTTTCTTTAAGTTGACCAAAGTTCTATGAAATGGCGACACATGTAAAATTTAACCCCCAATAACAACGACAGCACAAATAACAGAAAACAGCTTACAACGACTTTTTAAATCTATAAAATAAATGAATTCATACGGAAACCACAATATTACATGCTGTGTATGTCTGGCAGTGGAAACGGAAGTCAGACAATAACTTTACCAAAAACCCAACTACAGTCAACTTAGAGTCTGAGAGCAATGTGTTGCAATACTGAATTGTGTACAACTACAACAATGGACAGATGATGATGGTAACATTTTGTTTTGTTACATTTTAAATTAAATAAAAAACCCAATAGCAGAAAATAAATTTTAATTAAAGGACCCTCTCGCATCAGAAAGTTGCACAAAAAGAATTGTAGAAAAGTTTATATATTTTGTAGGCCGCGATAAAAAAAAGGAAAATTTAATTGTGTAATTCTTTAAAAATAAAATTTAATGGTTTCGGGTAGAAGAGACGATATACTCTAAATTGTTTTTAGTTATGTTGTGTTTCAAACTCGAGACATTTTTACAATATCCATTATCCATTTTATATATAACCAACCTTTACTTTCTTTAACTCTTTTAATTACTCATTTTTCTTGTTTATTTAACAGTTATAGCCTAGTCCTTCCCTTTCATAATTAATATTTTAAATATCCTTTAAATCTCTTCTGTTACTTTAATGTTTTTTTTTATTAAGAACTTTAATGCACTTTAACTTGTTTGCCTGCGAAGATAATAAGCCAGAAAAAGCAACAATATCGAAGAAAGCTGTTGAGAACTAGAAAGATTTTGCAAAAATTTTAACAATTGCAACGGCTATAGGGGAGGTTAGCCAAGAAATGTCAATGTAAAAATATTAGGAAATTCTAAACTTAAAAAAACCTCTTGGACTTGACTGTAAATTTAATTATATAACATGAATTCAAATAACAAGTAAAGAATACTTATGGGGTTTAAGTGATGCCAAAGATCACTGTTTGTGTTAATACAGGGTGTCCGCCGGGAAGATATGCTACATTGTTTTGACAGTTCATTAGCAGTCGTGAAGCAGAGACGTGGCAAATTTATTAAGGAAAAATATTCGGTAAACCAACGTGTTTTAATCGTTAAACCATTTTATCAAAGTCAATCATCGATTATTGTGACGATGAGAAAGTTACGCCGCCGTACATATGCCAATAGGATGCTACAGCTCGCTCATGACAACCCCGATTTTCATGAAAAAATCATAATGAGTGATGAGGCACATTTTCATTTGAATGGATTTGTGAATAAACAGAATAGTCGATTCTGGGCAATGGAAAACCCTCAAATTATTCATCAGTCACCTTTGCATCCAATCTGGTGTGCAATTTGGTCAGAAGGAATCATTCTTTGAAACTGAAAACGGCGTAACTGTCAATGGGGAGCGATATCGAGATATGATTGAATACTTGTTAACGCCACAACTGCATGCTTTGGGCTTGACAAACATGTGGTTTCAACAAGACGGTTCCACATCGCATACATCCCGAATGACAATGGAATTAATGCGAGCCGTCTTTCCACAACATGTTATTTCAAGGAATGGTGATGTTGATTGGCCTCCACGGTCGCCTGATTTGACTGCTCCGGACTTCTTTTTGTAGGAATATCTGAAAAGCAAGGTTTATGCAAACAAACCAGAAACGCTGGAGCAACTCAAACAAAATATTCGTAATGAAATTTATGAAATACCGCGTGAAATGTGTGAGAATGTCAAATGTGTTCCGAAGGGCTCACATTTATGAGGCTAACAGAGGCGGACATTTATCTGATATTGTATTCCATACATAATTGCCGACATTAAATAAAACATTTATCAATATACGATCCATTCTCTTTCATTTAATCAAAAATTTAAAAAAAAAATAATATACCTTACCGGCGGACACCCGTATAGGGAGTTTTTTCGAGAATATGGCCACCATGGCCGTTATCGACTAAGCGCATTCTGGATGGGTAATACTAGGGCACTTTTTCAAGTTTTGCTGGCTGTATGTCACTGACAACTCGTACAATGTTGGCCTCCAAGGCGTCAATTTTCGCTGGATAATCAGCATAAACCTGTGACTTTATGCGCCCCACAGGAAATTATCGAGAGGTCTCAAATCGCACGACTTTGACAGGTGTCATTCTCGAAATCAATTTATCGCCACATTTTGATTTCAAAAAGTCGATGGTTGGTCATAGTGTGGTAAAGATCTTCATTGAACATAATGCCAGCGCTGACTTCATTTTTGAAGAACGGTAACAAACGATGACATTTGTTGGACCAAAATGAGCTTCGTCGCTGAACACAATTTTGCTATAAAATATCATATCAGTTGATGACTGATTTTCAAAGTGAACCTCTATAATTTGGTAGCGTTTTTCAAGCCTCAATCTATTCGTGATAATTTGGCAAAGTATAGCTGACATGTTAAAGACTAAGCGTAGTATGACAAGGCGTTTGACAGCTAGCCCCTTCGTAAGTTAAATAGTGCTCAAAAGCACACCCAATACATTCTTCTTAATATTCGATAGCATAAATTCTATTTTTTTTTTAGTTTCACGTATATTTCCAAACGCTCCATAAATCAATACTATTCAGTCTGGATGCCGAAGGTTGTGTAGTCTACTTTCAGGCACTAAGTAGCCATTGATGCGTTTTTTTTTTCTTTTCATATTAAACTTTCGCATAAAACCCAACACTCTGGTTTTTAATTGACTTTTCATCTCTTTTATTTCTTTGTTTAAATATAGCAGCCCAAGGCTGCTTATTGTAGGTAGACCAGCGAGCTCTGAACTGGTGTGAAGTATAGTCAGGTGTAAATAATTTCATTCAAGTAAAGTGAAACACAAAAAAAAAAAACATAAAAAACTTTGTAATTAAGAGTTTAGCATTTAAATAGTTTAAAAGAAATTTATAAAGGTACCATGAAAAGTTATAAAAATTCGAACCACAAAGGCTTATCCCAAATAGATTTAAATAATATGGAATATCGATATAATCCTTCCTTAAATTAAGCTAAAAATTGTATGCCAAATCTAGCAAACTTATGCCTTCTACCAACTTAACAACTTGCTTGGAAGTGAAGTAATAACACAACTTAATACTGCCGCTCACTATCCTGGTTATTTTAAAAAATAATAAAAGTCCTTTAGGGCCAATTAAGCTTCATTAAATAAAATGTCCTTATTAGGAATTTTTTTTATTACATCTTAAACGTTTTTGACTTAATTTATTGTTTAACGCAATTCACACTTTCCTTTTCATTTTCAGTCAAATAATTAAATATTTAGATTAAAAATTAATAATTTATTTCAATTTTTATTTATTTACATTTTTGGTTTTCTTGCCATGACATAAATTTTTGTCATAATCACAACAAATAAAGGCGAACATTACTACGATAATTTATGTTTAGATAAAAATTTGTGTGTATGCATCAGTGCATGTGTGTACATTTTAAAAGCCATTGGACATAAATATTAGCAAATTAATATGTTTAAAATTTAGCACTCCAATTATTTATGTAAAAACGATAATATCAATTAAGTCAAAAAACTATAGATTTACACAGGATGAGTTTTTAAGACGGTGGCTTACTAAACGAAAGGTTTTTTTAAATCCATATTGACACCGTTTTCAGTATTTCTCAGAAAGTAATTTTGTAATAAATGAAACATAACAATCATATTATGTTCTCTACAATAATATGCTGTTGTGACAAACATATAATTACAAATTGAAAGCATTCTACATATTACTGTAGTTACGATAAACAACATATTGTATACATACAATCATTAAGAATTTTCCAACTATAAAATTTATACATTGTTGAGTTCAATAATACAATTCCTATTACAATTCTAACCAAAAACAAAGCTCTAACCATAAAATGTTCATAATATACGTCATATACAAACTGCTATAATAAAAATTTCATAATTTAAAAAAATGCTGCAAATAATATCCCCACAAATGAATATAAATCATGCATAGAAAACAACATAGTTACGTAAATATAACTTAAAAGAATCATACTATGATTGAATTGGATGGTTGCAAACAAATCATGCCAATATTGTTGACATAGGAAAGCAAATTGTAAATTAATTAAATATGGTTCGAGTTAAATAATATAATATTAAATTTATAGTTAAAGTGCCTTGCTTGTAGTTAGTGGTTAAGTAAAAATTATATGGTCCAACGCAACCATGTCTAAATTTTTGCAGATAGAAATCACTTAAAGATTAAGTGTAACCAAACCTTTTTGTATCGCAACTAAAATATTGTTTAAACTATTTCCAAATAGCCATTAAATGTTTGCCATAACATTATATTATTATAGAGAATATAATATGGTTGTCGTGACCATGCCACAACCAAGTCTATTGTTAACATTAAAGTAAAACATTTATAGGCTGTCTCAAAAACAGTGCACTATAGTACACGTTACTACAATAAATCCTTTCATGCTCAGTTTGAGAGATGGCACCGTCCTGCTGAAACAACATCAATGCCGAATTTATGTTTTAGATTTTACTCGGCGACACTCTCATTGATATCAGTAGTGATTTGATGAGGCCAGCCGGTATGCCAACACAAAGCAGACATAATTAAACCAGTTTCTTCTACTTGTTTGACCACTCTTCTCGTTCCTGAAGCATTAGTTGCACCTTCTCGACTGGGGTTAAATAGTGCAGCCTTGTTGTGACACCATATATAAACAAAAATTATAATTTGAAAGTTTGAACAAATAAACTGAATAAAAACTTGTAAATTTAATATTTATAAAAAGCACCCACAAACAGACTGGAAATAAAATTATACTTTGTAGGGAAAGAGAAGTAGAATATTGTTAGGATCTATGCAATATTTTTGTCCAAACACTCTTATGTAGATCCAAAATTTGTATCCGGCAAATCGTTTCTTATGAGGCGCTCATAATTTGCCTCAACTTCATTCACATACAAACTTCATGGACATAAACATACAATCTTAAGTGTCTCAACACAAGTGTTTCCTTTTAAAGTATTATTAATGTAAGTGTATCTGTGCAAGTGTGTGCATGCGTTATCATTACACAAGGTTCTAGAGCTCAAATATTTTACCGGAAAATATATTTAAAAAAAACACAATTTTTTATTATTAAACTTCGGTTATACAAGTGATTGTATGTATGTAAAGTTTGCATAATAAACGTAAATAAAGGGAAAGTAATTTGGTTTAATGTTAAAAATGTTAAATCTTTTTCATTTTCTAAATACACAGCTTCACACATATTAATATCAACATATACAGTTACACAATTGGCTGGTAATAAGCATGAATACATTATTATAAACGCATGTGTGTTATGGGTTTCTGGAAAAAAATATTTAAAATAAATTTTGTATAAAAAAAACACAACTTTCTTTTAACACCTACACACACACACACACAGACAGCTCTAGGTAGTTACAAATGAAGAGCCACTTGAGTATCTGGTTTGAAAGTATGTTGGTATGTAACCGCTCGTGTGTGTGTCTGTGTGTATGTGTAAATGGCAACATCTACTGAAACAGGAATTACATTAACACATAATTTAAATTTATTTTTATGCTTCCATACTCATATGGTAATTTTCCAATATCTGGGTCAAATGCATGAAGAAAAACGATTTCCTTGCAAGAAAAGTAAAAGGTAATGAAAATAAAAAAACATTAAATTAAATTAATACATGTTATTAAATAGTTCGAAAAGACGTTATAAACTTATAAGGAGCCAGAGAGATATAATGCAAAATAAAACATTAGTGTTAAGAAAATCAAGATGACCTTTCTCAAGTTGTAATAAACTACACTGAGAAACTATGAAAAGTATCTTTGCCTTAAGATATTTTTAAGGAATGGTGCTATATAAGAGCAGCATTCGGTAAACAAGCATACCCTAAATAAGTTAAAGAATTAAAATTATCTTTTAGATGGTACCTCCAAAAAATTACTGTTTAAAAGATGATGAACCTCCTTTGCTTTAATAAAATCTACTTTTTAATTAACGCACCCTTTCACATTAAATACCCTTTAAAAACAGCATATGAAATAGTTTTAAAAAAGTACCTCTTAAAAAAAGTATCCATCTCTTAAGTGCCAATTCATAGAGGGGGTTTTTTGACTATGGTGAAGAATCACGACCTTCAAAATTGTCGGCAAACGGGCTAGTGTTGCTTGCGGGTAGAAAAAAATCACAAATTCGGATTTTCAAGCCACCTTAGACATAACCCTCTGCATCTCTCGTGTTTTACTCTCTGTTCTCTCATATTTATTATGTGTTTTACCAGTGCTGGCATTTAAACATTTTTATTTCGTGCTTGGCTTGTGTCAAAATAGTACCACACTAATTTAAGGAGCACCAAAACTACTTAATATTTGTACCTATGTATATGAAAGAAACATCAAGACAGGAGCGACACCGCCACCGTGCTACACAACATATAATAGCAGCAAAAATTCTATTACCGTTTCGCAAAGTAAAAAAAAAATGTCGAAACATAAACGACAAAAAAATTTAGAAGTTTGGAACGAATTTCTGTAATCCCTTGTCAAGTTTGGTTTGGAGACAAACCGGTTTCGGCTATGTGCCATCTTCAGTGTCATTTTTCGTTCTTGACAAGGGATGACGGAAATTCGTTCCAAAATTCTACATCAAAACACCCTGTCGGAATATCAAATCAAGAATCAAAAAATGGTACAAATGCGCACCTATGTATGCAGCAGCTTTAAAGCCGATTAAAGAATATACGCAAACAAAAAACCGCAAAAATATTTAAGAGTACTTTTGAAGAAGTACTATTTATTAAAAGTATCTTGAAAAAATAATTAAGCATTACTTTAAAAAAGTACTTTTTAAGAATCTTTAAGAAAAGCATTCATTAAAAAAGTATTCCTATAGAAAGTACTTTTTTATACAACTTTTTAAAAAAGTACCTGTTAAAAAAGTACCTGAAAAAAAAGAATTTTTTTATAGATTCTTTGGAAAAAAAACTTTTAGTAAATGTATTTTATTAAATTATTTGATAGCGAGTAAGGTTGAATACATGCCCCTTGTGTGTGTGTGTTGCAGGATACAAAGAACAAAAGTGCAAGTGCAGAACATCCACATCTGTTGTCTCTTTTTTTGTTGTTTGTGTGTACTTCTAGTCTGTTTTTTTTATTTGTTAATTCGTTTCTTAAGCACCAAGCTGGAGTTATGGATAAGAAAATGCCTTTATAGTGCGCGTGAAGTAAGCCGCTTTAAAGTGAAGCAGAAGTACATGCAAGACGACTTTAAAGAGAACTTTTAAAAACGTACCCTTTTAAAAACCCTTTTCAAAGACCCTTTTACAAAAATTTGCATTTGGTTAAAAATCGAATTAAAAAATACCGCCCTAAGATATACCATTTAAAAAAGGACCTCTAAAAATGTCCTTTAAAATAATACAGGCTAATTTCATTTTCATTCTAAAAAGTATAATAATCTTACTCAAAAACCCTACGAGGTACTTTTGTCAAGCGGCATGAATTGGAAAGCCTTCAAAATGTATTTTGCCATTTCAATTTTAAACAATATCGATAAAAAAAAGTTCCCAAGACAATTATTAAATAATCATTTGATCATTTGAGAAAATTAATCATTTTTCGTTTTGAAAAAAATCATTTATTGAAAAAAATATTATGAACCATGATTTATGTGCTTAATATTCGCAAATGTTCGAATTTCCTTAGTAAAAAAAATCGCATTGGCAAATAAAATAAAACGTAAAAATTTTTTTAAGAAATCTCTGCTTTTTAAGTAACAGAAAAAAAATATCAATCACAGACACATGTTTCCTATAAATTTATCTTGATAATATTTCATAATAATTCATGTCGTTTTGATGTTAAATTTCAATATAAACACTTTTTGTTTGTTTGCTAAAGCAAATCATTTTCGCATTTAGTAGAGTCTATGGCGCCTAAAAAGCCACTTTAGTTTTATGAGTTTTGCAAATAATTTGCTGTTAAATGTAGAAAATGTGAAAATGTGTTAAAGTTTGCAAAATTAAAATTTCATGCTAAATGATTTAAACCATGACAATGAACAATAACAAATGTTGCAGTTGCAATTGCTGGCTGCTTGTGCTTGCAACCATTAACAACCAAACACCAACGCCAACCAAACCAAAGTCACCATGTAGGCGTGGTCGTTGGCATTTTTTTGTTTTAGGTTTTTGGTTTTTGGTTTGCCACTAAAATTGCATTGTCTCTTCTGTGTTGCGTTTTTTTTTAAGTTTTTTTTTTCTTTTTTGTAATGTTGCATTTGTTGTGGGGAGCAGAGTAAAACTAAAGAGGATTCATTGTCACACATACGAGTGCATATATGAATATTACAAATGTATGGCTGAGTGTATGTGCATTTGAGTTTGTAAATGTAACGCACTCAGCATGATATTTAAACCACAAAACATTGAATTTATGGCGTCGCTAGTGCCATTCACACATACCGATTCCAACCAAGCCAACGATTACATGCCAAAATGTACTCTATGAATGTGACTGGGTTCTAGAGTAGAGTGAATCACTTTTTACTGTTAATGTGTGTATGTGTGTTTGTGTGTATATATATATATATATATATTAGTGCGGTAAATGTGTCTGCTAGTCCATATAAAAGAACAATGAACTTTTTTTTTGCATCCACTTTTTTCTGTGTAAGTAGTTGCTGCAAAAATGCCAGATCAAGAGGAATACACACTTATACTTTGCATTGCGATGTTGTGGAGGAAACTTTTTTGTCATCTTGGCAAATATGTGTACGAAAGCCAATATTTTAAACAAATTCAGTTTAAAAAAAACATTTAAAGTTTAAGCGTTTATACTTTTAAAAACATTTAGTGAAAAATGTGTAATATTTCAATTAGTGATTAGACAGAGTTTCACGCCCTTCTTTATATTTTCAGCAATTTATTGACAATTTTTTAACATTACAAGGAAATAAAATTATCAGTGCCAGGATATAAGGCTAGGTCGGCTATGTAACAAGGAAAGAGTAGGTTTGAAAATACAGAAAATATTTTAAGAAATAGTGAGACATTTCAATCTGGGATGCCGAATGCTATTTATTTCTCTAGAAACAATTGCTTTGGGGACTCAAGACCAAATTAGTATACGAGTAGACAAACCAGTTGGTTCAAGTCTAACTTAGATAGTGTATTATTTTTCTTTAGCGGTGATTAGAAAATTATGTTGGCTTGTCACATGTTAAGGCACCATTGAGCCCAACAACTCGTGTAGATTTTTTTTAAACTAAGTCCTTAATTTTAAAATCTAGGCTGACTTGACTTTCACTGCATTCTAAGGGTTATTCCAAAGATTTATTTCTTCAGCATTCTAACAGCTTCGGGAAAAAGAACACTTGCTTTGCCAGCTCTTGCAATAATGGGTACCAGTTACTACTTTAGTACCACAATAAGCATTCACATATTTTGTTGTTTATGATTGATTTAAAAAAACTGTAATTGCAATTTATCAAATAATTTGTGAATAAAATTGTTTCTGCAAAAATCTTGTCCAAGATTTTAAATGTGAGATATCTAAATCTATAGAACAGTGTACCTTATGCTGTATATTTCAGACGTTCATATCGTGCTCAAATTTATCTTTATATCTCCCACTTACCATATGTTTACTTGCTTCACTATAGTGCCATTAAGATTATAAAAGTTCAATAAAGGAAATAAAAATAATTTTATCAGCTCGTTGTACAATATTTAGTATAAGTTTCCTTTATAACAAAATCAATACAATGTTCAAGTCGTATATAATAACACCTTGATTTGCTGCCATCAGTATCAATTTAAGTTTTCAAGTATAAAACTCTGCAGTCACAATAATAGTTACTCTTAAGAAGGATTTCAATTGATAACAGTTTCATTATTTTTTTTATTGAACATTTTTGTTTCGTCGGCAATCATAAGAAAAAGTGTCTTATATAACACAGACAATGTGTTCTTGTTTTTGTATAGAAAAATTGAATGTGAAGTAGATACAATATCATCAGTGGGTAACAGCAAGTGAGTGTATTACAATTTTGTACATTGCACTGTGCAACACATAAAAACATGGTTGTGAAAGGGATTATAGCAAAGAGGGTCAACAAAAATAAACGTTAATCGGCGTTTTAAAAGCATACATCTGTCTAGCTTTTATTTTACGGATGCTTAAATTTTTATATAAAACACCACGGGGGATATTTTAGTAAAACATTTTAACCCTCTGCTTGCTTTAGGGTTCGTGTTTGTCTTTTTTCTAAAGAGGGAGGAAACAACATTCCATAAGCAATAATATAGCGGGCTAAAATATCCTAAAGAAATAAATTTCACAAACTTCAACTATGAGTCTTTAAAGATATAAAAGCCCATAATTCCACTTAGATGCCAGAAATAATCCAAAATAAAAATGGGTTTAGGAGATAATTTCGTACTTCTTAAAAATTAGTGGCAAAATATCCCTCAAACCGGATTTTATGAAACTTTATTGAAAACTTCACTAGAGTTCGTCATACAAAAAAAGAATTTAAAGAAAATATTTACCTAAAAAACGACGAAGTTAACTTTGAGTATTTAAAATAGTATTTGCTTATCTCTTATATGTTTGTTTTATCTTTAGAGAACTCTGGACCATTATCACACAATATCCAGCATATTTCGACTGTAAAAAATGTATACTTTTGCTTTTATAGCATTTTTCAATAGATGTGCATATCTGATAAAATGGTTCAACATATTTTTTTTTTGTTTCTGTTGCTGACTCACGCTTTACTTTAATCCATGTTAGAACTAAAAAGGTTTACCACCTTATTATTTAAAAAAAAATTGATTTTGTTGTACAGTGTTATTGAAGCCATGATTGCATATGATTTTGAAATGAAAAATTATAAAGAAATAGTAAAAAGAGATCATGAATATAACAACTTGAACTTACGCAAGTAAACAATTACACACACTAATAAAAAAAATATAAAATTTAAGTCAAATGGTGAAAAGAAAGCATTATTACTAAACCTTATTTTGAATTGTAACATGGGTCGTATGATTATTTTTAATATAAAAATAATTAAATAACACTCATACGTCTCCGTTGGCTGCTATGTAACATTAATTCGTTTTCGCTTTTTTAACTAATATTTTTATACACTTTCTTTCAATTTCATGGCATCTATTTGCACCTTTTCTATGTTAAGATCATATGCGGTGATGCTGTTTTTTTTCTTTAGTTTTTGTTCAACATTTGTTTGATATGTCTTTTGGTATGTTAATATTGCTTCGTTTGCAAAAATACCTTGTGGTTAGATAAGCGTGTTACTAGGTTTCTTTGCACTAAATATATGTATGAGGGAATACTTATGTATGTTAATACCTTAGTGCTTCGTATAATACAGACACAAGAACTTGGCTAAGAAAAACACATTCATACAAACTATGAAAATGTAATCAAAGTATGTATGTGTAACCGTGCGTTGCTTGAATTTCCATATATTTACACATCTGTGGCATGTTGTTTATAAGCATGTTTAAATATCTAGCTGGGCTTCTTAGTTTATACATACATATGTATGTATGCTGAAATTATGTATGCATTTTTTTCAAATAGCTGACATAAAATATATGTTAGTAGAATATTTTTTTAGGACAAGAAAATTTCCTTTTTCTTTCATCTTTTAACTCAGCAAGTTTGTGTGAGTAAACTATAAAATTATATGAGAAAATATATGCATTACTAATACATATTTATGCTGAATTATATGTTTTGTCCACAAAATTATCCCAGGTTGTGCGTTTTTTTTACAACTTTTTCGTTTACAAGAATCGCATATTAGGGGAGAATGATCCGAATTAATGGAAGTGATATCAAGCATTTGATAAAAAAAAATGTTTCGGAATATATAGTTTCCATTAAGGAAAGGTTATATCTAGAATTTAACGGCAGTTTGAAAAACCACCAGAGCCCAAATTGAAACCATTTTCAAACCAATTAAAACGATATGCTGCGTGTTGTGATCGGACTAAAATGGCAACACCGTAAACAAGAGACTAAATTGGCTGTTTTTAGGGGCGTGGCGAAAAAATTTAGCAAGCGCTTTGCAATCATCATTGAAATATCTGGCATTTTAAGGGGTGATTGGTGTAACTTTTTAGTAGTAAAGAGGTTGACCCTGTCTATTGAGCCATACGGTGGCTTTATGGTGTTTTCGTTTCTAGAAAAAATTTGCATTTTTTGCGCTTCTGCTATACTCGAAATATGTTTAAGGCCACTAAAGGTAGTGTTTGTATTTAGAATTTACCTTTAAAAATGCCGAAAGGCATTTTCCTTTATAGTCTGTATAAAATCAGAAATAATAAGGGCGTGTTAAGCATGCACTCGTTAACAAGGCAACGTTTTATTTAAGTTTCCTGAGTCGCCAGACGGTAATTTGAATAGCGCGCTTTTGCACCATCCTAAGAGTACCATATTGTTATTATCTACAATAATATTATGTTTTGCTATTTAGCACCACATTATTCAATCAAAATATGTTACCTTTATATTATGGTTACCTCAACCAGGTGGATAGGCAACTGTCTGCTTACTTTTTTTTTAATGCTAACGTATGTATGTATGGATACCAGAGTTGTTAATGTTTTCGTGTTAATTACAAGCAGGTTGTACCATATTTTTAAAGGAGCTCCTGCTGGGAGGTTCTCCAAATTAGTCCTTATATTTCTTATGAAAGAAAATGAGTTGACTTCCTTATTCAACACAAACACAATTATCTCTTTTGTGCCATATTCAGTGTCAGTTTTTGTTCTGAGCTTCTTAATTTCTATTTAAATTCCACTTTCAAAGAAATCTTTTAAACATTTACGATTTCTCGCCTGAAAGCTTGCTAAGCATTAAAGTGTTTCTATCAAGTGCTTCTTAATTAATTCAATTGTCTAAACCACAAAATATACGCAATTTTAAAAGAGAAATTTCTGCAAAGAAAAATATCACCTCAAGCCAACAATTTAACTTGTTGGTAGCTTTAAGATGAAATAATATTTTTTTTCTCCAACATTAAACTTAAGAGCTGTGTCCCATAAAAACAAATAAAAAACAAAACAAAAAAAAAGAATATAACGTTAAAGAAACAGAAAGAAAGAAAAAAATTCAAATAAAAAACTAATGAAGCATGATGACAACCAACTAACAACACTTTTTGTTTCTATATTTTTTTTCTTAAAAAATTTTATATTTCTTGTTGTTGCATTGCTAACCCTTGGAAATATTATTATTTTATATGCAACACGTTTTCACTAAATGTAGGATATATGAATGTTTGTTCAAGCAAACACTAACAGCCACGGCAGTATAGCTAACAACATCATTTGGAGTAGCTTCAATCTTTTTATTTTTGTAACCCCCAATCTTTGACTCCTTGTATGCTGGTTTACAAAGACTTAGTGGAGAGCAACATTAAAATTTTTCTCTGTGGCCATATGAAATACTATAAAAAGCAATAAAAACAAACGTCAAACCTTCCATCAACAACATGTTCGTATTAAAGTCTTCTATAGACTGCAGTCTTTACGCTAAAAGGGGCACACGTACCTGTATTTCAGAGTACGAGGGAAATGTATTAAGTCCCCTATGAATTGCTGAATTTGTCAAAGGATCTTTATATAGCTATTTTATTTACAAATGACTGAACCTGATGCTTATTAATGCAGAAACTTGCAGAAACCAAAAAAAAAAAGACGATACAAGTTGCACCAATTTTACGCGAAAGAAAAATTTAAAGAGCTGTTGAATTTTTTGCCGCGTCTCTATTATTCATGACCTATTGACTTTTAGAGGAAATTCAGCTTTACTAAAGCTTTCTCTTCATATCTCCAAAGTCACTAATGGTACTTCTAAGCAAATATTTCCCCACAGTGGAATTAACAGCTGAGATCAATTTTCAATTGAATAAAGCAATATGGAGAAACTAAGGTACGGGTTAATTCAGTTTTACATCCGCGGAAAATTTACTAGAAGAACCATTGAAAAAATTAATTTCCATTAAATTTATTTGTAGGGAACTTAGGTAGGCTTGCAACGTGCCTATAAGAACAGAATTTACAGCAGCCGTTAAAACATACACTACGTTATCAATAGGTAGCTAATATATTACGAAATAGCAATACACTTTGTGTATACGGTGTAACTCTCATTTAGTTTATGACAAATATTGTATATAGCGTTCTGGTTTGGCCGTGCAATAGGAGAAGTTGTCGTTACCTTACGCACTGCAGTTGCAAGCAGGCCACTTGAAATGAATTCCCGTTTCATGCTATGCCTCTAGTAGAACCGATATCTTAGTTTCTTCGTAGTTTACCGAATACAAGCCAGTGTCTACCGAAATTATCTTGTATTTACCGTAACTAGTGCCGAGTTGTGACCTCATGAGACCTTCGGAGTGAACGTTTTTTTTTTCAGTACAGTTCACTTGACTGCAGTAGCTTGTCCAGTTAGTTGCATACCTCAATAGTTCAGTAGTGTATTTTGTGTAAGCAGCTCGTGTTTCAGTACCTGATGTATGTCAATATTACTCCGTGTTAGAGCCGTTTTTAGTAGAAAACCTACAACAGGAAAGGACAAACTACTGCTTAAATAATTTTACAACAAAATAACAATCAAGAAAACAATCGAAACAACAAGATGAACTATATTAAACAAAAATTGTATGTGAAAAGAAATATTAAAAGAAAACATGAAAAGGAAACGTGAGCACTGAACTACAGAGCTCAATTTGCTCAGAGCGACACAGTTGTGTGAATAACTCAAATGAACAAGTTCGTTCATTAATACAAAACTCTTAAAGGAATCAGACCTTTAGTGGGAGCCTGGCAAGACTTAACCAGGTGGGAAAATGAAACTGCCTTACAGGTTTAAAAAAAAAGAAATTCGAAAAAGCCAGGCAACGATTCAGGCCGTCAGTTGGAAGCCAACAAGATATGGCTTGCAATAACTGAGAGCACTAACAGATGTTCTGACTTATAGCTCCACGGGGTGGCAGTCGGTTATAGGTTCCTGTCTCTGCTAGGGGTATGGTTAAATAAGTCGACGGAGAGAATTTAACACTCTCGTATAAAAATATCACTAATCCACGGTGAAACAGCATACGCCAGGGATGTGTGGCCAAGTGGGTGCTTGGCCTCAAGTATGCGAAATCTGGATACCAGTCGAACTCCAGTTTCAATACAGACTTAACCGTTCATATCGAGCTCTGTGTGGGTGGCCATATTTTTCTCCAATAGAGGGATGAACCAGGAAGCCTTTCAAGAGGCGGAGAGGTTAAACTCTATGCAGAAACTAGGGTTTTAATCGGCCAAAGGAGGAATCCGGAAAAGATGAACAAGAATGTCTCGTTAGACCGGAAGATTCCGACAGGGATGGACAATTAAGCCTCGCATGAGGTAGAGGGGTGCATCTCTCTAGGAATTCTGGTGGTTATTGGCCAATGGAGGAAATCTGGAGACTTGGACAAAATAACGTTCCAAGAGGTGGAAGGGAGGGCTTCGAAAAATATTCCTGAGGAAGAGGCTGAGATGCTAGCATGCAATGTGTGTGAATGTCCACACTGGCTACCATACGAATTATGACGACAAGCAGATACTTGTTAGGTGCAAATGGCATGGTGGTCCTAAGCCTTAAACAAATGCTAGCGATTACAAGAGACTCCGTGATGAGGATAGTCACCAGTGGACCGTCTGAAATCACATTAGTCCATAATAAAAGCTAAAGGCTAAGGTAGTCGTAAATTGCAAATCGGTTTCCTGAAATCAATTCGAGAAAAGAAGGGGGAAAACGAAAACGGGATATATAAAGTTAGTGGTCTGCCTCGATATCCTCCTTACATTTAAAAAAAATGGCAACAATTCTCTAGTGCTAAGTAGAAGCAGATAAGGCAAATAATCCTTTACTCCTTAAACTCATTACAATAACGTGTTAACGTATTAAGCAGTCGTAACCTTCAGTTAAAAATCGATGCAAATTTTAGTTGAGGTTGTCCATTTTTACTGGAAATGGCTTGTAAAAACTTCAAAGGTATTTTTTCTCTTAATTTAAAGAACTTTTCAAACTGTTGTCTTTTCTCCTGCAAGTGAAGTATTTTACCCAATTTGTTGTTTTAAACAGCCTCTTCAGGAAAAGTATGTACATGATTTTATTAGTAGTTGTACTGAAATATGCATGTGTAAAGCTACAACCGAAAAAAATACTCTAAAGAGTACAAGGTGACAAACTTGAAGCTATTTACGTACAACTTATACCCAGTAGTATTTGCGTATTCTCTCTCAAAATGCCTTCACGTGTGTGTATTTGTCGCTTCTTTTGAGTGTTAGCAAATTTCCCAGTGTTCCTATGTTTGTGTGTTTAAAGCGGAGGGTTCTTTGAAGCCCGTAGCAACAATTTTTGTTCTAGCATTAAAGTTAAATGAAACAAAACACCTTAATACGGATAGCATGACCCTTAACTGACAAAACATTTAACCTAAAACGTGGTTTGTTGTTTAGTCTTTCGACATGTTCCGTTTATTTGTTTTCTTCAAATTGTCCTCATTGTAAGTTTGGCTAAACGTTCAAAATATTTTGTAGGTGTTTGTTGTGCTTGCCTCTGTTTTTGTTTAGTACAAATTTTACTTTTTATTGCTTCTTCATAATAATCGTCATCATCGTTATTATTAGTAGAACTAGTTGGCAGGTGGATAAAAGGAAGCGGTTGTAGCAAAAAGGAAAGAAAACCTCAGCAGGAGGAACTGATAAAAGTGAAACTGCTTTCGCTTTAGGTTTACGCAAAAAAGTGGCAAAAAAATATTTAAAAAAAAAATATATTTTTTTATTGTTGGTCGCTGTTTTCTTACTGTATTTGTTTAATAAAACAGCTCTCTTTCTCTCCACCTTCTTCATTTACAACTTATGAATAGTAAAGTGGTGAATGAGTTTAAAATAACTTAAACATATTTTTCCCTACAGCTCTTTTCGACATACCCCTGAGATTTACTCCCAAGAGGAGTAGAGAGCTTTCAGATAACATCCATTGCCTTGCTTCTGTATCGCTAAACTTTTTTTATTTTTTTGCAAATAAAGTAGATGACTAGCCTACTGTAGCTTGTGTCTCGTTTCCTAGGAACAACACCTCAATATGATTCTGTACTGATGCCGATCCTTGCTATATGGTGTGAAGTCTTGTTGGGAATTTGTCATTTGTAATTTCTTTTCGCATGCAGGCATCGCTTCTTGAATATTTGTGTGATGCTAGTTCTTTCTTTTATGCCAGGAGTGTCATCTGAAACATTGAGGAGCTTATCCTTTTTTTGGGCGGACTCCTCTGGAGAGAGGTTAAAACCTTTTAATTAAAAATTCAAACACCGCGATGAAAGCTGTTTATTTCTGCCGGGATTCTTTGATTACAATAGTTTAATATTTATCCAACCTCTTACATATGTAAAGGACAACATAAGCAGGAAGCAGAAATTTCTAATGGATCCCTACCTGGCAAAATATTCAAAAATATTTCATTTCTTTAAAATTTTACCAACAAAAGCTAAAGCTTGTTTTTTTCCTGGCTCAACCTCTTCACCGTTTCGATATAGAGCGTTTCTCCCATGAACAATTTACATCCTCATTTTGTATGTCGTTTTGTAGGCCTCCAGATTGGGCATATTTTTTTTATATACTCGTGAGTAAAAATAAAACATTAATAGAGAATAGAAATAGAAAAGCATAATTACCCACCCAGTTTTTCCTTTTTCTTCTTTTTGATATTTTCTTGTCTCTCTTGGTTGGCAATAATCGTTTAAACACTTTCGTGGCTTATTAAGCTATTAAGTTCATTAAGGTCTTCAGAAGAAACTACTTTTATAGCAAAATCTTGAAAATGAACATATAAAATACTGTGTTTATTCTGCCCCTCCCCCCTTCTCTGTTTAACATTAAAGCTCAGCAATTTAGTAAAAGAGTAGAATTTATTTATTTTTAAAGTGTTGGTAAGTTAAATAAAAATCAATGTTGCAAAAGAGAGTTTAAGTGATTTCTTTTCTCTTCATGTAAAAAAAAGGTTTATAACAACAAAACTTTACCTTGAATATAAAATGAAAGCAAAATAAATACAAAGGAAAAGTAAAAAAAAATTAAAATTTCAAGACTTTTGTTTCACTCTTCAAAGGTATATATTTTCAAAAATAATTTTATATTCTTCAACCGCCATAATTACTTTAATATTCCGCCACTTAAGAAACATTTAAGTGTCAAGGTAACTTTACCAGCTTCTATACTTTGAACACAAAAACATTTATAAAATAATTTCGCACACTAAGCGTAAATAGCAAAGCGCCTTAAACTATGCCTACACTCTTTATGCCTCACTTCTTACTTCTCTCTCTTTCTCTCTCTCTCCCTCTCGCTCTCTCTTTGATTCGTTTACATAAAATTGTTTAACAAAAATTCTTCAGTTTTTAGCTAAACACATTTTAATTGTGGCAATTAACATGTTGACTTGCAACAATAACTTTAAAGTATTTAAGCTGGGCTGCTTATATTTAATAGCCTTTAATTATGTTATTGTTGCTATTTTCATTTTAGCTGGCTTAATTACTGTTGCTTGTGTAGTTGTTCGTTTATTTTCATAATTTTATTATGATTGTTAGAAAAATATTATTATTTATGAAATTTATTAGCTCAATTTTGAAAATAAAATACTTATAATTTTTATTTGTTGCTGTCGCTAATGGAAAGCTGTCATAAGAATGTCTGTGTGCTGTGTTTATAAGCCTAAATTGAAACTAAAATTTTAATCATAGTTCATATATTAGGGGGGAGCAAATTCTACAGTTGAAAGAAAATTTTAAACAAAAATCTACAAGTGAAATTTGCACAGAATTTTAAGCAAATTCCCGTCAGAAACTACACGACTGCTTATTAGTTTTGTAATAGGCCAATTGGCAAAGCAGGTCTTTCTAAATATCGTATGTATGTATCAAATTCATCTAGCCTTAAAGAAATGTATACAGCAAGTCTTGGTTTGATTTTGCCGGTATAGACTTTCTAAAAAAAAACAATAAACGAACCGCCCTATTGTATAAGCATTAATTTCTAGCAAATGTTAATTTTTTCACTTTTATTTAAAATATGTATGTATGTGTATAGATATGTTTATAATTCTATTACCATTTTATACAACAATATAACGATTTTGTTTAAATACGTTTCTACAAAAATCTATAGTTCTCTTTTGTCATTTTTAAAATCTCTTGTGGATATTGAGTTTATAAATTTATTTCATAAAAGCAGTTCTATTAAATGGCTGGTTTTATATTTTATATTTTCTCATAGTAAGCTCTATCTATAATTTATGCACAAATACATTGCATACCATTAGGCTTAAATGAGTTGTGGTATAAACATTCGCGATAATAACATAAACTTATGGTGCAACATATTCATAGCAATTTAAAAAAAGCAGCTTAGAGCATGTAAAACCATTAAAAAATTATTTATTAATGAGAACTAAAAATTGAAATATATACAACAGTTCTTAATTTAAGTCTAAGTAAATAAAAAAAAATTGTGAGCGTGTCTCCTAAATTTTTTTAAGCCCCTTCAATTATGCTATATTTTCTTCACAAACATTTTGGTGTTATTAAACAGATTTTTAAGACCGTGTGTTTTGTGCTTTGAAGAGTTTCTTTTTCATTCCACGTTAAAAAAGTATCTGCTGATTCACGTAATTTTTTTTTTCTTGAGACTCTACTTTTTGTTTTGACTCCTGCTTAAAGCAAAAACACAGCAACCACTAAGACATTGTTCATATATGCATTGACTTTTTTTATGATTTGTTATAATTGCTGGCAAATTATTTCTTTGAGCTTTCCCTTTGAGAAAGAGAGTACAAGTAACTTATAGCTATTTATTTACATACTTATATAGCCTACCTTTAGGTGCCATATGTAAAAATATAAGTTAGTAATACATTTGTTTTTTTTTAATATAAACAAAAAATGTCTTAGTTTGTGTAAAAAAAATTAAACCACAGACTAGTGATTTGTAGTAAGTATTTAAGAAATTCCAATAACTTTTCTTATATAATAATTTTTTTTCTTGCCAGTTTTCTTTAAAGAGGGCGTGTAGTTTTCACTCTTGACTTTGATTCATGCTCTATAAAATACATTTATCAAAGGGTGAAATGAAAAATTAAATAAAAATTCGAGAGCATTGTAAAGGAAGTGCTCATCAAATGAATATCTTTTGTTCAAGTATAAAATTGATGGCAATAAATTCATGTATCTTGCAGAACTAAAAATATAATAACGAGAATTAAATTTTTACTTTGACCTAAATTTTAAAACAATTTAGACCAATCAAAATCGGCAGCACTTGAATACAACTTTAGGCAAAAGCATTTCGTTTAAAAACTCTACATAAGGTCAATATTGTATTCTTACATACCATCTTGCTCACTTGCGTATAATATAGTTTAGTATAGTAAAGTATCGTATGGCAGAGTGCACAGTAATGTAGAGTATAGTACAGTACAGTACATTAGAACGCATAACAGTAAAGCCGTGTGCAATACAGTATAGGCATGTAGAGTATATTGCAGTACTAAAGTTAACAGTAGTTAACAGAGAAGCACAGAACTTACAGTACAATAATGTAAAGTGCATTTCATTACAGTTCGGTAGTGTACAGCACTGTGCTGTAAGGTATAGTACCGTAAACTGCTGTACAGTGAAGTATAGTCCTGTACACTAGAGTATAGTACAGCACAAGACAGTAAAGTACATTAAAGTCCAGTAAAGTAATGCAGTGTACTGTATATTAATTTAAAGTACAGTTCAGTAATGCACCTTTAACCGCAGTACAGTACAGTAGTCAACAGTCTAGTATACAATAGTATAATATACTATACCACAAACTTATAATTGTATCCTAAGTATAGTATACATAATGTAAACTTAATTTCAGTTCAATATCATTTATATTTTTCTAGCCAACTATTGCAAAATAAAATATGCTTAAGAAAATAAGCTCTGTGTATTGGAAACATTATTAAAAACTTTCAAATGGCGCCATGAAAGTTTTTCAATTGGTTTGCTATAATGCAAAGTGAAAAAATAAATCCAAAATAAAAACATAAAGAAATAAAGCAATGCCAGCTCAATAAACTGAAAAAAGAAATTTATATAAAATGTTGCTTATAAGAGTATGTAAGTATGCATGTGTATATATACAATCAGCAGTAGCTGCCGTATCAATGGGAAGTTGACTTTAATGTTAAAATCAATTTTAGTTAAGAAAAGTTGGTACTTGTTCAGTAAATTATAAAAAAAAAATAACTTATTAATCAAAAGATTAAATAATACAAAAAGTTGTTGCATACATTCAGGGGTGGCAGCTTAAAAATTGAAAATCCTTTGGAGAAAAATATACTAGTAAATATAGTCTTTAATTATATTTCACTTTGCCTTAGAAAACTGTTAAAAACTGTTAAAGTAACATATCGAAGTACAAACTCGCCAGCAACGATGACTTTATCGATCTGCAGAGAAGAGTATAAAGCGGTTACGGCCAACTGTGCGAACGCTAACTCCAGGTCAGAATTGTATACACGCGGAACGATTTGAGTATGCGAAAGCTTCGATATACTGGCTGCTAGTTATGACGACGTAGCACATATCAAACAAATGTGCCAAATATGATAACAATTGTGCAATAATATACGCAGCCAACGAAAGCAAATGATCACACATCAACGGCCGCATCTAGGGATCGATAAGCCGGCATATGATTGAACAGAATTCAATACATACAATAAATACTTTTAAACTTTTAAATAGTATTGGAAACCCTTGAAGAATCTTAATGCTAGATTGCTGAGAATCAGGCCTATAGCTTTTTAATTTGCTATTTTACTTTTGATTTACTTATAGTTTCTTATAATCTGGTTCAATTTATTTCAGTAACTTTCTGACGCGGGACTTATGATCGTCTTTGAGTATTAAAAGAATTAATCACAAAAACTCCGACATTGTTTCCATTTAGTTTCATTGTTAAAATTACAGATTTTCATTATTGCTCGTTCATTGGTTGCTGTTGTTTTGTTAACGTCAACATTATCGTTAGCTGCTCGCCATCATTGACAAACAACAAATGTAGCTTAAAGGTAGATGTCCTTGTGTGTGAGAAATTTTTATTTTGTATTTGTTGGTTGGTTGGTTACAAAGCAAAAAGAGACTCAAGTGTAAATTATAGTTTTGATATCTGCATTACACCACAAGCTCAATTCCTACAGCTACGTTCAATCAAACGTTTTTATATGGATTTATATTCTCTTACACATGCCCTGTAGTTCTGGGAATCGGGACAAAATGATTTATTTGCTGGGCGTGACTGAAGTAGTACTTAACTGTCTATTAGAGACCGGCTTTCAGACTGGGCTTAGTCAACTCAGGTTACTTTACTACAAATTGTTCAGCCATTAACCTGCCTTCAATAATAATTCAGTGCTGGGTACCTGAAAAATTATCGCAACTGCTGGGCATAATTTTAGTTGGTAATAGTGGGTGGAAAATTATATAAACTCAACCAATGATTATTTTGTGTTTAACAAAATGTTTGTGCATGCTGATTGCAGTATTATGAAGAGTTTCATAAAATGTATGTCAATGTAGTTGAAAGAGAAAGGACAGGATAAGTCAAAGGTAAATGAGCCTATTTTATAATTAAAGCAGAACATTATATTTTTATTTAAAAGTATTAGATTATTTAATGGCAAATAACAAAGAACAAGTTAACCTTAACATACTAGACAGACCGGAATCAAAAGCAAACGAGGATTTAAAAAAAATCAAACAGGACTTTTGGAGATCGTAAATTCATAAATAAGTAGCCCGACAATTTAACAAAAAGGCAAATTCTATAATTAAATTCTTATTAAACAAAAAACAACTAATTACAAGTTAATACTTTTACTCTAGTGGAGAAAAAAGCGTGGGCGTGATGGAGGTTTGCCCTTTACTTTTTTCCATATAATTTAAATATGTGTAAAATATAAAATAAAACTTAAATAATTAGTTAATAACAAAAAACTCGTATTGATTTTGTTCTTTCTTTTTTTTACAAGTTAAATTAACATTTACAAACACATACACATACCCGCACACATATAAAAATAAATGTTAATTTAATTTAAATACAAATTTCTGGTCATTTTTTAAGGCAAAAAAAAACGTTAATAGCGGAATTTTTCGAGAAAACATGGGAGCCAAATGATTTTCAATAAAAAATTACACAATTCTGTCAATGACATTTATGGTATTAATATTTTAATAACAGCCGCATAACAAATATTATATAAATAGATTTCAGCAGAAAAACGACGCCCATAAGTATGCAACAAATATTTGTTTATTGCTATGTATGTGTATTTGTATATATAATCTGTGGCAAGCATAAATTTCGAATTTATTAATAATATTAATTAATCAAAACCTAAAAAATGTTAAATAAATATGATTTAATTAGTTGCCCTTTGCAGTTTAAACTGACGGTTTAAAAAAATAATTCTGTTGAAGTCAAAATAATATAAACAAATATCGAGAAGTAAGATTTGAAAAGGACTCTAGTTTTTAAATCAAATATTCTTCAGCTGATAATACTAAAATACTTTGAACATAAAAATTAATAAGTTTTCAAAATTTAATCACGACAACCATAATATGTTCTCTACAGCAAGACTTTATTGTGGCAAACGTATTATAGTTATTTAAAAATATTTTAACCATTAGTTTAGTTACGATAAACAAGTTATTTTTACATTAAATCATCAATTAATTTCCATCCATAAAAACTGCAATACGGTTGAGTTGAACAAAATACAATTTTTACTAAAATTTACACTGACAAATAAAGTATTTTTAACGCTGCTTTGGAGTTTAATCAAAGTAAGGGGGTGCTGTGGTTAAGGTACTTCAGCTGCTGCCACTCAACAACATACATTACTTTTTGCTTTCCCGTCGTTCTAAGATTTATATTATTATCTATAAGAGCAATATAATTTGTTTACCATCATGTAATTCAATAATAATATGGTGCTCTTAAGTTATGGTTACCTCAACCATGTTTTTTCTCCGCGTGTGGCAAATACAAATATTTAAACAGTCAAAAATAAGTTTTAAAAATTTGTGGAATTTTACTAAGGTCACAAAAATCATTACATAATGTTTCAACCTTTCTAGAAAAACCATAGATTGTTTTAGAAAGGAAAAAGTATAAATAGGAATAAGCGATTAAATTCCTTATTCATCATGTAGAAAACTATCACTGATGGCGCTCAGTTATGCACTCGTAAGCAAAACATACATACATTCATATAAGAAACTATTTATGAATGTCTACGATATTAAAATATGAGCGGGTATATATAAAAAAATATATTATTGAGATACAGTGGAAGAAGAGTGCAAGTAGCAAAAGTAAAACATAAAAGTAAGCGCCACAAATATGCATAGTCTGCAACATTCTAAATGTATTAATACCCAGAGCAATAAATGTTGTTGCTGTTATAGTCCTCTGAATATGGTTTTGTTTTTTTTTTTGTATTTTTTTCAATGACAAAATCATATTTTTCATTGCCAGAAAATACATACAGAGTAAAGAAAAAAATACAAAGTTCATGATACATTTGCACTTACATATTGACTACTTCTGCTGGCATCATCATGTTCAATCATGTTCTTTGTTCGAAGTGGGACAAGTACAATCGATTTTTGTTTGGTTCCGTTCTTTTTTTAATATCTATCATTTGGTATTTATTTCATGTCAAAATTATTTACAAGAGTTAGTAGAAATTTTGATGCAGGTTTCAACTTAGTTCAACCAGCAATTTTATTTCAAAAAAAATATGTGAAAAAAATTAAGGAATAAAACAAATATTTATGAATTTTTTCTCACTAGTTTTCGATATATAAATCTATTGTTAAGGGGTTATTTGCACCACAATAGTTGCAACTGACATCTTAATAAACTTTAAACAAAAAAAGGAAATATATTCTTAATGAATGTTGCAAAAAATGTAGCAGCATTTTGGGGATTCAAAGGTGCAACTAAATATTTACTTATTTAAGCTTTTTGATTCAGTGAAAGCTAAAAATTATAAGAAACCTAAAAAAAGGATGCAAAATTAGGCCTTTCGGAATCAATACTACTAATGATGCAGACATGCACAATATTTAAAACAATTTACCATTTTCTTTCCCAAATAAAAAAGTTACAACTAACCTGTGGACTTCCCCATTAAATGTACTCGTATACTTCCTTTTTAATATATTGTTCAATTTATTTCCTTCCATTAATTAAGGCCTTTCTTAAAATTTCATTTCGAGCAAAAGGCAGCAAACAGTTGTTGCCGCTGTACAGGAATAATTTTATTACACAGGTATTTAAGGCAGAAAAAAAAAACATAATAACATAAATTCCATATCCATAACCATCGTTTATTATTTTATAGGCGTCTTAAGCGATTAACAACTTAAGCTTTATGAATATCCCTTAAGAACAATCACTTCATATATGGTTTGTAAGAAGTGCTGTGCCAAACGTAGGCATGAGAGTTTTAATATTTCAGTTCTTGAAATTATTTTGTCATTCTCTTTTGGCTCATAGCTACTCATGCCCACTTATACTTCAATTATTTTGTGAAACATAAAATCACTTACATTCAATTTAAAAGAAACATAATGAAAATCATTTATCATTCTGAAGTTTACACATGCATGCTTACAACCAGCGCATAAGAGAACGTGTGTGCGTGCTGGCAAATGAATGTCAGCAATACTGAGTGTCGAGTATAAACCGTTCGGAGAATTACACACAAACACACAAACTCAGGCATAAAGCGAAATATTACCAATTCGTATGAATGAAAAGGTATTTATATGTAAATACACATGTATAGGTGAATGTATGAAAATCCATGTAGGTGCATATCAAGATGACTGAACATATTTTTATACACATTATACTTTATAACACACACACCTTGTTAAAGATTACAAACCAGTATAAACAGAACCAACTTAAATAAAATTTGAAGCAAATTCTTAGAATGAAAAAAAATTAATGCCCGTATTCATAAAAAGAATTTTACGCTATAAAGGGTTTAACAACAAAATTTTCTATAGAAGTTTAACTAATAAACCTTCTATAACTAAAAAATATTTTTATGAATAAATACATAAATCCTTAAAAAGGATTTAATTTATCAAAAGAGAAAACAAAATGTAATTTTGTTCTTTTCTAAATTGTTTTTCTTCAAACTTAATAACGTAAAAATTTTTTTAAGAATATCTGTAACACAACCAGTTTTTCTGGAAAATTTTTATATCGTAATTTTTCCTTTTCAGAGACTGTTTTATCAAAAATTACTTTATTTCCTTAAAAAATTTCTTCAGTACATAAATTCTATTAAACATCTCTATATCGTAAATATTTTTAGCAAATAATTATCATACAAAAATTTGTATTGGTTATATGTTTTATAAAAAATTCCTTGTTCGAAAATTTACTTATATCGTGAGACAAAATAAAGTATTTTAGAAAATAAAAGCCCCAAACTTTTGTAACGTAATTTATTTAAGGTAAACGTTCTTTTTTTAATTTTATCTAAAACAGTTTTATATCCTAAATCTGTTTTCAATTTTATTTTTAAATTAAACTTTTTTTTTTTTTAATTTTAATTTAGTTAACGAATCCTATGGCAACAATTTCGGGTTCACGTGCTTTTCTGGAAATTAAATACTTATATCGTAAATTTTCTTGCACATGTTTGTATCGTTGTTCTATAATTCAGAAATTTTAAATAGTTTCTAAAGAAAATATATAGTTAATGAAAGTTTTTATATCGTAAAATGTCCCTAAATTTATTTGTATATCGTAAAAGCTTTGTTTTAAAATTTATTATAAAAATTTAATATCGTAAATTTTTCCCAAAAAAATGTTTATGTCTTAAACGAATTGTTTGAAAATTTCGCCAAGCGCTACTTAATATTTTAATGAAAATTTTAGATTCACTATTAGTTCTACATAAAGAGTTTATATCGTAAGTTTCCCTAAAGTATTCTATATAAAAATTGTCTAGGTAGTAACATACTTTAATGAAAATTTTAAATTCATTATCAGTTCTATATAAAAATTTAATATCGTAAATTTTTCCTAAAGAAATTTTTATATCGTAAACTAATTGTTTTGAAATTTGTTAAAACTTTTTAAATAAAAAGGTAGTTTTATGAAACCTTTTAATTTATCATTAGCTGAATATAAAATTTAATATCGTAAATTTTCCCTACGTAAGTTTTTATATCGCAAACGAATTGTTTTAAAATGTTAATAACAAGGTTTTCTAGGTCATACGCATGACATCAAAATAAAATTGTTCTCTTATTAGTTGGTCACATTCTTTTTATTTAATTTCTCTTTTGAACTAACACTCATGCCTATGATGAGCCTGATGATGACGAAACTGTTGGTATGAATGATATCAATTTTCAATAAATTCTCATAAACTGACAACTGTAATTACATAAATGAACGAATCTGCATGTGTCCGTGCGTGTGTGTGTGTGTTTCTGTGTGTGTAAATAAATCTCTGCTTAAAATACTAAGCGACTGTGAGTATGACTTTGCATGACTCTACAATTGTTGAGTATTACATTGTATGCTATGGCAGGCAGTCATGCAGCGAGCTAGTGAATAAAATGAATGTCAAACTGCATGTGAATTCAAATAATCTGGCATTGAAGATGAGAATTGAAGGTATCAGAAAATAATACAAACATTAAGTGCTGTATTCAATAATAAAAATTTCTGTTATTACCTTAAAGATTGCTATGACACACATACATACACACATGAGTATTTTAAAAGCAATCTAAGAATAATAAAAAAAAAGTCACTTTACGAAAAATATTAACCTAACGTTTTTATGTTGTAAATACCTGTAAGAATGGAAAAATAAGGGATCATATGAAGCAATTAAGGTATTTAATATGAGAACTTACGAAGACATTTTAGCTAAAGTTTCTTAAATTTAATTATTTATGTAGAAGCTTAAATGGCTTAGAGACGGCTCTTTATTATTAGTTAATATGTAATCCTAAAAGTATGCTATAATTTTTTAAATTCTACTTTGCCTTCTTGTATGCTTTAATTTGTTTCCACTACATTTTTTTTAATTTTAGCACAAAACTTTGTTGTGCTTACACTTAGCACATATCTTGATTTTCTTCTCTTATTGCCATTTATTTTTCTTTTTCTTTATTTGCAACTTTATTGTTTTTTATTAGTTGTTGTTACTGGTGCCGCTTTTAGTATTGTAGTCGCTACCTTTCAACAAAAACAAAATATATTACACATGCAATTTATAATTTTGTTTTTCTAAGGGCACGTCCGTTTTGTACGATTTAATTACGGAAACTGTTCTACTCCGAAAAATGCCGGCTATAAATGCAAAAACAAAAGCAATCAAAACATAAAACAGACAGACAGAAATGGTTACATACTTGCACACATTTACAGTGTTATAAAATAACCAGTAAGTTAAAAGATACATGCAGCAGCAAACAACAACAAGGACAAGAAAAACAAATAGTAATAAATTTGCTTTTAAACATTTCTCTCCTTTATACTCTGTAGAGAAATTGTGATAAAACTATCGTCTCTAAATAAATAGAGAATGTATAGAGAGTTGTAGATATAAACATAAAGAATTTAGCTGAAAACTAACGAATATGCCAGCCAAGAGAGAGCTAATGGTTCGTTGCCAAATTTATTCGCTAAATTGTGTATGGATTCTTACATTGACTGTTATAATTTCGAGAGCTAACTAGAGAGAAAGAGATGGTGAGAGCTAGACTGCTTATACACGATATAATTAATCCCTGGTTAAGTTAGCGAGATATACTTTCATAATGTGTCATTTTGAGGTACATGATTATTCGAATACGCACTAAAGTGATTTTCTAAAAGAAAGTACTGGGGTCTAGTGGTTCATATAACTTGTGACATTTTCGATACACAGTTAGGGAATTCTCCTTTGAAAAAAAAATAAACAATATTTATCTGGTTTGATACTAAACAGCATCATCTAAAGAAGTAACATTAATCATAATAAATACTTACTTTTCATTCTAAATGAGAGTTGGGTAAAGAAAAAATTTGAAACAGAGTACGTCAAAAAATACAATGAGTAAAATTACAGTGGGGTAAACTTCGTTCAGACCCAAAAGAGAAATAAGCCACACATATGTAAATTAGAAGAAGCTCTCGTAGTTGATTGTCTATCATTAGGTGGATTAAATAGATAATCTTTGCAATAGACACCACGCAGTAGAAAGACACAAATACTGCGGTGAGATGTGTAGCGGCACAGAAAATGTATGCATTAGTTTCTGCTAGTGTCTAATAACATGTTCTACTAAAAATAGTCGTATTAATAAAATATTTTTATTTTTCTTTTTTGAATTGAAAAAATAATTAACGAACTTAAGCCTGACTATTAATTCTTAAAATTATAAGTTCGCTAAAATCGTATACAAATAAAATACGTATGGAAGCAAAGCAAAAGTATGGCAGCATAGTCATGGCAAGCATATTATGTTGGTCATTTGAACATACTTTAAACACAACTTTAGTGGCGACAAACAAGTTATTGCTTACATTTCATTATTAAATGTTTTTTTCCATATATTAAAACTGCATCATGGCTGAATTGAACAACAATATAATTTTTACTAAAATTCTGACCTCAAGCAAAGTATTGTCATTACTCAAAAATAATATAATAACTCTAACCATAAAATGTTCTTAATAGACATAAAACACAAAATTCTGATGGTACTCCAGCTTAGGGGGTTTGTGCGTTCTTTATTACCAGGACTATATTATTGTTATCTATAATAATAATATGATTTGCTAACAACCACAGAATTCATTTATAATATGTTGCTCTTAAATAATGGTTACCTAAACCAAATTTTTTTCTTCGCGTGTTGAGTTTGTTAGTTTAAATTGCTGCTTATCTTCGCAGTTAGCTAACCTTTCCCTAACTCACCCTGTATTGTGACCATAAAAAAACTTCATACACTTGTTGAGGGACTTGCTTGTTGAAACTCTTAATTTACTGTTTTTAATTTTGTATGACTCCCTACAAGCTGAGCTAAAGCCAGAAGTTCTTCGAAAAAATAAGCTCAGTAGAGCTTTCAAATGATGGACAATAAACATTTTCTATTTTAAGCTTATATGTTTTCCTTAAATCTCATATTATTTAATAAAAAGAACAAAAGGTGTAAAGTACAGCAACAACTAAAGTCATAAAATTTGTCTACTGTGTCTGTGTAGTACCACAAAACTTTAGTGAATTGGTAATCGAATTTTCTTTCCGTTCGTTTACTTTATTTTATCAGTTTTCACTGAACTCGGTTTACTCATTACTCGCTTGTCCTCAATTTCATCAACTCTAAAATCTTCCCTGAGAAAATACTTGTGTTCTCTCTTTCAAAGGCGTAAAATATTCTAAAGAATTTTTTTTAACATTCACAAGAATTCAAGGCCAAGAACAACAAAATACATTTAATATTAAAATAGAAAAATGTATAGATTTTAAAAATATTTCCTTGAATAAATAAATAATTAACAGGTTCCTAAAATTGCAAAGAATGTAAGTAAAATAAATATGTCTGTATATTACAGCTTTGCCAGCTCTCTTTCCATTAAAAAATAATCTCTTATTCTTCCAGCAGCATTCAAATTACTTCCAGATAAGTTTCACACTGATATTTTATTAACATTTCTGTAGCTAACATTATTGTTTACCGGGTTTTGTTTAAATAAAACACTGTTAGCAAACTATGGAGTTTACAGTTTAATTTTTAACTAAAATTCTTAAACATGTGTAAACTTATTTTAAAAGTAATTTTTTGATTTTTCTTAAAGCTGAGGAAGTCGTGACTAAAATAAGAAATAAATTCTAATGCCAGTACCCATAACCCTTTCCAAATTTTGTACTATGTACTATTTGGTATGATAATTCCAATGCAAAACCATTATTTAAAAAAACATGTCGTCTCATTGCCAGTTTTATCAGCGTGCACTGATTTATTTTTTTCTACTGTCATGACTGCTGATATTGTTGTGGATATCCTTAGAGTTTTTGTTGTTGTTAAAGTTTGTTGATTCTTCTTTACCTTTTGTTTTTTTTTGGAGTTTAGTTCTGGTGTCGGCTTAAACATGCATTATCTTAAATGCCACTTTGCAGACGAGATGCAAGGCAATGCCATGCATGCCATGACAAGACTTTTCCTCACATGTAGAATAATGCACATATATTCATGCCAACTTACATGTCATTAACATTTTCCTTATTTCTCGATCATTTTCAACATTCGCTTGCTTAGGTATTTTTGTATTTGAAAAAAAAAGTTCAAAAAATGTGATAAAAACTCAGAATTTTTTTAATTTATAATAAAAATTGAGTTTAGTCGAGGTGTGTGAAATTATAATCTGCTATAAAAAGATTTCAAAATCATAAAACAGAAAAAAAATGTGATCTAGTGCGTATGAGTGATTTGAGGAGATTATTGTAACCAAAATTATTATAAATTATACGCCGTGATGTATGAAATACTTCAACCCTTAAGTGCAGGAACTTTTCTAAGTTATTGAAAAAAAATATTAAATGGGTCTTTAGGTGTATTTATTCATGGAAAAATATATAATATATGAAAAACTACGGTAGAAAGCTGTTTTTAGCAAAAAACATTTGTTGCATATCTGCAACATTATGCACTAACTAAATAATTAATGACGTTGTATGGTAATTTTTGAAGCAGTTAGTTTTCCTGTTGCAACACAAATTTACGCCGCAATTATCACATAAAGTTTGTGTGAATCCGCGGCAGTTCGGAAATTTACAGGACCAGGTTTTTCTTTAGCACCTATCATTTCTTCTAGAGTGTTATTGCTTGGACGGCCACGTTAAATGGGATTGTGTTTCCCAATTTTTATTAAGCACAGTGCCACTTGTTTTCGGAATTCGAAAAATAGAACTTTTTGTTGATCTCTTTTATTTATTGCAGACATTTTTTTAAAATAAATCCATGAATTAGCTAATGCCATATCTGAAAAATGATAAAACAAGCGAATGTACCATTTTTTGCTTTTGATCAATATTTTGTGCCTAGCCATTAAGGCAAATCTACTCCACCCATGTGACGGTTATATTCTCTTATAACAAAGGGGCAACTAATTTCAGAAGCAGAGTTGCTTTTTTTATCATATCTGTTTATTGTAGTTAATGGTAACTTTCCTGCAAAGGTAGACAGAAGAGTTACAATTTTGTTGTCTTTCCAAACTAATGAAGATATATCTATGCCATCTAGATCCCCTACATACTCATAACATGTGCCTCGCGGATCTTTCTTCATATCTTTTTCAGTTGGTAACTTGCAATTAGTTATTCTTTTCCCAAGCTGTATATTCCTTTTTAGGCTAAGTATACCATCAAAGCAGGATTTGTATAGTAGTTGTCAAAATACAATCTATAGTTTTGGTTTCTTGGTATTTGTCTTGTTAAACGCACTACTACGTTAGCAGCAGCTCCTAGGTCTCGTTCACCTGCATCTATTCTCTGCTTGTCATCGTTTTCTTGACCCGAATATACTTCAAAGTTATAAGCATATCCACTTACACCACAAAGCACAAATAGTTTGAAACCCCATTTGTGAGGTTTCATTGGCAAATACTGTTTCATGTAGTGATGTACTTTCGTAGAACACAGCTGTTCTTCACCTGACTGTTGCACTTCAAGAGGTACTGCAGAGTTTTTTGCATTCAGATGAGTTACGATCGGTCGTATTTTATCAAGTCTATCGTGATTTGCATGATCTCGAGGTAAGTGCTTCTGGTTATCATTGAAGTGCAAAAACTGGCGTGTTTTCTCAAACCTATTTGCTGTTATACAATTTGCAACAATGTCTATACCAATATCTGGTGCCCAGTAATGGCGAGTGTTTGGTAGACGTACGAGAGATATGTAAATAATAATACCAATATATCGTCTTAGCTCAGTAACAGAAAGGTTTAATGGTTGGTTATATCAGTTTGGTGAGCATATAAGTTTGATTCTTGAACTATTTGCTCCAATAATTCATCAGAAAAGTAGTGATGGAAAATTTAGTGTTTCTTAATTTCTGCTGACGTATAAAAAATAGTAAGAATCAAGAGAAAACTGAAACACTGCAAAGTTCATCGAGATTTTTATAGTTATGGGTTCATTTACATTCAGGGACCGTAAGTTTTATTAAAATAAATAATTGTTAATGATTATTTTTTAAGTTTTGTTTTTGTTTTCGGTAAGAAAATGTACAGACTCTGAAGATAATGTTGACTTTAAGTTAGTTAATATCAGTTTTAGGGTAAAATATCTCTTTCTACAGTGACTATGTGTTGTCTGAAATCAAAACAAAATTTAAACTCACAAAATAACTATTATTTTCAAAGCAAAAGAAATTAAACTTGAAAATAACTTTCAAAGCAAATTTTTTTAATAAAATTTAAATAAAACAAAAGTTATTAAAGTCAGAGCTAGTGTATGTGACAAGGGTTATGTTAGGGTACTTATTAATCTTGTAGCAGTTTTCTTTCATTATAGTTTTTTTGACGGAATTTTGAAAAATAATTCATTTTGCGGTCCTTGAATTCAAGTAATAAATACATTTTTTTCCTGGGCAATCCAAAACATTTGCTCTATTATTTTACAACCAAAACCATGAAGATAAGAACGTTACACAGGTCAAAAAAATGTGTTTGTGCGGCTTAAGGTTTCTAAGTTGATTTGGAGACATTAAGACCGGGTTTAAATGCTTATAGTTTATATCGTGTAAGAACTGTCTAGGGCTGCACCGCTTAATTTATAATAACTCGAGAACCAAAAATCAACATAATTTTGGAAGTGTTCTAGAAGTTTTTACAAAAAAATTCTGCCTTTCCAAGCGAAATTTATAATTTTGTCACAATTTTATTTCAAAAATTATTTCCAGCTAACTTTGTGCCCACTCAAATTATTTAATGAATTCAGGGAATTGGCTATCCCGTATTTGCATTCCGCTGATTGCTTAAGCCAGCCTATAAGGACTCTTTTACCCAACTCTTTAAAAAACTAAAAGGTCTTATGCGGGAAGTTCTTTAGACCATAATTCGAGATCCAAAGAACCTCAAAACAAAAACAAAAAACAAAATGTTGTTTCAATTTTCTTATTTATCTCACTACGTTCGGTTGGTTGTTTGCCAACTCTTAATGCAAGTGTAAGCGGTAAAAAAGTTTTGCTTTTAAAAATTCATAAAAAATCAAAATGTTAAATTGTTGCGAAATAAGATACAATTGTTGCAAATATTAAGATCCGTTAGCAAATTCTTACTTTATAAACAAGTAATCGACAGTACCTCATTTCACAGACATTTACTGCTTTTTCCTCGTGCCCAAATTGTCTAAGAAACCCCATGCCGCAGAATAGCTATTTACCTGTGTAATAATTTTTTGCGATCCCTGTTTAGATTTCCCTGCAATAAAATCCAGTTGAAAAAAATCACCAAACTTTAATTTTTACTAATAAATTTATTTTTGATTAGGCAAAACTTCTTGAGCTTTTATTCCAACAACGTTGAAGGTTTCAGTAATATTTCTGTAAAAAGTTTTCAAGGCAAAATAATTGTTCATCAAATATCTTTTTCTTCTAAATTTTCAACAAAAAGGGCAAAATTTTAGCGCAGATATTAAAAAATATATAAATATTTTTTTTTTAATTAAACTAGGACACGTGCCCTTCATCATAAAATTATTTGCAGGGCGAAATTCCTAACACCTGCAGGGATTGCCGACAATAAAAGTTTTATTTAAAATATCAATGCACTTTTAACATTTTTTTTTAATTTTCTTCATTAAATATCGTTAATAACGCTACAGGTACTTTTCACATATTCTACACAAATTTTTAATTAAACTTTAAATCCTTAAATACAATCGATGTCTCTAATACATTAATAAGAAATGTTTATAATCGATTCAAAATGTTTGTAATCAAACACACATTTCACACTGTTCCCATTCCTTGACATTCCCTCAAACAATGGCCCCTAAAATTATGCCCTGGAATATCCACTTGTGTAGCATGTTGATAACTTCTCGGCAAACAATATTTTTACACAAAATACTTGAGGCTTAAATAATGTTTTTAATTTCAAAATATCTATAAAATATGTTTTAAAAAGTTTTTCGCATTTATTTTGTATGCAAGTGTTTGTGGGTAAATGAGTCTGGGTGTATGTGAAATCTTGGCAAATGTTAGTATATCCTGTCTTTCTTTTTTTTTGTTAAAGCAGCATAATAACAGCCACGATATCAGCGGCGGCAATAACAACAAATGTTTCATGCACAGACAACGCATTTCCTGTTTTAAGCCTTTTTAAGACACTTACTTAACACCAGGCTTTACTCAGCTACAGTTTCGCGACGGCTACACATTTTGACACAGCCACACAGACACACACTAATTTTATATTTTTTATTTAAATACTTTTATTATTCCTTTTTAATAAAACAAAATTACAAAATAAGGTTTAGATTAATTTCCTTTATTTAATGTAGGTATCGAATTGGTTGCGTGATTATGTAGAACTAAAACTTATTGTTTAAAAACTTAGAAGCTTAACTTAAAAACAAAGAGAAAGAACTCGAAGACAAAGGAAAAGAAGAAATACATTTTGTTTATTCAAAATGTACTTTGTCGTTTTCAATTTTGTTTACTTCAATTTTAAACAAGATATTTAATATCTTGTTTATGTCAGCGTTTCTTGGCTTTGGATAACCAAGGGAAACACATTTGAGCTGTTATCAGCAACTTTGTATATAACTCGCTCTCCCTTTAAATTCGAGTCCCTTCGAATTTTCTTATTTTTTAACAAGCATCTTAAAGTACAGCTTATTATAATAACAATAATCAAAACATAAATCGTATAAAAATTAAAATTATTTTCTTTGTTCACAATATTTTTTATTTCATCAATGTTAGTAAAATCAGGTAATCTTGGAGTCAATAATAAACTTCCATTTAGTCTTTGCAAATTTGGTATTACAATATTTAGTTTACTAGAAAATCTTTTTAGTACGAATTCATTTATTCGAACTTCACATGAATCAAATTTAATCAAATAATGTCCTTCCAGACGGTAAGTATAATTATTACAAGTATTCAAAAGACTGGCATTGCCATTTATAACCAAAAGGTTTCCTAAATCTATTTCTTCAATTGCTTGCTGTGTATTCAATTTTTTGGTACAATTTGTAAAAGTGTTATTCAGCAAGTTTTCAATACAATTGCTTGCTCTATTCATTTTTTTAACATAAACTTCGTCACTGGCAGTATACACAACATTTTCTATTAGCACAATTTTAACTATTCCAACATCGACCTGCATAAATTCTCTATTGGGAATTGGCAAAACAATTCTCGATTTAAACGGCTCCTCATAAAAGTCGGGTATCATTATAACAAATATCAATTTCGAATCCAAAACCGAACCAAAACTACATTTTATGTGTTTCAATTTCAGACTATCTACTCTATAAAAGTCAATTTCTTCGTTCGTAAGAATAATTCTGTTCATTAAATCATGCTTCGATGTCATTATATTTTCCTGAATTCTTTCTATTCTATCAGCCACTTGGTTTATTAGCAACAAATAATTATTATATTTCGACATTCTTATACTCTGCATTACCTCTTTCGTATAATTCAAACCAAAAACTTCCTTATGCTCCTCAATCACCATATTAATGCCCCGTAAGCACTTCTGTATATCGTCGTTAATTTTTATCTGCTTATTCATATTACCTATCAAATTTTTCTGATTGATGTCTAAAGTTCTAAATTGCTGGTCAATCAGCAATCTGTCCTCATCGTCCATGTTTCCGAACAACCATTTAACCGCTCTACCACCTATGTCAATTAGAGCTCTTTTTCCTCTCGTATGAAGTGATAATGTCAACATGCTATGCTCTAGCTCCTCAATTCTATTCTGTACATTCAAGAGCATCCAGTGGCTCTCATTATTTTCAAAATCTTTGGCTACACCTATTCTTATTTTTTGTATTGTATACCTTAGTTCCTCGATGTCAATAACATGAATTAATCTCGAATAGCTTTCAATTATCCAAATCGGCTCACTCTCCATTAAAATATATCCTCCGGATGTTTCGATCCTACTAACCTCCAGGCTTCCCTGTACGAACATTGCCATTACCATCAGCACCATTGCCATGAATAGCACCTGTAAATGTTTTTAAAGGTCTTTTTATTTGTGTTACATCAATCCCATTAGGATTATTGCGATTGTAAATATTAAATCTTTTTGCTGTTTTGTTCCTTAGAGCTTTAGGATTTTTTATATATATTTTGCGATTGCCCAAGCTCGGAACAGGCTCTCTATTGGCGCTAATTCTTCTAATAGCATTCTCTTTATTCCCTTTCATAGTCTCTCTAATTTTAACCATATTTATGTCCCTATGATTAATAAAATCCATGGGTTTAACTCCAATTGTGGAGTGAACGGTATTGTTGTAAAAACCCACCGCTCTGATAATCAATTCTTCTACATTCACGTTTTCATTATCTCGTTTCAATATTCTAACATGTTCCAACAATGACAAGTGAAATCGTTCTATATCCGCATTTCCGGTATGCGAATTCGGGGTTGTAAAATGAGTTAATATATTTTTCTCTTGGCAGAAAAATCTAATCAATGTATTATTAAATTCATTATCCATTATCAGAAGATTCGGCTTACCAAGATAAGCCATTCTCTCTTCCAACTTTGACCTAATTGTGACCATATTTTTATCACTCAGCTTGTGCACACTGGCGAGCTTAGTAAATCGGTCAATAGTCGTGAGAAAATACATTTTATGCATATGGAATATGTCCATATGAATTATCTCGTTAGGCTCAGACGGTGTATCTGTTATATTAAATTGTTTCCTGATTGGCTTTCTGTCATATTTATTTTCTCCGCAAGTAGTGCAACTGTTTATATATTTATTAATAAATTTAATAAGATTAGGATGATAGTATTTATATTTTATTTCTTCAAAATTTTCCAGAACTCCTCTATGGTTTGTTTCTAGATGGATTTTCTCCACAATCGTTAACAACTCTTCTTCATCTGATACATTTATCGCTTTTTGTGTGCACTTAATAAACCTTACATTACGATCACCACTAAATAATTCTATAAGCTTCTGTTGTACAATATGATATTTATTGTCCTCCAATTCAGAGTAGACACCGATTGTTCCTCTTTTTATATTTCTCCTAAACAAGTCATTCAAATAGTGGTTGTTGATCAAATCAGATTCCTGTACATATATGATCTTATATTTTCTTAAAACCACTTCTACTTCTATTATCTTTGATTCCACTACATGAACCTGCGTTCTGTACTTGTTCACTATACCTTCGCTAATAGGGAAATGATCATGCAAATCTTCCATTCCGGAGTGCATTGATTCACCATCTGTCATAGTTTCTTCAACCCTTTCCTCCGAAATCTCAAAGATCGACTTCAGGTCGTAACTTTCAATCTCTGGGCTCTCAAGATTCTCCGTCCTACTCAAAAAATCAGCAACCTTGTTATCCTTGCCCTTTATATAATCAACATCGAAGTCAAATTCGCCCAATAAAATTCTCCAGCGAATGACTCTTTGGTTCGGCTCCTTAAGAGAGCAAAGCCACTTCAATGGCTGATGATCCGTCAGGATCAAAAACTTTCGCCCATACAAATAAGGCCTAAAATAACGCACAGCCCATACAATCGCCAACAACTCTTTTTCCATTGTTGTATAGTTCCTTTCATGTCCATTCAACGTCCGGCTTGCATAACAGACTGGCTTGCCTTCTTGGCTCAAAACGGCCCCCAAAGACACATTGCTCGCATCTGTTGTCAGTACAAATTTTTTATTGAAATTAGGAAAGGACAGAATTGGATAGCTCGTGATTAAAGTCTTTAACTTCTCGAAAGCGTTCTCATATTCAATATCGCTTCCAATTTGTTTCAGATTGGAGCCTTTTCTTAAATATTTTATCATTGGGTTAGCCACCATTGAATAATTCTGTATAAACTTCCTATAATACCCTGTTAACCCTAGAAAGGACTTTATACCTTTTTCCGTTTTAGGCATTGTCAAGCCTGTAATAGCCTTGATCTTTAAAGGGTTAGGCTTGATTCCTTCAGATGTTATAATATGCCCCAGAAAATCTGTCTGTCTGCGCAAAAATTGGCATTTATTCATCTGGATTTTTAAATTATATTCGTTCAGTTTCTGAAATATTTTATTTAATGTTTCAAAATGTTCATTCAAAGATGTGGAGAAAACTAGTATGTCGTCCATATATACTACGCATGATCTATTAATCAGATCCCGTAGCACAAAATTTATCATCCGCTGAAAAGTAGCGGGTGCATTTTTGAGACCAAAAGGCATTCGAATATACTCGAAATGACCCATCGGTGTCGAAAACGCTGTCTTCTCTCTATCGCTTTGGTTCATCAATATCTGATGAAACCCTTTGGCTAAATCCAAAGTCGAAAAATAGTTCGCACGACCCAGCTTATCAAACAAAAACTCAATGTTGGGCATAGGGAATTTGTCGTCTATTGTGATCTTATTTAAATTCCTATAGTCTATAACGACCCTCCATTTTTTTTCATGAGTATCTGATTTTTTCGGCACTAACCACAAAGGCGAACTATAAGGAGATTTACTCTCCCGAATAATTCCCTGGCCAAGCATATCATTGATTTGCTTTTCAATCTCCTCATTATGAACCTGAGGGTAGCGGTAAATCTTGGAATATACTGGTTGATTCGAATTCGTCACAATCCTATGTCGTACACAATTGGTAGCGGTCAATACTTGTCCTTCGTCATAAAATGTTTTTCTATTTGTTTTCAAAAATGCTTGAAGCCTTTCTTTCTCTTCTTTATTAAGATCGTCACTTAACAATTCATTTATATTAATAGTTCCCTTTTCTAAATAATTAATTTCGTCATAACCAAATGGTGGTTCTTTTTCTTTATTAATTATTATCTCATTATTATTTATTACTATCATATTATTTAAAAAATCAAATTTCGCTCCTATAGGGGATAAAATGTTGCAGCCAATAATACAATCGAATGGCCTCTTTGAGAAGTCCGTTATTTTCACAGACATAGTTTTTCCTTGCTCATTAAATTCTATTGGTAAGGGCACTATAGCCTCCTCAGTTACAGTTGAACATCCTGACAATGTTCTTATAATTATTGGTATCTTTAATTTCTGTATTAACGGGAATTTTGAAAAAATTGTATAATCGCCTAGTGTAGTAGCAGCTCCTGTATCTAAAAGGCATCTAACTTTAATGTTACTTATATGAAGATCTACTATGGGTAGTCTGCATTTAGGCAGGACCCCTGAAAATTTGAGGTTTCTGTTAAATCTACCTCCATTGGCACTGGGTTGGGTGCTCTATTGTCGCTCTGTCTATAATTATTTTTATTATAATTATTATTTCCAAAACTGTTGTTTCTGAAATTATTATGTCCATTAAATTGACCTGACGTATTCCAATTACTATTCCTAAAATTTCTATCATTATTCCTATAATTACCTGAGGTATTCCAATTATTACTTCTGAAATTTCTAACATCATTTCCATGATGACCTGACGTATTAAAATTATTAGTTCTGAAATTTCTGACGTTATTATTTCCATTATTTCTAAAATTTTGATTATTATAACGAATTTCTTTATTTTGATTTTGTGTGTTGTTAATCAATTTAATATCTTTTAAAATATTATTTTGTATATAAAAAGTATTAGCTGATTCTATAGTTGAAATATTGTTTTGTAAAAGTAGGGATCTAATATATAAGGGTAGGAAATTTGTATATATATCAAAAATAATCTTTTCGTTATTAGTAGGAGTGTAGGAAATGTCTACAGGGTTTAGATTAAATTTTGTGTTCATCTCTGCTAATACCTTTCTTAATTTATAGTGCAGCTCTTCAATATTACTTGCCTTCGTATTTAGCGCTTCAGTTCTAAGTTGAAAGAATGATCTTTTGACACCTAATTCCTCCTTGAGCTTTCTTAATATCACCTCCCACGTTGGATTTTCTAGAGTTTCTATGGCTTTCAAGGCTTTTCCTTGCAGCTTATTGATGAGTACTGTTTTGACTACCAGATGATGCTCCTCGGCAGTAATATGTAGCACGGAATTCACATCACGTAAATAATTAGATAGGGTGTATTCGCCGTTTCCGTTGAAAACCGGAACGCTCCTCGCCTCACGCAAACTTTCACTCAGTGATAATGACATTTTTCTGTTTTTTATTAAAAGTTTTAATTTTATTTCTATTATTTTTATTTAATTTCTATTTTATTTTACTTCTTTTAAACTTTAGAATCGTTCTTTCTAGTTATATATGTATATATATTTTTGTTTTAATTTTATTAAAAACTTTAAAATCGTTCTTTATATATTTTAATTTGATAAACTTTAAAATCGTTCTTTATATATTTTAATTTAATAAACTTTAAAATCGTTCTTCATATGTTTTAATTTGTTAAACTTTAAAATCGTTCTGTATATAATATTTTAATTTAATAAACTTTAAAATCTTTGTTTTATTTTTTCACAATTGGTATAGCTATTTTTCACTTAGCTATCCCATCCTCGTCGCCAATTTTATATTTTTTATTTAAATACTTTTATTATTCCTTTTTAATAAAACAAAATTACAAAATAAGGTTTAGATTAATTTCCTTTATTTAATGTAGGTATCGAATTGGTTGCGTGATTATGTAGAACTAAAACTTATTGTTTAAAAACTTAGAAGCTTAACTTAAAAACAAAGAGAAAGAACTCGAAGACAAAGGAAAAGAAGAAATACATTTTGTTTATTCAAAATGTACTTTGTCGTTTTCAATTTTGTTTACTTCAATTTTAAACAAGATATTTAATATCTTGTTTATGTCAGCGTTTCTTGGCTTTGGATAACCAAGGGAAACACATTTGAGCTGTTATCAGCAACTTTGTATATAACTCACTTGTGTTTGTGTGTATGAGTATTTTGTGTATAATATCCCTTTGTTTCCCTTTGGTTTTTTGTTCAAATTGAGTTAAAGTGTTTGTGGTTTGTGTTTACTTTTAATAATTTTTTTTTCATTTGGTTCACTTTCCTGCTCAGCAAAAAAAAAGGACAAATCACAGACCTTCATCTTTTGTTTCGTTTAAATTTGTTTATTTTATTTTTTTTTATTGTTATTGTGGCGTCATTATCAGCAACAATTATAATTTGATTTACTTGAATTTTTTGTCATAATTGTATTGTTGTGCAACCCGCTTTGGTCATTGTCATTCATTCAGTTGTGTTTTGTTTTTGTTTTTATTAAAAGCCTTTTGTTTTTCATTCGGTGAAATTTTTGTGCTTTTAATGGCCATCTTTATGGGCAAAAGATAACAAAAATATTATTTATCATTTTACAAAATAAATACAACACTATTGTATATTACAATCTTTTTTATTGGAAAAGGAAATTCCGTCCACAAAAATAATTTAACATGGGACTTGAACTTATGTTAATAACTTTGGGGGAAAGAAAACTTTATCAATAATTGTTTAAATGATGATTAAAATTGATTTCAAAGGGGAAAATTATTTAGTTCATTTTATTGTATATTTTCCGATATGAGATATTGTTAGACTTAATGGCCATGACTCTGTCATTTTTAATGTTTTTTAAAAAAACAAATTATTACTTCTCTTTCTACTAAAGAAAACAAATTCTATTTCTTTCACTAGAACTTAATCATTGGATGTAAAGCGATCTTTATATTCAGGTTTTCACCGAGCGAGAGAGAGAGAGAGAGAGAGTAGCAAAGTCGCACCACTTTTGTTGATTGCAATAGTGAATCGGCATTGGAAATCTCGTTATCCTTACATTTGAATAAAGTGTGTTATTTAAAACACTACGAGGAGCATTATTGTGAAACATATAAACCACTTAATTTCTTGGAAAGGGGGAAAAGCTCCTCTTAAATAGCGCAAAATAGCGGGCTAAAATGTTCTACAAATATTTTTATCATAAAATTGTGCTATAAGTCATCAAAGATACCAAAGCTCAAAATTAAACTTTGCCATTGGCTTAAACATTTTATCTTTTCATTACAACGGATGTTTTTGTTGGCCCTGATAAAAATAGAAGGCTTATGAATTTAACCAAATCCTGTCAAAATATTACAATTTTATCACGAATATTTTGTTTGAGTTGCTCCAGCGTTTCTGGTTTGTTTGCATAAACCTTGCTTTTCAGACATCCCCACAAAAAGAAGTCCGGAGCAGTCAAATCAGGCGACCGAGGAGCCCAATCAACATCACCATTCCTTGAAATAACTTTTTGTGGCAGGAGGTCTCACAGTAATTCCATTGTAATCCTGGCTGTATGCGATGTGGCACCGTCTTGTTGAAACCACATATTAGTCAAGCCTAAAGCATGCAGTTGTGGCGTTAAAAAGTCTTGAATCATATCACGATATCGCTTTCCATTGACAGTTACCGTTACGCCGTTTTCAGTTTGAAAGAAGTAAAGGCCAATGATTCATCCTGACCAAATTGCACACCAGACTGTCACTTTTAATGAATGCAAAGGTGACTGATGAATAATTTGAGGGTTTTCCATTGCCCAGAATCGACTATTCTGTTCATTCACAAATCCATTCAAATGAAAATATGCCTGGTCACTCATTAGGATTTTTTCATGAAAATCGGGGTTGTCATGGGCGAGCTGTAGCATCCTATTGGCATTTGTACGGCGGCGTAAATGGTCTTCTGGAAGAAGCTCTTATGTCAACTGAATCTTAAATGGAAAGAAATGCAAATCTTTGTGCAAAATTGTGGCTAAAGTTGTTCTTTGAAGAGCAAGCTCCTGAGCACGGTGTCGAATTGAGGTTAATGGATTGTTTTGAACACTTTCTGGAACAGCAGTAATGTTTTCAGCCGATCTTGCAGCACGTTGTGGTCCATACTTGGGCCTATCAGCTACAGCCCCTCTTTCTTCGAAATCATTCACTACACGATAAATAGTGCGTTGGCACGTTAATTCTCCCGAAAATTTCACGTAACTTTCTCAACGTCACAGTAATCGATGATTGATTTTGATAAAATGTTTTAACGATGAAAACACGTTGGTTTACCGAATACTTTTCCATAATAAATATTACACGTCTCTACTTCACGACTGCCAAATATGAACTGTCAAGACTAATGTTTACAAAAATGGCGGCAAAACATAGTAGCGCACCTTCTCGGCGGACACCCTGTATTATCAACACAAACGAGTCTCATAAGATCCGGACTTGTGGGATATTTTAGCAGAAATTGTGAATACGGATGAAATTAACCCTTAAACACATTTTAAGTTTTGTTTTATTTCTGGCGTTTAAGTGGATTTTAGCTTTGGTGGCTTTGCAGTCTTGTAGTAGAATTTGATGGCAAATATTTTTGTAGGATGTTCCAGCCCATTATATTGCTGTTGAAGAGGAGTTTTTTGCACTTTTTAATGAAGTTACGAAATAGACCCTTTTATCTAGGAGCTAGAGAGCTAAAGTGTTGCAAAGACAACTTTCATCTAAAGTGTACGAATTATAAGATTACCCATGCCGATTTACCATAACATTGTACAAAAAACCCAGACGTAAACCTTCAAGACGGTTTTACACGTATATTTATTATTGAAACTTGTTATTTGGAAAAAATAGATTTTCTTCTACAGGGCTACTAAGCATTCGATGGATTTAGTCGCAGGTAGTTCTGAGGTACAAACCGCTGCCAATCAGCAGCACAAATTGTTTCCTTTTCTAGTATTCTAAGGGGAACTTATTATGATTATTCACAATATTATCCATTATCCTTCAATCATAATATGTTGCTCTTAGATTCTGGTTACCTTGACCAAGGTTTTTGTTAGCGTCTGCATTAAACATACGAAAAATAAAACTGCAATAAACACGATTCATATTACATTACATTTCGGTTAAAAGAGATACATTTTTTATTGTTAATTTGTTCCAACTATTTCAATCATTAGCCCCCTAAATTATGCACTAAAAAATGTATTAGCCTGGAATATGAATTAAATACATTATGGATATTCAGAGTTTAAAGCAAATTCAAAATAACGCAGCTTCTTTATGACATCCAACAACAAAATACACAATACTTCTGTTGAATTTCACAAAAAAGCTACGATGTTGTACATTTGCTCTTTCGCAGGGCCTTTGGCATCAAGCTCTGAATGCGGTTATTATAAAGGCAACGTATCTATTGCTTGTAAGAGACACAAAGAAAAAAATACGATCTAAAGGGCTACATTTAGAATCTTAAGCTAAAACACGAGCAAAGCAAAACACATAACAAGAAAGGGAAAACCACATAGGAGATTAAATAAGACGCAGGCGGTGAAGTCATTAATTTTCAACCAGCCGAATAATTTTGCAAAAATTAATTTTTACATTTATTTTCATTAAATTTTGTAATTATAAAAATTAAATTCAGTTATCGTTTAGTAATCTTTATTTCTATTTTTTTTTTTTTTTTTTTTGTAACAAAATTAAACTAACTTAGCCAGGGCAACAAAAATCCAACACCATTTACTTGTATAATTTTGTACAAGATTTAATCTTTATAAAAACCAAACAAATGCAAATTTTTCCCTTTTTATATCCTTTTGCCAAAACTATTTACCTTTGATGGGGAAATAATACAGCGACTTACCATTGAAAGTACTTAAAAACCAAAAGCATTCATTTGAAATATTTCTCATTTCAAAATTACCAGGATAACTAACAATTAAACTTTTGCTACTATAATCCCCATCATTTTTGCACAAAACACACAATCAAACACACACAAGGAGAAGGCCAAAAGTAAAGAATAAAAGTTAGCAAAAAAAAAAATCCTTATAAACCGTATGTAAATAATTGCAATGTCCTTTTACATTTTAGTTTCTACTACGCTTGAACGTTGTCAACCCCTTCTCTGCTTGTGGCGGCGGAGTTGGTGGCTGGAGTTGAAGGAGATTCATGAAAACAGTTAATGTTTCTTTTTTCTACTTTTGTTTTTTTTTGGGCTTTTTGTTTAATGCTGCAAAAAAGCCATAAGGCATTTATTCATTTACTAGCAGAGTGACAACAGAGGCAACAACAACAACAGCGGCAAGAAAGAAATACACAGTTATTTGAAAGACACAGAGAGACAGGAAAATAATGGAAGGATGCGGTCTTTGAAAAGTCAAATTGCATAAAACACCCAGTACTAAACCAGCCAAGCATGGGAACTGAGCTGGTCCACAATGAAAATCCAAGCATTAGAAAACCAAAATATCTGCTGGCTGCCTACGTGTAGTTACAATCGAAGGATCGCTGCAATCATACACAAGCATGTCGGCTTATTTCACAAACAGCCTGTGAGTGTGTGTGAGTGTGTGGAAGTGTATGTTTTCCTTTTAGGTTTTGTGTGATTTTTTGTTTAAAAGCAATTTGAATTGTGTTCCATTCAGTGATTACCTCTCTCTTAGACACACCAGCTCCTTTCTATTTAAAAACATTTCTTTTTTTTTTTGTTATTCGTATAATTTGCAATAAAACCAAAGAAAATCTTGAATTTTTATCTATGGTTAGTAAGTGTCCTTTTGCATTGTAATCCTTGTGTAGAAAAAGTCAAACGGACCTGAGTCTGTGTGTGTGTGTGTGTGTTTTTTTTGCAGACTTCTTTTTGCTGTTTGGTATAATTATAGCCGAGCAAGGATAATTAAAAAAGTTATTGTGACCACCAGTTATCAGTTATTGTTTTTGTTGTTGTCGTAATTGCTATTGTTAATAATGTGGTTGTTGGTTTGTTTTTTTTTTCTTGGCGTGATTTCTTTTCTAGTTCTTTCGTCATGCCAGTATGAAAATAATTGAACATTTTGAATAGCGAGGTATGATAATCAGCGACAATACTTGGTTGGAATTCAAGTGTAAAGAACAAAAATTTCAAATTTCTTTTAAGATTGAAAACAAACTTTTATTTGAGCACAGAAAGTTTGCAGACGATGGCGGCTAAGATCGTTGCATGATTATACCAAAAAGAAACCAAGAAAACTGTGTAGGAAATATATTAAAGTATAGGGTGAAAAGTGGCAAGTTTAAATACGTGTATAATCTTGGTTAAGTAATCTAATGCACAAAAAAAAATGTCTTCCTTTTTTTGAGGAGTTTTTTTTTTTATTGTTTAAGAATTTGCTATAAAAAAAATACTCATACTGAAATTATTTTAAAGCTAATTAATTTTGCCACCCTTTTTCTGAACGATCTGGATTTTCTGACGCTTAATTGTAGAATATCCAACTTAGTTCTCAGTCCAGAATGGGCTACAAGAATGACTTACAATTTGATAACCTAAATATCGCTTGACTTTTGAGGTCTTAATGTTCGATACCTCTTTTTTTCTAATCACCGAACTTTAGGTCACACTACCGCCGTCAACTATCCGCCACAAAACAGTAGGAAAATCATCCAAGTTTGTGGAAGTTTGTGGAAAGAAAAAAATATGCGAAATGTTTGTCCGTAAAACGTTAATTTTTAGTCGTTTTGAGCAAGTGGGGGAATATTTTATTTTCACTCTACTTAATAGGCGCATCTACTAATGGGATGTATAATAAATATAAATAGTAACTCGGCTTTTTTGGTCCTGAAATTCCACTTAAATTGAACAATGTTTGCGTTCATTTTTCTTTTTTTTTATATTTTAATTTCAGAGCTTTTAGATGGCAAAGCAATTGTTCAATCGTAATATTTTTATTTTATAAAATAGTTTTATTTACCTCTACACAAACTGACATCCTGTTTCTTGTCCCTTCTTTAGCTTTGTGAAATTACTGAAGCTGCCGCTTTGGCCTTTCCACATCCTGCCTTTAGCTTTTGTTGTTGTGGTTTGCAACTAATTTTCCCCTTTTCATTAGCTACATGCCGCAGTTATTTTATTAACACAATGTCTTTGGCTAAAATGGCTCATAATTTCTTGTTAGGGAATTTCCGCCATGTTAAGGAATGTTTCTCTTTTAGTCCTTATGATTGGAGTGCCTTAATTTAAAGAAAAAGAACACAAGGAGTGGGTTTTTTCATTTCTTTATTTTCAGAAGGCAGCTTTTTTCCCTGTCAATATTTGCATTTCTTAAGTTAAATGCCTGAAGGCTTTATTTGTCTAGTTATTAAGGGTGAAATTAAGGAAATTGAAAAACTCAAGTAAAAACAAAAGACAACACAAAAATACAAGGAATTTTATGCTGGCTAAAACACGAGTTCAATTTCGCTGAATATTAAGATTGAGATTAAGACACGCATGAAATGATTTCATTGGCAAGAAGGAGTTCTAAAAATTATAAAACTTGCCGCGACTTTAATTATACTCGTATAATTCAAATTAGAAATTTTCATGATTTTAGCTCCTTGTTGCTTTATATAAAACCTTCTTTAATTTCCTTCAAATATATTAAACTTCAACTTAAAAAATGTCATATTCCACTTCGCACATTCTTTCTTTCCTTTTTCAAAATTTTTTATTAGAAAAATAGAAGAGTGTATAGAAATCACTCCGACATTATGTTAATGAGTGTCTTGATTATGTTGATGACTTTCGAGAGTTTTCTTAATTTTCTGGTTTACCTAATGACTATATTAATCTTTCTTTTTTTCTCGCCAGCCCACCTTCCCCCTCACATCCAGCTGTATGTTATTCTCCTACTGTTACTTTCACTATTTGCTTCGCTAAGTACACATTTTAATTCGTATCTAACACCAACAACAAAATTGTTATATTATGTTGATAACAACAACACACCTTCACCACCCATACTTATAGACAAACCTTGACATTTCCTCATCCATCCAGCCATCCATCGTTAAATGTTTATGAATAATTTGTGTTTAACTGTGAGTTTTTGTGTTATTTACATGACAGGGGAACATAAAATAATTCATGCAGTGTCGCTTTGTTTATGGCGAAAAATGTTAGTAGAAAGGAAAAGATTAGTCGTAGAGGCAGAATCACAGTCCTTAAAGAAAGCTTGAGTTTAAATAGAAAAAATTTCATCATCTCTATTAAAGCGCCTTTCACACTACTACATCGAGTTAAACAACTTGTCAAAAATTCAAATAGTAAAGTTCTATAGCGTAAAAAAAATAAAATAAGACTGTCACCAAATGCGGATGGAAATTTGACAGTCGTATGACTCTCAATAATTTTTAAGAAATTTCTAAACGTTAAAACTTTTCATTCTATCAGGTTTGTATTCTTACAGAAGCGAACGAAGAAAGTGCCAAAAGCAGCTGTTAAACAAATAAACAAGTCGACTGGTGCACCGGAACAACAGCGAACACTATACCTATCGATTGTCAATTTATTTTGTTCACCTAAGTGCTGAACATTTTTACAAAAGATCTATAAACAACTTGAGCCGCCGCAAGTTCCTAAGAACCACCGCCGCTGCCATCAGTTCTTGTTCATGCATCGCCGCCGAAAGTATCGTTTCGGCTTTTTTTATCTGCCGCTTGCTGGAAGTACGTCTTTTTCATATTATTTCAAGTGTGTTGTTGAGGACACACAAAGTTGTGAAATATTTTACAATTTTGGATATTTCGACAGTCAGAAAAATAGTATAAAATATGGTCAAGTAGAAGCCTGAACTGGCAGAAGTGATTGTTTTTACCAGCTTAAAATAGGCGAGGGCCAAGTAGAAGCGTGAGCTGACATATTAAATCTTAGAGGTGCTCATTTTCATATTATGAAAGTAGGCTAGGCTACCTGAAAATCACCAATTAGGACGTTTAGCGTTCATTCATCATGTACATTCGGCTGCCAGAACTTCCAGGCTTGTAAAGAAGTAAAAAAGAAAGTAAAGGATTCCTATTCGTAAGCTACACCACATACGGGCGAACTTAGTGGCCAGCGATGGGCAGTAATTTGGCCGAAAGCACATTTATTTCTGCAGTAGGAGGTTTACTAAATTATACAATAATATTTAATAGTTTTAAATAAGCCTAGCTTATTGTTGGCCTATTTTTAGAAGTTCGAAATTAGTTCAACTTTTTCTTTTGCCATTTTTTTGTTAATAATAAAACTTTGATATTGCGCTTTAACTGAAGAGTTGTATTCGAATTTTGTATTCGAATTTTCGAACATAATAAATCTTTAAACTGTTGCAGTTTTTGTACAGAAAATTAAATTTTATAAATTATAAACGTCAAAATTGATAATCCGTCTAGTTTCGAAAATTCGAAGTTAAATTCGAAAATTCGAAATTAAATTCGAAATTTCGAACATCATTTAAAAATAAATTTTTTCACATTCTCACCTGAAAATACATCAATTTCGTATTTTTTTATATACTACGAATTCGAAACCAAGTTCGAATATTCAAAAAGAAAATATTAAACTGAAAATGCGATTCTTAAGAGAAAGTCGAAAAAAATAATAATGAAACAAACATATATTTAACTATGTTACTATATAAAATCGCTTACCGTTAGTTGTATCGTATGTAGTAAGGCGTATTGGAAACACCCGCTGAAATTATTTGCTGTATGTAGCGCACGTATTATTTGACAGTTACAACATAATGCTTGCAATTTTTTGAAATTTTTTTATTTGTTATATTTTATTTTTAAATATGTTTCCACCAACTTTTGCCACACTTTACAATAATTTCAAGCGTTCCTTCAACACAAATCTTTACAATTTTATTTTAAATTATAATGACATTCAAAGAAGCGTGATGTAAGTGTAACAACGACTGTTTTTTGCCTTCCTGTAAAATTTAAACAACATTTTCCTACCCTTGTAAGGGGCGCTAACATCATGTCTGTTTGCCAAAAAGTCTGAGTGTAAAATTTAAATTTTTATTTACGTAAAATGACGCGTTTACATTAACGCATTCATACCCTTCCATAAACATAGACAGACGGCGAATTCGAAAGCTAATTTAAGATTACGCGAAAATTTTATGGCATATTAAACTCTGAAGAGGTGATTTGCATGCAGTTAAGGTATTTTATACCGCACTTCAAGATATTTTCTCACTCAAGTGGGTTGAAAAATAAAAATTATAATTGTTTTGTGTTGTGTTTATTTATTCACCAGGAATATTTCACCTGAAGATAAAAAATATCTTATTCCAGCTAATGAAGATGAAAAATTTGCATTTTCTTGATTTTTTTTTTGTTGTATTTTATTTTGCATATGTGTGGCTGTTTGTGTGTTTGCGTGTGTATTACCGTGTGTGAGGAGATTTGTGTAAATCAGAGGGTTTCATAGCTTTTGGCTTAATATTGCTAAATTTTCAAGATAATCGCATTTAAAAGACTCTCATTTAATATTAAATAGAATCACGTGTTTTCGTGTTGTTATTTTGTCTTCTCTTCATTCTACTTTGCCTTTTTATCTTATTTTTGTAGGAAAAAGGTTATTAAATTTTGGTTTTTGATATGCCAGGCACGTTTTTTTAGTTGAGCTAAAATTTTGCCATTTAGGAAACGTTTCTTTTTATACTTGAATCCAGCACTAAAGAAGATGATGAGCTTAATATTAAGCGTGTGCAATATTTGTTTTAAAGTTTTAAATTAAGGATTAACAATAATTTGTAACTATTTGGTAGATAAAAATTGTTTTAACATTCTTTTAGCAAGATTCTCTATTATTTGAAATTTTCCTCTCCTCCAAATTTTTAGTACATGGTGTCCTTCGGGATGGTATACTACTTTGTTTTATTTTTTTAATTTTTGATTAAATGAAAGAGAATGGAGATGATACAGGTTTTATTTAATGTCGGCAATTATGTATGGAATACAATATCAGATAAATGTCCGCCTCTGTTACCCTCACAAATGCAAGCCCTTTTGAACACATTTTTCATTACATTCTCACACATTTCACGCGGTATTGCATTAATTTCATCACGAATATTTTGTTTGAGTTGCCCCAGCGTTTCTGGTTTGTTTGCATAAACCTTGCTTTTCAGATATCCCCACAAAGAGAAGCCTGGAGCAGTCAAATTAGGCGACCGTGGAGGCCAATCAATATCACCATTTCTTGAAAAAACTTGTTGTGAAAAGAGGTTTCGCTGTTTATTCAGATATCCATTCAAATGAAAATATGCCTCGTCACTCATTATGATTTTTTCATGAAACCAAGACCAAGCTCCTGAGCACTGTGTTTAATTGAGGTTGATGGATTGTTTTAAACACTTTCGTGAACAGCAGTAATGTTTTTAGCCGATCTTGCAGTACGGTGTAGTCCATGCTTGGGTCTATCAGCTACAGCCCCTCTTTCTTCGAAATCATTCACTACACGATAAATAGTGCGTCTTGTTGGCACGTTGTTTCTCCCAAAAATTTCACGTAACTTTCTCATCGTCACAATAATCGATGATTGATTTTGATAAAATGTTTTAACGATTAAAACACGTTGGTTTACCGAATACTTTTCCATATAAAATATGACACGTCTCTACTTCACGACTGCCAAATACGAACTGTCAAGACTAATGTTTACCAAAATGGCGGCAAAACATAGTACCTTCCCGGCGGACACCCTGTATTTATCTTCCAAAAATATTTGAATTCATGGTGACCCCAGAATCAAAGTCTTAAGCTTGTACTTCCTTGCCGCCTGTAAATAGGGAACATCCTTGTCTTTACTTCTAAAGAGGAAAAAGATCGTAAGAATGATCAAGAAAATCAACATATAAGTTTTTGATGATCTGCAGATGTAAATCCTGGGTATAATGAATAAAAATAACATACAGCCCAATAACTATTAGCACCACCAGGGCTATTGACACTACTTTTCGTGTAATTTGTAAGAACCCCAAAATACCGCTAGATAGCCGATCGAAATTTTGCCATTTTTCTTGCTTATTTTTTTCATTATTATTAGTTATAAGCTATAACAGCACTGCGACTTGACGGATCTATTTTGTAGCTTCGTGGCTAGCTAAAATAATTCTAGGCTTTTTGTAATGCTAGTAATCATTGTGGGCTTTGTCTTAACCAGGTTGTCTGGGCAGGGCAATCGCTTAAAACATATACTGATTTTTCCTGCTACTCTTGACAGTGTCAGCAAGAATCACTTTTTACCAAACTTACTTGTTTCACATGATAGTTAGGTCTACAGTGTTCTATTAGAAGTTCCGTGTAGAGTTTAATATCATTTCTGCTGAGTTTTCGAATAGCAATGGAAATTTTTAACTTCCTCATCGCCAGTAAACGCCTATGACATGAGTTTCTGCGCCTTTTCTACCCAGATAGTCTACCATTTCAATGCCTAGTAGCCCTTATATCCTGGTACTCACATTAGAGTATCTGATCTCTTCACTGCTACGATATCGAGTAGAACAAATTTGGTTAGAAGGAGTTGTTTTCTGCCTAGCTATCGGCGAGTGGTACTCCGTAACTATTTTCTAGTTCAGAGATCTACTGATGTTTTCGTTTCTAGAAAAAATGTAACATTGTTGACCTTTTTGTACCCGAAATATATGTAACCCCTAAAAGTTGGTATTTGTTTTTAAATTTTACCTTTTATAATGGCGAAAGACATTGTCCTTTATGATCTCTACAAAATCCCAAATAATAAGGTTATAAAAAGCATGTAGTCTTTAAGAGGGTAACATTTTATTTAAGAAACTAAAACGTCATAAAGCGTTGATAGCAACTGTGTTTCGGAAATGCAGCGCTACAGTTCCCGCTGCAGCACTGCTTCCCTTCCATCTAGGACGCATTCGTGTACCATAACTGTGAGTCCTGTTCTACTATTATCTAATCGTTTCGCCAAGCCGAGTGTTCAGTGATGATCCTTTTAAAGTGTTAGGAAAAGTTTGGTGTTCTATTCATCGTATCGAGCAGTGAGACATGGAAATTTTCGGACGTTATCCAGAATCTCCAGAATGCCCGTTAACATAGTTATTCGTAAGGTCGCAATAGCTGCTGTCTTTTCTTGACGATTCTGTCAGCTTGGATAAATTTTCAAAAAGTGCTATTTCTCTATTTTTAAAATAATATGGTTGTAAAATAATATTTACAGCGTACAGTTTGATTATAATTCCTCGCCCTCACTTATGAAGAACGACTTAAAAATGTTTAATTTTATACTCACAATTTTTTGTTTAATTTCGTGTCCATTTACTTCAAAATTTATGATCCGAAATTAACAAAAATAATCTTGTTGTCTTCTATATCTAATGGCTTTTTCAAATGTATGACCAAACTCTACATTTGGGTTTTGGTAACTTAAGCTACACTTCATTAAGTTTTAGTCCTCTAAAAGGCAAAAAAAAAATACTATTTGTATTTTTTATGCTCTTTATAAACCGTGATGTCTTTATTAAAATTTATGTGTCTATCTCCTGCTATTGATGATAACAAAAACCATAGAAATTTGTTCCTTTCTTTTTTAATTTTACCACCAAATTGTGTAATAAATAGTTTTAGGGAAAGCCATGAAATCACTTGAAACAATCAATGACGTTTTAGAAGAGCCCTACAGTGGCAGTTCTTTACCACTTTAAAGCTTTAATAAACCAACACATGGCATTATTGACTTCCATTCGTTAGAAAATGCTGTTCCTAAGCAAGACACGCAAAGAAAAACATGTTTGCGGCATGATCACGACAATTATATTATGTTCTCTACAACAACATATTGTTACGGTACCACGTGAGTTACGTGATAAACAAGTTTTTCTTTATATTTAACCAATACTCTACAAACATATCAACATGGTTGAGTTGACAATAGTATTTTTACATAAATTCTAGCCACAAACAAAGTATTTTAACTATACAAAAATTTTATAATACTGTAACCATAAAATGTTCTTATATAAAATGTAAAATACTTTTGGTGTTTAATTATTCGCCTGTTTTCGTAGCGTAGCCGCTGGCGAAACGGTAAAAGAAATCGTTTGCTTTTCTCTTGTTCTTCGAGAGGGCCGTCAGCTAGCAGGCATAAAAGTATGGCTTGCCGTAATTGAACTCAGAAGTTCTGGTGACGGCCGGTAACAGGTTCCTGTCTCTGCTAAGACTCTGGCTAATAAGTCGAGCGCGATGCGTGGTCAAGAGAGCGCTTGGTCTCTAGTATGCGAACTCTGGATACTAGTCGGTCACCAGTTTTAATACCGACTTACCCGTGCATATTGAATTCAGTGTGTATGGACATCTTCTTCCATTAAAGAGATGAATAAGGACGCCTCGCAAGAGATGAAGAGGTGAATCCCCGAAGAAGTACTAGTTTTAATTGGCCCAGAGAGGAATTCGGAAGAGGTGAATAAAAATCTTTCGCGAGGGATGGACTTCTAAGGCATTGGGCCGTGCAAGGATTAGACGTGTAAGTCTCCAAAGATACTCCTGAGCAAGAGGCTAAAACAGTGTCGCACTTTTTGCGTGAATGTCCAGCGCTGCCTAACATAATGCTTTGAACCACTGGCAGATACTTGATAAATGTGAATGCCATGGTGGACCTAAGCCTTAGACCAATGCTATTAATTACAATAGACTTCGTGATGAGAAAGAAGCTGGACAGTCACCAGCCGTTAGTAAGGTAGTCGTAAATGGCAAATCGGTTGCTGGAAATCGTTTCGTGGGAAAGAAAAAGGTCGAAAATTTTGATCCTTTTAAAGTTAATCGTTTGCTTCGAAATCCTCCCTACATTATTAATAATACAGTGCTAAAAGGACCATATTATTTCTGCAATAATAATATGACTTGTTTACAACCATATAGTTCAATCATTTTATGTTGCTCTTATTGTTTTTTTTTTTTGTTTCTTATATAAAATATTGCCTTGTATGCTTAACAAACTTTTAATACTTGGAATTTTTTACAGTTCATAAAGAGCAATGTTTCTCGCTGTATTCATCGTAAAACCAGCACCTTTTGTGGGCGTAAACATATTACTAGTATAACACAAGTGTATAAAATTTTACATTTTTCTTTAGAAAAGAAAGCGCAATTAAATTTTGGTTACCTCAAACATGTGGTTTCTTGGCGTGCAGAAAACAATAAAATGGCCCTTGAGGGCTTCAGCTCTTAAGCTTAATAGACTGTTTATATTATGCTGTTGGTGTAGGGTATTCGTTAGAATAAAAACCCAAAAACAATCCGCCATACAACATGCTGCAGTCAATTAAATTCATTATGTCAGTAAAATAAGCAAAATAAATTTGAAACAAAAAACGTTCAAACGGCGAAATCAAAAACAGATTTATTGTCATCAATAAATATATTGTTGGTACAGACACTAACACCCTGAAATTGACAGTTTAAATTGTTTTAAGGTTGTTAACATACACACATAGGCACATAAAGGCAACTTGAAAACTGAAATAAAATATTAAATAATTTAAAATTTTTCTGCATATTTTTTGTCTTTATTTTTTTATTTTTCTTTTGTCATCGACAAGCAAAAATCATTCAATTGTAAATTCAGAGTTTTCTATGTGTTTGTTTTTTTTTTCAATATCTACAAATATTTTACTGTAACCTAAAGCCAATTTAAAATATTCTTGATTAATTGCCAAAAAGATATCGCCAACGTTGGAAGGATACACAAAAACACAACGTATTTTTTATTATTATTTTATAAAAAAAGGAATAAAAATAAATCTACATTAAATGTATGAGAGAAATGTCTATGATATATAAATGAATACTTTTATGCAATAGTTCAAATGCATGTGCATGGGCATGTGTGTGTCTGTGTGCGTGTGTATTTTGATATAAAAATATTATGCACAAAAAGATCAAATAAACGAAATAAAAAAATAAACAGAGAAATAAAACATGAATAAATTTACTATAAATTACCATTTTACAACGACCATTCATAAACACAAACAGACAAATATATTTTTAACTCATCGCTAACACACACACACACACACACACACACAGAGAAACTCCATCTATGTACATACACCACGCTATGAAGAATAATAACAAATATTCAGACATGCAGTGGTGGCCAAAACATACTTCACTCAAATTGCTTTTTCACTTATCGCTATTTTTTTAAGAGGCCTATAAGACTCACTTCGAAAATATAAAATAAATATTAAATTATATTTTTACGGTCTTCGTGAATTTTTTCAAAAATTTGTTTTTAATCTGACATTTTAAAAAAGAATTAAAATAAAGTTATACGCGAAAATTTTTTGGCAATATAGGGTTTTTTTAAGACCCTATAGAACTTTGAATTGTAAAAAATAACACAACAAATTAAATTTTATTTTCGGGCATGTGGTGACCACGGCTCTTCTGTAATGTAATGGAGTCTGTAGGGTCTGTTGTGGATTGATTTCCCCTTATATGCGGCAATTCTGTTTATTTACAGACTCGTTAAGCCAAAAATGAAGCCCATTGCTGATATTTAGACGTCAATCTATATACGATGAATTGCTAAAGTATAATAACCATAATTGTCAAAAAAGGAGGCAGTATGAGAGTTAAGTTGATAATAACCCCTTTCGTAAATCCTAACGGGCGTAAAAATTCACCCTATAATTTCAACACTACAATTACAATTATTCTTATCAGCACTTGATTTTTTATTATAATTCACAGGTATTTTGTTAATTTTCATCCCAAGAAAATAAATTCTTTTGGTATGTTTTGATCACCACTGTGCATACATATTTGCACATATGCATAATTGTATACAAACAATTCAATAACCGTTACTTTAACATATTTCTCACTCTCTTTTTAATACACACACACACACACACTTAAATTTTAAAGTCACCTACAAACCAGCCGCCACCCACCAACAATGAGACAAAACGATCAACTCATGCCAAATAAATTGAGGCTTTTCTCGGCACTTAAAAAAACGACAACAACTGAAAAGCAACAACAATAACAAGGTTACATAAAACTGTCAAAAACATTCACAGACAATAATTTACTTTAAAAAATGTCACAGTATAGGTGCTGTATATACTTATTTACGTGTGTATGTGCGTGTGGGTGTATGTGCAAATTTAAAGCTATAAAAACTGGTTGACAAATATTGCTCTTTCCTTGTTTTCATATCCTGGATATAAGGATTATTTGTCTATGTATTGATATTTATTTGCTTTTTTTCACATTTCCATTGACGTATTATTAATGACACTTCCTTTTGCATTTTTCTGCATTCTTCCTCTATTTCTCTCATAATAAAAATTAAGTCATTTATTTATTGTTTTTGTTTTTTACTATTTATAAAGTTGTATAATTTATAAAATATTGTTATCAGAGTTATTAGCAATAGTGATAATTTATGTTCTAGTTGTGCATTCGCTGTATTGCATGGTATCGCTCCCAATTGCGATTCGCAAACACAAACTTCAACATCCAAACCGGAAATATATTTTTGATGATAACAACCGGTTGTGGTATTAACTTTTCCACACATATAAGTGATGTTTTGGACTGTAACAAAGAAATATAAAATAAAAAGTAAAAGTTAAAGCCAGGCTACATTTTTCCACTTTTATGGAGAAAGCAAAGCACACTGATGCATGTAAAAAAAGTGCCACAACAAAAATTATTTCATGGCACAAGCTCGTCTCTAGAAATACTCTTTTATTGAGAAATTATATTTTTGGTAAAAAACAACTTCTAAAAGTACTTGTAGATACTTGTTGCACGTATTTCTTAGATCGGTATTAATTAGGTACCATTTTATAGAACTTTTTTTAAAAGTACAATTTGGAAATGTAACTTAACAAAGAAATCATATATTAAAAAGAATTTTTTTAAAGGTCATTTTGTAAAATTAACTTTTCTTGAATAGTACTTTTTATAGGGTACTTTTTTTTAAAGCTACATTTTTGAAGATATTTTTTTATAATGATACTAATATTAAAAACTGTTCTTAAAATGTTGTTTCATTTTAGGTACTTTTTAGGAGGTACTTTTTTATGGCACTTTTAAAAGATATTTTTAAAGAAGTCATTTTTCTAAAAAAAAGGTTCTTTAAATATTTTCAAGATATTTCCTAATTAAAAGGGCCTTTCTGAAAAAGTACACTTTGAAAAGTAACTTTATTAAAAAATCATATTTGGGAAGGGACTTTTTTAAAAGCTTTTTTAATTAATCCTATTTTATTATTTCTTTTAAATGAGATTTTTTCAATGTTATTTATTGAAATATAGTTATTTTAAATAGTACTTTTTTTAAGGTACTTTTTTAAAGGCTTTTATAAAAATCTACTAAATTTTTAAGAAGACGCGTTATCAAACGATACTGTTTAGAAAGTACTTTTGTGAAAGATACTTTTTTTAAAAAGTAAATATATATTAAAAGATATTTTTTAATAGGTACCTTTCTTAAAGGTACTTTAAGTACTCTATTCTATTTATTAGATCTTTTAAAGGCCTTTTCATAAAAAGTACTCGTTTGAAATTTTTTAATGGTACTTTTGTAAAAAGTACTTTTTTTAACAGTAGGTACTTTTTTATAACATAATTTTTTTAAATGTAATTTTTAAGGTTCTTTGTTTTAAAGTATTACTTTGAAAATTATTTTTCACATGTACTTTTTGTTAAGGTGCTGTTTGTTAAGGTACTTTTTAAAATTTTTATTTTTTAAAATTTAAATTTTTTGATACTTGATAAAAGAATTATTTTAAAAGGAACTTTTCTAAAAAGCATTCTTGAAATGTATTTTTAAATAAATTTTTTATTTTTAATAATTTTAAGTAAAATATTATTTTTTAAAGATGCTCTTATATAGACACCTTCTTTATAACTCGTTTTTTGGAAAGGTACCTTTAACAAAATTTTTACAATTTGGTTACAGGTACTTTCTTAAAAGCTAATTTTTTTCAAGTTCAAGTTGCATTGGCATTATGTCAACTCACCTCCCTTATTGTAGGTATAGATATATTTCACACATGATTGACCTGGTAACATGGGACAGCCTATAGAATTCGGTTGGTCTTTATATTTGGACCATAAATCTATTGTGTCCGGTATGTTGTCATTATCAGTTGCTACCAAAGGCTGACGGCAAGGAATATTTGTTAAATCTTCACGTATACTGTCGCAGGTAATCTCGGCGATATTGTGTTTATCTTGAAATGGACCAATCCAAGTGAAACGAAAGCAAAAGGGATCTGAAAGCAACAAAAAAAAATTATTGAAGAAAAATGTTTAAAAATGATTCAAAACCAAAATTTCAATACCAACACTCAGCCTGTAAAAGTAAAATTTGCACTAAAATTAATTGGAGTTTTAAAGTGAAGTGAAGCATTTTATTTTTTGTTTTTATGATTTATAAAATTTTGCTTAGAACGTTGTGGGCCACAGCACATTTTATTAACAACTATTTATCAGTGTGTGTTTTAAATTAATTGTGTTTAACTTTAAAATTAAAACAAAAAATAAATTGCATGATTTTTTACTTTCATTTTACACCTTATACTGATGCTTGCCCATTATCTTATCATTAATGAGAATACGACAATATATTTCATTGAATTCTTATTTTTTATTCATTGTTACTGTTTGAAGATTTTTTTATCATTAATTTTTTAATGCATATTGGCGAAGATGTTATTGGAGTAAGTGACACTATTAATGGCAACTGGCTTGTCATCATGCGAGTTTAATTATCTCTCGTCTTGACTTTGTTTTGTTTTATTAAAAAATATGAAGTTTTCATTTATTAAAAAAAATAGATAATTAAATTCTTTAATCAAGACTGCTGTCATAAAACATATCTGAACTTGAACTTTTATGCAATGATAAGTACACAATGTGATTTTTTTCCAACACAGACCATTTGCAGTATTTTTTTGTTTTTATTTTTTTAATTATCTACAGCTTGTTATATCAAGTGTTTCTTTTCATTAAGTTCTTTCAACTCGTTCCTTTTATTTTATGTTGTTACGGCCTTGTTAGTGAAACGTACAACTTAAGTCCCCTTTCAATTTCAATATGTTTGTTTAATTGCTCCTGAATCTTGTGTAGCCCTAGGAGCTCAAAAAACTTAAATAAGAAGACCAACCAATAAGCATAGTCCTTAGTACCATATACTTACATGTACATTTAATGCTACTTAAAGGGCCACTCAAATGACTCACTCTCGTAAAGTAATTTTTTGTGGTAAAAATGGTAGCAAGGAAAATCAGAATTATTGCTAAAAACGAACATGGTGTACTCTATAAGAGTGAGATATATGAAAAGCTTAAGAGAGTTGTTAGTATGTGGAACAAGTAAGAAAAGTAAATAAAGCATCTGCGGGCTCTAAGTATTTTGGTACGAACTGACCCCTGCCTCTTGTTTATAGAAATCCTTTGACAAACTCCCCAATAACGGAGTCCAGTGCATTCCTGGCTGTGAGAGAATCATGGTATTTTCCCAACATAAAAAACAGCAACTTTGCAAGCCACGTCCAAAAATTATTTTACGAAAACCACTTCTATGACGCCTTCAAAAAATTGTTAGATTTTTATTAATTTTCTTTTTTGTTCTTTATAAAAAATTAATTTCGTAATTGTGATCATTTGTATATTTTTCAGTCAAAAAAATTTTCAAGTATTTAAATTGCTGCGACAAAATAGCAATAGTCAAAAAATATACTCTTCTTTGCTATAAATTTCACGAATTTATTATACAATGATTTTGCACCCCTTATTTATTAAAGTAGGGGGATACTGAAGCAGACCGCTTACTTTATAGGTCCCTTTTCGATCCCCTTCGTTCTTTGCACTGTTTTCAGACAACCGATTTGGGAATCTCGGCTACTTTACATTTGTCGAGTCTCGTGCTATTATTGGTCTTTACTCTTGACTGTAGTGATTTGGCCTTCTTTCTCATTTTGTAGTGTGGAATTAGCAAATTGATCCCTGCCTTTTATTTATAGAGTTCCCCCATAACGGAGTCCAATCAGCAAGTTAATACGTTCCTGGCTTTGATAGAATCATGGTTCTTTTTGCCTAAAAACAGACAATTTGGGAACCACTTAATTGTAAGATTTTTGATACATTTTATTTTACGTTTCATTCAAACAAGTTGTTTTTTAAAAAGCTGGCGAGAAAGTAGCAATAGTACAAAAAAGTGCTATAAACTCTACAACTTTACTTTGCAATGCTTTTGCTGTTCAAAGCAACAGCAAAGAAATTATACAAAATATTTGCTGTCAGAAAATAGCACTTTTTCTTATTCATTAATTTATATTAATGCTACAGCCACAGCACAATACTTCAACAATGACATTGGCAGCTTTGTGGAATTTTTAAATACACATAATTTATTTTATTAATTTTTAACTACCGGGAATTCAAATGCATTTTTCTTTTCTGCTTTACTTTTTTTTAAGTATTCAAGTACAAATAGCAAAAACAGTGAATGTGACAGCTAACATATTTTATTGCTATGCTTTTTGCTTTTTCAGCAGAAAAAACACTATTGCAAATTTGTTGGTTTTGCTGCTGCTATTTAGGAATAATAATTTTATATTTTTTATTTGTTTTTAGTGTGCTCTTTAAAAATTATTGATTAACTATCGCTGTTGTACATGTTCCTAGCACGGGTAATAGCGATTTTAATCTAGCATTTTTTTACCCTAAATTTTAGCATTAAAATTTTTATACAAAATATTTTTTGTACTAAAACTTCGAAATAATTTTGTTAAAAAATATTTTAAACATTATTTTTTAATCATTCTAAACAATTTTCAAAATTATCTAGACCATTTCCTTTTGCTAGCTTTTCTTCAGTAATATATGACTTCAGCATTCTCGCAAAGTGTAGCGCATTACAAATTATATATTTTAATTGCTCTTTACTAGAAAATTGAAGTGAGAGTGGAAGAAAATGGAAATCATTTTCCGCACATAATTTTATGCAAATTTCATGCAGATTTTATAAAACTACAAGCACAAAAAAAGAAGACAAACAAATGTTGTCGTCCCCAAAAACCCTCAACGACGAAATAGCTGTCCAAAATACTCACATGCACATACAAGCACGCATACAATAATTTTACATTCAAATAAATACATTCAAAAAACCAACAAAACAAAAGGAGCTTAACTGTTTATTCTGTTTCTATATAAATGTACATTAGGGTTGTCCAAAAAAATCTCTTTAGCAAGTTGCTAAAATCTTATTTTGAACTGAAATACTTATGAGGAGAGTGTTTTCAAACAAAATTATCTTTCGTTGTATGTTAACACAGCGTTCACTAGTTTCAATTCTTTATTTAAAGGAGGGGGATATCGCAACAGGACGCTTACTTCATGGGTCCGTTCTCGACCCCCATTTTTGCTGGAATTGATTTTAGACAACCGGTATGTAATTTACGGCTACGGTACTTTTACTGAGTCTCATGCTAACACTGACCTTTATTCTTGACTGTAGTGATTTTAGACTGGTAACTGTCGGCCTCCTTTCTCATCAGGGAATCTTTTGTAATTGCTGTTATTTGTTTACGGCTTAGGTCCACCATGGCATTCACATTTAGGACGTGTCCGCCCGTGTTTCAAGGCCGTATGCTACCCATTGCTGAACATTTATATACAATGTGCGCCGCCGTCTCATCCCCTTCCTCAGGAGTATATTTGAAGACTAATCCGTCTACCACTTGTCAGGTTTCTTGACTATTTCTTCAGAATTCCTGCATGAGTCAATAAAGCTTGGAGTTAGCACAGAGGTTAACCTCTTACAAAGCTTCGTGGTTCATTCCTATCCAAATCTCACAGCTAAGCGCCTTAGAGATTAGCCCATCCACGTCTCGCGAGGCATACTTGTCCATATCCCTGGATTCCTCCATTAGCCAATTGAACCCGGAGATCCTTCAGAGTATTAATAACTCCCCCGAGTAATGGAGAAAAAGATTTAGACCAACCCAGAGCTCCAGTGGTACGCGTAATTCTGTATTGAAACTGGAGATCGACTGGTACTCAGAGTTCGCATGTTAGAGACCAATCACCCTATTGTCCACACATCCCTGGGGTATGCATTTCCACCATGGATAAGGGATTTTTTTTAAGAGAGTGTAACTTCTCTCCGCTCGATTTATTCAGTCTGACTTTTAGCATAGACTCGAACCTGTTACCGGCCGCCACCACTATGAAGTGTAAGTCAGAACTTCTGACAGTGCCTGCCAGCTGGCAGCTTATTTCACTTCTTACTAATGGTACTTCCCTTATGTGAACACAACTTTGTGTGTGTAAATATATACACACTCATACATACACAAATTGTATACCTACTAATGTACATTTCCATACATTATTGTAAATATTAAAGTTAATGTTGCATTTTGTTACTAAAATGGTAGTTATTATTAAAATGGACCATGGACGACGACGAGTACATATGTAAATTTTAATATCTAAATTATATTTATGGATACGTGATTGTGTGTGTGTGTGAGAATATTTTATTGTTCGAGCCAGGAAAATGGTTTTAAGAGTCTATGAGTGGTTTGGTTGGTTTTATAAAATTTTCAACACATTTCTACATCTGTATTTGTATGTTTCCACATGAAAATGTTGTGGCGAAAAAAAAGTCATCGGACAAATATTAGTTGTAGATGTGTGTTGAGTTAATCACTAAAATTTGGCAAACACATATTTCTATTGTATTTTTTGTCTTTATTTTTTTGGTTACAACTTTAGTAACACATCTCCTGAAATTATCTGCATGTTTATGCATGCATGTGTTAGTGTACTTTTGTGTGAAAATTTCTATGTGTGGAAATTTACATTTGCTTTTCATTTAAGACAATGTGCAGAAATGTCTTTATTGTTTAAAGTAAATTTTAGAAAATTCTATTTCTATTATTTATTTTCTATTACTTGTGTGTGAGTGGATATTGTATTGTATTGTAATTGGTAGAGTGGTTTCGCTGATGGAAACATATTTTTGAAAAAGATATTTATACCTTTTAGAACTTAAAGAGAAATTCTTCATGCCTTACTTCTTTTAGGCGGATAGTAAAAGTGTTTATGAAGATAGATCATATTAAAAAAATCGACTAACTCTTGACAAAAAATAAAATCATTAATTTTAAAAAAGTGCGATATCTCGCCATTTTTTGAAGTATTTCAAAATTCAAAAATTTCAAAAAAGTCTAGCATTAAAACTGTGTGATTTGAAAGTAAATTAAATTCACAACAACTCCTTAAGTTATAATATCGTTAGGCTATCATCTGGTAGGCACACACGTAGGCTTGCCGTAACTGAGTGCACTGTCAGAAGTTCAGACTTATACATACGTCGTCGTAGTAGTGGCCGATACCAGATTCATGCCTCTGCTATCTGCCTTTGTTAATTTAAAGCATAAATTGTAAAAAATAAATTAAAATTGTCAATATCGTAAAAAAGCGCAGATTTTGTAAAAAAAAATCTCAGATTTCGTAAAACAAATTTGTATATTTTAAACAAAATCGCTTTGTCTAAAAACAGGTCGAAAGCTAACAAAATTCCCCGCCATATTTAGAAAATAATTTAGAAATGTTGATGTAGGTTAAGGGACACATAGGCACAGCTGGGAATGAAGCAGCAGACGAACTAGCAAAAAGGGGATCTGATGTGGATTTCTGTGGACCAGAACCCAGGGTTGCCTTGGGGAATGGCCTAGTGCGAGCTAAAGTTCTTCAATGGGTAAACTCATTACACCTGAATAGGTGGAGGGAGAATACCACATGTAGACAGGCTAGAATGGTGCTCAAAGAGCCCCTCGGCAGGAAGGCCAGCAAGGTGCATGGATATAATAGGGCTACTTTAAAGCTGGATCACTGCGTTAGTGACAGGACATGGAAACTTCAAGTACCATCTGGCTAAGATGAAAGTCGTAGAAGATGATACTTGCAGACTATGCCTGGAAGAGGCTGAATGTCCAGCACTGGCTAGCATAAGGCTTAAGACCACGGGCAGACACTTGTTAGATGTGAATGCCATGGGGGAACTAAGCCTTAGACAAATGCTAGCAATTACAAAAGACTCCGTGATGAGGAAGAGTGTCGACAGTTACCAGTCGACAGTCTGAAATCACTTTAGTCAAGAGTAAACGCTAGGGCTAGCACGAGACTCAATTGAAAGTAAGGTGGTTGTGAGTACGGATCGGTTCCCTGAAATCAATTTGAGGAGCGAAATAGTAGTCGAAAAGGGACCCAGAAAGTAAGTGGTCTGCTTCGATATCTCCCCATACATTAATAATAATAAAATAAGAGAAAATAAAAAAATCTTATATTTTTCTTGAAGAATATTTTTAACATAAAATTGTTTATTCCACAAAATATCATGGAGAATCAGAGAGAACTAAATCATCAAGATTTTTCTAAAAACATTTTGCTTAAAGACATTAAACAGACAAACTTGCAAGTTCCTTTAAGTCGTTCCTTTTACATTTTTGCGATTTTCAACAAAATATTTTGCCTTTTCGTAGTTCTCAACTCTCTTTGATTGTTTTGTTTTTTTTTTCACAAAAATAAACAAAATTTGCTTAATGTTTACACCCCAGCTTTTTTTATGTCCTAACTTGAAAAGGAGATGAAATTTTCAACACAAACTCCAAAACTTAGATTAATTATAAATAAATAATTCTTAGAACTTAATTATTGTTGATTTAAATTGCAAAGCAAAAATTCTTTGTAATTTAGAATTCTCTCCTAGAAGGTGCAGTAGCCTGGCGGGCACCTGAAAGTTTTAAATACGAATAATATTAACTGCAATATTATTTTATTGTGTCTACTGTTAATTAAGAAGGTAAAGAAAGCATAACTTTTTAAATATTTTTATTGTTCAAAGAAGGAAAAATAATGAGTTACAAAAACACAAAACGAAAGCGTTAAACCAACCACAACAAAAACAATAACCGCTCAAGAGCCATAAAGGTGGGTAGTTAAACATTTTACAACAATAACAACATACAAACGCAATAACGGAATTAAAATTAAAATAATGGCCACACGAGCAGCGGCAGTTGTTGCCGCATTAAGAAACGAACTGTGGGCTTTATTACGCTCAAGCTACAGTGGTAAAAAAACACTAACAATTTGCTTGAATTTTTTTAGTAGAAAAATAGAAATTTTTTAACACAAAACTTTCATTTCTAAATCATGTAGGGGGACTAACTACTTGCTAACTATTTTTGAATAAGTGTATTTTTTTATGTAGGGGGATATCCAAGGCGACCGCTAAAATCACGGATCCCTTTGCGACCGCTTTTTTCCCCGAAATAGTTACAGATAAACGATTTGTAATTTACGATTACCTTAGTCTTAATGAAGTTTCGTGCTACCACTAATTTTTACTTTCGACTATGGTGATTTCAGATTGTCGACCTTCTTCCTCATCACGTAGTCCCTTGTAATTGTTTAAGTCTTAGGTCCACCATGGCATTTACACTTAACAAGTGTGTGCGCGTGGTCTTAAGTCTTATGATAACCAGTGCTGGACATTTACACACAATGTACGCTACCATCTTAGCCTCTTCCTCAGGAGTATCTTTCGAAGATGTTCCGTCCACCCCTTGCGGTGGTTTCTTGTGCAACTCTTCAGAATCCCTCCCTTGGCCAATAAATACCAGAGTTCCTACAGAGATTAACACCTCAACCTCGTGCGAGGCGTCATTGTGCATCCCTGTCGGAATCTCTTAGAAGTACCTTTGAATTATGACCCATTCACCCCTCGCGAGGCATTCTTGGCCATCTTTCCCGGATTCCTCCTTTGGCCAATTAAAATCTTAGTTTCTGCAGAGATTAACCTCTCCCGATCTTGCGAGGCTTCCTGACTCAGCCTTCTAATGGAGAAAAATATGTCCACCCACACGGAGCTCTATATGCACAGGTAAGTCTGTATTCACACTGGAGATCAATTGGTATCCAGAGTTCGCATACTTGAGACCAAGCAACTCCTGACCACGTATCCCTAGCGTATGCTGTTCCACCGTGGATTAGGGAGATTTTATTTGACAGTGTTAACTTCTCTCCACTCGACTTATTTATTCAGGCACATAGCAAAGACAGGAACCCGTTGCCGGCCGCCACCAGAACTTCTGACAGTGAACTCAGTTACGGCAAGCCATATATTTGTGCCTGCCAGCTGACGGCCGAATACGTGTGTTACTTTCTTTGGAAAGAGAGAGATTCGAGAAGACATGTAGTGAAGTGGAAGCGATATAAACACTTCAGCGTTAACAACTCTACAATTGCGCGTTATTTTTAGAATATCATTGCAGCGCCTCTGGTGTTATTTAGGAGCATTATTCGAAGCTAATATACTTGTATTAATAGAAGTTAGTACATATACTAACAAAAATTGATGTTATTGATTGGCAGCGGCTAAGATATGAACCCAGGCGCCTAAAGCTAACACGCTTACTACTTAACTACTAAGCCCTCTACAGCAGCTGTTGGTAAAAAAAATTTTAATTGCGCCGAAATAAATACCAACAAAAATGTGGGCTTTCGGAAAACTGTCACGCCCGATTCGTATGGTTAATCAAATTTTGGTGAAAATCGGATTTCAGATGCTTCGTAGCCAAAAAAGTAGGCAGGCGTTCTTATTTCTTTTACTTATTTATTTCGTACTCATACTTAAACGAAAAACAGTAGAAGTTTTGAGACGGCAACTATAACTGCAGAGTGGCCTACACTTAGTTGAGATACTCGTACAACAGCCAAGCCCATTTCTAATTTCAGAACCATACGAATTGTTCGAACGCCCCAAAGCATGTCTAGCAAACTTGAAGTAAATATTGCTCAAATTGGATTTTTGTGTTGCTAGATTGATCATATAAGGCCCTGTACTCTGCATGGCTTTAATCTTATAATGCAATTTTATTAAAAAATGATTCGCCCTGAATTCTAAGATTTTTTTTAATTATCCAACGAAATTTCTATCTCCGTTTTTAGCGGTCCAAGCCACTGTGACACAAGGAAAAACCTCAAGTGTTATTGAGGAGCTTATTATTATTATTATTATTGCATTTTACCACAAGTCAAAAGTTTATAAAACGAAATTTCAACACACACACACATACACACACATGCTAACATACACACACACTTTGAATATCAGCATTGTAGAGGAATTTACATAAAAATGTAAATATTAAACGTGCACTTGAATAAACGACTACAACAATACGCGAAATGTTTGAATGTTTTCGTTGTAATTCTGTTAACAAAATGACAGCTCTTATTTAACAAACTCTTAACTGCAAATATCGTAAAGCAGTTCAGACTTTAAGGACAGAGACTTAATTACTTTCTGATATAATCAAGTATGAAGAGATAATAAAAGTTGCATAAACCGAAAATAAATTATGCCACCAATGCTTTTGTTCTTGGTTCTTTGAACACTTTCTGCAATAAGTATTAAAGTTAAAAATATTGTCATGGTTTTCATTCTTGTTGACTGCATTCAAGCTTTCCGGAAAAATACATAATTTTCATCACATTATTTACGCTCTTTGAACATTCAAGGTAAAATAGTGTAGTTGTATGTCTATGAGTAGTGTCAATAAATGATCAATCATTCATTTCTTTTTTCTTTAATTTTTTCGTTCTTTTTTTTCATAAAAAAAATCAAGTAGTTAGAGGAAATAAGAAGTTATAGAAAGTGTCATTTGAAGAGTTGCTATAGTATACATTGACACTTGGCTTTCATCATGTTACATTCAATTTTTTTTTCTACACGGTTTTTCTATATATTTTTAAAATTGATGCCATTTTCTTGGCTAACGTAATTTCCGTAGTGATGTAACACTTTTTCAAACAAGTGAGAGAAAAAAAAATAATATTTAATGTGTCATTATTGTCATAAGTGATATGGTGGCAACGTCATTATCTTAAGCTGAAAATCTCAGAAAGTTTTTAGTTTGATACTCAACATTGTTACTGATTTATTACCGTCTTAAATTTTATGACTTTTTTTTGACATATTTAGTCCTTATTATTGCAACGATATTCTTGTTTTACATTTGAAGGCCGTTTTATTTAAATCTAAGGATTTCAAATAAAGACGGGTTAATGTTGAGATGAGGTAAAGCAAACGCTTTGGGAGTTAGTAAAGCAATTATTTACAGAAAACATTAATGTGATATGATCACCACAATCACATTATGTTCTCTAACACAATATATTATTGTGGCAAACATATAATGGCAATTTGAAAACATTAATTTAATTGCGGTAAACAAGTTGTTTTTTTGTATACAATTACAAATTATATTGTAACACTACATCTTGACTAGCCTTAAATTTGTTTGCACATGGAGAGAGCGTCTCGAAAATAACGAGAGAACATGCATACTTTTTTGTCTCTCATCGAGATTGTAAGGAGTCTTTCAGCATAGTTTATGTACACACACATACATACTTTTATATTTTACCTTTGTATTTGGTTTGTGTAATGTCATAACAGAGTTGTGCGAACTATTGTTCGAACTTAAAATGACTACCTATACAAATGCGTATAGGGGCATTAAAGGTCACATGCGCCTATTTCACACCCGGTGCTTAGACCACCGTCGGATTATGTCGAAAGACTTGTGACGACGTTAATCATAATAACAGTGGGCAAAAAATAGTAAGACTTTTTAATTTAAATTTCGAGCCGAAATCCATTCGTCGAAATTTTTCTTTCTACGTTGGTATAACTATCAGTGACATCTGTGCCAAATACCACAACAAAGTAATCATTTGTCTTTAATATACGCTTGTCTTTCTGAAGTACAACAAGTGCATTCAGCGATTTTCACAATGAGTGAAATTCTTCAACAAAGAAGTTCCATTAAATTTTGAGTGCGGATTGAAATTTCTGGTGCCGAAACTTCCACAATATTGCAAAAGGCCTTCGCTGATAATTGTATGTCGCGAGCAAGTGTTTTTGATTGGTACAAATTATTCAAAGAGGGTCGAGAACACGTTGACGACGAACCACGTCCAGCACGGCCATCAACATCAACTGATGATCAACACGTCAATAAAATCAAGGAATTGGTGTTCGAGAATCGACGATTAACAGTCCGAGACCTTACTGATATCGTTGGAATATCGGAGGGATCGGTGAAAACCATTTCAAAAGATCATTTGGGCCTAAGAAAAGTGAAATCACGATTGGTTCCAAAACCACGCAATTTTCTTGAAAAACAGCGTCGCGTTGACGTCTGTCAAACAATGCTTTCCGACTACCAGGATGTCATTAAACGTATAATAACTGCCAACGAGTCTTGGATCTACGCTTACGAGATGTAGTGCACTCCGAATTCCTTCCGACCGGCCAAACTGTCAACAAGGAATACTATTTGAGTGTTATGCGTCGTTTGCGCGAAGCTATTCGTAAAAACAGGCCAGTATTATGGGCCGACAACTTTTGGTTTTTGCACCACGATAATTCAACATCGCATAACGCATTGATTCTTCGTGACTTGTTCGCCAAAAACTCAATCAATATCGTTCCACAACCACTGTATTCGCCTGATTTAGTTCCGTGTGACTTCTGGCTGTTCAACAAACTCAAGCGACCGCTCCGGGGAAACCGTTTTGAGTCAATTGAATAGACTAAACGTATATCTTTGCAGGGGAACAAAATAGATTTGGCAGAATAACTAAAAAATTTTAAAATTATGAAGAAAGTCTTTCTCTTTTTTTGCCCACAGCAGTATGTGTAGCACTCGCGGTTGACGTACGAACCAATGATGCCGCCTTGCTAAGTTTTACACCAAACAGTTACTTTTTCTTTTGATGCACTGCTACCAAGCGATTCCGCTTCTTAGTATAACCATTCGTCACTAAAGCTTATTTTTCAGCTCTCATGCACGCATCGAGTAACTTGCAACGGGTGGCTTGACAACATTAGCTGAACAATGAACAACATAGTTGAAAAATGCCACTAAAGCAATATGGTCACTACACGCTGTCAACATTAACCTACTCTTTTTGTAAAACCCTTTCTATTTATCAAGAGTAATTTCTTAACCGTTTGGATTTTAAAAAAACACAGACAATTTGCAAAAGTGAATTTACTTTTTGAAGATTATTTCTTGTAAACGTTGCCCGCGGCTATGCCGTAGGTGGTCCATCCATGAGCTCTAAGCTTGCCATACTTTTGCATGCATTTTGGCCTGTATCTAACCAATCGCAGTTCTGATGTTTTCTGCTAGGGCTCGAATTGTTACTGGCTTATCCCTGTACACAAGATTATACGTATTTATACAATAAATAGCGTAGTAGAGTAAAATCGCATGATCTTGACGGCCAGTGGATTGTTCCAAAATGTGAGATTAATTGCTCACCAAACTCGCCTTTCAATAGATTCAGGGTATCGCATGCTGTGTATCATGTGGCACGGTATTGTTTAACCCACACGTATACCACGTCTAACTCTTCGATTTTGGGGGAAAAAATTCGGTAACCTTGGTACGGCGCCGTCCTCCATTGACCGTAAGGTTGTAATTGTCATCATTCATGAAGACGTATGGGCCAATGATGCCACCGGTTCACAAGCTGCACCAAATAGTGCTTCAGGGTCCATAGGCAGCTCTTGAATTGCCTCTGACTACTTTTGGAACCAACTTCAGCATTTTCGTACCCATTGAGCCAAAAATCATCTTTATCGCTGAAGACAATTTTTCGAAAGAAAATAAATTTCTCACACAACAGCGTTGTTCGTTTGTTAGTGAACATTTTTGGCATTGCCACATATCACACATCTTTTTTTACACTAAACAAATTTACAGTCGAAAACAAAATAGAAAAAAAATTCACCCGATTTCGACATGATGTTCGAGAAAGCAATTTTTTCGCCTGTTTATTTAATTTAAGACGGTTTGAAGAGATGAATGCCATAAAATAAAAACTACGCTGGTCCTTCTAATTTATTTGCTTTAATAATATAAAGAAGAATACTAAATCGCTGTAGCAGCCAAAATCCTTACTTCATGCATAATTCCTGAAGTGTTTTCAAGATTGGAAAACACTGGCATTGTGCCGCAGTACGTGCTGGCTTTCAATTTCTTAAAAACTCTATAATAAAGGGAAATTCTTAAAAAATTATATTTTTAAATTCATATGCATAAAATTATTCAAATATTACTATTTGAAAATACTTCTGAGTGGAGCAGAACTTAACAACAACCTCAGAATTTTAAATAGAATAGACTGCATAAATGAATGAATTTATATTTCACAAATACAATGTTTATAAATACAATTGCATTTTTAAATAAAACAATATAAACAAAATATAAAACAACAATAGCAACAAATAGCACAATTTTAACACACAGAAATATTAGCACATTTATACGAGGGCGGTTAAATAAGTCCGTGACTTTTCGAACTTTCTTCGTAGTTATATGAAGTAACACTGTCCTCATCAAGTACCACCTGTTAATAGACTACTGTCAAATTTTGAGAAAGTGTCGTCATTTACTTTGCGTTTAACAGCTGTTCAAAATATACAACCTCGTGTATTTGTCTAAAAATGAAAAAAAGTGAATTTCGAGTGCTTCGAGTGCTTATTTTTTGCGAAAAAAAAACCGTCAATCAAACCTAGGAAAAGCTTGATGAATACTATAGGGACTCTGTATCATCGATTTCTATGGTAAAAAAATGGTTTACTGACTTTCGTTGTCGTCGCACAAGTACAAATGAGGCTGAACGTTCTATACGGCCAATTGAGGTCAGCACTCCCGAAAATGTCGAAAATGTGCACGATATGTTGTTGGCCGATCGAAGAGTAATACATTTCTTATGGTAGTGTGGTTTCGATTTTAAATGATCAGCTGAGTTTAAGAAAGTTGTCTGCAATATGGGTGCCGCGTTTGACTCAATTGACCATAAACGTAAACGTATGACAACTTCAAAGAATTGTTTGGAGTTGTTTCACCATAATCCGAATGCGTTTTTGCGGCGTTTTGTAACTGTGGATGAAACATGGATCCATTACTGTACTCCGGAGACCAAGCAGCAGTCCAAAAAATGGGTTTCTCTGGGTGAACCTGCTCCGAAGAAGGCAGAGGTAAGTTTATCGGCCAATAAAGTTATGGCAACAGTTTTTTGGGATGCACAGGGGATAATCCACATCGATTACCTTTAAAAGGGAAAAGCAATAAACGGTGAATATTATGCCACCTTATTAGACCGATTTAATGAGGATTTAAAAAGAAAACGACCCCATATGGCCTTTTTCATCAGTCTCAATGGCACAACTCTATGAATTGGTCTACGCATTGGTACCTCATCCGCCATATTCTCTGGATTTAGCCCCTGGTTACTACTTCCTATTTCCAAACCGGTGGATAGAGATTTAGCTCCAACGATGAAATTATTGACCAAACAAATGTCTATTTTAAGGACCTCGAAAAATCCTATTGTTTGGAAGGGATACAAAAACTGGAGAAACGTTGGACTAAGTGAATTGAGTTAAAAAGAGATTATGTTGAAAATTAAAGAAAAACTTTGTTTCATTCAAAAAGTCACGGACTTATTAATCCGCCCTCGTACAAGTGCACACACAGACACCCAGGCAATCACACAAATGGCGCCCCAAGGTGCAACAGTACAAATTAAGCCTGGGTTCGTGCCTTTGACAGTACAAGAGGCATTATGAAATTTTAGTTAGCACAATTAATGGACGAAAGCCAGTCATACTAGAGATTTTTTTTTTAAATTTTATAAACAACAAAGAACAACAACAGTAATAACAAGTGGACAATATTTTAGTTCACAGCAGATCCGCAGGTGTTATGCGAGCAAAATCGAGCATAAATATTGAATTTTATGTTAAACCAGTTGATAAAAGGTGAATGAACTGTGTTATTTACACAAATAGTTGCGAAATAAATTGTAAATGCAAATCAAATTAATGGGGCATAAATTTACATCAAATTATAATCATAGAACAATTGAAATAAATAGGCAAATAATTCGGTGGCGACTAGCAAAAAGTTAGGTAACCCGCACTTTGTCCACAAAAAATTATGGCGAATTATTGTTCCAGTCATTACAGTAATATAATGGAAGATGTAATAAAATGTAAAACAACATGTTACAAATATTGACGAAAGTCGATAAAAATTGGCCCAACTACAAATATGCAAACCGGAACCTCTTCGCTCAAGATGATTTATCGCCCAGTATAGCAACTCTCTCAGCGATCAAACGGCATTTTCTCTGATCATTAACTTTAACCTACCGACTCGGTTGTATCTTGTACAGATGCAGACCCAAGGACCTGTGAAAAAATTCGTCAAGCTGATATTTGCGAAAACCCGGGTGCTCATGCACGGCGAGGAGTTGACTGACTTGGGTGGTCCTCCACACTTTTACAGTGAGTGGCGATGTTCTCCACTGATCTGGAGTTACTTTGATTGACAGATGTTGGCTGATTGTTAACCAAGCGCGTGTTATAAAAATTGATCTCCACAATTCTCGTCCCTTTCGAGAAATATTTTTTTTGCTTAAGAGACACTCGGTGTTAACCATACTACTCCAAAGGTAACGGACAGATACGTCTCGATTTAATTTCGGCAACTCTTTTTCGACATTATCTGAGGGTGGCTTTAGTGAAAATAATGCGACCACCAATGACGCTATACATTGTATAGGTAGCAATGTTAAGACTGTGGATGCCTGAAGCTTGTACCTATATCTAGCTAGGGAATTCTGACTTATCTAAACTCCTGCTGTCAATAGCTTCTTTATTGAAAATTCTAAACTACAGCCACTACGCGCACTCTCTCGAAGGAGGCTCACCAATAAACGGTGCGGAATTTACATCCTTGGGGACTGCGGGTTTCTGTGGTACCACGAAACTTCTCTTCTTCCAATTTTAGGTCCCTAGCAAGCCTCAGGCTCTAGTTTCCCATATTCCCCGGCTAGCAATACCTCAAGGCGACTGGCTTGCCAAGCAGGCATGCTGCCGGAAGGTAGATAATGGACAATAAGACCTTGTCCGTCATGCTTTTTTCCGTTTTGACGCAGTTGTGAAACAATTTAGTTAACAAACGCTCATTGCGGAATAAAGTTCCTTGCCAAGCCGATTTCTTTGTGCTCGAAAAGAGAAAAATTCTTAACAAGCAACGAGTCTTATTTAATTATACGCGTGTTGATTTTATTATAAACTTTTGCCTTTCCATTGATTATTGTTGCTGTTCTACTCTTGTGGCTTTAAAGGTTGTAGAAGTCAGTGTAAAGTTTTATTCCAACAGCTTCATCTAAAAGAACAAAAACCTTCATACGTTTAAGTTATTATACCCTTCACACGACAGTTGATACTGGCTAGATAAAAGCGGGTTATACAGTTTGTGAATTTCCCAAAGTTTACAGACCTGCATAATAAATATTTCTCTCATTTATTTTTTGGAGAATGTTGCTATTGGAAATCAGGACATTTTTTTATAAATCGCTGAGATTTGCGCAAAGTAAGACCAAAAATCAACTTAATCGAGCAGTAAACTCCTGATATAGGAGCGTGAGCAGTGAAAAAAGCGGCAGACACAAAGGTATGGCTTGCCAGAACTGAGTGCACTGCCAGAAGTACCCCCTCGTGATGGCGGCCGCTAAAACGGTCCTCTGCTAAGATTCTCGCTAAATAAGTCCAGCAGAGAGAAGTTAACACGCCCTTATAAAAATCCCCAATCCACGGTGGAGCAGCATATGCCAAGGATGTGTGGCCAAGAGGGTGCTTGATCTCTAGTATGCGAACTCAGGTTACCAATCTATCTTTAGTTTTAATACAGACTTACCCGAGCATGTGAAGCTCTATGTGGGTGAACATATTTTTCACCTCTCTCGCAAGAGGCGGAGAGGTTAATCTTCTGAGAAACTCCGGGATTTATTTGCCAAGGGAGAAATCCAGAACAGGAGGAGCTTGATCCCTGGCGTTGGGTGGATAGGTCAATTCCTAAAGATACTCCTAACGCGTTGGACCGTCAGATTCCGAAAGGTATGGAGAATGAAGTTTCGAAAGAGGTGAAGAAATTAATTTCTCGGTGTTTATAAGCCAGTAGAGGACCTCTGAAAGAAAATCTCGCAAAGGGTGGGTCAGTCTCGAAATGGACTAATGAGGAGGAGGAGGCTGATATGGTGGCGCCAATTGTGTTTGAATGTCCAGCACTGGCTAGTATAATATTCATAACCTCGGGCACACACGTGGTAAATGTGAATTCCATGGTGAATCTAAGCCTGAGACAAATGTTAGCAATTCCAAGACATTCCGTGATGAGAAAGAAGGTCGGCAGTTACCAGTCTTGAATCACTAAAGTCAAGGCTAGTGGTAGCAAGAGACTAGAATGAGAAATCAATTCGTAGAAAGAAGACGGTCGAAAAGGGACCCATAAAGTAAGCAGAGTGCTTACATTTGATACGACTGCAGACATCAAGCCCATTGCCGATTTTACCATCAAATAATTTAACTAGTTTTTTACTTCATATTTAAGTGTAGGGTATAAAATATTCGCCACAATTGTTTTTTTAATTCGTTATCTTTTGCCTTTTATTGCAGTATTCGATAGGGATGAGTCTTTCGGCTCCTCCAAGAGTAAAACAATACTCCACGTGCCTTTCTCTCGACCAATTTGACCTTCTTGCCGTCTTCTGTATCCACAAGTTTTCTTTGGTTAAGAAATGCGTTGCAAAAACTTTGCTTTGTATTTTTTAGCTTGATTACGTTTAATGTGTTTATTTCTTTTTGGTTTCATTTCAAACTCCTTAGGAATTCGGGATACGTTTTGCTTTTACTTTTTGTCTCAGAGTAACTATTATAACTTAATGAAATTTACAACAACTATTACAAGTGTAAGTAAGTTTTATCTGCGTAAGAAAAAGTAAAACAAACAAAGGAATTGTTATTTAACAATCCAGAGTGCAAAAGGGTAACGATACGGAAGTAAGTGTTTAATAAATTTTTGGTTAATAAAGCAACGTTTCAATTCGTTCGTTTCTTTCTGTTTAATCAGGCTATAAACAAAAGATGTACTTTAACCGTCTCTTGTTGGCTAAGTAGACAAACAGTTAGACGCACCGGCATTTGGTGTTTGTTATTTGCAAGTAGTATCATCTCAAGTGTATAGCTGTTCATAAAATACTCATTTATTTAAGGTTAATTTAACTTTACCACCTAAAAGTATACTATGCTTTTCGACTAACAAATGCTACTTAAGGTATACTCTTAAACTTCTACACATAATGGCATAATTTGTAGCAAACTTACAGCCATAAGTACCTGCATAGAGTTTTTCGTAAGAAAGAAGTGCTTTTCAACACAGAGTCCCAGCAATTTATTTCACTTAAAGAGAATTGCAGGGCAAAAAAAATCTTAAAAGAAACACAAAGTTTTCTTTATTAACTCCTATTTATAAAAAAATCCAGCTTTTTTGCCACATTTTATATAAACTCACATATGAGAGATTTGTTTTTTAAAAGTAGGAAATAATGTGGCCAACTAAATTAATGAAATTTTTTAGGCGCTATATTTAAGAGCCCTCAAATGCACATTAGATAATCTTCTAATAAAAACCTTTAAAGATCCACCAAAATTGGTGACTCGTGTTTTCTTTCCTTTTCATGCCATGACCTTAAAGTCAAATAAAAAAGATGTCATGTAAAGTCGCAGGAGAAGGGTTGACAGTTACCAGTCGATAGTCTGATATCACTATAGTCAAGAGTAAAGGCTAAAACTAACACGAGACTCAATTGAAAGTCAGATAATCATAATTACAAATCGGTTGCCTAAAATCAATTTGTGAGGGGTCAAAAAAAGACCCAAAAAGTGAGTGGTCTGCTACAATATCCCCCTTACATTAAAAGTTAAAAATAAAAAGCTCGCACTTGCAAAGAAATAATTTTTGCACAAGACCCCTCTATATTATGTAGAAAATTTGAAAGATTTACATAAAAAGATTTTAAGTATATTTCAAAAATCCCTTAGTTTTATAAGATCGAAAAGGATCGCTTTAAATGATGATTTGTAAATGTCTTTAAAGTAACTGTCCTTAATCAGCAAAGAATCACTATTTCTATTTGAAATCCGTAACTGAATTTTTATAAGTGTAATTTTTTGTAATATATTGAAATAAAATGGTTATTTCTTTAAGACGTTAAAATATTCTAAAGTATAAAATGCGGTCATGCCACTAAAATCCTAAAAAATCCTCAATTTGAATAAAACAAGAACAGTGTTTAAAATGCTAGCTGAGTAATATCAATAGCACAGCAAAAATGCTGTACTATGCTATATACTAAACTTAACAATTTTAATTAACAACGACTTTGATGTTGTTGAAAAGATACTGTTAAAATTTACTGTCACAAGAAAGGACTTCTTTTTCGTTAATTTATCTATGCTACTACTGTACTTGTAGTGTTGAATATATAACAGCAACGTAAATAGCACCACCAAAAATATGACAGCAATGAAATTGACAGCATTGTGAAGTGGTAGAACAACTATGCTTTGCCCTAATTGATATTCGAGTGTAATTTTTAGTACCTCAAATAACATGAAAAAAATTGCAAGAGTAATAAACGTGACTTCAGCAATGGCTGTTGCTGTGCTATTTTATTTCTTAATAGCACAAAAGCAGCAATCGCAAATTCGCTCATATTTTTCCTTTGCTGCTGCTGTTTAGAAATAAATTTCTTTATTCTTTCATTTTCTTCTAACATGCTGTCAACAAATTAATGCAGCATAGAGCAGCGCAGTATTGCTTGCTTTCCAGTAACTGTAGTGGCAATTTTAAGCTAGCATTGTTTTAAATCTAGCAAAAGACTGCACCAAATCAAGCAAATTGTTAAAATAAAAACGCTCCCAAAATTGCAAATAAATCGCAAATTGCTAAGAAAAGAAACAAAAATAATTTAATTTCACTAAATCTTCCACTTCTTTTGAGGCATACATGAAAGTATTTAATGTCTATGGCCATCAGCTGGCAGGCACAAAGATATGGCTTGCCGTAACTGAGTGCACTGTCAGAAGTTCTGGCTTATACCTCCACGTGATGGCGGCCGGTTACAGGTTCATGTCTCTGCTAGGAGTCTGGTTAAATAAGTTGAGCGGAGAGGAGTTAATACTCTCTTATAGGAAATCCCATATAAAAAATCCGCGATAGAACAGCATACGCCAAGAATGCGTGACCAAGAGGTGATTGATATCTAAGAGACTTACAGACTTACCCGTGCATATGGAGCTCTGCGTGGGTGGACACATTTCTCTCTATTACAGGGATGAATCAGAAAGCCAAAGGAGGAATGCAAAAGAGAAAGACATTGCTGCCTCGCGAGCCAATCGTTAAAGATACTTCTAAGGTGGTGGACCAGGAGATGCCGAAAGTGTTGGACAATGAAGTCTTGCAAGGGGTGGAGATGTTAATCTCTGTAGGAACTTTGGTGTTTATTGGCCAGTTGAGGACTACTGAAAAGAAAAACAAGAAGAGTTAGATGGGCCGGTATCCAAAGATACTCCAACGGAGGAGGCGCATTCTGTGTGAATGCCCAGCACGGGATAGCATAGGGCTTAGTTCCACGGGCAGACTCTTGTTCAATCTGAATGCCACCATAGACCTAAGCGGTAGACAATTGCTAGCAATTAACAAGAGACTCCGTGATGATGTCTATGTTTAATGAAAATAAAATTCGTCGAATTATTTGGACTATTTTGGATTATCACTTTAAAAAATTTACTGACTAAATCCAAAATGCTATTGTTTTGCATTTCTTTCAAATTAGTTGGTCATCTTCTCTGAGCTGATTTCCCTAAAAAGTACATTCTTTGAAAATCTTGCAAAACTCATACTTTGTATTAAATTTTTCCATTAAAGAAAAAATAAAATACATCCTGGGAGAAATTTCTTTATTTTTTAATCTTCGCTTGACTCTCTTACATACGCAGACTTTTCAAGCCAAAATCCTGAAACTGAAATGTGTGAAATTTACACTTTTCGGTTACTAACACGTATTTATGAATACAATGTCTTATGAAAATTGTATGCAAAATGCATATTTTTCATTTATTCCGTTTAAACGTATTTGGCTTCTTCCTATACTAAAGATATGTATTTGCGAGGAAGAAACAACAGCACTAAACTCCTTCAAGTTGTGTATGTGTGCGTGTGTGGGTGTGCATGTGTGTGTGTGGAAATAATGATAATCACGATGAAAATGACATGTTTCTGTGTTCTGTGTTGCATGCCACAAATAATAAGTCACAGCATCAGTCAGTTGCTATTCCAGCATGTTTGTTTTGTATGTGAAGTGCCGCCGATGGTCTTGGTGTTAAAATAACAAAGTTTTATTAAGCTTCAGTCATCAGATTCAGATTTAGTTTTCCTTTTTCTTTTGACTTCATTCTCTTCTGTGCATGTCTTTTGCACTTTTAAGGTCTTAAAAGTTTTGAAATCATGTACATTCATTCATTCATTCATTCATTCATTTGGTTCTTAGCAAAAACTCTTGGCAACAAAAATATAAAAAATGAAAAAAAAATAACAAATAGGGATGAAGTCATAAAGATTAGTTTGTGTAGGATTTTAAGAATACGGCATGTGTGCACGAGCGTATGTATGTATGTATGTGTGTATGTGTATTTATTGTTTTGTAACTTATATTTTAAAATACTATTTGTTCCTCTTTTCTCTATAAAATATTCACGTACTCTCATAATAACTTTAACACAATTATGGTAAAATGGAAATTTTGTATCAGGTTTTAGTTAAAAAGAACATTGTAATGAAATATTTTTAGCACTGAGAGAAAAATGTTGTGCAAAAATAAGTCGCTTAGGAGCAAGCTGATACTATCGAAGGTCATAAGGTTGGCTGCTGTCCGCATAGTCCGTATCTTTAAAACGAAATGGCCACACATTAAACTGGCTCATCAAATTTGATGTATGGGTTGTTGAATTTGATTTGCTTAGCACAGCCTCACATCAAATTCATGCGATCAAGCTTTACTTCAAACTTGCTGTTTTCAAAGAGAAAGTCCCTGTATTTTGTCGCTGCACGCAATTTAAAAAAGCCAAAAAGTTAAAGTAATTTAATTGTTGTTTAATTGATTTTTATTTTTCGCAGAAATAAAACTTAATTGTTGGCTTAAAAATAACAATTGATTTTGCAAAAAAAAAAACTTGAAAAGCATCCGTTTAAAGCGATTAAAATGGTTCTCCGATATTTGTTTATGCCTCCTTTTTTATGAAAATTCTAAAATATTTATTACTTAAAAAAATCCGATCACAACTCCTAGGCTGATAGACTAGCACACTACTAATTGAACTACTGGGGCAACTTAAAAGTAATTATTATTTTTCTCAGTCCCTAGTTTAAAAAAAATTCCTGAATTTTAGCATGAAAATCTACTCAATGGGCTAAGCTTGAAAATTTAACCAAAAATTAAATTTGAAGAATTTATACGCACACACATCATTCATATTTCTATAGCGTAGGTAATGAAAATCAAACGGCAAATTCTCATCAACCCATCCGTGTGAGTTTTTTCTGTCTGCCAGATCTGTTCTGCCAACCTATAGATTGTTGTTCGCGCAGGAATATGGCTCGTGAAGACTGTCACTGTTGATCATTGATCGTTATTCGTGTTCAAACAATATTGTCCGAATAGTTGGTATGTCATCACACAAACTAAATACACACAGGCAAAATAAAAGATAGGAATGTATACGCTCGCCTGTAAACATCCGTACATAAATTATGGTGAGAGCAAGGAAACAATTTGGATGAGAAACGAAAAATTATGCTCAAACTGAACAGGAACATCTACACGTAATCTCTACACAGAAGATAACAAACACATTTTACCCCGTTATTCTGCGAAAAATTTGTGGTTAGCGGAGTTGTAGGTAGTGTAATACAAATATAATAAGCCTGAGTTTGATGAATCAGTTAGATCTGTGGGCATGGCGATTAAATAAGAGGAATGACACTATTCTTGTAGTACCAAGCTGACCGGTACATATCAGCAGCCGCCAATAAATTACGGGTTTGCCGCCGATTTGCTACGTCACTTACTTTTTTTTTTTTGTTTTTCTCTAAACTATATCCTATTCGAAATTTATATCCAATACGGCCTTCGATTATGAAAATAATTCGGAAATTGAAAGATTTATAAATTGAAAGAAGCCACCAGAAATAAAATTACATATAAAAACATATGGCTTTGCCGCCACTTCATACTTTAAAAATAAAAAAGACTTGATGATAAAGATTCTACACAATCTTTTTTATTAACATAATAATATTTCTAACTCTGGTTTAGCATGCAACAGCTAATGCGTGACGAAAAATTTTTCAGGAAAGCTAAAAGTAGGCGTTCAATACAGTAACATTTAGTGGAACCCCGAAAATCAAAAAATTTTATAAAAATTGTTAATTTTATAAAAATTGTTAATTTTTTGCTATTTTTGGAAAGTGGAGATTTTTGTTTATATTTTTATTTTATTTATTTTGCAAGGTGAGCTTTTTAAATAAGTTTTAAAAGTTGACAGAATTATGAATTCCGCCTGAAAATTACAAGCCAGCATTAAAGTCGTCGAACAAGTAAAACTTCCTTGACGCCGCCGGCTTTTTAATTTGGACTTGGTTGTATAACTTATGGCTGAGCAAAGAGAAAATATTCCCTTATAATGTTTCTTTATAAACGGTACTCTGCCATGACGTAAATATTTGGCCTATAACTTACGCTTCTAATATATTCAATAAATAAAAGCCGAAACTTATAGATAAATGTCAATATTCGTTTTTATGGCATTTTATGGAAAGAAACATAATTTAACTTTTCTCTCATTGTTATTTACATACTCAATAGTTTTAGTTTGCGAGAGTAATCCCAGAATTGCCAGACCTGCTCTAGAGTTCTAAGGGTTTTATGAATAACCGCGTATGTCCATATTTGTTGACTTTGAACGCCAAATTAATTTCTTTTAACTGTTCTATACCTGTAACCACAAATATTAAAAAAAGGGATGCGTCTTTAAATTTGTTCGTTTAAAAAAGTAACGTAACTGGTTTTCAGCACTAACGATGTGTGTCGATTATTATTAACTTTTTTACAATATGTTTTTTAGTTCTTAAAAAGTTATAATGTTTTGTATATGATTGCATTTATATAATTATTTTTGAATTAATAATTGACATAAGCTGTTTTGCCTGTACACGCTTTAGGTGTCCGCAACATTTTGTTTAATTTTTAATTTCCGCTAAAATATCATTCGTAAGGAATTTTAGCTGGAAAACTTTATAGTTCTTATATACAGGGTGTCCGTCAGGAAGGTATACTACTTTCTTTGCTTATAATTTTGGATTAAATGTCGGCAATTATGTATGGAATACAATAAAATAAATGTACGCCTCTGTTATCCTCACAAATGGGAGCCCTTTTGAACACATTTTTCATTACATTCTCACACATTTCACGCGGTATTTCATTAATTTCATCACGATTATTTTGTTCGAGTTGCTCCAGCGCTTCTGGTTTGTTTGCGTAAACCTTGCTTTTCAGATATCCCCAAAAAAGAAGGCCGGAGCAGTCAAATCAGGAGACCGAGGAGCCCAATCAACATCACCATTCCTTGAAATAACTTTTTGTGGCAGGAGGTCTCACAGTAATTCCATTGTAATCCTGGCTGTATGCGATGTGGCACCGTCTTGTTGAAACCGCATGTTAGTCAAGCCCAAAGCATGCAGTTGTGGCGTTAATAAGTTTTCCATCATATCACGATATCGCTCCCCATTGACAGTTACCGTTACGCCGTTTTCAGTTTCAAAGAAGTAAAGTCCAATGATTCCTCCTGACCAAATTGCATACGAGACTGTCACTTTTAATGGATGCAAAGGTGACTGATGAATAATTTGAGGGTTTTCCAGTGCCCAGAACCAACTATTCTGTTTATTCGCATGTCCATTCAAATGAAAATGAGCCTCGTCACTCATTATGTATTTTTCATGAACATCAGGGTTGTCATGGGCGAGCTGTAGCATCCTATTAGCATTTGTATGGCGGCGTAAATGGTATTCTGGAAGAAGCTCTTGTGACTGTCAACTGCATCTTAAATGGAAACAAATGCAAATCTTTGTTCAAAATTGTAGCCAAAGTTGTTCTTTGAAGACCAAGCTCCTGAGCACGGTGTCCAATTGAGGTTGATGGATTGTTTTTAACACTTTCTTGAACAACAGTAAGTTTTCAGCCGATCTTGCAGTACGTTGTGGTCCATGCTTGGGCCTATCAGCTACAGTCCCTCTTTCTTCGAAATCATTCACTACACGATAAATAGTGCGTCTTGTTGGCACGTTGTTTCTTCCAAAAATTTCACGTAACTTTCTCATCGTCACGGTAATCGATGATTGATTTTGATAAAATGTTTTAACGATTAAAACACGTTGTTTTACCGAATATTTTTCCATAATAAATTTGCCACGTCTGAAGTAATTCACGACTGCCAAATATGAACTATCAAGACTAATGTTTACCAAAATGACGACAAAACATAGTAGTATACCTTCCCGGCGGACACTCTGTATTATGTCCACATCATTGGTATAGAAAACGGGTTGACAAAACTCAGGTTCTCATAAATAATATGGACCAATTGGACCAAATGGACATTATTAATTTGTTTTAACCTAATTCTTAGTTTTATGAACTAACAATTATTTGTGTGTATCGAAATCTCCATAGGTGGCAGCAGTAATATCACTGTTAAAAAGTTTTTACTTACGCGTTCATGAAAACCATGAAAATTTCATACAGGACCAGTGGTTTTTAATAAAACTTTTTTTATTAAATTTCTTTCTTTCTCATTCTATCTTTCTTTCTCTCTTCCTCTCTCTCTCTCTCACGGAATTATGATTTCACTGAATACAACAGGACTAACTGCTTTTAAAATGATGGTTGTAGAAACGATTTACACCTGAGCCCTTGGAAAATTGGAATTTGCTAAGTAATTCTGCAACCACCCTCAAATACGTTGCAGTTGAGAAAAAAAATCTAAATTTACTATTTTACAATATCACAATATCTGAGCTTAATACGAAAAAGTCAATGTTGATAAATGCAGTTGCATGGTTACATGTCCTAACAAAGACATGGAAACCTCAAATGAAAACAACACGTTTGACACTTATAAAAATGCACACATACACTCAACCAAACTCTGTTACACACGAACACACACACACAGCCCACATACATTCACATATCTATCTACTCAAAACACTCGAAGCCAACAAGGACTCTTTGGAAAATACAAACAAAATTGTTTTGTATGGTAATTAAAAGTTTCACATAAAGTTTATATTTGTAAAAATAACAAAGTAATAAATACAATTTATTTAAACCAACGAACAAAAAGAAAATACCAAAACATACATTTTATTTATATTTTATTTAACCAAAATCACAGCAAAAAAAAAACTTGCCATAGAATAAACATGACACAGTAAATCATATAAAGCTGAAAAAATCTATTAATAAATATTACAATAGTTAAACAATGAATGAATTTATTTAAACAAAGAAAATATAAAATAAGGAAAAGAGTCACCCACAAAATAAAGTGTAAAAAAAGAATATAGCTTAAAATGATTTAAATAGTAAAAAAAAACTGAAGATAACTTTACAGGCGTTTAAGGAAGGTATTGAAATCCCTAATTCTATGCTACACTTATTTCTTATATAAATTTGAAGAAAACCCGTGTTGTAAGCCCTACGAAAATTAAAAGAAAATTAACAACTATAATGCTTGTTGAAGAATAAACAAGTTGAGTGTTATTGACTTTAAAGGTGTTTTTCTTTTGTAGAACAAATGTAACACTTTTTGCCCTTTTGTTACACTCGAAATATGTTCATACTCAAAAAAGATGGTGTTTTTTTATGTTTATGCAAACAGCGAAGCACGGACAAATAATTAGAATATCTAGTAATATAAAAAATAAATGATCTTCCAATAAGGGCAGGCGGATGTTCAAATGAAATAAAAGAAACTGTGCGTGAGGTATTAATAAAATTCTTAGGCACCCATCCGACAGACGCTATTCTCAATAACCCCCTGCTGCATGGAATTGGAGGAATTAGAGCGATAGCCTGGGTCATATCCAACGACCAATTGCAGCTTATTATAAGAAAGCTGTGACGTTAGCACACTCAAGAAAATTTCTAGCAAGGTCATAACGTCACCTTTGCAAGATATAATCGTTCTTGCGGAATGCGCAGTGTGGCGTTCACTGTGCGCCACTTGGCGCAATTCTGCTAGAACCACATGGTTTATACACATTCTTATCGTTTAATGTGGTTCAAAAGAAATTGATTGTCATTGATTTGCACCGATCGCCGGTGACGGTAATAGCCTCACCACCGTTGCTTTCAAAGAATTACCGGCAAACAAAAATTCACACATTCGTGAGTGTTGGCGTCGGGCCATAAACGACAATTTTTCTTGTCAGCGTAGCCACTCTTTCCCAACTCTTCCTCATTCAACTACTCCAGAGCCCTCTCACCTGAAAAACGGTGTGTTATCTGTGACCATAGCTTCTAGGTCATTTCATGTTAAACTAAAGACCCAGGATCCGATGCAAAATTCGCCAACTTTAATTCTGCGAAATTCTGAACACTTGAGCAAATGACTGCCTCGGGTTCTTCTGCACATTTTAAGGGATAGAGGCAATATTCTCGGCCGGCCTGGAAATACTTTGTCATACGGGTATTCGCGTAGGAGAGTTGACTTTGAAGACCTACCGTGTCTGCAGTAGAATGGGCGCAATGTGGGCATGGTTTGCACTAACAAACACTTATTTTTTCCAATAAGGTTTGAGCCATTGGGTATGCGGCTCACTCGTATAACTTGTTGTGGTGGTTGGACATCAGCTATGGAATAATACACATATTATTGGACAGTGGCCACTGAAACAATATGGCCGCTACAGACTATAAAGATCGACCCTTTATAAATATAAAAATTAACCCTTTTGGGTTTGATTTTTCCGCTCATTGTAGGGCATTTAATTGAATTTATGTTGTGAAACTTTTTACAAAAATAAAACCCCCATTTTTTTTTTTTTTTTTTTTTGTTGAACGCTTTGAGCTCTAATGAAATCTATATTGCAGATTTTAATTTAACGCTAAGGTAAATTTATACAGTCTACAATTGTATTTTATAAATAAAAATGTTTTCCATTTTCTACTTTATATTTATATTTTTTGCATCTTTTGTTAAATTAGCCAGTGATGGCCGTAGTCGTTTTTATTGCAACAAAAAGCAGGGAAGAATGACATGAAAATATTGCAAAATACAATTGTGGTTTTAAATAATTTTCTTTTTTTTTGTATTATTTCTGTTGTTGGTGTTGCACAAATAAAAAGGAATATATTTATATCTGTTGGTGGCTGTGAGTGTGTTTTTTTTTTTTTTTTTGTTGCAATAAGTATCATTTAATAGGGTTTTGTTGCAGCATCTTTTTTTTTGTTATTTTTTTAAGGTAAATTTATTCTTTTTTATTTTTTAGTCGCTTGACTAAATTTTTGCTTCGTTAAGCAAGAAAAATAATCATTTTTTTTTTTTTTTCTTTCTTTATAAATGTTGGTCTCATGGAGGTACAATTTTTTTCTTTTCTTTTTATATTTTTTGTGTTAAACTCTTGGGGTTTAGAAATATTGAAGAAATTACTAATTAAAGCCAATTGTTAACGGACCAGTCTTGCTTTCTGCCAAAATAGTAGAGCTTGCTACAAGCAATCTTCTAGGGAAGGCATGACAATACTTTAGTTTAATAAAACCAACAATTGGTGTTTCCACACATGTTTGCAAACCTGGCAAAAATGCTCGGCCATATATTTAGCACATTTTAAAGTTTCTTTGGCAACAATGAATTTTACACACTGTTTTCGATTTTTGTTTCAAAAGAGATTCACAAATGCATAAACGCCATAAACAGCCTCAAACCTCATAATTTTCATTGTGTGTGTGTGTGTGTGTGTGTGTGTGTGTGCTGTTTGTTTCCTTCTTATGCGTTCTATTGCACAATGGCAGTGTAGAATACTGAAAGTGTTGCCAATTGTATGCAATGCCTTTTTATTGTTATTTTTCTTTTTTTTTTTTTTGCAACCGTATCAATGTACTCGGTTAACTCGAGTGAAAATTATCATTTCCACCAACTAAATTTGGTTACGTTCAAAAAGATTTAGTTGCCAACAACCGCTGTATGTGTATATGTGTGTATGTGTGTGCTCATTTCATTCAGCAAAAAGAAAAGAGCCTCATAATTTTTCAACAGAAGTGTTGGCGGAATGTAGAAAATAATACAAAAAAAAAAAAAAAATACATCGAAAGAAAGCAAATGTTGTTAGAGATTTATGATATTTCGTAAATGACAAAATGACCGTAAAAAAAGAAGAGTAAACTGCTTAACCAGCAAATATTTTGCTTCTGAACTTACACATTTCTCGTTGCTAAAAATTAAAATTGCAGCCACACAAAGTGTTAGAACACATGGCTTTAGTTGTAAGGACATATTAAATGCTTTTTAATCTAAAACTTATTTTAAAACAAGTTCCTACTTGTGGCAACAACCAATGACCTTTTTTAGTGATTTCAATTTGTTGGGTAGGGTGTAAGGGGTAGTGATGACGCTACAAAATTATCACAAAAACTAAAATTGCACCGAAAACTCTAAACTTCATCAAATATTAGAAAATTTTACTAGAAATCCAATTCCGCTATTATCTAGAATTCACCAAAAAATCGAGAGTTTATAAAAAATTTATAAGCATTTAGAGAAAATAGAAACAAACTAAAAGAGACGTAACGTAGGAAAAATATCTCATCGATTAATCGATCTAAAATGTAAAATACGACGACTAAAACTGGGCGCCAACATTAAAGATTGCAAAAAATCCTTCATACCGGGAAAAATTTGTATCACATTGTTAGTAGTTTAAACTTTTGTGAAGATTCGGCAAAGCCGAATATAGCTCCCTTACTTGTTTTTAAAGCAAGGATCTTAAAACGATCCCGTTTTTAAAAGGCCCCTTTTAAGAAAGGCACTTTTTAAAATAGTACTTTTTTAGGAAGATACCTTTTAAGAAGACACCTTTATAAAAACTATATTTTCAAAAGATGCTTCTTAAAAAGATAAAAAAAGTAAGGTTTCTTAAAAAGGTACTTTTTTGAAAAAGCAAGTTTTTAAAAGTTACTTTTTCAAAAAGTTGTTTTTTGATTTGTTTTTTAAATTAAGTCCCCTTTCAAAGGCCTTTTCTCAGAGAGAGAGAGTTTTTGCAATAAAGCACTAAGTACCACTATCAAACTATCAAAAAAAAAATATTTTGTGAAATATTTTAAGAACAGCAGGTGTCTGAAAAAGGAAGTTTTGAAAATGAAATTTTAGAAAGGTACTTTTAGAAAGAGGACAGTTCTATAAGTAATTTTTAAATTTTTTCAAGGTCTCTTTTTAAAATGTACTTAAATAAGAAAAATTATTTTAAAAAAGTACTTTTTGAAAAGATGTGTTTTTAAAAAAAGTACTTTTTAAAAAGGTACTTTTTGCAATAAATCAATTTCTTTTTTTATTTTTTTTTCAAACAACTATTTACAAACATGCGACTACTGTTGCTCCATATTTCTTTATTCTAGCTCCTACACACATATCGACTACCCTGTTTCTGACACAATCCTTGGCCATTCAGTCGTTTTTAAATTACTTCTTGATTAACTTTCAATGATCGCATTAGCTCTTATGGAGTTTTTGCCAAATATGAATTAAGTATTACCTGCAGTACTGCTTCCTTCGAGCCCTAATCTAATCACTATGCAGGTCTACGTATTAAAAATAATTATTCTTTGAGTTTTGGAACTATTACGACATATCCAACGTGGGCAAAGTACTTAAGCTCATAATGGAACAGAAATGGGAAATCTTTGGGTAATTTTGATTGTAAAAAAGCAAAAAATTTTATGATACAGTCGCAAATCGATTAATATTTGAACAAGTTTAAAGGTCTATTTACATCTATCAGTGCCGTGTTACTGCAGTATCAGTGACAATCTGAATGGATCTGTGATACCAACGTACACACATCCGCAGCATGTCCGGCGCTTTCCTCCATATCAAACACAACTATCGTTGCCGAAGTATTTAAAAATCACAAAACGGCCGGTCACTGAAGCAGCACTGATGGTTAAAAACGGTCGTGTCTGAACACCTCTATGTGAGGCTAAGGCAAGAATATTTTATTTTTCACTGACTCTGATGCTGAACTCAAACGGCACTGCTACGGCACTGATGTGTGTGAACAGACCTTAATGCATGACAAGAATGTTAAACTGTTTTTAAAGCACTTTCTGCACGACCTTAAACGGCCAGTTAAAAGAGCTTTTATTGAGCTTTTCAAAGAGCTTTCTAAATTGCTGTAGAATAGCTAACTTACCACTTGCAAATTTGTATGGCCTATCTGGAGATTTAATTATGATGAACCTAAGAAGCATTGAAAATTTTAAAAGTTTTATTTAACCCTTTGCAGGAGAAGTAGAAAATGTAGAATCATTATGTAGCCTTTATGTTGGCCTATTTATTTTTTACTCACCTGCCAACCTTTGAACTTTTACTATTCCTCACCAAGCTGTAGCGTCCAGCTTATGGAATCAAAACGATTAAAACGGAATACATACCTGTAAATCAACAACAATCCCTTGGATACAATTTTATTTCATTTTCGTAGCTTCCTTTTATTTAGACCAAAAATTAATGGCGAAATAATTAACTTTTGCTAGTCGAAAGGATGAAAAGGCAAAACATCACACACACACACACACACTCACACCCCACTGTGTTCCATAGAAGCACCAAAAATGTGTGAGTATGTTTTTGTGTGTGTGTATGAGTGAGTATGAGACCATAAAAGGGTTTGCGGTTTCATTTATATAACGTTGTTGTAGTTGTTAATTTACGACTTGCCAAGGCAACAAGGCCTGGTCGTAATAAAAGTAGCAACAGCAGCAACAGCAGCAACAGCAGCAGCAGTTTTCATAACACCCTGGGTGTTAAAGGTACGAGTATGATAAATAAATGGAGATTTTCATTTTCGGTTATAAAGATTACAAAGATAATTTTAACTGAGAAAAGAAATGAAATGATTAAATAAATACCCGTAGCTACTTCTTGCAATTGTTAAAATAAAAACGATAAAAGGTTTCTTCTCTTTTTTTGTTGATTTGATTTGGTGAAATGGAAAACTAAAAAAAAGAAGCTACAAAGCAGGATTTGAAATAAAAATTATTACTTTCCTTTCAGCATAATTATCTAGGAAATAATCTAAAAACATTTGTAATCATTTTACACACAAAGAGCGTGAACAAGCGTCAAAGAGAGCGGGGGAAATAGAAATAGAAAAGACTTTAATTGTTTTTAAATCCTTAGAAAAAAAATATTGAAATCATTTAATTGCACTTTAAGTTGACTTTAATCCCTGCCACTGCCCGTTTGCTAACTACTCTGTACATAATTAAGATGAAGAACTAAACTGAAATTAAACGAAAATAGGACTAAAAAAACAGTTTTACATTTTCTCATAAATTTTCCAAACTTACACATTTGTTATCTTCTATTATCCTTATTTTTTTTTTTATTCTAATATTTCTACATTTTGGCTTTGTTCCCAAAGTGAAATAATCCTAATGAATAAGCGAAGTACGAGTATGCAACATTAACCCAATTAAATACTTATTTACTTATTTGGGGCTTGTGGAAATTTGCAAGCCTAGAAAGTCATACCAAGAGAAAATTAAAACAAAAACGCTCAAGTGGAGCCAATAAGGTCAAACACCGAGTGAGCGTAAGGTTCATTAGGCCGTTGGCTGTAAATTGCAATAGTTTTACAAGTTGCCGGCCAACAAAAATTAATTTTTTACAGTCTTAGCATTTTTTTTTTTTATTAAAATCATTATGTATTAAGTTCAGACTCACACCTTCTTGTGGTCAAGATATAAAATTTGCTTAGAACATTAATGCTGAAGTGACAAACTCACAACTATCACTGGCACCTCTTGGTGCCAGTTTATAACTCTCATTTGGTTTATGTGAATTTTTTCTTCCAAATTTTAAGTTTAGTTGGTAAATGATTAGTTTAAAGGAGACAAAAATACACCCCCCAGTTTTAAAATTTATAGAAAATTGCTCTCATCGTAAGAACATTCTTCTCAATTAGTGACTAATCTATGTTTGGTGAGAGTTGTACTGCTCGTTGACAAATAGGGTTGACTTTTTTATTACTTCATTTGTCCTTTATTGTCAAAATTTAAAAAGCTTTTCATCGATTCTTGATTTGATATTCCGACAGAGTGTTTTGATGTAGATTTTTGGAACGCCTTTAACAAACTCCTAATATTAACGCAATTTCCTAATTTTAATAACAAAATGTTTATGTCTTGTTTGGTAAAAATTTGCTTTTTAAAATTTTAATTTTCCATGCCGTAGTAACGTCCTATATTAGATCTACTGATGCCGCACTGCGTGAACTTGTCAAAATTAGCGAAGAGAGGGATTCTTCAATGGTGAAGCTGACTTCTCCATCTTTATGGACATTGAGGGTGCTTTTGACGAGAAGTTTTATAGAAAGGTGAGAAAAGCTCTTACTGAGCGTAGGCTCTATTATTATTAGATGGATTAACACTATCCTCCGGTCTAGGTGAATAAATCTAAAAAATGGGTGTCTCAGGGGTTGCTCGCAAAGAGGAGATTCGGCACCTCTTTTGTGCAACATCAACGTTGATGCCCTTCTTTGGAAACTGACCTCAATAGGCGTCCATAAGATTTCGTTTGTAGACAAGTACATCAGGGAAATTCAAGGATGCATGAGGCAGGTTCTCATGACAACTAAGACATGTTGCAGTGAACACGTTCTAACCATAAATGCTAGCAAGTCTTACGCAATGCTCTTCACTCGAAGGAGGAGGGGTATAGAGATTGAATACTTAATGCTTTTCGCATTGGAAATCAATGTGTCCAGGGGTCTAAATTTTCTAGGCGCTACTCTACTTATCTGGAATGAAAACACTGAATTTAAAATACGAGAAACAATGTAAACGAGTGCGTAGCCGTAGGTAGCACACAGTTATGGTGCGATGCATAATAATTTATGCATCTGTGGCTGGTGGACAAAGACCTCCTAAAGTACAATTAACCCTTAGCTGGATTTGGTTCAAAGGACTGGCTGCATGAGAATATGTGGTGCAATGCGAATGGCACCAACATAGGCCATCAAGGTAAAGCTGCGATTGCTACCGTTGAACTTATTCCTTAGGTTAACGGCCGCAATGTCAGCTTTGCGTATGAAAAGCGATGCCATATGCCATAGCTTTGGGCCGAACATCGAGCATAGGAATATTCTGGACCTAGTTAGAAAAGAGGTTAGGAAGATTCAGATGCCGATGGAAGGCATGAGTAGAAGAAAGTGAGTGGAAAGGCTACATCGGAAACTCATTACGTAAGACGTTATACACAATGAGTGTATGGAGAACGACACCAGCATTTTTACTGATTATTATCTTATGGACAGCAGGGCAGGAGCAGGTGTATACTTGGCTGAGGTGATTGTCATGCATTCTATGTCTGTTCATTGCACCTGTCTGTTTAGCAGGCAGAATTGCTTGAGTTTCTGCATGCGTTAGATCACCTGCAGGAAAGTCGGGTCCATAGCAGATTGACAATAAGTCCATTATAAAATAGTTCCGAAAGTAAACAGATGTGCTGCGGTGAACGAGTTAAGTTGATGTGGGCTAAAGGACACATAGGCACAGCTGGGAATGAAACAGCAGATGAACTAGCAAATAGGTGATCCACTGTGAATTTCTGTCGGTCAGAACCCTGAGTTGCCCTAAGGATAGGCCTAGTTCGAGCAAAGGTCTTACAATGCGTAGACTCATTAAACATGAAAAGGTGGAGGGAGGCTACCACATGTAGTCAGGCTGGAATGGTGTTGAAAGAGCGCCTCAGCAGGAAGGCCATTAAGGTGATTAGATATAATAAGGGTCCCTTTAAGCTGGATTACCGCTTTATTGACAGGTTATGGAAAATTCTGGCCAAAGTGAAATTGAAGACTGCGCCTGTAAGAGGCTAAGGCACATTGTGTGTGAATGTCTAGCACTAGCTAGCATAAGGCTTAGGATCATGAGCAGAAAACTATTAAATGTGAATTAAATGGGGGACCTAAGCAGTCATAAGATGAAGATACCAAGCGACAGTCTTAAATCACTACAGTCAAGAGTAAAAGCTTAAGGTAGCATGACACTCGATAAAGCTAGGTTATCGAAAATTACAAATCGATTACCTGAAATCAATTCGAGGAACGAAAGTAAGTGGGCCACTCCGATGATCATTTCACTGTTTTGAAAAAACAAAATTTGTTCAGTGTAGAATTTTGCTATTGCAATTGCGTAAGCAAAACTAATTATACACTGAGCACAAAATAGACCCTAATGATAAAAATGATGAGGATACGGGGTGGTCACACGTTCTGGAATACTTGATCTTGAAGTCTAGAAAATGCACTTTCACCGAAAAAAACTCCCCGTCTTCCAAACACAAACACACACACACCCTCAAACAAGTAGCGCAATTCATACTCATTACTCAAATTTCAACGCGAATAATTTCGTTTCTTTGCTTTTTATAATAAATGTAAATTTTGCCATAATTTATTTTTTATATATTTTGTTTTTTTTTTTTTGTACGAAAAAAAAATCGAAGAAAAGTTTCAAGTTCTTTGCAAATGACTTGAGAGAAGCAGTGAAATGTTTTCTTTAGTGCCACTAAAAATTAAGTTTCTTTTCACTAATTTTTCTTTTAAAACAACATTAAAAACAACAAAAACGTCAAGGAAATATGTAAAAGTTTTGAGGCAAACATCAAGCCATCTTTCGCTCTCTCTCCCTCTCTCTCTCTCTTTCTGTCTCTTGTTAACAACAGCCAACTTAACTTTAGTTGCTGGCAAAAGAAAAAACTGCCAAGTGTAGCTTTTTATAAAATGTTAACAAATTATAATAATAGACAAATGACTTATGATTGCATTATGCAACGCACTACCCCACAGACATGCACACATTTTTATAGATGAAGAACACTTGTACTGGCACTGGGACTGGGGCATAAATACGTAAATATACCCAGCAGTTGAGTACTTAAGTCTAGTGAAATCTTACAAGGCGAGTTTTAAGTCCTTTAATTATCGGTTTATTATTGCATTTGTAATATCTTTCCCACCCAACACATTATATATATACAGTGGTGGCCATAATTTTAGCACATACCTTTTTGTACTTTTATAATTAAAAAATTTTGCTACATCTTCGTTATTTTTATCATTGTTCGATCTTAATGTATTATTCCCGGTGTCAAGAATTTGCGATATTATTTTACTCAACTTTTTTTCGTTTCTATTATTTTTCATAACGAACCCTCAAAAAAAGACTGGACAGTAATTTAGCACAAATCAACAAAATTTATTTCCAACAAGATAAAAATAAAAACTCTAATATTAATTTTACAAAATGTTTAATATTTGGTAGGATAGCCCTTATTCTTTAACACAGCTGCACATCTCCTGGGCATACTGTCCACCAGGCCAATGCAGCGTTGCTTTGGTATTGCATACCAAGCGTTTTGTATTTCCGTCCATAATTCGTTCAAATTTTTGGGTTTAACAGCAGTTGTCGTTCCTAAGGTTCTCTATAGGATTAAGACCTGGCGTTTGGGCTGACCATTTTAAAACGTCAATGCCACTCTGATCCAAGCAACACTTCACTATGCGTGAAGTGTGTTTTGGATCGTTGTCGTGCATAAAACGCCATCTAAGTGGCATGTTTTCCTCTGCATATGGAATGATTGTACTCGAAATTATATTTTTGTAAACGTACTGGTCCATTCGCGCATCGATTTTAATTATTAGACCAACACCGTGCCCAGAAAACGCAGCCCAAACCATCACGTTTCCATCACCATGCTTTACGGTCTTCGAGGTGTACCTGGGATTGTGTTGCATGTTTGAAGGACGCCATACATAACGTTTTCCATCAGAACCAAATCGACAAAATTTGGATTTATCGCTTCAGAGGATATTTTTCCAAAAAAGCAGGGGTGTTCACGTGCGAATGAAATTCGGGACTTTACATTTTTCTTAGACACGTGTGGCTTCTGTGGTACAATACATCAACGCATTTTTTTCCATAAAGTCTTCTTCTAATTGTTCGTGAGGAGACGTCGTTACCAAATTTTGTTGAAACTTCACTTTGAATTTCAGTTGCGGTTTTAAAGGGGTCCGCAACTGAAGCTCTATAAATAAGGGAGTCCTCTTTACGTGTGGTTCTTCTAGGACTAGCACACTGTGGAACATTTTTGTGTGTCCCATTTGCTTGAGTATGACTGAGTGCATTGTACACCATCTTTCTAGAGCAATACTTACCAATTTAAGACTTTACCTTGTTGAATTTGCGAAGCCCCCGAAAAACCTACGGATCTAAATGTTGGCCCGAAATAAACATTTAATGAAAAACCTCAAAACTTCAAGAACTAACAAAAAAACCGTAGTCCTTTAAGAACTTCACAAAAAAATTTACAAAATTCTAAATTTTTCCAAAATTTTAAATTCACCGCAAATTCAAAAATTCACTATAAAATCGAAAACTGGAATGAAAAAAATTTATTGCTAAAAAAAATGTTATTAAAAAACCGACATTTCATCGAAAAATACTAAGAAAAACGGATTCACGAAATATTAAAATTTCATTACAACCATTTTAATTTCACCAAATTTTGTAATTTCACCAAAAATGCGAAAATTTAAAAAAATTTGAAATTTTAATTCATCTTAACGCTTCAAGACATTTTAAAGATTTCATTTCGATAAATTCGCTCAAATAATAAAATCATAAACTTGCTGGACTGCCGGGCATGTTTAAACACGCAGTGGCACGAATATTTGTGGTAGTGATGATTATTTTTAACAGTAGTACAAGCAGTAGTGATAATAAGAAAGAAAAAAACATACTTTCTGATGGGGTGTAATTTTTCACTGAAACGCATTCAACATTTTACAATGATAAGTTAAGTTTATGCAGGCATATGAATGAAACCATAAATTTGAATTATAAAATTTAAATTGAGAGTTCCATTCAGCACACTTTTCACACAAACTTTATAAATATTTCATCGCTTAATTTTCTACACAACATTCATTTATCAATCTTCAGTCTGAAACTCTAATGTTTGCATATTTGTTTCAGAATACTGGTGTTATTATTTTATTTTATTATTAATGTATGGGGAGATATCGAAGCAGACCACTTACTTTCTGGGTCCCTTTTCGACCCCCATTTCGCTCCTCAAATTGATTTCAGGGAACCGATCCGTAATCACAGCCACCTTACTTTCAATTGAGTCTCGTGCTAGCCCTAGCGTTTACTCTTGATTAAAGTGATTTCAGACTGTCGACTGGTAACTGTCGACACTCTTCCTCATCACGGAGTCTTTTGTAATTGCTAGCTTATGTCTAAGGCTTAGTTCCCCCATGGCATTCACATCTAACAAGTGTCTGCCCGTGGTCTTAAGCCTTATGCTAGCCAGTGCTGGACATTCACACACAATATGCGCTACCGTCTCAGCCTCTTCCAGGCATAGTCTGCAAGTATCATCTTCTACGACTTTCATCTTAGCCAGATGGTACTTGAAGTTTCCACGTCCTGTCACTAACGCAGTGATCCAGCTTAAAGTAGCCCTATTATACCCGAGCACCTTGCTGGCCTTCCTGCCGAGGGGCTCTTTGAGCACCATTCTAGCCTGTCTACATATGGTATTCTCCCTCCACCTATTCAGGTGTAATGAGTTTACCCATTGAAGAACTTTAGCTCGCACTAGGCCATTCCCCAGGGCAACCCTGGGTTCTGGTCCACAGAAATCCACAGCAGATCCCCTTTTTGCTAGTTCGTCTGCTGCTTCATTCCCAGCTGTGCCTATGTGTCCCTTGACCCACATCAACGTCACCTCATTCAACGAGGCACATCTGTTTAGTTTCAGAACACATTCCAGCACCAGTTTGGAATATACGTTCACTTGCCTCATGCGTTTTATAACTGACTGATTGCCAAGTGCAATGAGAACCCTTTTCCCATGCACTCGGCTTTCAAGCAAGTGATCCAACGCATGCAGCAGCCCAAGCAGTTCTGCCTGGTAAACTGATACGTACCTCCCCAAACACAGACTACAGGACAAGTTCAGCTCAACTAAGAATACACCTGCTCCTGCCCTGCCACTCGAATACTGTTAATCTTTAGGTTTGTCTTTTCAATCTACAGAGTGTCTAGGGACTGCCTTCCTAAACGCCACGCCTACCAGTAGTTCAAATAAAAGCCGTTTATTACCAGAGTCCAAATCGTCGTACGGGTAATCGAATAGTCTTACGTATCGAATGAAATTTCATACGTATCGAATATTCAGATTATGTCATGCGAAAAATATCCACATAAGTGCCACCAAAACTTTAACTAGCGGCTACACTAGTAGGCGGCGGAAGTCTCCAACATATCGTTGGATGTGATTATTTGGTGGGCATGTACCAAAGAATTGAATGTATTAATACATTCGTGGGAAATTACAGAATCCCCGGAGGTTAATAATAGTGATTAAATGTTAAAATAGTGCTTCGGTTTCCTATTTACAGTTATAGGTTGTTTAGGTGCCACGCATCTACAGAGAGCATATCGCACCCTAAATCGAAAACAGTCAAAACTCAAAAATGATCAAAATCGTTTTTATCACAGCACTAGTTTGTGATAACTGCAATTATTTTCCTTTGCATCACTGTCTTTCAGGGCAAATTGATAGAAGGTAGACAGGTGGAAGCAAATTCAAAGTATTTCCAGCTTCTTTGGGATGTCAAACTTCATTTGTAAAAAATTTGCTGGAAATGGCGAAACATTCTCTTTTAATGGAATTTGACATCCAATCAATTAAAAAAAATTACTCAACTGCGCTGGTGAGTTTACCGATTTAGTCTACCCTGCTGTCTTCTTTAATTGGCTGAATACCATTATGAGTGTGACTTGCGTCGCTCGCTTCAACTAATGAGCACTATTTTTAGTTACGACAGTTTGCATGCGAGCAATTGATTATTAATTATTATTAATGTATGGGGGGATATCGAAGCAGACCACTTACTTTCTGGGTCCCTTTTCGAGCAATTGGTTAGTTTTGTTTCACCTTAAACCTTGACATTTTCGTTTCTGACGGTGGTGCTTCATTTAGAGTTGTGCTTTTTGAAAATCAAGTTTCTAAGCTTTCCTGACCATTTTGGCTTTTTTTTTAGTTGCGACTGTTTTCGATACAGGGTGCAATATGTTTTTTTAAGCATAATAGATTCAACAGTTTCAACTCTAGGGTGGTGAGTTTGCACTGAGAAAAGGCATTTGAACGGCTAGTCGTTCGTACTTAAAAACGTTGCTGCCAGCCATTCAGTTTCAAGAAAGAAGACTAGCAATTTCCTGACCATTTTGAGTCTTTTAATTTCAGATGTCACTGTTTTCGATACAGGGCGCGATATGTTATTTAAGCATAAAGGATTCAACAGCTTCAACTCTAGAGTGGTGAGTTTGCAGCGATCCCGAAAAGTGAAATTGCGATCACGAGTGCAACGATTTGACCCCAGTATTGGCCCTAAGTAGCTTGTAAAATAAGCTGTAGCGGTATAACAAGATTCGTTAGTTCCATCTCCTCTAGTTGCGGAGGGGTTTAACTTAAAATCGTTGCTGCCAGCCATTCAGCTTCAAGACGGAAGACGAGCAATTTTTCTTGAATTTATTTGTTCATAATTTAGTTTTTCCTTTAAGTTGAAAGTGTTAGTTTTCCGAAAAACATTCACACACCCACACGCATTTAGAAAAACCAACACACACACACAAGCACACACACACAGTAAATATCCTCTCTAATTAGTAGAGGAAAATGGCTTTTTTGCTATAATGAATGTCGTTCGTTGTCTAATGAAGTGTAAAACAAAAATTTGTAACAATTTGAATTTGAACTTTTTTCAGCCAATTGTCGATTTGAGTTTCTTGAGTGGGTAAAAAAAAAACATACTTTAGTGTCTTAAGAGCACAACTACTTAAAATAAATTTAATTATAAGTGGAAGTATTTTTAAAGCGCTGTTTGTAGGAAAAACTATTGTGAATATCTGATACGTTCCTTCTACTCCCAAGTGTTGCTACTTCAAAAGGAAGTTTGCTTAAAATCATAATTTTTAAAGGTAATTAAGTTTCGTGTTAGCTTTTTTTCAGAGTCAGAGATAGGGACAGATTTAATATTAAAGAGAACAAAAAAGTAGAACCTCAAACACAATGGCATTGCTTAATAACCATTTGAATTGCTTGAGTTTTCCATAGTCGTGTTGGAGATAAGCCTACCCATGAATTGTGTTTATGACTTTGAACGGATAAGCACTTTTTCCACCAGGCTTTCCGTAACTATATGTGTGTTTCTACACCGTTCTTGTACTTTTGTCATTGATAGTTTGTTAGCGAGAGTAGGAAAAGTATAATTTTTTTTGTTTTTGCAGACAATGCTTAGCAAGGCAAATATTTTTGGCAGGTTTTTAAGCGACGAAAAAAACAACGGTACGAAATTATTAGAGGGAAATTTTAAAGTCAACGTGAATATTAAAACAATGAAAATGATTTTCAAGCTGTAGATAACACAACTAGAATGTGTGTTAGTATTTATGTGTAAGTTCGTATGTGTGTGTGTGGTAGCTCTTAAAAAGGAAACGGAAGTTAACAATACATTGTCATGTTTTCATGCAGAAATGTTGTTCAAACAAAGATTTAAAATTACAAAAAAAAAAATTAAACTTCATATGAATTTTAATGTTGAGAAAAAAAAATAACGTATTATTATTGCTCTACACTTCATTTAGGGCAATTTTCAGGCAACAAAAGCAAAATATTTTCTTCATTTAAAACAACAGCAACGGAGGGAGCAGCGCGTATGAAAAGCAGTAAAGTTGAAAGGAAAAAACAACAAAGTTTGTTTACAGCAGCTTTTGTTGTTTACCTTTTTATGTTTATATTAAAATAGTGTCTGTATGTTGAAGAGCATCTGTGTGTGTGTGTGGTGTGTGCGTGTGTGGGGATGAGAGTTGTTTTGTTTTTTACTATCCTGCATAACTTTTATCTTTCATTATTTTCTTCCTGCAACAATGTATTACAATGTTAACATGTCCCTATCAGCACCAGTCGTATAAGAACCATGAAAACATCACCGCCATCATCATGTTGAGCACTTCTTTAAAAGCACAAAAGCATATTGCACAGTGGCACTAAAAAAGTTTATATAATTTATATTCTGAAAAAAAAAATTTTTTTTTTTTAGTTTCAGAAGTACAAAATTTGCCTTAATGCGTGATAAAAAAAATCATTATATTAAGCATTTTGAGGTTGAGCCACTTGGAGCCATTGTGTTTTCTTGTACTTTTAGTTATTGTATTTATGTTGCCAAGGATGTGCTTGTGTTGTAGTTGCATAATTTGCGGCTTGTCTTCTACAGAGATTTTAAGCACAAGCAACAGCATCAGCTGCACTTTCTATGCACTCATCAGCAGAAACACATTTTCATACACATCCTTACCCACAAAGATACTGCACATTGTATATATATATATATATATATGTTGTTTGTATATTAAAGCAGTGGAAATGTTTTGATATGCATGTCAACCGCCGTGTTCTATTGCAGAGATTTAGATCTTAAAAGCCAAGTATCCTGCCGATGGGCTACCAGAAAACTAAATACGCGCTAGAAACGAAGAATTGATCCAAAAATCAATTGACATTTCAAACCGTTTAAATCTGCTCTTTTCATACTCTACATCTCTCCAGTAGTTTCGCTATAAAGAAAAATACTTTTTTAATTTAAATTTTATAGAAACTCCGTAATATTTATCTTATTTATTTAAGTTTAATAAACACTTTTAATCAGCATCTTCATCTTCATTATTTGCAGGTTTTAAACCACCAAACACCTTCGCTGGTATGCTTTTTTGTTCTATTCTCAGCTTCTTCATTACAACATCATTGTCGTCTTTATGGGTGACTTTTGAATGTTGCGTATCATTAATTCCATTCCCGTTACCATGCTCATCATCCACTTCATCATCATCTTCCTCATCGCTATCACCAATATCAATTTCATCAGGATTAACGACTTTATCTTTCGTTAAACCACCTTGGGTTTCTCCGCGTACAAACATAATATTAGATGAAGTTTGTGGCTTAAGAGGTTTATCTTTTTGTTGACTGTTCGCCTCTGCTGCTTTGGCATCTAAGACACGCATGGCGTCACCAGTAGTATCATTAGCTGTATTATTGGCTATGAATTGAGCGGCCATCATGTTGACCTGTGTATTGTATGTAGCCTGTACGGAACGTTTTATACGCAGCATTTCGCGCATGGTATCTTCGTTGCCATGCCTGACCTCGAATTCTTTCCATGTTTGCCAAAAATCTGCTGTTATACGAGGATCACAGACCTGAAGTGAAATAAGAATGAAATTTAGATTTTTAAATGCAAGTAAATTTCCTTACCTGTGAACAATGTGCATATATTGCTCTAGCTCTATCTATTTCACCCAACTTAGTTTCCATTTCAGCAAAACGTACACACATATGACGCATATTCTCTTCCGGTAAAGATTCAATGGCCTTTTCATAGATTTCTCTGGTTCGGGGCAGACCATATATTTCCGCTGCCTTTTTAACAAATATATTGTACATGTCATACATCTCTTCTGGTTTTACGGCACTTGTGGCTCTATCATATACTGCCATTGCGTGTCGAGCTAAGCCATGATCTTCTTCCAATTTGGCATAGAGCAGATAGAAATATTTTGCATGTTCCGGAGGACAATTTTCCAAACATTGCTCAAACAAATCTCTAGCTCGTTCAAGTTTCGAACCACCATAACGTTTAAGAAACTTTGTAAGATACGCATTCCATATATCGTACACATTCGGCCATTTGAAAAGTGCAATGCCCTTTTCATACGCTCTAAAGGCTTCTTCAAAATAATTGTGCTCCTCCAAAAACAAACCGTAATTAATAATAATTTGTGGTGTACAAATTTTCAAATCAATTATGCGATCATACACTGCCTTGCAAGTCTTAAAGGTACCAAATGACTCCTCCAAGTCAGCATACATGGACCATACCTTAAGAGATTTGTACAGTCGCATTTGCACTGTTTCCGTGTCATCATGATACGCCACTTTACGCTTAGGCATAACAGTTGCCTTTTGCATAAGTTTAAGAGCCTCTTCGAAGTGTTCCTGTCGTATTTCCATTTCAGCCCATTCACACCACACACTGGCCAAATCTTCAACCTTTACATATTCAACTTCGGTCCCTCTTTCAAATACCACACGAGCATCTTCAACTTGTCCGTTCGATTCATAAAATTTGGCAAATTCTATCCAAAGTGTATGTAACTTGCCCACTGCTAGTTTAGGTTGCACTGTTTGCACGGCCTCCGTATAAGTGTTAATTATCTCATGGGGTTTATCTTCATACAACTTGATACGTTTGTGCCATTCATGAACATTGTGAGGATTTTGTCGCAGTAAAACACTATTCAGTAGCAAAAGGCGTCTCTCCATGAGATATTCAAATCGCGCTAATCTCAATTCTACATCAATTTCATCTTCTTCAGTGGAATTGGGATCATTGGCCAGAAATTCCATACGTTTATTTAGCGACAACTCTTCAAATTGAGCATATTCATCAAAAACCTGGGTGAAATCACGTACAGTTCTGACTGTCTGTATGGCTTCCTCGTAAATATCACGGGCTCTATCAAACAGACCTGAACGAACGTAATAATCGGCTAAGCAGTTCCACAAGTGACCCAACTGATCTGTATATCTGGAAAGTATATTAATTTTGTTTAAATACTTCAGAATTCTATGTACTTTATTATTAATAAAAATTCAAACAGTATTTACCGCCTGAGACCTCCACGTATAATGGCGTCCGCATTTAAGGAATGTACTTTATCAGGATTTTTCGATATTAAATCACACAATTCATTCCACAGCTGATGATTCGATTTGCCATATTTGGAAACAAAATGCTCATTATCCACTATATTAGCTAACTGTTGGGCAGCATCATCTAAACGCCCCACATTCAACAAATACTCAATATATTCTTCAGCATCATCTGGCGCTAATTTCAAGTACCTTCTAAATATTCTTACCGCTGTTTCGGGTATATCATACTTTTGCACAAATTTCAAATACAAAGGCCATACGCGATGGTGTTGGGTGATAGGCAAAGCTCTCAAAGCGCGATCGAAAACATGTCTAGTACGCGTAATCCTACATTGCAGAGTCATGAAAGATCCATAATCCATCCAAATACGAGGCATTTTATGCATGAAGACCAAAGCTCTTTCAAAAGTATTGTTCACTTCTTCATACATGGGGTCGGTAATACATTTTCCGCGCACTTGCTTTCTACGGGTCCGCAAATAGTTGAACCAAATTTTATAACTTCCCGGCAATTCCTTTAGAGCTCTTTCATACACAATATTGACGGCATTATTGGGAGCTTTAGCCTTGTGATCGATGTAGCGTAGCCAATGCTTAACGGAATATGCATTACGTAGAATTTCCTCCTCATAAGGAACATCCTCTTCGGGCTAATCCATGAAAAAGGGTAATTAATAAATAGAGGCAGGCACGTAGGTATTCCCAACAAATATCTTATACTTACGAAATCTATATCCATTGTCATTAAGCCAAACTCATTGTAAGTCATTTTTATAGTTCAGTTTGAAACTTTTAGAAAACTTTTAATATATTTCTCGCCAAAATTCATTAGAGACAGCGTCAATAAGAAAACTTTGTTGCCCAAAAACTATCAGCTGTAAAAAACAAAATTGCTAAAGCAGTGGCTTTCAAACTTTTTATTTTCAGTGTTGCAAACAATAGTGTGTAGTGAGCGTGTTAAAGTAGTCGCCTAAAAATATTTTGCAGTCGCCGCCGCCACCTACATTAATTTTGCATTTGATTTACAGATGTAAATACTTAAAACCCATTATATATTAATTTATTTATGTAGCACTATATTGATAATTAAAAGTAAATTACAGTTGTCACAGAACCATTTCAATGTTTTGGTTCAAGCGGTAAGGCAGCATCGCCAGTGACTTGGGGAAAAAATGTCTGCATTTTCAATAACTCTTCCTAAGTCACTACTCTGCAACACAGCTGCATCATGAGTACGACCATTGCACCCAACGGCTATATATATAAACGACACATTTTGCTGCTCGCACAGAAAAATTGCTAGTCAAGACCGCCGCTGTTCATGGTCGTTTCAGGTTCAACAGAGTTGTGCGAACGATTGTTCAGAGAAAATAAAAAGTAAGTTTTGTGTGTGTGCGCTCGTCTTTCAATACCCGTTATAACCTATGCTAAAAGCATCCATACCATCACGATGAGAAGCGAAAAAAATCGGCTGAATTAAGCCAACGATTTTATTAATAGTTGCCGACGTCGACTAGACACGATCAAAGTGATTGATGTCAAATTTAAAATTTGAGTACGTGAGCTGGATGTCAACGAAATAACTTAAAAAAAATTGAAAATTTTAATTATACAAAACTAAATAAAAATTATAGTTAAAAATAAAAAATCACATTTGAAAAATCTAAGAACAAGCTGAAATTAACATATCAAAAAAACAAAAAAACATTAATAAATCTATAGGCTATCATACGTATTTTAGAAAAGGGTGAGTTTTAGAAACACATTTTTCTGATACATGAAATGATTGTAAAATAAATATGGAAAATAAAATCACTTTTGTCTTGTTTTATTTAACTTTTGCCTTAAAATTGTTATTAACTAATTTAAGGCCAATATTATCTTTCCAAAAACAAAATAACAGCTTTAAAAGAACTATTATTTTTTAAGCGATAAATAAAACTTGCATATTAAACATTAAAAAGTAATTTTTTTAATGATACTTATAGCGGCTGCAACCCCTGACAAAAAAAACAGGTGAAGATGTGTTCCCCGAAACTATTTTCAGCCGGCTAGCAGCCGTTAAATTTTTGTGCACAAGCTGCTGCCGCTGATAAAAAGTGTCGGCGCAGGACTCTGATATTATCACTATATTTTAAAATCTTGAACAAACGAGTTATATTTTGTGAAAAAAAATTACAGAAAACGCACGAACAATTTGCAAGTATTTTGATAATATAAACAAACATCTATAATAAAACAAATTGAGGCAATTTCGTAGGAATAAATCTATTGCAAAGGCGGTTAAGCAAAAAATTTTACGCAATTTTCAGAACAAACAACGCATTGAAAGACAAAATTACAACAAAAAAATTTAGCCATAAAAGAAGATAAATGTTTAAAAAATAGTCATCAAACCAAAAACAAACAAACAAGTTAGAAAAAAGTATAAAGAGTAAATTTTGACATTTTTAAATTAAAAATAGAATTTTCGTAACTTGGAAACGTGAATGTGTGTGTGTTTTTTTTTTTTCAATTTATTATTAAAAGTTTAAAATTTGCAAAAATGGTACGTTTAAAACACTTGTAAAAATTTCAGAAAAAAACCATTTCTTAAACAAATTAATAAAACCAACTGCTGAACAAAGGTAAGTCCAAATAATAAAGTTTACTTAACAACTTTATTAAAAACTCCCAAGTTATTGTTTTTAATTACGTAGTGTTTGAAATTTAGTCACTAGTTTTTTTATATTTATTTTTGTCTAGCGGTAATCGATTTTTCTCACAATTTTCACGCCTTACGAACTGAAATAGCTTTTTGTGTCTCGTTTTTCCAATTGCTTGTTCTATAGATGTTTTCCAAATTTACTTTTCTATTTTCTGCTGGCGTTTCCTCGTCAACTTTCGCAAGTTTGGAAGCCGGTTCTTTTATCACAGCATGTACCTATGTTTTCCCTCTACCAAATTGTGTTGACATGGTCGCGTGATGCCTTCATTCTTATTGGCATATTCTTTCCTTTTTGGGGTGAAAGGTAGACTGGGTCGATGTTATTTCTATCAATTGTATGTATGAGTAAAGTCAAAGTAAAATCTGTATTGTTTGATAAGTGTGCTTGGAAATAATTTCCTTAGATATTTGTACATACATACATATGTACGTAAAATGTATATGTGTGTACATATGTACATACTTGAGTCATCTGTGTTTTCAATATTGTCCAGCACCTTTAGCTAGTCAGTTTTTAACTTGCTAAAGGCAATCATAAGTCTTCTATTTAATGTTCCTTTTAGCATCGTGAACAGAAATTTAAAATTCAAAAAGGCTTTTACCTACCTACATAAATTTGAAACGTGTACTCCAATAAGAAAATACATACATATGTATATTTGTTAATTTAACTTGTTGAATGCGCCTCGTAAATTTATACATTCCTTTTAATACTTATTAATTTGTAAACGAATGAAAACAAGAGTCTACAAAAAGAAAATAATAATGCCATTTACAACAATACATATGTATTTCTTCTTCGGCTGAAATTGAAGATATTTGAAGTTCATAGGTATATTGGATGTGTCTAACAAAAATCGAGTACCTATAATTACTATGTAGTGCATAAATATAATTACATACATACATCGCTTGCCATCTCTCAACTAAGCAGACCGTGTGTGTTGTACAAGCGTAATTGAGTTTTTTTTTAATTTCCATCATAATTCTTTTTTAAAATTTAAATATACCATGCACATACTTACTGGTGCCATTTGAAAACCAAAACAAAATTTTGAGAAATTGTTTTGGTATTCAAGAGCGGTATTCAGTGTTTGGTGCAAATGGTCTTGCAAAAGTGTAAATGCCAAATTTCGTAGCTTTTTAATAAAATCCAACAACAAAATACACAAAATTGCTGTTGAAATATATGAAAAACCTACTTTTGCAAGACCATTTGCACCAAACACTAAATACCACCAATATAAATTATGCGTTGTTAAAAAAAAAAAAACATTAAAGTATTTGAATTAACAACTTAAACTTAGCGTATTATTAAAATTAAGTTAATTTTCATAGTTAAATAAAAAAAGGTACACTCTAAATGTCTTATACAAGGAATTTAATTTGATCAACTTAGGACGAATATACATATATTGCAGGCCACAAATTGGCGAATCACAAAATGGTGGACTTTATTACACAATTTTGGACTTTTAAAGGTCTAACCAGGGACCGCAAATAATCATTATTCTTCAAATTTTACTTAATAAAATCATAATTTCAAAAAAATGCTACAAGATTAAGAAGTACATTAACGTAATCCTAGTTACGCTAGACAATCATTGGCGGAATTAATTTTTATTTGTTTGTGTTTTATTAAAAAAAAAAGTAAACTTTAATATATATTTCAGGCTTTATTTTTTACTTAGATAATAATAGTTAATTTTTAAGTTTTATTTAAAATTTGTCAGTTAACAAGACACTGTAGAAAGATTATTTTCTGCCCTAAAACTAATATTCTCTGATTTAAGGCTAATATTATATCCAGACTCCATACGTTTTCTTAGTAAAAAATAAAATTCACAATATAAATGTTATTAAAAAAAATTAAATAAATGAATGAAATGGAGAAAACTGCGCGCGTATTTATTCTTTAAAAGAAAATTGGTTTTTTTTATTTATCTATAATTTATTTAAGTCTATAATTATTTTATACATATAATTAATATAAAGCATTACTTAATTAGGGAATTTTCTATTTGAAATAGTAAGCCATTTACAACTCTAACCCATAAATGTTTTAGTGTCATTAAAATTAAATAGTTTTATTTTCAATTTTAAAAAATTGGACACGGCAGATTTTATTTTAAAATCTAGTGAAGTTACTGTTGCATATTACATAGTTACTTGAACATCATTGAAAGTTATGGTAAAAATATAAAGGGATGCACCGAAGCATCAACACCGCGTAGAAAAAGGCAAAAATATTCAGAGTTGTTTAAGTTTGTGCAGGTTCACGGCTGAAATTCGCATACAAAACGGACTTCCAGCTGGTGTTATTTCAAAATCGGGTCCATTCATGACAATCGGGTCCTTGATGACAATCGTAAAGCTCAGCGCCTCCAATTTGCAACGAATACAATGACGAGTTTCTAAGTTGTATTTTCTGACGAAAAAAGTTTGTTATTGATGAAACAGATGGATGCAACTTAAATTTCTGTGTCTTAAGGAAGAAATAATATTGTAACGTACACAGCAGGGAAAGGTATGTGATGCCATATTCTACTATGGCACTATCGACTTAATACAAAAGGATATTAGAAACACAATTAGGAACTTATTTGGACCTAATAACATGACATTGTTTCGTTTCAAACTACAATAGCTGTAAAGCAGGGGATTCGTGAGCGAGATGTAGAACTTTTAAATTGGCCTCTATATTCTTCGAATCCTAGTATAATCGTAAGTTTCTGGGGGTGGCTTGTTAGAAAAGCATACGATGGCGAAAAGCATATTGATACAAATGAGTTTTTAAAGGACGCAACAAAAACTTCATGGCGCTCAATACCAGTAGATTTAATTAAACTAAATAACAATTAGGTTAAAATTCGTTTTTCCTAATTCAAGTGACATATAAAAAAAACTTCATTTAATATAGCTAACTAAAAACACAATTTTATTAAGACAATAAAGGAAAAATTGTAGCACCCAATATCTGGTTTACAAGATAATATGTGTTCAAAATTTATCAAATCAAATTCCTTATTTAAGTGTCTCGCAGTGTACGCTTAAAGACTTCTGAGATGAAGTTTAATAAAGTCGTGCCAAATATTATATTCCCATCGCCACCGTAGGCTGCTGACTTTAATAAAAACTATAAAAATAACGCTGAACAGTAACTTTCGTCCATGTAAATCTTTGAATATACATATTTTCTAAAGGTCTAAAAAACATATAGTGAAGTTATAATTTGATATGAAGGAATTTTTAAAGTTAATAAATACTTGGATTCAAAATTTGTAAGCGTTGGTCCGATCTTTCCCAGATGTATTGATGTGCCATGCTCATGTTCGAATTGAATATGTGCCAACAGATGAGTCCATGCTACCAAAATCGAGTTCAAACATAATCTTAGAATAAATGCAAATAGGTGGTAAAAGACTTTGAACCCGCCTTCATACTATTCTATTCTAGTAAAATTTCTCTTATTAATTTACCTATTTCATTAAGACCCTAATAGCCGTTGTTGCAATCTGAAAAAGAGTTTATGGTTGTTTTGTTTTTTAAGTAAGCAGTTTTTTCTTGTTTTGTTTTTCATATTTTGCTTTGATAATATCTTTGTTTACAAAATTAAAACTTTTTGTTCCCCATTTTTTATGTTTTTCTATATTTCGTAATTTTTACTCGAATGAAGTGAATTTTAGCCAAAAGAATCATGTGTAGAAAGCTACACAAATCACCACAAATACACAAGCAATAAAAACCGACTACTGATACACATTCTGTGTGAAACACATACCTCGTAGATATCACTAGATGTCTCTGTAGTGATTGTTATTTGCGCTTTTTTATTCAACTAACGATCGTTCGAGCAGCCAAACAACCAACCAAAATGATTTGGGCAGGCATACTACGTAAACATTTAATAAAATCTGTTTTTATATTTTCCATAATAACATTTTGAGTATAAATACTTTGAAGTTATTGTAAGAACTCCTTAGTTTAGATTGAAAGTTTGAAGTAAAAAGGTTTCATTTTCACAAAGTGTCGTAATAAAAACGTTAATAAATAAACCTTATTTCAGGTTAATGGAGAACAATACGTTTAAATTGTTTTTTAATATAAATTTATTAAAAGTATTAAGAAATTATAATAATTTTTCTATCAGCAAGAGCATGCATGGACTGACTTCTATAGTTGGGCCTTTATTCTATGAATTCAAAGGATAAGGGTAAATATATATTGGGTGTTAATTTTATTTTAATTATATAAAAAATAATTTAATTGTTTTCTATTTATTATTATTATTATTATTAGTATTTCAAATTACACAAAAATAGAATATTTTTTTTATATATAAAATTTGGATTTTAAAGTTTAATTATACTTTGCAAAATTTATTCACTCTTGTGAGTTTCAAATAAGGTTGAAAATTCGATATTAAACTTGGAAAAAACATAATTTTATTCAAAACATCACAACTTAAATGCAGTGTGGATCAAAATTTGCGTGAACTAATTATGAACTTTAAAAAAAGCCTTAATTTTGTGTCCGACGATAATATTGGCAAGTTGTGCTTTTCAAATTTAACTACAGTGAAACAGATTAGGGAGAATTTATAAAACCATAAATGTAGATGAAATAATTTCTTGAGCCGGGCTTAGGATTTTTTTAAATTAAAAAAGAGTCTGTAAAATTTTTCTAAAACAAATTTTCTTTAAACATGTTGCTGCCGAAAGCTTTAAGAAATTAAGAAAATTGTTTATCGATACCGGTATATTTAAACGTTATCTTGAAGTGCAAAAATATTTCTTTCATTTTAAACATGAAACAAATTTAAGACAACAATCGATGGAAACCGACAAATGTGAAAATAGAGAATGGAACTTGTCATAGACAGTTATATCTGTTAACATGTATTAGCAAATTTTAATTGTGTTTGTGTTATGGTAGCAAGTTTTTTTTAAAAACTTTCCATAGTAACGAAAAAGTGTATTAAAACCCCAGAGAAAAAAATATTAAACCGGCATCTGGCGAAACAACACGGCATTGAGTCTCTGCGAGTCATACAAGCAAGGCTATTTTAAACAAAAATAAAACAACTGGCGTTAAAGTATAAAAAGGAAGCTTATTAAAGCTTCAATAGATGCTTTAACAAACTCTAGCCCACTTTAGTTAAAAATAGTTTCTTCAAAATAAATGCGAAAAAAACTTAAAGTAAGAAAATAATATTAAGAAAGAAGAGAGCAAACAAAGTGCATCATGCAATGAATATAATATATATAAATTTCTTAATTGATTTGAAAATTAAAAAAAAAAAAATAGTTTGTTGCTAAGCTTCAAATGTTGGAATTAAAACATTTTAATTAAACTACATATATATGTAAACATATATATGTTTTATAAAATAAAAACAGAGGATTCTTTTTTGTTTTTTACAAAAAAGGTTTTTTGTTTCAAACAAACGAAGAATGTGAGAAGCAAATTATGTGTATTAATACGAAGATGTTATTCCACTCCAGGAAAATGTAGCTTTATTAACAGTTTCGAGAGTCCTCCTAAGGAGCAAGAGCAATGCCCATACAATTAGAAACGTTAGTTCCTTATGGTGCATTGCGTAAATGGCCTCTATCCTACTTGTTTTTAAAAATATGAGTTTTCACCTACAATTGCAAAGAAAAAAATGTATATTTTCACAAAAAATCAAATTTTTTGCGTAAATAATATCATTTATAAAAATTGTTTACCAAGAATTACTTTATTTTAAAAAGTTTTTTTTTTTAAACAAAACATATTTTCAAATTTTTTAAAATTACTTTTTATACGAATTTGTAAAAGTATGTAAATATTTTCTTTATTCAATTTACCAACACCCCATAGTATATTGGGTCCTAAAAGCTTTTTTCTCCTGGCCTTTTAATCGCCTGGCTATTGCACCGACTACTATAAAAGAGAGCTGTTAAAAGAGAGCTGTTAAAAGAGAGCTTTTCAATTGCTCTTCACTACTCTTTAATAATATAAATCCATTCATAAATCCTTTAACCGGCTCTAAAGCTTGTGCCACTCAATAACATGGTTTTCGGGTTCTCTTCTAACGTGTCGCGTATTGCTAATACAATTGCAGACTGGATGGATGGTTAGCGTATGGCAACTGCCTCTGGCTGCATAGTTTATCTACATATCTTTATCTTTAAGTATACAACGAATATATATTTTTGTTTATTTTACATTATACACTTTTTTCTACTTTGCCTACTTACATTTCCATACTACTATTATACACACATTAAACGGTAGACTTTACTTATTCATTTATTAGTTTTATTTTCTATATTTCTAGAATTTTCCGGCAAAACATATTGAAACCTGCTAGCAGACAGACGGTTGCAGTGCACACAGCAACTAAATAAATCAATTTTACCTTAAAAAAAGAATCAATCGTCATCATTGTTGTACAACAAATAAAAGTTTTTCATTTTCTTCTTGCCAAGTGTTTTTGAAAAAAGTCAATCAAGATGTCGTGTTTAAGTTTAAAGTTTAATAGTAAATTTAATACTAATTTAAAGACTAAAAAGTTTATGTGATATTGGTTGAAAAGGACCTTTTGACAGCTTTAACATATTTTTAATAAAAAAATTTCTTGAAACACAAACACACTCACCTGAATACCACCAGCAATCTCTTCGTTTAGAAGCGTTAAATAAAGTTGATGTTTAAGTAAGTAAACGTGTTGAACATACATATGTATCAGTTTCCACTAAATTGGTACTGAAAACCAGGAAAAAGGGAAACTTTAAGTCCAAGGAAATTGTCATCTTAATTAGAGATAAAACGCAAACTCTGGAAGTGATCAATCAAAAGCGCATAAAAAGCCTGTAAAAAAGTGATTGTTAAACCAATTAATTTATTCGATTTGTTTGAAGTTTTTTGAAAAATAATTGTTACCCATACATCCTAAAACACCGTGAGAAATATTCTCGGTCGGCTGTTTAACGAAGAAGATCATCTATAAGCAATTGTTACTGCCTAATGGCAAGTAGTTCGTTCAATAAAACGAGACACAGACGCAGACTGGCTGCGATCTCGTTTCTATCGAATATTTCACTAGATGGCACACATCGGGATACTAAATTTGGAGCAACAATTGGCATCTGTGGCACAGGTGCAGCAAATAACGCAACGTCGGCAAGATTACGTGCTGGTACAAGCACTGGCAAAGGAAGATTTGAAGGAGGCGGAGACGAAAACGCACTTACCGGCAGCGGTGGTGGCGGTTGCAGGACATTTTCAGCTTTATCATCATCAGCAGGAGACAGTGACAACAATCTTAACACAGTTGGAGTGGAATTGTTTGGGCATCAGTATAACAATTGCAACAACAATTCGCAGAAGTTCTTCAAAAAAGGCTTTTACCATCGACAGAGTCAGCAGCAACATCAACAACGCAATGGCAGCGTTTATGGGCAAATTCAGTCTCCACCAGCAGTTCAACAGCTGTCTGATGGGCCAATTGGAATTGATCAAAATGAAGCGGATCTTTTCGCCTGTGGCAGTGTTGGCAGCGATGATGCTGGTAGTGCGGATGGTGATGGGCATTTTAGTGAAATTGAAAATATGGGTTGCAACTTGATAAATGTACAGCCAATTAACGCTAAAAGCGAAGGAGGTTATAAAGCATTTGATAAAGAATCTATTGCAACAGCAACAGGGCAAACAATTGTATCTGGACAAGAGAAACGCAATGCTAAAAGACCCAATTCTAGCGGTCGCCAGCAGTGGGGCGGTGGCAACAAAAATTGCAATGGTAAAACTAACAACTATCAAAGGCAGCAACAGCAGTCTCAACATCATGCAGGCGGCAGTTGTGGTTCGGGTGCGGAGAGTGGCAGTGATTCTGATAGCGTAAAGATACCAATGAAGGTGTCCAGTATGGGTGCTGGAATATTGATGCCATTGCGGGAAAGGTGAGTACTTATAACCCTTTTTATATCTCTTTTAAATACTCGTGTATTTTATATAACAATATAGGAGAAAAACATTTACATATATGTATGTATTTTTGTTTGATGTAAAATATTTAAATGAATTACAAAAAAACAATTTTTGACTCAACAATTTTATAAATTTTCCTGGTTTAAAATTTTTTTTAACAATTATTCAAGCTAAAACTTTATCTGCACTTGAGTGAAAGAATGTTTTTATAATAGAAATAATTTAAATATAAAATTAAACAGAGAAATGTTAGCAACAAATGTCCAGAATCTTCAACAATTAAATTGCAGAATTTTTCCCTAGACCACCAAAAATCTTGCATTAATAAAAACGCAATTTTGAAGGCACTGCTACGAATTTTTACATTGTCAACATAGAGTAAAATGCTTTTAAAATTGTAAACGAGACGCTTTCATACACATGTGCTTCCGGAATTTTGTGCACATATATATAACAGAACCCTAACTAAACTAGAAAATTATTTTAAACTTGAGAAATATATTGGAGAATTACATATCAAATACTTAAGAAAAAATATTATTATCAAGCAAAACAATTGTTCAAAACAATAGTATATTGTACTGTCTCCAAAATCGGTTGATATAGAAATGTAGCAATAACAGATTTCGTCTTTAGATTTTACCTTAGTGATTTCTTACGGAGTTGAGCAATATTCTCTGTCGCTTGTTGCTGGGTGGATTGCGATTTTTATTATTTAATATATGAGTCATTTTGCTGAAACTGTTTTTGGTTTCTAATTTTGTGCTTTTATTTTTTTTTTTTTATTAAAAATTAACTTACGTGATATATTCCTCCCATTATTTATTATTTGTTTTGTTGTTTATTTGAAACTTGTATGTTGGCAATAAATAATAGAATTGTATTAAATTATTAGGAATTCCTTTTAATTGAATCTTTAATAATAATGACATTTCAAATTTCTAAATAGTCTTAGGACACCTAGCAACGGTGTTCTAATAAAATACTGTACTTTGTTTATATACAAATAGCACATTTATCAATTTCATAGTTACTTAAAATGTTTGTTTTGAAAAACACGGTTACAAACAGCAAGACTTAAGACTAAAATTTTGGAATGCCATTATAATATAATGACTATTTATTACTATTGGTAAAACGCTATTAATTAACTAAAAGTCCGAAATATGTGAATAGAAGTTCAAATTGGAATGGGTTTATGCGGTTGATAGCTATTTTGAGAAGATTGATGACAGACTGGAACAAGTGTATGCTACAATACTATTACAAATTATATTCTAACTTAAACTACCGAACATAGTAACGTAAACATTCATTCGATGTAGTGAAACAGCAAAGTCTTCTGGAAATCGAGCCCATGTTCCACATTATGATAGACTAGCACGCTACTAACTAATCTAACAAGGCATCACAGATTTTATTTTTAAACTTTTTTATGGAATTGTAATTTCAAATATCAATCAAACTAATTTAAACCTTGGCAATTTTAATATTTGGTGATATTCTAGTATAATCCGTCTTATAGTATGTGCACACATGTGCATTAATTAAGGTGATTACATTTTAAATTTAATTACAAAATTATGTGTTCACACATATGACATTCAGTTTATTCAATTCGCACTTGATAGCTGAAAATATTTTCATGACCCGACAATGATGTTTGAAAAAGCGTGTAATCGTGTGTTATGCGTTTTTACGTACTCAATTTTCAATTAAAACCATCATGTTAGAGAGATAGCTAAATTGTTAGCCTTAAGATTTCTTGTCCCTTATATTTGTGGTAATGTTGTTTTCAGTTGCCCGGTCTAGTTAGTGGTGCATTACATTTGATTTTACAGAACAAAATCAAGTACTAATTGCCCCATTTATTAATTGAGTAAATTGAGCTAAATTATTGCCTTAATTGCGTAAACTTCCTAATAGCTCAATTATGGCGCATGTGTGAACATAATTTTAAAAATCACCTTTTAACATTTTGTGACGCTATTATGCTGTCTTTTTCATTTCTCTAGAAAAAAACTTTTAGATTTATTTTCTTTCTGATTTGTAACTTTTGTTTAATTTGATATTTTGCCAAATAGCATTGGGCAACTAAAACACATATTCATTCATTGTAATAATAAGAATTATTTTTATACCAGACATGATCTACAAAAACTATTTTTTAAATCTTGTTGATACCTAATTTCCTTTAATATTTCATTAATTTATTTAAATAAACCAACAAAATAATTGAAAATAAAAAACAAAATTTTTTAGAACTAGTTCAGTTCGTTAATACAAAAAAATAAATTTGTCGGGATCTTTTCAAGCACATAATATATGTATATGTTTCTACGAGTATGTGAAAATTCTATTAAAAATCGTAAATATTTTATTAACAAAATGCATATATCTAATGTATGTTTGCTTGTTTCATATAAGTACAACAACATAAGTACAACAACTAACACAAACAATATTTCTAGCAGCCGAACAAACAGACTAATATATCGTGAAAAACAGATGTCCCGTATCTGTATTTAGTTAGACACCGTGAATAAATTTTAAGTTGTTTTCATAGTTATGCTTGTGCGACCCATTCCTTTGTTTTGAACAATTATTGGTGATAAATATTAGAATTAGGTGTAAGTGTATTTCTGAATTTTTCCTTTGTTAAACGTTATTTGATCTAGATTTTTGGAACGCATTTCCGTCATCCCTTGTCAAGTTTTGTTTGGAGATAAATCGGTTTCGGCTATGTACCATCTTCAGTGTCATTTTTCGTTCTGATCATTTATTTATTTGTTATTTGATAATTTAAGAGTAAATTTTAGATCTGTTACAAATCCGCTGCATTCAATTCCTTGCTTCTAATAAATAATTTATTTTTTTATTAATTTGGTCTAATGGCAATCTTAATAGCTAAATTAATTTGGTAACACTACAATTTGAGTTTTATAGTAAAATAGTTATTCTTGATTTCATATTCCGACAGGGTGTTTTGATGTAGATTTTTGGAACGAATTTCCGTCATCCCTTGTCAAATTTGTGAGAACGAAAAATGACACTGAAGATGGCACATAGCCGAAACCGGCTTGTCTCCAAACCAAACTTGACAAGGGATGACGGAAATGCGTTCCAAAAATCTAAACTAGTTATCTTTGAATAAAAGTGCAGCAGGAAAAGACCAAAGTAAGCCTGAGAAATATTTTTACTTATTCTCTCACAAATAAATATATATCTCTGGGATAGAATCGTCAGTAACATCCGTGAACGTACAACATGTCTCGTAAAAATACGTTTTTGGATCATAGGCTACGTAAGATTGTCGATACGATCATGGATGTAATGATTCCAACCCTGATTTTGTAAAGCACTTCGTATTGAAATAAATTTATATAACCGCACATCTTGGTAATCTATCGTGTGGATGTGCGAATGCTATTGGAGGTTATTCAACCCGAATAAGATCAATGACTCTTTGATGTTTAAGCTGTATCACTGCACAGTTATATTAAGAAGTGTATATTGCTAACTATAAGTATATGTAGGTGTTTAAACGCAAATATTTGCACATGCTTATGGAGTCAAGCTTAAATATAGAATTTTTTTTTAAACCAATTATCTATTTCTCAACTCAGTACACGTAACATTAGGCAAAGAAAATAAAGCCCGTAAATAAATGAACAAATTTATAAAATAGTTCATTAGAAGGACGCCAATAAGCTTTTTTCTTTTAAAATTCAAGCGCACGTTAGCGTTCGAGATCGTTGGCCAGGCAGTAAGTATTACTTGCTGGATATATCGCACTTGTGCAGCAATAGTCTTAACTCAGATTTTTTCATTTTCAACTTTTAAGAAAAATCTTCATTTAGTATTCATTTCTACCCTCTTCAACGTAAGATCAAAAAAGTTTTAGTTTTCACTAATTTTGAGTTATAACACTATTGCTGCACAAATGCGATATGTACATACATATGGTGGGAGTTTAGGTCTACTAAGTCATGCCTGAATACCTTCAGACACTCTTTCCAAATTAAAGAATTCATTGTACGTTAGATTTAGCGTTAGCAACGTTATTGCAGCACAAAGGCAAAAAGCTTGCTTACGAAAAGTCGAAACCATGGCTACAGCAATGATATTCCGCTTTTTTGTCGAACCAAAAAGCCTCCACACAACTGCCGATAGCCACTTGGTCCCGACCGTATATACCACAAGTATATCCTCTTGGGACGTATGTCCCAAACATGACATAAAATCGTTTGAAGGTAGAAGAATACACTGATATGTATGCGAGTAATAGTCAATCTTTTGTTTCCTTATTTTCCATGCCTTCTTTACGGTAGGTTGATTTTCACAAAAGCCATCTGGTAAAATATTTTTATGTCAGATCAGAATGAGCGAATCTTACATTTTCTAATGATGCTTTAATTGCATTAATGAAGTGTGTAGTACATAAGTATTTATTAATTAATAAACTTGTAAAATTTCATATTTCAAATAGCAACTATTTGGATTCATTCAGCTTATGCAGATATTTCTTCTTCTCTTGTCAAAAAAAAATACTTCGCTTTTATAAAAAAAATTCCTTAGTACTTTTTTAAAAACAGCTGTGTTCTAATATTGCAATTTTACGGCAAATGTTGTTGCATAACCTTTAAATTAATAACGCACACACGGACAATAAGAGAAACAATTGCATATCACATACCAACATACAGACATGAATATTTTGAGAAACAACAACAAAAACAAGAAAATTGTACAAGAAGAATTCATGGCAACTGCAGGTTATTGACACTCATTAAATTTTGCAACAACAAAAAAAAAAAGAAAAACAAAAATAAACAAAAAGTCTTATAAAAAAGTTGACAAATAAAATAAAAGCTTTTTGTAAAAATTTTACACTGTTGTGCACTATTTTCTCATATTTGATTTGAAAAAGAGTTTTCTTATTGTTGTTGTTTGTACCCCGGTATCTCACCAGATTCGTTTGTAAAAAGTATTAGAGAAAACAAGGTCACCAGCTCCTAGAAGTGACTAAAAATATATTAACAATGAAGTAGAAAGAAACACATATGCTTAATCCCACATAATGTAAATTGTACTTAGAAGGTGCTGCTGCAGTTTACTCAAAGCTTTGGATGTTTACAGCTGTAACCACATCAGCAACAGCAACAAATTGCAAGCAAGTACAAAAGCTTAGCAGAGTTCATTGCATTTAACAACGACCTTTGGCGTTACATACTAAACATTCGTTCAATGTTTTCGTGTTTTTTTTTTTTGTTTTGTTCAACTTTTTTTACGTAAGGCGTAGTTTATATTGCACTATATTACGTTTTTCAAATAATTGAAAAGCTTTTCCTCCAAATGTGTAGCGGTTGCTACGTGTGGTTTTGTCATTCCTAGAACCTACCTCAACTCTTTGCTCGCTGCCTAAGGTACCAATGAGTAAAATTGTTGTCTAGCTATTTTCGGTTTTGTTCGGATCTGAATGTAATGCATTCAGGAAAAAGAGCTTTTCATTGTGTTGCTTTTGTTTGAAAATAGATGATTTTCAATTATTCTCTTAACACAGCTAAAGCTTTTTATCTCGCACAGTGTTTTAACTATAATCAACAGACAGTTAACCTTTTTGTTATTTGTTATGGTTTCTCAAAGTTTGTCTCCCCTTTAAACAGTTCAAGGAAGTTTAAATACCTTGTTATCTATAGTAGGTGCATGCATATAGTGAAACAATCCACCGCTGCACACCCTCTTTTATAGTTTCTTTACTTAGTTATTACTTTTTAATATGATATAATATGATGTTGCTTTTAATTTATGTAAATTAACTAATTTATAGGCCTAACATTATTATTATTATTATTTAATAATAATGATTAGATTAGCGGTATTCAGTGTTTGTTGCAAATGGACCCGCAAGAGTTCAAATAAAAAAGCTTTCTATACTTTTTTATTTACATTTTTGCAAGACCATTTGTACCAAGCTCTGAATACGGCTATTGTATATAAATGTATAGCACACGGCTATGTGCATGAAGCAGGCGCGAATCCAGCACAAGCATCGGTGGATAATCTGCAAAACGTTTATTAATGGAAGTGCGCCTAATTTTTTGTATTTGCATTTGCGAAAAAAAATTTTTTCCAATTATTTATGAGCTGCATTAAACTTGTTGGAAATTGATATTTGATTTGATATTCCGACTGGGTGGTTTCATGTAGAATTTTGGAACGAATTTCCGTCATCCCATGTCAAGTTTGGTTTGGAGACAAACCGGTTTCGGCTATGTGCCATCTTCAGAGTGTCATTTTTCGTTCTCTTTGTTGGAAATTGTTATATCTCTAATGCAATTCAAACGCTTACAACACTGTTCTAATGCTATGTTTTTAATTATTTGTATTGCATTTTTTTTCGTTAAAATACTGCATATTTTTATTAATCCTTTTTAAACTTTCATTCGACCGAGAACCTTCTGCTCTTTAAAACACTTTTAGAGTATACAGAAAATTTTGAAAATATACGGAAGTATTTTTGGAGTATACGACAGCTAGTTTCATTTTTCCCGAGGCCTTTAGGTACTGAACTTTAAGCAGGTTCTATTGCTAAGCTAATATCTTAGCAAAACAAATTAAAAAAATTTTATAACAAGTATTAGGAAACTGCTAGAGGTCAACCAACAGCTTTAAGGACCCAAAGCCTAATTATATTCGGTCAAATGCCAAATATTCGCTCTAAATTGAATTTTGCGTTTATACACAATAATTTGCAACAATTAATATTTTTAGCTACAAATTCATCAATTAAGAAAATACTATTTATTGTGAAGACATAAATAAATCTCTTCTTGATTGATATGTACATACATACATATATAATGTTATGGGCGATTCTATTCTGCAACATTTAAATGCTTAAAACGTCTTTTACTAATAGAAAGAAACACATTTTCAATTAAATTATTTCTAGAAGGGGTAACATTTTTTATATACTATTGTTATCTATTTACAAGAATTTATATGAATCGATCAAATAGTCACGAGAGAGCTTTAAAGTGCATGACGGGTGCAACCAAATTGGCCAACTTTCATAAGATCATACCACAAAAACACAAAACTCTGTTAATTTTCAAACTTTTATTGTATTATTCTTTTTTTATTGTGAAAGATGAGATATCAGACGATGATTATCAAATCAAACATCGTAGAGAAATATAATCTAATAATAAGAAATTTGCTCTTTAAGCCATGACGGGTGCAACAAGTGTTACCACGTATGAATTTTCTGTTCGCGCCGAATCTATGAATATTAATGTTTCGAACTGCACAACAAATTTATATTTAAGCTTACATCTAAAACAATTATATTATTATAAAATATAGACATTTTACTTTAAATTGGCATCAAAAAAAGTATCAAATAGTATGATTTAAAAATTGATGTTAAAAGTTGTCTAGAATAGAATCGCCCTTATGTATGTGTGTACGTACGAAAATATGCGTAAACAAATTTTTACAAATAGCCAAAAAGAAAATTCGGGTTTTGGTAAACAAAATCTGAGAAATAATTGAAATATTACAGATAAAAATTAAAGAAAACGAACTCATGCCTAAAAATTAAATTACTTACAATTAATTAAAGAAATACTTTGACTAATGAAATAAGTAAACAAGTTAAATACATTTGTTCAAATTTAATAAATCTTAATGTCTGTGCATCGACTGCTGCTGTACAAAAATGTAAATATTTATTCATGTTCAAATTCTTCAGGATGAAATAGGTAAATAGTGCTTTTTATTACTGCAAGAAACACACAAAAACTAGATCTATGATTTTGTTTGTTCTAAAAAGTCAATGTACCTTTCCAGATACACACTGCCAATAATATTAAATCCCAACGAATTCGCAGACAAAATGTCTGTTTGTGTTTCATTTTAAATGTTATACGAGAAACATGCAACCTACCTTCCATCCATATATCAATAATGTTATTTCAACTAAGTACGAGGTTAGTCCTTTAATTTACCGACTTGGTAAAAAAAAAGTTATAAGAGCTTAGAGTGAAAAATAAATTAAGAGGAATCTAGCTCGACCTCTATATATACGCTGCTCTTTTCTGAGGTCTAGTAGGACGAAGTTTCTCGCAGAGGTTTTGTTAACCCAAAAAAGTATACATACAATACCTTTCAATGAATCGGCAAATTAGCTGTATATGTCGTCTGGACCAGTTGCAGTGAACCATGAAGGTTGTACCCAGATTCTAAATTAAACTTTTACGTACAGTTTGCCATGTTTCCATCCTAGTATTTAGTTAAATGATTTTAAAGCTTTTTTTTCTGTATATATTGTGTTACTTTATGAATTAAATGGATTTTTAAATGCCAAGAAAGTATTGGTTATCATTCATTCCATCCCCACTCGTATGCCCAGGACTTGCTACAGTTTGGTGAACACCAGAGACTGAGAAAAATCGATACCCTGAGCCTTGCGAGGCGGCTCTTTTAGCCCATTATAAACTAGTCTAATATTTGAATACAACATTTTAGTTACTACGTCTTTAAGAAAGATTCAATAATAATTATATAAAAAATAGTATTTTGGCTAAAATCTGGTAGAGTCCCAGAAAGTTGCAACTTTCAGCGGAAAAATTCCTTTTATTAACTTAATTTTTTTTCAATTGATGCTGTAAAATCGAATGTTCAAATAATTTTATAATAGTAAAGTTATTATTTAAGTTTGCTCTTTGAATTAAATCCGTTTTCCAGGTGGGAAACGAATCCACAATTCCTAGAATAATAGGCTTATCGTACAGCAAGCACTTTTTGTTTATTCCTACGAGCAATACTCAACAATATTTCCTTATTTAGATTCAAAGTGAAATGTGAACTTTAGAGCATAGCTGTTAAGTAATGATTAGTAATCGTAATCATTAGTAATTACATTACTTTTTTTTTAAAGTAGAAGTAATGATTACAATACGATTACATTCAGTTTTATATGATTAGTAATTGATTACGATTACAAGTAATCAAAAAATAATCAGGATTACTTGCGATTACTGAAAAATAATCAAAAGTAATCAAAAATGAGTTCGACTACTTTAAAAGATTACTTTTGATTACTTTTGACAAATATCAAAAGTAATCAAAAATAGTCAAAAGTAATCTTTTAAAGTAGTCGAACTCATTTTTGATTACTTTTGATTATTTTTGAATATTTTTTAGTAATCGCAAGTAATCCTGATTATTTTTTGATTATTTGTAATCGTAATCAATTAGTAATCAGAAATTGTTGAATAGTGGATTATATAATCATTACGATTCTTTTTAAAAAGTAATGTAATTGATTACTAATCGTAATCGAAATTTAACAGCTCGGCTTTAGAGACACTTATAGGCAGGCTATTAAAACCTTTCATTAATAAATACTGTTTTAACGACTAGGTCTTAAGAAATATTTAATAATCAAGCGAATTTTATTCAGTCTCAATTTCATATATTATTCCTTCGATTAAAAAAGAAACATTTTTTTTTATTAACAGATAATTTGTATAAAATAATAATGAAGTTTAGTTTAAAACACCAACAGAATGGAATACAGGTATTTTCTACGCCCACATCATCAGCATTCTCTGTCTATCTACTGAGTAGTTACGTTTTATATCATCAACATATTTAACCACTTAGTGCTCCGAATTTAATACGAGAGTTTCACATATTTAACTACTTTGAAGATTTTATTACTAACAAAATTGGAAGTTGAGTTAAGGCACTGTTCCGAATGAAAAATTCAAGCAATTCATTACAATATAACTTCACGCGAAAACTTGAGCTAAATAAGTAAAATTTGGCTGAGGGATAACATACTTTTGAATTGGGAAATCACAATGGGGCTATTAACTCGTTTTCAGCCTAAGCCGACTTAAGCACTTATGTAAAGTACAAACATATCTATTTATTATGTAATTTTGAATTTCACCAACATTTTACGCTTTCGCCAAAAATTTTCAAAAAAAATTAAGTTTTGTTCAAAACATGGCAATTTTAACAAAACCGAAGTTCCAACCAAAAACAAACTTCACCCTATTTTCAAAATGAACGAAAAACCGAGAACTCTAAATTTTTTCAAATTTCGCTATTATCTAGAATTCGCCAAAAAATTTGTAACCATCGAACAGAAGAGAGAAAGAATTAAGAATAGACATCTCTTCTATTATCTGATCGAAAAGGCTTGTATTAAAACGAAAGGAGATTTAGAATGTAATATAAGACGAATAATATCGCAGGCCATAATTTATGAACGCAAACAATCTTTTTGTACCGGGAAAAATAGTTAATAGTTTTGTGAAGGGTATATAAGATTCCCTAGAGCCGAATTTAGCTCTCTTACGTCTTTCCTTTTTATTATCTCGCTGTTCGAATTTAACATTTCTTGTTAAGTTCGTCATGTTTTCGTTGGAAAAACCCCCTTACTATTGACCTGCATTTCTCACTTTATCATATTCTAAAGAATTAAAAAATAAGATTGTGTCACAATAAAAACGAAAATTACTCAAAATAAAATTAAAACAAAATTGTTTACTACCAGGACTATTCATGTACATATGTATGTATGTACGTGCAACAGTGCATATTGCAGCATTATAAATATCAAATTGCAAAAACATCTTCCACATGCTTCTTATTTTTTTCAACACCTGCCTTTAATCAAGAAACTGCGTCATTAAGATTAATTCGTGCATGCGGCAAAGGACACTTTTTTTTTACCAAGTTTTTTAACGCTTAAATTGCCTTTGTTTACTTGTTGTGTGTTGTGAAATTGTATTCCTAAAGTTTGTTGTATTTAAGTTTTTCTTTGTATTTCCATAAAATTGTGGCATTCTAATGGAACTGGTTGCTATTACGAAGTGATTTGTTTAAAAGGAAGAACGGAGACTACTACTGTTTCAGTGCAGAACTCATTTCAAGGTTACCCAGTTTTTTCTCCTTTTTTACTTCACTTCTTTGCAAAATTTGTGCGGTTTTGAATGGTGTGTAAGTAGTATGTGTGCGTGTGTTCTTGTTTTGATTATTTTATCCCTGGCATTGAAAAAATTGCATTAAGAAAGAGGAAGAGGGCGAAACTGAAGAGGACGAAAGAATAACCTTTAAATATTTAGGGGGTTCAGTTGAGAAATTAACTGGTGGTGCAAGTCCTGGATGATAGAATGATCCAATTGTTTGCGATTTAGTTTTTTGTGGAAAAGAAGGGCTAAGCAATAACATTAACTTGTCTACATATCTTCTCTAGTCTATCCCTTTTCAAAGAAGGTACCATAGTTATTGCAAATAACACTATGCAACAAATTGAAAAAAAATTTCTACCAATGAGCAACCACTATATTTTTTGTATATGTTGTGGTTGCCTAACTACAAAAATCGCCTTTCTTTCGAATTCTATGGATAGGTTTTTTTCTTAAAAAATTATTTTTTAAATATGAGATTTTTGAAAAGGCCGCTTCACATATCTTATCATAACTTTCAAACGCCTTGTTCAATTTCGTTGTGCTATATGTCCACAAATTCCAAATTACAACAGCCATAAGTCATTCCAATACGATAAAAATGACACTGAAGATGGCAACTAGCCGAAACCGGTTTGTCTCCAAACCAAAATTGACAAGGGATGACGGAAAATCGTTCCAGACATATATATCAGAGCACCCTGTCGGAAAAACAAATCAACAAGCATTAGTTTTGGAGTTATTTCGAAAAAACGGAATTAATTTTTTTTTTCGAAAAATTGAAATTTTTCATTTTCAAAAATTTATGAAAAATATAAAACCGCAAATATTTACCAGTTTTATTATTTTATGATGAAGCTACATATAATAAAAATAAAATGAGCCACCATTTGTGAAAATCAGTGGATAAATACTTATTTTATTTCCGTAACACCAAAAGTACCCAGTTTGGCACAAAAATCGTTTTCTTGTGTAATTGATACCGCTATGCAACAAATTGGAAAACAATTTCAGGCTTTGAACAACCACTATATTTTTTTAAATGTTACGGTTGCCTAACTACAAAAATCATCTTTATTTCAAATTCTATGGATAGGTGTATTTTTTTAAAATTTTTTTTCTTTTAAAATATGGGACTTTTTAAGAGGTTGCCACACACATCTTATCATAACTTTCAAACGGAATGTTATATTTCGTTATTCTATGCGTTCAAAAATTTTAAATTACGCAGGCTTTAAGTCATTCTAATATTGTTATTTTCTATACTCATCAGTTTTGGAGTTATTGTGGAAAAACTGTAAAATTTCATTTTTCATTATTATATGTGAGTGAATATGTGATATAAGCGGCCTTTTCAAAAATCTCATATTTCAAAAAAATATTTTTTTAAAAAAACCTATCCATAGAATTCGAAATAAAGGTGATTTTTGTAGTTAGGCAACCATAACTCATCAAAAAAAATATAGTGGTTCTCGAATGTTTTTTTGGTTGTTGCATAGTGTAATTAGTAGGCATTAATTGCCTGAGTGTTACTTGCCTTTAAAAAACTTTAATGTTTTTGCGTTTAATCTTCTTTAAGAAAACATTTATAGTTTATTTAAATCTGGATTTGGTTAAAGGTTTTCTGATTAGCTGGCAGTAGCAATCTACGAAGCCACCCGCATAAAGATAATCTGAACATCTAATAAGTAAATTTCAATATTATAAAATATTTTGCGCAATTTTGCAATGGTAACATTTTTTAATATGTTACAAAATATGTTCAAATCAACTTCTTTTTATAATCTTATCACATTTTTAATCCGATAATACCAGTTTATTTCCATGCATTGCATATAGAGCAAAAACGTCTGTTTTATTTTCAAGGTTTGTGTCTCTACTAATCCAATGGATCTACATCCATATATGGATATGTATGCACATGTATGTATATGCATGTAGGGATTTGAATTTATTGCACTACACCCCGGCTTAGTTTTCAAGGTCTTGATCATGACAGTAAAAAGCCGGTTGGTTGCTGCTTGCCTGCATCTAACAAATCACACATTCTTATTGCTTTTTCTGTTGTGGATGTTGTTTTGGTACATATTGGATATTACGTAGTACTAATTTGTGCAATGCAGCGCAACATGACCTTGAAATATAAGACGAGTATTGTGTTTTATTATGAATATTTTTGTTTGGGTAGAAGAGTAAAGAATATTAAAAGGGTTTCAATTCCAAAAGTTGCAAAACAAACAAATGCCAGGTGCTAAAGAGCAATGTTGTTTGTGGATAAAGAGTGAGTAATAGATCCACGCAAGCATGCAATATGCCAATGCAAAATTAAAAATCAGATATAATGGACGGAAATGAAAATAACAAAATCTCGAAAAAAAAATCGGCAAATCTTGTTTTCATCATAAAGGGTGTGTTTTTTTTAGATGCAAAGAGTTAAAATTTAAACCAAATACAGGAAATTGTTTTCAATTGACAGATAATTTCTTTTCGTTTCAAAATTTTTGACGTTCGCGCTCCGGGGCTGTGGCTACACCATTTTTTATTTTAATTGAAGAAATCATGTGGACAGCAGCACATACTGGTACATATATACATAGGTACGTATATACGCATTTTGTAGCTATGAAATGCTTCTAGATCGTGCTATATAACGCCAAAAAGTAAGAAGAGAACATTGACACGTATCCCATAATTGAATTCAAAAGCAGGTCATATGCCAAACATTTGATTCTTGCCTGTTTTCTAGCATTTCAAATTTCTATACATCCCAAAAAAAGCAGCCTTTATATGCTTTAAACATGAATGGATGGATAACAGATTTTAATGTAGTGAAAGAAAAATAAATAAGCTTCTGGATGTTATTTGAAACTGTCGTTAAATTCACATTCACTTCGTGTCAGTAAACAAAAAATGAATTTAATGAATGGATGTGAAAAGATCAGCAGTATTACAATTTTAAGATGTTTTCTTTGGCAAATATGCGACGTAAAACAATCAAATGTTCCCACCGGAAATAATGAAACATTTATACAATTTTGAATGAAGTCGTTTCTTTTACAGTTGTTTTGCTGAAAAGATTAATAAAAAATTGTTATGATCAACAAATTACTACAACATTGTTGGCATTCCACGGGTGTCGAATAAATATTATTTTTTTGTTCTGTTTTTGTTATTGCTGAAATCCAAATTTTTATTTTGTTTACACTTTTGTGCAAAGTAAAAAACGAATAACAAATTTAATTTTTTTAGTTGTTCCAAGAAATGGGCAGAGAATTTTAAGAAATTATAAACGAAGTGTAAATAATTCCAACACCTGAAGAAGTTAAGAAAAAAATTTTCTTTTAATGTTAAGCGGAAGAAACATGCAAATAAAAATACGAGTACTATAAGGTGTGAGTGAAAATAAGGTTTGTTGTTCCCTAAAAAAAAACTTTATTTTGAATTAGATTTTTAATGTTTTAAGAATAACTTTGACTTTAAAGGGTGGTTTATAATTTATGTAGGAACAATCCAAGTGAAATTTTAATAAAAATTTATCCATATTTTATTAATGATGGTCAAAAGTCTTTTTTTTATTTTTATAATCTTACGTCTTATTTGTCTGCGTTTACACCATTTTTTATAGAGCAAAAAATAGTAAAATGAAAACAGCTGTTTTCAAAAAAGCAGCAAATAGTGTACATAAAATAATTATGAAGAAAACATATGCGTAATATAATGGAAAAATATAATGAAAAAGAAACATTCGGTTTATTTGCTTTTTTTTATTTGTTAAAAAAAAATGCATATCTGATATATTAAGATGTTATGGTTTTATGAAAAATTTCCACAAATGAAAAGAGTCATACAAACGACTTTCATATTTTATTATCCATATTTGCTCTCAGTGTTTTCCCGTTTCATTACAATTTGCGCTTTTCTATACACGAATTTGACATATCGTAAATTTTGTGTGATAATGTAAACCACCCTTGAAGCTTACACAATGCTTGTCACTTTACATAAACTAACATCTCAGTTCTTAAAGAGTTACTTAGCAGATTTTTGTTATTAAATTTTCGTGCTTCCTATTTTTCCATTGTATACCAACAAAACAATAGATTTTGACATCAAGTGTGTCATAGTTTTTAAAAGATATTTTGATCATGACCAATATTTAGGATATCGGCAAGGGGAGTTATTTATAAAATCCTTACAAATTTCGTAAAAATTATACGAATGGTTGAACTATTAATCGGTCAGACGCGGGTTAATGGTTTAACTCCCACCAAAGGTCCTGCCGTATGTTACTGCTGCAATGGATAGAGGCCGGTCTATAAGTTCATATAAAATTTTAAAACACTTAAAATATTGCAGCTTATTACACAGAATAATATACCTATCATTCTATTTGCTTATCTTCTTTACCAGTAAATTATTTTTTAATTATTTTATAAATGAAAGTTTTGAATAATTAAAAATAATCATGTCATACCAAAAGTCTACAACTTATCATTCTAATGTTTAATTATTAAAGTAAACTACTTTAAACTGATTCAAACCAAATTGCAATAATCTTATCGATTCTATCTTTTTTCCTTTGTTCGCTTTTGTTTTTATTCTCCGAGGGTTATTTTTTAAGCTTTGGGTTTTAATTGTCAGAAAGCAAATTTATTCAGAAAGAACATTTATTTGATATGATAACAATGAATACAGTAAAAGTTAAAATTTTATTAGACAACTAGCAGCAGAATGGAATGCATTTTTCTATGGTAACAAAGAGTTCAATAACAAAAACGTTAGAGTATTGTAAACTTGGTTCTTACCCAAGGAAAAAGTAAGAACATGAAATTTGAAATATTCATTCTCGTATTCCATTTTTTGTAGGGTTTGGTTAAATAGTTGATGTTTACAGCTGACACACAATTAGTAGAAAAGACACGAAGAATGTTGAAGACGTGTGTAGTGTCTTAGAATATTCACTCCATTCTGCTAGTTGTCTAATAAAATTTTTAAATTTTACTGTATTCAAAGTTATCATATGAAATAAATTTTCTTTCTCAATAGAAAGAATAAAGAAAACAACGAACTTATGCCTAAAAATTAGATTACTTAATATTAAAAATTGTAGTACGACAAAGTGAGGTGAATTAGAAATTTTTAACGCGACAATTTTGTCATGATTTCCAGAATAAAGTGAAAGCCCCACCAGCAAAAAAGCATCCTATAAATTCGATTGAATTATATACTTACATACTTATATGTAACATTCCTAAATGTTTCTTTTCTATACAAAAACAAATGACGCGTCAATAATGTGTGTAAGGTTTTCAAGAAGGCACATGCTTAAAAATAAAAATTATATAAATGTCTATATATAGGCAATGTGTTTATTTTTTTCCCCGTTGGCTTTGTTTTTAATTGTTTTTTTTTTCGCAATCTATTGTATAATTGATTGTTGATAAGCCTTGGTAATTTTTTTTAGAGAAACAAGCTACATTTAGAAACAATTAGGCAATAATTTATAAACAAAATTATAGGCGCAGCTAACTTACTTTTTCTTAATTGCTCAAAATTTTAATAAAATTACCTGATTACGTCTTTAGGTAAATCTAATGCTGAAATGCTTAAGAACTTTTCAGTAGCTAATAAATAGTGGAATAAAATATCAAACTCTAGTATTAAGGACATTTTACAAACGTAAATGAAAAATCACTTTATTTATTAATCGTTTACTTTTAATCCAAAATTTACTACCTAACTAAAATAAACTTTTATTTGAATTTTTCAATAATCAGTCTTCCGTCCCTGTTCTGTATTTTGAGTGAAATGAAAACATGTCGAATTGTAAAAATGCTCTGAATTAAAAAATTCGCAAATTCGCTATTTTCCATTCCACATATTTTTCCTTTTGTCGAAATTATTAGACAATGTTTATGAAAACACAATGTTCCTGCTGCTGCTTACGTTAAAAAGCAAGGATTCTCTCAAACAAGTTTTAAAAGGTATTGTGAAAAATAAGTGAAAATTGAAAGAAAACCTTTAAAATGTTCAACTCAAAATTCTCATTTTAACATTAAAATAAAGTTTTAATTATAGAAAGCCTGATTCTAAAAGCATATTCCACCAACCTTTTTGACTTTAAATAAAACGAAAGAAATTATTTGGTAGTAGAATACGGGAGGTTTACTCTGTGTTTCGTATCGAAAGAAAACATTTTCGAAACACAATGTATTAGGCTTACAAATTCGAATGATTTTCTTTTCGAATCGAATTACGCAGTAACCCTCCAGAACAGCTAAAATATTCGGAAATGTTCACTTTTGATTAAAATATTGCTGATTCGGAATACAGAACAACATTTTTTTTTTTTTTTTACTAATTTCTTATCATGTACAACAATCGGACTCGTTTGAAGCGATTTTTGTATAAGACGAAATTACTGTTTTGTTTTCTACTATCTGATGCGAGAGAACTAGTGAAATATGTTACAAAACCCTGTAAATCGATTGTAATCAAATTCAGAGCTTCCTAATAAAAACTCGCCTTTTAAAACTCAAGCCTGCTTTACCTGCCAGTTTTCCTTTTTCTCTGAGCTTTCAATTATTCTTTGAAGTAATTTTTTAATTTCCATATTTTTGGTATTAAAATTTATTCCATTTTTAAAACACTTTTATTTGTTTAATTAAATCTTGTTCACCATTGAATAACTGATATGAAATCTCTTCTGGTAATAGGAGGCAATAACGTTTGAAGTGCTGCCGCATGTTTTAATTTGTATACTGAAAAACTAAAAGTCGTAACTTTAAGAACAATCGCAGTTACAGGGGAAGACAAATTGAGGCATTTTCCCCTAAAACTATGGAAAATACATGTTTTGTTTTATCCTTTAAAAGTTCCCCTAAGAAACACTATACGTATATTAAGGTATAGGTATGTAGTTATTGTGAGAAAAGAACAATTTGCCTTGATAACTTTTTCTAGGAAAAATTTATAATTCTTCGAGGTAATTTTATTACAAATTACTACAAAGAAATCTATGTCAACAGTTAAAATGTAAATATTGCTCCGTAATTAACCAATGAAATATGATGGCAAAATATTACATATGTACGTACGAGTACATATAACTTTTTATTGTTTCACTTCATTATCTGTACTGTAGACACGTACAGATAAGAAGTAATTGTTATCAAGCAAAACTTGCAGTAAGTTGTTTAAAAGTGACTTATTTTGATTTGTAGTTATAAAAATAGGTATACATAAGTTTTAATTATAAATATCACCTGAACAAATAACAGATATCCTTGAGTATTTAATAATTCGGCTTCAAACAATTTCAAAATATTCATCTAATAATAATAATTGAATAATAATAAATTTATTTAATTTAATACATAAGTAATGCCCAGTTTTTGACTCTATATTTAAATTTCATTTAGCTTTAAATTCTATTTAAATACGAAATACAGTTTTTCAAGGCTTATTTAATTGCAACTTAAATGAGCAACATTGGGCATTTAAAGTTTATTTAAAGTCCAGAAAGTTAACATATGACTTTGACGTTTGTTTACCTCTCAATTTCTTGGTTAATAAATATTTTTCAGAAATTAAAAGTTATTAAATATAAAAAAGTATATATATGTAAATTAAATTAAAAACTATAGATATCTGAATATATAAGTACATATATATGTACATATATGTATAAATATACATATATTTATTTTAAAAAAAGACAACAAAATGAATTCCGACCAAGAAGACATGAGTGATGCTGAATTGAATACAACTTTTATTTATGGTGCACAGCTGTTTTCTTTAAAACTATTGATACATTTTTTGACATTTCATAGTGCTACCATATTTTCATTGCGATTTAATACGAAGAATAATTTAACACTGAAAAACTGAAGCTGTATTTAAATACAATTTAAATTTAAGTAAAAATTAGCTAATTGCATATTTAAATATCAACTCAAAAACTGGGCATAAGTCAACCTATTGAGCCTTTTGTTTTAAACATAGTAGATCACAAATACAGAATTTAGCTAAAGAACATTTAAGATTATAATGCAATGTTAGCGATCAGTACCATATTTAACTAGTATTGAAAAACATTTTTGTAAATAAGGTTAGCTGGAATCGCCCTTGCTCCTTGGGTTATTAAAAACTTAATACATATGTATGTACCTCAGTCATATTATTATACATATGCACAAGGCTTCAACTTTAATTATAATTATATACAATGACAAAGTGTGGAAAAATATTTTTTTTTTTAGATTTTAAAATTAGGAGAACTAAAAAATAAATAGGAAAATTATATATAAATATTTTTCTTAAGATGAAAAAAATTAATACTTTAAATAACTCCATATTAAATTCCTAGTTAATAGATATACATTGCGCTAGCCCTATGTATATCCATCCACCAATTGGACACGTTGGGACATTGACACCACAATATTTTTTTCAGCTGCTTATGGCTGCAATATTGCTTGGATGATGCATATAAGTACATATTTTGGGAGAAAGTAGCCAATTCCTAGCTAATAGATATAAATATTTTTTTAGTTGTAAAAAAAAAGAGTTTTATATATGTTAATAAGGGATTGTGCTAGCCTTATGTATATCCATTCACCAATTGGACACGAGGGGACATTGACACCATATTTTTTTTTAGAACAGACACAATAATTTTGTCCCATTCAGCCAAAATATGATTTTTCAGCTGCTTATTACTGTAATATTGCTTGGATGATGCATATATTTTGTCAAAAAGTATTCCCACCCGATATAGCCTCGATGGGATTGAGGTCGAGACTTAAGGCAGTCCACTCTAGTAACTCAATTTGTCGGGAGTTAAAGAACGCCTTAGTCTTCTTCGCCACGTGGAGTGGGGCATTATGCTGCTGGAAAATCCATTCATTGCCATGTAAATCGCCAGCAAAATCAATGAGAGCGCTTTTGAACAAAGCTGTCCAGATTTCGTTTCATACCTGGCAAAAAGCATATTTTGACTCTTACCTCTTGATATAAATTTTACAATTTAAAAAAACTTTATTATTTTGCCCCTCATCTTTATTTTTTATTTTTGTTTTCCAAAAAAAGTGTTTAATTTTCTGCTACGAAGACTTTTTAATTACTTATTTTTTTGAAATTTAATACACATACAAACATGACATGCATACATATGTATAAAAGTCGCATAAAATGTTATTGTTAAAACATTGTTCAATAATAACCTACCTATGCAGAACTAAATCAACTTGAATAGAAACAAAAACAATTTGCCTTTAACGAACGTGTTTACACTAAATTCTCTATGAACACAAACAAAAATAAAAAAATACAGTTTGTTTTTTGCTATGGAGTGGAGTGAGTCCGTTTGGCATTTTTGTTAGTTTGTTGATACCATTTTTTCCGCATTCTCTTTTGTGCTTCTTATTTGTTTACTAAATAGGTATTATATACTTCTGTTTTTTATTTTTTTTTTCTGTTTGCAGGTAAATATTTGTGAGGGTTTTTTATACCTTCCTCTAGTCTTAATTGATTTTGAATATTATTTTATCAAGCTATTCGTTGATTTGATCAGATGTATATATGTATGCATGTATGTATGTATGTATGTATGTATGTATGCATATTTCTACAACGTAAATAAAGTTTATTTTTGGTCTTCACGCCTTTGTAAAATTTTGTATTAGTTTATATGCATTTGGGGTTAAGCCCCTTTCACACTATCCTTCAAGTGTTTAGATTTTTATTGGATTTGTGTTAAAAAAACAGGTAAAGTAAAATATTCTCATTATATTCTACACTATCACACTTCAAATAAAATGAAACAGACTTGTTTACTCCGAGCAAGTAGCAGAGAAAGAAAAGCCAACGATGTTTTCGGTGGCGATGACTGAGGCATTTCAAGTGGGTAGCGATGGCGGCGGCTCTTAAGACTTTTCCGGTGGCTCAAGTTTTTTAAAGATGTTTTTTTTTTTTTTGTAAAACAGCAAACTGAAGTAGTAAAAATGTAAAAATTTCTAGCACTAATTTAATCAAAATACATTGATAACCGTTAAGCTCAGCGGGCGTTTATGTGCCGGTGCAAGTTGGACACAAATTCTTGCGGCAGCACGCCAGTCGACATGTTTATTTGTTTCACAGCTGATTGTAAAAGTATAACCCTGATAAAATGTAAAGTCTCAGTGTTAAGAAAATTATCTAAAAGTAATGAGAGCCATACGACTGTCATTATTCCGTCCGTATTTTTTGACAGAGTGACTACATGTTGCTTTCACCCTATAATACTTTATTATTTTATTCGAATTTTTGACAAAACGTTTTACCCGACCTAATGGTGCGAAAGGCGCTTTAGCGGCAAATAATTACAGTTCTATGTGAGCTGAACAGAAACAACGACTTCTAAGGGCGTCGTATTTATTCCATATGTACTCGTATTCAGTTTATTTAAAACAGTAAAGAATTTATAAAGATTTTTGAAACAAATTTCCATAATCCTTGTCAAGTTTAGTTTAGAGACAAACCGATTTCAGCTATGTGCCATCTTCAATATTATTTTTCGTTGAAATTAAGAATGAATAAACAAAATCTTAAGACATTTTTTGTTTTATTAGTGCTTCAAAATTTGTTTCCACAAACGTTAAAGCAATTTGTATACCTCTGGCAAGGATTTTTTTGCAATAATGACTTACACAGCATACGTGTGTGCATATCGCTACCTAATACGCAAACGGCCCTAACTAAACAAAAGTTTAAGATCGACTTTTTTATTAATTCTGATGTATTGCATCAAATCAAATGTCCACAAAATGTGTGCTCTTTCGACTAAAATGAGAGATTTTATGATTTTTTATTCACACAAAAGAAACGGCCCTACATAAAATTAATTAATTTATTCTCCTTGATTTATCAAATAATATATATGAATTTTATCTCAAGCTGATTATGGATTGTTACACAGGCGCCAATTTTAAAAATGCTGGAAAAAAGTTCAATTCGATACTGTTCCCATTTTACCGAAGTTATTCGTACAGACATATATAACTTATATTGCAAAATGTCGTCGGATAACAAATAACATAACTCCAAAGAAAATAACACTTAACATTAATTTTTAAAGCCACATTATACGAAAATTATACGACCATGTATATGTTCCAGTAACTCCAATTCCGTTCAAATGGTTTCTTAGGAAACAAGAGATAAAGGCAAACGAGCACAATATGATCAAAATAAACTAAACTATTTACGAAAATGGTTAGATTTAGTTGGAGTCTCACAAATAATTCCCACAAATAATTTCCTCATTTCCAATGCCGTGTTCAAACTTCTTTATACATTCATATACAAATATTTGCATACATATGTAGAAAATTCAATTTATCTATGTACACTCTCGATCAGATGATTAGAACTACTTTAATTTTTCGTCGACAGCTATGGTGATGTTTCTATCATTCTTCTATTTAAATACTTGTCATATTTAAATAAGCTGCAGTGTACATGCGAGGGTATATTTTATGCAAACATTTAACTTCCGTATGTTTTATTTGAAACAACAGGAAACAAAATATATTTACGGTTACTAAGATTATTTCTTATAGACAGGCGCCTCCGACAGAGATTAAATTATTTCGTATGCAATTAATCATTTAATTTACTTTGTAAAATAAACAAGTTTATTTCTTACAATCACAATCCTATTTCAGTGTTGGTGAATAAGTCTATGGTTTCACATATTCGCTATACGAATACAGACGTTCTTCCGGATTATGTCTTTCTAGTGCAAACAGAAAACATTTGTAATTTCTACTTACGTTTGCAGGCGTTTCTTTTCATACACGTACTTAAGTAAAAGTTGTCTATATACAGAAGTCAAAATAAAGAGCTCAAAACTTTGTTATGTTAAGCATTAACATGTACAAAAAATTATGTCCTACCTTCTTTTTTTTAATCTATAGTACATTTAAATAAATTTACTTCGCTGTATGCAAAGACAACATGATAAATATTGACAGCCGTAGGTGCTATCAAAAAATCAAGCGGATTTTCAGATTAAATTTAATGGAGTGTTAAGGTAATGCTTATTTGTAAAGATGTAGATAAAATAACAGATAAGAGCACTTATGTATGTATGTATGTATGTATATACTACAAAAATACATACTTACATATACATACGTACGTACACACAGGTGTACCTATATGATTGTTTTATTTTAAATGATTTTTTCATTTTAATCTCTTATAGCATTTCAGTCTCAAATTTATAATGAAACACAAAAAAAATTTTTGAAATATTTTGAAGCCAAAAATATACGAGGTCTGATCAAAAAATAACCGTTATTTTAAATTTTTTCAAAAAGTATTTATTTATTCCTCAATAACTATCTTGTCCCCTTCAAAGTAATCCCCCTCAGATATAATACACGTATGCCAGCGTTTTTTCCACTCCTCGAAACACATCTAAAAAGCGCTTTTTGGTATCGCCAACAGCTCCTGTTTCTATTTTTCTTTTATCTACTCAATCGTAGCAAAACGCTTTTCTTTCATTGGTGTCTTCAGTTTTGGGAAGAGGAAAAACTCAGCGGGGGCCAAGTCAGGTGAATACGGAGGTTGAGGCATGATAACGGTTTTGTTTTTGGCCAAAAACTCACGCACAAGCATCGATGTGTGAGTTGGTGCGTTATCATGGTGCAAAATCCATGATTGTTTTTCCACAATTCTGTGCGTTTCTGACCTTATTGACCGTACGATCTTGTGGCAAGAATTCATGATGCACCACGCCATTGCAGTCGAAGAAAGCAGTTAGCAAAACCTTCACATTTTACCGAACTTGACGTGCTTTTTTCGGTCTTGGCTCTTCTGGACACTTCCATTGGGATGATTGGGCTTTGGTTTCAATGTCACAGCCATACACTCATGATTCGTCACCAGTTATGGCCTTTTTGAGGAAATCTGAATCATCGTTGACAATGTTCAACAGCTCCTGAGCGATGTCCATGCGACGTTGTTTTTGCTAAAAATTTAGCAATTTTGGAACAATCTTCGCTGCCGCACGTTTCATGCCTAAAACATCCGTAAAAATTACTTGGCATGAGCCGAACGATATGCCAACATCATCAGCAACCTCTCTGATAGTGATTCGACGATTATCTAAAATCATTTTCTTCACTGCTTCAATGTTTTCATCGGTTGTTGACGTGCTCGGGCGAACAGGACAAGCATCGTCATTGACATCTTCACGGCCTGCCTTAAACCGGTTATACCACAATTGAACTTGTGTTCTGCTTATAGTAGACTCGCCAAAGCCACAGTCAACATTTCAAATGTCCTTGCGCATTTAATTTATTCTTAATACAGTTTCTTTGATCTATTTTTGCGAATAGTAAAAAATCTAAGAACACACCAAAACACGGCTAACCTTTTTATCTGTCAAAAATCAACTGACAATCCAAAATGGCTGATATTTCCAACATATATAACAGGCATGTGTACTAACATAACAGAAAAAATGGGAAAATCGAACAAACATAACTCACGAAATTTGAAAATAACGGTTATTTTTTGATCAGACCTCGTATATACTAATTTTTAATGCTTGTTTGGGAGTCATTTTTGCTATATAACTGCTTTCAAACCAATTGCAACAAAAGGATACTGGAAATTTCTCCCACTCTTTAAAGTTGTCACCAACTCCATTTTATTATTTATTCTTTGATTTTTAAATTGTTGCTCCAACTAACTCCATATGTGCGCGATAGCATTCAAATCATATGACTGGGGTGTAGTATCAAGTACACGGAGACAGTTGTAGAGTTGTGAATTTTAAGAGGACTTGAGCGGTGTAACGGTACAAATTAAAAAATCAAATGATGTTGGCTGCAGTTGTAAGCCATATTTCCACAGTGTTCCATTATTACTTTCAGGCGAAAATCATGTATAAATGTTAATTTTATTTTTATTTTTTGTTATTGCAAATATTTTTAAACTTTTTTTGTATATAAAATATACTTCTCAAAATTAAAAACTTTGCTAAACGGTTATCGATAATTTGGTATTAAGATAGAAATTTAAAAATCAATTCTGTTCCATTATAATTTTGAGCCACTGTATGTATGTATGTACATGATGAATTAGATTTTCAAAGCCCACTTTAAAATCTTTGAACAGTTTTAATATACTCGTATTTAGTTTTTAATAATTGTGAGTCTAAAACCAAAAAATTTTTGAAAAAAATAGTAATTAAACTACAGCCATGCGTTTAATAAATGTAACCAAAAAAATTGCTACTGCACCTACAAATATTCATCATTCTTGCCTTTCACAGTTTAAAGGAAAGAACATAAAAAGACAACCAAAAATCATGCATTTGCTCTCGTCATTTATTTCCCTACATACTCATGCACGTGATTCACTCTCTTTCACTAAAGTGGAAGTCTATAAATAGCGCAACCACAGACATACATATAACAATTGAATAATTCTGCTCATTAGGTTAATAATAAAAAACAACTATACAACAAAATATATACATACATACATACATACATACATACATACATACATACATACATACATACATAAATATTTTAAGTACAAATCAAGAAACATAGAGGAAAAGAGATTGATTGGCCTTTTTATGCTGAGAGCCTAGTGAATTACCTTCAGTTAATTGGTCCTAGGTCGAGGTTAAATTAATTTTATTTACACTGGTTTTTTTATCTTTTTGTTATAGAGCGAAAATAAAAATAAATAAAAAAACAATAAACATGGTCTGTCTATATTTAGTCCGTTATCAGACAGAGTTGTAAAAATGTGAATTGTTTTTCTCTTTGTGGTTTAGCATTTAAACCGAAAAAGAAGGAAAAAGGAGTTTGGAAATTTTGTTAGTATATATTTGTCCTGAAATAATTTATACATCGTATTTTTTTTTTGTGAATTAATAGCGGCTAACTTTCTGAAAACAATGTTGCACTATAACTTTTCCAAATCCCCACTAAGTGAGCTCTTTTTACCATTACATTTAATTATATTTTAGTTCAAAAACATTTTTATAAAAATTTCTATCAAAACAATATTATATAGGATAATTGTTGGGAAATTATAAAATGAATTAAGTAACTAGTAATAATATTATCAATTTAGTTAAAATTTAAAAACAATCATTTTTTAAAATAACAAAAAAATGAAATTATTATTGTTTTTGTGAGATAACGGTAAAGTTAATTATTTTTTGAAAAAGGTCAAAGAACTCTTTGGCAACACGTTATTTCCCTGCATACATATTAAGTTTAATAGCAAACAATTCCATAATTTAATGGCCTTAATGAAAAAAAAAAATCTGGATGTGTTAACATGTAAATATCTTGGTATCAATAGTTGTCCTACTATGGATGGAAGTTCCGAAAGAAAGTTATCAATTAAAGTAGGACAGAATTTTTATGCCACACCATAAACATAGCGTGCTGGTTGCATTATTAAAAGCTGCTGGAAGTTTTTGCGGAGATTGTGAATTAATAAACTTATGCGGAATAAATTATAAACGATAGTAGGAGTTGCACGACAAATTCAGAAGGTATTCTCAAATTACTTAGTGTTAGAAAAGTTCAATTAACGTATAAACCTTTATTTCACTTTGGCAACATACTTGAGAGCAGTTTCAAGTTGTGTTTTTCTTAATTGTTTAAAAAAGAACAAGCGTGCAGAAGTGGCAACAGAACCACCATGCGCAATGCAAACACTGCAAATATGTGCAAAAAATTCATCACTTTTCTCAACCCAGCAACAAACTATACGTACTTGCTTCATTTCTTCTTACTACTTACTACACTAAATATGACTCTGGATATTTGCTCAGTTGCAATAAATGTAAAAATTTACTTTTGACATATCAGCCGCCATGTTAATATATGTAAAAAAAAAAAATTGAATCGTGTTTTTTTTAATAAAGTCTTAATAAATTGGTGTTAGATAGTATTTTTGAAGAATTAAGTCGTCTTGGCAACAAGGCAGTGTACTATTAAAACGGTTCTCACGATCTGTCGCAATATTCACAAACTTAATTTGCACAAAGAACATTGTGAATACCCCTATAGTTAGTTGTCTTAACAATTATGAAAGATTTCACTCTTTTAGAGCTTGCCAACGATATGTTGACTTAAGGAGGGCGACAGCGATAAGAAAACGCAGAATTAAAAATTCTAGTTATTATTCGAAATAAAGAGTATGTTTGTTAAACTGAAATAGGTATAACAGGGATTTATTTTCTTAACATGTCGTTTGGACTAGCTATTGATTTGTTCTGCCAACGTATAGATTTCTGTTCGCACAAACAATTTTGCTCTTGAAGACCGTCCCTGTCCGACCAGTTGTTCGCAAAATGCAACGCACAATCCAACAAACCTGAATAGGCAATACACAAAGGCAAAATGGAAACAGTAACATCTACACGTATTCTGCACACAGAAGATCACAGGCAAACTTCTTCCCATTATTCCGCCAACACTCTCCATGTGCGAACAGTTTTGTGGGTAGTCAAGACGGTATATAATTAAAATGTTGGTGGCTGGTGCTTTTATGCGGGAGAAAAAAAGGAGAAACGGGAGCCAATTAAAATTTAGAGTAAACAAAGTGTATGAAAGAACAAAATAAACTACGTTGACGATGGTGCGGTTATGTCAAGTGTCATACTTGTACAATTACAGCAAACAGCTACATTCAAAATCCCCATCTTCTTTAACATCAATTAAAATTCTGTGGGGGAGCTTAGGAAATTTAAACCGTTAATTAGTTGGAGTTTTTTACCAGGCGCTCAACATTTTAAGAAAGTTTGTCTAATTAGTAACGAATCTAATGAAAAAAATCTCTTCAGGTTTGTTGGCTTTTGTTTTTAAACAGAAATAAGGAAACCAAAATTTATACAAAACATTGTTTTTGGTTTTGTTTCAAATATGAAGTAAAAGTAGAAATGAACATGCGTGCCATGGCATTACACTCGTAACTACTAAGTTGGAAGGGGAAGGGCAATGAATACTAATAAAAGAAAGAGCTGAAGAAAAGAGATAAAAAACAAAAACTATAAGGGACTGTCTAGCGAAAGGGCGGCTCACGCTATTTAAAGCGAGTAGTGTTTAATTAGCTAAAACATAAATAGACTTGAATAAATCAAAATGTTTGTGCGTGTGTGCGTGTATATTTTACTTCTTATTTGTTCCGTTTAGATTTGCAAATAATAAACAGAGTTGCGTTTCTACATTTTCTGTTTGCCTGGTAGAAACACCAATAATATTCAAATTTTAAATACTGTGACGATGATGATAATGATGATTGATTTAATTGATTGATTGATTATTGCGATTGGGGGTCTTTGACAGAGAAGTAAAAACTAACATGGTAAAATTTCAAATGTATGAAATAAAGAAAATCTTAAAGAAATACTATTAAAATAAATAAAACGCTATTATATTATTAGATTGATTAATTTATTTATATACATATGTATACATATATCTAGGTATTTCGTTACACTTATATTTTATTAAAATTTTACATATAGAATTATTAAACTTATACGAAATGAATGCTAAATAAAATCTTGAGAGTTTAAGACCCTAAAATTAAAAGAAAAATATAGATGTTCAGAACGAATTTCCGTCATCGGTTGTCAGGTTTCGGAGACAAATCGGTTTCTACTATGTACCATCTTCAGTGTCATTTTGAATGGTTTAAATCACCCTGTTAACAATAAAAAGAAAAATATTAATAATAGAAAATAGTGTACTCTTGGAAAAAATTATTCTATAAAATTTGTTAATCTTCCTGCACTCGCGTCAAAAATATTAACACACATAAATATACCCGACCAGCATATGTGGACTTAAATTCTATAGCAATAATAATTAATATTATTTAATAACAAATCATTAAAGGCATTAATATTTAAATGGAAGCTGTTAATTTTATGTTAATGTGATTTTTAGCCCAAAAAAACGTGAGGCAATAAAATTTTTAATTGAGTTGAAAAATTTTGTATTCACTCGTATCCAATTTAGCTTATTCAATTAGCATTTGATACCTGACAATGTTTTCATGACCTGACATTGAGGTTTTTAAAAAGGCGTGTACCATTGTAATACGAATGAGCTAGCTAAATTGGTAACAATAAGATTTATTATTCATTTTATAAAATCGTTGTAATCTTGTTGTAACTTTTTGGGTCTAGTTAGTGGTCGGTCACTTGTAATGTGTTTATTTTACAGAATTTTGTACTCACTAGATACATTTCACCAGAATTGTATTGGTATTTTGATTAAATTTATATTGCATTTAAGTACTAAATGCTCAATTTACTGATAGAATTCTTGTGTGGTAAATTGAGCTCAATTAGCGTAAATCTCCTAATTGCGTGATTGAGGCACATGGTGTAAAAGTACTATTAACTTATGTATGTCTAACATATTACATATTTTTTTAAATCAATTATTTACCTATACTAATTTAATAACTTTAATACGTCCGTAATTCGGCCATTTTTTTTTTTGTAAACTGTGTTTGGAATTTCTCTTAGTTTTCAATAATTTTTATTTAAGGCGATTTTATCGTAGGACCTGTCAAAAATTCCTTGTATGTTTACCAATTAGGATAGTGTATCATTTTTTGACAGGTGTGTCCGGTTTGCTGTTTAATAAAATGATAATTTTCATGCTATCAGGGATACATTGTGCGGAGCAGCTTACAAGAATAAGACTTAAACATCAGTGTTTATGTTTTTCATGCGATTGTTTTCACCTTTATATTGTTTAATTTTAATTTAGCACAAAATATTTAATAACAAAATATAGTGTTAGTTTACATTACAACAAACATATTTGTATGACAGGAGGCACTACCAAATACAGTTTGCTCAGGTTTTTATTTAGTAGGATAGAATTCCAGCAGATATTCTTGTGAATGAAGCGTACGATTGTGTAGAATAGTGAGTCATGGCCGATGGTGACATAAGTTACATTTGCTAAACCTTACTAGGAAAGGAGAAACGGAATTGATAAATTTGGTCTTATAAACATTATCTTGGTTGGGCATGTTGGTTATCGGTTGGATGAAATAAAATATGCATAATTAGCCCTTGACCAACCAATAAATGAGTGCATTAAAATAAGCAAAAACACACGACGGTGTTAAAGATGTTTAAAAATTGAATATTTTCAAAAGGTCTGATTTTTATGCGTACAAAAAAATGCAATTTACCATCCCTGCTCTAAGCAACATATGCTCCAAATTCTATTTCTTACATTTATAAGTAAATATGTATATATGTACATACATGTGCATGTACATACATGTGTATGTATGTCTGCACATAAATTGAACTTTTGTGTTCATTGGCATTTATTGACTTACATACATACATAATCTTTTATTAAGTCTTAATTTGACCACTTGTTAAAAACAAATGTTTACAACAAAAGCGACAATTTGGTTGTAATTTAAACTAAACATTTGAAATTCTCCACATGTTGTTGTTGGTGTTGTTGTAATGCGTATGAGTCAAATTTATGACTGTGTGTCAAAAGAGTACTCTCAGCCTTTTACTGAAAACACATGTGCATGCACACATACGTGTATGTAAACAAGTGTGTTGAAGGGCATTTAAAAGTAACACGTAAGAGCAGATTTATTTTCTTATTGATTTTTATTTCTCCAACAGTGTTGGGAATGCTGCTAGTGTTTCTGATTACCTAATACTTCAGCTCCACAAAACAATTTTGTTTTTAAGAAATTTTCTCCAAGGGATCCCCAAAAATCGCTTTGATATAAAAAAACAACAAATTATAAATAAACATTAAATGGGGGCGGGGGTAAACAATTTTTTTAACGAAATACTTAAGAAATAAATGATCGTTTGTGTCTTTCTCTTTTTAGTGCATGTGAATGAATGTATGACTTCTTCAGCTCATTTAGTGTTTTGTACTCGTATATTCAAGTTTTCTTTAAATAAATTTTCAAGGCCCTTTTTGAGTTTATTTATATGTATGTTTTGTTTGTGTTTTATTTCGGAACTTTAGCCTATTGAAATTTTTGTATAATAATTTTTTTTCTTACCTTCTGTTAACCTTATGGGAGCCTGTTAGTGAATAGATCATTTTTAAACCATGACCGGGCAAAATCAGGCAAATTAAATTGGATGTGTTAGTGTGGTGATGACTGTAGAAAATTTCTTTTTCTGGATAAAAAAAATCTTATTTTTAATCAGTTTATGATAAAAATAAAAATTAAAAGTTAGTGGGCGGTAGGTAGATCAATTAACACAGATAAATTGTTTAATATAATTTATCTGCATTTCATTCAGAAATATTTAAATAAACTGTGAAAACACAAAGCTTTCAAAATGGAAATGATGTGGGAGGGAGAATTAATTTATAAATAACAATTTTGGTACCTCACAAAACTGTTGGGTACCAAATGTCGGTATTCCTTACTGTTAATTTCTAAAGGTACCTTGTAGGAGGTATTTTTTACACAAGGAACCTTTTATAAAATATACGTATATTTTAAGTAATTAGAAAACGTACTCTGTAAAAGGTACTTTTGAAACGTAATTTCATAAGAGACAATTTGAAACGAAGATTCGTTTTTTAAAGATTTTTATTAGTTGCTCATAATTTTTTTGCCTTAATAATGACGTTATATGATATAAATTTGATCTCTTAATCTGCGTTTTTAATTATAATAATTTTGAAATGGTTCCAAAGCCGTTTTCAAAATCGACCGAAATTCATCACACACCTTCAAAGAGATTTATTTTAAAATCATTAGATTTTTATCACAGACCTGATAAATTATTGAAATACAAGTTTTTAATTTGTTCATTATTTTCCTTTGTAGAACCTTTAGCAATGGAGCATGTGATGCTTCAAATATTCAACCTGAACGTCGAGCTAGACTTAATACGGCGCCTGGCATGCGGGGTAGCGGTACAGTTGGCATATCAGCACTTGGAGGTATAGCAAAAAGACCATATAACATAATTGGTTCCACGATTTCTCACATAACAGATGATAGCAGCACGGAAAGTTTAACACCCGGCTCATTTTGTAATCGTGGCAGCATAACGAAATCTGTGCAAATCACCGATGCAAAAGATTTACGTTACATGAATTCGCTAACTCATAAACAGCACTCATTTAAGGAAGAACGTGTCGTTTTGGTATCACGTAAAGTACCATTTTTTATATTTTCCGCTTTGCCCTATTATAAGGGGAAAAATGGGAGGTAAGTTTTGTTACTTTTGCTTAAATAAATATTTGAAATTTCTTGAAAAATTAAATTACAGAGCTGAATTTCGCAAAGAAGGCCGTCGGCGTAATACTTCCGGTTCTCGTCCTTTATCGGCTATTAACGATGCTCCCTTTGATCCTTTCGATTTGTTGGGCATTGAAAGAGGTGAAAGCGGTCAGGTATTGTTTAAACATTTAAATATCTGTAAAAAAGGAAATTTCAAAATGATTTTTTTTTGCTTTCCAGGACATTTCTTATGGCCACTTGTTGATTCCATCGCGACAATACAGCAAGGAGAGTAAAAAGCATGCTGGCAATACAGCGCTTTTGGACAATCAAATTGAAATAACAAGCACAGCTGCTTTAAAAAATCATGGCTTTGCAAGGTAGTTTTTGAATTCTTTTTTGTATTCTTCTATTTTTAAAATAAAATTAATTTTATTTGTAAATCATGCAAGTTGTTCTTGAAATAATCAAAAAAAAAAAAAGCATCGACCATCCTACTTTTTTTATTGTCCTATCGCCAAACTGTTAATTTTTTTCCATTTCCCTTTTGAACATTTTTTGCTGGCTTATCTTGCTCAAGCTGGAGGAGTTTCAGGACTATGTACTGCAGATATCATCAGTACATAATCTTGTTATCGCTTGACTTTTATAAACAATTTATTGGCTTGTTTCCTTCCAATATTTCAAAAATAATACATTTATTGTAATAAAAATTTTTTTTCGTCCCAGAATATTATGAACGGTTTTCAGTTCTCTATCAACTTCAATGGAACAGGTTGCGCCACTAACTATTTTTTGTGGCCATGACATGTAACAGTAAATTGTTGAATTTATTTGCGTTTATTTTATAATATCAATTTTGATTATATTTAGCGTTAATGTGTGAACGCCAGACCAAGTTTAGGCACAAAACCATTCGCGCTGTTTTTACACTTTTAACTTTGCTTCCTTTAATCATAAAATAATGAAACATAAGGACTACGAATAGGTAACCTCATAGGCCATAGGTTTGAAAGTTTTACCGTAAAAGGTCCCCGAGATATGAAGGTGTAAAAAGTGCATATTTTAGTACATATTCACTTACACTGATTTTGGTATACACGTAGGCCTTACGGCACAATTAAACAGAAAAATCTAAAAGCGGGCACTTTTTATCTGTGGGCTAAGGTTCTACCTTATTTATATGGGCTACAATTTGGTACACAGGTAGGCCTTAGAGAACAAGTAATAAGAAAAATTGACACTTTTCATCAAGGGGACTAGGGTTCCCTCTTATTTGTATGAACCATTTCCTCTATAGATAGAGAGCTGATATTTGATATAACCCAACCGTGTGTAAGCTTTAAGTTAAAAGAGGTTATATACATACATTAACAAACAAAAATCCCTTAAGAAAATAAATGTGAAAATAAGGCCAAGTTCCTAACCAAAAATGTCGGCCGTAAAACTGAGATCAAAAAGAGGACTAAGTTCCTTATATGTACAATGGCAAAATTTTTTCTTTTCTAACATGAGTATTATGGGAAAAATTTATGTTTACCAATCGGTACAACACTCCTTGTTAAGGTGCTTTTTTTTGTTTGTTAAAGTTGGGTTTTATATCTAGGCTAACCCCCTAAATAATTAACGATATTCTTCCATTTACATATGTCGACTTTCACAGAACGTAACAATTGTTCAGGATTTTTTGCAATTTTCCATTTGGTGACCAACGACATCATACCGTTCGAATATTTAGGAATATCCGGAATATAAACGTTATATAGAATCGTCGACAGGCATTAGGCTTGAGGGCAGCCAGCAGTAATCTTTATTTGTTTGACTTAGTGTTACCCGAGAAGACGTTGGAGGAAATTCTGTATAATTTTAATAACTTCTATTGAAAAGTTGAGTCGTTTTAAACATGTAGTTGTTATGCTCATTGTGCCATACTGAAGTAAAAGCAAACTTAACATCGGGAAGTGGATTTGCCATCATTGAAATTATTTTTAAATAGTTTTCTAATATTAAAATTCGGGTTGTATTGTGTTATGTTCTCTTCTAAAGATGATTTGTCCTTCAGAATGTTTTCCAAAATTTTGCTTAAAGATGTCAGTAGGCTTATCGATCTATACGATAGCGGCGAGTCGGCCGGCTAGTTTGGTTTGACTATGGGAATAGTCTTTCGAAAAAATTTCATACAGAAGGGAAATAAAACATATTTTGGCAAACATTAAATATGGATTTAAGGTAGTTTAGGTCCTTTTTTTGCAAGAGTTTCTAAACAATTATTGTTTATTCCATTTTTAAGTTTTTTTTTTTTTTATTAATGTAGCAACTTTGCCGTGGGCAGTAAGGTAGGAACTAGGTGGAGTAACAATTAATAACGCTAAGTTTTACTAAAGAACAGTGATTGATTTGCATTAAAGGTCTCGGTAAAAATGTCAGCCTTTTCTTTTTGGGTGTACCATACTTTGTTGTCATATTTTGAGAATTGTAACACAGTTTTAAAATTTTTCTTAAAAATTGTACCAATTTTCCAATTTTGTCAGTGTGTTATTCCAAGATTTGTTTCTAAATTGTATTACATGCTGTTGAATATTTTTATTTAAGCATGAAATAGTGATCTGAGGAACTCTCTATTTAGAATTGGGTTGTACATGTGTGAATCCAGGGAATTATGTGCTGGTTTCCATACAACAAAAAGGAATGGAGTTCAAAAGCATTGAAATTTTCATATTTAAATTTCTTATATAGACCAACAAATATTTTTGTTAAGAAAATTTAATCAACGAATCCGAATTTTTTAATAACAAATTCGCTACTTTTTTTTATTATTATTAAAAATATAATTTACAAATTATATGTTAACTTTTTTTTAACGAGCAATGACATCATAGGCCTACAGCTCGAAATTGTAGGAATATAAAATAGTTATCATTATGTATTATTAGATTTCATTATTATAAATTAGTTTTTTTAAGGAATTGGGAAATCATAAGGATGTTGTTTGGGGATGGTTTAGAAAGATACGATTTTGGATCGGAATTGTGGAAGACTTGCGTGCGTATGTCACTGAAGTTCGGACATTCTACCAGAAAATGAAAAGGGCCAAACTGTGGTACGCTGCAGTTTGCAGTGAGATGGTTTATTAATGTTAAGTAAGGGTCCATGAGAGACTTTGGTATGACCAAGTCTGTTGGCATGCGGTGACGTTAGGTCGTTTATTGTCACACGGCTACTGTTGATTGTCTTATACCAGGATGAGGTACTATCAAATATCTGTGCTCTGTCGATTGAGAAGTAGTGGGAGTATATGTATTTGTTTAGATCATTACGAGCAATATTAGGAAAGGTATGAAGAGGTGATGTTGTTGCAACAAGCTCATTACCTATAATGTTATTGTGGCCTGGTACTAAATGTTGGGGTATTTCTCAATTAATATGTTCCTTGCTTGTTTTGCATATACTTATTTTATTGTTAGCAATATTTACAATGGATTTAATTGACGACAAGGAATCTGTACAAACAACAAAATTTACCCACTTGTGTCTTTATGTACACCACTGCCTCATAAATAGCAATTAATTCTGCCGTATAAATAGAACTGTGTATGGGGAGTAGCGCTGTTTTTATAACTTCATGTTCCGTAGTAATACTGCAAGATACTGAGTTGCTAGTTTTTGAACCGTCAGTGTAAATAAATTGATGTGAGCTAAATTTGTGCTTTATCTCGATAAAAAAGGATTTGAATTGAAGAGGATTGGTGGATGAACTTTTAAACTTTGCCAATGTGGTGGCAATTATATTAGTATTTAAGGTGCATGTAGGTTGATTCGCCTGCTTTCATAGGACGACTTTTATTGGTATGTTTAGCGAACGGCAATTTTGAATTACCCGATATATTGTTGATGGCACTCTGAGTATTTTCTTCACCTTGGTTAGTTTGTTGACTATTTGTCTAAGGGCTGAAAACTTTTCGTACAAAAATGTTTTAAATAGTTTAGCTGTTAAAATAATCCATTGTGTACTAAGTGGCAATATATTGGACTCAAATAAGAGATTTCTCGCTACTTAATTTTCGACCATAAACATAAATTAGCACTTTTTTATTATAATTTATTAAAAAATTTAAATTTTTTAGGTGCTTCACATATGACAACAATAATCGCAATAATGCCGCTAGTCCATCGCCTGATGTTAAGTTAGATTTGGATGAATCTCTAGATGGCACTAGAAGTTTACAGGTAATTTTATGCTGCTATTAAATTCTAGATTTGCAAAATTATAATTTATTTTGGTTTCCTTTTTTCTTTCTAATTTCAGCACTTGCAATATTCCGCTAATATTTTGGATGACCCTGAACTAATAGCGGGCAAACATCGCACCTTATTAACATTTACTTCATATATGACATCAGTTATTGATTATGTTAGACCATCGGATTTGAAAAAGGAACTAAATGATAAATTCAAAGAGAAATTTCCTCATATTCAGTTGACTTTAAGTAAATTGAGGAGGTAATTAACACTGAACATAATAACAAAACGCTTGACAGTTGTTGATTAATATAATTTTGTGTTCATTTCAGCATTAAACGTGAAATGCGTCGAATTAATAAACTGGATAGCCGCATTGATTTGGTCACCATTTCCCAGGCTTATGTTTACTTTGAAAAATTAATTTTGGCCAATTTAATTAATAAATCGAATCGTAAATTATGCGCTGGAGCTTGTCTTCTATTGAGTGCCAAAATGAATGATGTCAAGGGAGATTTATTGAAAAATTTAATTGAGGTAAGTTCAAGTTATAAATGGAATTGAAAAGTGGTCAATGGATTGCACTACACAAGGAGAGTGTTATAACGAATGATTGCTATTTTTAGGCGGTTGACGTTTGGAAATTGTACAGTCGCATGGTTCTCATCATTTCTTTGAAATGTTCTAAAAGTTTCTTAGACTTTTCATTTTATCAGGTTGCATTTTTATAGAAGGTTGATAGGGTGGACAAAAACAACGTAATGAGAATATTTTACTTCTGAATTCTTTTTTTATACTCAAATTCTTCCGAAAAACTCTCCCACAAGCTTCTTAAGAGCTATTTGACAGATAGAACGTTTAAAGTAGGGTCAACGTATCTGTTTTCTAACAATTTCTGCAGGAGTCCCTCAAGTTAGTATACTAGAGCCGCTATTATATATAGTCTATACAGGGATTATGCCAACAGTCCCATATACATACACGCCCACGTTTGCAGACGATACTGCATTTAAAAGTGTTAATAATGATATAGATTTTTGGAACGTATTTCTATCACCCCTTGTCAAGTTTGGTTTGGTGACAAACTGGTTTCGGCTATGTGTCATCTTCAGTGTAATTTTTCGTTATGTTAATAATGATTCGAAGGTGGCAACTGAACAACTTCAGGTCCAAATTCATGAGCCCGAAGACCGACTGCTTGCGCATCAAACATTCAAAAGTTACAAAGAAGACAGTCTAGGATTTAACGACTTAAGGGGCCTTAGCGACGCAGTACTACTAGTCTAAATAACAAAGTTGTGAAACATCTGAGTACCTGATTGCGATTGTTTAACATTTTGACTAGTTTTAATTTTTCCCCGAAATTCTACCCTAGAGATCAATCAGCCTGTGTAAATGGAAACTATTTTATAAGAAAACATTATGTATCTGAAACTTGTTTATTGCTTTAAATTTTTTTTTATCGTTTACCATTTTTTCGTTTCATTTCTAGAAAACTGAAAATGTATTTCGTGTAAATCGCAAGGAATTGATTTCATCAGAGTTTGCTGTTTTAGTGGCTTTAGAATTTAGTTTACATATTCAAATGCACGAGATATTACCCCACTATCAACGTTTACTCTACGAATCCTAGAACTGGCCTAAACGCTTTGCCGATAAGCGTTCTCTAATGGCTGCTGCGAATACATCGCGCTATTATTTTCGCCGTTGTGCTAGCAGCAAAAAGTAATTATACTGTTTTAATACACATCTATTTTTTCTTGTTAAAATAATCGACAAATGTTTTTTTTTCAATTTAAACAATTACTTAAAACAAATGTATGTATATAGCTTTTAAAAAATATTTTTTATACCTTATAATATAACGCTTTTTATACCCACGTATGACTTAAACAGTAACCCTTAAAAAATACCAGGCACTTTTTTAAAAATCCACAATATTTTTAAAATAAAAAAAAATAAATGATTGCAAAATTAAACTTAATTAGATAATAAGAGTCAAGTAAAATAATATTGCTTTACAAGATTCAAAACCGAATTTGAATTTTATACTTAATTTAAAAATATATGTGTAATTGTGTTTTGATAACTGTAAAAGTGTTAATGGTATGTTCAGACATGCACGTAATTAATTGCGCAATTACGAAGTTTTTGCAATTAAAACCTTAATTGAGCTCAATTTACCACCATACAATAACTACAAATTGGGTCAAATTTCCCATGCAACCATTGACATTTAAATGTAATGCACCCGACAACTTACGGCAATATTACCACAATTATATAAAAGGGATAACAAATCTTATGGTTATCAATTTAGCTGTTTGTTTCATATTACGGAGCTAAATGGAAATTTCTATGCGCGTAAAAACGCTAATTGAGCAAGCTAAATTACATATGTGTAAACACCAAATTTTACAACTCAATTTAAATTTTAATTAACTTAGGGTACATGTTTGAACATAGTAATAATCTTTGTCGCATAAATAAAATATAATAAAATTTAAAAAAGCAACAACTCAAGAAAAATGTTTAAACTACCATAAAAAATATTTGATATTTATAAATGGCGATTTTTACAACCTATTGGAACCTAGAAAATACGATTATGAAATTTATTGTTTTTGGTATTTGAAACAAAAGTTCGTTAAAAAAAACTTAAATAGCAAATGTACTATTAAATCATGTTTTCTACCTAAGAACACACACAGGGATAAAATGAATGAAGTCGGATAATCAAGTAGTTTACTTTTACCAGTTTTCTTAGAAAAACCCATTTGTTTTTGATCTCATGCCATGGAAATACAAACCACATGTACATATCTAGAGTAACTTTCAACTGGATATAAATAAAAACTTCTAGTTTTAAGGCCATATTCAAAACAAAAAATATTTTTAAATTATAAAAGGGTTCTCAAACAAATTTTTGTATACAATTTTGCTTAATAAAACTTTTATAAATTGAAAATATTTTTTTGAAGTACTTAACAAAATTGTGAAATGGTTCTCTTTTTCGTTTTATAAACACGTCTCAATTTTTTTTTTAGAAGAAAAATGTCTTTATTATTATTTGTTTTTGTTTAAATGAATTCTAGCAAAAGTAAATTTGTTCGAAGTGATGCGTGCGAAATAAATTCTGCTTCGTGCGAGTTTCTATGTCATTGTTGAAGATTTAATAGTAACATTTAGTGTTGTAACCCAACTATAAATATATTTAAGCTCTAAACGCTTTTGGAAAAGCATAAAAATAATTTGCCGTATAAGTCATAAATGTTTAATTAAGTCCGTTTTGTGAAGTTAATTTTATATGTCACATTTATATATCCTGTATGTATTTGTAGGTAAAGGTCTTCTATAGGGAGAACAGCAAAACAACACAGTATTAATAAACTGTACTACACGCTTAATATAAAACATTTTTGCATAAAACTTAAGGAGCAAACAAAATTTTTAAATATATTGAACAACTTAAAAAGTTTTTAAAAAACAAAAAAAAAAAAAAACAAAAATTTCCAAAAAAAAAACCGAAGAAATTTTTAAAATAAAATTATTTTTATAAAAAGTCCTAAAATTGTTGATAAAATAAAAGAATTAAAAATAACTTAATGTCAAATACAAAACAAAATTAAAAAAAAAAAACATTCAATCCAGTAAAAAGTTGAAAACTAGTGCGAGAATCACAATCGGTATCAAAGCTGAACTTTAATTACATCCATAGAACACTAGTGCTGACAACCCAGCTTCTAAGAGCCAAGTTTTAGACAAGAGTTGTGTTACTAATTTTGAAATTGGTTTAAGAACTGGCTAATAAAGAAAACCTAAAAAATGTTCAGTTTCAAATTTTTAAAAGTATTTTCAAACTGCACTACAGATACAGATCAGATGCAGAACACACTGACTGACTGGTGCATTTGCGAACAGAGTCTTATTTAGTATCGATTGCAAAAAAAAATTCCACTTTGCCAAAATAATAATAAGAGTAAGTTTTTGTTACAAACCATAAAAATAGAAAATCAAGCTTGTGCGTATACGTTTGGTAACGTTTCCAAAAAAAAATCTAGTTTCAGCGGGAATGCCTAATAACGGGTTCTAGCTCACTCACATATCGAAGTGACAATTTCAAGCAAAAACCATTGGTAATCACAACTCTAAACTATAACAGCCACGGACTCTATTAGCGCCTTCTAGAACTAATTGTGAAGGTAATACAGCTTTCAATGAGATTCCTTGAATCATTGAAGTACTTATTAGTCCATATAACACACTGTTAAAACACTTAAAAATAATCCATTTTTGAATTTATGAAATATATTCTTACTACACAAATAAATTTTATAAGATTATTTGTAGGCACAATCGAACACGGTTATAATTAAAGGAATTATGTATACTATTGCTTGAATACTGGTCGAAATTCGACCACAATTAAAAACGAAACCATTCGAACTTTTTGTGCCAGACTTAGCTACGCCTATAACCATTTGTACAACATACGCACACATGCATGTTTTTTCGTTTATTCTTGAACTTGAAGCTACACACACATTGTGTTTTATTTGTGCTAGGCTGTATTTGTGGCAAATTTAAATACTTGTAGCTTCGAAAATAATAGATTTTATATAGATTGTGAATATCTGCAAATAAATCTCTTGAAAATCATTTAGTTTTTGTTAAAATCATCTGTATAATGTGAGCGTAAAAGGGACAACAAAAAATCGTCTTGTCTATTAATAAAAATAAGTATGTAAATAAAAATAAGTATGTATGAGTATGTATGTATTAATGAAAGGGAGCGAACAAAAGTGATCGTTATAGACATAGTTCGTTATAGCCGGTGTTCGTTTTAGCTGTATGTGACTCTAGTACAGTAAAATTAATTAAAATCCTATAATTTATATTCGGGTATGTTGTGAAAAACACTTCGTTTTGAAATCGCCAAGTTTCAGGCAGGAATTGAGTTCAAATAGCTGCACCTTAAGTCATTAAATTACTTTTTAAATTTTGGTTGTTGGAAATATTTTATCTGAACTTAAGTTCCAGGACACTAAATCCTACGATTAACAGAGCACTGCTTTTTTCGCTTCTGAAATTTGGCGATTTCAAAGCGAAACGTTTCTCAGTACACACGCCATTATTGTAAAATTTTTTTGTATATTGTTTTTTTTATATATTATTTTCTGTTAATTGCTGTTTTTTTAATTATAATTTATAATTTACAAGATTAAAAATCTAATAAATTTTTAATTGTAGTCGAACTATAAAGTTATTCATCAATATTAAAAAAAATATATATATTGTTTCAAAAACAACTTATGTATATTAATTAATTCTAAAAATTAAGAATCAAACAAAAATGTATTTAATAATTTTAATTAATAAAAATAAAACCAAGTAGCTTGGGAAGTTGAGTAAAATTTTGTAAAATAAAATTTCAATTCAATAATTTATTTGGAAACACCAATGTATGTCTCTATCATTATAAATTCTTATGAGCAATAGTTTTTATTTTTGCAATGAAAAAAAAAAACATTTAAATGTTATTAAAATTGACTACACAACTGCTGGTTAAAACGTTTATTGTATATTACTTAGGGGAAAATACGTTAAACGAGGAGTTGTGTTCAAGAAGTAAACGCATAGTCCAGTTTTTCTTAAACAGAATCTTTATTTATTCATCAATATTCACCCTTATTCTGCACAATACCGTTTTGTAACGGCGGTTTTAAGTCGGTATTCCCTTTGGCGACACCGATATTTATCGATGACTTTTTATCTGATGCTTGATTTGATATTCCGACAGGTTGTTTTGATGTAGAATTTTGGAACGAATTTCCGTCATCCCTTGTCAAGTTTGTTTTGGAGACAAACCGGTTTCGGCTATGTGTCATCGTTCCTCAGAACGAAAAATGACACTGAAGATGGCACATAGCCAAAACCGGTTTGTCTCCAAACCAAACTTGACAAGGGATGACGAAAATTCGTTCCAAAATTTTACTTTTTATATCGTTACTTGTTATTTTGTAAGAAAATGTGCCGTCGTTATTATGTTGAGTTGTCGTGCTTTTTATAAACGAGTTTATTTCACAAATAAATTTACGAAATTCGCAAGAGTCTTCCTTCCAAAGAGGTTCTACGCCAGAGAATTTTAAAGAGAAGTTGGATAATATTTCGCCTGTTCTAAATGCCGTTGGCTCTTCAAAACGAAATCCAGATGGATGGCGGCAGGTTACGGTCATTCCCAACACTAATCTAACCTTAAAATTTTTTAGCGCTGTCGCCTACTTGACGCGCTTCGCAATTTGTGTGAATCTTACACCGCTTTCTAAATTTTGGAATATCGTTTGTAGCACATGCATAAACGGTGATTTATTTAATCTAAAATAATGTTGAAGCCTTTTAAAGAAATAAAGTATGATTCTGCCGCGAACATTTAGTGCGTTATTTACTTGCGTCTCATACGGTAATTGAAACATGTATATCTGACTTCTGTCTAATTAATCTTCTTTGTATGGTAGTTTTTGTTTTTGTTCCAGCTAAACCTTTTCAATAAAATAAACCAGCTGACTCAAATATTAGATATGTGTATTTTATTTTACTCAAAATATCGATAAACCGTCGCCGTTGTCATAAGACTGTTAGGGAATACCAAATTATAATAGAACTGATGACGACGTCGATACAAACTGATGTGGGCTAGAAAGTGACGAAGATGTTGCCAACGTCAAATAGAATAAGGGTGATTCATTTTGAAATTCAGTTTTCATTAACAGTTCACCGCTTGGCAGGTGAGTACTACAAATGAGGTACTGCTTCGATCTTTGAAAATCGGCTAAAATTTCAACACAGCTAGAACTTTTGACAAATGATAATATTAGAAGTACTGCATGTAGTTACTGATGCTCCCAGGATTTGCAAGGAAAATTTTGTTTGCCAATGAAATTGATATGTCAATAAACAAAATGTCGGCATTTGGAAGGTTAATTAATATGCCAACCATTAGTTATATACCGTTACATCCACAAAAAGTGACTGGTGTGATTTCCGGGCTGGTGAATTTGTATACAGTGGTGGCCATCACAGATCAAAGATCAGTAACTTCTTGATTACTGAAGTGAATCTGTGTTTCCCTAATAGACCATGGTTTTCAAAGCGACGGTGCAATATGTCATACATCGCGCGTTTGAAAACCTTGAGCCTTTAAGCTGACCTCCAAGATCATGCGTTTTAACACAACAACTGTCTCATTATAAAAACTTATCGAAAATTGCCACTTGCGGTGGGATTACAGTGGATTCAGCCTCGCATACCTTATGACAGACAATTATTTTACAAACTAAACCCAGAACCATTGAAAATTCATTTCACTTTTGAGAACTATGTATCACCTTTTTCTAACTTAAGAAAACTGCTGGCAGTTTAAGAATTGTATTCACTTTTCGAACACACCTCGTATACGCTTGATCCCCCCTCAAAAAAAAAAAAAAAAAACATTTCAAATTCTATTGGCTTTGTCTTGCTCATTAACAGTCTAAACATGTAAAACACACACGCATATAATGTGCCTTTGTGGCTTTACTGGCTGGTTATTCATCTGATAAAAGAAACCATTTGAATATTTTAGGCGTATGAGTAGATAGAAAAAAATGCGTTTGGTTTTATTATTGTACACGTATTTATGAATTAGAAAACATTCAAATGCATTTGTTTATTCAAATAAACAGAAAAAAGTCGGTCGTGTCCCTCTTGAAAAAACACAAAAAAAAACGTCAATAACTTGTTAGAAATACTGAGAGCCTAGTTATCAAAGCTAACTAATCCGCCCCAACAATAAATAATATTTATTTAGTTAGTTTACAAAAAAAGCTGATGCTAATATTTATGAAAACTTGCATACGAAAAATGATCATGTTGCGAGTATTTGTATGAAACGTTAGAACTTTCATTCAAAATAAGGGGAGGCGTTTTTCTAAAATTATTAAAACTTGTTCGTTAACCTGACCTTAAAATTAAATGTGATCGAGTTTTTTTGTTGCTGTTTATTATCAGGCGTTCAGGGTTGACAGGCGAAGGTTTGTTTATTGTCTCCAAAATTAAAATACACACATTTTATGGAGACTTAACTTGACCTAGATTCATATTTATGTCAATCCCGATAACAATCTTGATCTCTTACTGGCAGCGTTGGGGCATTTGTTTTACCTTTGCCTAGGATATTTTTAAATAAAGAACGAAGGAAGAAAATTTTATCACAATTCTTTTTAACACTTTGCGCTCAAGAGGTGAATTTCACTCACCACGCGATTTCATGCCGCAACTCGAGAGGTGACTGTCGCTCACCACATGGTTCGCTGCGAAAATCATTGAACTGGTGGCTTAAACTGTTTTTTGGGGGCTTGAAATATGCTCATTAAATTCATATTTACTTTATAAAATGACTCAACAGCAGAGACGAGAACAGCCGCTTAGTCACTTGAAGTATGTCAAAACCTTAGTTAAACAATTGACTGGAGATGTTCATCAGATACGTGCTCGATCTTCAACCTCCAGCTCCAGAAAACGACCGCCTAAATGGAAAGCTACACAACACTCCGACAGGAGTTAGGAAGGATTGCAAAGTCTGCTCTAAAGAAACTAAACATGACAAGAGACATAAAACGACATATTATTGCGATACTTGTCCCGATAAGCCGGGCATACATCTCGGCAATTGTTTCTTGAAATATCATACGAAACAAAATTCGAAAGACTAATGTTAAACAAATTATCCTCAAAAAGATGTAAAAATACATTAAATATTAAAATATAATAGTTTTGTATGTTACTTTGCGTGTGTAATCATTTTATGTTAGAGGTAGTAAGGTTAACAAAAGCGCTAGGAAACGTCTGGAGTTGCTGGTTGGTCCGCACGGAAACGGCCTCGAGTGCAAAGGGTTAAATTACAAGACTGCTTAAGACTTAGTAATAGTTTACTTATGTCTATTTCCATAAAAAGACCGGAATACATATCGATTGATCGACTCACAGCAAAGGATCGCACCTTCGTATAGTCAAAGCGCTAAGCACTTGAGCTATGGAAAAATTCAAGCGGTTTTTGTTTTGTTTTCACAGGAGGGCATTTCCAGCAAAAAATGGCACCGTAATTGTGGAAAATAAATTTGCAGTTTCGTAGTGAAATCCATATAAAAATAAAGTTCATTTAAAATTTAGAAACCTGTAATTTTTTTCGATTTCTTCATATTTTCAAAGTTTTGTTGTTGTAAAGTTATCAGTAGTACCACTGTGCGTGGTATTATAATTTTATTTCTCTAAGTTGGCTGCACTTATTTATATATTTATTCGAAGATAAAGGATATGGATAATATATAGGGTGATTTTTCAAGGCCAATATAGAACTTTAAACTTGAAAAAATATTACACAAAATGTTTAATGTAAATTCAAACAAATTATTTGAACGGTCGTGGCAAATCGTGGCGAAGCGCATTTTGGACGTTAAATTTTGGGTCACTTTTTCGAACATTGCAGGCCGTATGTCACGAATAACACAAACAATGTTGGCCTCCAAGTCGTCAATTGATGGTGGCTTATCGGCATAAACTAGTGACTTTTTTAGGTGGCCGCACAGAAAATAATCAAGAGGTGTTAAGTCCCACTACCTTGGCGATCGAAATTGCCACATTTTTATTCTAAGAAGCCGATGGTTGCGGTCGTTGTATGACACGTAGCCCTGTCCCGTTATATTATAAAACAAAAAACCATTGATCATGTCGCGGTACGATCATGTACGATCTCCATTGACCGTAACGTGAGTTCCGGATTCATTTTTAAAGAAATAAGGACCAATGATGTTAGCAGCGTGTAATCCGCATTTTTCTGGATATATTGAAGTCTCTAGGGTCTATAGTAGATTGGTTTCACTTCATATGCGTCCATTTTGGTTATTAACAAACCCATTAAGCCAAAAATGAGCCTCAGCGCTGAACACAGTTTTGTGACAAAACATCGGATCAGCTGATGACTGAATTTAAAATTAAATCCGAATAATTTGGTAACATCGTTCCAGCATCAATCTATTCACGATGATTTGCCAGAGTATACTCATCATAAATGCCAAAATGTGAACGCAGTATGACAGTTTGTTTGACAGTTAACCCTTTCGTAAGGTCTATGGGGCTTAAAAACCGCCCTATACAAAAATCCACTAACAGGGCCAAGTCGTTCGTAAATGAGAATTGATTTATGGAAAATATGTAAAAGGGTCTGTTTGTTTTGTTTAGTCAGTTCTATTTTTAAACTTGATCTTATACTTGTTTCAAGCCCTCATGTTTCTAGTCCCACCCATCCCCAGCTACAAGACGCATTTTTATTCAGACTTTAGCAAGCGTCTCGTAATTGATTTAAATAACTAATAATTTTAGCAACATTATATAAAAAAGTTATTGAACAAAAGTTCTTGATTCTCGAAAAATTCCTATTAACTAGTGATGGCAAGATTAATCGAAATCAATTAAAAACAACAATTTTGAGACAGCTTGAATGCCGGTTTAGGAGTATGGAACAATAACTTTTAATGACAGCATCAACTCTACAGGTCTCAAGGTTTAAAAACATCTATTTCCGAGATTGAATGGTGATATCCGTAAAAAACGATTGATATTGAATTCGATTAATGGTCTTTGGCACACGCTAGAAAAATAAGGGACAATGACTACAAATCCTCAAGATATGCTAAGCTGCTTTCTTAACGCTTCAGTTCTGTAATTGAGCCTAAATGTGGTTAACTCGTGGCATTAAATGAAAACAGTGTACCTTAAGCGTTGCACACTTGCAACAAAAAATTGTTTTCGGATTGGAACTTGTGCACTATCAGACTGCTTTTTTTTAAAGCAGTTGCAACCGCTACGGAGAAAGGAAACGCAAATAAAATGAAATAAACAAATAAATAAAAAAAAACTTCTTAAATTCTGAACTAAATAAAATTAAATTTTTTAATAAACTTATTTGTGTTTTGATATTTTATAAATGTCTTATGTTGTTCATGATAATTTTCAGCCTTAGCTAAATTAATCGATTAATTGATTATGCCAGCCGTCCTTTTTTTTCTACAACAAATTTTTTTAAATTTTAAGTAAAACGAGAATGTCCCACCCGTCTGAATAGAATCGCCCACAAGTCACTTTATACAGAGTAAAACGACATAATTATAGCTGGTTTTTATAGATTTTATTAGCCAAAACAAAAATGTCCGGTCGTGAGGGTCATATGACCAAAAATTATATTCAAATTAATATGGCATAGAAATTTCTAAATTCATCTGACAAGAAGGTGAAAACAAATTTACGCGAAAATTATGACGTTAATTTCTCAAGTATTTGCAATATTTCGGATTTAACTACAAGAACTAAACTTTAAATACTTTATTTCCTTATTCTATTCGGCATCGTCGACACTACACCGTTTTGTATCAAGGATTTCAAATCGCTATTCTCTTTATCGACTTCGATATTTATCGTTAACCGTTGGTTGTTATTTGGTATTTTGTAAGTAAACGTGACGTGTTATAAACGAGTTTATTTTACACAAAAATTTTAAATGGAAAAAATTAAAACAAGTTCCAACCAACTTGCGAAATGGATGGAAGAACTTGAAAAAAATCGTTCCCTGGCCAGAGGATATACTGCAAAGAATTTTGAGCAGTGGGTAACGAAATCCAGATGGATGACCGCATATTAAAGTCATTCGCAACATTCAACTGGTAAAAACCCTGGCCTAAGAACCTTAGCGTTGTCAACTACATGACAGCGATTCGCAATCAGTGTGGCTCTTACTCCACTTTTTAAATTTGGGGATATCGTTTGTAGCACATGCCTACTTTTTTAATCAGATATTTTTTGCAAACCTTTGGTTTGTCTCCAAACGAAACTTGACAAGGGATGACGGAAATTCGTTCCAAAAATGTACATACAAATAAAATACGATTCTACTAAACAATTAGTGCATTATTTACTTCGGCCTCATCCGGTAATTGATATATAACTGACTTCTATCTGTTTAATCTGCTTTGTATGCCAAGTTTTTTTTTCTTCCTCTCTAGAATCCGAATTGGACACAAGGAGTCTTTTAGTTCAACTTTTTCAATAAAAATTGTAAACAAAATAAATCAGCTGACACAAATATTAGATATGTGTATTTTATTTTACTCAAAATATCGATAAACCGTCGACATCGTCATAAGACTATTAGGGGATATCAAATTATAATAGAATGAATGGTTGCCGATGTCGATACAAAGTAATGTCGACGAATATGTTTCCGACGCCAAATATAAAAAGGGTAGTTATTTTTTTTTTTTGTGTTTCAAAAATTCGATTCTAATTTCGAACTTGAAAAAAGTAAAATTTCAGAAAAATTCAAGTTTTCAAAATTGATTTGTTTTGTTGTTGTTGTTGTTTTTTTTGACACTTTGTTTTTCTAGTCGAATGAAGAATATTATATAAAAAAAAAATCTATCACTTTGCACCCACAGTGCATTATTATTATTTTGAGAAACAATTATTTACGTTCAACAAAAATGCCAAATAACACAAAACATTGCGAAACGATAAAATCAAAGGCAACTATTCTGGCGCTAATGAAGTTTTCGTAGGAACTTTTGGCAGTTAAGTTGAAAAGGGAGTTTTCCAGGAAAACAAAAGGTTCCAAACCCTTTTACAACACTTGCGATTTTACAAATTTAAATAATTTTCCACTGTGGATTCTGTCATTTAATCCTGAATATTCAGCATATATTTTGACATCCCTTCGAACTCGACCTTCACAGGTAACGAATTTGCTTTTAATGCTTAATTAGAAAATTTTCATTATATTTCAAAATATATTTCAATTGCAATTAACACTTGGTTAGGCGTGTTTGCGTTTTGTATTTGAATCTGCTCGGTACGAACGATTTCGATGCATGTGCCGCCAACTAACAACTGACTCAGTTTAAAGTTGTGATATGCAGCTAGGCAGTTAAACTGGCCATAGAAACACACACACACTCGCAGTTGTAGAAGATACTAACAGCGCTGTAAGCAGCGTGAGTGTCGACGTCGCCACAACGTTTGGTTTAAATTTTATCATGCCAATGCTCTCGAGTGCACTGAGTCACAGTGAATGTTAAGTCAGTAAAATAATTGGCATTGGGGAATAGTCAGAATGGGGGATGTTTGCGTAGAACGTCGTAAAAAAAAATATGTTCTTTTCACACGGTCTCCCATCGTCATGTACTCACTCGTATGTACACCCAGCGTCGGAATGTCCAAATGTCGTTTACCACATTGTGGTCTTCCGCTCATTAGTCACTGTTGTGTGAAACACTCCATGTATCTCTATTAATTTGTTTTCGTTACTTCATTTATTTGCTTATTCGTTAGCCTGTCTTGTCTGTCTGTTTGCTGGTTGGTGGGTTGGTTTGTTTAACTTTCTGGTTTGTTTTAATTACATTATGCAGTTAGTAGTAGCACAGGTTTGTTTGTGTAAGTTGCAGCTGCTGTTGCTGCCAACGCAGAGAAAACAGAAAAAAATAACTAACACATTCAACAAAATGCTACCTACTACAAAACAAAAACAATAACAAGAATGGGCGAGTTACTTACTATTTTGTGGTTAAATACTGTGCGCCTAATATCAGGCGATGAGTTAATTGGTTTGCAAACAAATTGACTGACGTGGGCGTGTGTAATAATAACAATAATAATAATGAAATATAACATGAACAACAACAATTGTTACTAATTAACAGCTTTTTGTAATTAAATATGCCTTCAAGTCATTCATTAAAATGCACACACACGCACACACACACGCGCACACACATACATCCACACACACACTGACACACCATCAGTCTGGAAGCAGAGCGGGCAAAGCTTACAAAACCTACCAGTCAGTTAGTCAGTCATTAATTAAACAGACTTTTTACTGCATCCAAAATAACCTCACATGCACACACTAACACATTCACACCAACCCATATACTTAAATAAAATTAAAACTTAACTTGCGTGCATTATAACGGTTCGTGTGAAAAATTACCTTTCGCTTTAAATCCCTACTAAATTTGTATTCGAAAACACTTTTCCTTTGCCTTCGCTTCTTCCTATCACCCAGTCTCTAATCACGTATCGTGTTCATTCATGTTCATTGCCATACCCAACATACATAAATACATATGTACATGTGTGTGTGTGCACCTCTCAACACCACCCCACAATCAACCGACCGCGGATAGATGATGATGGTGGAATTTATTATACGAGTATTAGCCACAAGAGCTAAAACAAACAAAAGAATAATAAAAGAACTTTAATCTAAATGAAAATGCATTTTAATTAGGATTCTTTTTGTATGATGGTTTGCTCCCTTAAGATATCACAGCAACAACAACAACAACAGCAGCAAAATGAGTTGCCAGATGTTTCACAAATTGTGGGATCAATAAATTAATGAAATATGACTGTATGACAGCAAAAAAGTTCACCTATAAACGAAAATTTCTCAGAATATAAAAAATCCAAATTTAAATTCTATCAAATAATTCGGGCCGAAGTTGCCCGAAGGTGGTGGCGGCCGGTAATAGGTTCACGCCTCGGCTAGGAGTCTGGCTAAATAAGTCGAGCAAAGAGTAGTTAATACTCTGTTATAAGAAATTCTAAATCCGCGGTGGAACAGCATACTCCAGCGTTCTTTAATTTTAATACAGACTTACCCGTGCATATGGAACTCTGTGTGGGTCAACGGACATCATTTTGTCCATTCCAGGGATGACTCAGGACGACAAGCAAAAAAGGGAGAGGTTAATCTCTAAAGAAACTACGGTTTTGATTGGCCAAGGGAGGCATCCGCAAGAGATGGATGGTGGCAGTCTTGCCTTGCGAGGGGTGGACGGATCGATCTTTAAAGGTACTTTTAAGGCGTTGGACCGTGAGATTCCGATAAGGATAAACAATGAAGCCTCGCAGGAGGTGGTTAAGTTAATCTCTGTTGGAACTCCGGTGTTTATGGGCCAATAGAGGAACTCTGAAGAGATGGACAAGACAACCGCGCAAGGGGTGGACGAGTAAGTCTCCAAAGATACTCCTGCCGAAGAGGCTTAGACAGTAGCGCACATTGGGTGTGAATGTCCAGCACTGGCGAGCATAAGTCTTAGGACCACGGGCAGACACTTGTTAAATGTGAATGCCATGGTGCGCCTAAGCCCTAAACAAATGCTAGCAATTACAAGAGACTGCGTGATGAAGAGGAACGCCGACAATCATAAGTAAAGAGTAACGCTAGTGGTAGCTGGAGAATCGAATGAGAGTAAGGTAGTCATAAATTACAAATAGGTTGCCTAAAATCAAGTCCTGGAAAGAAGGGGGTCCAAGAGGGACCAATAAAGTTAGTGGCCTGCTTCGGTAAAATCGGTAACTCAGTATCTCCGGGCTTAATAAAGATATCTCAAAAATTCAGAAAGGACCAAAGAGCCTGTTAAAAATAATTGGATAGGTGTCTGGTACTTTTTAGAAATTTTGAGCTTTAAGGGGATACAACGGGTAAAAACTGAATTTAATTTTGGTACTTTTTTGAACAGCATTTATCTTTGAGAGGGATAGCAATAGGAAAAAAGTAAAAACGTAGTTTTACTCTCCTTAAAAAAATCTATAATTAATTTTTGTACTTTTTCTAAATTTTGGAATTTAGGGGGAAAAGGGCTAAAAACGGGTAAAATCGGTAATATTGTATCTTCGGACCTAATGCATCTAGCACAAAAATTCAAAAAGATCCTAGAAGGCTATTTCACTTGATAGGTAGCGAAGCACGTACCTGGCGGCAAACAACCGACAACTAACTAAATAATTTATATTTCACAAAAATGTTTAAATTTACCAAAATAAAAAAAATAAAAAAACAATCGATTCTAGGGTAACTAAATGCGGAAACGTAATCGAAATGCGGAATAGAGGTGCGTATTCCTAATTAAATAAAAAATAATCTGGCAACTATTGAAATACTTTGTATATCTTATTAAGTCTTGCTAATTCATTAATTAAATTATTTTGAACAGCAAGGCTACAAGTATCCCACAGTCATGCATACATACGAGTATGTAGGAGGATACATAATCTCACAAACCCACAATCTGTGCCACACTAATTGGATAAAAGTATACGTGTATGGTATTATGCCCGACCTGGCACGGTTTCATATGAAAATACATATGTATGTGTGTTGCAAATATTCTTTAGAATTTTTAATTAAATATTAAGCGCTTAACAACATTCACTCCCACTTCCTGTAAAGAAGTATGCAATCCTTCTGCCTACTATGTTGGTTATTAACTAACTTTATCGTATAAGAGAACAAACAACGATCCCTTTAAAATGACTATAGATTTATTTGCTACAGATTGTCCACGTGCTGCTACAATGTAATAAGTCGAAAAAAGCAAGTAGTAGTATGGAACATGACAAAGGCCCTAGTTGAGGTTTTTAGATTTATAAATCGATTGTGGATAGCAACCAAGGTTCAGTTGCGTTGCCCCAAAATATATTACAGATGGTAACTGGCAACTGACAGCTGTTAGTTTCAGTAGTCAAATAGTGCTATTTCTGGCAACCGAACATTTTGGGCAAATTTGTATATTTTTTTTATACAACCATTCTTTAACCAAGAAATTGTCTGCAGTAAAATAAAAAATTTTGAGTTATGACATTATTGTCGCAAATGTTAAATGGCAATTTTCAACTCCCGTAGTCGGTGGCTTAACTTGGTCATTTAGCACACTGCTTTTCTTTCCTTCCATTCATGGTTTGTGGTATGGATTCTTGTTATTGCTGCTTCAATTGTGTGTGTTTCAACATTTAAAAGCAATTAAGAAATTTGTTGCTGTTGTTTCATATTGTTTTCTCGACAAAAGGCTCCAATTAAAAACCCACAGCAATTAATGCCTATAACAACAACGACAACAACAACATGGAAAAAAGGACCATGGATTTTTTTTTTGTTCTACTCTACCATTAAAGCGAAGGATGAAACAGAGAGACGTTTGTACAAGCTTGAGCATCGACCAAGTGTCAGTTTGCTGGTGTGTATGGATGGCTAGATGATTGTTTGGCATAGACATTAAGTGAGTCATGCCATATGGTTGGTCGGTTGGTTGGTTGGCTGATTGAAACAAGCAACCATTGAATAATTGAGTCAGTCAGTCAATTTTTCCCCTGCTGTTTCTGTTGCCAAAACTTTTTGAAAAAAAAGTGCTGAAATTTTTAATTGGCAGCGTGGAAGAAAGAAAAATGAACAATTTTATTGTACTAATGAATGCTAAAAGCTTTAAGGCAGATAGATAATTGATATAAATGTTAACTAACTTTTATACATTTAAAGGATTGAGAGTATACGTTGTACAATGAGGACACAACTGTGGCGTAGATAGCAGTTAGTGGGGAGGATAGATTCCGACTTATTGCAAAGAAATAGTTGAGCTGCTCATTAAAGTTATCTGAGTAGTTATTAAAATTAGGAAATAACCGCTGGTTGCTGGGTACACATAAATATGAAGCAAGCCATACACGTTACGGCCGTCAGTACAACTTGAGGAGGTCGTACCCGAGATTGCAACGTTGTATTAAGTTGTGTCTCGGTTGAACCAGAAATTAATAAATGGTAATTTTTTTTGGCAAGTTGTAACCCGGTTGCAACGTGAATGGGGGTGTTGTACAACCTCATTTTATGTTTTGCCTAATATCGTAGTGATCACATAACAGTGATGAGGATTTTAAACTGGAACTGAACTTTACTTAAAAAGTATTTTGTTGCCCTATGTCGTTTAACGTTTCAGATTGGAAAGAAGTACTTTTGATATCATGTGGGTAGTACGCTAATTCGCAAGTCAAAAAGTATTGAAAAGTATCACTGGCGCATACCGAAAAGCATGTTGTGCGTGTTTTACTCGCCATCTTTACTCAACACGACATGTTTACAAAATGAAGTTGTACAACGAGTTGCATTGTTTGTGGATAAAACAGCCATCTTGATCACCAACCGAGTTGTAGCAACAGTTGCAAAGTCTATAGCTTGCATAAAGGTGATATGATAATAACTAGGTTATGTGGGTTGGCTATGCCGAAGCGAAACTATTGTATAAGTCAGCGCGGATCCAGCTTAAGCTTTTGGGGAAGAAGTGTTAACGAAAACAAAAAATTCTCAAATTTCTCTAAACCTTGAGGTTTTGGAGAAGGAAATTTCCTGTTTTCATCCCCGCCTCCCTGTGATCATCGGCTGGTATTAATGAACATGCTTGTAACGTTATATGCAAAAATATAATTTAAAAATTGCTCATACAAATTTATACTCTTAACATTTTTTACATGAAAAGCTCTTCATCAGTCTATAGAAGGCCCACAGGGAATACAAAGCTTTGTTTGTCTATGCCAAATGCAACACTGTGCTACTGTGTCTCAGCCGCATATGTGAGTTGTGGCTCGACTAAAAAAATAATCTTACAAAAATCTTGACAGAAAAATTTCCCTTACGTCTATGATCCCATCCCGTCATCTGTCGTAGACATATTTCCGTTTGTAATCACTGTCGTCTAAAAATTTTTTCTTTTTTCTCCGTTTGGATTATTCTGTGAGCAGTTAGTGCAGTGACTCTGTCATTTTCTGCCAATGCTTATTGTCCGTGTTTTTTTTGTTTGTTTCTGTTGTTCAAATTAATTAACAAGCCCAAAACCATGTACAACAACAACAACAAGAGCCATCAATTTTGAAGGGGTTAAAAAATAAGCAATTAGTTGGCATTTCGAATAGGCGCCCAGTTTCCACTAGCACATGCGAGACCGACAAAAAGCGAAAAGGAAGTTTCTGTTTTTTGTTTGTTTCCAGCGCGCAACACTGAAATTTATCGTATATTCATTCATTTAATTAGAAACTGAAACAGAGGCAACAGTCAAGTCAGTCAGCATACAAAAAATTGTACCGTCATTGTACCAAGTTTCTCTGTGTGTGAGTGTTTTTTTTTTATTTTAATATTCTGCTTTTTGGTTTTGTGTTGTTTTTATTGTAAAAATACTCATTTCAATTTTAGTTTGTTTGTTGCGCAGGTATCTGCGCCGCTTTGTTAAACTACAATACCCGTACGACACAGTCAGAGTCAGTCAGTGGTCGTTGTAGTCGTCTATTCATGCCATTCCATACAAAATGCACATAACCCCAGCATCCCGATTAGTGTGCCAAAACAGTCGAAAGCCAGCCGTTACCACCACTTTGTGCTATCACGGTCAAGTCTAGCGTTGCTACTAAAATATGCCAAACAAATCCAATCATTTAGTCTGCCAGCAGACAGCAAACAGCATGCACTACTAATTTTCCCCCCGTAGCAGTTTTGCTATAGTTAATTGCAATTTATTTGATTGTTTAATTGTTTTAAACGCCAGCCATTAAAATCGAATTAAATAAATTTAACATTTTTGAGTTGCATAAGTGAGATTTTAAAGAAAGAAATCAATAAATGTAATGAGAGTGATAAAATTTGCTGATAAATGGTGCTTGAACTTTTTTTCTTGAAAAAAAGGCGAATTTGGTCGAACCAAAAAGCACGATGTTAATTGTAATTGCTGGCCTGGCAAACTTTTTTGTTAACTTTCTAATATGGGAAAGGATTATGGGAAAAATATTACCACACTAGCAAGTTGCCTAGAAATTGGATACGGTACATATGAAGAACTTGGTCCTCATTTTGATCTCAGTACTTTTTACGGCCGAAATTTTTGGTTAGGAACTTGGCCTTATATTCACATTTATATTTTTCTGTGGATCTGAGTCCTTTTTTCTTAAGGGATTTTTGTTTGTTAATGTATGTATAAAACCTCTTTTAACTTAAAGCTTACAGACGATTGGATTATATCAAATTTCAGCTTTCTACCTGCAATGGAAATGGTTCATACAAATAAAAGAGAACCTTAGTCCCCTCGCGGGTGTGACCACAATTAGCATTATGGTTGGACCATTCCATACATTTGATAAAATCCATTTTTCTAAAATAAAATAACCTTTAGAGGTATTTTCCCCTGCCAAAAACTCTCCTCTTAATGAATGGGAGGTCTTCATTACTATAGTTTATAGGCTTAAGGAATTATGAGTGTTATTTGTTATTATATTGGAAGCAGGGTTGGAAACTAGAAGTTTTTTCATCTGGGATTTTTGGGTTTTAATGGAGTTTTAAAGAGTTCTGTTTATATTTTTGGATTTGCAAACTAAAATGAATTTGTTCGTAGGAACTCCAAATCTATAAACCTCACGTTAAAAGTTAAAAGTAAGAACATCTTCCCTTTAGCTAATCGGACAGTTTTATCGTAAAGTACGAAAAACGAATTATCTGTCCGATAACATCCTAACTTTAACTATTGGCAAATTGTAATAATGGCCCTTAGTTTTGTGAAAATTTTTGATTTTCTGAAGACTTGGGCTTTTTGGTTAAGAAAATGCAAAATTAAAAAACTATCGCAGCGCCACCTATCATGTCCAGCTGTGATTATATAAATTGATTGATATGATCTGTAGATAAACATATTTGTTTTACACATAAGCTATGAAAACTAAGGACTTAAATTTTTGAATGCATATCCTAGCAAAAAATTGTCCAGATTTTCGAAGCAGTACATATTTTTCCTGGCGCAAAAAAGCGCTCGTAATAGTAGGCACATATCTATATATTTTGCCTTAATGGCAGAATATATGACATTTTTTATATTAGTACGTATTTTCTTTTTAGCAATTTTTAGATATTTCCCTACAGTAGGGCCTAGCAGGATGTACTACTGTTAGGCAATGAACACAAAATTGCACAGTTCGGACAAAATACGAACCAAGTAAGCATTTAGTTAATCTTCAGGCGCCTATGAACCGCTAAAATAGAAATGCTTGAAAGTAGGACATCGCGAACATATATCACGACACACAGCAATAAGCAGGTTCATATGTATTGCCACCTCGATATATTTTTATAAAGTTTGTGATGGCGAAACCGTAGTTTTTTTTTGAGCCGCAATGTGGACAGGCTCTGGACTTATAAAAGGGCATTGCTTACATGTCCATAATATTATGTAAGGGGGATATCGAAACATATCACTACATTTATGGGTCCCTTTTCGACCCGGTTTTTCCTCGAATTAATTTCAGGCAACTGATTTATAACTTACGACTACCTTACTCTCATTCCAGTATCGTGCTACCACTAGCCTTTAATCTTAAGTGTAGTGACTGCAAACTGTCAATTGGTGACTGTCGACCTTAGTCCTCATCACGGAGTCTCATGGAATTGCCAACATTTGTCTAAGGCTTAGGTCCCCCTTGACATTCACATTTAACAAGTGTCTGCCCGTGGTCCTAAGCCTTATGCTTGCCAGTGCTAGACATTCACACACAATGTGCCTTACCATCTCAGCCTCGTTCGCAGGAGTATCTTTGGAGACTTACTCGTCCACCCCTTTCAAGGTTGTCTTGCCCATTTCTTCAGAGTTCCTCCATTGGTCAATAAACACCGGAGTTCTAACAGAGATTAACGTATCCACTTCTTGCGAGGCTTCATTGTCCATCCCTAACAGAATGTCATGGACGATTGAATCGTCCACCCCTTGTGAGGCATTCTTGTCGATCTCTTTCGGATTCCTCCCTTGGCCATTTAAAACCGAAGTTTCTTCAGAGATTAACCTGTCCGTCTTTTACAAGGTTTCGTGGTTCTTTTATGTAATGGACGAAAATAAGTCCATCAACACAGAGCTCCATATGCACGAGTAAGTCTGTATTAAAACAGGAGATCGACTGGTAACCAGAGTTCGCATACTAGCGACCAACCACCCTCTTGGCAATGCAACCCTGGCGTATGCTGCTCCACCGTGGGTAAGGGATTTTTTATAAGAGAGTGCTAACGTCTCTCCGCTCGACCTGTCTAGCCAGACTGTAACCTTTTGCCAGCCGCCGATACCACTACTCAGAACATAAAATGACACTGACGATGGCACATAGCCGAAACTGGGTTGTCTCCAAACCAAACTTGACAAGAGATAACGGAAATTCGATCTAAATATTTATATTAAACGGAAAGACAAGTTATTATTATTAATGTATGGGGGGATATCGAAGCAGACCACTTACTTTTTGGGTCCCTTTTCGACCCCCATTTCGGTACTCAAATTGATTTCAGGGAACCGATCCGTAATCACAACCACCTTACTTTCAATTGAGTCTCGTGTTAGCCCTAGCCTTTACTCTTGACTAAAGTGATTTAAGACTGTCGACTGGTAACTGTCGACACTCTTCCCCATCATTAATTGCTAGCATTTGTCTAAGGCTTAGTTCCCCCATGACATTCACATCTAACAAGTGTCTGCCTGTGGCCTTAAGCCTTATTCTAGCCAGTGCTGGACATTCACACACAATATGCGCTAACGTCTCAGCCTCTTCCAGGCATAGTCTGCAAGTATCATCTTCTACGACTTTCATCTTAGCCAGATGGTACTTGAAGTTTCCATGTCCTGTCACTAACGCAGTGATCCAGCTTAAAGTAGCCCTATTATACCCGAGCACCTTGCTGGCCTTCCTGCCGAGGGGAAAGACAAGTTAAAAGTTGGTGCAATTTCGGTGGTAAAACAAGTTTGAAAAGAATAAATTCGAAATAAGTTTAAAATTAAAAATTATAACACGAGACTGGAATGAGAGTAAGGTAGACGTAAATTACAAATTAGTTGCCTGCAAACAATTCATGGAAAGAAGAAGTCGAAAAGGGAGCTATAAAGTTAACGATCTGCTTGGGCATCCCGCTGCATTAGTCATAAAAAAGCTCATATTTAGCTTGGTTTCACTAGGTAACTCAAATCGATGGCCGGAAGATGTATTAGAAAGACAAAGAGAGTCTATAAAAACCAAACAAAAATTCGGCAAATGCAACAAATATGCAAAAATATGCACTAGCAAATCGAAGCCAATATTCTTAGAAAGGTTTTAAAACGCATAAATAAATTATCCATGGCTCTATGCAACGCGATTTCCATGGTTATCATTCATTATATTAATTTAAAATGAAATAAATTGTTTCCTTATTTAAGAAGGAAATGAAAAATAATTTATTTAAATTTAAGCTGTAATCAATAAAATGAATATTTGTATGTAATCTCTCACTTAAAAGCGCTTTTCACCTTAGCCGTATCCTGAAACTGTTTTAGTGAATATACAGCTCCTTAGCACCAGGCGTGAATCCTTGGGGATCTGTTTTCATTCAAGTTGTGTAGCCAAATTTGATTTTTGAATGCATCTTTGCGAAATATGTGTTAATTTTAACTGCTTAAATCAACCAATCACGACAGAGGCACAACAATAACAGGCATCCTAAATCCTTAACAACTTCCTATTTGGTATTTTTTTTTTTACACTTCGCAACAAGTCCATTGGCAATTATTTATTCATTTACACAATATACATCCTACCCTTTATTTGAGGCATCTACATAGATATTTTTTGAAGTCAACAAAGAAATCTGATACGTCAATCCTTAAATTTAATCATTAATAAAATATTATTAAATATTACTGATCATAAGGCTACAGTTGACAAGGACAAAACCTTTTACACAAAATATGTAAATATAAAAAGAGATACAAACAAGTATCTTTCTATTTATGCTGACCATCTAATAGAAAAGTGACATTATGACTCTTGGTTCTCAATTTTCTCACGCTCTGGGTTTGGTCCGGTCAGTTGGACTGAACTGCTGCATATAAAAAACACAATGGGAATTTTATGGTTTCTTATTAAGAAAAAAAACAAAAACATCTTAAAGAAGAAAGAAAGACCCTTAACATCATAAAATGTAAGATTTTTTCCCACACATGACATGCAGACATACATACGTATGTGTGTATGAACGTATGTACATGATTATAGTTTAGAAGAAGAAGTAAAAAAAAACAACATCTACACTTTACAGGATTCCTTTTTTGATCTTTTCCTACGAACACACATATCTTAAATTCTTAACGCCTGGTGATTTGAACAACAAAAGTCAAAAATCTTAATAACTTATTCCCACGCATAACAATCTGGGAAATTGTCGTTTTTTTTTTCTCTGTTTTCTTTTTGTAATCTTCTACTCTGCAAGATAATCTTTAACGATCACGCCTTAATGTTTTTATAGCAAGCAGTTTGGTTGGTTGTCTGATTTGGTTATTGGTAAATCTCAGCAAGGGTCAGTAGTTGTGCAGCATAAATTTGTAGGGACTACAAAAAAGGGAACATAATACATCCTTTACAAAAAAAAAAAAAAAATTCTCACGATCGAAAGGTAAAGTGTTTTTTATTCTTCTGTGTATTCGTTGTGTGTGGCTGTGTGTGTGTGGGTTTGTGTGTAAGAACACAGATACTTATTTTTTGTTTCTTCTTTGAAATAACCTGCCAAGCCACCAGCTATATTTACTTGCAACCTGTTACTCCAGACAAGAAAGAAGATGCTTTAGGGCACGAGTGAGTTCTAGCTATAGACATGATCACAGGAAACGTTTTTTGTTTGTTTGCTTTAACAATGAAATTGAAATTATACAGCTGTGGAAAGACGATCATTAAGAGGATTAAATAAGAAACGATAATAAACGAAATTAAATTGTTTGGAGTTGCTTTAAGCAATCAGACAAAAAAGTACAGAGCCGATGAAGTTTGTTAAAAAATCAAGCCGCCGACTAATACAGCAAAACGCAACTTTTCTAACCAATTTAATTAATACTTACGTTGAGTGCCGCGTCAGTCACCGGTGGTTGACAGTATAAAATATGATAATAAAGGTAAAAATTGAACATTTTTCCAGAAAACTTTAATGAAACAAGGTAAACATAAAAATGGTTGTCACTCGCAAGTGTCACAAAATGTTATAACCTGTTTGGTCATATTTCGTGCTATTTTTCTGCCACTCTGTGCCATATTGTCTTCATAGCACGATTTTCCATAGTTTCGCACTGCTGAAACTCGCGCGGCTTGACAGCAAAGTCGCTATGGCACTCAACGTGTTAAAAATGTTGCATACACACTGTAAATATGGACTTGTGACTTTCTGTGTTTAATGAAAATTCAAAGTTGGTCTATTTAAATTGTTTGCTTCATTTTGGTTATTTCGGCATAAAACGCCACACTTTTTAACTGGCTTAAGGTAAGGTTATGTTGTTATATCTGTACGCAAATCAAATTCAAAACATTCTGTACGATTAATTAATCATGATTTAAAATTAGATGCATTTTTTATATTCGTAACATAATTTTATACTATTTAGTCACACTAGGGTTGAATTATAGTTGTAAATAATAATCCGCGCAAAAACGTATATGTGAAAATCAAAAGATCAAAATAAGGACCGAGTTCTTGATATGTACTGTGCCCTCTCATTTCTAGGCAATTTGCTAGCTTTCTAAACTTTCTAATATGGAAAAAAATTATGGCAGATGGTATCGTACTAGAGTTTCTATTTCTCCGGAAGGTCCTGGCTCCCGGGAAAGCGAAAAAAATTTCCCGAATCCCGGGATTGCCGCTCTGAATGATATAGACTTTGTCGTTGGTGCTTTTAATTTTTAAATTTGTAATTTTTTTATTTCTAAATCTAATCTAAATTATATTTTTCTATATTATATAAAATACAAAAATACTTTTATAAGAGAATTAGATACAAGGAAAACAAAGCTTCACAATTCAGCTCATTTACCTACGCTCTTGATCAGATAATTAGAGCCACTTAAATTTCTAGTTTTAGCAAACAATATCTTTTTGAATTTTTCATCGACAGCTAAAACTTTTTCAATTTAATTTCTTTCAATTTAATTTCTTTCATTCATATGATTAGAACCAATTAACCAATTTTAATTAAAAATAATAAATTTTTGTGTGAACTGTTGTTCACAGTTGCATTTCCGTCATCCCTTGTCAAGTTTGGTTTGGAGACAAACCGGTTTCCGCTATGTGCCTTCTTCAGTGTCATTTTTCGTTCTGATATTTTGCACATTTCAATAGTGGGTGCGAGCTACCTCTCTTGCTTTAAATAACTATACGGTTTCTTCGTAAATCATAAAATGACTACAAAGAAATCCCATTCCGTGAAGTCCTCAATGGCTTCAATTAGTGATTCCTAATCGTCAAATTTCTCTTCCCTCTTCATAAACCTTGCGGGAAAGCTAACCCCTGATATAGGGCGACGAACATTTTGGGTTGAAATAAATTTTTTTACAACTCTGGCCTTATGTATAGGCTGGTCTATGGAAATGGCCAAAAAATCACTTAATTTAGGGAAAGCTGATTGTAATAGAGTCTTGAAAGTTTCTCCAGCCATTTTTGCAGTGTAAAATTTTAAATATCACGTATCATAGAAATAATGATTGCAACCATCTGGAACGTCCAAATTAAATTTCTTTTCGTGACTAAAACCACTGTACGCCCATCATTAACACAATCTCTTTACATCTAAGTTCCATGTCATATGCTCTCTAGCAAATTGTAATTGATTTTCTTTGCCTGCATTATAGTTTTATATTCCTGTTTAAAATTGGGCTTTCCAAACAGTTATTGCTTTGACTATTTAAGTTGATAAACGAGATTTTCAATAACTGAAAAAACCGCTTCGTCCTCGAAAAAATTCGCATGAATAGTTAAGAGGGTATTATATAAATTATCAATACTTTTCGTCCCTTTTCCGCTAGTTTTAAACAAGTTAAGTTCTGTTTTATTGAATGTATTAATATATTTTGAGTTCTAAAATAAAAATTAAATATCGGCAATCCCACATAAAATTCCGGGGAAACCTGGAACTCCCGGTATAAAAATCCTGTTCTCATATTGATCTCAGTAAATTTGACGGCCGAAATTTTTGGATATGAACTTTTCCTTATTTTAAAATTTATGTGACTACTTTTTTCAAAGTTATGTTTTTTTAAATATATATTTGTATGCATGTATGTATGTATTAAAATTCCTTTTACTTCAAGTTTACAGATGGTTGGGTTATAATAAATTACAGTTCTCTACCGATAGTGGAAATGCCGCATACGAATAAGAAGACACCCAAGTCATGTTTCCAGATTCTTTTAATTACTTATTCCCAAAGACCTACCTGTATAGCAAATTTCAGCTCTCTAGCTAGAGTGGAAGTGCCTCCGCGAGTCACTAAAATATACACTTTTTACTCCTTTATATCTCGGAAAGCTTTTATGTTTAAAACGTTCAAGTGACCAGTATATGTTTGCCACAACAATATATATTGCAGTCATTATAAAATGGTTGTCCTGACTATACCACAACCATATTTTTATTTGCGTGTAGATAAGATTGTTATAAAAATCTCTTGCCCTTAACGCCGTTTATTATTCTTATAAAACTTTGTATTCTCTGCTTTAACGATCGACGCGATCAACTTTTTCCCAGCATCACTTTTATTTATTTAATCTATCTGACATAATAGGGTCACAGGCTTTATTGTAGCAGAACTCGAAATATAAAGTAAATTAACTTCATGTAAAAAATAGACTTAACAAATCTAAAACACAACGCACCACACGCAGAACATTAAAACTAAAACCCTACAAAGTATGCAATGAAATTTTCCCTAAAACTCACGCACCAAAAAAAATATTCTTAATGAACTTTCGTTTTTTCTTTCACTTGTTTAAAGTTCTGAGCACCTGTTTGAATGCTACAATTACGCATGTTTTCCAATTGTTTAATTTGATTAATTTGTTTGTTATGAGTTCATATCATCACTCACTAACTAACTTACTGATCGATCGGTGATCGATCACCCACTACCATCCATGTTCATTTTACTATTAACATGAGAATACAGTGAGTGACATTTGGTGTGAAGCATGTTTTAGTTTGATGATCTCTTTGTGTTCGTTTGCTTATTCATATTGTTTATTAATTTTTTATACAGTTGGTTGGTTGCTTAGTGGTGGGTGTTGTCTTCATGTGGGTAGATTAACAAATTTTAACAGGCGTCTAGAATCATCAGCAGCCACATTACACACTTGTTGTTCCATTGTGATGAGTTGGATGCTGTGTGTGTATTTTTTGTTTGTTTTGTTTTTATTTGTTCTTTGATCGTAATACGTGATCATTCGTTGATGATGATGACGATAAAGATCAATGAAGCGTAAAATTGTGGCTGTTTGGTATAAAGAACACATAATGTTTAGTAAGATTGTTTTTTCAGACTCATAAGAATATGAGATTTGTGTGTGGTTGATCACAGAACAAACAAACAAACAGTGAGTGGGTATAAAAAAAGATTTATTTTAAAAAGAAAAAAACATTAAAGTTTTTTTTTAACCATCAAAGGCAGAGAGATTACAGAAAATTTAAAATTTTAGGTGTAAATAAAAAAACTTAGGGCCTTTATTACAACTTGCCTTTAAAGTTCACGTTAGTAAAAGTTACCTTTAGCTAAAGTGAGGAATAAAGTTTTTTTTTGTAAGCTGTATTTTATTTGATTGAATCTTTCTAAAAGAAAATTACAATAAGTATTAAAATCTTATCTCTAAAATATTATTTATTCATTATTACCATTGTAATAACGAATCTACTGTATTCAAATCTTAATGCTATCTATTATTGGGTTGGGTTAGCCGTTTCGTCAAGCTCGATGTATGAGTCTTTTTTAGTCTCTTGTGCCCGCGAAATTGTAATAATTTGCGAACAAGAGTGTTAGGGTGGACCTCTGGTTGGTTGGTTGGTTTACATGGTAGCCTGCTACACACAGGCTGTCAAGCAAAGTCTGAATGACCCCGTTTTGACAAGACCATACATACCACTCGCCAGGTAAATAGCGTCTTAGAGTCTATGCTAAGACTAGGGAGCTAGATCCATCCCGTAGCCGTGAGATATCTTAAAATATCGTTGAAACGGCACCTAGATATCTATATGTAGATATCAGTATGTAGTTTCCAAGAAATTTGTGTCTCCTGACAGCCAGGGCAGGGCATTCGCAGAGAATGTGAAAAACCGTCTCCTCTTTCTCTATGTCCTTACAACTGCGATAGTGGTCATTATAGGGGATTCCAAGTCGCCTGGCATGTTCTCCTAACACCCAGTGACCTGTTAATATTGCCAGCAACCTCGATAAGTTCCTCCGATCACGACCTATCAGTTGCATAGTGCGCCTAAAATCAAAATAGGGCCACATCAATTTAGAGACCCTACATGTGATCAGTCTCCGCCACCTATTATCAGCTTCCTTAAGAAAGTGACTGAAGATGCCGCTCTTAATACTCCCCAAGGGGATTGCGACTGATTCCACATTGGGAGTATTTAGAGCGGTTCCTCCTTTGGCTAGTTTGTCTGCTTGTTCATTACCAAAGTGGTCCCTATGCGCAGGGACCCAAAGCAAGGTAACATCCGCCAGGCTCCCTAGCCTTGACAACTCTCTCTTACATTGACTGACTAACAGAGACGTAGTTTTCTACGATTTGAGTGATAGAAGCGCCGCCTGACTGTCGACGAAAATACCAATATTCCCACGTATATTTCTGTCGTATAAAATCCTGCATGCATTCATAATAGAAAGTATTTCAGCTTGAAATACGCTGCAATTATCCGGAAGACGAGACTACCACCGCACCACTCCCTCCTGGAGGGGATTAGTACTCTGGACCTCTAATTTGTTTACATATTTTGACGTGTATGTTTTAACTTCTTCCTGGATAGTGGGAACTTCTAGATCTCTATAGATATTTTCATTTCTTATATACCAAGGAGAGCATACGATAAGTCGTAAAATTCTAGATTATCTTCTTTATAACTTTTGAATGTTTGATGCGCCAGCAGTACCCCACAGCTGAATGCCATATGACCATATTGGCTTTATAACGGTTTTGTATAAGAGCATTTTGTTTTCTAAAGCCAAGGTTGAGTGAGGGACCTATTAACCAGTGTAGTTGAGTTGTTGGCAGTTTCATTGTAGTTATTTTTGCTTCAATATGACGAGACCAAGTTAAGCGTCGATCAAGGTGGGTACCCAAATATTTCACGTGGGTTTCCACTGAAACATTGTTATTGTTATAGGTGGACAATTTTTTCTTCTGAGGGAAAACGTTACATGCGCATATTTCCATGGATTTACCTGTATTCTCCACGTTTTTAGCCAATGTTCTAGCTCCTTGACATGAGACCGAAGTTGTTCGGATGCTACTTTCGGGTCTTTCTTAACACTTATAAATGCAGTGTCATCTGCAAACGTTGACGTAGACGTATTTGGGCTTGTTGGCATATCTGCTATATAAATGATGTATAATAGAGGCCCTAGTATACTACCTTGAGGTACTCCTGCAGAGATTTCCCCTTTTTTTGAAAATTGATCTTTTGACTTTACTTTAAATGTTCTATCCGTCAGATATTTAGCTAATTTTATTAATCCCTCCTCGTTTTATTATATTGGATAAGCTAGTCTTTATGCGCATTTCGCTGATTGCTAGGGCCAGCTTATCAGGAAGCGTTTAAACAAATTTTTAGAAAAACTTAATCGTCTTATGCCCGAAATTCCTTAGACCAAATGATAAGTCCAAAGAAAATCAAGACAAAAACATTAAAGTTTTAACAAAAAGCCCCACAACCAAAAATTGTTATTTTATTTTTCTCACTTGTCCTTACTACGTTCGGTTGGTTATTTGCCAACTCTAAACGTAGCTGTAAGCCTAAGCAACTTGTAATTCTTAGTATATTCTCTAAGGCAAGATCTACCAGAATAAAATTATTATTAAAACTGTTAATTATCATATTATTTGAAAAATTCACGTCTAAACTTAACTAAGAGCTATCGGTGCACACATGTAAAAGCGAAATCGATCTGACTGAAGCCTCTACGAAGTCTCTAAGTGTAAGTTCAGATCGTAGCCAGAATTAATTGATTCAAACAACGTCGGACTATTTTGCTGGCTGGGATGTTTTTGGTCTACAGTAATATCGGGTGATTTGTTTGCTATTCGGGTTTTCAGTGTAAAAAAAGATTGGTGACATGTGGCAATGCCAACAACGCTCAATAAGGTTTGCATTTTCACCATGAATAGATTAACAAACGAACAACGCGTCCAACTCATTGAAGCTTATTTTATGCTCAGTGGGTGCGTCGACAAACAGAATTGCCGAATTTGGTGTGAAGAGCAGCCAGAGACAGTTCAACAGCTGCTAATTCAGCAAGATGAAGTATTTGGTGCGATTTGTGGGCTGGCGCCATCATTGGATCGTACTTCTTCAAGAACGGTGAAAATCGCTACGTTACAGCCAATGGAGCAAGGTATCGTACGATAATAACCGACTTTTTTTTTGTTCAGAATAAAAAAATTGGACTTGGTTTACACGTGTTTTCAACAAGACGGTGTCATATACCACACCGCACGTAATACCATTAACTTATTGGGAGGTGAGTTTTATGAGCAATTCATCTCACGTTTTGGAGTAGTCTATTGATCGCCAAAATCATACGATTTGACCGTATTACACAATTTTTTGTGGTTATACGTGAAGTCTCTCATTTATAGAGACAAACCAGCTACATTTCCAGCCCTGGAGGACAACATTACAGCTGCCATTGGTGAGATACCGGTCGAAATGCTGGTAAAAGTATGCCAAATTGGAATTCACGGATATATCACCTTTGGCGTAAAAGGAAGGCATTCACTAATCGGGCCAAATAAATAAATATCTCGTTCATTTTTACAAATTTTCTGTGTGTTTCTTTATTTTTCTATTTTCAACAGCCAAACGGTTAAAAAATCACCCGATATATGTGATAAAATTAGGAATTTTTTTCTTCCTTTAACACACAATTATTTAGCTCGTAAAAAATCGGTTATTAGAAAATTATTGCTACTTTTCAGGATTCTTCTCACATCAATCTTGGAACATTTTTTCATAATCAACAAATAAACTGAAAACAAATTTCCCCAAGGTCCATTAGTTTTCATTGGTATCCATAAGGTTCTGGAAAAGGTATCTGAAACTTTCAAGAGTTTGTGACTCCGAGTTCTGCACTCCTGTTTGTAGGATACAAGTTGTGGTGGGTGGTGGTGACTGTATAAAAAAATTCTGTGTTCGAGTGAGTCACCACAGAGCGTAGCATTCGAATAGGAGTTCATCAATATAAGATCAGGATTAAAAAGATTTGCAGGTTGAAAACACTATGAAAATAGTTTAAATTTTGTAGGTACCTTCCAGGTGAAATGTTAACGATATTTTTGTTTGCATGAATCAGAGGTTGCGACAACAATAATAATTACCCAGCATAAAAGTGGAAGTAAACAATTGAAAGCAGGTAGTTTTTAAATGTTCATGAAAATTGTAAATTCTGGAAAATTTTACCTGGGCTTTTTCTTTAAGAATTAAAAATAAATAAAATGTAGTCTCAAATTTCTGCACTTCTGCTTAAAGTTCCTTTCCAAAAATTAAACAAAACACAAATTTTATGGATGAAATATCCAACTTTCCAAGAAAATTTTTTATATTTCACATTTCACATCCTTGGAGAAAATTTCGTAGCTGTTTCAATTATTTTTCACCTGCTGCATAACTATTTCTTGATTTTACTTGTTTAATTTCCTGAACTCCTATTCCATACATGGCGACTCTTAACTCTTTCGGTTTTACGAAGGAACGCGACAATTGCGTATTGAAAATACGCAATTGGAGGCCCCGAAAAATTTTCCATACGTTTTGTACCTGGTTTAACGAATCTGTGATTTTAAGTAAAAGAAATAAATTTTCTCCGAAACTAACGTTTGTTAAAATATGTTCTCCTATTCGAATGCTTTAATTAATGATGACTTTTAATTTAACTCTTTCATAATATTGAGGGCAGGAAGTGAAATTTCCAAAGAATATTTGAAACAATTTCAAGGAAATAAGTCATACCATTTAAGAGCCCTTTCGTTTAATCTCATCTTGTTTCCAAAAATAAGGTTTCACCTGAATATTGGTTTATTAAGATTTCTGTAGAAATCGTACATAAGGCAAAAACTACCTGCAAACTAAATGTTTGGCCATCAAGAAAGGAACAGCAAGATTTCACAAGAACTAGAGGGCACAAAATACAAAATAAATTTCTTCGATTTATGAGCGCCTATTGACATGCTACACTTAAGGTTGACTTTTCAACTAACCCTTTAACTTCGTGATCGTTTGGCCTTTGATGTCCCAGTTAATCTGAGTAGTTGTTATAAATAAAAAAGAATTAAAATTAAATGAATACTAAAAAGACCACGTCCTTTTTAACAGGGATTCAGAAAAACATTTGGTTTGAAAAAATCATACCATACTTAAATCCTTGCGCGCACACATAGAACGCATTGCAAACCAGGTAAGTTAAACAATATATACTAGTACTTACAAATAGAAATACCTGCCTGTTCCTAGAAACATGATCCTGGATTTTTTGCAGTTTTTCTTTTCTTTTCTTTGCTCTGCCTGGAAAATCATAAACTGAGAAAGATTTTTATGACACCTGCGCGCTGGAATTGATTCGAGACAGTACTAAAGTAAAAATACGGGTTTTTCAAATAATGGAAAATTAAGGAAATTGTTTTGGTTAAAAACTTTCTGGTATCCCAGTAAAGTTTTATTCCAATTTCATGGATATTCTTAAAATTTTTATTACAATTTCAATGATTTATGTATCAAAGGGTTAACAAATCTGTATCAGTGGAACAGGGCCACATAAGTAATAACAGTCAATTTATCTCTTAGGATTACTATAGGTAGATTTTCTTTTTGAAACATAATAAATAATCAATGGGGGTTTTCCCAAATATAATTAAATACATCTCAACGTGATTGTACATGATCGAGCTAGGAAAGTGATGCTAGAAGAAAACGCGATTTTTTTTTCAGAGTACAATGGGTGTTGAAGAAAATATTTTTTCAGTTTTTATACAAAAGATAGATTTTTTCTGAAGAACCTTTTAATTTTTTTGTGTGACCTTTGATCGAGTTCATTGTGCACGGATTGAAAGTCACCACTAATTAGAGTTTTCCAATAGGAGCTCAGCATGATTAAGGATGACAATATTAAAAAAACAACAACACAAAATCTTTCCTTTCTGTGTGCGATCTTAAAATGATGTGGGCGAGCAAAAAGTCACCACTAATTAGTGTTTTTCAGTGGGAGCTCAGCATTATTAAGGCTGAAAAGATCCCATGCTTGGAACTCATTTATTTATTAAATAATATTAATCCGTAATATTGAAAACAAAATCTGTTCACCTGTTGAGGAAAAAAAGCCGCTTGGCAACACAACAATTTAAAACAAGTTCGTTCCGTTCAAGAAATTTTAAAAAATCATTGAATTTACCAGGAATTCATAAAATGCAACAAAAAAATATTACTTCCATCACTTTGTTGTAATCCTTATTATCTTAGACACTTTCTATTCGTCCTCAGCATGAACAATGCCTATTTACTGCGCCCTCATTAATTGTTACCTGCTAAATTCCCAAAAAATTCCCAGTTTCAAACTCTTACTCTAAAACCAAATTGCAAAATTGTTGCTGTTATGTATGAGTTCCTGGCAGGATGGTCACAGTTCCTTAACGGCTACAAAATTTTCATAGTTTCGTGGAATCATAAAGATTTTCCTAATAATTCTTCAGGGTAGCTGATGAAAGCAAAAGAAACCTTGATAACTTTTTTTCTATCTAAGTAATTTGGAATCCGGATTGTTCGTCGCTATCACGCACTGGAGTCAGTAGTTTTGGTTTAGCGGCGACCCGCCGAGTAGATAGACCATCATTAGACTAGTGAATCATTTTGCAGAACATGGCTTTAGCTGTTGCCATACAAAGCAACCCCAGTGTTTCAACAAGGAGATTATCTGCTCAGTAGGCAGACTTTGCAGACAATAATTCATAAGGATTTGAACTTATTCTCCTATAAAATTCAAATGGCTAATCAACTTTATGCAGCGGACTTGCCAATTTGCTTGGCAGAGGACGAGAACTGGCTGAATTGTCTTTTCATATCTTATAAGGCTTACTTGGATCTGAACGGCAATGTAAACAAACAAAATTGTCGCATATGGAGTGGTTCCGACCCAGAAATACTGCATCAGAGTGAATTGGTTCAAACTTATATTCTGTGACGAAAAAAGTTTAATCACTGGAAAGGAATAAATATTTTTGAATCGCAGACACAGCAAGGAAGGCGGAATTATGGTATGGGTGGCCATGTCCTACTATGACACTATCGACTTGGTATTTAAACCGTGAAAAATTGTTGGAGCATCGTACAAAAGGATATTAGAAGGCGCAATTCAGAAGCTTATTTGGAGCCATACCATGGACCTACCAGTACGATAATGCTTCAGTAGATTTCCAGTTTTAATACAAACTTACCCGTACATATAGAAATCTGTGTGGGTGAACATATTTTTCTCTATTACAGCAAAGAATTACGAAGCCTTGCAAGAGGTGGGGAGGTTAGTCGCTGAAAGAACTCTGTATTTATTTGGCCAAGTAAAGAATTCGGAAGAGATTAACAAGAATGCCTTGCGAGGGGTGGACTAGACAATCTTTCAAGGTACTTGGACCGTGAGATTCCGATAGGGATGCTCAATTAAGCATCGCAATAGGTGGAGAGGTTAATCTTTGTAGGAAGCCTAGTATTTATAGGTCAATAAAGGAATTTTGAAGAGATGGACTAGAAAACCTCGAAAGGGATGGACGAGTAAGTTTCCAAAGATATTTCTGTGAACGAGGCTTAGAGCAATACCTAAATAAGAGCGTTGAGCGTTGCGTTAGCAGCAGGTTACGTAGCTACAGTTCTTTCAAAGACATACATTTTACTTCAAATGTGACTTCGTACCCTGCTGCTAACGCACCGCTCAACGCTCTTATTTATGTATGGCTGTTAGACGATGGTGCACTTTGTGTGTGAATATCTAGCACTGGCTGGTATAAGGCTTCGAACCACCGGCAGACACTTGTTAAATGTGAATGCCGTTGTGGCCTTAAACAAATGCTAGAAATTACAAGAGACTCCGTGATCGCCGAATACCCACAGTCACTAGTCGCCAGTCTGCAAATACTACATTCAAGAGCAAAGGCTAAGGGTAGCACGAGACTCGAATGAAAGTAAGAAAGTCGTAAATAACACATCAAAAATTATTCGAGGAGAGAAGTGGGTCGAAAAGGGACAAAACAAAAGTTAGCAGTCTGCTTCGATATCCCCCCTATATTAATAATATAATAATAGGTACCTGTGTTCGTACCTCAGCCGCTGCCGATCAGCAACATGAACCATATTATTATCTACAATAATAATATGATTTGTTTACAACCATATAATTCAATCATAATATATTTCTTTTAGATTATGGTTACCTGAACCATGTGTTTTCTTTGCTTGTTGACAAATTACATATTATCATTAGGTTTCGCCCCCGCACCCTTTCTTCCAGCTTAGTTACCGGGAAGTGCTTTATTTTATTTGTAAATTTTATTTGTGAATTTGTGTAGTAAAAGCCAGAGGGTACTGTCTCGGAACGAATTTCCGTTATCGCTTGTCAAGTTTGGAGACAAATCGGCTTCGGCTATTTTTATATTTTGATATTTTATACATTTCAGTTGTGGGTGCTACCTATCTTGCTTGGAAGATAACGAAAAATAACACTGAAGATGGCATATAGCCGAAACCGGTTTGTCTCCAAACCAAACTTGACAAGGGATGACAGAAATTCCTTCCAAAACATACATGTTTTTGATATGTACTATTCATACTAGTATATATCACAGTCCGCACCTACGTCGGTATCACTCTTTAGCACTAACTCGACGGCGTAGTAAGATAATTAATACAATGGCTATATTAGCTTCAAGTATTGTGTCTACATAACACTCCAGAGGCAGAATTGCAGAGTTGTTTAACACTAGAACTTTTCTATCCTCTCTGATTCACCACCTTCTTCCCTAGTTCTATTCACTTTGCAAAGAAAATAGCACAATTATTCAAAGAATTATTAGTAAGCATTAATTGCCCGGGGTGTATTACTTTCGTTTACATAAAAAAAAAAGGCCAAAATTGCTGGCTGTCATCGCATTTCTCATTAAATTAAGAAATTTTGTAGGAAATATAAACAATATTTGTTGTTGTAATAACGTAACTTTGTTGGGGTCTCAGAAATTCAAAGCTTTTTGGAGTTTGTGCTAGTGTTCTGGTGTTCTGCTCGCCTATGATATCTAAACAATATTTATTTATACAATTTATTTAAAATTTGTTGTTTAAACAACAACAACCGCTATAAATTAAATGAAAAAATTTTTAAACAAAAATGGGGGTCTTTTGTAAACTCGTGTTAAAAAAAAAAACTTAATGACACACGAGTTTTGCAACTTTGTCAATAAATAATAAAATAAATAAAATCTTTGCGCAGTAAAATAAATAAACAAATCAACCCGTAATAAACACTTGTTCCTATTGGCCCCCGGCCCCCCCTCCAAATACAAGTTGTTTACTTCATCAATGTTAATTTATTGTTATAATTCGTTCGTACGAGTATGTTCTTGTTGGTTTAAATTAATTGTTTGCTGTCTCGTTTTTGAATTTGAATTTTAAAATTTATGGTTTTTTTATTGTTATTGTTGCTTGCTGCTTGCTCTGCTGCTGCAGCATAAAGTCCCATAAATTTTAGATTTGTTTAGATAGTGTCATTTAAAAATCATGTTTTTTACCAGGTTCACAGAAAATAGAACTGGCCGGTGAGTCACTTAGTAGTTTGTTTGCTGTTAGTTACAAGTTCGTAGAGAAAGTATTGTGTTGAAAGGGATTTTTTCACGTTTGAATCAATAGAAGTGTTAGAAGCAAATACCCACATGCTCGTATCTGTACGTGCACATTTGAAATTTAATTTAAATACAGATAAACATATGATTAAGAGAGAAGAAAAGTTCTGCAGAGTTTCAATTGCTTAAATTGAAAGCAGGAAATTCTGCTTAAAAAGATTTGCCAAACAAAGTAAGTAACTGTTTTTTTTCGACTCTTGATTGGTATCTTTTTAAGTCGGGGTGGGGGTGATTTCGCCCGCTGAGTTTTTGATTTTTATATTATTCTTCTAATTCAATTAAAATTGTCATTTCATTACCCAGGGTCTTAAAGAAATTAATTGGATTGCGGGCATCCAATGGTTGCCATAACACAGTAAAATTCTGTCCAAAAAAAAAATTTGCAAGTGGCAACATTTGTCGAAACGAGATAATTTCAATAAATTAAGAAGCAAAATTGTGAATAAAATCAAAAGTGGTGAATTTATTTCAATGAAGTGGGGATCATTTTGTTTGGAACATATTTACCTTATGTTGCCGGATTTGGCACAACGAGGTGCTGGATTTTTTTTCTCAATTAAAAACAAGATGCATAGTAACCGGCCGGTAGCTGGAAGACGCCAAGGTAAGGCTTGCCGTAACTGCTTGCACTGCCACAATTTAAATCGTATAAATCATTTTAGTGGCGGCCGGTAACAGTCGCTGCTAGGAGTTTGGCTCAATAAGTCGAGTGGATAGAAATTAAAATTCTCTTATAACGATACCTAATCCACGGTAGAACAGTATACGTCAGAAGTGTGGGTGCTTGGTCTCTAGTATGCGAACTCTTGATACCAGTCGATTTTATTACAGACTTACCCGTGCATATGGAGCTGTGTGTGGACATCTTTCCCCTCTTTACTCGTAGGAAATGTATAAGTCTCTGAAGGAACTTCGGTTTTAAATGGCCAAGGGGGGAATCCGGAAGAGATGGACAAGAATGCCTTGCGAGGGTTGGACGGGTCCAATTACAAACGTAGTCCTAAAGCGTGGGATCGTAAGATTCCGATAGTGATGACAATGCCGCCTCGCAAGGGTTGAAACTCTGCAGGAATCTCGGTGTTTGTTGACCAATGGAGGAATTTTGAAGAGATGGGCAAGAAAACCTAACAAAGGGTGGATGGGTCACTCTTCACAGATGCTATTGCCGAAGAGGCTGAGACGGTAGCGCGCAGTGTGTCTGAATGTCCAACATGCAGCGGGTAATACAATCAACTTATTGAGAAGAGAGTTCGACCTGCATGCTAAGCAGAGAATCAAGCCGCCTCAATTTTATCGGCGGTGGCTGAAGGTGCAAAAATATTGTCAGCGGCGGCAGCTCAACCGCTTGCCCCGCACTCAGTATTACGACTTTGGCTGCGCCGAATATTAGTGTAATTTATTGTAAACATAAAAGTTTTCTTAATAAACAAATATTTTACATTTGAATGTACAAAGTGATTGGACTTAATCAGCTGACAAAGGCGCCGCCGATCAGCTAATAGTTTCGGCGGTGGATACATCTTGCGTCTTTGGCTGGTTATCTAGATCGATTTGGTGACTCGTGGAAAACAATATAACGCGTTTTGGTACCTTGTTAAGCTCGAAATAGTCTTTCAAAATCAAAACTTTCGTAAGGATTACCTATAGTTTACCGTGAAATTTAATTAAAAAGTAAATTCCCAGCACTCACTGGTCGAGATCAACATTATTTTTTTATGAAAACTGTCTATAACTTTTTGTAACCAAACGCTCAGAAAATGAACGTTTACAATACAGAGGACATTTTTTACAATAAAAACTCGCTTAAAATTATTCAGTTACAGACACTTGGGTTCTGCTGATAGGAACCGGTAGTTAATTTTTAGAAATGGTGGGGCCAACATGGCGGATTTTACTCAGGTATTGCAACTCGTTTGAATGCCTTTATTTGCGCTTTTTAGTTAAAATAGAAATCATTTTATGCATTAAAAATCCATCTACCCAAAAGTTTTTAATGACAATTATTTAAGCAAATAGAGCAAGAACAGGTTTCGAAAAATTCTAAGTGTAGCGCAACTTATTGTTGCATTAACCACCCGTCTTGAGTTCTTCAAAGTTGTGCAACTATTTTATTTACTTGATTTATTTACTATTTTTTGTTGACTTCACACTCATAACCTTGACACATTTCCCAAGTGAATTAAATTCATATGAAGAGAAAACTTAAATATTTACCACTCACGTCATAGAAGGCTTTAGAATAACTAAACTGAATAAGAAGCCTATCAGGAATATGAAAGAAGGAAATTGCGAAACTGTAATAGAAGAAAACCGCCAACAATTTGCTGCAATAATAACAATAATAAATATATTCTACAATATCGCTTGACTCCGCGAATACTTTATGTTTAAGTACGACTACGTAGACGTTAATTGGACTTCCTAGAATAAAAAAGCGGCAAAGCTTTAGGATGGATACCTTATAAACTTACGTGGAGTTTAACGAACACAAGAAGAATATTGCAGGTTCTTAATAGAATGAAATCTTCGTTAACATTTAAACATAATCTTTTTCATATACATATCACAAACTAAATTAAAAACAGTTGCCACTCAAAAAATCCAAAATCTTGGGGAGGGAAGGCAAAAAGCTGCTTTCAAAATGCACAATTCCAAATGATGGCTCAGCTTTAGAACTCGATATACTAATTTTAAGTTGAAACAAACTTAAAAAGACTAAAAATGAAGTCTTTAGTTGAAGCCACGCAAGTAGAGATATATGAAAAAAAATATGCAACCTTGCAAAAAATGAATAATTTTAGAAAATTCACGTTTTTCTGTAATTGTTGCGATTTATTCCTACCGCAGTGATTTTTTTTGGGATGTTATCGTTGTTGAGCACGATTTTCAAGTAATTTTTTTTTTAGTACTGCTTATTATGCTTTAGTAACTTATTTATTTGAACATCCTTTTTAAGAATGAAAAAATTTTCTTGTTATTGGCGATTTTTGAAAAATATCGGTTTTAAAGTAACATAATTTTATCGTAAAATAATTTGAAGGGCTTTTCTAATTCAACATATTATTTTGATTTTAACGTTTTTTCACGAATAATTGGTTTTGTAAGTTTAATAATTGTTCACACATGTGCATTAATTGAAGCAATTAAATTTTAAATTGAGTTATACAAATTGGTGCTCCTATATATGCAATTTAGCTTAATCAATTAGCATTTGATAGTATAAATGACTCGATAATGATGTTTGAAAAATCATGCAATCATGTATTATGCACTTTTACGTACAAAATTTCCAATCACTCCCTTAATACGAAAGAGTCGTAATAATAAGATTTGTTGTCCATTTTATATAATGGCGTGGTAATGTTGCTGTAAGTCGTCGTGCCTAGTGTTCATTTTACCGAATTTCCTGTTCACTAAACACTCTTCATCAGAGTTGTATTGTGAATTTGATTTAATTTATGATGTAATTAATTACTAATTGCTCAATGTATTAATTGAATTTGTGTCTGCTAAATTGAGCTTAATTAAGCCCTTAGTTGCGTAAATCTACTAATTGCGCAATTAAAACGCATGTTTGAGCATACTGTTAAGCCCCTTGCACATTATTATACAAGTGTTTAGATTTTCGTTGGATTTTTACGCGAAGTCTAATCGTAAAATCTAAAGTAAAATGTTCACATTACATTCTGTGTCCGCCCTTGAAATAAAATGAAAATGACAGATTTGTTAACTTCGAGCAAGTAGCAGAGATAGAAGCCGAAACGATACTTTTGGCGGCAACGGCGGCACCATATCGGGTAGGTAGCGGCGGCGGTGGCTCTTGAGAATTTTCGGCGTTACAAGGTTTTTATGGATTATATATTTTAAATATCAAAATGAAGTGGTAAAATGTACACAGAATTTCCGCACTAGAGTATTACATTGATAACCGAAAAGCCCAGCCACCGATTTGGCACCAGTGCAAGCTGAAAAAATAAGTATCTGCGGCAGAGCACTGTTGGCGGCGAACCAGTCAACTTGTTTATTAGTTCAACAGCTGCTTTTGATATTTTCTTCGTTTGCTTCTGTAGGAATGCAACTCTGATGAAATTGAAAAAAAATATCCAACCGTATTTTTTGACAGCCTGATTACTTTATGCTTTTCCACTATAATACTTTCTCAATTTTTTTTTTAATTTTTGACAAGTTCTAATAGTGTAAAAAGCGTTTTCCTTATTTTAAAGATTTTTTGTATTGTAAAAGTAAAAATTTGCGAAAGCAGTGCTTTCTTTTGCAGGTAGAAGGCAGCCCCTTCAGTGTCATACAAATCTGAGTCGATCAAATGATGCCACAACCAAGAGTAAACATACGAGCATTCATTTTAAAAATAAAAACTATTGAGGGATGGCTTTGAAACTTCTGAAGAATTTTCTTTTCCATTTAGTAGAAGAATTCATTCTTTTGAGTGCTTTTTTAGGCAATTAAGGTAATTGGATTTTTGTTTGTTTTTAATCTTAAGAAATATTAGACTTTAAGATCACATTGTGGCGTATATGAATGAGTTCAGGAAAAAAGGTAACAAAGAAGGGAAAGGCAAGAGTACGTTCGCGACGATAGTGGTGTGGTGGTGGTGGTGCGACATTAGCTTTTGGCTGGCTAAAAGTAAATTTGTGGTAGGATTTTTTGTTTGGTAAGCAGTGCATGGCTTTGTGCCTTCTTTTTTAAATTAATTAGCCAACTAACAAGCTACGACAACAAACAATTCATACAAACGACAACAAAAAACAGCCAACACTACTAATTAAAGAAAAAGACAATTTTTTTTTTGTTTTGAAAAGGGTTAAAAAGGCAGGCAATTAGTTGTCATTTTTAATAGGCGCTCAGTTTCTGTGAGCTAGAAAATTTTACAGGAATTTTGTTGTTACAAAAACGTAAACGAAAAAAATACGGATACGAGAAACAAATTAAGAATATTAGAGGAGAGCTGGTTGGTTGTTCGTTCATTCATTAAAATCGTACAACCAACAGCAGCTAGCAAACTGACACAAAACAGAGCAAAGAGTAAGAGTTTATGGTCGGTCATATGGTGATAAAGTATTTCCAAAAGAAATACTACTAAATCATTGCTAATATAACATACATATGCTAGAAAACAATAGTCAAACTAACGAGCACATAGACCAACACCAACAAGTCCTTAGCTTATGGTTTTCCATTCACTCTCCATACTGCCTTGTTCCGAGCCAACTAACGAACGAACTCATTCACCAGTACAAAATTTTAGAGTTCAAGTCTGCTATCAGCAGCTTCCGTTTATTCAATATGCTGGCTGTATTTAATCCTAAATGAAAAGGATTTTTTTTATACTTTTACCTCATAAATGTCTGCTTGTAAGTTGCTGTGGATGTTGCAACCAGATGTAGATTGTAATGATTATGATGAAAAGCCTTAATTAACACTTTAACAAGCAATTAAAATTCATTTACAATCACAAAAAAAAACACATCAACTCACACACAGACACGTTTTGTGTAGATATTCAACATGTTGTAGATTTAAAATAAACAATTTTTAATTGGCTTTTACAGCAGAAACAACAGACCAACAACAATAACAAGAACAACAGCAAAAAGAAGAAAAAACTGAATGAATTGTATTTTTGCATTTAATTAAGGTAGATTTCAATTAAGAGCCCAGCATATTGGAGAAGGTATATTTTTTCAAAATGATTTCTTTCATTTTTATTTAAAATTTCCTTAAATAACCAAGTGGAAGCCTAAAGAATGCATGCGAATGTAATTTAAACAAAAAAGGATAATTAAAGCAATTTGTAGCAGGATAACAGCTGTTACATGCCACGACGAGCTACGGAGAAACAATTTTCCAAAAAAGTAATGTATTTTTGAAATGAAATCAGATCTTTTGTTTAAAACAAAAGCCCACTCGTAATACTATTTTAATTAGTTCCTATAGCATTGTTCTTAAGGGTAAAAGTTAATGGAAATTATAATACCGGTGTAATAGAAGAACACAGTTCCGAACGATTATGACGAACGAATTTGTGTTTGCTTCCGTCATGAGTGAAAAACCGAGATGGCAATACTCCAAATGTTGTAATTATAAACGCATACTACAGTTGTAATCTTGATTCACAAGCATGTAGATCGTGCATATCCATCTCTAGTCATGCCCCTCAATTACGCTCAATTTACCATACTCAGAACTCAGTTAATAAGTTGAGTAATTAGTACTTAATTGCATCACAAATTGCGTCAAATTTCCCGCGAAACCCTGGTGAAGTGTGTTTAGTGAGCCGAAAATTTTGTAAAATGAACACATTAAATGTAACAGACCACAAACTAGACGATTATATAAAAGGGACAACAAATCTTATTATTACTAATTTAGCTATCTCTTTCATATTATGTTGGTAATTAAGAATGTTGTACTTAAAAACGCATAACAGTAGATTGCACGCTTTTTCAAACATCATTGCCGGGTCATAAAAACATTTTCACCAATCAAATGTTAATTGATTAAGCTGAATAGCATATGTGTGAACACCAGATTTTATAACACAATTTAAAATTTACTTTACTTAAATAAGGTACAGGCCGTCAGTTGGCAGGCACAAAGGTATGGCTTGCCGTACCTAAGTGCACTGTCACAAGATATATCTTATAACTTATCTTGGTGGCGCCCGCGTGACAAATTCCTGGCTCTGCTAGGAGTCTGGCTAAATAAATCAAGTGAAAAGAAGTTAACACTCAATTATAAATATCCGTAATCTATGGTAGAACAGCGTACGCCAGGCATGTGTGGCCAACAGGGTACTGGGTCTCCAGTATGCGAAATCTGAATACAGGTCGATCTGTAATCTTAATACAGATTTACTCGATATTATTCATATGTATATATAGTATATATGCATAGTAAAAGTTTGAGTGGATTTCTTTTTCTCCATTAATTACATGCATAAATCGGGAAGGCTCTCAAGAGGCGAAATGGTTAATCTCTGAAGAAATGGACAATAATGCCTCGCGAAGGGTAGGCGGGTCTATTCTTTAAAGGTACTTCTAAGGCGTTGGACCATGTGATTCTGATAGTAATGGTAAATAAGGCCTGGCAAGAGGGGAAGAGGTTAATCTCTGTAGGAACTTCAGTGTTTATTGGCTAGTGGAGAAATACTGAAGAGATGGAGAAGAGAACCTCGCAAGGGGTGGACATACTCCTGAGGAAGAGGCTGAGACGATAGCGCACATTGTATGTGAATATCTAGCACGGGCTAGCATTAGTTTTATGACCATGGGTAGACCTTACACAAATGCTGACAATTACAAGAGACTTTTTGTTGAGGAGGAAGGCCGGCAATTACCCAGTTGAGAGTCTGGCATCACTACAGTCAAAGGGAAAGGCTTGTGCGAAACTCAATGAACGCGAGGTAAGTCGTAAATTACAAATCGGTTGGCTGTTGCCATGTCTGAAAATACTGCAACCGACCTTTCATGTACATATGTTGTGTCACTGCATTTGTAACATACTCGTATCATATTAAAGTTTAGATCCAACACTCCGGAACCCAAACGAATATAAATCTAGAATGTCTTGTTGTGTCATGCACACATACCCAGCATCTGTTAATTAACAACCGCAGATATTCTTAATTTGAGAGGTTGATTTGATATAGATACATATTTGAAACGAATTTCCGTCAGCACTTATCAAATGACAGCGGTTTGTCTCGACATGGGATAACGGAATATCCTATAGTATCTTAGCCAAATCAAGTTAGTTCATAATGAATCGCCTATTGGCGAAATAAGGGAAATATGTGCAAACATCTCTCCGGGAGGACAAAGTCTAAGTTCGCTTACTACACGCAAGGAAAAAATTTGATAGAGGTAACCATGTGAGAGCAACATAATCTGATTGAATTATATGGCTGTAAGCAAAATTTATGTTTTTAATTGGAAGCGGCTGAGGTACGAACACGGCGACTTAAGCCATCGAGAACTTTATAATCAACTCCAAAACCATTAAACTTTGATTAAACACCAAAATAATTTTACATACGAGAATTATGGCTACTATGAACATATTATGGTTAGAGTTATTATATTATTTTTGTAAAGTTAAAATACTTTGTTTGTGGTTAGAATTTTAGTGAAAAATGTGTTGTTGAACTCAAACATTTTGCAATTTTTATAGATGAAAATTATTTAATGATGAAATAGTTTACATGTTTGCAAGTAACCATGATATGTTTATCCGAACTATATATTGTTGTAGAGAACATACTAAGGTGGTCGTGATAAGCAACAATCATGTTTTTGTTTTGCGTTTAGTCTCCTCATTACAAATATGTAAAAAAATGTTTCCAGAAATAATTTTTATTTTCTACCAATGTTAAATGTTTGAAAACATTTTTGTTTAATTTTCGTGAATTCGTTAAAGCTTAACTTCACTGTACATCTTGTAGCCATAAAATAATGGCATAGGCAATGTAGGGTTGTATGTTGCCTTATTCAGAACTCATTAAATAATTAAAATAGTCTTAAGCTTACAAAGTGTTGCTTGTATTTGAATAATAAAAGTTTTTAAATTTTCAATTTAATTGGTTTATAACTGAACTGTGTGTGCGAGTGTTTGTATGTGTGCGAGTGTTTGCATGTGTGTGTTAGTGTGTACGTGTGTTTGAAGGAGAATGAGATGGAAAATGGGGATGCGCTGGCATATACTTTTCATTAATAAGTATTAATTGTTTGACTTATCCACTTAACAAAAAACCCCTACCGCATTCTGTAAAGATGTGAAGCATGTGTAATTGAATTAATTAACAAACTTTGTTTGAAAATGTTTTTATTCAAATGTTAAACTTGCAACACACAAATATAAACTAATTAATGAAAGAAAAACAAGGGTAAGGGAGGGAGGGGAGGGAAGGGAGATGGATGGATGGATGTGTTCGACTAACAAATTAGAGCAATTAGTCGCAATTTTCAATGGGAGTTCAGCAATGTGCAGAAGATTTCAAGTTTAGTTTCCAACAGCCAAAACAACAAGAGCCGTTAACTACTGACGTTCGGTCAAATACAACGACTAACTGACTGCCTAAATTATATATAACAGTTATATGAGTATATTGTATTTAAACATGAGTTTGAGGGAAAATTATAATGGACACAAAGCTATCTCCTTGCATGATGGTGGTTTTCTTAGCAGAACTCAGCAAACCAACATTTTAATTGATGTTTAATGCAGCAATTAAATATTTAATGAATACACGAGTACTAATTAAATGTAAAACTAAAAGAAAGTCAACTGCGGCAATTTTAAGCGCTGAGTAATCGTACTAAGAACAACATCACCACCGAACGAACAGTCGGAGCGGAGCAGCGCTTTACAACACACACAAACTTTGTGCTTTGGAATTAAAACACACACAAACTTTGTGCTTTGGAATTAAAACACACACACACATTGTTAAAGTGTGTGCCCTCATATGCTGCGTATCAGTCGTCGATGTTAATGGCCACAACCTAAGCGTTAAACGCAGGGTGTGATATAGATAAGCAAAGTCAACTTATTGCCAGTTAATATTTAGATTAAATTAAAAAAAAAACGAAACAAACAAATAATGACTGCAGTACTCAAAGAGAAACACTTGGTACGAGTATGTACGCTTACGTATGTGTTCTGTCTGCCTGGTTAAAATTGAATAATTTGACATGAAATGTAAAAGACATTAATCATTAAAAAAAAGTTGTTATTAAAAAAACAAACTTAAAAAGTAATGTATGGCAGACAGTAAGAAAGTAATAATTTTTTCTTATGACGTTTTCTTTTCTGAAAAAATGCTGCCTTATGATTGGGTAGGAAATACTTCGTACACCTTACCCACACTCTCTCAAAGTAAATAATGAAATTTTTTGATTTCAGCAAAACAAAAATAATTTCGTGTTTTTTTAACTGTTGAATTATTCACTCATTTTCCATAAGCGTTACCAGACAAGCCTAGCGGAATGTTTACGCCATTTTTAACACTCACCTATTAGGTTGCAAACGACCGTTAAACTTCTTCTTCAGACATATTCATAAAAGGACCTGTCAATTATTTACACTTTTAAATTTTTTCCGAAAGCAACACAAAAATTTAAAAAGTGTAAAATATGTGAAACATTTTTTTCACAAAAGAAAACGCCTTAAAACATATACATACGTGTTCAATGCATACGAAAGTGTTAAAAGCAAGCATAACTTTTTTACATGGGGATGTTTACGTATATTCAAATTCGCTTGTGTTTCGCATTGTAAGAAATCAATTCTATCTTCCATAAAAAGCAAAACGGCAATACAATAAAAATCACATGAAAAAAATAAACAAATATTTTTCTATTAAAATTATTTCGCAATCCTAGCTGCACACCTTACAGAAGCTCAAGATAGTTAACTTTCTTACAGGATTCTAGTCATAAATTTATTGGTAAAAGAATGAAAGTAAATAGCAGATGCACACTAAGCAGGATATTTAAGGGACCGTTGCGGGAGGACACGGCCTGGAAAACAAATATATATGGCAAATGTGCCTTCACAAATTTTGATAAAATCCTTATCTACTGAAGACAACATATGTTTAAAAAAAAGTAATAAAAACAACTTTCTTTGAAAGGAAAGCCATAGCGCTACATCTGAGAAAGAATATCTTTCAATATAAAACAGAGAGTTGTATATTTTTAACAAAATATTTAATAGAAAAAATCTTAGTGACTTTGAGATTATTTTTAATGAAACTTTGGCTGCCAAATGACTGAAATAAAAGAAACGAGCATGAGGTTAAATACGATCAGTTGGAAAATAAATTTACAATAAAAAAAATTCAAAATATGAATTAGACAAACTTAGTTGACATAAAATTGTTCATAAAGAATTCAAACAAAAGATCAGCCGCCATTTTATTAATCTTCAGTAGAACCACTGTTTTTACTGCGAAATGACTGCGAAATTATATTTAATGCCAGGTTAACAGAAAGATCTTAAGTATCTTTTGAAAAGACTATAGGAAAAGATATCAAAATATATTTTTCTTAAATTCTTTAAAATGCAGGTGATCGATGGGTTGTTTTGGCTTTAATCGAAGTTTTTTAAGGCATATCGGATTCGATTCTATGAGATGTGTCGTAAAAACATTAAGATGTTTTAGGGCTTCAAAAGAAAAAGGATATTTCTGCAGTAATTTAATCTGAGGCTCTTTTTCTTTGATGTAAAAGTAAGTAAGTAATTTAGAGACTTGGTTCCTTTGTAAGGATTCCCTTAAATTTTTTTTTAATAACTTCGAGATACAGGTCATGAGAAAAATTTTAACATTATTCCAAATAAGTCTTCAAATTTATCAGGGCAACAGGAAATGTTAGTAACATTATTCTCTCAAAAAATAATACTAATATTATCTTGCTACAAAATGTATTTCGTACACACTTTATTATTGTTAAAAAGCCGCAAACAGTTGACAACAAACACATTAACAGTATCATCTTTCTCCTTTATCGTAAAAAATGACCCCACACACACAAGAAGAACGAATTGCTCCTCCTCATGATGATTTTTTGTCAAGAAGAAACGTGAGAAAATCTGTCAATACAACATGCTTTTCTTATAAAATCAAACCGGCTAACATATTTATTAAACAGCAACAAACATCTTAATTGTGCCAGGACTGTTATGAGCAAAATCGTGTGAATGTTTTAAATATTTTGCAATTAAAATTCTTTATGCAAAACTGGAAGCCTGCTACTTTATCCATAAAAATAGCACGTGTTAAATTCCTGCCCAAACAGTTGTTGTTTTATAATGACCTTGTTTGTGCACAGGACTTTGTGTAGGCACAGGACTAAGATCCTGTTTTTGTAACGCTCGATACATAGTGTTTCATGGCCTTGTATAACTACCCTTAATAATTTATTTAAGACTTTTATTTTTAGTCATTTTTTTGGTTGCAAAACGAAGCACTCAATTAACCCTTAAATGTCACAAATAATTCTTAATTATTGAAATGCCTGAAAAACAAAGAAATGCAATTCAAAGGAGTTAAGGTGGTAAAGGACTTTCAAGACGTAAATTTTTTGTTAAAAAATAAAAAAATCCGTATGATTTATTATTTCTTAATTAACACATTTGTCTCTCTTAGCCCTTATAGGTTTAACTTTTTATGTTAAAGGTCCTTTAAAGGATCTAGTTATGCTGTTTAATATTTCTGTTCTCCTTTTAAAAACTATGCAATTTACATAATAAATTTCACATAACTAATAATCATTAAGCAAACACTCTTCCATGGATGTTCCAATACCACTTTCTGTATGTTATGATTCCCGAGTTAAAAATTAAGAATACATGTGACAAATTTCACACCAATTTTTTTTATGTAAATAAGATCATGTTGAAATTAACCCCTGGATGCCCATATAAATTGCCTCGAATAAAAAATTGTAATGAAAATAATAATTAAATAATTAATTAAATCAAATAAAAACTTATTTAAATTTTAATTTAAAAACAAACGCTCCCTAATAACTTTATGTGATAAAGTTAGACGAAAGTGAAGGCTGTTACAAAAAACTTTTATGGAATGAGTACTCTCAGCCGACCGGATCATTGAGATACCATAAAGAAGTAAAGTAATTAAATTCGTGTTTTAGAATGGCTACCAAATGTAAATCACTAAAACATTGCTTTTATTTCGCCATTAAATAAATAATAAAACTCTTTCGTCAATTTCGCAAATATTAGAAACTAGCTGCTCAGCGAATGCTATCTCTATCGTTAGTGAAGAAAAAGAAAGCATTAAAAATTATAAGAATCAAAGCAGATTTTTATTTAATGATCACAGTATTCGAAATTTAAGGACTTAGTAGAGGAGAACATTCTTATGGCCCACCGAAGTTCTACTATGCGAAAAACTAGCAAGAATATAAGCCAGTCGTCAAATCTGCATCGCTTTGGATGAGTCTTATACTACATTTACATCTACGCAAAATCTAGTAGATTTCAGCTCAAATCTCGAAGAAAATCTCTGTCGTTTACACCAATGCTTTTTGACGTATTATTGTATTTCATTTTCATAACAAAAACAGCTGACTGAAGAAAGAATAAAAAATTGGCTCTAAACTTAATTAAATTCGTGCTAAAATTGTTTTTATACACATAATTACATATGTAATATTACTTACACCTTATTCATTATTGTTTTATCCATATTGAAAACACTTATTTTAAACTTTTATTATTTTTTAATGTTGCTGCAAATATTTTGTTTCTACCGCGGCTTTTTTTTTGTTACAAATGTCAAAATTTTCTTGTTCAGCGCTGTATATTTCAGTACATTAGCAAAAAATACATAGTTGCATCATTTAGTATTGCAAGATTTTGAGAGATTTTGCCAAAATCTAGTTCGTAAGTAGATTTTGTTTTGTATGGGAAATCTGGTGGAAATGAACTAGATTTCGCTCAAAATCTCATAAGTACAAGATTTTGCGTAGATGTAAATGTAGTATTACTATTGAAGTTTTCTAATTACAGAAGAAGTATTAGTTACTTTGTAGGGAGAGAACCCCTCTGCCAGCTCAAAATATTGCAATATATCGCCTGAGTACACGACTTGATCTGCCACCTGCTTCTATGTCTTAAGGATTTTTCCTGGGTAGGGACTTGATACTCCGTTTATTATAAAGTTTTTTTGTTCTAAAAAAAAAACAAATATGTTTTACATCCATTTATGATCTTCATTTGATCTTCCTTTTAAAAATCATATGCTCTGTTCAAATTGCAGCCCAAAATATTTATATGACAATAACAATATTTTCATAATTTCTTCCAACAGGTACCAAGAGGTATAAACAAGCATACAAACACAGTTACTTATTTGTATATGTATGTATATATGTAGTTGTAATTGCATTCTATTCTTTAACAAAATTAATTATAAAGAAATCGTCTTACTTTTTAAATATCCTTAAGTTGGCAATTCTCTCTCACCTCTCTATTTCTCTCTCTTAACTTAGTTATAATAATGTCTTGTATCACATGACTATAAAAAACACTCACAATACATGATCCTTCACATAACGGCGATTTTATTAATTCATCTGTAACCTGATCCCACTTCAACTTTCTAAAATACATGAGCTCTTCTTAAAGAAATATTTAAAGCACGTGACAAATTATATATTTCATACAGGCGTCCTTTGCGTTGAGTAAGTAGAGTTGGATAATTTTCTTTCGAAAATATCTTGCATAAACAACTTTGAAAACATCTTGCTAATGATCTTAAAATCCTGTTATTTTACAAGATCTTGTTACGCAATATTTTTTTTTTTAATTTTTAAATCCACCCTTAAAGATTTTTGTTGGGAAATTCAAAAACTAAAAATATTCAAGTACCTTGCTATTATTTTTGGAAGCCTGTTACTTTTGAAGACATTTTTACGTGATCGTTGTTAGAGAACATAATTTCCCAGATCATTAAAAAAGCATTTAAAAGCAGGCCGCTTACTTTATGGGTATTTTTTCGATCCCCTTCGTTCCTCGGGCAACCGGTTTTTATTTCTCGACTACCTTACTGTTATCGAGTCTCCTGATAACACTTGGCTGTACTGATCACTGTAGTGATTTAATACGTTCGGCTGGTAACTGTCGACCCTTTTCCTCATCATAGAGCCTTTTGTAGTTGCTAGCATTTGTTTAAGGCTTTGGTCCCCCATGGCATTCACATTTAATAAGTGTCCGCCCGTGGTCCTAAGCCTTGTGCTGGCCAGTACTATTATTCATACACAATGTGCGCTACCGTCTTAAACTCTTCAAGGCACAGTCTGCAGGTATCACCTTCTTCGATTTTTATCTTGGTCAGATGATACTTAAAGTTTCCATGACCTTGCCTCAGGCGTTTTATAACCGCCTGATTGTCAAATGCAATGAGAACTCTTATTCCATGCACCCGGCTTTCCAGTAGGTGAACCTGCCGCAACGCAAGCAATTATGCCTGGTAAACGGCATCAATAGCAATGAATATGGATACAGACGATAAAAACTGTGTATTTAGAAACACAATATACGGTCCGCCGGGAAGGTATACTACTTTGTTTGTTTATAATTTTTGATTAAATGAAAGAGAATGGATCGTATATTGATACAGGTTTTATTTAATGCCGGCAATTATGTATGGAATACAATATCAGATAAATGTCCGCCTCTGTTAGCCATATGTACGGCGGCGAAATGGTCTTCTGGAAAAAGCAAATCTTAGTGCAAAACTGTGGCCAAAGTTGTTCTTTGAAGACCAAGCTCCTGAGCAGGGTGTCGAATTGAAGTTGATGGATTGTTTTGAACACTTTCTTGAACAGCAGAACAGTTTTCAGCCGATCTTGCAGTACGTTGTGGTCCATGCTTGGGCCTATCAGCTACAATCCCTCTTTCTTCGAAATCATTCACTAGACGATAAATAGTGCGTCTTGTTGGCACGTTATTTCTCCCAAAAATTTCACGTAACTTTCTCATCGTCACAGTAATCGATGATTGATTTTGATAAAATGTTTGAACGAATAAAACACGTTGATTTATCGAATATTTTTTCGTAATAAATTTGCCACGTCTCTACTTCACGACTGCCAAATATGAACTGTCAAGACTAATGTTTACCAAAATGGCTGCAAAAGAAAGTAGTATACCTTCCCGGCGGACACCCTGTACAAAAAAAAGAAAATTGTTTTTAGCAGGCAACTTAGCTACAGACGATGGAACTTTCAATGGAACATGCCAATGTTGCCTGTTATGTTTCGTCGTGTGTTGCCGATATTAAAAACAGATTTCTAGAAAACGTAACTACCCCGTAGATCTGTCAACTATGCATGAATTATTTATTTCCCCAGTCCAAAGGTTCAGCACGGGTTAGCAAAACTATTATGTGGCCGGTTAGTGGTAACTAAATAGATTTTAAACTGTCTACCTTTATGACTACTTGTAAACTTTCAAGTGGCATATGTCTAGCATTTCTTTACAAATGATAACAAAGTGTGAAATGATTCAAAAACTTGCACAAAACATTAGTTTTGATGTCAACATCTTTTGAGTGGCTTTACATTAAATTTCGAAATCCTTGCAAAGTTTACAACGGCACTACTGGGTATATCCTTTGTGAATGTTGTACTTTGTTGTTGTTTTCGAACATCTTTGTACTTCTTTTTCATTTGTGTACTTTTCTAGGACATTTGTCCCAAACGTGACCTGAATTATTCAAAGGAAATATGAATGAGCGTTCATAGCTAAACAAGAGAAATCATAATCATCTCAGGTAAAAAACGAAATTCTTTTGTAAAGAAAACTAAATTTACCAAGGAAGTGGTTTACAGATTCGAATCTATTAAGGCAAAAAATATATGATGGTATGAAAACCAAATCAACCCCTAAATATATTTGAAGAAATAAAAAAATTCCTTTTAAGAAATAAGCAAAATTTTAGAAACGTCTTGCTGCTTACAAACAACGCTCGTCTCCTGTTAAAACCAAGACATTATGGGAAATTGAAACCTTATTAATCTTTTTTACCTCTTTCCTAAACTGACTTCCTATTAAAGACAAGAAGACGTCTTACTTTTAAGTCACGTGCTCAATATTTTTCCAATGTAATTTTTAATAAATTTAATGTCTTAAGATATTTTGACTTGCGTCTTTTTAAATATTTATCGCAAGATGTACGAGTACTTTCTTAGGGACACTTTAATACAATGAGGGCTTGTTTAAATTTAAAAATATTTCCATAGTTTCAGTAGTTTTTGTCTGCTCACAATATTGCTGTTAACCTGTTACTTCAAAGACGATGATGTCTTGGTCTTGTTTCTTTCATAAAGCATTGATCTCACGAAGAAAGCAACCATATAAACCAACCCCCTAAAATAAGTGTTTGGGAGAAATTGTAAATTTAAGAACACAAGCAAATATTTTTTTAAGAAATTGAAATGTCTTGCAACTATTAAAAGAATCTGATGCCCTGTTTAAGTCAAGGCAATTGGAGTCTTAAAATAGTTGATCATGTATGATTTGCGCATGCTCGATCATGCATGACTTTGTTTTTGGCTCAAGCTCACACTCCGTGAGTGAAAAAAAAATACTCCAGATCTAATCCTAACTAAGAAAACCATATAAATCACAAACTGTTCAAACAAATTCACAAATGAATTAAGCAATAATACACTTAATTACAATAGAGCGGCAAGCGACAAAAATGTAGTTAGTCCTTTCATGCATCGATATTTTTTTAAATTTTTAAGTCTTTTATCATTTTATTAATTGATACTATTGAAAAGACCAGACATGAAAAATATAATGTAATATCTTTCTATCATACAGCGGGTGGTTTTATTTGCGTGTTTTCTCAATTGCGTTTTAAAGCTGCTACATGACTTTTGTAGGCTATTTTCTGTGCTAATTTCATGAGTGTTTTTGCGATGAATTTTTAATACTACTTTGTGAAATACGAAAACATGATAGAACAGAAATATATGACGAAGGAGGCAAAGTATCAAAAATGCCCTAAAAATCCCAATTCGTGCGTTTTTTATTACCCCGCAAGCTTCTCTATCGCTTATGCTCCAAATCTTGAAAGTCGCGTTACCCCACTTTAGCAAAAAAAAAAAACTCTGGTTTAATTGGCACTAACATTTCAAAGACACTAAGCACTTGGCTACAAAATGTTCTTTTGCATTAATTTTAGCTTTTGAATTAAACATTTGACTTTAAATTAAAAAATCTTTAAACAAAAATCGCTTCAGTTAAATATATTTTCACGAATATTTAGGTGAAACCCTGCTAAGTCTCAGAAGCTAATTTTGTGATATACAATTTTTGATTTAGCGTCGCTACAGTCTGGTACTAAAAAGTATTTTAAAAGCAATCGCTGCCATTGCTTTCTGATACTTATATTCTCGATCAGGTTAGACAGTGCGGTTGCTAGCATCAGAGCTGGCCTAGTCAGTTACAGCAGTGCAGCCACTCGCAACGTGTTAGCGTATCATACGAGTAAAGTTGGAATTAGGCTTTCTACTACTTTACGAATCAGCTGACTTGTTTTTGGCAAATAGAAAGTGTGTATTAGGCATTAGTTGATATGTTGCATTTCGTAATTCGACAACGTTTTTAGTGACAGCCAGCAACAGCTGTTTATTTTTCTACAAGAAACTATTAAAATTATTGTTGATTTGCTTTTCGGACAGGGTGATTGGGTGTAGATTTTTTGAACGAATTTCCGTCTTCCCTTGTTTGGTTTGGAGACAAACCGGGTTCGGCTCTGTGCCATCTTTAGTGTCATTTTTCGCTCCGACACTCACGTGGAAAGGGATGACAGAATTGGTTGCAAAACTCTATATCAATAAGATGTATCTATGACAGCAACGCGAGTGCGCAGTAGCTGTCCGCTTTCAGCAACTCGCACTATTTAACCAAGAGTTAAGGCGTTTTTTTTTTTAATTACAGTTAAAATACATTGTATGGGGCCAACAAATAATTAATCAGCTGTTTACTTCCAGTACTTATTTTCCCGCCATTACTCTTATTCGAAACTATGGCATGTGTCGAAAACCCGCCCTATGTTTTTATTATTTCGACAAAAAAAATCTATAGAAAATATTATATATCAACAGCCACTCCTCACACCTAATTGTAATTTGGATTTTAAAGTAATCGACAAAATAAAAACCACTAAGACAGCCTTTTTAAGACAGAAGCTGCACTGCTGCTGCCTTACGCCCAATTGTAATTTGGAACAAACAGTATTCGTTTTAATTTATCAGCAGAAAGTAAACAATACTTTTTTGCTTCATGCTTCATAAGAAATTTATGGAATGCAACCAAAGCAGAATAAAGAATATAAAACTTACTTTTTTGTATTCTTTTAAAAGAAAGAGACAATTCTTTAATTAAATAAAGATCTCCTCCCAAACAATCAACAGCAGAACATTTTTTATTATAACTAAGTCTTTCTTCTCTTAAAGCACCCAAAGAAATTTGATGTTTTCCAGTTTAAAATATTGATGTACGTATTGATACATTCAACTGGAATCCTGTTGCATATTAGCCCATGATCGTGTTTTTGGATCTTCTATTAACACGAAGACTTGTCAAGTGTGGCTCTGTGCCAACTTCCAAATAAAAAAAATTATTTGCTTATGTTGGTCTTAAATGCAAACAAAAAAAATATTTATATATTAGACAAATCCAATTTTCTAGTTCAATAAAGTTTTTGTTGTGGAAAAAATATTTTTTTCTTTTCTAAATTACAAGTTTTTTAAGTACCAGCAGTTCTGATTTAAGAAGAAACCCCACCCCATTCCAATCACTCCAACACTAATTTTCCCATGTGATCAGATAGTACGAAAATAATTCCTCAACAACCAAATGTTTGCCGGCATATTTCTAAGAAACGTCGCACAGTGCTTTGTAGTCGGACAAAAGTGGCCAAAATCGAAAAGAACCTTTAGGTTAAAAAAACAAGGGTGTTGCAGGTTTTATCATTAAGTTGTGAAAAAACTGGAATTTTGTAAAAACTCCGCGCACGAGAATAAGGATACCCACACATGCATGCATCCTTTTTAGAAAAATTATGATTTCAGCTAAACTAAGTTTACCAAAGATCTCAAAAAATACTTTTAAATTGTATAAACAATTTTATTGAGATCGCATATCCTTCCCATATCCTCGTTTGAAAAACTTTCAATCAGCCTGAACAAGGATTAAACTATTTCTATAGTCTTAAGAGATACTCTTTGTCCTTAAAAAGAAATTGCATATTAGGAGAGATGGGTTCCAGATGTCCGAAATGATATTAAGAATTTAATCAAAAACAAAAGGGGCCACAATTCTGGAGTGGCAAAAAATTAATATTTTAGAAGCGTAATTTTAAAAAGTAAGTTTGCAAAAAATTACCAGCTGGAAAGGAACCAAGACAGCCGAAGTCGTAATATATATTGTGATCGGACTTAAAATGGATTGTATTTAGGGGCGCGGCAAAATATGTAGTGGGCGTTTTACAATCGTGATTTTTATCTTTTATTCTAGTTTTTGTTTTTTTTTTTAAGTAAAAGAACAAAAATTAAAAAAAAATATTTAGAAAAAATATTAATGTTTTGATGTAGATTTTTGGAACGAATTTGCGCCATCCCTTGTCAAGTTTGGTTTAGAGATAAACCGGTTTTGGCCATGTGCCATCTTCAGTGTCTTTTTTCGTTCCGAGTCTTTTCTTCTTTCAATACTACAGGGTCCGCCAGCTAACGTTTTTTTTTTTTCAACTAGTGCTTATTTCGTGAATGGTAACACTTAGCTCATGTCTGATTTGACAGATAATTAGTTTTATCCTTCCGCTGAACGAGTATGGTTGTGTATACGCTTGAAAATGTGAAAATGTGTGCTGGGAAATATTGCGACATTACTTTGAAAATCATGATAATGTTGCAGAATGTGTGCGAAAATTGCGTACAGATTTTGCAAGAAGAGAAGCACCGTCAGCTCCGTATGTTCGTTATCTTGTGAAAAAGGTGAATGAAACTGGCATCCTCATCGATAAACCAAAGCGTGAAAAGCCAAAAACAGTGCGTACACCCGAGAATATTGCCGATGTGGCAGAAAGTGTGCGTGAAGCGCAGTTAACATCAATTCACCGTCTTTCTCAAAAATTGAACATTTTGGAGACATCATTGAGACGAATTTTGCATAAAGACCTTGGTATGACGCCATACAAAGTCCAATTGGTTCAGGAGTTGAAGCCAACTGACCATCCAATGCGTTTTCGCTTCGCTAAGTGTGCCTGCGATCGACTTACAAAGGATGCCGATTTTGCCAAAAAAAAAAATCATCTTTTCAGATGAAGCTCTTTCTAATCTTGGCGGGTATGTAAACAAGCAAAATTGTCGCATTTGGGGCACAGAAAACCCGCACGCATACATTGAAAAGCCGACGCAATCAAAACGAGTCACTGTTTGGTGTGGATTTTGGTCCAGAGGCATAATTGGGCCATTTTCGAAAATGATCAAGGAGTGGCCGTTACAGTCAATGGCGATCGTTATCGGGCCATGTTGAACGAGTTTTTGTTCAGAAAAATTGAAGAGGAGGATATTGGCAATATTTGGTTTCAACAGGACGGCGCTACGTGCCACACAGCCGAAGCTACACTCTTTGTTTTGCACCCTGTTTTTGAAGATCGCATTATTAGCCGCAGAGCTGGTGCCGTTTGGCCACCTCGGAGCTGCGATTTGACACCGTTGGACTATTATTTGTGGGGTGCCGTCAAAGATGAGTGTTACGCCGACAAGCCAGACACAATTGACACTTTAAAGGACAATATTCGTGAAGCCATTGGTGAAATACAGCTGCACACAATCGCTAATGTGCTTAAAAATTCGACCGATCGTGTAGGCTACTGCATGGCCAACCGAGGCAACGATTTCAATGAAATTATTTTCCATTATTAACCGGAAGGATTGTACTTTCAAATAAAGAAAGAAAATTTAGAAAATATTCAGTAGTTTTTTTTTATAGCATTTTCAAAAAAAAAAGTTATTTGGCGGACTCTATATCTGTTTCAATAAGGGAAATTCGTTCCAAAAATTCCAATATATATTGATGGAAATATTGATGCCCCTACAAAAAAGTTAGTGATTTTTTAAAGTCTGTAACAAATTTAAATTATTAAATCAGCACTTTAATTATATTCTTACTAATTAAATGCATAATTTTTAAAAACCTTTAAGAGAATCTTCTAAAAATATATGAAATTAAAAATTCTTAAGCTACTTACATGAAACATTAAACTATACGATTTAAAAACTGCCTGATTAGCCCTGAAAATAAAGATAGAAATGGTTAGACATAATTATAAAGTCCAATAATATTTTTAAGGCATAAATAATCAACATGATATCTTGCTATCTATAATGGCTCTCTTATTAAGAGGTGAAAATATTTTATCAAAATTTCATATTCAGCAATTATTTTATCTAAGCGAAAAAAAACACAGTTTATGACAAAACTTACTTTAATTCTAACGACAGCTAGTGACCTCAATATAAGTAACTCAAAAATCCTATTTTCAAAAAGCCATTACTTTGCTAACGATCGAAAGCATTTTTTTCTCCCGTTAACTTTTATCTATGAAACGAAGCACTGTGCTTGGGTACAATTTTTTATTGTTTTTTAAATGACTTCTACTTAAAAGATTTTTTTCAATTAAAAGACATTTTATCTTAAACATTATTTCTGTTTTCTTTCCAGAGCAAAACACCCTACAAAATACTCTGCTGCCCTATGAAGTTCCACCACCAAACATGGTAAAAACAAACAATTTTAACTCTTTTGCATGTTTTGTTTGGGAATTCATGCCACCACTTTACAAGATGGGAGAGTTATTTTCGACACATTCCTATAATCTCTGTTCCCCTATGAAAAACCTCCACCAAATATGGTTAAGGAATTTTCCACAATGATTTTTATTTTGTTTAGTTGAAAAATCGATAGAATCAAACCGGCAGTTACGGGGCATGTTTTTCATATCTTTCCACCTGAAAAAATCACGTTTCTATTTTTTGTCTTTCTTAGCAATTGTTTAAGGCCAATCACGTGCCAAAGAAAATATAGAAAAATCCTATTAAAAAATTAAAATAAAATGCTAGAAATTATACCAGTTATCAAATCCAATGTGGCCGCATGCTAATTTTGGTGTAATAGAAGAATTTTCTACATGTCAAAGTAAACACCCTATCAGATTGAGTAAACTGACCTGTCTAAAATACAAATAAACGAAGTAGTGGGAAAACAATATGTTATGAATCTGATGAAAAATACAAGTGAACATGTATTCCAAACTGGTGCTGGAATGTGTTCTGAAACTAAACAAACGTGCCTCGTTAAATGAGGTAACGTTGATGTGGGTTAAGGGACACATAGGCACAGCTGGGAATGAAGCAGCAGACGAACTAGCAAAAAGGAAATCTGATGTGGATTTCTGTGGACTAGAATCCACGGTTGCCCTGGGGAATGGCCTAGTGCGATCCAAAGTTCTTCAATGGGTAAACTCATTACACCTGAATAGATGGAGGGAGAATACCACATGTAGACAGGCTCGAATGGTGCTCAAAGAGCCCCTCGGCAGGAAGGCCAGCAAGGTACTCGGGTATAATAGGGCTACTTTAAGCTGGATCACTGCGTTGGTGACAGGACATGGAAACTTCAAGTACCATCTGGCTGAGATGAAAGTCATAGAAGATGATACTTGCAGACTATGCCTGGAAGAGGCTGAGACGGTAGCGCACATTGTGTGTGAATGTCCAGCAATGGCTAGCATAAGGCTTAAGACCACGGGCAGACACTTGTTAGATGTGAATGCCATGGGAGAACTAAGCCTTAGCACGAGACTCAATTGAAAGTAAGATGGTTGTTATTACGGATCGGTTCCCTGAAATCAATTTGAGGAGCGAAATGGGGGCCGAAAACGGACCCAGAAAGTAAGTGGTCTGCTTCGATATCCCCCCATACATTAAAAACAATAATAATAATAAATGAAAAATACAGTATGGGACTCACTAGTTTTTGAAAGGGTTTGAGGGTTGCATTTTTACAGAAGCTGAATAGTGTAGACAAACCGGTTTCGGCTATGTGTGCTATCCTCAGTGTAATTTTTCGCTCTCTATATTTTACTTTTGACTTTTTTTGACAGTCAGAAGGTTTAGAATTAAAATTTCCCTGCAAAAATTCCGCGAAAATCTAAACGCTTGTAAAAGGGGCTTAAGCTACATATGAAAAGCACATCGTGTAAAAGCATCTTTTAGATGGACGTGGACGTTTAAAATTTGTAGCCACCTTTCCATAAAGGAACAAGAAATTCCGCTTTAAAGAATAATCTTTGCAAACACAGATGAAGTTTAGTTTCCACAAAAAAAAATTAAAAAATAAAAATAGTGCTTGGTAAAGTCTACGTCAACGCGTGCAAATGTAAGTGTAAAACAATCTAAAGATTTTGTAGACTTTAACCACAAGTTAAAAATGATTTAAGTCCATAAATTCAATTATTTTTTTAACTGAAATCCTGTTACTATTTTTAATATTTTTCACGTTTAGTAAAGTAATGATAATGATTACAATTTGGCAGTGAATAAATACTTTTTGCAACCCTCACATTTAGCTGCCAGCCTGTTATTAAAAACGAATTAAATAAAGAAACTGTATGCCAAGCATTAACTAACTAATTCTATCTATTCACGCTGCTTTGTTTAGTGTTTTTGAGGTAAAAAGCAATAAAATGTTAGGCTAAGTAAAAAGCAGGGATGGACATAGATATCTATTTACAAAAAATAAACAACCATTTTCTTGGTTATGTAAAATCATTATTACTACAGTGAACTCTCGATAGTATTAACATACCAAAATATGATAACTTTTGTTCTAACATTGACTACTCTAAATTATGATCTTCGAGTAAAAGCTTTAAACGTAAATAACATCATTGAAATATTTAAAAACTAATTTTGTAACCTCTTAGCCCTTAGTTATTTGTCGTATGCTATGTATCTGGAGACTTGAGGTTAGCTTTCTTAAAAATGAAGACTCAAAAAAAAAGATAATTCTATATGTCACCACAGGTTAAATTTATAATGTGAAAGAATGCAATGAGAGCGCTATGGAATGTAACGAGAATGAAGCACAGAAAAAATATCCGACAATGATGATTATATAGAGAAGCCAAAGAAAACGACAAAAGCCAGAGAAGCTGTCGATATGTTTAAAAGTCCATTAGAATGAACTGAAAGTGAAATTATTGAATAACGGGCCTTAAACATATTAAGTGAGTTCTAAAAGTGCTTGAACAAAAGAAATATCAGAAAAGCATAGTCCCAAATTTTTTTTATCACGAAATCAAATCTGAATCAATATTCATCTTAATTTTTTTCCTAGAAACAAATTTAATTAACAAAATAAACTTTCATTTAAATTATCGAACGGCCATGTTCCGACACTCGCAATTTGCGCAATTCGCATGTGAGGTGTTTTGTAACTCGCATTCGCAAGAGTTTTGGCGAGTTCAAGTCGCAAGAGTATACTGAAGTTTAAATACACCAGTTCACTTCAGTATACTCTTGCGACTTGAATTCGCCAAAACTCTTGCGAACGCGAGTTACAGAACACCTCACATGCAAGTTGAAATCACAATCGCAAATTGCGAGTGTCGAAACATGAATAGTCTGGCGTAATTGAACAGACATAATTTTTTATTCTTTTGTATTATCACGAGTTCACTGTATTTCATGCATGAACGCAAACGTCTTTATTTTGGAGATTAAAATTTTACAATGATACAACATTTTCCATCTCCGGTGGAGATTGAGCAACACTAGCAACAAAGTTAAAGACTTAATGACGTACAAACATGCAAATACGTAATAAAATGATCGTGCGTTTTTTTTTTTTTTTTTGTGGATCTAAAAGTAGGGAATGAATGGATCTAAACGAAATGATTTGTTATCATGTCATTGTAGTGTTTTTGAAGATTTTGTTGTTTGTTTTCTTCCCTTTGTTATTTTGTTGCTGTTGCCAGTAAAGACACTCGTTAGTTGCCCTTGGTTCTTTTTAATACAGATTTTATTACTGGGGGAAAAAAAGACAGCAGCAAGAGAGCACCAGAAGTTTATGAAATAATACTGTGAAAACTACGACAACTGATAATTTGGTTTTCGGTCTATCTTTTATACAAAAGTTTTAAGTGTTTTGTTCAGACAGTTTTTTTTGGTTTTTGATAAGCCTGATTGGTCATAACAACACTTATTTTTTTTTTTTTTTTGGGTGGGTTATAAAATAAATAAAATTATTTATGTGTAAATGTCACGATAATTTCATGAATTTAAACTAGGCGAACAGTAAATTTAGTTACCAGCATATTTTAAAGTAGCACTTTTTGTGACAAAAGTATTTTTGAAAAAACCCGCCTAATAAAGACAACACCACACATGGCTTAGGAAACATAAACATGACTCGCTGTTTGAAAACAAAATATCAAATTGGAATGATAAGGTGTAAAGAAAGCTTTGTTAAAATGCTGTCAGCCTATTGTTCAACATTGGTAAAACATTGATTTTTTTTGTATGTACCGACTCGAAAAAAAAGAAGGAACAATAAATAAATTTCAGGTAGTCCGTAACTCGAAATTATTTTGTTTAAAAATTTCTAGTGTTTCTTTCAGTTTTCTATATCTACATTTTGGGCGCCTAATAAAACTCATAAAATAATCTTGACATGATCAGCTATAAATAACAACAAACATATTTCTCTGAAGGCAATAAATATTTTTTATAACTAGAAAATGATCTTGTAAAGAGAGTTTTTTTTTGTTTGTTATTTTTGCTAATGGGATTTCAGTTTGCTTTTCTATATAAAAAATTTAATAGGGCTACAGCAATAATAATATGAATTACGCATAAAATGATCTTTCAATGTTCTTTTTTATTCACTAATTTGTATAAAGTGTATCATTTTAATAGAATATCATAAAACACAACAAGTAACTTTTTTTAAACTCCAGTCCCTTAACTTTTAGGAAAAAAAAATATTTTTCGTGCACCATACGGGTACCCTCACAATTATCTTTTTTTTAAAGATCACTAAATATTTAATGACCCGTAAAACCAGACAATACTCGTTACATTTAAATTTCTTTTGTTGTTTTTACAAACAATCTTAGTTCTTTTGTTTTCTTTGTAAAAAAAATTGTATAAAAAAAAATAAGAGTGCTGGCAAGTGATCGTTCAATAATGTGTTGTGTATGGGAATGTTGTATTAAGAGCAACTGATCTTTCACAGTTCAGTAAGCAGTGGTGGGTAAGGGGATATTCCCCTAAGAATATAAATGGCTATTGCATGAATAACCGTTTTGCAAGAAAGTAATTTTTGAAATTCTCCCTCTTAATTAATATTTTACACCAAATTCACCAAAATTCGAAAATTCACCACAAAACTAAAGTGTAAAAATTTTATACCCAAAAATTTAAATGTAAAAACAAACCGAAGCTGCACAAGAAAATTGCAAAAAATTCAAAATTTTTCCAAAATATTAAATTCACCACAATTTCTAAAATTCACCATAAAGTCGGAAAACTGGAATAAAAAAATTGTTTTTGCCAAAATTCAATACAAAAAATCAATAAAACCAAAATTCGCCAAATATTGAATATTCACCACATTCATGTAAATTTCACCACAATTTTGTAATTTCACCAAAAAGCCAAAAAAAAAAAATACAAAAAATCAATATATCAAGAAAAACGTCGAAATTTTAACGCAATTGATATTTAACAAATATACAAGAAAAAAACCAAAATACACCACAAATAGTGGATTCACCAAAAAATTAAAAATTCACCAAAATATTTAAAAATCATAAAAGTTATAAATATCACAAAACAATTTAATTAATCTGAAAAATGATAGATTTATAGCTAGATTTTTTTTTTTTGCAAAAAGGTAGCAAAAAGTACAAAATATTCCAGCACTAGAGTGAACAAAATACATTGATAACCGATAAGTACAGCGGTAGGTTTTCTGCCGATGCAAGCTGAAAAAACTATATCCGGCAGCGCGCTGTCGGCAGCGAAAAAGTCGATTCGTTTATTTGCTCAACACCTGCTTTAGGCACTTTCTGTGTTTGCCTCTGTAAAAAAAAGCAACTCTGATAAAATCAAAATTATCAGCACTTATAAAATTTTCTAAAAATTTGATTTCAAATTGTTAGTCGGAAGAAATAAGCTCACCAAATTATTTTAGGTAGTTGCCACTGAACAAGATCATTTCCGCCCGCAAGAGCTGAAGAGCCCAGGGAATGTTTTATCCGGCGTCATTTACAAAAAATTTTTCTCTGCCAAGGGCATTAACATGAAGCACTGTGTAATGAAGTTTATCTTATGTTTTTCTGTTACAGAGAAGCAAAGGCTGATGAACTTGGAATTGAAATAAAAATTCGAAAGTTTTCCAAAATATTTTCTTGCTGACGACACAATTTTTTTTCTTTTTTATTTGGTAGGAATTCAGTCGATAATTGTTTGTCGTACAGTAGAAGATAAGATAAGCAAGTTGGGAACAGGTCGGTGTAAAATATTTCATGAGCTTTTTGCAATGAAGCTTGGAAAAACTTTCAATCGCAGAGCTCTGTAACGGTACGAAAAGTAAAAATCGTAGTCTTTTAAATAATTAAAAATGAAAGAAATTCCAAATGAATTTTTTTTCAATTTAATTTCGATCAATTTTGTTTTATTCCGCACAAGCAATCAATAACCACAAAAAATGTCAATTTTTCACTCGGCTGCCATAAATTCTAGTAGGCCTTAAATGAAATATGTATTAGAAAAGGGGGTAAAGATTCTTAAACATAGAAAATCCCTTAGTACAACATAAAAAGAAAATTTATCGTGCGTATGTACATCACTATGTGTGATGTACGAGTATATGAATGTGTATGCATGAGCACACATTAGGTGGATTAGGATGGTTCAAATTATTATTATACATTTTTGACATGAAATTTACTTGAGATTAAATTTAAATGTTAAAAAACAATACAACTTTAAAATAGTACAACAATTACATTAATAATGATTTCGATTATAAATAAGAAGCTGTGAAGTAGTTATTTGTCATCATTTCGAATATTCGAAATTAAGTTCGAAATTTCGAACATACCTTAAAAATCTATATTTTTGTATTTCATGTTTATATGACTATAAAATATGAAGTATTATGTTTATAACAACAAGATATCTTGTTTCGAACACTCTCGGTCACAATAGACGCAGACCACTGAGCTCTCCAATAGAAACGTCATCGTCGCATAAAAACTTACAAATGATTTCTTCCAAAATTATTGATTCCAAAAACATGCAACCTTGTTTCGGCCACAAAAGACGTTCAACATCATATTTGCTATATAAACTGAAGATGACAATAATGCAAGAGTTAACCTATGAAACAACGTTTCATATCAGAAAGATTTCTTCAGTTATAAATTATCCGCTTTATATAAGAATTTAATTTTCATTTGTATTGAGACGCCCTTATTATATTTATCCATGTGCTCTTCGAAAATTATACTGCATTAAGAATTCATTTTCTAAAACTACTGCAGCCCTGTTAGAATGGCAAAACAAGTATTTAATCCAAACAACCATATTCTCACAAAACTTACTCGTCACAATTGAGACGAGTCATAACCGACATATGTGTCACTCACTATTTCCGTTCCATAAACGTTTCCGCTTGTTATTAGAAAAATGAACGAACAATATACGACAAAAGCAATGCAAGCTGTCAACGTCGTTCTCGTATTATTTTAGAACTCAATTACTACAAACACTTTAGTATTTATTGTTGTTGACCCTCTGAAAGGCAATGAATGCTTTCTTTATAATTTGAAAATTGTTAGACTGTGTCATAGCAATATTATTCTGAACACGTGGTGTCGTAAAATTATACTGAACAATTTTTATTCTAACCGAAGTTGTAAATAAACACTTATTGGAGCTAAACAATTTTCTCGTCTGTTAGTCTCTGTTAGCAAATGTATCATTAAGGCAGATGGCATTTTCATTACATAAGCCAAAAGGGGAATTTTATTTTATTGTTCTGTTTTACTTTTCATTTGCAAACTTATGACGGCCCAGTATTTTGCAAGGTTAGAACCCTGTTAAAATAAATGGCTGACAGACATGTTTATGTTTGTTTGAACGAAATGATTTTTTCCGTTACATTTTCAAATACAAGATATGAATAAGGAAACATAAATTTGTTTGGGATGGATGGGTGATTTTTTACCGCTTGGGTTTTGAAAATTGAAAAAACCACCGAAAATTTGTTATAGTGAATTAAATTTAATTCTTGACATGATATTCCGACAGGGTGTTTTGATGTAGATTTTTGGAACGAATTTCCGTTTTCGAACGAAAAATGACACTGAAGATGGCACATAGCCGAAACCGGTTTGTCTCCAAGCCAAACTTGTCAAGGGATGACGAAAATTCGTTCCAAAGATCTGTCTGCCATTTGCTTTTTAAAGATTATTATTTTATGTGAATATTGCCCGCGGCTACTACGCAGGTGGTCAATTTATGAGTTCCAATTTTGACTCTTTCCAGCATTTCGGCTGATTCTCACCAATGGCAGCTGCAATGTTGCCTTCCAGGGCTGGGATTGTGGCTAGCAAGTCTCTGTATTCCAGAGACTTCACGTATCCCCCACAAAAAATAGTCCAGTGGGGTTAAATCGTATGCTATTGGCGACCAATGGGCTGCTCTAAAACGTAAGATTACTTGCTCACAAAACTAACCGCTCCATACGCATGGCGTGTGGCATGCCGCACAGTCTTGTTGAAACTAAATGTAAACCAATTTCTGACTTAATTAAATAATGTTGCCTAATCGTGGCTTCGTCCTAGCATGGAGTGAGCCTCGGCAGAATAACGGGAAAAATGTGTTTATGGTCTTCTATGTGGAGAATACGTACAGATGTTTCTGTTCAGTTTGATTATAATTTTTGTTTCTCATCGAGCTTATTTTCATGTTCTCAGGATAATTTATGTACGGGTGTTTACAGACGAGCGCAAATACACACGTTTTTTATTTTGCTTGTGGGTATTTTCTTTGTGTCAAGGCAGAACAGCGTTGGGCGAACAACTGTTCGGACAATATTGTTTGAACACGAACAAACCATCAACAGCGACGATCTTCACGAACCAAATTCTGGTGCGAACAGCAATATTTATGATGGCTGAACAGATTTATGTAAAATAGCTTTAAGTTTCCATTGAATAAAGTCGTAAATTTTAGAAAAAAAATCGGTAAGTCGGCACATGGCTATTTCCGCGACACAAAAAAATTGTCAAAGCTGCTAGCCATGATCACAAGTAACATGTAAAATAATTTCAATATTTGTTTAAATTTCTAAAGAAATTTTCTTTATCACTTAAAGGTAACTGCGACGAAAAACCCTTCAGCAATAAACACACACCACATTTACTTTGTAGAAGTTGACTGCTGACAGTAAATTACAACGACCTTGTGTTAACAGACGTTGCTGTTGCAAAGTAATTTGTATTCATACATATCACACATTAGGCATTGTTCTTTTGCTTTGCTTTGTTACATTGGTAAACAAATTCTGATATCCCAGTCATGTGGAAACTTAAAATTCTATAGATTTGAAAACATTCTCACAGTTGAAAAGAAACGGAAGTTACAGAAATTTTAGCCTTAGTTCCTTCTTCATATTCTTTATGGCGTTTTCATTTCAATACATAACATTTATCCTACGACATCCTGTTGAGTTTTCTTTACTAAGGCATGCGCCAAACAAACATTTCCGCGTTTTCCTTGTGTTAAACAGTTGTTAAGTCTGGTCGTTGTCTTTGATATAGAAAATGTATTAGTTTTCTTTTACCTGTCAGTTATTCCGCCGGAGAAATATTTAGCTTTTGTGTTAGAATATCCTGATTCCCTGTTCTTGAAATGTCTCAACTTTCACCTTTTTCTATATGTTTTATTCTTCGAATATCGAAAATGATGGGTTTAAAAAATGCAATTTGTTAATAAGACTAAATAAATATTTCTATGGTGATGTAAATGATGTAAGTAGCTTCCTTTCTAAATATCCTGTGTGCCTGGCGTTGATTTTCAAATACTTCCATTGGTTACAAGAGAAAATTCTCACGGCACTTTAGGAATGTGGGAATTCCTGACAAGGAGAGTTTTAAATTTACATGATTTTGGTTTTGTTACAAAGTTGAAAGAATTTTAAGAGAAATATTCTCACGATTGATGCACGAAAGTGTGAGAACGGGTTTTAATTTTTTTTAACATAAAATAAATTCTTTGCATTCACGTAAGAAGATTTAAGTTTTTGGAACAAATTTCCATCATCCCTTGTCAAGTTTGGTTTGGTTTCGGCTATGTTTTCAAATCCGCAGAAAAACATAAATGTGAAAATAAGGCAAAGGTTTCTTTCAGAAAATTTAGGCCGTTAAAAGTACTGGGATCAACATCAGATCAGTGCGTAGCTTGTCTCGACTTTCGAATTATACCTCTTACCTCAGACATGTGCGTTCATTTGATCTTCCACCCATTCTCCTTTTAAATATAAATAATTATTAACATAAAAAAACAAACGCTTATCTACACGATAGGATAATATAAAATACGGGCACGTTAGTGTACCATTGGAATCGCCCATATGTAAGAAAATTAATCATTTTGGATTTGTTATTTTAATTAATTTTAAAATGCAAAATTCTCCCTAAGACTCTTGCGTTCTCTCGTTCTCCAGTAAGTTGGAAGGACCTTTATTTATACTCCTTACAAAGGCTGACCGTTCTCGTCACCTGGAGTTTTTTTTTTAATCCTGTTGTCCTGTTAAAAAATTATTTAAAATCTTGAACACTCAAAAAAGTTCTTCCGAATAAAAAAGGGATTCTTAAAAATAGGTGTGGGAATTTTCTTCATTCCTTGTTGTTTTCATCTGAGCGATTAACAATTTTTAATTTGGTATATCTGACATCAGTCGCAGCAAATGTAGTTGTGTGCATGTCTTTTAATGACAATTTTCTACCTGCTGGACAATGTAATGGAAAACAATCTTTAACGAAAATTCCGATTTTCCAGTCATGTTCAAAGTTCTGGCCCCCTAATAAAAAACTTTAAAGAAAATGCTAAAAAAAAAATAAAATTCCCAGGCTTTCCTTTCCAATTTAATGGTCGATCACTAACTGTGGGAATATTTTTTTTTTGTTTGGTTTCAAAAATTTCAATCTTAAAAGTTCTCACGCTCACTCTGAGAATTTCTACCTGTATTTATAGATTTAAAATTGTATTTCTCATCCTTTTCCAAGTAGCACGCGGTCAAATACAGAATTAGGATACCACATCAAACAAAAATAACAAAACCCAAAATGTTAAAGAAGATAATCCTAAAAATTACTTTTAAATAATAAGAAAATATTGAAATTCTGTTGCAAATCAATTGAATCAAGCGATCAAGGAATTTTACATTTTCAAAATTTGTCACAAAACCAATTTCAATCTCGCTATCTCTTTTTCTCTCTCTCTCCCTCTCTCTACTAAATTGAGTGCGATATTCTGAAATCCTGTTGCAAATCATTAGAAATTAGTTAAAATTCTAATTTTAATATAACTTAAAACAATACGAGTATCAACTATTTTCTCTAAAAAATTCCCCGATATCGAATTCGAATTCTAACCAAAAAGATTTCTCACAAATGTTAATTATTTGAAGACAAATGATCCCCAGGCGATTGTAAGATTTTTAGTGTTTTTTCTCACGCTTAAATTTTGTAATTTTCTCACGCTTTTTTAAAACAAGTGGCTTCAAAAAAGATCCTTTTAGATAACAGAAATTGATATATTGAAGAAGTGTTTTAATTAATCTGAAATCCTGTTAAATTTTAAAATAAAAGGTAAAAAAATTCTCACGCAATTTTTTGGTTTTTAGAAAAATTTTCAACTGAATTTTTCCCAATTTTGTTTTCTCATTTATTTTTATGGTTAATGTTTTTTTTTTTTTAAAATACCTTTTGAATTTTCTGTAGTCCTGCTGAAATATAATTAGTAAATTTGAAAATGGAAAAAAGGAAATTATAGGAATTTTTTGTTATTTAAAATAAAAACTCCTGATAATCAAGAATATTCTGAAGAACTAGTTTTCATTTTATCATTCAAATAAATTAATTAAAAACGTTTCAAACAACAAAAATAATTTCATTGAAAATATATTCGAAAAACTATATTGAAATTAATTAATTGGTTAAATTTTGTAAATATTCCCGTTTTGTTATTTATAATCAATTAACAATTTAATTGCATAAATGAAAAGAGTTGTTGAAGCTCAATTACTGAATTCTTCAAAATAATAAAATTGTTTTCAACTTTTTTAAAGTCCAAATTTACCAAACACAGGTAGTCCGAAAGTTATTTTTTCACATAAAACACATACTCCTACCGTTAAACGTTGCGGCCAGGCCAATGACTTGTATGAGAAGAGTGATGATTTTAGAAATCCTTCTTTTGTTTGGGTTGTAAAAGTTGTAAAATCTCGCCTTTATAGTTTTGCTGCATTTTCCTTTTCTATTCTGCCATTGATGACCTAAAAATCCAAACACATTCAACATGTTATGTTGTTGGTTGAGTGTGTGTTGGAAAATTGTAAAGAATTTCGTTACAGCATTTTTATACAACCACCAACAACAAAATCAACCCTTAAAGAATTCCCTTGCAGAGGAAAATCACATGCAACAAGTTTTCTGGCTTGTGTGCGTGTGTTTGTTATGTTTGGTTTTCCACCAATTTCCTTGTAATGCTAGAAAATTTTCTAATTTTTGTTTTTCATCTAACTAAATTCGATGTTGTCCTGTTACAAATAGTGGAAAATTTACGAAAACATGTGTCGCAATTCACACGCATCTTAGAAAATGGAAAAACTGTAAACCAAGGAAAAATGTAAACGTATGTGATTGTTGTTGTTGTTCGCTCTTTCTAATCCACAAAAAGGAAAACCTAACAAGGATCTCAAATATTTTAGAATTTTAGAATTTCTTTTATATGTGCTGATTTTCTGCAATCCTATTAACATCATTTTAAAAACTTTCTATTACTTTCTATTACCAAGCAAATTTATTTTTCTAATGATTTCCTAGTGATTTTTTAAGCAATTTATTCTGCTTAGGACCACACAAATATTTAATACAACATTTTAGTTGCACTTTCCCAGCTTAACAATTGAAAAGACATTTTTTAATTTTCTATTTTTCCCACGGCTTAGTTTTCATTGCAAATTTCCCAATGTCTAATTTTTCTGCGTTCCCATTACATTTGTTTACAAAAGCCTTGTTTCAGGTGAGAATTTTCACACGACCTTCTCTCTCTCTCTCAATGATCTTGAGAACGAACATCTTTAAAAATGGAAAATCTAGGCGTGAGAAACGTTAAAAAACAAACACATTCTCTCACTTACATAACTAGGCAATCAAGGATTTTCCTACTACTTTTACTTTGGAGATTTTTTTTTATTTTTAGGCAGAACTGATAAGAACTATTCAACGTTGCTTGTTAAAATTGCTCTGCCCCCAGTACATGGAATTATAAAAGTCAACTTTAGAGATGCAATTTTCACAAAGTTGTTTGAAAAAATTTGTAAGTTTTTCTTTCTTCAAATATTTTATTGTCAGGACTTCAATTTAAGGCCGGCCCATTAAAGAAAAGAACAAGATTCCACAATTTAAATTATAAAAAAAAAACTAGAACTACTGCTATCATCTCAGGGTGAATGTATCGAATCAGTATCACTCACTTAAGGAGTGTCTGCATCGTTTAAGATGGCTTCAGGCACATTTTGACACATTCTTTCAGGGTTGCGAACGCATTTTTGCTGAAGTCAACTAATAATAGAAATTTGAAACGTTTACATTTGTTGATATCGGCCAGGTACGTGTATGCGTATGTGCGCGGAAACCAGTAGGCATTAAAACCTGGACGAAGCTGTTTTAAAGGCCGCATTTCACAACGATCTAAAAAGTAAAATAAATTATAATTAAACACAATTTCCCCTTTGATAATGTATCACATACAACTTCTTGCAGCAACTGTCGAAGTCACAACGACACCGGATTCGCGTACCCATGAGGGAATGGCTAGCCGGCGACCTGTGACAGTCCAAGAAAAAAATGCACAATTGGCCAAAATTAAAGCAAATATTTTCATTGTTCCAAATTTCATTTCTTCTTTTTTGTATCACTTTTATCAAACTTTAATAACTGACTGTATTTGGGAATGAGTTGGTGGCTTTTATATAAACAGCTAAGGTTCGTGGTTACTTAACTGTTCAAATAAACTACAAGAGTAAACAAAATTCTAGTAGTAGAAGTAGGATGTTTGCACAATTTTGTTTGTTATACAAAACATCTGTCCTGTTTTGTTATGTTCCCCGATAGATTTCCCCGGGGGCATGTACTCTTAGTGATTGCTTTACATTGATGGGATTACTTGTGTTACATACTTGGGAAAGGGATAGAGTAGAGAAGACAGGTAGTGAAATAGGAGAGAGAAGCTTCAGTGTTTAGCAACTCTGCAATTACGCGTTATGTTTATTTTTAGAACAGTGTTGAACCACCTATTTTATTTAGGAGCATTACTTGATGTTAGTATAGCCATTTTATTAATAATTTTACTTTAGTGTTATAGAGTAATATCGAGAAAGGAGGGCGCTTTGATATATACTATTATGAATAGAAGCTAATACATATCAGACAAATTTGTGTTATTGATTGCCAACGGCTAACTTACGAAGCCAGGTCATCGAATGCTTAATCAACGCACTAACTACTCGTACTTAAGCCAAACCACTGATATCCGAAGCCTATGAGGCAACCAGTCCCCGTGACTTGTCTGCGCCCTAAATCTGGAAGATAAACAGCTTTGAAGTTGTAAACGACTGTTTCCACGGAAACCAGTAGCCCACGGAATGCTTACACTTGGGATAGTTGTGGATCAGACGCCTTCGAGCAAGTAACATGGCGACTGTTGCTAGATTCAAATCGCTGGATAATGATGATAAATGGTCAATGTGTCGTTGCAAAGGCAACGCCAGCCATCAATGTGACTGCAGGATCTGCAAATTCCTCTGGCAACCATGATGCTAAAAAGTGCGCATAGTGGTGGAATGGATGCGAAGCAAGGCGAATTAAAACAGGTAAACTCACTAGCGCAGTTGATGACGTTTTTTTTTTACTTTTTTAAATGATTGGTTGCCAACTTCCATATAAAATAAAGTTTAACCATTTCCAATACTTTCTTTTTATATGACATGCGGCACTACGCCGGTGCATAGTGTTCGCTCCGCCCGGTGGCCCGCATTACTATCGGCAAAGTCGAAAGACAAGTAGCCCGACAGATAGCTACGATCAGTTATCCCGGATGGAGAGCAAGGATGAGTACTCAAAGTTCAGTCAACGCGGCATTGAAAAAGAAACTGAGAACAAAATTGATCACGTAATTATACACGGAAGATTCTTCGAAAGCTCTGGCTGTCAATCAAGGCAAATTTAAAGCATCCACGAAATTGTTTTGTATCGATATCTTAATCATAGACTACTAACGGGTTAATTTAAAATTTTGTACATTTTTGATTACACGCTTTTTCAAACGTAATTGTACAGTATTCTGTTTATATTCTGTAATCTTAATCTTTCGCTTACCTTTGCACATGCACTATACTCACTTAGGAATCGTTTATTGTTAACTTGGCACCCGTCGAAAGACAAACAATTCATTTTGCACATATAAATATTTTCTGGGGGATTTGCGACTGATTTAACAAACAGCAACAAAGTGTAAAGTAATCGCAGGAGAATGTGTATGCCCAAAATGACTTGCTGTACCGTTAGCAGAACGAAATGTCCTGCGAAAAGCAATTTTGCACATATAATTATTTGACTGACTGTACTTTAAATTAAAACATATGCTTTGCTACCTCTTTTTGCTTTAGTTTAAAGGCTTGTAAGTTGTCACTTTTCGTAGGATGATGACCATTAGGAGATTGTCATACGTTGCTGAAGTCAACATGTGCAAAAGTTTCGCACTTACCGGTTGCGAAATTTGCATGAAATATGAAATCATTGCAATATCCGCCGCGGCTTCTTACACTTGCCCTGAAATCGTTCAAGCTGCATGTGTATTGTGGCGTTGATGCCTCTGATGTAGCTGATAGTAAATCTGCACGAAACAATAACTTTTTGCAGATACATTGCCACTGGGTACACCTCGAGTAGGGTGGCGCTTTTCACACTCCCCAGGGGCTTTTTAGAAGTCCTTTTTTTAACGTTTATTTATTTACATTTCTGATCAATATTAAACTATATAAACACTAGTTAACAATAAGAATTCAGCATATACAACGTCCCATACAAGAGCTCTCTCAGAAGGATCCTTGTGTAGTGTGTGCACATATACTTACGCGCCGCACTATACATAATTCAAAACTTTGTTAATTTTTATTTATTTTATTTTTACTATTGCCAGCAAAAATATGCTAAAACATTTCATTCAAACACTTGAACATAATTACGTCAATGAATATGTGCCATGAAATTCATTGACGTATCCAAGATCAATATTGTAAAAATGCTTAAGTTGCTACACGTTCTCAACATTACAGATATTTTAAGGCAAACGAACTGATGCTTATACAAAATCAATACAAAATTGATTTTAATAGAATTATGCTGAATAGACATAAGTTTAGTATATAAGCGCAGAATTGAACTAGAACTAATTTGACAAGCATAGAAAATCTTTCTTTTAATTCTCAAAATAAATCGGCGTATAAACGCTGGCATAAACAGCGGCAGGAGTGCTTAGAAATACTCAAACCTTTTTTTTAAAATTATTTTCAATTGAAATTACCACACTTGCCTTCAACCAACATTTTTTTGAGCGGTACTGAAATAAAGAGCAACCCGAGCAGGTAGCATGGTCTCAAATAATTTTTTTTTTAAATGAAGACTCGGGACCTTTGCCAAAATTCGTTTTAATAATAAAACGCTACTTGGCACCCAGAAAATGGTAGAGCGACTTTATTGAGAACCAAATTTTTTGAAATAAACAACTGATCAATTAGATGTCAATATTAGGTCTGTTCAGTAACTTTACTAGCAGAAACTAGCAACGAGAGAGTAAAGCTGAACGCTTTTCTAGAAAAAATTAGCAAGTAAATTGCGGTCGCGATAGGAATGATATATAAGACCGACCTAAAAATTGTTGAAAGTAATTATAATAAAGTAACCATAATAACATAACATACTACTATATGACGACAATGTTGCTTTTAAAGAAATTTATTTAAAATTATAAAACCGAAATAATTATTGAGAAACTAAAATAAAAGAAAATATTGCTTTAAATTATTTGGATATGATGCATTTAATATACATATGAATGTATGTAAACTTTTTTTTTGTGGCAAGTGGTAATATGCCTTCTAACTTTAACGTAAATGCCAAAATATTTATGTATATCTTTAAGGAATATATGTACATACATATATGTATGTATATTATTATTTAAAATTATTTATAAAAAATTAACTTTTTCATTATTGTTGAATTGTACCGGAAAAACTCCAATTATACTGAATGTGTCATCCCTGGTTTGTTTACTTTTATTTAATTTAATAAAAGTGCTACATATTTCCGTCGTTTTGAACTTCTTTGCTGTCTGTTGCTCTCGCTAAATTAAAGAAAAATAAACAAGCAACAAAATAGTAATTGTTTGTTATATTCATTTAATTACATTTTCTTCCATATTACAAAATTATCTTTTTTCTAAATTTTTTCTAACAATTTATTTTGTAAACAAAAGCACAAAACAGCTGTTTGAGAAATTCTTGTAAGTAAAGATTTTACTAGCAAAAACTTGCAAGTAATTATTTTTCTCTCACATTTTTATTCTCTTGTTTTACGCTCTCGTTGCTAGTTTTGTCGAGTTAATGAACACTTTTCCAGTAACAATTACTACTAACTTTCAGTTACTGAACAGAGCTATTGTTGTTGATCAGTTAATAAACACATGACAAGTGTTCATAATCAAATTTCTGAATTACAAATAGAATTGTGGAAACTTCCTTTGTTTATATAATATTGTTTGCTTTTATAGTTCATTCGAAAAGTAGGAATTATTAGAAAAGCAGCCTCAACTCATTGCCGAATACAGTCAATAACTTCAATTTGTTGAAAGTTTTAGAAAAGAGTAGAAATCATTTGAAACGCTGAGAATATTTTCTTTGATCCTGGCCATTTTTGCAATTTCAAATAAAAAATAATTTTTTTCCGAACACTTAAAAAATTTTCTTTTATAAATATTCTGCTAAAATTCATAATTGACTAGCCAAAATTATGAAAGAATTCCAATAAAAAAAGATCCTATTAGAAAAGTAATTGATTGAAATAAAAATGTAGGTTGGCAACTTGATATATTACCAATTCCACTTGTATTCCAAGGTGGTTTAAGTCCTTGCTTAAGCAAAACTAGGTACGAAAGAATTTGCAATTTTAAGATTTTCCTTTAACTTCTGGGTAACAATAGGAAATTTAGCTAGAAGTCATTCCAATCACTCCTACACATTTATTTAAAATTTTCAAGCCAAATTATTAAGTTTTAAGATTTTGCGCGCTTTAACATTTTTAAAAGTTAACCTTGAAAACTACAAATGCATATGTGTGCGTCGCCACCAGCCATTCGACCGTCCCGGGTATAAATCACAATCATCATGTGCACTCCCGAAGGACCCTGACCAATAACCTGTTTGGGACTTAAGTCACAGGTGCTGCTGCTTCCCATGTTGGCAGTGTTTAAAGCCGTTAAAGGTCGAACTTAGAAAGCCCTTGTTTCTTGCAATTTCAGGCCACAGACAAGCCTCGAGGGATGGTTTTCCGATCTCCCCCCGGTAACAATACCCCAAGGTGAGGGGATCTCCAAAAAGGGGGATAACCCATTACAGATATGCCATGATTTACGTCGGCACTAGTCTTGCGAACCAATCGACCACCCACGCCCCTAACACACTTGCTTAGGTAGCAATTGAAGATCATGCCTGTCTGAATCTTAATTCCACTTCTTTATCCTGCCCTAAGATCCTCCTGCAATTTGGGTATAAACCACAGCAAACATATGCGCTACCGATGAATGCTCACCAACAACCAGCCTGGGACTTGCGCCTCAAGGGCTATGGACCCTGTAGTCCTAGTGTTTATGTCATTACTAGTCAAATTTAGAACGTCCTACCTCTTAACAGTTTCAGACCCCAGATAAGGCTCGGAACTGAACCTCTGGGGATAGGGTAAACCTTAACTTTCATATTTTAAAATTACAAAAATGAGTTTGCTTGAGAAGTTTGCAAGATTATAAGGAGCTCTTAAATATTTATTTTATTTAAAACGCTGCTGCTATTCTACTGCTTGTACGTGGTCTGCATAATTTCAATACCAACAGTTTTTCATTTTACACACCTTTAAAACTGTCACTAACGAAACAAAAACATCCGTTCAATCGAAAATATTTCTTTTATTAAACTTTCTGAACTCCTTTTACTGGCAGTTACAATTCAATGATTTCAATTATGATTATTGAGTTACTGAGACATGACACGTTATCATCGTTTTTATTTAATTAAAAATATTTTTTGTTATTGTCAAGATTCTAGTTCAATGAATTTTCATTCAAGTGAATTAAATTTAATTTTAAAGTGTTTAGTTATTTGAATTATTTGTGAAGACTTAAAGTAGCTGTGTGGCTCTGAGAGCCCAGCACAATAATTATTATTGTTCCAAATCAGTGATTTTTTTTTTTTATAAACATTTTCCAAATTACTGAAGTGAGTACAAATCCTTAAACGACTTGCAGCATGAAATGAATATCCCCAGTGATACTTTAAATCTAAACTGGAATTGGATGGAAAGAACAAATTTATAACACCATGAAGTTTCAAATCTTAATTTCGCGAAAATTATTTAGACCATATAAAAGCGATATTCCCTTTTGCGCTGACTTTTAACACTGGTCGCTTTTTGGCTTGCTAAAAATTTAATACCGTAAATAGGAATCATAATGGAATGGACATAGAAGCGTGATGTCTTTAATTGATCTGGACACATTACGTTCATATCATTAGTGGCACACCTCAATTAGGGACAAAAAATTACTGATAACTTACTGATCGTGTCTGCATCAGCAACGTTACAGCTACAGGTCATAATTAAAATTAATAAGATATGGTGGTACCTCAAGGCATCTTACTATTCCAGAATTGTTTCAATACATTACTCAATTACAGCCACCACTCGTCAATATAGTCCCATTAATTAAACTTATACTTCATTGCATATTTTAAGGCGCTTGAAAACAAAATTTGAACATTAATTAAAATATCGACTTTATGCAAGACTTGTAAAAATCCCTGCACATCGTTACAATTGAGTGATTTTTGAAGTGTTTGTGTGTGAAAGGGCAAGCTGGCAAGGTGACTACATACATACCCATATGTACGACTATATTCGTGCCAGCTAATGTACATGTTTACTTATTATATCCTGACATGACAAGAGTATCCTTAAATTAAACAAGTTGGTTTAATGTTTCAATATACATGGCAGTACTTCAAGTTCACTGAATTTTGTAGTGGTTTTTAATGAAGTGTGCAGAGGTCAAAGGTCGTAGGCAAATACATAAATATGAAAGAATTTATTTGTATACATTTCTGTTTTCCTAATACGAATATTTAGTCATGTTCCAAATCACTGATTTTTATTTTTTGTCAAGAATTTTACAAATATTTCATTTGTGTTAAAGAAATGCCAACGTGTGTTGTAATGTGACCTGAGCTCATTAGTGTTTCATATAAATGTTCCTTTCCCTTACTTTTATCCTTTCTGTGTTGGTTGAGGTCAACTGATTCGTAAAGGTTTTTTGTCTCTTTCTTGATCTAGTTAATCGAGCAGAAATAACTGAAGTTTTGCAGCGGTTTTAGCTGTTGCCCTAGTAAAATTCAAAAATTAGAATTTACTTGAGTGATTTTAAATGGCACTGATGTGCATTCGGTCAACTAAGAAAAAAATGTGAGACTATATGCAACAAAGTGGAAGTGTCTTGTGCTCAGATTTGTTGTTTTACATTCCCATAAACACAACCAAGACGGCACGTCGCTATCGCTAGTTGTATGCTAATTAAAATTGACACAATAATAGTAATTAAGAATTTAACCACTTAAACGTTAATTTTTTGATAATAGAAATTCTTGAGATTAAAAGTTGTAGATTTTTGGAAGGAATTTCCGTCATCCCTTGTCAAGTTTGGTTTAGAGACAAACCGGTTTCGGCTAGGTGCCATCTTCAGTGTCATTTTTTGTTCCGAGTCTTTTCTCTTTTTAATACTATCTGTTTCGAGATTATTTGCGCCAAGAAATGTATATAAATTTACTTCTTGATTGCTTCTGGATTTGATACTTCGACAGCGCGTTATAAATGTTTAATTTTTACCAAGGCACTCGTTTTCCGCAAAAAATTCTTCTTAACTGGCGACATTGTGTCAAAAATATGACCGAAATAAAACAAGTATTGATTGGGGAATTGAATTTGCCAGAACGAAAAATAACACTGAAGATGGCACATAGCCGAAACCGGGTTGTCTCTAAATCAAACTTGACAAGGGATGACGGCAATTCGTTCCAAAAATCTACATCAAAACGCCCTGTCGGAATATCAAATCAAGAATAAATTAAAGCTCTTTGTTGACAGAAAGCCAACATATAGAAACATGCTAAACAAATTGATAACAATCTTCGTTGCGAATGTCAAACTCCATTTAAAAAAGAAGTGGCGGAAAGGACAAACATTTTTTATATAAAATTTGACAGTCAATCACATTAAAACTGCGCTGGTTTACCTGTTTAATACGCCTTGGAAGTCATGACTGCTGTGAGTAGGAAATTTAATTTTTTTTTAAGGCGATTGTTGGGAGACTTCTTTTTTAATAGCAGGCTTTAAAAAAATGTTTTATATTGAATTCCTTCTCGGGCCGCCTTAGTAATCTTCTAAGGTCGAATTTTTTACATTGTATTGATAATAAAATTAATTTCTATTTGTAACTGTTGTCATTGTTATCCGAATAAATCACCAACATGCATTACCAACTTCCATAATCCACACGGATTTAGAAATCAAGCACCATCAACTTTTCATTATAAATTATTGTTTGTCATTTATAATTTTACCTTAACATTATTAGGCTTGTACACAAAGGAACTATTTCTTTTTGTGGTTACTAACGAACAATTGGTTTTGTTTTTCTGTAGCAAAAATCGATGAACACTCTAGAAAATATTTCTTTCAACTATGTTTCAATGAACACCGAACAATATTGTCATGTATTATTATAGTTCCTTAAAACAGGGTTCGCCCAACACATACCATCTTAACATGAGCTGCTGTTAGTTAGGAAACACTAGAGTGCGAGAGAAAAGATTAAACAAGTAAAAAAAAATAAATTTACATAATGGTTATTAGAACCGATCGTTTTCTAATGTCTATAATTTTGTTTTAAAAGATCCTAAAATGATTATAATTATGAGTTCCTAATAAATGTCCTTGAAACTCAAACTCTTCAGTGATTTCTCTAAACACAGTCTCTAAATTACAGTTCTTTAATAACAAATTACCGATAATGTTAAGATGTGTTTTAAGAAATATTTAACACTCTTGATCTTTCTGTGCAAGCAAACTTTTATGGGCGCCTAATAAATGTCCCTAAGATCGTTTCTCTAGCAACTCTTGTAAAATACACATGTAATCTTCTCGCAGCACACTAAATAAACTTAGATTTGCTTTGAAAAGGATTTCCATATACTTTCTGCCGATCGTGATTTCCTATTACAAATAGGGTTGAAAATAAATACTCTAATTTGGATTTCAGAAAGGTTTTCATAAAATGTAGTTAGTTTGCATCCCTACTGTGAGAAAGCAACAGAACCTTAATCATTCTTTACACATCTAACGGATTTCACTGACCATATGTAACTATCGTTCAAGCAGATGGTAAAATCATGTTTTAGAGTGTCTACGTAATGAGAAATCACCTCATAGTTAATAAAATGAACCAGCCAAAAGACTAGCTATTATTGAAGATTGTAATCATTTATGATCTCCTAATTTAATCTTAACCTTGTAATTTTTTTCAGTTCAAACATTTTCATTCGTTTTCTTAAAATAATACCTTTTCAGGAAATGGATTAATTTTTACACTGTAAGTTATTGAAAAATGTGCGATCTTAGTGAATTTAAATTACAACTTTAAATAGGATCTTTAAATCCTCTTGTAAAATATAAGGTTTTTTCAAGAAAATGTTATGGTCGGATACTTGTCCCAGTAGTAACACTTTTTATGCCAGATTTTCATTCCCTTGCTAACAATCATGGGCTCCTATTAAAAAATGAGGGTGGAAAATTTACATTTTATTTAAAAAAGGTGAAAATCGATTTTAAAATTTTGTAACTCAAAAATATAAAACTCAGAAAATTTTAAATAAAACAATCTTCAAAAATAAATGGAAAAATATTTTAAAAAAACACACAAAATGAAAAGTACCATCACAACCTTTTTTAATGCTTTGAAAATATATTTCTTAATTGATCTCTACCGAATCCATAAACAAATTATGAGCTCCCAGTAATTGTCCTTGAAAAGGTTCTTTGCAGAAAATGTAACTGCTTCAGATCGTTCAGAACGTTTAACCACATTGAGCGTTGTTGAGTTGTAACTCAATATTGAAGCAGATATACGTAGATTGCAGGCTACCAAGCTGCCGATTCTTTTAATATGGATAAAATAACGAGGATCGAAAATTAAAAAAAGTTAAATTTAAAGGAATCTTGTTGAAAAGTCCTTTTATTCCAATTACAATTATAATGCGGCATCTTTTTTCAAAAAGTACCTTTTTGAAAAATACTTTTTATAAAAAGTACCAATTTTTTTAGGAATAATTTTTAATAGTATATTTTTCCAAAAGTACCTGGAACTTAAATTATTTAAAAAATTTTAATTATTAATATAAATTTTTGAAAAAGTACTCTCTGAAACGTATCGTTCTCACGTCGTTTTTAAGTGTTTTTCGAAAGAATGGCGTTTTAACGAAGAACATTTTCAAGAAGTTCTTTTTTACTCAGGTGATAAATTTTTTAAAAGTATATCTTAGTCACTCAGTTTAGTTAGTTGTTCTTTGACTTTTAAATAAAACTGTTACCCTGATAAGCGGTTCCACCCATTAAACATGTATTTTCTTTAATGAGCTTTAGCATCTATTCTGACTATGAACTATTTAATATTTTTACTGGGTCAAATGTATGGAAAAAGTTAATTGCAATAAAGATTAGCTCCAATGATTTTTCCCAATGTTTGTACTATTTTATTCTAATACAATTCTTGTTCATGGGAAGATGACCCTACATGTTCCCACAGCATGCACTCAAGTGATAAATGTGAGTAGAGAATATTTTACGAGTTGTGTCATGTTATGAAGTCCTGTTAAGAAAATTGCAAATTTTACACAACAGCAGTTTTGAAACGAAAATGAAACGAAAAGTAGAATTCAAAATTCAATTCAAATATTTTTTTCTACTTTATTTAAAATTATTCGGTTGATATTATTTCCTGTTGAAACTGTTACACTCTAGAAGTTTCTTTAAATAAAAAAATTTTAAATGTTTCTAGTTGAGTGAGATCCTTTTTGTGGGAGTCCTAAATGTTACACGCCAGTAATTTTAATTAAAATATCTAAACTACAAATTTATGTTTGCCTGATACTAAGTTCCAGTAGTTGCACACAAAATTGAAATCAGTAGATTTTTTTTTTATTTTACAAAACTCCCCCCTCTTTCTAGTTACATTTTAAAAGTTTAAGCTAATTAAACCAATTATTAATGATACGAAATATACATAAATTATATGAACAAATACATTGATTTAATGCATTGCCGCTCGATATTGATTATACACAGGTTGCTTTAAACCCATGTACGTCTCCCTGTACGAGTTGCACTTTAATTTATTGTATTCGTTATACTAAATTGATTAAACGTAATCAAGTAGTATAAATCACGTATTGGGAGATCGATTATTTGACTTTTTTCCAAAATTTTCCAAAAAAAAAAGTTTAAAAACCCGAGTTTTGGTTAAGCATTGTAAAAATAACCGGTTAAAATTAGTTATTAAAATAAAATTTAACGAACGAATAGTAACATTATGGTAATGTTACTATGAAATATCGATCCAAACGTCCACCACAATTAAAAACTTTCTATGACTTTGATTGATTTCTCGAACTTTTTTAGTTCTTGTTGTTTTATCAAATAAAACTAAGGTATACTTTCCACTCTCTCAGAGCCTTAACGGACATTCCGTTCATCCTGACGTCGAAAAACCTTTCAAACTTACCACCTAGCTTTGTCCTTTCTATCCCGGTTAAAATATTTCCACACTTCAGAGGACATCTGTATAAAAATATATTTAATATTTCGAATACTTTCACACAACTCATCATTGTTTTGTATTACAGGGTGTCCGCCGGGAAGGTATACTACTTTGTTTTGCCGCCATTTTGGTAAACATTAGTCTTGGCAGTTCATATTTGGCAGTCGTGAAGTAGAGACGTGGCAAATTTATTATGGAAAAATATTCGGTAAACCAACGTGATTTAATCGTTCAAACATTTTATCAAAATCAATCATCGATCACTGTGAAGATGAGAAAGTAACGTGAAATTTTTGGGGGAAACAACGTGCCAACAAGACACACTATTTATCGTGTAGTGTATGATTTCGAAGAAAGAGGGACTGTAGCTGATAGGCCTAAGCATGGACCAAAACGTACTGCAAGATCGGCTGAAAACATTACTGCTGTTCAAGAAAGTGTTCAAAACAATCCATCAACCTCAATTCGACACCGTGCTCAGGAGCTTGGTCTTCAAAGAACAACTTTGGCCACAATTTTGCACAAAGATTATTTGCATTTGTTTCCATTTAAAATTAAGTTGACACCAGAGTTTCTTCCAGAGGACCATTTACGTCGCCGTACTTATGGCTAACAGAGGCGGACATTTATCTGATATTGTATTCCATACATAATTGCCGACATTAAATAAAACGTGTATCAATATACGATCCATTCTCTTTCAATTAATCAAATATTATAAACAAAGTAGTATACCTTTCCGACGGACACCCTGTAGTTGAAATTTTAAAAAATACCTTATTTGCGTATATTGACAATAAGAATGAGAAGACCGTAAACAAATCTATAAATTTTTGACATAACCGGTTTAATATACCGAAATAACCGGTTTATATGATATTCGAAAATTTTATACTTAAAAAACCCGGTTATAACCGGTTGAATAAAAACCGTTCGTTGTCCCTATTAAGATAGAATTATAGCTTTTACTATTTTTCTCAAATCTAATTTCATTATTAAACTTTATACGAATTTTTAGTATCAAGCATTTTTAGCGTCTTGTAAAATCTTTCTTTATGGGAAAATGAACACGAAAATTCTCATATTTTGTTGATAAAATATTTTAGTTAAAAGAAACTTAGTCAATGGAAATTTTGAATTACCAGCATTTAATTAAAATTTAACTTTCACCCTTTATGCCATTTTGACCATCCCATAGAAACGCTTGAGGAAATCCTTGATTTACTTCAAACACAACGTTGGATTTATTTGCTAGAAAATCTGATCGCTTGTTATAATGTTCCGCTGGTTGATCACTGCTTAAAAATTACTTTAAAATCAATGATATTAAAAAAAAATTCAACTGCAGTTTAAAGTTTACAAAATAAGTGATAAAAGAAATGTCTTTTTTTTTGAATTTGATAAATCCTTATTTTCTTCTTCTTTTAACCATAATCTTAATCGCTAGCACTGGAACAGAAACAACACACAATTGTTCATCGCTGCAGTAAATAAATCGTTATAAATTTGCTTTAACTTAGCAGAATTTTGAATCATTAAAAATCTCCCTTTTTGTATTTCTGTTCTCCTTACGTCATGTTTCCACTTAGTGAACATTGGATAGAATACTTTCCCAGCATCATCTTCATTTTATTTCATTTTTTTTTTTTTTACTTTTCAAATAATCTTCCAACACACGTATTTTGACATTTTGAGGAAACGTAATCGCATGAAATAATGAGATGCGATGCATTTCAAATGAGCATGATTTCCATTAGACATACTCTAATGACTTTGGTACACTTCACTACAGATGAAGAGGGTCTATATACATAAGTTTATCATTCGGTTTGTTCAATTTTACAACATTCATAGTTTATGAATTGCCCATCCGTTAAGGCTGAAATCGTCTGATCTGTCGGATATAGTTTGAAGAATTTTAGCAAATTTTATAATTGAAATGACTGACCCTTTTGTCTCTCAACTTGACGGAAGTGAGTTTGTAAATATGCAAACATACTTAATTTTATTACTTCATTGTTGCGTGAAGTGTGTAAAAGGTTCGGTACAGCCGAAAGAAGGCCTCTTACTTGCTTTTATCACACAGCAATTGAAGTTCGTTTTGACTTCTTTGTTTATGAGAAAATGAACTCACGAACTCCCACAGCATGCACTCAAGTGATAAATGGCAAAAAGATGTTAAAAATATTTTTCTCGAAATAAGAGTTTTGTAACTTTTTATGAAATCCTAATAACGAAATATTAAATGTTTACACTAGAGTAGTTTTGAAAAAAAAAAAACGAATAAATAAAATAAATTCCAATAGTTCGACTTAAGCGTAAAATTTTTCAAGTATTTAGATTTTAAAAATTAGCATGTTTGACTAATATATTTGTGGTGACCAGCAGCATATATGCCTGTCCTTTTTTTGTAAAATTTTTAATGTATTTGTTTCCTAATCCAAAAAGATCTAACATTTCACTAAAACATTCTAAGCAACTAAAATATTAGCTTTGCACGTTATAGTCATTTCCAAAATGACAAATTTAAGGCATAAATTTAGGCGCTAGTCTTGTAGCCATACTGAGAAACTAACCCCTTCAAAACAACTTTAATCACAAAATTCAATTACAGTTACAACTATCGCAAAATTATTATTTGCCTTTTTTGTTATAAAACATATGTAGCTAATAACTACCCTCCTTCCCTCCAAAAAAAAAGAATCCCACATGTTTATACAAATATATGTAGTTCCAGTCTATTTATTTTCATTATTTTTCCTTCCTCGTAGTCGTATTAAATATATGTTTCATATTAAAACTCTATTTAGAACTTTGAAACAAATCCTTGTACTCACATAGACGTTCTACATCAGTTATTTTACTATGAATAGGTTTTTTCCCCCAAAAGAAGGCTACAAATTTTGTTTCAACTAAAAATGATCGCCTAATACTTGGTTCCACTAGCTGAACATCACTAAAAACGACACACACACACACACATCCCTGAACGAATTAAGAACATCAATTCTGTCTTTTGAATAATAAATTTCTGACACTGATAACACGCACAATTATTGGGCAAAATGTGTATTTGAATCACCCAGCAAAGCAGAATCGTAGCGATAAGCGACAGTATGAAAACGCATGACTGCTATAAAGAATTTTTTAAGTTACTCTTGCAGTTTAAATTAATAAAAAAAAGAAGCTCCCGTAATCAGCATCAATTGTCAACATTATAAAACACTTGCCAAATACAACTAGTACGGCTGGCGACGTACCACAAGTTCCAAGGACAAAAAATAGTATTAAGCAGTTGTTACAATAATAACACTTCTCGACGATGAAACAAGTTGTCTAACAGCTTTAAGTTTTCATTTAAACTTCCTGCATAACGTTTAGTTGTTGTAAATCGCTTGTCGATTTAATTGCAAACGCTGTTAATAGTATCAAATATAGTATAATGTATATTTCCATGCAACTAATTGTTTATGCATTTGTTTTTATATTCTTTAACAGCGTTTTTCATGGGAACATGAACTAACAGACCTTAGGTTTAAAGACAAGAAAGTTGTGGCATATTTTATTTGAAAATATTGAGCAACTCATTGAATAATTTAATATTCAATAATCTTGTGTACGGGCTTCGCACACCGTTGCAACCCCCTTCTTTCCGCGAATAGATTTCAGGCCACCGATGTGTAACTTGGCTACCCTAACTTCATTGAGTCTCGTAATAACAATAGCCTTTACTCTCTACTGTAGTGATTTCAGATTGTCGACTAGTAACTGTAGGAGTCGCTTGTAATTGCCAGCATTTGTCTAAGGCTTAGGTCCCCCATGACATTCACATTTAACAAGTGTTTGCCCGTGGTCGTAAGCATTATGCTAGCCAGAGCTAGACATTTACACACAATGAGCACTACCGTCTCAGTCACTTTCTCACGAGTATCTTTGAAGACTGACCCGTCCATTCCTTGCGAGGTTTTCATGTTCATATCTTCAGAATTCCTCCATTTGCCAACAAACACCGGAGTTCGTAGAGAGCTTAAGCTCTCCAGCTCTTGCGAGGGTCCTTGCCCATCCCTATCGGTATATCACGGCCCAACGCCTTAGGAGTGTCCACCCCTCGCGAGGCATTTTTGTTAATCCTTTCTGGATTCTTCCATGGTGAATTAAAACCGAAGATCCTTCAGAGATTTCATATGATTGCCACAAGTAATGGAGAAAAAGAAAGAAACAGAGCTTCCTTGGCGTATACTGTTACACCTTAGATTACGTATTTTTTAAGAGAGTGTTAACTTCTCTCCACTCGATTTGTTTAGCTAGACAGGGACCTGTTATCGGCCGCCACTACGAGGAGGTATAAGTCAAAACTTCTGCAAGTTCACTCAGCTACGACAAGCCATACCTTTGTGCCTACCACCTGACGGCCCCGTTCATGTATTGCCCATATTGTTGCCTTGTGCAAGCACCCGTTCTAGGATGATTGTCGAATGTTTCGCCATCAGATAGATCAGTGCTGGAGTGCTGGATTAGTGTTGATTGCAACACGGCTGTGGATAAAGAGACGAATATCTCCATCAAATATTCTGTAGTACCACAGCCAATTAACCGCTCTTAACACCATTCATATCTCAACTTGAAGAACGCTACTAAATTCGTTAGAAATTCTGAAGAAACTGTTGAAACTTAGTTACCCTATGCCGATTACCCCATTATCGCCACATTTCCTTATAGTCTATGTGGGGTCTCGTGCCTTCTGAACAACAAGGGTTTTCAGAGAAAGAAAAGTTGTAACCATTTGAGAAGGAATGCTTCAGAGCGGTATAATCTATGAGATCAGGAAGTCTCAATTATACTAACATATTTCTATAGCTCCATTCATTAGTGACCTTTAGCCGTATTTTCACCTTTCTGGAGTGATATTATTTCGATACCTTGTGTTTTTCCATTTTCTATTCTATTCCTTTATATTCTTATGATAAGAATACTTAAAATTGTTAACCTTGAACTCTTTACTCTTCTAATAACAGATCTGATCTTTTTTATGATTTCTTGTTGTAAAAGTCCTAGGAATTGTAGAATACAGTTGCTCTTAACTGATGTTTGAAATCCAAAGGAAAGAAACTACCCGCTTTGAAAATTGTTTTCTTTTGTTTTTATTATTTCTTTTAAGGATCCCTTTATAAAATTCTACATATATTTTTCTGATCTCCTTTTACATTTCTCTTTAACTCCTATAGTTGCTACGGTCACAGAATAATTTCTCTTAAAAGTATTATTAACCTACTCGTATGTCTTATAAAAGAAATTCAAGGAAATGGTTATCGGTATTCTTGCAAATTTAAATGGTTGTGTCTTGCTTTCTTAATTTTGACTAAGCCAGCAAGAAAGATCTTCAAGTGATAAATACTCTCCATTAGTTTAAAATAATTTATCTGTGAAATTAAAAGAGAAATGGTCTACATTACATGATCTCCTGGCAGCAGTCCTTGGCATTTCAAAACATTAGAGTTTGGAAGTAAAGTAACAAATTTCTATTTTAAGGTGAATATTTGAAGCTACCAGCTTTGAGGATTTTCCAATTGATTCTCCATCTTATTTTAATAATCGCTTCATACAACCACCAGTGTCATAGAGAAATATGTATGTACTTATTTTAAATTACTGCTGTGAATTTCGTAAGTTCCTTATTAAAACAGCTGTGATAATTATGGTGTCCGAGTGATAAACCATCAAACTAAAACATAAGAGAATTATATATAATTCTCTCCAACAAATGATCTTTATGTATTCTTCTTTAAATGACATTCTAAAATTTTGTTTAAAACCAAATGAACTTCTGACCTTCACTCACATCTTAGTGATCATAGTCTCCCGATATAAAATCCTTGAAACAATAACACTTGAGCTATTTATATTTACAACACAAAATAGTGTTTTGAGTGTTTAAAAAAAATTAAGAATAATTCTGTGACTCATGTCTATTCTTGTTCTTCTTCCACGTGGGCAATTTTACTTTGTGAGTTTTTTGAAAGAAAATTTTCCTCCCGCATACATTTTAATTTTATAGAATTTTCAGACGAAAAAATCTCAGTTTTGTAAAGACCACACCACATGTTTGAATGTAAAAGAAATGTACCTGCTTTGAAATGAAAAATTTGGAATAATCTTTCTTTTAAATTTGAAAGCCTGGTGAAAATGTGAAGGGGTGAAATTTACTAATTTGTAATTATTGTAAAGAAAATTTCTTTAGAATCTGATGTCATCAATATTTTAATGTGAAACAGGTTTCATAATATTTTAAAATTTTTTCAAACATAAAATTCAATAATTAAAAACCTAAAAATTGCTGAAATTTAAATGAGAAAAATGTAGTTTCATCTTGAAAAAAACAATTCATTAAAATTGTACATGACATGTCAATGAACGAACCTACGACTGTTTCATCTTTTCTCCTCCCAAGATCATTTTAAAAACTATTGTTAACCAATATGAGCTCCTGTTATATGGTTCCACTATTTGAACATGAAAAACTAAATAATTCTCAGCATCATTAACAAACATCATCATCATCCATAATTCGACTGTTTTTTTTTTAAATAAAATAGCTGAATTTTTAATCAACTGCATGCAGCACACGCTACAGCGTTTAAATTTTAATATAGTTGACACTTAATATTTGAACTGGGCTGTCTCTCTCCCTCTCTCGCCGTCTCCATGCAACCAGTCTATCAAAATGCATTTGCGAGCAGTTTAAACAGTTGCAAGATAAATAAATGAAAGTATACCATTAGATATACTCTAATGATTTTTCCCATACAACAATTGTTTTATTTTGTAAAAATCTTTGTTTATGGGAACATGAACTCACGAACTCCCGCATCATATGTAGTCAAGCGGTAATGAACGTCAGCGGTACAAATATTGTAGGTGCTGGAGTATTTCTATGTACAAAGAAAAAAAAACAAATGCCAACTATTGATGCTGTTCTCCTATTGAAATGTTACACTTCGTTTCACTTCACTTAACAGCATCTCATGATGATAATTGATGATCACCATCATCATCATCATCGTATGCAGCCAGCAGGATGTGCATTGAATTTGTCACGCTTTCAATATAATAAAAAAACTGTTTGTTGCATGTTATGAAACACAAAAACAACATGTTCAATGAGCTGGTTATACACACTCTTAATTAAATTAAGAGACTCTGTTGAGCAGTTGCGGTTAATCAGTTTTCAATAGATGTAGAGAGGACGTGAATTCGATATCACATTTCTGTTGTCCTGTTTAAATTACAAAACGGCAAAAACGAAGCTGAATAACAAGAATTACACAAACAGAGAAAGAGAGAAAGAAACATAAATTGTTGTGGGTTTTTGTTGGAAGTTTGAAATATTAGTCTGGCTTAATTCTCATTTAGTTTAAAAAAAATTACGATACGTCTTCTTTTATAAATTGACACAAGCGACAAGTGTAAGGCGCATAAAAACATTAATTGGGAAAATAGCACAAATATCTGACTATTTTTGACATCAGCAAAATTAAAAGAAATGTATCTTTTCATTATTAAATATTAACATGTGGAAGAAAAAAAGTTGTAAGTAACAAGTAAGGGCTACACAGAGTTACACATAAGATTCTCTCACTTATGTATTGAACTGCGAAGGACTTTTTTCAGGAGTGCATAAAATTCAGGACATTTCCCTTTAATTTTACATCTACAATGTTTTAAAAATATATTACAAACAAAGAAAGAAGGCAAAACATTCTTGCCTAGAAACAACAAAAGTTGAAGTGAAATTTAAAAGGAGATCAGGATATATGGAGAGATTTACAAGGATGTTTGAATTAAAAGAACACACTTTTCAAAGCAGGTAGTTGTTTTGAATTGCAATTATAATATTTTTTTTAATCCACCTTGTTTTAAAACCCGATCTTAGTTTGTTAGCACTAAATCATTTTAGAAAAAGAAAAGAAATCGACTTCTGTTATTCGACAAGTTAGAATTTCAAGGATATAAGTTTCAAGGATTTATATTAAAATAAATAAACTCGGCGGTGTCTAATATTATATACCCTTCACAAAATTATGAACTACGAACAATTTGCTACAGACTATTTATGAAATTTTTATTTTTTGGTAAATTTTAATGTTTTAGTGAAATTCGATTTGTGGGTAATATTTTCTGAAATTTCGCTTCTTTTTTTGGAAAAGTTTGTTCTTTTGATAATTTAATTTTTTTAAATGTGGATTTGTCGTGAATTTCCCCAAAATGTGGTGAAATTTCAATTTTTTTCAGATTAATTTAGTTTTTTCATAAAATTTATAAATCCGATGATTTTCTTCCTTTTTAAATTTTGGTGAATTTCCAATTTGTGATAAAATTCGATTTTTTTTACAAAATATGGATTTATTGTCAATTTTCGGTTTTTTGGTGAAATTAAAATGTTTGTGGTGAAGTTTCAAAATTTGGTGAATTTCAGTTTTTTTTTTTGTAAAATTACGGTTTTTTTTAATTTTTTCCATTATAGTTTCAAAATTTTAAGGTGAATTTTTGATTTTTTGGTGAAGTTTAGGAACATCTTTATTTGTTTGCAATATTTTTGTAAAAACTTGGCTCTTGGAGGAATTTGCTTTTTTTCGATTTCTTATTCGGTCCAGCCGTTGTTAGGCTTGTCAGTTGCGTGTCGGCTGGGTTGATATTTTTGTAGGGTACTTTATAGCAAATTTGATAGGGATTCAGTATATGCATAGTTTATGGGCTTGCGGTTAATCGTTTCGCCGTGAGAGTGAAAATAAGAAAATAAAGCGAAGAAAAAATTTTATTTTAAAGATATTTCGGAAACTTGTGGACCGATATTAGTATTTTCAAGATCTTAGATTGCCGAGTTGCCTAGCACCGTCAGAAATTTAATTTCAACATCGGATAGACGGACATCGTTAATTGAACTTCCCTATATAAAAAGATCCGATATATACGCTCTTTGCTGGTGTCAGAAATTAATATTGTAGAAATTATAAACGTTATGTCAAACCTTTATACCCTTTTCATTCTTTGTGAAGGGTATAACAAAAAGTTGACTTTTAACTGTGACAACACTAAAAACTAATAAGGAATAAGACAGAGCAAAATGAAAGGCAAATGCCATGAACCAGTGGAAATAAGAGATAATAAACAAATAAAATCTCTCATGCAATCAGAATTGTTTAATTGAACTAAGTCTTATAGAACTTAAATTTCCCAATTACGCAAGTAAAAACGGATAATGTTTCTACCTATAAAACACCAGGGATGCGTAGCCAAGAGGGCGCTTGGTTTCTGGTATGCGAACTCTGGTTAACAGTCGATCTCCAGTTTTAAAACAGACTTACCCGTGCATATGGAGCTCTGTGTGGGTGGACGAAGATTATTTTCTCCATTACAGAGAAGCTTTGTGAAGCCTCGCAAGAGGCTATGGATTTATTTGGCAAAGGGAGAAATCCGAAATAGCTGGACAAGACAAAGCGGTGAGGGGTGGACGGGTCAAGGTTCTACTAAGGCGTTGGACCATGCGATTCCAATAGGGACGGACAATGAAGCTTCGCAAGAGGTGGAGAGGTGGTTAATCTCTGCATGAACTCCGGTGTTTATTGGCAAATGGAGGAATTCTGAAGAAATGGACAATAAAACCTCGCAAGGAGTGGACGGGTTAGTCTCGAAAGTTACTCCTGCGTAAGAGGCTTAGACAGTAGTGCACATTGGGTGTGAATGTTCAGCACTGGCTAGCATAAGGCTTAGAGCTCCATGGGCAGACACTTGTTAATTGTGAATGCCTTAGATAAATGCTAGCATTTAACAAGATACTCCGTGATGAGGATGAAGGTCGACAGTCACTAGCACGAGTGTTGAATGAGACTAAGGTAGTCGCAAATTGCAAACCGATTGCCTAAAATCAATTCGTGGAAATAAGGGAGTTGAAAAGGGACCCATGCAGTTAGCAGTCTGCTTCGATATTCCACCTACTTATAATAAAATGTGCCTTTTTTCAATTGTCAAACCCAAATGGTTAAAAAATCACCCTACATATGTAACAAATATCAATGGATTTTATTATTATTTTTGCCAATCTATACCAACAAAATAGTACGTCCTCTCATATGTACAATGTTGTATGAAATTTAGCACAATAAACCGAAATTGTGTCACTTAACAAACAGTACGGTGTGGAATGTGATGTGTGAGTTATATATATATATTTTATTGTTGAAAAAAGATACAAACAAACAAGGTCTAGTTCAAAAACGTTTATGATTATGATGGCCAAAGTTGAAAAACATAATTGTTTGAAAACGAGTGCTGCGATTGATATTGAGGAAGGCCATTTGTTTGATGTGACCAAGGAAGCAGCAAATTAAACATGTCTTTAAAATTTATATACAAAAAAAAAAAACAACTATAAAATTTTGTTAAACATAATTAAATATGTATTTAAGCTTTTTGTGTATTTGTTTAAATGTTATCAAAAAATATATTTAATGAGTTTTTGATAATGCTAGCTTCCTACTGTTTATATAAAAGTACTCTTTAAATTTTCTGCCAACCCATTAGTATTCAAGACCTTTGCTTCCCGAAGGGAAAAAAGATCGAAATTTTTAAGAAAACCTACTTACTTATTCTACAAGTGGGCGCGGACGTGACTTTGGTTGGGTGATCAAATCTTGTTTGTTTATATCTAGAAAAATTTCTCAGGCTGTTTGTCTAGGGGTCTTGAAATGTAACAAGTCAGCAGCATTTTAAAAAACATTTTTTTTCTTTTTTTTTAATAGAACAAACACAAAGAAGTATTGACATAAACAACAACCTAAATATACATATATTATTTATATACTGCTGTAATACTGTAACACATATGTATTTGTTACAACATCATTTTACATACCTACTCAACCAAAATAATTTGTTTACAACGAAATGTATTTGAAAAAAAAACTGGAGTTTTTTTTAATCTCCCACCAACAACCACAAACACAACACCAGAAAACCACGCATGTTTTACAACAACAATAAGGAATTTATATTGAAATGTTTTCTTTTGAATTTAACCTAAATGCACTTTGTGCTTTAACCTTTAAACGTTCGTGTTAATATATTCAGGTTTAATCGGTATCGCAAGAGTGAAGAGAGTTGTTTGTTAAAAGAATTAATGAATTTTCTGAATTCTACAGACGATAGGAAAAGCGATTAGAAAATTATTATGAAGCTTAAGTATAAATTCTTAAAATTAAGAATATCACGTTGTTCAGTATGTACACTCAGGCCCCGATTTACATCATTTCGCCCTGCATTGCTTTTTTTAATTTTGTTCGAATAGGATGTACTTTTTTCTCTGTAGGTCAAAGAACCATGCGGTGAATATGGTGTTGGCTTAGCATTACTCCATTTTAAATGCAACAAGGAGATTTGAAGCAGAGCCTCGATTAACGCTGTAAAAGACGCTTTTTGGAAAACCTCTCTTACAATGCTTAAACACCACATCAAAATGCAAATAGAAAGAGCCGGTCAGTGGAAGAACGTTGTAAGTTACAAAGAAAACGATACGGGGTACAAAAGAAAAGCTGTTGTGTAAAACAGGAAAGACAGTTAAAATAAAAGATTGGGAAGTAGTGGAAATGTGTATATAACAAGCAAAATAAGAATATGCCTTCAAAAAACGCTCCAGAGCAGGTAACGTGGAAAAATAGTTAAAGAAGGTGCTTCTTGACTTAACGTTACTGTCAATTATTTTTTAAAGCCTAAAGCATTAGCTCAGCTTAACTCCTTGCTATATCAACAGAGTCTCAACAGGCTGTTATCTGTTTTTTATATCCACCACGTCTGAATTGAGGCAAACTACAGAAATTAGTTTTTATCGATAACTTTTTTTACTTTTGCGAACACTATATCCAAATATACTAAGAATTTATACAAATAATACGATGCAGCCTTTTCGGGAAGAACCCATTAAAGTGATGAAAAAAAGATCTCTTTGCAATGACATCACATTTGCCTCAAATGTATGGTCATCGTTGGAGTTCGTATCAATTCAGGCCAAAAGAAGTTGTTGTACATCGACTATAGCGCTTGTTGTTAACGGTGATGGTCTGGCCGTCGCCGTTCTCAAAGAATATGGACCGATGACGCCGCCAGCCAAAAATCCATACCAAGCAGTAACTTTTTTCGAATGCACTGGACGCTCTTGAATCTCATGTGGATTGGTATCGTTCCAAATTCGAAAACTAAGGCCAGTTTCGAACTGCTTATGGTCGGTAGCCTTCAGCCCCTTGGTCAGTTGAATTTTGTGCAGGTGCAAGCCCAAGCCACGACGTAAAATTCGCTAAGTTTATCCACCACATTACGAAGTGTCCTTTCGGTAGGACGATTATGACGAACGTAAAATTGACGAAGTTTGCGGAATGTTTCTCGAACTGAATAAGTGACAGCCAATTCGACGGATGTAACTTAAACAATATGACCGCTATCAATTATGAAAGTTCGGAAATCCCCATTAGAAGGCCCAGTATAAGAAAATATGATTCGATTTATTAAACTTCCGTTTCTTAGATTCATATTAACAACGCTAAACGAAGCCTCAGAGTATTTTGAAACATGGAAAAACAATTTTTTTTTTTTTGTTGTTGTTGTTTGCTGCAACGATTATAAAACAATTTATTAAAAGATCTGAGCTCAACAAACACTTAGGTAGATTCTAAACTAAGTAAGTATTTTGTGACAAAATATTCTATGACCGCCAGGTTCGCGATGAAGTAGCCTTATTAGCCATTGCAAAATTTGCTTTTTATCAAACAATCAAAACTGTGAGTTAGCTGAATGCAGCTAGTGGAAAATTAAAAAACGCGGATCTAAAAAGGTTTTACAAATCTTTATCATTCTTAATCTTCTCTTCTTCTGTTATTTGTCCTAACAAATTCATGTTTATTAGATTAGGAGATATTTAGATTAGAAGAAAGTTATAACGTTCAAACTTTTGTTCAAAACACTTTTTCGACCTACTAAGTGATGTTCTTTTTTTTTTACCCGTTTATGGGTTAATGACATAATTTAGGGCTTTGGCGGCATATAAATTGTGGAATAAAAATTACTTTTAAATTTTACTGAGTTCCCAGTAGAAATTATGAAATCAATGTAAATTATTATATTTTTTTTATTTTTGAAAAAATTTCGACAAAATAAAATCAATAAAATTACTTATGATCACGTTCTTAAAACTATGAATTAATTTGTTTGCAGCGATCCAGTAATGCCTTGAAAAATAGTTTCGTATTAGTACTAAAAATATATAAAATAAAGCTAACCAAAAATATTGGGGGACCTTGTGGGGCACAAAAAGTTTTTTTTTCACTTAAACTTTTTAATTTTTCTGTTCGCCTATGTGAAGCGCTACTACATCTGTTTATATTAAAATTATACAATTAAAAGCTTATTATTTGACAGCTTTAAGTATGTAAATATTTGTTTAATGTTATTAATTAATAATGGAACGCTTTTTATGAAACTTCACCGATTAAAATTTAATTTAATAATTTTTTTACTATAAACAAAATCGTGGCTGTTGTTGATGGCTTAACAAAAATTGATTTGTGGGTTTATTTTTTTTTTATTATTACAACAAAATAGATTTGTTTAACAAATGTTTCTTGTCTGTAATGGGTTAACAGGAAAGAATGACAGCTAATTGGCTTAGACTTTTAAGTCGTCAACTAAATGATAGTGTGAACCGACTATGACAAGGCCCAATTACACGTTTTAGTTAACCGGCCTTAACATACTTATCAGCAAACAAAACACTAGGACACAAAAATGGGGTAACTATCTCCCTTCTTGATTAGAAAATTTTGTATTTTTAATCAGGACGGACACTTTTGATTGTTTGAATGCACCAGTCTATATTACATCTTCACTATTCTGTGCTCCCACCATTAATTTGTTATACGTACATATAAATTAATAATTATTTTTGTTTATTTCTTTTTATATCCACCGCCACCATGTAAAAGAATTAAAAAATAATTTAAAATTTTTATAGCTAAAAGCTTGAAAAAATTCGATGCCAGAATTGAAAGAATTTTATTATTGATTATATCAGAAGAACATCATTTAAAATAAGCAGATTTTAAAAATATAATGAAATTAGGAGTTCAATAAATTTTGGTTTGTAATTTAAATTTTAGGCCTTTGTGATATAGTAAATGACCTCAACTAAGGCTATTGTATTAGGCGTTCAAAAAAATTCAAGGCTCTTTATCGAACATGAATAAGTAAATAAATCACTATTTTGTAAATGAAATAAATAAATTGTGTCACAAATATAAAAAAACTACTTTAAAAAATACTTGTACAATTTAAAATTTTTTTAAACAAAGAAATGAGCAAAATTTTGAGTTATCAATAACATATTAATAAATATAAATAATTGAAATTATGGTTTTTCTTGTCCTTTTTTTAATTCAATTTATTAAATTTTCCGATCTTGAAGGTCTTTCATAGTGATGATGCCACACAATGGAGTTACAAAATATCGATAAAAACAAAATATCGAAAAATTGAATAAATGGATTATATACTGTTCACAAATAGTTTTAAGTGGATCCCTACATTAAAAACCATTAGGAGTAACCCAATAAAACCCCAACGGAAAATGAAAGCGATACGTACTTTTTCTGGCACACAAAATGCACTTCATAGGAAGCAGACACGTGCATATACTTTGCCTTAATAAATGTAATATTGTGTGGCAAAAAATTCAAATTTTAAATATTTGCATCCCAGAATGTCCTACTGTAATGCAAGCCGTAGTCGTTGCAACCGTTGGTACAACTCGGTTGGTTATCAAGTTGGGTTTTTTGCCCACATACAATACAACTTCGTGTACATAATTTTGAAAAAAAAATCTCGTTAAATAAAGATGGAAAATAAAACGCGCAAAACATGCTTTGCTATGTGGCAGTGATATAAAATTTAGTCCTATTGTAATTCTTCCGAACTTTTTGTTTTGCGATTACCGTAGTACCACCACGACATTTTAAAGGTACTTTTTTCCAATATGATACGTTAAATAATATACCACACAAAATAATAGTAAAATCATATACAAACACGATTTAAATTTCTTACCTAATAATTTTAAAGTACAACTCAAAAAGTATTCTAAAATAGTACTTTTCATATCAAAAAATACTTTTTGGTTCAGTTCCATTTGAAAATCTTGATTTACCATCACTGATATGTGGTCAGAAGAATAATAACCAGAAGATAGAATGAGGGTGTACGACATGCCTATTAATGTTCCAAGACATCAACGTTCTTTAATTTTTAGTACAACCGAGAACCAAATTAATACAACGAGCCCAGAAACGTTAAAAATCTTGTGTACAACCTTCTCAAGTTGTACCAAGGATAGCATCGTCTATGGCTTGCTTAACACTACGTCAATTCAGCTAAAGTTATCTTTATTTTAAAAGAAAGTTATAAAAATGGCACTTAGAATTTTTAAATATAAAAAACTAAGTAATTTGTTTATTTTTGTAGTCAAAAAAACTACACAAATTTCAAAAATTCAACTAAAGGTCATTAATGACAAGGTACATTCATGTATCTTGATACAACTCTATTTGGTTGCTGCCTGACAGCCGGCTAAAATTAGTTTTGCGCAGAACAACAACAAGACAACAAAATTAATGCATATGAGAACAGAATACACTTTCAGAATTTTAACCTGGCGTCTTGACTAGCCATAAATCTGTTCAGCTGTCGTAAATTTTGCTGCTCGCACAGGAATTCGTCTCGTGCTCAAGCAGAGTTTTTCGAACAATTGTTCGCCCAACTCTATATTGCTATGTCACAAACAAAATATACACAGGCAAAAGAAAAAATTTGTGTGTGCTGGTCTTAAAATACCCTCACAAAAACTATCCTGAGAGCATCGAAACGATCTCGATGAGAGGCCAAAAAGTATGCTCAAACTGTTTAGATTATACGTGTAGATGTATTCTGCAAGCAGAAGACCACGAACACATTTTCCCCCGTTCGTTTGCTGGCGGTCTCAATGTGCGAACAAATTTATAACCTTGTCGAGAAATAGTGCGGCGTCTGTTTTTAAAACAATTGAACTGAAAAATTATCGGCGGTGGCTGCCAACATTTATCTGCGGCTCGCATCAGGCGGCCCTTAGCCAATCGGCGCAGTTCTCTGTTTACGATCCATTTGTGCTTCGTTAGCTATTACTTGTGCTACGAAAATTATTAACACGACATTAACACGAGTCACGTCTACCAATTTTGGTTATAATTAATTACCCTGTCCTATGCACGCTCACTAGTTTAAATGAAAACCAGAACTTTTCGAGTGCTATTTTAAGGACATAGATAAAAATGAAATAAAAAGTTCCACGAAATAAATACACTTTTTAAAGTCTTATTTCGAGAGGAATTGATTTCAACAATTTAGGAATACTTACGTGTGTGCACATGTTATTTACATCGGAAAGACTTCAGTAGCAGTCGCCATATTTTAGGTAGCAATTTCTTTTAAATATAAATTGCAACTTATGCACCTGGCGATAGATTAAAATTGTGGCACTACAATATCGTCTAATTGCAAATGTATTAAATTTAAACGGTTTGAGGTGTTAGGACAATTGGCATTAGCCAGAAATGTTGCTACATATGTACATATTATGTTTGCACGTGCTGGTTTTTCTTTGTATTTTTTTTTTCTACTCGCGATTTTCACTTTCACTGTTATATCTTTTTTTTTAATTTCATTAAAATATAATTTCCACATTTGATATTAATCAAAAATTTTTGCACCTACATATGTACGTACTTACACACATCCATACATATGTATGTATGTACATACTTGCATACATATGTATGTATCTACCTTCATATTCTTTTTGCACTTGGGATTTTATTTTTTTCTTTTTTTACTAACATTGTTCCACTTTCACTTTAATTCCTGTATATTTTATTTGCAATTCAAATATAATTACTTTTCACTAAAGGCGTAGAATTAATTAATGTACTCGTTTTGATTTGATTTTAATTATGTATGTATATCAATTATTCAGTTTTAAAAGATAGTTACAAGGCCGACACACGCACCCTCTTTTAAAAATTTTCTTCATACCTTTATGCAGTACCGTTATTGAGTTTAGTATTTTATTATTATTGTTCTTGTTGTTTTATGTTGATTAATGTTCTCTGATGTAAAGAGATTTTTGAGTTTTTTCTTCAGTTGAACATATGTACATACATATGTAGTTTATAAAGTGATTGTAATTTCAAGCTAGTGATTTTGAATAATTTTTTTGATTATGTTTGCTATTTTTTGAACAATAGAAAAATATCTTGAACGGATCTGAAACTTTAGCTTATCATCAAAAATGGACTAAAAGTGACAAATTTATTGTAAATTGTTTTTATTTTATAGCTATATGTAGGGTAATTACTTAACGAATATTTGCTAAATCAGTCAAATAGTTAATACAAATTTACAACAAAAATCAAATTTGAAAATTAATTTTACTATAACTGATGAAACAAAATATAGCAACAAATTCTAATATTCAGAAAAAAACTTATAAAACGACCAAAAAATTAACAAAATTATGGCCTTACTTTTTTGAAAAATTATTAAATATCAAAGGTATGTATATTGAAAGATAGAGATCTGTAACAAAACAAATAGAATAAATAAAATTTTTGCTTAAAACCCCCGACTCTACCCCATAATACACTCGTTAATTATTATACCAGCTACAAGATAATCTTGAAATATCGATCCAGTCATGTTTTCAGATTCTTAAAGTATCTGAAAAAAGAACGTTGCAAAAAATGTTACGCTAATAAGCTCTAGTTGCAACATCTACAGCAGCTAATTTAAAGCCATTTAATCTGAAAATTCCCGAAATTTAATAAAACAAAATTAATAGGAAAACAACAAAGCAGCACGCACAAACAGATTGAGTAAAATCTCAAAATGTAATTTGAATGGAAAATTGTTGTAATGGTATTAAGAACTATTGTGGGCAGAGATAAAAATTTATTTCCAACCATAAAACCTGCAACAATGAAAGAAAATGCCGCTTTTACAAGAGAACACAACAACAAAAAAAGTACTTAAAGGCACACACTCACAACTTAAAAATATAAGATTCAAAGAATTTCCAAATTTAAAGGCAAATTCAAGCATGACGACCTACCTGAAGGCTTCTTAATAAACACATGTATGTATATGTTACATATGTATGTATGTTATATACAAGATTACTACAAGATTGTAAGCAACAAAAACTATAGGACCACTAAGTTGCCTAGACAAATAAAAAGGTTTTCCTTTTTCAGTTTCAGTCTTTTCTTTACCTAAAATGAATTGTGTAAAAGATGTGTTGAACAATCCACCAAATAATATTCTGATGAATTTCATTGTATTGCTTGTATGATACACAGAAAAAAGGTACATTTTCTTTTATTATTTTATTAAGCTGTTTGAAATGCAGGTCATAGATTTTTGGTTGGGTCAACTGTACGAACGGATTTCAAACTTCGCTTAAGACCTTCTTGATAGATTTGAAAATGCTCAGTAGTCCTTTAGTTGTTAAACACGAAACACACGCACAAGAATTGTGTAGAAAAAAACGTTAACAGTTTAAAAGTTAAGTTTAAATTTTTTTTAACGCATTAGAGTTGTTTTTATGATCTTATATAATAAAGATGTTTAAAAAGGTAATCATTTATAAATATTAATTTTTTGAAAATTAAAAAAAAGAATGTGAGCGAAACATTCCTAAAAACTAAAATAAATAATTGAAAACAGACATTATTGAAAACTTTAGCCAACTAATTGTAATCAAGCAGAGTTGACGCGCTTCAATTTAATGCTATGTTTAAAATTAAATACTACTGAAAGAAAATATCCAACTTATGAAAAATAAATATTTATTATTGTAAAAACTAACAAATTCCGCTTGAAATTTCTCGCCAATTCCTATGAAAATACTCAAGTCACATAATTTAGAAAATACCAGGTCTTTCAGTTATACAAAACTTATGTTCAATAATGTTATTTGTTTCGAACTTTAACAATGTAATCCACTAAATAAAAATAATTAATACCTGTATGTACATATTTTCTTCTTCCAGATACTTTGTTTAATTTTAATTCTAAAATTAACACAAGCTCGTTATGGTTTCGTGCCAAAATTCAATGGCCAGGATATTGCTATAATAGTTGATACGGATAAATCTTTTCCACAAAATAAAAATCCAGCGTTCGTCTATCCCGAACAAACTAAATTGCCACCACCATTTCCTCTATGGCGCCATTATCCACGTTATCACATTGTTCCGCCACCACTGCCAGGCCAAATACTAGCTATAAGTTCCTGGCCGAAAACGGCGACTGTAAAACCTGCGGCAATACCTACAACAAAATCCACTACTACAACGACCACAACAAAGCCTACAATATCAAGCACTGCTACAAGCATATTAAAATCAACTTCCTCTTCCTCCCATTTAACAGATGAGGAATATCCTGCCGAATTTTTGGATATAGCTAAAAATAAATTAGGACTCAAGAGTATCGAAGAAATACCTAGTATTTTAGAATTAGGTCAACTTTTAGGCACCAACAGCCGTGAAGAGACTTTGAATTATATAAAAAAATTGTCCTCTAATGAACAGGGTGTAGCTTTAATGAAAGCCTACATTGAATCCACGGATTATACTGATAATACAGGAGATTTAAATAGTCAAAATAATGATTTTGAATATGAGGAAAAGGATGACATAGATGATACTGAAGAACCGATTAACAGTAAAAATGAGGGCTTAATCGTTATAACTGATGAGGATTCAAATGATGATTATGAATTAAGTAATGAAGAAAAAGAACCGGAGTATAATACTCCCAAAACCTTCATAAAACCCACACTAAAACAAACACTTGAAGAATTTCCCCAAAACAATCCCAATTTTATCGAACGTATTGCCAATTATATGCATATAAAAAATCTATTCCACAAAAATGAGGATGTTAACGACGATAAAGAAAACCATAAACTCAATAGAATTACCGAAATCGGCAAAAAAGTAGCCAGCAAACAGAGGCCTTATACCAAAGGTAAACAAGAAAATCAAACAAAAACTGAAGCAACTAGGAAAGTCGACGCAAAAACACCCATTTTAATAAGAGAATCCATTCCCTTTAATTATCCAATACCTATACGAGTTCAAAAAAGCTCCACCACCGCTATGGCGTCATCCAATACTCCTGTGGTACATTTAAATACTCCCAAAATGTTTATACCACATGTGCAACAACTTTCCCGCATTACCAATATACCTCCAAAAAAGATTGAAGATTTCTTGATGAGCAAACCTAAGCTTTTGGAATTGGCCACTAAAGTAAGCCGTTTTCCCATTGGCTCCGAGCGCAATTCACCAGTGGAGGCTCAAATAATGGCAGCAGTGCAGAAAGCCTTCGAACAGGATGAAGATTTACAAAAACTTTTAACTTCAAAGTCCACACTAAAGTGATTAATATATAAATTTACTGACTTGAGACAAAATCCCTATCCCTATATCGGGTAACTAGGGGCACCTTTTAAAATTTTTTTCTCCTAAAAACATAAAACTGCTTTAATAAATTATACTTTTATATGTATTATTTGCGTGTTTATTTATAACAAATCAAATTCTTAAAATGTATTTATGAAAAAGAAGTAATTTTTTGAGATGCAGTAAATAACTAGACTTGTTGATAATAGAGTAAAAACGGTAGCAAGTCTAGTTCCAGGTTCACATCATAAAATTAAACTTTAATTTTTTTTTTCAATATTTACACATACAACTTATAAAACTAAACAAATAACTCAGTTAATCGAAAGATTTTCAATACAAAACGCAATAAAATGGTATTGAGAAGCAAATCTTAGAAAATAGTAACTTCAAGCTGTAAGAGTGTAGTAGTTGTACTATTTTTTGTTTGGTTAACTAAATCAGAGGATTGATTTTATTTTCTTTAAAATTAAAGTTAATTTGTTGGAAATTCAAATAAAAAATTTTTAAACGGAATAAAATTACTGGGATTTTGATACACCAACGAAAGCTGGCCGTATAACGCGGTCGTGTAGTTTATAGCCCAATTTTGTTACTTCTACGACGGTATCGGGTGCCACAGTAGTATCAGGCTGCAAATAAGAGACTTTAAGAATATAATTGTTTTCATTTTTAAAATAAACAAACTAACCTTTTGGAATAAAGCTTCATGCAAATTGGGATTGAATTTTTCATTTAATGGATTCATGGGTTCAAGACCATGCCGTTTAAATACTTGCAATAGAGAAGCATTAGTCATAGTTAAACCCTCATACAAATTCTTCAAATGAGGATTACAATCATTTAGTTGATCTTGAGGTACGGCTTTGGTAGCATGTCCCAAGATATCTGCTACTTCCAATAAATCTTTGCAGAATGATTGTATACCGAAGATTTTCGCATCATCTATTTGTTTGTTTAAACGTACTCTTAAATTCTCATTTTCCGCTAAAGATCTACGATATTTATCCAACAATTCGTTATTTTTCTCTTTCAATTCATTTATTTCTTTGTTCAAAGATTCCACATTTTCAACGAATTTCTGCAAATCATCGCCGTCGGCGGTAAAGGTTTGATCTGTTTGTGTGGATTCCTTTTCGACAGACTTCTCATTGCTATTAAACCTGGAGGAGGTGGACCAGCAACTAAAACGGAAAACGTGTGAAAAATTTTAAATTCATAGAAAATAAGACTTGGTAAATGCTTTGGGTTAATTTATTACGTCACATGATTTAACAAACGTGCAACATATGTAACTTCGCGTGCTTTCAAAAGTTTACATTTATAATTATCATTGGGTTGCCGATAAAGTTCTGTTTAAAGGTTTCATAAATGAAACTGTTTTTTCTTATATGTTGCTTACCTCTTCTTGGCGGCTGCCATCAAAGAAAGTAATTTTGTGTTTTGCTTATTTACTAAGTGTTTTGTGGCCATGTTGGTGTTTAATTTTAATAAATGATTAAAATCTTTATTAATTTTTACCGCACGCAAAAATATTTTTTTTTTGTGTCAATATGATTTTGACACTTGTGTAATTTCATCACATTAGACGGGTGGCAGGGTTGTGTTTTTATTAACAGAGCTTGGTGGAAATGGCAGCACTATGATGTTAAGTGGTGCAGTGATGCCATACAGAGAATTAGCGAGACACAAAACCGTTAACTATAGCAATTTTTTAATTAGTCGGAGTCCAAAGATATTTAAACGATTTCCTTTAAACTCTTTGTGTGCTTTAAGTTTATAACTAATGTTTATGGTTTCAACGAAATATAATTGTTTTCTTTTGTATTTATTTTTGACAAGTGAGTTTTGAAGAATTAATAAATTATTGTAATAATGAAATTATAAAAAAAACCAGTAAAATTTCATACGGACAGAAAAATTATATTTCTTTATATTAGATAAAAATTATTTATTTTTACTTTCATTCATTAATATATAAAACTTTAACAAATAAGAAAGTGTTAGAGAAAAATAGCGCATTACTTCAGAAATTGATCGCGTCAAAAATAATTTGCTCATAGAGTCAAAATTCTTAGAATATTGTCAATAAAAAGAGAGTTTGCGAAAAAAAAGGTATTTTGATATTGCTGTGTGAGTAACGATTGAAATGTTGCTTTCACCTCCATGGATTTTAAACGTTCAATTTTCTTCAAAAATATTAATAGCTTACTGTTTTCTACAGCATATCTTATTGTTTGCTTAAAACCTCCTCAAGGTTGCTATTCTGTGTGTTTTAGTTATTTAAACTTGTGGGCGTGGTATATAACCTCAATTTTTATAAACAAGGATTTTAATCAAGGTTTTTATTAGAATGCTTTTTTTTAGATCTAGTTATTATTGTCAACTTAAACAAATTTTATTTTATATTAATTACAACCGTATTTGTCTAGAAGCTAAAAAAAATAATAGTAATAATAGATTAATAAATCTGTCAATAGCCGATTAATAACTTAAAGTAGAAGTACATACATGTTGCTATAAACGAATTAAATGCATCATTTTTATGACAAATATTTTTATGTCCATTAATTGAACTTTTATAGACACGAAAATCAAAACTAAGGCAAACAACATATTAAACAAAACATATATGTTGTTAAAATAAATAGAAAAAACAGCGTGATTTTTCTTAATAGTAACAACAAAAAACAACAACAAGCCGAACATTACAAAGTAGAGTTTAACTCAACAAAACTGTTTAAGTGAAGTGTATCTATAACACACTGAAGTCTATTATAAATATGCAGTGTTTGTTATATTTTTGCTTTTTCAGCAATTAATTTAAACTTGATCGTGATAATCGTTGTGTCTGCAACTAAATTTACAAAAAAAAAAAAAAATGTTAAAACTTATGCACAACTGTTGTACTCACTTTGTCGAATAATAACAAAAAATGTTTTAATATTTAAAATGTTTGCGGATTTTAATAATAATGATGACAACAATATTTAAAAGTCGTGTTACAAATTAAGTTCTTATTCACACTTAATTTTTTTCTTAATTGCTCACAACGTTATTATAAAATTATTTAGCTTTTTTTAATTGTAAATCTTTAATCTGTTTCTATTAAAATTCTTTTTCCCATTTTTTTACTTGACTTTTAGATTTATTGCTTTTATTTTCATATCACTACGTTTGATCAAATTTTAATTGATTTTTCATAAGAACTGACATCAAATCGTGAGCAATTGTGACAGTTAAGATTTATGGTGTAAGAAAATCTAAGAATGTTGTTTGATATTTAAGTATTAATAATTTGTTACAACTGAAGTGTTGCTCAGAAGAAACACAATATAATAATGCAACTCATTTAAACGCTTCCAGTTGACATTTGCGCAAACTTACGAGACTTATTACACGAAGCTCTTTTTTCAACTTATGTGCAACTTTCACCAGTTAATGTCAAATTCATGGAAAAGCTAAATTTCCAAAAAAGGGGGAAATAATAATTATTTAAGTTCAATCGAGGAGAGTACTCAATTATTCGCTCCATGGCCGTACAGATCCACTTAATTCACTAGCGCGGATTGTCGGACGCTCTCCACTATGAAACAAAAAAAAGGCCCATCCGTATTGTAATAACTTGGTGCTTTGAGCGAAGTTCCTCAAAATTCTCCTCTTAGGTGAATTATGTCTGGTAGGGGGTGTCAACCGTGAAATATAGGGTTCGTATTTGTACGATAGCAAAGATGTAGCACAGAAAATGTTTCATCGTTTGAATAATGCATGCAGATTGTTTGCTTCAGCTATGCAAAGCAAATGCGCTTGTAAATTTAAGATGATGCACAGTCTCCCATTTATCGTATAGACGCAACCGTAAAAATGTTGACTTCTGTGTGCCTTGTGGTCTGTCTCACTGGGTCATCTTGTATATTCCCTAATTGCCGTATATCTGCTCAAATGACCGTGTTATGGTCGGAAGATTGCCAGACCTATTTTTACCCTAACGTGATAGGTATCTGCACAAGGGCCAGGAGTTTGGTCAGGAGTGTTTATTTGGTATCCGTGTTTTATAGCTACATGGTACCTGGCTGTTGGTAATAACAACAAAAATTAAATAAATCAACAATAATTCTGGCGTGGCCAAGAAAGTGTTTGGCCTTTAGTATGCGAACTCGGAATACCAGTCGACCTCCAGTTGTAATACAGACTTCCCCGTGCATATGGAGCTCTGTGTGGGTGGACATATTTTTATACGTTAGAGGGATGAATCAGGAAGCCCTGCAAGAGGCGGAGAGGTTAATCTATGCAGAAACTAAAATTTTAATTCGCCAAAGGAGGAATCCAGAAAAGAAGGACAAGAATGCCTCCTGGTTCTAAGGAATTAGACCGTGGGATTCCGACAGGGATGGGTTAATCTCTGTAGGAACTCTGGTGTTTATTGGCCAATGGAGGAATTCTGTGAAGTTGGACAAGAAAATCTCCCAAGGGGTGGATGGGATAGTTTCGAAGGATACTCCTGACGAAGAGGCTGAGACGGTAGCACACATTGTGTGTAAATGTCCAGCTCACGACTTAGGACCACGGCCAGACACTTGTTAAGTGTAAATGCCGTGGTAGACCTAAGCTTTAAACAAATGCTAGCAATTACAAGAGACTACGTGAAGAGGAAGAAGGTCAACAGGCACCAGTCGACAGTCTGAAATCACTATAGTCGATAGTAAAGGCTAGTGGTACAAATCGGTTGCCTGAAATCAATTCGACGAAAGAAGGGGGTCGAAAAGGAATCCATAAAGTTAGCGATCTACTTCGATACATAAAAAAATACTCTGGCATATCAAATTAAATTTAAAAAATTGCCAGAATCCCTAACCTCGATGTAAGTCCTGCAGATTCGCTAAGGAACTTGACAAGTATTTTTCTGTTCATGTCGCACTTTGTGATCAAAGCTAAATTAAATGCTGAAATTAAGCGCAACCCTCAAAAATTAAACACCCACGCCATTTTTATTACTTTGTAAAACTACTTGTCTATGGATTTATTTGTTGTTACAAGCAGTTGTCTATGTGCCCGACCATGTACATTTACATATGTATATATGTATGTACGAGTACATAACATCAAAATTCTATATAATCATTGTTCACCTTAAATGCAAATGTTTTTTATTCTTTTTTCTTTCTTTGGAGAGAATTTGTACTTGTAGCTAAAAGTGCTATCCACCGCCGCTAATATTTAAATAGTTGAAATTTTATTTGAATATCTTTCTCAGTAAGATGAGCAATCATTTGTTTCGCTTAAAATCTATCTAAAATTCTCAAAAAATGCAAATTCAGTTTTTTTTTTTTTAATTTTTCATACTTTCAGTTTCAACACAATTTATTTACGATATGGGCGCAATTGAATGATCGTGTGTGCATAACGTGTGTGTAATTGTATGAACACTTTACGCTGGTCTAAAGCATCTCATAAATGACTAAATATGAGATTTGTTCATCTTGTTGTTGTTAGTGTTTTGTTGTAACTTTTCTGTTGTTCTACAATGTGAATCGGTGTGTTTTTCTATGTTTTATGTCTGTATGTACAGTTTTCAATGCCCTACTCTAATAAAATTTAAAGTAAAAAAATTGTCAGGGCAGAATCTGAACTCCTACAGTGGCTGACAGTGAGGACCATTGTAAAAAATGAGTCCTCAAAATAACTCGGGTAGCTTGTGTTCATGTTAATTACCGCCACCTTTTTATAAGTATGTACACATGTTATAGATTGCTAATGAAATTGTAAAGAAAGTAGCGTGTATTCAATTCGTTTTAAATCTACATTTTGCTCATGATTGTTTTATAAACAATTTTTGATATTCAGAATATATTTTGTTTAGATATATTTTTCATGCCTCAGTTGAAATTTGACTTTAAACCCGAACAGTTGTGATTTTATTTAAACTATAGTAATAGTAAATAATTGCAAACGAATAATAAATAATTTTAGAAAACGTAAATAAATTCGCTTTATAAATTATAAAATAAAGAATAAAAAAAAGTTTAACAAAAAATAATTTAAAAAAAACCAAGATGTTGCAAAATGCCTTAGATATTTTCAAATTATTTAATTTTTAGCAAAATTTATGAGATTCATTAAAAGCATATTTAATGTTTCTTAAAATAATAAGTTTTTTTTTAACATCCATGCTTAACAAGAATTTGTAAATAAACATATTTCATTAAAACAATTTATTTTAAACCTTTTAAAATATTAAAAAAAAATAAATAATATGAAAGAAGAAGATTTAGCCATGGCACGCACCTTAGTGGCCGAAAGTCAAGAACAGTACTCATCTCCTGGTACTTCTCCAGCACCTCTTAGGCGTACAAGAGTGCATGATTTAATTGAAAAAAGAAACCAATTTCGGTAAGTTATTTTCTGTTTGTTTAATAAATACTCGTATACCATAAAAAGTTTTCCCTTGTTGTAAACAATGAAATAATAGCAAAAAATGTTATGCATATATCGGAATCTAAAATAAATTGTTTCCCATTTTTTAAATTTATTTTGTGATATTTTTGGCTACTTTATGGTTAATTATAGATATTTCATTTTTATGTTAATTTTTTTAAGTGCTTCCTGTGGGAAAGTAAACAATTATTCTGAATATATGAACAAAACAGAACATGTGGGCAAGAAGCAAATACTTTGTTGTGCAGCACATAAAATACAAATGTTTTGAAATAAAACATTACTATATTTAATTGTATTAAAAATATGTACAAACATTTTAAACAAATTTTAAGGTGTAACAATACAACCAAATAAGTTGTTTGCACATGAATTAACCATGAACAGTGACATTGACTAGCCAAACATCTGTGCGAACAGCAACATGTGCTTTAGCTGGACAGATTTAAAGCTTGTCAAGACGACATGTTATGTATTCTCTGTTATTATAATAAGCATCTGGCACCTCTTTACTACCAGCTGATACACATTTTGTTTGTCTCTCATTTAGTTTGTGTTTCAGGAATGGAAAATACAGTGCGATTGAACCTTTTACGCTACATTCCACAAGGGGATAAATTCCGCAAGATAGATTCTCTATTATTTCCCAATTAAAGCACATCATTAAACATTTCTCAAACAACTCAATAAAAATATACATCTTCTATATTCCTCGGAATACGTAAACACACACTTAGTAAAAAGAGTAATATATATTTTAAGAAAAAGGAACATGAGAATTTATATGTTTCATATCTAATATGTTCTCAACATTTTCTTCTCTTTCTTAATTAGCTTAAAAAAGCTATAAATAAAAATCTGAACTAATTAAAATTGCAAGTTTTAAAAATGTCTGGCTTAAATACTTTTTATTCCAGTAATTAATTTTTCAAATCTGAATATTGGACCCTCCTTGTCAATCGTACTTGTTATTTTCAAAAAAAGTACTATTTTGGTTGCAAAAAATTGTTAATTCAAAATATCCGTTTCCCATGCCTGTCGTGTAATGTTTATTTCTCTATCATAATTTTAAGAAAGAAAAAGTGAACGGGAACAGTATTTTTTTTATAAATAATATTTAAATGCAAAAACCTTTATAAATAAATTTAATTTAATTGTTTGGGAGTTGTACAAATTATGCAAACATAAATTTCAATAAAAATGTGTGTTAAATATTATAATTTATAATACTTGTGCAAATACGAAAAAGTGAAATTTTTTCCATTAACGAACACAACACATTTGACAAGTGTTGCTGAGAGTTCAGCATAATAGAATTGTAGAGAAATAAAGTGCTTGTATGATTCTGTATGTATGCTAAGTGAGGTGCATTAAATTGGTCAAGTTTTTTGGTTTCGTCACTAAATATAATTATAATATAATCCTTTGTTGTATCCATTATCATTCCATCAACAAATAACTCAATTAATAAAGAATTTAGCTTTCTTTAGTTTTTAGTCGGTATAACGTAAAATCAATAAAGTTTTAATAAAATTTATGAATTAATATGTCCAATTCACAAATAAATGGTTCGCATAGTAGCGGCAATAACAAAACGTTTACTGCCACATATCCCACCCACACTGCTGTTGCAGTTACAACTGCTTTACAGTGTACACCTTCTTCTACAAATGCTGCTGCAATAGCGGTAAAAGATAATTTGAGCGGCAATCGTCTAAGTGCGGGCGGCAGTGCTTCATCTGCTCCTGGACCAGGTGGGACAGGTTCTTCATCTGATGTTGAAGCTATGAGAGAATGGTGGTAAGTGCAGAGGAGGGCTTTGGAAGTTTAACATTTTTATTACAAATATTCTCAACTTAAATAATGCCACCGCAAATTGTTTAATTATAATGCATAATAATTTGAAATATTTCAAAAAGAAGTCAACATTTTTCTTAACTCGCTAAAGGTGATTTTAATGATTATTGTCATTGATTGATTAAACAGAGTTTTACACACATACTATCAACATACATATATGTATGTATACAGGCATGCGAGTATGTACATATTATGTATGCATGTATATATTTCACGATCTCAACTTGATTAATAACGTATACATTTGTACGAATTTATGTACATAGATAATAGCAAATGTCAATTTCAACAAAAAAGTATTTTGAAAAGTTGTGAAGCAGTGAAATGCGATTGCAATCAGAGTTGCCATTTTAGTTATTTTTAACCAGTGTAAACTTTTTGGTAATAAAAAACATAAATATTTTTTTTTAAATTCACTTTTTACTTTTGCAAAAACACGTTATAAAAATGAATTTAAAATGCGATTTGTTTTTTATAAATAACTCCCCAATATCAGGGACCGAAGATAATGATTATAGATGATTTTTTTATGCAATATATTTTTAATCATTTATTTATAATTATAAATATTAATAATATTTATAATTTAATTTAATTTTTTTTGTGAAAAATAATAATTATTTTTGAGTTTTTTTTCGGATTGCAAATATAACGATTATTTAAAATTTTTTGCTTAAAAGTAATAATACCTATAAATATATATAGATCCTCATCGGAATCAGTTGGCAAAAATTTTACAAAAGTGCCCGCTGCGTAAGTAAACGTAGAAAGAGAGTTTTCAGCGATTAATTTAGAAGAATTTAAGATGTAATTTGTGTTCAGATGCTTCAGCCAAACCTTTGTTTGCTAAACTTATTTAGTTATAATAATGAATTACAAATTGAATCCGTAATTTTTTATTAAAATGTTGTGCTTAGGTTTGAAAAAATATGTCTAGTATATCTAAAATAGTGGTTATTTTGAAGCAAATATTAAAAATCAATAAATAGTTGTTACCCAAGCAATTAATATATTTCAATCAAAAAGTAAAACTGATAAAATAATAGTTATTTTCAAACAAAAAATACAACTCAAAAATAATTATTACTTAGTGAGTAATAACACTAAACAAATATCAAGTCATTTTAGCTATAGATCTTAATCATTACGGTCCCTGCCTAATATGTAGAACGACCTAACTTGACGAGCCATCTATTTGTTATGACAATGATCAAATCTTAGTGCGCACATACATTTTTGACTTGTATTGATATTAATTTTTGGAACGAATTTCCGTCATCCCTTGTCAAGTTTGGTTTGGAGACAACCGGGTTTTGGCTATGTGCTATCTTCAGTATAATTTTTCGTTCTCAGAAAGAATCGAAAAATCACTCTAAAGATGGCACAGAACGAAACGAAAAATGACACTGAAGATGGCACATGACCGAAACCGGTTTGTCCCCAAACAAAACTTGACAAGGGATGACGGAAATTCGTTCCAAAAATCTACAACTAAACATCCTGTCGGAATATCAAATCAAAAATGTATTAAGTTTGTTCTTTTGCGGAATGTGTTAGCAGCAAATTTAAATTTGCTAAACAATTATTTTCTTAAATGTGACATTTCTTTTTTTTTTAATTATGGTAACAATTTTTTTTACGGCAACACTGTTCTCAATTAAAAAAAACTAAATTATTAAAAAAACGAAGAATTTCAACTTACGATTTCGTTTTTGCGATTCTATTTTTTATTGCGTGGTAATTATTAAAAAACTCTAGCGCTATTGTTAATACACATTTTCAAATAATTATTGTCAATTAGACAAAAACTTATCTTGTAATGCAAATAGTACTAATACCACACACTCTCGTACATTTTTGAGTTCCTATCAAAATAAAAAGCTGATTGAAAAGTAAACAAAAGTAAATCATTATTAAAAAGAAACAATAAACAATAAAACCATGAATAAAAGTCAACGCTTGCGCAATTAAGAAATGTTTACCGACAAAAGATCTAAATCTCTTCTTTGTTTTTTAATCGTTCGTCGATGTGTCATCTTGTAAGTTAACGAGAGTAACTCAAGGCATTAAATTTAAATATAAAAAATTACAATATAAACAAATTAATGTCTCGCTTTTAAGTAGTTTATTTACATTATTACTGCTGAACGAACACAGGACGAGAATTTATTAATAAAATATATTTCTTACTTTAATTTTAAACTTTGCCGACTTGTTGCAATAAAATGTCTTGAAAGATTTAACAATTCAATCACTTGTTTATTTTGAATTAATTACAAAACGCGTATCTAATGTATATTTAAAATAGCGGTCACTCGCCTTTCAATGTATTTTTGAATGTGTGTTTGTGAGTTTTGGAGCGTGCATGCGACTGACTTGTCTTGCCTGCATTTGTCATTAATATTTCAAAGCGTAAATTTTCCGCCTTTTTTGTGTTGTTTGTTAATGGAAAAAAATATTAAAAACAATCAATAGAATTTAAATTATACAAAAATTCCACAGCCATATTCTGTAAGTCTTTTATTTTTATCTAATCATATTTTATTTTACTTCATAGAATTAAACTCTTATTTAAAAAGAAAAAAAAAAGAACTTTGCCTAACTTGCGCTTGGTTATTCTTGTACATGTATTTGGTTATATAAAACTGTTGAAATAAAACTTGTTTTGTTAGTCACTTTAAAAATGAATTAAAAAAAATCTTAAGTTAATATCTGTCTGTAAATTAAATTGCGCAAATGTGTCGAATAAATGCAATTATTTTGAGTTCGCTTAAACGAATACTAGAATCGTTTGGAACGATATGAAGTAAAATGTGTCTTTAAAGCCACGACTTTTTCATGCAGTACTTTATTTAAATTTATTAAGTTTATACAATAGTGTTTTTTATTTTATTATATATATATATATATATATATATTTTTTTTTTTTTGAAAAATCTACATTGATTATTTATACTACCACCCACTGTTTCTACTGAACAATTTTTAACCCCTTAAGTGGAAATGACCAGTGTCACAAAAATTTTTTTGGGACAAATTTGACGTTCACGATATTCGTAGTAATAGTAAATTGATTAAAGTTACAAACAATCGTTATGATATTTGAGTATTATATTGTCTTCCTTTTTCTTTTTGTAAAAGGAAATACTTGTCATTTTTCCTTATTCGAAATGTCCTATACAAATAAGGAAGGACCCTAGTCCCCCTATATAAAAAGTGCATGTTTTTAGATTTTTTCTGCTTTTTTTATTCATCAAGATCTACCTGTACACAAAATTTCAGCTCTCTAGCTCTAGTGGAAGTGCCCCATAATATTAATGAGTGAGTCAGTGAGTGAATAGATACTAAAATATGTACTTTTTACACCTTCATATCTCGGGAAGTTTTTATGGTAAAACCTTAAAACCTGAGCTCATGGTTACCACTACGTAGAGTACTGATGTTAAATGACGAAAAGTCATGAGGAGGGTAAAAACAGCGCGAAGGGTTTCGTGTAATATACACACTGTGTGCATTAGGCCTGAACTTGGCCTGGCGCACTACCCTTCACCTTAATACATACTTTATGATTATTGTATTTAGCTTACAAAATTATTTAGTTTAATGCAAAACTTATCCCCTCTACAATCTCCAAATTAATAATTTTTAGACTCAGGACGGAAATTACCATTTTAATACATTCAGCTAACTAAAGAAGTAATTGATTAATAAGGAGAGCTTACTCATCAAAAGATTTGACAGTTGGTTTCGTTTAAATGCAAAAGCACTGACTAGCTAACATATGGAATGTATCTTCCAATTGATATGTATTTATGCTTGAAATATTACAGTCACGTTTTAAGAAGAAGGTATCAATTCAACTCTAGATTTTTTTCTTGTGTCTTACAATCACGCAGTTAGTCAGTGAAGCAACCAGCCAGACAACCAGTCATGATATGCCAGTTAGAAAAATAATAGAGGGCATTGATTTCGTTAAAGACGAGAGAAGTTCAGTAGCGGTTGCTGCAATTGCATATTTATTAGTTTAACTGCGGTAACGGATATTTTGTTTAAATTATAGTTCAATGTGGTTTCTATGTCCTGAGTCATTTCTCATGCATTGTTTTAAAATAACGTAAAGTTTTAATAGAAACCCCTGTAAGTTTAATAACATTTCATCATAAATATTCTAAACTTTCAATTAAATCCAAAGCTGTTTCTTTTTGCTTTTGTTTAAGGAGATCACTTGCGAATGATTGATATTTTTCGTTTTAACATGAAAGGTAAAACTAAAAAGCACCTAAAAACTAGAGACTAAAATAGTACCAAAATAACTTTTAAAGTCAAAGAGTTGTCACATGTTTGGAGTTTTAAAAACACTCAACTTTCAAATTTTCAAAAGTGCATTTTGACACTTTTGGGGGCTAAAAATCTGCTTTTCACGCTACAGTGCGTGCATAAAGCACTCTTTGTATCTGAATCAATTTACTTCTTTACAACAAATAACAACTTCTTTAATTACGTAATTAACTTAATCAACCGATATTTATCGCTGTAAAAAAATAATAAATAATACAGTGATGATTAAAAGTTTGTAACTAAACGACTGTGTTCATTTAACACTATTTTTTTTTATCAAAAGATTTTAGCAGCAATTTTTGCTTAAAATCTATTGTTTCTGCATTAAGTCAACCTCCTTTTCATTGCAATCGGTGCAAACTGCATTACACATATTTCTCGAATTAGAGCAAATGTTTATCAGAATACTCTATTGGGGTTCTCAGTCAGAGATTATGGGGCTTCAAAATTTCTTTAATTATTATTTTTTTATTTGATTGAACATTAAAGAAGATAACATTTTCGATTCCGCATAACTCATTCTATGTTACCAAAAACATGTTTAGTATGATATTCTCACCAGAGATCAGCAGTGAACCGTTTTTTGGCTATTCATCGCCACTCATGAAAGTGATGAGTATAGATCATAGAAATTCAGAAATTCAATCCGATTTTCAATTTGAACTGTTCTTTTTTTCTTGGAATAAAAATTCCTTATTCCCATCTTCTCATACAGATGTTTTATAAGTCCTAGCATCACTTGGTGTGAAGGAACATTAATAAATAATCGAATGTAGTTCTTTATTTATAGGTAAAGGGAAATTAACATATGCTCTATATGGGGGATACACTTCTACCCGCTTCTATATCTTCAGGATTTTTCCAAGTCGTGGTATCTTAAATAGCCATTTTAAGTATTCCACCGTTGTAGTTCTTGAGCTAAAGGAAAAGTATTAACTACATTGAATTGGCGTCATACCTCTGCCCGCCCCTATTCCTTTAGTAATTTTTTCAAGCCGTTGGTTTTTAAGTTAACCCACATGAAATTTGCAGTTCCTTAGATATACGATATTTATTCTGTAAATTTGTTTATTTTAATTTCCGGAGTCAATAGAAGAACGGTTCTAAAATTTAGAAAGATCGGTCCAGGCGTTTCGCTTTCCTTAATGTCCACACAAACTTACAAACACAGAATCATTTTAATATGTATGTATGTATATAGATTATTATTATGGAATATACATATGTTTATATACATATTTGTATGACGTCTCATTTCCAAATGTTTTACCAACACTGTATTTATAATGTTATTTAACCACTTGTTTTAAGCGATAAAAGTGATTGAAATTGCACAAATTATCAGTAGTGCATAACGTACAAGCGAGAATAGACAAATAAGTTGTTAATCAGCTGTTTAAAATGGGGCCAAATAACAGTACATACATACTTACATACATACATATCTACATACATACACACCTCATAATTTTACTCTAACTAACACTTATTTCAATTAAGTGCCAGTTCACGTGAAGCAAGTTTTGCTTTGTATTATTTTTTCTAACTTGCCTTTACATGCTCAAATACTCATATTAATTGTTTAGCAATTGTTTTTGTTTAAAATAACGAATGACAAAACAATATGAGTTTCCAAGTCAAAAGTATAGGCAAGTCTTATACCCTTCTCTGGTCCTCTTCACTCTTTCTCCAGCCCAATAAAAGAGAGCAGCATAATTGTGATGGCATGAGACAAAATGTAAATTTTGTTTTCTTAACAGAAAATTCACCGCAAAAAAACATTGCATTTATTTACAATTTGAAATTGATTACAATTTAATGGGGGTGTGTGTTTTGGGTTTCTTTTAATGTTTTGGAAATACCTACTTTGTTTTGTTTTATTTATGCATAAATTTTTTACTTCATTTATTTGCTAGTGCTGACTTGTTATTCGCTTGATTTTGTTTAATTGTGATTTTGTTTATTTATTTTTATTTTTTGTATTTTTTATGATGTGTTGTAATTTGTATTTTCTGCTTTATATTGCTTTTGTGGCTGAAATGCAACCTCGTGTTTATAAAATATAAAAAATGTAGATTCAGTTAGTCTTCAACACTTTGACTTAGTGGTTGGTTTTTAACTTTTCATTTAAAGATTTCATGTTAAACAACAACAAGTAGTACGTTTGCGTTTCATTCAGATCGTGCGTTTAAATCAAACAAATCGCGTGTCTTTTTTTTTGTTGTTTGTTAATTCTGCTTGTTTAAAAAACATATTTGGAAACTAGTTACAATCGTAGTATTTATAAAATCAGTTTAAAATTTGCTTATAAAAAATCGTTTTTGGCGGTTATTTAATCATATGTGCGTTTTGTGTGCAAGTCTGTTCGATTTTACCACTTTGTTTTATGTTTGTAGTGACGGTTTCGTTATTGTTTTTTCAAAAAACATTGAATAATTAATTAAAATTGTTTTCAAATATTGTTGACGTTATACATTTTTCTTTAAAACTGAACCATATTAATGATCTTTTGAGTAGTAATTTGGGTTAAATTAAATATGTAAATTTTAAAATTTCGAGTAAAAGACAAAATTTTATGATTTTTATGTTCAGTGTTGCAATCTATGAGTTCCTAATTGAAAAAGTAGTTATTGAGTCCGTATCAATTTTTTAAAACGGTGCTTTCATCGCCATACATTGGAACTTATGTCTACATAATTCGAGAGGACCACAAATCCACTAAGAAAACTTATATAAATTAAAGCCAAGAAAAATATAGGAAATATTTCCCTCAAAACAATTGAACATTTTAACCTATTCAGCCAACATATGTACCCATCCTATATAATTATTCATTGCATTCTCTCAAGAAATAGTATATTCAGTACTTTCCGTTGAAATTACATCAAACAAAAATGTTTTTTGAAAAAAATAATCAATCATCTTTTATTTTTCCCGAATGCATAAAAATAATCCATTTGTTGTTTAAAATTTAGATGCCAAGAAAAATTATTGGCACTCCCTTTGCGTTCGCGTACATAAGAAGCAGACACCGATAGTAAAAAGAAGAAGAAAGTACTTTTTCTTGCATTAAAAGAGATATGTATTTATTTTTGGTTATTTAATACCCAACAACTTGGTCAATATCACTAAATTCCGTTACAACCAATTAAAGTTGACATAATTTTACTTATTACAATAACAACAACACTGCGGCAACAAATACCACTGCCAACTACCGCATAAAGAAAACGAAAGAGCATAAGTTTCCCTTTCATTTAACAGCAAAGAGCAGAGGCAACATTAAATGTTTTAATACCGAAACGTTTCTCTCGTCAACATTATTAACATCATTATTATCATAATTATTACATACCGTGGTTATTATTATTTTGTTTTTGTAAGGCTCTTCTTAAACCATCACGCACTTTATATGTATGTATGTATGTCATATTACTTAATTGACCAAGTTAGCCGGGTATTTTTGTTGCCGTAATTGTTGCTGAAACAGATCTTTTATGAAAAGAAAGTTCTTTTGTTTTCTGGAATCGTCGACTTTAATTTCATTAAGTTTTATTGTTGTTATTTTTTTGCTAATTAATTTGCCATTTTTTTAAATATTCTCTTCATAATGCGTCAGCATTATTCTTTTGTTATTGATTTATTGTATTCGACATGAAAATTATATCATGTTTTCTGCTTTTGTTGCAAACATATTTTAATTGTTCTAACAGAAAAATAAAATCACAAGGATTTATTATGTTCCTTTGTGAGCTATAGCCAAGATTTCCGGAAAAGTTATTAATTATTGTAGACAGAGTATAATAATAATACAATGCTTCCGTGTTTTAAATAATAATAATATTTACTTACATAAATTTATAGAACTGAATTTATTTTCATGGAAAACTTGAACAACTATTATTTGCGAACTTCATTAACGAAATTAAGCTAAAGATTCTAAACGAATTTCTTTCGTATTTGGTATTTAATTACGAGATTATAGCAAGACATTTAAGTGCAGGAATATTTAATAAAACTTTGCTATAGATTCCTGTCTTCTCTAATTTACAGATTAGGGTTAGGACTTAGTTTGGCCATAAATCTGGCTACGTGGTAGCCAATGTAATGAAAATCACAGGTTAAAAAAGTTTATGCACCAAAAGCGACTTCTACATACATAATTAACACATTAGCCGTATTCAGTGTTTGGTGTAAATGTTCTTGCAAAAGTGCAAAATATCGTAGTTTTTTTATGAAAACCAACAACAAAACTTACAAGATTTCTGTCATTTTCACGAATTACTTAATACGGCTATTGTTTTTTAACATTTTATTTAAAAATTGAAAATTTTATTTTTTAAAAGAAATAAATTTTAAATTTAAAGCTCGAGAGCATTTGCACAATGACAAAATTTGTTGCACTATTTTAATTACACGTTCTGCGCAAATGTTACTTCGTTGCACATTTGGCACATATGATGGTTCCCTACCAAATGCCTAAAAAATTATTCAAAATTCATATTAAAACTTGAATGAACTTCTTAATGGCTGCGAAAAAATAAAATTTTTTACATTTTTATGCTCTTTTGATATTTGAAAGGAATGCTATTGCGTTCATATTACTATTGGTGTATAATTTTTGACATGATTTACTGCAATTGGAGCTCATGTAAATGCCTCTTTCGTCCTCTTTCTACATCTACAATCACTGATCCTGTACAAATATCGTTTTTTTCCATAAGTATTTAAAGGCATTCGAAAACTCAGTGGCAAAGATCTTCCTATTGAAGAAGAAAATAAGAACATCTCGAAAGTAAGTAGAGGTGCAAATTAAAATTTCTTGAACTTTCATGGGCATTATCACAGAAGCATGACATAAATAATCTATTTATTTCGACCTCACAATTTTGCCAAAAAAGTTGAATTTATGTATGATACTTTTGTGGGAAATTTATGTTTTCTTTACTCTTAATCCTCGAAAATGTTTCTCTTTCTTGACAATTTCAGCAAACTTAATATTGCTCTCAATTTGACACCTAATTTAAAAAATGCAAGATTTTTAATTATTGAAAAATAAATCATTATTTTTTAATCGAATAAATGAATTTTTGAAAAATTTTATAACTAATCCCAAAATCGCTGAATAATTATCAGCAACCAAAAACAAAATAATCACACATACAGACTTAAATTAGTATGAAATGAAATTTATTCGAAGTATATGTGCATTGTACACACATATTGTTCTTAACAATTAGCAATGAGGTTTCTCCGCAGCTATTTAAATTTCAAATTAATGTCAAGTATAAAATAATTTACAGAAAAATCGTACCACTAATATACGTGTTGTACCTCCTAAAAAAAAAACGAAGAAATGATAATTTGTAGTCAACAACTACATAGCCATATACATATGTACATAATTGGTACCCAGTACCTAAGTAAAGTACTTACATATCTATGTATGTATGTAGTATATAATAAATTGCATTTTTTTTCTAAATGTTATCACATGTAACTATATCCATGCATAGTACCCAGTTGGCTAACTTTGTAGTCTATAAAATACTATTGCGTACAACTATAATAGTGTAATTTATCGTGTTTCAAAATATCTGTGTTGATAAGGAAAAAGTGCTGAAGTGTGATTTTGTCGGCTTACAGGAGAGCAAATGTAGACTTTAAAGTTGATATTTAAAAACCTGATAGCTTTTAAAGACAGGATATTATAAACGTTGGGGGGAAAAATGTAGATTTTGAAAACGAAGTTATGTTCTTTTAAGATATTATTCCTAGCGAAATTGTTAGTTGAATTAAGTTACCATATATGTAACATTCTAAAAAAATTTCTAAAATAAGTGAAATTTTGCCGGTACTTTTGAATTGGGATGTCACACTGGATCTATAAACTCCTCGTTTTCAGCTTAAGTCGACTTAAGCATTTAATGCTTATTGCCACAGATATAATGTCCACAACATGTTTTTAAGGAAAGTACAACTCAGGCAACTTCTTGCCTACTAAATTTTTTTGAATAACTATGCTCCTTTCTTGGGAAATATATAGAGTAGAGAACACAGGGGTAGTGAAGTAGGGAATCATGAAAAATATTGTTGCGAAGAAAATTTTGTTCGTTTCTTTGTTAATTGACAGACTACCGCTATTCAAAAGCAGTTGCGTGTATGTGTGGCATATTTTAGGAGCACTCGTAAATCCAAAAATAAAGTGCAATCGATATTTATTGCGGAACCAAAAAAAAAAAAAACAGTGAACATTAACTCGTGTTTACATGGTTTTGTAAATGAAATGATTGAGTTTAGTGTCACCGTAATTTTTTCCAAAAATAATAATATTCTTGAATGTACTTATATTCGTTCACGACGCTTTTAACGACATTGTCGTCCATACAAACGACAACGACGACAGGTGCACGGCAGTGTCGCTCATATTGTCAAGCACGGTTAAAGTGTCCCATGTTGAAAAAGGTAATAATTGGCGTAAACTGTTGGCAATGTGTCGTCTAGGATTTCGTATGTGTCTTGAACGCGTATTCGAGGATGTCTTGAAAACATGGCCAGCTGGGTATAGTATGTATTTTTATGCATGCGTTTATTTTAAAAACACTTAACAACATTTATTAAAAGGTCGTTGGTGTTTTTTTGCAAAGCAAAGAACGAAATCAAGCACAAGATGGTCGGTCGGTCTGTCATGTAAGAGTAATACAAACAAAAATTACCATTTTACTTCTGCACTAATTCTTGCAGAAATCTGCCATTTTTTTTTTACCGTTGTGAAGATTTTTGTTGTTGTTTGTGTATTTTTTATTGAGGTGGTCAATAACCCTTTTGTTGTGGTTTTTTGTTTTTTGGGGTATATTAACATAAAGTAACGGTAGGTATAAAATGGAAATAAAAACAAGTTAAAAATTCATACTGAATGTGTTTTTTTCTTAGTTTGGTTTTAGGGGTGTATAACCTTCATAAATATTTTTATTTTTTGTTAATTATATAATTCTACCGAAACTAAGAAATGTATGTAATTGCAAAAAGTTATAATTTTTTTGTAATATTTTAAACTCCTTCTAAACGTAAAGCCCCTTAATGAAATTGGTGCTTTTATTAATATGTATGTATGTAGTTGACTGATATTATTTTTCTGATGTTGCGACATGTTTTATGTGGTATTAAAAGCAAGCATGCATCATCATGTTTATTGTGTATTAAACAGATCAAGGTTATTTCTTTTTGTTATTTATTATATACTTAACGTAAACATTTAACCAACTAGCAGCTTCTTTTGGACAGGTTGAATATTTGCTTTTTCTCTCAGTAAATTTGCTTTTTTAACTTGTTTCTTGAGGTTTTAAGCGGCATGGCCACACATCAAACTTTATCATAAAACTTATGTCCATATGTATGTGTTGGGTATATTTTGCTTTGCTTAAGACAGCCGCACATCAAATTCATCTCATCAAACTGAATTTTAAAGCTGTTTTAAAAAAAACGTATATTTTTGGCGGTCCAAATTGTTTTTGATATTGTTGAAAATTATTTTGTTGGAAAGCTTGAAGTTTTCTTTTTCGAAGAAATAGTGGTCCACAGAAACTCATCATTTTACGCATGGATATCTACTCAATAAGCTAAAATTAAGTTCTGCAGGTGATTTTTGGAATGTTGTCGAGTTTTGTCATTTCGAAAACTAATGAAGTGAATTTTAAATTTCTGCAGCGTAGATCATGAAAACCCAAAGTGGTTCTTGTGAGTTGTTTTTACTAACACAATCATACAAAACCTGAATTTGATATAGCAATATTACATGTGACCATGCCGCTTTGATTTGTGACAGCAATTTGGTATAACTTCTTTTCTTATTTTCATTTTTCTTTCAGTTTCAACATATTTTGTTAAGCTTAATTTATATCATTTTGTTTCGTACATATTTTAAATAATAATATATCGGAAATGTACAAAATTTTAATCGGTTATTACCACAAATCGCGTCTCGTATACTCCCTTAAATCTAATATTTAAAAAAATAAAAATAAAAAAATAAACAAAACTGCGGTCAGAAAGACGATCTCAAGTTTGTTTTTTGTTTAAAAAAACAGGTAAAGACCACTACACCATATTTACGTCAATAAACTTTTTGATTGGCACGGTCAGCAATACCCTATAATGCAGTTTATTAATATTCATATGTCTCATGTACTAATAGTTATATTAGGCTTGAATAATTTAAAATATTCATAGGATTTTCAACACACAATTCCTTTATTCGGGTGTAGAATGTTTAATTGTCGTTTTAATAAATCAGCTTAAGGCGTTTTTTTAAATATTAGAATTATCCAGACGTGCTAATTATATAAAACTTTAGTAAGTCAATATCAAATAGCGTCAAAAGATCATTAATAAAATATATGTACGTGTCAATTTACAAATTGAATTAAATAGAACATTGAATATATTCTTAATAATAGATCAATTGTTGTTTAAATAAATATAAATTAAATTAAAAATTTTTAAAAAAGAAATAAAATAACAAAATGGCTTGCCTGTCAGACATTGATTTGGCCACTTTGCATAAAACCCGTTTAGAAGAGCGTTTAAATTACAAATTATCCCTTCAACAACAAAATCATCACCAAAGATACGATGGATTCAGCACTATGACGCGCATGTGTTTGCAACGCAATGCTGCCTTTTGTATTCCTCATCAAAATCATCAGCGTCTTGCAAAAACAGATTTAAATGCCACAAAATCGGAAGATTTGAATAGCACTAGCGTCATAGATAATTTAACAAGCCAAATAAAACATTTAAATTTTATGAATCAGCAAAAATTGCTACTTAATCGTGGCGATTCTTCTTCAAGTTTAGATGATGATGCTGGTTTAAATTATTTTTCATCCAGCACAAGAAGGCGCAGATCAGGAACATGGCCGTAAGTTATTGTTTTAAAACAACAAATAAGTTATTTATTTAAAAGCACTTGCAAATATATAACTTATCCTGAAGTTTTGAGTCAGCAATTTGTAGTTTGTTTTGTAGCACATTGATAAATTATTCTCAATAAATGACTTTGCAAATTTCGCTCAAAACTAGTGAAATCAAGAGCTTTTCTATTATTGTTAATAATTGATTAAAATTGATTAAAAATAAAATAAACATTTATCAAGTTTTTAAAAGCCTCCATAGTCTAGTATTTATTATTATTTTTGTTATTGAAGGCTTTGTTCTGTATAATCAAACTTTCTACAAGTATAACAAAGATTTTTAGCTTCACTTTTAAAACCTTTCCACCTTCTCTTTAAAATAAAATTCTGAGAAAAAATTCTAAATAGAGAGAAATTTATTTAAAACATTCAAAAAAAGTATGCATCTCAATAAGTAATATTCATAAGTATTGTTGGTCATTTATTCCCAATAGATTTTGATCAAAAAAGTATAGGTGCTACAAAATTTATAAATTGTTAAAATGTAAGTATCTTACAGCCAGGCCAACGATGTCCAACGTTAACGTTCGCTTAAATTCTGATAGAAAGTGAACTTACTTGCGTGCTTCGAATAGCCCTCTTTATGAATTTATTTATACTCGTATATTTACGGAACCAATAAATAAATAAATTTATAAAACAGTTCATTAAAGGGGCGCAAATCAGTCATTTTTCTATTAGAATTCAAGCAAACGTTAACATTCGACATCGTGTGCCTGGTAGTTAAATATTTTTCAACTTAAAACTTTTGAATATATGTATAAGTATATGTAAATTTTGTGCCAAGATAAGTATACGCGTCTAGCTTAATATGGTTTTTGTAATTCAAAATCTGAAAATAAAAATTTCCAGTTATTGGGTATATAAGTATAAATATCCAGAAAAAAAAAATAATCATTCCAACATATCAAAAAATACTTTATTTAATATAAAATGTATAATTATTGCGTGCAAATTTGAAAGATTTTAATTTTTAATATGACAAAAAAAAAAACGAAAACAACCGACTATCTCCCCGACGGGGAATTGAACCCCGGTCTCCCGCGTGACAGGCGGGGATACTAACCACTATACTATCGAGGATGTTGTGCTATAATTGTTTAACACTGCACTTAACATACTTATCTACCAATAATTCGCTAATAATGTTGAATATTAAAGAGCTTTGCATAAAGCTTTTCATTGTCTTTTTCTTCAACTGGCATTGCCAGAACTACTTTACCATATAATTTAATATTGTACTCTAATTATAAAATTATGATTTTTAAACGTAAAATATTTTACTCGGATCGATTTCTGTCCAAGCAAATGTTACAATTTTTTTAGTGTGTACATTTAATATATAACAGTTATATATATATGTATAATGGTACCTCAGAATTCAGTAGTTGCATTTGTTTTTCTACATATCTGTTGCTTTTGACGGCTCTGAAAAAAGATACTTCTAACCTTAGGCAACATTCTAGAAATGCGTTTTATAACCTCATATCAGACTAAACATTTAATTAGTTTTAAAAAGAATTTTTAAATCCTTACAATAAAAATTAGTACAATATCTGTTTCGTACCAGTTTGTGCTAAGCGCCATAAATCACATTTTTTTTTTTTTTTTGGTAAGAAGTTATTTGTTTATGTTTATTTTTGGTAATCGTTTCTTGTTCTTGTTTCGCACAAAAGGCAAATATCTTTATACTAATTAAATCTTTTCTAATATTGTTTGTGTTGCTTTGAACCGGACTTCTGGTTTCGCTTTTTTTTATAAAATAAAACAGTATAAAATTTTAATTTATATAAAAACACACATTTCAATATTCCCTGTCGAGCGAATAGACTTTAGAATGAAAATAAGAACTTAAGGTTTGGTATTTATTTTCGCGTGCTAACTTTAATTTCCTTTTTAATATGCAAGCAAATAAAATTTACACAAAATTTTTAATTATATACATACATATGTATACGAAATAAATGAAATAAGTTATTTTCACTCGTACTTAAAGCTAGACCTTTCACCATTCAATGAATCTAAAAGGCAATTGTTTAGTTTGAAGTGTACTTTGCTAAAGTTTGGAAGTCATTTTTTGACGGATTTAAACAATAAAAGCTGCCAATAATTATTGTGAAGAGGAAAAACACAAATGAGTATGTTTGTATAACAAATATTGCTTATAACTGCAGTTGATATTTAAAATAATTACAAACATTTGAAACTTTGTTTTATTTATTATATGTATGCTGATCATTTGATAAGTGCACTAAGTCTAATATATTTCAAATATAACCGGTTTGCACTGGTATGCAAAAATGTATACTAAGTATAAAGTTTAATTTTAAGATAAATGATTTCGTACTGCATATAAATACATAAGTAACTAATATAAAATTTTTCTCTAAGTGTTATACAAAAACTTTTTATTATGCAAACACTTCGCAAATAAATAAAGCAATAGTTCCTTAACTATATTAAATTAATTATAACGAAATACATATGTCTCTTTTTACGCGCTTGTTAAAGTTACAGTTAAAATACAGAGTGACTCCATGCGTATTTATCACTAGACTTAGGTTTGGATATTCATATGTTGACACCTAAGTCACTTTGAAAGATGTTCAAAAAAGTCAAAATTATTACATTCTAAACAAATGCGCAACCGTTTTAAGTTCGCGAGTTTTCACTCCGGCTAGCCGCAGACTAAATGGCGCTACATTCTCAGGATGAATGACTCAAAAATAGTTCTTTTTGGTACACTTGGGACAAAAAAGTATGCGAGTAGAGCAAAGAACAAAGACCCAAAATTTGTTTTGAAGACTGTTAAGCACGGTGGTGCAAAAATAAATGTTTGGAGGCCCTTCGCATATAATGGCGCAGTGCCAATTTTTTGGACAAAAGGCCAATCAAATAGGTATTCCAGTAGAACAATGACCCGCACATACGAGCAAGTTGGCAAAAAATGGGTTTCAGAAAATAAAAGTTTTAAAATGGTTGGATCAGTCACCAGGTCTGACCAATGAAAATATTTGGAGGGTTGTTAAAAAGACTATCTTTAAAGATAATCCAGTGGAGATTCAGCAATTGTGGGCGTCTGTCAAGATAACTTGGGAAAATATCCCTGTCGAGATCTTATCATTAGTGGACTCAATACCACGCTCTGATATTTAGCTATTCTACAAAATATTAATGTAAAAAAGAAAATATTCAAATAATCGTGTAAATTAATTTTTACAGATAATTTTTCACACAGATAATTTCTAGTGTACGGAGTGATTTCAAATTATTTTTTCTATAAATTAAAATGTGTGTTTTTACACTCAATATTCAGATAATAAAATGAAAGACTGAACTTTTTTGACATACATAAATACAAACTAGCTATTTTAGTGAGCGTACAAATTATATTTGAGCCGATATTATACTGCATACAGCTGTACTGTCTATACTTGCATATGTGGGAATGTATATATGTACATATGCTCAACATTTACAATACATAGTACATAGAACTAAATATTCTCAAATTTTAACAAAATTAAACTTTGTGCAAAAAATACTCCAATTACTTCAAAATTATTATACCCAATACTTTGTATTAAAATTATTCATTTGCCTCTAATTTTATAAATGAGTGTACTTACATATATACAATTATATAAATGAGTGTACATACATATGTACATACATACATATATGTATACATCAAGCTTTTCTTTGAAATTTTTGAAACATGTACATAGTAAATGTTTCGAGCTCATCTATTTATTACTCTCCTTATGTTTTTGCAGTTTTTATTATTTGAAATATTTTGAATTTTAATTCATTCCTGCATATTTCTCTGCTCACGTTTTTTATATTTTAAATAAATCTAGAAATAAATAAATAACTCTAGAACAACAACAAACAACATGACATATAATAAAAAAAACTATTTGTTGTTTTATTGGCATGAAGTGCGACTCTTTAGTAATATGATTGTAACTGTTAATAATGGAATTGCCAATAAAAAATAAGTATGTAATGGGAAAAGACTACAAACAACAACATAAGAAGCAGGAGTTGCCAGCACCTAATTTAACAAATGTTATTCATTTTTCATCTTTATATTTATTTATTTATTCATTTCTTAATTCAAGAGATTCTCTTCTCTTTGTATGTCTGTTGTTTCGCTTTTGACTAAATAAAAAAACTTCATTTAATACGAACAAAAATTAAATAAAAATCTAAAACTGAATTTAAAAATTCAAGCGAAAAGGTTTATTGGCAATAAATGTTAACTTTGTTTACCAGTATCAATGTAACCTTCGTTCATACCGCACTAAGATTAAAATTGTGAATTTGTGTATTATTTTTTGCGTATTTATATTAACCTCAAGTCGATTTAAGTCGTGCCTATACTCAAACATTATTTAATTAATTCTATACATATATAATTCACCATATAATAATGACACAATAAAATCGTTGTTTATTTAAAGTATTGTCTCAATAACAACAGGCGCTCCTAACAAGTTCGGCAACTTGTTTACTTACATATTTATTTAACTTTGTTTCTTGGAAAACCATAAACAGTTTTTTATACATATACATAAAATTTTGAGCAACTTTTTTACTTAATAAAAAAAAAATTAGTTGTTTAAAATAAATTGGAAATTGTTTAGACTTAAAAAGACATAAAGAACAAATAATGTTGCCTTTGCATCGTCGCCATCAACAGCTGTTGCTTGAAGCTTTTGGCGGGGAATCATCTTTCAGAATGGAGGAATTTAAAATTCAATGTGGCGGCATGTTAGGCGACAGTGATTATGGCAGCGTATTGAATTCGACTGCAAATTCTATTGAAAATATGTCTATGATGGAAAAAATTCCACCCTCACTACGTATACTAAGGTGGGCTTCCAAAATATTACTAAAAATAAAAAAAACTGCTTTTTTCTATCAAAGTATAAAATATTAATTTTCTATTTGATATGTTAGTAAATGTGACTTAAACAAAGAGGAATAGTATGCAAAATAGTATGCAACACACTTCACTACAGTGGAACTTCAAACGGTTTGGCTTACTTTTCTACGTCAGAATTGACGAAAATTTCAAAAACGATCTTTTGAGACACTAGGTCTCCGTTTACCTACATACATACATACATAAGTACATGCATGAACAAGCATTTCTAATGCCAAAAAGATTGTGATGATTTGCAATAATTACGTTTTAAATTTGATATAATTCACCTACCAATTTTTTTTTTAAATAAAATCTTGTACTAAATTTATATTTCCAAAATTTTTAAAATAAATCTTATATAACTTGAACAAATATAAATAAATATGCATCGCATATCTGTAAACAATTTGAATAGCGGTATTCAGTGTTGGGTGCAAAATATTTTGCAAAAGGGCAAATGCAAAATGACGTAGCTTTTTTAAGAGTGTCAACAGACACGATATTTTGCATTTTTACTTTTGCAACACCATTTGCATCAAACACTGAATACGGTTATGATAAATATTTTCATTTGAAATTAGATACATATGTAATTTAGTGCGCAATATACTCAATAATGAAATTTTGACAAAACTAATTTTATATGCTAAATTTTAAAAACTGTGTTCGATAACCAAGTATGTAAACTTTGTTTTAAATTTATATTAAAAGTTTATACCAAATATTGCGACTTAAAAATGTTTACTTAATAATAAAATGTGTATTAAATTAAAAACTTTATACTAAATTGAAAAATTTTATGAAATATTAAAAGACAATTTTGAATTTAGTATGCGAGTTATTTATGCTTAAAAACTGATTTTAGTTTTGTAGCAAATTTTTTTTTAATTTGTACTCAAATTTTTAAATTGGTATATAATTTGTGTGTTTAAATTTCAAACTTGCACTGGAAAAACATATATTGTTAGTATCGCAATCCGCTAGCCGGGCTTTTCGTGATATCGAGACGCTTTCTGGATGTATTATAGCATGTTCATGCATGTATTTGAAAGCTAAAAACGTTTTCATGTCCCCGAAATTACTACCATAATATGAAAGATATATGTATATATAAATGCGTAACAATAAGATTCGTTATTTATCCCTTTTATATAAACGTTGTAAGTTGTCGGGTCTAGTTAGTGGTTGGCTATTACATTTAATGTGTTAAATTTATAAAACTTTTTGTTCAGTAAACACAGGCAATTTAATTATAAATATGTACAACACCAGAGTTGTATTGGGAATTTCATTAATTTTTGGGGTAATGAAGTACTAATTGCTCAATTTATTAATTGAATTCGTGTATGGTAAATTGAGCTCAATATGGCCTTAATTGCGCAAATCTTTTATCCGCGCAATTAAGGCGCATACGTATATATAATATGCACTTAGCACCTTCGAAACTCCAAATTGATACTGAATAATTTGTTGCCCAACATTTTAACACATAAGTCGCCGAAAAATGGTTTTTATTTAAATTACCCTCTTTTAAACTGATCTTAAATTGCATATTTGATTGCATGTTCGAGTATAATAAATGTGACAGTTAATATGTATAAAACTAATGCCCCAATTAACTGCACCTCGAACACACACATTTTACAAATATCAATTACAGTAAAAACTCATAATTCCACATTTTTGTTTATTTCTTCTGATTTTAGGCGCACTCGAAGTTTAAATGCACCCTCACCTTTTCAACAATTTGGACCATGTGGACGTATAATGAAAAATCCGGCCATGGTTATGCAAATACAGGACCCTGCCAGTCAGCGTCTCACTTGGTACAAACCCCCACTAACGGTATTGGTAATCAAAAAGGTACGCGACTCTATGGTGCTGGCACCATTTGTACAATTAGTGGAATGGTTGGTGCAGGAAAAACACATGGTTGTATGGGTGGAATCCGCCGTATTAGATGATCCTTTGCTACAAGAAGATAAAAAATTTCAATCGGTTAAAGAAAAATTGGTAACATTCAAGTAAGTAATAAATATTTTCCTACATAATACGAAAACTTTACTAATTTCACAACACTTACGTATTCTCAATTACAGAGATGGTCGTGATGACTTAACAGATCGTATAGATTTCATAGTTTGTTTGGGTGGTGATGGCACGCTCTTGTATGCCTCTCTATTGTTTCAACAATCTGTACCACCTGTAATGGCATTTCATTTGGGTTCCTTGGGTTTTTTGACACCATTCCAGTTTGATAATTTTCAAGAACAAGTAACCAATGTGTTAGAGGGTCATGCCGCTCTAACATTACGCAGTCGCTTGCGTTGTGTGATCTACAGAAAAACGGATCGACGTAAAGATTCCTCAGAGCGTGTGCAGCAAATTAATTGCAGCATATCGGCAGATAGCGGCGTCTCTATGGATTCATGCTCGAGCGTGCCAGTTGTGGAAAAAGGTTGCACGAGAGCACCTTCTACAAACATATTGGTATGTTTTCTCAGGTCAAGTTAAATGTTTAAAATTAAATATTTTATTATTCGTTATACCTCTAGGTCCTAAATGAAGTTGTTATTGATCGTGGCCCATCGCCGTATTTAAGCAATATTGATTTGTTTTTGGATGGCAAGTATATTACTTCGGTTCAGGGTGATGGTTTAATAGTATCTACGCCCACCGGTAGTACAGCATATGCTGTGGCAGCTGGCGCCTCTATGATTCATCCCTCCGTACCCGCGATTATGGTGACACCCATTTGTCCACATTCACTAAGTTTTCGTCCGATTGTTGTACCTGCAGGAGTTGAACTCAAGGTATTTTGCAAAAGTCTTAAAGTTATCCTTAAAAAAAATTTTAGTTTAATTGGCAATCCCAACAGTAGTTTAATTATTGAATATTTAAACATGTGTCTCAGTACTTTATTCCGCATTTCGGAAAGTTATACGAATATCGCGTTAAAGCAGTCCTGGCTTAAAAAAAGTGGTAGTCGGAGAAATGCCTGTGGAATAAATCTGAAAGTGTTCCTGTATATCCAGACCTCTGCCGCTGGTCTCATAACATTCAAAGTAGGCCTGAAATGGTTCAGTTTGGATTTTAATGTTTCGCTGGAATATTCCTGCCACATTTTTTCATCTCCCTTTATACTTAAATGTACAACACTCCATTTTAATTTCTTAATCATTCTCCTGTCTTTGAGATGTTTTCTTAATCACTCCCAGTGCTAGCGAAACTTTTTAAATTTGACATGAGTCAGTGTCATTAATGTCACTTACATCCTATGCCTTGTTTCGACTTGTAAATATTTCCATCATATTTTTTCAGATTTCTGTTTCACCCGACAGCCGAAATACCTCCTGGGTATCCTTTGATGGACGCAATCGGCAGGAACTTTTCCATGGTGATAGCTTACGAGTAACCACCTCAATTTATCCGGTGCCAAGTATATGTGCGCAAGATCAAATATCCGATTGGTTTGATTCGTTAGCCGAATGTTTGCACTGGAATGTGCGCAAAAAGCAAAAGTGCTTAGACGAATTGTCGGATTTGACCGCTTCAGGTTCGGAAGATACGTTGGATGAGCTGGAAAGAGGCTCAGATTCTTTATTAGATAGTTAAAATAATTGTTAAAAAGTTACATACAATTTTATTTAAACTATTGCTTCTAAGGCAAAAAAAAAGAAAGTGAAAAGTTGCAATAATACATAATCTACAGTTGGTGTTATTAGCCGTTAAGAATACAATATTAAAAACTATTAAAATCAGCCTAAATTTATTTTCAAAAAAACTTGTAAACTGTCTAAACTGTTTGGTCTTAGAAAGCAGTGTTTTAATTATAGAGAATAGCTTGAGTATTTGTTGCCAATTAGGAATAAATTAAATATGAATTGAAAACAAATGAACAAATAATATTATTAATCAAATATCAACAGCTCAAATTGTTTTTTTAACTTTGCAAAAATTTGTTTAGTTTAATTTAATTCAATCTCTTTTAAAAGCAGAATTGTTGTATTGGTTGTTTGTAATTTAGTATCCTCTTTTTTGCAAAAAAAAACAAGAAAAGACTAAGAACTTTGTTAAAAAAAAAATTTAAAATTATTTTTAATTAAAAATTATTTTTTCTTTTATTCCAAAGCTTAATTTTTTATTAAGTCCATCATAATTTTTTGTTCATTTTTATTTTTATTTTTCTTTTCGCTTCGGCAAAATTTTAGATTTTTTCATTTTTACAATATTTAAAAGTGGTAGTTGTGATTTTAATTTTCTAAATAAATAAGCCTTTATTAAGTTTTTCTTCACAAAAAAAAAAATACTTGAAATAATATAAATAATTAAATATCTTTTTTTATATAAATATATTAAACGTTAATTATTAAAATGTATTAAACTTTACTTAGGTCCTGTTTTTCTACTAAGTTTTACAATTTTTTTAAAATGTGTAAAATAAAAAAAATACTCTTGTTAATAAAAAACAAAAAGTGAATTTTTATTGGCTGTTTCTTTTATTTAGAATGCTGCTATGAATTCGTTCAGAGCGAAGAACCTTAGTATTTTTAGGTTTTTAATTTATTATTAAATGCATTAGTTTTTTTAAGTGGAAAAAATCAAAATTTAAAAATTATTGATAATAAAGAAAAAGTATATCTGAAAAGCATTTGTTCTAAAAAGAATCTTATAATTTAATACCACAAATTTAATTTTGTATGAATTTTAAAAGATTTTTTTAATTTAATTAACATACAGGTATGTGATGTAAAGTTTTTTCGATTTAAAACGACTTGAAAAACGTAAAACGATGCGATTTGATGTCGGGTTTGCTTGAATTTATTTTCTACTTTGTTTTATGAAAATTTTGGGCAGATAAGATGGGATGGAAAACGAAATTTGAATTGTTTTTAAACCGAGTCGGCAGGTGGGCTTGTGTAATTATATGTATGAATATAAAACAGGGGGCAAATTACGGCATTCGATATCGATCGGGATTTACATTATATTCCATTGAATTTCTATTATGTTTTATTTAAATTTCGATCGATATCGAATGCCGTAATTTGCTCCCAGATTTATTAACATACGTATTTAGTAATTTCAAGGGAAACTCTGGTTTCCCTGGTTTCTCTTCAAATATTAAAGACAAAAAGTGCAAATGGTTTTAAAATTTCTTATATATTATGTGGGAGTTTTATTCACTGTTGGCTGATGCTGAAGTACTTTACTGTATTAGAAAACGTTCAGTGGTACATACAAATAAAAGCGTCGTAACCAATTGATCTTTAAAAACTGCATTTAGTGAAAAACGTTAAAGAAATCTCTGTGGAATTAATGATCACATTTATCTAATACTCACGAGAAAGCTTCTTTATTAACTCGAAAACATTTTACAAAACTAAAACGACCCAGTTTTAAAATTACAATTAATTTCAATAACCGTTTTCAATTTACATTTTATTTGTCAAATCGAATGAATGGGTTTGATGATTCCTGTAATTTTCTCATTTAGTGCTATTCCGAATCCGCGATATTTTATCCGACAGTCGAAATTTCCGAATATTTTTGATTTTCTGTATTCCACCATCCGAATAATTTCTTTCGTTTTATTTAGAATATAAAAGTTTGATGGATTGAATTAATTAAAACTTTAGCTAAATGTTAAAATTAGCAATTTTGTATTAAAATTGGAATGTTTTTTTTAACATTCCTTTATTACCTTCACAAACATTTTTTAAATGCATATGGAACATCTGAATAGACATGTTTCAGAACTTTTGCATAATAACGTAAACGACAACATGTGCTTTTATTAACATTATCTAATAATTTCGAAGAAAGGAATAATATGCGGAAGATCGAAAATCAAATTTTCGAATTAATTGATACTGAGTGTTTTTTCAATACTACAAACTTTGATTTCATTTGGAATACAAATCAAGAACGAAAGTGGGAATATGAAATCGATACGTTTTTGTCAGTAATTTTCTTCTTTTTCAGCTGACGATTTCATATAAAATCGATTTGGTTTCCATCACATGCCTGATAGTTTTTGCTTTATTAGCAATTGCTATATGTAGGCCTTACCAAACCAAAGTAAAAAGCCTAAAAGTATGCTTCGAATTTATATGTATTTTGCTTGACAGTAGTCTACAATCTTATTTTTAATGTATTAAAAAAACTTAACCATTAGGTTAAGTGGATTCTTTCGATATTGCGGCCACATTCTTAATTTGTATTCCAGAAACCTATCAAAATGAACAGTATTTCCAGCAAATTTCTTATTTTATAAAATAAAATCTGACGACGGAAAGCGATATTTCAACTACAGTCTGATTGGACTACCAATTTGTTTTTTTTGTGTGTGCAAAAATCGACAAATTTTTTTTTATCTTATTACCCAACTAAATACTAAATGACAGTTAACACTATTAACCACTTATTATAAAACTTGAAATAGATTGCTTCAATTGTAACAGAGAGATAAAGGAATGCATTGAGGTGTGACTAAAGATTGATGTTTTATTCACATGGGGCTTTTTAGACAGCATGTAGAACTAATCTAAAGTCATTGAATACAACTATTTTGAATTATATTTAGGTAGCTTTTTTGCGCTTTTAGTATATGTTTCATAAAGCAGATAATGAATACATATTGTTTCAGATAAAGTATTTGACACCTTAAACTTTTTCCCTCAGAATGTAAAATTGTCTACCAATAAAAATAACAAATACCACTCACTGTCCCAGCGAAAACACATGTCAAATATTTGGGTATCCAGCTAGATAGACGCCTAACTTGGTCTCGCCATATTGAATCGAAAACAACGGTCATAAAAGTTAGAACAATTGAAATAAACTGACTAATAGGTCCTAATGCAACCCGGGCTTTGGAATACAAAGTACTTTTATACAAATCCATTATTAAGCCAATATAGAGACATATGGCATTCAGCTTTGGGGTACTGCTTGCGCATCAAATATCCAGAAGCTACAAAGAATACAGTCCAGGATTTTAAGACTTATCGTCTGTGCCCCATGGCATATAAGAAATGAAAATATTCAGAGAGATCTGAAAGTTCCCTTTATCCAGGATGAAATAAATAGAAATAAGTAAACAAACTAGTAGTCCATGCCAACACTCACTCTAGCACGCGATTCATTGCAATTTCATGGTCGCTATAAAAGAATCTTAAAATATTCTCTTTGAAACAATATTTTTGATAATTTTTATTTAAGACTTCACAGTATTTAAAATTTAGAAATACCTTTTAAATATTTACTTTGCAAACATATCTTTTACAACCCCGCCACGATTCTATACATACATATTTGCAATAACTTAGAGCATATTATCTCGTTCTAGTCACAAATCCCAAGATAAAAACACAAATGTAAAATAATAAACGATTCTTTTATGAACCAACGAAAGAAAAAATCAAAGAATTAAATCCTAAGTAGACTTTACTCAATAGATGCTTTTGTACAAAGACAATACAATACGTACTCGTACATACACATGCACATTGCTATAAATCGAAAGAAGTTTCTCGTTCTTGCTCTGAGAATTTAACACACTCTCCCACATACATACATAGCGATGTAATAGTGTACGTGTGTTCTTGCCAAATGACTGTTACATGATAAGCTGTTTTGCTTGCTTATTTCCTGTAACAATTTACAATTTATGAACATTTTTATAGCAAAAAGAAAATAAACGGGAATTTAATGCCGCATCTAATCTATGCAACACATTATAATATCCTTGATAAAAACAATAAGATCTATAAAACTTAACGGTCATGGTAATGATGCAAGCGTACATTTTTTTCCTAAGCAACAAGTGTTTTTAATTTATTATCCTTCGAAAAGGCCGGTGCTAAACATTTCCCCTAAATGTTTGTATCCGTTAGCTGTGATTGGTAGGATATCTTGCTTACTTTAGACACGCCCAGTGATGCTGCGAAGAGTTCTGAGCGCATACTCGAGATTTTTATATAAAACAATAACATTTGAATAGCATATTTAGAAACAATAATATATTTTTCGAGGTGAATGTTGTGAATTTATTATAAAGAATTAAAAGTTTCTACTTTGTTTCAACTTTTTAAAATTTATTTTAAATTGGTCAGTATACACACATACATACATACATAAGCTCTTGTACAAATTATGTTTTAGCGTTTTAACAACCTAAACTATTTTGTAAACAAACGCACTATCTGAGATCTTGTCTGAGTACAATATCGAAAGTGTTTATAGTTTGTATAATATATATTTTTTGGAATTTTTATCTGAGCTCAGTTCAAAATAGAACTTTTTCTATTTTCATCTAATAAACAATATGAATTTTATCTCTCATATTTTTAGAGCCACCATTTGGCACAAACTCAGACAGTTTGAAGACACAGCTGAGGAGTTTTTTTAAACGATTAAATTAAAAATATTTTGAAACACAATTTTTCAGAAAGTTTTTATTTTGCAAAAGGCACTTTCTTCAAAACTAGCTTTTTCCAAATTAGTACATTTTAACAAACAAGACTATTAAAAACTTCTTTACTATTTATTTACATTTACTAATGTTCCTTCCGAAAAATGTACTATTTGGAAAGGTACTTTTTTGGAAAAACTTTATTTTTTTTAAACAAAATTTTTTAGAAAGGTACTTTATAAAAAAATTGTTAAAAAAGGTAACAAAAATATAGTTGAAACAGATTATCACAAATAATTTTTAATTCTATAATTTTAAGAGTGGTACTTGTTAAAAAAAATTCTAAGTACTTTTTGAAAAAAAATACTTTTTACATAAGGTACTTTTTTAAATTATTTGCCTAACAGGTACTTACAAAATTAAAAACGGATTACCATATGTTTATTTTTTAATATACTGTCTTATTAAGGTATTTTTTAGGAAGATAATTTTTTGAGAATTACCTTTTCAAAGAGGTATTTCCCGGGTCTTTCTGAAAAGTACCTGTTTAAAACGCTTTCTTAAAAAAAAGAAAAAACCCTTTCAAAAATGGTACTTTTTCGAAAGGTACTTTCTTTTAAATTGTTTTCCTAAAAGATACTTTAAAGAAATATAGTTTAAAATAGACCGTCACAAAAAATGTTCAGAAACATAATTTTAAAATTTATATTTTTCTAAAGCTATTGTTTTTTAAAAAGGTACTTTTCTAAAAAGAATTTTTTTTAAATAAGGCACTTTTTTGAATTGTTTTTTAGTATCTAATAGATACTAAAACAATGCAAAGTCGAAAAGGGACTCAGAAAGTAAGTGGTCTGCTTCGATATCCCCCCATACATTAATAATAATAAAATAAAAAACAATGCAAAACAAACTACTATAAGTACTTTTTTAAAAAGATACCTTTTCAATAAGATATTTTTTAGGAAGATACTTTTTAAAAAGGTACATTTTAGGAAAAATATATTTTAAACAGAAAAGTTTTGGAATTTTTTAGCTAAGTAATTAAAAAATGGAATGGATAAAAAAATAATTCTTAAAAATTAGGTACTTTTTAAATAAAAAGACTTTTATATAGAAATAACACTTTTTCAAAAGGGTGAATTAAAAAAAATTATTTCTTAAAAAAAAATACTTATTTCTTTTAGAAAAAGTTTCAACGTGAGTTGCATTCATATGACATCAAATTCATTATGATTTCTTTTTTTCCTTTAAAACTCTCACTGTGTAAAAAATTCTTTATAAATTTAGAATTCACATTTTGATAGACTATAGCTTGTATTCTAATAAGTTTTAAAAATTAATACTATAATAAATATACGATTGTGCATTTGAAGTTAATTTTCTTAACATTCTCTGCTCTAATTTTAAGTAAGCCCTCAAACACTTATGATATTCATTCTAATGCAATCGAAAGATTTGGTTATAACAACAATTGAAATGAATAAAATACGGATTCACTACATGAACATTTTCCAACAAAATTATTTCGAAGAGGAAATTAAATTTATATGCTTGGCTTCCTTAACACAGTCACAGTGTCCTGTTATCTTTTTAGACACGAATTTGCAAGTTGAAAGTTAAAAAAAAAAACTTTAAAAATAAAATTCTTCAAAGAGAATCATTTAATCTAAAAGTAGATAGAAGAAAATATTATTCCTCTAACTAGTTGAGGAAGTGGTCAAATTTGATATTAAAATATTATTTTTAAAATAACCACCAGGATTAATTTTAACCTTTGACTTTTTTATCAAAAAGAAACATATATGAATATTAAAACTGCAGCTGACATGACACTTCAAATTAAAAAAAAAAATCTGAATAAACGATGGAAACTTCTTGGTATTAAAAAAATAATAGTCTAGTGCGGGTGTTTAACAGTCAGGGGCATAAATAATCGAACAATGACGATAAAATTCTCTTGGTTAATACCTGCTTAGTTGGATGGCTATAATCGTTCTGGACCATTCGACACATTTTAATCCAAACAGAAGTTTACTAGATTCTTTACACGATCTACGTAACCTATGGTAGAACCTGCTAAATAAACGTGGAGAAGAAATAATAAGGGAAGAAGAACTACGAATTTTTGAAGTCATCTGTTTTGATGCCAGCTGTTTTGTTCATGTGTGTAAAAATCAAACTTGAACATGAAATCTCTTAAGACTGCTGACGTTTTTTTTCGTAAATAAAATGTTGCCTTGTTAGAGGGTAAATGCTTAATTCTCGCTTATTATTTAAGCTTTTATATAGTTTATAATTCCTGATGAGCACACAGGCCACAATTTTTCGAATCCTAAAACGCACCGTTTTTGCATCGCCAAAGAAACTTTTAAAATAAGGGGAACATTTACCCACTATCTCATGGCCCAATTTCAGTTGTTTTGTTGTTTGCTCCCAATCAATATTTTGTTCTCAGACTACGGCAAACAAATATTTGCCACTTTTAGTCAAATGTTTGACTAATGTGGCCGTACCTTTAAAATGGAATTTTTTGAATAGAAAGGAAGAATAATGCCAGAATAATTATTATAAAAAATAATAATTTCTTACATTTTACACCAAATATATGAATTCCTAAAATTTTTTCGCAAAACTCCCCTTCCGACTTGTTGGTGAAATTATTCCCAAAAGTTTTCATCACATTCTCCCTTTTTCAGGTCGAAAACTGTCCCATTAACGGTATAAGAGAAAACAAAAATGGGGAAAAATCCCGGTGAGATTTGTAATCGGGCTGCAAATAATCGATTGTCAGCTCACTTAATATTTAGTTGTTCCTTAGTTAAGATCTTGAGTTGGCAGAGTAAGGGCATGGCGTTGTTCGCACAATTGATTTGAAAACGTTGTTTGAAGTTACATACATATACATCTCTGCTTCTCTTATCACCCACATTTCCCCTTTAGTGTAGTGTTTAAATTTTCCTACATTAAGGACAATTTTTTTTTTCATATCCATTTCATATCTTTAAATATGACAAATTGCTGTTGCTGATGGAATGCTCTATTAAGTGCTGCCAGTCGTAATATACTTGCTGCTAATGCTGGCTCTGGCTTTTATACAACACCAGTACACACTGTAGTTGTTTTTGTTGTTGTTGCAGTAGCAGGGATGTTAAAAGTGCGTGTGAACATGTGGGCATGTTGTATTTGGTTGTTGTAATATTTTTTAAGGGTTCATTTCTCAATTATGCCTGAGCTTTTATGTTCCATTTGACTTTATTTTTACTTTTGCAATTGTTGTTGTAGTGGGGTTTCTTCTATGTGTTTGACTGTTTTGCATTGTTGTTGTTTTTGTTGTTGTTGATTTCTAACATACGCAGGGTGTCATTATCAATTATTTTTCTTTGCCTTCTTTTCACTGTTAATGGAATTTTGAAAATTTAATAAAGTCTTCCTTGTTATATTTTCATTTTTATTGTGCTCTTTTCTTAGAAATGTGTATTTAAGTTTGTGTGGCTGTGTGAGTATGTATGTATGTGTGTGTGTTAAATCGTTGGTTGGCATTTATTTATGAAAGTGTAAAATGATTGTTCTTTCTTAATTTTCTACGTGACAATTGACTTAATTCCGTTGGCACTTGCTTGGCCAGATATAAGACTTATCAGAGAATTTTCAAAAGAAATAATTGTGGATCAATTTAAGAGTCGTATTAAGACAAGAACATGGATGGATTCACTTCAAATGGTAAAGAAGTTCGAAAAGGGAGGAAAGATAAAAATCGGTGCGATAAACGAAGACAGAAAATAAAATCGAAATTGAAGTTGATTTTTAACCGAAATGGAAATAGTCTTTAGGACAAAGTTCGAAAAGAAGTGCAATATAAAATAAGTTCGTAACAAAAAAATTTTCTATGGAAAACAATTAACGAAAAAGCAAGAAATTTTCGAACACAAAAAGAAATACATTTCGAAAATCGAAGTATTCGAAATTAAAATTATGTTAAGGACTTTGTTCGATGAGAGATGCATTACTAAATAAATTCGTAACAAAAAAATTTTCTATAGATAACAATTAACGAAAAAGCAAGAAATTTTCGAACACAAAAAGAAATACATTTCGAAAATCGAAGTATTCGAAATTAAAATTATGTTAAGGACCTTGTTCGAAGAGAGATGCAATATAAAATAAGTTCCATAAACAAAAAATTTTTCAATAGAAAATAATTAACGAAAAAGCAAGAAAGCATTTCTGGAGATAAAATTCGGTATGAAAAGAAATTTTTTAAAACAATTCGAAAATCGGAGATATTTTTATAGATATTTTTTATTCGAAATTAATATAATCTTTTGGACTAAGTTCGAAAGAAAATGCCATATAAAACAAGGTCTTAAATAAGGAAATCTTCTATGGGAAGTAAGTTCGAAAAAACTATGAAATTATTTTGCAGGAAAACAGTGCGAAAAACAAAAAATTTATTTTCATAAAATATATGGCGAAATTTTCGAATAAAATAGAAAACAATATGTAAGAGCGAAAGAATTGATGTAGATTTTTAGAACAAATTTCCGTCATCTCTAGTCAAGTTTGATTTGAAGACAACCCGGTTTCGGCTATGTGCCATTTTCAGTGTCATTTTTCGTTCTCAGAACAAATGTCAAATCAAGAAGCGAAGGAATTCATATAAAAAATAATTCGAAAATGCTGAAATTGTCTCTAAAGCCCAAGTTCGAAAAAAGCTGGCATATGTATGCATGTAAATATAAGTTTAATAAGCAGATCAAGATAATTTACTACATGTTTGATTTAAATACTTTGAAATACTTTGGCGTTTCCAACAACTGAATGCGGCAAATGCCATCTGCACATTCTTGCCACTTATTCAATAGTTTTAGTTTTCTAGAGAAAAGGAATTTCTTAATGAATTTCTTTTTTTGCTTTCCTTGAAAACAAAAGATGTAAAGAGAAAAGAAATTTCCAGCACCAGCAATATTCGAACGTAAATTCAATAAAAAAAACTTGTTCAAATGAAATAAGAAGAACGTGGAAATATGCAAAGAACTTTTAACAGCAGAAAAAAATATAGGAATATTCGTATGCAGCCTCCTCGATAAAGAAAACTTAACACAAACCACCCGCACCCCAAAAACCTTTCCAATCAGTTGAAAATAAAAGTCGAAGTTAATTTTCCATGGTTAAGTGCTTTTTTGTATTTTAACCTCTTAACCCACAAATTTGTCATAACTTGGTTAGAAGGGAAAAAGAAATTATCGAAATAAAAATTCCTTTACAATACGAGAAAATACGCCCAACCTTCATAAGTGGGTAAACACAATTTAGTTTTCAAATCCCGTCTAAGTGTTTTCATTTATATATTTTATTCATGATGACCATTATTATGTCCGCATAGAGGAGAAGAAGTGTCCTTTTTTTAAAACACAAAAGACCTGATTTCGGCGTGCATGTGTGAATTTTCAAGTAGCATAAATGAGTGTGAGTGAGTAAGTGAGCGTATGAGTTTCTTTGTAGGCTGTGTTTGCACTTCTTTCAAGTATTTGATGTGAAGGGTGTAAGTGTTTTATGGTTGTGGAGTTACTTGTAAGTTTCCACACCATTAACTTTGATTTTTCCAACGAATGACTTCATGTCCTGAAACTTTCATTAACGAACTTGGCGAACATTCCTCTTTTTTTTAACAAAATTACAGATTCTACTTCTCTGTGGTAAAAAAATATTTATAGAAAATTACTTGAAAATGTCATATTTACTGAATAAATCATTTTTAAGAAAAGTCATAGAAACAAAATTTGATACAAAAAAAGAAAGTCATATGCCAAACCATTATGTCTATTAACCCGATTTTAAATAACAATTCTCGTATTCCTTGTTTCCTAATTCTGAATAAAATCTCACCGGGATTTTTCCCCCCTTTCCCTTTTCTCTTATACTAAACTAACTTCGAAAATGGGACATTTTTCGCCGGTACTACGAAAGTCAATAATATGTAAGAATATAATGAAAACTTTTGGAAACAGTTCCGCCAAAAAATTGCAAGAGAAAAAAATTAAGATTAATTAAATTAAATTTAATTTAAAATTAATTAATTAATTTCAGAAATTATACTTTTTTTATTTAATCTGGAACTATTCTTCCACTTCGGTCAAAAACTTTTTCTTAAGTGTTTTATTGTTTAATAAAATTTAGAAATATACGTAAATATAAGTGTGCCCCGGTAGTACAGCTCGTACTATGCTACTCCATCAGTCTGGGCTTTCGTGGGTTCGTTTCCCCTCAAAGACTCTTTTCTGTTTACTACAACGAGCAAAACTCTACATTTCTCTATGCTCGGTAACTTGGCTTTGAATATGGTTTGTAATTGTAGAATGTAATTTGTATTGTAATGCAAGCCCCATACACGTAGCGACCGTTGGTACAGCACGGTTGCAGTTCAATTTAAATAAAAGATGAAGTTTATCCATAACATGAGCAAACAGGCCTTATAAATAATTTACTTATTTAAAATAGGAATTCATTATAGATTATTTCCAATATTATTCCTAATATTTTAGGCAAGGGACAAATATTGCGGTGAGGAGACAGTGAATAGCAAAACTATCAAAAGTTTCTACATCATTTACAAAAGTATTGCATTTAAAATAAATAAAGAAGTTATGCAAGGCACAACAAATACTACAGTAAATATTTTTATTTTGCCTAGATTGATTAATTAATTCTTCACGCCCTTATAGAAAGCATAAATTTCTAGTCATAAAAGAATGGCGGACTTCGAAATGCGCTCTCCCTTATTATTATTCTTCCTATCTATTTAAAACATAAGAATTTTATTCTCGGGAAAAATCATTTTTGGGAACACATTTCGGGCTGTTTTTAAAATCGAATATAAAAAAATGTAAATAAAAGAAATATTTTTAAAGAAAATTTTAGTTTCGAAAATTTAACAATACCTCCATAATAAAATTTAGAGCTCGAAAATTAAAAATTTTTAATACGAAAATGGCAACTGTTATTTATAGAAAAGTTTATAAGATTTGTTCAAAAAAATTTTTATAATAGAATTCTAATTTCTTTTTTATAGAAAATAAAAATCTCAGGATATTTCTTCTGTATTCCAAGGAGAATCAGAACGTCGAATTGTAAAAGCACTAGAAATTTAATAATTCGGTAATTAGGCGTTCTGCATTCCACATATTTTACCTTTGTCCGAAATTATTATGCAATGTTTAGGAAAACACAAGTTGTCGCTTACGTTAATAAGCGATAGTTCTCAAATCAGTGTGTTCAAATGTCCCAAATGAATTTTAAAAGAAATTTTTAAAGAAAACCCTTAAAATTTTAATACGACATTGCAATTTTAACAATTAAATAAAGTTTTCTTTGAAAAGCTGACTTTCAGTAATTCCACCAATCTGTTTTATTCTAAATTAAAAAAAAATATTCCGAAATTTTCACTTTCGAATAAAATATTACGAATTCGGAATACAGAACCACTCATAGTTTGTATAATATTAATTTTTAAAATCTAAATATTTTTTATAGCAAAATTAAAAGTCGAATTTCAATAAATTGGTATATGAAAACTTTTAAGATCGAATATCCAGTCAAATTTCCTGCGTGAAATCGGGGGTTTGAAAATTTGATTACAGTTTTTGTTTCTTAAAAAAAAGGTAATAATTTCTTATTAACGATTTTTAGACTTGAAATCTTAAAAATTTGCGAGCAAAAGTTATAGTTAAAAATTGAAAAGAATATGTGTTCGAAAATTTTAGGTTTAGAAATTTTATTTAGTTTAAAAAAAATTAAAAAAATTTCTTTAAAAAATCTTAAATTTAAATTTTTTTTGGAGAACACATTTTTTCGAAGTTTAAGAGAAACATCTGTAGAAAATTACAAATTCGAAAAACTATGAAAATTGTCTGCGCAAAATTTGAAGTTCGAAATACGACCAATTTGTTTTTTTTTTTAATTTTATGTAGAAAAATATACTGCGAAAATTTTTGAAATGGTTGGACACCCCTGATTAACCGAATATTTACATATGAACACAAGTTTTATTTTTATCTATAAATATCATTATTGAATACTAAATATTTATAACAAGAAAAAAAACAAAAATTTTTTTAGACGTATTTTTGTGTAAAATAAAATATGAAAAAATGTGAATCAATAAAACAGCATCACGTTCAGAGTTGCTCTTTATTCGAATTTTAATTTGATCGATTAACATTTTTTTATTATTCGAATGCATGCCTATTTTTTTATTTTTATTATCAAATAAAATTCCACGGATACAAATTTTTATTCGAATAATTTAACAATATACTGAAAGCTCGACTTTTAGGCGCGTAGCTTCTTTAAATAATACATATTTATAAGTAATTGGCACCTACGGTAAAAGTTTAAACCAAAAAATATTACTTTATATCAATTAATGCACGCAAAAACATGGTTGTGACCTGGTCACGGCAACCACATTAAGTTTTCTACAACCATATATTGTTGTGACAAACATATAATTATTATTTTAAAACAATTCAAAACTTCAATTAGTTGCGATACATAAGTTATTGATAAAATTCTTGTATAAACTTTATATCAAACTGCAGAATGGTTGAGTTTGACAATACAATTTTTACAAATTTCTTGACCACAAAGTATTTTTACTATATAACAATAATATTATGAACGAACTTAAGTCTGAAGTAATTTAATTCATATTAATTAATTATATAATAACTCTAACCATAACATATTCTTAATGTACATAATATGTTAAATTGTGAGGAGAAAGAGGATGGTTAGCACGTTAACTATTAAGTATTCGTAAGCTTTAGTCGCCTCTGTTCGTAACTCAACCGCTGCTTTTCTATCATTCTTCCAGGACCATATTATTATCTACAATAATAATATGAATTGCTTACAATCATATAATTTAATCATTATATGTTAATTTTATATTATGGTTATATATATTTTTGTGTGCGCTATCGAGAGCAGAGCGCTAACCTTATGGATTCCTTTTCGACCTCTTCTTTTCTGGAATGCATTTCAGACAACCGGTTTGTAATTTACGACTACCTTACTTTCATTAACTCTCGTACTAACACTAGCCTTTACCCTTGATTCTAATGGTTTCAGACTGTGGACTGGTAACTGTCTGCCTTTTTCCTAATCACGGAGTCTCTTATAATTGCTAGCATTTTTCTAAGGCTTAGGTGTGCATGGCATTCACATTTAACAAGTGTCTGCCCGTGGTCCTAAGTCAGCGAGTGCTACCGTATTAGACTTTTTCTCAGGTGTACCTTTGGAGACTGACCTGTTCACCACAAGGTTTTCTAATTCCTCCATGGAACAATAAATACCAGAGTTCCTACAGAGATTAATCTCTTTACCTCTTGCAAGGCTACATTGTCCATCCCTATCGGCATATCACTTTCCAACGACTTAGGAGTACCTTTAGCGATTGACTCGGCCTCCCCTTGCGAGGCATTCTTATCCATTTCTTCCAGAACGAAAAATAACACTGAAGATGGATGATGGAAATTTTTTCCCAAAACTTACATCAAAACACCCTGTCGGAATATCAAATCCAGAATCTTCCAGATTCCTCCCTTGGCCAATTACAACCGGAGTTTCTTCAGAGGTTAACATCTGTGCCTCTTGCGAGGCCTCCTGATTCATGCCTGTAATGGAGAAAAAGATATGCACCCACACAAAGCTCCATACTAATATCCAGAGTTTCCATACTAAAGACTAAGCACCGTTTGGCCACACATCCATAGCGTATGCTGTTTCTCCGTAGATTAGACATTTGTATAAGACAGTGTTAACTTCTTTCCGCTCGACTTATTTAGCTAGACTCCTAGAGACAGAGACAGCAACCTGTTAGCGGCTGCCAACACCGGTATAAATCAGACCTTCTGACAGTGCACTCAGATATGGCAAGCCATATATTTGTGCCTGACAGCTGAAGGCCTTATATTATGATTACCTCAACCATGTATGTATGTTGCTTCTTTGCGTGGGCAGTTGCGGATTCAGTTAAAGCTTTTGTGGGGCCTTTACAATTTTAAGGAAAACATATGGTGTTCACATTTTTCGTTGAAGAAAATATTTGTTTAATTGTCTTGGTCCGGGCCGGCTTAAACGAATAATTTTTATTCGAATGACAACCTTGATGACGCTAAATAAAAAGCGTACGATATCCAACATACTTGTGATCTTAATCGTCAAAATTCTTCAATGAAGACTTAATTTAATCGTGTCATGTTGGTTCATGAAAGCAGAACAACACTGCTGCTAAATAAAATAAAGTACACGGAAAAGAAATTAAATTTCAAAGTGGTTTTAAGGCAGTTGGTTGAAATATAAAAACAAACGGAAAGGTTTTACAACTGTCACATTCTTAACAAAAAACTAAAACTGGAGCAAAAAATTTTCGTAATTCAAATTAAAACCGCGTTTTCAAGTGAATGTGTGTTTGGAAAAAAATTAATTATGAAATAGATAAGAATTATTAAAAATTAAGCCGATAATAATAAAATTTAATCCACCAAAAGTGTGTGTAATTTTCCAAACTACCGCCAGTTAGAAAAAAACAACACAAGTGCCAAAAGCTAAACTTGTTTAAATGCTAATTTCAGTTTAATTTTTTAAAATTATTAATTCAATATTTGAGTGCTTAATTATAAACTATCACAAGAAAGTTTTTTAACATATGCATGTAGGTATGTTTACAAATGATGTTTTGTTTATATTTATACGTAGTTCGAAAATTTAAACAAACACGAAATTTATTATGAAAATAAATTCAAGTTTAATTCTGGAGATACAAAAACTTGTTTTCTATTTTTAATTTAATGAAAACGCTGGCCCTTTTTATTAGTGTTAAATATTTTTTTATATACAAAAGTTATTTATGTTGCCTGAACAGCAACAAGTGTTTTTAGTTTATTTTAAAAGTTATCCAATGTGTAACGATAAGACACTCACTCACACATTTAAACGAGCAAAATTACGAAACTCAGCAGTTCATGGTAGATTGAGCAAGAATAACATTTTTCACTCATATAAAAAATGAGTGAGTTTGAAGTTTGAAAATTAGTAAACAGCTGGCGAGGCCCACTTGTTGAATGTGTGTGGCAAGAGTGGCTGAATTTTGTTGTTCAAAAGTTCAGGTACCAAAAATACAGAACTAAAACAGGTAATTAAGGGCCTGTTTGTTGATTTCCGTACAAATTCTCTATACGAGTCCGCTTGCTTGTATTACATAAAGAGGCCATAACAAACGAGTATTTTATATTGTCATTTTTGAAGATGACTTCCTGACGATAACAGAAAAAATAACCAGGGCTAACGGCAGAGGACTCCAAAAAATATACCTGTACCGGCGTTTTGAAACTTTACCTCTGGCCTTATTGTTACAGAGATTCGGTACAGGAAATCTTGTGATATTTACATTTAAGGTATCGGGTGATTTTGTTGCCATTTGGTTGGTTCTTCAGTGTAAAGAAAAGGTTCCTGGCTTGTGGCAGTGTCAAATATGCTCAGTAAGTTTTGCCATTTCACCATGAATAGACTAACAAACGAGCAACGCTAGCAAATTATTGAATTTTATTAGCAAAATTGGTGTTGTGTGTGAAAAGTGTTTTCTATCGATAATTTTCTTTTTGAGCGACGATGTTCATTTTTGGCTCAATGCGTATGTCAACAAACAAAATTGCCGAATTTGGTGTGAAGAGTAGCCGGAGGCAGTTCAAGAGCTGCCAATTTACCCTGCAAGATGCACTGTTTGGTGCAGTTTATGGGCCGGCGGCATCATTGGACCGTACTTCAACAAGGATGATGGAAATCGCACCGTTTCAGTCAATGGAGCAAGGTACCGGGCCATGATTCCCGACTATTTTGCCCAAAATGGAAAAATGACAGTTGGTTGACATGTGCCACATGCCACAACGAATGCGAACATATTGAGAGGCGAGTTTGGTGAGCAATTGATCTCACGTTTGGAGTAGTCCACTTGACTTTTTTTGTGGGTATATGTGAAGTCTCTTGTGGACAGAGACCAGTCAGCCAGAGTTCCAACCCTGGTAAACAACATTACAGCTGCCGTTGGTGAGATACTGGCCGAAACGCTGGAAAAAGTATGCCAATATTGAAGCTTATGAAGTGTTCACCTGCGGCGTAGCCGCTGACATAATTTACAGCAATAACACATATTCATCATATTACTGCTGTGCCATGTTATAGGCTGTGATTCGACGATTTGCCTCGTTAATTTCATCGACAGTGTAATATTCCAATTTAATATGTTCTTAGTGCAAAATATTCCACTTGGCAATGAGAATAAAAAAATTAGTGCAAAATAATTCCGTTTCTGTTTTATGCCGCATCCCTCTCAATTGAAACAAAAAAAAAAAAAAAAAAACTAGTCAGAAGCGAAACAGTGACGAACAGCAAGGACTTTTAGTGTCCGATTGCGTTTTCGGCGCCAGTTATGGTGTATGCAGAGAAACCCGGCTATTTAATTTTCGTAGAACCTGTTGCGAAGTAATTTTTCATTAAAGTTAAATAACAAGTCTAATACTCTTTATTTTTATTTTTTTACTAACATAATAAAAAATTAAGCAATTCCTTTGAGAATCAATTAGGCATGAAAATCGACAATAACAATTTACTCATTCAAATTCACTCAAAGCACTTTTAACAGACACAGTGCCACCCACCCTTAAACAAATAAAAGAGCTCAAATAAGCAAACAAGAAGAATATTATCATGTGTTTGATGCTGCAACAGGCTGTTAAAGCAACAGGACTGAAATGACTCATATTTTTTGTTTCTGTTTTTGGTTCGTTGTATCTTCAATGTCAACAACAATGTGCTGCAGCATTTGAATGAAATAAGGACGAACAACAAGTAAATTACCAACAACATTGAAATACATAAACGTTTTTCGTACTGATGGGCTGCTGTTTGAAAAAAAGAAATCATGATGATGACGATGAGAACAGAACAAAAAAATGCGTGAGTTTGCGAGCTACTGTTCATACAACTTGTAGAATTGCTATCTACATGCAAACGTCCATAAGTGTTACGGGGTTTGTGTAATCATTATTTCAAGTATACGCATGTATGTATGCGTGTGTGTATATGTGTGCGTGTGTTAGTTAGATACTTTATATTCAATATCACAACTAAAGTTTAGTGTCATTTTGCAGTATCCAACATCCTTGCCAGCTGAAATTAATCACTTGCTAAATTCAGTGCGAGACGAGATCTCGTTGCTGTTGGTAGTGTCTTCTCAAGTTTTTCTTCATTTATTTAAAAGAAAAAAAACATACTCTTTTATTTTATTCATTTAGTTTATTTCTGTGTCTTTTAAATAATACTTAAGTCTAAAAAAAAAAAATTAATAATAATAATAAAAAAATCTACAAGTGTGTGTTTGTGTCTGTGTGTGTAAATTTAAATTATTTTATTTTTCTTTTGCATTTCTTTGCAGTTTATTTTTTAGCGAACTTTTATTTTAATTTTTGTTGTAAACGAATTATAAGAAGAAAAACAAAAGTGTGTAAAAATTGTAGAAATAATAACAAATTAAATCAGCTGAGACTAATATGACTGGCTTAAAACCGTAAATATAAAAAGGTTGTACATTTAAGTTTTTTACCACATAAGTATGTAAAAATAAATTTAATAATAAGTTGAAAATATATAATTAATTGAAATTAATTTTTTTTAGTTTTAAAAATTTTAAGTTTTCATTTTTATTAATAAAAATAATTTTAAATAATTTTTGGGATCTAAAACTTTTTATTTTCGACAACTTCTATTTAATTCTATCCTAACTCATCTATACACATATATATATAAAAGTGAAACTCTGTCTGTGTGTTAGTTATAGACTCCGAAACCGTACAGCCGATCGGACTCAAACTTTGGCATGTTGTTGTTCACATACCAGGGAGTGTTTATGGGTGGTAAATTTTTACAAAAAAGTGGGCGGGGCTACGCCCATCTACATAAAATGAAATACGCCCATACCTGCTGTCATGACTATATAATTTCGTGATTAGAAAAGTGGGCACGGCCACGCCCACGCCCATAAAAAAAAGTTATAATACTTGCATACTAAGTACTTGCACTGGACCGATTTTTCTAAAACTTTGCACACATATTAAGCTCATTAAGGGGCGTAGCAACGCGCGCCGTGCTTGGCTAGTTTTATTATAAAAATAGCATTTATTTATGGGGGTATAAGCTATGCGCTACTTTCTTACGCTAGATCCATGGGAAACCCTTGACCGATATTTTGGAAAAACTAGAATTGCTTGACCTTCTTAACACCAAATGGGAAAGTTTAAAGAACTTCGAATCAAGTTTAAACAAAAAGCCTCCCAACAAAGAAGTTGTTGTTTTATTTGTCTTACTGGCCTGTCTGCATTTGGTTGGCTGTTTTGCCAGCTGCAGTTAATTTGGTTTTTTAATGTTCGCTTAAAACTTTTGAACTGATTGGGAGTTTTTAATGAGAACAAACCGAAAGGAATTTTGTTTTTGGGCATTAAAATTCCCGTATTCATATTTTAATAGCGTAATATCAATTTATCTTTAACCAAATACGTCTTCAGGTTTTGTCAATTAAATTGAAAAAAAATAATATAAAAAAAAAGAATTTTATTGAAAATTTGATTTATTTTTATACAGTAGAATCCCGTTAAATCGTAGTTGCAAGAGACCAGCAATATTTAATGAATTACAAGGGTTTTCGAAACAACGACATATCGATGGAACAAGATTAAAAAAGAGAACACGTATTCACGGGGTTCTCTTTAACCTGTTTATTCGAATTATTATTAAACGTAGCAGTAGAAGCTGTCTACCATGATTGTTTAACTTTGTTCAAAAAATATTTTTTTAGTGTCTCATATTTCGAATTATCAAAAAGTTAATACGACTTAAGATAAGGCTTTAAGGCTTTACACAATTAACGTGTGGACCAAACTGTATGGAAGTTTTACAAATTAAAACAATTTATTGAGATTTTCAAATAAAAGGGGGTACGTATTAAAGCGATTTTACTTTGCATGATTTTGTTTGTTATGGGAATTTTAATTAAAAATGTTTTTATTTATCAAACTTTATTAATATCAACGTATTTTTAATGTCAAATTAAGTTTATTAGCCCCGTCATAGAAATCAATTCTGATCCGTAAGTTGTTGCAATTTAATTAACTTGCTTCTTCAGAGAACGAAAAATGTCTCTAGAATTAAGCCACTTTTGGGTTTCTAAGTGAAATAATGTTTTAATTACATTCTCTCCAGAAAAGTGAAGCAAATTTCAGCAGAACTACAACTACGGAAATAGAACCATTCCGTCCCGAATGTATGACAGGCCTGTATATAAAACAATCAAGATTTTCCAAAAATCTCTTTTTCTAATAATATCAACTTTTGCAAATGTGAACAGACTTTCATAAAAAAAAGAGATTACAAAATGGAAATGATTTTATAAGGTGATTTTTTTACCGTTTGGGTTTTTAAAATGAAAAACACACCCAATTTACAAAAGTGAATAAAACATATTTTTGGATTAATAAATGAATGCCTGTCGTTTAGTTTTTGAAGATTGTTTCATGTAGGTCCATCCGTGAGCTCCAATTTCGCCATGCTCTTTCCAACATTTCGGGCGGTATCTCAACAAACGTTGTCTTACAGGGCTGGAATTGTGGATTGCTTGTCCAATCAACCGATTTGTGGTGTCAAGTCGCTTGATCTTGGCGACCAATGGACTGTTCCAAAACGTGAGATCAATTGCAAACCAAACTCGCCTATCATTATGTTAATGGTATCGCATGCGATGTGGCATGTGGCACCGTGTTGTTGAAACCACATATCACCCATGTAAAATTCGTCCATTTTGGGCAAAAAGAGTCGGTAATCATGGCACAGTACCTTGCTTCATTGACTGAAACGTTGCGATTTCCATCGTCCTTGTAGAAGTACGGTCCAATGATGCCGGCCCACAAACTGCACTAAACAGTGCATCTTGCAGGGTGAATTGGCAGCTCTTGAACTGCCTCTGGCTGCTCTTCACACCAAATTCGGCAATTTTGTTTGTTGACATACCCATTGAGCCAAAAATGAACATCGTTGCTGAAAAAAAATTTTCGATAGAAAATACATTTCACGCAATCGTTGTCCGCGCTGAGCATTTTCGGCGTTGCCACATATCACGAACCTTTTTTTTTACACTGAAAAAATTTACACTCTAAATCTAAATAGCAAAAAAGTCACCCGAAATAATTCAAATTGCAAAAGATTTTTCCGATAAACAAAATTGTTAAATATTGACACTTGTGGTAGAACTAAAATTCACATGAAAAATATTTAATTTTTGATTATAAAAACATATAAATGTTTTTATTTTATTTACATTATTCAGTCCGTACCCGTAACTTTTGAAAAACTAGAAATCTCATAATATTGATAATCTTCAAACTAAACGAGAGTTTTAGAAAAAATTATACAAAATTATAAGAACACCAAAGAACAAATCGTGATTTTATAATTTTATCTATCTTCTCCTTGAATAATAATTTTACAAAAAATAAGGATAACTGTAAACTTCCTTCACGATTTTCCGTAAATTACAAGGATTTGGTAAAAAAAATTACTCACAAGGCCAACTTTAGCTCAATTCATGGCTCTTTAGGTTTAAAATTGTATTTAAGTTTTTAACAAGTCTTGAAAAATAAAGTACCTGCGCCTAATGTTCAAAGAAAAACTGACGATTAAATTAAAGTATTTAATTGCCTTTAAAACGGGAAACAATTATCGCCATCATTCCTTTTGTGGTTGGTTGCATGTATTTCTTTAAAGGTGTTAAATGAAAAAAACGTACATATGCAGTTTTGTAGTGTGAAAGAATAGATTTTATTTTAAATTTCAATTTCTATTAATTAGGCGAATAATTTATTCAGACTAGTTCATTTTTTATTTTGAAATCATATTTTGAACCTTAGCAGAATGGAATACAGGCATTTTCCGTACAGCTGACACGTCATCAGCATTTTCTGTGTCTTCCAACCCACCTAACGATGAACATTAAATTCAAGAGTCTTCTATTAATTTTTCTTTGATCGATCATTTTTCTCTTGGATTAGAACCAAACTTGCCCTACTATAACTTTAGTCGTTGTACTCTTATTCTTTTTAAATTTTTCGTTTAAATAAATAATTTATATTTCAACTTTAAAAATTTTTCCAATTTATTTTCAAAATTTCTAAGTTGCTTTATAATTTTATGTAAATGTGCCGAAATATTTCTGTGTCAATAAGGAAAAAGTGCCTAAGCGTGATTTTGTCGGTTTACAGGAGAGCAACTGTAAACTTTAAAGTTGACTTTCAAAAACATGATCGTTTTTTAAGACAGGCTATTATTATATATCTTAAAAAAAACGATTACTCTTGCATATAAAAATAGTTGAGCGGAAATTAATTATTTTTTAATGAGGAAATTTTAATGGGGCTATTAACTCGTTTTCAGTTTAAGCCGACTTAAGCTCTTATTCCTTATAGCCACAGATTTTATGTTTTATAATCTTTGCCACCTTCTTTGGCCATAAGTCCCCACCTCTTATTTTTTACCCCATCAAAAACGTTGTTTCTCTTTGTTTAGAATTTTTTTCAGTCAAAATCAAACAACCCTCTTTATTAGTTCGACAAAAATTTCATTCATTTATAACAATTGACCAGTGGTCGGACAACTTGATGACAACAAAAGACAACAACACTTAAAAGATGTCAAAGTCAAAAACAGTAAAAGACTCTTTAGCTAACAACTACAAAAACACCAAGAGAACACATGTACTCCAATCACTTCAATACAAACAGTGATATATTGGGAAATTAATACATGCAGACGGACAAACAGGCACACACATACACATTTAAAGCTCATGTTAAAATAATCGATTCCCCTGAAACAATTGACCACAATGAGTATTTTAAAATTGAGTACTTTTCTGTGTGTGTGGGAGTATGTAAGCATAAATGAATGAATAAGTAAATTACGGTAATGAATGAAATATAAATTAACAAATAAAAAACAAGGGAAAATTAAACGTAAATGAATATTTTGTGTGAAATCTTTTTTTTATTTTTATTGTATGAATATTTGCTACAGAAGAACTTATATAACTGTAATTAATTTTGCCTAAATTGTACAAAATATTAAAAAAGAATTTATATGGAAAAGAAAAACTATTTCCAAATATTTTTGAAATTTATTTTAAAATAATTTTTCATTGTTGTTCAGAAAAAGTTGTTCTGGCGTTGCCTTGTGTATTATAAAATGAGACCCTAAACTCTTGTTAAGACAAGTTTACAAATTTAGGCAACTTTTGGACTGGAGCAAGGAAAAATTTTCTTTTATGTAATTTGAGGTACTAAATTCAAATCTGCACTCTATTTTTTCAAAAAAATAATAAAAAACAAAAATGCCTTCTTGTATTTGTTGTAAAGAAATATTTTATTAAAATCGGTGCACGACTTTTGAGTTTTTTCACAAGTATTTGAAGGTATTACATATGCGGTAACTTAACTTAATTAAGAATAAAATTAAAAGTCGCGCATCGAATTTAATAAAATTGGCTCGTTTTGCTAGATACTTATTCAAATATATGGCTGCAGCAAAAAAGGTGAAATTTTTACCTTCTATTTTGTATAATTTTCTTTGTACAACTTGCTCGATATCTCTGAAACCACTGACCAGATTTTAGATAAAAGGTAATTTTAATGCGAATTTTTTACTAATCCCAATATAACAAATCGTTTTCAGGTTATATTTATTAATATATGTCGCATCACTTCCTTCATGTTGGAGATAACGTTATATCCCGAAAGTCAAAACCAATTTAAAAAAATGGAATACAAATTTGAATTCAACATCCCAAATTATATAAGACACTACAATCAATTTCTTTAGTCTCTAACTTTGCATACTTGCAAAATTCTTTATATCAAACCAGTAGCCACTCGATATGCTTCACTACCCTTATCGCAACGAAATAAAAATATAAATTGAAAATATTCACTGTTTTCGAATGAGAAATGTCTCGAAAATTTCTTTTAAGTAATTATGTATATCTCGGATAAAAACTATTCCATCTTTCTACCTGTAATCAACTGTATACGCTCATGAAATTTTATTGTAATTGCTTCGGCGATTTTATGGAATAGCGTGTGTAAACAAAGTGGGTCGTAAGTGTTATATGTTGAGAACAAAATACACGATATGACAGTTTTTAAACCGAAACTATTAATCTGAAGTACTCTTCAGTTTTTTGGATATTATAAGATAAAATAAAAAATAAATTATATCACAAAATTTTGGCAAGCAGGGCAAAGAGGACCATGTTCATAAAGCTAGCCATCGTTCTATTAAAAAAAAGAAGAAGAAAAACGATGTAATTTTAATTTTACCGGTTTTAGATCATAGTTTATCTTTAAATTATTACTTTTACTTTCGAATTAATAAAGCATATTTTCTTATCTCCCTTGCCATTTAATAACATTCTATTGCTTATCTTGCTTTTTTAATTACAACTAAATCATTTCTATAATCATCTTACTAATATTAAAAAAAATAATCTCCCTTAGGAATTTTCCTGTTGAAATATTTCAACCATAAACATTATACCAGCAACAAGAACAACAACAATAGCTGCTGCAATTTCCAAAAAAAAACAATCCTGAAACCACAAAAATCTTAACCAAAAATCCGCCTGTTTTAGCCAAGACCACTGAAAAAACTTCACGCCAGACTAAACGAAACTCAGATGCTAGAAATTACCTTCACAGCTTGCCTTCATCCATATACTGGCACAGTGCAAAACGTCAACACTTTATTTCCCTTTATTCAACAAACACAGAGTAAAGTCTTTTACCAACAATTCCATCATCATTAACAACAACAAATATTGTCGTCTACACAGCACGAGTAGAGTGAGACAATATCCTCTTCTTCCTTCATACTCTTTTTCATCATACAAATAAAGCATCTCAATCAAACGGTAAGTACGAAAGAAAGTAAGACAATTTTAAGCTGACATTATAAAATCATGTTTATTTCCAAAAGAAAAAAAAAAACGAAATTGGAGAAAAAACACAATTTATACGTTTGTATGGGTGAAAACACAAATATTGCTCCATTGGGAATATGCAAGACAAATATTCAACTGTAGAATTAACGGTACCTTGTAATGAGAGTGAGAGAAAATGTTAAGCAACAGGTCGTTGTTGCTTTTATTTGCATTGTTTGTGTTGGTTGGTGTGGCAGAAATTTGTCGAAACGATTAAAAATGATTTAAGAGTTTTTGTTGTAGTAAAAAAAATATTCTTTGAGATTTTTATTAAGAAATAAATATTTTTTGAGCCCCAGCTCCGTCAAAACCACTCAAAATATTGTGTAAATTACAAAACTCGCATTAAATATAAATTTATATGAAAAATCTCAAACAATGTTATTTTTGTTGTAATATGTTTTTAATTACTTTATTATGCCAATTACTGGGGAGCACATGTTAACTTTTGAAACAATAAAAAAAGAAAATTGGATTCTAATTACAACATTATGAGAATTAGATATATTTTTTACATAATATTAATAACAATTTCAAAAAATGCTTAAAATTCAAAGTCAATGTGAATGTAATTTTTGTTCATGAATGAAGAAAAGTTTTACTAAAATGAAAATTAATTTAATTTGAAAGGCATGTTAACACACGAAGGCGTTAATTAAACTTTTTACCTTATTTAAGCACATCAAAAGCATAATAGCTGAGATTTTTAAAAATTAAAAATATCAATTAAAAGTTATTACGCTGTTAGTACAAATGCATTGATTTTAATTAACCTTACGGCAAGTTGCGTGACAGCAATTGTTTAAGAAATATTTTTTTTAAATACATATACGAGATTTTTTTCATCAATAAAAAATTTCAAAAATTGCTTTACAAAAATTATTAGGAAATTAGAAAACAAAATGGTATTAATTGACGAAATTAAAGAAAAAGACACGTGTTGCGTTTAGGGATTTAAAAAGTTGGCTGGAAAATACTAGTGTTGTCTAATTATTCCAAGCGAATAAAATTTAATAATCATTCGAATATTTTAACGAATAAAGAATAAAAAAAAATTTTCGAATAACTTAAAAAAAAGGATTTCATATGGCATTGTTACGCATATGTATCAAATCAAAAAATATATAGTATGTCTATATTTTTAGTAGTAAAAAATGGTTATAAATACGCTTCTGGATTTTAACTAATTAAAAAAACAGTTCCACTTACAAACCTTAGGGATGTTTAATTCTGAAGACATTTTTCGTTTTTCGATTTCTGAAGGTGATATTTACGGAATTGAAAACGCTTTCAAGCGGAATGGAACTTTGTGACAAGGCTGATAATGTAGTAACTAAATCATTCCTGCTTAGTGTGTTATTGTTCTATTTATTTGTAGTGTTTGAGTGAAAATTGGCGAACAACATTTGAGTATCGGTAACTCTACATCTTGAGTAGCCACAAATTTGCTTCCACATGAATATAGCGTTGGTAGAATAACGGGGAAAATCTGTCTGCGGTCTCTGTTCAGTTTCAGCATAATTTTGTACGTCGGCAGAACAGATCTATGGCTAGTCAAGATGGTATATAAAGGCCTACTCGTTGAAAACAATAAATAGTTTACCAACAAGGTTTTAAAAGAAAGTGGCTTAAATAAAGCACTAAGAGAGAAACCCACGTAAACTGTTGCCAAGTGTTGTTAAGTACCATTCGGACTATATATGACTTAGTGATTTTAAGAACTCAAAATGGCGTAAAAAAAACGTTTAACAATTTTATAAAACGCACTTAATGATTTATAAATAAATATCCATTAACACTAAATCTTGGACTTAGGCTTTTCTTTTGTGTCAATCATCAAAAGCGAACGTTGAAGAAAACGAAACAATTGTTATCCTACATTTCTCATTCATATAATTTATCTTACTCAAATAACCAGGCTGACAAATTTGATTTGCCATGCTTACTTAGCGCTACATATTGTTAACAATGTCAAAAAATAATTTTGCTAAGCGGATAGTTTTGGTTAAGTAGTGTTAAAAAATTATTCGAATATTCAAGAAAAATCGTTCAAATAATTTGTTGTTCTAAATTGAAAAATTTTATTCGTTTGAAGGTAATGAAAAAAATTATTCGAATATTCGAATTATTCTTGTTCGAATAACAACTCTAGTAAATACCATAAGAGCATTTTGCTTTTTCAAAGACTGCGTTTTTGAACTGGTTTGGAAATTAAAGCTTGAATCATTACAAAACATTAAGTTTGATAGATTTTTGTATCGATTCCGTTGCAGCTCGCTAAGGTGTAGAAAAAAATTCAAATATGACCGAATTTATTCATAAAGTTTGCTAATTTTTATTAAGACTCACCAAATTATGCCAATTTGTGGATTTAAAAAAAAACACAAATATCCTTGTTCGAAAATATTTAATTAATTTAGATTAAGAAAAAACATTTACCTAAACGCCAGCCAACCTCTCAACAATAAAAAAGCAATAGTTAAAGGCCTACTGTAATTAATAGAAATCATTTTTGCGTGTTTTAAGACTCTTGTTCCACAACACTTAGAATTAGAATAATAAAATATTAATAATTTTGTTATAATTTTTCTATAATAAAAAAATCTCGTGGGATCAGTAATAATGAAAGCTTAAAAGCAGGCAATATTTGCTATTAACATAACAGCGAATTTGAGAACGAAATCTAAATTTATAATTTAGTTACAGAAACTAAATAAATTAACAGCATCAGCAACGAAAATTGCAACAAATATACATAATATAAATCAGTTAAATTATTCAAAAACTAAAGGAAACACAGCAAATAATTGCAATTGGCATTTGTTAAGATGTGAAAACTAAAAAGTTATTTTTTTTATTTAATAATGCCAGAAATGTAATAAAATCTTTTCAGTTGCATTTAGATCTTCGAAGAATAGCTTTGTTGTTCCAATAATTATTAAACAAATAATCAACAGAAAACTAATAAAGTGCTTGTTGGAAATTAATAAAATTTTGAAATAAATACATACTTACATTTCGAATATCACCAATTTGAAAATCTGTATTGAAAATCTAACTATTCAAAGTGTAAAAAACAGGATTCAATTCTCTTTAAATTCATTGAAACATATTCACACAGTTAAGTAAGTTTAATTGATAAATATGTATATTAAGTTTCTTGTTTAAGTAGACTGCGTGTTTCTTTGATTCAAGAAAATACAACGAATCATTTATTATTAATTATCTGTGACTGCTGCCTACATTTAAAATCCTCTTATTCAGCGTTTAAGTTTCTTTTTAAACTAAAAAAATTAAAAATTAAATTTGATACTCGACTTAAACACACCACAAATTAAAAACTAAATAATTGTTGAAATTTGTATTTAGTTGTAATTGCAGCTATAATAGCTGTTGCACAGTGGGTGATATACTAACAAAAAGTTCAAAATAAATCTGCTGCTTCTAAGCATGTCTGTCGTCCAGTTTGTCTGTGTGGCGCTTATTTAAGCGTTATAATTTTCAATGTCTATGATTCACAGTTATGATTAAATTTGAGGAATTACAGGGCGAACACCGGTCACCGGTCTTCACGAAAGGCCAGTAGAAAAAAATAAAAGTAAAGTAAGAAAAATAAAGCAACCATTGGGTTTTGTTAACACTTTAATGTTGTTGTTTAAACTTTCCTAAACATCTCATTTAATTTGAAGAATTTCAAGCGCTAGACTAGCTTGATCCCAAACAAATAAATTGAAGTCTTATGATGAAATGAGTCGAGATGAAATTAGCAAGATTTTTCAAAATAAAAGTCTTTTAAATAAAATATTAAATATTTGTATGATTAAATTCTTCTATAAAATGTCCAAGTGGTTTTTAAAATACTTTTCAATCGTTATGTTTGGCTTGAACAGAAAAAAATGATCACATTTTTCAATCAAATTTTAATTTTAAATGATTGTTAAAAATAATTGAGGAAATCAAAACAATTTAAAAAGAAGTCATCCGATTTAAGACTATAGATGTTACAATAAGGAGATTAGAACATTACACTACGTCTTGGCCAGCCATAAATTTGTATGTGTTCGTGGTTTTCTGTTTGGAGAATATGTGTAGATGTTCCTGTTCAGTTTGAGCATAATATTTTGAATCTCATCGAGATTGTATGGACTTTTAACATAGTTTATGTTTACAGACGAGCGCAAAAACACATACTTTTTATTATACCTGTGGGTATTTTGTTTATGTTATGCCATAACAGAGTTGTACGAACAATTGTTCGAACAACTCTGTTTGAACACGAGCCGACCATCAACAGCGACGGTCTTCACTAGCCAAATTTATATGCAAGCAGCAAAATATTTGGTGCTTTTTTCTCACATTTTGATATTATTTTCCTGTTACTTTTTAACGTTCAATTTAAAAAAAAACGATATATTGGCATTAAAGTTCTCTGAAATTAAAACAGTTACTTGCTTTTATATTATCGACAGTGTTTTCGAAACAGTTTTCTCTACCATTGTTATATACTTATTCATTTTATATTATTTTTCAAAAATTATTTTGATTAATAAACACTTTGTTTCCATATTCCATATTTTGTTCTATGAAAAGCGCCATGTTGATAACACTTGCTACTTATAAACACACATGCACACAATTCTCTGCATGTAATTTTTTTTCACAAAGAATACCATCTTATATCTTACTAATTTCTTTCGTCTTGTTTCTCACACTCTCTCTCACTCTCTCTCTCTCACTCTTATAAAAGCCACATAATTGTATTTTGTATTATCAAGTAGAGAAGAGTTTAGCTGTAAAAATGCTTGAAAAACAATTTGTTGATATTTATCGTGTGATAATCAAACCATAGACAGACATGAAAGTAAAGTAAAAATATAAAATTTATAAAAAAAATATTTACTAAATGTTACTGCGGTTTAAAACGTATTCTTAGTTTTTTTTTCAAATAAACTGAACAAATAAAATTCATTTTACAGAGTTTGTTTAGTAAGAATTTATTGTTTCTTTTTGTCACACATAACGGTTACATTTGTTTAAACAAATAATTTAGTACTAAATTACAAGCCAGAAAGGAAGCATTACGATGACCAGCAAAAGTTCAGCTATTGAGTGCCCACATTTTGTACTCAAGTGTTGTTAAACAAATTTCGTGCTTTAATATTCAATTACTTAAACAAATCATAGTAAACACGATTTGAATTTGCGACCAGTATTTAACAGATGTAATTAAAAAGATTTATTTTTCAGCGTGTTTTTATAAAAATTATGATGATTATTTTGTCACGTTTAAGTGAAAAATTTCAAGTTGTCATCGATATTAAGTTGTATTGAAAATATTTTAAATAAGACCATTTAAGAAATTTCAGTGTATTGACAACAACTCAAGTTATTATAGAAAATATTTTGTATCACTTTTGTGAACTACTTGAAGTGTTAAAAAACATATTAACAATTTAAAAAAAAAAAAAAAATTATGTTGCTTATTACAAAACTTACTCTTGGATCTTGGCTCAACACTACTCAACACAAAAAAAAAAAAATTATCTAACCTGTTTCTTCATATGTTTTCATAATGAGGTGGTCGACTTATAATAAATAAGCTATTTTGATCTCACGTAAATATATGACCTTTTATTTTATACCTACCTTCAATTGTTAAAATCAAGTAATCGGGAAATGTATGATTAGTGTATTCGTCGCTTTAATAATTAACTTCGAAAATGTCGCGGGTGTGTCTTAACAGTCCTGATTTATTTTGCTATATTTGTGACGAGTTTAAGCCAAAATCTTATTTTAACCATAACGTAAGAAATCAAGACAAGTCGTGAGTTCCTCTTAACACTACGTCTTGATTAGCCACAAATTTATTCGAGCATGGAGAGAACCTCGGCAGAATAATGGGAAAAATGTGTTCAAGGTCTTCTGTGTGGAGAATATGCACAGATGTTTCTGTTCAGTTTGAGTATAATTTTTCGTTTCTCATCGAGGTTGTTTCCATTTTCTCCGCATAGTGTATGTACAAGTGTTTACAGACGAGCGTTATAAGACATGTCTGTTTATCTGGAAATTGAAATGTCATAGAAAGTCATGGCATAATGCTACCTCAGTTTGAAATTTGTTAACTAGTTTTACCGTCCATAACTCGACTACTTCCAAAAGGCCAAAAGCAACACCATAGATCCGCTGTGTTAAGTCTATTGAAATTGTGATTGCAAAACTTTTAATATTACCTTTTATGTAGATGGATAAGCGAAGCAGTCAGTGTCTGCGAAGCAGTCAGTGTCTGCACAGTATTTAACACTGCTGAAATTGTGTAGACATATGTACGTTTTTAAAAAGATCCTGCTTAAAAAAATAATTGTTTTAAAACATTTGCATGTATATTTTTAAAAGTCTATATTTAATATAATCTTGCGAAAAAAAATCCTTTAAAAATTTGTTGGACAAAAGTACCTTCTGGAAAAGTACCATTGGACAAGGTAACTTCATATAATATTCATATCGTTTTAAAAAAAAAGTAGTTTCATATTACAGGGCTTTATTAAAAGTACTTGAAAAAAATATATTTTTCAAAAACACCCACCAGTGGAAAAAGTACCTTTATTTAATAAACATATATATCGTTTTAAAAAAGTACCTCGATAATGAATACATTCTTTAAAAGTATTTTTCAAAAAAGTACTTTTTACAAAAGTACCACTGGAAAAAGTACCTTATTATAATAAACATATCCTTTTAGAAAGTACCTTAATTATAACGGGCGCCTTTAAAAGTTCTTTTAAAATATAGCATTTTCCAAATGCTGTTCTTAAAAAGGTACCAATTTAAAGAAAAAAAGTGTCAAATTACACAAGTTGCTTGTTAAGAAGTACCTTATTGAAAATTTAATCTCTGAAGAGAATTCTTTTTTTAGTACAATCCAAAAGAAATACTTACACAAAAAGGTACCATTTTAAAAGGTACTTTTTTCAAATCCTTCAGCAGTTAGACTTATTATATAAACTAAGTTGCATATTTTCATATTTACATAGTAGTAATTAATACAGCTTGTTCTTGCTTGTTTAACACCAAACCCCGAATTAGAACTTCAAAATATCATTGCCTTTTAAATTGAGTTAAAACAAAGTTGAAAGCCATATCGTTCATCAAGAAGTCAAATGTAAACAAAAAATCATAGAAAAACTAACAGGCCAAATAAGTTACTGGTAGATGATGACGCAGTAAAAATAAACACTTCCGTTTCTTTGCCTAATGTTTTCGATGCCGAATAAAAAGAAATAGATTTTCTAATTAAATTGCTTGGAAAAACTTTTCTGTGTCTATAAAAGCAGCATGTTCTTTTTTTTCTTAAAGGAAAAGTCAGTCAGTCTATTATCATTGACGTATTCTTTACATACACGGAAAATCAAATTAAATTATGAAAATTCAATTTTCATTTTCTAAAGATGCAAATGAAAATAAAATAAATGCGTTGATGACGATGATGCTGATGGCGACGACGATGATGTGTTGTAAAGAGAGCGGCAACGTAGCTGCTGCAAACAATTTTTCGAAAAAAAAAACTGAAAGGGAAGAATGTAAATGGTTTGATATTTTGACAAATTTATATGACTTTGACAGGCAATTGATAGAAAAAATTACAGCACTTAAGCCTACAAATATGATAGAGAAAATAACTCTTCAAATAAAAATTACAGGGAATTGGGAAGTGGTTGTTTTGTTGTTGTGTTCAAAGCTTTTGCCTTGTGATTGGCTAATTATAAAATAATTACTTTAAGGCTGTTGATTACTCGCTTTTATTATAAATTAATTTACAATTTAAATGTTTTCTCTTATTTTCGTTTTCATATCTTGAAAATTAAAATTCATTTCACATCAATTGTTTGAAAATTTGTTCTTAAAACCTGTTCGTTCTTAATATTATTTAATTTTTCTTTCTTTATTTAATTTCATTTGTTTTATTTAAAATAGTTTAAATGTGCCCCTTGATTATATTATTGTAGAGTCAAATTATAATTTTATTTTAACTTTGAAAAATTGTATTATTGTCTATAATTTTCACTAGCAAAAACGTGTTATTAAATATAGTTTTTATAATTTTTATTTTATTTATTTTTTTTGCTTACCCACTTAAGTTGATTGAATTGCTATCATTTTCATAGCAAACAAATTAAGCTTAGATTCGCTATAGTTTTCATTAAAATAACCAACTTTAAGTATTGATTAAGGGGATCGCATTTGTTTTGCAACGCCAAAGTGAACCTAAAAGTATGCTATAGAATATGATGAGTTTTGTTTGCAGAGGTGGCAGGTATATTAAATTTGAATAAGAGAATTTCGGAAAATATTGAACTTGCCAATTAAGATTCGGTATCTTACATACCTTGAGAAGTTAAAAATTTGTTTCAATCCTTGGCGGTTACTCTGTAACTCGATTTAAAGAAAACAAATAAATGTATATTGGATATAGTATAGAGGTATGACCATGAAAAGACGAGCAGCCCATTTGTACTATACTCCGTATGCTTAACCGTTTCTTGCTCCGACCGTAGTAGCATCGTAGATTTTTCGAATACAAGGTTTCCGGAAATTATTTTGTTTTAATCGCCGTTTAGTTGCAGGATGATTATAACTTCTACCCAAATTAGCTTCGTTTTTAATTGCATTACGCCGAATAAAAAATCTCCCGAAATTACCTTGTGTTAATTGTAGCTTAGCTGCATGGCAAATATTATATTCTTCGTCTATAATCGTATTTTGCCGGATATAGGGCACCTCTTTTTAAGTTATATTTTTTATATTTAACCATACTTTCCCGAATACAAGGTCCACCGAAATTATGTTGTATCTAACATCGTCTAGTACACGAATATAAGGTCCATATCGAAGTTATCAAAAAACGTAATAAACAGTAACAATCATTCGAACTCGTAAATTATTTCTTTCGAATCGAAATACGCGATAACCATCCAGTTATCATTTCACGTATGAGCAACAGTTAATTAATTTTTATCGATCATACGCTAGGGGTTTGTTTTTTCCAGAGATCCTAATGGTTAAAGGTTTTATTAAATAAAATTGCTATTTAAATATGATTTTTTTTATTTTTCACTTCGAAAAATAATAGTTTTTTTTTTGTAAGTTTTATTTTTTCCTTAGAAAATGGACCATGGAAAATGGAAATGGAGATTATGGACCTTTAATGCACAATTTGAGTTTTATTTTAGGAATCATTTAATCCATATTTTCCTCTAGTTTTAGGTTATCTATACCCGTAGTCTCAAATTTAAATAAGAGCCCATAATTTTTACTAAATTGTAGCTACAAGACTCGATTGGCTAATTTATTGACACGGAAGTTTGTTGTGTAACACGGAACGTAGCACAGTGCATGGACAACAATTAATAACAAACAAAAAATACTTATGATCCTTAAAAAAAGCAGTGGCGTAAACATTTTGTTTTTATTTACTTATTATAATGTTACAGATGTCGCCAGGATCAGATCGATTTTCCATAAACTGCACATGCAGAGAACGTGTTTTTTTGGATCAAATAAATAATTGATGGAAATTCAGTTTTTGAGAAATTTATAATTTTTTCCAAAATAGAAAAGTATTGTGTTTTTATTTATGCCTTAAAAATATGCTTAGAAATCCTTTAAAAAAGTTATTTTATACTTATGCATTTAATTATTTGTGGAAAAGTTAAAGTGCTTATTTAATAATTTTACAAAAAAAAATCCCTACCACATTTTCTTTAGTTTTTCGAACCCTAGGTACCACTGTATTTACAACGTGTATATTAAAGAGGGTTGCACCAGTTATTCCCTGATATGGAAGGCCTTTCAATAACAATTCTGAAACTCTTGTTAACACTTGTTGCCCCTCTCCTTAATACAGCCCATTAAGCTTTTTGTTTACTGAATCGCCATTATAAATTTAATCACAACATCCGGTATATCGTTAGTATTGGTTTGAAAACGGTTATAAATTTGTCCTTGGTGATTTTTCAAATGGACGTCAAATTCTATACTCGATCTCTGATATCTCGGTTACTTCCCTCCTAATAACCAATTTTTTTCAAACCGTTAGTTCGCCCTCTTAACCATGTTTAACTGACCTTTAAAATATTGATTTTTTTGCTACTTCAAAAATGACGCTTCTTGTGTTTTTTTATGAAATTCAATATATCACTTCGAGCATCTCGGATAGTTCTCTCCTAAAATGCAATTTTTTAAACGACCGGAAGCTTCTCTTAACACTCTAAGCACCTAATATTTTAACGAAGATTTTTGGGAAGCAATTTCTGTCATCCCTTATCAAGCTTGGTTTGGAGACAAACCGGTTTCGGCTATGTGGCATCTTTTTCAAAAACGAAAAACGACTTGACAAGGAACTTTCTTGATTTCATATTCCGACAGGGTGTTTTGATATAGAATTTTGGAGCGAATTTGCGTCATCCCTTGTCAGTGTCATTTTTCGTTCCGAAACCGATTTGTCACCAAACCAACCTTGACAAGGGATGACGGAAATTTGTTCCAAAATTCTACATTGACAAGGAACCTTTGTTCACTAGTTTTACCAACACGCTCATTGATCCATTTTTAAAGAGGATATATGGGAGGTACCTTTATCCTTGCTGCGATTTCAATAACATATGTTGCTCATCTTAAAAAGTATATTTTGCGACCTTTAATAAATTTGTGTTGTTCTTGAGAACTTAGTGAAATCATAACTTTTCTAAAAATGGTGCATGTGAAGTACCTCTGTCTCTGTTCAGAATTTTTCCAAAATTCAATATTTTTCACAGCTTGCTGATACAAACTACCACACCAATTATTTTGAACCTTTTTTCTATTTTTTGTCCAATTTAATTCGACAACAAAGCACTGTGCTTAAGTTGGCCGAAACGATGATGTCATAGCTGACAAAAGCTCTGTAAAAATGGTTTTGTAATGCCACCTTTATCATGTCAGCCGAATTGCAATTTAAAAAGGATGAAAATTGTAAGATGGAAATTGAAAAAAAAAGTCATAAAGTTGTCCAATGCGGCTGACGTTGGAATAATCTCAAGTCTTTAGAAAAATCAAACGTTTTCAATTTTAAGAAAATTGTAACTTTGTATGATCTCCACTGGCAACACACCATAAGCCCCACAAATCGTATCATTGTAAATGTAAATAAAATCCCATCATTAACTTAATATTACAACAGGTACTTACAGTGACTTGCAAATGTTAATCGGATCATAAAAAAAATCTATTTAAATTAAATTGTTTAAATTAAAAGGAAAGAATAGAAAACAGACTGTAGAAACGGGAACAATAAAAAAATATTTATTTAGTTTCGATTTGGGGGGGAATTATTAAAGACAAGCTCGCGAATATGGAATAATTTAAAGCAATTTTTTTAAGTTTTTTATAATTAATTTGAATGAAGTTTAAATAAAATTAAAGCAAAGTTATTTACCAGCAATTCTCGTTTAAACCCGTGATTTTTTTTCACCTTATAAATGGGGTGGTGATCGTTCATTCGTTCGTTTTGCATTTAATAGGATTATTTTGGCCTTAACTCGAAATGATTAAAATGTTAAGCTTAAACCCACGACAGATGTTCGGTTTTTAGTTATTTTCTAGTAGAGTGCACCAAAAAAAGTTTAACTTCAATTTTAATGTTTCTTGGACCCTTCAGTCCTTGTAATAATTGTTGAATTTTTCTTCGGCTTTTTACAGTCAAAACTTGGTAACGCAATGCAATCGACTGATAGTGGTGGTGAATTGAGACAGCAGCATAACACAGCAACATTAAAGGCGACGACGACTACGCAGTCTGGCAATACGGATATCAACGAAACGACAACATCCTTCACCACTACCAATACACCGAACTCAACAGCACTCAACAACGACACACTTAGTAAGAATCCCTTTAAACAGCAGCCCAGCCAACGACCAAGTCAACAGCAGCAACATAGTCAAAATGGAAATCCGGATGGTGTCCATAATGCCGAACGTGGCACTAACTTTGGTGGTATATTGGGTGTGGATGCTGCAACATCAGCGCCATCCACAGCAAATGTTCCGAAAGTGACCACGCCACCAGGCAGGGGCAGTGGTGACAGTGTACCACCACCTATACCACCACCAGATCATTATCGTCAGGAGGATCCTAGAGCTGCCGGGTCCTGTGCCGCCTTTAAAAATTGGATGATCGGATGGCGTGGCTCCAGACGTTTGGTGCTGGTAATAGTGGCCATTGCTTTGCTTTTGGATAATATGCTATTAACTACGGTCGGTAAGTCTACAACAGTATTCAGCATTTTTTATTATTTTCTTTCATTCTTAAAAACATACACTCACACACACACACACACACACACACACACACACACACACACATTAATAAAACTACTTGAATTTAATCATTTATTTGCACTCTGTCCCCTACAAGTATTTGTCTTGTTAACTGACAATTTATTTCCTTTACTTTGTGCAGTGGCATACAACAATAATGGGTTACGGCTCTTTGTCCACAACCAATCAAACTTTAAGTACTTTTGCTACTTATTTGTCAGGCAAATACAAATACATACACACATAAAAACACATACACACATACACGCACTTAAGTAGCTGAAGTTGAGGAGGATGAGGGGAAAATCTATAAGTGTATTGGCTATAAATACCCCCCCCCCCCCCCCCCCCCCCCCTCCACTATTTAACCACAAACACGCTTTGATTGCTTGTTGGCGTACGGACATCTGTCTCAAAGGAATCAATTAAATAAACACTTAAAGGCAATAAGAAAATATATCAGACGGCAATTCTTTTTACCGGGAACATGTAGTGCAGGCAAAAAAAGGAAGCTTAAAACAAATAAAAAATAATATTAACAAAATAATAAAAAAAAAATTAATAGACCTACTAAACACTTAAAAACCTCCTAAAGAGTTCTCGTAAACATCCCCCCAAAACCTACAAGTGTGATCAATGAATTATGAATTTTCAATTTTCTTCACAACGTTCAGTGCGTTTTTTACAAAATTAATGGAAATAGTAAGTCCATCAGTTCTGGTGCTGGAATGTGTTCTGAAACTAAACAGATGTGCCTCGTTGAATGAGGTAACGTTGATGTGGGTTAAGGGACACATAGGCACAGCTGGGAATGAATCAGCAGACGAACTAGCAAAAAGGGGATCTGATGTGGATTTCTGTGGACCAGAACCCAGGGTTGCCCTGGGGAATGGCCTAGTGCGAGCTAAAGTTCTTCGATGGGTAAACTCATTACACCTGAATAGGTGGAGGGAGAATACCACATGTAGACAGGCTCGAATGGTGCTCAACAAGGTATAATAGGGCTACTTTAAGCTGGATCACTGCGTTAGTGACAGGACATGGAAACTTCAAGTACCATCTGGCTATGATGAAAGTCGTAGAAGATGATATTTGCAGACTATGCCTGGAAGAGGCTGAGACGGTAGCGCACATTGTGTGTGAATGTCCAGCACTGGCTAGCACAAGGCTTAAGACGACGGGCAGACACTTGTTAGATGTGAATGCCATAGGGGAACTAAGCCTTAGACAAATGCTAGCAATTACAAAAGACTCCGTGATGAGGACGAGTGTCGACAGTTACCAGTCAACAGTCTGAAATCACTTTAGTCAAGAGTAAAGGCTAGGGCTAGCACGAGACTCAATTGAAAGGAAGGTGGCTGTGATTACGGATCGGTTCCCTGAAATCAATTTGAGGAGCGAAATGGGAGTCGAAAAGGGACCCAGAAAGTAAGTGGTCTGCTTCGATATCCCCCCATACATTAATAATGAGTCCATCAGTTATAAACACAGCAGGAATATGTCCCTGATTTGAATGTTTATGTTGATATATAATTTCGAAAGACGCTTCTTGGGACTAAAGTTTGAAGATATAAATTTCGAAATTCTCTAACAGTATTTATCGGGTTTTACAGAAATTAAACACTTAACTTTTGCATTTATTAGCTTTTCGAATCTTTATAAGCCTTGATACAACATGTCACTGCCTGGAAGCTCAACAGGGTCTTATACATTTTTTTTAATATTTGAAATCTTTAATAAAGTGAGTTCTGAAAAACTTTCAAAATCCTTTGTTAACACTTTAGTCTAATGTCCAGCAGCTTAGCTATCAGATTAGTTTAGATCGAGGGGATATTCCTCCCTTGCCCGTAGGCATACACCTATGTCCGCCCGTTGTGCGCTCTACATTTTAAAAAAAGTCTTCACAGTCATAGGTGCCTCAACAAACCTTCTGAGTATTTGTCAGTCAAAGCCTCTCAGGGTTCTCAACTGAGCGCTAGCCGGGCAGTGGGATAGGAAGTGATCCATCGTCTCGAGTCCTGCCTGTATTCCCTGCACTCATCACTATCCGCACACCCTATAGGGCATACAGAAGCCCGTCAGCACGAGTACGCTCACCATCCTACTAATTTCAGATTTGCTTAGTCTCAGTAACCTCCTTTTTTATTCCCATTTGGGTCTCTGCATAGGGTCTTTGTTATTCGCTCCACCGTGTTTTTATTCCACAGTGCTGTATGGGCCATCCTTGTCAAGCTTTTCAGCTCAGCTTTCGTGGCCTAAAACGACTTCACGCTACTTAATTCCACCTTCGGCAGCTCTTTGGCCTTAATTGGCAGACCGTTGGCTCTTTCATTTGCGACCACTTCATAGTCATCCGTAAGACATATGATGCGCAGTCTACCATGTGCTCAGTAGGCGTTTTTTTTTTTGCATTGAAGAATCGTCCTGGATATAACCCTTTTAGTTTCCCGTAAAATTGTTCACCTCCACAGACCTGTCAGTACTACTGAGCCCGTTCAAACAGTCCGCGATCGCACGAACTACCGCTTGAAGGGCCTTGTTGTGATCCGGAAGTCGAAAGTGTATTTTGGTCACTGTTTCCTTAATAAAAATTCCCAAACTCGTCGTCTTTCCTACTTTCGCTCCGTCCCTTAAACAGCTGACTCCCTTGAGCATTTGTCGTGGAGTTATGTTTGATCAGGAGCATCTGTCAGGTATGAGTCTCTCATAATTTGTTAGAATCTTTGTTTCCGGCCCTCTAAATCTGCGCCCTGCGTATAACCCACCATCACCTTCCATATTTTCTCAAGTCCTGATTTTTAATCTCTGTTGATCCCCTCAGCTTCAATTTAATACATTCAGTGGTAGATTTTGAAAATGAAAATCCAAATAAAATACTTTATTTTCCTGAAACTAGCGGCAAACCTATTTGTTATGCTTTCTTTCCTACACAAACGCTTTGGCAAATAAAAAATAGTTCTTCTACTGAATTTGATTGTTAGAATTTTAACAGAGAATTTCTAAAAGAAAAATAAAATCAAATACTTGTGCATGACACAAAGACCACACAAGTGTATAGAGATTTGTTAAAATTCCCCAACAAATTCAAACAAAGAAAAAAATAGAATAACAAAAGTGAAAAAATAAAATGCCAAGAAAAACTTCAGCAACTACTTGTTGAAACTTAAGCGAAAAAGCAGGGAAACGGAAGTCACTAAGTCATACAAAGAACACACATTTCTGCTCTACCACAGGGATAATAGAAAATAAAAATAATAGAAGAATAAAAACTGTCTATGAATACTAAAGAAAACTTAAAAGGGGCAAAAGAATCAACTAAAGATACACATTTCAAGATTTGCCACATTTATATTTTCTATTTTATTTTACATTTACACTCTATTAAGGAAATCCATCTTTCTGTGCGTGTGATTATGTGCTGGATAATAAAGTTTACCTTAAGTGGCTACATTAAAGATAAATCTAACATTTACTTTTATCTGACTTTCTTTGAGTTCAAGTGTGAAACATCTTGTTAAACAGTCTTCCTGCCACACGGGGGGCCGCCACACGTAAAAAGGGCATTAGAATGACAAAAAGAAAGAACAACCAGTCAGCAGAAAGTAGAATACACACTGGCAAAAAGAAAAGGTGTAGAAAATTTTATTCATGAAATTTAGCCAAACGAAAGAGAAGCTTTCCAAATCATTAAATTAATTTGCTTGATGAGCGGTAAGAAGCGAAAGTATTTGCAATTTTGTATAATAAAGTAATAAATTTATTTAAGCACAGTGCTAGACTCGTATAAACAATATTTACAGATTTACTCTAGAACATAAATTATTTAGCTTATCTCATGATAAATAGGCACTACTCGTGCTATTTGAAATCGCCACTATGATGGGGAGCTGAATTAAAATGCATCACTTGGATAACTATTCCAAAGGTTTATTTTTATGCACACATTCATTAACTTAAGTGCTTTAGTGTTTAACACGATAGTTTTCTTATAACACAAATTCCAAATGATTGACCAAATGAAATAAACTGGACTAGAAGTAACAAAGAGAAATTAATTAATGATACTCAGATCTAAAGCATACCTTCAGGCGTTAAATTTAAAATTTAATATCATTAATTGCATTAAGCCTAGTGATGGTAAGATTGAACGAAAACCGATTATTAAACGATTATTTTGTTGCGCTTAAAGAACGCTCTTGCGATTAATCGAATATTTTAAAAATAATCGATCACAATACATACATAATTAACGGCCTATAATAAGCAACTAAAAATTTTATTTTTTGATAGCAAATCCATTCCAAAGAACCATTTTAAGCCAGTTTTTGAATATGGTGCATATGGATCCGTTTACAGCTACATTTAAAGTTGCTAAACAACCAATGGAACTTAGTAAGGCAAGTAAGGAAAATAAAAAAAATAATTTTTTTATTTTGGGATTTTTCTCAATTGGTCTCAAGAATTATGAGCCTAAGACGCTTAAGTTTTTTCTAAAAAGTTGGGTAAAAGTTTCCTGATGAGCTGGCCTAAGCATCCAGTGAAATGCGCATAAAAACTATCCACTCTCAACAAAAATATTACATTATTTATAATAAAATAAGTTGGGATAAAATATTATTTGGAAATAATTATTCCCAAATGGAAGTTTAATTTTTACTGGCACCATCAATTCTACTAAAACCGATATTTTTATAAAATCCATTTCCGAGAGCCATTACCGCTATCTGCGTTAATGAGAGACGTGAGAAATGCTATGGTTGCAATTGCTTGTTCATACGACAATATCAACTTAATGTACCAAATAATATTAAATAAATAAATAAAAATTAAAATGTCTCACCACAAGTCTTTGGGTCAGAAGTGAAAATGAAAGTTCAATGACTCCCCAAAATCCTCAAGAGGAGCTTAGCTTCTTTCTCAACACAGCAGTTCTTGAATTAATACGAGATATTGCCAAGGCAAGGGATGAATTAAAAACAGTGGGCCCTAAGCTTTACACACTGACACAAAAATATTGTTTTGTGATTGTAACTTCTCTACTATCAGAGCGACTTATTCCAAAGAAGACGCACCCGCTACGGAGCAAAAAAAAAAATAAATCGACTAAAAAGCGTCTTTCTAATTCTATTTAATTTAATTATCATATGGAAAACCCTCTTGCCATGGAAATTTCCATACAGGATTGTCTTGGAATATTTTGAATCGCTCCAGAAAATAGCGACTGCTAATATGGAGTCCTTGCACTGGATACCTGGCCAGAGTGACCATAAAGGCATCAAGTTAATGAGAGAGTTCGTCTCTACTTTTTGGTCTAGAGCCATTTTGTAACGTTAAATGATCAAGGTTGACGTCACAGTGTTACGAAGTGAAGAGCAGTTGATCGTAAGGGAAGCCTGAAGTGCTTAATTGATCCCCTCATACAACAAAATACTGAAGAGAAGTCAAATAGGAGTGACCTTCAACTTTTGAGTGGTTTTCTGTTGGGTCATTTTCATCTGAACTTTACTATGTGGAGGGGAAATCATCAGATTAATTCTCGTTTGTGTCGAGTAGCTCTCCAGGGGGATTGCAATAACGACAGACTTTATTTAGAACTTTAACAATAAATTTCATTGTTCGCTATATATTTTTGGGGAATAATTGAATTAATATTTATTTTCTTACATTAAGCATCATATTTACTTACATACTAACAAAGTTTTCAACCACAAATTGTTTCCCCTTTAAGCTTTTTCAGAAGTAGTCATAATTTTTACCATAAACCTTGAAATAAGGCTGGATTTATTTTTAATTTCTTGCCTGCTTTTAAGTCTGCTCTTCATCTTTTATATCCAAAGTTTCAAATCGTTGTAAAATTTTTCGCTGCTCATCCAAGCCGCTTTCCTCCTCCTCAGTGTTCTTGTTTGCAGGCAGCTTTTTCTTGGCGCACTCCTTCAATGAACTGCCACCAATTGTGAAGAAAGCCTGCACTTGTCTTTGTAAAACATCCTTGTTGATGGTGTTTTCTAAAATTTGCTGATTTATAATACCAGCGTAACGCTCCTCAAAACTGTTTTGTTGTTTAAGCGGTGCAATAGGGGTCTCGCAACGAGACACAGTTGCAGACTTTTCTGGTTTAGCTGAATCATTTGAAGTCATGTTTGAAAAATGTTTTTATTATTTATAATTTTCCGCCTAATTTTCCGCCTAATTTTCTTTGTTCTTTAGGAAACAGCCGTAGTTATTGACAGTCAAAGTTTTAATGTAGTAAAATTTTTAGTTCTTAAGTTTTTGTTTGCTTTATTTATGCAGTTTTTCTTTTCTATTTCTCTTTGTTGTTTTTTTATGTTTATTTTTAACTGAGATATTCAGCTTTGTCTGTCTGTCATAATTTGTTTTTTGTTTGTTTTTTAGTTTAAAAGTTTTTCTACGTTGTTGTTGTTTTTTTAGAGTAAAATAGAGGTAACCTTTGCAATAGCGGCAGTGATGTCAACTAAATTTTTTCTCTTTCAAACTACTGGTCGGCCAGACTTAGTGATGGCTAGATTGATTGAAAAACGATTAATAATCGATTATTATGTTGCGATTAACGATTTAATTGTATCGAAAATATCTCTTTCGATTAATAGAGAATTTTATTTTTATAATAAACGAAAAAATACATGAACAAAAAAGGCTAAACATATTAAACAATCTGGTTGAAAATTCTCTTTTATGCGCCAGTATGGAGAGTAAAAACGCCACATTTTCTATTCATGTTGAACTCGATTTATGGTCTCACCACAAGTCTTTAGCTTACAAGCGAAAAGAGAGGACAGTGACTCTAAAAAACTCTCGAGAAAAACTGAGCTTCTTTCTCAACGCTCCAATTCTCTGATTAAAATGAGATGTGGTTAAGACAGGGGGAAAATAAACAGTGTACTCTAAGCTGCATAAAAATAATTGTTCATCTCACAAACGCTTTGTATTGTTGTATTGATTGTTTTCATATAAAAATGTGATCATATAATACAATTTCAACTCATATGTTTTTGCAATGTTGTATTGATACCATACCTGGCACTATGCTATTTGCTTGACTAATTTAAAAAAACATTCTCAATTTTCAGATATAATTACAAAACCTCAAATTATTTACGGAATTTCTTTTGAAATATGAATAATTATTAATCATCTGCTCTATTGCTAATTACATTTTGTTAATTTTAAGTGAAATTGTTAGTAATTTAAAGTTCCCATGCCTGATTCGATTTCATATGAAATCACGTCCACAATTTTTTGACATTAACAACAGAATAATACCCCAAAATACAACAAACAAATAATTTCAATACACGATACAATAATGCCAGGCGAATCGAATTAAGCAATTGTTTTCTGATTGGAGCTTTTTTTAAAGCAGTCACAAACGCTACGACAAAAAAGAATGAGTTGACTACAAGGCCTGTTTCTGCGCGCTTAAGAGGCTTTTAAAAGAGAGTAGACATTTAAAAGTCTTCTCTTAAACTCTGAACCAAACAAAGAATTTCAATAAATTTAAGTTTTATTTTTTTGCAAAACTGTAAATGGTCGATTAATCGATTATTTTTTCCGATTAATTGCAAATGATAATTTCTCAGTTCGCGTAATCATATGATTAATTAATCGATAATAATTCATTTTTTTCCATCACTAGCCAGATCGTTAACAAGTGACAGCGAAAGAAAGCAAAGTCTGCAGCATACGCTAGAGGTGTAACAGAGAAATAGTACCTCACAAATGTGACAGCAATGTTTTTATAAGCTTAGGTTGAATGATATTCAACTATAGAGCGTGTTCCAAACTTCTACTTGTTGAACTGAAGAAGAGCTTTTGTCTAAGTCTTAAGCCTTAAAAGCACTAAATTAAAAAGAAAAATCACTAAATTGCAACATTTATTAGTGTAACAAATGAGAGGTACAAATGACAATTTACCAACAAAAAAAAAGGTCACGCAATTTTTTACCTTAAAAACCCAAATGACTCATTTTTCTGTGTTTTATATTTAAACCCTGAGACAACGAAAACAACACAAAAAAACAAAATGTTTCTTTCTGTTGATGAATTCCTGCACGTCAATTATATTAACTTAGTGCTAAATATTTTAACGGCTTGTTATTGTTTTTATCATTTTATTTAAAAGTCATGAGATTATATTTCATAACAACAAAAAAAGGGGTTTTATTTCTTCACATACATATGCAACTATGTACATACATATATGTACATGTTTATGGTTTTGCGTATTTCTTTTAATTATTTACATACACACTCGTTAAATGTGTGCAAGTACACACACACATACATACATTATAAAAACGCCAAGTTAATGGAATTGGAACATGAAACACCAGCTCCTTGTGTCTTTTGTTAAATCGTTTAATACTGTGTTAATGTCATTTATTATTATTCTTAAAACTTTTGTTAAACTTAAATAAAATAAACATTTAAATTTGACATTAAAAAGTTGCATTTAAATGTTTTAAATTACGGAAGTTTATGTGCAGCTGAACTACTCTGCTTACACTGGCAATGGAAATTTATTTCACTCTTAGTTAGGGGGATATAGTTTTACTTACATCCATGAAGTTCAGTAAAACTGTAGGATGTAATACTTTTATTTTACACAACATTAGGTAAGATTTAGCAAAATGCCTTCTCAAATGTCAATTTTAATTATTATATTTTCCATAATTTCATAAATAAAAAAATCCAAGGTGCTTAAAAGAAAATGGAACAATAATCGGCTCATTTGCAACAAAAAATTTGTTTCCAATAACTCTTACTACTATAAAAAAAATGTCATATTTTCCATTTACATATTTCCTAGTTTTATCAATATTTATTCCCATTTTTGGCATTACCTGCGTATTTTATTAATTGTTAATGATCTATCAAGTTGCTAACATTTGTTTTATGAACTTGTGACTTTCAGTTGGGTTAGAAGGGGTGACGTATGATTAATATTAATTTAAAATTAATTTCTTTCCCCTATGGCGTATGAATGTTGAAGAACTTTAATTAGAAAATCCATCTGCGATCTAATTACACAAGTTTACAAAATTAAGTCACGATTTGGACTGACGCAACGGAAAGTTGTTCCTGATGTTATTTGGAGTGCTGAGTTCCGTCCTACACACGCTTCCTTCAAATAATTCCAGTTTTCGGGTTAAACCGTAATGCAAAACCGGCAAATCATAACTTAATTGATGAACGGTTTGTGCTATTCAGTTAAAGAAAAATCCGAAATACAGCAACAATATTATCTATAAGCCCTGCGTGCAATGTTTTTTAAGCTGCTTACTATTGTCAGGGATATCGTGGAATTATGCCAAAAAAAAACTACTATCTATTGTTTTAACAAAAAGTCGTACAAAAACAATAGAAATTCGGTTTTCTCCACTAGCTTATATGCAAATACTAAATGCAGGTATCTCGTTTTGACAGAAGTAGCAGCATGTACACAGTAGCAAAATGCGCTAATAAGATTAACAAGTGTCGTACTGTTGTACTTCACTCAAACTGACATAACTTAACTTCATTGTGTATAAACACAAAAGTTGTACTAATTGTCCGCAAATTTTTTTCAGGCAACCGATTTGTAATTTATGACTATCTTATTATTATTATTATTAATGTATGGGGGGATATCGAAGCAGACCACTTACTTTCTGGGTCCCTTTTCGACCCCCATTTCGCTCCTCAAATTGATTTCAGGGAACCGATCCGTAATCACAGCCACCTTACTTTCAATAGAGTCTCGTGCTAGCCCTAGCCTTTACTCTTGACTAAAGTGATTTCAGACTGTCGACTGGTAACTGTCGACTGGTAACTGTCGACACTCTTCCTCATCACGGAGTCTTTTGTAATTGCTAGCATTTGTCTAAGGCTTAGTTCCCTCATGGCATTCACATCTAACAAGTGTCTGCCCGTGGTCTTATGCCTTATGTTAGCCAGTGCAGGACATTTTCACACAATGTGTGCCATCGTCTTAGACTCTTTCTCAGGAGTATCTTTGGAGACTGACCCGTCCAACCCATGCGTGATTTACTTATACGTCTTTACAGAATTTCTCCATTGGCCAATAAACACTGAAGTTCCTACAGCGATAAAACTCTTCACCTTGTGCGAGGCTTCATTCTCCATTGCTCTCCGAATCTTACGGTCTAAAGCCTTAAATTTTAAAAATTGACCCGTCCACCCTCGCAAGGCAATCTTGGACATTTCTTTCGGATTCCTCGCTTGGCCAATTAAAACCGGAGTTTCTTCAGAGATTAACCTCTCCGCCTCTTGTGAGACTTCCTGATTTATCAATGTTATGGCGAAAAAGATGTCCACCCACGCATGGGTAAAACGGGAAATCGACTGGTCCCTGGTGTATGCTGTTTCACCGCGTATCAGGGATTTTTTATAAGAGAGTCTGCACTTCTCTGCGCTCGATTTATTTAGCCCGACTCATAGCATAGACAGGAACCTGTTTCCGGCCGCCACCACGAGGAGGTGTAAGTCAGAACTTTTGACAGCGCATTCAGTTACGGCTAGCCATACTTTTGAGCCTGCCAGTGTCCAGTATTATATAGCAATTCAACTATAATGAGATCCCAAAGGAAGTACTGGCAAAACAATTTTAAAAAAATTTTAAAAATACTTAACTAATCAATTATTGCAAAAAGCCATCCGCTCTGTTTACCGACTAAAGAAGCTTTAATTCCCCGTGGCGAGTCAGCCTTTAATTTAAATGAAATCAGTGCAAACTGAAGTCAATAACCCGGTTTCAATAACCAAGTGTGTTTCGCTCTGCATTACCAAGTCCTGCAACTATTTATCATTGCTACATTTATTTTATCTGACATGACTGTCAAATTGTCTTTATAAAGTCTAATGCGCTTTTTTATTTTATAGAAAAGTGTATTTTTAAAAATAATTATTCATTTTATTTTCTACTCTGAGGTTTAGAACACAGTAGCGGTATTCAGTGTTTTTTGCAAATGGGCATGCAAAAATTTATATTGGAAATTATTGTGGTTTTCAATGAAATTCAACAACAAAATACTCAAAACTTCTGTTGAATTTCATATTTTGCATTTGCAACAAATACTGAATAGCGCTATTTTTTATTTAACAAATTACGAAATAAAAAGAAAATGTATTTGCAAGTGCAACTTTTTTGAAATTTTTTTCAATTTGACGCAAAAAATAACAATATTTATTTTCGAATTAAGTTCGAACTTTCGCATTTACTCTTCAAGTTCTTAAATGAAATAAAAAATTAATTAGATCACAATCTGGCATTAATTTGAAATTTTTAAGAATTATTGCTTTTGAAAATTCGAACTTAAATTCGAAGTTAGTTCTAAATATGACCCCCCGGCTCTGTACGAAAATTACGCAATTTACTACTTTAAGAATTCGCACACATTTTTTAGTTCACACTTCGTTTTCAAATTTCGAATTTAAAAGAAAATTTAGTTTCAAGTGCTACTGATTTCAAATATTTTTTTTAATATGAAAATGAAAAAATGTTTATTTTCGAACTAAGTTCGGAATTTCGAAATTTACTTTTAATTTGTTTATTAAAAAATATAAAATCAGCTCTAAATTTAGAATCGGGTACTTTAGCAAACAACATTTAAATTATTTTAGTATTATTGTGTTCGAAAATTCGAACTTAATTTCGAAATTTGTAAAAAATTACGCAATTTTCTACTTTAAAGTTTAAAATACATTTTCAAATTTCGTAAAAAAAGAAAATTTAGTAACAAGGGCAACTGATTTAAGTGAGAATGAAAGATACTCATTTTCGAATTAAATTCGAAATTTCGAATTTAATATTTAACTTGTTAATTTAAATTTAAAATCAACTATTAGATCCTAATTTGTTATTTTATTAAATAGCGTTCAAAAATGGTTAAATATTATTGTGTTCGAAAATTCGAACTTAATTTCGAAATTAGTAAAAATGTAGGTATGTACATTAAAAAATATATCACGACCGGTGCCATATATATAACGAATTGTTTTGTTAAAAAAATTATTTCTCAACACGCTTCTTCTAAAATTTTGAGAGAATTTTGTGCAAAAATCAAAATTTTTTTAAGAATTTATTTATTAAACAAATTAAAACAAAAACCAACATGCCACAAATTTCGTTTATTCAATTACACTTTGAAAAGTTCATTCGTTTTGTAACACACAAATTACCAGGCCATTTTATTATTCTTTCTCAAAACCTCCTTCATTATCATTTGATTTTCATAATCCTCCCGGTAGGTCTGCAGCCAGGTATCGAGGAAATTATTCAACTGTCTCGATATCAAATAAACAGTGAGAAACTGCAGATTGGTATAAAACAGAAAGAGGATTTTATAAAAGTTGGCCAAAAAGGCCATCAAATAATATTTGAGAGCAGGTGGACGATTAGTTATCGATTTGTAAAAAAATATCGTATGCCAGGCGGTGAAGATCAAAATAACTGCTATAATTATGGAGGCAATAATGCTTAAAATGTACACACGTCGGTAAATATATTTTACATCAATGCCCAATCGTAGAAACTCCTTGATGATTTGCACATAAATATTTAGAGCTGTGACAAAGTGGCGGCTGCCCAGCAGCAGTGATGCGAATATAACAAACGTTATGAGTATCGAGCCTAAACGCAAAATTAAATTACCAAATATTGTCAGCGATGAATGGCCGATCATGGGTTGAGCATAATCCTTCCAATTTTCTTTCAGCGAGGTCACATTCACATACGTGTACATAATAATGTGCAAAACGGTTAGCGTAAAGTATTTACGGGAAATTCTAAATTGATGTTGCGCTTCATCGAAATAGAAAGGAAAAAGGCCAGCTAAACTTAGAAGCAGAACGATTACGCCATAAGATTCAGGCAAACTTTTAGGATCACCGAAAATACGCATGTTGTTGCTGCTAGGAAATTTAAACAAGAACTAAATTTTATTTCAGAAAAAAAATTAAGCGAAATATTCATAAGCGTGTTTTAATTAAACTCCAGGGATTTCATTTGTAATTTTTATATTCTACTTTTTATGTTCTACACAACTCGCTAAAATGATGACTCAATTCACTCATGCCATCCTCGGTGCCATACACACTTCTAGCCAACTCCTTTTTAGGCAACGAGGGCATGAATATATGCAATTGTTTCTTAGAATTGTGTAAATTATTGCAACTGCCTGCCAGGGGCTGCTCCTGCAAACGCTTTTGCAAAGTCGAATTGGTTAGATCTGCCACTGTGTCCAAGCGTCTGCAGGCTGGAGCAGATTTGTTGGCCTGCTTAGTTTGTGTTTTCAATTTCACGTTTGGTTTTTTCTGAACGCCTTTTTCGACACTTGTGTGCAGCAGACCTGCTGAAGCCAGTGAGATGCCTGCAAGTCTTCGTGTCGAGTTGGGTTTGTTGGCGAAGGCACAAAACACTTCGGTATTTTTAGCTGGCCTATTAAAACGTATGGGCTGACCTTCTTTGTTAAATATAATAGTTATATGTTTTATTGCCTCCGGGGAAGTGTGTGCAACAGCTGTGGCCGCACGTTGATATACTTTGGTTTTATGGGGCTTGGATTTTAGGCTATCTGGTGCTTTAGTATTATATCTTTTGATAGCATCTTGTCTTAGTTTAGCAGTCTTACTTAACTTTACCTCCATGTTTTTGAGGTCCTGCAGATTTTGAACAAATTCCTCTTTACCCGCTAAATCCAACCAGTTCAGAACTCTTGCTGCCAAAAGTTCCTCAGCCGTCTCTGTAGTCTGTTGTGGTTGAGTTAAAGAATTTCTTCTTGAGTATGATTCCGAAATATCTGAAGATCTCCTGTTTATATGTTTTGAGTGAGCAAACTGATAACTATCATAACTTGGATATTTGCGTTGCAATAGTGAAGATCTTCGGCGAGATTTTAGTGGTGTCGTTTTTTTATTGGTGCCCAATTTAAAAGGTTCATGCAATTTGACTTTCGCTGATCCTATTAGAAAAACTTCCGGCTCGCCTTCAAAGTCTGTGTAATCATTTAACTTCAAGGAAATAGAATGTTGTAAAGTATCTGAAAGACACAAAATGTTTTAAGATAAAAACTTAATTTGTTGCAGTGTTTTTTCTTTTCAAAGAAATCAACTTTAGCAGACCTGTTCGCTTTGTTTGTAAGGGATTTATGGCAGAATTTAATCGTTCCAGAGGCTGCCTTGTTTCATAATCCCATAAAAAATATCTTTGCCTAGCATGTCTCAACTCAGAGCTCTCTAGCCAAACAGTGCGCACAAAAAGTGGACGGCTGGCTGATTCCCAAATAGTAGGTTGTTTCATAATACTTTGACGTTTAGCATTTTATAAAGAATTCTACAAATTTTCACATGTTTTCTTTAAAAATAACAAAAACAAACTTAATTGTTAATTTAATCACTAAAATCACTTTCATCACACTCGATCTCAGTCTCAGTCTCAATCTCGGTCTGTATAATTACGCCATTTTCTTGCGGTCGATTTTATTTTGTTTAAGTTAAGCCGGCGTTGTGGCAAGTTGTATTTCCGGTTTGCAAATATCTCAAGTATTGGCTGTGTTAGTTTTGCATTCAAGTTTTCAAATTTAATATTCTGCCATTAACAGAAAACAAAAGTCTGGTTCTCTTGGCGACCAAAGTCAATCAATCTCAACATAAAAGACAAAGTTTATTTGCTGCGGCCCCAAAGTGTCTTTGACACGCGAAATTTTGTCTTTGAATTTATTGAAAAAAAAATTGTTTTTTTTTGTAAGTTCCCATTAAAGTTTTGTAAGACTTTAATGGAATTTCTTTTAAATGGTTATGCTTCTGTTAACCTAATAATAAAAACGTTATCAACTTAAGTTGGATGGGGGTTCAAAGGACTTGCTACCGTTGGAGTTGTTCATTAGGTCAACGGCCGCAATGTCAGTCAATGAGTGTATTGAGAACAACATCAGCATTATAACTCTCTTCTCTGATGGATTGCAGGACAGGAGCAGGTGTATACTTAGCTGAGCCAAACTTGTCCTCTAGTTTACGTCTGGGGGAGTACGCGTCTGTTCACCAAGCAGAATTGCTTAGCTTGGATCACCTGCTGGAATGTGGGCTGCATGGCAGAAAGGTTGTCACACATTACTACCGTTCAAGAAAGTGTTCAAAACAATCCATCAACCTCAATTCGACACCGTAATCAGGAGCTTGGCCTTTAAAGAACAACTTTGGCCACAATTTTGCACAAAGATTTGCATTTGTTTCCATTTAAGATTCAGTTGACACAAGAGCTTCCTCCAGAAGAACATTTACGCCGCCATACATAGGCCAATAGGATGCTGCAGCTCGCCCATGACAACCCCGGTTTTCATGAAAAAATCATAATGAGTGACGAGACCCATTTTCATTTGAATGGATATGTGAATAAACAGAATAGTCGGTTCTGGGTAATGGAAAACCCTCAAATTATTCATCAGTCACCTTTGCATGCATTAAAAGTGACAGTCTGGTGTGCAATTTGGTCAGGAGGAATCATTGGATGTTACTTTGAAACTGAAAACGACGTAACGGTAACTGTCAATGGAGAGCGATATCGTGATATGATTGAAAACTTTTTAATGCCACAACTGCATGCTTTGGGCTTGACTAACATGTGGTGGTTTCAACAAGACGGTGCCACATCGCATACAGCCAGGATTACAATGGAATTACTGCGAGACCTCTTTCCACAACAACTTATTTCATTGGCCTCCACAATCGCCTGATTTTACTGCTCAGGACTTCTTTTGGTGGGGATATCTGAAAAGCAAGGTTTATGCAAACAAACCAGAAACGCTGGAGCAACTCAAACAAAATATTCGTGATGAAATTAATGAAATACCGCGTGAAATGTGTGAGAATGTAATGGAAAATGTTTTCGATAGGGCTCGCATTTGTGAGGCTAGCAGAGGCGGATATTTATCTGATATTGTATTCCATACATAATTGCCGCAATTAAATAAAACATTTATGACTATACGATCCATTCTCTTTCATTTAATCCAAAATTATAAACAAACAAAGTAGTATACCTTAATGGCGGACACCCTGTACTTATTTAAGAACAAAAACTAATTTTTTTTAAAATTCAAGTTGTGTTTCCCAGGAAATTAATGGAATTAAAAAAAAATCCCTTCCAGGTAGCAACAAACAATATTTAAATTACGTAACAAAAACATTCAAAAATTTAATTCTCTTTCAAATACATTTATAACAAATATAATTCCCCCCCAAACAAATCTCAACTTCTTTAATTTTAATTTTTTAAACAAGTGTAGATAAGTGCTTTTGTGCACATATGCAACTTTAGAAAAAATTACCCTCCGTTTAAGTAATGGAAATAATTGCTGCTTAGAGAATTACCAAACAGTAGTCATAGACCCAAAGCAGACTGGCTGCCATTAAAACACACATACACACACTTACACGCGCAAACACATTTCAGCTTATGAACATTGAATATAATGGCATATTTCCGACACGCAAGCAGCCCAAAGGATAAAATGTCTAAATATGGCCACAATATTATGCCAAAGCAATTATCAAGTGTTTAGCACTTTATGGCCTAGAAGTACTAACAATACAACAACAATAAAAAAACACATACTACTTTAAACTTTAGACTATAAAATTGAATTTACAACAACGTGAACATGATAAACTCCAGCCATAAAGTATGTTGGCATAAAATAAACTAATCAAAAAGAAACCCCCGCGCCTTACAACATGCAACATGTTGAACATGAAGTCAATAGTCGTACAAAACGGGGTAAATAACAAAGAGCACACTGGTACTGGTAGGTTACGAAAAATGTAAGTCATGAGAATGCAGTCGCAGAAATAACACTGGACTGCAGAAAAAGAATTGTTTAACTTCTTTTAATAAAAATACACTTTAATTGTTTTTAAGTCACGTACAGATTTTTCTCAATGGACGCGAGCAATACACACGGCGCCTGAAATAAGGCGGTCACGCTAATATATTTCACCACAACTCGAGAGTGTTTAGTGCGATTTCAATACAAAAATATCAAAAAAGATGCGAAATATAATTATATGTTGTTACGTTTATTACCACAATAAACGTTAATTTCTAGGGTTAATTGCAAGTATTAAAATACACATTCCTTAATGATTTTATTCGGCAATCAAGGCTCTATTTACAACTCTTCAGTTCTAATTTATAATGTACACTTAACACTCTTTGAAATCTCAAAGTCAATTATCTATTTGTGGTGGACGCCGCCTTTATATACAGATCACGGCCGCTTGAAATGTCCCGAACATACGCGAAATTGCGCACCATTTATTTCATTTGCTGGCTTAGTAGTCTTGTATATGTGTTTGTGTGTGTATCTTTTGTTTACTTTTTCTTTTTATAGAAGTTATTTTTGTTTCTACATTGAAACGCGGTTCGGGGAATTTCCGCTACGCAATTGTTTTTTGCTTTATTTTTATAACATTGTGTATTCGTACAATAGGTCGTTTCACACATCTGCGATTATTACTTCGTAACAATATAAAACTCTCCCCCGGAATAGTTTTTTTTATATTTTCAACTCTTTGAGAGTTATTCAGGAATGAGTAAAGAAAATTAAGTTTTTCATGCAAAATAATATTTTTTGTTTTAATTTCATTAAAAAAAATTAAAAAGGTGGCAAAAATTATCAATTTTTATTATTAATCAAAAAGCTATCTATGCTAGGAATAAAGTCAGCGATAAGACATATTAACCAAGCCTATTAAGAAATCGGTACGTCATAGACAAAGATTGAAAACAGTTGATAATAATTATATTTTTATTTCCACATAAAAAAAATGTTTTGCCACATCCGGTACAATTTTTATATATGGAGTTTGACATCGGCAAAGAAGCCGGAAATACTTTGAAGTCGTTAGTGAGTTTACCGGTTATCAATTTGCCTTTGGGAAAAAATAAATATTATTCATTAAATTATTTAAAAGTAGCTTACCTTTGGAGAATGGGAATATTTTACTTTATATTTTTTTTGACAGTTAGAACGATTTTCATTAGATTTCTCTCGTAAATATCAACACTTGTAGAATAGTGGTGTGAAAACCCCTTGTGTATCATCAATTGTTTGCTTTTCTATCATCCTAAGACACCATATTATTATTAACTGCAATAATAATATGATTAGCTTACGGGCTCTTAATTCAATCATAATATCTTGCTCTTAGATTATGGTTACCCCAAACATGTTTTTTCTTTTCGTGCATGTACCACTACATGTTTTAAAGGCCAGGGTATTTATGTTATTCACCCTGCTAACATTTTTGCCGTCAGTGTATTTGTTGAAAACCAACAGCTAGACAAGTTTGTGTATTTTAAACAAGTATGAGAAAGATCTGCTGCTTGTTAGTTAACATATTTGTATAAAACAAAAAGTAATTAAAATAGGAAAATTACAACAACAACAAAATTAAGAAACACAACCTCAACAAGTTTTCTAATGCAATTTACTCTTGTTTAAATGAAAATAATGTCGTTGCCTTTGCTTTTGTCTGCTGTCGCCCAAACTCAACAATCATTTAGTACTTGTGCAACAGTTTTGTGTGGCACTCAGCCATTTAGGGCTCAGAGAAAAAGAATTTGCAAACACAATTAAAATGCAACTTATATATTAAATGCTTGCAGCTCGTAAAAAATGGGTCCTATTTATTTCACTTAATTGTTTGGCAAAATTATTTTGTTAAAGCTTTTAACAACCAACCACAACTTGGAAATAACACAAACTTGTTTGTTCATTAAAATGTTTTAATTTTCTTTTTCATGACAGTTCCCATTATACCTGAGTTTCTTTATGATATACGACATCCGGATGCACCCTTGGATAGCTATCCACGTACTCCTTTAACGATACACACACCACCTCCACCCACTCAATGTCCCTGCCTTAAAGATGGTGAAGCCATACCTACAATGGAAGCTTCAACGCTTAGTCCAGAGGGTAAGTTTAATTGACAATTATTGCAAAAAAAAACAGCTTCACGGCTGGCTTTTGAAAAGAGTTTTGCGAGAAAAAAGAGAGCGAGAGAGGGAGAGAGAGGGAGAGAGAGGGAGAGATCCTTTTTAAATGGATTTTTTAATATAATTTAGAAAATGAAACATTCTATCGTGAAATGGAGGAAAGGCATCAGGAGTTGGTAGGAGAGACTGTGGAAGTTGGCCTGCTTTTTGCCTCCAAGGCATTTGTGCAGCTATTGGTTAATCCAATTGTCGGGCCATTAACACACAGGTAAGTACAAGTTACTCAATACAGACTATTCGGTAAGTGTTTAATAATAAAAGTGTGTTGAAAAAATCTCCAATTTTTTTTTTCATTAGACCTGCTAGAGGGTTGCCACATATTTCGATTTAAAAAAAGTAATTTAATCAGGATTTTTGTACTACAGGCTGATGAAGTTTGCATTAAGAAACTGGAATAATAATTTTTGGAAAGCATGGAATTTATTTAATCTTTTTCATTTGAAATCCCATTTAATTGTATTAAAAATAGTTCTATTGGTCTTGAAGATAATTGAATTTAAATGCCCGCCCTGCTCGTTGAAGCAGGTGCGGCATCTTAGCAAAAAGTTTTTTATTACTGCCCGCTAAGGATTTGTACACTTCCTGTTTACAATAACCTGACAAGAAAAAAGTCCGATGAAATTAGGTCAGGCTACCTGTGTGTCCAACGGAAGATTGAGTTTCTTGAAATTCGGCCATAATCGGCTGAGCTGCAGTTGCACCAACGAGTTGAAAGGATTTATCTTTCCGCGTAGTTCCGGATAGAAAAATTCTTTTAGCATGCTCAAGTAACGATCGTTTTGTTCAAAGAAGTATGGCCCGACAATACAGCGTAACGAGACTGCACACCGCATTTTCATGTGATATGAAGGCAATTCTCTCTCATGCAGTATTTCTGGGTAGGAACCACTCCATATGCGAGAATTTGGTCTGTTTACGTTGCCGTTCAGATCGAAATAAACAAGACAATTCAGCAAGTTCTCATTCTCTTCCCTCTTTTCAAGCACCTTCTTGCAAAATTCCAAGCGAATCGGCAAGTCTGAATTTTGTAGAGGAATAAGTTCAAACCCTTATGAATTATTTTCTGCAAAGTCTTCCTACCGATACCCATTTGAGCAGATAATCTCCTTGTTGAAACACTGAGATTGCCTTGTATGGCAGCAGCTACGTCAGTAATAGTTTCCTCTGTTCGAACGGAAGGGTTTAGATTATAAGGCCTTCTCATGCTCTGCAACATTATTCACTAGTCTCATAACAGTCCATCTACTTGGAGGACCGCCGCCAAACGTACGCCTATATTCTCTTTGAAGGAAGACTACAGAGTCCAAAGCGTGATAGCGGCGGACAATCCAGATTCTTTTTTCAGTGTCCAAGTTTTCCATTTTTATTAAATCTAAAAATCAATCTACGAAAACAAAAAAAATCCAGATTACTTACACAGAAAGATAGTTATCATGTTTTCATTTGGTAGCGGCTTTCATCAGCCACCCTGTATTTGTTATTGGTATGAGAAGGGTAAAACAGTGGCGAAAAATCATTTTAGTCTAACTTAAATTTTTAGTATTCCAGAAGAAGAATAATCGAAAAAACGTACTTGAGTCTGAATAAATTATTCGCTTAATTGTTAAAAATTTCAGTTCGCTAAAATCTTTTTTTTTCAAAAAATTAAAGCATTACACTAGCAGATATGTATGTCCAACACGAATATGAGTCGCACTTGTCTGCTTGTAAAAAATTTAATTGAATTTTGAAACAATAAATCGCTTGTTTGTCTCTTTTTTATTCTAGAATTGGTTACAGCATACCCATGTTTGCCGGTTTCGTAATTATGTTCGTGTCCACGATCAGTAAGTCAATCGAGGTGCCAACTACAATTCAATTAATTCTTTGCGTGTCTTTTCACAGTTTTTGCCTTTGGTCGCTCCTATTTGGTACTTTTTGTGGCTCGTGCTTTACAAGGTATTGGCTCTTCATGCAGTTCTGTGTCTGGCATGGGCATGTTAGCCGATCGTTATACTGATGACAAAGAACGTGGCAATGCGATGGGTATAGCTTTAGGCGGTTTGGCTTTGGGTGTTTTAATTGGTCCACCATTTGGCGGTATAATGTATGAGTTTGTGGGCAAGTCAGCGCCATTTTTAGTACTTTCGGTTTTGGCTCTCGGCGATGGTTTACTACAATTGTTTATGCTGCAACCTTCGATTCAAAAAGCAGAAACTGAGCCACCTACTCTGAAAGCCTTGATATCGGATCCATATATTTTGATAGCGGCTGGTGGGTTTTTTTCATTCTTATTTTTTTTCGAACAATAATTTCAACAAATTAATACATTTTTTTTAAATCATTGTCAAGGTTCTATAACTTTCGCCAATATGGGTATTGCTATGCTAGAACCTTCGCTACCCTTATGGATGGTGGACAATATGGGCTCGAGTCGTTGGGAGCAAGGTGTGGCCTTCTTACCCGCCTCAATCAGTTATTTAGTTGGTACTAATCTCTTTGGTCCTTTGGGCCATAAGATTGGCAGATGGTTTGCCGCCTGTCTGGGTTTGGTTATTATAGGAGGCTGTTTGATAATGGTAAGTAGCTGGAATCTTTTAAATTTATGCAAGTTTTGAAGCCAAGTCCGTTTATTTTATTTTCCTATAATTACAGATTCCCATGGCCACTTCCATTACCCATCTGATTATTCCCAACGCTGGTCTGGGTTTTGCCATCGGCATGGTTGATTCGTCTATGATGCCCGAATTGGGTTATTTGGTGGACATACGACATTCAGCGATATATGGCAGTGTTTATGCGTTGGGAGATGTGGCTTTCTGTGTGGGTTTTGCTGTTGGTCCCGCTCTAAGTGGTACCCTGGTAAAAACGATTGGTTTCGAATGGATGTTATTCGGTATTGCAATATTGTGTTTCCTGTACGCACCCCTATTGACGCTGCTAAAAAATCCCCCCACTCGGGAAGAAAAGAAGGTTGGTAGTGAAATGCAAGACGATGTAACCGCTGTGCAAGCAACTACTCCTGCCATTTTACAAGAAGGCCTTGTAAATACTGCTTATGAAAATGAAAGGCTTTAAGTGTTTGTTAACTAGTTCTGATTTTAATATTTGCGGTATTCAGTGTGCGGTGCAAATGGTCATGCAAATGTACATATTGCAACAATTTTTAGGTTTTTAATGAAATACAACAACAAAATACACAACAATTCTGTTGAATTTCATATAAAAATAAAAAAGGTAGGTTTTTTACTTTTGCAAGGTCATTTGCAGCAGACCCTGAATACCGTTATTCTGTTTTGACTTGCTTAATAGTATGTTCACACAATTAGGAGGTTTACGAAATGAAGGCCTTAATTAAGCTTAATTTACCATACAAGTATTCAATTAAAAAATTGCGTAATTAGTACTCAATTACAACATACTCGTAAATTGAATCAAATTCACAATACAACTCTGTCTAGTAAAGTGTGTTTAGTGAGCAGAAAGCCTGTTAAATAAATACATTAAATGTAATAGACCACTAACTAGACCCGACAACTAACAACAGCATTACCACGATTATTAAAAGGTACAACAAATCTTATTGTTAGCAATTTAGCTACCTCTTTCATATAATAACCCCCGTAGGTTATTCGAAAATTTGCACGTAAAACTTCCTAACACATGATAACACGTTTTTTCAAACATCATTGTCGAGCCATCAAAACATTTTCAGCTATCAACTGCTAATTGAGTAAGCTAAATTGCGTATGTGTGAACACCAAATTTTATAACTTAATTTGAAATTTAATTGCCTCAATTAAGGCGCTTGTGTGAACATTACTATTAGTCTGCTTGTGTAATTGTTTTAGTTTAGTTAAATGTTTTCTTTAAGCTTTTTTTTAACTTATGTTTTAAGCTTTTATTAGTTCATAAAATTGTTTATTATAGATTTTTTCGATTTTTTTTAATAATATTTATTAATTACAATAATATTTCAAGCTTCAAGGTCTTAAATAAAAATTTTTCTTCAATTATTTTTATTCTCTTTGGAAATTTCCTGATTATGCTACACAATGGAGTAGGAAAATATCGTTAGTGATTAAAAATATTTGAAAAAAAAACTTATTTAAGACCTTGAAGCTTGAAGTATTATTGTAATTAATTAATATTGTAAATACAATTTTAATTTTATAATTTATATGTTAAATTAAATTTTAAATTTGTTTTGTACTTTTGTTTTAATTTTATTAATAAATTTTTTTGAGAACTTGAAAAATGTTTATCTTTTTCTTAGGCGGAATAAGAATTATTTTTAATTTATTTTGCTGCCGAAAAAACAAAATTTTTAATGAAGGAATAATTTTTTAAAACTTAAATAAATTCCAAAATATTTTGCGAAAATAAACAAGTAAAAGACCTGTAAAGCGGCTTTTAAAAAGCAACTTTACAAATTATTTAAAACACATATTTGCTTAAAACTCATCTTTGAAAAAGTTTTTTTAGGAAAAGTAGTTTTAAAAATTACCACCCTGACCTACGATGTCGAACGTTCGCTGGAGTTCTAACAGAAAAAAAACGTATATTTATCCCTCTAATAACCCTCTTTATGAATTTATTTATTTAGTCCGTAAATAAATAAAAACTTAAAAAAAAAATGTCAAAATATTTATAATAACGTAATTAATAAAACAGTTCACTAGGGGGAATTTTAGAATTCAAGCGAACGTAAACGTCGTACTTCATACCACAGGCTGTACATAAGTAACGCTGGGAACACAACTGGAACGAACGACGAATTTTGTTTAACACGACGTATACGTCGGTAAAAATTCGCTGTGCAAAATTCGTCGTATGAAGCACAATAACGACGAAAAAATAACAGCTGTTACCTATATAATATATGTATATGGGTGACCATATAAAAAATAATAGTTAAAAAATTAAACACTAACAAAAATACAGCCAAAATGTAATTTTATAGTTAACTGCTATTTTGTAAACTTATTTTAAATACTATAAAACAAAATTAAATTAATTTTTATTAAAAATAAAACTTTATTTACTAAAATACTTGGAAACTAAAACCAAACATGGCCACATTGTACTGTTTTGTTCGTCGTACGTCGGCGTGAGAAATAGAAATAAATCTATTCAAAGTTCGCCGCGTATGACGAATTTCGACTGACGTCATAATTGTGTGCATTTGTGCGACTAATATTCGCGGCGAAAAATTCGTCGCTCGTCCCAGTTGTGTTCTGAGCATAACTTTAAAACAAGTATTTTCAAACAAGTATAGGGTGATTTATTAAACGTTTGGGTTTTGCAAATTGAAAAAAAAATCACAGAAAGTTTGCAAATGTAAATAAAATATAATAATTGGGCCGATAAATGAATGCCTGCCGTAGATGGTTTATCAGTGAGTTCGAATTTTGCCACACTTTCTCCAGCATTTCGGCCAGTATCTCACTAATGGCAACTGTAATGTTGTCTTTCAGTGCTGCAATTGTGGCTGGCTTGTTCCTGTCCGCACCAAAAATAGTCTAATGGGGTCAAATCATATGATCTTAGCCTGCTTCAAGCACGTGAGATGGACTGCTCCAAGCACGTGAGATCAATCGCTCTTCAAACTCACCTCTCGATATGTTCATGATATCGCGTGCCGTTTAGCACTGTCTTGTTAAAACCACTTGTCAACTAAGCCCAATTGTTCCATTTTGGCAAAAAAAAAAATGTAATCACTGCACGTTACCTTGCACCACTGACTGCAACGTTGCGATTTTCATCGTTCTTGAAAAAGTACGGCCGAACGATGCTGCCGGCTCGCAAACAGCGTACCAAACAGTGCATCTTTCCGGGTGCATTGTTAGCTCTTGAATGTGGCTGCTCTTTACATCAAATACGTCAACTCTGTTTGCTGACATACCAATTGAGCCAAAATGAGCTTCGTCGCTGAAGACTGAAGAATTTTTCGATAGAAAATACATTTCTCACACAGCACGAATTTTGATAAGAAAATTTAATGATTTGCAAGCGTTGTTGGTTTATTAGTCTTTTCCTGATTTTGCCATAAACCTTACTGAACATTTTTGGCATGGTCACATGTTACGAATCTTTTCTTTGCACTGATAAACCAAATAGCAAAAAATCACCCTATACATTTAATAATGTGGCTTCATAAAAGCACCATTAAAACGATGTAGAATTTTGGAATGAATTTCCGTCATCCCTTGGGCCCTTTCGTACTAAACGAAAAATGACACTGAAGATGTCACATAGCCGAAACCGGTTTGTCTCCAAACCAAACTTGACAAGGGATGAGGGAAATTCGTTCCAAAATTCTACATCAAAACACCCTGTCGGAATATCAAATCAAGAATCACTTTTAAAACATTACCTTCAAAGAAAGTACATTTTAGAACTTTTAAAGCTCCTTTGTAAAAGTACTTTTTATTAAGTACCTTTTACACAGTACTGTACCTTAGTATAAAAGCTTACTTTTTTTAAAACGAATTAATTATACAATTTTTTACCCTAAACTTTCTTTGCAGTCTCTTATCATTGGCGAACGATCAGCGGTACGTTATGTGACATATCAAAATTATGACGATGACGAATAACTATTTCGCACTCCTACGGCCAACGATTCTCACTAAAACGGACCAAAAATGTTGCTAAACAAATTTAATATCAACCAATAATATCAGAAAAATCATATGAAAATTATGTTGTGTTTTATAAAGCTTTTGATGTTTTACATTTTCAAATTTAATTTAAATTTAACAAAATATTGATGTCATTTTTACACAGCAAATGGTTTTAGGAAGAAACCACAAAAATCTAAAAAAAAAATATTTAATGAAAACAAAAAAACAACAAATTAGTTCGTGCAATCGGGTTAAATATAAATAATTAAAACATTGAAAAGCATTGAAATCCTTAAAAGTTGAAAAAAAAAATTGTTTGGACTTAAGTTAGGTTTTTTTACTCAAGTCTTATTTTTCTTCTTAGTTTTAAATTCTATTAATTTTTTTTTAATTTTCCCAAAAAATTCTCACAAGTCCACCACCAATTGCTTTTTTGGTGTAAATGACAGTTTCGAATATAAAAAAATTTAAAAATCGTTAAAATATTTAAGATTTAAATAATTATTAAAATTAAAGTTAAACACGAAAATTAAAATTATTTCAAAAGAAATTTAAAACAAAAGCTCAAGACCTTACAGACCTTACATCAACGTTTAATTGGTCGATTTACGGCAGATCATTTTTAAAACGAACGACTTATATTTTGGCTGTTGGTTTTGTTTTTTTTTATCTTTTAAGGAAAATCTTGATGCTTTGCTTTGGTTACAATTAAAGAATCTTTGAAAGGAATTTTTAAAAAGTTGAAAATTTCTACTCCCAGTAAAGAAGATTGTTGTCACTGTAACTGCTGGAATTGAGATGAGTCAATATTTTTCCAACAAAATTTTATGCTCGATATATAAATTTAATAACAAAAATTTTCATTTAGTTCTATATATTTCAAACCTGATTCATTAATGCGGCGAAGAAATTAAGAAAAACGCACGATTTTTAACCGAAAAACACATCACACAAACAAACCCCGCTTTTGAAATAGTTGCATACAGTTGAGATGTGTCAGTCACGAGCTAGTTCGTTCAATTAAGATGTTATTATAGAAAGGTGGCAGCAACCTTACACGCACTACAATAACAACAAGTAATTTTCAATTCTTGTATATGACACGCCAAAATAAATTCTGTGTTGCTTTTGTAGTTGTTAAAAAGTTGCTATCATCTTTCTGAGACAATCTCTCAGTTGAACGAACTAGTTCGTAACCGACAGACACAACTCTATTATACAGACATGTTTTAAAATTTCAGTGCTTTAAAGCCATGAAGGATTTTGAAGTCACGCAAGTGATTCTTTAGTGTTCCGTAAATATCAAGACTTTGATTTTTAGTCGTAATTTGCCTTGTTCTAAATCACGGGCCAACAGCTGATTTCCAGGTGAAGACGTTTTTTTGATAAACAATATCATCTGACTACTTAACACGTTCCCAGCCAGACCTTTTTTTTGAAGTCTTCCCGTTCAGGCCGTATATGCCTCACAATTAAATGAGGGCATCGGCAGAGAACGTGTTAAAAAAGAAAAGAAAACCACGAAGAATATCAACAAAACTGAAAATTTTATTACAAAAGCAAATAAAGAATACCTGATATTAAATGTAGGTAATCAAAGCAAAATGCTTAGAAAACAACAAATGATTTGTTATCGTCAGACTGTTGGCTGACCAGTTGCAAATCACAAGATTTTTGGGCGCAGAACATCTTTTCAGTGAATTCAAAACACTTTACAATAAAGAGATTTTCAGAACATCCCTGCTAGGCAACTTTTAGACGACATTTTTTTACTTCTCAGGCCCATTTTTTATTCAGGATAATTTTTAATATAACCCAAAAATTATCACAAACTAAAAGTGAAAATGTTGGATTCTTCAGTCTTATAATGTTTTACAATTAGGGAATTTCTTAAAAATTTCCCGGAAAATGTTTATATCTCACATACTTTTCATTTAATTTCCCACATATAATCCAATCCTCTGTTATTCGATTCGAAAAGAATAGATTTCGAAATGCATTTCAGAATCAAATGTCAAATCGTACTGCGTAACTCGTTCGTTACGATGGCAGAGTTGTAGTTATGAACAAATGAGGGGAAATGGGAAAACTTGGTAGCACTGCAACGTTAATCCCAAAATGGACAAAAATATCCCAAAAATGGAATGCACAGAAGAAAGTTAAAAATTTTACTATGTTAAAAATATATTAACCGTCTTGTTTCGTATAATAATGGATTGTATTTCTCTGTCGATTCCAGAGAGAGCTCATAGAAATAAATTTAAAGAATACAAATCCGGAAACATTTCCAATAACAACATTAAAATAGACTTATTTGCTTAAAACCAAAATTCTTAAGTTAAATTTGTTTATTAAAACTTTTATTTACCTTGAAACATTCAAAGGCTTACATTTTTTATTAAATATATCAATTTATCACTACGTAGCTTCCGAACACTTTTGACATAACTGAAGCTAGTCTTCGTAATACACAGTTGCTTTTTCAAAAGGAATTTCTATGCTTTGTTTCACAGAGTTGCTCTCTCGCAAGGGATATTTATTTTTCGATAAAGTACAGTAAACTGCCGCTCCTTCGTAACAAATACTACGAAAATCGTAATACACCGTGCAAATCGTAGGAGTTCGTAAATTATACCTTTCGAAGCGAAATACTCTTACCGTGGTTTTCAATAAGACAAATTAAAAAATTATATTTTCTATAAAAATTATTAAGATATTTTGTGCTCATTTCATTTATGTTTTTGAATATATTTAAATTTATTACATTGGAGACCAAAATTCATTAAAAAAAATTTGTATGAAAAACGTCTTTAATATTATTGTTGGACTACTTTTCATACAAATTTCTTAAAAGAATTTCATAAAAGAATTTCTTAAAACATGTGTGTGTTCTTGTTACAGAATGACTTTTCAATTATAAATGTGACTTGTGGTGTTTGGAAAAATTTGCTCAAAAAATATTTCAAATGTTTTCAGGTAAAGCGAAGGAATATGAAATGTGGAATTTAATTTAAGGAGTTCAAATTATTATTTGAATTTTGCATTTTGAATTTAAATTTTGAGAAAATGTTAGAGCTTTTTATCAGATGCAATGTTTGTTGTGTCCTAAACTCTTAATATCTTCAGTCCATCCGTATATACATTGATATTGACATTTAGCGGTAATCTGCCGCTGCTATGCAATCTTAATGTTGCCGTGGACTTGGAGTCAAGTTTTTGCGATGATGAAGGCATAGTAGAGGTGGTGGATTGCCTAGATGTAACTACAGGTGTGTATTTTCCACTATTAACCGTTTTCAAGACACTTGGATTAGCTGTTAAGGCAGAGAAGTTGGAAGCATTATTTTCATTCGAACCCAAACTGTATGGACTATTTAAATTGTTGTAACTGATCTTCTTTCTCGTGGCGATATTGTCGCTTATATTATCTTGTACACTTTTAAACACTTTAATGTTAAAGTTTTCTTTGGAGCCCCAGGATTTGAAAGGCATTAAAGATGGCGAACGTTCGGTGGAGTTAGCGTAGACTGATTTTGTGGGTTTGCTTAACATTTGAGAACTATATATAGAAGTTAACTCTTTGACGCGATCTTTTGTCGTCTTTCGTAAATCGTTTTGTCTATCTTGGTAGGGCGAAAATTTAGCTAATCTTTTTTCTATAACAAAGGTATCAAAAGAATTAACTCCTTTCAGCTTGCTCTTAGTTGCAGTAGAATGTTGTGAAGTTTGGGTTAAGGGTATGTTCAAATTTCTACTCATGGAGTCACTTTCAATTTTAATATTGACATTTTCATTTGGTCCATTTTTCTCTAAGCCTTTAATATTAATATTAATTTCACAACCTGAACCTAAACTGCCACTCCGATTTAGCTGTAGGCCAGTTGAAGTTAATGATCCATGATTGCTTCTTGTAGATCGGGGTATAAAGGAAGGTTTAGTAGGCTCCGGCTGAGCAATATTGTGGCTTAAAGAATTGCTGTTACTGGGTAATTGAGATAGATTCCTTCTTAGTGAGGCATGCGATGTTTTAACATTTCGTCTATCAAAACATGAGCTTAGTGCAGCACTTGAGCCGGGGCTTTGGCTTAAGCGTGAAGAGTTTGCTTTAGCTCCTGTAATATTGCTAGATACTGATTCATTTAAAAATTTTCTTCTACGGTATTCTTGAAATTTGAACAAATTCAAAGCCCGCGTATTATTTTGCAAAACAGCCTCTCTCACTGATCGTGAGTGACAAGCACTTGGAAATCCCGAGTTATAAAAATTTGTTTGACAATCTTTTACAGTTGGAGGATTATTAACTCTTTGCTGCGACACCGGCAACTGGAAAGAGGGTCTTTCGGCATAGCGAAAATTATACGATTGAATTTTGAAGGGATCCCTTTCGAACGGATCGGTGACTTGACGTCGTACAGTTTTTTCCTTTGATCCCAAAGTATCTAAAAGCAAAATAGAGATTTATGCTAATCCAGGCATATGAATTTTCCCCTTTTAACTTACAAATGTTTAGACAGCGTTTAGAGCTCATAGTAAATTTTTATAAAGATTTTTACAGAATTTCAATTTAGATTTTAATTTAAAACGATAAAAAAAATCAGTTTGTTATAAAAAAGTGAAATAAATTTTCTTTTGAAAATTTCCCAAAATAAATAAAAATTAATATTAGCTGTGTTCCCGTACTCTACATTGGCAGACCGCTGGATCCGTCCCAAGTTAAGCGTAAAGTGTTACTGTGCTTGAAAATTGTGTAAATGAGAGTGGTTGTGAGAGAATTACGTTCTACTTCTACTTCTGCCTGCACAAAGTAGCTCCGACTCTTATTGGGGTAAATTGGGAGGATTGTCAAACACAAAAAAACTCAACAAATTAAATTGAATCAAGAAAAGCACAAAATAAATAAGTTTTGCTTAATTAAAATTCCAAATAAAATAGCACTAAAAATTGTAAAAGCCTATTTTCTTACAATGCATTTGTTTTTATTGCATTCAGACGTATTAAACAAGTGAAGGAGGCATAAATAAAATTACATTTTAATTTTATGAGGGGTTTTCTCGGTACAGAAATTTCGTTGCGTTGCCGTACTTTTATAAATTTTTGTCGCTCAGTAAGAGAAATTTTTTTTCATTCTCATTTTACCCAACTGAAGCCAAAAGTCAAGAAACACACCTATTATAACAAACAGGGTTGCAATGAGAATACAATTTTGAAATAAATTTACTTTATCCCAAATATTTTTTTTTCTGGAAATCTATTGAAACATGTTACAAATTTGAGCAGAGCAGCGATGACAGAACAGGGGGTTTTTTAACATTTATTTAAAAAAAACCCCTAATGAAAAATCTTCTTAAACAAATCAATTTGTATAATTAAGTATTATCGTTTTGTTTAAACAAATTATAAATTATAACATATAAATATATAAAAAATATATTAAAAACAAACTTAGATAAATAAAAAAAAATAAATAAATTGTAAAATTTTGCTTGATGCACAAGTTATCTGACACAAAAAGGGAAATACAGTAGTTTTATATACAAACATAGTATATATGTATATCTGCATATACATATACATACATATGTATATTAACTTAATTCTTATTATTATTATAGTACTAAACTTTATAAATCTAAATCGAAAATTGCTTAAAAATAATCGAAAATTTAGACCTTTTTCAGGATTTATTAAACAAAAATTTGAATGGCTGCAAATTTTTGATTGATGAATATGCGAAAAAAAAATTCAAAATATTTTCAAATAGCTTAACAATTTATTTGAAAATGTGTTCAAATGATTGTTTCGACTATCAATTGTACCACGTTTCTCTCTGTGTACTCACAGAAAAGTATCTGACAGGCAAATTGAATTCGCCGTATTTCGTTCGTTTCAAGGCAAATTGATAATAGGTAGATTAACGGTCGGATTGAAAGTACTTCCGTTCTCTTAGCGGATGTCAAACTCCATATCAAAAAAAAAAAAAAAATTACCGGATTTAACGAAACATTTCTTTATATGGGATTTGACAATAAATTAAAAAAAAAGTACTCAGCTGTGTTCGTGAGTTTACCTCTTTTGTCTAGCCTATCGGACCATTCGATAGGTTGTTGTAAAATTATCGCTAGTATCGAATTCTTAGAAAAATTTTAAAGTTTCAACCTGCGATTTTTAATTTATTCAAGAAATCTTCAATTGAAATTTATTCAATTCCTTAACAATGCAGCAGGAATATTGAAGGAAACATATTCGATTTAATGTTTTATCGTCTGTGGCTATGTTGCCTGTTCAAAATCCACGTTTCATTTTTATTTCCAGTATTAAAACTTTTGGATTTTTAGTGTATCGAAATATAATGTTGTATAGTCTGCATCGTTGTTTACTGTTTTTGACGGCTTAGTTGACGTTGAAAGCCGTTATGCTGCTATATACGATATTTACATATAAATGTTGTTTCGTTTCTGGTTTAACCTGTGCTTGCATCCTTTGTGCCAAAAAAATTGTACTCGATTTCTGAAGGTTTCTCTGTTAAAATGGGTTCATTTAATTAATTTACTTTTAGTCTAAGGATTTAAAAGTATTTAATTTATTTTTTCATTGACATATGTACGAGTATATGAGTATACTGACTTACGACTTATATCAAAGCTGACACTTTTTTGTCAATAGTATCGCGGTTGGATAATAAATATTGATAGTCCGCTAACAAGGCAATCATCGATACTATCGATAGTACCATTGAACGTTTTGCAGCTGTACTCATGATGACAGCTGATGAATTCGCCCGTCACAACTTAATGGCCGACACACCTTTAAATTATGAATTTTTAAGCAATTTTCGTTTAAAACAAAACTAAATGTAAATTAAAGAAAACAATATTAGACGTCATAAATTTACAGTTTAACCATGTTTTATGTAAATTTTGGGTTAAATTTGCAAAACCAAAGTTGAAAAGCAAACATTTGTAGTTGAAAGCAGGTATTTATGAAAGTTATATTAAAATTTGTATATAATAAAATAGCTGAAATACTTGCTGATATTTAGAAGAAATTAAAAAAAAAGTATGTAGCATATTAATATTTTAGAACGTTTCTATTCAAATAAAATATTTCGGAAAAAAAATCGCTCAAGAATTGCCACAAAAATGCAATCAATATTATCAATTTACAACAAAAAAAAACCAACAAAAAAGCTTATGTACAGGGTAACTAAATTATAAATCATAAATTACTCAATTAAACATAAACAATTAAATTAACATGTAATTAAATATAAAACAAATTTAAACGGTATAGATTATTTCCAGCCGTTAAAGAGTATTATTGTGTGAATTAGACAATATAAGTTTAAAGTATTAAATAAAATAATCATACTATTGTTATTTAAACTATATTTCTAATCAATCATTGCTAATTAATATATCTACTACTAGAAACATATTTGCACATGAAAAAAGCTGGTATGGGGTCAAACACACTATTCACTGATAATCTATTTAATAATTAATCAATTCTATTAATCTCATTTATATATCGAACACACTTTTAATCAAAACAAACAAAATATTTAGTATTTAAGTGCTTTGTGGCCGTATAACTCATATTAAATATATAATTCATTGAAAAAATTAAAACCAAAAAAAATACAACAAATTGTTTTGCATTTGAGCATAATAGTCAAAATATTTATATAAAATAAAATCAATATAAAAATAATATTAATAAATATTAGCTTCTTTAAAAAAACAGACAACTACATATAAATTGCAATGGAAGAAACCACATGACATTAAGCTAAAATCGTATTTGAAATAAAAAAAACTAACAAAAGTAATTAAATTATATATTGATATAAAATTAAATTAAATGTTTTCTGAAGTATGTATTATTATTAAAACAGTTTTAAGAATTTATAAATGGATTTAAGACCTAAGCAAATTCTTATTTAATATGAAATCAAATTTGAAAGAATAAACACGTTGTTGGTGAATAAAACTGCGCTACACTTAAAAAAAAATAATCTTGTTTATAGGTACTATTTATTTGAGCAATAAAATAAGGTAAGTTATGCCAGATATACATACATATATTTTCTTCATCTCTTATTTTGCCATTTCTTACGCCCTAAAATGTCAAAATGTAGACCTGAAAATTAACTGTGGAATAAATTCAGATTTGTTTAAACTAGGAATGCATTCGATATCGATAACGATTTTCGGTTTTCCGATATATGAGTATCGACCATATTTGTATTGCCGATAAAGCGATATATTCACATACGTATCGCACACTGAATTCAAAACAGTCTCAAATCAAAAAAAACCGCCCAAAATCTTGCTTAATTGGCGGGGTAAGCAAGACAAGTAAAATAAAAGCAAGCATAACGATTACTTTTTTTTCGATTTGGTGTGCGATAGGTAGATCATACATAATAATTCTTTTTTATATTATTTTTAATTCACTAGCTAATTGATATTATTTGAGTATCGGCAAAAATGTGTATCGATGCCTCCCTAACAACCCGTCCAGACGCACGATTTCCTTCTTAAAATAACGTCGGCAGAATAACGGTACAAAATTTAAGGAAAAGAAAACTTAGTTTCGTAGTTTAATTATAAGTGTTTGAATTTTTTTTAAATCTCTAAATTTTTTTAAAATGTCAAAATGTACTATTTAAATACGTGAATCGAAAAAGGTGTATTTGATGGAATAATCGCATAAGGGAAATGGCGTGAAGGTAATGTAGGGAAGCAACGTCAAGGTTAAAGTGGGTCACAAATCAAAATAAACAGCTGGAGATATGAGTACGTGACATGGTGGGGAGGGCAATTGAGGGCATTACATCAGCCCCAAAGAAAAATTGGTTTTGTAGTGTACTCGTACTTAAATACTATGTTTTCGTGGAATGTGTGAAGAGTGATAAAATTTATGGACTTTAATCGGTAATGTTAATAACGAATTATGCAAACTTCTTTATTAATTTTTTTTTAATGTTAGAGTACCCAGCGAGAGGGTTGGAACCTTCTGAGAAATGCTCTTCCTTTCTAGTCGGAAACCTCGCTGGCCCATACGTCCGTTACATTAAATGTCCATAAATTCCATCACTCATCACACATTCCACGAAAACATAGTATTTAAGTACGAGTACACTACAAAACCAATTTTTCTTTGGGGCTGATGTAATGATTTGACACTCTTGCGAGTGCCACAGCATGCCCGATAGTTATTCTAGATTTAAAATTTAGATTTAGCAGCAATATTCGGGACAATTTTTTCTTGCTTCAGTACGAATCTGGTAATAACTAATAAATAATATTATAGAAATAAAATTTGAATACTTATTGTAATTTTCTTTTAAAAATATTCAATAAAATAAAATTAAAGCTTAGAAAAATATATATGAAGAAAGGGATGTTGAAGCTCATCTATTGTTTTGCAATGCTTATGATAATATGCTGTTCAATACTTCGGAAGTTATGTACGTCGAAGGCCGGCATCTTCTCAAAGTTGTAGAATCGGAGGGCATTCCTTAAGGGAGAACAGCATTAAAACCAAGAATTGGCATAATCAGTGGAAGTTACTCAACAGGCAAATTCGAAGGGCCTCATAAACATGCAAGTGCTGCACAAGGGAAATTATTATATGCCCGAAAAGTTGAAAACAATCTTTGTAAGGTGTATGAAAGAATGGAGAGTGTAGTGGTCTTTGATAGGAAATACTTTCGTTTCATAATTATACACCCATCCAGTTTTTCACAACAAATCCTCGAATCCCAAAGAAAATAACGAAAGCAAAGCCGATTTTTGTTTCAATCTAATAACTTTTAACAAAAAGTAAACTAATTTTTAACCTTTATAGGAAAAAATAATTCGATGTATTTTATTTTTAATAAATTGTAAACATCTTAAGAAAAATAATTACAAACTTGAAATTAAACTTAGTTTCTTGATTTTATTAATAATTTTTGTATACAAAAATTATATAATTTTTTTAAACAATATTATCTAAAATAAGCATCCCACTAGTTTTAGTTAAAAATTACACAATACGCTTATATATTCATTCAAATCTTAAAAAATAAATTAAATAATAATGGACATTATTATTTGAAATTTTTATGTATATTTTTATTAAAATTATGAATTATTTTACATTTACAATAAAGAAGAACTTCCTATTTTTAAATAACAGTAATTTGCAATTATTGTTAAATTGTGATTTTTTTTTAATTATAATCGGAAAAGTTTTAAAGTCAAGCTACTTTCACTTATAAAACTAAGAAAATGTTTAAAATATAAACTAAAAGAAAATATATTAATAAAATCTTAATTTTTGTTAGCATATTTCTAAAAACCTTCAACGAGTTTTTAATGATCAACTAAATTACAGTCAAATCACCTAAAATATTTTTTTTAGTTTAATATTATATACAAAAACTTTTAAATATCATCATAAATAGATTGTGTAATAGATACAAGTTATTATTAAAAGAACTTTTTTTAATAATAAGATTTATAATGCACCTTTCTGTGAAAGCTACAACTTTTACAACATAATTTCAAAATCCTTTGCAAAACGTGTGGGAACTGGAATATACAAGAGTTTAACGCACTCAAAACTAACACTTTTCGAGTCAAAAGATTGCCACAATATTATAATGTGATTTCTAATACTATATCGGGCAAGATTTAGAAGCTAGCTGTTCTCAAATTAGGCATTAGTTTAATTGTACAGGGTTCACCGATGTGCACGTATACTTTCTGACAAGACATCGCAGTTATGTTGTTCTATCTATTGGTAATTTTTGTTCTTTTCCTATTTTTCCCTTAAAAAATATGGAGTCAATTAAATCGTGGTATGCCAATAAGCCACAATAGAAGTGGGTCTTCAAAGTCAACAGTAGGATTTCACAAATTTAGCATAATCCATGCATGCCATGAAACATTAGAGCTATTGAAAGCAAACGACTCGGCGCAGCGTCGGTTGAACGTTTTATACCACACGTTAATACCTTTCAAATAAAACAAAATCTTTTAACATGAAACTTGTTTTATTAAATGTTAAAATCGAGCGCGACTATTTTAAACCTCAATATACCCATCCCCACGGGAAACTCCTATACAATCTAAAGATCTTTTTATATAATTATACTGATAACATATATACATTTGCTTTTGTGTTTTTAACATCCTTAGAATATAAGTTTGTATTTAACTCTTATTCTTGAGAATAACTGTTATCAGTATTGCGTATAGAGAAGTCAATAATTTCCACCAAGCAACGTCCTAGTTCTTCCATAACCATTTTCTCCATTTGGTAGGCAGGCAAACAATTCTTTTCGCACTCATCCGCCTGGGTTATCATGCACTGAATTGTTGCATCAATGACTTCTTGGGTTATAAAATTGCACTGTTGACGTTCTAATGTTGGCGAAATGACACCGCTCACTGTATCGTAACCATTTAAAGATTTTATGGGCTCCTTAGACAGCTTTTCAGTTTTAACAGTAATGCCAGGCCCCGAACTACTATAATCCCTTTGAGATTTTTCATAGGATCGCTTAAGTGTGGGGTTATCATTTGCACCACACATTGCTATGGTAGCCATAATTTTTGGATCTATAGGGTCCATATCCAAGTCCGGACGATCCTCAATGTTTCGACATCCTATTAAGTTAATTTGATATTAAGATTCATGTACATATGTGGATTTCTATTTAAAAGATTTTAAGTTACATTTACTTACCCACACATTTACAATTCGAACTGCAGGGAATCTTAGCTTCATAACACTCACAATAATTTTTCAAGCATCCGGAACGTTTGCAGTTGCATCCTTTATTATGTAAACGCATATCGGCTTGGTGTCTTGAGGAAGTAATTTTTGGCCTGGTTAAAAAAAAAAGAATATGAAATTAACTTTGCCAAAACAAAAATGTTGTACATATATGCGTGTATATTCAGATGTATGTTTTCTTTGGCAAGAGTGTCATTTTACAGAAATACATACATAATTATCTTAGCCTTCTATGTTCTAACAAATACCCGTTTCAATTTTCCCTTTAATTTAAAAATGTGAATTTTTTGTTGGCAACACTGTTATTAATCGTTATATTAAATGGCCGCTTTACCACCTTTGAAATTAAGAATTATTTGATACATAATTCAAATTTGTTCAAGTATATTTCTGCATTATTATTTCGCAATTTACGGCACTACAATAAAGATAAGAAATCATTCTTCACTGGCTACAATAATGACAATTTAAAAATCCAAACAACCTAAAGTGGTACATAAAAATTATATTTAATTCAAAATTGGTCACCAAAGTACAAGATAATGGTTAAGCTCGTTTTACATTGTTGCACAAGTAATATGTTTTAAATCATTTCAAAAAATTATGTTATTTCATCAAGATTACAGGTGTATTTTAAGGTACAGACTTGCAACGACATGTATAGAAAAGCAAAAGAAAAATAGTATTCACGCATATTTTAATAAAAGCTATTATTTAACTATTATAAAACTAATATTTAATTGCTTTATTATCAGGAAAAATGATATATATTTTTGAATCAAATTGTGTATAATTGCTTTGCCATCAGCTTTTCCTTTTGCTGACTATTCTTTTCGATTCTACAATGTGGTATAGTGTAAGCGTAAAAAAAACTACAACAGATTTTCATTCTCTTTTTTTAATACGGTTCGTATTTTATTATAATTTGCTTCTAGAAGATCTAATTAAAAATATAGTCTAAATATGGATTTATTAGCACTAAATCAGTTCCATAATTTTTTTATTTAAAAAAATATATGGATGTAAGTATGTGATAGAAATCGAACGATTTGAAAATAATCATTTTGAACGGGTGTGATGAATTTCGGTCGATATTCATCTTCACTGAAGACTAGCATGGAAAAAATTATATAGAGTAAAGTAACAACAAATCTAGTTACACCTTTTTTTATTTATTTATTATAAAGTGTACGAATACTGCGCTGTTACAAGAACAAGCACGATCCCCATAACCTCACACAAGTTAGCAGAAAAGTAAATACACACAGAACAATAACAATGATATAACATCAACAAGAATCAAAACGAATTCCAGAAATTGAGTAGTATGAATAAATACAAACAACATCACAAAAAAACATGACAGACAAACATCTTAAACATCTTGTCGAACAAATGTTTATCGCTAAAGAAGTATGTAACAGAGAGAACCATCGGACATGTGTGATTTTTGTAACATGACCGACAATTCAGAACATCTTATTTTCCATTGTTCGGAATTTAATGATATTAGAGTCCAACACCAGTTATTTTCCAATTTCACAAATTTATTCGATTTACTTAATTCTCATGATATTGGTATTTATTATCAGCTTGTTATTAATCGATCATGCAACCTTTAGTCACATACAGCAGTTATATTAAGAGGAAGTAGGCATTTTTAAATGCCCAACTTTTTCCAGTGAACTAAGAATTTTCTTTTTCTGTGTGGGATACCCTGGCAATTTGCGTACTGCTTAGCCATCTTTTTGATTTTAAATAAAAAAAAAGAAGTATGTAATTGATTCTTGGCAGTCTACAAATTTCTAGAAACTAGATGAGTAATTCAAAAAAGACTTGTGTGGTCAAGCTAAGAGTTAGTATCGAGTGAAACGTTAAAGTGCGAACGTGATAAGAAATAACCGTTGAGGTAAATTAAAGTGTTAAATAAATTAAAGGAACAGTGTGTTAAAATAAAATTCTGCCGGGTATTATTTAGAGAAAACTCTACAGTTAAAAGAACTTGCGGATAATTAATAACTAGGCAAGCCCGGCGCGCGTTGTTACGCCCCTTAATGAGCTCAATATGTGTGCAAAGTTTCAGAAAAATCGATCTAGTGCAAGTAGCTAAAAATGATAACTTATTTTTTATGGGCGTGGCACTTCCCACTTTTCTAATTACGAAATTGTATAATCATGAGAGTTCAATATGTTTGCAAAGTTTCAGAAAAATCGGTCAAGTGCAAGTAGCTGAAAAATTATTATATATTTTGTATGGGCGTTCATTTTATTTTTATGTATATGTAGATGGGCGTAGCCCCGCCCAATAAACACTCCCTGGAATGTGCACAACAACTTGCCAAAGTTTGAGTCCGATCGGCTTTAGGGTTACGGAGTCTATAGCTAACACACAGACAGAGTTTCACTTTTATATATAAAGATTAATAAATTAGTCGAGTGCCAGCGAAGAACTAATTGTCGTTATTACCAAAAAAGTTGTATATTGACAGTTCTATGCTAGTATTCTGAATTTGTTCTAGAGAAATCAAGTGCTGCCTAATTTCAAATTAATTCGTCTGTGCTCGACATCCGAGTGCGGAATTGAAAAAGAAGCCTTTACAAATTTAAACACAACATTGCAATTTTAAGATTTAAATAAAGTTTTAATGGAAGAAATACTGATTCTAATTCATTCCACTAACACTTTTTTATTTTAAATAAAACGAAAGAAATTATTCGGAAATGGAATACAGAACATTCAGGAACAAGGCAAAATGATAACAGGTAAACTAACGGGCGAATTCTATAATTTTTTTTTTTAAATTTAGCAATGCTCAATATTCTAAGTTGATTTTATTTTTCTTTCCAAAAATTCTTATATGTTACTTAATTTTGTAAAGTTGAAAAAGAGAAATAAACCAAAATCAAAACTAAATTCTTAATACTATACATTGGCACAGTACTTACTTGAAAGCATTTGGATTTCTTTCTAAACAAGCCTTTATCGCCCTCTGGCGTTCATCTTCGTTGTCCAAATTGTTAAAGCAATCTTTACATGTACAGTCCTGACAGAATTCTCCATTAGCAAAACAATCGCAATATAATTTTAAACACTGTGATTTACTGCAATTACAATGTTTGCGTCGTACACCTCCTACCAGAGGATCTATGGTGTCGGCATCTTCTCCCATAGATGTGGGCAAATTAAGTTGAGTTGATGTTGTTTCCGGATTTGCATTACCTGTGTCATTAGGCATTGAATCTGCTGGTTCTTCTTTAATTTTAATAGGCAGCAAATATGTTGATGAGGATGTTGTTTGTATATTTAAGGATTTTGTATTCTGAATAAGTTGCATAAGTTTCTGCTGCTGTTGTTTATTAATTAATGGTTTTTCGATATCTTGAGCTGATGTCGTTGCAATTGCCGTAGTTTGATTATTTGTTTTTAGTACGCTATATAATTTGGGATTGGGTTTTTGCTCACCAGAGGAAGGTTTCAAAACTGTATACAACTTATTGCCATTTTGTGTTACATTGACTGTCTTCACCATATTTTTACATAGATTTTTATTTGCGGTAGATGTGTTTGCGGGTAGGGAGATAGCAGACCTAATGCGTCCTGGTTGTTGTATACTATTGTTTAAAATTTTTGGTTGTGAATTATTTGAAACGATTACAACCCTGTTGGGAGCAGGCCTTTTGATTTCCGGTGGTCCTACATTATCAGCTGTCGTAGTAACTCTCTGTATTTCGGAATTAATTTCAGTAATTTTATGTTTTCTTACTAATGATTGGTTTGTGCTATTACTGCTAGCCAACAAACTATGCGGTGTGGGTTTCATTAAAGACTGCTGTTGTAACTGCGTTTGAGAATTTTTTGTTTTGTCGTCACTTAAAGTCTTTATTGTGGGCACAGTGATCATAGTCTTCTGCATCTTAGAAGACACAGAGGAAATCTCTGTATTATTGTTGCTACTAGAAGACATATCCTTCTTTTGAGTAACTACCAATTTCGTAGTACCACCTTTTTGTAATACGGTGAACTTTTGTGGCAAAGAATTCAAGATTTTGACGGGTTGGTTTGGCGTATTTACGGTTTTTGTAGATGCTGTTGTTACGGTTGACGTTACAGTTGATGGCGCCGAGGTATTTAAAGTTTTTACGGGTACTTTTGTGTTGGGTAACACACGTACATATTGTACACCTATTTTACCTGGAATTTGTATGGTATGAATTTGTCCAGACCCTGTAGTTGACGTAGTAAAACAATTTCCTCCGGCAGTTGTTGTGATATTTGTGGAATTTGGTGACAATTTAACTATATTCTGGTTCGAAACAATAATTTGCTTACCGCTTGTTCCATGAACTACTATAGGTTTAGATTTGTGAAAATCATTGACCTGCCCAGTGGCTAAAGATGTAGATGTAATGGGTTTTACTGTAGTTTTCACTCCAGTTATTGCATTTGTGGTATTCGTTTTAGCAGTAGATGCTGTTGCTGTCGAATCAGTTGCCTTTACTGTGCCCTTTATTATTACTTGACCACCTGTAGATGACATGATTCTTTTGCCAGCCAAACTGGTAGGTGAAAGCGTTATTGTGTTTTTTCCATTTGTTCCAGATGTTGTTGTTTTAAGCGGTACATAACTGCCATCTGCTGTGCGTAAAACTTGAATGGTCACAGGTTTAGCGTTGTTGGCGCCTAAAGTCTGTGACTTAACAGCAGTTGTTGCAGCAGCCATCTTATTATTCACGGTTGGTGGCGTTTTTTGTATGTAAATAATTTGTCCGTTGGAAGTTCTTACCGCAGTTTTTCCCGATAGTGGTAAATTTGATGTACCTCCACTTCCACCCACCACTTTTTGTGTGAATTTAATTGAGTTGTTAATCATCTGCGCAGTTGATTTCGGTAAAATATTTTTATTGTTTAGCAGAACTGGTGTTGATGACGCACCGTTGTTATTTTTAATTACATTAGTCAAAGTGCTTGGACTATTTCCTAATTTTACAGCTTGCGTTCTAATGGATGTCGACATTCTGGATGCGTTTGAAACGGCAATAGAGGTACCAATATTTTTTTGAATTGCGGGTGACTTTTTAGTTCCAGGCGTGTTAAGAACATCGTCTGTACGAGTTTTTCTTTGGTTATCTATTTCCAAAGCATCGTCATCAAAGCTAGACTTAATACTTTTCTTTACAGGCGAAGGATCTAAAAGATCATCAAAGCTTAATTCTGGTAGTGCTGGCGAATCATCTAGAGAATCTAAAATATAAAGATATAATTTAATGTTAATGTTGTGCTGCTAGTATTTTAAATTAAAGCTAGAACGTTAACATTCGCTTGAATTCTTATAGCGAATAAACTGCCTTGCGTCCTTCGAGTAGGTAGCTCTCTATATGAATTTATTTATTCATTTACGAACTAAACTCAAAAAAAGAAATCATACAACAGTTAATTAGACGGACGCAAATAAGTTTTTTATAAAAATTGAAGTTACAGTAAAACTTCAATTCATCGTCACTCGGTTTTCCCCGTTTCTGTTAAACGTTACTACAGTAAGGTTAAGAAAACACATTTTAACTTAACTTTCAAAGTAATTTAAATAACAGAAAAGTATACAAATTTACCCTAAATGCACTTTTCTATCAGTATTTCTGTTATCCGTGTATTCGCTGTCACATTTCTGGTTCACCGACGGAGACGATTATCCGCAGTTTTACTGTATTTCAAAATGTATTGAAATGTGTTTTTTAATACGTTTTTTGCCTAAATGGTTTTTATAATACAACAAGAATTAAACTAAAATATACATTTATTTTTAATAAAACACATCTAATTTCTAGGGTGACATATTTGTTTAATTTTATTTCGTTTCATTTTGTAAAAGGAATAATATTTGAAATTACATTTCATTGTAGAAAAGATATAAAGGGTTATAACATACCATAAATGCGTTAATAAGGAGATGACCGCAAGCAAATATGTAGAACATTTAATTCCGTCTTACAAAATTTTAAAGTTAGATCAATTTTTTCAAATCTTACATTATGGATACTTTCTATTTACTACTAGTTTTACTTTTTAGCAGCTAGCTTCTTTTCGCGTGCCTTTTTGCCTTCTGTCAACGATAAACGTTCAGCTTCCGATAGAAGAGGCATTACTTTGGTGACAACACCAGTACCCAATGTAAGACTGCCATCACGCAATGTGAACCGTTGCCCTTGTTCTAAAACCATGGGGCGTATTAAACGAAGAATTAATTTTGTATCTTCACCAGGCATCACCATCTCTTTGTCGGGTATTTGGACCTGAACAGCACAATCCCATGTACGTGAGAACATTTGCAATTGAATGAAAGACACAAAAGGTTTAGTGCGGCCGCCTTCTTCCTTAGCAAGAATATAAACTTGGGCTTCTAATTGATCGAGAGCTTTTACAGTGCCAGGTTTGGCCATCACCATACCACGCTTGATGTCTTCACGTTTAACACCTCTCACTAATGCCCCCAGTTGATCGCCGGCCTGAGCTTCTTCCAATATTTGATGAAACATTTCAACGCCAGTAACGGTGGATTTTAATATTTTATTGTAGCCAACGAATTCACATTCCATGCCCTTCTTGACGACACCTCTTTCCAAACGACCTGTTACTACAGTACCGCGTCCGGGAATAGAATATGAATTTTCTACAGGCAACAAGAAGGGTTTGTCCAACTCTCGGACTGGTGTGGGAATAAAGTTGTCAATTTCGTGTAATAGTTTTAATATGGCTTCGGAGCCAATCTCGGGATTCTTGTCTTCTAAAGCACACAATGCTGACCCCTTGATGACGGGAATATTGTCGCCGTTATAACCCATTTCAGACAACAATTCGCGGATTTCCATTTCTACTAAGTCCACCATTTCTTGATCAGCGGCATCTATCTTATTGATAAAAACAACAATATGATTAATACCAATTTGTTTAGCCAACAATAAATGTTCTCTGGTCTGCGGCATAGCACCGTCTGTAGCAGCCACCACAAGTATAGCACCGTCCATTTGGGCTGTGCCAGTAATCATGTTTTTAATGTAATCTGCATGACCAGGACAGTCAGTGTGACCATAATGACGATTCTCAGTCTGATATTCAATATGAGCGACATTAATAGTGATACCACGAGCTTTTTCTTCCGGAGCATTATCGATTTCATTGTACTTCTTACTTTCGGCCAATTGTTTATCGGCCAGTACTCTAGTAATGGCTGCAGTCAACGTTGTTTTGCCATGATCTACATGACCAATTGTACCAACGTTGCAGTGAGGTTTGGTACGCTCAAATACTCTTTTTTCAGCAGCGTATTCACGAACAAATTGCCGGAATCCTTGACTACTTTCAAAAATAGGACTAACACGATGCTGCTGAATTAAATTTGCATGTGTGCCCTGCGTAATACGCACTAAGCGCGCAGTGTTAAGAGAACGTCGAACAGAGGAACATCTTCCCAATACTGAAGAGGTTACACCACTTGCTTGGCGTACAGCAGATAAAGACATAATGCCGGACTTTAGTTTTGCTTGTTAACCAGAACTAAAATATTAAACATATTAATTTTTTTTACAGCACGAAAATTTTCTTATTTAACGTACATACCTATATTTTAATTGATATTTCCCAGGAAATTTTATAATCTTTCAAGATTATTCACAAAGAAAATAGGCAATTGCGTAAAACTAACCCTCAAAATGTGCAAAGAAAATGTCAAATTATAAATACCCCCCTTAGAATCATTTCTGACCAGACTGTTTTACTCTCAGATGTACTTGGGATTTTTTTAATATGGCATGTTTAGTTACTACTTATATGGCAACGCATATTAAACAAAAAAAAAAAATTGGAGGCAATGAATGATAAACACACAAGAATTAATAAAAAAAAATTCTACAAATTGATAAATTTCAAAGCAAATTTATGTTCAATTAAATGGGAAAAATTACACAACTCTTAGGTTTAACCAATTAATCCAGAACTTTTATATATTCAAGTTAAATCCCGTTAATAGCAACCGACAGTGGCCGTTGGCAAACTACTTAATTTACATCCAACAAAATGGCATGTACATCAGCAGTATCTTTACTTTTAACATTATTAATTTTTACTTAGTAATAAATTATTATTAATGTTAATATACATTAGTTAATTACAGAAGTTTGCACGTATTTCTATGCATTATACAATTTATCAACCATAGTGGTACAGGTAACAAACAGCAATTGAAAATTCAATTTGAAATGCGTCTTTCTCAAAACATAAACATTCTACCACTTACCCATATTATCACTTATATCCATTGTAAGAGCCTTGTTATTCAATTTAAACAATTACGTATTATAACAATTATAACACTAAAAGAATGGTAATAATTGTAAGCTCTCGAAAATAGTCAGTAAAAACTGCACAGCACTACTACTAGAATTTCTGGGAGAGTAAGCCCATAAAATAGGCGCGTTGCTATACCAAAAGTTCAACGCGTTTTCACACTTTTAACCTTAGCACTAAACATTAAATTTGTTAGAATAATTTTAACACATTTTACTTAAAATATTTTGAATAAAATTTCAAATTAAAATTTTTGCTGTATTCTGCGTTATCGTGTGTAGAAGGAAATTTTTTTCATTTATTATTGAATGGATTTTTTTTTGCTTATGATGACATTCGTGTTAAAATAAAGTTAGGGTTGTATTTTTTCTTTTTTTTACAAGGTTGGCTGTACTGTGAGTTCAAGGAAGGAACAAGGGAAATTTTTTTTAATTTTTTAAATTCATAAATAAAGTTATTAAAAATTTAACGTTAGAAATTTTAATTTATTATTTAATTTTAGAATTAGAAATGAACAGTATACATTCATTGATATCTCGAATAAAACATTAACGTATTTACATTTTGATATATACTTACTAAATAAATACTCAGAGTTGTATTTAATCGGTGTTTTATAATACTCCAGATTCAAAATTTGTGTAAAAACACTTTTGTTTAAATTAATATTTATCTAATTTGCTCATATTCATGTTTATCTAATTTGTTTTCCTTGTTTGATATATTTGTTTTCCTTGTTTGATATATTTGTTTTCAGTTTTAAGAATATAATTTATGGCATATAGATAACGCTTCGAGTATTTTATGTTTACATATATATGTATGCACATAGATACATATTTATGCACATACATATATATGTATGTATATTTAAATAATTAACACAACTCTCAAGCTTTTGTATACATATTTTTAATAAACTTTTAAACAAACCTATGTATTATATTATATATTTTATATATATTCACTTCATTTTTGTACATATACATTATTTATTAAATTTTCTAAAAAAGAATTTATAAAAGACCTTCATAAACAACTTACCAAACTATAAAAACCATCCACTTGTTTTTTAAAAAAAATTTTTATTAAAAAATAAGCAGTATGTTAGTGCATGTATGAGGTTTCATTTAATAATCTATGTTAATGATTTAGAAGAAATTAAATGAAAATTATCTAACAGATTTATAATGTTGAAAAACATAACTAAATTCCTTAATAACAAAACAATTGTGATAATTATCTGTACAGTAATTGTTTTATGTGTGATTTTGATAACTTGTTTATTTTTGGCCTTTGAATCAAAAACAAACAATATATTTGAAAATTATCTCAAAATTATCTATGTTTATAAAATTATTCTTCCATTCTACTACTAAGGACAAAACAAATTTCTAGTAAAAAATAATAATTTCTATACAAGTTGCATTACAAAAAGTGCTCTGCATAATATTCAAACGTTTTATTAGTCTTCTTAAAACAATAAAAATAATATATATTAGTAGATAACTTAGTACAGATATAATGTTCAAGTTTTTTAAACAAATTTATTACTGGGGTATAACAATTTCGCAAGATGGTCGCAAACGTACTTTACGGTTCCGCAATGTTAACGTACGTTCTGTGCTAGTTTTTGGATCTTCTAAAAATATAGAAAGCAAAAAATTCTTTGAATTAAACACGATACACTATTTTTTTTATCTCATACCTTCACAGCTTTTGTAGAGATCTTCTTCGTGAGATTGATTGTCTTGTCCATTTTCGTCATTAAATGGATTACCATCTTCGTTTATCAAAAAGTTAAATTTCTTAACTCGCAACTTTTCGTTAAAAATTACATTACGTAGTTTACTTTTGGCTGTACCAGGAGTTTTTAAAATAGATTTGCGAACGCTAGCTACAGGCGAATGATGTGATTGTGAGGACAAACACGCATGGCTTGGAGTTACCATGACATTTTCTCCCACAACTATAGGATTTGTTGCACTATTTGCGGCAACGGAATGTGTTAAAGGTATATTAAGCCTGCTTCTATCTATTATTGATGATTGTGGGTTTATACTCATGCGTCTCGAGTTTTCAATTAATAAAACTGATTTTCTTAGATCCAAAGACGATCCCATATCGTTTACAGCTTCATTGAAACTTTCTATATACTTTATAATTTTTGGCGAGTCTTGTGTAGATTGCCGTTGTATACTATTTGATTTACGATTTGAAGATGACACCGAAATAACCGTAGCTGCTGGAGAAAAATATTTTCGATCCTTTACTACTATAGAATAACGTCGTGATGCGCGGGTATCTACTGAACCGTGTGGAGTTGTGTTGTTGCCGTTTAGTGAATTCCCTTGATTTGATTTCGATGGTGTAATGACAATATCTCCGTTATTATCATTATTGTTTTTCTTTTTACGCATTTCCGCTTGCATTTTTCTCATCATTTGTTGCAAGGCTGAATTGGGCTTAGCTTTAATACCCTGAGCAGGTTTAACTTTTTTTACTTTTGTTAAATTCTTTTTAATTTTGTTTTGTAATTCATCTGGATCTTTCCAATCATTCAATTTCCAACGATTTAAATTATCAAATCGTTTGTCCAGGTTGTCGATCTGCAGACCTAACATGGACCAAAATCCTTCTAAATCCACTGATGTTATTGGTTTGGTGTCTTCGCTACCATCATATTGTACAGCACCTATGCCTGTAGCCCCAGCTTCGCAACGATCTATTAAACCCTTAAACTGCATAAATTTTTTACTTGTTAGAAGTCGTGTTTGACCAATCGTTACATTAATCATGTCTTCTCCATTGGCATTTTGTATTTTTTCCAGATTTTCATTTTTATATACTTCCCAAATATTACAAAGGTGATGTAATCTATCAATCTCATCTTGCAATTGTTTCCGGAAATATCGCACAGCTTCTAGGGTTCTGCGAACTTCTATCGAATAATTTGGTGAGATGTTTTGACTAGTTCTTTCCGCGGGCAAATCACTTGATTCGGCGTTCTTTTGTAAATATATACTATTTCGTTTCTCTGCCTCTTTTTTTAAACTCACTTTACCTCGGGCGACACTAACGAATGGACTTAAATAATTGGCTGGTCTTGCTTCTGAGCTCGATTTCGGAGGAGTTATTTCATTTATGGCTGTATGAATTCCTGTTTTATTTTCTTTATCCAATAAAATATTTTTCTCTTTGACTTGCATTTCGTCAATATCGCTATGATCATTAATCACTTCGGAATATCTTATAAAATTGTGTTTTTTAATTACATTTACAAAACAATTTTCCTTGATTATTTCTTCCGTGTTTTCTTCAGTCTTTCTTTCAGGTGTAGTTTTTGTTGCCTTCTGTTTTAGTGTGATATTTTTTGCCCCCTGCATTAAGTTCCTTTTTGCCGAAGAGTTGCTATGCAAATTTGTATGGGAAACTTCTGTATGAGTTACTCCTTCCACATTTTTAATAACTTTGCTAGAATCCTTTATCTTGGTTGAGGTCACAAATTCAGCGAATGGATTTAATGTAGCAAAATCTCTTGGTGTTTGTATTACCATGTCTTCAAAGGGTTGGTTATTATTTAATAAAGTTAGTAGCTTTTTGCCATTAACTTGTATTTTTTTAGCATTGGGTTTCTTTGCCTTAAAACTTTGTGCTAAGCCTGCTCCACCACTTCTTAATGGTGATTTCTTAGTTCTCTTCACAGTTTCTCTAGGTTTTGTCGTCATAATTCTAGTTTTAGGTATTGCTCCTGTCTGCTTATTTGTAGCAGATGCGGTTGGCTTTGCAACAGTTGGTGGAGGTGGCATTTTTAAAGCACGAGGCACTAGGTTTTTTCTTAACGTCGGTTGGTCAGAATTTGGTGTTGTGGTTGCTTCTACATTGTCTTTCCTCCCTTTCAAATTAACTGTGGCTAACTTTGCTGCAGATTTAGGACTCTTTCTTATAATTGTTTTCTTATTGTCTCTAAGTGGTTCATTCTTTAATTCATTGACAGTTATGGGTTTAGTTTCATTCTTTGTTTGATTGGACGTAGACTTTGGCGCTTTATTTAAGTTTGAAATATTTTTGTGGACATTTGGTGGCAGAGCTTTTCTGGCTACTGGAAATTTAACGGGAGACTTTACGACTGTGCGTTTCCTCGGTGGAGTGGGAACTACAGTGTAAATAGATTCTCTTCCTTTAGTGGCAATTTTATCATCTTGGTCAACCTTAAATAAATTTATATATTTCTTAAGTTTCAAAAAAAAAATTACATATCTACCTTCTTATTATCTACGGGATTTTTCAAGCCAACTGGAGGATGAAATTCTTTATGGTGACCTCTTGGCACCAATGAACTTGACGTTGTTGTCTGTCTACAACTATTTACAGCGGATATAAAAGGTTTTTTGGTTACCTCCTTTTTTTTTGTTTTCTTGTTTTCTTTCCATTCTATAAATCGTTTCATATATTCCTCCTGTTTTGTTAGTATTTCAGGAGTTTTTGCATTACAAATAAATTTAACAAATCGTGTTGGCCTTAAATTTTGTTCCTGATTTATGTTAGCGTTTTCTTTATCCTTTTCACACAATGGAATTATAACTACTTTCTGGTGACGTACAGGACTAGGCGAAATGTTTCTGCATTGTTGAAATCTGTCTCTCCTTTGTTCATTCCTATTGGCTTCCAGCAGCTGACGATTTTTACTATTGTATTGCCGAGAAGTACGAAACTGACAGTCTTTGTATAATAGTTTATGATGCTCCATAATTTAGATTAATTTTATAAATAAAATCACAAATAGATTATTTTCTTGCCGCCTTTTTTAATTTCAACGCGCTTAATTATTTTGTTGAGAACCCCGTCAATGGCGAGTAAAAATAGCGAGTGAAAATGGGTTTTAAAACAAAGTCGTATTTCTATAACAGGGTAGTAAGATTAATGATATGCCATATTGAAATTAATATAAGCGGCGTCAAAAAGTAATATCTGGATACCGAAGCCGATAGTTTAAAGGACGGCTGATATACGAGCCGAGGTACTCGTCGGTGACGTGTACACGTAAATCAAGTCAACAGCAAAACATAGCGTATGTTGTTACCAAAATAGACACAATGTTAAATGAAATATTCTCACCGCATCATCATTGTCGCATCGATTTTTTTTTGGCAAATGAAGCAATATAATAATAGAGAATGAAGCCGGCTTGACAAACGTCAACCCAAAAATCTAAATAGTCAGTTTGATCATAATTTTTTGACTATCGTCGAGACTGTATTGATACTGTTTTTGATGTACGGGTAATTACAAACGAGTGCACACACACATACTTGTTTTTTATTTCGCTTGTGTGTTTTGTTTGTGTAATGGCATAACAGGGTTGTGCGCACAATTGTTCCGACAACTCTGTTTGATCATGAACAGCGACGGTCTTGAAAAGCCAAATTTCAGCAAAATGTGCGATGGCTGATTAGATTTATGGCTAATCAAGACGCCATGTTAACTGTTTTACAACAAATAAACGCTGTGGCCATAGACTACACAACAATCTTGTAATACAAACATAAAATTTTGTTTTGTTTGTCAAAACCCTTGAATAATTCATTTGGCACTTAACTCTGTATATATGTATAAAAAATGTACTGAAAATGGTGAAACATTTGTTATACTTCGAATCCGCCGGTGAGTCTATCATGAACCATGGATCAGATTAGCCACTTCTCGATTTCGCTGTGAAATATTTTTATATGTAAATAGGGCTTAGCAGTTTAATGAATTCGTTTTGGACGCAACTGTTTTATTGGAATACTCTTGAGCATATTTAACAAGATGACTGCATCCGAACGTTTTTTTATTTTCGCGGCATTTGTTCAGCTCCATAATTGTAAAAATTAAAGGTGATTTGTGAAGAATAATAAGTTCTATTGACACAACTTACTCTGTGGCATTGGCGATGCAGTCGAATGTAGTGCTGTTATTAAATAAACGTAGGCTTTTCTTAAATGTCTTTAATATTACCCCATATTGGCGAGTTGGGTGAAATGTTTCATTCTGAGAAGACACTTATTTACAAATAGATTTCGTTGTTTAAAATGTATGTGTCGATAGAAAAATTGTAAAAATAGTCTTATAAAAGCATATTCCAGCTACATGTTTTAGACTTTTCGAATCATCGCATGATTTTTATTGGTACTTTTCTATATAGTCAATTCCCCATGCTACATACATATGGTGTTTGTTTTCTCGTTGTATGAAATTGTCTTAAGCAAGGCAAATTTCGACAAGCGCCAAATAAATAATCGAAAAGGATTTTTAATCTTGCTAATATGAATTTTTTATTGATGTTATTACTTTATTACTACAAAAACAACTCGTTTAATAACCTTTCCGACCCCTGAAGCGCATACGATTATCAAGCTGTAATAAAAAGTGTTTAAATAAATTTATTAAAGACTGAGTTGTGAATATTAAATTTATTTTAGCGAAGCATCACCTCTAGAAGAGTTTTCCTCCATAAGAAGCAAAAAATCTTATAAATGAAGCCTGTGATCACGAACGAAAACAAACTACATATTTCTCAATTTGTGTAAAATTTTTGTATATTACATATTCGTTAATTTTTGATGGTTTTGGAGGGAGAAGTTCCATTTATCGCTCCTCAAATATACTATGTGTATGAATATTATTATTAGCACATATTATTTAATTCCTAGCAATGCTTTTAACTTTATTTCGAATCAATAAGTTTTTGTTTTTTAATTTTAGGGACGCAAAAAATCATAATGAAAGAGAAATGCTACAAGATTAAAAAGTACACCAAACTGATTCTTGTTACTCGAATAAACTACCACCTTTGGGTGGTTTTATTCAGGTTTTATTTGTCGCTTAAAAAATAACTATTATTATTTTTAGATTCTCGATTCTCAGGTGTTTTATTGTAGATTTTTGGAACAATTTTCCGTTATTCCTTGTAAAGTTTGGTTTGGAGACAACCCGGTTTCGGCTACGTGTCATTTTTCGTTCTGAGAAGTTTGCATAAATTCGTTGGTGTATCTGGTATATAATTGTCATGTGAGCTAGTAGCAGATGCCTCATTTATCTCGTATGCATCTGTAAGGTGTGAACAGGTTGCAGGTAAAGCTAATAGGTCGGGTGTTAGTGATTACGGTTTTATTGCTTTGTATTGCGTTAGAATTTGTGTTTGCGGACGACAGTTAAATGTTATAGCTGGTTTGTTTTCGTTTATCATGTAGCCATCTGTAATTGGGACCAAGTAGCAGCGCGGGTGTTTTTAATAGATTTGCGCTGTGTGTGTAGTCGGTTTACCGTTTTTCTACTATTCGCTGAATTACACTTGTTGTTGAACATGTGGCTGGAGAAGTTAAGATTCTGGGGTCGCACCGGGATTACGTACCTTGTGATAGTTTCTTACAAACTGACGTGCACATGCCAACACATCTACATAGGACAAACAGGAAGCAAAATAAAAACATGATTTCGCGAACATATAAGATACTAAGAATGTACCAACAAAAAAGTCTCAAAATTATTTGTTTTTATTTCATTTTTATTTATGAAGGCTGAATTTAAAATCTATCACATAAAAATTAAGCTTTAAAAAGAACTATCATTTCCTACGCGGATAATATAACTTGAACAGTTATCATTACAAATTATTTTTTTTTTTTTTTATAAAATGAACCGTTACGGCCTCTTTCATTAATTGCCTTCACTTTAGTTTTAATTCAGATGATAAATCAGAATATTTCATAAACTCAAAAACATTTTTGTTTTCTGAAAAATTGAAATTTTTTGTTGTCACTTTTGAAGTGGGTGCGCGCATTATACATGGAATGTGAGCTCGGGAATTTTTCGAGGATGCTTAGCTAAAATAGGTTGTTAATAAATATTTTTTATACTTACAAGGGATCTTTTACATTCAAAAAAAGTATTGCGTACCACTTGGCATTCTGTGGGTACCAAGTTAGCCCGCAAACATTCTCTTGGTGTTCTCTTGTCCTTAAACAAAATCACGTAATTTTATTTGTATTGCAAATGTTGGTATTACTTACTATTTTGCAGCAATCGCTTTCTAATAAACACATTTTTAATTCGGCACGTGCACCGGCACAGGCAGTGTTATCAGCTAATTTTTCATTTTCCTCATATCGCATCATTGTTAAAATCCTCTATTAGAAATTATTGAAATAGCGCAACAAAAATAAGCAATTGCACAAAATCAGAGTGTGTAATTAAAACCAAATCAGCTGTCAAAATAACACTACAAACTAATGTTATAAGTATTAAAATTTCCCAAACAATAACAAATTTGACTTGGGGAAAAGTATGGCAGTACTGCTTAAAAATTCAGAGCCCAGTGTTAGGTTTTAATTTTTCATACATATTTTTGCGAAGTAAGATTTATCGTACTAGCAAATTTTGATAGTAAAAAAGGCCAATAGCATTATGCTCAAATTAAAGTAAGTACATAAAGCTTTATTTACATTGCACACACTATTAAATATGATTTTATTTATTGTGCAGTTGCAAAATGAAATATCGTTTGGGAATTTTTTTTAATCCTCTGCGAACCATGTGTACCCAACAACATTGGTTTAAGCCGGGTGGTATTGACACTGGCATACGGATTTATAATTGTGCTGCAAGGCGCAAAGTTCCTTTAATAACGCCTAATCCAAATTTTTTGACTTGGTATACCTGTGGTCCCACAGTTTATGATTCTTCTCATTTAGGTCATGCGAGTTGCTATGTAAAATTAGATATAATCCAACGTATACTTCGACAACATTTCAATTTAAATGTGGTTAGTGCCATGAATATTACAGATATTGATGATAAAATTATACAAAAGAGTCTTGAAAATGGCAAGGATTGGAGAGAAATTTCGCGGTTTTATGAAATGGAATTTTGGTCAGATCTGAGAAAACTAAACATTATGGAGCCTAATATTAAGTTAAGAGTAACGGATCATATATCAAAAATTACAAATTATATAGCTGATATTGTAAATAAGAAATGTGCTTATGTTGGTAAAGACTCGTCGGTATATTTTGATGTAAAGCAATTTCCCATATATGGGAAATTACAAAATTTACGTTTAAATGAAGCCGAGACTTTGCAGTCTGAAAATAAATATTCCCCTTTGGATTTTGCCCTGTGGAAAGCTAGCAAATCTAAATCTGAACCTAGTTGGCCATCACCTTGGGGTCCTGGTAGGCCCGGTTGGCACATTGAGTGTAGCACGTTGGCAAATATAATATTTGGCCAGTCTATTGATATTCATGCCGGTGGGATGGACTTAAGGTTTCCACATCATGAAAATGAAGAGGCTCAAAGCTGTGTGTATCACAATACTCGCCAATGGGTAAACTATTGGCTGCACACTGGTCACTTAAATATTAAAGGAGATATCGAAAAAATGTCAAAGTCTCTGAAAAATACTGTATCCATACAGGAAATGCTAACGAACTTTAGTGCTGACGATTTTCGAATGGCATGTGTTCTGTCAAATTATAAAAATTCAATGGATTATAGCGATGAACTAATGGAAACAGCTAAAAATACTTTAAGTAAATTTAATACTTTCAATTATGACTGTTTGGCATACTTAAGTGGCAAAAAAATTGGTTCAAATTTAAACGTTAACATAATATTACAAAATCTAAAATATGCCAAATCAAATATAGACTCTTGTCTTCGAGATGACTTTGATACTTCTCGTTCAATAACTATTCTCTTAGATCAAATTGCTGGCATAAGTCGTTGCATAAATTCGAATGATACCAATCTTTTAGAAAATGAAACATCCTCTTGCTTAGACGCTATTGCTGCTGTTAATAACTATGTTGAATATGTCTTGCAATCATTTGGGTTTAAATGTGCTGAATTGAAAAATCAAGAGGTTCACGATAGAGAGAAATTAAATGTAAATACTTTTCTTGAAGATATTATAAATACTCGCCAAATCATACGCGAACGTGCTGTGAAGGAAAAAAGTAAGGAATTATTTAAAATATGTGATGATTTAAGAAATTGTCTGCGCCAACATAGTATTGAAGTTCGTGATCACGATCAAGGAAGTTCGTGGACTTTTTTAGAAAATAAGTAAAAATGTCAATATGAAAAATTTAATTGTATTAAGAAGAAAACGATGCTTTTAAATAAATATTGTTAATGTACATAATTTATACATCAAAAGAATGATGGAGGAGAGTTTTTAATGAGTAATAACGTTAGGCAATACGGAAGTGCGAAACCAAACTATTAGAGGCCTGAAGAAATAAGCACCTTAAAGGGTTAATATTTTAAAATAAACAGCATGCATGGTTGCGGCGTTTTTATCATATTTGGGAAATTATTTTAATCCTATGGGATTATTATACTATCAGCTGTTTCGTAATGCAAAATAAAAACAAAACCGCTCAAGATTTACTTGGGCAATAATTTTAAACATAGAAAATATTCTGTGATATTAAACATACACATAAATTTGGAAGATTGAAAAAGTATTGGCATTTCAAGAAAAATGCGTGACAACAAAGAAGAAGATTCATCTGGGATTGCACAGTCTGCTACTCCAATGCCTAAACACATACCATTTCCGGACTATCCAGGATCCTCGGAAATTCTGAATGAATTGTTAATGTTTTTATTTACAACATGCGCAGCTGCTATGCAATTTATCAATATATACCGCACAAATTGGTGGCTGCCCCAATCGCAAATCACAAATACAATTGTAAGTGATCCAATATATGTAGAGATGTATGTATGTATGTAATATAAAGGTATTTGTTACAACATTTTGTAGAATCTTTATCACATTGAGCCTTTCTTAATAATTTTGATTGTGGCCATTAATGCTAGAAGATTGGTGTATTGTGTTTGCTTGAAAGCCATGGAATTGCTATTGCCTTCACATCTGCATCAAATAATGAATATATGTAAATATGTCATAGAGGACATTATTTTAGCTTTTCTCATCGTTTGCATTGTTATGCTGTATAACAACTACAACTACTTAACTATATTTTTGTTAGTATATCCGTAAGTACATACATACGTTACTTGCTAATATAAAACTTTTTTAAATTTAAACATTCCTTTAGATTTATAGTTTACTTTTTAGCTTTTGGGTTTACTTTAGAACCTTTCTTACGATTTAATTACGAAATTAAAGGTGCTTACTTCAATGGATTCCCTTTGCATTTTTGTTCTTCAAATCCTAACGCCATACGCTGCGAAATTGACACTTTACGCAACGATTTCAATTGCAGATTTAAACAAGTCATCTTTACTTCTCTACTAAATACATATTTTTCCACTTTTTTCCCCTGTTACTTTGCCACTTCAGTGCATTATAATATCTTATGGGCCAGTATACACATTCTATTGGTATTCTTCAGTGTTTTCACTATGTGCACTGTATTTAGTTTTCCTTCTAAATATAGCGATATCCTACACAGAGCGGCTTTGCATTTGGGCTATTGGTTCAAGTTGGAATTGCGTGCAGGAGCAGACTGTGTTGTAAGCGCTACCGCTCCCAATTGGATTAAGAGTGCTCTTTGGGGCCATAATACTGTGGTTAAATGTAGTGGTGAATTGTACCGCAGTTTTGGTCCAGTAACGGTTGCTTCTCCAGGAAATTCATCACACGCAAGGTTTTATGTAAGTTTTGTTCAGTTTCGTAGCCTACCACTATCACAAATACTTTATTTTAATTTCAGAAACTATTCCATAATCCGTCTCTACTTTATGCCACCTTAACTTGTATACAAACTTGTACTGTATTGTCAGGAATTTCATTGCTGTATTATGCTATCGAGTGGCATTTCATTTTATCTCTTAGCTTTATTACTTTGACTAATCAATTTACTTTTTTTAAATTGATGCGCGATTATTTGATAACGAAAAGAGTTTATTTGGCAGAGATAGCGGTAAGCGATTTAAAACTAATTGATAACTAATTAAGAGAAATTAATTAAATGGAAGACTGTAAAAAACGTTATCTTTAAATAATTATTGGTCGAAATGGCCGCTCAACCGTTAAATGAAGATTGTATAAATGGTATATATATTTTAAGTAATGCATATTGTATAAAGGTATGATCTCTCTACACTCTTTTTTATTTTATTATGATAATCATCATAAATAAATACCAGCGATCTTAGAGAATTTATTTAACTTTAGTTTATTACAAATATGTATTTGTGACGTTAACAAATAATACGCCGTTTAAACAAATTAATTATATTACCTAAAAATTTGTGTTGTGTAAAAAACTGTCAATTAAATGTTTTCTCAGACAAAATTATTATTAAAAAATACTTGCAACATTTATTTTTATTATTCTTATAATATATTTTATTCCACTTTTTTTCATAAAATATTTTTTCCAATACCTTAACTTTTATTTAATTGAATAAATTACTAAGAGCTTTAGCAAAAAAGTTCTTTCTATTCCAATCATCATAGTTTTCAATATTTTTGCGATAGTTGTTATACTCATCACGTACATTTTGGTCCAAAGGTCCCCACTCTAATGAAGGTTTAAATAAAGCCCATGATTTCTGAGATCAATCAGCAATTATTAATGTTTAAACCAAAACGATTATTGCGATATTAATATTACGAACTTACCTGTTTAAAACTTAATGCGTTATCTTGGTACCAGAGTTGATAAAATGCCCAACCTGGTATTTGAAGTAGACCTAGAGCTGATAAACACCAGCCAAAAACTATAAAGAGAATTTTTTTTGAATTATTTTTGAGTAAAATTCTCCATTATATTTACCATGTGCTATTTGCGGATAGTCCACATTTTTATAGGTTAGAGGTTTTAAATCGGCCAGAGTATAAATCAGGACAGCTAACATTAAACAGGGTGTTATAAAGCCCCAACATAAACGCCAATATATACCGGTCTTTAAACCCACCATAAATTTAATATCTTCACAAAAACGTTTAGCACCTAGTAAGGAGTATTAATTAGTTTTTTTAGTGACAAATTTTTAAGAGGTTTATTTTGTAACTCCAATTTACCATAGATCCAACCAACAGCTAATAACTCCCCAATAGCCAAAATTAAGGCGGTAAAAGAAACACCATAGAAATCCACTAAATTCAAAATAAATTGGCCGCCAGGACACATGTAGACGATGCTGATCGTAAAACCTAGAACAGTTAAACCCAAAGCTAGAAACCAATTCGAGGCATTTGAAAATGTGTCTTTTATTACGCGTATAATACAAGAACCCATGCCCACTGTACTTCCTATACCTAAGACAAATAACATCAAAAAGAAGAGGACCGCAAACGCCTTTAGGTAGTTTTGTTTTAAAGCATCCAAGCGGCCTAAACGCTTCGATAGCTTACCTGTGGTATAAATTCGAATTTCGCTATGGCATCAGGATAAGATATAAATGCTAATCCGGCACCACCCTTGACCACTTTAGCGATATCTGTATTACCAGTTTGCAAAGCCAAGTTTCCCAGAATACCAAATGTTATACAACCCGCAATAATGGAGGAACAGGAATCCATAGTGGTTATAATAACAATGTCGCTGAAAAAGATCTCGGTTATAAAATGCAATAATACTTTTATCACCATTTACGTTACTTATAAACGTTTCGATTAAATTTATTATATGAGGCATAAGTGATCAATGTACCAAAGCATATGGCTAAACTAAAGAAAACCTGAGTAACAGCAGCATACCAGACCTGCAAAATATTTCAATGTATCAAAATAGAAAGAATAAAAACAAATCCTACCAAAGGGTTCAATAATTCTTTCCATTGCGGCTTAAAGAAATAAATGATACCTTGCAAGGCCCCTGGTAAAGTGACAGCTCTTATCAGAAGTATAATTAAAACCACATAGGGAAATACACCCAAAAAATAAGACACTTTGCCGGAGCTTTTGATTCCTGCCATATAAATAAAATAATAACATTTATTTTGAATAATCTTTTATTTTACAAACCTCTTATTAGTACGACGCCAATTATGCACCAAGATACTGCTAAACAGCTTACAAGTTCCCAGTTGGGTGAGCCAATGCCATTGTTAATATCGGAGTATTCTTGTAAAATTTCATTTCTGGAAAGGTTTTTTTAAGGTTTAGATAAAAATACATGCATTTTTGTAATTTATTTCAATTTACTTGCTTTTATAAAATGCAACTTACTGGAAATAAAGCTCAGCTGGTGACTTTTTATGAGAATTATCCGTAGCATTATCTTTCAGTACATCATTTTCCAAACATATAGGACCCCATTCTTTCCGACAATAACTCCAGGGCAAAACTTTTGAGAACGACGCAAATAAAAATCTTAGAGTTAAAGCCATTATGCTGGAATAATATGTAATTGAAGCTCCAGTAGCCAACACTTGACCAGCCGCCACACCTAAGATTATTAATATACATATGTACACAATTAAAAATGTTTATGAAGACACGCGTGTGAAAAGTCGAATTCCAAAGCACATTGACAATATAAAATCACTGCGAGAATACGTATTAATATTCTATATAGCCGAAGCAACTGGCTTCCGAACAAATCTAGTTTAGAGCAGCGACGCAAAAAAATGTTTTAAAGGAACACACATTTTTTGTGCTAGAGAATGGTACTGGAATCTTCGAAACTAAATTTAACCTAATGAGAATTAGTTAAGGTTTTAAATGATAGCGCTTTATTTTTTTAAACGCAACGCCAGAATTCATATGGAAAACAAAAACAAATGTATTTTATATTAATCGATATGTCGCTAGTCCATTGTGTAGCATCATCAAATAAAGTATTTTTTATGGACAGAAATATTTAATTTTTTAAAAATAAAATTTTTTGTATAAAAAATTAGAGCCATAGTTTTAAACAAGATTTTGTTGAATGATAGCAATATTGACCCGGCCAAAGTTTATAGGCCCATTGCTCTAAAAATATGGTGTTTTTTATGTGCTGCCCTATACAAGATTTAAGCCAATACTGCGCTTAATCCAGTGCAGCAAAAGCAAAAAGTACTTTTTATGAAAAGGCGACACATCGAGCCCGAACAGCGAAGATAAGGTAACTGACATATCGATATTGTGAATCAAGAAGTGACATATTTTTCGAAATTATTGTAAACTTCTTGAAGAAATTTTCAATAACACTGAAAAAAAATCATACCGAGAATTTACGTAAAACTTATCTATAACTGACTACATCTAAACAAATTCTAAACAAATTTCCTGTCAAATTTCTTTTTTACGTTACGTTATTTTATCGGATAGGGTTTAATGTGTAAAAGAAGCATCACAACAATTTTAGGCATTTAATTTAATATAAGAATAACCAAGCGATTTTTAATTTACGACTAATTATCATTTTTGATTTGATATTTCGACAGGGTGAGTTGATGTAAATTTTTGAAGCTAATTTCCGTCGTCACTTGTCAAGTCTGGTTTGAAGACAAACTATGTTCTGCAGAATGAAAAATGGCACTGATAAAGATGGCACATAGACGAAACCGCTTTGTCTCCAAACCAAACTTGGCAAGTGATGACGGAAATTCCCTCCAAAAATCTACTAATTATCTTGTTCATTTAATCGAAATTTTGTTTTTTTTTTTAAATAATTTGAATTGATTTCAAGAATTTGTTTAAACTTGTTCTCTTCAATAAATTATGTATAACTTTCTAACTTACCTTTTAACACTGGCGCCATTTCAAAAGCTTTAATACATCCGCTACCTGAGAATTGTCCTATTAAAATTTCTAAATAGTAAACTGGACGTCCAATGATAAGTAGAACTATCAAATAGGGTATAACAAAAGCGCCGCCACCATTTTGAAAAGCAATATAAGGAAAACGCCAAATATTTCCCAATCCTACAGACAATGAAATACAAGAAAATAAAAATTCTATTTCATTTCCCCATTGCTCCTTAGCTCTCCCAGCTGCTGATTGGTCTTTACTGCCATTTGATTTAGTAGAAGTATTATTTTGTACATTTATAAGTCCTTTTTCTTCAAAATCTGTCATTTTTAATGTTGTTTGTTTGATGTTCAATGTTATACTGTTGGTTTAAACTTATTATTTGATGTGTTGTAATCAAGACAATGAAATTCTCTCGTTTGTGTAGCTTTTAAGGAAAATATATTAAATTGAATATAATAAAATATTATAACCGCATATAAATGTAAGTAGAGATGTGTGCATATGAAATTGTTCATGTGCACAGATTTAAATCTGCGTTTGTTTTCGGTTTAAGTTTTTATTTTATTTACTGACACTTAGTTGTGAATTTAATGATAACTTGTTTCTTACTGGCTGTTTAATAAATTGATAAAACATTTGCTAGTCGTGTTTTACTAATTTTATAATTCTAAAGATCATTTGTAGAAATTACTTTACGTCATACGTTTCTTAACTACACAAGAGACGACCGGAATAAACTCTTAATTATTAGCGATGGTGTTTTCCTTTCTAGAAAAAATGTACAAATTTTTGCTCTTTTTTTATTATACTTACGTCCACAAAAGGTGGAGTTCTTATTTAGATTTCACCCTTAATAATACTGATTTGTAAAAGGGTATGTTAAGAATGTACTTTTTAACAGGGAACCATTTTATTTAAGAAACTAAAACGCCATTAGTGTAATCGTATTGAAGCCATTCTTAATTATCCATGACAAAGCAGTATATTGCCATTCCAGCAACGGTTGTCAAGAAATTTTTAAAACCATTGTCGTATCTTTGAGTTATTTTGCTGGTTCTAATTCCCCCTTGACTTTAACTTAAGCCTCTAATTCAATTTCTCCAATAAAAATGCATACAACTGAATATGTATATATGTATTTCATAAAACATTAAATTTATTTTCATAATATAGTATGTAATATTTGTTTTGTCTGATATCTTTTCATTTAATTTCACTGTGAAAATTATATTTGCACTAAATATTATTAACTAATCGAAAAAACACTTAAAATATGTATGTAACATTATCATATTATTTATTTTCTATTAACTATAAATATGTTTAAATATTTTATTATGTCTGTGTTGCTTAAATGTTTCATTTTGATATTTTCGATTTTTGCTTTATTACGTCTTAAATATTTTATAATTTATTATTTATTTCTATTTTTTTTGTCTTTGTATAAGGCCACTTTTTGTTGCGTCTATGTATAAATACCAAGAGTATTGATATGAGTGTTGAGTGGCTCAGAACGAAAAATGACACTGAAGATGGCACATAGCCGAAACCGGTTTGCCATCATACCAAACTTGAGAGGGGACGAGGGAAAGTCGTTTCAAATATCTATATCAAATCACACTGTCGGAATATCAAATCAAGAACTACGAGTATTATTCATATATAGAAATCAGCACATGCTGTAATTTTTTCAGTTATCGTTGATATTATAAAAGATGCTGCATGTTTCTTTAAATCAGGATCTAGTTGATGTGCGACCAAATTTGACATTCAAGAAGTTGTGAACACTCGCACTCGTAGTCCGTACTTGTGATTCTAGTTGAAACACGAAACCTTTCTCAGATCTTTGTAAAAAGTGTTTTTATAAATATTTAAATAATTTTGTTTTCTTTAATCCAAAAATTTTGTAAAAAAAAAACAATGGCAATTGTCTGGCAGTGTGTCTTTTTGGCAAATTCCAAACCTCGCGGTGTAACACCGCCATACTTGTTCATGGTAATATTACTTCAATAATCAAAAAAGTCTTTGATTGCATTCTGGAAACAGGCAGACTTTCGATAATTGAATATTAAATACACAATCTCATGCACATTTGTATTACAAATACAACGAACTGTAAACAAAAGAGAGCAAATGCTTTATAATTCCACACTTGAGCGGCAAGTTCAATACTCGTGGTATTTTTTCATAAACAAAACAAAATGTAAGTATCATTATCTATCATATGATTCTTGATGCGCACCTTATTGTTGTTGTATATTGATTGAGAGAAAAAAAAAAATGAAACATAACGGTCAGGGTAGGAAAACAATAACACTACAAAGGTGTAGTAATGAAGAACATTCGATTAAAACGAAACATAATTTACATACAAACATGTACATAACTATGTATGTATATTAAATTAATATATGTATTAATAAATTGAGGCACTTTTTGGCGTTACTTTTAACTATTAAAGAAAAATAATTAAATTTATTCTTATAATAAAGTTATAATTAAACTAGTTATAGGTTAAATAGCTACACATACACACATACATATGTATTAAAAAAATGACACGGAAATTTTTTCTTTTTTTAACATTTTAACTTACGAGTTCAAATAAAATACAATAAAAAAATATTTACAATAGATTATAAGATGGTTTTTATTAATAAAAGAAATATGTAAAGTGAAAAAAAAGAAAATTGTATCGTTTCACATACTTGTAATTTGAATAAAATTTTATTAAAATTATAGCTGTTCTTGACCTTTTTTTAAATTTAATTTATTTAAAATCAAGCTTGGACAATTTTAAATAAATTGAATAAAATTTTGTAAAATTTTTTGGAAATACTTTAAAAATGGTTTGATTTGATTTAAAAACCTACTTTGTTGCTTTGGAACTAGGAACCGCAAATAATTATTTTCCAAACCAAAGAAATCACAAAGAAAGAGAAGGGCTACAAGATACTCCTTCATCTTCCTTATTATGTTTAATTACAAAAATTGACTTTAAAATATAAATTTTTTAAATTTATTTTTTGCTTGGAAAATAAAATAATTTTTTTTTTAATTTTGTGGTTGGGAAATAATAGGGTTTTTTTTATAAATTTTATTTTTTGCTTGGAAAAGAAAAGCACTTTTGTTTTATTTTAATTTTTTTCAGTTAACAAATTACTGTAGAAAGAGTATTTTATGCCATAAAACTGATAATCGTGCCTGTTCTGTATTGCGAGTGGAATGAAAACGTGTGGAATTGTAAAAACACTCGGAATTTAAAAATTCGAAAGATAGCTGTTCTACATTCCACATATTTTGCATATACATATATGCATTTTAAAATTTATTGGGAAAACAGAAAAATTAAAAAAAAACCTTTCACGCTTTAATACAAAATTATAATTTTAACATTTAAATAAAGTTTTATTTGAAAAAAAAAACCTGATTCTAATACATTCCACCAAGCTTTTTTATTCTAAATAAAACGTAGAAAACTATTCGTAATTGGAATACAGAATAGCCAAGACATTCGGAAATTTGCACTTTAAAATAAAATATTGCGGATTCGGAATACAGAACAGCCACTAAATAAACTTCTTTAATGTCAATATCTGGAGTCCGTGCGCTTTTCAAGCAAAAAATGAAACTTAAAAAAAATCATTAAGTCAGTTTTTAATCAAACTTATAAAAGTTATGGTTCTGGATTGGAACGATACAATTATTTTATGCTCGAATTTTATTGTTAAATTAAGTCTTTCTTTTTTAATACAAGGCATTTTAAGAAATAAAAAAAAACCTGACAGGATTTGTCGCTTGGAAGAACATTTGTCAATAATTTTAAAAATAGTTTAGGTGTAATGCAAAATTGTAATTTTTTGCTCTTTAGTTATAAAGTTTGAAATAATTTAAATACATTTCTAAAACTTGTGTGATAAATTGCAGAATTCTTTAAAAACAAAATCTTACCAAGTGATATACATATGTCATACATATGTCGGCATATACATATGTATCTGAATGTCGAATTGACGTTAAAATTGCAATTATTTTTGTACTCTTCGTGACATGTTAATAAAACGTTACGCATTTTTTTTTAATGAATTATGAGGTTTTGTTCACATTAGTCATATTTTTTTTAGGTTATTATTATAAAACCTTTGATCTTAGGAGAGTCTGTGCATTCGGTAATAGTGATTTCGTGATCTTAAAACGCATTATATAAAAATAAAACAAAATTATGGGCTAAATTCAGCTAACTCAACGAATGAATGCAAATAATTTTATTTGTTTTTGTGCTTTATATTTTTTGTGTATTCCAGCTTGTTCCTGATGAAGAGCACCGAAGGGGTTCGAAATATTGAACAAAATAAAATAATTTATATTTAATTAAAAAAAACCAATCAAGAGTTTTATTTAAATATAAAAATTAAAGGACTGGACCTAGAGCCTGCATAGAAAGTAATTTTAAAAAGTTTTTCTTTTTGAAATGTCTATTGCAATTATCTAAGCTCTCTAGGACTTGACCACGGAGTAATCGTTTCATATTAGATAGATTTTTTCCCCCCATTTTTATAATTTACAAAAACTTGTTAGTTTTACTTTTAAGTAAAAGCCCAGTAAAATTCTTGGTATTAGTTGGACATTGTTCAAGTAACCAATCGATTCGGGATTTTTTATAAAAATTCATTTTTTCTATTTCGAGAAAGTGCGTTTTCGTTAACGTAGCTACCTTTGCATAACCAGCTGGATTGTGTCACTTGGTAAGATTTTTTTGTTTTTGGTTTTTTTCTAATTTCGAATAATTAAAATACAAAACAAATCACATTGAGAGGAGGGAGAACGTTTTAAGGTGTATATTTGTTTTTATACTATGAACTGTAGAAAGAACAATAAGTAGTTTGCTCTTTTAGACTGATTGTTTTTCAATACTTTTGTTTATTTAATAATATTTATAAGTATATATTATGCACTAATGTATGATATAGTATTATTTTTCTTTTAAATTTGGCACATTATTTTTATTTGAACATTTTTTTAATAATAACTTTAACCCAATTAAATTAATTTCCTCTTCATCATTAAATAAATGACAAAGAAAATAAATAAATGTTGCTTTTGCATTAAAATCCAATGGCCCATAATATTTTGAAACAATTTTATAATTGTGAAATTTAAATTTTGGAAGCTTTAATTTTTTTTAAATCTTTTTACAAAAACGTTATGATTTTAAATCCTTAATTATTTCTAATTGTCTGTTAATTTCATTTCATTATTCGTTGTTCTTAAGAGGCTTAATAATATAAGGGTGGGGGTATTTCGGAATTGGCCTCAAAATAGCAAATTGCTTTTTCTTTAAATGGATATGTTTAAATTGCTGTCATTTTACAAAAATGGTTTTTCAAAGTTTCATTTTGCTTGAGAATTTAGTGTTTGTTTTATCTAATATACATTTGTTTTGTTGAACAGACACTTTTAATACTTATTATTATTTTCGTCAAAAGGGAAATATGTGATTTGTCGCAAGAAACTTTGAGGCATAACACATAAAGTTAAAAATAAACTAGCTAAAACCAACAAACTTACATAAAAATTTCAAACTGTTACGTGAAACCTCGACTAGGTGATTGTACAGGTGATGGAGGTGGTGGCAGTGGAGAAAAGTATGTTGATGATCTAGAACTAGGAGAGGGAGGGCACGAAGATTCTGGCAATATTCGCACATCGCTGTGATAATGCGAACGTGGGGTGGGAGGGGGTGGATAGGGTTCGCTATCATAGCCATACTGTAGGCAGGAATTGGCATTGGCAGAAGAAGATGACAATTTTGTATTGCCATTGCTATTGTTGCTATTCGATTTACTGGTGTAATTCGAATCGGATTCATCACAAATATCGGTGGAACAAGGCGTGGGTGGTGGGGGTTGATTTATTATTTTATAATGACGATATGGGCGTCTAGAGCGTGTAGCTGGTGAAGGTGGTGGGTTAATGGGATATGCTACCATACTAGAGCCATTGGTGGTGGAACTTGAGGCTCCCGTTATGTGATTACGATCGTATGAATTCATGCTGGTACGTGAATTCAAAGTAGACATGCGTACAGCATCTGCTACTGAGGCGATTTTTGATACTCGCTGCGATTTGCTGAGAGTCGAAGGGCTTAAAGGATCAGACGCTTGATCGTCTTTCGGTTCGTTGCGATTTTTGCCAATGCGTGTGCGACAAAATTGCAATAAGTAAACTATCGAAAATATGGTGATCATTGTTGCCACTATTAAAATCATAAAGGCCTTTTTGTCCGAAGAAGGTGCCATGCGTCTAGTATTAGCTTGCGAACATATGTCAGCAGATTCATCAGCTCCATCCGCGCAGTGATCCCAGCCATCGCATAGCAAAGCAGCCGATATGCACAGCTAAAAAGATAAATCACAATATTAATTATATTATTAATAAATTTTTCTTTACAATTTACTACTGACTTTGTTAATAGGACATTGAAATTCTCCTGGTCGTTTGCAACAATCTGCTTCATCATGGCCATTTGCACAATTGGTAGTACCATCGCATACTAAAGCCTTGTCTATACATTCGCCTGACTGGCAGCTAAATTGATCTGGTCTACAAGAGGGACATCCTACTTCATCCGATTTATCGGGACAATCATTTTGGCCATCACAACGCCATGAGGCAGGTATACAGTCCTTATTCATATCGCTGTTGACACCACTACCGGCCACCGGTGCAGCACAAGTAAAATGATCTGGACCACAAGCCGGTAAAGCACCACAATTTTGTTCATCTTCTAACAGCATTAAATTTTTTGGGCAAGAGCATACTTCGCGACTTCTACCCTCTGCCGAAGCTATACATATGTGCGAGCACTTTGTGCGAGTGTGAAGACATGTATGATTTCTAAACAATTTTGATTCTGGTGTCCATACAGCTACGATATCAGTAATTTGAGGCATACGCTGCATCTCAGCTCGTCTACCCTCGCCATTTATAGTGATACGTTCAACACCGGTTTTGTCATCTAACCAGTATACGAATCCCTGCAGTGCAGCTATAGATATAACTTGCGAAATGTGGGTGGAAACTAAAATTTTTCTATAAATAAAAAAAAAAAAAACAAAAATAAAAATTATATTATTTTTTGTTTTCGAATTCGAACTTACTTATTTTTTCCATTTATATCCATGGAATCAATACGTTTGCCATGGGCATAATAAATCATATCAATTTGCTGATCCACTGCCAAGGCGGTGACGCCTTCCAGCTTAAAAGCCAACACCACACGTTCGGCTCCATCCACCCGTGAACGTATAATGGCTTGTTTGCTCCCAACATCTGTCCAAAATAGTAAACGTCTCATGGAATGTACGGCGATATTGCGAGGTTTTTCTGAATCTCCTGTATCTATAACGCCAATAGAATCTCCAGCAAAACTAAACAAATAATTGGCAGTTCACAAATGCTCAATTTCTTTTTTTTATTTTTTTTATTTTTAAAGAATACAAACCTGGTAACATTAATACTGTTAGAATGAGAACAGGTCCAAAACAATAGGCGTCCTATAACATCAATGGTAATATCGAAAGGTTGAGAGCCAGAACCCACCAATACGGAGGCACGGGTGCCATTAACCAAAGCTCTTTTAATGCTATGGCTTCGACCTTCAACCTAAATAATGTGTTAAATAATAATTTGTTTAATTGCAATTTTAAGATAACAATAAATTTTACCCAGTAAACAAAATGAGTTATCGGATCGTATTCCACAGCCCTGATATTTTTACCAGTTACAGGCAATGGCACATTAGGACAATCTGTTGTATTGGGCATTAAGCGACCAAAACTGTTGCGTTGGCTAAAGATTATATAGTTTTTGGGTGGTATACAGGAAACATTATCTTTGGCCAATGTGTAGTGGGTAGGACAAGCGCAGCACATGCCCCGCCTGCTCGGCAAAGCCAAACACAAGTGCGAACAGCCACCATTGTTAATTTTGCATGGATTTGTGCCCACTTGTCGTTGATTGTGGAAAACCACCAATGAACTGATGTAAGTCATGCCACTGTGCACTAAACTGCGATTTTGTCCCGTTAATTTGTGAACTCTCTCTATGTCGCCGGTATTCCAATCACTCCAATAAACATAGTCCCGATATAGCGATACTGCATACGGTTCGTCAATATCTGTGCTTACCAAAACTTGACGCTTTTTGCCATCCCAATCGGCTGATTCGATTTTAGTAGGACGTGACTGTGTAGCCCAGTAGAGACGCCTAGTTTCAGGATCCAATGTCAAGCCAGTAGCATGATTGGCACTCGAGATTATAGTTAGTAATTCAGAGCCATCCATAGCGGCTCTTCTTATCGAATCCGAGGGTGATTCGGTCCAATACATATATCCTCTGCGTGGTTCTAATACCAAAGATCTGGGTTCTTCTACTCCTTTCCATAGTAATACCCTTCGACTACTGCCATCTAAACGGGCAACTTCAATACGTCTAGCTTCTGAGTCAGTCCAGTAAATATTATGACCTAACCAATCTACCGATATGCCCTCGGGTCTTATGATACCTGCATCAACTATGCGCTGCACATACGAACCATTCAGAGAAGCTCTGTAAATACATTTTGACTTCTGGTCGGTCCAATAGATCCGCTTATCTGCTACATCGACATCTAAAGAATGCGCATAGCGTACATCTTTAAAGGGTATTTTTTCATCATTGTGATTACCCTCATTATTTTCTATCGATATGCGGCCAATATATTCTTGCTTAGAAAACAGCAGATAAGCTTCGGGTATGACGCATGTTTTCTTGTCATTGGCCAATTCATACTCTATAGAACAACGACAGACATAATCACTGGGCCGGTTGAGGCAGAGATGGGAACAGCCGCCATTGCGTACAGCACAAGCGTTGGTACCTTTCACCTCTCTTAAGCGTGTAACCTTGAGGCCCATTAAATCGGGGTACTGATCCACAACTACTATGCGATTATTACCTGTAATTTTATGAGCACGATCTATAGATCGCCTTTGCCAATCGGTCCAATACAGGTAATCATCCAACAAACTTAAGCCAAAGAGATGTTTAAGATTGTCACTAATAACTACGCGTCTATCGGATCCATCCATATTGGCCACTTCGATCTTGTCGGTTTTGCCATCGCACCAATAAATGGTTTTTGCTTCGATATCCAGGGCAATGCCATTGGGCCAAGCCAGATCCTCAGATACTAAAACAACTCGTTCAGAGCCATCTAAAGAGGCTCTTTCCACCTTGGGCTTCTTTTCATTCCAATCACTCCAAAACATCCAGCCCAGTGTAGGTGCTAGAGCAATTGCTCTTGGCTCTTCTAAATGTTCATAAACTAAAACTTTACGTGCCGAGCCATCCAGTCGGCATACTTCAATGCGATCAGTTACCGTATCAGTCCAATAAAGATTTCTCGCCAACCAATCGACAGCTAAGCCATCTGCATGTCTGACTTCTGATGTAACAAAATCCGTTACTCCTGTGCTATCAGGGTGGGCACGCTTAATGGAGAAGGCTTCCACATCTGACCAGTATATATACTCATCCACTGGATCGTAGTCAATAGCAATGGCGTATTTTACTTTTCCCAGAGACAGAGGAAAAATAGTGAAATCTGGAGAATCTAAAGATATTTTGCTGATTTGCCCCCTTTGTACGATGAATAGCATTTCTTGTGATCCATTGGCACAAGTTTTTTCCGATAAAAGCTTAACGCCGGTAGGACAGGCACAACTGAAACCCTGCGCGTTTGTACTAAGCAAACAAAGATGACTACAGTTGCCATTGTTTTGGGCACAAGGATTATTTTCATAGGGTTGCAGCGAAGGATCCCAAGTCCTTACAGAGTTCGGAGCCTCGGGAGTGTCTATTAGTTCTTTCATTTCCTTCGATTTCAAATCATACACATTAAGAGATCCCTGAGACCAATCTGTCCAGTACAGACGGCTGTCAAAATAAGTCAAACTATAAGGATATTTTAGGTTATTGACTATAGTTCTCCTGTTACTGCCATCCAGTTTCATGACATCAATAAATTTCAAATGACCATCAGCCCAATAAATCAAATCATTTTTCAAATCCACTGTCAAACCATTTGGCCAAAATATGTTGTCTTTTACCAATGTCATGCGGGTCAAAGGATCACCGTCCATGCTAGCACGTTCAATTTTCGGATATTCACCCCAATCGGTCCATATTAAAAATTTCTTCGCAGGTACAAGAGCTATGGCTCGCGGCTGATCGAGATCCGTCCAAAATAATACCTTTTGATATTTGCCATTCAGCGTGGCCACCTCAATTCGATTTTTCTCACCATCGGTCCAATAGATTTTATCAGTATACCAATCAATGGCCAAACCTTCAGGTTTATCTAAACCAGTGGATATCACAGTTTGTTTGGGCGCCTTCAATATCGGCCCCGTTGTATTTACATTAACACACTCGATGATTTCCCGACCACAATCGGTCCAACATACTAAATTCTTAGCGTAATAAAAATCAATGGCCATCGTTTCGGTGAGATCTTTGACAAGAACATCAATCTGTGGTCCGCCGGTGGGTTTTGTAATATTCGCCACCTGAATGTCATGATATGTCGTAAACAGTAGAGTGGCAGGTGTATTAAAGAATGTGGAAGACGATGATGATACAGAAGTTAAACTTGTATGAGCTGAAAGAAAACGGGAAATACAAAGTAAAAAATAGGAAATAATTTTTATTATATTTGTGCTTATGATAAAATATAGAAATTTATCTAGGAAATATTTCTAAAATTCTAACTTCAGTTACCGAGCATAAGAATAAGAAATGCGCCTTAATTGAGGCAATTAAATTTTAAATTGACTTAATAAATTTGGCGCTAACACATATGCAATTTAGCTTACTCAATTAGCAGTTGATAATGATATTTGTGAAAGATAAAAATACCGTTATGAGGTTATAAAATCTGCAGCAAAATTGTATATATCATTTGATACCCATATCGTGCGGGTGCAAAAGGATAATTGCTCCGCTATCTCGTGGATTTTGTCGACATTTTCAGGTGTACTGACCTCAATTGGCCGTCCAGAACGTTCATCACAACGAAAGTCAGTAAACCACTTTTCTACCATTGAAATCGATGGTATTTATCGAGCTTTTCTTCCTTGGTTTGATTGACGGCTTTTTTTCGCAAAAAATAATGTTTAATGAGCACTCGAAATTGACTTATTCATTTTGAGGCAAATACACGAGGTTGTATATAAACATGTATGTTGTGGTGTAACAATTAAACTAATTTAAGCAATTAGTACTAGAATTTTTATAGTAAATTGAGCTCAATTAAAAACTTAATTGCGTACATTTTTTAATTGTACAATTATGACTCATGTCTGAACCTAGCAATATACCGATATAAAATGTTCTTTAGATACATGTACATATATATTACATAGTATGTAAATAAATTGGTAGGAAACATATTTACAAATACTTAAATTTAATTTAATACTTGAAACAACCCACTTTTTCCATTTCGAAATACATTTCAAATATTTAGAAAAAAAGCAAATCTGGGCGAATTCTTAAAACAATTGTCTGGCAGCACTTAAAATCTTATATATAAACCTATTATATCTTTAACCTAATTTCGCTACACTTACACTAGCGCACAACGAAGAACAGCACAGCGCAGCCCATCGGATCACAACTCAACGCAGAACAACACATTTTAACCCTATTTTTTAACTTCCTGAACACAGTGCAATTAAAATTTAGATGTGTGTGTGTGTATATATATAACCGTAAATATTTTGAATAGGTAAGAAATATTTATGCACATACATACAAATGCATGATATCATCATCATTTTTAGGGATTGTGGGGCTGCATGAATGTAGGAGTTTAAGGGCATATGGCAAATATTTTACCCCCCCAGTAAAGTCTACAAGATTAAATAAATAACTCTGCATACAAATTTCAATTTAAACCACACAACCCTTTACATACTGATGTATACCTACGATATACATAGATATGTATGCAATTATCGTGTGTATGCAGAAGTAAATAGTAACCCAGCAAACATGCAAACTTAAAAGATTATAATGCAATTACTAATAATTAAATAAAACAGTAAAATATTTGAACGCGTAATTTATACACAAACTCTTTTTAAAGGTCAGAATTTTTGTACAAACAAGAATAAAGATTTCAGTATGAAAAATACTATTTTTAGAAAACACACCAAAGCTACAGGGTGTATTTTTTAGTAGTATAGCACTTTAGTTTAAATCAATCACAGATGATAAGCAGTGTTAATTGTCGGCTGATGTTGTCTTTAAGGCTAATCGACGTAGGCCAGATATTTCACAATCGCCCACAAAAAACAATAAAGCGGTGTTAAATTTCTTCATATAAGAGGGGTCCATTACGCCAAATTATTCATCCACCAAACGTTCGTACACGCTGTTTCGTCGTCTTATTAAAACCACAGCTCGTTCACAATAAGGATGTTTAATTGTGGTACAAAAAGGTCAGTGATCATGTTCCTGTCATGGTTCCCATTAATGGTAACGTTCTGGCCGGCATAGTTTTTGAAGAAATATGAACCAGTGATTCCTCTGGACCATAAAGGACAAAAAACAGGCACTTTTTCTGGATCTAATAGTTTTTCGAAAATGGTTTGTGGATTATCATCATTTCAAAAGCGGTAGTTTTGCATACTGACGTAACTATTCAACCAAAAATAAGCATCATCTCTGCACAGAGCATTACAATAAAACTGGGTAACATTCCCAAATTGAACCACGATTTTGGAAAGAAATTTGTACGAATTGCAGGCGTTGTTCAGTTGTCACTCAGTATAATCATGATGAAATGGTAAACCAAATACAAAACAACAGCTGTTCGAATGGCGCATATATCAAGCAGTATCGCCAACCAAAAGTTCTTTAACTGTAAATTTTTTTTTTTATAAAAAATAAGAATTGTTCAATAACAACTCAAAAACAAAATACATATAAAGAAAGAAGCTTTGTTTACATATGTTACCCACCGTTTACAAAGGAAAGTAAATGCAAGAAAGTCGCAATACACTCACACTTTTTCACTAACACACTCAAACTTTTTTTACTTTCCACTCAGCTTTCAACAAAATTTAGATGAAAGCGATTTTTTGACGTTTTCTTGAAAGTAATATGACAAGGGCTTAACACTGTTGCCTACTAAGAAAGATATACAAATTTGCGGGATTTTGGTAAAATAATAATTGCAATATTTAATTATTTTGTACACATACGAAAATATATTTAAAATTTTTTCATCAAATATGCTTAAAGAACACAACTGTTGATTGTCTATAATGATATTACAAAAAAAAAAAAAATAAACTACAATAATCATTTAAAAGTATTGCCCTATAAATTTGTGTGTGCGAATGGTTTGGCAACTCTACTTCAGTAATAAACAAAACATCACTTTTGTTTTGTTATCATTTTCCAATTCTAGTCTTTTCATTTGTAGAATTATTGCAACAACTTTTCTCTTCGAAAACATTTTACAAATGAACTTTCACTTTTCTATGAAAGTGATCAAGAACAGTTTATGAAAGTTGAAGATTTCTTTGAAATTTTTATTTGTAATACGTATACAGAAATTTCATAAAAGTACTTTCTTTTGTAAATGCAGAGTTACTTGAAAAATTTTTTTAATTAAATAATTAATGTTGCCCAAAATATTTCACAAATTCGAAAAAGAAAAGAAAATTATAGGTACCATTTCATAATCAATTTACTGCTAATGATAAAAATAAAACATTTTACCCAAGATTACGAAATGTGGATATTGAATCTAAATGTTAGTTGGGTAATGTACCCATTTACTCCAAATGTGTAACAAGCTGGCAAGTCAACTAAAATTGCATACAATAATATCAACAACAAGCTGTATGCAGAGAGTGAGAGAGAGAGAGAGAGACACAGAGAGGAGAAAATTACATTGAAATCCTTGAAAAAAATAAGCAATTAAAACTGATTCATTGTTGGTTAAGCCGAAAAATATGTTTACCCTACACTATAGACAACGAAAAAAAGTTGAATACAATTCGTCAGCTTTTATATTTATAATTGTAATAAATGTTAACTACAAGTAATCTGGGATAATTTATAAATAAATTCTACTAATCCATGAATATTCTGTAGATCTTAAACTTGTTTAAAAGGAAACAATTTATAATATTTTTTTGCATTTCAAGTCTTAAAGAAATATGTAGTTGTAATAAAATTTTAAATACTTAAAGTAAAAGCAGTGGGAAACAAATTCAAACATAACTCTACTAGCGAAATCCTTCTGAGATGAAGAGTGTTGTATGTAACTGAATGAATAGCAGGGAGAAAAGAAATGAAACCCAACATGGATGGCAGGCTGTATTGAAGCAGAAATCATCATCATTACAACGAAAAAAAAAAAAAGAAATCACCATCGTAATTCTGTTGCAGATGAATATTGTGTGTGAATGTCAGTAGATATGTTTATGCATTAATCGTTGTGTTGTTACAAGGAATGTGGTGGCGTGTTGTTGTTGGTGCTTTTGTTGCTGACGATTTTGTTGGTGATGTTGATGATGATGATGATGTTGGCGATGATGGATGACTATTAAACAAATAACCAACAACAACAACAAGAGCCATGAAAACAGTAGTAAAGTTAAGTAGGAAAAAAAGCAAAAAAAAAAATGGATTATAATGCAACGCAGGAATATTTTTAATTATTAATGTATACACATGCAGCAGTAGCTCAAACCATCAAGAGTGTAGTAACGTCATGATTTTGTAACAGCAACAGCAACAAAAACAACTACATACACACATACATAATCTACAGCAACAAAACATCATCAGCAACAACAATTATAATAAGAGCTTTAAAATAATGCAGTAGATTGCAATGTAAATACAGTCTTAAGGCGATTTATAATAACAAATTTTATTAAAAAATAAAAATATTAAAAGTATATTTTTTTGTTTGTTGTTGAATAAAGCCTACAAATTTAACTAAAAGGAATTAAAGTTGTTTCTGTGCACAGTAAAATTATAACGAAAATAAAATGCATCTATAAATTTTATTCTAAACAAATTAAACTTAATAAGTGCTGGCTAGTTTGTTGTTGTTGTTCAGGGATATTGGATTCTTCGAAAGAAGTCATTTGTCACACAGTACAACGAGTAATCATATTTTTTGTTGCACCAGAGAGAAATTCCGAAATAGTATGAAAGTAGATTGGAAAAAAATTATACGTGTTACGGCAATTTGCTGTAGCACGTCAGGCTTTCGAGAAAATCGATTTTTAAGTCAGAATGTGTAGAGGCCGTAAGATTATACATTCTGTAATAATTTCGGCTTTCCATTTGAGACTTCAAAGTCGAATTTCTCGAAATTGAGACGTGCTACAGCAAATAGAAGAAACATATACATATACACAGGGTGTTTTGATGTAGATTTTTATATCGAATTTCCAGTTTTGTCATTTCACCATGAATAGACTAACAAGCGAACAAGGCTTGCAAATTAGTGAATTTTATTATCAAAATTCGTGCTGTGTGGGAAATGTGTGTGTGTGTTTTTTTTTTTTTATCGATAAATTGTCTTCAGCAACGAAGCTATTTATGGCCCAATGTGTACATATCAGCAAACAGAATTGCCGAATTTGTTGTGAAGAGTAGAAGGCACAGTTCAAAAGCTACCAATGCACCTTGAAAGATGCTGTGTTTGGTTCGATTTGTGGACCGGCGACGATAAAATCGCCAACGTGGGTGGAGTAAAATACCGTGCGATAATTATTTTTTTTTTTTTTTAGAAAAGAACCCAAAAAATTATGTGGTTTTTGCATTAGCTACGTGAAATTATTGTTGGTGAAGTATCTTAAAACAGAGGTTGAGTTAAAGCATATGTGCTTAAAGTTATCGGTTCTTAATACATATGCAAAATCCAAACTATACAGACGTTATATTGAAGGCCGTATGTTTATCCGTTTATCCTGGTCTCAATAGCAGGATAAAGTTATTAAATGGTTGTGTTGTCATCTGTCCTTTAGATGTGAAGAGCTGCAAATTATTCAGCCGCCGCTGACGGCAATTTATGATCGACTTCGTGTTCCCTGATTTCTTTCTTCTTTGTTTTATTTTTAATTGCAATGTTATTTTTTTTTCTTGCACAGCGTAGTATTTTTGAGTATGTTTTGAAAAAAAAACATAGTTGCATGAATACGTATACTCGATTCGGAGTAGATTTTATTTAAATTTAGTGACGAAGTAGATTTTGTTTTCTATGGAAAATTTAGAAATATCCAATTTGATTTTGAAAAATAGATAATTAATATCACAGTTTTAAACTCTTTTTCATCAAAAATATTTATCAACTTTTAACATGGAAATTATTTTCCAACATTTAACATCTTCCCAATAATGCGTTACAATACTGTACTACATCATGCTGAAAACAGGGGGGATATTTAAGAATGAAAACAAAACAAAAAAAGAGAAAAAATAAACTAAAATAAAGTAATATAATACATTACTTTAAGAATAACGGGGTTTGCTTAAAACCAGGGGGAATTACAAAAGATGATGGATGTTGTTGTAAAAGTACGTAGATGTTTTGAAAGTAAAAGATGGTTGCCATGAATGCCATAGTTCAAATGACCGAGTCAGCGTTTCACCTTGCTGATATAACATGCAGTTGAAATGCAAATGCATAAAAATATAATTAAGAAACATGTTAAAATTTTCTAAGCTTTATCCAATTCTAGTTGCTTAAAACAACTATTAAATTAAATTTGGTTAAAACGAATTTTTTAGAGCAGTTGGAAAATGTAATATTAGAAGAAAAAGACCCTTTCAGCGAAAAAAAAACCAAGGTAAATTAAAAATGTGAGTGGGTGCAAAGGATTAAAATATTTATGTGTATGAAAAAACATCCCCTTAACTAAATAACTACGAAATGGTTAAAACTGCTACAGCATCAGGCAACAACCAGCAGTAATGTAAAGGGTGTTTTTTAAGCCCTATAGAATTTAAAATTTTAAAAAATAACACAAAAAATTTAATTTTAATGAAAAAAACTTTTTCATTCGAAAGATCAATACATAAAGATGTGAAAATGACTTTGGGCATATGGCCACTGTGGCTGCTCTTGATGAAGCGCATTCTGAACGTCCAGTTTTAAGGCACATTTTCGACCATTGCTAACCCTAAGTCACGAATAAAGTTGGCCTCCCAGGCGTGAAGTGTTTTGCAGGTTTATCTGTAACTTTACGTGACCCCACAGGAAATTATCGACAGGTCCATTTGTCGAAATGATTTAAAAAAAAAAAATAATAATAAAAAATTCATGGTTGCATTCGCCTTATGAGACGTAGCCCCATCCCGTTGACACAAAAAATCACTGATCAGCGTGCGGTAAGGATTTCCTCTTGACAGTAACGCGAGCTCCGGCTTCATTTTGGAAGAAATAAGGTCCAAAGATGCCACCAGCGTATAAACCGCATCAAACGATACATATGTATGTGTGGATGTAATAGAATATGTAGGCTCTGCTGTGGATTGGTTTCAATTTTTATTTACGAACGAACCCGTTAAGCCAAAAATGAGCTTCATTGCGGAACATCACTTTTTCGATAATACATCGGCTCAGTTGATGAAAGATTTTCAAAGTAAATCCGGATGATTTGCCAGAGTATACTGATCATAAATTTGAAACAGTGAGCGCGGTATGACAGCTCGTTTGACAGCTAACCATTTCGTACATTCTATTGGGCTAAAAAAAAACACCCTTTATATATTAAAAAAAAAAACTTACTTTGCGAATGAATACAAAATTTCAACGCATACACACATACACATGTACATCTACACAAATACTATGTAAAAAATAAATAAGAACAACACTTAAATACTTAATGGTTGAAAATGGACTCGAGTTGGTTTTAATGCATGCACAGTTTCCAGTACACGGTTGCACGTACCATTCCATTGGTGGCAAGTAGAAATGTGTAATAAGGAAATTTTTACGTTGAACAAACAACAACAACAACAACAAATATTCTTCATGACATTAAGTGAGCATGCACAACAAACAAGCGTTGGTTACTCCCAACAATAAATGCTTATCAAAACAAAAAATTAAAAAAAAAAAAGAAAAATCAAACAAACGAAGATTCATACACCTTCAGCAGACCCATACTAAAAATTTAATATTCAAGCACACACTAACACATACACACACATTGACTTACCCTCCAAATTACACTCTCGCACTCTTGCTTGGCATAATACAGTAATTCGAGAAAAGCAAACATTTAAATTTAGCTACTCGTACTTGTGGAAAAGTGTAATACTCTTTATTAGAGGTGGAGGTGGAAAAGTGGGTGCCGGGTTGTGCTTGGAGAGGCAATACATACTTCACTGTAGTTGAAAGATGATGGCGATGGTTCAACGAAGGCCCATATCAGATTATACCTACTTGTTGGATAACTGGTAGAATGGTTGTTTGGCTTATACGCTTGCTTGTTTACGTACTTATGTATGTATGTATGTATGTTTGTGCATAACAACGGATGCAAATATGAAAATGACATACTTCTTATGCTCTGTATTGCGTGCGCTACATGCAGCAAATGTACCCGGAAATTCTTTAAAAAAAATGAATATTTAATTACGTTTCGATAGCTACCTTTGCTAATAACTACAACTGCTTGTCCTGCCTTCGATTTAAAATGTCATTGCTATTTAGTATAAATATCTCAGGAATCTGGCTTAGCAATGTCGTGGATGACCTGTAAGTCAGGTAGAGAGAAATTGCTTTCAAACTGCATTACTTTGTTTGGGTAAAGTAACTAGCTACAAACTTTGTTATTCGATATATCACTTGTAAAACTGCTGCGTTCACACACAAGTCGCTATACAATAAATGTGTAAACAAATTAAAAGTTAACTTAGGGATCTGCAAATGTTTCGTTAAAAAATACCTTAAAGTAAATTGGGCAACTACATAAATTGGCTTCACGTAGTACACAAATATCGTCGAACAAGCTACGTTGTTGGCCAGATCTTTTATAAAGGTTGCTAACACCTTATTTTCTTGGGCAAAGCCTACCTTGTGACTATATGCTGCGTTGTGTATGAGATCGATCGGTTTGAAAAAATACAAAACCGAGACCAAACGAACAATATTTCAGTTATAAAAAAAAAAAAATTCAGTTCCAATGATAAATTTGAACTTCGATCTATTTTATGTTGTTGTTCCAACACATAACGAATTGACTTACTTTGTAAGGTGCCGTTACACAGTTACAAACACAAACACACCAACATACAAACATTAGTTATAGGCAGCCAACATATTAAGAAATACAAAATACACGTTACTTAAACGTCATAATTCTCATTTAGTTTATAATAAATATTGGATATAGTGTGGAAGTTTGGCCATGAAAAGACGAGCAGTTATCGCTGCTGTACAAATTATAGTTACACCAAGGCCACTTGAACTTTGTTCCGTGAGCTTTAACGATTTTTGTTCTATCCCTGATAAACCAACCGCCGTTTTTCCGAATACCAAGGTCCCCTGAAATTATCTTGTATTAATAGGAGTTTAGATGGCTTGATAAAATATAATACTGTCTTCCAAAATTGTCTTATATTCTTCGTTTTAAATAGAACTTTGCCGAATACAAGGTGGCCTCCTGAAATAATCTTGTATTTACCGTAGATTAGTCATACGGTTGGTAGACGAATATAAGGCCTCCTCAAATTATCTTATATTCTTTGTATTTTTCCGACTACAAGATCTCGAGTTTAGTTGTATGGCGAATGTAAGGCCTCCTGGATTTTCTTACATTCTTCGTATTTTGCCGATTACAAGGTTACCAAGAGACTACGTGACGAGGAAGAAGGCCAACAGTTGACCGTTAGAAAAAACTACAGTCAAGACTAAGAGTAAAGGCTAGTGGTGGCACGAGAGTCGAATAGAAGTAACGTCGTCGTAAATTACAAATCCGTATATTTTTAATTTTGCCGATAAATTCAAAATCGCAAATTCAAATAGCTACAACCAGAGTACAACGTTTAGGAATTACTGAATGTATATACATACATATGTAGGTATGTGTGTAGTAAATAAGTTAACTACGAGTAGCTTATAGTACGAGCATGTATGAGTGTTAGTTAGGCTGCATGCATGTACTAATTATTTACATACTACTACACAGTAGTATAGTTTACTTGGTTGGCATCATCGTGGTGTATAATTAATTTTGTTCATGAATAAATTTTAATTTTTCATAATAAGAGTAACATAACAACAAACAAGCACAGGCATTTATTTATGTAGGCAAGCATGACAAAATGTGCATATAAAATATTTAATCTTAAAAAAAAAAAATAGGCAAAATAATTATAAATAAGTAAATAATTTTTGTCACAAGAACACAGTCAGGGATGGGGCAGTGAGTAAATTCTTTTTAAACAAGGAAGTAGATGTGGGAGCTAGTAAACTATGAAATGCCTGGGAAACTTTAAACGCTCTCAAATATTAGAGTAAATATAGAAGGGTTTAAAAAAGGCGGAGGCAAGGAGTAACAAGCCACAGTCTCACAGTTTCAAAACAACAAAAGAACAACTACGACTCTGGCCAGTTAGAGTGTTGTGCTGGCTGTGTTCATAAGCAGTGGAATTTAATTTAAATTTATTTATGACAGAATTGCAGCAAATTAAATTCCATTCCAAGATTATTTTGTTACATACACTGACACACAAATGTATACACACATTCACGAGTACAAGCATTCTTAAGTATTTATTCAATAGATGTGAAAATGTAGGAGGAAAAAATTTATTTAATAAAACAACAAGATTACTTTTTTTCACCCTCTTGCAATATTTTATGAGGCATAATCATCAACCTTCTTTTTCAGTCCCACCCACCTGAAAGCATTTTGGAGGTGGGAAGGTGGCAAAGAGGTGAATGTTGAGGGATTTGAAGAACATACATAAACATACAAACCTACTTGCATCAATTGCACTTATACATGACTACACATACACTTACAAAGCCAACACATGTTACATATGCATACATATGTATGTATGTATGTAACATGTTTGTGTGCATGTAACTTATAGCCATATAACGCTATATTAAATGCACAAATACATAGCCAACGACTTCAGGTGGAATTGCAGTTGTGTTCGAGTGTTGTTGTTGTTGGTTATTTATTTTACATGTTTTTTTTTGTCATGATGCTGGTTAAGGTTGTTGAATGCTGATGATGCCACTTGACAAAATGAATGAATGCAACATTTTCTATACTGGATGGGTTGTTGTTACCGTAGTAGTCATGATATTAATTTGTTGTTTTTAATTTTAATTTTAGAAACATCTCTTCTAACCATATTTTTTTTTAATATGATTTTTATTTGTTTTTCTTTCCTAGATCTTTCAATCTCATCGAGTAGTGTGCATGTGACGACGACGGTGTGTGAGCGTGTTACCCTTTTCCTTTTTTTTTTTTTTTTAATACAGCCTACATAATTGCCAAGTTGGGCATGATTAATTAATGTAGAGTCTCCTTCAGCAAACAAAGTTTTTGGAACTAAACTCCACTTGATAAAGTTGATGAAAATATTTGGGGTGTATTCCGTTAGAATAGTTTACTTGTAGTTTTGTTGTGTGGCTGCTTGTAGTAGTTTTATACTTTTTGAGTTCACTGTTGTTGGCATGAATGCAAGCAAGTACATATTTGATTTGTTGTTTTTAAGTTGAAATTAGTGAAGCTTAAATTGACAAGTTGAGGGGGTTTTTTAAGGCAAGGCAAGTTAAGTTAAGTATTCATTAATATATTTATTTAATAAGGGATGATGATGATGGAGATGATGATGATGATGATGATGTTTATTATATTTGCAGCAATTTTTCGAGAGGCAGCGAGTAGTATTATCAAATTAATTAAAGGGTATTAAATATGTAATACATACTGATATTTATTTAAAACTTTAATCAACGTGTTTAAGCCGAATTGATCAACTTTTGTTGCATTGTAGATCCTTTTGCGTCTTTTTTAATTTACATTTTTTTAAAGTACACAATAGTTAACAAACACTTTTATAGTATGTTCACACATGCGCCTTAATGCAGGCAATTGAATTTTAAATTGACTTATAAAATTTGGTGTTCACACATACTCAATTTAGCTTACTCAATTAGCATTTGATAGCTGAAAATGTTTTCATGAACCGACAATGATGATTCAAAAAGCGTGTTATTATGTGTTTTGTGTTTCCAATTACCTCCATAATATAGAAGAGATTGGCTGAATTGCTAACAATTTAGTTACTTAACATCACCGATTCCTGCAGCTTGTTCCGCCGCATCTGCTTGATCTTAAAGTCTTTTGTCAATCCTGTAGCTGGTGGTACTCTGTGCATAGACTTACACGATCTGTTTCGGACGCTTCATTACTACTTGTTGGTTTAATTTTCATCTGTCTGCGTTCTTCTATCAGCGCCCACGTGTTATCACAGAACCACACTTTTCGCTTTCTGCCTGCGTAACCTAAGATTTCGGCCATCAGCTGGCAGACACAAAGGTATGGCTTGCCGTAACTGAGTGCACTGTCAGAAGTTCTGACTTATAGCTGCACGTGGTGGCGGCCGGTAACAGGTTCCTGTTTCAGCAAGGAGTCTGGAAATATAAGTCGAGCGGAGAGAACTTAACAAATCTCTAATCCACGGTGGAACAGCATACGCCAGGGATGTGTGGCCAAGAGGGTGCTTGGTCTCAAGTATGCGAACTCTGGATTCCAGTCGATCTGCAGTTTTAATACAGAATTACCCGTGCATAAGCAGCTCTGTGTGGGTGGGCGTACTTCTCTCCATTAGAGGGATGAATGAGGAAGCCTCGCAGGAGGCGGAAAGATTAATTTCTGCAGAAAATATGGTTTTATTTGGCCAACGGAAGAATCCAGAAAATATGGACAAGAATGCCTCGCGAGAGGTGAACGGGTCAATCTTTAAAGGAAGCGTTGGATTCTCCGATAGGGATGCACAATGAAACCTCGCACGAGGTGAAGAATAGGAACTCTAGTGTTTAATGGCCAATAGAGAAATTCTTAAGAGTTGGACAAGAAACCTCCCAAGGGGAGAAGAGGCTAAGACGGTAGCACACATTGTGTGAATGTCCAGCACTGGCTAGCATAAGACTTAGGACCACGGGCAGCCACTTGTTAAGTATAAATGTCAGGTTGGACCTAAGCCTTAAACAAATGCTAGCAATTACAAGAGATTCCGTGAAGAGGATGAAGGTCGACAGTTTGAAATCACTATAGTCGATAGCAAAGGCTAGTGGTAGCACGAGATTTGATTGAGACTAAGATGGTCGTAAATAAAGTTAGTGGTCAATATTTTTATTATTATTAATGTATGGGGGGGGATATCGAAGCAGACCACTTACTTTCTGGGTCCCTTTTCGACCCCCATTTCGCTCCTCAAATTGATTTCAGGGAACCGATCCGTAATCACAGCCACCTTACTTTCAATTGAGTCTCGTGCTAGCCCTAGCCTTTACTCTTGACTAAAGTGATTTCAGACTGTCGACTGGTAACTGTCGACACTCTTCCTCATCACGGAGTCTTTTGTAATTGCTAGCATTTGTCTATGGCTTAGTTCCCCCATGGCATTCACATCTAACAAGTGTCTGCCCGTGGTCTTAAGCCTTATGCTAGCCAGTGCTGGACATTCACACACAATGTGCGCTACCGTCTCAGCCTTTTCCAGGCATAGTCTGCAAGTATCATCTTCGACGACTTTCATCTTAGCCAGATGGTACTTGAAGTTTCCATGTCCTGTCACTAACGCAGTGATCCAGCTTAAAGTAGCCCTATTATGTCCGAGCACTTTGCTGGCCTTCCTGCCGAGGGGCTCTTTGAGCACCATTCTAGCCTGTCTACATGTGGTATTCTCCCTCCACCTATTCAGGTGTAATGAGTTTACCCATTGGAGAACTTTGGCTCGCACTAGGCCATTCCCCAGGGCAACCCTGGGTTCTGGTCCACAGAAATCCACATCAGATCCCCTTTTTTCTAGTTCGTCTGCTGCTTCATTCCCAGCTGTGCCTATGTGTCCCTTAACCCACATCAATGTCACCTCATTCAACGAGGCACATCTGTGGTCAGTAAATCTATAGGGTATCCAGTGCGCTGACAAACAGCAGGTTTTCTGTTTTTCATGCTTGTTAAAAGCTTTCTGAAGAACGTAGTTCATAATTTGTGTTCGATTCTATGTAAATAATGCGCAGCATTAGCACAAAGTGCAGTAAACATTTTAAACAAGTGACTTTTTATTTAAGTAACAAAAACAACAAAAGCTTTAATATTTTATATTTTCCTTCGCAACTCTCGTTAAGTTTAAAAAGTTTGAAATAGAAAATAGAAACTTCTCAACAAAGTGCGCATAGGAGCAATGAAATTTTATTTAAAAACACACAATTCAGAAAACTTTTAATCAATGATTGTTTTAAGAGTTTGGAGATAAAAAATGGAGGAGACCATTTCGAGATAATAATTTTCTATTTTCGTTATTTACTTATTTGTATTTTATTTTTTCAATAAGCTTATTAATTCTTTTTTGGAATAAATAGAGAAATTAAATACATTTGCTTATGAAAATGTCTTTTTTTTCATAAAACTAAAACAACAACAAACTCAATATTTACAATTCAAATATAAACAACAACTGAATGGATTTGCAATTCAAATAAATTGTGCATGTATTTGCAGCATGAACCAGATATACAAATACACTGTAAAAAATTATGCTATAATTTAATTTGGAAATTGATAAAACGTCTACAGTGTAAATATACGATTTTCGCCTAAATATTACTTGCGATTCAAATGACTCTGGTGTCAGTGTAAAAAAACCTTCAAACTTTCATTTTTTATTGAGCTAATGACTTAAAGCCAGCCGTAAACCAAATCTGATATAGGAGAGGTTTTTTTGTTGCCTTTTCTACTACCGCCTTCTCCTTTGTTTTCTACTTTTTCTATATTTTATTAAACTTTAGGAGTAATAAAAAAAAACATAATCTCTTGACCATGAATTGTAACAGAAACTAACTCCAGAGTGACTGCAGAATATCGACTCTTTATTTTATTATTCGACTGGGTGACAGGAATATATGTAGGTATTTGGAAAGAACCTCTGAGCTTTATCTGCTACTTGTTCACACCTGACAGATGGCTTCATGATAAACAGTAAAACATCAACGAAGTTTATCTGCTGTCGGCTCACACATGACAAATTGATACTTAACCAACAGCAAAACACCACCGAATAACCACGAGCTACTTAGGACGACAAATGACACTGAAGATCGGACATATCCGAAACCGGTTTGTCAACCAACCCGAGCTTGACAAGGAATGACGGAAATTTGTTTCAAACATGTATCTCTATTTACAGTATGCCGATAATTGTAGATCCCTTATGGATGACTACCAAACTTCAGTTGCGTTCAGTAGCCATCTCAACGGAAGTTCAGTTGTTATACATATTCGATCCATTAATCTCAATAACTTATGCTTCTACAATTGCATTTTGCCTGCCACAACACCTGCCAGATAGCCCTATGTATCTTTATATACAGTGGGTGAGAAAAAACATACGATTTTGCAAAAGGAATTGCTTCGGAACGTTAAGGGAAACGAAAGGTGAAATTGTGTAGCTTGGTCCAAGGAAATTTTGTCGCAGTTGCGCCTTCATGGGTGCGCAACGATTGTGTTCTTCGCTAAAAATTATTATAAAAATTGTGATTCGAATGACACGATTTAACTCAATGTCCCAGTGAGTCATTAAATCGTGGATCAGGAATCGAATCCACCGGTTGCACTCCAAAAGAAAAATGTTAACTTCATCAATTGTTTCTTGTATTGACCTTGGGCCGTTCCACACCATTTTTTTTAATAACCGAGTTACACAATCCTACCTCCCGCGAGCCCCTCCTCTATTCCTTCAAAAATCGGAAATCATTCCATTTTTAAAATTGAATCCTTGCCTAGAAATGGGATGGTATTGTACATATGAAGAACTTGATCCTCACTTGGCCTTATTTTCACCTTTGTGTTTTTATGCAGATATGAGTACTTTTTCCCTAGTTATTTTGGGTTGTACAAAATTTCAGCTCTTTACCTATAGTGGAAATGCTCCATAAAAAGAAGAGGGAACCCTAATCCCCGCAATGGAATACAACACTCATGTATGGGCCGGTGCTTCAAAGTTTATTTTGGAGTTACTCGACCGCGTACAGGAGAGGGCTAAGGTGCTCATCGGTGACAGTAGGGTATCCAACTCTATTGACTCTCTCGAGCATCGACGCAATGTGGGGTGTGTTTCGCTGTTCTATCGCTACTACAATGGATTGTGCTCTGATGGAATTAGGGATATTATTCCCGAAACCCGCTCATTCATACGCACCACACGTACTTCATCAAGAGCACACCCATTTGTGGTCGAATGGCCAGTGGATCGCACTACGCACTATAGGCAGAATTCGTTCTTTAGCCGGACCATTATGTATGTGAAATAAGCTTCCAGCAGAGGTCTTTCCTCCCAATTTATCTGTGGAAAAGTTCAAGTTAAATGTTAATAAACACTACTCCCTCTATCCTCCTTCCCATAACCTCTTTTCCTAGTTCTAGCACAATACATTGCATGAATAGGTGTCATCCCCTGAATGGTGGTCCTACCATAAAAAATCCCCTAGATGAAAAGTGCCCACTTTGCTCATTACTTATTTCCAAGGCCTACCTGTATACTAAATTTCAGCTCTCTGGCTATAGTGGAAGTGTCCATTACAAATAGGTGGGAACTCTAGTTCTCCCCAGATAAAAAGTCCCTGTTCTTGGATTTCTTTTGTTTACTAATTCCCCAAGGCCAAGGTACCAAATTTCAGCTCTATAGCTATAGTGGAAGTGTCCCATACAAATAAGGGGGAAACCCTTGCCACCCCAGATAAAAAAATGCCCGCTTTCAGATTTGTCGGTTAACTTGTGCCCTAAGGCCTACGCCTATACCAAATTTTAGCTCTCTAGCTACAGTGGAAGTGCCCCATAATATTGATGAGTGAGTCAGTGAGTCAAAACTAAGACGAAATTTCAAATATTTGGCGAGTTTATTTTTGATCCCACTAAAGAATTTGGAATATAATTTAGCCTTTAAGCAATAAAAAAATATAAATTAAAATGCATTAGTTGTTGTTAGAAAAGTGTTACAATTCTAAGATAATACTTGATTTAAATTCATATTTATGCCTTCTTTTTCTCAGTGTAATCATCAATGAAATAAAAATAAAGGAAAGATAACGTGAGCAAACTTCCTTTCGTGACAAGATAAAATTGCATGTTTGGATGCTAAAATAACGATGATGATTTTCATGATGTTCATTGTAAAACAATGTTGAAGGAAAGCTTAAGCATTCGTAAAAAAAACGAAACAAAACAACGACAACAATAACAGCAACCAGAACAAAATTCCACTAAACAAAATAAATAAATAATGAAACACCACACCAGAACCTTAATAAAAAGTTAGAATGCATTTCATTGTATTTTAAAGAACGAACAACAACAAAATATGTCTGTAGGTCTATATGGAGATGAAACATTACAATCCCATGCAGTAGAAAACCGAGTGGTATATGGAAGTAACAACATCCAAATTAATGCATGCAAGGATGTGTGTGTGTGTGTGTGTGTGTGTGTGTGTGTATGTCTGAACAGTATCTGGAAACCTGAAAAAACTAACAACAAAAAAGTAAGAATTCAGGGAAGACTGAAGCCAGTACAGACGTATGTATACAAGGATGATGTCGAGTCGATGTTGTTAATGATGATGATACACTCTAACAAAAAAAAAAAAAAAACACCAAGAACACGAACTACAAGAGAAGAATATATAGACACACACACGCACACACACACGCAACACAACACACCTAGCAGACTGGCAACAATATTATCATCATCTTGAAGCCAAAGCAGAAGTATCTTCATCATCCTCCTCATGAGCAACAACTACTTCAGCATCTCAGCAGAGCAGGAACGAAGGCAATGGAGCATATGTGTTAAGTTGAAGTTAAGTGGATTCATTTTGTACATTGCTTCGTTAAGATGCGTGATGGTAATTTAAATAAAATATGTAAAAAGAATATAAAATGAATACATATCCCAACCAACAAGCAACGACAACAGCAAAAAAGAGAGAAACAAAAAATAGTAGCCACCAAATAAGGCAAGGAAAGTTGTACAAAAAAAAAAAATTGTAGGAAACTCCAATTAATCCTTTTTTTATGTCTATGGCAACAACAATATTGGCTTCCTGCATTTAATTTCTCCCACTTGTGTCATTTTATTATTATGATGCAAGCGGGACTAAATAATTTTAACACCCGTAAATTTAATTTAAAAAAAAAATTCAATTAAACTTTTTATCAAACACTGAAACGTATTTCAATTACAATCTTAATTAAATCAATTAATTTTTTGTTCAAAAACTAAATTCTCTCTAAATACTATGGATGACAGAAAAAACATGAAATTTGATTTCAATTACGTAAAATGCATATTCAATTACGTTTAGCTTAACGTAAACAAAAGATTGAACACGATCAATTTGCCAGGTTCTGTGCTATACTAAATCACACAAGGAGATTAGAAGGCGAAGCACACACACTCACCTATTGGGACTTTAGACTTATTTTAGCCCTAGAGGAGGGCAGCTGTGTAACACAGTTGAAAATAAACCCAACAGACTAACAAGCTGCCAGACCTTATCGGTATTGCCACAGTAAAAAATATCAGCCGAGAACAATTTTAGGGAGTTCTTGTTACGATTTAGTTTTTCCACTGTACCTAAAACCCTCCCCCCGGGGGCATATATCATCTTGGTGAACCCTGCCACCTCGACGGATTACTGCTGGGGGAAAAGAGGGGCACCAGTTCCTGAGGCTGATCAGGAGCCTGAAACTGGAAGAAGGTAGGACTTCTATGTTCGACCAGTAGAGACTGGTACCACGGGAACTAGTAGCCCCTGGCACTTCGGTTCCAGACTGGTTCGTGGTGAGGCTCCTTCGGAGGTGCACGTGGTGGCTGTGGTTTATACCCAAAGCGGGAAGGACCGATGTGGCGTTGCATAGCAACGCAAGCTGTCCATGTTATTTGTTGACAGCAGATTAGGTAGCTCCGAACCCCTCAGAAAGGGGCGGGGTCGGGGGCCTGGCAAACCTCTGTCCTAATTTTCAACCTATGGGATGGGCATAGGTGCTATTCCGGTGGTGCTTATGCGATCGCATAGGGGTGCTGGTTTGGCCGCTTAATGTCACACCCGTGGTTGGACATCTGTGAGATTGAGCCAACGTTGGCAGGTGCTCACGTAAATCTAATCATATCTGTACCTAAAACCCTTATTTCTTATCCAAATAAAAGCCAAGAATTCGTTAAAATATAAATTGTATGTAAGCTCCCACTTATCGCAAAGCCTTCCTCGGAGTAACCCGGCTGATAATCAAGAAGCTATGGCCCATTTTACAAACATCGTAACTGTAGCAGCCAGAATTGCAATCAGCAGTTCGTTAAAAGAAATTCGCATCAGTCATCAGCTGATGTTCAGCTTCTTGTCAGGGAGAAGAGAAGAAGAAGCTAATGCTAGGATAGTCGTTTTCCAGAGAATCTTACGTAATAAACTGAGGCAGAAACATGACCCCGCTTTCTAGAGTTGTTTAAAAAATTTTGATCTAACAAAAAAACAAACAGCCTGAGGAAAGCTGAAAAGCACTTATCGCCTACAAAGCCGCATTCGGGCTAAAAACTCGATTAAAAAGGTAAATACAGTCGCTATTCACTTAGCCACAGTGAATGATCCCATGAAATTTCGAATATCTTCTTTAAAGTCGACAATTGAAAATATAGATATGAGCAAATCACTCGCGTCTGATTGTATTACAGGATCAATGATAGAAAACTTATCTGATTCTGCTGTGAGAATTATATTTTTTATATTTAATGCCAATTCGCGAGATGGCTTTTTCCCATGTAAAGGACTGAAGCCAAAAAACGTTTGTAAAAGTTATTTGAAAAATTATTCGTTTCGAGTTTAACTCCTTACCTTAAGGAACAAAACATTATTCCGGACCATCGGCATTTGAAAGTAAGCAATACTGTTCAGCTTTATTTATTGATATTTCGAGGGCTTTTGATAAAGTCAGGCATGAAGGCCTACTTACGAAAATAACTCAAAACTTTCACAAGCCTCTTAAGAGCTATTTACCAGATGGAACGTTTAAAGTAACGTGCAAAGTATCTGTTTTCAAAAAATGGGAAATTCACTGCAGGAGTAGCTCAAGGTAGTGTACTAGGGCCGCTATTATATATCGCCTATACAGCGGATATTTAAGATTTGAATACAATAAATTAATTATAACATTGGTAATAATCAATGAATAAAATTTTAGTTATTAAATTTGAACACATTTTTTTTAAGTATAAAGATTCAATAAAATAAAATTAAAGACTGAAAAGATATTAAATTTCTCTTTTGTTGAAGTTTAATGTTTAACGAAAAATTAATCGATTACGATTGTTATTTTGAACAAAAAAGTAATTAATTTAATGTCATTAGTAATTGAAAAAGGTTTCAGGTTTTGATAAAAAAAAAAGGGCAAACACCTTTGAGTTCAAATAAAAATTTCCATTACCATCGAAATTGCCTCAAGAATTTTCATTCTAATTGAATATGCACTTTTCATAATTTAAATGGGATTTCAGGCAGGTTACTGTACAATTCGATGCGAAATAAAATATTTTTAGAACACAATGTTATCAGGCATACAAAGTCGAATAAATTTCGAAGCGAATCGAATTACGCAGTAACCTCCAAATTTTTTTCTACGTTTGCGTACGGTATGCTTGTCTAAAATTTAATTTACAACCCCCTCTTTATGCGAAATACTTTTGGCCGAAAAAAAAATGTAGACAAGTTAAAGTTATTATTATATCATGATTTCTGTCTGACCCATAAAATAAAGAGAAAACATTTAAGTTCGAATTAATTAAGTTCTAAACTGAAAATATTTAACAAAACTTTCATTTTATAAAACTAAAGCTTTAAAATTTTATTTTTTTTTCAAGTTCGAAATTTCGAACATACTTGAAGCATTCATATTTTTGTGTTTTCGTATTGGCAAGTGAACTTTAAAAAAGATTTTCGACTGTAATAAAATTGAAAAATCCTTCTTTTAAATGTTCGAAAAAATACTGCTTCTGTCACCTAAGGGGTTAAAGTGTTTATACAGACAAGTTAGTGTGTTGTTACTTTATTTAACAAGAAAATTTTAGGATATCCTGTATCTTAAAATTGATCATTTAAAATTTCAGTTTACAAACAGGACCAAACAACAACAACAACAACAAAACACAAAACTTCAACTTTCAAGCCCTCATTAGGCAGGCAGCAGCCGGCATTATTATCTTTTCCATACATACGTGTATGCGCTGGCTGATGTTGTTGTCATTGTTGTTGTTGTTGTTGTTGTTGCTGGCCAAACTTAATTGTAATCTTAAATATGTTTGCTAACAACATACTCCACATGTTCAGTCACTTGCAAACAAGACGCAAGAATAAACAAGGAAAGAAAGAAATGGGAAAAAATTGCCGATTCTTGTGGGTCAGTTTGCTGCAGTCGAGTCGAATTGTACAGAGTGTGTACGAGTATGTGTTTTTATAGTTCGCTGTTATCTGTCGAGTCTGTCCGGCTAGTTGGTTGGCTGGCTGACTGACTGGGTGACTGGTTGAATGTGCCTGAAAGCGACTGCTGCTGCTGACTCGTATACATATATTGAGGAGTGTTTAAAGGTATTAAGGCGGTTCTTGCATGTCATCGCCTGATTGACGAAACGATGAATAAGTTGTTTTCAAAAAAACAAAATCGCAAAATTTTAAAATAAAGCCTACGACGACATCAGACTAAATTAACAGAAAACAAGCGATCTTAAAATCAGCAACTGAAAAACAATGGTACATACAACATGTTTATAATAACAATGATGTGTGCTGTGCTTTGCTATGCTATGCTGTGCGCTGTTTTCGTTTCCTTTCCTTTCTCTCCACCACTTTATTTGTTTCTGCAAACATGGCAAGAAAATTGCATAATTTACAACATCAGCATGAAAAATCTTCAGTGCGGAAAAAAAAATCTAAATAAGGAGCGAAGTTGTGAAGAGCAAATCTTTCGACAAGTACTATAATTATAATAAATTGAATATAATTGTTGAGTAGGATTCGTTCGTTTCACATTAAATTTAAATTTTAAAGAAATCTAAATCTGCAAAGCAAATAAGTATTGAAATATTCAAAGTTAATTTTCTTTTAAGGCATAAGAGAGTGGACACATAATAAGAAGAAAATGTTAAACCTTGGAAGACGTTGAAAAATGGCTAGAGTCCAGGGTTGCCCTAACTCTTTTAACAGACGAATATATTGGCAATAATCCAAAAGTTTCACGCCATAGAGGTTAACCAAGCCTTTCGCCACAGTTGGTCGGTTTCGCTCTACAAGTTTTTTCTGAGCATACGAGGGCAGTTTAATAATCCCATGACTTTTTGTATATCCAGCGCAGTAACTTTAACTGGAACATTGCTCCCATTAACTGTTATCTATCACTACACTACTGCGTCTATTAGTTTGTTTTTGACAGCCATTGAAAGGAAGACAATCTCGTTAATTTTAAGGAAACTAAAAAAAAAAGTGATTTTCGTGTGCTGAACCAAAGAAAGGCTTGATAAAGATGACGGGAACTCTGCACCATCAACGTCAAAAACATCGGTTTACTGACTTCCGTTGTGATCGTACCAGCACAAATGACTCCAAACGTTCAAGTCGCCCGAAAGAGCTCATGCCAGAAAACAGTCGATAAAATCCATGCAGTAATAGTGGACGACTGTGATAATCGCAGAATGGGATCGTGCGAACAGGGTAGATTTTAATGCACATAAGACCCAAGCTGTGAACAGACTCACACAAGCACTTAAGATTATGTTGCTTCATCTGTAGTTATGGGTAGGAATCAGAAACCCTTGATGCTTTTGCCATGAAAATCCAATGTAATGTTCGTTGGACTAAGTACATCTTTCAGACCGCCCAAAATGCACTCACAAGTGCTTCGGTTTTTAAAAACGGTGTAATAGATACTTCACACCATCTGATCTTATTTCTGACGCCATCTATATTCGACCGAAAATTTAATACAACTGACATGTATGGTGCTTTAAAGTTTGTTTTGAAACTTCTCGATCGCGTATAGGAGAGAGCTTATCGGTGACAGTAGGCGAACCAATTCTATTGACTCAATGAAATATTGACGCAATTGGCAGGTACAAAGGTATGGCTTACCGTAATTGAGTGTATTGCCAGAAGTTCTGAATTATACCTCCTCGTGGTGGCGAACAGCAACAGGTTCATGTCTCTACTAGGAGTCTGGCTAAATAACTCGAACAGAGAGTAATCAGCACTCTCTTTTTAAAATCCCTAATCCACGGAGGAACAGCATACGCAGGCATGCGTATGCCTGCATACGCAGGGATCGATCTCCAGGGCAGCTCTGTGCCTCGCAAGGTTAATCTCGAAGAGGTTAATCTCCGAAGAAACTCCGGACAAGAATGCCTGGCGAGGGGTGGTCAATCTTTATAGGTTCTTCTAAGGCGTTAGACCATGAGACTCCGATAGGGATGGACAATGAGGTCTCACACAAGGTAGAGAGGTTAACTTCGGTATAAACTCTGATGTTTACTGGCACTGGCTACCATAAGGCTGGTGGACCTAAGCCTTAGACAAATTTTAGCAATTACAAGAGACACCGTGGTAAGAAAGAAGGCCGACAATCACCAGTCTTCAGTCTGAAATAACTACAGTCAAAAGCAAAGGCTAGTATTAGCGCGACACTCAATAAAAGTAAAATAGTCGTAAATTACAAATAGGTTGCCCAAAACCAATTGGAGAAAAGAAGAGGACCGAAAAGTGACCCATAAAGTTAGCAGTCTGCTTTGATAGCCCCCCTACATTAATAATTATAATAATGTTTGTGGTCTTTCGGTTATCGTGCGCAATTAAAAATTTGGCAGTAATTCTCTACTACGAACTGACATAAACCTTCACTCGCTGTAGTGAAACACGGCCCACAGTCTGATAGACTAACACACTACTAATTAGACTACCGGGGCACCTCGACATATCGAACTATCTTACTTTCTATTAAATCCATGGCACGTCGGCGTAATGCATCGAACCCTCATATTACTATTTGTAACAGGGGTAACACAAAAATACCTGGCCTATTAATTACCTATATGGATAAAGATTTAAAATAATCCCGGAAATTTAATTCCTTTCCCTGCAGACCAGGAATAGATCAAGGATTTCCCGTAAAGTGGGAAAGAGAAACCCTAGTTACACATGCCTTGCTATAAAATTAGCAAATGCTGCTTAAAACTAAAATAACCATCATCATCAACGTTAACGCCCATGTAATTTTGTTTCTGATATATTTCTGTACAAATCTCTGATTATGAAAATTGTTTCCACTATTATTTGATTTTTAAGTTCGTTGTATTTTATTTAGACTTGCAGCACATCTGCAACTTGCAGGCAACAACCATCAAAAGGTACGGCTATGCCACATTGTAATTTAACAACTACTCCTACAGCGTAGAAAACAGTGTTGATGATTAAATACTTTTGATGGTTTCGTTTACTTTAATTATTTACGCGATTCGAAAAAGTCCGTCTGTCCGTCCCTGGCTTCAGTGTATTTTAAAAGTCACGTTCGTCTGTGAGTGAGTATTCGCATGCGTGTGCCTGTGTGTGTGTGTGTGTGTGTGTCTGACTTGGCATCTCTTTATCTCCTTGACTTAATGCTTATTTAGGTATTTGCATTTTAAGTTGGCTTGTTACAACAACACCATCCTTACCGTCTTCTTCTTATACATTTGGTGTGTTGTTGTTGTTATACAAGTGAGCATGTTTAACCATGAATTTGCGTATCCTCCTGTTACAACAATGACTAACTTGCCAGCTTTCTTAGGTACCTACCTACAGATAAATGTATTTTGCGCCAACTACACATTCTGCATACAACTGACTTATGTCCGTCCAACCGTTTTATTGTGACTGCTGTCTGGTAACAACAAATAAATACAACATCCCATAAAAATAAATACGAAAGAAGCTTTAATGTTGCATATTGTTGTTGTTGCCTCCACAAGAGGCATGTTTATTTTAACTGCTACTTTAATGTTTATGTTTTTCCGTTATTGTTGTTGTTGTTGCTGTAGTTGCTTATTTGTTTTTTTATTTTTCGCTTGTTTAACCATGATGATGTTGATGCTGACGCTGATGAGGACAACGATGATATTAAGTTGATGATGGTGACGTTTATAACAAGGATGTTGTTGTGATTTTAACATGTTTATAGCAACTTAAAGGGGATTCTCAGCGCCTTCAATGAATGCAATGTTTTATTTCGGCGGTTATAAACAAAAATCATGAAATGTAGTGGAGAAACTCGGACTAAACTACTTTCTTGATTTGATAAAAGACGAAAAGGCGTTTTAAATAGAAAAGACTTTTATTAATATTAGAAACATATTTTTTCTTAACGTATAAAAAAACACGTTACCCGCATAAAACAAACTTTACAGTATTTTTTTTACTTTTTCACGAATTTGTTCAGAGTTTTTTAATAAAAATTAAAATGTGTGTGCCACTGATCTTATGCATGCAATATTCTGCGTAAATTTAGGAAGCAACATTATTTTCCAAAGCAATTGGCCGTCAGCTGGCAGGCACAAAGATATGGCTTGCCGTAATTGAGTGCACTATCAGAAGTTCTTATATCTCCACGTGTTGGCTGCCGGTAACAGGTTTCTGTCTCTGCAAGGAAGGAGTCTGGATAATTAAGTCGAGCGGAGAGAAGTTAAAACTCTCGTATAAAAAATCCCTACTCCACGGTGGAACAGTATACGGGCCAAGAGGGTGCTTGGTCTCAAGCGAACTCTGGATACCAGTCGATCTCTTACCCGTGCATATGAAACTCTCTTATTCTTCTCCATTAGAGGGAGGAATCAACAAGCCTCCCAAGAGGCTTAAGGGAAGGTTAATATCTGCAGAAACTACGATTTTAATTGGCCAAAATAGGAATCCGGAAAAGATGGACAGGAATGCCTCGCGAGGGGTGAACGGGTCAATCTTTAAAGGCACTTCTAAGGCGTTAGACCTTGAGTTCCTGCCAGGGATGGATAATGAAGCCTCGCACGAGGCGGAGGGGTTAATCGCTGTAGGAACCCTGGTGATTATTGTCCAATGGAGGAATTCTGAAGAGTTGGACAAGGAAACCTCCCAAGGGGAAAAAAAGGCTGAGACGGTAGCATACATTGTGTGTGAATTTCCAGCACTGGCTAGGAAAAGACGTAGGGCCACGCGTAGACATTTGTTAACTGTAAATGGAATGGTGGACCTAAGCCTTAAAGAAATGCTAGCAATTGCAAGAGATTCCTTGATTAGGAAGAAGGTCGACAGTCACAGTCTGAAATAACTACAGTCGATAGTAAAGGCTAGTTGTAGCAAGAGACTTGAAACAGCAAGGTACTCGTAAATTACAAATCAGTTGCCTGAAATCAATTTGAGGAAAGAAGGAAGTCAGGTTAGGGGTCTGCTTCGATAGAAGGAAGTCGAAATGGGATCCATAAAGTTAGGGGTCTGCTTCGATATAGAATTTAAAGTGCAAATTCTCAATGTCACTATGGGTTGCAGACTACAAATCACACGTCTAACCAATCGTAGATTTTATAATGAATAAAGAAGAGCTGGGCGCCGCTCGCGTGAATTGTGTAAATAATGCATAACCACGCGTGATCTTATGTGATGGTAATTTTGCGCTTTAAGCACGCTATCGTGCATGAACGTATCAGAAATCTGTATCGTGTGACCGGAATGTTCTGATTTTTCATTTGAAATTGCTGAAAAACAATTAGAAAATTATTAAATGCAAATAAAAGAAGTGCATTGGTAGTGCGAAGCAAGTTTGTGCAAAAGTTTCGATAGTAAATATATAGGAATGTTTTAGGTAATTTCATTTTTTTCCGTCAGTATCTCGTGACTATGAGTGTTTGTGATCGTGGTTAATTTTTCATGATATACACGTGAGCCCATATGAGTGTGAGCAAAAAACAAAGACGTTAGCAGTAATTTTATCGTGAGCGTGCATGATCGTGAGTAAAAACTTATTCACGGTTCCATTGCCAGATTAAAACCACTGATTCACATCTATTATATATCTAGATATTGATTGTTTTTTATAAATCATTTACTGGGGTATTTCGCTAATTATTCGGCGCCTCGCACAATTTTTTAAGTCAGTTACGTTGGTTTTGAGGTCACATAGAAAGGTGGCTGTCGTTTACGTTTAAATTGAAAGGGTTGTATTTCTGTTATTATTGTTTTCGATTTAGTATTTTACCAGGCAACGTGATGGAGGCAGAGAGCCAAGCCGACTATTCGTATCGGCGGCGGGTGAAGGCGTACTCCATACTTCGTCTGCGCCGCGCCGAAATTTTTATTGTAAACATATATATTTTTTTCTATAATATTGTACGTTTGGATATGAAAAATTATTGAACTTAATCATCTGACAAATGCGCCGCCAATCAGCTGATAGATTCGGCGGCGGCATGGATACGTGTCAACCGCGCTGTCACGGTTTGCTTCTCTAAATAGAGACTGTATAACAATTCTGCATTAAAAAGTCAATTTCGAAAAATATGTCCGTTACGTTATTTTCGTGGTTAGGGTTTGTTATACTCGAAAACTCGCTAATTTAAAACAACACAAACGTCATATTAAACTAATAACACTTTCTAATTTCACATTTTGTATTGAAAAACATTGTACATGTTTGGCGAGTTAAAAGACGGTATGTTGGACTCTATTTGTAGATATTTCTTATTGCTGTTGCAAATTAATTTTGATATAAATACACACGCTCAATTAGCGATTACATAGCTGAATGTGCTTGTGACTTACAACCGCCGAATTAATTTCTATTGCGAAGCCCAGCACGCGTATTCGAATATTTCATACAAAATACGATTCTCGGCACATGAGCGTGTAGAACTGTCTGGCTAATAATGAGGGATGCATCCGATACCGACACCGACACCGACATATCGGCGATATTTCAGGCTTTCCGACATATCGGTAGTAGCGATATTTGTATTACCAATACAACGATATAAATCGAAAACTCTCGAATGTTCTTTAGTTGACGGGGTAAGCGCGGCAAGTAAAATAATAACATGTATAACGGTTTCTGTTTTCGATTTAGTGTGCGATATCTACATTACACATTATCGGTATCGCCGATATTTTTATATTAGTATCGGTATTGTATCGGCTACAAATAATTAATTTTTTTTATGGGCCAACTGTTAACATTCCGTTTGCTGCAGAATACAAGGAGCAACTTTCACCTTTCTTTGGCGTTCACACAATGCGAGTCTTATTGCTGAAATGCTTCTTTTTTTTATTGAATGAGTAAGTACAAGAAAGTAGCATCGTCTGAACATAGACCAAATGATATTATGTTGCTTGTTGCTGCATTAAGGCGTTTGTTTAGTTTTGTTCATCACATACAACAAGTATTTATCTTTCATATCCAAGTCCAAAATTAAACTAACTAGGGACATCGAAAATTTATCGCACCACCTGGTCAACTCATCGTCACAATATCGATTTTAACTTGAAGTTAATGTGGTAACTCTAATTCATTTTAAAAACAAACACGGCCACACAAATGTAACTTTTTGGTATTTTACTGCAGTATCGTACGTACCTGTGTACATATGCTTTTATTTACCAGGGTGTGCGTTTAAATAAAATGTAATTTGACCGGAATAATTAAGAATTAAAAGAAATAAAATTGACTACAATTTCTAGCCCACATTCTTTCAATCTGCCCGGAAAAGTTTGGAAACAGTATGAAAATAATAATCTCATTTGTCGCAAGAAAACAGGTTTATGAGGCCCACCGTAACCAAAGATTGCCTCAGCTACAAACACTTTGCCAAGCATGATATTTTTTTTTTGGAAATTTTTATTATTTTTACCTACGCTTCGAGAGTACTTCATGGGTTATTTACTATATAAAACTTCTGCGCACAAAACTAAGACGTCACAGCATAGACTTATAGCCTGACTACATGTAACCAATAGAGTGTCGAATACAGTAAGATGGCGGCGAGAGATGAGTGTGAGCCACGTGGCGCAATTGAATTACAGTGATTAAACGAAATTAATCGCTGAAAACAACATTTTAAATATAATTTGGATGATTTTTACTAATTGGGCCGTCAGCTGGCAGGCATATAGATATGGCTTGCCGTAACTGACTGCACTATCAGAAGTTCCGACTCATACCGCCTTGTGATGGCGGCCGGTGACAGGTTTCTGCTAAGAATCTTACTAAATAAGTCGAGCGGAGAGAAGTTAACAGTCTGTCATAAAAATCCCTAAACCACATCAGGGATGCGTGGCCGCCAAGAGAGTGCTTGGTCTGTAGTATGCGAATTCTATATACCAATCGATCTCCAGTTTTAATACCGACTTACTTCGGCATATGGAGCTCTGTGAGAGTGGACATATTTTTCTTCATTTCCTTCATTCGTGGGAGTTGTATGAATTCTCTGAAGACACTTCGGTTTTAAATCGCGAGGGGTGAATGTACTCCTAAGGTGTTGAACCGTGAGAATCCGATAGGGATGGACAATGAAGCCTCGCAAGGGGTAAAGATGTTAATATCTGTAGGAACTCTTATGGTGTTTACTAGCCAATAGAGGTATTCTGAAGAGATGAACAAGAAAACTTCGAAACTTGACGGGTTGACCAGCACTGGCTAGCATAAGACTTAGGACCAAGGGCAGACACGGACTCCGTGGTGAGGAAGAAAACCGACAGTCACCAGACGACAGTCTGAAATCACTATAGTCGATAGTAAAGGCTAGTGGTAGCATGAGACTTGAATGAGTAAGGTAGTCGTAAATTACAAATCAGTTGCCTGAAAAATATGCGAGAAAAGAAGGGGGTCGAAAAAGAACCCATAAAGTAAGCGGTCGGTCTGCTTCGTTATCCCGCCTACAATAAAATAAAAATACTAATGAGAAGTTGATACTCTTCTTTACAAACTGAAAAACTCACACGCTTTGAATGTTGCCTACATTGGGTGAATACGATGTATTTCGCAAGCACAAGTGAGAAAAAACTTTGTGTTTTGTTTTATTGTCACGCACATCTTGTACAGTTAATTTTGTTATTTTGATGTTATACATTGTAACATGTAGTTTTAAAGTGAAATGTGGCCAAAATTTTGATTTGAGTGTTTTTGTGTTTTGAGCATTCGTGTGTTTGTTTGTGTGTTTTACCCCCATCGTGGTGTTTATTCGTTTGTCACATGGATTTGTGTTTTTGTAATATGGTCAGTTGTCATGTCAGAATGTTGATTTGACATTACACTTAAGGGTATTTTGATTGTAGTCATTTACGAAACTTGCACTATGTGTGACTTATTGGAATTAATAAAAAAAAATTTTATTTGAATGAATTTTTTTCAAAATGAAGTGAAGTGAAAGGATTTACTAATCCTCCTAATTCGGAGTAGAACAATGTTTTTAAAAATGTGTTGTACAATTTTGTAGGGTTAAAATAAAGAACTATTAAAACCGATAGTAATTGGTAATTATGGCCGTCAGCTGGCAGGCACACAGATGTGGCTTGCCGTAACTGAGTGCGATTAACTATAAAAATATTTTTCAAAAATAAAACCAATTTTCTTTCTGCGAAATTGTATTTATTTTTTACATTTTCGTTTTCTTCCTGTGAGCGTAACCCAAAATAAAGAAAACTATCTATATTGCGGAACCAATGGCCACGGTAGAGATGATATCGAACCAACGGAATGACTATTTTTAAAATTTTACTTCCGCCCAAAAATGTTTTCCGTAATGGAATACAGATTGAGACTTATAAACCTTTTTTAAATTTAAATTGACTTTTTCTTAATTACAATAATAATTAAATAAATAGATTAGAAAATCAATTGTACTTTTCAAGGGGAATCTTTCTACATTACCCGTTATCCAGTCCTGAAAACGCGACCTTATCTTGGCAATATGGCAACTTTATGAAACTTGACCAGTAAAAACAGTCAGAATAACGGGAAAAATAAATATTAATTTAAAAATAATAATTTTCATCAGCAATTTTCCGCTTTTGACATTTTCTTCAGAGAGAAAATTTATTTTAATTCATCTTTTCCTCAGGTTCTCCATGAAAAATAAATTAAAATTTTAAAATTTAAGAAAGAAAATGGCTACGGCGGACTGGAAATCTTATACTATACACACCAACAATTTATGAAATGCAATTATGCCATAATAAATTCAATCTTCCTCATCAAACACATTTACATCATTTTCGAACAAAGCAATCATGTTACAAGGCACGATTTTATAGACTGATGTAGAAAATATGAGTCCTAAGGTATTTTACAAAATAAATATAAAAATAACAAACCCCACCCCCCATCTCGTATAGAAGTTAAGTTTGTGAGAAAAAAAAATATAAATAACTGAAATAAGTGGCATTTTAAATAGTCAACAATATTTATTTTGCCTACAGGCAACACAAGCTGTTAATTTATAACTAAAACAAACATAGTGAGCAAACCGGGGAAAACATTTCACACATACATATACATACATGCAAAACACATTTAACCAACCATGTACAGGCGAATGCAGGCATGTGTGTGTGTGTGTGTGTGTGTGTGTGTGTGTAAGAGCATGTGCTTGCAAATGTATACGAGTATTATAACAAGGATATAATTTAAATAAGAACAAAAGCCCTCAAACTAAATAATTTAAATGAAAAGCTCGCAAGGAACGAAGCGAAAAAAAACAAGACTAAATAAAACTTAACTAACTGACATTTATAAACAACATGATGAACAGGCAGATAGTTGATGAGTTGCAGAAATGCTCAACGACAACATAATTTTGGAGTTGAAGCAATAAATGTTCATGATCATGACACAAGCATAAGGACAGCAAAGTTTTGTTGGACGTTATGGGCAGCAGCAATGAAGCCAGCCAACAACATCATTATGTATTTAACAACAAACAAATCTGCATTATTTTTAAAAACTTAAACTAACAACGGCTAAAGACAAGCACAGCACAAAAATGATACACAGTGGTTTGAAGCAAAAAATTATTTGAAACTTTTTTTTAAATGTTGACAAAAAATTCACGTTTTCTAGAAATTATAAATTTACAATGGACTACAAGGAATAGAAAGATATATAACGGCGGAAGGCCGAACGAAACGAACACAAATCGAAATTGATCGATTTTTCGAAAGACTAAAAAATTTAAATAAAAATTAATACGCAAAAAAAAACGATTGTAATAACAAATATTACAAAACCCAAGTGAAAAATTTTGTGCTTTTAGAAGCCAAGAAGTGAAAGCAAAGTTCTAGAGTTTCTCATGCATAAAAAAACGTTTTAATGGGATCTTTTCATATCTGATTTCTCGCAAACAGACTTTAATTTTAGCGTTTAATAAAAAGTCGCCAGACATTTCACAAAGAAATTTTAATTGAAATTGTTTGAAGTTTTTCGCCATCTACAGGTGTTAAATGGAACTACAAATGTGATTTTTTTTCGAAATAACTCACACCTAGTACAACCTATAGGGTTTCAAAAAAAGGCCTAGTATTAATACACCCGACCCTATGGTAAAAATGTCAGCTTGATAGCCCTTATGGTTCCGGATATCTAACCTATAATCTATCAACGATTATCGAAATTGAAAATTGAGTTTAAATTATTTAAATTCAATTAATCGTCCCTGTTCTCTATTCGAAGTGCATGAAAACGGGTGGAATTTGAAAAACACTCGGAATTGAATTATTCCAAAAATGTTCTGTTCTGCATTCCAAATATTTTTCCTTTTTTCGAAATTATTAGACACTTTTTATGGAAATACATGTTGCTGCTAACATTAATTAATAAGCAAGAGTCCTCAAAAAAGGCTGTTCACACGTTCCAAATGCCTTTTAAAACTGACGGAATTGTAATTTTAAAACTTAAATAAAGTTTTAATTGAAGAAAACCTAATTCTAATTTATTCCACTAAACTTGTTTTATTCTAAAATAAAAAACTATACGGAAGTGGAATATAGAACCGCGAAAACATTCGGAAATTTTCACTTTTGAATAAAATATTCCGCACCTTTTTTTTTTATTATTATTAGTTATAGGCTGTAATAGCGCCGTACCTTACAGATCTATTGTGTAGCGCCGTGCCCGGTTACTAAAACAATTCTATACTTTTTATAAATCTTTGTAATCATTGTGGATTGTCTGGAGCTAATATTCTACTGCCTAGGTAAATTGCCCCTGGAGGCATGTCTTCTTGGCGATCCCGCCAACTTGTATTGCTACCTGGAAAGAACCAGTTCCGAAGCTTGTATAGGGCCTGACGCTGGAAGAAGGTAGGGCTTTCTTAAATCAACCAGTAACGATATTAACCACTGGTACCGCGGAAACCAGTAGCCCCTGGGACGCAAGAATAGCTATTGATAGCAGGACAATCGATTTTCCAAAATGTGGCCCTACAATTCCTTCCGCAGCATTGCCAGCTTTCATCCTGTTCTTAATCAAGTCACGCGTCACGGTGATCTAACATGCTGCTCTCTGAAACCGATTCGATGGGCAGCAGAAATTTGATTTCAAATTTAACTCTTTCAATGCACTCCACTGTATTTCGAAAGATTTTTTCACAACGTATTTAAAAACTCTAGCGGGCAGCTAATTGACAGGCAGATTGACCTTTGCAAAAAAGAAAATAATACCGAAAACATCATCATGATTGGGAAAAGGCTACTTCCCAACTGCACGTACAGTCAGCACCTTTCTATAGTTCTGGTGCTCTGGGGTTAAGGAAAAGTTTTCACAATCAAACTAAAACTACCACTACCAAACATCAATGCCACCATCAACACCACCACACCACCTACAGAAGTCCTACATTTAAAGTAAACTGAGTTCTTGCGAAATGCAGCTGCATAATTGATGAATAATGTAAATTTTTTTTCAAGTCGTGTTTTTCATTTCCTTTTTCTCCTTTCGCTGTTTCTCGTTATTTGATGATGTAGTTAAAAATTAACCATATAATTTAATGAATTTATTTAAACGAAAAAAGCATAAATAAATATAAAGTTGTTGGCCGGTTTGGTTCAAAAAAAAAAAGGGAAACATAAATTATTTTCGTGCGCCTGTGTTTGAAAGTCAAAGAAACAGAAATAAGAAATAAATCGTTGTATATTTTTACAAGAAAAATATACTTACTCGTATGTATGGAATTCAATTAGTAATTTAAACGGCTGTTTTAAAATTTTCAGCACTAATTATCAATGGCGATTTGCGTTCCGACACACAAATTTTACATAACAGTCCGCGCAAAAAGTCCATAGGATGACACATAGATGGCGTTACTAGAATTTTTTCCATATGATTTTTATTTAGTATTAACCCTCAAACGATACGTGTACAAATTTGACAGCAATCTGATTATTGATTCGTGAGTTATAGCATTTTGTGTGAAGCAACTTTTGTTATAGGAAAAAAATAGAAAAAAGTGAATTCCGAGTTTTAATAAAGCTTTGCTTTTTGGTGAAAAAAAATACAGTGGAAACAATGGCTTGATAAACATTAACCGAACTCTGCTCCATCAAGACAAATGGTAGAAAAGTGTTTTGCTGAATTTAAACGCGATCCTACCAGCACAAATGATGCAGAGTGCAGTGGACGCCTAAATGAGGCTGTTATACTAGAAAACATCAGAAAAAAATCCCCAAATTGGTTATGAACGTTCGCAAATTAAAAATGCATGAGCTAGCAGAGATTGTAAAGATATCAGATGGTAGTGCTTTAACATTTTACACGAACATTTGGGTATGCGAAAGCTCTGTACAAAGTGGGTGCCGCGTGAGCTCACAGTCGACCAAAAGCAACAACGAATTGAAGCTTCAGAGGAGTGTTTGGCGCTGTTAAACCGCAATAAAATGGAATTCTATCGTCGATATGTGACAATGGAGGAAACATCAGTATCGCTATTACACGCCAGAATCCAAAAGACAGTCAGCTGAGAGGACAGCAATCGACGAACCGAATCCAAAGCGAGCAAAGACGCAACAGTCGGCCGGTAAGGTGATGGCCTCTGTATATTGGGATGCAAACGGAATAATATGCATCGCTATACTCGTTGTATCGCCCTCCAAGGCAACTGTATTGTATAATAAAATCGACTTTTGTTAAAAATTTGTTCGTTCTTACTTATCCTTCGGAATATTGAGTGAACTGTTACATGGTGTTCGTTTCTAAAAAATATGCAACATTTTACGAAAAACAATACGTTGCTCTCTTAATATGTTGCACCAAAAACAACTGTATTCATTCACTACATCCATACACATACTCGTATATAAAAATGAATCTGTGTTTGTATCAGAGAATGACAAAAGTATGATTTTGAGTACTCTCTGAGTGTTAGCCTTCAAATTGGCATGAATGACCATGAGTACTGTTGATACTATCAGCCATGTTCCGATACTCGCATCTCGCACAAAATTTGCGATTGTGTTTGCAACTCGCATGTGAGGTGTTCTGTAATTCGCATTCGCAAGAGTTTTGGCGAGTTCAAGTCGCAAGAGTATACTGCAGTGAACTGCTTGCTGTATTTAAACTAAACTAGTTTTTAAAGAAACTACAAAGTTATGAATAAATTAAATTAATAATGTTTCGTTTTTATTTTATTCAAAACTAATGACATTTTGTAACAAATTTTTTCTAAAAACATGAAATTTAAAACGTTCTTTGCTTCTGCAACTTTTGACTCTGCATTTCTTCTTTTGCACTGGGGATTTCAATAAACAGCTGATACGAGTCATCTTCGAAAAATATACTCAGCTAGTGCTGTAATTAATTCAAATGAAATTCCCGGGTATTTTTTGTAATATTCTAGGTTCAGGTATTAGAAATATTAAAAATACAGAGTTTTCTTTTAAAACTTTCCAAAAGCAAATCGCAAGAAAAACGCGTGAGTTGCAGAACATGTAAAAATAAGTTTGGCGATTTGACACTCTTGCGAATGTCAGAACATGCTCGTATAGCAATACTCCCCATACACAAAACAAGTTAGGCAGAGTATGGGTATGTATGAAAAACCAATGGGTATGATTATACACATTAGTTACGTTGCGCAGTTCAAAGGAGTGTGAATAAAAAGCGTATTGAGTATTTGGAGTATTCATACATACAAGCTGCGAATACTTTTGAGTATATGCAATTTAAACATTCTCAACTCTAAGTGTACAAAAAATATTTACAGCGTCAAATGTAATGTTTTTAAATTGTTTTTATACAAAATAAATGGTCACTGTACTTTGATTTTTATTTTGCTAAGGTGCGAATAATTTTTTGGTTTTCTGCAAAAATTATTTTAAAATGTTTTCAGCAATGAGAAAACATGTTTACAAAACTTCTTTTATACCCTAGCCACATTCTGTTGTGATAACAGAGCTATGTTAAGTACTTAACAGTACTAACGTTAACGATATTTTAACATAAAGATTAATCAAATAAATTTAAGAAAAATTTTAATAAACGGCTCAAGTCCCGAAATTAAAAAAATAAATGGGCGAAAATTTACGCATGTGCTGCTAATTTCCTATCAGGAATTTTGGGACTTCACAACAATGCTTCGTCTAGAAGTGCTACAGTAAGAAGCCAATAACTCTCAATTCCGGTAATTCCAATCATCCTTTTTTTATTAAAGAAATTCATATATATATTGGGTGTTTTTTTTTATCCCGATGGAACTTTAAATCGTAAAAAAATTGTTTAAAATATTAAATTTTAATTAAGAAACATTTGAAAAGGATTTCGGGCATATGGCCACCGCGGCTGTTTGTGACGATGTCTATTCTGGACATCCAATTTTGGCCACTTAATGTCATCCATAGTTTCGAACAAAATATTATTGATCATGGTGCGATAACGACCTTCAGTAACAGTAACGCGAGCTCTGGCTTCATTTGTGAAAAAATAAAGTCCAATGATGTAATGGAGTATGTAGGCTCTGCTGTGGATTGGTTTTAGTCCACATACGTCAATTTTGTGTACGAACGAACCCGTTAAGCTAAAAATTAGCCTTGTCGCTGAACACTTTTTAGCGATAAAACATCGGCTCAGTTGATGATTGATTTTCCAAGTACATCTGTATAATTTGGCAGCATTATTCAAGCATCAATGATGATTTGCCACACAAATGTCAGTTTGTTTCGTAAGTTCTATAGGGGTCTTAAAAAACACCCTATATAAAAGCATATTGTGTTTAAAATTATATTTCGTGTGCAATTCCATACTGATTAATATCCCTGCCGTCTGGCAACGAAAGCAAAACCTTTTTTTTATTGCTCATTCACGCCTCTGCAAAAGTAAAATCTACAAAATCGTAATCGTTGCTGTCAAAACAAAAAAATTAAAAATATCAGGGAACAAACAAGAATAACATTCAACAGTAACAACCAACACCTCCTACTCTATGTTTTATGAACCCAAATCATTCTTTGCAAAATGTTACTTTTACACTCCATATGCAAGAGTAATCGTACGTGCAATATACATGTCTGTCCGTTCGTCCGTCCAGCTTTCTGTTTTTAAATTTAAAAAAAAAATGTGTTTTTCTTTTTTAGAAAACTAAATTGTAGAAAAAAAGTATAAAAAATAAATACTTATACGATAAAGTTAAGGTCTCACAACAAAACCTTTTGCAGCTGCAAATATGTATCGCATGTTGCTGCTGCCGTATTGAACTGTAAGCACAAGCTTGTAGGTGTGTGCGCAAAAGTAGATAGAGTAGGAAGTTGTAAATACAAAAGAAAGTTATAGGCAACATTTGAGTAGGATCACGAATCTTAAAATTTGTTAAGGTTTTTTTCATTTTTTCCTTAAATGCGAGTATAACAATAAAGAACTTTGAAAGCTGTTGAAATTCTTTAACAAGTCAGAAAGTGTTAAAAGAAGTTAGAAAAAAAAACGTGCATATTAGAACTAAAGGCTCGCTCGTTTCAATTTGAACAGAAATTGAAAAATATGTAAACACAACTGTATATCATTGGCAGGGTATTTTTTTATCCTCCTCTTTCTTGGGGCCAGAAATTGAGTATACGGACCTGCACAATATGTGGTTCCAACACGATTGTGCCACTTGACACACTGCCAACGAAACCATGGCTCTTTTGGGCGAGAAATTTAATGGCCGTGTTATATCACGTGTTTTTACAGCGTTGGGGTTTCTTTGGAGATATTTAACCACTTCGGTACGAGCGTCGACTATAGGCGACGGCCACAGATGACACCACACGGCCGAGTGTCGACTATAGGCGACATCCAGAAATTTTGTCTTATCTCTATGTTTGCGGAGTGTTTACTCCCATAATTTTCAGTGTGTCGATGAACGAGGCAGCATACGAACGGTGAATGCCAGCTGTAGGCAACATTTCGTGGCCGATAGGCGCCGTACCGAAGTGGTTAAAAGAACAAGTGTACGTCAATAAGCCAAGAACAATTCAAGATCTAAAGGATGACATAATTCGGCACATTAACGTCATTGAATCTCAATTATGTCTCAAAGTCATTGAAAATATCGACCAGCGGATAGAGGTATGCCACCGAAGCCGTGGCGAATATTTTGTTTCGCACGTAATTGTCATAGATTCTTCTATCATAATAAAAAATATTAAGGTAATTCCCTGAAGACTTTTTGTTTTACTTACAATTAACATCGTGCGTTATGGTTGAACTACAAAGCACGTTTCTTAACTCAGGCCCTTTTTAACATAAATGTTTTAAAAAATAACATTTTTAATAAAAAAAAGAAGTACTTTTTGAAAAAAAATACAGGGTAACCAGACCTTTTCAATTGCTTTATTTCACAAACTGTCATTGTTGCCATCCAGCTGTCAAAATAATCAGTTATGTTTGCCATTTCATCATGCATCGTTTAACACGTCTGCCGAATGTGTGAAAATTATAAAAAAAAAAAATATTATTGAAATCCTGGCTTAGTTAATTAATACGCTACATTTAGAGATGAGAAAGAACCAACCGAACGTAGCAAGGCAAGTAAGAAAAATATGTAGAATTTTGGAACGAATTTCCGTCATCCCTTGTCAAGTTTGGTTTGGACACAAACCGGCTTCGGCTATGTGCCATCTTCAGTGTAATTTTTCGTTCTGAAGATGGCACATAGCCGAAGCCGGTTTGTCTCCAAACCAAACTTGACAAGGGATGACGGAAATTCGTTCCAAAATTCTCATCAAAACACCCTGTCGGAATATCAAATCAAGAATCAAGAAAAATATAATAAACATGTGGGGGCTTTTTCTTAAAACTTCCCATATTTTGTTGTCCTGATTTCCTTTGGATTTCTCATTTGGTCTAAAGAATTTCGAGCATGAGACGTTTAAGTTTTTCCAAAAAGTTGGGTAAAGGTTTCCTGGTGAGTTGGCCTAAGCAACCAGCGATAAACTGCATTATTTGGATTAAAAAAAATTACCTAAAAGAATTTTTTTTAAAAATTACTTAAAAGTATTTTCTTTAACTGAAAGAATAAAATCCCAAAAACTTTTATGATAAATATGCAATAGCTTATGCAAACATTGGCAACACCTGCCATTTTTTTGAAGATCCATAATTTCTATAACTTATATATTATTCTCAGAGATGGCTGAACATTTTATTTGCACCGTTTCACACAAGGTGACATGTTTTCGACAGAAAAGAAAATACCCTGAATTTAAAAAAAAAAATATCACTAAATATTTTTTAAAAAAAGTTAAAATACATTTATAAAAAAGGGGGCTTAAAATTGTATTTAAATAAATTTGAAGATATCACATGCAAATTGTAGAGAATAGTTGTTGGTATTAATTGTATTAAAAAACCTACCCGGGCTTAATAAAGTTTAAAAATCTGCCAGTAGAAAAATGGGCTCTTTAAACTTACCTGAAAAGAGAGAAAATATTTTTCTTAATTAAATTAAATAAATAATAGAAATTACAGAAGTACATTTTAATTAAAAAAAGACTATAATTAATCAAGAGATCTTGAGGAGCCCTTCAGCAATTATTAAAATAAACATATTTCCGCTTTCCCGAAACTAAAATAGACAAACTATTGGCGATGCCCACTGTAGAGCTTTCGGAAGTACAGGGTGTCCGCCGTTAAGGTATACTACTTTGTTTGTTTATAATTTTAGACTAAATCAAAAAGAGAATGGATCGTATATTGATAAATGTTTTATTTAATGTCGGCAATTATGTATGGAATACAATATCCGACAAATGTCCGTCTCTGTTAGCGTCACAAATGCGAGGCCTTTTGAACAGATTTTTCATTACATTCTCACACATTTTTCATGGTATTTCATGAATTTCATCACGAATATTTTGTTTGAGTTGCTCCAGCGTTTCTGGTTTGTTTGCATAAACCTTGCTTTGCAGATATCCCCACCAAAAGAAGTCCGGAGCAGTCAAATCAGGCGACCGTGGAGGCTAATGAACATCACCATTCCTTGAAATAAGTTGTTGTGGAAAGAGGTCCCGCAGTAATTCCATTGTAATCCTGGCTGTATGCGATGTGGCACCGTCTTGTTGAAACCACCACATGTTAGTCAAGCCCAAAGCATGCAGTTGTGGCGTTAGAAACTTTTCAATCATATCACGCAGGTCCAATGATTCCTCCTGACCAAATTGCACACCAGACTGTCACTTTTAATGGATGCAAAAGTGACTGATGAATAATTTGAGGGTTTTCCATTGCCCAGAGCCGACTATTCTGTTTATTCACATGTCCATTCAAATGAAAATGTCCCTCGTCACTCATTATGATTTTTCCATGAAAATCGGGGTTGTTATGGGCGAGCATGGGATGTAGCATCCTATTGGCATATGTACGGCGGCTTAAATTGTCTTCTGGAAGAAGCTCTTGTGTCAACGGAATCCTAAATGGAAACAAATGCAAATCTTTGTGCAAAATTGTGGCCAAAGTTGTTCTTTGAAGACCAAGCTCCTGAGCACGGTGTCGAATTGAGGTTGATGGATTGTTTTGATCACTCTCTTGAACAGCAGTAATGTTTTCAGCCGATTTCGCAGTACGTTGTGGTCCATGCTTGGGCCTATCAGCTACAGCCCTCTTTCTTCGAAATCATTCGCTACACGATAAATAGTGCGTCTTGTTGCCACGTTGTTTCTCCCAACAATTTAACGTAACTTTCTCATCGTCACAGTAATCGATGATTGAATTTGATAAAATGTTTTAACGATTAAAACACGTTGGTTTACCGAATATTTTTTCATAATAAATTTGCCACGTCTCAACTTGACGACTGCCAAATATGAATTGTCAAGACTAATGTTTATCAAAATGGCGGCAAAACAAAGTAGTATACCTTCCGGGAGCACACCCTGTACTTATTTAATGGAATAATCAGCTCTTTATAAAATTGCTTAAAAATTAAATATTTTAAAAGTTCAATAAGAAACAAAGAAAAAATCAAAACAGGATTCCTTAAAAATTTTAATGTTCAAGACTTTTTTCTTTTTTTTTGCATAATTAAATTCTCATAAATATGCAAAAAAGGCAAATAATATAATTCATGAACATGATTTTAATTTACTACCTTAAATCAACAAAATGGGAAAAATATGTTGCTTGTTTAGCTAACTGACGACTGCTACGTCAATTATGTGAGTGGAATATTAAATTAAGTTTAATAAGGCTTTCGAGGAGGAACGTTAAAATCATACATAATGTTGACACATAAATCACACAACATAAGAACGAAGCACTGACGGACAGGCAGCCAAAAACCCAGCGAATTTAAGCAAGAAACCAGTGCAGAAAAAAAAGAACTATAAGTTGTCCACCCGAGGACAGTTAAACATTTCCAATAAAATAAACAAAATGATGTATGATTATTTAATTGATAGTAGTGGTAGGAGTCGACCAAATAACGTTGCACAGATTTAGTTGCAGCACTTGGTTTTTTCTTCTATTACGTCCGCTACTCTGTGAAGAAAAAAAGTAATTTGCGACAAACTACTCGTATATGAAATTTAATGAAGGTTTGCTGCAGGGCAGCAAGGGGCAATTGATTTTGTGTGGAGGAAAAAATTTATGAAGAATTTAAAGCAGGGATAGGCAAATTCATACACACACACAGCCTTTACTTGTGCTTGAGAGTGACAAAACACACACACACACACATTTAAGGCATTAAACACAATGACCACAGCAGGCTACACGGCGACACGCTAGCTACAAATGTTGCACTGTAGCCAGCCATTCAATTGTTTTGAAAACGACAGCTACAAAGTAATGTTAAAATGTTAACAGCTGTTGCAACAATTCATTTATACTTTTCGGTGGTGCCACTTTAAATTTTTCTTACTATTTTTAAGTTCGGTTTTTCTCTTTTCAAATCCTGTGTGTGGACAAGTTGGATATAATCGGATATATCTTCTGAACTGCAATGAGTAGCACAGTAGCGAACTAAATATTAAATTAAAGTTTATAAAAAGATTTCAACGATGCATCAACCTCGAAGCGTGAACCCGTAATATATCGATTAGGGGGAAATATCGAGAAAAATTATGTATGTAAAGTACATACTTTGTGTATATATTCTAAAAGCAGAGACAATAAACTTTTATTTATTATATAATATACTAGAATAGGTAGAAAAGACGAAAATATATGGGCGAACAGTTTTCAACTTTTGTACCCCGATCGCTCGAATTCTAGCGTAGTCGACAAACAATAATATCAGTTTTATAATCCGAATTGAAGTATTTTTAAATTGTGAAACTTGATCGGAGAAGTGCCCATAAACAAGACTTGGGCCGAAAAACAATTTTGAGAGATTGTAGTCAGTAGCTTGCTGTATTCTATGTGTTTAATGGATAAAAGGTCGCCAATAGTCGTAAGCATAACATTTTTGCATTACTAACACCTTATTTGGTATATATACATATATATATATATATATATATACATCATCTGGGATTAAGGCACACTATAGTGCGCCAGGCCAAGATCTGGCCTGTGAGTGTATTACACGAAACTATTCGCGCCGTTTTTAAATCCCCCCTTCCCACCCCCTCTCATAACTTTGCTTCCTTTAATCAAGAAATAATGAAACATAAGGTAACCTCATGGGTCAAGTTTGAAACTTTTACCATAAAGGCTTCCCGAGATATGTAGGTGTAAAAAGTGCATATTTTAGTACATATTCACTGACTCACTCATCAATACTATAAGGCACTTCCACTGTAGCTAGAGATCTGAAATTTGGTATACAGGTACGCCTTAGGGCACAAGTAACCAGAAAAATTTGAAAGCGGGCAGTTTTTACAGTGAACCAAAAAAAAAAAAAAATAAACCTGTACAGCAAACGCTCCCGTCTTCCTCAAAAATCAAAATATCTCTATAGTTCTTTAATATTTTAAGGTTAGACTTAAAGCAATTTAAAGTTAAATATATCAGCGTTCTATAACATTTTTCTTTTTATTAAATTAAATAAAAAGAAAACGAAAAATAACTAAATTTTTTATAACAAAATATCGTTATACAGTAGATTTTTCTTGTAATGATATGTTTACTAGAACAAAAACTAGTAGTTAGTGTGGCCACCTCTAGCATCCAACATAGCTCTAAGTCTTCTTTAACCACTTCGGCGTGGCGCCTATCGACCACGAAACTCGATTACTCCTATTTCACGGTTACCGTTTTACAGATGTGAAACGGTTTTGGGCGAAACTGAAATTATGCGAGTAAACACTCCGCAAACACAGAGGTAAGAGAAAAATCCTGGATGTCGCCTATAGTCGACGCTCGAACGTGCGCGTGTATATCACGGCCGTCGACTATAGGCGACGCTTGGCTGTGTGGTGCCATCTGTGGCCTTCGCCTATAGTCGACGCTCATACCGAAGTGATTAATGAACTAGATTTTTGGTAATATTTTTAGGTATATTATCCCATATATCCTGGAGCGCACCTATACTGGCGCTCGCATAATTTGGTATCCATATATGCCGATAGGTGCTCTATAGGATTAAGGTAAGGGCTCTGGGGAGGATGGAGCAGCATTTGTTTAACATTATAAAGAAGCCATTCTCTTACTATTAAGGAAGAATGCTACGGGTCGTTATCCTGATGATTGCGCTTAATTATATTTTATTGCTTTCAAATAATCCATTCGATTTCTAACTCCATTCGACCCCATTGATCCTCACACTATCTCCTTGAGCGTTTTATTTAAATTTTTGTTATTTAAGACTTGACCTGCTCTTCGCCACACAAAGCGACGACCAGCACAGCTCACATAAATTAAATTTGGACTCATCAGTGAAACTAACTGTGTCCCAAAAGTCGTCAGAATGATTAATATAATCTTTGGCATATCTCCATCGCTTTGATAAAAATGGCTTATTTCGAGGTGTGTGTTCTTTGAGTTGAGTGAACGCAAGAAGTTCCGTACACTTTGGGGATGGACGTCTATAATTTCAGTCTCTTTAAGCTGCTTGGTGATGGATACTGCTGCTGTTTAGGGGTCCACTCTGATAAAACGAGCTATTCTCCTCTCTGCTTGGGATGCAAATTTTTTATTGGTCTACCGCTTCCGCTTGGTCGTTTTGAATTTCCATATTTTTTATAGTTTGAGATAATCGTTTTTTTTAAACAATTTCGCGTGTATTTCATCTTTTTTCCAATAGTCAATAATTAAACTTTACAAAACTTTCGATATTTGCCTATTCATAATTTTTCTTTAAATTAACTACAAAATGTAAAAATTTTTTTAAACAAAAAACACCAAACATTTGACAGTTAGAGAACATGGTTGCATAATTTAGACATGAGCGTTTGCTGCACAAGTTTTTTTTTTTGGCTCACTGTATCATTCCACTGTATCCATCCATATAGTGAGAGGACATAAACTGTGCAAATGTTATACAACAAATTTGTTTTGCTTCTGAGGCTGTGTTGTTTGCAATGATTTAATTGATTCAATAAGAGACTGACAAGTAATAGTAAGGCAATCAATAGATACAAAAACAATAACAACAACAACAACAAAAACAACATGATTATGATAATCATTATCATCATCATCATCATCACCAATTTCAGCAGCAGTTTCGTCAACTGAGACAACATTTTAGGACAAATATAATCAATGTCTGTGCCATATAATCAATGAAACCTAAATCAAATATATGTACAATAAATAAATACACAAACGAACGTAGGTAGGTACGAGTACATGTATAGGGTGATTTTTTAACCGTTAGGCTTTTGAGAATTGAAAAAACAAGACACAGAAAGTTGTTGCCCGCGTAGGTGTTTCATCCGTAAGCTCCAACTTTGGCATATTTTTTCCAACATTTCGTCCGTTATCTCACCAAGGGCAGCTGTAATGTTCTCTTCCATGGCTAGAATTATGGCTGACTTGTCCTTGTACACGAGAGACTTCACGCATCTCCACAAAAAATGCCTAGTGGGTTCAAATTGCATGATCTTGGTGGCCAAAAAATGTGAGAGTAATTGCTCACCAAACTCGTTTCTCAATAGGCTCATGGTATCGCTTGCCATGTGGCAAGTAGCATCGTCGTGTTGAAACCACATGTTCAATTCTTCCATTTTAGGCAAAAAAGAAGTCGGTAATCATCGTACGGTACCTTGCTCCATTGACTGTAACGCTGCAATGTTCATCCGCACCAAACATTGCATCTTTCAGGGTACATTGGCAGCTCTTAAACTGCCTCTGGCGACTCTTCACACCTAATTCGGCAATTCTGTTTGTTGAGCTAAAAATGAGCTACGTCGCTATAGAAAATTTTTCGAAAGAAAAAAGGGTCCTCATCCACCAAACAAACGACGTTATGGTACGCCACCTGGCTTCAATTCTTGCAGCAGCTGTATTTTGTATGTCCTTACGTAAAATCTTCCAGGTGGTCGCATAACACAAATCCAATTGTGGACAACGACGACGAATTGATATATCGTGATCTTCATTGACACTGGCCGATACAGCAGGAATATTTGCCTCGGTACTTACGCTTCGCATATGGGTTGGTGGATTAATGTCCAATTAAGTGAAATTGGCGTGAAATTTGGTCACAACAGCTTGAATAGCATGTTCGGTTGGTCGATTACGACGATCATAAAATGAACGCAGTTTTCTAAACACATTTTTCACACAGCACGAATTTTGATCATAAAATTCAATGATTTGCAAGCATTGTTCGTTTGTTAGTTTATTCATGGTGAAATGGCAAACCTTACGGAGCTTTTTTTGGCTTTGTCACGAATCTTTCTTTTTACACTGAAACCCCAAATATCAAAAAATACATACGAGTATATTGGATAAAATCAAGACAAAATTTACATGGTTATTTGTAAATAAATACCTACACATATGCTTAAACAAATTGTGGCAATATTTTAAATTGAGTAATTTAAAAGAATTAAATTTGACGAAAACAAAATCATTGTACGAATACAAGCACACACACACACATGCATACGTATTCATTTTGATCTGAAAGTTTTCCTTTCAAATGCCTAGAGACAATAAATTTTTGGAAACAATTTTTTACTTTTTGGTTGTTTATTTTTTTTATAGGCAGACATTTTAAAAAATGCTACAAGACCCGGTTTGTTGAAATTCGCTTACAATTCTCCCGATTTTGGGCACATTTGGTCGAATATTTTGACCAAAAAAAATTACGAGGTGCACAAAATGCATTTTGAGTTGAACGTCCAATTTCGTAAAAGGCTTTATTAACAATCTTAAAGTCATCTATAAAACCTCTAACTATAAAGAGGAATATGAAGAACTATTTTAACATTTGGTCACTATTGGCAAACCCTTCAGTGAAGCTGAAATTTCTCAAGATCAAACCCTATGACAGGCCGAATTTGCTTTACTGTTGTTTACATTCGAATGTTATCGAACGCCACAATCTGGGTAGTCGTAAGGTTCGAAATCTAATTCGTTACGATAGACTATCCGATCACGAGTACAACGATTTGGCTTCTTTTTTTTATTGTAATAATCGAGGCTGAAACGAAATAACAGATTTCTCTGAGTATTTGTAGTCGTGTCGCCGTGTGGCCTGATGTGGTCAATGTGTTTAAGGCATTAAGCGTAATTTTAAAAACGATTCAACTCAATGTGCGTCGCTTTCGCCACAAATGAAGGGAGTAAGAAATTATGAAACATGTTAATAAATCAATTCAATGGGTCTAAATACTGCCATACGGCAATAATTTCGACAGCGAAAACCACTGTAAAAAAACGATCACTTTTACTTTATTTTGATGTTTAGCTGCAAGTATTTTCAATTTCGAAGCATCCAAAAAAATATTAAGGCCACCAAAACATTTTAAAAGTACATAAATTTAAACTGATGTAAACAATTCAATTTCTAACCCTACTTTCCTTTAACTTTTGCTATATTTATTTATGGGTCACCGGAAAACACAACTTTTCAACTTAATATGTTTTTGAAAAGAATTATTGCTTTGATTTACTAGGCAAATATTGAGATTGTAATAAAAAAATATTGTTGTTATTCTTGTTAAATGTCTAACACCATATGGCGTTTGAAAAAGGCAACAGAATTTGAATAAATATGCAGTGTGTTGTTTTCTTTTCATCAAAGCAAATTATCTGACATAAACTGACGAAATGATAAACACACAGTTTACTTCCTCCTACCTCCTGTTACACCTCTACACCCGTCGTCACTACCAAAAAAAGAAAACTTAATGCCATCAAAATGCAACACTGTGTTAAGGAAAATATAACTTTCAAAATGGGAATGATGGCACACACATGCGTACATAACCATGGTGGTGGTGGCATGTACACGCATCCGCATACTTACATGTGTTTAGTTGTGTGTGTATGGTTGTTATAACTGTGTACAGGGTGTCCGCCGGGAAGGTGTACTACTTTCTTTGTTTATAATTTTTGATTAAATGAAAGAGAATGGATCGTATATTGATAAATGTTTTATTTAATGTCGGCAATTATGTATGGAATACAATATCAGATAAATGTCCGCCTCTGTTAGCTTCACAAATGCGAGGCCTTTTGAACACATCTTTCATTACATTCTCACACATTTCACGCGGTATTTTATTAATTTCATCACGAATATTTTGTTTGAGTTGCTCCAGCATTTGTTTGCATAAACCTCGCTTTTCAGATATCCCCACAAAAAAATCCGGAACAGTCAAATCAGTCGACCGTGGAGGCCAATCAACATCACCATTCCTTGAAATAAATTATTATGGAAAGAGGTCTCGCAGTAATTCCATTGTAATCCTGGCTGTATGTGATGTGGCACCATCTTGTTGAAACCACATGTTAGTCAAGCCCAAAGCATGCAGTTGAGACGTTAACAAGTTTTCAATCATATCACGATATCGCTCCCCATTGACAGTTACCGTTACGCCGTTTTCAGTTTCAAAGAAGTAACGTCCAATGATTCCTCCTGACCAAATTGCTCACCAGACTGTCGCTTTTAATGGATGCAAAGGTGACTGATGAATAATTTGAGGGTTTTCCATTGCCCAGAACCGACTATTCTCTTTATTCACATATCCATTCAAATGAAAATGTGCCTCGTCACTCATTATGATTTTTTCATGAGAATCGGGGTTGTCACAGGCGAGCTGTAATATCCTCTTGGCATATGTACGGCGGCGTAAATGGTCTTCTGGAAGAAGCTCTTGTGTCAACTGAATCTTAAATGGAAACAAATGCAAATCTTTGTGCAAAACTGTGGCCAAAGTTGTTCTTTGAAGACCAAGCTCCTGAGCAGCTACAGTCCCTCTTTCCTCGAAATTATTCACTACACGATAAATAGTGCGTCTTGTTGCCACGTTGTTTCTCCCAAAAATTTCACGTAACTTTCTCATCGTCACAGTAATCGATGATTGATTTTGATAAAATGTTTTAACGATTAAAACACGTTGGTTTACCGAATATTTTTCCATAATAAATTTGCCACGTCTCTACTTCACGACTGTCAAATATGAATTGTCAAGACTAATGTTTACCAAAATGGCGGCAAAACAAAGTAGCATACCTTCCAGGCGGACACCCTGTATTATTAGAGCAAATTTGATAAATTTGTTTTTAACTTTTTTAAATGCAAACAATTTATTTTAAAAGAAAAACAAAATAAAAATCTTGCTTACATTTGTAGCACGTTACCACAAAGATATAAAAGTCCAGAGATGTAATACAAAAATAAAACATCAATAACAGTTTCCAAAATTTATAGGCAGAGACGGAAATTGATTTATAAATTTGTTGAGTTACATTTCGCTGCAATTTCAGCACTTCATTTTCTTGTGCGTTAATACTTTAAAACTTTTGTCTGTCTGTCTGTCTGTCGCACGTTGACGCACGCACAAAGCCTGCTATGGGAGACTGGGGTATGTATTCAACGGCAACGAATTTGTTGCCTGTCGCACTGCCTGCCTCTTCACTAGTGGTTTAATAGCAATTTGTTTAACGTTTTTTAAAAAAGCTTTAGCCGTATTTTATACCTCAATTATTTGGCTTTTAAGACAGTCTCACTACAATTTCAATTTCCACATTTACAAACGATCGACGTCTTCTTTAGTTTCTTTGCCATATATTTTGTATTTTTGTTTGTTTAGTCAGCCAGCCGGTCGGTCGCATGATCGTGGTGTTGTGGAGACCAAGATTAGGAGTAAAAAAAAAAAACATACAGATTTAGGGTGACCAGTTTTATTTTAGTAAATAACTTTTTTGTGCTTTCTTGTTTTCTGCTCAAAACTTGAAGCAATAAACTGACATATGTCAAAATGATCCCTTAAATACATTCACACATCTGCAAGTCGTTTTGTAAATTTGTCATTCCTGGGGATATCGAAACAGACCGCTTACTTTAAGGATCCCTTTTCGACCACGGTCTTTTCTTGAATTGATTATGGGCAACCGATTTGTGATTTAGTCGTAAATTTAATTGAATCTCGTGCTAAGACTAGCCATTACTCTTGACTGTAGAGATTTCAGGCTGTCGACTGGTAACCGTCGACACTCTACCTTATCCCTGAATCTCTTGTAATTGCTAGCATTTGTCTAAGGCTTAGGTCGTCCACGTACAGTGATGAAGACTGGCTCGTCCACCCGTTGCGAGATTGTCTTGTCCAAGTCTTCAGCATACCTCCATTGGCAAATAAATACCGGAGTTCCTTCAGGCATAAACCGCTCCACCTCTTGCGAAGCTTTATTGTTCACCTCTATCAGAATTTCACGGCCCAAAGCATTAGTAGGACCTTTAGTGTTTGGGGCCGATCACCGCTCGCAGGCTCTTCCTCAGTAGTATTTTTTGAGACTGACCCGTCCAGCCCTGGCGAGGTGGCTAAGTCTCTGTTTAAACCTGAGATCGGCTAGTAGATTTGATTCGAAATCTTTCTCAAAATCCAGATCGTTTATGCTGCATTTTGTGACATTAGCAAGATTTCCAAATTATTTTATCCTCTATTTACATTTTGCCTCTAATTTAGTTTTAAAATTATTTTGAACTGTTTCATTTTATTGATATTTTCTTGAAAATTAAACGAAATTTTAACGACGCGCACTTTTTTGTTGATTTTGTTTTTTCATTAAAATGTAATTTTTTCTCGCACAGCGTAGTATTTTTTAGTTCAATTTGGAAAAAACCATAGTTGCATCACTAAGTACTATTAGTTTTGGAGTCGATTTTGCCAAAATCTAGTAACGAAGTAGATTTCGTTTTGTAATGGAAATCTAGTATAAACCAAATCCCCCAATTACTAGATATAATTAGAATGCACTGCTAGACTTTAATAATTGCTATTCGACAATTGTAATGTTGTCTACATTTTGAAATACGGTCTTCCCAAAATGTTTAAGATAATGTTTATTCGTTCAACTGTGCGTCTGAGTGAATGTTTTACAGCTTAGCTGTGGAATTAACGTTTTTGGTTTTAGCCATGTTATCGCATGACATTACAACAAATGATGTATGCGTTTTGATCGTGTTATTATATTATGATCATAAAACAACATCACACTCACTTTATTATCGCAGTTACTTTATTTATTTCCCTGTTAAATACATTTGTTTAAGCCGTTCATTCTTACACTCGCTGCAGTCGTTCTTTTATCTTGTCAATTGTAAAAGTGATTTGTTTCCATTATGGTTGGAGGATTTTAATACAAGATGATATTTTTGATTGTGAGTTGGAAGTTATAATTGAAAATGCATAAAAATTGTAAAATTGGAGACAGGACTGAGACAGGAATTGTGAAAGAAAAATAGTTTAACTAAATGGATTTTATTTATAAAAGTTAATTAAAAATACGAATAAATAAATGTGAAGTGTGGAATAAAATGACGTTAGCTACATTTTTAGTGACGGCTACAGGATAACTGATATGATGTGTGGTGAGCAGTTGTTAAAGTAACCCCAAGTGAAGGCCCTCAGCTGGCAGGCATAAATATGTGGCTGGCCGTAACTGAAGTGCACTGTCGGAAGTTCTGAATTATATTTCCTCGTGGTGGCAGCCGGTAACAGGTTTCTGTCTCTCGACCGGACAGATGTTAACACGCTCTTAGGAAAAAAACCCTAAGCCATGGTGGAACAGCATATGCCAGGGTGGAGGGGGTGCTTAGCCTCTAGTATGCCAACTTGAGATATCAATCTGTCTCCACTTTTGATACAGACTTACCCGTGCATACGGAGCTCTAAGTGGGTGGCAGCTTTTGCACCATTACAGGGATTGAACCATGACGCCTCGCCAGGGGCGGGAGGTTAATCTCTAAAGAAACTCTAGTTTTCAATGGCCAAGGGAGGAATCCGGAAGAGATGGACAAGAATGCCTTTTGAGGTGTGGTCGGGTTAATCTCTAAAGGTTCTTCTGTGACGTTGAACCGTGAGATTCCGATAAGGATGGGCAAAGAAGCCACGCAAGAGGTGAAGAGGTTAATCTCTGTTTGAACTCCGGTGCTTATTGCCCAATAGAGGAATACTAAGAGAGATGACAAAAAAAACCTTTCAAGGGGTGGACGGGTCAATCTCCAAAGATACTCCTGAGAGAGAGGCTGAGACAGTAGCGCACATCGCGACTGATTGTCCAGCAGTGTCTAACATAAGGCTTAGGACCACGGGAAGACACTTATTAAATGTGAATGCCATGAAGGACCGAAGCCTTAGACCGTGATGAGGAAGAAGGCCGACAGTCACCATTAGACGGTATGAAATCACTACAATCAAGAATTAAGGGTAGTGGCAACACGGGACTCGAATGATAGTAAGCTAGTCGGGGGTCGAAAGGGACCCTTAAAGTTAGCGAATCGCTTCGATATCCCTCCTACGTTAATAATAAAAAAGCCGCGATTGACAATGTGGCTATGAAATATTATTACAAAGTGTTTAACTAAATTGATCGCTTTACCACCAGTTTACACGCAAAGAAAAAACATGATTGAGGTAAGCATAATGTAAGAGCAACATATTATGATTGGATTATATGGTTGTAAAGAAATCATATTATTATTATTATCGACAATATTAATATGGTCGATCTTTTTACTGATTGGCAACGGCTGAAGTATGAAGGCCTGCATCTAAACCCTTCGAATGTTTAATAATTAACGTGCTAACATCTTAAGCCCTCAATAATAAATTCTTGCAGAGAACATAATATGGTTGTCGTGACTATGCCACAAATAGCTTTATTCGTTGCGTTTAGAAATCTTTAAAAACATTTTTCCAATTTTTACAAAATGAGAGAACAACATTCGTATGCTTTCGGGAAAACTCGAACAATGCGGGGGAATTACTTTTATAACATTCTTTAAATGCAGATATCAACTACTTCCTCATCGTTGAAAAATATTTTATTAGAACAAACTTACAACGGAACCTAATTCTGTTCTAACTTAGGACAACTAATTTTCCTATGGCCTACTTACATTCTCGAACTAAGGACCCCCCCCCCCCCCCCCCCCCCCGATAGTACTGCAGATGGAACTGTTTGCGTTTGTTTTTGAAAACAATGCTCTGCGTTAATTTAGGTTGCTATTTTTAAAATATATATGACCTGGGGCGAAATTACGGCATTCGATAATGAATAAAATTAGAATAGAATTCGATATCGAAGAAAATTTGAATAGAATTCGAAGGCCGTAATGTGGCCCCCCTACTCTTCCTAAATTTAAGTCAGTATTCATTTCACTTACATACGTTCATTTAGAAAACTTAACTTTAAAAAGCCAATGAACGCATAACATTTTCATCTCACTCACATCTAATAAAAGAAACATCATAATTTTCAAGCAACATTATGGTCCAGAGGAGCCAAACAAAAGAAAGAAGATAAAGAAAATGAGAAACCAAACGTGTATTAACAATAAATATAAATTTTTATGTTAAACATTTAAATATAAATACTCGTATGTATAGCAGATGGAAGACATAAATTTACGCATAGTTATAAAACAACAACAACAACAAAAAGAATGTAAGAAAACGATTAAAAAAACATACTCGTATAAAGAACGAACTTCACACCCAAACATCAACTTAAATTATTAACAAAACACCACCTAATGTTAGCAATATAATGACGTTTGATCATGATCACCATGATCTTCATTAACAAACGTCATAATCGTAAAACGCTATAAACATTAAATCCAATACTTAACTCTGTTACTCTGGCCACATTTACATCAACATACATACTCTTAACCAGAGCAGCCCAATAGCCAACAACTAAGCGGATCTTATCGGTAACGATATTATACCCGGCAGGCAAAATACTCGTAAACAACATTCAAACATCTCGACTGGTAGACATGGATTGAATCTAACATACTGGTGGGATTGCATGTATGTGTGAGCATGCACGAGTATGTATCCCTGCTGTTAGTTACACTCACACTCACTCGTACTTCAACTAAATAAAACTCAAGTTAAAGTAGGTTTTGCTGTTGCTGAATCTGCTGCTGCCTGTATTTTGTTTAACATTAAGTTGAATTGGCTGACTGACTCTGACTGCCTGCCTGCCTGCCTGTCTACCTGCCAACCAGCCAGCCAGTCAACATATTTAGTTTCTTAGCAGCCAACGAACCAGACAGCCATCACTTAACATACAACAAGCTAACAACGAGGCTTAAATCATTTTAACTTGGTTAAGCTCGTTGCACGTTATTTTCTTTTTTTCTTATAATTTTTATAGCTGCGATTGTTGGTTGTTGTATTTTGTTTTTATGCCAACCATTAAATTTAAACTGGGTGTAGAATGTGAAAAAAAAGAACTCTAAACAAAGTAAGTAATACAGTGTTTTAGATGTTACCAAATGAGATTGAAACATTTAAATACAAACATGATTTTGGGTCTTGTGTGTGTGTGTGTGTGTGTGAATGTCAGAAGAGAGTGTCATAAGAGCTTTGAATGACAATTTCTTTTTCTATTAAATCCCTTCAAACACATTTTGGATTCCAGTGGAAATGAAACTAGCGTGTAAAATATTTTAAAATAAAAAAAACATTTGAGAAACCCACTTTATTGAGGTACTTTTTTTTAAATGGTTTTCAAAAAGGGTATTTTTTTCGCCCGATAGAACTTTCTTTTAGCCCGATAGAAATTTACACAAAATGTTATAAAAATCATAAATTTTTTTTTATTTAATGTCATTAACATTTGAAAATAATTCCGGGCATATGGCCACCGTAGTTGTCTTGAGGAAAGCGCATTCTGGACGTGAAATTTTCTTCATTTACGAAGAAATAAGATCCAGTGATGCCACCAGCGTGTGAAGCGCAACAAACGGTGCACTCTTCGGAAAGGAAGGGAGTCTGTATGCTCCGTTGTGGTTTGGTTTCACACCACAATCCGGAAATTTGGTTTATGAACGAACCCGCGTTAGGCCAAAAATGAGCCTCATCGTTAAACACAATTTTGCCATAAAATATCGGCTGAGTTGATGACTGATTTTCAGATTAAATCCGGATAATTTAGCAGCGCTGTTCAAGCATCAATCTATTCATGATGATTTGCCAGAGTATACTCTTCATTAATGTCGAAAAGTGAGCGCAGTATGACACTTCGTTTGACAGTTAACCCTTTCGTAAGTTTTATCGGGCTAAAAAAAAACACTCGCTATATATCTAGGACTTTTTGAATCACTTTTTTGAACCAAACTTATTTCTGCAAATGGAAAATTTCTTTTGTCAAAAAAAAGACATGAAAATAAAAGTACTTAAAAAAAAATTTTGTTTAAAAATGTACTTTTTAGGGACTGTTTTTCCAGTACCTTTTAAAGTGCACTTTTTCTATTATTATAGGACCTTTAAAAAAATTAATTTTTCTTATTTAAAAACGTCATGTAATATAAAAGTACTTTTTTAAGATATGTAATTTTGTTTAAAAATGTACTTTTCAGGCAATACTTAAAAACAATTTTTTTTGTATATTTTTTTTTTGCAATAATTCGCCTTGAATTTTTTAAATAAAAAATCAACAATTTGTTTATTATTCGATTGACCAAATAAAAGCTTACATTACTTTAATTAACGAATGAAATTTATTATTCGAATAATTTAATACAACATTGCAAAACTAAACTTTGTGTTGTTGTTGTGTCGATACGGTAATACCCAATAAGATTACCTCAACCACCTTATTCACCAGATTTGGCTCCCTGCGACCAATGAAAGGAAAGCGTTTTGCCACACTTGATGAGATAAAGTCAGAATCGAAGAACGAGCTGATGGACATACCGAAGAGAGCATTTCAGAAGGGCTTCGAGAGAATTGGGAGAAGTGCAACATATCTACGTGGGATTACTTTGAAGGGCACAAAATGGATATTGATGAATAAATAAATACTTTTCAAAAAAATTCGAACTTCACCCATTGCTTTGACTAAACCACGTACATGAAAAAGAAGTCATTTAAAAAGACCTTAAAATAGGATAAGATGTCGGAAACTTTAATATGATCCGAAAGACATTTAGTTTTTAAAAGATAATTTCTTTCAAATTTCGGTCCATCCGGATGATGCAATATTCGATCACTCTTTCCAGCATTACTACCGGTATCTTGCGACTTACGCGAGTAATGTTGACTTCAACTGTAAATTCTTCATAGCTGGCTCATCGACCAAGTCTTTTGACTTCACATGAACCCGAAGAAAAAAATCTAGAGATGTGATAGCACCCGATCTAGACAAACAGTTTACAGGACAGGGAACGCGAAATTAGCTGCTCATCAAAATGATTTCTCCATAAAGCCATTGTTTCGCTTGCTGCGTGGGGCGCAGCCTAGTTCTGGTGCAACCAAATAATGCCGCTAACACGGCCTTCAATTTCAGATAACAAATATTCCTTGCTATAGCGCGAGAGATGCGCATGGCGTCGAATTGCTTTCTTACGGTCTTCATCCACACTCTCCGCTACATTCCCCACGGGGCATTATATCATCTTGGTGAACCGTGCCACCTTGATGGTTTGCCACTGGGGGAAAAGAGGGGCACCAGTTTCTGGGGCTTGTGAGAAGCCTGAAACTTAAAGAAGGTATGACTTCTAAGTTCGACCAGTAGCGAAAAAAATAAACTGGTACCACGGGAACCAGTAGCCCCTGGACCAGCGCTTCCAGACTGGTTGTTGGAGAGGCTCCTTCGGGGGTGCACGTGGTTGCTGTGGTTTATACTCAAAGCGGGGAGGTACACTGCAGGACCGATGTGGCGGTGCATTACAACGTAAGCTGCCAGTGTCATTCGTTGATGGCAGGAGATTAGATAGCTTCGAACCACTCAGCAAGGGGTGGTACCGAGGGCCTGACAACCTCTGTCCTAATTTGCTACCTAAGGGATGTGCATGAGTGTTATTCCGGTGGTGCTTATGCGATCGCTGGTCAGGCCTCTTAGTGATCACACTCTCCACACCAGTCACGCGTGATCTGTGATAAAATAACAAATGCAAAAGAAATCTCTAAATGGGCCAGCGCAATGATGCTTGCTTTTCTACACCTCTTGCCTCATGAACATTTACTAAACCAATTAAAGTGATAATTTTGATTTTCGCGTGAATCTGTGTAAAAGTGTTTAAACAAAATTAAATCACTTAACCATAAAAGCTACATGATTATTATCTTGTTTTCCCCCTTGTTTTAAATCGGTTCTTTATCTCATTTGCTTCAGTACACTTTATCTTAATTACCACAAGAATGTGTTACAATTTGCACATTAGCTCTGCTGTCATGTGAATGTGCTCTTGTCGCATGAGTATTTACTTGTAGTTAATGTACGAATGTTGGCTGGTTGTTTCGTTGGCTGTGTTGGTTAGTTACTTTACAGGGGCTACAGTCGTCGTTGTTAAGTGGTGAGTTGGAAGATAGTTAGTGGCCTGGCTGGCTGGTTGGTTGGTTGATTGTATATTGTGGAAATGATATTTGCTATAATGGGTGATTTTTTAAACGTTTGGATTTTGAAAATTAAAAAAAAAAACACCGAAAATTTGCGAAAGTGAATGAAATACTTATTTGGGGCGATAAAAGAATGCCTGCCATTTTTTTTTAAAGATATTTCATGTAAATGTTGTCCGAGGCTATGCCGTAGGTGGTACATCTTTTTCCAGCATTTCGGCCGTTAGCTCAGCCAGGGCAGCTGTAATGTTGTCTTCCATGGCTGAAATTGTGCCTGCTTTGTCCCTGTACACGAGAGACTTCACGTATCCCCACAAAAAGTAGTCTAGTAGGCACAAATCGTATGATCTTAGCGGCCAATGGACGTGAGAGTAATTGCTCACCAAACTCGGTTCTCAATAGGCTCATGGTATCGCTTGCCATGTGGCAATTAGCATCGTCGTGTTGAAACCACTTGTCAACCAAGTGCAATTCTTCCATTTTAGGCAAAAAAGAAGTCGGTAATCATCGTACGCTACCTTGCTCCATTGACTGTAACGTTGCAATGTTCATCGTTCTAGAAGAAGTACGGTCCAATGATGCCGTCGGCCAACAAACCGCACCAAACTTTGCATCTTCCAGGATGCATTGGCAGCTCTTAAACTGCCTCTAGGTGCTCTTCACACCTAATCCGGCAATTCTGTTTGTTGACTCACCAATTGAGCCAAATTTGAATTTCGTCGCTATAGACCATTTTTTGATATAAAAATGGATCTTCATTCAACTTTCCTAAGGCCCATTCACCAAACAAACGACGTTATGGTACGTCACCTGGCTTCAATTCTTGCAGCAGCTGTATTTTGCATGTCCTTACGTAAAATCTTCCAGGTGGTCGCATAACACAAACCCAATTGTGGACAACGGCGACGAATTGATGTATCGTGATCTTCATTGACACTGGCCGATACAGCAGCAATATTTTCCTCGGGACGCACTCTTCGCAAACGGGTTGGTGAATTAAAGTCCAATAAAGAGAAATTGGTGCGAAATTTGGTCACAACAGCTTGAATAGCATGTTCGGTGGGTCGATTACGACGGCCATAAAATGGACGCAGTTTATGAAACACATTTCTCACACAGCACGAATTTTGATAATTGATTGCAAGCGTTGCCACATAACACGAATATTTTTTTACACTGAAAAACCACATAGCAAAACAAAATCACCCGATACAAAAGGTAAGTGGTGCTAGGATTGTTAGTTGATGCTTGAATGTTTTGGATGGATGGATGGTTGGTTGGGTTGGTCCGTTGGGTGAACCTTGTGCATAGCTACGTGTGTACACAAGTATGTGAGAGTGAGAGTGTTCAGGTGTATGCAGATATTACTATAGCTCCCTTTTACGTGTAGATACACATGTCTAAAACATTAATACAATTTATGTATTAAAATTTACAGGAGTTTCTTTTTGTTGTTATTTTTATTTCAAGAATTGACTCCTTTTTTATGAAGTTTGTTTTCATTAAGAGGTAACGCAAGCAATGATTCGTAACATGCAATATTATGACGTATGCATGTTGTACGTTTTATATGTCCACTACACACTCCCTCTCTCTCTCTCTCTCTCTCTTTCTGTGTTGCTTTTAACAAGGTATGACTAGTTTGCTGATTGCTTGGCATGTTAATAATGACATATTTTGCCTACCAACCATATTAAATTGCATTGTTGAAACAAATTTTTTTATTCACTTTTTTTACATCAACTGTGTGTTGTGCATTTTAGTTCGTCAATGAGATTTGTGCAGCTAACCGAACTAATGGAATTTCCTAGCAAATGAAACGGATTAAGAACCATTTAGCAAATTGTGTATGAGACGACTTTGGGAATGGGAATTGACCTTAGCGGCCCCTAATTATGAGCTGCCTACGACGTTCGATCTTCGCTGCTTATCGAATGTCGAGCGTTAAATTCTTATTATGAACTCGATACACTGTCATAATTTTTATTGAGCGTCGAATTTTGCTTTCGACACTGTAGCGTAGTGTGCAAAAATCTTTGTAGCTGGAAATAATTTAAAATATATTTTGCTTTTTGGCGGCCAGACAATAATTTTCAACTATTTTTGTTAGTTTTATGCGGAGTTATGTTTGTCCCGGTGCTTTGTGGAAAACTATAGATACTCCACTTGTGAATAAAACTTGAATTAGAAATATGTACATACATATTGCTCGTTTGCTCAAACAACGTCGTAACTCAAAAAAATCCCAATTCGAGATCAACCCGGTTAAAGTTTTCCATTTGCTCCCACTACAAAGAAAAAATAACAGCATATTCTCTTTAAACGTGGAAGGTAGCGAAGATATGAAGACGAAATTTATACACAATAAAAAGCTTGATATAACGAACAATTCAGCATCATTAACTTCAAAAATGAATTATTTGAGTTATGACGTTCTTTGAGTAAATGGGCGATATTTACTTTTCAAATCAGCGTATTGTTGAAACAAGTCAACAGAGGTTAAAATATTAGAAGCACAATTTAAGCAGCCTTAAGAGAAGCTTCTTGTCGTTTAAAAAATGGATATTGAATATTAGGAGAGAAGGATGCGAGATAGCAAAAGTGATAACAAGAATTTGATAACAAAAAATAAAAAGGACGACATTTAAGAAGTGGTAAGAAATTAATATTTTAAAGGTCAGGATAACAATGGAAAGAATATTTCAGAAAGATGGTAGCAACTTTACAACAATTACAAAAACAACATTCAATTTATTTTGGTGTGTCATACACAAGAATTTGAAGTTAGTTGTTTTGTTTTTGTTATTGTTGTAAAGTTGCTAGCATCTTTCTGAAATACTCTTTCAATTGAACGAACTAGTTCGTGACCAATACAACTCTAGTTTATATGACATTTTTTCCTATTCTGGCCTAATAGCTGTGTTCTTCCCTCATATTTTTTTTAAACTAAATTTATCTAGCTGTAACAAAAATACTGCAGGGGGCTCTTGAGCTTCGTTTTCGCTCACGAACATATCAATTGCTATTGCATTTCCCTCAGTTGTTATACATTTTATTGGGGATTTCTCGTTAGTTTGAGCAACTAATACTGTTGCAAACAAAATGTAAATGATATTAATATTGCAATGAAAGCAAGTAAACTTGAAAGAATAGTGAAAATAATCATTTGTTGAAAATGCGTAGCGTTGACTTTTTTTTATTTTCTTTGCGAGTGTGTGCCAGTGAAAGAAAAATTCACAGCCATTTAAAATTAATTACAGAAATCAAACCTAACACAATTTGTGCATTGCAATATCTCTTGAAAAAAATCAATAAAAGATGCAGAAATGCAATGCAATTTAAAAAATTTACCTCAAGTTTACGCGCAGTAGTAGATTAATTACAATTCATGTTTCTTTCGGTTGTGTTTTGCAGTGGGAAATTTTCAATAAGTTGACAAGATTTAAATAGTTTCGATAGTTTATTAAAAGTATTTGGCGTCTACATGAATTGCAGAGAAACAAGTTTTAATTAATTTTAATTTAAAATAAATAACAGCCTGCATAACTTAGAAAAAAGAATTATGAAATCAGTCGACTGAAAAAAAAAGAAACGTGATCAAATAAGACAGTGGCTTCTGCCCAAAGAGAATTGATTAAGAAAAATTAGGGCATAAAACTTGTTAAGAATTAGAAATACTATTCAGTTACATATAAGGCCGTCAGCTGGCGAGCACAAAGGTATGGCTTGCCGTAACTGAGTGCACTGTGAAAAGTTCTGACTTATACCACCTCATGATGGCGGCCAGTAACCGGTTCTTGTCTCTGCTAGGAGTTTTGGCTAAATAAGTCCAGCTGAGAGAAGTTAACACTGTGGTATAAGACTCCCTAATCCACAGTGGAACAGCATACCACAGGGATGCGTGTCAAAAAGGATAGTTGGCCTCTAGTGTGCGAACTCTGGATTACCAATCGATCTCCTGTTTTAATACAGACTTACCCGTGCATATGGGGTTCTGAGTGTTTGGACATTTTATTCTCCATTACAGTGGTGAATCGGGAAGCCTCGCAAGAGGTGGTTTTAATTGGCCAAGGGAGCAAACCGGATAAGATGGACAAGAATACCTCGCGAAAGCTGGACGGGTCAAACTTTCAAGGTATCTCTTCTAAGACGTTAGACCTGGAGATTTCGATAGGGATGGGCAATGAAATTCGTTCCAAAAATCTACATGGCCAATGAAGCCTAGCAAGAGGTGGAGAGGTTAATCTCTGTTTGAACTTTTGTGTTTATTGGCCAATGGAGGAATTCTGATGATATGGAAAAGAAAACCTCACAGGGAGTGGACGGATAAGTCTGCAAAGCTACTCCTGAGGAAGAGGCTGAGGCGGTAGCGAACATTGTTAGTGAATGTCCAGCTCTGGCCAGCATAAGGCTTAGGACTACGGGCAGACACTTGTTATATATGAACGCCATGGTAGACCTAAGCCTTAGACAAATGCTAGCAATAACAAGAGATTCCGCGATGAGAAAGTAGGCCGCCAGTCGACCGTCTGAAATCACTATAGTCGATAGTAAAGGCTAGTGAAGGCACGAGACTCGAATGAAAGTAAGGTAGTCGTAAATTACAAATAGGATGTCTGAAATCAATACGTGCAAAAAAAGGGGGGTCGATAAGGGATCCATAAAGTTAGCGGTCAGCTACGACATCCCCCCTACATTAATAATAAGTTACATAGAAAAACAATATTCTATAAAAAAAAAATCTTTTTTTATTTATTTACGAATTTATCAAACTAAAACTTTTAATAATTAAGCGAATTAAATTTATTCACGCTCAAAATCGTTTTTAAATAATTTTTAGAAAGAGAAAGTTAAGTATTACATACCAGCAGAATGGAATAATGCGCTGTGGTGGATCTAATTCTTTTGGGTATTTTACTTAACTCTACTACTTTCCGTAAAAAATCTACCAATTTTTTTTAGTTTTACGAAAATAATTCTAAAGTATTGTTTAATCGAATTTTTCTAAATTATCCACTCTAGCTACATTTGTTTACAATGCGTGCGAAAAACGCTTAAAATGCTGCGTTGACAACACTATTAAACACCCATTCCTTTTCTGTCATTATAGCTGCAACGACATAAATAAGAAGAGAAAAAAGAGCAAAAACAAGGATTTCACTGGTTGTTTAGGCCAGCTTATCAGGAAACCTTTAACCAACTTTTTAGAAAAACTTTAATGTTTTATGCCCGAAATTCTTTAGACCAAAAATAAGAAATTCAAAGAAAATCAAGGCAGAAACATTAAAGTTTAAAAAAAGTCCTCACAACCAAAAAATTATTATTTTATTTTTTATACTACGTTTGCTTGGTTGTTTGTTAACTCTAAACGCAGCTGTAAGCGGTGAAAGAAATAAAAACAACACAAGCAGACTATGATTTGCTTTAGGTAGAAAAGCTTAGAATAGCAAGTGTTGCCAATGTTTGCTCAAGCTATTGCATATTTATTATAAGAAGAGCTTTTGGGATTTTATTCTTTTGTATTAAAAAAAAAAATTACTTAAATTATTTTAAGCAAATATTTCAATCCCAGCTCATTTTATTATACAATAATGCAATATATTGTTGAGGGAGAATAAGGTGGTATCTATAAGCATTTCAATGGTTGCTTAGGTCAGCTTATCAGGAAACCTTTACCCAACTTTGTACAAAACTTAAACGTCTTAGGCTCGAAATTCTTAAGAGGAAATGAAAAATCTTCAACAATAAATTGAATTATTATGCAATGACTTGGGCTTAAACAATTCGCTTAAAATAATTTATTTTATATTTTAATATAAAAGAATAAAATCCCAATAAAACTCTTCTTATAATAATTTGTAATAAATATTTTGCTCACAGAGTATCTTTGGCTAAGTAAATGACTATTCAAATTTTGAGTATTAGCGATCTGTAATTAAAATTTATCGTAGGCTTCCTTATAAATTACATCTTATTCGAAAAACGAAAAATCAATTAAGGATATAAAACTATTTTTGTACTAAGATTTTGGGTTGGCATCACTGCTGTGGTGTAATAATGACTAAAGGGGTGTAAAGACGGCCGAAGGGATGTAATAATGACAAAAAGTTTTTGTTATACGAGTATAAAGAGACTCTTACATTCCTTTTTTTAATATTCGTAATATAAATGTTTTATTATTATAAAAATTCCAGATGCAAATAAAAATTCTGCCACCTAAAAATTCTTCAATTTAATTCGTTTCATGTGGTACTTTTATGTGTTTTTCTATTTTACATCTTTCAATAACTACAGCATCTCTCTTTCACTCTCCCGCTTTCTCTTGCTCTCACTCTCTCGCTCACCATCTGTTTAGTCATTAAACTAGTAATGCCAACTTATTCATGATATTTGCATGGACGGATGGATGGATGGATGGTTGGATGGTTGGTTGACTGGTTGTTTGTTTGGTTCGGTGCATGAATAGATGAATGGCTGAATGGATAGTTGGATGGATAGTAATACAGATATGTACTACAAGTACGGCATGTAGTAGGTGTTTTTGTTGCTGTTTCCTCTATGAAACAAACTTCAACCAACCACAAAGTAAACTATTACCAGTTCACATTTCAATGATTCTTGAGGCATGTTTGTTCATTGATACTTTGGTTTTTATTTCTTTATTACTGTGCTTTTGCCTTCTTGTTTTTTTTTTTTTTTTATTTAAGTTTTCCCTATTTTATATATCAAGTATTGGCAGGCTATTGAAACAATTTTTTCCACTGAAAAGGGTATTTTTAGATATGTTCTTGAAATGGAAATCATAGAAAATAATTTAAATTCCTCTATATTAATGTGAAAGAGAAGTGATACAAAAATATTTATTTTGATGGGAATATTAAGTTGAAAAAGAAAGATACAGTAAGTGGTAACTGCAACTTAAGCTTCAGGTTTGCTCTTAAAAGAAGATATTTAAAATTTGCATTTTCTGCATAATTTTGTTTTGTTTTTTCTTCTAAAAATTTTTTTTGGGAAAATTCCCTTTTTCAGGGCACTGTCTACCCTGTCAATCTATACAGGGCAGAGATCACTATGCCTTCTGCCAGTAATAAGGGTGATTTGTTTAGAAACTAACACACCACCCTTTAAAAGGGTAAACAATTCGTTAAGAAAGGAACATCAAATTGCATTTTATAATTAAAATTGCACATTTATTTGTAGAAAAGAAAACACCATAAATTATAAAAGTCGAATTTGGACGTACAATTGTACAGCTATTTCTGTTGACACCATATGTGTCGATAATCTCGTCTTAGAATTACGTATTGCATCGTAACGTAATAGTGTGTGAGCGTCATCTTCACCAAACTGAACAAAAAGTACTCAAAGTTCAATATTGGAAAATGGGCGCACAAAATTTATGGACGCCATCTGGAACTTTCCATATCTCGCAGCTCATGTCAAGATAAACAGAGCGTTAAACTTTTCCAAGCACTTTAAGATAATTATCAGTAAAGCAAGACTCAGAGCTATGGTACACTGATGGGTTCAAGATGGAAGATGTCAGTGCCGGGGCGGGAATTGTAGGGCAAGATTTTCGAAGGGCAGTTGCAATGGGAAAAACAGCATGCATTTTTCAGGCGAAGGTCCCCGCCTTAGAGTTCTGTGCTAGAGAATGTTTACGTAGGGGCTTACGCTTCTAGATACCCTAGCAGCGAGGAGTCTAGTTATTCTAATATGAAAACCGGGATATGAGGGGTATGAAAGCAATGAAATTCCAGATTTCTGGCTAAAAAAAGGCGCAGACAGTCTTTAAATGGGCCCAGGCCCCTTCTTTCTACAGGGTAAACAATGGTTTCACACATAACGAGAAAAAAGAGGCCTTCTTGATTACTGGAGAGCCCAAACAGACATGCGTCTGAAAGTCTTAAGTCAGAGACTATTCGTCGATTCAGCGTTAATTAGCTGTATTGGGCATCGCTAGACAGTCAATCCGGTTTATTTTGTGACTGGATTTGGGCTTACATTCATATAAGATTGTGCTGATGTAAGAATTAAAGCCGGCCGACCATAGACAACACTGTAAGTTTGTTAATTAGACGTTGAAAATGTTGGCCAAAGATCCAAATTTTGAGCAAAAAATCATCTTGAAGTATCGCCAGCGAAGCCCGAGCGACCTTTTGAATAATGTGCTATTGTGCATATATGTATGATGTCTTTAAAATAAAACCAAAATGGATTTGATATCTAAAATCCTTGTTGTTTTATTTAAATGTCTTTCCCTACCGTTATTATCTGGTCACCAAATTCCTTTGAAATTTTCATTAATGGAATAAACAACAGATACCGGGTGTCCGCTGGGCAGGTATACTACTTAGTTTTGCCGCCATTTTGGTAAACATTAGTCTTGACAGTTCATATTTGGCAGTCGTGCCAACAAGACTCACTATTTATCGTGTAGTGAATGATTTCGAAGGAAGAGGGACTGTAGCATGGACCACAACGTACTGCAAGATCGGCTGAAAACATTACTGCTGTTCAAGAAAGTGTTCAAAACAATCCATCAACCTCAATTCGACACCGTGCTCAGGAGCTTGGCCTTCAAAGAACAACTTTGGCCACAATTTTGCACAAAGATTTGCATTTGTTTCCATTTAAGATTCCGTTGACACAAGAACTTCTTCCACTTACGCCGCCGTACATATGCCAATAGGATGCTACAGCTCGCCCATGACAACCCCGATTTTCATGAAAAAATCATAATGAGTGACGGGGCACATTTTCATTTGAATGGACATATAAATAAACAGAATAGTCGGTTTTGGGTAATGGAAAACCCTCAAATTATTTATCAGTCATCCATTAAAAGTGACAGTCTGATGTGCAATTTGGTCAGGAGGAATCATTGGACCTTCGTGATATGATTGAAAACTTTTTAACGCCACAACTACATGCTTTGGGCTTGACTAACATGTAGTAGTTTCAACAAGACGGTGACACATCGCATTCAGCCAGGATTACTGCGAGACCTCTTTCCACAAGAAGTTATTTCATGGAATGGTGATGTTGATTAGCCTCCACAGTCGCCTGATTTGACTGCTCCGGACTTGTTTTTGTGGGGATATCTGAAAAACAAGGTTTATGCAAACAAGCTAGAAACGCTGGTTTGAAATTAATGAAATACCGCGTGTAATGTGTGAGAATGTAAGGAAAAATGTGTTCAAAAGGACTCGCATTTGTGAGGCTAACAGAGGCGTACATTTATCTGATATTGTATTCCATACATAATTGCCGACATTAAATAAAACATTTATCAATATACGATCCATTCTCTTTCCTTTAATCAAAAATTATAAACAAACAAAGTAGTATACCTTAACGGCGGACACCCTGTATTTTAAACCATTTACGGGTTGCCAATGTCGTTATTTTTCTTCCCCTGGATCTGCGCTTGCTTATTATTACGATCACCTACGAAAACCCATTTCCTTTTTTTTTTGCTTAAAAAGCATTAATCACCATCATTTTGATGACAGTCAAGCTTTTTTAGGACACATATTAAATTGTTTTTGTCTTCATTTTGGTATTTATTCTTTTAATGGGTTAATTTGTTTATGAAAAAATTATACGAAATATGCAAATTGTGTTGAACGCTAATAAATTCCATTTAAATTAATCTATTTTTATTTAACAAGTGTTAAATTAATATGTAATAAAATATCATGGCACATAACAAACAACACACGCACAAACTTGGTATTTGCATTCAGACACAAGGGTAAAATTGTCAACTGAGATAGAGAAAAGAAAAATGGGAAGATACATTTCGATATGAATATTTCAAAAAAAAAATCTTTTTGATGATAACCGTCGTAACGTGTTTCTACTAATGTATTTTTAAATCGTTAAGTTTAGAAACTGTATTTAATGTTGTCTTTTTTTTTCTTTTTCGTATTTTGAAAGTGTTGTTTATGACACTGGCTTATTAAATTTTTATTGTCATGTAAATTGTTGTCAAAAATACTCGTAAATAAGTTTGATAGTAGAGAAAAGTTCGATAGAGAGAACTTGGATTTGGGACTATTGATTATAGGTTAAATCAGAAAATTGTGATTACGGAATTTAGCTAGCAGAGACACAAACCGATTTTTTTAACATAGCTGATATCGCACTCAACAGAGCTCTGTTAACAATTTAACAGTGGGAGTAATTATGATCTTATTTTGAGAAGCCTACAATAGGAAGCAAGAACTAGATCCCCAAAAAACTCCACATGTAAAAACTGGTCCAAATGATAATTAATTGTCCCCAAAATAATCTAAAACATTTAGGGAATAAAAGTAAATGACACTTAAAACCAGCCCTTTTGGCTACGCTGTTAATCATGAACTTATTGCCAGTTGCTATTATGGGAAAATACTGGTGGGCTGGCCCAACCCACTATATAGAAATGGTGGTCCAGGGAGTACTTAGTGGAAGTCACCTTTATAGTTCCACACAGTGTCGCCAAAAGAGCTGTTTTTAAATACTTCCTATTGTAGGCTACTGCAAATAAGGTCAAAATAATAATATGTTCAATTGCTAACAAATTCGGTTGGTGTCTCTGCTAGTTAAATTCGAATGCACGCATCATTTTGTAATTAATATCAGTGCTCTACGGGGAAATTTTTTGAAGCAAAAGCAATTATTTTATATTCGACCTACCCGTCAAGCTATACGAGGTGTGGCTATTAAATAACGAGACTGACGCTGTTACAGAAGAAGTGCGCATGCGCCAAACGCCAGCAATCAACAGCTGTTATCGTGAAGCCTTCTCTTTCGAATGTAGTGCCTCTCGCTTCTGTGAACAAATCAGTACAGCCGTAGCCTTCGTTCGCATTAGAGGTGTTTTTTTGTTTCGCCGGAAAAATGTTAAATGTAACAGTAGAGCAACTAATTGTTGTGAAATTTCATGTGAAACTTGGAAAAACCGCTACTGAAACTTATAATTTATTGAAAGAAGTATATGGCAATGAATGTTTATCGCGTGCACGTGTTTTTGAGTGGTTTAAGCGTTTTCAAGATGGCCGAGAAGACGTTCAAGATGATTCACGCCCGGGTCGCCCTTCCACGTCGAAAACGGATGACAATATCGAAAAAATCGGTAATCTGATTCGATCTGACCGTCGGTTAAGTATTCGTGCGATTGCTGAAACTGTACGAATTGATAAAGAATCCGTACGGCAAATATTACATAACAATTTTAACATGCAAAAAGTGTGTGCCAAAATGGTGCCTAAAATTCTCACATTTGAACAACTGTTAAGAGGTTTCTAGCCAAATTCAGCATCCCAGTGTTAGACCATCCGCCTTATTCGCCGGATCTTGCGCCGTGCGACTTCTATCTGTTTCCTAAGGTGAAATCTGCATTAAAAGGAACAAGATTTGAGTCTGTTGAAGCTGTGAAAGAGAAAGCGGCACGCGTCCTGAAGGAGCTGACAGAAAAAGACTTCCAGCACTGTTTCGAACAATGGAAGATTCGCATGGAGCGTTGTAGGGATAGAGGAGGGGTGTATATTGAAGGTGATAATAAGTAAAAATGTATGGAATAAAAATAAAATGTTTTACAGCGTCAGTCTCGTTATTTAATAGCCACACCTCGTAGTAACGAATTTTACGCTAGACCACATCAATTTATCTACGAACAAGCACACGCAAAGAAAAAATATGGTTGTGGTAACCATAATATAAGAGCCGCATATTTTGATTGAGTAAAATGATTGCAAACAAATCATACGACAACGCAGATTCAGGGAGGTAAAAAAGAGAAATTTCCCGCTCCAAAATCATTAAAAATTAGCCTTTTTCCATACAAAAATTTTAGAAAATTTAAGAAATGTTTGTTTTCGTTAATATCTACTTGTTCATCGCAAATAAACTAATATTTTCAAATAACCATAATATATTTGTCACAACAAATATATTGCTGTAGGGAACGTGATATGATTGCCGGGAACATGTCACAACCATGAATTTTTCTTTACGCGCAGAGCTGAGATTCAAGTACTGCGCACAATTGCAGAGTTGTTAAGCACAAAAGCTTTTCTATCCCCCTACTTCAACATCTGTCTTCTTCAATCTATTCCTTTGAAACGAAAGTAGCACAATTAATTAATTAATTAGTAGGCATTAATTACCCGAGTGTGCTTACCATAAAAAAAAGTGTCAAATTGTTCAAGAACACTTAAGGTGGATCCGTTTTTCAATAAACCACAATTCTTTCTTTTTAATTGTTAGAATAGGCGGTCAGCGGGAAGGGTTGGAACCACCTGGGTTAACTCTAGAGCTAGTTGGAAACCTCTTAATTGATTCAAATGACCATTTTAATGTTACAAACCGATTGGTCTAGCGAGGTTTCCAACTAGCTCTAGAGTTCACACAGGTGGTTCCAACCCTTCTCGCTAGCCGCGTATACAATTAAAAAAAAAGAAACCAACCAGAAACGAATTTTACTCTACAAACTACTAACAACCGCACAAATATTCTTTGAAAGACTGATGTCGGTCTGTCCATAGCCCTCTGGCTTAATGGATATGGGTACTCGTAGCAAAAGGCCACAATTTCTCGTCAATCCATTCCAGCGCTTTTTTTTAACAATATTCGAAAGCAAATGCACATCAAACAATTCTAAAATTTCTATTTATAAGTTATTTTGGCTAGCTAATGCGATTTGAGGCTTCTAGATGGATTTTTGTTGGTTTACATGAAAACCGCTCGTCCCGGCCGAGAAACCGACTATCACTACAGCCTTCGAAGCAATATCACACGCTTTATCAGAAAAGTGATTTCAATAATTGATCTCTATTGTGGCAAGTTTTTACTGGGTAAAATTCACTGCAAGACAATCGTTTATTACTTTAGTTTGGACTTTGCCAAATCTCGTTAGAGCAAAATTCAAATTAAAACAAATTTTTTCACAAAAATCTTCCTCCAGACATTTATTTGGTTTAAGTTACCAATAGTTTTTTTGCTCAATATAAAAAACCAGCTTCCCAGCGGGTGTTTGTTTTTGTTTTTTTTTCCCCCTTCAACATATAAAAATCAATAATTTATTATTACTGTTTTATAATTACTGGTACATTCAGTCAACTCGTGTTTTATTTTTTTCAAAATAATCACGATTAAATGTCAAAAACTAAAATAAAAAAATATAAAAAAATATTTAAAAAAAACTCCCCACTTCATATTGCTGTTGCTGTCTAAAAACACCAACTGTTTTATATTTTTGAACTCAGTGTGCTAAATAGAACCTTGTTATTTAGAAAATTAATGTTTCCACAAGTTAAACGAACCGTAGGAAGGTAACACAGACCAAAAAAAAATACACAAGAACAAACAAAAAACATCACACCTTTTAAGAAAAAAAAAAGGAAAAAATAAATAAATAAATATAATCAAGTTTAAAAGAAAGGAGAGGTAAACTTAAAGCTAAAGGTTGGATGTTGCAAACACCACTGAGAAAAAAAAAGCACCAGCAGAACCCAATAAGTTAAAAAAGGTCTTTTGTTTTTAAACAGGTATCGTCTGAAACTCAATATGGAGCCCCAAAAAATTGTTCGTTTCATATGGCTACGAAAACAAGAACATGATAAACCATTTTAAATGCAGATACTTTAGACAACCAATTCATTATACGAATTTAATAGAATTGTGTGAAAAAGATTTTCTCCTCTAAATGCAGTTGTTCACTTAAATTGATATTAAATTAAAACTAAACTTAAATGTATTAAAGTTTGAAGTTTCTAATCTCATTAAAGCTCCATTCACTCTCTTATTCAATTGTTTCGACTTACGTTTGAATTTTGCAGAGAGAAATCGAATGATAACCATTCTGACTGTAAAAAAAAACAAAAGCAAAATAACAGTCCATTCAAAAAGTCCACAGAATGACACATAGATGGCGTTACTAGAAATTGTTCCATATGATTTTTATTTACTATTAACCCTCAAACGAGACGTGTACAAATTTGACAGCAATCTGACTATTGATTCGTGAGTTATAGCATTTTGTGTGAAGCAACTTTTGTTATTGGAAAAAAATGGAAAAAAGTGAATTCCGAGTTCTGATGAGGCTGTTATTCTAGAAAACATAAAAAAAATCCCCAAATTGTTTATGAACGATCGCAAATTAAAGATGCACGAGCTAGCTGACATTGTAAAGATATCAGATGGTAGTGCTTTAACATTTTACACGAACATTTGCGTATGCGAAAGCTCTGTACAAAGTGGGTGTCAAAACAAGTTAAAATGAACATAACACTTATTAATTACAGATTGGAATACATCGAAGGAAGAGAACGTTCGACCCTTGCTCGTTGGCCAGTAATTGAGCTGGTTGTTTGCTCTTTAATACGAAAAAGTTCCCAACCTCGTAGTGTTCCATAGTCCCGACATCCTTCCTGCATGCCTTGCACTCATTAATATCCGCACATCCTATGCAGTAATCCAGAGTGAATTGTCAACATTTCCCGTTAAAAATTTCCTCAGTCTAAGCAACCTCTTCCACACCTGGATTTCTCCATAGGGTCTTTGTTATTTTTCCCTCCATGTTTTCATTTCGCATTGCTGTAAAGGCCCTCTTTGCCCAAATCACTCGAATTCGCGCCTTTCTAGTCGACCAAAAACAACAATGAATTGATGCTTCGAAGGAATGTTTGGCGCTGTTAAACCGCAATAAAATGGAATTCTATCGTCGATATGTGACAATGGATTAAACATCATCATCACTATTACACACCAGAATCCAAAAGACAGTCAGCTGAGAGGACAGCAATCGAATCCAAAGCGAGCAAAAACTCAACAGCCGGCAAGAGTTTGGAAAACAAATGATTAAAAGGGATTTTTTTTTTTATTAAAAAGGAAACGCATTGTGCCTGATGTTAACTAATTTCTTTATTTTTTTGGAATGAGACACTCAGGAACTAGTGCCTGCCTATTTTTAATTTGAATAATTGTGTTATGTTCTTTGGAAATGGATAGAGTAGAGAAGACAGCTAATGAAGTAGAGGGATAGATAGCTTCAGTGTTTACAACTCTGCAATTCTCTGCCTCTGTTGTTATTTACGCGTATCACTGGATGCTCTAGTATAGCCACTTCATAGCTAAGGCGTTGTACACAATGAGTGTATGAAGAACGAATGGCAGGGCAGGAGCAAGTGTGTACTCAACTTAGCTAACCTTGTCCTGTAGTCTGCGTCTGAGGAAATATGTATCAGTTTACCAGGCAGAATTGCTTGGTTCGCTACATGCGTTAGACCACCTGCTCGAAAGTCGGGTACATGCCAGAAATATTCTCACTGCACTTGACAATCCATCGGTTATGAGGCAAGAGAACGTGTATTCCAAACTAGTGCTGGTATGTGTTCTGAAACTAAACAGATGTGTCTCGTCGAAGGAGATGACGTTGATGTGGGTTAAGAGACACATAGGCAGAGCTGGGAATGAAGCAGCAGACGAACTAGCAAAAAGGGGATGTGATGTGGATTTCTGTGGACCGAAACCCGGAGTTGCACTGGGGAATGGTCCCACAATTAATAAACTCCTTTACACCTGAAAAAGTGGAGAGGGGCTACCACATGTAGACTGGCTCGAAGATCTCTTCGGCAGGAAGGCCAGTAAGGTGCTTAGCTATAACAGGGTTACCTTAAGCTGGATCACTGCGTTAGTGCCAGGTCATGGAAACTTCAAGTATCATCTGGCCAAGATGAAAATTGTAAAATATGATGCAGATTAGGCCTGGAAGAGGCTGAGACAGAGGGTGTGTGAATGTCCAGCACTGGCTTAGGACCACGGGCGCCGTGAATTACAAATCGGTTGCCTGAAATCAATTTGAGGAGCGAAAAGGGTCGAACAGGGACCCAAAAAGTAAGAGGTCTGCTTCGATATTCCCCCCTACATTAATAACATTAGTATAGCCATTTTATTAATTATTTTATTTCGACGACGATTTATTGCTATAAATACGGACGAATGATATATATAGTACGAATAGAAGCCAGAACATATCAGAAAAAATTTAATTCTTGATTACAGTGTCTGAGATACGAACCCAAAAGTTTAAAGCCATCGAATGCTTTATATTCAATGCGCAAATTTTTAAAGATAAGCAACTTATTTTGAAGAATTTTCATAAAAAAAATTTATGATTTTCGTAGATTCTAGCTCTAAAATTTCTGGCAACACTGGCTGTATGTCTGAATTTATAGCAGAGAGAAATTTGCCGAAGCAAGAAATTTGCCGAAGATGAGAATTGTAGATGAGAATTTTTACCAGTAAATTTGGTGCGTCCGAACGTAGTCTACAATGGTTCATGTTTGTTGACTTTAACACATGTCGCGCATTACAGGCGAAAATTGTCCACTAAAAATCCAAACAGGAAAAAATTACCCGAAGCAATTTAAATGATTTTGTATTTTAGAACACTGGAAAAAGGGAGGCCATGAATATTTCTAACTATAGAACAAAAATTCAAAAAAGAAGAAGCCCTTTAAAAGATAAGGAGGACTGACTTCTATTATAACTTTAACAAAGGCAACAACTACCACAAACAACAGCACTAGAAAATGTTATTGAAATTGAAATCTAAAACCGAAATCGCTTTTGGCATTGAAAATATATGTGTGTAAGTAACATAGTTTAAGAAAATACAAACAAAAAAGAAGCAAAAACACGAACCTACGAAAAAAGCAAGTTTAAGAATCGAATGCAACAACAACAAACAACATTAAAACGGTTGTTATTGTTGAGTACAAAATAAACCACAACAAACAACGGCTGCTTTTTTCGTACTAACTTTTCTTAACTACTGTCAGTCAGCCTGCCTGCCTGCCTGTTGTACACGTATGAGTTAAAACTCTCAGCGAAAAGCATCGAAGCTGAGGCAGGGCAGGCGTAACAGAACAAAAGCCAAAACAACATTTACAGCCCACAACAACAACCTGCGAATAAATAATGTTTTTGTTTTACTATTCCCATTTTGTTGTTGTTCTTCTTGTTTTGTTTGCTGCCATTCGGTCATGAAACTCGAGTGTTGCACGGCTTCCCTTCCTCAAAAAGCCTTCTCTTTAATTTTTGGTTAATTTTATTCCTTATCTTTCCTACAGTTCGCTTTTTTAAAGCGTTCAAAACGTGAGTGCAAGGATACGAAAATAAGGTGTTTAAATTTATCATTCCGTATGTTAATAATAAATTTATTTGGACTATTTTGTAGCCTTAAAGGCAGATGATAATTAAATTTTAATTTACACACTTTTCTTAAGTTCAGTCGCTCTCAAGAGATCTATTTGAGACGCTCCACTTCTGTTGGGATGGCAAAATATCACATGGTCATTTTAATCCTATTTTAAATTTCTTCATGAATACGGGTCATAATGGCGGAATACTCGAGCCAGATAATTGGCTTTGTGCAAAAATTGTTAAATTACAGCGTTTTTCTTTCTGACAAAAAATGTGACATATATGTATGGCCGTAAATGGGCAGGCACAAAGGTATGGCCGTATGCCGTAACTGAGTGCACTGTCAGAAATTGTGACTTATACCTCCTCGTGGTAGCGGCCGGTAGGAGTCTGGCTAAATAAGTCGAACGGAGGGAAGTTAACAATCTCTTATAAAAATCCCTAATCCACGATGGGACATCCTTCGCCAGGGATACGTGACCAACAAAGGGGTTGGTTTATGGTATGCCAACTCCGGATATCGGCCGATCTTCAGTTAATTAGTCAAGTAGCAAGCCAGAAGAGAGTGAAAAGGTCTCAGAACGAAAAATTACACTGAAGATGGCACATAGCCGAAATCGGTTTGTCACCAAACTTGACAAGGGATGACGGAAATTTGTTCCAAAAAAATCTACATGGACAAGATTATTTAGCGAGGGGTGGTCAGGTCAATTTTTATAGATATTTCTATGGCGTTGGACCGTGAGATTCCAAACATCACTTTTTCACTGCTTCAAATGAAAAAAGATAAGCAGAAATTCATTTCAGTATAAGTTCCCAAAATATAGAGCTAAATAGGTGAAATTTTTCTCAGGGGTACTTTCGAGTTGGGAAATCACAATGGAGATATTAACTCGTCGTTTCCAGTTTAAGGTGACTTATAAGTACTTATTCCCTATTTGTCCCAGAGTTAATATTTCTTTAAACCTTCGACTGGTATTATCTTAAGTCTTTCTGTAAACTTTTGGAACGAATATCCGTCATCCCCGTCATCCCTTGGAGACAAACCGGTTTCGGCTATATGCCATCTTCAGTGTTATTTTTCGTTATTTTTATTTGTATAAAAAACAGTATCAAAGTATTTGTTTTTAACTTTCATTCATTTCTTGAATTTATCGCAAAAAAACGCATTTAGCACAAAGTCCATATTCAGTAATGAAATATTGTTGAAAATAAAAACAATTATTTCGTAAAATTATCAATCAAATTCGGCTATAAATTAAAATAACATTATATTATTCTTTTCGAAATTTGGTTAATTTTAGGGTCTGAAATGAGTTTGTAAAATTTATTGCCTTTCACAAAATAAAATTCCTCATTTTTAGTACCTCGAACCGTGATATAAATTCAATAGTAGAATTCAGTGTTTGGTGCAAATGGTCTTCCGAAATGAAAATGCAAAATATTGCAGATTTTCTATGAAATCAAACAACGAAATACATGAAATTCCTTTTGAATTTCACAAAAAAGGTACGTTATTTTGCATTTGTACCTTTACAAAAACATTTGTACCAAACACTGAATGCCGCTATTATGAAAAATTTTGTAGCAATTTTGTATATAAATCAAAATAAAAAAAAAATACATTTAACGCAAAGCAACACATAAACAAAACTTATTGATTATTAACTTTGATTTTTTTTAAATTTTATAATGCAGGGTAAACAAGAGTCGTCTTAGCAGTTACTGCTTTCTTGGCAGTACCACATTAAATGAACTCAAGTCAGTTTATATTTGTTGAGAATGGAATACTGTGTGTTCTTGGTTTTGAGTTGCCTGTCTTGAGGCAAAGTTAACACAACTAACAAAAAACCAATTTCTCCATCGCCCAGTATTACCTAACATGATAATGATGAGGATAATTATAATTATCATTATCATCATCAGTAACAAAAGGAGTGCATACAAAGCTCAACGAACGTGTCTTGTTAGTACAGACGGACACACATTAGTTGTGGCAACAGCAGGCAGTCGAAAGCTCGCACACACAAAACGCAACAGCCAGAACAATATCAAAATGTCCAAATAACTAAAGTGTTATGAAAATGCCAAAATGGCATAACATTGGACACTACTTTAAATAAAGTTAGAATGTTGATAATGAAACCCCTTTTAGCTAACAACATTAAAAATGTTAACCAATTTATAGGAATAGGATTTAAAAATATCTGTCATAAAAGACCGGCGGTATAAATATTTCACCTTTGTATTGACTTAAAAAACAGAAACTATTTAAAGAAATTTTTATATAATAATTTTTGCTTGGGATATCAGAAACCCCCTTGAAAATACTCCAATTTAAAAACGTTGTTAAAAAATCATTTTGCCATCAGATTTTCTAACTTAATTTAATAATTCTTGCAAGACATTCCGAAGTTGTTATCTATGTTCTAATAGCATGTTCAGACATGCACCTTAATTAAGTCAATTAATTTTTTAAGGGAGTTCTAGAATATGGTGCTCACACATAAGCAACTTAGCTTATTCAATTAACATTTGATAGCTTCATATTTCCAATTACCATCATAACGTTGGAAGAGATACCAAAATTTGCTAACAATAAGATTTGTTGTCCCTTTTATATACTATATAATCCTGTTGTAAGTTGTCGAGTCTAATTAGTGGGTCTATTAGATTTAATGTGATCATTTTATAGAACTTTCTGCTCATTAAACATACTTTACCAGGGTTGCATGGCCTATTTGGAACGAATTTATGGTGTAATTAAATAATAATTGCTCAATTTCTTAATTGAGTTTTTGTATGCTAAATTGAGCTCAATTAAGGTTTTATTTGCGCAATTAAGGTGCATGTCTTACCATACTATAAACCAGAACGTTCGAAATATGTTTTTGAGTGATTAACAAAGTTGCCGGTATTTAAACCAACCTGTGGAAATGTTAACAAATCAGTTCTGCATGTTGGGTACTAATAAGTAAATAAACAAAGAGTGTAAACATTTTAATGCGTGATACGAGTGCAGCACCGGTTGCGAATTGAATAAGTATGAGAAAGAAAAACGATTGTATGGCGTTTTTTTAATGGCAAAACTTTATGTTGGCAATACTGCTGAACATATGCGCCATTTTGACAGCTAACATATGCCCCATTTTGACAGCTGTTTGGTAAATGATCATAAATAGACTGACACCTGAGCAACACCTACAAATTGTGCAATTATTTTTTACAAAAAACATGGTTCAGTTCCAGAAACTTATCGCGAATTTAACAAGCAAGTTTTGTTCAGCATTGAAGCACATTTTTTATTGCATAAATACGTCAATAAGCAAAAGTGCCGCACTTAGAGTGAATATAATCAACAAGCCATTACCAACAACATTCATAGTTTGCTGTGCTTTATGGGAAGGTGGAATAATTGTTGAGCATTTCATTAAAAACGATGCCGGCCAGAACGTTACAGTTAATGGTGATCGCTGCAGGATCGTGACCATTGACTTTTTTTGTACCACAATTGAATGTCCTTAAAGCGGAGGAGCTGTGGTTTAATTCAACAAGACGGTACAACACAGCACGTGCTCTAATAGATTTATAGAAAGAAACGTTCGGTGAACGTTAAATGTCGCGTAATGAACTTGTAAATGGGCCGCCAAGATCATGAGAATTACCGCCGCTAGACTATATTTTGTGGGACTATGTAAAATGACTGGTCTACGCTGATAAGCCACAAACGATTGACGCCTTGGAAGATAACATTCGCCGCATTAGCACTGACATGCGGTCTCCATGGTTGCAAAAAGGGACTTCCCCCAGGCAGCCGAGGTGCTTATATGCCGGGAATCATATTCCATTAAAAATGGCTAAGAATTATCTTTCGCATGAAGCCAAATTCAAGGCAATTACCACCATCGCGTCTATACTACTAAAACAAACCACCCGTTTCTTTTGTATAATTGAACTTAAGCTCTTCTTCACAACAGCTTGAAGAGAATTCCTATTAAAACTTTATTATTTTTTTCCCCAAACGCTGAAGTATTCAATTTCCAAATTTACCAAAAACACCATTTACCTGGAAAGAATAAAGTTTATTGTTTTAACATGTACACCTTGCTTTCGAAGAAACAAACAAGCAAAGGCAAACAACATGATAATGGTCTCGTTTAAAGCAATCAACAACAAAAGATCAATTGACGAACGAAAGATCTTTAAAAATACAAATAGTATTTAAATATAAATTACTAACAAATAAAAAAAAAAAGAGTAAACTTCATGTGCTGTCTCCTCTTTGAATAAATAAATTAACTCAATGTTTATTTATTTTCGCTTTTGGCAATTTTTGTTTTATTCATTTCTAGGGAATTTGTGTTGAAATTTACTCTTTTTCATTTCTGTGAAATATTAAAAAAAAAAAACAATTTACGTTTTAGCGAAAGCCAGTACAACAGAGTTGGTAGTGTCCTTCCTTAATGTAATCATTATAAACATTCCACACGCCATTTACTGCTTTAACCACATTCTTAATCGTGCAATGAAAATTCATGGTCTGTTGCTGTTGTGCTCTTGATCTGGCTGTTTTTTTTTTTTCTTTTTCACAGCAACAGTTGCCGCCGATATCTCGTTAATTACACTTTTACTTGTAATGCTCACTCTCTGCCATTCACTCCGCGGCTAAATGATCGAAGAATAATTGTGTTTTGTTCATACAATCTTATGGCAATGTTTCCTTCCTTCCTTCTGTTTTGCCCCATTCTCACCATTTTTTTTTTCCACTTTTCAAACATTAAGCTGTTGTTGTTATTATTTCCATTGATTTTTTTGTTCTCCCCCTTTTAGCCTGCCTGTACATTTGTGATACACACGTAATTACAAGATTACGATAAGTGATAAGCCGAGGAATATAACAAGACAGAAAGAATCCTCACGTTATAGGAAACTGATCACGCTTTACTTTTTTTCTTTTGGTTTTTTTTTCTCTCAGCATTAGTCCATAAATATAGAGGGGGAATTGATTATTACGAGTGCTGCTGCTGGGTTGCTTTTACGTTTTATTGTTTCAGGCCAGAGACTGATTTTAAATTGCTAAGAAACATTGTTTCAAATAAATTATTAAAAAAAAAATAACGAATTTTCTTTGGTCTGTTAGAGGTTCAAATTTGCATAAAGCGTTAAAAATGCTATTAAAGAGAAAATATAGTCATGAGCTTCGTACCGGGAAATTGATTTTAAATAGAACTTCAAAAAATAATTTTATTCAGCAGAGATAAACCAATCACGATAAAGTGTGGAAAAAAACAAGGTTATTTAGGCCACGTTATTATGTTAAGTTGGCCGAAATAAAATAATAAAAAAAAAACACTTTTTGTCAATCTCCTCATTTTTATCCCGATTTATCAATTATAGTGCATTTACAAATGAGCGAAATATAGTACTACCCAGATTTCGAGCAAAATCTATTAGTTTTTCACTAGTTTTCCCATACGAAACAAAGACTACTTCGTCTCTAGATTTTAATAAAATCAACTACAAAACTAGTAGTTAGTACTTAAGATACAACTGTGGCTTCCTCCCTAAAAGTACCAGCAAATACTACGCTGTGTAAGTAAGAATTAAAGAATTACAAGGCATTTCAACCAGGTGTCCGTTAAAACAGCTGATCATATTTCCAGTTCATTTTCTGGTTTCCTTACTGTCAAATAACTTATAATATAGTCGACAATTAGAATACAAAAATGTGTTTTTTGTTGCTTAAATCTTGGCGGTATAGTGAATACAAAATCTCGCTAAAGTAAACGATTTATATTTCAAAAAAGATTTAAAATCACATCTACTGAATTTCGGTATAATTTAATGTACTATTATGGAGGATCAAAGTTTTATGGCGTTTTCGTTTCTAAAAATTTTGCTCTGTCAAAAAGTGTACACCCTCATTATTTGGGGTTTCAAACAGATCATAAAGTACAATGCCTTTCGGCATTGTATTAAGGGTAAAATGAAAAAAACACCACCTTTTGTGGGCGTAAACATATTTCGAGTACAACAAAAGGGTAAAAATGTAAATTTTTTTCTAGAAAAGAAAACGCCATTATAATATGTGTCTTAAAATTATCCCAAGATTTGAAATTATTATAAAACACAGTTTCTTATAGATTAAAATGTCGGATAAATGGCTTCCACGGCTATGCTGGCACATACGCACCCCTGCGTTGAAATTTTCCATGACCATTTTGCATAAATATACAAAGATATTCCTTGTTAAGACTTTAAAGCTTTTATGTTGAAGTTCTTTAAACTTTCTCATTTGGTCTAAAGAATTTCAAGCATAAGACGTTAAAGGTTTTCTAATAAGTTCGACAAAGGTTTCCTGATGAGCTGGCTTAAGTAACAGCACAACTGCGGCCGCCAAACTTTCATTATTTTTAAGTTAATGTTTAATAAGGAAAACACGTTGTTCTATAGCTTTATATTTCTACTACAGCTTTAAATTGTCAGCTGTCAAAAGAATTTTTTCAGGGTTGCACAAATAGCGACGAATTTAAATCTTGCGTCAGTTTTGGAACACCCTTTAAAAATTAGCTTGTTTTTAGAAAATATATTAACTGCAAGTGATTTCATTTACAAAAGCCAAGCCCGGCTTCAGGGCTGGGACAATGTGTGTTCGCCGACACTTCACTGCACAAATGGCGGCGAATTCAAATCTTGCGTCAATATTAAGACACTTTATATAAAATAATTTATATTTAGAAAATTTATTAACTGCAAATTTTTTAATTTACAAAAGCCAAGCGCGGCTACAGGGGACGGGGTAGGAAATAATTTTTTTCTAAATATTTAAAGAATTTTGTGCTAAATTTGTTGCCCGAATCGAACACTAAATAAGGGCGTGAACGAATTTTGGTTCCAGAAACATGGAGCCACGTGACATGCAGAGAACGCCATAATGAAAACTTCGCCATAAAGTACAGTTTTAAACTGTACTGTTTTAGAAAGAAGGCTCTAGTGGTCGTGACATGAATTATGCCAATGGGGCTCAATGGACAGATGTCCTCAGTCAACATAAGCCAGGTTATCCCTCAAAATTAGCCGGACGTATGCAGTCATTTGATCAGTGTCATGTTCAATACAGAAGGGCATAAATGGATGTTTTAAATAAAAAAAAATAATAAGAATAATAATAAATCGTTAATCCTCCACACACAGCAGCTTGTTTTATTGCTTTTCAACGTCTACCCTTTACATTAAAAAAAACTATTCATCTGTCAAAAACTTGTATCGCAGAATTTCATTAACCATTCCTTTGCCTAAAAACTCAAGTAAATATTTGCAACTTCGCGTTTAGCTGATCCAAAGTCCTTAAAACTTTTTTTTTTGTGTCCAAATAAAAAAAGAACTATTTATTCAGCATTTACTTTGTCCCTGACAATTGTTTTCCTTTGCCCACTACTATTTCAAAGTAATTAAAAAGAAAATAAACATAATATCAATGAGATGAGATGAGCAAAGTTATCTTATTTTCTGCATAATTTATAGAAAATAATACGATACGGAAAAAAAAGAACTCTTAATAAAGACCAAAACGAAATTAATGATAAAGAGTACTTTTGTAACGAAATAGTATTAAGTACATTTACCTAAAAGATAAGTACCGACTAACTATATATATAGTCAAAATATTAAACAAAAAGGATGTTTAACGTAATAAAGCACAAGCACAAAAAAGTTGAAGAGAAAAAACAAGCAGCTCTTTGTGGTGGCAGGATTTAAAAAAAAAAACTGTTGACAGGAATGTAAAAAAAAAAAATACTGAATGAAAAATATCAGAAATTATATAAAAATACGCATCGACTATAAAGTCAAAGGAGAGCAAAAAAAGACATACTAGACTTAAGAACTACAACAACAAGTGGATGTTGATGACGACAATAATGCTGCGAATGATGTTGACGTTCATGTTGACGATGATGAGCCGAAAATAGGAGGAGTGTAAATGCTGGATGGTCACAAAAAAAAAACTGCAATTTAATATGCTTCAATAAAACGTTTAAAATTCAATTCAATAAACCCACTGCCAGTGCAGAAAAAAAGGATAAAGCTCTCTCTCTCTCTAGCATTTTGGAATGTTAGCAGGAAAATGAAAAGGAATTGCAAACACACATATTTACAAATTATCATAGTTTTCTAAGGAGGAAAAATAAAAAATAAAAAATAAAAAACATTACATAAAGTATATGAGCGTCAAACAATTTGTTTGTTCGTCATTGACATTGCACCAATATTCCAGAGTTTTTTGCATTTTCTGTTTTCTTTTATTTTTTACGTTTTCTTTTTTCTATCACTATCCAAAGCGTTCAGATCTCAAAGGCATTGAGAAAGTGCAATAATGGAAAAAAGAATGCTAAAAGGAACTGCAAAAGGCTCAAACACATCAAAAATGCGGGGAGGGCGACGGGGGGAACTTACACAGCGTTCTAAGAAGAAAGAGAACAGCTTAAAAAAATCCTTATAACAAAAGTATTGCGTATGTATATAATACTCGTATATACTTTGTACTATTTCAAAGAAAAAGCTCCTCTAAAAGTTTCACTTTTTTTTAGCAACCATACAATTTTCGTTTACTCGTTACAACGCACACTGGATTGAATCGTCTTCAAAATGGAGCTTAAATCAGGAACTAATGTTGGAACTTTTTTTTTATTTTTTTTAATGTCTTGATTAGAAAAAAAATCGACACAACTTACAGGCGTTTGACAGAAAAATGGCAAACCCATCTAAACACAACAATTAAGAGCTGTCTAAAAAGACACGCGTTATAAACTAGTACTGGATCTTGTGAATTTTAAAAAAGGTTTTATGTGTCAAACTTTGTTCGATGCAAACAAGTTAATAACGATCATTATCCAAACTCTTCAAAATTGTTCAAATCTATTGCAAATATGCCTGCAGTTTAAAGAACCCATAAAAATTATTATTTAAACAAAATAACACTTTTACTTGCTTCTTACTTGAATTTTTTCCTCTATTACTTTTCTACTCCTTTGAAGTAGATTTTCCGTACTCCTTTAATATATTTCAGCAGTTTTTTTTTTCTTTTAATTTGCGCTTTTCAAGCCATTGCCAAAGTAGAGACTATATACAGGGTGTCCGCTGGGATGGTATACTACTTTGTTTGTTTATAATTGTTGATTAAATGAAAGAGAATGGATCGTATATTTTTTAATGTCGGCAATTATGTATGGAATACAATATCAGATAAATGTCTGCCTCTGTTAGCCTCACAAATGCGAGCCCTTTGGAACATATCTTTCATTACATTCTCACAGATTTCACGCGGTATTTCATTAATTTCATCACGAATATTTTTGTTTGAGTTGCTCCAGTGTTTCTGACTTGTTTGCATAAACCTTGCTTTTCAGCTATCCCCACAAAAACAAGTCCGGAGCAGTCAAATCAGGCGACCGTGGAGGCCAATCAACATCACCATTCCTTGAAATAACTTGTTATGGAAAGAGGTCTCGCAGTAATTCCATTGTAATCCTGGCTGTATGTGATGTGGCACCGTCTTGTTGAAACCAAAAGTTTTCAATCATATCACGAAGGTTCAATGATTCCTCCTGACCAAATTGCACATCAGACTGTCACTTTTAATGGATGCCAAATTGACTGACGAATAATTTGAGAGTTTCCCATTGCCCAGAGCCGACTATTCTGTTTATTCACATATCCATTCAAATGAAAATGTGCCTCGTCACTCATTATGATTTTTCCATGAAAATCGAGGTTGTTATGGGCGAGCATGGGATGTAGCATCCTATTGGCATATGTACGGCGGCGTAAATGGTCTTCTGGAAGAAGCTCTTGTGTCAACGGAATCTTAAATGGAAACAAATGCAAATCTTTGTGCAAAATTGTGGCCAAAGTTGTTCTTTGCAGACCAAGCTCCTGAGCACGGTGTCGAATTGAGGTTGATGGATTGTTTTGAATACTTTCTTGAACAGCAGTAATGTTTTCAGCCGATCTTGGAGTACGTTGTGGTCCATGTTTGGACCAAAATTATTCACTACACGATAAATAGTGCATCTTGTTGCCACGTTGTTTCTCCCAAAAATTTCACGTAACTTTCTCATCGTCACAGTAATCGATGATTGATTTTGATAAATTGTTTTAACGTTGAAAACACGTTGGTTTACCGAATATTTTTTCATAATAAATTTGCCACGTCTCTACCTCACGACTGCCAAATATGAAGCGTCAAGACTAATGTTTACCAAAATGGCGGCAAAGCAAAGTAGTATACCTTCCCGGCGGACACCCTGTTGTACCTAAAGTACAAACTGAATTTTGTTTACATCATCATGAGCTCTTGTCATGAACTCAAGTGCATGTTACTAGAAGCCGGCATACAGGCACATACTTACATACCTATTCTCACTACCTACATACTACACCATATTCGATACGATTACTAAACATGTACGAGCATGTACAACTATTTCATTATTCCCTTTTTCGGTAGCTCGTACTAGTTGAAAGTAATTATGTATGTGCATTTGTTATGTTGAATTTGTGTCGTCACCATGCGTAACATATCTACATGCACACAAATGCAAAAAATAAAAAATAAAAGAAGTTTTTTCTTCAGTTCTGTTTTTATTTTTCATGTTTAAAGAACTACAATTTCTTTCATCACGTTTACGTTTACGTTAACAATTTATATTTTGTTTTTTTTTCATCTTTGAAGTTTGTGCACTTTTTTGATAGTTGTCCTTGTAAAGAGTTTTTGGAGTAGTAAAGGAATTTTTTGATTACTGAAGTATGTGTGTATTAGTAACCAAAAGGAATAAGGTTGGAAAAAGTTGTTGAAAAAAAGAAGAGAAAAAGGAAATATTACGTGCTACGGGATGTGATGCCAACGTATGGTAGTCGTAGTATATGTATGCTTACTATTCGTAACAAAAGTAATAATGATGAAAAGGACATCAAAGGAAAGAGCTGTGTTACACAAATATTTATTGTATTGACATCGACGTCATCATCAGTTATTTGCTGCTTTCCTTGTGCTCTTTCGCAAAGCAAAATTAAAGAATTTAATAATAAAATATATAAAATTAGTCAATGTCAAGATTTAAGGATCTAGTTAAAATAATCTTTGGAGCATCATACACCTTATGCCAAATAGAAAAGGACTATTTATTCCTACAAAAGATTATGGTTTTTTTTAGAAAGAATACGCTGCCTTCTCAGCCAAATTTTTCAAAACTTTCTTTACGGAATTCTGGTTCTTCATTGATGGTTCAACCAATGTTACTCAAAAGAAATGGAAAATTTATAGATATTAATGGCAGCTTAGAAAAGGTATGGAAACTTCAAATTGAAAACCTTTGCCGCAATCGGGAAATAATGGCGGTTTTCACGCTTCGTATTAAAGTAGCCTTGTAGACCCTTAAGACCCATTTTAGCTTTAGTATAAATACCAGGGATGGATATAATAACTAATTTTGAATTTTCAAACAAAAAAAAAGCAGGCACAATAAAATATTGGACAATTATTTATGTCAATTAAATTTTTGATTTTTATTTACTTTTATTTTTTTCAGAAAAATTTATGCTTGGCAAAGGTAAGCTACAGAGTCAATTAAATCAACCAATATTTTTTGGTCCTGCCAACAAAAATAATATGAAAAAATAATTTCTCTAAAATAATAATCATAATCAGAAAACACTTACATATTTCCAGCAAAATAAAAAATTATAATTATTTCAGCAAAAAATAAATAAAAAATAATTATTTAAAAAAAATTCAAACAATTATTTTTGCCAAAAAAAATTTAATCTAAAAATAATTATATTTTGACTTTTATGAAAAAAAATTATAAATACTACGCTCCCTGACAAATACCAATATTCACCACGTCACAATAACAAAATGCTAAACTTTAATTTACCACTTGGTTGACATGGTACTAGGCCAAATATCGTAGTAAAATAAGTACTTTATATTTACAAGTGTGAAACAGCTGATTGACTTGCTACCACTTCTAGTTGTATGTTCATTTTTTCATTGTCTTGCAAAAGTGGAAACTTGGAAATATCGTAGCTTTTTTACGAAATTCAATATAAATTTTGTGTATTTTGCTGTTGAATTTCATACAAAAGCTACGATATTTTTCATTTGCACTTTTGCAAGACCATTTGTACCAAACCCTGAATATATCGCCATTGTAAAAAATATTGCATGTGTTGTGAAAAAAAATCTATTACGGCAATGGCATTTTGTATTAATTAATTAATATTTTTTATATTAAGTCACCTAATTTTTAGGCTTAAGTTCGTTTTCTTTATTCTTTCCATTTAGAAAGAGAATTTATTTGATATGATAACTTTGAATACCGTAAAAGTTAAAATTTTCTGCTGCTACGCACGCGTTGAAAATTCTTTGCAACAACAAAAAAGTTAGACGTTCTCACCCAAGGGAAAAGCAAGAACATGAAAATTAAAAAGTATTCATTTTCGTTGTCTATTTGTCTTTAGAGTTGGTTTAAATAGATGATGTTTACAGTTGACACAAAATTAGTAGAAAAAACACAAAAAAGAATGTTGAAAACGTGCGTACCGGCAAGAAAATGCATTCCATTCTGCTAGTTGTCTCATAGAATTTTAACTTTTACGGCATTCAAAGTTATCATATCGAACAAAGTTTCTTTTTGAATAGAAAGGACTTAAGCCGAAAAATTAAATTACTTAATATTTATAATTGTAGTTCTAGTTATTAATATTTTTACAGTACAAAATTAACAGAAATCCACAAAACAGAAAACAGCTTTATAGTATGTTTACACATAAGCCTTAATTGCGCAATTAGGAGATTTACGCAATTGAGCTTTAATTGAGCACATTTAGCACTTAAATACACCATTAATTGCATTGAATTCACCATCATGCAAATTTGGTGAAGTGTGTGTAGCGAGCAGGAAATCCTAGACCTAAGAACTTACAACAACATTACCACGATTATATAAAAGGGATAACATATCCTATTGTTACCAATTTAGCCATCTCTTTCATATTATGGATTTTTCATACATAATTGTCGGGTCATGATAACATTTTCAGCTATCACATGCTAATTGTGTAAGCAAAATTCGCTATGTGTGAACACCAAATTTTATAACTTAATTTAAAATTTAATTGCCTCAATTAAGGCGTATAATACACACAAAAAATTTATTCACACTTTGTAGCTAAAAATTCTAATTTAAAAAGGTTTTAAAATTCACTATTTACCGCTAAAAGATCTGGAATTTTCCAAACCTTATCTGATAAATCTATCATCAGGCGATAGATACTATGAGGAAAATTAAATATCTATATACATATATAAAGAATTTTATGTGCGTGAAGACGAATTCGAATTTAACTAGCAGAGACACAAACCGATTTCATAACATAGCTGATTTTGCACTCAACAGATCTCTGCTAGCAATTTAACAGTGGGAGTAGTTCTGACCTTATTTTCAGAAGTCTACCAAAAGACCCTTTTGTAAAAATTGCTGCAAGGGTTAGTTGATTCAGCCGTAAAAGTAAAACATCTAAATTATTTAGGAAGCAAAAGAATATTGCATTTAAAAACAGCCCGTTTGGCGACACTGGTAATCTTGAACTTCTTCCCAGTGACCATTATGAAAAAATGGTGAGGGGCTGGCCTAAGCCACTCTATAGGAATGGTGGATCAGGGAGTATTTAGTGCAGCCATAAACGTGGAATATCTGAAATAATTTCAGAATACGAGTAAAAAAAATTTTAAAAAAGTGCTAATTTTTTAAGATTTCTTGAGAGGATAATTGCAAATTTTTTTAACAAGAAAGATATTACAATTTTAGTTATTCCGTTTTAACTAAGAACACATTTTCTTTGTAATTTACTAAATTTAATATTGCAATATATTCAAATTTATTTTAGAAACACCAATTAACGTGACCATATAGAAACTCTCATTTGAAATAACTTTCGTCATTTCCAATTACAATTTTTGATATTACAAAACTTTCTCTAGGAAAGTTCAAACATTCTACATGTATAAAAACACATACATACGAGTACATGCATACTCAAAAACAAAACTTAATGAAACACAATTTCATGCTTATAGTCAGTCCTAAGTAATTTATGCGCTTTAAACTTTAAAACTGTATCAAACTTTTTAATTAAATAATAATCACTAGACCATAATTATGTACCGACAAAGTATTTCTTCACCTTGCTCAGGGTAGATGATAGAGGACGGAAAATGTATTACCAAGCAAGAAAATGGATCCTTAACAATTACAAATTACAAACAAAGTAAATTTGGTGGAAAATTTGTCAAAATAATAGCAACAAGTATCCCAGGTGATCAACTTTGGTGACTTAACGAAAAATCTCTAAACAAAAAAAAAACATCGTCTCTTTCAACCTATTGACCTCAGCATAAATGGCATAGGCTTTAAAGAAACGTGAACATATAAGAGACTATAACAAGAAGATGAGTAATCCCGGCTCGACACCAGAATCTAACTTCGCGAACCACATGTTCAACAACAAATGTAATCCAGCGCATATTAGGAAAACGGTACAACTACTACACACACAGCAAAAAGGACGACGACTAAACATCCTAGAAAACATGGAAATATATAAACATAAGGCATTTGACGGACGCATCATAAACGAACAAACAAACTCCGATTCAGACGTTATATTCGAACCTCTAAAATTAATCTACAAGACACACAACAAAAATAACGGACAAGACACTCCAAAAACAATAAAAACACATTACAAAAATAATAAACAAATTCATAATCCAATAATCACTGACTTCAATCAACCCTAACAAAAAACACTATAAAGAATTAAAAACAAAGACCGCACCACAAATTATGACGCAATAAAATAGTAATCACAATCGTCTAATCGATACAAAAACACCAGGTCCCAATTACAGGTGCCCCAAAAAAAATTTACCTATAACATCTAGCTGCCATCCGAAAACACAAATTCAGATACAATACAAAGCCATAAAACAGTCATCTTTTACATCTACCAATCCGTACACCCGACTTACAAGCGTTACCTGCTACCTGTTCACACCTTACAGATGCTCACACTTTACAGAGCTCACATGACAAATAGATACCTGACACACAATAAAACACTAAGGAATTGATGCAAACTTCTCAGAACGAAAAATGACACTGAAGATGGCACATAGCCGAAACCGTTTTGTCTCCAAACCAAACTTGACAAGGGATGACGGAAATTCGTTCCAAAATTCTACTTTAAAGAAACCCTTTTATTCCTGACAACGAAATTAGCGGAAAACATAAACGATGTCTTTAAAATTATATTCGAAATAAGAAAAGTTGCAATAAATAAAAACTTCTGCATGTTTGATGAAAATAAAAAGAACTAATGACGATCTTTTCATTGTTTTTTGGTCAATTGGGATAGATGGCAGGCAACCCACAACAAAATCCAATTCAACACTTACATACATATGTAATTGTGTGTGTTTGTAAGTGAAATAAAAAATATCGACAACTAGAGTGCAGAACAAGAACCAACATAAAGAAAAAAAAAAACTAAAGTCGGGAGTTTCAGCAACAGCAGCCAACGCCAACTTCCCGATTGACAATCATTAAGTAAATATAAATACAAACAAAAACAAGTACACAACAACAATAACATAAAAATAAATAAATAAAAGAAAATATTGTACATGTACACACAAACAATTGAAAATTCAACGCATTAAGGGCGCTCAAGGGAACATTTTGTTGTTGTTCCTGTAATGCCACTTGCAGAATATTTTAGTGGTTTTTTTTTTGTTGCCGTCATTATTGTTCAGTAAACGACCGCAACAAAAGTCTCTTAACTTCTGTGAACACAGAAATGTATAATAAAATATTGTACAACAAATTGTAGGATTGAAAATGAAATCAAAATATACAAACAAGTTCAAATGCTGCAAAATACTAGACATCCCAGCAAACACAAATTTTTTGCTTTGCGATATAATAATAATATTTGATGTGCATTTTTGTTATAAAATGAGTTGGAATAGAATTAACTAGAAACAAATTTTGTAATAAAATGAATAAGATTCAGGGAAATTTGATAACAGCAGGTACACTCGCGGGCGAAAGCATTTTTTTCCGTCCCAGTGACGGATGTCAATTTCCATATTAAAAAACTGTTGCGCTATTTACACCTATTTGTTTTTTGTGTAGTGTGGCATCTAACAGTAAGGCGTAAACCAATGATTTTGCCCGTGAGTCTACCTGCAAACAATTTGACTTGATAATTTAATAAAGGAATTTTTCGACCTTTTTTATATTTATCAATAAATTAATTTTAGTGAATAAGGAAAATATTTTTATTTGTGACCTCAAATCGTGAATAATTAATTGATAAACTTGGCTTGTTAGGATCCCATAAATCTCTATGTGGCAATACGGAATAAGTGCTTAAACCGACCTAAGCTGAAATCGCTTCATTGCGATTTACCAATTCAAAATTTCACTTATTTAACTCATTTTTTTCGCAATAATTGAAACAGTAACTTAACTCATATTTGAATTGCATATTTTTCCAAACGTGTTTTAAAATGAACTTGAACTTGAAAGTGTAAATTTGCTCTCCTGTAAAACGACAAATTCACACTTAAGCAATTTTTTCTTATTGACACCGAAATATGCAATTGCTTGTGTAAACTTTGGCAACACTTGCTATTTTATGCTTTTTTACCTTAAGCGAATCATAGCACATATGGGTATATTTTGCCACTCTAGCCGGACCTTACTTTTTTTTAGTTTATATTGCTTCTGAAAAGTTATTGAGTGCCCCTAGATCGATGAAACTTGTCATGGTCATAGGCTGGTAAAGCTTGAATATAAGAAAAATCGGACCAAGAAGAAAAGAGTTCCCCTTAGAAGAATTCCGGGGACGGTACACCTGATATATCACTATCTGAAATTCGCACAATTTTCTAGCCAAAAATTTACAGCTTAGCATTAGATTCCTGTAATATTTGGAATAACTTTAATCTTCAATACACTTTTTGATTTTACTCTCGAAGCTTCAAAAGGGTTCTGATAGCAATATTGTGCATTAACCACAATATATAGTAAAAAACTGTACCAGCAGGCCAGATTTGTTTTTTATATTATTTTTATTTTTAATAATTTAGAGTTATTTAAAACAGGTGCATTTATTTTGCTCCCTCAAATAACATCGTGTAGGTAAAAACCGCTATGGATGAAAATTACTGTTTCGCGCATTCCTTTTTTTACACCGGTAATAACAGTGTTAGGTGTAATAATTTAAATAAAAAAAACCTTTACGGTACATTTATTAAAAACCAAAACATTTCATTACTCAAGATGCACGATGAGCCCAAATAGGGATTTCAAACTTTATAGCGAATTATAACATTTTAAGAATCGCGGTTGCATTCATTTTTAATAAGCCTTTCATTTTTTCCACAAAAAAGTGAAAAAAAATCCTTTTTTTAATTTCGAGCAAATTTTGTTGTCATAAAGCGTTGAATTTTTGTCTAAAAATTATTACAAGCAGTTATTAATATAGATATTTACAGACAAAAAAAATCAATTTTAAATCTTTATTCGTTTAGCCACAAAAATATATTGTAAACCTTTCAAACTTTCCTGACTTTAACAATGTCCCAAAACGACAAATCTCAAGCAAATTCGTTGAAGAAGGCAGAATCTTGTTGTCTGTCGAACTGCGAACTTAAATTGGGAAAATACCCCTATGTGCGTTGTGACGTGATGAATTATCTTTAGTTTTATATTACATATATTTTTTTTTTTGCTGGGTTATAATTTCAAACACATACACACACTCACTCTACCGTTCTTGCTCAATGTAGATGTTTTTTGTCTGTGTGTAATAGAAGTCTTTTGAAGTTAATTTTTTTTAAAATATTTTCGAAGGCGTAATGCATGTTAATGAACTTGCCTGATGCTAATGATGGTTGTGTGACTTGAGATATTGTTCGAAAAGAAATAAAAAATCAAATAGTACTTCAGAAAAATCAAACACGATTTTACTAATTATGTATTAAGGCAACTTGTTTATCTAAAAGTACAAATTTTTCATTTACACTATATACACACATACATGCAAACATACATAAGCACAATAAGAATTAATAAGTTGTAAAAATTAAATTGTCAAATTGCAAAATTATGAGATTTTTACAAAAGCTTTACAGCAAAAGGACGATTCTTATTATTTACTTAATACTCTAGAAAATTGTCTCAATATACTTTGGAATTGTGGGAAAAAATTATTCAAAATTGCTATTAAGTTATTTATAAATCATGGCAATTTTTTTAAACGCATTTGAGTGAAATTTTTTACGAATTAAGAACTGAGCAAAAATCTTTTTTTTTTTAATTCGACTTATTTTTATTACAGTTCCATTAGGTACCCTCTGTAGCATCATTTCTATGTGGTGGGATATTGGTACCCATCACCTTTTTTCATTAAAGACCATTAATCCTCTCAAGAAATTTTTCGCAAATATCACTTTTTTGAAACTTGATTTGATATTCCGACAGGGTGTTTTGATGTAGATTTTTGAAACTTATTTTTAAAAAGTTCCAAAATTATTTAAGAAATTTCACTATATGTGCTTGATAAAGGCCTATCTGGAGCATCATTTCTATATAGTGGAATATTGGTACCCATCACCATTTTCCCAAATTGGTCACTGGTCATAAGCGATCACACCAAAAATTTCCCTCAAAAATCCTTCTGTTCAAATTCGATTCATTTTTCTTTCAAAATTAGTTTGGACTATTACAGTTACTATTACAGGGGATATTGATACCCATCCACATCTCTCCATAACGACCATTGGAAGTAAGTTAATGATTAACAGTGTCACCAAAAGGGCTGTTTTAAAATTCAATTATATTTATGTTCCGAAAATATTTTACGGTTGAATTTTTTGTGGACCTGATTCCTGCTTCATGTTATTAGCTACTGCAAATAAGGTTAAAACTGCTACCGTTGTTCAATAACTAACAGTGCTCTGTTGATTGCTAAATCAGCTATGTTAAAAATGTGGGTTTGTATCTCTGCTAATTGAATTAAAAATCACACACATGATCATTTACTTATTTATTTTTTGCTTGTTTATATTTCTTATTTCAACAAACAATTTCTTCTGTTAAAATTTTTTACTATGAAGATTAGTTAGCGTTCTTGTGTTATATAGAATTTCAACTTCGAATTCGAACTATTCTGTATCAAATTTACGATTAAAAAAATCAAAATCGGTCTTTTCATGTCAAATTTAGCTGATTTGAATATTCAGGTAATATTATTTAGTAAATTTCTCAAAGAATTAATTGATAATCTTCAAGAAGAAAATATAACTAAAACATGGATAAATTTGGACAACGACATAATTCGCAAGACACAAGAAATGGTGAATATTATGAATGAGACCAACCAAACTCAAAACTCGAATTAAATTGAAAAGGTTGTTTCTAAAACTAAATTTAAAGTTTAATATAATTGAAGAATCTGTGAGAACCACCAGTCGTCGTGGTGATTTTGGCAATTATTTCCTGCATATGACGATGCAATTGTAATCAGCTGTTTCTAATTTCATTGTTAATCTCAAAATGGAATAAAATATATAGGTAGAGATTTCATGCTCACCGGGTTGATAAATCCTGAATTTGATTTGAATAAATCTGACGTTGATTTCTGAAGTTTTCAATTTGACATGGAACAGTGTGATTTTGAAAAACCTCTATATACAAATTACCGAATTCAGAAAGTGTCCTATGGTTTATAATAATAACATGAAATAATATGACTGATCTCATAATTTAGTGTGCTGTTTCTAAATGAATTATTTAACGAATGTAAATTTTGTATATAAAACTGCATATTAAAACTAATAAAACAAATAAAAAAAAAACTAAGACGGTATAACAATCATATCATAGCAGTTTTATTGTTTTAACACGTTTTCTGTTTAAAACCCAACAATAATATTTTTAAGCTTTTATAATATATTAGAACACTATGACAATATGACATGATAACAGACCTTGTAAATGCGGTTATTGTTTTCATAAGTGAAAACATTTACTATTTTATCACAACAACGCAATAAAGTTTAAGCAAATAAGTTTTTAACTATAAAATCGAAATTTAGAAAAAACCTGTAATAGTATTTCTTCCGTCTTAAGCAAGAAATATAAAAGATAACAAAATAATCTATACAATATTGCTTTATCGAAAACACACAATACCCCTGCTTACAAGCCTATCTAAACAAATACGCCAACAACAACAACAGAACTTTATATGGTAAAGAATAATATTGTACTTACCATTTTTTAATTGCAAACTAACGCCAACACAGCTTGTTAAAATTAAATATAAAACGAAGATAATGAAACGTAGCGATGTGCAGTTAAAGGTGTTACTGCAAGTTGTAATGGAAGTTTGGATTGTAGCTGCTGCTGCTTCTCCGGTTGTGGATGCTGTTGCTATTCTTAATTTTGCTGTACATGGCGATGTCAATGCAATTGTACTGTGGTTTTTATGGTTGGCGTTGGCGGAGAAGGCGTAATTGGCGATTGAATTGCTGTTGCTGCTGCTGCAGCTGCTGCTGTTGTTATTAGAAACACAAAAACAAGACAAATTCTTATTTCGCTTACATGGTGACAATGATGTTTTTATTGTTGTTGATGTTGATAACAGCTGTGGCCCATTTTTCTTATTCGTTGTTGAAATTAAGCAACTACATTTTGTCAAATTGCGTGATTTTGTTATATATTTACACTTTATATTTCGGTTAATGCCGTTCGCGTTGCAATTACTGCTCTTTAAATTGTTTAATGTTGGCAATCTATTGCAACTTAAAAGTCTTAAAGCCAAAATATTTTCAGTAACTTGGGCTGTCAATGATGGCGATGTTGATAGTGATGACTTATTGTCGTCGTAAGCCATGGCTTACTTAATTTGGGCCTTTTAAGCCAGCCAATGTGTTTGCTTTTTGTTGCTTGTCAGTTGTATAAATATACAAAAATGTAAATATAAAATTTTATATTGTTTTTTCGCTTTTATAAAACATTACACCAACCACATTTTTTTTTCTGTAGTTTCAATGTTTTAATTCAGAATAGGTTGTTTTAACCTAGAAATAAAAATGGAGCAAAATTAATACAAACATATATGACAGAATATTCCTATCTAGATGCTAACATACAGGCATATCAATATATTTCAGGTATTCTTGATTTGCTATTCCGACAGGGTGTTTTGATGTAGATTTTTGGAACGAATCATCCCTTGTCAAGTTTGGTTTCGAGACAAGCCCGTTTCGCCTATGTGCCATCTTCGGTGTTATTTTCGTTTTCGTTTCGAAAAATTACACTGAAGATTGCACATAGCCGAAACCGGTTTGTATCCAAACCATACTTGACAAGGCGTGACGGATATTCGTTCCAAATATCTATATATTTAATGTACATTTTAAATAAATTTCGTAATATTTATAAAACAGTAGGTTTTAATATTTATTAAATCAACGTATCGTGTTTTTGAGCTTATTGTTGCTTATTTTAGCAGCTTTTTCTATTTGAGTCGAAATATGTATTGCGAAGTAGTCATCGTTATCTTGGTTGTCGGCAACATATCAAAGGAACTGTTTTGTTTGTGATAAGCATATATAAAAGTTGATAAACAATAATGCTACAATTTATTAATTTTATTCCCTTCTTTTCGTGATCCTAGTATCGACTTAATTTGTGTGCTTTATCTCAAGATAAATTGGTGTTATTAACGTATTATATAGATCATACAAGATATGTAAACCCCTGTACACTTAATGGAAAGTGTACCACTAAGCTTAATGGCACTGAAGATGGCAACTAGCCGAAACCGTTATGTCTCCAAGCCAAAATTGACAAGAGGTGACGGAAAATCGTTCCAAACATATATACAAAGGTTTATATCAATTGTTCTTTGAAGTTGTTTTGGCCTAGTCTGACATAGAAATATCTCAACGATGAAGTCTAGAAAAAAAATCTACTAGTGCCTAACAAGGAATAAAAAGCTTTTTGTCCCTCAAAATTGGTTATACAAATGAATGCAAAATAATTAAATTTAAAGAAAAGTTAATTGCAATAAAATACGTACTACAATTGAGGACATTAGAACGTTCTTGATTTGATATTTCGATAACGTAATTTGATATATATATTTGGAACGAATTACCGCCATCCCTTACCAAGTTAGGTTTGGAGAAACCAGTTTGTCTCTACACTTTACGAGAAAAGATGAGCGAAAATCGTTTTAAATATCGATATTAGAACACATGTTAATTTCAGAAAAAAAAATAATTTAGCACGTTTAGAATTGCCCAGTGCGTTCTTATGATATACATATGTATATGATTGCCGCATGCAATGTCAACTTTTAACATAATCAGTTAATATGCTCCGTGTGAACGGTTTCAAATATGTACAATATGCTTAACTAGACCGTGTTCTATTTACATATTGTCGCAATAACATTATTCCACCATTAGAAGCCTGAATTAAAAATATAGTGACCGCAGGCAAGCTTTTAATTTATTAAATTTAAAAAATTTTAACACTCTTTTCGACGAACGAAAAAAGACACTGAAGATGGCATATACCCGAAACCGGTTTGTCTCCAAACCAAACTTGACGAGGGTGACGGAAATTCGTTCCAAAAAAAATCTACATCGAAACACCCTGGCGGCATATCAAAACAAGAATCAATTTTACCACTCGCTCATGTGTGCCACAATGTATGGAATACGACATCGTGCAAATGTCCTCCCCAAGCTTCTTATGGGGAAACGGATACGAGCGGCGGCATTTTCAATGACCCTGCCGCATCGATCAGTTTGGTTATAAGGAATATTCTAGGTTTTGTTGACACCGGTCGGTTGCTCTTTATTGCCATAATGTACATCACCTCGGTTCTAGTGGTATATTAAGAACCTTTGTTATCATTGTAGTGCTCGCCTCATTAACGTGGTATTGACACCATTGATACCATTCAGTAACTTATTGTGGCTACATTAACACCTGTTAAACCTCAAATGGATGGTCGTCGTTCCATTTGTGGGTATTTTGCTTGGTAACATAGATATTCGAAAATTCGCCTCGTCATAAAGATGACGCTTTGCTAAAATTGAGCATCTATTCCAATCGCCCCGAAACTCACGCAGTGGGCAAACAGCATTGCCTATGTAATTTAATTTGATCTCCAGGATCATTTAAATGTTGGGAGCATAAAAACGACCCGATGCAAAATTTGGTAACTTAAAGACAGCGAAAGCCAAAGTTCTTGTGCACGGCGAGAAATGAACTTCTCCTGGCTCCCGAACACACTATCACGGAAAGCATACTGATGTTGGCGGAGTATACTCCTTGACTATTTAACATTAGCAGCTTAATAATAAACTCAGCCACCACAGACTGTACATATCGACCTGCTATTATTGGAAAACCATTTAATGTGTTTAAAAAGTAAAAAATTAATATTGTAAATAAAAAATTAAGAAATTAAAAACTTGATTTTGACATACAGAAAAATTACATATGGAAAGCAGTGGCTAAAAATCCGAATTTGTTTAAATAGTTGTGTAGTTTTGTTTATGCATAAATTTGAAGAACGAGGAGATCTTACCAATTTTTTACTGCCATTGAAAACGTAGTCGAGTAGAAATTAAATAATTTTGAATTTAATTCACCACCGAGACTGATTTAGACACTTACGAATTACTTTATTTAGAACTCCAAATATTTTAAGTGTTGAAAACCAAATGAAAATACAAAATAAGAATGTCTGACCCAAAATTATAAAATAAAAATCAATAGATACCAACACAGGCTGCACTTCTATACGTCTGCTTCGAATGCATGTAAGTAAATTCTAGTCACAAAAAAAAATAACTATAGAAGGTAACAAACACTCACATATTGCTTGTTAAGTCGTCTCTTCTGTCTGGCTGGTTTAATGCTCCGCTTTTACAATCTTCGTAAAACAAACGTACACACATACATATCTAGCAATTAAGCATATTTAGTTTGAATTGAAGGATTTGTGTAAAGCCACCAAAATTGTCTTTAAAAATTTATTAAATTTATTTAAAAATGTAAAATTTAAAACTTATTGTATCTCACAACCGGTGTGGTCGGTACACGAGAAAAAAGGAAGGCGCGATTTTTCTTGAGAATTACTAATTCGTTTACAAAAATATAAAATTCCCTAAATGTTGAAAAATACTCAGAATTGTTGAAAGGAAATTGTAATCAATCGACAATTACAACAATCAAACACAAACAAAACACATGAATGTCATGATAAATATAAACAAAAAAACGAGAAGAGAAACAAACAAAACAACAATAAAATGCCTTCAAAAGCGATAAGGCAACAAGCACAATAAAATGCAGAAACAATCAAAGAAAATGCACAAGAATAAGGCGAACAAAGAAAGGAAAAAAAAACAAAAAGTATTATATTAATACAATTTCTTATAACTTCGTAAAAAAAAACGTTAAAATTATTTAAAATGCATATACAATTGAAAGCAAATTAATATCTAACCTTTCGTTGTTCAACTTTAAGTTAAAAACACTTTCGCGTTCATAGTCTTTCACCGAGATTGAGATAATATGAGTTATGCTTATTTTGTGTGTATAGATTTCCGTCTATACTTTAGTTAAAAATGTTGCGGTTGTTCTGTTAATAACGAGTTGAGCACTTAACATTTTCCACTGTATATTTTTTTGCTTTGCGAAAGCGTTTTGATATTAAAATCATTTAATTACTTTTTTATTTTACAAACGGAATTTTATAATACTTTAAAATACTAAACGATGTTGACCGATTGACACAAAAAACTAGACTGACGGAAATTTATATTTTAAAATAAATGTCAGAATCGAATCCTTTAAAAATATATAACAAAACAAGTGTCAGAAAGTTGAGAATTTTTGTGCAAAGTCAAATGGAAATTTTATGCGCCGTCTCATTTTATCAACGGCGGCGGTTTGTGTACAAAATTTTGGCGGCTGCTAAATGCTAATGAATATTTTCCAAGTTTTACTTTTTACTTAAAAACTTTAAACTTCTATTTTTTGCTTGGAAAGATAATATTGATCATAAATCAGTTAATATCAGTTTTAGTACTGAATCTGATTTTACTACAGTCATTTAATAATTTACAAAAAGGTAAATAAAACAACACAAAAGAGGTTTTATTTACAATATATGCAAAGATCCCTTAAACAAATATTTATTGAAGGTTACTTAACGTTCCCTTTGGAAAGATTTTAAATTATAAGAAATCTATATGAAATTTGTTATTTTTTCAAATTCTCCATGACAATATTCGGTCAAATTAAATAATAATCGTTGTTCTCGCCTAATAACGCTGAATTTGTTTTTAAACATGTGAAAGAGATGTTTTTACATTGTTTAGCAATGTCTTTGTTAAATGCACCAGCTGCTCCTTTTTTACAAATCTCCGCAGAGTCGGTTACGTAAAATTTTCTACACGTGAAATGGAATTTGAATTCTTCTTTACGCCATTTGTATGATGATTGTTCAGATTAGTTTTGTAATAAATGCTACAACCTATAACCGTCATTCAATCGTTTAAAGTTTAACCAATTTGTAAATAACTTAGTGTACTTATATACATACATCTGCTGTTACAAAAATGTTTCCTAGGTGTCATAGAGATGTGAATTGAAGGATGTGCAGTAACATGTTGTTCCAAAAATTTAACTTTAGCAAAGTGACAGACAAAAAATTTCATTATAGTACTGTAATTGTTCCCTCAATATAAATCCACGTCTTCAGCATACTGTTGTTCACTGTTGACAGGATTTCCTGGAAGATCATCGTCACAAATTGTATCATAGCTTAACATAACCTCATAGTGAGATATTATTTGAAACAAGCCGGCTATGTCCAAGCCAAGCAATTTTTCCAAAACTTATGATATTTTAATTTTCGAAAAGCAACACCCTCAAAAAAACAAAAAAAGTTTACCGCACGCTTGCTCACCCGCCACAAAATGCCTCTAGGGCACCCTGCCCTGTTAACTCGTCAAAAACGTATCATAACTAAAAGGGAGACATTAAGATAAAAGAAACAAATTTAAAACAAAACCAAGTTGAAAAAAAAACCCGAGTGTAAAGCCAGGTCTGAGTCGTCCGTATTTTTTTTTTACAGTTCGCTTTTCCTTCTTGCTTATTGAAAACAAAAACTTGCTGTGTGGGAACGGTATCTTGCCGAACACAACAGTTTCCTTTTATAAACAAACATACAAACAAACCGTTTTCCAACACTATATGAATAAAAAGCGGGTCTTTAATTTATTTTACTAATTATAAATATCAAATTTTTTAATATATTTTCTGTCTTTTTGGGCAATTAGAATAATTTTAATTAAAAAAAATGTCTAAAGTAACTTACCGCAAACCTGGGCCTAAATCTAAGACAAGCAGAATTATACAACATGGTACTTTGGGCGAATCCAGTGATTCCGATGATAATAGCTCTGATGAAACAGCAGATAACGAATTTGAAGAATCGGAATCAACGCATTCGAGTATAAACAATAATTCACAATCCGAATTTGCTACACCGGTCGCGGATAAAGATGCTACCGATTACGGTTTAGAATTCACAAGCAGCCAAGTATCACCACGTCGATGTTCAACATTAAGAAGCGCGTTAGGTTCACAACAGCAACAAAGTGATGCTAGTATCCACTACAGTGCGAAGAAAACATCTAAAGGTAAACGTCATAACGAGTAGGAATAATTTACATGTTTCCATATGTATATCTTTTAATTAAAATTGTATACATATAATATTAACGCGGTGTAAAACTTCTTACTCTTAATTGTAAAGTAAATTTTTTGTCGCAATTTAAATAAACATTTTACTTAAAACTTTCTTCTAATAAGTAAAAGAAAATCCTCCGGAAAAAGTGGCCAAACATGCAACCAAATCAAAAGAAACGACTGAAAATCAGGGAACTGGGTCTACAAAAGTCGTAAGAAAACGAAGAAAACAAAATCCATTGAAAATTGAAAGGCGGTTTTGGAAGGAAGTAGAAGAACTCCAGAAGCGCAATAATCTAATACCCATGTTGCCGTTTTCACGTTTGGTTCGGGAAATAATGTTAGAGGTTTCATCCGAAGTAACAAAAATAACGCCGACAGCCTTGGAAGCATTGCAGACATCATCAGAACTATACATAACGCAGAGATTACAGGATGCTTATATGTTAACTCTGCATCGAGGGCGAGTAACACTAGATGTTAGGGATATGGAGTTGATAAAATATTTACAAATAAAGTAAAAAATTACGAATTGCAACTACAGTTCCATTTTATTATTTTCTCACACAAATATTTTTAGTGTTAAATGTTGTTTTTTTTTATGTTTTAGTTGATCTGTAACACAAATATTTCTAATTATGAAAATGTATTAACGATTTATTATAGTTTTTATTGTACAATTTAAAACTAAAAAATTACTATTTGATAAATTTCATTAAATTGTGATTTCAATTTTTTTTTTTTTTTAATTAAAATAATTAAAACAATCACACAATATACAAAAGAAAGCAAAAATAAATAAACATGATAAATTCTAAAATTAAAATGATATTTAATATTAGAAAATATGCAGGAACAACATTCAAAGTGCATCTAAATCTTCTCCAGACTCCAAATTTAGATCATTATTGACGATTGAGGATTTTTTATTTTTATGCTTTAGTGGTGGATTAGTGCCTTGATTCATAGTTTGAACAGCCTTGGGCTTTGAACCGTGATTATTGGACTGACCAAGCTTTGACGAATGGGACTTGGTAGCACCAGCCTTGCCTGGATATGGTATTGTGAAAAGTTTTATATGTAAATGAGCAGAAATTTCCAAACACACCTAGACAAATTTGACAATAATTTTAATTACAAGCAATAGTTTAGATATGTTTGACTACTTTTACACTTACTTGAGAACAGTATCTGATTAAATCTTGTATACCCCAAATCAAAGTAAACCAAAGCAACCATATTTCTGGCACCACGCAATTGAAATATTGATTAAGGAACAGCAAGGTGGGACCCAACAGAGACCAATCCAAATACTCCATTTCAGCCTTAGTCATATGGGCAATCTTTTATTATAAAGCAAAAATTTGTTAATAATGGAAAACGAAGGTCAAAACTTCTTCATACTCACCACTAGTTTATTAGTGACCTTAGCGGCTACAATGCCAAATGCAATTATATACAAACACGAATGTTCCGTAAAAATGTGTTCAGGTGATTTTTGAGCAATTATAAATGCAGGCAATACTACCAAAGTCAATGGTATACTAGGTGATAATACACTAGTACCCTGATGATATACGAGTATATGTTGGTTAAATACAATAAAACAAAAATGTTTATTAGTTAAAAGTTGGGTTTTTTGTTTCTTAAAAAATACATGTGGGTATGTATGTATGTATATGTATGTATATATAGATATACGTTTCAAAATGGAATGATTTGCAAAACGTAGAGCCAGCTTCAGGAAAAATAAAGCAGAATATACCCTTTGGATTATAATAAATTTCAAAAAGAGAAATATTTCTTCGTATTGTGAGTATATATATTTATATATTTATATTTGGGATATAACAAACCTAAATCTGTTTAAATAGTTTAAAGTAAAACATTACATTGGACTGTTCCAAGTCTTACACGTGTATGCAAAAAATTACAAATTAAATATTTTTCTCAAAAATATTTGCAGGAGATCTTACTGATAATCAGGAATGAAAAATTAAATGGGTGTGTGTAAAAAACTGAATATCAAATCAACAAGCTAAGTTCTGTAAATATTCAAAAGGTAAATTTGTGCTGTCAAAGTTCAATATTTATTGAACTCCCTCAAAAAAACATGTTATGCATTTAAAACGATCTCATATGCGTGGACATAATTCCATTAAATGGGTGGCAATTAATTATTCCAGAGTAATGCATTTATAAAGGACTCAATCCAAGTAAAATTATATTCTATTGCATAAAAATCTTGCATACTGAGTTATATACGAAAGGCATTACAGTTGGATTTTTATATATGAATATTAAGGCGTAAGGTAGAGCGCCAGGCCAAGTTCAGCCTTAAAGCACACAGTGTGTATATTACACGAAACCAGTGACGCTGCTTTTACCCCCTCATAACTTTGTTACGTTTAATCATAAAATAATTGAACTTGAAACATAAGGGCTCTACGTATTGGTAACCTAATAGGCAAAGTTTTGCCATAAAAGCTTCCCGAGATATGGTGTAAAAAGTGCATATTTTGGAACACATTCACTGATTCACTGACTTAGTCATTAATATTATGGGGCACTTCCACTGTAGCTAGAGAGCTGAAAGTAGGTATAGAGAGGTAGGTCTGGGGGAATAAGTAAACAGAAAAAACTGAAAACGGACACTTTTTACATTGGGGGGACTAGGGTTTCCCCTTATTTGTATGGGACACTTCTACTATAGCTAGAGAGCTGAAATTTGGTATATAGGTAGGCCTTAGGGAATAAATAATGAGAAAAACGGCACTTTTCATCTAGAGGGACTAGGTTCGCCTTATATTTGTATGGAGCATTTCCTCTATAGGTAGAGAGCTGAAATTTGATATAACCCAATCGTCTGTAAGCTTTAAGTTAAAAGAGCTTTTATACATGCATTAACAAACAAAAATAACTTTGAAAAAAGGACTCATATCCGCATAAGAACATAAATAGGAAAATAATGCCAAATTCCTCCTATCAAAAAATTTCGGCCGCAAAAAGTACTGAGAACAAAATGAGGAGGACCAATACCATCCCATTTGTAGGTAACTTGCTAGCAATTTTGGATTTTTTTTTTAAATTTCTAATATGGGAAAGGATTATGGAATTATGGCAAGCTAGCAAGTTGCCTAAAAACGGAATGGTATTGTACATATGAAGAACTTGGTCCTAATTTTCATATCAGCACTTTTTACGACCGAAGTTTTTGGATAGGAACTTGGTCGTATTTTCACATTTATAATTTTGTGCGGATTCTTATTTCAGCATGACACGTGTAATATGATTCGATTATCATTTTTCTTCTTCCGTATTTAATATTTCTCACATTTTCATAATCATTTCATTTTGAAACCTTTACAAAGATATGATATGACTAAATAAATCTTTTGGCTTTTTAATTGTTAATTACTTTTAAAAGGGCGTGATTCGGAACAAGCTTATATTTTAAAGATATTCTTTGTGTTAAGGTGAAAGTACTAAAATATTGTTACAAGTACATAATCAAATGGAAACAAATTCTTCAATTTAGTGACCAACCAACTTAGACGAATGGTGTGGATAAATGTGAAACAAAATGTACATAAAGTAAAAAGTATAAAAATATCAAAAAATAAATAAAAATTATAAAAAGCATAACAAAGACATAAACAAACGTATAAACACAATCATATTGAAAAAAGTTAATATATTGTACAAACATAAAGACCAAATTCCCAATTAAAAGAAGTTAGTATAGACTATAGACATTCTGTGTGTTATTTCCTATCTACTGGTGTAAAAAACTTAAACTAACTCTTAGGAAATTGCAAAACGTTGTTTATGTGATATTATAATTAAATTATTTAAAAAAAAAAATTATGTTTTTATATATTAATTCATGTAAAAGTGTCTGTATTTTATTATCTCTATCAGAGTTGTAAACGAATAATTCATTTTTGAATTAATTCGCGAATCATTCATGTACTGAATTGGTAAAATTTTAAATTAATTCTTTTCGCCAAAAAAACGAATTGAATGAAATTTGAATCAATTCATTTGAATTTAGCAAACCTGATTTGCAATTCATTTTTAATTCAAATGAGTTAGAAAAATGAATTGCAATTCATTTCCAATTCATTTGAATTAATTCAAATGAACTCGAAAAATGAATTTGTTATTCATTTCCAATTTATTTGAATTGAATTGATTTTGAAAAAAGACTACTGTAAGTAAATGTAAAGAAGCATTACTCTCGCCTTGTTATCCAACTCATATTATTATATCAGACAGCATTACTCCCATTTCGGATATCACCTAGTACGAGATAATCCTCGAAAGGCATAGAAAATAATAAGAATAGAAATTTCAATGATGTACTGTAATTGGCAGGTAACGGCAGAATATGTCTTGAATTAGTAGGGAGCTGCGAAAACTTTTAAACATTTTTTTTATATTTTTTGATCAAATTTTCTGATTTTTTCCAAATCAATTCAATTCAAATAAATTGGAAATAAATAAGAAAATCATTTTTCGAGTTCAAATGAATTGGAATTGAATTGCAATTCATTTTTTCTAACTCATTTGAATTAATTTAAAGTCAATTCAATTCAAATGAATTGGAAATAAATTGCAATTAATTTTACCAATTCATTTGAATTAAAAATTAATTGCAATTCATTTTTGCACAATTCATTTGAATTGGAAATGAATTGCAATTCATTTATGCAAATTTATTTGAATTGATTCAAATTTCATTCAATTCTTTTTTTTTTTTTGGTGAAAAGATTTAATTCAAAATTTAGCTAATTCGTAATGAATTGAAATCAAAAAAGAACGATTCATTTACAACTCTGATCTCTATTCAGCAAATAGGAAGCAAAAAGAGTTTTCCAAAATACATTTTTCAAAAAGAAAACTTTAAATTAATTAAATTAATCTACGTTAATTAGTTGATATTTATTTTAAAAAAAATCCTAAATCGTCGCCCATATTTATATTATTTTTATAAAATTTTTTTTACTAAATTAATAACTTATTTTATTTTTTTTAAGTGTTTTAAAAAACTATTTAGCTTTTTAATTCAAAAATACAGATTTCGCAAACTAAGCAAACGAGTACAATTTTTATATTTGATCTGTAAAATTATTCAGTGGGAATGCTGGGTTACACATTAAATTGTTAATTAGAAAACAATTTCAAATGTCTTAAGAATGTTTGAAAATGCAACTTAATGAATCTTCGAAATAAATACAGACAACTGTTAACAATAAGAACAAATTTAGATTTTGATGCGATATCGCAATAATAATTCTTAAAGTATGTTCCAAGTTTCGAACTCAATTTCGAAAAAAGCCAAGTTAAGAACTAAAGTTCGAATTTAATTTCGATTTTCTATTATTTTTCACTTATGCACGAAAATTCGAATTTAATTTCAAAGATCTAGAATGGTCATGGGTTACAGTATTATCATCAAGGCTGGATTACACATTAACTTTTGAAAACGGAAACAATTTTAAATATCTTAAGAATGTTTGAAAATCCAATCTAAACGAATTTTTGAAGTACATACGAGTATAGAGGAAAACTTCTTTTTAACTCCAATTGAAATGAACAATTGTACGTTTTGATGGGATGTTGCAATAGCAAAATGTTAAAGTATGTTCCAAGTTTCGAATTATGCTCTAAAGTTCGAATGGGTTACTGATTTTTTTTGCTTAAAAATGTTGGCTAGAGATCTTTCAGATTTGGTTACTGATAAACAGGTGTGAAAGTGAATTAAATGGGCGTGTGTAAACGACATTTTGTATGCCTATATATACAAAAAAATCTTTTAATGTTTTCGTTTTCTGAGTTTTAGTTGATGAAATGGATCTGAATTATCATCCCTTTATGAATCTCAATAGTACACACACTTATACATATCGGTCATTTACTCAAACACGTCACAAGTCAGGAAATGTCATTTTAGGAGTTAGCGATGCAGAATTGTTTGTCATAAATTTAATCTTTATATCTTTTCTACTTTTCACGTTTGACTAGAATATTTTGTAGGTAGTGGGAGAAAATTTCAACCGCGTTTATCTCGAAATTTAATTTTTTTTGGATTATGACGTTGTTTGTTTAAATGAGCGATACGTCTATGTAGTTTATCAATGCGTGCTTTTCAATTACATATAAAATAAAGTGTAAAGTGTCTTTCTAAAATTGTGGTTTAACTTCACGGAATCCAAATAAAATTTGATTACACAAAATACAGTGTTGTAGTGTAAACAAGTTGTATATAAAAGAAATGAATTATTCGAATTATTTTCTATCACTCATACACAAAGTGTAGACGAGAATACTCAAATTTTTTAATCTAAATAAGTAAGTTTTATGTTTAAGAAAATGTGTATGAAATTAAAAGAGGTTTATTAAATTTCTCTTACAGCTACTGAAGATCCATTTTTTCCACATCCTTCAGTTGTTATAATTTTGGCATAACGAAAAGCTAATAAAATATCAATACCACAGGCTAAATTTAAAGGCATTATGCGTAATTCACAGCCAACATAAGGTAGCTATAGATAAATTATAGTTCCAATATATTTTTTTTAATTTATTTAAATTTGATTAATAAATTTGGTTATTATGATTTTTTATTTCTTCTCAAATATGTTAATAACAAATAAAATTTTTTAACAAATTTGGTGAAATTAAAAACAAAATAAAATAAAATATAAATATAAATTTCCAGAAGATTGTAGTCAATATAAAAATAAGCAAAATAAAACTTTCTAAGCAGCATTTAGTTTAAATATTTTTTGGTTGTTTCTTAAACATGAAATCCAACTCAGATTGGATTGAAAACCGGATTCAAATCCCAATTCCTATTTGAACTGCGAAAATATATTGATTCTTGATTAGATATTCCGATAGGATGACTCCGATAGGATGACTTGATGTAGATTTTTGGAATGAATTTTCGTCATCCCATGTCATGTTTGATTCGGAGACAACCCAGTTTCGGTTATGTGACACATAGCCGAAAGAGGTTTGTCTCCAAACCAAACTTGAGAAGGGATAACGGAAACTCTTTCGAAAATATATTGATCGACAAAATACACTTTTGGCCGAACGTTAGAGTTCTTTTCGCTTCAATTAGGAATTGGATTTGAATTCCGTTTCGAATCTTATTCGTGTTGGATTTCATAAACAGGCTGATTAAAAATGAAAATATAGTTTTACGATAAATTTAGTTACATTAGAAAAAAATATGTGTCCGCATATAGAAAATAAGCAAAATTAAATTTTTGAAGCAGCATTTAGGCCGAAATCTATAGACAACAGATTACTGGAGTGGTAATTAAAGATTTAAATGGTTTTGTGCTGAATCGCAGTTTTATATAAGAAAGGCAACATTCTTTCTTTACCTCTTTCTAGTAAGTAAAATCACATTAAAAGCGATATTAGATAATAAAAAAATAAATGCCAAAGTATTTTAAGAAAGATTTATTTACTTCGATATTACGGTAGCTTGCAAAGAAGGATACACTCTGCGGGAGTTTAAGCGTTAATTGCCTAAATGCTACCAGTACAATTACCAAACGGGGTTACACCAGTGCTGGAATTTATTCAAGGGTACCACTTCCAGATTAGGGTATTTGTGGAGAATTTTTCTACACAAAAGAACTGGTAATTAACAAGTTCCCAAGCACTCAATCGTGTCCACATGTAGTAGTATACGTCTAGAAGCAATGATTCTAGTGATTTTCCAGGCACACTCAATGCTAATTTGAGTATTAAGATGGTATAGAAACGTTTACAATTAAGAACTAGAGCTGGTGATTTTCATACTAGTAAAATACCAGTTAGATACTAGTTTGATCTCAGGCAGCTTAGGTAACGAAATCGTTTTGGATGATCCTTACTTATAAAAAATGTTTGCACGAAGAAACGTACGTCTGCTTAAATTGAGGAAAAATTGCGTTTTAAAATGTTGTTTCAGAGGTTTAATGACAAAGTTTTGTAGCGATTAATTCGCACCTAAGCCAAAATAACAACAAAAAATATTCGAGTGAATAGAGAGAATCATGAGCAGAGCAGGCAAAGGCGGTTCCGTCTGCATCTCAAGATATGTAATATAGTATGGGATTTCCGAATTATATGACGTCATTTGTGCCGATGGTAAAACACGAGTTCTGACAAATATATTCGATTATTTGCGCTTTAAAAAAAACATAACAAGTATATTATTAACAAGAGTGCCCTCGGAGCGAACATCTTGAAGTTGGTAAAAATACGATTTGAGGCTTAAGAATATAGTGGAACTAAGTGTATGAAGTTGAAAGGGGGCGTACGTACATACGTACGTGATAGAAATCGATTTTGAAAACAAAACGATTTAAAGCCAAAAGAGGATGTGATGAGCTCATTATTTCCCTATTTGTATCAGGTAATAATGCAATAGGATAGAAGTGATTTATGTGAACTGCTGAATAATTGCAAAAGCCTGCCTGATGCTATGAAAGATGATATTACTTCGTTGACAAATTATCGTAATAGTATGTTCACACATGCGCCTTAATTGAGCAATTAGTACTTAATTACAACATTAATTGCATCAAATTCACAATACAACTCTGGCGAAGTGTGTTTAGTAAGCAGAAAATTCTAACTAGACCCATCAACTTACAACAATTAAAAAAAATAATAATATTTAGCTATCTCTTTCATATTATGGTGATAATTGGAATTTTTCCCAGTAAAAAACACCTAACACAGGATCACACGATTTTTCAAATAGCATTGTCGGGTAAAAAAACATTTTCAGCTATCAAATGCTAATTGAGTAACCTGAGAATTGCAAATGTGTGAACACTAAATTTTATAACTCAATTAAAAATTTTTAACACATGTTTAAACATACTATATGCCACACAATGAAAGTGCTGTGATTTTTTAAAAACTTCCGATATATTTTTGTCCTGTTTTTTTTATACTTTAGTCTTGTATATGTTAGAAACACTCCCAGGTTTTTCTGTACAGATTGTGTTGAATTATTTTCTTTAAAATCGATTAGTAATAATTAAAACATTTGCCTAAATTCCCAATTTCAAATTAAATTATAAAATAAAAACAAGTAGTGAGGACTTAAACTAACACAAATTTTAATAAGAAATATTCCAGCAAAGAAAACTAAAAATATATGTGTTCTCATACTTTAAAATTAATGAAAAATAATGGGATTTCCCAGTTTAATGTCCGCCAAAAACTCACTAAAACGGGTTTAGATGAATTAAGTTGAAATATAATATTTAATATTTCAAGCAATACTTATGAACCAATAAGAAACCCTTTTTAGAATAATGAACTTAACAATGAATAATATTATGGTTAAATTAATGGAAAATAAATGTGAAATGGAACGCAATTATATGAATCTGTGTCTCAATCAAATAGCCCAATTGAAATGGAAACAACACAAATAATAGATGTAGTGAAAACTAGTAAAATGTTACTTTGAAACCAATAAAGTGAAACGGGGGAGGGGGGTTTTTAGTATTTGTTATAAAAAGCCTGAAATTACATGAATGACACTAAACAAGTCAATTTTAATAAGTCCTCAAAAAAAACTGTTATACTAAAGTCAATATGAAACTCTTATAATATACATGTATAACAGCTTAGCAAAGGCTTTAATTAAATGTTTATAGTATAATTGTGTTATGTTTTTTTTTCTTTTTTCTAAAAATTTAGAATTTTAATTTTTGTGCTTTTGAAAAAATAATGCTTACAGCTACTGAGGAACCATTTTTGCCACTGCCGCCATGTAGAAATATTTCGCAAAAATTTGTAAAATTTACAAAATAACACACGGTTATACCAAATAAAATACAATAATTTTTATTAAAGCCAACAATTGGTAGCTAAATGAAAAATAAATAAGAAAAAAATATGTAGATTAAAATAGTCAATGGAGGACTTTATGATACAAATTAAATGGGGTTTCATATAATAGTTCCAGGTATTGATATAAAATACAAAAAAAAAAGAATAATAAAATCAACTAATGAAATTAGAACGTTAAAATCTAAACAAGTGTAAAGCTGAAGGCTGTTTAATGTAAACCTCTATAGGAGTTAGTTCGAAGGACAACTTTTATTTTTTTTTTTAATCATCCTATAATTTCATTATAAAGTCTAAAAGTCTAGAGTTAATAAAACTTACAACACTAAAAACAACTAAATACAAATTTTAATTAGTATATTTAATGAAAAATTAATAACAAATTACAAAAATTACAAATATTTGTAAAAAAGAAAATTAAAAGAACAAAAACATACTAGTTAATCATTCAAGAAAAAATACCTGAAGGATAAAAAACTGTCAACTTAAAAAAGAGGGGTTTTTATTAATTTGAAATGAAAAATTTACTAAATGTAGGATTTAAATCAAGTTGAAAGCATATAAAAGGGAAGAACGAATATGATCAAGTTACAAGGATTTGAAAAATACTAAAGTTTTTATTTAGTTTCCTGATTTTTTTTGTTGGTTTAGTTTGGTTTCTTTTCTGATAAAAAACAATTAGCCAAAAGAGAGAAATACATACATTGTAGGTTGGCATTTTGCATAATTTTTTATTTTTTTTTTTATTTTAGGAAAACTTACGGCAACTGTTGAGCCATTCTTGCCAACACCTCCAGCCAACACAACAGAGAATATGTGTGACAATGACCAAATACCACAAACTATTGTCACTAGGCATAAGGAAGACCATAATTCTAAATTACCAAATATCTAAGGGAGGAGTTAGGAGGGTGTACATGTAATCATATTCATAAATATGTATGTCAAAAATATTAAAAACATAGCAGATACATATTTATAAAAATAATAAAATATTTTAAATGGTAAGTTTTTGATATTGTAGCGAAATAAGTAAATATTAAAAAAAATATGAGTTTATTGTAAATTTTTAATCTCCTGGAAATATTATCTTTTTCAAAAAAAAAAAAAAAAAAATAATAAAATAAATAAATTTGAATTAAATAAAAATGTTTTTTGATTAAGCCAAGACATTCATAAACCATCCATTTAGGAAATCTTCAAAAATATACTCAATCTACAGCAATTTTGGGACTTTTTTTATTTAAATGGTTTTTTAAACAGTTTGTAATGCTTTGTTTTGTCAAGGTATCTTAAAGACAAATTGAAATCAACACTTTCCGCCTCAGTGTCGGAGGTCAAACACCATAAATAAAGGCGAAAAATTTGTTTTATATGGAGTTTAACAGGCGGTTAGTCTATCTGTTGTCAATTTGCCTTGGGTATCTTTTTTTAAACAAAGAAAAGGTTTGGAGACAAACTGATTTCGGCTATGTGCCATCTTCAGTGTCATTTTCTCTTCTGACACACAAATTTGTTTAAAGAACTCTTTTTAAAGGTTACCATATTAAAAAGTACATTTTGAGTAACTTTTATAAACAATACGGATTTAGAAAGTAAATGCTAAAATTCCCCAGGGAATATCTCTAATGCAGATTATTAGAACAAATAGCCGTCATCCACTTTCATTCTCCAGAGCGAAAAATTACACTGAAATTGGTTTGTTCCGAAACCAATCTTGACATAGTATGACGCTAATTCGTTTCAAATATCTGTATCAAATCACGCAATTGGAATAACAAATCAATAATAGCTTTAATATTTCTCAGAATAGATGGTTTCTGTGTAAATTGGCTAACAGTATATACAACCAAATTCTATTTAAACAAACAAAAAAAAAAAAATAAAAATAAATAAAATGAAAATTATAAAAACTGTCCTAAAGAAATTTTCTCCACTTACCTTAGTCATCCAGAATTCTGGTCCAAATACAAAGGAGATTACATGAATAGCCATAATGGTAAACTGAGCCTCGGTTACATCAATTTTACCAAATCTTAAGGTACCCGAAACATAGGTTTGCCAGTGGGCGCAATAAAATAAGGATATTGCACAAAAACACTGCACAAGAACAAACAAAAAATATCAGAGTAAATGGATAAATAACAACAAAATCACAATCAACATACCTGAAAGAATAGCCAGTTTGGGTAATGACCTAATTGACAAGATATGCAAGCTGAGATAGCTACAAACACAGTAGATATGGAATCGCAGCCATGATCAAATAATTCACCCAACGGCGTGGAAGTATTTGTACGACGCGCCTGTTTGCCATCTACTGAATCTAAACTTTGATATACAAACAAGCCAAAGGCACAAAGTAAACAAGTCCATCGAGGAGGTGGTGAAGTGCCTTCTGGACTATAACTACAAAAAATATTAATTTAAGAACTTTGTATTAGCAGATATTTAAATTTAAAAAATAAATATTTAGGCCTTATTCCAATGTACAACTTTTGTTTTACAATGTAGATAAACTCTATCAGGTGTGGTAATGGGCTCAGGAATATACGTAGGCAGGTAAGCACCTGGCACTTGTAAGTAAAATACTTGTTAGTAAAGTGCTATTTAAATAAAACGGAAATTTCGTTCGCTTGCTAATTAAGCAACCTGTTCACTTAAATTGTGTTTTAATTAGCAACTAAAGAAATAAAACAAAATCTAGATCAAAGAACATTTAAATGCAAAAAGGGCAAGTAAAAGTCAATAGCAAACCAAAATAGAAAACACACAAAATAAATTTGTTTATTAAATAATTTATAGAATAAAATGTATTCCTCTCCTAAAAAAAACAATTGTACAATAGACAGTAAAGAAATTGTAATATAATCAATGTAAATTAGATTCCACAAGACTCATTCGCTGCGCGCTGTCACAGAAAAACGTTTATTAAAAGAATATAGCTAAATTGTTTTTGATAAATTACACCTGCTGCTTTATCAACCTTTATAGTTTGACATCAAAAAATATTTGTTGCTGATGTCTTGTAATAATTTTTGCAAAAAAAAATGTTTTGTAGGATTAGATGGTTAACTCAAAACTTAAAATTTTGAAGTAAAAGCAAAAATACTTTGTAATACGTTGAAGGTACTATATGAAAATGGAAAATTTAAATGATCAATTGTCTTTAAAAAAAGTGGGCAAAACTACAGCAAATTTTTGCAGTGGGTAGATAGATTTTTCCTCAAAACTGAAAATTCAATAACTTTCCGAGTTAATGCACTGTTGTTGCTCAAGTGTGATTTTTATAAATTCAATGGACGGAACGAAGTTTGGCGGCTTAATGTAGTAATTCCTAAGTAAACACAATATTTCACTCTTAACTTTTATTGAATCACTTTAATTAAGTTGAGCGAAAGCAACCTACAAAATTTAATTAAATAAATGATTTGATGGTTCTGTAAAATGGCACGTTAAATGCTTTTCTCACAATAGAATAAGATTGTAATATATACAGAGTTACTAAAATGAATGATTATGAAAACAAGCGAGATCAAATAATTTGATACTTATGCAAATATTTATGTAATTAAACTAATATATTTTAAATAAAATTAATTAAATTCGTTCTAGCTTAGAATTTCAAATGGATAAAATTTTTGCGTATTTTGAAAAAAATAAAAAATGCGATGGAAACGCAACGATTCCAAAACAAAATTGTTTAAGGGCTGTGTTTTTTTTAATAGATTTTGGAATTTAAACCGGTAGATGGAACCATTACCAAATGTATGTGTACATGGTTTGTTCAAAAGAAAAGGTGAATTTTTAATTTTCGCGAGCTTTGTACATTCGATTAGCGAAATTTTGTTTGTTATGCTGGTACACATGTGTTAGTCATATGTTGGCATTATCAGCCAGTTTGGATTAATAGTTTGTTGTGGACAACTGAAAAGGTTAGTCGGGTTTGTGACTTTTGGAAAAAAATTGATCAAAGAATATGATTTTTTGCTCAAAAACAAATCCCTAATCATATTTCACCCGCCTTATGCAGCAGATTTGGCTCCCTGCGACTTTTTCCTATTCCCAAAACTAAAGAGGCCAATGAAAGGAAAGCATTTTGCCACAATTGATGAGATAAAGTCAGAATCGAAGAACGAGCTGATGGACATACCGAAAAGCGCATTTCAGAAGTGCTTCGAGGATTCGATGAAAAGGTGGCATAAGTGCAGTATATCTGCGTTAGATTACTTTAAAGGAGACAAAATGGATATTGATGAATAAATAAAGACTTTTCAAAATAAAATTTTAACTTCACCTTTTCTTTTGAACAAACAACGTTTGTTAAGGTTAAAATCCTTGCAAATATTTTTAAATCCTACAAAATTATTTAATGTTTTGTCCGCAAATTTTTAGTTTCTAATCATTGTTATAAGTTTAGCTCCTCAATGATTCGAATAAGTGACGATTTTTGTATGTTTTAATCGATAAAAATAAAATTATTGATGTAATTAACAACAACAAAATTGCAAATTTAATTTTTAATCAAGCAGGTTTATAAATTGCAAATAAAATAAATGAAAAACTAATTTACATGAATATCGAATGATTGTGTAACCTTGACACGATAAAATTAAATTGACCTCTTTGTAATCAGATCATTATTTTATGTAATGCTTATGCCTTCTACACACTTTGGAACATTAGAGAAAACTTGTTTTAAAAACAGAGTACGTTAAAAGATTACAACGAGTAAAGTTACAGTGGCGCAAATTTGAGAAATTTATGAGAAGCGCTCGTATTCAATGCTTTATCATTATGTGGGTTAAATTAGAAATTTGCAATAGACATTAATCACTGGAACACAGAGAATGCTGGTGACGTGTGCAGCGACAGAGAAAATACATGTATTACATTCTGCTAGTGCTCAAAACTTAACTTTTTCAGAAAACTATTTCAAAATTATCGTATTAATAAAATACAAAAAATTTCCTTTCTTAATTGAAAGAATAATAACTAACTAAAGCCTGAATAAAATATTATTATTAAATATTAAAAAATTTCCGCTCGATTAAATCATAAACAAAAAATATAAAAAACTAGCTTCGTTTTGGGATACAGACGATGCTACCACCAAAGAAACTATAAACGAAACACCAGTTCTGTGTAAGTATCACAAATACTATTAAATAAATAAATATACGCGGAAGAAAAGCAAATAATGTTAGTAATCCATGCAAATGATCGTCACAGTACGACTGCTTTTCAACGAACTAACTTTAAACATCGACACAGACGATGAAACCTTGTATTAAGAAACAAAAAATCCAAAAAATATTAATACTTTAGAAACCAAAAATGGAACATGAATTTCAAAGCAAATACAGCTACAGACAATGGATGCAGGAATGAAGATTTTACCATAATTTTGAAGATTTTTTAACCAAAATAAGATTTGTATATCTTTATTTCTAAATCAAGAATTGGTAAGATTTAGATGCTCAACAAGTATTATGGCACACGCCTTGTTTAATTTTATTATGTGTCCAAAAATTGGCGATCGTTATACGTGTAAGTTTTTACTTAAAAAGGAGTTAATCAGTGCTCCTCTGCATTTCAAATCCGCAATATTTAATTCGAAATTTCCAAATGTTTAGCTGTTCTGTATTCCACTTCAGAATAATTTCTTTTATTTCTTTCAGGGTTTTTTCAATTAAAACTTTATTTAAATGTTAAAATAAGAATTTTGTATTATTTATTTAATGGATTTCTTTAAATTTTCATTTATTTAACACAGTAAATGTTATTAACGTAAGCGACACACGTGTCATAAAAATTGTCTTTTAACTTCGAAGGGGAAAAATATGTGAAATGCAGAACAGCTAATTTACGAATTATTCCATTCCAAGTGTTTTTATAATTCAACCAGTTATTAATTCCACAAATTAAACCAAGCTGCCGTAATAATTGCATTCAATTTTTTAATGATTGATTATTTATATATTTAAAATGTGCCAAATAAGTTGAGGTTATATTAAAGAGCGTAGAAGAGTCTTTGGCATATCTTAGAAAAATGGTAAAATAGTCTAATTTAACTATTATTTTTTTCTAAAATCAAGATTTTTTTACGAAAATTTCTGGCACTGCGGGTGTCCTTTTTTAACAATAAAATTTAAAAACATTTTTAAATTAAAACTAATTTTTGTAACCTTTTAATTAAATTGGTTGGTATATTGGTTGTGTAGTGAAAAAATTATTTCTATAAAAATTACTTAACGTGAACACAAACAGATCCTTATTATATTTTAGGCAATTTTGAATAACAAATAACTTCTCATTCTTCTTTCCTTCATTTAGCCTACTTAGTAACCATCGGAATTAATGATTTGATAACTTTTTAACGCGTGCCCAATCCCCTTCCATTGTCTTAATTGTTAGAATTGGTTTTATGACATTTTCTGAAAGGATTGTCATTGCCTATGACATAAGGCCACCAAATTTTTCCAGAATATATATACGAGAAATGGATTTGTAAAGCTTTGAAACCTTGAACTTAAAACTTCTATCGTTAACCATATCTCGCTTCTATATAACAAATGGTCAGCGAAAGTGGCCTTGAGTACTTTTTCGATAGCTAGTGGGGATAGCAAAGAGCCCTAACTTTCGAATAGATTTCCGCTCAACATTGAAATATAAATTAAGACTAGACAGTTTTGGGGAGAATTTCGAATAAGAAATAACTGCCAAGTTAAGTTTTGTTTATAGAATTTCTTTAATACGTAGGTATATCTTAAAAGGTTGTGTACATTGCTAATGGGCAATTTTTGTGAGTAGGATGTAAGTCCAGTAATATACAAAAACGTAGTAAGTAAAAACAATCAAAATGCCGATTGTATGATGATGGAAAAACAAGCTCAAAAACTAGCGTTAAGAAGCAAAAACTAAAATATCTACATTTGTGATGTCAAAATCGCAGAAACACACGAAATATAAATTAAGATTTCAAGGTCAACAAGCGAAATTAAAGTGACAAAATTATGATTGCAGTGCAAAAATACAAAAAATAAAAGGACTAAATTAAAAATTGCATTAATACTTACGCTACTAAGATTAATGTGGTCACTATGTTTACAATTAAGCCAACTATTGTTATTAAATTTGGAGCCAACCATAGAGGCATTTTGGACACCAACCAATTCCACCAGGGCTGTAACCAAGGATCCATTATACTTGAATTGGTACATGAGTACTTATGCTCAGATATTTTTTTCAGCTGTTGCGGTGACAGTATGCGATCTTTGAATGCCATTATTAACAAATTTTTATCCAATTTTTTTCTATATGTAGGTATTTTTTTTAATATTCTTTGGATACCCGCACGTTTTTATAAAATAATTTTGTTCAGGATGGGGCTTAAGCAAATTGCGTTTCTATAACAGAAAAAAAATTTTCTAATTTATACACATTTACTATTAAGTGCAATTTTGCATATTTTTTTTCATCAATTGCACATTTTACCTTCACCCCTCCTTATTAAAAGCTAAAAGCCTCTTAAAAAATACAATACTATATCTTTTTCGCTTTTCTTTCTCTCAATGCTTCACGTGTTTGCTCGAAGAGTTTTTAGAATTTTGACAAGTATTTTCGAGTCAACTTATTTCATTACGTATTTAATTTATTTTATTAACATTTATTAAGTATATTTTTTTAGTATTTTTCTGTTTAAGCCGCCGAATATTTTCCTATATTGTTATTTATTTTTTCCAACCGGACAGACGACTTATTGGCAGAGTGCTGTGTGTCATTAATTATCAGCGGCGGCAGCTAGCGCAAAAAATATTTGCGACGGCCAAAATCAGCTGCTAGCCGTTTGAAATTATTTTTGGGGAACACATTTTCAATTGTAGCGGATATAAGTTTAATTACAAATATTTCTTATTTGGTGTTCAGTTCTTAGTATCGCGTCTTAACAAGCCATAAATATGTGTAGCCATTGTACATTTTTCTGTTCGTATAGAAATTTGGCTAGTGAAGACCGCCTCTGTCGGCTCGTGTTCAATCAGTTGTCCGAACAAATCTGTTATGCCAGAACACAAACAATATACATAGAGGCAAAATAAAAGTATTTGTGTGTGCGTTCTGTAAACATCCGTATATAAACAATGCTAAAACAAGCATATCTCAATGAGAGACAAAAAATTATGCTCAAATTGAAGGGGAACATATACACGTTTACTCCCATTATTGTGCAAACAAATTTATGGCAAGTCAGGAAAATGTGTATCAGCTGTTTGCAATTTGGGTAGAATAGTGTTACCAACCAAAATTAATTGACAACTGCCAACAAGGCGAATAAATATATTTACCAATTTCCTAGAGGCGAATTCTCTGCTGGTCGAAGAATCCTCCACTAGTAATCACAATGTAATTTTTTTGTTTGTTAAAGAAGTGGTCGTACATTTAAAATCAATCCTGATTTTTTTAAATGAAATAACTTTATGGGTTGATATCTATTTTCATCTTTATGGCTCTGTTAATCGTCAAATTGCAAGCAAAAATACATTTCTATTACTAGTTTAGTATATGGGCTGAAAGCGTCATCGAACGATAATTCTGTGAAAATGTTGCTGGTGACTGTAGGCTGTGCCTACAGTATTGGCACTACATGGAACTTTTCCTCCCATTCGCTATTTTACACCATCGGATTTCTTTATGTGTTAATTTTCTAATCATAGATCTATCGCCAAGACCACATCCATCCTTGCTATATAGCAGGCGAATTTATGCAAAATGACCATGGAAACATTTGAAGAGTCCATATGTGCAGGAAAAACCGCTGAGGTAAATTGCCAGATGCGCCATTGCACACATAATCCTATCCTATGTATATGCTGAGTTAGTGTATTTTAAGACATACATACATATGTACGTATATCTTCCAGAGCATTGTAATATTTTAGGTCTATTCCAAGCTTTTTAATTGCCTAAACTAACGTAATATTCATTCGGCTTGGTAACCTATCAGTAAAAATTCCGCTTTTGTGCAATTATTCGAACTAGACTTAACTGAAACAAATGTAGAATTTTTTGTTTTAATGTATATAATTTTATTTATTCACTGCTCAGTTTTTGTTATCACTTAAACACTTGTGATTTCTCTTTTTAAAAGATTATTCTTAGTTATTACTAATTGTATAAGTTTGTAGATGTTTTAATTTTATTCAAATATATTAATAATTTGTGTGTTTACCCATTACTAAAAAGTGCATTTATCTTATGTATAGTGATTATTTTGCTTTCTTATATGTTGTATTTATATAAAAGTTAGTAAAAAAAAATGATCAGAAAAAAACAATTAGCTTTAAAGGAAAAACCTTAAAAGAAACATTTTCAAGACAACCAAAAATAGGCTAAACTACATTATTCATTATAAACGCTAAATGTTCAAATTAAATCAATCTTATTTTAATAATTTTTGAAAGAATGTGCCGTGATGTGTTTTCACGTTTCCTAATTAGTTGGCATTTGATTTATATTATTTATTAAAGTTATTAATATGATGAAGTGAGTAGGATGTTTTGTTAATATTTTGGCAATATTTATACCTCAAGCGATGTTTTTTTTTTATTTAACATATTTGTTTATTATTTTGCTTACGAAGTTCTTGGTACAAAAGTTGTTGATTTTTTTTTTGTCAATAAAATATTATTGGTGTTTTAGACTTTATATAAAACGTGTTTTAGCTGTCTTAGTTAATGGTTTTAATTATTTTATTAATCCCTATATAAAATTCCTTGTTTGTGGGTATGTGTATGATTAATTTTCATGCTAATATATATATTTTTTGTTTTTATATTTTATGTTGTAATAAAAGCCAATGTTTTTAAGTAATAAAATATTTTTTTTTTTTATTAAATACAGAAAAATTTATAGTATAAATCAAAATTTTTCTTTAATTATAATTTATTGGTTTACTATATTCTTTATAATTAATTTCATCAAAGGCATTAAATATATGATTCATTTGTAGCAAAATTGTTCTTTTTTTAATTTATAATGAAAATACCTTTTAATATAAAAAAATATTGTAAGAATTATATAAAAAATTAAAAATAATATGAAAACAGAATAAATATTATACACACGTTTTGTTTTACTTTAAGTTGCGAAGAGAAATGCTAAGCTTTTTAATAAAATTTAAATAAAAATATATATAAATCTTTTTTTTTCATATTAAATTAATTTTATATTTTGTTTTTTTTCAATATTGCTGTATGTTGGTACTTAAATGCTTTCAATATTTGTATACTTTTAGTAATAAATATGAATTTAAACGTTTAATTTTATTAAAAATTAAAAGGCATAATAAATACAATACGAAAAAATATGAAAATTTGCAAACTACGATACTTGTTCCGTTGAATTCATGTTACATTTAATTTTATTTAGACGTGATAGTTTTTACAAAAGATTTGAACAAAACTGATAATACGGACAGGTCATAATATTTGTTAAACAAAAAATATGTAGGATTAAAATGGAAGCCGATTATTAGATGGCAATGGAGCACTGTGAAAAGCACACTTTGCTGAGTTTTGAATGAAAATGAAATATTGCTAAAATATGGTGTTTTTGCAATACTTGTAGCACCACGAAGAGCACTTTAGTAAAACGGAATCTAAAGTGTGCTAATGATTAAAGAATTATAAAAAGACTTGGAAATAAAATATCACAACTGTAAATTTTTCAGGCGAAATTGCAAATTCCGTTGAGTTTAATTTTTCTTTAAATAGATTTATGATTACTACAAAAAATAAATTTCGCCCAGTAATTTGTGTCCTCATTGAGTTCTCTCCTACTCCAATTGAGAAAATCTTAAAATACTAATCCTAATTGGGCCTCTTTATTAAAGATCATTTATTGTACGTCTACTTGTAAAATTTTCGAGTTTTATTGCGCTTCGTGCGATTGTGAAGTTACAAGAAATTTATAATGTTCATCAGTTTAGCGAGTACTTTCTTCCAAATTATATATCTCGCATGGATAACTAACTGACATGTTTTTATGAACAACATTTAGGTATATGAAAAAATACAAGCACATACTTATAAGGGTATGTAATGAAAATCGATTTTTAAAACGAAACGAATTACAACCGAAAAAAGTTGTGATGTGCTAAATTTTTCCGTTTTGTATTTATTTTAATTCTTTATTGTTTTAATGATATTCATTAGCTGTTTACCATTTGTTTGCCTTAATCCTGTTATATATGAATTGTTCAAACATATTTTGTAAAAGATTGTTTTCAAATAAATTACTACCACCTGAACAAATCAAAATGCCTATTTGTAATTCTCGTTTTTAAATTTTGTTTATGAAAAAACTAGGAAGAAATAATTATATAAAAATTTTCCGTTTAGAAAAAAAAAAATTTAAAGCTGTTTAATTGGAGACGTTTTTTAAAGATAATATTACAACATTTCTTTAAATGCTATTATTTTTATTATTTTTTAATAAAATACTTTTTGTTTGTTTTATAAATATGGCAATTTGTTTTTTTCTTGTATTAAACAGCATTTCATAGTAAATTTATAGTGTTAATACAAATTGTTTAAATTTATTTAAAACAAAATTGAAGCAAACAATAATAAGTATAAAGTTAAATATTAATTTATACATGTTTTTATAGAAAATTGTTTTTAAGCTTTAGGTAAAAAATTTTTTGTAATTGATTTATTATTAAGTAAAAAATAATTGTTCATGTTTCATGGGTTTTCTAAAAAAAAAATGCATTTTTACGGTGTTTTTCTTAGTTTCCTGTTTGTTTTTAACTTAAAATGGTATGGGTGTGTGTGTGTGTGTTTCTAAACATTCAAAAAACGACAGTGTTTACAATGTGTGTGGAGGATTGGTTATTTAGGCATGTGTAAATTCTGACATATTTTATAATTTAATAGGATTTTTATTTTTTATGTGTTTGTTGTTGTTGTTGTGTTTAGAATTTCTATTATTATCATTTAGCAATAATTATGAATGATATGGCGTTACATAGGTTGCTGGGAAAATGCCTTTACGATTGCCAATTTCACCATTCCACCAATTTTCATCAGAACGATCTGTTACAGTGATAACATCACCACGTCTAAAGTCCAATTCACCAGATTCTTGTGGCACAAAATCGTACAAAGCCTGTACAAGCATCTAAAGAAGGTTAACGAAACACAAAGAAAATGTTTTAAAAAATATAAAATCTTAAATATAAACTTTACCTCTTCAGGTATCATATCTCTTAATTTAACATCTTGTGATCTTGACACACTAGCCGTTCGATGATACTCCACCAATTCATTGAGAGAATTAAATTTAACCACCCAAAGGAAAAATTTACCTTGTGCGTCGCGTAATACCTTAAAATGTTGAACACCATCGGGACATCTGTTTTCATTTAAAAATGACAGCACAACGTATAAGCATAAGCAGTAAAATAGTTGTTCAATTAAATATTATTCAAATGAAACAAATAGATATAAAAACATTTATGTATGTACTTACTTGACCGATAATGAAAAATCACCCGGACTGGATTCACTGATACGTATTAAAAAAGCGCCTTCATGTTTATTGGATAATAATTTCTCAGCATCAGCACGAGTTATGCGACCATAATACCAGCTGTTGATTGTTATATACATATATTTTATAATTGGTGTCGTACATATGTACATATGTATGTATGTCACACATATAAAGTAATAAATGTTTTATGATATCTGACAGAAACTTACTCGTGATTTTTCATTTCTATATAATTGCTGGGTATTAAACCTTCTTTGCCATCTAGTTCAGCGCGATACCAATTTGAATCATCTTCCATATTTAAAATCTAAATAGAAGAAAAATCGTAGAGTTAGTCGGAAGGCACATTCCACACGGTATATCAGAGAGGAGAGGGAGTGGATAATTTTTTTTTATATAGAGCTTGGCACAGTGTCAGTCACGTAATTGTTAATTTATTGAAAAAAGGACAAATGATAAGAATACTTTATAGGGTTAAATTAATTGAAAGAAATAATTATATTCTCAGACTTAAATTACCGAGCATAGTAACATAGAAGACGGATACTCGGTCCTAGTGAAACAGAGTTTTTGGTGGTAATAGAACCTACGCCCACCCCCAAATTGATAGACCAGTACACTATTAACTAGTCTACTGGGGGCACCCGGGAGATAAAGTAAATTTAATATTTAATAAGATTTTTTATTGCTGTGGCAATAAGGAATAGCGTGTTAATAAATACATTGTAATTTCCCAATCCCAAAGTGTCCATCAGCAAACCTTCACTTCTTTAGCTTAAGTTTTGGGAAGTTATATTGTAATGAATTTCTGCTTATTTCTTTCATCGGGAAATAAATAGCCTGTCTTAAGAAACAAATATGTTGTTTAAATTAACTTTAAAGTTTAAAATTGATTTCCTTATTGACACAGATTTAAAGAAAACTAAGGATTGCAATGAATATAATTGTGTTAAGAAAATCATCTATAACTTGTAATAGATTTTGAACAATTTTTTTTTTGGCCAATGGAACCACCACGATTGAGAATACAAAAAATCACCACAATTATAAAATAACTTAGCTGCAAAATAAAATAGCAACAACTTATCATGAACCAATATCATTTACTCTAAACACCCAACACATTTGCAATCAACAGTAAGAGCTTTTGCCGCAAACGTCTTTCTTTCTATCCATAAGCATGTGACCGGCTCAGACAGACAAACCAGTAGATCGCAGCAACAACAAAAAATACAACCAATCATTACAACAGCAATATACACACAATTAAAGTGCATTGCCATCAGCTTAGCCTTGTGCCCGACATGGTCATATTATTATCATTAACAAACTGCATCATTATCATGTTAACAAAATTAAGCTGCCACAACAGCAGCCCTTTTTTCCCCATCCCAAATTCAAACAAGACTTTTGCCTGTGATTGTATCCAACAATGAGCATACTAGATGCATAATTTGGGAGAGAAGCATTTTATGAGAAAACTTGGCGTGAGAGAGATGTTTAGTTTAAATCTCGTTTGACTAGCATGTGTCCCTCACGCTAAAACTAAAGCTGCAATTCGCGAGGAGGTATAATAAACCTGACTGGCCAAAAATGGAAGAAAAAAACAGCTTCACTAACAATGAAAAGAAGAAAAACTATGTACAACAATACATTTTTGTCTGGATTGAGGTTTGCTGACTGGTTTTGCTTTTTTATTTTTTTAATGCAGATTTTTTTCTCTTAAAGGGTCTACTTTTGTTCATTCGCCCTCTTTTTTGTTTATTTATAATGTTTTTTGTTAGTCCCTTTAAACCATTTATTTCACCAGTTGCCAAGTGCTAATGGTTTTAGTTTGTTTTTCTTGCCTCGAATCCTCTGGTTATCGTGATTTTTTTTCTCATTGTTATTTTGAAAGCATACATATCATATCACAAGCATTTATAATTTAATGTTTCATTTCGGTAGTTCGGCATTTGGTTTGATTGTAAATTTTTGTAATACACATGCTCGTACGTTACTTCATACATATTTCGTGTTATTTCCATATGTATTTGTTCTCTGCTAGCAAATGACCTTTGAACTTTTATTTTCTTCTCTTTCCAGCCACTAAGTTCGGCTTGTTTCTTTAAATTTAGTTTTCAATAATCTTTTAAATCCATTAGAAATGAATGTTAACATTAATTTAATTGATTGGATGTTTATTTAGAGTTCATTTTCCTTGGACTAACGACACTTGTGTTTACATTTAAGCTTTAGGGTTTAATAATTGAATAGTAAAGAAATGAGTCATCAACGAGTATTTATTTGTTCGTTAAAAAACAGTTTCAGATTCCTATTGGAAAACACGTTGCTCTGAAGTCTCTTTTGAAAAAAAATGGAAAAAAAAACATTTTAAAATTTAATTAAATATATATGGAGCGGGGTACAGAAACAAATCCTCAATTTAAAAAAAAAAATTGTTTTGAACCCCTTCTAATTGCTTTGAACTTGTTTAATATTTTTAAACGATTTTTTAAATAAAGTAACAACAAAATAAATACGAGTACATACACACATAGGTGAGTGTATTGATTTCTGACGTAATAAAATTTAAGTACGAGAGATTCTGTAATTTATTTTGGACCAGTCATTTCGAAAAAGGTTTTTTTTTTTTTTAAAACATGATGCCATAAGGGCAAACTACTACATTCGATATCGTTGAAAATCTCAATAGACTTTAATAGAAACATACTATAAATGGAAATTTCGATGGGTATCGAATGCCTGAAACATTTAGTTTGGTTAATTAAAGATTTGTTGAATAAAAAAATACGTTTTAAAGTAATTCTTTTGCAAAGCCAGGTAAAGTATGAGTCTCCCTGACATCATAAGATACCCCAAATTTATATTTATTATACATATTCTTTGACAATTAAGATACATTTTCCATTGCTTTCACTATTTACATCTTTGTAGTAATAAAGAATCAAGAGAACAACAAATTTATAAATTATTTTGAAATAAACAATTCGCACGAAAACATCAATGTGAAAATAAGCCCAAGTTCCTATCCAAAAATTTCGGCCGTGAAAAGTACTCAAATCAAAATGAGGACCAAGTTCTTTATATGTACAATACCGTCCCATTTCTAGGCAACTTGCTATTTTGGTAACATTTGTCCCATAATCCTTTCCCATATTAGAAAAATGTTGCCAAGCTACCAAGTTGCCTAAAAATGGAATGGCATTGTACATATGAAGAACTTGATCCTCATTTTCATCTCTGTAATTTTTACGGCCGAAATTTTTGGATAGGACCTTGACCTTATTTTCACATTTATGCTTTTTCCAAATTATTTTTGCTTGTTAATGGTTGTATAAAACCTCTTTTAACTTAAAGTTTACAGACGGTTGGAACCCTAGTCCTCTAGATGGAAAGTGCCCATTTTTCGCATTGCTTATTCTCCAGGGCCTACCAAATTATAGCTCTCTCTATCTATAGTGGAAGTGTCTCATATAAATAAGGAGGCTAGGGGCCTTATAATACTATTTTATTATTTCTATTGAAATTGTATTTATTTATTAATTTTAATGAGTGATTTAGACTATGTGACTTGTCGTACGATTACTCAATTTTTTGTATAGAAGAGCACGGATGGGATCGTGTAAATCCAATATGTAATGAAGTCGTACGTAATTGAGAGGAAATACCGATGAAAATTTGACTGTCGTACGGATCTCTTTGTTTTAAAACTTTCAAAAACCATCACACACCATTTGATCAGGAGAGAATTTTTCAGGGATGCAAAACTAGATCTAATAAATTGCACTATATATAAAGAAACATTTTATTTTTTCGTTTCAAGATATTAAAAACGTATGTAAAATTTAACTTGTATTACATATGTATATATGTGTATGCGTCTGCATATAAAAAAGCTTATCTATTTCAATATTAACTGTACAACACTAGAAGTTCTTTACGAAAGAATATTGTTTGGCGTAAACTTTCCATGCCTGATTTTTATGTAAAGAAATAACAACATATATATGTGTGTGTGCTCGCACCATATGTTTTGGTATTTTACCAATCATGTAAACGAAAAAAAAAATCTGTCCTATGATTTTACTCAAATTTTTTTAAATACTGATGAAATTTCATCATATTTTTGCTCTCATTTTACCGATGAAAAATATCATCGTCTAAACCCCACTTAAGCAATATAAAAGCCTTATTGAGACAATACAATATATATTACAAAAGCAGGCCCCCGAATGCCATATGTATAGAATATACATATGTATACATATGTATAAAAAGTATATATAACAAATAATAAAACTACTTCAAAATCTGGTATGTGTTATACATCAGTCAATGACACAGCCGTTATAAAAATTGACAATATTTTGTGTTAAAGCTATAAAAATACAAGTTTGATGTACATCACAACAACTGTCAATTTTACGCCATTGCAATATTATTGTTACGATATTAAGCGCGAACAAGTATTCGTTCACTCAATGTACAGAAAGTTACAGAAATAAAGAGTGCGACAAGATTTGGCATACAATGTACAGACAACGCTGTAACAATAACAAAACACAACAGCTAGAAGCTCAGACAAGTTTCCAGGAAAGTAAATACACACAGAACAACAACAACGATATAACATCCATACGTAGAGACCAATTCCAGAATTTGGGTAGTATGAGTAAACAAAAACAACACCATAGGAAAAACAAAGCAGACAGTAGTTACAAAAACAAACGTCATAATGAAAACACAGCGGAAAATATGTTTATAGCTAAAGAAGTATCTACTGGATTCTTGCATATACTACAAGTTCAATCGATCGATTTGTGATTTATTTGGAACTTCTTTTCGTCCAGTGTTTCGGTTGAATAAAAAACTAAATTTTGCCATGGTAGAAACCATCAGCTAGTTATTGTGCTACATTTTAATTTTATTTCTCAAATTTTGGCAATCTAAAAAATATTATTTTATTTTGTTAAACTAGAAAGCAAAACTTTTCTCAAACATTAAAAAAAGGAGAATTATTATTTTGCAGTTCCGCTATTGTAGCTGTCCATTAAATGTGAAAATTAATCAAGAAAATATTTTTATTTAATTATGATCATTTCCAATTGCACATGGTATACCAAAAGTTATATTTGTATAAACTTGCACAACAATTAATTATAAATAATTTTTTTGAATGTTTAAAATGTGCTTTGGCAAAATATTTATACACGTTCGCATTTTTAAATTTTTCAATAAATGTACACACTTGTTTCTATTTTTCGTCTAATATTTGTGTACGAAAAGAATAAAAAATAAATATTTCAACGCCAACACGCACAAAAAACAATTTTGCTTTCTGGTATTTTTTTTTTTCATCAGATTTTTGTGTTTATAAAAATAAAATAGACACATTTTTATACGTATTTGTCATGTAGTAGTGGCTGGCTACTACACAGCGTCTAGATAATTTATCGTGATGTAAAATGTATTGCTATTACAAATATATATATGTAAATCTGCAGCATGTAGTACCAAGTAGAGGGTGAACATTTTCTATGCCCTCAATAATGGTGTGCGTAAACAAAACCATAAAAAATACAAGTGCAAAAATCGTAGGTATTTTTTTAACGCAAATTGTAGCTGTTCGTTCCATTTCTGGGTTAAACTAAATTGTTTCAATAAAACTATTTTGATTTATGTATGTACATGGGTATGACTCGTGTGTATGTCCATATGTATACCAGTATTTGTTTTTTACGTAGTGATAGCCGGCTATCATCTAGTGGCCTCATTGATAACTTCTCTTGAGCCACCCATGCACCGCATCAGCATTTCGAATGGGTGGGTGGTTTTGTGCGAGTTTCGCGTATTCGATTTCGGTATTTTTTTCTTTTTTCCTCCTTATATGGCATATATAAGCGCCACACCATTTTCATACTTCTTTGCAACTTAGCTTCGCGTTCACCATGTTCTCAGATGGTAGTTTCAACTGAATATTGTTGTTTAGTTTCCGTCTCGTAAGCTCACATCTCAGAAACTGGAAGAGGTTGTGTTCTGCTCTGTCCTCTTCGACTCCGCATTCCTCAAAGTGCTTATATTCCTTCAACTGGAACCTGTGCAGATAACTGTTGAAGCTGCCATGATCTGTCATCATGTGTCATGAAATAATTAACATGGCATTAAAGTTACAGAAAAGAGCTTCCTAATTAAATGGGCAAAATATAAACTTGATTATTTTTCGTTCTCTAACACATAAAGCAGATTTAGTCATAAAAGACTTTTTGAACAAAAATTTGGTATTAATTTATTTTTCTGAAAAATAAAATTGAACAAGTTTTATTTTTGATTTTTTTTTCAACAAACATGAAAGAAAATCATTCACATATTTTTACAAATAAAAAAAATATTTGTATCTAAATATATGTACGACAAAAAATGACTCATAGTTGTTTTAAATTATTTGAAGGCAGGAAATATCACATGAAATATAATAGCAAAAAAAAAAAACAAAACCTTTTTTAAAGACAATAAATAAGCATGTGTGACCTGTTTGTGAATAAAAAAATTGAATTTATTTTATATTTAATGAAAACAAAAAAATAATAAATAAATATTTTGTGAGCAAAGGAAAGTTTGAGTTTCACCAATAGTAGTAAGTAAAGGAAATATTAGTTGCTAATATAATTGCTGCTAAATTACTGTTAAATTCCTAGGCCCATAATCATAGTCAAAAATGAAGTATACTTTAAGAGATCTTAAGTCAACTTTACTTAAGAGTCGACTTTAGATCTTACATAGACAAGTTAAAATATAATTTTAACGTTGGAGTTGACTTTAAATATAAAACTAGCTGTAGCTGTTTTTGACTAATTGAACAACAAAATCAGCTGTTCTATGCCAAGTAAAAAGTTAGCGAAAAAAATTTTAAATGTTTCAAGATACTGACAGAGATTTTGACATTATTGATGAATTGGAGGAAGACTTCCAGAACAAGAAACCTAAAATAAGGATAAGAATTTTTTTCGCGTTCCAGCTCTTTTTATTATAAAATTAATGAATATTGAAGAACCAAAAGTGACACTGGCAATTTTAGTGTACAGTTTATAAAAATATAGAATTATAATTTTCGGCTGATTTTCATGGAAGTCTCATTCCACTGTCGGGAGAATAATTAAAAATATTTGTAGAAAAATTGCTTCATTTAATCCCACAGTAAGCGCGAAAAACTAATTTTACAAGTTGCCTCGATTTCCAGCTGTAAATGGGGGCACTGACTGTACGAATGTGCGTATCAAATTTCACGCGATAAATGTTGGTCGGTAAGTGGCTGGGTATTACCTCGCGAAATAGTTTCTTTTTCGTTTCTTTATATGAAGTGGAATTTCAACATTTAACTGATAAGGTGATGATGGCAAATTTAAGGAAATAAATTTTACAGCTTCTTGTTTTTTTATAACTAGCATCAGCTGATCAAAGATGCCACTTTATTTTATTTTGTTATAGAATGTATACAAACATATTCCATTTTTGAGGTGGCATCCATTTATAGCTGGTTCAACTTAAAACATTCTTACGTTTTGTCTATGGCACCAAAATTATTAACAACTTTTAAATTTAAAGTAGGTTTTTAAAAGAACGGACATTAGTTTTTGATTATGATTATAGGCTTTAATATTTACTTCCCATATACATATGTACATACATACATTCATGTATGTAGTCTGCAGAAAAAAGATTGTAACATAACAAAATGTACCATAAATGGGATTTTATGGTAGTCATTTTTTGTTTCAGTTATTTTGTTGTTTTTAATTAATTTTGCATGTGCTACTAGTCTATATAAAAAAAAGAGATAAATATTTTGTTATAAACAAACATGGCCCAAAGCAAATCAAATCACAAGATAATGTTCATTTTACCCCCAAGTTTACTAAGAATTTTTAAAGTTGTCAATAAATACTTGATCCAAATCTTAAGTCAACAAGTGATTATGTTGGTACCAATTATAGTAAAATGTAAATAAATACCTATATCTACATATGTATGTGCATACATAAGTATATTTACTTGCATCATTCGTGAGTATTATCAATGTGGAGTGGGTAATAAAATAAAAATATTGTTGAAAGCATTCAAGAAAGCAAAGTAGATGTTGATAAGACACGTGTAATTGAATTGGAATGACCTATTTTTGTTGTTGTTATTTGGTTCATTACTGTTCATTGCTGTTGTTAAAGTAAAGCCATGCTGAAAATCATATAAACGAAGATAACAAATTCAGATCACTATAAAACTGTTTTTATATTAAAAAAAAAAAAAAACAATTTAGGAATACATTTTTTTGTTAGTAGCCAAATTGTTGAAAGTGTTTGATATGCCAGTTAAAGAATCTGCTCCTGCTGCGAATTTTCCTTTAACACGTCAAAGCTCTTAAATGTCTTTCACCAAGTAGTAACTTGAATTTCAAGAACAGAGAATAGTCTCAAGATGTCACGTGAATATGGTAAATGGCAAACGATATGGTCAAATAGATCTACTGTAAGTACACAGTCTAGGCCATGAACCCACTTGTACCAAGTTCTAAAGCATCATGTTAGAATAGACTGATCACACGATGACATTTGTTGGCGATTTTCTAAACTTTTCAATGTTTTAATTAGGTCACATAATTGGAACACAAATTTTCAAGCACACGCTTTGTACAGCTAAATTTAATCTAGCGGAAGTCACAGATTTTTGACTACCAGATGAGAGATGTACCAACCAAAGCAAAAAATACATATAACTATATCTAAAGCGCCGTTCAGTAAATCAGAAATACCGATCAAGTTTTGTTAGGTAGTACAATGTAGCACTAAAAACAATCTACAATATAAACTCGTATAATATGCGTACTCACAGTAATAAAAAAGCATTCTCATTACTCATTACTTATTTTAAAATGAATTATTTTTAGTTTGTTGTGTTAAACTGTGGAAGGTTACGAGTATTTAATGATACGAAAAAAGATTGACAGAAAAAAAATATGCAAACAATAGCATGACCCATATAAGTTTCTTTTTTTTATTATTTAATGTGCATCATCTTTACTTGTTTTAAATTTTGTTTTAAAACGTAGTCGGAATATAAATTAATATTTTGCATAATACTTGACACCTAATAAAATTTGTATGATTTCATGCATTTATAACAGAAAATATTTACGTAATTAATTTAAACATGTTTAATTTTTTAACAATTACATTTTGGTTTATTTTTTTTTAATTGTAAACAAATATGGAACAAGTTCGTTTAATAATTTTAAAATTCCTTATTTAATAATGGAAATGTTGTCTTTATTTAATAGAAGAGCATCACAGCTAATAAATTTATGTTTGTTCATACTTTTTAAGCATTTATTTGCAAGCAATTCCTTCGCTAATGCCACGTCAAGGTTAAAATAAGCATTTTCACCTAAACGACACAAGTTCATCACCAGAAACACGCAGACGTTGCTAGGAAGTATAATATAAGTAGATCTATAGATTGTAGACTAATTCAAAAGTACAATTCCACAAAAGAAGTGTCCGTAAAGCATCAAGGGGGAAGTCCGAGAAAAACTTCTGCACGTGATAATAGACGCGCAATAGAAAATAATTTGAAAAGTTATAGACCGGCCAAAAAACCATTGTTGACAACAAGAAAAAAAAAAGGTAAGTTACAATAAAGTTTCTCTATGTACCGGAAGCTTTATTAAATATTCTATTTTTTGATTCTTAAGACTTAGATTTGCAAAAGCACTCCGAGATTGGTCCGTACCGAAATGGAAAACTGAAAAATTCAATCTAATAAAATCCGATGGAAAGTGCCCAGTGACACGTATGCCTGATAAGAGACTCCATCAACAGATTTGTAAAAATAATTTTTAGCATGGCGGCGGTAACGTTATGGTCTGGACTTGCTTTTCAGCAAATGACGAAGGACGCTTTCACTAAATTGATGGCATAATGGATCGATTTATGTACAAGAACATTTTAGAAACAAAAATGATTCCATATGTTGAGTGGAATAAATCACTTCGATTGGTGTTTCAAAAGGTTTATAGAAGAGATTGGGGTTCAAGTCATTGATTGGCCGGCCCAATCAGCCGACATCAATCCCATTGAAAACCTCTTTGGAAAACCTACAACCTGAATGGAAACGTATCACGGAATCCGTCATTAATAATCTAATTGAATCCATGACGCGCAGATGTGCGGTTACAAAAAACTAGGGTTTATACAAGAAATATTGATTTGTTTTGCACATGTTTACCTAACGAACTCGATTATTTCTGCTGATATTTAAGGAAGCGTTAACATAAAGTAATAATATTATTTCATATGAATCTTAGTGTAAATCAATGTAAATAAATTACCGAAAGACTTTTTTAATTAAATACTTTCAGAAATAAATTGCATTATAAATTTTAACAGGGTTTGTTTTGCTCGTCTCTGTATATATTTAGTAGTGTGTTGGTAATCATAAAGGTATAATTTTTATATTTTGAAAAATTTTTCTGCTAAATTGTTAAGTAAAGTTCTTCAGGATTTGTCTCAATTTACTGTGCATTAACTTTATCTACATGATACTACTATACTAGTAGGTTTCTATTAATCTATGTATATAAATTAATTACATTATCAATTATAATTACCTTTAAAATTTGATTTTTACGAAAACTAAGTTCATCATCAGCTGTTGCAGAGAAATCATGTTTGGCAATTGCTTCCATTGTTGTTGTTTTTAATTTGTATAAATAATTAATAAAATTTTATAAAATTGGTGCTGCTGATGTTTTGTTGTTGTGCTTTAATCCTTAGTTAATTATAAAACTGAGTAAAATAGAACCTTGTAATTCTTGTAAACTTTTTTTATAAATATGTATTTTTAGAGTGGTGTTTCGTTGTGTTATAAATTTAGATTAAAAACATTTACATGTTTATATATTTTTCTTTCAATACAATCATAAATTGTTACACTTATCAATATTTGTTATGCTTATCTATATTTTTTATAAAAAGAGATTTACGATTATTATTAATATGTATGTACGTAAGTATGTACATACGTTCAAAACATAATTTATTTAAAAAAAAAACTTCACTTTTCACTTTCGTTGCATTTAAACTGTGCGATATTTTTTTTCCTTATTTAACGCTTTAGTTTTATCTAAAATGCAAAGACAGCCTCAAAGTTTTTATGATGTTTGTTTCTTGAGGTATCCATTATGTTATTGCAGTTTATCAATAGGAATATTATCAAAGATATGTAAAAGTATTTCAATAAATGTTTATTGCAAACACCAGCAAAACCACACTAAACGATTGTTGTCATTGAATCCCCAGAAAAACGAAAAACATTTTTTTTTTTTTGTTAAATTTTAAATACACGATATTTAATAAATTTATAAACAAAATTTTATCCAACGTTTAACTGGCGGTCTGAACGACTACCACCAGCTTAGTTACGTGTTGTATGCTAGTATGAGTATAAAATAAGTTGGAATTTTGCTGAGGCTCAGGGATGTACAATTCAGTACTTTTAGTTTTTGAATAATGAAATTCCCGCGTGGCAAGTATTATTTCTAATAATAATAAGCAATCGTATATGTACATCTAGTTCTTTGAATTCATATCCAGTTTAACTGTTTAAAAAGGGTTTTTCCTAATAATTTACCTACATTTGTTTTATTCATTTTTAAACTAATAATTCTTGATACGATATTTCTCGAATCTGGAGAAAATCCACGCTATAGAGTTTTCGTATTAAATTAAAGTTTATATAAATTCTTTCAATATAAATATATCAGCAATTTTCCAATTTCTGATGGAGCATAGAAGAAAAACTTCGCATCTTCAAATTTCGTCTGTCTGTCATTTAATTTCCTTAATATAAGAGCGAAATTTTTTTAATGTAGGGGGGATTAGAAGCAGACTAAGTTTATGGATCCCTTTTCGACTCCCTTATTTCCTCGAATTGATTTCAGGCAACAGATTTGTAATTTACGATTACCTTAATCTTAATCAAGTCTCGTGCTACCACTAGCCTTTACTATCGACTACAATGATTGCAGACCGTCGATTGGAAGCTGTCGACCTTCTTCCTCATCACGGAGTTTCTTGCAATTGCTAACATTTCTTTAAGGCTTAGGTCCAACGTTTCATTTACACTTATTAAGTATCTGCCAGTGGACTTAAGCGTTATGCTAGCCGGTGCTGGACATTCACAGCAATGTGTGCTAGTCTCAGCCTCTTCCTCAGGAGTACCATTAAAAGCTGTCCCGTCTACCGCTTGGCAGGTTTTATTGTACAACTCTTCAGAATTCCTCCATTGGCCAATAAACACCAGAGTTCCTACAGAGATTAATCCCAACACCTCGTGCAGGCTTCCCTGTCGGAATCTCACAGTCTAAAAGGGGACATACGATGACGTTTATTAAAAGACATACACACAGGCGTAGAAAATTAAATTATAACTGATACTTTTTAACAAAAGTCTTAGGATAAATACTGCTAAATTATATACAAATGATTTATATGTAAATAGTTTATATACAGGTGGTTAAAAATTGTGCACAATATGTACTGATGTGGGAAAAGGTATTACGAAGTATTTTCAAGTGTCTTTTTCGTCTTAAATTAAGTGGAAGAAAATGTGAGTTTCTGGGATTAAAAAAATTATTAATGTCGCATTTCGGAAACCTTGCAAAGTAAATTGTTCTAGAACAAGAAAATTAGTACTGAATTTTCCATCTCTGTTCAAACATATCTACAGAGTATTGCCAGAAATAAAGTTTAATATTTTATTTTAGTATCTTCCTATTTACTTGTGAAAGTGAAAACTGATTTGTATTAATTTTCATTTTTTTTATACATAGAAATACCTATAAAAGCCACTCTCGGTCCATTTCAATATATATTATAAAGCAACATTTTATCTTGTTTAAATCACATATGTATGTATGTACATATATATTTTGTGACAGTTGTTTGAGGGAGTTTTTAGAAAGCATTTATATAAAAGTAAATTTAACGATAAATCTCTTGAAAACTAAATTTTTATATTCGTGCTATATTATATCGTGATAATTAGATGCTTTACATTCAGATTTTTAACGTCCTTAATTGTATGTAGTCTGTGCTATTCTTAAGTCATAAAGTACATCGCCTTCCTATTTATAACATATTTTATGTTTATTTCGGCTCCAAAAGAAACTAACCAAAAAATTTTAAGAACAAAATTAAATTGTTTGTTTGGCTAATGTTTGTACATATATATAGGTATTATTTAACATTTAATTGATGTACTTTAAATCAATTCACTGTTTATGATTTACTGCATTTTCAGAAACTGAAATTTTATTATAATTTAAACGAAATAATTCATTTAATTATTCTGGCAATACTATGATGACGTCGTTGTTTGATTTCTTTGTGATTCTGTTGTTTTTAGTTTGTTTATTGTTGCTATATTCTTATAGTTATTTCTCCCCCCACAACATTCATGAAGAATGCGGGCTGTTGTTGTTGTCGGCATAGTTCTCCCAAATTGATATACATATGCATGTAAATGTTGTTATTCTTGTTGTTATAATTTCTATTTTCGAAAAAGGTTCGATGATTTTATTATTTGTGTTCATTAATGAACAATTGTTTATATTGCACAAAATGATGCTTCTTTCTGATTCTCTACTCTCTTTTAAACATAAGAATATAGACACTTGAGAGTTTTCAATTAAATACATTGGGAATTTTTGACACTTTATGTGAAATTTTCAATTAATTTTCTCGTTTTGTACTCTAATATTCAAAAAAGGGTTTGTTTGTATGTCTAAAAGCCTGGGAACTGCTTAAAGACACACAAATGAAATTAATTTTGTTTACTTTAGGTTTTGTACACTTCGATTGTGTATGACAACGATAGGCGGTGTCAATATTATTTGTGGTGGATTTTAGTATGTAGTAGTAAGAAATCAAAAATGTTAAAGTTAGTAAATATATGCACTTGGTATAGTAGGATCTCGAAAAGGAATCACACACACCATTTTTTTAATGGAAATAACACCAAAACAGTTGGGATTTATTGAAATTACTTAATAAATTGACTGACTGAAAACTTTAACACGATGGTGACGGTGTATTTGTTGATGCAGTACAAATTTTAAGCATTTAGAAAACTTGTTTCAGTTTTCGCTTCTTTTCTCAATTGATTTAAATGACAGACACAAGGAAAATTTATTTGACGTTGCTGGGTGCAACTTGCTCACTTTTTTCTTTACATTTACTATTTTTGCTTTTGTTTTTCAATTCCTTCTTGTTGCTAAAGGGCCTGCCTAGTCCAATTGCAACAATTTCCAACAACAACTACAACAAGAAAATTGCAGACTGATGAAACAAAAAAGAACATAAAGAGAACTAAAGGAGAAAAAAGGTGCAACGAACTATGTATAAACTAAATGGAAACGCCGAAAATATAGATTAAAAAAATTAAACGTTTCTTTATAAAACCCTAATTGCAATTGCACTAAATATTTGACTATTTAATTTAACGAAACATTTTTTGTTCAGCATTTTTAAGATGGTTTTTATTTAAAAAAATCTAAAATCTTTCTCGGTCTGTGGTGCGGCGTATAATTCAATTTTTTTCGTGTCCTATTCGATTAATTTGCACGTTTTTAATTCACTTATATTATTTTTCCACTTTAAAGCACTTTATTTCTTAAATAATTGATAATTACTTAAGTAGTTAGTAACACACATTTTCTAATTAAATAAACTCTTTACTACAATTATTAAAAAATTAACTTGACTTTTTTACGCTCCCTTATAAAAAACCACGTAAAAACTACTACTAAACTAATCTACTTTGAGTTGAATGCTTGAAAGCAGACATGGATAACTGCTTCGTTGTGCAGTATTATTTGTAGGAAAAATGTGAAACTTTAGGTACAAAACAGAAATTAAGAATCTATGTTTTTATGCCGGCAATTAATTGCCTGATCACTTGCAAATGATGTGTAAGAAAGAATGTCAATTAATTCTACATTTGTTCACGGAATTGAGAAGGCTTCCTTTTGGTTACATTGAATTTATTTTGAATAAGATTAGCCGAGTTAACATAGAGAATATTTTAATTTCGTTTGCTCTCAAAGAGGATGGCTAGAGACCAAGTATATGAACCGAAATGTCAGTAGAGAAATCGACCCATCACTATTAAATAGGTGAAAGTGGTTATTTTAAAAAGGGTTTAACTTTTTAATTTCTTTTTTTTTACAGAAATAGTACTACCGTATTAACTCAAAAGTATTGTAAAAAACTCAATTGTTTTTATATAAATTTAGATATGGCTTGTCTGTCAAAATACGTTGTCATTTTGTAATTATCTTCCCATGCCTGGCTAAAGCAACCCAAAAGGGTAGTGTAAACAAATTATTGATATTGCTATATTCTCGCAATCTTAAAATAAATTACAAGACCAGGAGTTATGTATTTCGTATGTAATAAAATAGCAAATAAAAAAATTTGGAATGATTTTGGGATGAATTTCTTCACTAGCTAAACATTGACACTACGTTTTGTCTAGCCATAAATTTGTTCGCACATTGAGCTTCTGCATAATAAAAAGAGAAAATGTGTTCGTAATCTTGTTTGAAGAATACTTGTAGATGTTCGTGTTCAGTTTGAGCATAATTTTTGTCTCTCATCGAGGTTGTATGCATGCTTTTAACATTGTTTATATACGGGTGTTTACAGACGAGCGCACACACACATACATACTTTCAATGTTGCCTGTGTATATTTTGTTTATAATGGCATAACAGAGTTTTTCGGACAACTTTGTTTGAACATGAAGCGAGTCTTGACTAGCCGTTTTTCTGTGCGGACAGCAAAATGTGCAATGGCTGAACAGATTCATGGCTAGTCAAGACGCCATGTTAGGAAACGCTTTCAAACAAATGTAGACACATTCATTCGTTCAGTACTTTTTTAGAAATCCAAAACTTAGACTAAGAAAAAGTTTAAAAAATATAACTGCACATGATTGCTAAGTTTGTAACTTATAAAAAGTTTAATAATGTAGAATTTTTTATGGAAAAGAGAGGTACTTTTGGGTGGTGAAAACTTGTGTGGATGGTATCTTCTGTCTATTTTTTCTAACCTAAAAATGGGTTTGCTACTTTTATTTTAAAAAATAAATAATAAAAGTAGTTAAAATTTTATTCAAAACACTTTGTAGAGAACTTCTACATTAAATGTTTGGAACATTAAGGTAATTAGATGGAACATATCACGATAACAACACATACGTCAACAGTTCAACTTGAGAGTTAAAAATTGTCAAATCTCCCAACACCCCGAAAATACGGTTCTCTAACGAACTGTAGCTAGTAAGTCTGGTAATTCTGATGGCAAAGAAAATCTACGACACTGTATTATCGTCCTTTTTATTCAGGTACACGGTTTTATCTTCTACATATTTACAATGATAAATACGTAACAACACAGTTTCTATTTATGATAAAATTAACATGCTAGTTGAGACTACAACCATACTTCAGTTTTGTTCTCATAAAGGCATTTAGATGGAGCTATAATTTTACGTGGTCTTGTTTGGTTGAGTCGGAAAACAATTTACTTTTTTTTAAATGTTTTCCTTTAAAAATATGATTTTATTAATTTTGTTTTGTTTTACACATTGTTATATCAAGTTCTGACGCTGGCGCATTATTTAAGAGTTGTGAATTTTGATAATCCAGCATTTTTGTAAAATGAGATTTTTGCCTCTCCTGAATATTTTGGGTTGTGACTGTTACTGATTTAGATTGCGATATGTACAACAAAATTGAAAATAAATAAAAATATAGATACATGTGTACATACGCAGCTCGAATTTTGAACCTTCGCCTATCGGAGCGGACGATTAATTTAATCGATCGCGCAAATTCAGTACAACGGGAGAAATGGCGAGTCTTCCGTATGAGTCGCATACGATGCGTCAAAAAGACTGGCAGAATAGTCTTGAAACGATCGTCAAAAGCAAAATGGTAAACCCTCTTATATCTTGCAAAAATTTATTTGTGGTTTTTCTTTTAGAACGAATGTACTGGAGTGTCCAATAACTCTACTCTATACATGAGCCGATCATTTGTTGCCAGGATTTGGAATAGTATATTCCATATAAAAATTGTAGTTTTTACAAAACGATTGGACAATTTTAAAATATTGTAAAATGGCATTACGAAACTAAGTAATAATATTGAAATAATAATATTGAATTAGAAGCCTCCAATTGAATATTAAATAAAAAAAATCAAGAAATAACAATAATATTTTGACTTTCATGAAAAAACTAACAATTAGTACCGTCCATGAACAGAATACATTAATAACCGATCATCGCCGACATCGCCCATTTTTGTGCCGGCTGAAAAATTATCTGCGCCAGCTCGCTGCCGACGGTAAACCAATCGACTTACATATTTGTTACACAGCTGCTTCTGGTAGTTTCATCGTTAAAATGGAGTCTCAGCATTTATAAATTTTTCTAAAAATAAAGATAGCCATACGGCTGACAAATATTTTGTGACAATGTGATTACATATTGTCTTCACATTATAATACTTTCTCGTTCTACTCGAATTTTTGACAAGACGTTTTACTAAATCTAATAGTGTGAACGGCTACAACGATTTTAATTAAATTTGTGTAGGTTGTAAGTGGGCACATGAATGGTTTAAATTTACAAGGTCCCTGCAGATGGCGCTGTAATCAACTTCAAAAGTTGCAGAACAATTATTTTTTTAATAAAATTTTATCAAATGAAAAAGTTTTATGAGAAAAATTCGGAATATTATTACCTAACCTAACTTAAAGGGTTTGTTAAGAAAAGTTTGAAGAGCACTACGAAAACAGAAGTCTTTATAAAATGAGGTCTACAATAAAGGCGGTGAATGGCAAGACAATGTCTGCCTGGAAATTTTTTTTTGGAAGATTTGAGAACGCGAAATGACGCTGTAGCTCTAGACTACTATTTATTGATTATAGCCAATATACTATACCTCTAAGACGCAGACGATAAGTCATAGAATCCTAGACTGTCTTCTTTGTAACTTCTGGATGATTAAAGCGCAAGCAGTACCCCACAGCTGAATGTCATATGACTATATTGGTTTTATAACGGATTTGTATAAAAGGACTTTGTATTCCAAAGTCAGGGTTGAGTTGGGACCTATTAACCACTGTAGTTAGTTAGTTGTCAGTTTTATTGGCGTTTTTTTTTTTGCCTTAATATGGCGGGACCAAGCTATGCGTCGATAGAGGTGGATACCCAAATACTTAACGTGAGTTTCTGCTGGAACAGTGTTGTTATTTTTTTTACTGATGCACAGTTTTGTCTTCTCAGGACAAACATTGCATGAACACATTTGATGGATTAACCTTTATTCTGTACCGCTTTAGGCTCGTGTGAGACTGAAGTTATGTAGATGCTAACTTTGGATCTTTATTAACACCTATAAATGAAGTGACGTCTGCAAACGTTGACGTATGTGTTTGTGGGCTTGTTGGCATATCTGCTGTATAGACGACATATAATACGGGCCCTGGAACACTACCTCGAAGTACTTCTGCACAGATTTTTCGATTTCGTAAAAGCTAATCCTTTGACCTTACTTTAAACGTTCTATCTGTCAAATAGCCTTTTAGTAGCTTGCGGGAGAACTCGGAGTTATTTTAGTGAGTAGCCCATCATGGCAGACTTTATCAAGCGCCTGGGAAATGTCTATAAATAAGGCTGAGCAGTATTGCTTTTTTTCAAAAGCCGATTATAATAATGGACACGATTTTAGGGACTTGCTCAATAGTACTATGCCTTGCTCGAAAGCTAAACTGGTGATAGGGGATAATGTTTGGCTCCGTAAGAGAAGGTATAAAAACCAATGCTTGGCTACAGCATATGAGTTCAATTACAACAAAAGTTAAGAGTGTTGTAAACTTCGTGTTGGGTTAAATAGATGATGTTTACAGTTGACACAAAATGAGTAGAAAAGACAAGACGAATGTTGAAAGCGTGTGCAGCGGCATAGAAATTTAATTTAATTCTGCTTAGATGTCTTATAAAATTTTAACTTTTACTGTATTCAATGTTATCGTAAGAAATAAATTTTCTTTCTGATAGAAATAATAAAGAAAAACGAACTTATGCCTAGAAATTAACTAAATTAATATTTTACTATTTTTAGTTTATTTCCGCTGCTCATCAACAATTATTCTTCGAAATATATTTTCTTTTTCATAATTGTCTTATGACTAAAATATTATTTTAAACGACTTTACAAGCATTTTATGGAATTTTTGTTTTTACTTCATATTTTCCACCCAAAAACATGCGCAATATGGCACGAGCTCTTAAAATAAATACAGGACTCTAAAGCACATATCAGCAGAGATCCTGTAAAATCAACTGAAAACACACGCTTGTTGTTTGTATTAAAACCGCAATAACAGATGTTGTTTCAAATCATTATAAAGGAAACTGACTGACTGACTGGCTGGCTGCATGCATGTCAGTCATAAATATGAAAATGTGAAAATTTAAATGCGAAAAATAAACCTCCCTCTCATTATGGTTGAGTTTCAAAAGAACAAACAATATTCCTTATTGTGGATGGAAAAAGAAGAGAACCTTTGAAACAAACGTGAATGATAAAGAGATCCTTTGGTCTGAAGGCAAATAAAAGAAAATTCGAAATAATTTAAGCAGCAAATCTGCTGGTGGGGGCGCATGTTAAATGCAGAATTTTCCCAAAAAAAGGTGTTTTTGATATATTGCACAAAATGGGTTAAATTCATGAAGAAATTCTTTGAGAAACAGAACAGATGTTGTTGCAGTTAGGTTGAGGGTTTATGTAAGTTCAAATAGACTGAATAAAAATAAACTGTCATTAGTTTTGGCACGGGGTTGTTATGCTAATTTGTGTTTTAATTTGTGGTGTTTCACTGGTATCATGTAAATACATCACGCCAGGTTATTAGGAAACTTTTTATTTTGGTTGTTTTAGGATAGTAACTCTCAAAACCAGCCACAACAATATGCCACCTACTCTGCAGGCGAAAGGGAGAAAAGGTTGCTGTTTATTTCAGTTATTTCTGCTCTCGACTTAAAAATATTTTCAAGTATTTTTATCTTGAGTTTTCGATCTAGACACGAGTCATGAATAATTTGTATTTACTTGTAAATTAAAATGCATTTTACGCATATGCCACTTTAAGCCCAACTCCACTTACAAATAGAAAAGAAAACCATTCAAAAACGTAAATGTAAATTTTTCATGGCCACTCGTCACATTGTTGTCACTGCTATTATTAGCCGGGATCCTGTTTTTAAATATTATTAGCTGCCAGCTGCTGTTTAATAGTTTAATATATTTAAACTCCCTCTCGTACTCCTACACCACCGTTAGAGAATCACCCCCGGGCACGACTTCTATTGCTGTTAACAACTGTAAACTTTACACTTTAACACTAATATCCTTTCTATATCGTAATATTTTCTCATTTTATATTCTACACATATGTAGTTGATACATCCTTTTACAGTATTAGTATATGTACAGGGTGATTTTTTGCGAATGTGGGTTTTTAGTAAATAATTTTGAACTGTTCCTTTGTGATTCCGGACGCGTGTTAATGATAAAACAGACTGCGACTGCAACTTCAGCCATTAATTGCTGGAGGAGAGGGAGAAATAAACGTTCACAAAATAAAATAGTTTCTATCTCACTTTCAGGGTTACCCTTGGGAATTTTAAAAAAGTTGCACAGGAAAGTCGTTTTTAGGAAATAAAGACACACACATCATTCTTATTGAAATAAAACTTATACCAGAAAAACTTAACATAAATTAATAATTTAAGCAAAATTCTTTGGGCTGCGTAGTTTTGCTTTTAGATTAATTCTCCGCCTTTTTTTCGATTTAACAAAATATCTATCGAAGTTAGTATCGTAATACTTGAATGTTTTAAAAATATTCACTCTTTTATGCCGGCTACACATGACGGAACATTATAGGAAACATGTTTTAGAAACCTAGTTTCATGTTTTGACGTAGACGATGCAACCTCAGGGGAAACCATAAACGAAACATTAGTCCTGTGTAAGTGTTACATATAATATTAAATAAATATACGTGCGTGTTAGTAATCTGTGAATGTGATCGGCATAGCACGACTGCTGTCAACGAACTAAGCTATCAAACACAATAAACATCGATACAGACGAAGCAACACTGTATTTAGAATCAAACAATATAAAAAATTTCAATATTTTGGAAATGAAAGGAATGAAACATGAATTTCAACAGAAAAAGTAGCATCAGACGATACAAAACTAAATGGAACATGCCTGTATTACCTCTAATGTTTCTTCGCGTATACCAGGCATTTTTATGGGTCTTTATGGGTCCCTTTTCGACCCCCATCTTTCCTCGAATTGATTTCAGGCAACCGATTTGTAATATATGATTACCTTACTTTAACTGATACTCGTGCTAACAGTAGCCTTTACTCTTGACTGTAGTGCTTTCAGGCTGTCGACTCGTGATTGTCGGCCTACTTCCTCATCACGGAGTCTCTTGTAATTGCTAGCATTTGTCTTAGGCTCTTGTCCCTTATATTTAACAAGTTTCTGCCTGTAGTCCTAAGCCTTATGCTAGTCAGTGCTGAAAATTAACACTTAGTGTGCGCTACCGTCTCAGCCTCTTCCTCAGGAGTATCTGTGGAAACTTACCCGTCCACCCCTTGCGAGGTTTTTTCGCACATGCCTTAAGAATTCCTCCATTGGCCTATAAACACCGGATCTCCTACAGAGATTAATCTCTCCGCCTCTCGTGAGGTTTTATTCTTCATCTCTATCGAAATCTCACGTTCCAACGCCTTAGGAGTACTTCGAGATTGATCTGTACACCCCCTGCGAGGCATTCTTGTCTATCTCTTCCGGATTCCTCCCTTGGCCAATTAAAACTAAAATTCCTTCGGAGAATTTGTATAATGGCCACGAGTAATGGATAAAATAATGACCACCCATACTGATCCATATGCACGGGTAAGTCTGCATTAAAACTTGAGATCGACTGGTATCCAGAGTTTACATCCCTGGTGTATGATGTTCCATTGTGTTTTATGGATTTCTCAAGAGTGTAAACTTCTCTCCGCTCGACTTATTTAGCCAGAAACCTACCAGAGCCACGAACCTGTTGCCGGCAACCACGAGGACGAATTTCCCTTGTGTACAGCAGCGAAGCAAAAGTGTCCTCTTTAGACACCAGGCAATACAAATGCATCGATAAATTTCACTGTTCGATGAGGTTAACGTCTCGACGGATTTATCGGTACATATTTTTTTAATTACTACGATGGCTACAAACATTAGCGGCAATGGTGTGGTTTCAGCAAAACAGGTTTCCATGCCACGTAATAAAATGGATCGACTAAGTAGGTCACGTAAGCCTTTTATCGCACGCTTGGACAATGCGATTTGTGCGTTACGTAACGTTTCATATATGCCAATGAATTTGCCTTAACTGCGGCATTGAAGTATCATCTGCCTTACTAGGGGAATACTCTGCACCTCACTTGAGATAGTACTTTAACGTAGTCCTGTCCAGCACTTACAGATATTTTCCTTTAAGAAGTTAATGAAAGGCATGGGAATTTTTTTCAATTAAAATAATTATTTTACTAATTTTAACCCGACTCTCATTATTATTATTATTATTAATGTGTGGGGGGATATCGAAGCAGACCACTTACTTTCTGGGTCCCTTTTCGACCCCCATTTCGCTCCTCAAATTGATTTCAGGCAACCGATCCGTAATCACAGCCACCTTACTTTCAATTGACTAAAGTGATTTCAGACTGTCGACTGGTAACTGTCGACACTCTTCCTCATCACGGAGTCTTTTGTAATTGCTAACATTTGTCTATGGCTTAGTTCCCCCATGGCATTCACATCTAACAAGTGTCTGCCCGTGGTCTTAAGCCTTATGCTAGCCAGTGCTGGACATTCACACTCTTCCAGTCATAGTCTGCAAGTATCATCTGCTACGACTTTCATCTTAGCCAGATGGTACTTGATAAACTGATACGTACCTTCCCAGACACAGACTACAGGACAAGTTCAGCTCATCTGAGAATACACCTGCTCCTGCCCTGCCACTCATAAGAGAACCATCAGTAAAAATGCGGATGTCGTTCTCCATACACTCATTGTGTATAGTGCCTTCCGCAATGAGTGTCCGATGCAGCCTCTCGACTACCTTTCTTCTACTCATGCGTTCCATCGGCATCTGAGCAGCCCTAACCTCTTTCCCAACGAGGTCCAGGATACGCTTATGCCCGATGTTCGGCCCAAAGCTATGCCAAACCAAATCGCTCCTCATTCGCAAAGCTGACAATGCGGCCGTTGACCTAATGAATAAGTCTAATGGCAGCAATCTCAACATTGCCTCGATTGCTTGTGTTGGCGCCGTGCGCATTGCACCACTTATACCCATGCAGGCCTCATTATTATAAGATTGTAATCTATTTGTCGGGGATCTCTATTTTCCATTTTGCTGGTTGCTTAAGTCCGCTCATCAGGAAAACCTAGAAATATCTTATGCCTGAAAGTCTTTAAACCAAATGAGAAGTTTAAAGAAGTTTTAACAAAAACCCAACAGGCAAATTGTTATTGGTTATTTTTCATACAATAACTTAACCAATGCAACAATAGTGAGTGTTTTTCTAAACCTTGAAATCTTGTTGTTTAATTAAACACCGCCACGGTTAAAAAATTACCCTATTCAAGTATCAAGAGTATGTAGTACTCTTAAAAAAATGATTTGAGGGAGTTTTCCAGCTATTTTTAAAATAGAATTATTCTCGATTGTTTTGCTTTCAAAATGATGCGTTTTTCTGCTCGACTTCTTTTTTTTCATTTTTGAAACACAAATAAACTGAAATTCATACATTTGTGTATGTGTATGTGAAAGGATATTGAACCCTGTTGTGTGTCTATTCTTAGAATTAACAGCAGCATGTCCTTTTTCAGGATCTTTCATGTTTAAACTTCTTATTCTTTTTACTTGTTTGATTTTTCGCGTGCCATTTGTTTAACAATTTCACTTTCAGCTAGTCGAGGTTGCTAGAGGCAAGTAAATTTTGTTTTTGTTTTGTTTTTTTTTTTTTTTGAAGACCACAGGACATCAACCATGGCTGATGGCTTAAACAATTATTTACTTACATTTTAATGATTTTTCAATAACTTCCGCTTCTTGTTTGTGGCCTCAGGAAACGCCTCAATTAAAGGTGTTAATTTCCATTTCCATTTCCATTCATTGTGGAAAAAAATATACATTTCAATTTGGAAAAGATGGAAATTCATTGTTGTTTTGATTTCTATTTCAGTCTGTTGATGGTTTAATGATGAAACGTTGGCTACTGGCAATTGTGACAAATCTGCAAATAAAATAGATAAAATATTAGTTGGCACCTTGGGAACAGTTAAAAGAAATTTATATCACTCAGTGACTTTAAAAAACTCTTACAAAAAAAAAAATGAAGCACTTTTAACTTTTCGTCCTTGTAATCCTTTGTGTAATCCCAGCTTTAGAGTTGACAAAATATTTAAATTGTACCACTTGAGTGCAAAATAAAACAAAATCACAAAATTCTTACCATATTACAGACAACGTGATTAAATGAAATTGTTAACGATGGCAGCAGGCAGCAGCAAAAACTGCAACAACGGCAAAAGGTGTGAACCAAAAGAACAAGAAGTTAAATATACCCGCAGTGTCAAGACTTTCCATAACAAAGAAAACAAAGACAAACTATATTAAAATTCTTAAAATGCTAAAAGCAAAGCAGCAAATACTACAAGGACAAACAACAGCAAACACCTTAAGACAAAACATTCGAAAGGACTCTGAAGGACTATACAGCAGCAAATAGGGGTAAAGCTGCAATTACATTCACATTCACACTCACACACACACACACACCAGTTAGAGAAGAAAAATGCAAATGTCTCACTTTAACAAACAACCCGCCGAGAAATCAAAAGGAGCATTCGTTTTGATTTCTTATTAAAGTACGAGTAACTTAGGAAAGCGTATGGCAAATCGACTGACTGGCTGGCTGGCTGGCTGTTTGTCTTTTAGCCTTCGTTTAAAGAGTTAAATAGATTTCTGTTGTGTCATTTAAAGGGTTTTTCCTCTTGAGTGGTATGTGTTAGGAATATACAAGATTAATGTCCGAAAAATGATAATTTGTATGCAAACATGTCCTGTTTTAGAAAGGATGCGCCCTAAAAAAAAGTAAACATGTTATGAAAAGCCAAAGCCACCCCTTTGTTGCTGTCTGTCTGTCTGTCTGCATAATCGCATGCAATGAAGTTGTAATCATTATAATTGTTCCTTTCATTCGGCCTGTTTTGCCTTTGCCCTTGTTGTTGTTTTTTTTTTGCTGTCTTGTAAATAATATGTTTTCCTTCATTCATCCTTCAATGTATGACTGAGTCGGGCGACGTAAAAAGGTTTCAAGTACTTTTCTTTTTTTTTTTTTGTAAAATTGAAAACTCCAGTCAGGATGAAAATCTTATTTTCCCTAAGGGGACATTTCTAATTTTGTTTGCTTCCGATTATAGTTTTGCTTTTTAGTAATTGTTGTTATTGTTGTTGCTGTTGTTTTGTTTACAAGAGTCAAAGGATTGTCACACCTTTATCTTGGAGACAACAACCGGAATTATTGTTTTTTTTTTTTTTACTTCCTGCTTCTTCACAGACAACAAACACAATGGGACACATTTGTTTTGTAAATATTGCGTTTATTATTAATGATTATCGTTCGCTCTCAAAATGCATAATTTTTCTAAAATTCTGTTTCAAACCTAATAGTTTTTCTTTTAGAAATAATTATCTTCTCTTTTGGTAAGCTGAAAAATTTGCATATGACAAACATTTGTCATTTTCTGTTGAAAAATAATTTCCTTTTTGGGAAATCTTTGTGATTTGCATGTGAAAAGCTGCAACATGATTAATGCGTTTAAACCGTTTTTTCTTCTTGATATCAAAAATCAAAATGTTACTCGTACCTACGTTTAATGAACAAACAAAAAAATTGAATAGAATATTCAGTAATTTAAAAATGGAAGGTGTGTGATTGTATTTCTAATGCAAATTTAATTTTGTAATTGATTGCTGGAAGAAACATGCCTTTTGTAGATATCAGAATGTTCTCTCACTGTCTACCAGTATTTTTCTATTCGTTCGCCAGCTAAAAAATCATATATTAATAGTTGCAAAGTTGTATAAGAGTTTTAGTTTTGTATATGCATAAGACGTTTGCGATGGTATCAAAGTTTTATATTAATTTAAATATAAATTGATCAAAATTTAGAGCAAAAAGACTTAAAACACTTTTGCGTTAATAGAATTTATATGTATAAGAGTTTCGAGTTTTATAAGTGTATAAAACTTATGCCTTGGTATTAAATTATTTTAAATTAAGCAAAATGTACAGTATAAGACTTAAAAGACTTTTGCGTTAAGTTCCTGATATGTATAAGACTTTGAGTTTTGCATGTGTATAAGACTTTTGTCTTGGTATCACGTTTTTGTATTATTAATTTAAATTTAAACTATGCAAAATTTACGGTATAAAACTTACTTTTGAGTTAAGAACCTTATATGTATAATACTTTGAGTTTTGCATGTGTATAAGACTTTGAGTTTTGTATGTGTATAAGACTTTGAGTTTTATATGTGTATAAGACTTTTGTCTTGGTATAACGTTTTTGTATTATTAATTTAAATTTAAACTATGCAAAATCTACAGTATAAGACTTACTTTTGAGTTAAGGTCCTGATATGTATAAGACTTTGAGTTTTGGATGTATATAAGACTTTTGCGTGTGAATTACTGTAGAGAATGATTTTGAGCCCAAGGCGCATTTTCATTAAAGCGATTACGTCATTGGTGAAAATTCGCGTCTGATGCACGAAAAGACGTTACATCCACACAAAGCTATTGTATGGTGCGGTGATTATGCGAAAGGAGTGATTGGCCTGTATTTTTTTGAGGACGTCATCGGCAATAAGGTTACTGTTACTGATAAACACTACATAGCCATGTAAATGGGTTCTTACTGTCGGAATCGAATGAGCGGGGCTTGGTAAACATGTGGTTTGAACAAGACGGTGCACCGCATACAGAACAGGAACCACAATCGATATTGTGAAGTAAGCGTTTCCTCTTCGCATAATCTCTCGTTTTGGAGATTTGGCATGACCAGCACGATCGCTCGATTTAACCAGCCCAGACTTCGTTCTTTGGGGCTACTTGAAGTCGAGGCTTTATGCCAACAAAGCCAACGACAATCGCAGCTCTTGTGGTAAACATGATCAGAAATGCGAACAGATATCATCGCAAATCTTTCACCAAGTTTTGGAAAATGCGATAATACAGGCACAAAAAATCTCTCATGTTAAGGTTCCTAAAAGTCGTTCACAATCACTGGCGAATTAAACACTCGGCGACTTGTAGACACATTACGTGCACTTTTCGACTTTTCGTCAAGTTTGCCAGCGCTCTCAGCGAAGTGGGGGGTTTACAATAGCGGTATTCAGCGTTTGGTGCAATTGATCTTGCGAAAGTTCAAGTGCAAAATGTCGAAGCTTTTTTTAATGAAATCCCACAACAGAACACATCAAATTTCTGTTGAATTTAATTTAAAAAAAGCCATGATATTTTGCATTTGCACTTTTGTAGGATCATTTGCACCAAACACTGAATACCGCTTATGATAATGCGTACCTCTTTTGCTTAGCGCTACCGAGTGGACAATGGCACGAAAAAAATGCCGCACTAAGAGTTAATTTCTGCAAACAAAAACTGTCTTTAAATTTAAATCATCATTTGATAATTAGTTTTAAGGTAACAAGACTTCTTTGTTCTTGTAAGAAAAGCAGCAATTAAGAAGAACTTATGCAAAAAGGACCCCTGCATAGAGAAGGCAGCAGAGAAACACTACAACAATGTTGGAAAAAAGAAAGAGAAAAACTTGTTGCTACTTTGACACACACACACACGCACACATGCAGCCACACCTGTTAGCAAACAGCAAACAAGTGAAACATGTTTAACAAAATAACTGCAAATGAACCACTTTAAATCTGTCTACAGTTAGTTGCCACTACCCGAGTGGACGACGGCCTGGCTGGCTGGCTGGCTGAGTGACTGGCTGTTTAGTTGCTTTGTAGACGGATGTATTTCAAACTTCACACGGTGTGCAATGAGCAGAACACCTTCAGAACATTGCCAGTCCCTACACGATAGCAAAATTGAGAGGAAGAGTAGACGCACTAACAAAACAAAGCACAACGGAAGAAAGATATAAAATTCAAACTGTAGGTTTGTTTAATGTCAACTGAGGAGGTAAAAAGTGCAAGTAACAAGTTGGAAAATACTTGTGCTTATGGAAATATAAAATTCATTATTTATTTCTCACAACTTGATGACCATCATAATTGTGTTTCGAGTGCTTGTTTAGGTCATCTCTAGCCAGTATAAATCCCAACGTTGTAAGGTTTCCTGAACAGAAAACTACCACCACCACCAACAACAACAACAACTATCACTACCGTCATGATAAGGTGAAGTGTTTTTTTATTTCTGACTTTTTTTCTTTTCTTTTGTTTTTATCAAGATGTAAAAATCTTATTTTATTTGAGGTAATTGCTTGAGAAATTTGTTTAAAAATACGTTACTTTAAGGCGTTCATCGTTGGCTGTTGTTGTTGTTTTTTTTAAACAATTAATTTCTGCTTTGCGTAGACTAAAAGGATGATTTCATGTTAAGGAAGAAATTACCCGCAAGTGTAAAAGGAATTCAAATTTTATTGTCCTTTTTTAATGACAAGAAAAAAATATAATTATAATTTCTTTTTATAAAGAAAACACGAAACAAGTGATTCGTTCTAAAGTGAGTAGAAAAAAGTAACGATTATTTTTAAATAACTTGTGGTACCATTGTGTTAAACAACAACACTTCGTTTCAAAGAAGAAAAAAATATATAAACCTAATGGAGAGGAGACCTGGTTAATCACGGTCAAAAAATTCAACCAGCGCTGTGATGTGTATGCATCACACCGACGATGCGGTATGGAAAATCAAAAATTTTTTGATTTTTAGTTTGCTTGACGAGCAAGTTCGATGTGTGTATGGCGTTTACTCATCCAGCAGGTAGATACACTTTCTTCAAAGCGAACGGAAACGAAAGAAAGAACGTTGGTTACTGCTTATGAACACATGTACAGGGTGGCGCATAAGCAAAGTTGTGATTTAATTAGAAAATATATTTTTTATTAACGGATTTTCTGTTTTCAGAATTAAGTTTGAACAATTGGGATTTTAATGTTGAAAATAAAGAACCAAAATTGTTCAATTTGATTATTTCGAAAGTCAACATTCAATTATTCAGACAAAAATATATGTACAGGGTGTCCGCCGGGAAGGTATGCTGCTTTGTTTGTTTATAATTTTTGATTAAATGAAAGAGAATGGATCGTATATTGATAAATGTTTTATTTAATGTCCGCCTCAGTTAGCCTCACAAATGCGAGCCCTTTTGAACACATTTTTCATTACATTCTCACACAATTCACGTGGTATTTCATTAATTTCATCACGAATATTTTGTTTGAGTTGATCCAGCGTTTCTGGTTTGTTTGCATAAACCTTGCTTTTCCGGAGCAGTCAAATCAGGCGGCCGTGGAGGCCAATCAACATCACCATTCCTTGAAATAACTTGTTGTGGAAAGATGTCTCGCAGTCATTCCATTGTAATCCTGGCTGTATGCGATGTGGCCCCGTCTTGTTGAAACCACCACATGTTAGTCAACCCCAAGGTATGCAGCTATGGGGTTAAAAAGTTTTCAATCATATCACGATATCGCGTCCCATTGACAGTTACCTTTACACCGGGTGACGTTCTCAGCAGTTGGGTAAGTAGAGAAAAATCCAGAAGTATGTTTCCAACAATATTAAGACGCAGCTCACACAGCTCGTCCAACTATGGATCTTCTGCGCGAAATTTTAGGCGATCGAATAATATCGCTTTATTTTTGATTTTAACTGGCCATCGCGTTTAAGAGCTCCCGATTTTCTGCTTTGGGTTTACCAAAAGGGTTAGGTATAAAAAAGGGTTCTCATTGCACTTGACAATCAGTCAGTTTTAAAACGCATGAGGCAAGTGAACGTATATTCCAAACTAGTGATGGAATATGTTCTGAAACTGAGCAGATGTGCCTCGTTGAATGAGGTGACGTTGATGTGGGTTAAGGAACACATAGGCACAGCTGGGAATGAAGCAGCAGACGAACTAGCAAAAAGGGGATCTGATGTGGATTTCTGTGGACCAGAACCCAGGGTTGCCCTGGGGAATGGCCTAGTGCGAGCTAAAGTTCTCCAATGGGTAAACTCATTACCCCTGAATAGGTGGAGGGAGAATACCACATGTCGACAGGCTAGAATGGTGCTCAAAGAGCCCCTCGGCAGGAAGGCCAGCAAGGTACTCGGGTATAATAAGGCTACTTTAAGCTGGATCACTGCGTTAGTGACAGGACATGGAAACTTCAGGTACCATCAGGCTAAGATGAAAGTCGTAGAAGATGATACTTGCAGACTATGCCTAGAAGAGGTTAAGACGGTAGCGCACATTGTGTGTGAATGTCCAGCACTGGCTAGCATAAGGCTTAAGACCACGGGCAGACACTTGTTAGATGTGAATGCCATGGGGGAACTAAGCCTTAGACAAATGCTAGCAATTACAGAAGACTCCGTGATGAGGATGAGTGTCGACAGTTACCAGTCCGCAGTCTGAAATCACTTTAGTCAACAGTAAAGGCTATGGCTAGCACGAAACTCAATTGAAAGTAAGGTGGCTGTGATTACGGATCGGTTCAGTGAAATCAATTTGAGGAGCGAAATGGGGGTCGAAAAGGAACCCAGAAAGTAAGTGGTCTGCTTCGATATCTCCCCATACATTAATAATAATAGGTATAAACCAATAAGCTGATAACTAGCCAACGCCGTAGGTCCGAAATCCGAGAAGTAATAGTGGGGACGCTGGGATCTGAAGTTCTAAGAAAAGTTTTTTGGAAATACTCTGGAAGGAGCACTTCAGGTCAAAACAAAGATATTGTCTTTATAAAGATAATGTGAACTTATTTTTAAACTATAAATCTAAATTCTAAGTGTCAATGTTAAATAAAATCAGAGAGAAGAGAAAAGTTATTTATTAAATAAATCATAACGTTACTTATGCACCACCCTGTACTTACAGGTCGTATGGCCTCTTTTAAATGCTGTCAATCAATATTATATGTTTTAAAGCAAGAAATAGGCTTCGCTAGGATATTTTTAAATAAAAATGCTGCATCGCATAGTAGTAGGAAACGTTTCACTCCAGAGGAAGGTATCTTCTGGGCTCAAAATTTTTAAATCAATTTCAAAATGTAGCCATTTTTCATAACTGTAATTTGTTTAAATGTTGCCAGATCGGCTAGTTGAGGGACAGGGTTCGTTAAATATATGTATGAACATATTACGCTACTAGAAATTTTATATAGACTTAAACCGTTACTTTCATAGTTGAAAAATTATCCCCTCCATTTTGTTTTTTTTTAATTTTTACAGTTACCATATACACACAAGTAAAACTATCAAATTACCATTATTTATGGATTACAACACAACAAACATGTCTAAGATCATAACTGCTCTTGCTTGTCGTGTTTGTGCATCATAAATTTTATAAATTATGACAAGTGTGAGGCTTCATATACAGTCTCTTTTTTGTTTAAAGAGTAGTAACAACAAAAACCATAGTAAAAATTTATCATTAACAACAAAACACCCTTTTCAAATATTTACAAGAACAATACAGAAAAAAGAAACCAGATTTTATTTGAAAACAAAACAGTAGAGGACATAAATTTCATTCAACTTTGGTCAACTTGTCCAACATTAATTGAATCATTACATCACCTTTTTGTTTGTCCCTCTTCTCTTACATCTGTTAAACTCTGCCTAAGTAAACAAGAGAGAGAGAGAGAGAGAGAGAGAGAGAGGGAGGGAGAGAGTTAAAAAATGATATTAATAATTATTATGCCTGGCTGAGTATATGAAGAAGATCATTTAGAATATCTAATGAAATCAGCCCTTTGGTGGTCAGATTGAATTCCTTGAATACACACAACCGAAGTTAAGGGTTTAACAGATTCATCAAATGAGCATCTTTAAAATTTATTCAATTGTTCTGCTTTTGCAACTGAAAGTTACGGACGTGTCTTTATGTTTGCCTTTTCATCAATCTTTTTTCCCTGTGGTCATTTTGTTGTTTTTATTTTTGTTCTAACAAAAATTTTGACTTCCACTATGTAACTGATTTTTTATTATTTAAATATATGACAGACGTCTGTCTGTTGGAATTTTTATTTAAGTTCCTAAGTCTGTTGTAATCCTTTGCTTGAACATTACAACATAAGTTCGGATATGATCTTTTAATAAAAGGGGTTGGTTGGTACATTAATAGAAGTATTAACAAAAATCCTTTAATGGTTTTTATTCCTTAAGATTAATTACTAGTAATGCCTTTTAAACCGTCTTGAATCGTGGGTAAAAAATAAAAACTCTAAGGGCGGGTCGATGTTAAAATGGAATTAAACAAGCTGTGCGCATGTGTGTGTGTGTGTGAGCTACTAACGAAAAACCTTTTAAGAGTCTAGCGTGGCACAAATTCGCGTAATATTAAGCAATAGGCTGGCTAATGTTTTCATTGAGGTTACTGCGATTTCAGAAAACCCCCCAACAAAAAGTCGATTGAGGTCAAATCACCAATTCACCCCAACTCGGCGAGAACTAAACATGCCTTCAAATTATTCAAGCCGTTTGTGCATTGTTGCCTTCACTATGTATTAAAGTAAAACTGACCTGCTGGAACCACACGTTCTTCAAGTCCATATCGTTTAATTCGGGCCAGAAGCAAAAAAAAAAAACTAACAGGGACCCGAAATAATTTCACACCGTGTTCACACTATCAAGCAGGAAATAGTCAGAAAGTGTACATGGGTGCATTTCGCCATTGCACGGGCTGGGCTCACAGCGACACTCAGTAAACAGAATGACTGCGATGAGAGCGCATGCAATAGTTTATTCAGCCGTGTGTGTTCTCACTCTCAAGCAGGCTATAGTCGGAGAGCATGGGCTCACAACGACGGAAAGCGGACAGAATAACTGCGATGAGAGAGTGATCAATGGTTTATTAAGCCGGGTTCTTAATCTCAAGCAGGAGTGAGAGCACGCATGTGTGCAGTCCGCCGTTGCATTGGCTCAAACCGACTGAGAGAGAGAAAGGAGGGAGAGCGAGTATTAGTTGTTCAGACTAACTATAAAACATTAGTTCCAGAAACAACCCTACGGATAATATCGTAATACTCACAGATCTCTTCAAACGCCGGGAAAAAACACAAGCAAGTCAGGTCGTTGTTTGAACATAGACGAAGTGAAAGCATTATTTGGATGCTATTCCGTTGGCATATTTGTGTAGGCTAAAAGGTAATATAATTTGACAAGTAAATTCTTATGTAATTTTGGGGTGCCTGATTAAAATCGGCCCCAATTTATTTTAGGTTGGTTTTGATTTCTGAGATATACCGATATCTCCAAAATGAAGGAAGTGACAGGACATAAATTAAGACGCACGGTAGTGCGCCGGGCCAAGTTCACGCCTAATGCACACAGTGTGTATATTACAAGAAACCATTCGCGCTGTTTTTATAACTTTGCTTCCTTTAATCATAAAATAATGAAACTTGATACACAAGAAGTCTACGTATAGGTACCCTCATAGGCCGAGTTTGAACCAAGTTTTATAATAAGAGCTTCCCGAGATATGAAGGTGTAAAAAGAGCATATTTTGGTGCATATTCACTGACTCACTTACTCATCAATATTATGGGGCACTTCCACTATAGCTAGAGATCTGAAATTAGTTAAATAGGTAGGCCTTCGGGAATTAGCAAACAAAACAAAAAAATCTGAAAACCGACACTTCTAATCTTGAGGGGCTAGGGTGCCTTCTTATATATATGGAACACTTCTACTAAAGCTAGAGAGCTGAAATTTGGTATACATGTAGGCCTTGGAGAATAACTAATGAGAAAAATGGGCACTTTTCGTCTAGGGGACGAGGGTTCCCTCTTATTTGTATGCAGCATTTCCACTACAGGTACCATCTATAATCTTTAAGTTAAAAGAGGTTTTATACAAACATTAACAAACAAAAATAACTTGCAAAAAGGATTTAGAGATCTGCACAAACACATAAATGTGAAAATAAGGCCAAATACCTATCGAAAAATTTGTGTTGGAGGACCAACTTGCTGGATTATGGGAAAACTGTGCAAGTTGCCTAGAAATGGAATGGTATTGCACATATAAAGAACTTGGTCATGGAGGAGTCATGAGAAGTTGGACAAGAAAATCTCGCAAGAGGTGGAAGGGATAGCTTCCAAAGATACTTCTGAGGAAGAGGATGTGACGGTAGTACACATTGTGTGTGAACATGCAGCAACAGGCTAGCAGAAGACTTAGGTCCACGGGCCAACACTTGTTAAATGTAAATGCCATGGGGGACCTAAATCTTAAACAAATGCCAGAAATTACAAGATACTCCGTGATGAGGAAGCAGGCCGTCAGTTACCAGTCGACCGTATGAAATCAGTACAGTCCAGAGTAAGGGTAACACGAGACTCGAATAAAAGGTAGTCGTACATTACAGATCGGTTGCCTGAAATAAATTCGAGGAAAGGAGGGGGTCCAACAGGGCTCCATAAAGTGAGCGGAGTGGTTCGATATTTCCCCTACATTAATAATATATGCTTAAATAAATCAATTAAAAATTAATATAGGTGCGAAAAAGTCTTTCTTTTATATAATAAGGACACCCCGATTGAGATAATCGATTTCTCCTAATAATGCTTAAGATATAAGCCTTTTGGCTTGGATATACCGGAGCGGAGGTACAATTTTCATTCCACATTTCTGCATTTTTCTTAAGAAAATTGAGAGCAACAGCAGTTGTGGTACTTGCCACGTTTTACAATCTAATAAAAATGGATTCAATACGTTTTTTTTTTAATAATATTAAGGAAATCCTCTCTTGCAGAGAGTCTCTTTAGCACATGTATCTGTAACATCTTCAAAAATATGATGTTCATTAATAATTAAAAAATTCAAAATTAGAAAACACAGCATAAATTGAAGTCTACAATTACCTTTTACAAATAAGGCAACAACTCTTAATAAGTTTTTTTTTTAAACAAAAGCGCAAACGCATGCAACCCTTTACCCCTGCCATGCTTAACAAATTGCCCAAATCTTTCTTTCTTTTCGGTGGCAAAACATTTTGAATAATTTGCAAAACTGTCTATCAAAACATTTAAATCTTATAGATTCTGACACTTTCTTTTTCACATTTTTTTTCTGTTTGTTGTTAAAAAGGGAACAAGGCAATAAGGAACCAAATACTCGTACACAGACAGCAACAAACATTTTATTAAAACGTTTAACAGGATCATCGTACATCTCTTTATTAAAGAGACAAACGGGTAACATGGGCCCACAATGAGGATAAAGGTCTTTTTTGTTTTTGGCAAAATACAACAAAAACATAACAACAATAATGTAACGCAAAGTTGTTTAGGAAAAAAGAAACAGCTAAACAGAAAAAAAAAATATTGGCGAATTTTCATTAATAGCAACCCTTTTTCTTAGTTTGGAAAGCAACAATAATTTGCCAACAACAGCAAAAAAAAAAGGATGTTCATAAATGTCAATACGTGTTAGACACGATGGATGTATGATATTGTAATGTATTCTTGAATTCTTGAAGACCGTTTCAATAAGATTTGCATGCATTTACTATTCCAAATACCAATCGTAGCTTCACTACTTACAACCCTTTTCCCAATTGTTTTGCATATTTTTGTAAGGAAATTGTTTTTTCCCAGCTTGCTGCCACATTTATAGCCCATACATAATCCTGTTAATGGTGTTAAAGAGAATAATAATATTTCTTTTTCGTTGTAGAAAGGAAGAAAGAAAAAAACTCCCATAAAAATTACTACAATTTTGATGATCAGAGAGAAATTATTTTAAATCCTTTTTTTAACGCTTTAATGGACTTAGTACTTTTATTACATTATTTTAAAATTTCTTTCAATATCAAAGAGCTACTAAAGCTTGAATAAATCTCCTTAATACACAGACAAAAATATTTCAGTCTATTAAAGTCTTGCTTGGTTTCTGTTGGAAACTCAATTAAGTTTTTAATTGACCCAATTAAATATTTGATTAAATTTGATTTTATATACTATTTTGATTAAATAAATGGCTGAGTCAATTAAAAACTTAATTAGACTTTAATCTAAAACTAAACAAAACTTTAATAGATTGAAATATTTTTTTCTGTGTTGTTTTTAATTCATTTGCTTGGAGTTGCCTTTAAAAATAATAATTAAATTTTTTGGCTTCCCAAATTCACAGAATTTAAAAAAAAAACAATACCGATTATATAATTCTTTCAAATATATGGTGATTTTTCAAGGGATTGCTTTTTATTTGTGTCAATAAAGCTAACTGCATGTCATGTGTTGATTACGACTACTTCCATATGAATTCAATTTAGTCAAAACTAATGACATTTTGTAAAAACATGAAATTTAAAAACGTTCTTTGCTTCTGCAACTTTTGCCTCTGAATTTCTTCTTTTGCACTGGCGATTTCAATAAACAGCTGATACGAGTCATCTTCGAAAAATATACGCAGCTAGTGCTGTAATTAATTCAAATGAAATATTAAAATACAGAGTTTTCTTTTAAAACTTTTCAAAAGCAAATCGCAAGTAAAACGCCTGAGTTACGGAACATGCAGAAATAAGTTTGGCGATTTGCTACTCGCATGCGATTTGACACTCTTGCGAGTGTCAGAACATGCCCGATAATAGGCAAGAAGCTTCTTACACGGCAACAATTTGAACAATAAATTTCAATAATTTCTAAGCGTTATTCGGTTGCCGGTAATCACAGGTTAAAATTAAAAATGTAAATTATCATCTTAGTTTGTGGCGGGCACATGTCACAAAGCCCATAGCAAGTAACAGAAGCTTTGCATTACAAAAAACCAAACTGGGGGAAAAACACACTATATTATTTATTTTCTTAATTTCTTAGGCAATTAAAAAGACTTTATTTTACTATTTCTCCTGAAATATGTCAAATTTTTGAACTATTCTATTTATTATTTAACAGCAAAAAAAAAAAAAAAAAAAAAAAAATTTATAACATTTTGCTTTTTTCGGTGTTTTAAGGCTTCCCTGTCTGTACACGTTTGTGTGAGTGTGTGCGTTTTTTATTATATAATTTGCTTTGAACTAAATGCAGTTTTGTGGTTTGATATCCTTTCAATAAAAATATCAAATTTCTAATTGAAATTTTTACATCAGTTAACTTTTGTTTAAAGTTCGTTTCTGCGCCCTTTGTTCATAATGTAAGGAAACACTCATGATTCCTGGGCATTTACGTATGATTCGCCCATATGTCGAACGAACGTTATTGATCGAGATCATATGGTTGGTTGTGACGACAGCAGAGCCCAACATTCTGGCTGCTTAAAAATCAGTATCAGTTTTTTCATAATGACAGATGTTTAAGTTAAAACTGTTTTAAATACCAGTCTTTGGGTAGGCTGAAATTAATAGTGAAAAGTAATTGAGATGTTTTTAATAAACTACGTCGGCCTGGAAGATGTAGCAATTTGGCTTTAAAACTAAATTAAAGACATGAATAAGTTCAGGTTCCAAAGTCGGAGTGTTTGAATCGGTAGATGGGAATTAAAAATGGTGTTTTCTTAGCTTGATGGCTGAGAGAGAAATACATTTTCCAATTAATATTTTTTTGATGCCGAACTTTTTCCGATAATTCTTGTGTTTTCAAAAAGTTATGGGAAAATGATACGATTACGTCGACGCTATTGTTACGAACTATTATTTTCTTAACCATTATTTTCTTAACCAAGAATTTCTGCTGTCATCGTTGTTCCTGATTTCAGCGGTTTTTTTTGCAAAACTAGCGATTTTTTTTTTTAATAATGCATTTTTTTGAAAAACTAATATTGCGTTGTTTTCTGAAAAAAAATCACTTAATAAAATTGTGGTGGTAATTTTTTTCAAATAATTGGGCATGTTCTGACACTCGCCAGAGTGTCAAATCGCATGCGAGTAGCAAATCGCCAAACTTATTTCTGCATGTTCTGCAACTCACGAGTTTTACTTGCGATTTGCTTTTGAAAAGTTTTAAAAGAAAACTCTGTATTTTTAATATTTCTAATACCTGAACCTAGAATATTACAAAAAATACCCGGGCATTTCATTTGAATTAAGTTCACAGCACTAGCTGCGTATATTTTCCGAAGATGACTCGTATCAGCTGTTCATTGAAATCGCCAGTGCAAAAGAAGAAATACAGAGGCAAAAGTTGAATAAAGAACGTTTTTAAATTTCATGTTTTTCGAAAAAATTTGTTACCAATCTCATTAGTTTTGACTAAAATAAAAACATTATTAATTTAATTTATTTATAACTTTGTGGTTTCTTTAAAAACTAGTTTAGTTTAAATACAGCAGTTCACTGCAGTATACTGTTGCGACTTGAACTCGCCAAAACTCTTGCGATTTACAGACCACCTCACATGCGAGTTGAAATCACAATCGCAAATTTTGTACGAGATGCGAGTGTCGGAACATGGCCGTATTATTGATGATGGATAAGCTAGTTACTACGAGCATTTTACTGGTTGCTTAGGTCAGCTCATCAGGAAACCTTCACCCAACTTTTTAGAAAAACTTAAACATCTTATGCCCGAAATTCTTTAGACCAAATGAGAATTCCAAACATAATCAAGACGAAAACATAAAATTTTTAACAAAAAGCCCTACAACAAAAAATTTTTATTTTATTTTTCCTACTTTACTTACTACGTTTGGTAGGTTGTAGCTGTAAGCCGTTAAAAAAAATAAAAACAACAACAGGCAGACTTTGATTTGCTTAATGCTGGGAACACAACTGGGACGAACGACGAATTTCGTCCAACACTTCGTTCAACTCTTCTTAGGAAAATATTTGAATTCTTGATTTGATATTCCGACAGGGTGTGTGTTCTGATGTAGATTTTTGGAATGAATTTCCGTCATCCCTTGCTTGTCAAGTTTGGTTTGGATACAAACCGGTTTCGGCTATGTGCCATCTTCAACCGAAACCAGTTTGTCACTAAACTTAAAAAAGGGTGACGGAAATTCATTCCTAAAAATATTTGGACGTAGAGCCTGGATAGAGGAACCGCTAAGAGACTGACGGCTACCTCTTTGAAGCTTGTTTTCACTTTATTGCAAAAATGCAACACAATCTGGACACGTCTGCTTAATGCAGAACCAAAAAAAAAAAAAGAATTTAAAAAAAAGGCATTAAGTAAAAATAGTTTTTAAGCAGCGCGCGAGTTTTGCAGTATGATAGAAAAACTATTAAATTGTATATTTTACAATTTGGGCACTTTAAGATTTCAGCACAATTTCCATTTAGTTACACGTCATAACTTATGATTTTAAAGAAGCAAATATTGTTAAGATGAACAGCAGTATTCCATAAATTTAATGAATGGTAAGTCAGTCAGTCCTCTTGCTTTAAACACTCACTGGCGGCAGCTGTTATTCTCCAGCATCTTTTGCACAAAGGGCTACTTTACAATTACTTATGGTCATAAACATGATACTTTCATTTCACACATCTTTAATTGAGCCGCAAAGGACTGACTGTCGTCTATCTGCCTCGACTACTTAATACCTTTATATTTGAGAAGATTTTGAATGTTTATGAATTTTATCCAATTTTCAATGATGGATAAATGATCGACATATGTTATGATACGTTACATCTTCTGGCAACAGACAGCAAGCAGCCAGCCCCACATTCAAGGAAAGTGTATCAAATTGCTTCTCGGTGTTTGCAATAATTTATTTGCTCTAAAGCCTACAATATTTATGACTTTTTTACGATTTCATTTTCTCTACAAACAAATGTCAGTTTTATTTTCATTTTATTAACTTTCATTTGTTTTGTTGTGTTAATGACATTTGATTGATTTACTACCTTCAATGACGTTTATTGAATTTATGATTTTTATTCTTCGCACATCATTTTAATAAAAATTTTAAGCGTTACAGCTTAATTTCTTTCAATTTCTGTGGGTTCATATTTTTCCAATACTCGCATTTGTGCAGCAGTTTGAATTAGTTTGTATTTGGGTAGCTGTTAGCATCTTCCTTTGCTTTTACTCTTTTGTCCACTTCGAATATTCACATTATGGGATTTTCATCCGGCGGCTTTGTATACATACATAAGTATTCATTTATTTAGGGAAATTGTGAGAAAATCTATTAAATTTTAAATAATTTAGAACATTAACTTCAATTCAATTCTTAATGAAGTTGTTTTGATTGAAATCTATACTTCGGGGGAGAGTCAGTTTTTCTTTTATTTGAAAAAGAGGGCGTTTTTTTTTTGATAATCATCTCATTTAGATGAATTGTAGGACAACAAAGAATTATAGAAAGCCAAAAACATTTACGTGCGGCTACACTTTTGAAGAAATTACCATGACAGAATTCATTTTATGTAGTCGTACACAGATGCTGAACTTCTCGACTTCAGGGAAGGTCTATAGTCAACATTTTTGACCACTAGAAAATATTCTGCTCAAATAATATCTGTATGGATCAATCGATGTAGATCCACAACTTAATAGAATTTGTTTTTTCTTACTAACGATTCGAAAAACTTATTTTGCCACCCCGTGTATCCGGTGAAACGGATGAGCTGAAAACTTATTTTGTTTTTCTTATACGTTTTCATAAATGAATTGTCTTTGATAGAATTTTCATCATTCACATGCAGCAAGTTTTCTTAAAACAAAAAAAATTCCCAAATTGCATTTTAAACCGGACTTTGCGTTCACCGCATAATAATTATATTCCACAGTTCCTGTTTCACTTGCCATTCTCAGTTGATCACTCTCTTTCACTCTCCATCTCTCCCTCACTCTCAAACAATCTCTTCTATTCATCAGAACCTTTTTGGCGCTGCAGTGAGCCAAAAAAAGGAGTGAGGAAAATTCACGAGAAGTTCTTTACCGTTACACCGCTACATCTTGAGTTTTATGGGCCGGTAGATTCATTGGTACTTAATTTTTCAAAAACGATGCCGACCAGAATGTTGCAGTTATTAGTAACCGCTACAGGACCAAGATCACTGACTGTTTTGTGCCACAATGGAATGCGCTTAATGGCGAGGTGCAATGGTGCCACGCGTATTTGACCCGAAATTACGCTCTACGATCATGCGATTTAATAGGGCTGGCCTACTTTTTCTGGGCCTATGCAAAGTCTCTGGTTTTCGGCGGTAATACTACATCTTGACTAGTGACAAATTTCTTCGCCCATTCGAAGAGCGTCGGCAGAATAATGGAAAAAAGCGTGTTCGTGGTGTTCTGTGTGGAGTAAACGTGTAGATAGATGTTCCTGTTCAGTTTGTGCATATTTTTTTTTTTTTTGGTCTCTCATAGAGATTGTTTCCATGTTCTCAGCATAGTTTATGTACGGGAGCGCATACACACATATTTTTATTTTTATTTCGTTTATGTGTACTTTTTTTGTGTGATGACAGAACATCGTTGTGCGAACAACTGTTCGGTCAACGGTCTTCGATGAAATAAGGAAAAAGAAGAAGAAACGTAGCATCATTCTTCATCACGACAATGCAAGCTCCCATAAAGCAGGTCAAACATATGAATATTTGAAGAAGAAAGACTTTGAATTAATGTCTCAGTGCCCGTATTCACCCAAACGATTATCGCCTAATGACTTTTTCTTGTCCCGCACTGTCAAACAAAAGATGCGAGGAGAGCGATTTTCATCACCTCAAGCAGCTGTTGAAGATTTTCAAAACCATGTTTCTACGATAACAGCTTCAGAGTGGAAGAAATGTTTCCAGAATTGGTTTGAGCGTATGCGAAAATGTTAAGGTCGAATATTTTCGAAATAAAACACTTTGTTTCGAACTTTTTCGTTTCTGTTTCGCTTTTTGTAAAGGCAACCCTTGTAACACTTTCATGGCAAGAATTTGTATATCAGACAAAGTCTTTATTTAGACAAAAATAATATAATAATTCTTACCATAACATGTTCTTAATAGACATAATATGAAAAATTTGTTGGGGGCCACTGTGGGTTAAGTGGTTAGCGCGTTGACTATTAAAAATTCGATGTCTTTAGTCGGCTGTGTTCGTAACTCTGCCGAGACTAATCAATTGCTTGCTTTTCTATCAAGCTAGAAGGACCCTACTATTGTTGTTTACAATAATAGTATGATTTGTTTACAACCATATAATTTAATGATGCTTTTAGATTATGATTGTCTCAACCATGTTTTTCCTTTGCGTGTAAATTATTGAACACGACACTAATTTGTTATCCCTTAATATTGACCACTTTTTCGTAACTAAAATGTCCAACAACGGCATGTTGCCTTATTCGAAATATCATTCTTTCTTTAACTACTTTTTCTGAGGCTAAAAAGACCCTAAAAGGATGGATCGACAAGATAATATTTAAATCGCTTAAGAACCTGAAGTGCAGTCCCCTTTTTGCGATAAAAATAGAGATATTTTTTTAAGAACAACTTAAATTCTCTTAAGTGGGAATTCAATATAGAAGTATTTTCTAAGAGACTTTTATCAAACTAATTTTGACTGAAATTTTTAACATATTTTTTTTTTTTGATTTAGACCTTTCAACAACAATCACTAAATTGTAAATGCGTTTTATAAAAATCCGTAGAAAATATAATTGAACTGTGACTTCTTCTCATTAGAAATGTCATTTAAATAACAAAATATTACTTTCTTCACTTATCCGCATAATAGCCCATCAACTTTGCATTATTTTCACATAGAAAAAGAAAAAAACATTTGGAAATCAAAATCATTTTCAAACACATGAACAGATATTATTTTTCCGTAAATCCTCGTTTGTATAGGGTGTCGCAATAAGACCATAAATAAGGTACAAAAGGAAAGAAGACAACAGGAATTAAACAAAATATTAAACGTTAGAGTTGAGTGTGCACAATGGACCCCTCTGGTGTCATTGAAATCAATTAGTCACAAAACCCCGACTTGGAAAATAAATAGAATTTCAATTAAGTATTCTACCAAATTAATATGAGTAAATAATGTGGAACTTTATGCAAAAAATGGGAAAAGAAAAAAAGGAAAAACTGAACGGAAAACAAATGATAAATATATAAATGATTCTTTTAACAGTCAGTCATCCAGCCAGCACAAGAGGATAATTTATAAGGGTGTTAATAATGAATAGTCCAACGTACTCGCTCTCTCGTACGATTACTGCAAATGTCAATTCTATCAGTTGCCGGTAACCTTTAGCTAAATTGTTGGCTGTTTAAGTCATTTAATTGAAGAACAAAAAAAAACTACTACTTAGAAGGAAAAGAAAACTATGCCCTTATCTTAGCTGGCGGCTTTAATCTCATTTAAGAAATTAAAACAAATTAAATTTGTAGTTCTGTTGTCCACCAGGCTCTCTGTGTGAATAAGTTCTTTGGCGTTTTTGCTGCGCTTTCCTTCTTGTAACTTCCGCTTCCTTGTTCTGGTGTTCTTTCTTATTAGTGTCCTTCATCATGTTACGTGCAAATAAATTTGTATTAATTACACCGCTTCTTTATTTTCCACTTCTCTGCGTTTCATTTCAACTTTATAATTTCCTCTATTAGTTTTTTTTTGTTCTTGTGTAATGTTAAACTTTGGGAATAGATGAGAAAATGAGGGTCTTCGTTTTGGGCTCTTTAAGTGTTTGGCGAAGAAAAAAGCCTTAAAAAAGTTTTAATTAAAATCTTGAACTAACGCCAGCGATTATTTCTGAAGACTCTAATTTAAAACTTTAAACAGCTGACCAAAATATAAGCAGTAAAGCCACCAGGAGAGCGACTAATAGAATTGTGCCTGATATTTCACCTAGCCATAGGTGGCGCCATCTACACGTATAAGGGGACACATTAACGAGCGGCAATTTACGCCATCAGATCGACGGCATATGCCTGAGCAGAGGATGTGGAAATTAATTGGCATATATCAAAAATAGAAGATGAACTAATGTGGGCAGTGACTTAATCACAGGCCAAATCAAAATTCAACTGAAATGTCAAAGAATTACCAACAGGCACACAAGATGAAAGCGGCTCTAACCGCGACAACTCCAGAACAACACAACCAAACACGCATTTATTTTAAGAATAAATATTTCCCAAAATTTGTTTACCCCAAAAAAAAGTTTACCAAAAATAAATGTTCAACAGAAAATTAAAAAAAATACCCCTCGTTTAAAAGGAATATCAAAAACAAAACTAATTTAATTGAAAAAAAAAAATACAAACACTATTTTTATAAAAAATTTTGCACAATTATTTCCCCGAAAACTTTATTAGATAATTACATTTGTTTAGTTTTCATTATATTATCCAACAATTGATAAATTTTTATTTAAATAATTCTAGACCGATGCTCGAATGCTTGCTCTATAGTTCAAACGAGAACAAGTACTAATTTTATTCATGCATTCTGCAACTACAGGGTGTCCGTAGGGAAGGTATACTACTTTGTTTTGCCGCCATTTCGGTAAACAGTAGTCTTGACAGTTCATATTTGGCAGTCGTGAAGTAGAGACGTGGCAAATTTATTATGGAAAAATATTCGGCAAACCAACGTGTTTTCAACGTTAAAACATTTTATCAAAATCAATCATCGATTACGTGAAATTTTTTGGAGCAGCAACGCGCCAACAGGACGCACTATTTATCGTGTAGTGAATGATTTCGAAGAAAGAGGGACTGTAGCTGATAAGCCCAAACATGGACTGCTGTTCAAGAAAGTGATTAAAACAATCCATCAACCTCAATTCGACACCGTGCTCAGGAGCTTGGCCTTTAAAGAACAACTTTGGCCACAATTTTGCACAAAGATTTGCATTTGTTTCCATTTTAGATTCAGTTGACACTAGAGCTTCTTTCAGTAGACCATTTCCGCCGCCGTACATACGTCAATAGGATGCTACATCCCATGCACGCCCATGACAACCCCGATTTTTATGAAAAAATCATAATGAGTGACGAGGCACATGTTCATTTGAATGGATAAGTGAATAAACAAAATAGTCGGTTCTGGGTAATGGAAAACCCTCAAATTATTCATCAGTCACCTTTGCATCCATTAAAAGTGACAGTCTGGTGTGCAATTTTCTCAGGAGGAATCATTGGACTTTACTTCGTGGAAACTGAAAACGGCGTAAAGGTAACTGTCAATGGGGAGCGATATCGTGATATCGCCAAAACTGCATGCTTTGTGCTTGACTAACATGTGGTTTCAACAAGACGGTGCCACATCGCATACAGCCAGGATTACTGCGAGACCTCTTTCCACAACAAGTTATTTCAAGGAATGGTGATGTTGATTAGCCTCCACGGCCGCCTGATTTGACTGCTCCCGACTTCTTTTTGTGGGCATTACTGAAAAGCAAGGTTTATGCAAACAAACCAGACACGCTGGAGCAACTCGAACAAAATATTCGTGATGAAATTAATGAAATACCGCGTGAATTGTGTGAGAATGTAATGAAAGATGTGTTCAACAGGACTCACATTTGTGAGGCTAACAGACGGCGGACATTTATCTGATATTGTATTCCATACATAATTGCCGACATTAAATAAAACATTTATCAACATACGATCCATTCTCTTTCATTTAATCAAAAATTATGAACAAACAAAGTAGTATACTTTCCCGGCGGATACCCTGTAGTTGAGGGTGTTTAATAGTAAATTTTAGATTTTGATATTCGAAAAGTATATTTTGAATATTTTAAATTCGTGCTGTAAAAAATCAAACAAATTACAATATTCCCCCCTCAGCTGTTTAAAATAATTTAAAATTAATTTAAAAAAAAAATTTTAAATAAAAAAAAATAGATATCAATCATAATGACCTTCACTAAAACGGACGAGGAAAATGAAAGGAAAACCAAATCTTATCTATCAAGTGTTAAACGAAAATTTTAAAATTTTTTTCCTTTTTGTTTTGTGGTTGTAGTTGATCAAAGAGTTAAGAATCCCTTTCTAACGTTCAAATAATTTTATTGTCAGAAAAAAAAATGTATTAAAAAAAGGACGCTGTAAAAATGCATTTAAGCGGCAAAGTTTTTCAGTTGTTGGAAACATGAAAAATTTCAACAAAATGTTTTAATTGTTGCATAAAAGATTTAAAATGTATAAAAGAAGGCAAGAAATTAAAAGATGTTGTTTAATCTTCATCTAAAAGGAAAAAGAACTCTCGCTCTCGTGCATGTAAAATGATGCGCCTACGATAAAAAAAAGGAAAAAGAAACAAAGCTAAAGAGTCGTTAAAGTCCTGTTGTTGCATGATCGTTTTTGTTCTAAATACAAAGAAGGATTTAAATGTAATAAAACCACAAAAGGTTCTTTTGCTGCTGCTGCTGCTGCTGCTGCTGGCTTCGTATTTAACTGCCAAATTAAAAAGCAAAAAAAAAAAGAAGAAAACACTCTGTTACAAGCAGACAAAATATTTTCACTTAACAACTTCTCGATAAGATCGCTCTTTCGCTGCTTTAACTGTCAGGACAACACCACACCAGGTTTATACACAAAGTCACTTACTTTACTTTCCTCGTAAATGGCGAGATTTAGGTTACCAACAAAAAGTTACTCTCTGTCTGTTTGATGCCTGCTGAAATGAAGTGTCAGTTTAGTTTTAAATCATTTCAATTTCCTAACAGGCATGAAAAATCCAACAGATCAAATTTCATTGCCAAGAAGTAGAAACAGCAACGAAAGGATTAAAGTCTAATGGAAGAAAATAAAGAAAATAAAGCAACAAATATCGTGTAACCTTTTTAATTAAATGCGTGAAAGAACAGAAAAAGAGCAACTGTTTCATGTTTTTTTTTTAAAGCTGTCCATTTACTCGTATTTAAGAAAATAAAAAATGATTGATATTTTATTTTTTACAAAAATATTTAACATTATTTTCATAAAATTTACTTTCGAATAAGAGAAAATATTTTTAACGGTTTTTGCTTAATACTCTCTATCCTTTTGTTCTCTCTTTGTAGCTAAATAGTTTCTGGTTACAATTTTCTTTTCAACTGTTTCAAATGTATAGAGGACCAGACCAGACCAGACTAGACTAGACAAGATTCTTATGCAAATTTTATGTTTTTCCTCTCTGTAATGTTGCAATTTGAGACACTTCAGTGACATAATTTCTGACAGCTTGACGAATTTTGATTGATACGAGTTCATAGCATAAATTTTCACTCTCATCTCCTCACTTCTCATATGCCAGAGAGCACAAATTTTTTTAATGAAATTTTTATTACATTAAGCTGTGTGTGTAAATGTCACAATTTTTTGGATTGATCACTTCTTCGTGTCACTATAAAAATGCCAGGACAACAACAAAAACCAAAAACTAGTTGCAAAAAGATTTTTTTTTTGTATTTCTATCCTTTCGGATGGTTTTCAATTTTAAAAAGTTTTTTACATTTTACATGATGCCATCAGCCAGTATGTGTGAAAGTTTGTTTCACATCTTTTTATTCATTTTTTTGTTTTTTTTGTTTTTTTTGTTTTTTTCGTTTGATGTTTTTAAAGATGATGAATTTGTTGTTGATAATTTATGCGCCATTTCTCGGAATGGGCTAAATGGAAAATTGTAAGGAAAAACTAATATTTTCTTTTAGCTTGGCAGCTGGAAGTTGTTAATGGCCTTAACATTAACAAATTAAAAAGACAGCCTTAGAAGTGTTTTTTCACAAATAAATAAAATAGTTTGTACCGACTTAGAAGTCTAGGGCTGTTCACAGGAATGTTTTTTAATTTTTCTTGCCTACATTAAAATGATTGAATTGTGCACAAAAAATTTCCTATCGCCTGCAAAGAATCAAATAAATTTTATTTTCAGTTATTTTTGGTAGCTGGCGTTTTTTGCTGATTTAGACGATTTATTTTAAAACTTTTAACAATTAAATAAATCTTAGAATTTATACTTCTTATATGCGAATAATATTCCTATAATTAAAAATAATCGCCTAAAAGACAAAAATCGGCTGAAATAAGAAAATCGTTAAAATTATAAAAAAAGATCCAAATTTACAAAAAATCGCCAGAGCTGCAAACATTATCAAATTTAAAAAGACCTCAGAATTTGATAGGAATACATGAAGGAAGAACACTTTTAGTATTTGCTGAGTTAGGAAATCGCTGAAACTGCAAAAAAGTCGATATTGAAAATAATCGCCTAAAACTTAAAGAGGACCACTATAAAAAAAAACAGTTAATATCACGAAAAGAACGAAATTTACAAAATAAAATCACCAATTAAATTGCATAAAATCGCTTATATGCAAAAAAATCGCCAAAGCTGAAAAATGTTCAAAATCGTAAAGGCTGCATAAGAAATTATGAAAAACATATTCTAATTCTTGTTGAGTTAAAAAATCGCCAAAACTTGAATAAAAACCGAAATTTGAAAAAAATCGCCTAAAACACAAAAAGAGCTGAAATAAAAAACAAACGTCAAAATTATAAAAAAAAGCCAAACTAACAAAAGAAACATCGATTAAATTGCATAAAAGCACTTAAATTCGAACAAATCGTAAAATACAGAAAAAATCGCCAGAACTACAAAATTTATCAAAATAGAAAACACCGCAGAATTTGATAGGAATAAATGAAGAACATATTTTATTATTTGTTGAGTTCAAAAAAAATTGCTCAAACTGTAAAAAAGGTCGATATTGAAAATAATCGCCTAAAACAAAAAAAGTATTTTATGAGAAAAAATACCACAAAAATTATCGAACTTTATAATTAAAAAAACTTTCAATTAAATTCCATAAAAGCACATAAATAAGAAAAAAACGACAAATACAGAAAAAAATCGCCAAAATTGTAAAATTTGTCAAAATCAAAAAGCTGTAGAACTTGATAGAAAAATATGCAGAACATATTCTAAATATTTATTTACCAACAAAATCGCTAAAACTGCATAAAGTCGAAATTAAAAACAATCGCCTAAAAACAAAAAAAAATGGCTGAAATAAGAATAAACAGTTAAAATCCAAGAAAACACCCAAATTAGAAAAAAAAAAATTCGATTTCATCGCATAAAATCAATTTGAAAAAATCGGCAGAGCTGCAAAGGCAAAAAACCTGCAAAATTTGATGGGAAAACATGGGCAACACTTTTATTGATTCTTGATTTGTTATGACTTTTATTTATTTATTTGAAGAAGAAGTCGCTAAAACTGAAAAAACCCGAAATTGAAAATAATCGCCTAAAACAAAAAGATTGCTGAAATAAAAAACAAACGTCAAAATTATACATTTATAGACATTTACAAAAGAAACATCGATTACATTGCATAAAAGCACTAAAACTTTTGAAAATCGTAATATACAGAAAAAAATCGCCAGAGCTACAAAATTTATCAAGAACACATTTTATTATTTGTTGAATTAAAAAAAAAAATCAGTAAAACTTCAACAAAAAAATATACGGGCATGTCATGACACTCGCAAGAGTGTCAAATCGCATGCGAGTAGCAAATCGCCAAACTTATTTCTGCATGTTCCGTAACTCACGCGTTTTACTTGCGATTTGCTTTTGAAAAGTTTTAAAAGAAAACTCTGTATTTTTCATATTTCTAATACCTGAACCTAGAATATTATAAAAAATACCCGGGCATTTTATTTAAATTAATTACAGCACTAGCTGCGTATATTTTTCGAAGATGACTCGTATCAGCTGTTTATTGAAATCGCCAGTGCAAAAGAAGAAATTCAGAGGCAAAAGTTGCAGAAGCAAAGAACGTTTTTAAATTTCATGTTTTTACAAAATGTCATTAGTTTTGACTAAAATGAAAAGAAAACACTATTAATTTAATTTATTCATAACTTTGTAGTTTCTTTAAAAACTAGTTTAGCTTAAATACAACAGTTCACTTCAGTATACTCTTGCGACTTGAATTCGCCAAAACTATTGCGAATGCGAATTACAGAACACCTCACAGGCGAGTTGAAGTCACAATCGCAAATTTTTTGCGAGAAGCAAGTGTTGGAACATGGCCGATAGACTATATTAAAAATAATCGCCTAAAACACAAAACCGGCTGATATAAGAAAAAAACCGTTAAAATTATGAAGAGATCCATCGAAATTTACAAAAAAAACCATCGGTTAAATACAGAAAAAATTGCCAGAAGTAAAATTTATCAAAATGGAGAGGGCTGATAAAAATTATTATAGAAAAATTGGCGCAAAAACACAATTTAAAAAAAATATATTAATTTAAAAAAACCCCCAATAAAAACGCTAAAAACTCCAAACATTTTCGTAATCGAAAAAATATGAATATTTTTGGAAAAAGAATAAAAACTATAGAATGTTATTGTATACCAAGCAGGTAACGTTACAGCAATTGCTTTTAAAAAAAATTGGACAAAAACTTTAACAAAAAGTTAAATATAAAGCTGAGTCAAAAGCTAAAAACTTTTTTACAAAAAATCGCTAAATTCTTAAAAATGACTAAATCAGGAATAAGATAAAAATACGAATGAAACTGTAAATCCAAACTGGACAAATTTTAATCGGTTTAAGGCGCTTAAAAACCAGACAATTTTATAAAAATTTTATTTCACGATTTTACGTTGCACGCACGGTAAACAAAAATCACTGAACAATTTATCTTGATTTCAGACAAGTCATTGTAAAGGAGTTTCTTCCTTGGTGTTTATTGTTCCAATCAACTTTTAAAATTTTAACATTTTGACCCACATGGTTAAAAGTTCTTTGGAAAAATACCTACTTTCCAAAAAGGATCTTAACTAAATATTGTTGATCTTTTTTTTTTGTTTTTAAACAGAGCGAACTGATCTCATGAACGAACAAATATAAAAAATTCAATAACGCATGACAATTACAGATGAGTTGAGTAGCTAGACAGACAGACATGAGGGAATGCTTCAATAAACACAACATCAATAAACAAAAATTATTGAAAAGTAATCATAATTTTTAAAATTGCAATATCAAATAAAGCAAAAACTATGGATAATGAGCAAAGAACAACACACCCTTATACACGTAATGTGAAGAGATATTAAATGAGCGTAGAACCAACCCAAAAATGACACAAACAATTTCGATCGATTGATGTTTTCAAATGCTATTTTTTTCGCACAGATACTCTATTCAGGTAAGTGTGTGTGTGTGCGTGTGTGTGTGCCTAAGTGTGTGACAGTTAACACAATTGCCAATGACAACAATAGACACTTTGACAGATCGGTATCACTTGAACAAACGCTCGGCTGAAAAGGAGATGGTAATAAAATTGAATGTTTATTGATTTGTCTTGTCAATTTTTGTTGTCTTTTCTTTCTTTTTTTTCTGTTAAAGGTAACTCATCAAATTCACAAATTATGAATGGGTGTGTACGAAATCATTTTTTATAAAAAAATCAAAATTGTAACTTAAACTTAAGTAGAAAATGTTTAAGGGCAAGAAAGAGGTAAAGAGAAGAAATTTAAAATACGGTACCCCCGTTGCGTTTTAATTTAAATTGCCAAATATCGTCACTATTTCCCATTGTGTTTAAGTAATAAAAATTTAATATAATTGCTTTTATTTTTCTTAAAACAAATTAAAGGAAAGTGTTAAATTTCAAATATGTCACTACAGTCATAAACTCAACGATTTTATGTTTAATTTTATTTTTCCTTTTGGAAAATATTTGGTTGATTTTCAGGCAACATTTTATTAATAATTCGATTTTGAAAAACACTTTTTCAAAATCTGCGGGATATTTTATGATTTCACCTTTGTAAGCGATAGATGAATGATACGCCTCTATTTTGTCAATTGATTTCGCTGTCATCTGGGTCTAAAATTTTGTTGACAGTTGGCAGTGAAATGCCAATGAGGAGTTTTTGCTGCAAATTTCTTTAATACTTGATTAATGAAAATTTGAATAGTTGGGAATTTAATGAAAAAATTAAAAATCCAAATTTAAATTCGTGGCATTTTAACGACCAATGCCATTAAATTAAAGTCGCCTGGAGGAGGTGCAAAAGTTGAGGTGGCAAAAATATGGCGCAACATGCTAAAGGACCTTTCACACCATTAGATCGCGTAAAACGACTTGCAAAAAATTCAAATAAAATCACAAAGGATTCTAGCGTAAAAACAATAAGTAATTAGATTTTAAAAAAAAAATTCGAATGGATTTTTAATAATAAAAAAATTCTTAAGCGGTTAGAAGCGCGATAGTGTAGACAACAAAACGTGCTACAATTGTATTATTGAGACAACAGTTTGAGGGAGAAAACTAAATCGATTTTAACTTGTAAATTTGTCTCCGATGTAAGGCGGCGTTTGTCGATATAATACTCACCGTGTTATATCACCTGACTAATGATCGATCACTCAGACTCTCATCCTCACAGCTGTTTTAAACTTTTAAAGATTCTAAATATATTGGCTGATCGTAGTTAAGGACTTCTCATGAATAAAAACTTACTTAGAAGGTTCTAGTAGCGAAACTTCCGCCACCAAGCAAACTCTTAAACATTAAAAATAATTTTAATAAATTTAAATGTGAGAAGTACCGCTATCTTGAGCTTTCTAGGGCAGTTTTAGAACCGGTACTTGGTAAATTATTTTACCAAAAACATTTTTTTTTTGTTTCGCAGTATATCGATCCTAATCACGGGTGCCATGGCCAGAAAGCTGGCACTAAATACATCGGTTCGGTTATTCGCTACGCATGAGCGGAATCATAGACAATGGGGACATTTCAATAATGTTGAGACCGAATTCATTCTCCCCGGCTTCAAAGACTACACCACTCCGAAACCCGGCTTCTCGAGGGCCTGTCTCGGGGATGTCTACATAGAAAAATTATGGTTCAACATGTCCTTCAGATTTCCAAATGAATGTAGCGCCCTACAGGCTAAAATATAGAATATTCTACAGAAATATTCAGACAGTCGTATTTTTTCGCCATCTAAACTGGTCCCGGAATGCCAGTCATACTTAAATCGGATGGCGAGACAATCAAGAATCAACTTAAAATGGGTGCCTGGACATGGAAACAATATGGGCAATTGTATGGCCGATAAGCTGGAAAATAGAGGAGCAAAGCTCTCTATTTTCCAGGACTCTCATATTGATGAATTCTGTTGCATTCCCCTCTCTGTCTGCAAGAGGCAAATTAATAATGTTATATATGATAGGACGCAGGCCAGGTGGTAGGAGGAACCTATATGTGGCCTAGTTTAGGTAGGCGTCGAACCAGAGATCTGTTAAGATAATAGAAGACGTAATTAAACGATTTCCTGTCATAGATTAGCGGACATTGCAGAGAATGGGGTTGACTGTAAATGACCAATGTAGAAGTTGTCACAACGAGGAGACCGTAGTTTATCTTCTGTCCCTCTGCCTTGAATTAGAAAACCTATGCCAAGTTCATCACGAGCGGAGGACCTTCGCTAGCTTCGCCGAGATTTTGGAGGTCAGAATACGAAGAATATACTCCTTCATAAGGAGGACCAACTGGTTTGAAAATGACTCCACAGCGGCACATATGTAGTGACCACTCAGCACCTACCCTCCATACTAGCCTTCGAATCTACACCCACCCCAGAATCAAGAGTAGGTTTTATCTTAAACTGATGTTTGAAGTCACGTTTTGAAGTGGTAAAACAGCTGTTTTATATTCAATATGAAATATTTGTCGAAAAAATCCCTCTAAAGTGAAGTTCACAATTTTAAATATTTTATGAAACCGCTTCGAATAAATTCATTATTACCAAACCCTTGTTTTATTATGATACAAAATCATTATTTGTATTTTAGAACGAGCTAGAATACATCATGCCACATTTCCCACGCTTTGGTTTGTTAAACACAATAATTCCTTTTTTTCTTTCAAATTTCAACATTTATTTTCCCCCATTTTTCACATTTTCTAAATGATGAAGCTAAAAATATTTATACAGTTTGTTTGAAATTTGTTCAATAAATCTCCAATGCATCGTATTTAGCGTTTTGAGTTATTGTTGCTGTTCTTCTTGTCCTGAACGAGTAGAATTCTTTTTGGCCAGTGTGTCAGGTTAGCACTACATTCTCTGCCTCGTTGTAAAGTTTACGTTTTTTAATTATTTCTCGTACATGTGTTAATTATATGGACTCTATCGATTCATAGTTTTTTTTATTTCAAGAAAAGCCTGTTGATCATAAAACAACCAAGTACGAGGGCGAATCAATAAGTCCGTGACTTTTTGAATGAAACACAGTTTTTTTTTTGCAAAACAATAATTTATTTTTCAACATAATCTCCATTTAACTCAATACACTTAGTCTAGCGTTTCTCCAGTTTTTGTATCCCTTCCAGAAAATAGGATTTTTCGAGGTCCTTAAAATAGGCATTTGTTTGCTCGATAATTTCATCGTTGGAGCTAAATTTCTTTCCACCGAGGCAATGCTTTAGGTTTGGGAGGAAGTAGTCACTAGGGGTTAAATCCGGAGAATATGGCGTAGCCCAATTCATAGAGTTTTGCCATTGAGACTGTACACGTGTGCACCCGTGCATTATCTTGATGAAAAAGAATTGTTTTCTTGGCCATATGGGGTTGTTTTCTTTTTAAATCCTGATTAAATCGGTCTAATAAGTTGGAATAATATTCGCCGTTTATTGTTTTTCCCTTTTGAAGGTATTCGATGTGGATTATCCCGCGTGCATTCCAAAAAACTGTTGCCATCGCCTTATTGGCCGACAAACTTACCTTGGCCTTCTTCGGAGCCAATCTTGCAGACAACTTTCTTAAACCCAGCTGATCTGATTTAAAATCGAAACCACACTGCCATATGAGATGCCTATGGCATCCACAATTTCACGCAGTTTTACTCTTCGATCGGCCAACACCATATCGTGGATTTTTTGGACAGTTTCGGGTGTACTGACCTCAATTGGCCGTCAAGAACGTTCAGCGTCATTTGTATTTGTGCGACCACAACGAAAGTCAGTAAACCACTTTTTTTACCATTAAAATCGATGGTGCAGAGTCCCCATAGTATTTATCGAGCTTTCCCTTGGTTTGTTTGACGGTTTTTTCTTCACAAAAAATAATGTTTAATGAGCACTCGAAATTCACTCTTTTCCATTATTAGACAAATACACGAGGTTGTATGTTTTGAACAGCTGTTAAACGCAAAGTAGTCTATTAACAGGTGATACTTGATGGGAATAGTGTTGCATTTCATATAACTAAGAGGGAAGTCTGAAAAGTCACGGACTTATTGATCCGTCCTCGTAACTAAGAATTACATTTGTGAGCACGTGATAGGAAAGGGTAGTGTTATTAAATCAAAAGGTTTTGTCTACAGCTTTGATTACCGGCTTCAAAAAAAGTAACGCATTTCTTGTGGTAATAAATCAAGCAATTAGCAGCATGAAACTCTTAGCGATATGTTAAGTAGGCCGAAGACATCAAAGCTGCTCAATTTGTAGAAGTGTTGTAAAAAAAGAGATCTGGCATTTATTTTAAAATGAATGGATGCAGTAGTTTTCCTTTTACTTTATTACGTTTTTTATGCTTTCATGGATCCGTTTCTAATTTTAGCGGTTTTTCTGATTATAATTTTTAAGCGATTTTTTCTTTTCTGAAATTTAAATTTTTACTTTAACGGCTTTTCTGTTGAGTTTGTGTTCAATTGAGCTTTTAAGCAATTTAAGTGTATTTTAACACGTTGAGTGCCACGTCAGTCACCGGTGACTGACACCGACCTTTACGTTTAGGCCGCATCAGTCACCGGTGACTGACAGTAGAAAATATAAAATTTTTTCAGAAAACTTTAATGGATTTTATTGAAACAAGGTAAACATTAAAATGGTTGTCGCTCGCAAGTGTCACAAAATGTTACAACCTGTTTGGTCACATTTCGTGCTATTTTTCTGCCACTCTGTGCCGCATTTTTTTCATAGCACGATTTGTAATATTTTCGCACTGCTGAAACTCGCGCAGCCTGACGGGGAAGTCGCTATAAAACCGCATGGCACTCAACGTGTTAAACCAAGTTTCGGCTGATTTTTACTTCTTGAAAGCCAAATGTTTTCATCAATAAATTGCCATGATTTTTCTCGTCTTAAAAGATGCAGAGAAAACAAAAAAGGTCTCTTTCACTATGAAAACTGGTTCTTTATTGTAAACTGTTTATCTCAAATCATGTTTATAACAAAAATTGAACGCCTGAAGGCCAACAAGTTAAATTGATAATCTCTATAAATTCTTGGGAATACGTTTGACCTTTAGAAACTAATGACGGTTGTAGGCTTATAAAACCAACAAAAAAAACACTATTGTCTCAACTATTTGAAATTCATTTGTTTCTTCTCTTCTGTTCTTTCCCATTTCACAGCTCCACAACTTGTTAGAAAAAAAGACGTTACAAAAACAAGTGTTTGTTGGTATTTGGTTTTGCCTGCTGAGGGCTCAAATAATTTACAAAATTTATAATGCAACGGAAATTATGTCTGTGTAGGCATATGACTTATGGATCCTTTGGCATTTAAAGTTGTGCTAAGAAAATTGATCATATCCAAATATTATTAACCATAAAAAAATCATTATGAGAAATAAAATATTTTTCTCAATTCACATCTAATAAAAACTAAAAATAAATCGAGCCAGAATAAATCATTTGAAAGCGGATGAGAGAGAAATTGATTACGACTAAAATCCTTTTTAAAATTATAAGCTGACAACTACAAATATTGATAATCCCAAAATCCGCTCTCTCAAGTGTTTCAAAAGGATCTTTTTGCTATACGATGCTGCTTAAACATCCTTCACCTTTGCCAAAATAGAAAAGGGAACAACAACATGGTAGTTTTAGTTTTTGTTTATGGATAAATACACTTGTGAACACAACATCTCATACTTTACTCCTTAAGACAATTATCCTGGTGTCTTGTGGGTTTATTTTGTGTGCCAGTGTGTGTGGTACTTTGCGGTTTTAGACACATGTGGTTATTGAAGGCGGTAGGAACTTCCTTAATTTGATAAATTGCAGGTAAAGTGTAAGTGTTTGTTTGTTGTTTTTGCCACAAAACGCGTGCCAATTTCTTTTCTAATGAATGGAAAGCATTGATTGTTAGATCTGGTTTCTACTCTTCCTGTTGCAGTTGTTGTAGAGTCCTCTTTCTTATTTACTTTGTGTTAAAATTGCAGTTTCGGCTTCTGCGTTTGGTTGCTTGCTGATACCTGCGGTACATTTACCTCCTCTCAACGTGACACCTTTTTGCTTAACATTTTTTGTATGCTACCACTTTTGTTTTCATTTAATGCTGGGTATTATGCCGTAAAGTTGTTGAAGTAGTTAATAGCTCGTCTGCAGGTATTATATATGATGTTATATATGATGTTATTAAGTAACCAAGTAAATTGGAATTAAAGTGTTTTAGTCACGTAATTATTTGTTGCTTTAACCTTCACAGACTTTCTTAGGAAATTTGTAAATCCATTAAATTGTTAAAATAATGAAATTATTTTTAAAGAACATTAATTTGGGAGGAGATTTTTGAAATTGAATAGAAATTTAAAGGGGATGTACGAACTATGAAGATGAAAACATCTGTATGATGAACGCAAATTTACTCGGCTGAAGGAGATTTTGGGTGTGAGGCACTAAAAACAACAGCGCGACTGTACAACATGGATCGATGCATCTTGATTTGATATTCCGAGAGAGTGATTTGGTGTAGATTATTGAAACGAATATCCTGCATCGTTTGTCAAGTTTCGGTTTCGGCCATCTTCAGTGGCGAGGGATGACGGAAATTTGGGATCGATGCCTTTATGTTTGAGTCGTAGGTAAAATAATGCAATGAAATTAAATCGGAAAGAGAATTGCTTGAAGTTAAAAGAAGTTTCAGCAGGTAATAGAACCGGAATTGGCGGTTAATAGCTATTGACCCTTCTCACTAAAAGGAGAGTTTGTTGACCTCAACATTTCTGTTACGTTAGATTGGGTAATACTGGGATTGTTTTCGTCTATTCTTTTAATTTTGAATTTGTGTCATTAGATTTGGAAAATTTAAACAAAAATTACCATATTAAAAAACACAAAAACATTTTGTGTTGGACACACTTATCTGCAAGTGTAAGGCTTTAATATGCGCATGTTCATACTTGTTGTACAAAACTCAACGCGCATGCAATTTAATCCCATCTAAAAGCCATTGCAAATTTATGAATTCTTATAAATTAATTTAAACAAAAACATAATAACATGTGTCAGTTCTCTTTATAGTGTAAGGGCCTCCAGGACCGCCTAAGCATGTTTTTGCGTTTAGAATTATTTTCAAATTTCGATTACACAATCAATAATATCGAAATTATTTGAAGAGTCAAACGTTTCTATTGTTAGTTTATTTATCAACCTACACAAGTTCAATAGCCTTTCAAAGACATCTTGAGACGAAAAAAAATCCAAATTTAAAATCCTGAAGAAAAATGTATTCGAGCTTCAAAACATGTTTAGGAAAGTGAAAGAGATAGGGAGAGAGAGAGAGATAGAGCCAGAAAGTGAGAGTGTGAAAGACTCCAAACTGGAAAAATTACATAAAGAAAATCATTCAAAGATTAATAGTTTTTTTACGACTGAAAGAAAGGGAAAGAAAGACTTTCTAATAATTGAGGGTGGAAAAATCTTGTTTATTTCACAAGTTATTTTTGTTTTCACAACAAAATAATTTCATATTCCTCAATCTACACAAGAATCTCTTTGTTTTTTTTCTTTCTATATAAACAGCCAGCGACAGTTTTTGTTTATTTCCATTATTTTAAGCATGATAAAAAAAAGCAGATTTCTTTATTAAAAAATAAAATTTTTGTTACAATTCTCAATCCAGCTTGTTAAACATGAAAATAGTACAAAAGCGGAAAAGCAATCAAGAGATAAAAAAATGTTAAGAAACATACAGAAGGCAAAAGATACGGAGAAAAACGTATAATGCACGGTGGGAGATTTGAGATAAATGCTTCTTTCGGCAAGTATTTTGAATAAAAGTGTTTTTAAAGAAAGGTACTTTTTTCTAAAGTATTTAAAAAAGGTAGACTTTTAAAAATGTAGCTCAAAAAATCCTTAATCCTTCCAAAAAAAAGAGCTTAAAATTAAACTTATTGTTTTAGAGGAGAACATGTTTAAAAAGACTTTCTTTAAAAAATATTATTGTAAAAAGATACCTTTTTATAAAAGACCCTTAAAAATATTTAGCTTTTCAAAAGAGTACCTTTTTAAAGTACCATGTGAAAAGGGCCGTTTTCACCAAAAGTACCTGTTAAAAAATATTCTTTTAAAAATGTAAATTTTCTAAAGTGTATGTTTAAATAAAGTACTTTTTTTTAAGAATATCGTAGCTTTCAAAAAGTAAAGAAAGAAAATTTGGCAAAAAATTAAAAAGTACTTATCATATCAAACTTATTTAACAATAGTGTATTAAGTCAATATATTTTTTATATAAGTTTTTAGGAAAAATCGACACATAGTATTTATATCTAACCACAGTAAAAATTGGCTGTAGATCATTTAAATTTTCCCTTTCCATATATAAATTAAAAAGTACTTATCTTTATTTATTCTGCCATATCTATTTCGTACCCCTCAAAGTAATCCCCCCTAGCTGCAATACACTTATGCCAACGTTTTTTCCAATCCTCGTAACAGTTGTTAAAGCCATTTTCCGGAATAGCCTTCAATGCGCGTAGCGATTAACGTTTAATGTCTTCAATTGACGCGAAAAGGTTTCCCCGGAGTGGTCGCTTGAGTTTGCTGAACAGGCCGAAGTGACACGGAGCTAAGTCCGGCGAATGCAGTGATTGTGGAACGATATTGATTAAATTTTTGGCGAAAAACTCACGAAGAATCAATGCGGTAGGAGACGGTGCATTATCGTGGTGCAAAAACCAAGAGTTGTCGGCCATAATTCCGGCCTCTTTTTACGAATAACTTCGCGCAAACGACGCATAACACTCAAACAGTATTCCTTGTTGACAGTTTGACCGGTCGGAAGGAATTCGGAGTGCACCACACCTCGATGATCGAAGAAAACTGTCAACAAGACCTTGATTTTTGACTTGCTTTGACGTGGTTTTTTCGGCTTCTGCTCACCTTTGGCACGATATTTGCCCGATTGATCGTCTGTTTCCGGGTCGTAAGCGTAGATCCAAGACTCGTCGCCAGTTATAATACTTTTAATGACATCCTGGTAGTCGCAAAGCATTGTTTGACAGACGTCAAAGCGACGCTGTTTTTCAAGAAAATTTAGTGATTTTGGAACCAATCGTGATTTCACTTTTCTTAGGCCCAAATGATCTTTAAAAATGGTTTTCACTGATCCCTTCGATATTCGAACGATATCAGTAAGGTCTCTGATTGTTAATCGTCGATTCTCGAACACCAATTCTTTGATTTTATGGACGTGCTGATCATCAGTTGATGTTGATGGCCGTCCTGGATGTGATCCGTCGTTAATCCGTTCTCGACCCTCTTTGAATAATTTGTACCAATCAAAAACACTTGCTCGAGACATACAATTATCACCGAAGGCCTTTTGCAACCTTCTGAACGTTTCGGCACCAGAAATTTCATTTCGCACACAAAATTTAATGGAACTTCCTCGTTGAATAATTTCACTCTTTGTAAAAATCGCCGAATGCACTTGTTGCACTTCAGAAAGCCAAGCGTATACTAAACACTAGTGATTACTTTGATGTGATATTTGGCACAGATGTCCCTGACAGTCATACCAACGTAGAAAAAATGTTTACGATTGCATTTCCGCGCGAAATTTAAATTAAAAAGACTTACTATTTTTTGCCCCCAGTAGTATGTGACATTTAGGTCAGAATCGGAAATGCCATAAAAGTTTTTAAAAAGTACGTTACTGCGTAGAAGGAGAAAATACTTTAAAAAAAACATTATTTAAAAACCTTACAAAATACATTTAAGAAAAATAAATTTAAAAAAAACTACCCTGCTAAAAGACGCACTGTAAAAAAAGAAGATTTAATTTGTAGCAAATGTACCACTGTTTATAAAAGTTGAAGCAAACGTTACCACATACGCTTCGCCTTATACGAGCACTTACAATTAATTACTCACTGCCGTAGTTTATCTCCCGCAAACATTTGACTAGATCTTAAAAATATCTGTGTTTGTTTAAGGATCTTTTTGTAAGAATTACATTATATGATATTTTAACCAAAAAAAAGAATAGAAAAATTATCGCAATTACAAGTGATTGAAAAAAATGTGGAATACCAGTAGTCTTAAATAAATACAGTCGAACCCACACATGCACGTGTTGTTCTTTTGTATTCGTTTTTAAGATATTTTATACACGTTCCAAACAATAAACTCAGCTGTATTTAAATGTTTTATTAGTGGCAAGATAGCGTTAGTGGAGGCTACTGTACTTGGCTGGTGGTTAGCAAGGATACGTGAGCATGTAGTTTTTAAGTCATGTTTACTTATCAATTGTCCTGTTACAGGAATTGTATTTTTCTTTTAGTTTTTATTTGAGATTTTTTGTGAAATAATATCGAGGCGTTGTCATGTGAAATGCTAGATCGAGTGATAGACGCAATTGAAAAAAGGATACGTTTAAAAAGAAAAATTAAACACTAAAAAATAGACTCCAAAGTTGTTTTTTTCCCAGTCAATATTTATTATTATTAACTCTTTTAATAGGGCGGGAAAGGATTCTACTTCGACCAGGCGCGGGGGCAGCTTAAGTTTTGCTGAATTTTATTTATTAATGAAACCATCAATTTTGGAAATTTTTTGTTTTGAAGCACATTTAATTTTAAGAAATTGGGGTAGTGTCCTACGTTCACATCCTCTGGACACCTGCCTCGCTTAGGCAGAAGTTTGTTTCACTTATACTTCCGTTAAAGCTGACAAATGTTTACAAAAATATTTATTTGAAATTGATCATTTTACAAAAAATACAAGACCGAACCTAACCCTACGTCCTACGTTCACATCCTCTGGACACCTGCCTCGCTTAGGCAGAAGTTTGTTTCACTTATACTTCCGTTAAAGCTGACAAATGTTTACAAAAATATTTATTTGAAATTGATCATTTTACAAAAAATACAAGACCGAACCTAACCCGACTAAAGAAGAAAAATTAAAACACTGCTATCCATCTCTTTTGAGTTCTTACGAGGATCTCTTTTAAATACTGCTATCGGGAATAGATTGATTGGAAACGGTGTATGCGATTTCTTTTTTACACCCCGTATATATCAGTCGCCTGGAAATATTTCCTTCAATGAGTTGCCATGAGATATGTAACATAGAACAACACTTTCACATTAAAGCGATTCAATTTAGAATCTGTGAAGTCATGGATAATTCGTACTGCATTGCACCCGCGCGTAAAATGCCTCAAACGGTCAACTTTTACTGGAGGTAACAGTCACACAGTGCTTTGTTGTCGAGCAAATTTTGACAAAAATAAAAGAAAAAGCATTAATAGGTTAAAAAGAATTGGTGTCGTAGTTTCTTATCATCTGGCTATGGAAAAAACGCGAAAGGAACGGAACGTTCCCATGCACCCTTTTCACCTAAAGTAAGCTTCTAAAAACAATACAAACATCTCAATATATACCCTTTAATCGTAGTGAAGCGTAGTGAGGTTATGGGTACCTCCCATATATCATGTTTAGAAAAATATTACATGCCTAATTCATTTAGTCCTAAGAGAAGCTTCTTGTCGTTCAAAAAAAGTTACATATTAGAAGAGGAGCCGAGACACCAAAAGTGATATCAAGAGTTTGATAGTTAACAAAAGGGACGGTCATTTAGGGGCCGGAAAAATTTTTATTTTTATGTGAAAAAAACTTGATTATTAGGGAGAATGATCCGAAATAAAATAGGTGGTAGCTAGAATTTGACGTCTGAGTGAAAAACTACAAGAAACGAAATTGAAGCCGTTTTCAAACCAATAACAACGATATATGTATTGTATAATCTGATCGGACTTAAAACGGCGACACAACAAATGAAAACAAACTGGGCTGTGTTTAGGGGCGTGGCCAAAACATTAATAAACATTTTAAAAGCGTCTTTTATATATCTTTCATCCTAGGGGTGACGGGTGCAACTTGTACTTCGACCCATTTTAATCTACACGTTATTAATCCAGTGGTTCTTAGGGTTCAAAAAAAAGAGGAAAAAAAATATTTCTAGCCGAAATGCAGTTTTTTTTTTTTGATTTTGTCGATAGCTAGTCGATAGCTTGAAATGAGTAAATCAAAATAAATTATTTACTTTATTAGGTTAGTTATTTAGTTAAGAATCCAACGCCAATACTATTCTAAGGATACGAAGTAATTTTTTGCTGTTGCGATTTTTGCCTATGGAAGAGAGCATTGTGCGTTAGAACCTCGGATTGAAAATCGTCATTAATATCAGTTGTGTTTTTGGCTGACATCTTTTAGTCACATAAGGTCTGCTATCGGTTCTGTAAATGAACATTATTTTTATAATAAAATGTGTTGGGATAAAAATTAGCTAGAAATAATTTTGGAAATAGAAAGAATAAAATCCCAAAAATTCTTTATATAATATGCAACAGCTTGGCAACACTTGCTATTTTTGGCTTTTTTAAATAAAGCAAATCATAGCAGTTTTTTCCGCTTACAGCTACATTTAGAGTTGGCAAATAACCAACCAAACGTAGTAAGGAAAGTAGGAAAAATAAAATAACAATTTGGTTTGTTGTGGGAGCTTTCTGTTAAAACTTTAATTTTGTTTAGAATTCTCATTTGGTCTAAGGAATTTCGGGCATAAGACGTTTAAGTTTGGCTAAAAACTTGGGTATAAAGATTTCCTGATGAGCTGGCCTAAGCAACTAGCGAAACGCACATAGAGATTAGTTTATCCTCCCTCAACAATAAATTACATTTTTATAATAAAATGAGTTGGGTTAAAAAATTATCTTAAAATAATTTTTGAAATTACTTCCGTAAAAAAAATTGAAAATAATTTATTTTACCGTTTTGATTTTTTAATGCAAAAGGAATTTGAAACCCTTATTTTAATTCTATTATCAAATTTGTAATTAGCGCTAAATCCTACAGAGTAACTTGTGGCGAAAAAAAAATTATACGAATATAAAATTTAACAACATTTCAAGAGATTATCTTATCGGAAAATTCATTCTCTTATCGAATGCTCTGTTCATAGTTGTGGAGATTAAACAAAAATTTTTAAAAATCGTATAACGTTCATTAAAAACATGCATGTCAACACTGTGCTGGTGTTATCAATATTTGTTTAAGTGGTCTTGAAGGGTAAAGGAGACATTATAAAAACGACAAGCGAAGAAATACACTGAAATTAATTTGAGCGGGTTTGTTTTATGTAAATAAAGGCTCGAAAATGTGTTAAAAAATGTTTAAGACTAGCCTTAGCCTTTAATAAAATTAAATTCAAAAGTTAATTTACAACAGCAACAATATAAATGCCATGAAAACCAATAAATTTAGGTCGCATTTACTTAAGACACAAGAACAAATAATTATATAAATTGTTGGCAGTCACCCTTTGAGCCCATGAACAACTCAGCATGATATTTACGAAGTAAGCAGAGAGAGGGAGAGAGAGAGGAGAAAACAAATCACCAAACAACGATCCTTTAGAAGCAACTCCTTAAATCAGCCAATCAAAACGCGGGAAAAAACGAAATACACAAAGATTTGTGAATAATTTCAAATTAGAAAATGAAATGAAACAATCTGCGATGATTACAAACAGCAAGAGGCAAATTTTTAAACCCAGGATTTTATTTTTGGCATTTTCTCAACTCTAACAATTGAATCCTTTAAAATATTTTTTTTGTTACATCAAGGTTTTAAAAACCATTAACACAAAGTATTTTCCCAGATAGATAACGTTTTTAAAATAGAGTTCAAGTGGTTTAAAAAATAGCGGCCACTCCAGAAGTCATACAAAGTTGGAGAGTCGGTCCAAGTTAATGTTAAAATCGACTACAGGAAACTTACAGATATATGTATAGGGTGTTTTTTTAAGCCCGAAAAAACTTTACATTGCAAAAAATAATACAAAAAATTTAATTTTAATAAAAATAATTTTTATTCGAAAGATCTAATATATGGGGCATTAACATATGAAAATAATTTCGGACATATGGCCATCGCAACTGTTCTTGACATAGCGCGGTTCTGGACGTGCAATTTTCTTCTTTTTTGAAGAAATAAGGTGCCAACAGCGTGTAAAGCGCACCAAATGGAGCATTTTTCTGGATGTAAGGCAGTCTGTTGTAGATTGTTTTCTCTCCATGTGTAGCAATTTTGTTCATTAACAAACCCGTTAAGCCAAAAATGGACCGAATTGCTGAACCCGATTTTGCGATAAAACATCGGCTCAGTTGATGACTGATTTTCAAAGTAACTCTATATAGTTTGGTAGTGTTGTTAAAGCGTCAATCTATTTATGATTGACTTGCGAGAGTATAATGATCATAAATATCAAAAAAGTGAGCGCAGTATAACAGTTCGTTTGACAGCTAACCCTTTCGTAAGTTCTAACACGCTATATATCTGAACCGAAAAAATTGTTTTGATTGACAAATAAAGCCTGAATTAAAAAAAAAAAAAGCTTAAATAAGAAACCAGAAAAGTCGTAAGTACAATTTTTCTGATGTACAAAATTTCTGAAATGGAAAAAATCAATAAGAAAAAGTTGGGCAAAAATCGTAAAGCGATAAATATAAAAAAATTCGCTAAAATTTTGTAGTTTTTTTTTTAACAAAAACACCAGAATCATTTGGTATAAAATAGAAAATTGTTTAATTAGTTTTACTACAAAGAAGACATAAAATATATATTCGGAACGTAATCCCAACATCTCCTGTCAAGTTTCGGTTGGGAAAAATAAACGATTTCGGTCATTTTTCGTCCTGCGTTCTAAAATAATAATAACAAAAATAATAAATGAAGCGAATTATTTTTATTTTTTAATGGTAGGACCAGCACCCAGGGGATGTCCCCTATTCATGCAATGCATTGTGCTAGAACTAGGAAAAGAGGTTATGGGAAGGAGGATAGAGGGTGTAGTGTTTATTAACATTTGACTTGAACTTTTCCACAGAGAAAGTGGGAAGAAAGACCTCTGCTGGAAGCTTATTCCACATACGAATGGTCCGGCTAAAGAACGAATTCTGTCTATAGTGCGTAGTGCGATCCACTGGCCATTCGACCACGAATGGATGTGCTCTTGATGAAGTACGTGTGGTGCGTATGAATGAACGGGTTTCGGGAATAATATCTCTAATTTCATCAGAGCACAATCCATTGTAGTAGCGATAGAACAGCGAAACACACCCCATATTGCGTCGATGGTCGAGAGAGTCAATGGAGTTGGATACCCTACTGTCACCGATGAGCACCTTCGCCCTCTCCTGTACGCGGTCGAGTAACTCCAAAATAAACTTTGAAGCACCGGCCCATACATGAGAGTTGTATTCAATTTTCGGTCGGATATAAGTGGTATAGATAGTTAGGAGATCGGATGGGGTGAAGTACTTCTTACACCGTTTGAGGAAGCCTAGGCACTTGAATGCTTCTTTCGACACTTGAAAGATGTGTTGGGTCCATCGGACATCACATTGAATCTTCATACCAAGGACATCAAGAGCTTCTGATTCCGCAATATCTATACCACCCATAACTACAGATGGAGCAGCAAGGTCCGTCGTGCGTCTGTGTGTTAGCATACAACACTGGGTCTTATTGGGGTTAAAATCGACCCTATTCGCACGACCCCATTCTGTGATCGTCACAAGATCACTATTTAATGAATCTTTCATGCGGTGCCTCATGGCCCCAATCTCTAAAAGGCTTGGTCTGTTGATGAATGAGTAAGAATGGCATATGCTGCTGTCATCTGCAAAAGAATAAATAGGGTTGGAAGTTTGACGAAAAAGGTCATCTAGGAAGATAAGAAATAGATTAGGAGAAAGAACGGAGCCCTGTGGTACCCCTGAATTGATCTTGAACTCGTCTGATGAGATCCCATCTACAACAACTCGTATAGTGCGATCTCTGAGAAAGCTCGATATAAATCGAGAGAAGTTATTACCGACACAAAAAGCAACAAGTTTTGACAAGAGCGCGCCATGCCGCACCCTATCAAACGCCTTGGAAATATCTAGAGCCACCACCTTACTTTCGCCAAAATGATGTATGGACCTACACCATCTCTCCGAGAGGAAGGCCAGTATGTCTCCCGTATATATTATATTTTCCACCATTTTTCCGGTGGGTTAGAGCGAAATTTATCCCACTGTAACTTCATTCGTTGTATCTATAAGCACGAAAGAAACCCTATTTCGTGGCTGGCTAAAACCAAAAATATGAACTTGAGCATGCATTAATTTATCGCTTAATTATATAAAATTTTAGTTCGACAATTCGTTCAATCAAAAAATCTAAGACTAGAAAAACCTACAAGTTGACATGAAATAAAAGGCTTTTACAAATACATGTCATGGGATTTTTGGATTTTCGATCACAGACTCTGATCTTTGTTAATTTCTTTACAAAAAAAATTTGACAACACAGCTTGCTATTGTCTTAAGTCATTTGGCCTTTTTCTTTTGATTATTATTAAGTGACAGCCGGGTTAAAAAAAAAAGGAGAAAGAGACAGACACCTTATATGGTGACTTGCTGTAACAGACTCATAAAAGAATGCGAAGAATTGATTGTTATTTGGCTTTTTAAAAGACACATTTAATGTAGGGGGATATCGAAGAAAACCGCTAACTTTATGGATCCCTTTTCGACCCCTTTCTTTCCGCGGATTGACTTCAGGCAACCGATTTATAATTTACGATTACCTTAGTCTCAATCAAGTTTCGTGCTACCACTAGCCTTTACTATCGACTTTAGTATTTTCAGACTGTTGACTTACATTCTCAGCACGGACTCTCTTGTAATTACTAGCATTTGTTTAAGGTTTAGGTCCACCCTGGCATTTACACTTAACAAGTGTCTGCCCGTGGTCCTAAGTGTTATGCTAGCCAGTTCTGGCCATTCACACACAATAAGTGCTACCTTCCACCACTTGGGAGGTTTTCTTGTCCAACTTTTCTGAATTCCTCCATTGGCCAATAAATACCAGGGTTTCTACACGTAATAACCCTCCACCTCAACCGAGACTTCATTGTCCATCCCTGTCGGAATCTCATGGTCTAACGCCTTAGAAGCACCTTTAAAGATTGACCCGTTCACCCCTCGCGAGGCATTCCTGTCCATCTTTTCCGGATTTCTCTTTTGGCCAATTAAAACCGTAGTTTCTGCAGAGATTAATCTTTCCCTAAGCCTCTTGGGAGGCTTCTTGATTCATCCCCCTAATGGATAAAAATACGTCCACCCATACTGAGTCCATATTCACGGGTAAGTCTGTATTAAAACTGGAGACCAGTCCACGCATACCTGGCGCATGCTGTTCCACCGTGGATTAGGGATTTTTTATACGAGTGTTAACTTCACTCTGCTCGACTCCTTGCAGAAGCAGGAACCCGTCACCGGCCGCCACCACCTGGAGTATAAGTCAGAACTTCTGACAGTGCACTCAATTACGGCAATTTTTGTGCCTGCCAGCTGACGGCCCAAAATGTTTTGAAGTACATTTTGAAAAGTACTTTCGTTAGAAGATATTATATAAAAAAGTACAATGAATATAAAAAAGTACTTTTGAGAGTTACTTTTTTTGAACATATTTCTTTGGAAAAGGTATTTTTATCAAAATTATTTTAAAAGATCTTCAAGATATTACTAAAACAAAATATTTTTAATCGTTCCTTTTTTTAAACGATGTCCTTTTTAAAGTGATTTTTCGAAAGATGCTTTTTTCTGAAACTTTTTTAGAATAAGTACTTTTTTGAAAAGGTACTATAAAAAGTACTTTTTGAAAAAGTACTTTTTAAGGAAACTTTTTTTGAAAAAGTACTTTTAATAAGTTTCTAAAAATTCTTTTTTTTTAAATAATTTTTAAGAATTTTACGAAAAACAAATTTTTTCTTTGCGAACAAATTGTCCTTTCTTATAAAACGTTACTTCTTATGGTTGATTCTTTTTTGGAAACTTTAAAACCTCTTTTTAATCATTTCATTATTTAAAGTACTGGTTTTATACCATCCCCAACAGACTGATGTGTGATTTTAATGAAAAATATATCTCCATCTTTTTCTCTCTGTTTCCCAATAGCAATTCCTCTCTTTCTCTTTAATGTGTTTTGTTTGTTTTTTGAGCTGTTTAACACATTACAACCACTGACACAGTACAGTGTTTGATTTAAATGTATTGTTTAATTATTTTTTATACTCAATTTTTAAATCCAGCAAGTGCGTCGGGCATGCGCATTATAAATACTTCTACTTCTTCAACACAAACAACGCAGGAAAATAGACGCGTTTTTAAATCAAAATAATTTTGGCCTTCTTTTATTCCATTCTATTCTCCAAAGGTTAAGAGGGTTATAATTTGCTGGTGCCTTAAAAATGTGATGTCAGTTTCTTTTTTTTATCAGTTTGGAAATTAAACAAAGTCGCTTGTAGATGGGCATTTATTTGTCTGTCTGTTTGTCAGTTACTTTTTCTATGACAGGTTTTTTTTCGTTTGTTTTTTTAAAGGAATCTTGGTTCAATTTTATGGTACTAAAATAAAAACACGTGCATTTGAAGCAAATAAAAACTATACCAAAAACAACTGGATGTGTGTGTTGTATTTATTGAGGTTTCCTTTACATTGTTGTTTTCCAGGTTTAAACGTTTTCAATTCCTTTTTTAAACAGTCAGCGAGAAAATGACGTTTGTATGGGAACATGACTTTTGTTAACGTATATTTTTAAATAGTTTTCAATCAGTACAGTAGGTTGGTTGTTTTATTGTGTAATAAATAAGAGACGTCTTTTCAATATTAATATTTTCTATGGACTTTGGATAAAGACAGACTATGATTTTCCTTTTACTATTCATGGCAAGTTGGTAAAGAATAACAGCTAACGGCTGTGAGAACAAAAATTCAAGTTACCAGAATTACCAAGAGTTTTTTTAAACTTGCTCTCATTCCAATATTGTACATAATTTTTAATTAACTTCATTTAAAATTAAACAAAAAAAAAAACTATACGTTCGTAAAGATAATGAGTTACATGCAAATGATAAGCTGGATCACTGCGTTAGTGAAAGGACATGGAAACTTCAAATACCATCTGGCTAAGATGAAAGTCGTAGAAGATGATACTTGCAGAATATGCCTGGAAGAGGCTGTGACGTTAGCGCACATTGTGTGTGAATGTCCAGTACAGGCTAGCATAAGACTTAAGACTACAGGCAGACACTTGTTAGATGTGAATGCCATGGGGGAACTAAGCCTTAGACAAATGCTAGCAATTACAAAAGACTCCGTGATGAGGAATAGTGTCGACAGTTACCAGTCGACAGTCAGAAATCACTTTAGTCAAGTGTAAAGGCTAGTACGAGACTCAATTTAAAGTAGGGTGGTTGTGATTACGGATCGGTTCCCTGAAATCAATTTGAGGAGCGAAATGGGGGTCGAAAAGGGACCCAGAAAGTAAGTGGTCTGCTTCGATACCCCGCCTACATTAATAATAATAATAAATGCAAATGAAAGGCACAGGGAATAATCGATGGGGTTCCCACCTTTTGTCACTTCGAGAAATATTAAAATCAAAATTAAAAATTGTTGTTTTTATTGCTGACTTTTATTAAACTAGCACCACAAGTAGTTTCCGCATTTTTTTTTATTTATTTAATAAAAAATAACTTATTTAGCTTCGATTACTTAACCAAGCCCAAAGGCCATTTATGGCTAAACAAGTCCTACAGAAAGTTTTAATTGTACAGATTTCAAAAACAACAATATTAAAATAAAAAAAATAATTCCATAATTAAAATAATAAAAGATCAAATTTATAAAGTTAAAACAAAAGAAAAGAAGTAAGCAGAAAAGTAAAAATTCACCTTAATAATACATGAGTTATCGGAGAGTTTTTCAATACATAGATTATATTTTCAAGATAAGAAATTATTAACATTGGCAACACTTGCTATTTCTTGCTTTTCTACTTAAAGGAAAGCATAGCCGTATTGTTTTTATTTTTTTTTAACGGCTTACAGCTACATTTAAAGTTGGCAAACAACTAACCAAACGTAGTCAGAAAAGTAGGAAAAATAAAATAACAATTTGGTTTGTTGTGGGAGCTTTCTGTTAAAGCTTTAATCGTTTTGTCTTGATTTTGTTTAGAGTTCTCATTTGGTCTAAGGAATTTCGGGCATAAGACGTTTAAGTTTTTCAAAAAAGTTGGATGCAAAGATTTCTTGATGGGGTGGCCCAAGCAACTAGCGAAATGCGCATAGGTACTAGCTTATCCATCCGCAACAATAAAATGCATTATTTTATAATAAATATGAGTAAAATTAGAGAGGGAGTAAAATAGAGTTAGCTTAAAAATAATAATTAATTTTTATTTTTTGTCAAGTAAGAAAATTATCATTTAAACTTTGAGAAACAGGAGAGGTAATTACAAATCGTTGGCAAGTGGACATAATTTTCAAACTTTCGTCGAAACACGGGACCAGTGGCGAGAATGAAAGACAATCTCATTTGAAAATGACCTTTCAAACATTGTAGAATGAAAAAACTAGATAGAACACTGGAAGGTTCCTAACAGAGTTGCTAAATTGAAAATTGCTCACATGTAATCAGGGTTAGGGAAACTATTCTCATTATATTATAGAATTTAATACCTTCTCATAGCCACATAAAATTATAAACCGATCATCTCAGGAAATCTTTCTATTAATGGAGTTACATAGTGGCGAATCTCTAGAATAAAAACAAATCTAATAATTCTGTTAACCATTTTTTTGAATCAATCAAATTCACGACCCCGTTGTACTCGAAAATGTAGCATTAATACGACATTTGACAAGTGTAGCTTAATATTAAGAAGATGTATATTAAGGGAATATAGACTTAACATAAATGCTATTTGGAAAGATTTGAAATTCAATTTATAATCAACTTAAGGCACCCAAACATTTAATTTTATTCACAAATTTAATACGCATGCCTTCCGTGATAAGTTCAACAACATCTGTTTGAAAACCAATACCCATTACCTTAGCCTTCTTTGAATTGACAGTAAAACCGTCTTCCAAAGACCATGTACAAACCTCACGATCAATATGCTTTACTCCTTGCTACAAAGAAATTTCAAAAACTGGGAATTGGCATAGCAAAAGTATTTTAAAACAAAGATATTATGCAATTTGGGAAGCGGTAAAAACATTAAACATTTTTAGAATCTCGTCGTCGTTTCACCCATGTTTTCTGTTGAAAATTTGAAAAATATTCCCCCTGAATTTTTATTACTTGCCAGAATTAAAATGCTACCACTCGTTGGCTTCATGAAATTTTGACCCGCCATCCACAACCCTGTATATTTTTGGTAAAGTAAATCACACCAGAGCCCTGAGACGATGATAAGAGAAGCTGAGGTGTGGTTGAAAGTGTTGACGATTACACTTGGCATGTCAAACATTTTCGTATCGGAACCTTATCGTTCTTCCACAGGGTTTTGATCACCTCATGGTTCTTCCCCTGTGACGTCTATTTGAAAGTGCGGATTTCAACACCAAATTATAACACAAATTTTTTTAGAATATGTGATACTGGTAGCGCTTCCATACATAGGACCGATGCCTTTACAATCTCATTCAAAATAATTGATCCACATTATTTTTCCCCTGTGCTCTTCATATGTCTGACTTGGCCTTTGTCGACGATGGAGTTTTACGTTTAACGTTCAATACATTTCTTTCGCTGTGGAGTTAATATAAAAAATTTTAGATTGAATTTAATTAACATGCTTATCTGCCCTGGTATTCATCTGTATTAACCCTCCTCCCTTTGCTCAGAGATCTATGGGATTTTATGGTAAATTGTTCAGCCTTCTCGTTAAGCGAACGACTGACAAATGAGAGGTATTTGCTTCCCCACCTAAGATTATCGGTTTGACTGTCTTTAGAAGTTCATGACGTGCATTTTCAGTCAATGCCCAAACTTCTTTATTACTAGCATCTTTATATGCAGAGATTAAGATCTCTAGAGAATAGCCAGTAATACAATCGTGCGATTAGAAGTCATCTACCTTAGAGGTACCAGTCACTTTGATGTATTATTTCGCGAGGAATTCGGACCGATCTAACTGATGCCGTTGGAGATTGTAGTACCGGGGACGATAAGTTAACTGGCTGTGTGAGCGATTACTCCAAAGGATTAGAGTGAAAAGAGGCGGCAAGAATATGATTTAAGGTTGCACTGTAACATAAGCAAAGCAAAACTTTAAATAGTCTCCAAGCCTCCATTATCATTTCTATACTGAAAGGCATACAGAGACTTATTCTAACATTAGAATTATTTTAAAAATAAATCTTAAAAAAACGTTTTTTTCTAAATGAATAAAAAACGATCATGAATAAAAAAATGAACAAAAAACGATCATTTTAAACAATTTTAACAAAGAAGATTTGAATCATCAAAATTTGAGTTCCCTAAAAACTTGCTGATTCACATTTAATTGTTTTCATTTGGAAAACGTTACATTTTGTATTTAAAAGCAAATAAAACGAAGCAGTGAATTTTTCAAAAAAACCAAATACACAGTCAGTAAATTTTGATTTTTTTTTCACATAAATAAAAAGTTTAAAATAGTAGATTTAATTGACTTCCTGTCAAAAGAGGGAAAAAGAAAATTGTACTACTACGCTAACTATTTAGTGCGCACTAAAGCGGAAAATACAGCAAAAAATTATTTGAGGTAGGAAGATTTCAAAAACGGGTAAACATTAAAAGGGGTAAAGATTTATTAAAGGCAACCGATACAAAATTTGTTAAAAAAAAAATATTCCTTTCAAATTAACACAAGCGAGGGAACTACATAAGTATAAAGTAGTTCACACATAATACAATAAAAACAATTTTATATAATTTAATAGAAGATTTAACTATAAAACCAAACAAAAAGAAAACTTTGCTAGAGCCTGGAATAAAATAAAAATTTGTTTCTCACTCTATATTGAAAACCTTGATAGATGAATTAATAAATTCAGGTGATAACCTTCTCATCTCATTGGATCTTTAAATAATCATGCGACTTTTTTAGTGGCGGTAAAAATATATTCAAAATTAATTAATCTGCTGCCAAAGTCACCCTCACAAAGTTAATAAAATTAATTAAAGTTAAGATGATTAAACACATTTAGATATTTTCTTCTCAGTGTATGTGACTCCTACAATATTGTTTTTCATGTAGATGATTCCAAATTTTTATCACCTACTTCTACTTGTACGAGTATCATCCATCACCCTTTATTGTTTATATTTTTTGGGTTTTGGTTGAGCTCTATCAAGCTCAAACATGATTACTACGCATTATTTCCATATTCTTTTTTTTTTACTTTAATTTTTAGGATTTCACAGGTAAAATGTAAAACCAGGGGAATAAATTATGAATTAAACAAAAGAAATGAAATGATTTGACGATAGGCTCCACTTAAATACCTTAACAAAAAAAAAGCAGAACACTGAAACAAAAGAAGAGAAATCCTCAGGTAGCCACAACAACATCAACATAAAAACGTAATATTTCAGCTATTAAGCTGCATAATGAAAAGTCAACAAAATCATTCTATAATGAAGCCAGTTAGAAGTTTTTTTATAAATAGTTTTACAAAATTAATTTGGGAGCCTAAAGCCATTAGAGCTTTAGACAATTTCCTAAAGCCAGCTTGTTAAAAATACTCTATTTTGCAAACCCAAGAGTTTAAGATAATTGCAATAAATTTCTCTGGCATAAAAAAAGCAGACATTGACAGCGTTAAGACAATGTAATTAAAATACGTTACTTTAATTAAATATACATACATGTGTCGTTGTTGTTGTTGTTGTTAACTTTTTAAATAGTTTATCAGTTTTCCTCATACGGCCTGCTACGCTTTTTCCGCTGTTTTGCTTTAAAGATTTCACTGACCAGCCTTTTCACAGGGCAGGGGTGTATTTTATGTAAATGATTCATAAGACATTTCAAATGTCCCACTCCCTGTTTAAGGGTTTTTTTTTTTAAATAAAATACCTACAAGTATGTACAACTAAAGAACTCTTGTCGCTGGCATAAAATCATAAAGCGTAACGAAGAAAATTCTTTTTTTTTTTAGTCGCTCTGTATTAAAAAACCTAAAGACCATAGTAAGAATTTTAACGCTTTGCAATCGTAACGTACAAATTTAAATAATTTCTTTTAAATAAATTGTGTTTTTGTTTTTTAAGGAGGAAATTAGTTTTTTTTAATGGTTTTATTTGTTATTTTAGCAGAAATTAGCATTACAATGCTGAAATTATTTTGTGTTTGTACAAAAAACCCTAGGAATGCAGCAGTCTGTAACCGCTTTGATCGTAGTGGGCCAAACACTAGTCTGACTTTGGGGGTGTGCAGATTGTTAAACAAAGCCAGGTGATAAAAAGATTTGTGGTGAATAACCGGAACATTCAAATTTTCTTTGTAACTCACAAGTATTTTAAATAAATAACTTTAGTTGTTTCCTTTCAAATTAAGCTCTGTTTTTATTTAACTTGTTTGAGGTGAAGTAAAATATTAAAATTGAAATCAAAATGTAGAATTTCAAAATAGTGATTAAAGAGCTCATGTGTATTTGTTTAAATTTTCTAAGAACACTTACCTGAATTAAGTGGATTTCCGTCAAAAGATAGCAAAAAAATTCTTTGAACTCTTTAACTCGTGTTGAATTCATTTTATAATCTGAAAAGAAAAATAAAAAAAACATTTTCTTTAATAAACTTAATAATTACTATTATTATTATTATGTTCCCCATCGTGCCTATACGGAGCACAGGGCCAACGGATGCCTTGGAATTGGGAGTTTCAAGGTGTCGAGCTGAAGGGTACCGGACGGGTCACAGATTGTGTAGTTGAAGTAATTTAATTGACATATCGATTTTTGTAAACATTGCAAATCGGGACTTTTAAAAGGAATAAAAAATTCAATATATTAATGATCATATCGATCCGCCAATATAACCCTAAAATATGCAACGAGTTTTATTTAACAAAATAAAAACAAAAACTATTGCGTTTACTGCTCTCGTAGACAACCATACATACATACATCCACATTTGTGTTTAATCCTTTGTTCCACTACAATACTTGCTAACTGTTATATGATCCCGCATATTTCCTCGCGATCTATAATCCTTTTCTCAATTGAAAAACTTATAGAAACCCGTACGCTTTTAATCAAACCCCTTATCGACATCCTTTCTGTGTAGGGAGTTTTATTTAAAAAAAAAAAAAAATGTAAATGACACCAAATACGATCTTGATAATTACAAGCACGTTTGCTATGAGTACAAGCACTTGAAAAACAAAAGAAAACCACTTGAACTAAATACGAGTTTATTTTTCTTAAGCAGCAAAAAATATAAATTTCTTCATTTTTAAATGTTTACACAACAAATCCTTACAACAACAATGCCATAAACAAAAATGCAACAATTTTTTTTTATAAAATGATCACGTTTTTACACTATAAAAAGTGACAAAACTGTCTTTCCGGTAGAAGAAATAAGAAACATTACGAAAACCCCTTCCTTTCATAATAAAAACCAACCTAAAACAAATAAATTTAAGCACTGTATCCTTTTTTTGGGCAAAACTCAAGTTAGCTACTGTGTAAATAATTTCATAAAACAGCATTTTATCAACAATAGAGTTTTACGAAAAATAGCTCATACTATTTTCCTTTTTTTGTTTTAAAAAAACAAAGGAAGAAATGACATAAATATTAAGGAAACCTTAAAAAAAATAGTGGTGAGTAATCAACAATTCTGAGGGTGTGTATGTCTCATAAGCACTGGAAATGTCTAACTCAAAGGGATCGATGGTGGTGGCATTTTCCTGTTTTTCTTCCGTTTTTTTAAGCATTTATATCGCTAAACTACGTTTGAAAGTAATAAAAATTACAACAAAAAATGCTGATCTTATGCTTTGTGGTTGATTTTGTGCACACAAAAGAAGTTTTGTAAATTCTGATCGTGCGATTGATAGATAACCTAACTTTTATTGATATTGCGAACATCATCTGTTTTATTGATGATAGTCATGATGACAATGAAGAGTAAGGAGGGGAATGATGCTGGCTTTCATTAAACAACATAAGAAACATCAAAAGTTTGTATAACTTTATGACCCTTAACAATTTCATTTCATTAAAGTTTTTGGTAAAAAAATAAGGGTGTAATTTTTTTTATAAAATTTATTGAGTGTTATTTTATTTATGTATGTAATTTAAGACTTTATACTTTTATTAAGCAGCCAGCATCATTAGTATTGACCCTTCTTTTTTTTTTTATAAATTCATATTTTTGTTAAAAATTTTAATTGCTTTTTCGCACAAAAGTTGTAAATTTCATTAGACGATTATGAAAGCAATTTATAATTTTTATGATTTTGCACAATTATGTTTTTTTTTGAAATTATAGAATAAACAACTTTTGTGAATAGCCGTTGTTTTGGTAGTTGGGTTTTATAAAAAAAAAAAAAATCCCAATAAATCTCAATAAAATGTTAAGAAGTTTTATCAAATTATTGAAAAGTCTCCGTTTAATTACAAATATAAATATCCGTTATTAATTGAAATTAAAAATGTTAAATAATACAAAGGTTTATTGAAATAAGCGCACAATTGGATATTCGCTACGGAATGAGCTGAATTACTCTGTTAAACAACATTAACCGGAAACGTTTCCCTACAAAAGAAGCAGAACGGGTTACAACAAATAAATTTTATCAAACATCGTCTACGTACTCTTTTATTTAACTTCCTAATCAAAACGAGAGAAACTTTTAATGACAAGTATTATTATCTAGTCAAGTTATACCATATACACAGCATCAGTTTAAATCAATAATAATGAAAACCTGTTATCAAGCTGGAGACTTGACTACTGTCCCAAGAAAGTTGCAACAAGCAGTAACAAGATTCAAATTTTTTAATTATAAAAAAAAAAATACGAATAAAACAGTTTTGGTCATAATCACACATTTATGGCGTATTAAAACGTGAGGCAGTCAGCAGTAACTACTTAGCGAGTGTATTTTCATTGCAACAAAGTGGCATTTTGCTATTCAAGTTTAACAACTTGTGAATCAAATAATTATTAAAACGCATGTTCTTATTTCACAATATTGATTCAAATAAAATTTTTTAGTAAACTAAAAATTAAACATAATAAATTGGCCATAATATATAGTACATTAAACTCTTAGCATATGTCGCAAGTTATCCAATTAACGCAATCGCAGATCAATTTATAATTGATTAATTTTAATGTAAAATGATTCAATTGAATTAACGCCCGCGTAGTAGCAACCGTTTTTTCCCATTTTTCAAAAGCTTTTTCCAATTAATGCACTCAAATAAGACATACTAATAAAGAAATTCATTGTGTGTAAACAGAACTCTATAAATTAAATATAAAATTGTCGATTTCTTGATAAGTGGGTCGTAATTGTATTTCGTTTAAACTTTTCGATTAAACATTTTACAAATATGTAATTTAAAGCCGGTACAGCAATAGAAATGAGAGCAGCACAAAAAACTGTAAGTAAAATAAAAACGTTCTTTGTTTAATTTTTAGCTTGAAGTGATTTATAGTTCACAATTTCTTTTCGTAGATCGTTGTGATACATGGTATTAATGATAGAAGAGTTAAATTCGAATCTACTAAAGCCTGCGTCTTCGTTTACTGGCAGTAAAACCTAGTCGACAATTGTAGAAGTAACGACAGAAGTTAAGCAAAACTATTGGGTGCCCATCGACATAGTAAGACAAGATTTTTCCTAGATTGTTGTTGGGATTCTTATTATTATTAACACGTTGAGTGCCACGCGGTTTTATAGCGACTTCCCCGTCAGGCCGCGCCAGTTTCAGCATTGCGAAAATATTGCAAATCGTGCTATGAAGAAAATGCGGCACGGCGTGGCAGAAATTTGACCAAACAGGTTATAACATTTTGTGACACTTGCTTGCGAGGGACAACCATTTTTATGTCTACCTTGTTTCAATAAAATCTATTAAAGTTTTCTGAAAAAATGTTCAATTTTTACCTTTATTATCATATTTTATACTGTCAGCCACCGGTGACTGACGCGGCCTAAACGGAAAGGTCGGTGTCAGTCACCGGTGACAGACGTGGCACTCAACGTGTTAACGTAAAGGGGGATGTCGAGGCAGACCGCTTACTTTATGGGTCCCATTTCGACCCTTCTTTGTTGGGATCCTTAATATACAATTCTTTGTGGGGGATCCTTAATAGTGCGAGTTTATGACTAAAAGCAGTCACTAAACATTTCTTGGGTAATTAACTGATAAATATTTCAATTCATGATGAAATTGTCATACATACTTTAATAAATAATAATAATAATATGCGTTATAAACTTACACTTTTCCTTCGACCTTTTTCATTTTATTTCAAAAATATAAACATAGAAACTAACTTCACCATGTTGTAATACGAAATACATTTTTTTCCAAAGAAATAAAGACGAATTTAACACAAGAACGAAAAAATGCGGCATGAAACAATCAAGAACTTTCGTAATCAAAATAAACAAAAAACCCAGAAATAAAAAAAATTAACTAATGAGAAAAGTGATAAAAGAATATAAAAGATCGTGTGCCCGAGCACCCAGATTTTGTTCGCTTCCTATTCCCAAAATGTTTAATTTGCATATCCAAAATTCCCCAATAAGATTAATACTACATCAATCAAGTTGATCAAGTTTACTAAAATTTATTTATATGGTATAAAATTGTGAATTTTTGTACCATTTTATATGTATATATTTGTAATTAAAAGATTCTACCATTTTAAGAGCTGGATCAAACATGTCGCAACAATTGACATCATTTAAAATATATCTAATTATTATATGATTCTCAAAAAAGATTTGAGGAAGGGCTTAAAATAAGATAGTTTTAGAATCTTTGTTAGAGATCAAAGGAAAAAATGCTGTGCATATAAAATATTATTTTTATAATTAAAATAAAAATAAAGTTTTTAATATATGTATATACATATATATGATTACTGGAATGTCATTATTATAAGTTTTTAAAAGATTTTTGTGTATCGTTAAGTCTTTTATTGTGAGTTTGTAGAAGTCCTTCAATTTTATCCATCCTCTAGATATTTATTCCCCATTTCCTTAGAAATTCCGAATTTAGAACAGTGCCCTGATCTGGCACTGATAGCCAAGGCTGCAGGGTAAGAAAGTTCTAAAAATCTTACCATAGTTGCTAGATTTAGCACTTTTTCTTCCTTGTTCTGACGATTTGTAGTAACAAGCATTAACATTAGACCATTTGCCGATTTCTGCTTCAAATTCGATGATTTCCAATAAAAAATAAAACTTCCTTAGTATTTTTATATATTTTTCTCTCTGATCTATATTTTAGAGGTTAATTTTGTATAGAATGTATGAAAGATGAAATAAGCAGTTTATTGAAATTATATTATCCCAGAAGAAACCGTTCTTAATACAGGTTGGCGTTGTGTCCAATAGCTTTCTTCAAGAGTTTAATAAATCACCTGTAATCAATCATATGGTGTTGTAATTGATATGCTATAACGGTAACATACTCTTGTTACATAAAATATTGCATAAATATGTATGCATATTAGATATTGGTTAAAATTTTAATCCAAAAATCCATGACATGCTTTAAATTACTGTAAGTGTTAAAAGAAAAACAAGTAACTTAAAAATTCTGTAGCAGGTTTTGGAAATAATGTTGCTTTAGATTAAGTTCCATCAATGATTAAGTCCTTACTATATGTATCTATTTTAAGTTTATCAAAACTGGAGGCGAATATAAACAAGTCAAACAAATTACTCTTTTGTTCATCCACAAGAGATATTTTATGAAGGAACTTAAAAGTTATTGATAACAGAATAAAATCTGTTAAAATTAATGTAATATCGTTGACAATATCTTCATGTTTTTTTGTAAATCTTCTCTGGGAACTATAATTGGTTTTATTTTAATTTTTCACACCAAGTTTGACAGTAAAAGCAGATAAAATTGTAAAATTCATAAAATAGATTTGATTACTCCGTATTGCATATTCCCGATTGAATATGGCTTAATCTTCAGGGTTAAAAAAGTACAGCATGGTAAAAACAAAACTAGATGACAAAGAAAACTATAAAACAAAATAAAGAAAATTAAATTCAAATTGTTTTTTTTTTGAGGCACATCCATATTCTGATAGCTGACAAACATAAAAAAAGGAACAGCAGAGAACCACCACCTTTTGTTGTTGCTATGGGTGTGTGTGCCAGACAGCTTATTATTATTTTCTCTCTTTCTATACTTTTAATGTTGGGTTCATTCGACTGCCAGAGTTGTCGTGCTTTGTGATTTATAATAAAAAATGGATTGTGTTTATCAACGGTTGACAAACTTAGAGAAATAACAAAAATTTTTGTTCATAAACTAAATCGAAATTAAAAAAACTTGACGTTAGCAGCCGTTATCATATTTAAAAACTCGTGGCGAACACACGCATTTACGAAAAATGCAAGCTTAAACAAAAGGAATTTTGGCGATTGCTGATTATATTCAAGGAGACTCAGAGAGTTGCAACCCTGGCGTTTGCTTGTTTTCATGTTTCTGTTTTGTTTTAATTTAGTTTATTTTGTTAGCATAGTAGAACTCTAGTGAAGTCATTATTACGTTTTAGTTAAGAGAAACTACTCGCTGAGTAAACATCGTCATATTTTTATATACGTGTAAAACTCGAACAGAAATTTCACTTAATATTTTATTTTTGTACCATCAAAGTTAGTGATACTTTGGTTAATTAAATATTTAATAAAATTAAATATATTTTGTTAAAGTGACAAAACAATACAATAGTTAACAGAATTAACAAAACTTTGTATTTACTACGTATAACGAGAGCAAAAAAGTTTTTATAGAATTAAAGCACGTATAACAACAACACCCAAAAAAAGCTTTTCTTCTCAATTCACCATTGTTAAGAAAAATAACATAAAATGTATGGTATAAGAGAGTGACTGCAGTAATGAACAAAAACAAGATTTTTAATACAAAAAATTATTAAAAGCAAATTAATTATATTAAAATTAATTAATTACAAATCAACAATTAAAAATATATAAGGAATTATTTAAAAGCAAAATATAAATTTTAACTCTACTTAACCTCACTAAAGAACTGCTACTGAATATTGTTTTTGTATGCTGCTGGTTGTGGGGCAACTGTACTGGGTGAGGTGGAGCAAAAAGCTTTATTTTTCTACACAAAGTGGGGAAATCGTGAGTGATTTTGGCGCCAATTTTTGACATTTGCCATAATTGAAAAGACGCAAAAATAAAATAAAAAAAAAAGAAACAAGTGAAAACGTTTAAGAAAACAATAAAAACACACAAAAGCTAGTGGAGGTTATTAATAATTACAAATAAAAATTTAAACAATAATATAAAGAAACAGCAAAAATGTCGGCTGCTCGTGTTTTAAATCCAATGATTAACGAATTTTGTAAAATGACTTCAAGCCCACATGCCCTGAGAACAAATCTATCATGTGGCCGTCAACTAAATCGCATCAAAAGGGATCTCTTTGGTCCAGCAAATCCTATTGAAACTACCAAGTAAGTTTACATTTCAACCCATCTGTTCGACTAAAACTATTGTGTTATTACGAATTTTTAGAATCTTTAATGAAGAATTGGAAAAACACCATGAAAAGGCTGCCATAAAATGGGGCTTTGATTTTCGCACTGGCTTACCTTTAACTGCAAATTCCCAGTACATATGGGAACGTGTTTCTATACAGGAAAGTTGCATTGCACCCGAAATGTATACTTTAACGCGCGCTGCCCATGTTAGACCTTTGGACACTACCCCTGCACCCAAATCACACATGGAAATGTTGATGGATGAACGTGCCGAACGCGAAAATTTAAGTATGTCCCAGTCAGCCACTGATACAGATTCCTGCGACGATTCACCAGATGATTCAATGATTGTTTTTAAAGTTCCTGCTGGCCTCAACAATGCTGAAGCTACCTTGGTAGTGCCCGGCAAGACGCAAATGCGCAAAAGACAACCGAAAATAACTGGTAAGTTATTTTTTTGTTACATACTCGTATATAAGTACAAAAAATGTTCAAGATCCGGATTGTGGCTGCGCAATCAATTAGATCAAATTTTTAAAGTGTGATTTTTTAGAATTCGTATAACTGTAAAGGCAGGCGAAACTCGGAAAATGTTTCCTAAATCACAAAATAACTAAAATAAAAAAGAAAGATTCTATAAATAGAGATAAATTCACATAAACAAAAAAATACGGCTCCATCGATACGGCTTTTTGCCGATACTTATGTTAGTTAATTTAAACTCACGGTTAGTGAATTTCAACTCTCGGTAAATCACTTCAATTTTATAATGTATGATGTAACATATCGCACAATCATTTTGATTTGGTACAGCTTTTCATTTAGTGTACAATACGTACGTTAATATCTCGCTGTATCGCTTATACCGACATCTCGGAAAACCTAAAATATCTCCTATATATGAGTGTCGGTATCGTATGCATCCGTAAAATAAAACTATAAAAAATAGTTTAACATGGAAAAACTGTATCAAAAACTAAAACCAAGAAATAAAAGTCTTAAATCATATGAAATCTTAAAATTTCGAGAAATTCGTGAATGAAAAAAGTAATAGACATTTAGGGCTTTACAAATTCATACTTGCTTTAAAATAAAAATGAATAAAGATTTGATTTAGTACAATTCTTTGTCTGAAATATTTAAAATAGGAAGGAGAAGTTCAGGAAAAAATTAATAAAATTTTTCACACTCAAACATTTGATTTTTATTTTTGAACAAATTACAGTTTAAATTTATTTCCTGCCTGCGCTACAGCTATAATTACATTTCCTATTTTATTCACCCACTTTCCCACGAATTCAATATGCAATCAAGCCTTAAATTGTAACCATAAAAGCCAATTTCCTAATTTCCCTAAAATACTTGTTTTAAATAGAGTAGTTATTGCTGCCTAAAGCTTATAGCCAGTGTGGGAAAAATGTTCGTTATATTTTATTTAAACTATTTGTAACATTTAAACTCAAACTTAACATGCAAACCCAACCAAAACCCGCATAAACGTAAAGATCAATCAATAAATTCACCCCCTTATACATATAAAAAGAGATTTCTCGTCATGGTTTCGTACACTTTTTTAACGGACAAAACATAATAAAACTAAACAAGAGGTATTAGACTGAAATTCATAAAAATAAAACAATACCCCAAGTTGTAGGAGAGTTTATTTGTATTATTTGAATTTTTTTCAGTTGTGTAAGCGAACACGCCTTTTTTAGTCCTGGCTTTTTTTTTTAGTTAGTTTCAATTTGCGGTTTGATTTGTATGCCCAATAACTTTTGATTAAAGTAACTTCCGTTCTAGATAATTATGGGCATAAGATTTAGTTTTGTTAAAATCAAAACCTGATTTTTTTTGTTCAGTGAAAAAGGGTTGTTTTGGCTGATGTTTGAACATGTTCAGC